>OV656806.1:10015000-15015000 GCA_927399485.1 Calamotropha paludella | reverse complement strand
CCTTAAAATCTATGTTAGCATGTTTAATGCAAGCACACGTGTTTCGGTTAGATACATGCGGAGGAATAACATAAAATGGGCGACAGCGTTTAAAAGTTGCAAAAGATAAGGTTCCACATTCATTTCGGTACACTTTGTACAAATTGGATAAAGTATTCAACAAAATTCTTTTTTGTTTCTTATTTTTATTACGAGTGATGCATTCTGTTTTACCAGCTGTCATACGACTGATGTCATCCCGTTCAAAGAATTTTGTTATTTCTTTTAATGTTCTCACTTTCTTCTGCTTTATAGAATGATAATGACGTATACCCCTTTTTAAACCCAAGCACTTTTTTATTTTGTTTTGCATTTTAGGTTTTTGTACAGACTTACTTACAAATAGTTTTTTCAACACTCGTTTTTCAATTGGTTTGCTGTTTTTGTATGTTTCTTTTAAAGTTTCTTCTAAAACTCGAGTCTCAAGTAATTTCCTTCTGACCTAAAAAGAATAAAATAAAAATGAGTTATATTAAAAAGCTTAGCAGGTAATATCAGCTATGAGGCGTAAATAGGTATTAATTAATCAAAAAGTAAATTACTTTATTTTTTGATTCTTCCGAGATATCGGGGGTTTCTTCTTGAATGAATTTAGTTATTGGTGTAACTGCAATAGGAGTTTTGGGGTTAATTTCTTTGCTTGAGTGGTTGGTGATTGTATCTATTCTGTTATTTGAATAAGTGATCCTTCTTTTGTATCTTAAAAGGGCTTTTTGAAGACTGGCAATTCTGACAATTAGGCGTTGATTCTTTTTCTTTAAAACTTTGTTATCACGAAACAATTTGCTACGGTATTTACGACGGTTTTTTTTTAAATAATGACAGGTTCTTGAGGTAAAACTTCATTGGTTTTAAGACGCTTAGCGTCTCGCCATTTCTTTCTTATCGCTAGTTTTTCCTCTTCGTTCATTTCTGCGACTTTCCTTTTTTTGCTTTCGTTCTTTCTGCATTCTTCTTTTACATTTCTTCAAATTTTTCAGGATTATTCTGTTTTAATTTTTCCCTATATCTTCGACACCTTTCGGCTGCCGTTAATGGCATCTGTAAAGCATTATGTAAATATGAACATTACATCTACAATCCTATAACTGTAAAACTGACGATGAGTACGAGTACGATTATTGAAAAATCTTTTACAAAAAAGAAACTACTTCAAAACAAAATTCATTATTATTGATCCAGTAATGTTTTAGATTTAGTCAGCCAGTCTGTACCTACATTTCCTTTCGCTTTTATGACTACTAATCTACTACCCCAAAAATTCTAAAAAGTGTGAACATAAATGAGGTTTTGTGTGAGTAGGTATTGAAAATTCATCCAGTTATTGTAAGATATAACAGCATACACTAACCTTTACAATTTCCGTTGTGATTCGTCGCACAATTAGTGTCACACTAGTCTCACAATAGAAGTATTTTTAACACGACCTAACCTAAAAAAAATCACTGCAAAATAAATAGGTACAGAATTCTTCAAATATCATATTTCGACGAAAGAATGATTGTTTAACATAATTTAAAACAAAACATAATGATTACTTTTTAATTAAGAGTGACAATACAAAGGAATAAATCTTACCTTTTCTTAACGACACTCACGCTGCTACAACTCGTTTTTCCAACTAACTCAAAAACAAAATGCCGCATTTGTTCAGAAATTCTCAAATACGATGGGCTAGTGTTGTCACTTCAAATAAATTCCTTTTTTATGGTAGATTTTAGTAAATACGGGAGATATCGAGTATCACAACTGTGGTGTTACAACAGAAGAAAATTCGGGACACCTCTAAATTTGTTTTTTTAAATAATAGGGTGTGATGTATCTAGCCCAATCTTATTTAATTTCGTAGCTTAGATTTAATACAATAAGTCTTAATTGAAAATTATAAGTCATAGCTAAAAATACCTATAAATAACGATCAATTGCGTGGAGTGGTCGGTATGCAGACATCAACAAAATGTATGGAAGAAAAAATAGACCTTTTTTTGTTTTTAACATATAATAGTAAACACAAGAAATATAATAATTAAAAAAATATGAGTTGAATAAATATAAAATGTTCTATGTAATGGCTTAAATAAAAACATGATTTTATTTAACTACAATTTTTTTTTTGTAGTCAAACTTGTCAGACATTAAGTTTTTACAAAGTGCGCTAAAAATATGAGCCTTACCCAATTATGTTAATAAAAACTGTCTGAATCATATTAATAAAAAAGTTAACACTTTTTCATGAATAAATAGATGTGAATATGTGTTATGAATTTAATCTGAGGGATAATTAAATTTATCTTGTACTTTGGAGAATGTGCTCATACCGCCATCTCCCTTTTTCCATCGGATCTCCAGACGTACTGCGGGCTACCACCCTTTCTTGGTTGCTATTCCTACCTGTGGCACCAAGCGCTTCTCAACATCTTTTATAATGCGCACAGCAAAGGAGAAGTGGATCTCCAATCCACTCCTCCATCTGTATTTCCGAGTACTTACCCGTCCGTTTTCAAAGACAGAGTGAATAGGCATCTTCTGGGTTAGCTCGTTCCATCGTAGATCCTGTCTTGGCCCCCGGGCTTGATTTGAATCAATATGATTAAGTACTTTGCATAATTGTATATTGTGACTGAATGCTCCAACCCAATAAAATTATATTGAATAAATTAAAATATCTTTATAAGCACAATTGTCCACTTTAATAATAATAGTTTAAGTATTTCAAAATCTCATACTATATGACTTGTGATTTTAAGACTGCTTTTCGCATTTACATTTTGCTAGTTTGTATTTAAGGGAAAAGTACCTGAAGAGTATGATATTTTTATGTACAGTTAATATCGTATCAACAGTGTCAAAACCTGCCTACCCAATAATATCAAAGCACCTCAAACAATTTTAAATGTACTTAGGCATTAGAGTCCTAATAAATGTTTGCGTTTTATGGTAAGTTTGAGTGCTTTATCCCGAACACAAGTTGATGACGACTCTGACTGGAACGAGTTCCACAGTTCAGACACATTGTCAATGTATGAACTCAAGTAAAAATACCGGAAGTAATTATGACATATTGTAAGATATTTAGGTGAACAAAAGACTTTTATATATTATATACCTTAATCCGTCCTTTTGAATAATGTCTTCCTGAGAAGTAATTTGTAATTCAAAACAAATAGAACTAAATTATAATAATGAAATTTAAAATACGTCTTTAAAAACAACCACATCTCTGAGCGCTCAGATAAACTGATGGATATGCGGTTGTTTTTTACAGACTTATTTTAAGTCTCAAAGAAATATGGCATTGTGAATGCAAACACAATAAATATATTAATTATAATTAGTTGCAAACTCAGTCATTAAAATATTACTATCAACTTTATTGAAAACATGGTAGGTTATGTTCCAAACCATACATTTGTCTTATTTATTTAAACTATATGTAGTGTCGTGATAATATATATTTAATTATGTTAGGAATTATTAAGGTGCGCTTTCTTAAATAGAATTAAGCTTGCATTGTGTATACAATAATTTATAGTGTACCCCAGATTATATTATGTTACGTTGAAATTACACTTTAATTCAAAGATATAAGCTGTAATGATTCGATGCTTTTTCATGCTTAAATGAATCATAATGTCAATGAACATTTGCGAGAATACTTTGAGCTAGCTGTGACTATCTGTCGATATTTGAACTTCACCGCACTGGATTTAATCCTTAATAATTCAGTCAACACCTAATGGGTGTATATGTAATTACGTATTACAATTCGTTTCACATAGCATGGGTATCGTGATGTTAACCATATGAAATTTCTAGAGATGCGTAACAATGAAATTGAATAAAATATAAACGAATGAAAATTATCGAGATAGGTGAATAAACGAGTGGAGAGTAGATATTGACGAAAATAATTTGGTTGGAATAAAAACAAATAAATGAATGTTATTTAATGATTTCTGATCTATCGACCAAAAGCCGAATAAATCGTTTTTGTAACTTTAAATAACATATGTAACTTTATAACACAAAAATAGCTATACTTAAGTATAATTAAAGGCAAATTCTTATAACTTTTGTTAAACGATTTTATTGATTATGAAAGTATGTAAAAAAGAAGGTGAAATCTAGTACGTAATCATTTCAATTTACGCGTCAAGTCTACAAATTGTTTTGAGCATTTACAAAGGTAAATTATGATTTAAAACCAAATTAACAATAAATTTCTTTATTATAATTGTACTTAATTATTCTCTCTTTTTACAATTGGTTATGAAATGTATCTGCTTGAAATGGTTTACTATCAAACTAATACCCAATATGTCACTATACCGATGCTAAGTATTAGGGGACTAATGTCCAATTGTGCGTAATCGGTTTTTAAACACCCGAAAGATTCCGAAAGAAGAAAATAAATCTTCGAATAAAAGAAGTACTATATACGTACTAATTGCACGAAACTATTGGTAATATTGTCATTTGATTTATATATTATACTTTGTCCAATGTAGGATGATACTTTTGACAGTTGACACCTATATAGAGGGTAAAAATTTGCTATTGCAATGTCAAGCCAAACATAAGCAACCTTAGTACGTAGCAATAAGGAAGTGACACCTGTCAAAAGTATCATCCTACATTGGACAAAGTATAAAGGTGTTGAAGTTATTGCTATTTTGGTGTACCAGTACGTATGTACCAGACCCACACACATAAATAACTCGAAATAAGAGGTCGAAGCTAACAATCTTACATTAAAAAAAGAAGTAATAAATATAAAGAAACTGACTTGGCTGCTCTGTATAAAAAAAAGAAATTTTATGTATAAGCTTCCAAACAAAATGAAATTATTAACTTGCAGGCAACTCATAGAATTTACTACGTATGCTACAATGATCTTTAACGCTGCACTCCTGTGTAACAGCCATTATTTTAGATTCATTAAGCACTTGCGATTGCATGTGCTCAATGATTATTAATACAGCTGAAATTCTACATTTTATGGTTGTGATAGTAAAGTGTTTACTTAAGAGTGGTGCTTTCGTCTACAAAGATATATATTATATAAACAATAAAGTATAATATAAACTTGTAATATTTATTATACACTACTTTTCAAAGTAATCTTTTATGTAATTTAAAAAGTATTACTAGTTATTTTACTATTAAATAATGAAAATGGGAGATGTATAAAATATGTTTAATGGAACTCGATAATGTTTCTGTAAGGTACACCATTGATATTAAGGAGGAACGATTGAAGTGCTACGATACATTTGATGGGTGGTGGGTTGTGATGTTATAATCTCAATAAAAAAATGCTGATTTATTTTTAGCTTATTCCTGCCCATATGGAATTTTAAGGGTCAGTTATTATATAGTAAAGATTAACGGATTAAAGTGAATTAAGATCGACAACAACCCCATGAACATTTAATTCAAAAAGTCAATCCTATAATCACTTTAACGAAATAATGAAACATGACGTCATCACATGTTGATAAGTCTCATAATTACACTATTGGTAAGATATTTACATACGAGCGGTAATGTACGCCCGTTTTATTTTATTTCTGTAAAACTCGATAGAAATTATACATTACTATGATTGCTATTTTTCTCAACCGATTTTCAATCAATTACTTCAGTCTATATAACTATTTGCTATTTCCGCAAATTTCACATTTATAGTAAGTAATTTGATGACCTAATAATAATAAAACCTAATAAACACCTTTGTCAAATATACTGTTAGAGCGGCATCTGTTAAATACTTCGGATAAATTTTATTTATAAAAATGTGTGCATTTGTAAACTGTTATCATACCGCAACATATCACACACTGCGATTTACCCAATTCAATTAATATTTTATTTTATTTATTATTACACTTTTGCTACTTCTGCTTATACGTAGCAAAGTTTAGTTTGACGACATAAGACATAGTATATAACCTGTCGGAAAAACTCTTAAAATAACGTAACTTGGGACCAAATAAACTGTTTATGAATATTAATTGAAACTTGTATCCGCCGATGTTTTTCTTTATAAAACTCTGAATCTCAATAACATGTAATTACTTACTAATTATTTGAAACGTTGAAATTTATGTAGTATCGAAGCCTCTGGCGCCTTATCAGTCCTAAGTCGAAAGTCACTTGCACGCTGCACGATGCCTATCGCTTCAGGCCACGCCCCGCTCCATTCATTCAACAATGGCGCGCGTGCGCAAACAAGCAAGTGGTATTAGAGACATAGATTGACAGTTGACAGTACTGACATCAAGGGCGATTTTAAAACTAGTTGTTTATGATTGGCCGTAGTATAAATCGTAGTAAAATACGAAGCCAATTAGAGATAATTATGGGTCGTGTGGGCGTGTCCGATGCGATCAGTTCAAACGTATATTTCTACAAAGTGGTAAGGCACGAGAGACCTCGATAGTACTCTCAACAATATATCAACTAATAACCATTATAAAATCAACATTTTGTATTAAGTTGATGTGCAGATGTCTGTGCTTTGTAAAAAAAAAAAAAAATTATTTGATAATTATGCTCTTGGCTAAACATATTTGTACATTGTTATTTAAAGGATAATAAAGTTGAATAGGCAAAATGATAAAAATATATTATATAAGTCTCCTGTGATTTAATCACATAAATGAGTATTATAAGTACTTACACCAAATAATATTTATTGTAGAATTTACATAAGTTTCAGATGATTTTTAATAAACTGCACTGTTCAAAAACTTCTTTTATTTAAACACAGGTTATATAAACTTACTACCATTATTTGTAAACGTATTTTGCATGGCGTTATTAAAGTTATACAATTTATTGTATCTTTCAATTCAACGAAGGCCTGTGGAAGATGACCGAATGATATTTCGAGATAAAAGTATCCATAAGTGAATTTACTGTAGTAAATGTGGAGTAATTACCCCCGCGGAGGTAAATCATCTTTTCTCTGGGGGTAACAAATAATTAAGACCTAATAATAATAAAATTATAGATTACCGTGCAGTAAGTACCGCGCTTTTGGCATTTCTTTCTAGCTACCGATGCCGTAAATTCTATATTCTGTCACAGTGTTTGACCGCGATGAACTCCGAAACTGCTCAATCGATTTTGATTCCTTTTTTCATTTTGCTGGATTTGTTCCCACTTAGAACATAGGATAGGTTTCATTTTAATTTATACCACAGCAACGCGTGGGCGGGACAGCTAGTAATATACAACTCGGTTACAATATCTGTGGACCTCGCTGGAATGTCAAGCCCCCCTCCCAGTTCTCGTAAAAAGGAATAAAAGAGTAAAAGTATAATATATTTTATTAATAGTTCATAATTATTATTGTTTACAATACTATCCCCATGATGCTTGTTTTGTGCACCGTTCCTAAGCGCTGACGTGACGTCATCAGGTCCACAGATATTGTAACCGGTTTGGTCATATATACTGTCAAAATCAATACTTTGTATTCTTTTCATTTTGCTGGATTTGTTCCGTCTTAGGACATAGGATAGGTTTTACTTTAATTTATAATAAAAAAATCAAATTATGATAACCTAGCCATAACAACACGTGGCCGGCGGGGCAGCTAGATATAGAAAAAAAAAATTAATATCAGTGGTTGACGCTGCCCTTAATGGTTAACAAACCCTTCCTCGACTAATAGTAGTCCAGAGATCTAAATTGGGCTGCGATACATTTGATTCAAAGGTGGGGAAATAAAAAGGTCTGTCAAAAAAGCTTTGAAAAGAGAAAATGGAACCGAACTGTACTTATATTTAAGCTTTATAACATAACTAGCCCGCCTGGCTTCGCACGGATGCAATGCTCTACTATATAATGCATGTATTATACATATAAACCTTCGTCTTGAAAAAAAAACCGCATCAAAATCTGTTGCGTAGTTTTAAAGATTTAAGCATACATAGGGATATAGAGACAGAGAAAGCGACTTTATTTTGATAATTTTGTTTTAACAGACCAACTAGAGGAAAAAAACGCCGCCCCAGCCAAATACGATTAAAAGTATCGCGCTGATACTTGCAAACCCGAATCTTTTTAAGGGGCTATGCCAGTGTAACCAATAAAAAAATTAGGCGATTTTCGGGATTTTTTTTAAAAGAAAGTACTCGATAGAATTATGTTTTTTTAATTTAATTTTTTTCCCATCTGAGGGCTCGGAGGCGTACTCGATAGAATGTTTGAAGTTTTTTTGGACATAAGGTATATTTTCAGCTTTATTTTAAGTTTTTTTTTTTAGAAAAATAACGGAGTTATTGGAGGAGTTAAATAACGGAGTGCTGTCTTCGGAGGTGCCAAAAAAATTGATCCCCAACGGCTGACATGATTCCGGCTGAATGAGTAGCTGAAACTAAAAAAATCAAAAAGGTTATTTAAGTTTAAGGTATTTACTATAAAATGCGTACGATCTTTTTGATTGGTTGAAAATTGTCAATTTGGCTTTAAAAAAACGACCATTTTTTTAACCCAAAAAACGACACTTTTTTAAAACTATATTCATTGTATATTCATTCATTGAATATTCAGTCATTGTATAAGGAATAACTTTAATAACCGTTTTATTTTGTTTCAGCTACTCATTACCGGAATCACAGCAACAGTTGGGGAATTTTTTTTTTGGCACCTCCGAAGACTGCACATAACTCCGTCATTTTTCAATATTTTTGTAAAAATAATCTCAAAATATAGCTGAAAATATACCTTATTATGTCCAAAAAACTTCAAAACATTCTGTTGAGTACTTTCCTTAAAAAAAATCCCGAAAATCGCCTTATAGCCTTAAAAATAACTGTGATATGTACCTGTCACCAACAGTTGCACTAATGACAACGTAATGCAAGTCTATATAAGTCCTATTTAAAGTAATAATATATAAGTAAGTTAAGTGCAGGGAAAACAAACCAACGCCAAACAACTTTACACTTCGAACGACAAAACTGTTACCTATACAAATAAAACAAGATATTAAAGACTAAGATTTTAATTAATTATTCATTACTTAACACGTATTTTTTAGTTCTAATTCAGATATTTCATTTTGCATTTATCTTCATCCCTCGCAAAATATAAAAGGAAATAAGTAATTATAATCACAGTGCAAATCACGCTAAACAAATTAATAAAAGCTCTTCCAATATTTTATCAACACGAGCAATCAGTCAAACAATGGCATTACAAAATACTAGCCATTTCGTAAAATATTAATGCAGACGTGGAAGAGAAGTTGAAGCTGCAGATAATGGAATCTTTAGAAACTATTGCTAAATTCTACTGCTACGATATATATTTGACGTTATCAAACACTCAACATTAAAAATATATACATCATAGCCGATATTAATGTTGCTATAATACCTAATCGTCTTTGTCATCATTTAAAAATTGTTCTCATTTAACAAAACTAGCTTAGGTCTAGTTATAATTTAAATGGATATGAACATTATCCTAGACTTTTGCGCTTTAACCTGAAAATTAAACTACGACATCTCAGATGACATCGATAGTTTAGCGCTTACAAAATAGGTGTTAATAAATAAAAAATACGTCTAAGTATTAACTAACTACTAATGTGACAGTGCGTAAAGACTTATGTATTGCTTTTCAAAGTTGAATAGGGCACGCCTGCGGTCCGTATTGTGTATTTGTAACGTTTCACTTTTGAGTGGTTGTATATGCGTAGGTATACAATAACGTACATAAGAAATTAATATAGAGACTTGGAAAAGGTATCCCTACTGTGGTATTTTCCCAGTTTACGAACTTGTTAATATTATTAAAAATAATATTAACTAGTTAACCGATTCGTTACTGATGGCACGCCTGTCGTGTCAACACTTTTTTTGCACGTGGCTTTAGCCACCGAAACCGTGTCATTTTTAAATCGATGATAACTCCTTCAAATCCGAGTTTTAGGGAAATCAACCCAGAATAAAACTATCTTCATTTTTCACGTAAATCAAGCTCGTGGCCTTCGTTTCTGTAATTGTATGTAGCAACGAATCGGTTAATAAACTATTTTTAATAGAACCTTTTATTGATTGAAGCTTATCGATAGTAGAATCCATTTTTTCCCACCAAGGGGAATACGTTGGTAGGGACTAGTAGAATAAGATTTAAAGCTCAACAGCATCGATTGGATTTGATCGATAAGGTAGAACTGCTCAATGTTCGAATATTGGACTTCTCAGCCACGTTGCTAACAAATTGTTTGATTGAACCCTTATTAGGTGCAGTCAAGAGCACATCAACATAATAAGAAAAAATACACATTTCTTCAATCGATTATCAACTTTAAATTCAACCTATGGCAAATTCAAAATACATATATCAGATTATGGCAGATTGATTTTTATGCCATTGTTATAAAGTTCATATCATTTTTGAAGTGCAGATGTGCTGTCAACAGTAATGTCCCATTCAAAATGAATCCATAAATGGACAACATAACGTAGATGAACAGGAGAAACCACTAAGTAATTTAAAGTTAATATTTCGCAAAAGGACAGTGAAAATATGTTTATCAATGGATTATGAAATGTAGATTTTTTTGGATTTATTATTACTATTATCACTTAGTCCGGATAAAATAAATAACATATAAAATACATAAATAAGTATATAGACGACTATGACTCGGGGTAAAAAACCTATGCTTATCACACAAACAAGCCCTACCAGGATCCGAACCTTCAGGACCTTTGGAGCAGAAGTAACCTCAGATCACTGCACCAAGCGGCCGATAAAGTATTGAAATACTTTACGAAGTTTTCACTGGCGACAGAATGTTGTTTAAGAATTTTAATTACGATATAAAAATACATAGTTTAAAAAAAGTTTAGACTTATTTTTATTTTATTTTATTTTTGAGATATTAATGGTTGTCTACAAGCATTTTTGGGCAAAATGGATATTACTATTTGAAATCAGCATGAAACTGTTAAGTAATATAACAAATATTACAAGTGCACATCCACACTCACTCTTCATCCATGTAACTTCACAAGCAGGCCTAAAATTTAAGCCTAATTTTTTAATATTCTTCTGCAAACTTAATTTTTTGATAATAATATTAATGATGATGATAATTTCTAGAAGTTTAATGCTTAGTATTTTAGTTTTCTTTATCCAAATTTCAACTTTGATTTTGACATTTAATAAATATAGATTTATACAAAAAATTACCTTTGAAAAGCAATACAATAAGATGTATTTATACTAACACAGTGTGTTAATACAAAATACCGTAGCAGGTACGGCATGTTTTATGAATTGAGATCAATAAAGACATGAAGACTATAATACTCACGGTGTTAAAACATTTATTAATTATTATTATATAAGTTTTGACATTGTAACTGAAAAATAGAGAAATTATTGTTTCTACTTGAAACTAATCATAACGCAATATGAAATTAGTGACTGATAAAGAAATAAAATATTGAGGCAAGTACCTGATTATTACAAAAAACCTACATAATATTATGTATACAACATTGTATCCATAACATATAAGAAATATTGGAATTCATTAATCTTTATATTATTTATTCTTCCTGATTGAAGAACTTGCATGTTATATCTACAAACAAGTAACAACCAATTTTCATTTTAATACGGTGGGTAATATTAGTAACTATTAATTATATAAAGTATCAAAATATCGAACAGCACTCAAATACTTTTGAATGTAAGCACATACTATAATAGTTACATATACTTCAGAACACAAGCATCTGATCACTTTGGAAAAATAATTATACAAGTTATACAGGTACCTAGTATAGAGCAATTTTGATTTTGCATTAACTAGTAAAATAAAATTGCATTGCAGTACACACTTAATCTAAGAAAAGGTGCATACACACACTGGTTACATTAAAATTTTGCAAATACCACAATAATTTACTGACAAAAAATAGAATATTTACACTTACAATCTAACTTTCAGTCATACACATATAGAAAATGCTAACTTAATTGATGTTGACAATTTATATGGACTTGATAGCTCGTTGATATACAACTGCTTTAACAAACAAAATAACAATATTTGGTCATTACAGTGCATAAATCCAAATTCAAATTACAAACTAAAATTATTTAATTTAACTTCTTGCTGCCTATGGAAAATAGAAAGGAATGAATAATCCTTATATTAGGGTTATAAAAAAACTATCAAGTTATATTTTGTACTACACTCTTATCAAACAAAGACGTTCAATCATCATCTAATTCTATAACTATTGGCTCCACATTTTCAGTAGCTTTCATATACTCATCTTTTAATTGTGACAACAGTGAGCATTTTGGTATCTTAAGTTCATCTGCTTCATCTATTAAAATCTTTAGTTTCTGAAGCCTACCAATATCAGGTGCCGTGGGTAGTAGTATATTTTTCGTTTGAGTCATCCATTTGTCAAAACTGTTCACTCTGAAATCGATTGTCTGTAACATGATGTGTAATTCATCCATGTCATAACGATAATTCAAGGTTTTTTTATTAATGGGGCACTGACATAGCTGATTTGCATGCTGTAAGCATGCCATGTGTTTGCAATCAGCACATGCTACTGATGATAGAAAACATGTTGTTTTGCACACTTCACAGAGTCGTTCATCATCGCCTAGTAACTCAAATGCAGTTCGGGAAACATTTTTCAACCCTTTTTTGGCTATTGCAGCTCTCAAGGAACCCTCTTCTTCAGTTGCACGAACCAACTCTTTCTGTGTTTCCAGAGCCGTTTCTAAATCTAACCTGTCCCCTTCAAGTGCCATTTTACAAATCAGTTCATCATGAGAGAATACACAAAAACGCTTTAAGTTTTTATAGTGTACTATACACTCTCGTCCAATATGAAGCCAATCTGGAGGAGCAAAATTTACTGCTTCTGCAAAATTATAACCTTGATTAAAACCAGCATGATAAGCTCGTGGGAATGTTACAACAAATTCACCAGCATTTTGATCGGTTCTGTATATCGGCACTCCAGCTGCCATAAGGATGTTGGGGTTCATAATTGTTACTAACTGATGTAGCAAATCTGGTTGTGATTTAAACAAATCAGGAGCTGCTGCTTTCATAGCATTTTCCAGTAATTCAGCCCCATTTCCTGGAACTCCATACCAAGTTTTAGCCTCACCCCAATGCAAGTAATTTATTGAGTAACTCCAATGATCTTCATTATGCCAGCAAAACGCAGAAAAACACATTCCAACATACATCCATGGAACTGTCATTCCAGAAATATCAGCATTAATAAATCTTAGCACGGAACCTTCTAAGACAGGTAAATTATTTAAATTCCATCCAGAATCGACATACTCTTGATCACCTGGATATAAGTTCAATGATGATTTTGTGGGAAAACCTGAACCATGATCCATTGAATGTAAATCTGCACCATATTCTACAGTAACATCTTCTTCTACAGATGATATAATTCTCCAAAATTCTTTTTCTGCTACATTAGTAGGTACCAGGTGACCAGACATTCCAAAATAATCAGATTTAAACTTGTCAGCCATTTCTCCAAATTGTTGAAGAGTATACTCTCTTTCAGCTTGAGCAAATCCATATGCTTCAGCTGGCTTATGAACTTCTTCGGCTATACAACATGGACAACGCCAATCACCATCAGGAACTGAATTCAAAGGAGGTTTAAGACAAAATGTGTGATAAGTATCAGAGCAACCATTACAAATCAAAAGTAGGTCATCTCTATTATCTTTTTGGCAAATTGCACAAATATAAATAGCCAGAGGATCCAAGTCATATCGGGGTCGCTTTCTTGATTTTGTGATGTCAAATTCTTCATCATTCAGTCCTGGCATTTTTGGACCTGGTCCATAACAAGCCAATCTCCTTAATTCTCTATTGCGTTTAATTTCTTCTGTATCAATCTTTGTCTTAGTTAGGTCATCTGGCTTAATATCTGATCCAGTTTTGGCTTTTTTAATACTAGTGTGCGGTTTATCATCATCATCAAGGTCATTTTTAATTTTTGTAATCGACTCTATGGCTATTTCTTTAAAATTAGGTTTACCATCGGCATCTTTGCCCTCAACTTTGGATTCCGACTTTTTAACAGTTTTCAGAATATCAGCTTTACTTTTCTCAAATATCTCATAGGGAAGCAAAATTTTCTCATAGTTATTTCTAAGAAAATTCAAAGTGTTAGTGCTTTGACTATATCCCATGGCATTAGCGATCTTACGCCATTTTTTCGGATTATTACAGTTATCGAAACCCCCTTCTTCGTCGACCCAAAACTTGAGGCAGTATAAATCCAAAGTCTTATTTTCAATCATCGGTATTTTTAAAGGAGACCCTTGAAGGTCCCAAAACTTTAGAATCTTTTCCAGAAATAAAAGTTTCAGACGCGTTATAGCTTCTAGTTCGTTAACTTTCTGTATTCGTGGAACAAATTTTAATTTGTCGACATCTAATGAAAACGGAGGCTGCCATCGCGCAGGTGGCTTGATTTTACAGATGCCAGTCTTTTCTGCGACCGGACGTATTTTAGCAATATATCCCAATGGATCTAAAAACTCTTCGGGCGTAGGTTCAAAAACAGGAGCCTCGGGTGGAGGAGTGAAAGTAAACTCAGCACTTTTCTGCATGGCATTTTTCTGAATATTTTTTATATCCATTGTTATTCTAGTTACTATAAACTTACGTCACTAATTTGTCTTAAAATCAAGTACACACAATGCACATTTTATCAACATATGAGTCTACGTGACTTTTCGCCATGTGTAAATGGCTCCTAAAATTTTAAGATCACGATAGTATTGAACATCGCACTTTTATTAGCTCTTTTATGAGATTATTTTTTTTTCTTATTGTTGCACTTCTCCACAACACCTTCACAAGCACTGTTTAGGCAATATTTGGGAATATTTACTGCCGAGTTATTGATTATCCAGCAAATAACAATACGAACCCCTAGTTAATTGACGAAATATGACTGACTATAGGTGCTTCTCACTCGTTTCGTTCACAATCACTATTCAATTAAATTCACTCACAGCAGCACAACGCACGAAAATAACACAGTTAAGAAAGACCGATCTGCGTACATTCCTACCTACTCATTCATTCGTTTTATATTTTTTCTTGACGTTGGCTGTACCGGAATAAGGAAATCAGGAAATGAATCCTGTGTTTGGCGGAAAAAAATCGCTTGCGAGCGCTTGTAAGCAAAATGGCCAACCCTGAGCGATAATTAGCAAAATGGCGGATAGTGTCAGGGCAACTGAAGTTATCAAACATGTCCAGGGGGGCAATCGCCATAAAAATATGCAGTTGGATTAGAATTGAACTACTGATTAACTTCAACTTTTATGTAATTTCGTATCGTGGTAATGATTTGACAGATGGTTGAGACGCAACTTGATTGAAGTTGGAACGCTGTGGGCAGTCATGATAATCTTTGTGGTGTTTCCGAACTAAAGTACTACGTAATATTACAATACTAGGTGGCATCTCTTGTGTTTCAACTGTCGTCGTGTAAAAATTAGCGCGATACCGATTTCGTCCAAAGTTGGGTTGCAATTAGAATTACCTAGATTAGAATTGAACCTCAGCGGTCCGTTCACATGGAAAAATAGCGCGATTGGCCTCCTGGCCGAAAACTGTACAGTTTGTTTATCAGCGCTGGTAAGCGCTCGCAAGCGATTTTTTCCGCCAAAGACAAGGAATGATTTTAAAATATCAAAACATTCGCCATTACATGTTGATGTGGGAGTTTCATTTTTTGAACAATTTTAAATTGTTTATGGTAAACTTCGACCTTAGATGTAGGAGAATCAGCAAACATGAGAAGCAATCACATTTATTTGTTGTATCACTGTGTAAGATACATACAGCATGCCTTTGATCTTTACCGAAAAAGATGACATGGCATGGGTCATCACACAAAGATAAACAAACATTGAATTACTGAATTACTATAAAATATAAAATACACATTGAAAAAACGACCACGCCTTCGAGCCCTCGTCCAGATCCGAACTCACGACCTTTTGCTATCTGAGCTACCGAGACGCTGGCAGACGCGTCAAAATTTACAAACGTATTTCAACTTCTATTATGAGCTAGTATTGTTCCACCGATGTTGAACGCTATCTACCGTCAATACACAATTGTAAAAAAATCGCTCAGGTAACTCAGTCAGATCAGGTAGGTGATTAAGCACTCGCCCGCATAGCGAAAAGTCGTGGGTTCGAATCTCACCTGGAGGCTTGGAGGTAGGCGTGGTCGTTTTTATATCTTATTTAATTACTGCTTAACGACTATTTGTTAACATTTCAAAGCGTAAAAATTATTAAAGATGCATGTATTTTACAATGTTTTGTTCAAATTGTATCTATAATATAAAAATTACAATAAAAAAAACAAAATGTTATGATATAAATTAAACATTCTTAAATTTCTTCAAAAAGGCTTTAACGTTACATATGTATATTGAACAGTATCACTACTTAGTATAAAACAAAGTCGCTTTCTCTGTCCCTATATCCCTATGTATGCTTAAATCTTTAAAACTACGCAACGGATTTTGATGCGGTTTATTTGAATAGATAGAGTAATTCAAGAGGAAGGTTTATATGTATAATACATGCACAATATAGTGAGCATTGCATCCGTGCGAAGCCGGGGCGGGTCGCTAGTCTACAATATATCAAAATCTTTTATTTATCCTATTATTTTATGTTCACACTTAACTATTTGTATTAACTGTTATCTTTAAGATTATTTTACAGATTTTGTTTCTTCCAATTCTACGAAATAAAATCATTGAAGAAGATAGAATATTGCATTTTCATTATTTGTTTAGGAAGAATTTGGTTATTTCTTCTATATAAAATTTGAAAATAATGTCCGTAATTTTTAATCTGAAAAAAAAAGATATTTTCGCAGTTAGCGCTTCGAGAAACCTACTATTACACCCATATTATTTATTAAATAACTTAACCATCACTGGCAGCGTTGAGTGGTCGTTTCGTTTCCCGTCAAAGTTTCCAACGTTATCCTACTATTTAATCTTTACTAAACTAACTAACTAATACTAGTTTCAGCTTGATGGAAGCCTGTTTACTCATTAAATCAGGATCGTTAAATCAGATAAATTAAATCGTTAGCGCACCTTTTGTATTGTAGTTTATTTTCGTTTTGTCTAAATCACAAGGGAATTTAATGCAGAGGGAGTGGCGTAGCACGGGTATTGGAACAGTTGCATCTGGAACAGTACAAAGTTTCGCATCAGTGACATGTTACATTTGGAACAACAGTAAGTGGAGTTTTAGCAAATTAAAATTAATCAAAAATTACTTGCTATAGAACATGAAGCAACACAAAATATAAATTTTATGACGTGATTTCGGAGTTTGCAAGTGTTAAAGTTATGCACACTGCGTTTTTTAACGCCCTGCCGACACGCATCACCAGTGCGTTTCTTTTTATTCCACAGAATAGTTTTTTAATGTCTAATATGTTTGTATCGATACAAACGCGCATTATCATCACGTCTGTGTCGATTCAAGAGCGAAATTGAATTTATGCAGGCATTCAAACTAGAACTTTGAACACCTACATAAATTCATAGCCAAGCTACGGTTGGCACACGCGAGTACCGCATTTGTATCGATAGAAAACATGCGTTAACAAAACGTCTAAAAAACGTGGTGTGGAAAGTCTCTTAAAGCTAGCGGAGAGAAAATTTATTTTTTTAGAAATTAATTTTAATTCGCAATTTGTTTATTGATATTTAAAATAATGTATAAAAAAATATAATATTTTAATAAAACATCGTCTAAGCCGAATGACGTCCACTGCTGGACTAAGGCTCTCCACAACGACCGATCCTAAATAAAACATACATTATAATTATTTTTAACTTCCCGCTAAGAAAATCGAAGATTTTCGAAAAATCGGGAAGTTATTGTTTTTATCCCGTTTTGCAAAAATCGAGTTTTCAACAGATCTCGACGTTTTGAGGCCTTAGGAATCTTCCCAGACCCTGCCCGGTGTGTGTGTGTGTATGTAAACCTCTTATAACTTTTGAACGGTTTGAGCGAATCGATTCAAACCAAATTCGTTCCAAAGAGTTTTATCAAACTTAGATTTCCTGAAAATTTGAACCGATTCGAACCGGTAGATTTCGAAAAAGTCAAAAAAATCGTAAATAAACTTTTTTAAATGTGTTTTTTTTTTAAATAACTTTTGAACGGCCTTACCGGTCAATTCCAAAAACTAATCAGCTCTTAACCACAAAAAAACCGCGTCGATCGCGCCCAAGTTGACGAAAAAAATGTTTTTTTGTAATAACTCCGAAATTTTTCATCTGATATTTTTTTTTGTTTCAAATTTTTTATGAAGTTTAAAAATCTACATCAATTGTCGCCAACCGCGTAAAAATCGGTTGATTCATTCAAAAGTTATGGCAGTTTGAAAATTTTAAAAATCGTGTTTCATCAAACTTTTATTGGCCTTTTGAGCTCGAAGAGCTCAAAATCATAGTATAGCTACTTCTTGAGCTCAGAGAGCTCAAAATAACACGTAATTTATATTTTCAGCTCGAAGAACTCAGAAACATTGTATTGAGTGGAATTTTGAACGCAAAAGCATAGAATTAGCGGGAAGTTACAGGGATGGCCTTTAGGGTCAACCATTTTCCAGATTTTTATTTTTTATTTTGATAGTTTTGATTGAGTTTGAGTCCAGGGCAAAACGCCGAAGGCATGGAGCAGAGCAGAAGGTGATTTTGTTCTTCAAAAAGGGCGATAAAACCCTACTGAAGAACTACAGACCCATCTCGCTTCTGAGCCATGTCTACAAGCTGTTTTCGAGGGTCATTACGAATCGTCTTGCTCGCAGGTTTGACGACTTCCAACCTCCCGAACAAGCCGGTTTCCGAAAAGGCTTTAGCACCATAGACCACATTCATACGCTGCGGCAGGTTATACAGAAGACCGAAGAGTATAATCGGCCACTTTGCTTTGCGTTTGTGGACTATGAGAAGGCCTTTGATTCGATCGAGACTTGGGCGGTGCTGCAGTCTCTCCAGAGGTGCCAAGTGGACTACAGGTATATCGAAGTGTTAAGGTGCCTGTACCAAAACGCCACTATGTCGGTCCGAGTACAGAGCCAGAGCTCTAATCCTATCCAACTACAGCGAGGAGTGAGACAGGGAGACGTTATCTCTCCGAAACTGTTCACTGTTGCGTTGGAGGATATTTTTAAGCTTCTGGACTGGAATGGACTTGGCATCAACATCATCGGTTACCGATGATGCTGAGACCTTGGAAGACCTGAGCACCATGCTCGAAGATCTCAGTAACGCATCCCAACGAGTGGGTCTTAAGATGAACATGGACAAGACGAAAATTATGTCCAACGCCCATGTTACACCCGCTCCAGTAAATGTTGGGAACGTTACACTCGAAATTGTTGACCACTATGTTTACCTAGGACATACAATACAGTTAGGAAGTCCAACTTCGAGAAAGAGACCCCTCGTCGAATCCAACTCGGGTGGGCAGCGTTCGGGAAGCTGCGATACATTTTCGCGTCCAAAATACCTCAGTGCCTTAAGACGAAAGTCTTTAACCAGTGTGTGTTGCCAGTGATGACTTATGGCAGTGAAACGTGGTCGTTCACTATGGGTCTTGTGGGAAGGCTCAAGGTCGCAAAGCGGGCAATGGAGAGAGCTATGCTTGGTGTTTCCCTACGCGATCGAATCAGAAATGAGGAGATCCGTAGGAGAACAAAAACCGCCGACATAGCTCAAAGAATTGCGAAGCTGAAATGGCAGTGGGCAGGACACATAGCAAGGAGAACTGATGGCCGTTCGGACGGAAAGGTTCTCGAATGGCGACCGCGTGCCGGACGACGCTCAGTGGGTAGGCCCGCTACGAGGTGGACCGACGATCTGGTTAAAATCGCGGGAAAACGCTGGATGCGGGCAGCACAGGACCGATCGTTGTGGAGATCCTTGGGGGAGGCCTATGTCCAGCAGTGGGCGTCGTACGGCTGATATGATGATTGAGTTTTCGGGGACCCCTACAATATACGCTCCGGGCGCCATACATGCTAGCTACGCCATAGGGTAGTAGGTTCTAAGAAGATCCGGCTAATATCATCAATCAACATACAACCCACGCATACCAAGGACTGCCGCGAAACTAATAGATTCATATCTAATAATCTTTGGATTATCTGTAGTCCGAAAAGAGGACGAAAACTCGATAACCATCAATTCCGGTAATTTGCTACCGGGAAAGCGAACAACAGTCTTTGGATAATGTCGGGGTTCATTGTCCACGGATTTAAAGAGATATCATATATTATTTCATTTTTCACATCATCTATTGCTCATTTATCATTCATAAATCAAATATTTTAATCATTCATCATTATCTAATATAAAAAAAGAAATTACTGAAGACTAGGCTCTACGGGCATTTTATCTTTGCCTTCCCTTATGGAAAAACTTACCAAAAAAGAGAAAAAACAAAAGACTTTTGGTGGGAGCGGGTAGCCTCTTTGGTGGTTTTGTTTTTCTTGTTAAGATTTGTATTGTGGTACATATTAGTGCGTAATGATGGTGGATTATTTATCACTAAGTGTTTGTGAGCATGTAAGAGTGTTGGCTAACAAAGCAGTGGAAGTTGTCTTTTCCTGCTCTTTCGTGAATTCCACTGGGAGGCTGCAGTAAAATCCCACACCTTTATGAAGAAATTTCACTGTTCATTCACTATTTATTGATCATCTATCATTCATAGAACCGCTGTCATCATCATCTAATGAACTATATTCTCCGCACGACTCAAGCCCAAAAGGCTTGATGAGATGAGATGCGTTGCTTTTTTGCATCTTATTCTTGGTGGCAGGTTTGCTTTTCTTGTAGCGACCCCTCAGCTTGCCCGGATGCTGTGACCAATGTGCTTCATCAGGGTACTTGCCGGCAATGCTCGCCCGTGGTATAATACCAAATGTCGTGATGCGGTGTGCGGTGGCGTCAAAACATGAGGCATATTTGGCCTGGGTTGAAGATCGATCCTGCAAAGCTTGTAATACGCACGAAAAGAAGAAAGCCTTTAACAAAGCCAGCAATTCCTGCAAAAAGGTTGTAAAGACAGCTCGCTTCGATCACATAAGCCGAATTGGGAAAAAACTTGCTTTTTACCCGTCGGCTAGTAAAGCGTTTTGGTACCTTGCAAAGTCAATCGAGGGTAACTTCTGCCGTACCTCAGTGCCGCCCTTGCTAAAGCCTGACGGGTCATTGGCACATACGGCCATGGAGAAGGCTGATTTATTTGCCAAATTATTTGCCAAGAGTTCGCACTTGGATTCTGGCAATGCTTTTCCTTCCAGTTTGTCAAGACTGGAAAAAAAAGTCTTTTTTTTTCAGTGGCTGAAAAGCCAGTTCGAGACTGGCTGGAACCAGTTCCATACTGGTTCCAGCCAGTCTGGAACTGGCTCCTTCCGATACCAGTTCCAGACCCTTGAGTCCATTGAGAAGAGGGCCAAGAGGCTCATCGGAAATGACGATTTTTTTATTATAAAAAGCTCAAAAGCCTTGAGCATAGACAGAAGGTAGATAGCTTATCCGTTTTTTATAGGATACATTTCGGAGAGCGTGCAGCAGAATTGCACACCCTTGTTCCACCGTCCCCATTATTCATCGCACAACCAGACTTACCAATAGGCGACACCATTATATGATAGATATACCAAAGAGTCCCACTAAGCGTTTCAGTTCCAATTTTGTGATACGTACCGCTAAGAAGTGGAACTCTTTGCCTGAATCTGTGTTTCCTGACAAATACAATTTAGGGGTCTTCAACTCACGAGTGATTAGGTATCTTCTGAGCAAGCGCGTCGCATCCTAGATCGCATTGTCGCTTATCATCAGGCGAGATAGTGGTCAAGCGCCTGCCTATTTTCTATTAAAAAAAAAATAACTAGTCGGCTGTATGGGCTTTGTACTCTTTGCCAGCCATTATGGGAAAACAACAAAAAAGAAAAAACATCAAGTAATGTATTATTTGAATTACCCAAACACTATTATATGACTTATGACTTCATGTTATGTTCGACAAGACTTAAAAATCGAGCAAAGTAGCCATTATATGATAAATAATAAAAATGCTTAATACATTACGCAGTGCATTAGTAACCAATGTTCAGCATCAGCAAGTGAGACTCGGACACAGAGTACGAGGAAAAGCTCCTATTTACTGTCGTACTATAAAAGAGCGTTTAGCTGAATTAAATTATAAAGATGAAGTTTATACGACTAGAATAGATATAGGTCTCCCTTACGATAAGTAAGTAGTTTAATTGTACAAGTTTTTGTGTGATCATACATATTTGATGAATTTAGTCTCATTGGTATGCAATATAACCTAACATCTGAGTAGGATAGACTTCATTATTTTCTTATTTTGTTTTTATCTCAGCCGTAAGACATACATACCTAGACAAAGGCCCCTTGGAAAAATTAAGGGTTTTGCCATTATTTTCAGGCTTTGCAGGCAAGTTTGAGATTGAAGTATAATACTAATTTTACAATGCTGCTGCTCATTTTGTGGTCAATGGGAGGTGTATGGGGTTAAAATTTCCAATATGGACCGTCGATTTAAATGCCCATATTTTTTTTGTAGATAGTATTCACTAAAAGAAAGCATTTTGCAAAGTATTAGGTTACGAAAATTTACGGTTCATGAGATATATTTTTTTAAACTTTTCGTACAAATTGGCAAATAACACGATATGGACCGTCAATATATGAGGTTTGAGGGGTGGGAGGGGGGAGGGGGGTTAGGGCTATCCCCCCGTGCCAACCCCACCCTGCGGAACCCCATGGTTATTGTGATATTCATGGTTAAAGTTTTAAGGTTAGAATAGCGCTATTTAGTTTTAACTGTACCTAAACCAATAACTATAGGACCGATTCGGTTCTGGCACTTCGCCGGCCGCTGCCTCGGCACGCTCGCTTCGCTCGCTCGGCTCGTGCGTTGTGGTCACAGTTCTAACCTAACCTAACCAAACCAAAATTAATGTATATAATACTGATTACTATTGTAGTATTATGTATGTATACAAAGTTTGAGATTGTAACAAACAAGGTAAGAAAGTATTTTTTACAAATTAGAAATATGTTTTTTTTTATTATCGCGTATTATCACGGTTTTTTCGTTCTTATCTTAAAAGAGATGTGTCTAAATGAGCTCTAATGAGATTTAATTGTTTCTTGGTTAACAAAAGCTGTTAATTATTAAAAGTCTGGTTCAAAATAAAGAAAAGTGAAAAAAAATATCTGACGCAGCTGGGTATGTAATGTATAAGTATGTTTTCTACAAATCACGAATGTTGGAACGCCGCGACGTCATACTGTACGCGTACGCAGTACGTTGTTTTAATATACATAACATAGCATGTTATAAGATACTCAGTAACTGAAGTAACGAGTAACAATATGATAGTAACGAGAACTAATTGTCATAGTAATGAATACATACTAGTACGTGAAGTGATTGACGTTTGACATCTATTATTTGTCAAATTTATTGTGTAATTGCGTGTTATTTGCCAATTTGTATGAAAAGTTTAAAAAAATATATCTCATGAACCATAAGTTTTCGTAACCTAATACTTTGCAAAACGCTTTCTTTTAGTGAGTACTAACTACAAAAAAAATATGGACATTTAAATCAACGGTCCATATTGGAAATTTTAGCCTTCGTATTTAATATCTTATAGAAATATGACATTGTGAATACAAAAAATAAAATAAATAAATATTTTCCTAGGCTATTAAACTGAAAGCACTGAAAATGTGTATGATAAGCATAATACTATTTATTTATTGAGTATGAGGTATAGCAAAGGGTGCAAATTGGGTCCAGGACTGACAATTTCTAGCTTTGTGCATTGCTTGTACATATAATATAAATGACATACCTGCATATTCATAGTTTGCTGTGAAAAGTTAGTTATATCAATATATCCAATGATATCATAATTCTACAACAATTTGTTAATCAAGTAGCTAAAAAGACTGCATGTTCTAAGTATGAATAAATGAATTTGTTTAATCCAGGACTTCATCATCTGAAGAACGTAATCATAGACTGGACCATGTAAAAAAGTTAAAAACTGACGAAACATTAGAAACACTTTCTCGCAAGCACAAACTGGAAGTTGATTTGGGTGAAGTTAGAAAAGATTGGCTAAAAACATTAGGGCCTTTTCACAAAAAAGACATAGCTGATCATTATGGAATATTTGAACATTTATATGGAGAAGGCTATTTCTTACCAAATGTCAACTTGGAAATATCTTATGACCTAAAGGATGGTTCTACTTTGCCTGTATATACTGGTAATGTAATTAAGCCTGGTGAGGCTTTGCAAAGGCCTTCAGTTGTATATGAGTCTGATAAAGATACACTATGGACTTTAGCATTGACAAGTCTTGATGGTCATTTAAGCGAAGGTGATAAAGAATATTTACACTGGCTTATCGCAAATATCCCTGGTAATCATGTTGAAAAGGGAGATATTTTGTGTGAATATTTACAACCTTTCCCATTGAAAGGGACTGGATTTCATAGATATGTATTTATTCTCTACAAACAAAATAGCAAAGTGTGTTATGATTTACCTAAAGGTATGTATTGTTTAGATTTAAGTTAGTCTATACACTATTTAGTGTATTTTTACTTGTGTTTAACTTTGATTATGTGGTAATTACATACTATGTGTACTGTAAGGTTTATAGGTAATGAATGAAATCAATTATTCCAGTTACATCTACGTCACTTGAAAACAGAACATTTGTGACCAGAGACTGGTATAAGAAAAATCAAGATGTGATTACCCCAGCTGGGCTTGCTTTTTATCAGAGTGATTGGGATGAAACTGTTAAATGCTTCTTCCATAATACCTTGAATATAAAGGAACCAAGTAAGAAACAAGTGTAATAAGTTGTTGATAAAAAATTGAGGCTTTTTATATTGTAAACAGACTCAACATCAGAAATTTATGAAAAAAGCCTCAATTGACTATTAAAAATGTTTCTTACCATTTTTGTTGATTTTTAAAATTTTTATTTTATGATTCTACCAATCAAACATTGACTAAACCAAGACGGAAATTTTTCAGATTTAGCCATTCCTTTATGCAGCACAAATTTTGATATAACTTCTCTGATCATCATATAGAAATGTGCAACCATTTGGTTAATGTCATCATATTGAGATAATTGGGTAACCCAGTCTATTTTGGAAAGATAATCATTAATGAAGTTGTAATCAGCTCTATGAAAATTTAATTTTTACAGAACTACCATTATATCGCAGTTGAGAAACATCATCGAAATGTGCATCTAATTGTATTGTGGGATGATAAGAATCAATTTTGCTAAGTATATCCAATGATTCACACACCCTGTAATCAACCATGTCGGTGAACACTAGGTCTAATATTTAATTTTGATAGTTAGTGACAGAATTACATTCCTTTATATTGTTAAGAGAGGCGAAGTCTATTAATTTTTGATCGAGTACAGGTGCCTGATAATTTACATCAATGTCATATACAAGTTTCCAATTAATATTACGCATATTAGAGTCCCCAATAATACAAACATGTCCTTCAAACCTTTCTATTACCAAGCTACAGTGGTTGAAAAAACTGTCCAATAAGTGATGGTTCACTGGCGATGGAAGGTATACACAAATTGCTATTTGCTTAACTATACCATCAACTGTAATATCTATCATTACCCACAAGTCTTCACATGTACTCTTCCACCCTAAGATTTCTTTAGCTTGAATACTTTTTGACATTACAATCAGTACACCTCCGCCCATTTCTTCAGTAGAAAAATCGGTTGACTCTGTGCCTCTTCTAAATACAATGTATTTATCATCCAACAATTCAGCACTCAATATCTTGATTATATCAAAATCGTAAATTGCTTAATTCCTATAAAATATGTTAGTTTTAGTTCTTAATCCTCGGGTGTTTTGGTAGTAGTTTTAACATTAATTTTTTAAATTATTTACAGTGTTAAGATAAAATAAAAATGAAAGAACCCATTTTTAAAAAAGTACTAATGTTACAAGAATGTGAAAAATGTGACTATAGTAGTTTATGATACTGTTGCATAATAAGGGTTCTTATAACACGAGTGTGTTTTAAAAAAACGAGCCGTAGGCGAGTTTTTTTATAGTATCACACGAGTGTTATAAGACCAAGTTATGTATAGTGTCATACACTACTTTATCTACTTTACGTAATTAATACGTAAAACAATATTGCAAATAAAACGCTGAATATAACAACAAATTTTTAAATGTCAAATGTTGGCGCCAAGGTGCAAATATCGATTGCGCATGCGTGTTGCGTCGTCACGGACTCGTTCATTGAAACCTTTTTAAAGTAGAGGTTCAACCTCCTTGGTCCAGATGGAGGTTGTATAGGTGTATCGTTATGATAAAAAAGTTATATTATGTTACAAGTGTCCATACAAGACCTGTATCGTAATGAAACTTTTTTTTTATTATTTTTGGCCTGTACGTAATGTTTGTCATAAGCATTTTGTTTTCAGTTTTAGAATCTTTGTATTATAGTATTAGAGTAGATAAAATTATATAATTAACTCTTGCTTTTTACAACACTGAACTTTATTACTTAATACTTAAGAAATAACAGAACAAAAAAACTAATAATAATAGTGTATACAATAAACAATATACAGTGTTATCGCTAAAAGTGATCTCTGCCAGGCAAACTTTATATGAATAAAACCAGATAGGCAGTGTAATTGACGGCTTTAACGGTAATTGGAAGGGTAATATTGAAGATATAATAGACACAATATTATTATATCTTTAAAGGAATCGATAAAAAAGAGTAGGTCGGACTCAAGAACCTCCTCCTCTTTTTGTTTCTGTTGACTTAACTGAATAGATTGTCATCACATGTCGCAACATGATCATAGAACAAAGCTTCTTTGTCTGTTTCAAAATGTTATTGTTAATAATGTTTTTATAATATAAATAAATTCCAGACAACTCAACATTAATTTAGTCCTAAACTATGCTCAGCTTGTACTATAGGTACTAAATAATGTATAGAATACATAAGTATATAAATGACTCTGACTCGGGAACAAATGCTTATGTTCATCACACAAACATATGCCCCTGCCGGGATTCGAAACCGGAACTTTTGGAAGGTAGAATTGCAACTGTTGCACCAAACGGCCATATAAAAACTGTCATGTTATGAAAATTAATGTCACAATTTATTTTTCAGTTTACGAATACGATTTTCCAGCTCCATACATAAGACCGCAGGAATGGTTCCCACGTAGAAAACCATTTAATCTTTATATGGATAAATATAGAGATCCAAAACAAATAGCCAAGGAATACCTTCTTAGGAAACTACAAAACGAAGATCCGTTCAAGAAACCTCCTCCACCTCTCAAATTCCCTAATGCTCATGCACTTCCAAAGGGTATGCCATCATGGTTGATACTTCATGAGAAAAAAATAAGGCTGGGATGGGGACGAATAAACGATGTTTAAATTGACATATTAATCATGTATATTAAAAATGAGCTAATATATAATTCTCCTTTTATTTAACATAGTTAATGGTGGATTTTTCATGAGCATAGTTTACATCATAGAAAACAATACAAAAGAGTAGAAGTCGCAAGTCGGCGGTACCCACATAACCTATAATATGCCTAGAGCCTGCTCTACACGTCAAGAGATGCATCAGCAGACGTCGATGCGATGATCGTCGATACGATGCGTCCGCCGACATGTAGAGACTTGCGCATGTGAGGTAGGTGTTTAACGTCAGCAGATGCGTCCGCCTCGAATCCGATTGTTGTCGGTTTTTGTGACACGCAATCAAAGGGTTTCGGCGCTAACGTCCGACGTCTGTCTGCACGTATACCAACGCATCAGTTTGATCGGAGTTGTGATTGAGAGTGCACGCGTGCTTCTTCTAAATAATTAATAATAATATTGATCCCCTATTATCATTTCACTCGAAAGATGACCTAATACTGGACGAAAAGCTTCCCCTAAAATGGGGGGATTTAACAATAACCTCTACGCTTGGCAGGCAGCTAGATCACGGTAAAAGACCATAACTTGTAAAACACTGATACCCACTTTGTAGTCTAAAGGAGTGTATGATGTTTTCCTCCGGTATCATTAGTCGCCTTTTACGATACCCTTAACTGTGAACGGTTGGTGCTATGCTATTCTACTCTGCCGGTCACCACAGTGCCCCCTGTATGGAAGGCGCAATAAAGACACGCAAGCCAAAATAAGCCATTAAAGGAAATCCTCTAGGTGCTACCGACCACGAGTTAACTCTTCTAAATAATGAATTGTCAATATCAGCAAAATGTAGGTAAGTGTTGGCAAAGCATAAGTAAGTTTTTGCTTTGCGGTTCCTTAGCTATATTCATCATCAGCATATTGATGTAAGCCTTTCCTATGGATAAAAGTATCGTAGATCATGTGTCATAGATCACCACAAGGCTCAATGAAGAAATTGTCGGTGCTAATGATTGCAGATGCAGGACCGTTTGTACGATGCGTTTGTATCGATAAGAGCACGTGTCGTCGGCTCGTTTAAATAAATTGTATTAAAAAATACTAAATATCACGCTTTTATGGTAAACCTACTTAACAGTTAATAAATAATTGAATTATAACAATTGAGTAATTAACGATAAAATTAATGTCATTGTAAGAAATGCGTGGGGTGCTTGATATTGATGCTTTTTATTTATTTATTTGGCACCAAGATACCATACTATTTTTATTTAGAAATAGTGTTAGAAGAATGTCTTACAAAAACACCCTACAGTCGTGTCGTACAGGTGAAGTTAATTAAAGTGTGTTAAAAAAACAAGATGCACACATGCTCTAACGTTCTCCTAAAATACGGAGCAGTTCGATATATTTTGATCAGCCATCTGATTTGTGAATAGGTATTACTTCACCCCCGTAATCACAGGCCGAACCAGTCTGACAACGAGCACCTCAGAAGTTATATTACTTAGTATTATATATTAATTTGTGTAGTATTATTATACCTATGTATACTCTAATATTAATTAAAATACAAATAAACGGCAACTTAATTTGTATTAATCATTTTACATGACTTTATCATTAAATGAGTATTACGCAATTTGAATAAAAGATATTATCTTTTTGCAATAGGGTATTTGACAGATTTTCGTAAAGTACTTCAAAATGTTCAAAAGTCGCTAAAGATACGCTTGACAAATCTTTTTCTTATATTAAGAGCCATTTTAATAACAAAAAGATAGTTTTAATAATTACATTTTGTATTTCCCTCTGAAACGCTAGGTCACGTGACAAATCAAAGGCGTGACGTCACGATGTAATAGTCTTCATGTAAACAATACGTGAGAGATTAGTTTTTCGTTCATGATTCTTTAAAAAATGGCTTCAAATTCCAATAGAATGTGTGCTGTTCCTTTGTGTGAAAATACAAGTATCAAAAGCCCTTCTAAATTATTTATCCACGTGCCACAATCGCAAAATCTTCGTGGAAAGTGGCTGCAGTTAGCACGGCGTGATCCGACCAGTGTATCACCCAAATCTTCAATTTATTTTTGCGAGGATCATTTTGATGTAAGTAGTATTACTTGAATATATCTATAAATATTGATAATTTACGTTTGATAAAACTGTAGCTACTTAAAGGTACCTACGGTACTCTAGTAAAATTTTGAGGTTAAAGCAAAGTTGTTTATTTATCAATATTATTATTTTGTGTTTAAACGCACTCATTTCCTGTTTAACACTGATTTGTCTCTATTACAGCTGCCCAAAGACATGGAAAACTACATGGAGTACAATATTATGGGTTAGGAATGTCAATGACATGACAAGACATTTTATTTATTACATCGTGACGTCACGTGCTCTGATTGAGACGTTTCGTCTAAATGATGCACAGATTCAAAAACTCTAATTTTTATTTAGGAAAATAAAATATTTAATAATTTTTATTTGTAATTTAAGTCAAATATTATTAATTAGGGCCTTAAATTCTATAGTGTTCAATACAATATTTATTTATTTGTTAACTATGTCAAATACCCTAATAGGGTATTTGACATAGTAAATACCATAAAATAAAATAAATACCAGGTTAAAACATGTGCATCTGCACCGAGTGTTCTTTTTTCCAACTTTTAGTAAAAGAAGAGAGATTTATAGGAAATTTAGTAAACAATAGTAAAAACTTATAGCATGGGGTCACAAATTTCTAAAACTTGAGTTAAATTTGTTATGACCAAAAAACTGGAACACTCCATCCAGACATGTCAAAAAATGTGCATAGTCTAAATCTCAGAAAGTACTAACTCTGTGATAAAAAATATTATTTTAAAATTTAATAAAGAATTTCTTAAATCTTTTAAGCAATTACCAATTCGCTAGGATGTCATATTTTGCAGATTAATGGCGGTTTAAACGGATCACTCAATTCATTACTTGTCTGAACGGAGTGATCTACAAAATGTGCGTATGATCGAAGAATTACTTAAATATAACATTTTTATCTTGTAGTTTGACTCTTTCGCGAATTCGTAAAATAGAAATAACGGCTCAAAAAGCTTAACCTTGAAAATAAACGAAAGGAGATTTTTTTGAAACGTTTGAATTGAGTGTTCCTTATATGCGGCTTTACAGATTGATATAAACCTCTTCCTTTGAAGCAATTTAGATCAATGTTTTTTACATTTTTTTTATTAAAACATGAAATTTCGTCCGTTGCTATAAACTATATAGTTACTTTAAAAGTAAATCCATTTATACTTTTTTAAAGGAGGTAATGTTGTAGGGTTGACATGATTATTATATGATCAAACGAACTTGCAAGTGAAGTTCGATCGATATTATATTAGTTCGCTTCATTCGAAGATAAGTATAACACATGTAGTCCTTCTATCCTGCAGGCAACTTCGCACGTATCTTAAAAGACATTTATTTGACTTTTTTGTACTCACTGACTAACGGTTGTCCGCTCGTCATTCTTTAGAGTAAACAGAAACACAAAATTTGTTGTGGGTATTGGGAGGGTGGGTGTATATATCTTCGAATGAAGCGAACTAATATAATATCGATCGAACTTCACTTGCAAGTTCGTTTGATCATATATTATATTTCGTCGCTTCATTCTTCAGATAAGTATAACACATGTAGATGTTCAGAGCAAAAAAATTTGTGTAGGAGTAAAACAATCTGTAATTGCCAATTTGTATTTATTTGGATCCAAAAAATTAACAAAATATTATACGTTTTTTTTTTATGTGATACATAATCATTAAATCATTGAACAATTACAATCATCTACTAAGTTTCTTTAGATAGTAATATTGATCTCGCAAAATTACCATCATCCACTAGAGGACGATGATAGAATTTGGCAAAACTTTGAGAATTTGTGGTCCAGCCAGCTGCTTTCCTAATAGAGTCTACGGACAGGCCGCCAGCATGCGCCGCAGAGGTGGAAGCATGGCGCGTGCTATGTGCGCTGAAGCTGGCCACGTTCACGCCGCTCTCGCCCAGTACCTGCTTTATCCATCTACTGATGGATTGAGTAGATGCCGGTTTGAATGGTCTCTTACAAGTGAGAATCAGACGGTCTGTCGAATCAGGTCTAATCGAGTTAGTAATAAACATATAGTCTTCTAGTACGGTGGCAGGACAAATTGCGCGATTCTCTGTAAAGTACGGAAGAAATAGAACCGGCTGTTCACGTCCAACAGCAGATGTCTTAATTGCATCCGAGATACCAATCTTTATACCGGATGGTGTAATCTTTAAGTTTACCATTTTTATGAGGGAGAGCGTTTGGACGCGGTGTCCTGTACATAAAGCTAGAAGAACGACTAAATTCTTCGTGAGCTTTTCTATAGAAAGATTCCTATTAGGTATCCAAGTAGCAATCATTTTTAAAACTAATTGTGGGTCCCAAGTGTTGGTGTATTTTGGGGCAGTCGGACGCAGTTTATAAGCGCCCATAAGCAATCTTTTCACTTGTTCATTATTGGTAAATTCGTTACCTAGAAGCAAAGACAAGGCGCAACGATGACTATTTAAAGAACCATACGCAGAGCCTTTTTTAAATTGTTCTGTTAAGAATGATAAAATAAAGGGTAGCGTACCTAAGTAAGGGTTAATATGATGGAGTGAGCAGTACTGCCACCAGGATTTATAGGTTACATTGTACTGGCGGAGTGTATTTTTAGAAAGCGATGCCATTATTAAATCTAAAGCTGATTTTGGTGTTCCTCTTGAAATAAAAGCTGTCCTGATAGCAGTGTCGCAGCCAGGGTAAACTGTCTCGTATTCGGCAGGTGAGTCCTGGAAGAGGACGAACCCAAGTGTGAGTTTGTATTTAAAAACAAAGTTTTAGATTGTCGTATGTTATTTAAAATAGGGAACCATGGTTGAGATGGCCAGTACGGATATACAAAAATACCTGTAGCTTTTTCGCTTATTATTTTTTGAATGCATTTCAATATAAGCGGAAAAGGGGGAAACGCATAAAAGAACTCGTCACACCAATTGAGAGTAAACGCGTCCACACTAAACGCGTCAGGGTCTTTTTTCCAGGAAACATATTTTTTACATTTTGCGTTAGAACGACAAGCAAACAGATCTATTGTTGGATTCCCAAAACACGAAACAACATGTTCGAATTCTAAGTCCGTTAACTGCCATTCTATGTCAGGATTTATCTTTCTAGATTCATAGTCAGCTATTGTATTTTCTTTTGTATTGATATATGAAGCAAATAACCAAATATTTCGTTCCTCACACCACTGCCAAATGGTTCTACTTAATTCGTTCAGGTGGGGAAACTGAACTCCACCCATCCTGTTTATGTAACTAATTGCCGTTGTATTATCTACGCGCAAAAGTATATTTTTCCTGTCTATCTTTTGAGCAAAACTTTTTAAAGCAAGGAAAACTGCAAGCAATTCTAAATAATTTATATGATTACTTTTTTCGCTATCCTTCCACCCACCGTTAACACGATCTTTACCACAGCAGGCTCCCCAACCTACTTTTGAGGCATCTGTAAAAATTTCGAGGTCAAATTCAGGTATTGACAAAGAGTTTTCTACATCTAGAATACTATTTGCCCACCATTGTAAATCAAGTAATGCGGCTTGTGAAAGGACGATCTTTGCCTCGTAATTACAATGCTTAGCAAGCGCGAGATATTTTTGCCTTTCCAGTCTTTTCGTATAAAGCCAACCATATTTCACAGCGGGGCAGGCAGCGGTGAGTATCCCATTTAAATGAGCAAGATCTCTAATCGTACAAACAGGTAAGCAAGAATATTTTTGTACTAAAGACTTAATATTATATCGTTTATCACTAGGAAGTGACATTTTCATTTCGAGGGAATTATATATAAAGCCTAGGAATTTGCAGAATTGTTTAGGAATCAAAAAACTTTTTTCTTTATTTATCACGAAACCCAAGCAATAGAGCACCTGTAAGGTTTCATTAACATTTTTAAGGCAATCTAAGTAGGTATCTCCTATACACAGTATATCGTCGAGATAAATCACAGATTTAAAGCCTCGTTGCCGTAAGTAAGTCATAACTACTCTCATTATTTTTGTAAAAGTTCGCGGAGCCGAGGAAAGACCATAGGGTAAAGCTTTAAATTCGTATAGCGTTTCTTTTTGATTTTCGTCACAGAATTGAAATCTTAAAAATTTTTGATGTTCCGAATGTACGGGAACCATTAAATATGATTCTTTAAGATCGACGGTAGCCATAAAACTATTTTTAGTTATAATTTTTGATGCTGTCCTGTAGTCTTCCATCTTAAAATGACACGGCGAAATGAATTTATTTAATTGTTTAAGATTGAGAATGAATCTATATTCGCCATTAGATTTTGGTGCTAAGAATATATTAGACAAGAACTGACGCTTATCAGGTATGCATCTGGTAATTGCACCCAGCTCAAGCAGATTATGAATTGCTGAAGACATTTGTTGTTTCTCTTTGAATGATAATGAATTTTTGAAAGGCATTACAGTCTGTGATACTTTGCAAGCAAAAGGTATTTTATAACCAAAACGTATCCATCTTAAAATAACTGGGTTTTTGGTAACACGTAGCCAGCAGCTATAATAATGCTGCAACCTTCCAGCATGTACCTGGGATTTTGTTGAATTCAGACACGTTTATTGCTCCCGTATGTCGATGGACGGCCCGGCAGCGGCATCGTGGGTGCAGAGCGTCGGTACGGGCGTGACGTTGTCGGTGTCGCAGCCGGTGATCTGTGCGTTGATGTGCGCCCCCCCCTGCTCGAGCGGGGAGGGGCTGACCAGTTTCCCTGGTAGCGAGGAGGTAAACGGTGCGGTGCTGCAGTAGGCGTAGACGATGTTGACGGTTTTGAAACGGTGGTTTTCTTTAATTGTAAACCTTGTTTTTCGATAGCCCTAGCGGCTTTTATTTTTTCCGAAAGGTTGGAACCGAAGAGAGTTTCGTCTCTGTCTTCGTCCTTTATAACAGAAAGAAAAGATTTTTCCAATCCAGGAGTTATTAATTTTGTTCGTATTTGAGTTTGTGTGAAATGAAGGTCACTGAGTATACGGCAACCATCGGATAAGACTTTCACCGCCTTTATTTTGTCATCTCCGGTTAGAAGTAACGTTATAGCACGGCTAACAGCCGTTATACCTAGGCCAAGTTGGTCCTGATTAGTTTGCAATTTTTTATCTCGGTTACGTACTAAATCGGATACTGCCGCCGATAATTCAACATTCAAGCTAGGTGATTTCAACAATTTGCAATTTTCAGGGAAAGAATATTGTGATAACATTTTCTCTTTAGCCTCTTGAGATACACCTTTTTTCAAGATCGGTAACCATCTTTGGGCTATTGTAGGATGGATATTAGGTCCATAGACCGGAACGTCATCGACAGCGTCGCTTGTGCTCGTTGCCGCGCACGATAAAAGAACCGTTAGTCAGTGAGTACAAAAAAGTCAAATAAGGTAAGTAATACAAATAAGGCCTACCTAATTTGAAACACTCATATCTTGATAATTATTTGAAAAAGGTGATAAATAATAGCAAGGCATTATTCTTTGGTTTATATATTTTAAGTAATTAAGAAAACATTGTATTTTTTTTATTAAAAATCACTCGAAAAGAGGTAATTCTGGAACATTAGCCTTGGGCCTTTTTAAAACATAGTGATTGAACAAAGCCTATATCCTTTAATTATAGGAATATTGTTATTAGAGTATTAATTATATAAAAATATATACTTCTGAGCCATTTATCAAGTGCTTTCATGAGATTCTTAAACAACTTTCAAAGTTATTTTATTAAATATTATGCTTAAATTTCTAGTCAGACTTGAAGTCGCATATTTACAAGAAATAAAGAATAATATAAAAAAAAACGTATCCAAACAAACAAAAATGAAAAAATTAACATATTTCTCAAAAATATTATTAAATATTGAAAAATAAGGCTAATATATGTATATATGGGTCAGCAAATAAGGCTTATATTAAAAGCAGGCTTTATTTAGTACATTGTACTTCATAAATGTCATAAGCATATTAAATTCGCATATTCTAAAAATTACAATTTAAAGTCATAATTACCTTTTTGATGAGTTATATTGTGATCTCTATACATTACTTGAAACAAAACTTCAAAGAATAACGTATTAAAATTCGATAAAAATTACGACAAATTAATAACGCGCAATGAAAATGCCCGTTAGTCACAAACGACCGGTCACAAGTGACGCTGTCACAACGTCACAACTCTCGCGCACTGTTTGCTGAGTCGTGAGGCTGTCGTCTATGCGTATGTGAGATATTTTTGATGTAAATATATTTTAACCGACTTTTCCGCACTACAGGCCTTATTTGAGAATAGGCTTTATTTGTATCAGGTACCTTAAATGTCTTTTAAGATACGTGCGAAGTTGCCTGCAGGATAGAAGGACTACATGTGTTATACTTATCTGAAGAATGAAGCGACGAAATATAATTTTATTTATGGGACATTTTATTTAACTACCCTCTTAAACGGCATTTATTATAAAGCGACTATTGTATTTGGTGCTAATGTCGAATGCAGTTCAGTTTTCAATACAATCGTTTGATAGTGCAGTGATCATTAATGCAATATTAATTATTATCATCAGTGTTTTCGTTTTGTGATATCCATGTAAGTATCCTTTAACTATCACATTAGTGATTATGTTTATGAAGTAAATCATTATTTGACGGCCGCGGTTCGTTTAACGTTCGGTTAAATTATTGCGTGAAAATAAATAATACTTAACTCGATTTTGAAACATAATATAAGGTAATAATAAGTAGGTATCAAAAAGGAAATAAAAAAATATTTATGTCAGTAAAAAATGTAAACTGAATATAAGTATAGAAGAGTATTGACTATTTTACAGGAAGCGCCAAGCTATAAAACAGCGGGGTCGCAAGCCGAAAATGGATAGAAAAACACAAAAAAAAGATATTTGAAAAATATGCTGAGGCGTTACATGGGCCTAATATCAAGTATGATGATCCCATCCTCTCAAATATGGCCATAGAACTAGGTGCCAAAATGACGCCAATGGCTTTATATATGGCATTTAAAAATTTAATACATATCCGGCAGCTTACAATGATGAAGAATCGCAGCAAAAAAAATCAGGTGATACGAGTCGCAGTTCAACTATTTCAACCCCAGTTATTAATCCTCCCAAAGATGAAAATATAATTGCAAGCGGAGAAAGCAAAATGTTCACCTTTGATATAGATATGATATGAAAAAAATTACACCTTTGTGTCTCTTGCAATTCTAGTCAGGAAGTCATTAGTTACGAGCTTTCTATGCTCATCTCATTCGATCTAAATGGGACAGCAGAACTTAATTTAAGGGATTTACCCGAAACAATTAATTTAAAAAACAAATGTTACAAATTGTTGGGTGTCACTGAATTTGTTCCAGCGAAGTTGCCAGGTAATCTCGGTCATTATAGGGGGCATGGTTTTATAAACAACCGTATGATGACGATATGATGCAAAAAATTTATTATAGTAGAGAAGAAACCCATTAATATCCATACCTTGTCATATGGAATTAGTAATTTTTTCAAACACAGAAGTAGATACAGAGCTGAACTATACATATATATTTAGCAGACATTTCTGCTAAATGTTCGTGTGTCTGGCTTTTGGTTTCGTTGTAATTACAAGTGGGTAAAGTCAATTATTTATATGCACAACGTCAGGATTGAGGAGCCAAATAAAATGCGTTCATTTACCAAATTCACTCTGTCTTACTATTTTATTCTTTTAGTGCAAAATCTAACACAACACCTGCTAAATGATAACTATGACGAACATATTAATTGACCGATCACATTCATGAAAATTCACCCTCTTATAAATAGACTGAGGAGCCATACTAAAAGTAATGTATTTTCTTGAATTCCATTACTACTGAACCCAAATTTTTAGTAGGTACTATACACAATTGCTGCTAAATGATACACAATTTTCAAAAATATTTATCTATTACTTAACGAGTTCTAGGTGGCTCCTCAATTCTGATGTTTAGATTGAGGAGCCACCTTTGTGTTGATATAACTTGAGATACATTTTGCTGCAAAATCGGCTACTTTGCTGCTAAATGAGGGGTTGAGCTGCTCTTTAAAATCTGGCGTGGCTCCTCAATCCATACGGACATAAAATATAATAAAGCTTCGATACTCAAAATGTATGGTCATACTAGGGCATGAACTAATTATATCCATAATTTTAAAAACACTGAGAAATCTTGGCCACAGAGTAAAATCTTAATTGCACTACATCTGGTCTCAGTGCAAACATACAGCGGTTGATGCAGGACTGTAGAATAAAATGATCCAAAGTATTCTTAGTATGAAGAATTTTTATCGATTAGTTGATAATTTTTCTTTTTTTGTATGACGTACAACACAACAACTTGAATAAAATTTCAAATGCCACTAAACGATTTTCTGCTTAACCCTTTACCTTTTGAGTCATGCGTACAGCCGTTTGCGAAGCGCAACTTGGTAAAGTTCCCGGCATTTAAGTTGAACATGATTTTGAAATCACGTGACATGCGCAGTAGTGAATAATTTACCTAAACTTGCTACTGCGCATGTCACGTGATTTTAAAATCATGTTCAACTTAAGTGCCGGGGATTATACGACTGCGCATTGACTCACGTGTCGATTTGTAGTCGGCATGATGGACCTGCGCATCGACTTACGAGGTGAGTCCTTTATCACAACTGAGAAAATATCTTAACCGATGTCTGGTGGGTTGACGTGCTGTTGTATATTGTTCACCAATTTTTGTATCCTTAAATGAAAGATCACAATAACTTGCACAATTTTATTAACCAATCATACAAATTACAAAAATAACTAGCATATTCAAACTAAACCATGATATTTAAGTAAATCACAATCACCAAATAAAGTATTATCCTGTTAAAATAAGTAATGTTGAAAAGCAGTTTTTACATATTATATCTTCGCTTGTTTATTTGAATCAAGAACTAAGTTTAATAATGAGCGCTAACTTTTTTTATTCTTTAGTCAGGAAAAGATAAGTTAGTATCGCTTTAGTTTTAGATTTACAAAGGTCTCCAATAGTGTTGGCAGACTACCGGTTTTTTCACCCGAAAAATAACGACCTATCGATAGTTCAAAACATGTTAAGGTAGTTTTTGTTGCGGTCTGTCTTACTTGGGGCAATTGATTTTTATTTATTTAGAATTCCAACATACATTATTTTTGTGCTATTTAATAAAAACCATTTTTTATCAAATGCTTATAGCGCTCTCCTACAAGTGATTCCTTGATTCCTCCTACAAATTTGAGGAAAAACTGACACTGACAGAAATCACGAATCTTGGATCAAAGTTGTTATATTGGATGACACCATCAAATTGTTCAATCTTCGTCCAAAGCAACTTGGACCAATTTCTTGGCTAAGTGGCTACTACCCATAGTACCCTATACTCACCACTACAACTGTCGCTGTCTCTGCGCGAGTTAACAGTGACAATATTTCAAGTATGAGCATTGATTTTCTGTATTATGTAGTATTTATTTACTTTATGGCACTTTATACGCTCAGAGTGAGATTTCTAAAACTCCTTCCCAAATCAAATTTATGTCCACGCAAAAAAAAATAGGATCGTAATTATTGAAAAAAAAAAACTTCGGTCTATCCCACCCCAGTTAATTCTAAATATGAAAATTGCAGAAGAGAGTTTTCATTTTATACATTAGGTCGACCGCCTAAATTACCATATTGAATCTTAACTACTAACGAATATATTGAGTTGCTTCGAGGCAAAGGGTAGCAGAGGTGCACGTGTAGCCAAAAAAGGTCGCTTGATCGGTCACTTGTATCAGTGAAGCCAGTTTAGGTTGCTGCTAAGATTTAACATGTTAACTAGTCATTCTGATTCTTTCCTTAATATGAATAGGGCCTGGACAGGACAATAAAATTAACTTAACATATACTTGTTATAATCTAGTGCTAAACTGATAAACCTAATTACAATTTTATATTAGTGTTATGTTCATAATGTAAGCAGCGCCAATGTAAACATGCCTGGACTTATCCAGGCAGGCAATACCTTAGTATTACAATATTATGAATGGCAAAGCGAACCATGAGAGGGGTATAGTACTAAAATAAATGCAATTAAAAATACTCAATAATCTTATAAATATTTTAACATGAAGACACTTCACGTGCAATTGATTCTTTTAAGAATTCGCTGGTATAAGTTATTATTATGATATATAATTGAAAAAAAAAAATAAAATAACTTTTGGTGAAAGTGATTGATATAATTAGGTAAACATCAAAAATTGCTGACTAATAAAATTGGCGTATGAATGTTATATTATACAAGAATATTTAATGTGGAATTGAATGTGATAAAAAAAGACGAAATATAACCCTAATAAAAAGTTAAAACACAATATTAATTCAAGGTATAGAAAATAATTTTAAATTTCCACTACATAAAAATTAATTGTGAATGACTAAATGTTGATACCGTATGGTACCAATATATTGGCGATGATCTATATGTATCAATATACCAACAAATAGCACCTCATACACCAATAAGGATTTCAATAACCTGCCCCTAGAAACATAGAGGGCTACTATAATTATGTTTAGATATTTCTGTTAAATGATAGAAAATAACAAAGGTTACTTAGCGATCGAACCAAAATACGCCTATATCATACTCTTGTTAGGTTATTGGGAATGGCCATTAAAAATATTACAATATATTTTACACTCGTGTAATATTACAGTAATTAGTGTTTAATTCTTATACATATTTATGGCTTCATTTTTTTAAATAGTTTTTTGACTTTTATATTCATATGTTACCTTTGAAATATATTTGTAACTCAGGAATCGTACCACGCATCACGCACGCATAAGACACTCGTTCGTAAAGAGGAAAACGTGTGCATAAATATCTCTCGGAAATGATTTCTCTGTCCAAATTTATTAGTGCTAAGCTTGAGCTTAAATGAGCTTTATTTTCATAAAGAGCCAGACCGGGTTTTTTTGGGAAACAATTTTATTCCTTCATGAATATTACGAACATTAAAAATGCCTAATCAGTCTGCGCTTAGCAACGAACAGCGGCTAAGTGTTTTGATATAAGTTTTACGATAAGTGTAGTTGGCTTTAATTTTGACAACTATTGCCGATAAATTATATATGTGCACATAATTGAAGATATTTACAATATACTCAAATTTTGCTTTTATGGGTGCTTTACCACTCTTTGTAAACGTTGCTTCTACGAATCGTTTATATAGCATTATATATGTTTTCGTAAAAGTGAATCTTAGTCGAGGCCTACGTCATCATCGGTCGGCGGCTTGCCTGCTCCGGCGCCTGGTCCTGCAGCGCCACCGAAATCTAAGGGTAAGGCTCAGATTATATTTCTAGTTTATTGACCTGATGTAAAGCATAGATCAATCGCAATAGGAAGCATACATTAATCTCTACAAATTGCTGAATTTTTTGATTTTAAACTTAAAGACTAACAAAATCATAACAGAAAATTGTCAGTTTGTGTTGTATTGATGTGATGTTGTCTGTACTACATAGCCATTTTTACAGTTTTAATGTAATTTCAAATAAAATTTCTTCTCTCGCCGTTACCACATAAATCATTGTTATTTGCAAAATACCTACATTAATTACGGTCACATTTACGACTATAATGAAGAGTGATGCAAAAGAAAAAAATATATGACAGCATTGCTCAACTTATAGTTGTACAAAAATCTTTTTGAGTACTTACTCAACGGAAATATTAATAGATTATTGTTTGAATAATTGACAATGGATTGAGAGAATTCGAATTGAAATTAAAATACTACTGTAGAAAAAGAAAATAACGGTTTCTAAGACAAGACAATGGTGTAATATACATACCGGGAAACCCGCCGGGGAATCCTCCTGGGAAGCCTGCAGAGCCACCTTTGCCAAGTTTGGCCTGAAGTTTCTCAATAACAGCAGCAACTTTCGGATTATTTTGATATTTGACGAAGTTAGCAGGATTCGCAGAGACGTCTTGGAATGCAGCTGCTAGTTCTGGATCCTAAAAAAAATAGAATCGAACCATCTCTTGTCAATTCGTTAGAGCGCAGGATTTATGTTGTTCGCATACTAGTTAGTTTCCACCTTATCAACCCCCAAAAGAAATATTATATATTTTTAATAATGGTTTAACGATATACAGAGTCACAGATTAAGTCGACCTAAATCCTTTTAGAGAATGTAATTTTCTTCATTCCTGACATATTCAACTATGAACAAAATAAAGTTTTCAAAATATAGAATGTTTGATTTTTGATAAAGATTGCAGACTTTTTGTCTATTTATTTTGTAATTTGTACCTCTAATTTTTTTATTTCTCAATCAAAATTGCAAGTGGATGAACAAATTATGGTTTTTTTATTTTATTTTAGGAATATTTAAAAAAGTATATGGTAAAAGTATATTGCAGATGTGTGCTTAAAAATCTCCGTTTTTTTCATATTATTCTGAACCTGACCCGAAATCCTTAGGTTTAACCTAAATTAACTTTCTTTCTAACCTGTCTAGATGCAACATTCCTACATAACACGATAAAGGCAGGTTTTCCTCTCCTCTTTCTAAGATTAAAAAGTACCTATGAGTCGAATCAGTTTTATATTTAAAATACTTAATAATTAAGACAAAAAAGACATCCCTACTGTAAAAAAATAGTAACATTTCTAATAAGTATCAATGAAGAATGGCAGGGTACTATGGAACTTTGTACAGGCCTACAATTTACGTACCCACTTCAATAGTCGGGATTTTAGACTACCTACCTATGGAACCTTGAGCTTGAGTAAGAGCTTGAAGTCATCTCCTAATCCTATATACTTATATATGTATATATACATATAATATCGAGATCAAAAAAATAATATAAATAATAAATATCAAAAGTAATTAATCAACCACATATTATGAAAAATGTGTAATTGTATATAATGCTTGAAAACAGTTGCACAAATGTTTTTTATCGAAACTAGATTACCAATATTATGACTTGAGTATCGATTTCAATATCAATATTTTTATGTGATGCAACACTAACAGCAAATTTGGATTTTGTAAATGTATATAATTTGCTGTTAGTGTTTATATCATTTTTTTGATTTCGACTTTCTTGTGGACGAAAAATGAATGGTTGTGAAGCCATATTAAGTTACTGGTGCAATTGCATCGTGAGGCTACGAATTGTTGGATGCTACTCACACGTGTTATCTGGTACTTAGGATATGCTCACCATAAAGGCATGACTAGACCTGCTCCATTCTTGGATGAAGTTATTTTAAGAGTGCCATAAATTACTTTTTATTTTAAAATTTAATTTGTGACCAAATTATTGTTTTATTTCCATACTACCAAGCAACTACTAGTATGGAAAAACATTACTCGACTGTGTGTGTACAATCGTGTTCCCGCTAGTTAAAATGCGTTTCGTTATTAGTTTTGGTATTATGATTTCACATTGGGACTTTTATTTAGCCCGCACATCTGAAAATATATCATTTATTGGAAAGTAATGAGAAAGAAATTAAGGAACAAACTATGCAAATATGGTTCCTGAGGTCAGGTTTGGAATAATTAGTTTTTTCAGCTATACAACAAGGTATAATAATACAAAATAAACCTAATTTACCAAAAAAAAATGTCTATATTCAAATCGTATTTAGGCCTCTTCTTTTTTGCCCCATGGTGGCAAACTAACATTTCTTAAATAATTGTCACTTTAACAATTACAATTTTGTTTTTTTTCCAAGCCTAAATTGAGAAATTTTTACAACTTATGGTAGCTTGACATGCTATTGCCCATATAAAACAGGTATTTGTGCGATAAATACCAGGTTTGAATATATTTTGCTCTAAAATTAAACATAGATTATTTAAGTTTTATGTACCCCAAAGGCAGCCATGATCTCTGGGTCGAATAGCAGGTTGCTGAAGTCTTGTGGGTTGAAGCCGGAGGGTGGAGGACGAGGAGCGCCCGCTGTCGCCTCGGCCTGCGCCCGCGCTGCGTTACTCCGCGCCTCTTGCGCTTTACGTGCGCGACGCACCTTCGCACGGTGCTGTAGACGGAATAAGACATTACTAGATATATATCACTTGATGTGATGTTGATTGATGTGTGGAAATGGCTAAAAACTGTATTCCCGTCATTGCCCAATTAAATCCTTTACCAGCAAATGCATGTTGTTTTATTCAATCTAAATCCAACATCAAGTAATTTTGATAGTCATTTTATTAACTTTCTGTCAATATCTTTGGCTTAGGTTACTAAGAACTTCAAAATATAAACCTATAATTCCCGTAAACTAGTATAGAAAATAAAATATAATTAACAGTTTTTATATTAAAGTGGCGGCCCGTCCCGGCTTCGCACGGGTGGACAAAATTCTTTAAATTTTTTCTAGCATTCAATATAGCCTATGACACTCAGCAATAATGTGCCTTTCTATTGGTGAAAGAATTTTTAAAATCGGTTCAGTAGATCCCGAGATAACCCCTTACAATTTAACAAATATACAAACACACAAACTTTACTTCTTTATAATATTAGTATAGATTAAATATAGTTAAAATTGAAATATGTTACATTACTGTTCTTCTAGAACCTTGTTTTTTTCTTTGGTGACAGAGAGAAATACAATTGAAAATATAAGGTTTTTTGAGAACCAATAATATTTTTGCTCACTGTTTTCGATTCTGTTGATAAACAGGCTATGCAATTGTTAGAGACCCAGAGATAACATAAAAAAAAGTTCAACATACCTCTCTTTCTTCCTTCTTACGGTGCACAGTGAGTCTATGTTGGCGGAGCTTCTCAGCATTGGGTTTCACTTCATTCAACCACTCATTGGCCTGGTCATCATAATCAATTTTCAAGGATTCACATAAATCATGTGACGCTTCTTCAAACTTCCCTAGTAATCTATAAAAATAGATAAAACTATGTACCAATGATAATTAGATAAATTATGTCTCTTTCTGTAGGCTGCTACTTCCAGAAAATTTGTTTCAAGTTTATATGAAAATTCTAGTACTTGACTAAAAGGTAGCTCATTCTACAATGATTTTTTTTGGTCACAATTGTTGTATAATGTCAACACACTACAAACAAAAACCTCTTATTTATTTTTACTATTAAAACAAAAAGTTACCTATAGGCACGTCCACGGAATTTATAGGCGGCAGCACTATCACAGTTCAGTTCTAGAGCTCTAGTGCAGTCCCTGATACAGGCATTTGGTTTATTCAGTTTGAGGTACACCTGAAAAAAGTACAATAATATTTAGTAAAATAGGTAAGTTAGCAAGTGGAGACAGCATCTTTGCCGTACATCTGTTATGGCGAGAAATTAGCGCAACGACGCACGGTGGGAACCGCCTAGGGAACCCATCTCATAAATGATTTTTTCATAACTCTGCGGAGATGTATGTATAATACCTCAAATTGCAGCTAAAGAGTTACTCTATCATTATAAATATGATTCAAATATCTGACTATTCGTACTTAGACTACGAAAATGGAATGAAAAAATAGATTGTCTGTAAAGTCGGTTCACAGACGATAATTTTACATGATAACGTCATAAGAAAACATTGATAAAAAATTGCATACCAGACGAGACTTATTGATTCAATCAATAAGAGACTTAAGTCAATAGTAAAGTGAATCAAGTGATACAAATTATGTTGTTTCTATCTCAAACTACAGGGTGGCCCACAAGTCCTTTGAAAAGTAAAATTTGAATAAAACGAAAATGGTGCGCGAGAGCGGTGTAGGGGAAGCGGTGGCAGTAACTTCGGTTTTTGCGAATTTGTCGCGATGGAGCGTTTCACCGGAGTGGACCGTGCGTTTTGTGTGCGCGAGTTTTATCAAAACAACAATTCGGCAACAGTTGCGCGGCGTAATTTTCGAGAACACAAAGGTTTACACAACTTTGTCGATACTACAACTCTTCACACGATTAAGAACTACTGGGTTGCTAAGTTCGAGGAGACCGGTTACGTTACATAAACCGTGGTCGGGTCGCCCAAGGACATCGCGTGCAGAAGAAAACATCGACACAGTGACACAATCTACTCGTGAAAATCCTACACAGTCAACTCGTAAGCGTTCCAGTGCATCAAACGTACCCAGGACATCGTTACAACGGATTTTGAAGAAAGATTTACTTATGCACCCTTACAAAATTCAGTTGGTGCAAGAATTAAAAGAAACTAATGCTATTCAGAGAGAAAATTATGCGAATGAAATGTTGAATCGGTTTACTTCGTTCAATAATATAATGTTCTCTGATGAAGTTCACTTCCATCTAAACGGGTATCTCAGTAAACAAAATTGCCGCTATTGGAGCCCCATCAATCCAAAACTTAAGCATCAGAACCCTTTACATAGTTCTAAAGTAACAGTTTGGGCCGCCATGTCTGCCCATGGCATCGTAGGGCCTTACTGCTTTGAGGACGGCAGAGGACGCGCGGTTACTGTTACTTCGTACCGATATGTGGCTATGATCGAGGAGTTTTTCACACCAGAATTGCAAAACTTTCCAGGCTTTAATGCCCGGCGTGGTTTCAAAAGGATGGGGCAACTCCCCACACCTCTAACACTCCTATGCCTGTTATCCATTAACTTTTCCCTAGCAAAGTGATCTCTAAGAGAAGAGACATTTCCTGGCCACCACGTAGTCCGGATCTGACTCCGATGATTTTTTTTTGTGGGGCTATCGTAAGGCTAAAGTGTACGATACTAACCCGCGGTCAATTGATGCCCTAAAAGAGAAAATCCGCAGAGAAATGGCAAGCATTTCAGCAGTGAGCAGCCTTTCTACTTTGAATTGTTGGATCAGATTTATGGAACATATTTTACATTTATCTTGCTATCTAGGTTTTGAAAATTGGTCTGCCGTACAGAGAAGGTTCAGAGAAGAACTACGATTAAATATAGATAAACCGAAGAAAGTTAGTGGCAATACTAATGACGACAACACAGCCAGATTTTTTTGAGAATACCATTGTATATCAGAAATCACTGGTATAGATGAGTAATTAATGAAAAGGTTTTATGTCATATATACTTCAGGTCATGTCAAGCGGTAGAGGTATTGATGCCACGAAATTCGGTCAGTATGCATTCGATACAGCACAGTTGTATGTTAATAAATATACATGGTATTATATGCCATCTTCTGTGCATAAGGTGTTGATTCATGGTGAAAGTCTGATGTCATTTTTTCTGTCTGGCCTCTTGGACAACTTTCGGCAGATGCCAAAGAGTCACGGAACAAAGACTATAAACAGTTCAGGCTTCATCATGCAAGACAATGTTCGAGACATACACAACAAGCTAAGAAAATCTTCCTATAAAAAATATTTGGAAATTTTTGATGAAGCAAAGGAGCTCTTGTGAGACTTTTAAGCTATAATTATATGTGTTATTGATGTTTACGCAATTAATATTTCATATTCCTATAATAAACTTCATAGAACATAGATGTAGATTAACAAATTGTATATTTTTTGTATTCCTAAATTTTTTATAACTATAAGAAATAAACTTTTAATTACAAAGTATATATTATTTAAAAGCCTATATATTCAAGATTATCAGGGAAAGTCATGTAAATATTTTTATTAACACAAGTTATAGATTTATGAGATGAAAATGAGTCAAAGGGGCACAGTGGGTACTGTACGACGCACCGTTGCGATCTATCTCGCTCGAGGCAATGCCATTCTTGAGTGACAAAACAGGATAGAATGTGAGCAAAAAGGCAATATCGTAATGACAGATGTGGGTGAATCCTTAAGCAGGTTGTAACATATTGGTTACCTACAAGTTTTGGCTCAACTCACCTGTCCTCTTTTAGCAAACAGCAACGCGCTCTGTGGATTAAGCTGTATAGCCTCAGTGTAAAGTTTAATAGCTTCGTCAAATTGTTGTTCAGAAAAAGCTTTCATCGCCTCTGAACGCTTTTCATCGGACTGGTCACGATCTTCATCTGTGGGCTCTTTTGCAGTATCAAATACCATTTGAGTATCATCTACTATATCGGGTTCAATGACACCTGTGAAAGTTAGTGATATATTTTTACATATTTATTAATGAGCTGTTGAATATACTAAATAATAGCTTTATTTACTTAATTTGATTTATTATCACAATTAAGTCTTTATCTGTACTACTACATAAATCTGTAGGTTCTGTCTGTCTATGTATTTCTTTTTTGGACAAATTTTATTATATTTATTTTATGACTCACTGATACCAATTCTACTATTCTTTTTATTTTTGTCTGTTTGTCTATCTGTATGTCCTTCTATAAGTCAAGAATGGGGTGACCAATTAAGAAGAAATGTGATATATGGTAAGAACATGTAATTGCGCAAATGATAGGCTAAATATCAACGCTGGAAAGCAAACACATAATATATGTATCATTTACTACGTGTTTGCTTTCTAGTGTCTATATCATATCAGTAAAAACCTTTATTTTTTAAACACGAAAGTGAATTTGATAGTTACACCGTCATTAATGCATTAAATACTTAATTGATCACAGTTAAATTTTGCATACACCAGTTGCAAAATTTCATACAAGATACATTTTATCCAGAAAACAAGTACTGTTCCCGAGGGACAGGAATATTATATTTAATCGATAGTCTCTATTAACGAGAGCTAAACACTAATATGTGACTTAGTACAAATTTGAATTCGAACTTTGAAACATGTAACTTTTTACAACTTTGAAATAGTACGGCCAGTACACATATAGCAAATATTTACTGGCGGCACTTATAGCAAATTCTTTTTTATCTGTTCAATGAAATGATATCTTAACAAAACTTTTTTTGTTAGAGCATTCTAAGAACAGTAAGTACTCTATGAAACTCTACTCATCTTCATTTAAATTTTGAGTAGTTAAGTTATTAAGGCATCTCCAAAGATTTCATACTTGTGAAACTTCATTAAATTTATTAGTCTAACTTCACATCTGAGAAGCTGGACAGGGTATGTGTTCAAGCAATGTGTCTCTCTAACAACTTCCACAAAAGTTATCATTACACATTCTTATTATAACTTTTGAACCATATGTTTTGCTATAGTAAAGAATTATTTTTCTATTTACAATACCTTCCATGTTAAGTTCCACATCAGATTCGGGCTCAGATTCTTCATCAGACGACACCATTTTTTCTTCAGCATTGTTATTGCCGGTGTTCCTAAAAATCAATTTCAAATTTAGTGATTATTAATAGATAACAATTCAATTGCTATAAGAGGAAATGTAATAACTATAAAATATTTTGCTTCGGATTATTTTGCTTGTGTATTATGAATGATGGCAGACCTACTAGGAGGTCCCGCCCTGACCAGAACCCATCTGCTGTGGACTTAACTATCTGCTCTTCTTCACTGGCATCCACCATTCACTGGGACGTCCTAAGGACCACATTAGGTAGCGACCATTCTCCGATACTCATCTCTTTTCTGGACAACACCCCATCAATCAACAGACCTCCACCTTTATTAAAATTTCGCTTAAATAACGCTGACTGGATTTCCTATTCAAAAGACCTAGATAGAAATTCCGAATCTCTTCCTTCAATCTCACTTGAAAACAGCATCCTGGCATATGACACTTTGGTGGAATCCATTATGTCAGCCGCTAGCTCCCATATCCCTAGAAAAATCACTCCCAAAAAAAAACTTTCTCCACCCTGGTGGGATTCAGAATGCTCAAAGGCCATTAAAAATCGCAAGGAGTCCGAAAAAAAATACAACGCTTCCATGACAATGAGTAATTACCTTGCATACCAACGAACTGCCGCCCAAACCAAAAAATTCCTTAAACAGAAAAAAAAAGCTGGTTGGTATAAATTCTGTGAGAACCTGGCACCAGGTTCGCCTTCAGCGATAGTCTGGAACCAATTAAAAAGGTTCCGTAGAGCCTGCAGTCGTGCCAACCTTACATGCAATGACACTTCAAGCTGGATTGAGGCCTTTGCAGATAAACTTGCTCCCCCATCCGCCCCCAATATTGATTGTATTCCTCTACACCCCCATGAAATCCTACCCCCGGCTAATTATCTGGATGGCTCATTTGCTTTTGAAGAATTACAAAAGGCTCTTACAGGTTTGACTGACTCTTCCCCGGGACTTGATGGCATCCCCTACTCTTTCCTCATCAAGGCTCCTGACAGAATAAAACATTATTTCTTGGACTTGGTTAACATCTTTTACGACCATGGTACCATCCCAGAGTCATGGACTAAACAAGTCGTTATCCCTATTCTAAAATCAGGCAAAGATCCTTCTGATCATACTTCATATCGCCCTATAGCACTTGCGTCGGTTTTATTCAAAATTGTTGAACATATGGTAAAAAACCGATTAGAATGGATCGTGGAAAACCGAAATGTCCTCGCAAAAACACAATTTGGATTTAGAAAAGGTTTTAGTACATTAGATAGCTTAGCCATCTTAACGTCAGAAATACGTTCAGCCTTTGTAAATCGAGAATATCTTGTAGGTGTGTTCCTGGACATAGCGTCTGCATATGATAACGTGATTATTCCGGTACTCAGGCAGAAAATGCAACAGCTGAGCATCCCCGAGAAATTAGTCCGCTTCATTTGTGACTCTATCTCTCCTAGAACCATCGAAATTAGGTCCCAAAACGTAACTCGAACTAGAACAGTTTGGAAAGGTCTACCCCAGGGTTCAGTCCTAAGCCCCATTCTATACAACATATATACCTATGATATGGAACTCGTGGTTAACTCTTTCTGTCAGATCCTACAATATGCGGACGATGTGGCCTTATACGTTCGGGAGAAATGTATCCTGGAAGCCACATCACGCCTTAACACTGCCTTATCGTATCTTGAAGAATGGCTGATTGACCATGGTTTAGAAATATCCGTTCCAAAATGCTCTACAGTCACCTTCACTAAAAAAAAGAATATCCCTTCGGCAGTTATAAAACTTCAGGAGAAAACCATTGAAGCTAAAGAGTCTGTTAGGTTTTTAGGACTGACATTAGATCGCAGACTCAACGGCGTAGCTCATTTTAATAACGTTGCTAATAAAGCAGAAAAGGGAGTTAACGTCCTTCGAGCTCTCTCTGGCGTCTGGTGGGGTGCTCACCCAGAAACCCAAAAACTGATCTATAACGCCATTGTACGTAGTCATTTCGACTATGGTGCATTTCTTTTAGACCCTTGTAAAAAAGCAGCTCTAGAGAAAATAAGCAAGGTACAGTCGAAATGTCTCCGCATAATTTTAGGGGCAATGAAATCCTCTCCAATCAATGCATTACAAATAGAATCCTACGACCCGCCGCTTTTCCTACGCCGACAATACCTATGCGACAGATTTTTCCTCAAAGTCCTCCTTAATTCATCACATCCCCTATTACCGACCCTCCAAAGATTAAGCCAGGATTCAAATTTTGCTTCTCAAGCGCAGGCAAAAGACCCATGCATCTTGCATAGCTATTCCAAATTTTGCCGCCTACCCGTCCCTATGGAAAAGTTCACTCAGAACCCTTTGTTCCTAAATAGCTTTGATTCACTGATCTTTAACCCACCCGTTCAATTGAGCCTCGGTGTAGAGAAAAACTCTCCAAGCGCGAACCAAGATTTTAACAATATCATGCATAATAACTGGCAGGAATGGCTCCCTATATATACTGACGCATCAAAGCTTACTGACTCTGGCAGTGTAGGTGCGGCTGTGTGGATACCTCGGTTTAAAATTATTTTGAGCTTCAAAATTCCTCCACCATCTTCGGTATTCACTGGAGAAACAATAGCTATTTTAGAGGCCATCCTATATGCAGAATCACATGGCCTTAATAAGACTATAATTTTGTCAGATTCACAGAGTTGCCTTCAAGCAATCTCTTCTAACCCTTTTCGTTCTAAATCCCGATCTCCCCTTATTTTAAAAATCAGAGAAGCGCTACTGAGATGCAGTCTTAAGGGTATTGAGCTAAATATAAGTTGGATTCCAGGCCACAGTGGTATAATCGGCAACGAATCAGCGGACTCGTGTGCCCGGGTTGCCGTCAGTAATGGTTCCATCAGTTACCCCGAAGTCCCCCTCCAGGATCTCCTTCCCTTAGCCCATTCTCATTTGTTACAGTCGTGGGAAACACACTGGCAAAATACCAGAAGAAAGTCCGGTAGACAGTATTTTGACGTACAACCAACCATCCCAAATAGACCCTGGTTCGCTGTTCAGGATAATGTCCCCAAACAAGTTGTGTCAGTCCTGTGCCGCTTGAGACTTGGCCACTCGAGTACACCAGTCCATTTGGCTAAAATTAGGGTTAAGGATGATTCCCTATGCGAGTGCGGCCTAGATGAAGGATCCGCCGAACACATGATTTTTGCCTGCCCCAAGCTCCTCTACTCTCTTTATGATGTCCTGCCCCATACTATAGCCCGACCACTAAATGTGAATTGCATCCTACGCTTAGTTAACACCCCACTTCTAAAAACTATTAAAAAATTCATAACTGATAATAAAATAAAATTGTAATTCCATATATGAGGTTCCATATGTGTCTATGTTTGTATATCCCCTACCTTGAATGCCCGCTTTGTCCACAGTGCTATGTATGCTTTGTGTGTAGTTGTGTTTGTCCAAATATGTGTCATTTTGTTCCAGAATCTGTCTTGTTCCATAGAAAGGGATAGTGCTTTCCAAATTCTTTGGTTATTACTAGGAACCCTTACCGTGTAATGGCAAACCACGCGAAATTGGCAGAATTGTACGAAAAGTGCAACTGAGCCATTATAAAAGGAAGAAGAAGAAGAAGGAACTCCTCAACAAAACAACACAACCCCTTAGAGTTTAGGCTTGTTTGATTTTTATTGACGAGTACTTTGATCCTATATTCTAACCAGGGTCTGATGCTGGAATTGGAAGGTGGCGTTGCTCAACAATGAAACAACACAACCCCATTCAGTTTAGGATTGTTTTATTAGTCTTGATGGGTAGTTTGATCCTAGGTTATACCAACCCCATTTTTCACTTAAGTTTGTTAAAGTTAGTTCTTTTTATTAACAATGAATAATAAAAGCTTTTTTTAAGAAGAATATTATTTTTTAATTTAAATTATAAGTGGCATGATAATCATAAGTTATATTTTTGTTTTCGCAGAAAATGGCATTACGCATTCCATCGTGTCGGGAGAACACGATGGATATGTGGGACTCTCCTCCATGCCTCTACCCGGCCGAGTGTCCGGTAAAGGCTTGGAGGCCTACCCACTAAAAACTGCGGCGTCCCAATACACAGTGGTGCGGGTCGCGGGGTCCTATGTCGGACTCAGCCGCGGCCCGGACCAGTGTGGGTCCGCGCTCGTGGGCGGACCTCGCCTATGCTCCGTGAGGGACGGAGCAACGGGGTGAACCGTGACGCCCTGAACACCCCGCACGCCTGAGGGCCAAGTGCAATGTGACTGCCGGTCTCCCGCTCCGACAGCCGCTGGCCCCCATATTGGCTGAACCTAATAAACATTTCTCTATTTCCAAATGGATTCTCTTTTACTGCTACTGAATTACCACTATAAATTTATTGAACAAATGCATTCTGGAAACTGATTTAAGTCTGTATAAGATAATTGTTTCATAATTAAGGATGAGTTTAGTTATTTGTAAAATGTTTAAGGTTATCACTGCATGCTCAGATCGATTGTAGTATACAAAAATTGATAAAAGGAATAAAAAATAATTTGAAAAGCCCAATAAAACAAGTTTAACAAGGTGTAGAAAAAATTGTGTTGGAAGCTATTTTTGAGTGCAGAGCAAGATAACCGTTAAACTATGGCATCTGGACAAGTGTGAAAATTTTGCCTCAAAGTAAAATGAACAAAAATTATATAAATCAAATACATACGAATCTCCCGAGGGTGTGAAGTTTTTAGCTCCGAACGTGGCTGTTGGAATTGTGACGCCGAGCGACACTAGGTAATCTTTGAAGAACATCAATTTCGGGTGATGCAGTATTTGCGGTGTGGTCTTGCATAACTCCACAAAAATCTTCAGCTGTGCTAGTTGTTGTTCGTCGAAAGGACAGCTCATGATTTGCACGGACTGCCGGTATAACAAATTTCTTATGATTCACAAGTCAGGAAGACTTAAAGATGATATACATTTAAATTATTAAAAAAAACATCTAAAATATTCCACTTCACTATTATTACTTACCTGGAAGAGTTATATTGAAGTTAGATTAACACAATTAGCGGCGTAAAATAACAATGACAGGAGTCTAGAATAATGCCGAACGAAAAAGTGTTCAGTTCAGTGTTGCTACCACTGGAACAAATTTACCCTTCCTAGTAAGTTTTGTAGATTGGAATAATATATTAGTATGTATGTATATATACATTAAAACAAAAAAGGAACCAAATGAGGATATTATAGAATAAAAAAATCAATTTTTATAATGGGCGAGGGATTCCTAGATAATTTTTGCATGGATAGGCCTGGAAGGGAGTGTAAGATACGGTAAGATACGCGGCGATGTAAACGACAATTAGAAAAGTAAAATTAAAGATATAAATATACAAAGATAAAGTTATAATACATTTATTACTTTATACACAATATTTAATATAAATATGCATTTATATGCAGTTCACCTAAATTCACATATAATATTAAATTACTTGAGTCCTCAAAACGCTTATGGATTATTTTCCTCTGCTCTAGTAATTAGTAGAATTGGGTGTGTGATAAGGACAATATTACATTATAAATGTTACCAAAAAAACATTATTATTCCGGCTGGACTGCCACCACCGGGTTAAAGTGTGTTATATGAAAGCATTACACTGAATAAGTAATTAACGCGCCAAAGCATTGCCATTGCACATATGGCCACAGCCATAATAATGGCCGGCCAAAACAGATAAGTACTCAGTGCGACGCCAACCGAGTTGAACAGAGTGATACGCGACAAAAACAATCTCTAAAACAATCAATTAAGTGAGATGATAACACTTGAATATTAAAATATTTTAAAAATTTGTTCTGAACAGTTACAAATTAAATTAATAAAATTAAATAGACTTTTTATTATTTACAACTACCAATTATATTTGCAGTCGGGGCAAGCCGAGAATTAATGTCCTTCTTATTACGGAGCCTCTTTTATACATTATTCAAGCTAAAACTAGTAGCTCGAATTAAGAAATAAAATATCCATACGTATATATTTTTTTTAATTAATAAGTTACTCCTAAAACAGAGATATTATTTTGTTTGCCATTATCAGCTTGCCAAGAGAGATGATATTGCCAGTTTTCTTTCTCACTATATTAAGAAGAAGGAGGAACCAGATACCGAAATAAAAGCTGTTCTCTTCTATTCTGATTTCTTCGCTGTGCAGAAAGGAAAACTTTTTTTCCATAGAAAATTTTTTGCTAAAGGCCAAAGTCAATCTGAAGAAGATATGATGCACTCGTGCATTAAATTAATTAAATTAAATTAATTTTTTTTTTTCACCAAAATACATGCATTAAAACAATTTTTTTGGACTTATATACTAAAATACAACTTAAAATATATAAGCTAACGTTACTTATGACAAATTTGACTGAATACCGGCCCTCCCAAATACCATATTTGGGAGGACCGGAATATTGAGAGAGCAAATAGGCTAACTATTGACATCCCTAATGAAATATGTTCCATTATAGATAATATTATGTTAACGATAGTAAGCAGATACCTATATAAGCAGATATTATAACATTATAATATCAAATTTATATTACAGAAATGATATTGTCGTAAAACCTTACTACAGTGAAATTGCCTATACAGTCGGATTAAAAATATAAGTGAGGTTATTCTGAAAATATGTAAAATGGTGTCTGATAGGCTGGTATTCAATTTTCTGTTAAATGTCTCTCTCTCTCTTATGATCAGTGCTGCCAATTCGCGGGGAATTCCCCGATTTGCGGGGAATTGAGGGTTAGCGCGGTGATGACAAAATCGGGGATATTCGGAAAATTCAAACTTAATTAATTGATGAGCTAAATTTAATGGAATGTCTTTACTCTTCTGTTACAACTGTGATCTCTACTGGGTATAATTTTCGTGACCACAAAAATCGTGGTTACCACGTTATTTCTGAACGTATCCATTTCTATAATAATAGTTAATTGCCTATGGCTGTTACCCTACGTTAAGTGAAAAAATCTACTACTACTGTCTATGGTTGTTGATTTTTGAAATTGGTGCGAACTGTTGAACTTTTCAATAAAATAATTGAAAAGTCATTAAAAAGTGCATCGTTAAAGAGATTTTAATGCTCCCGACCCGCCAAATTCGAAAAAGAATTTCCAACAGCGAATTTATTATACAACAATTTAGAGCTACTATTTCTACTTATTTACGATTAAATTGGTACCTATTAGTATTGTCATATTAATATGTATTTCTTTGAAAAACAAATAGTCATTATGATATAAATTCTTAGAAATCTTTTTTCTTATCTATACATATAAATAAAATTGGAGTGTCTGTTTTTAATATTGAAATACCCGTTTTTTACTACATGCATATGAATATATATACGGTACATACACCAAAATAACATTTTTTTTTTCAATTTTTGTCTGTCTGTCTGTCTGTTTGTTCCGGCTAATCTCTGAAACGGCTGGACCAATTTTGATGGGACTTTTATTGGCAGGTAGCTGATGTTATAAGGAGTAACTTAGGCTACTTTTATTTTAGAAAAATAATGTTGCAATATTCCACGCGGACGAAGTCGCGGGCGGCCGCTAGTTTAAAATAAAATGAAGAGCGCGCGGTCCAGTGTTGTTTCAGTTGAATTCTCGATTGCCATATTTGAAGTCTGAAAATTGCCGTATTCTAGGATAAAATTTGAAAAGCTACCGTATATTAAAGAATTATATTATTAGAGTAATTTTTGCTTTGATTTCCATATAATTTAAAATAGTTTAAAACGATTTATTTTCTTGCAGTATCAAGGATTTTCGGACCCTGGATTGCCATATATTACGTCAGTTGCCGTATTAGAAACAACACTGGCGCGGTCCCGCCCGTTGCTGTAAATTTGCTGCTGATTGGCACTCCCCTCCCCACCTCCTCCGAGACGTCTGCGTCCGCAGAAATCCCCCGGAAACTTTTGTTCTCGGTTCTTGCCGCCGTCCCGCCTCTCGCCCCTCACGCGGCCTTGGAGAAAGCTCAGATGTCGCTAAAGGGTGACCAGAGAGGGATCTACCCTCGGGGAAGCCGATTCCGAGGGTCCTTAACAAGCGCTCCGCTCGCGACAACCCATTCACGTCCGCAAGGAGCCAGGAGCAACCCTTCCCCTAAGGAAGTGGGGAAGAGGCCCTCTCCTCCCCGAGCGTTTTACGGTTGGGGGGTTGGGCATTCAGGCGTAATGGGTTTCCCTTCCAACATTGGGGTATTGACGCATCTCTATCTAGGGGAGGGAACGTCTCCCCTCCCCTAGATAGGGATGCAGGCGGCAAAACGCTGCTACCTTTTCCCCCGACGCCTGCGCCTTATGAGGGAGGCTTTTCTGTTCTCTTCCTCCTCTCGGCGGCTACTTATGCGAGAGGCCGTCATCGCAGAAGGAGATCACCGCCTCTCAGGATCTCTCGGTCGTCACGGATCTACCTATACCTACTTATTCTTATGTAACATCTTAAGTTACTACCACAAAGTAGATAATATACAGAGACACCACTTAGTACAAGAAAATGGTATCACCCTAAAACTGGTTATTCAACTGGCTATATTGCTTTCCTTCTATTTTACGATAGATGACACTAGTGAGAACACAAATAACATAATAAGTATTTTAAATTTAATCCTGACGTTTCGACTCCTTTACAGGAGCCGTGATCACAGGATGACAGTCATCCTGTGATCACGGCTCCTGTAAAGGAGTCGAAACGTCAGGATTAAATTTAAAATAAAATAAAACATGCGCAAAAATCCGTAAAAAAGTGTTTTATTCTGATGTGTAATGTGCGCGGAAGTGTAAGAACTAAATATAATAAGTATTGCCATCTAGTGAGACACTAAGAATACGGTTATCGCTTGTTGTTGTTAGATGGCGCTTCGTTATAGCCTACTCACGGACATTGGTGGATGCGTGATCAATCGAAGTTTCGTATGTCAGTAACAGTACATTAAAATCTCTTTATTCACGCTCGCGGGGTTTAACGTTCCAAAAATATGCCGCGAATATAGAAACCGTGAATATGGAATGGTAATTAGTATGGAATCATAGGGGATGCGTTACAAGTTACAAAATAAAACGAATATTTATAAAAATAAAATCAATTTGAGCTGTAGTATTATAAATTTGCCTTTTAAGAGTAAGGCTCCTTTCCATAGATCGATCAGCTTTCATGTTCACAAAGTTAATTTGCGTATTAACCTTCACTCAGACTTTTTAAATTTAATGTATTCCTTACCAAGCGGACCTATGAGTAGTGCGATCCTCGTCGATGTACTACGAACGTAGAACTACTTTATTACCACGAGGGGTAATATTCTTTTTTTAACTTGCTTTTGTATTGTGACGGTAGAGTTTGTTTTAATTGACATTAGTCCACTTGGTCAAATCTTTCATGAAAGCCGCCTGGGCATATACCAGAACTCAAATAATGCCGCTACTTTAATAAAAGACTGAATCTCTTTCTATTTACTGTTTTCATCCTCGATAATGAAATTTTTAGCCGCGAATACAGGAACTGTGTTGCAATTTTTTCTCCCTCGGATAAGGAAACCGTGAATGGGGAACTTTTACTGTATTGACGGAACATTGCGTACGATTTTAGGAAACCACTTTCTTAGCTATTCTAACTATGTATTTTTTACTCATGTTTGGCTCAGGTTTACGAACGTGTCGCGTATTATACCTATTTGGAAAATTGTTTTTTTGTTTCAAATGAAACGAAAAAAACACTTTCTAGTTTATTCCTTTGTTATCAGGTCAGGGCCAGGTAACGTGATCCTGGAGAAATTGAGGGAAATAAAATATTAGAGGCACACCTATCGAGATTTAGGTATTTTAAATAGTAACTGGTGCAGTTGTTACTGAAAACACCCGTGGCCGTAAGAGGTATGGTTGCATTTTATTGATGGACAAAACATTTGTCACTATCACATGTACGTAGTTACCTACTTTTCAGTGACTGAGAGTTATTTCATTCGTCGATAAAATGTCGACCATCTTAAAGGGTTTCAGGATTTCATGATTGGGCCTACTAATGTACTTCCGATTGGTCTAACATAGCACAGTGTTTTATGGAACCAAAAAAATTTACACAATATAAATTGAGGTTTTTACATAAATATATTATTTATATCCTAAAAAAGCATGAGTTCAATTCCCAGAAGTCTAACTCCAATACTTTTTAAATTTTCTTCACTTTCAGTATCAGATATTTTAATAAACAATAATAATTATCCAGCAAAACACAACAAAGAATTGCAAGAAAACGTATTATGGCGCCAAAATTTCCGGTACAACCGCGCATGCGCCAAAGCGCGCTCAGCCACAGATAAAAAATGAAAAAAATTAAATAGTGCTATACGAATTGGCGCAGTATTATATCAATGGCCTGTAATCGAAACGTAATGAAAAAAAATATTATAACATTATTTTGTTAGACAAATAGGTAGTGTTGTAATATTTTTTTTTAATTTCATTACGATATACTATTTGTAAAGTTCGTCAATATAAACTCGTATTGAGTTTAATATTTTGAATTTTACGATGTGAGAGTAGATAAAAGAATATATATTTTAATAAATATGAGTGAATCGGACATAATCACACGCAAATAAACGCGTTTCTTAAGCTTAAAAATCCATTGGTTTGGGAGCAGCATTTTTTTTATTTCGTATTTATTATTTTTTCTCACTAAAAACGAAAAAGTGGAACCTACAACTTAAATAGAAATATACATAAAGGAGCCACGTCCCACGATTGCGGCGATTAGAAGATATTCATTTTTAAATTTTTATGCTAGGGTTGTCACCGAACTTGATCTCGACGAAAATTTTTAAAAATATTAATATGTGTATTATTTTTGAACGAGAACATCGATTTTCTTTTTCGGGTCTGGGTGTTAACTGTTAATTGTTTGTTTTGTGTGTTTCGGAGACCCAATTAGACACAAGTTCATGCCTGCTTACTTCTAAGTTTTTTGTTACAAAAATAGGTACATACCTGTTAACACATTTATGCCCACGACTTTGTACTATGCTTTTATTTTCTGATCGAATGCATTTTTTTTAAAGATGCGATCAACTGATTAGATTGATTTGTATGAGAAGTTACTTTTTCACGGAGTCACAGACCCATGGCACTGTATTGCCTCAGCAGGGGCTTACCCAACCTACTGAGAGCCATAGCCAAAGACTATACCTCACCGGGCCCATCTCAGCCACTGGTAAAATTATTAAAGCCATCGCCACCATTATTTTTTCGAGCGATGTAGAAAGGCACAAAAAGCCTACTTCTAAAACGGCAAAGTCACAACCTTATACGCCTTAAGAAGCCCTTAATATGATAATAGATAGACAGTTAAGTGACATGTATACAAATAAGGGCAGATCTTAATAGGAGAGGATACCCAGCCTAACCACCTCATTACAAGGCGACTGAGTCCTGAAATAAATTCTGGCGTCAAGTTAAAGTAGACGTGGTGCACAAAAAAGGTGCCGGCAGGTGACGAGATTTACCTAGATCGATTTTAAATGTGAATAAATTTCTAAATCTAAAATTTCATCACAATCGTTAGACCCGTTTCCGAGAAACCAATTACATACCAACATATTTATATAGGTTATGTATATAGGCAAGAATTGCTCGTTTAAAGTATAGGATGTGTGTATATGTGTTAAATTATTTCAATCAACATAGTTTATTTTTTCGACCACTTGGCGTGTAAGGTACAAAATTAAAGATGTGGTCGAACATACATAAAGTATTCCTACATTATCACATCTACATTAGGTAGGTAGTATATGTAAGTATATTGTATTCGTCTATAAGTGTTGTTAATTTATTCAATTCATTGACGGTATCAATTAACAAACAAAAAATGAAACATTTTCATTTAACACATAGTTGATCTTTGTGACAACCCCAGATCATGAAAGTTGACCTTTATGTAAATTCTATCATAACTTCTTAAAACCGCAAAAGTGGGATTTGGTTTATAGAACCTTTCTATACTAAATCCAAAAAAATAAAATCAAAATTTAAAAAAATACGTATTACTCAGAAAGTAGGACACTTATGAATAAAATAAAATTGCGACATTTTGCCTTCAATAATTCATTATCAAGTGGCAAATATCTCATGGACAGATATGGAACCTTTTTGGATAGAAGACAGTCTTTTGAAGAAATTAAATTGTTATTTTTTTATATGCGCAAATTTTAAAAACTTTACTACTTCATATAGTTTTTTACTGAAAAAAGTGATTTGGAAATTGAACTCTTGCCTTTATTAGGGTATAAATAATCGATTTATGCAAAAACCTTAAGGTGTAAATTATTTTGTTTCCATAAAACACGCCATCTAGCGTTACAATTGCAAAACACTTCGTAAGCCTCATATCTGAAAAGTAGTCACATGTAGCCTATACTTTCGTATTCTCAATTGATTATTTATGGTGTTTCTTATCTTCAAATTTAAGAGTCGAATTAAGGTTGATGTGAAGTTGTATATATAAAATATGCTAGTCTTTATTTTAATCTCAATATTTCTACTTAATTCGTCTTATTTCTAAACATGTGAAATGTTATAATTTACAAATGTGAATGGTAGTGACATCTACTGCGGTTTTTTAGAATTAAAAATCTCTTGTATGAAATGGTACCCCATGGTTACTACCTATACATACTATACACGTACATCGCACCATACGCTTAATTCATCGGTATTTATTCCAGTTAGAAGTAATGAGTCACGAAACTGGAAAAATTATGAAACATCGATACCTAATTTATGAATTGGTTAACGGTATTTTAATGGAATAAACGATTTCATGTTAATCTATGAAGTTGCGGTCAATAAATTGATGTACCTAGGCTATTCTATTATTAAGTCAGTAACGTTTAAACTCTTGTGCTGCACAGTTCCTTGTTGTTTCTCTCAAGTTTTTTTGTGTATTTAAAAGTACATCTATTGTTTTGGGCTGTCTTAGAATGTGTGTCAAAAAGCAAACTGTTTTCCTTACCTTCCTTTTAGGTAAGAAATTTTAATTATCAAACAAGATTTAAAATCTTGTTGAATTGCTATTAATTTGGTGTGGTGTGATCGTCTAAAGTGCATTTGTAACTTATTAAGGTATTGTGTGTGTGTGTGTGTGAGTCCGTTCGCCTTAATTAACTTTCATCGGTATTATCTGCGCATAATGATTTAAATTGCATTAATGTACACAAACCTGCGATGAAATTCAACAAAAAAATGATAATGTCAACCTGAAGCGATTATCTACTTTGAGATGCAACTTGTATTGTTATATTTTTTAACTAGCGGCCCGTCCTGGCTTCGCACGGGTGGACAAAATTCTTTAAATTTTTTCTAGCATTAAATATAGCTTATGTTTCTCAGCGTGAATGTAGCTTTCCAATGGTGAAAGAATTTTTGAAGTGAGCTTAGTAGTTTTTGAATTTATTCATTATAAACATACAAAAAAACAAATCTTTCCTCTTTATAATATTAGTGAAGACTACAATAAGCTCGTGACTACTAATGAAAGCCCATGAAAAAGAGTTAAATGAATCAATTTTGGAAATTAATATAAATAAAAACGAAAGTGGTAAAGTAGCTTAATATTCCCGTTTTTATTTGTGAGTTTGATTTTCAATTATAATTTGTAAAACAATATTGCTTTCTACTCTGTCTGTAGAAAGAAAAAGCTTGTAATAGTTAGGTAGTGACTTTTTTATTCACGTTAATTAAATAACATTCGGAATTTGTTGATAAATAACACAATATAATCATTGAATTATTAATAAAAGCTTATATTCTATTTATAGAACCGAACCTCTCAGTAAGAGATTTTTAGAGGGATTATATTTACGATTTTATCGTGGTTTAGTAACAAAATTGCTAGAACAATGCTATTCTTGCAGAATAGTTTTACGGTAAACATACGGTAATAAGTTATTCTTATTCTGTTTTAAACCTTGTTTTAAACAGTTTTGTTTATAACATATACTTTCTACGAAAAGTCATAAAAGATTTTAACAATGTGGTGTTCTTTGCCGTAGTTATCTAAAAATGAAATGATTTATACTCCTGTATTAAATAAATACAATAACTATTTAAGTATTTTTTCAAAACATATTGCTACAGAAAAGCGTTAAGTATAAAACAATCATATGATTTTTGTGTGTTTTAAACATTTTATTTTAAGCTAAGATTATTTGACAATGCTCAATTAATTATTCATAATTTATTCTTTCTCATAGACTACGTGTAGTAGTTACGTAGTTAATACCTGAATTGTGTCAGTAGGTATAACATTTTATTTCTCTTTCACAAGATATGTTTTATATATTTTCTAGTTTGCCCTAACATCGGATTGTCGCAGTCAAATGTAAAAAATGAAACCCAGCCCCATGGTGTTGAAAACATTAAAACTAATGAAAATCAAACTAGTTATAACCCGAGCGTAGTAGAATCCAGGTTTTTCGATCTCGGAGGAGTTATTAACCAACTATTCCCAGGTTTTAATCATGGAAATCCTGGGCTTAATTTGCCATCTAATTCGCAGTTTTATCCCGGTATCCCAGCTCAGGTTAGTAAACTTCTCTAGATTTTTTGTTTTTTACCATTTCAGGGGTCGGGTGCTGCTTGTAATAAACTTGTACCTCTTCTAATTGCTTTTACTAAGATTTTTATTTGTAACCACGTATTAATTTTACAGAATTGGAATTCTCAAATGCCTATAAATCAAGGAAATGGATGGTATCCTAATCAACAGAATATTGGACGGCCACTATACCAGAATCAAGGATTGCCTTCAGATAACAATTCTAATCAGCAAGGGTCGATAAATAACATTAATCAACCCGAACAATATCTCAATCAAGGCGGTTTAGGGCAATACCCTACCAACTTAAATGGTAATCTAATAAATGGAGGAGGGAATCAGAGGGGACAGGGGGGAAATTTTCAAAATTTAGACTATCAACAAGGCCAACCATCACAATTAGGAGGACAGCAAAGACCAGATTCTCCCAAATATAACCCAAATGGATTCGAGAATCAAAGTGTCTACCCTGTCTACCCTAGCCAAGGTGCATCAAATTTTAACAATAACTCGCCTTCAAATGGGCTCAGCAATTTTAATAATAATAATCCCCAAAACCAGATCCCCCATTCGAACCTAAATGGAAATTTGATGAATCAAAACAGTAATGGTCAATTTTTTAATCAAAACCCAGGGCAGGTTAGTTATTCAAATGGTAAAGACCAAAGAAATAGTATTTACAATCCTGGAAGTCAATTAGTTAATCAACCAAATAACCAAAATGGGTTTGAGTTAAACCAAAGCCCTCAGTATTCAAATAATCAGGCCCAATTTTTCAACCAACGACCTAATCAAAATAATATAAATCAACAAAATCTATACCCAAGTGGACAATATTTAGGAGACAGTTTTAATAATCCTGCCAATCAAGGAAACCCAATTAATAGTAATTCGAAAATGGGCCAAAACAATGATAACAGACCACAAGGTAACATAAATAATGTTTCACAAAATGTTAATCAACAAGATGAAAATCTCAATAATAAAGGAAAGCCGAATCAACAATTTCCTGACTCTGGTCAAATTGACACTGGTTCGAATGATGCAATAAGATTTCCCGACGATGATGAAGATAGTGGTAATATATTTGGTCAGAAAACTAGTATACCTGTGACGACAGTGACCACAACTCCAGTCACAATATTACCTGCAGACAGAAACGCCATTATAGGAAAACCAATAATGATACCAACGACCACTGTACCTTCTAATCAAGTGACATTAATGAACAGGTTGGTTTTAAAATTTTTCTAGTTTATTAACTTTGTATTATGTATTTACAAAACAGTATTATGAAGCAAATAGTTATTATCTCATTAACATGCCATGTTAGTTTTACTTAAAACAACTAATTTCACTTCAGCTTATTTAATTACTGTGTTAGGTGAAACTTTGATCATATCATAAAACTTGGTGATTGAAAATTTGATAAAATATTATAATTGGTATGGCCCTTAAAAGTATGTATTTAGGCGAGTAAATATTGCTTCTTTCATAGCGATGTCACAACGGCTTCTCAAAAGGAATGCGTGCAAAACTGCCCTACTTCATCAGAATATAATCCTGTTTGCGGCACTGATAATGTGTCTTACTTTAATCCAGGAAGGCTGATTTGCGCACGCAACTGCGGTACAAGTATGTGAAAATAACTTAAACTACTGACATAAGGCCTTTCTTTGGTTTGAAAAAATAGATAACAGAAAGACACATGCTGAGAAAACACATTTTAAAACAGAGCCGATATCAGAAATAATATATACACATAAAGGCTTAAGATATAAAAAACTAAGTGTTATATATAACTTTCATGAAATATAACTGATACATATTACTCGTATATATCTTTACAATTAGGGATAAATACGTATTCATTGATAATAATATTTATTTTTCTGTTTTTCCGCAGCGGTCTACGAAGCCCGTCGAGGTAATTGCAACAACAACAACTAAAAAGCTAAATTTTTACGTATTTTTGCATAAAAATGAGATTTCATAGAATTTTAATTTAAATCGATACGCTTCCGCCCACCCCTTTAGCAATTACATATTAGTAGATAGGAACCAAAAAGGCTTCTCGATCTCGATCAATAATTTTACTAGCTGTGCCCGCGACTTCATCCACGTGGAATAGCGACTTTCAGCAGCATTTTTATATTTTTAGGCTAATTATTTTGCAAATAAAAGACATATACATATATTAAAATAAGCTATTTACAGTATTTTTTTTGCAAAAGCTTATTTAGGTATTTTTATTTTTATACACGACGTTTTTAGTTTTTCCATCTTATGCTAAAACATAAAGTTTTTGCGGGTTTGATACACGGGAGTATGCCATAGAGTTACCCCTGGGAAAAACATTTTTTTCTAAATGAACACCTGCAACTTTTAAATGCTGCTTTCAGGGGTAACTGCACTCTTTAAAACTGAAATGGCAAAACAGTCGGAATTATTGGAATACGGGGAAACATTTTATCCTTTTGCCATTCCAGTCATGATTATAGCTTTTTTAATGATGTGTCCCAGATGTGTAATTTGTAGCCGTGTACCATTACATAGCCTTGACGCGTCTAGATTTCACATTAATAGGACTGGAACACTAACTCTCAGCCTCAACTTATGGGAAGGCACTCTTAATAATCCTAAAAAGTTGAGAAACTCTATAGGGTATGATGTGACTTGTTCAGTGTCCATTACATTGTCTACTGAGAGGTATTCGATAACATCCCCCTCCATGTTTGACATGGTTTGTTCGTTTATATAATTAACTATCAATGATTAGTCGGCGCCAAAATTGCTCCTTCACACAGCCATACCCGATTGCCCATATTTATTTGAAGATTATACATATTAAGACATTATAATCATGTAATCGTGTAATCATGTAACTACTGTCTGTCGGCATACAATATTCTCCGATTTTAAAAACGTAGCTGCATATGGCCAAGCTTGAGAATCATTGTGAAGTTGTACTCGCATATTTGTAGTAAGACTAAACTTTTTAACGTGTACCAATAATACAGATGCTTTCAAACAGGCATTTATTGCACCCCGGCGGCGGCCTACCCCTAGTAGTAACCGGGAGGGTCTGTCATAAGTCACCAGCTAAAAGTACCACCATCCCTCCCATGATACCGTGGTTGCCTTTAATATCTTTTATTCTGCGATCTAGTGCCTCGATTACTCCTTTGTGGGACATCGTACGTTCATCCCAAACCAACAGCTTACACTGCTATAACATTCTTCCGTGCTCACTGCTTTTGCTAATGTTACATATTGTCATTTCCTCATGAGCTTAGTTTAATGGTAGTTTTAGAACTGAGTGTGCTGTTCGCCCCTCACTAAGTAGTGTAGCAGCTATTCCAGAGGAAGCTACTGCAACAGCTACTTCTTTATCTTTCCGGATTTGGGCTAATAGTCTTTAAAATATAAGTTTTGCCAGTGCTACCCGGAGCATCCAAAAAAACAAACCTTTTTCGCTAGGGTAATTTTTTACAAACTTTGAATGTCTCGTTTATTTATATCTAATCAAAAGCTAAAAAGCTTTTAGCTTTAAAAATGACGTAATTTCCATTCAAACTTTCATTCCCTATTTCAACCCATTAGTGCTCTATTCGCATTAAAAAGAAGCATATGTCCTTTCTCAGGATCTATACTATTTATGTACCAAATTTCATTTAAATCGTTTCAGCAATTTAGGCGTGATGGCGTAGCGCACAGAAAACAGACATAGTTATTTTCACATTTATAATATAAGTATGCGTTAATTTCAGTGTCACATTTGTAATGACTCCGTAATTCTGTGTATTTCTTCTATATTTTTATTTTCTGGGCCGTAAGCTTTTTTGCCGACGTCATCGCACAAAAACTTTCATTCTCTATTTTTACCTCCTTTAGGGTTATTTTTTACAAACTTTGAATGCCGTGTTTATTTAAATTTAATTAAAAGCTAAAAAATAAGTTTCAAGCTTCTGGCTTTAAAATGACGTAATTTCAATACAAAGTATCGTCCCCTATCTCAACCACTTACAGCCCCTTTTTTCGCATTAAAAAGTATCCTATGTCCTTTCTCAGGCTTTGGACCATCTCTGTACCAAATTACATTTATATCGGTTCAGTCGTTTAGGCGTGATTGTGTAGCACATAGGCAGAGTTACTTTCATATTTATAATATTAGTAAGGATAATATAGTATATAGTACCTACACGCTAACTAATAGATAATAAAATTTGGTTACCAGCTGATGACACTAGTGATAAATTAATGAGTAAGACTACCTATAAAGCGTGTAACACAATAACATTGCATTAAAACTTTTGATATGAGCGCAGTTAACGATGTTACAACCAAGCCTGTCGATTCACTTTCCACTAAATTGGGATTGTCGTCATCTTTCCTACATACGTTCGTTCAGGTCGTACGATCGTTAACGATTTTACTTCAAAGATAATATGCTCCATAGGTAAATGGGTCTTATAATATCATCTTTGCGTGTTAAAGGAAAATGTCCATCGCTCCAAATAGATTACCTTTGATTTGTCCTTCCTTATCCTGCCCCTTTTTAAAGCTCCTATTCACATGAAATAAAATCATTTGCATAAAAACTTGAGCTATTACATATGGCTTAATTATTCCAACCACAAAAAGAGAATTTTCATAGTTCGCCGTTTAAATAGAGGTTTTTTTTAGAATATTGACCTTAAGTGAGATAAGAATTCGTACTTACCTTGCCGAATATAATAAATACATTGCAATGCTATAAATATAGTAATAAAATAGGTATCGGTCTATTTAAATTGAAAATTGATATCTAAGTAAAAGCAGGCGTACTTGATTTAGTGAGATGGCGCAATAATGCAGTAACAAAGTGATTAAATCGTATTTAAGCATTTATCTTCTGACTTTGTATATCTGTTACCGGAAATGTATGAAATCAAGGAATTGTATACAAATCCTAGGAAATGTGTACAATTCCGATCTTATTTAGAAAATTTATAAAATATTTTTTGAAAAACTATTTAATGCATAGATATCCTAGGAAATGTGTAATTTTCCTCGGAATTGTATATAATTCCAATATCGTAAACACTTTCTTAAAATGAGAATAATAATATTTATTATAGCACTGATTGAGACAATCGGGTAACAGTCATACCGTAAAATATAATATGTTCATATTATCTTACTAATTAATGCTTCAAAAATCAACTATCTATTAACTTTTAACGTATCACAAAATCAACTTATATTATTCTTATAACCTAACCTTTTTTTTACCAAACCTAACCTAAAGCAATACCCTCCCCTCGTCCCGCTGTCCCCGTTTACCCATCAATATCTCAAATGTTTTACATTTCCGATTGCTATTTAGGAAATATATAGATTACCTAGGAAATGCGTATCCACATGCTTCTTCTATCCGGGCGAGTACTCTTTCAATAGAACTACCGAGACCTTGACAGATCCACTGAATCTTTCCAAATATTTCTTAAGCTAGTGACATTTCGTCTGACACCTAAGATAGTTTGTTTTTCTTTTCTATAGTATCTTCAGTAAGAGAGTAGTTTATACATAGATTCCTGCTAATAAAAATATTCAATCGAAATCACAATGTATCTTTATTATTACAAATGGAAAAGTTCAATAAATTAAACAAACCTGACTTATTTATGTTCATAGAAATAATTGGAAAAATTAAATTTGTTTCGTTTTTATTTGACACCTGAGACATTTTTTTTCTTGGATATAAAAATCTAGCTGCTAAATGCTTAAACATGAATAGAATAACTGACTTAAAGTTCTTACACTTCTACGTCTATCGCGTTTATTATTTATTATATTTAACCTTGACTCGTATATCTCTTATTTGAGTTATTAATTTAAAAATATTTGAATAATGAAAGACTCCCACTGCGAAACCTAGTGATGTATTGAGCTCTTCTTGTAAATAATAAATCTAAGATGGCGGTCGCTTAGAGTTTCTTTTATATGTTCTTCTCGGAAGGGCCTCCCAATTCCCAACTCGGTGGTAGACTTAGTAGTTTACAGTAATCGTGGATTTAATAAAATAACTATATCAAATGCAAAATAAACTATTTCATTTGTATAAAACTAGTATTGTAATGAGGAACGTGCTCGATTAAAATATTAGAAGGTAGTAGCATATGGACGATCATTACCTTTGTCTCTTGTGGAGAAGTCAAAGTGTCAGAAATAAATGCATCGTGAACCTTGTTGAACTTTTTATTTAAACAAGACTAACATCATCTTTATTTCAGAAGTGAAATTGAAAACACCTCCAATAATAAACGTAAAGGATTAGTTTTTGCAGGGGTACGGAAAAGATTTTATTAGTTGAATTGGTTCCTAATGGGTAGATAAACCATGATACTAAGATACAATGATATTGTGGTGTTGACCGAACTGTGTTGTCAAAAATTGGAGTAATACAGCGACGACCATTTGGTGCAACGGTAGCGATTCTGCCTTTCGCTCTGATGGTCCTGGGTTCGAATCCCGGAAGGGGCAGATGTTTGTGTGATGAATACGAGCATTTGTACCTGAGTCATGGCTATTTATACATATTTCTATAAATATTACTTATTTATGTATGATATATGTATGTCTATCCATTACCCTAGTATCCATAACACAAGTCTTTATAGTGCTTACTTTGGGCTAGGCTAATTGGTGTGATTGTAAGAAATATTATTAAATATTATTATTACAGAATAAAAAGGGTTAGAAGGGTGTTGTTGGCGCGTGAGAGACGCGCTCGGCTATCTCCGACAGTCACCGCCGACGGGAGCCGAATCTGCCGATAGCCGCGCGGGCGGTCCTCACTTCGGCTTTGGAACACAGCGCGAACGGACTCTTTAAATTATAAGAACCAGTAAAACCTATTTTATACAGTCCGCTTTTATTATTTCGTCTTTAAAGTCTGAAGACCCTACATAATGGTCCATCTCGCCGTGGAATAACAAGATTCAAGAAAGAATTTTTAAAAAGTGTCCGAGTCGCGTATCTGCATTGCTAGTGGACTTCGACCGTGCCAACGTGGAAACGTCACCACTATCTGCAATCATCGTAGAAGAAGCTGAAGTCACCTTATTTTCTGGGAGTATATACAGATTAACAGTGAGTTCGTTCCAATTAGTCGCTTTCTATTCCCATTTTTTCTTTATTTTTGCCGAATTAGAAAATCATTGTCGCCACGTGTTTTCACTTTCACTTCATCATTAGATATTTTATATTACTGCATTTATTTGATCCATTTATACATTTCCGCTTAGCTTTCTGCACAAAGCGCAGTATATTTTACATTCAAATACCGGCCACGTGTGCATGCACTTTGCTATTGAGCTAAGCAACGTACTTGTGAATCGAAACAAGTGCGGATCTATTAAATAACCAGTTTGCTGTCGCACACAGCTGTTGACCCTTTTTTTGTGCGCATTCCTTTGCCGCATTATTTCCTTTTGTTATTCATTCGCAGTCATTGTCATTTCAAATTGAAACTTATATTCATTTTATAATGGCTGATTTTAAAACTTTATGTAAAAAACGCAGTTCAATGAAATCGAAGCTTACAATTTTTAACAACCACCTCAACTTAATAAAAGGGAATTCATCCCTGTCTCAATTACAACAATTAGATTTAGAGGAGCGCTTTAATAAATTTCAAAATTTATATCCCGATTATGACGCATTACAGACCGATATCGAGATGATAGCTGAGCAACCAGAAGCAGCATTCGCTGAACGAGAGGAGTTCGAGTCCCAGTACTTCGCACTCGTCGCACTTGCGCGCAGCTTATTGGATGCCACTAAGGTCGCAGGTTCTGTATCGAGTGCTGGCAATTACTACTCAGTTGCACAAAATAAAAGCAATTTTGTTCGTTTGCCGAAAATAGATTTACCGCATTTCGATGGAAGTTATCAGTGCTGGCTAGAATTTCGAGATACCTTCATTTCGTTAATTCACGACAATAGTAATATCGATGACATTAATAAATTTCATTATTTAAGAGCTTCACTTAGAGGAACCGCAGCGTTAATAATTAAAAATATCGATTTTAAAGGGGATAATTATAAAATTGCATGGGATTTATTGTGTGAGCGATTTAATAACAACCGTCTTTTAATTAATAATCACATTCAATCACTTTTTGATATTCAGCCATTAAATAAAGAATCTAGTATTTTACTTCGTAATCTTGTCGATACAATAAACAAAAACGTAAGGGCACTCACAACTTTGAACCAGCCTACTGGGTATTGGGATACTCTTCTCATTTTTATCATGGTTAAAAAATTAGATTCTAACACTTGTCGTCATTGGGAGGAGTATCGCAATAATTTAGTGGAAGATCCCACTATATCACAATTTTGTATATTTATTGGTCGGAAGGCGGACTTATTGGAATCAATAGAATTAAATCACAATTCATGTGATACTATAGTCGCTTTAAATAATAGTCACAGTTCTAATAATAACAATAATACAAAACTCAATAGACATACAAAGAGTAATACATTTTCAAATAAAACATATAATTTAATTTGTCCGCTTTGCTCCCAGAATCATTCGCTATATACATGTGAAACTTTTCGTAAATTAACGATTGAAAATCGTATTAAAAAGGCAAAAGATCTTAAAGTTTGTTTAAACTGTCTACGCTTAGGCCACGGTGTTAAGTATTGTAAATTAACACATTGTAAGTATTGTGAGCGTAAACACAATACTCTATTGCATTTAGAATCCACCGAACCCATATCTTTAGTTAATCCATTGCCTTCTACCTCCAATGACGTAGCACTATCGGCTACTTCTGTGCAGCTTGCTACTTCTTCGAATGTCTTGCTGTCCACAGCGATGGTGCAGGCGGTGAGCGCGACGGGCGAGAAGTATACTGCTCGGCTGCTGCTGGACAGCGGTAGTACGACAAACTTTATAACTTCGAGCTTGTGTGATAAGCTGGGTTTGTCGCGACACGGTACAAGCACCAAGGTCACAGGTATCAACAATCACGTATCCACTAGTACACAGTCTTGCAATCTCACAATCGAGTCTTTATGCTGTGCGTACGCAACGGATATTCAGTGTCATATTTTGCCTGAGATAACTAAGGTCCTACCGTCTTCGTTCATCAATATTAGTCATATACCTATTCCTGCTGGGCTTAAACTCGCTGATCCGAATTTCAATATTCCGTCGGTCATCGATATCCTTGTAGGAGCCGAAGTATTTTGGAATGTCCTAGGTTCCAAATTCATAGAATTAGGTAAGAATCGTCCTAGATTGTGTGAAACCAAGCTCGGCTGGCTAGTTTCCGGTAGCATTTCACAACCATTTAATCTTACCTCTTCGCAATTTTGCAACTTTTCCCATTCATTTCCTAACCTTACTCAATTTTGGGAGCTTGATAACGTTCCAGCTCATCATTCTTTATCAAACGAAGAAAAAGCTTGTGAACAGCATTTTGTAAAAAATACATTTCGCAACGACGAAGGTCGTTTTGTAGCAACAATGCCTCTTAAAAAGGACCCATGTGTTCTAGGCCAATCTTATAATACAGCAAAAAAACGTTTTCTATCTTTAGAACGTCGGTTCCAACGAGAACCTCTTTTAAAATCAAGATATTTAGAGTTCATGCAAGAGTATGAACGACTAGGTCACATGTCGAAAGACGGTAAGCCCTTAGAACAAACAGGTTATTTTATTCCTCACCATGGAGTAATTCGAGAATCGAGCTCAACCACTAAATTAAGGGTAGTGTTCGATGCATCGGCCCCCACTAGTTCCGGAATGTCATTAAATGATATACAAATGACCGGACCAGTTGTTCAGGATGATCTTTTATCAATTTTAATTCGTTTTCGACAGCATAAGTACGTCGTATCAGGCGACATTGAAAAGATGTACCGAGCCGTCGAACTCAACACCATACAAAGACCACTTCAAAAAATTATTTTCCGCTTTAATCCTAATGACCCTCTTTGTACTTATACACTGAATACCGTTACGTATGGTACGACTTCAGCTCCGTATCTAGCTACAAAGTGTCTAAGTAGTTTAGCAGACGATTCTGAAGATGAACGCGTGAAGTCAGCTATATCACGTGATTTCTACGTAGACGACTATTTGGGGGGCGGAAGTACCGTTTCAGACACAATAGAAATAGCAAACTCAGTAAAGGTCATTTTAGCCAACGCCAAATTTAATTTGCGTAAATGGCGATCTAATAACCCAGAAATACTAGCTAAAATAAGTGACACAAATTGCAGTGAAAATCAAACTTTAAATTTTTCGGACCACTGTCATGTTAACACTCCTTCTAAAACTTTAGGTTTAAATTGGATCAGTAATACAGACCATCTTACTTACACAATCAATTTAAAATCATCCAAAATAATTACTAAGCGTCATATCTTATCTGTGATTAGTCAAATATTCGATCCTCTTGGTCTCGTTGGTCCGTGCGTTATTGAGGCAAAATTATTAATGCAGCGCTTATGGATCGATAAGTATGACTGGGATCAACCTGTGTCAAAAGAAATTGTTGATATTTGGTCTGCTTTTGAGACTACATTACTATACTTAAACTCTTTATTAATTCCTCGCTGGGTGCTTTGTGACCATTCTATAACTCATGAAATTCATGTTTTTACAGACGCGTCTGAGAGAGCGTATGGGGCTTGTCTTTATATTCGCTCTTGCGATGATTCGGGAACCGTACGCGTGCAGTTGCTAGCTTCCAAAAACCGTGTCGCTCCTATCAAGCCAACAACGACGCCGCGGCTTGAGCTTTGTGGAGCTTTGTTAGGAGCAAGATTGTGTACTAAGGTTTTAGAGTCCCTTACTTTGCGCATAGATTCATGTAGATTCTGGTGTGACTCAACTATCGTTATAAGTTGGCTTAATCAGCCAACCGCTCAGTTGAAATCCTTTGTGCGCAACAGAGTACATGAAATACAAGAGAGTACCTGTGGTCATACCTGGAGCTATGTACCGTCGAAGGAAAACCCAGCTGATCTTGTTTCACGTGGACTTAAAGCTCATGTTATTGGCCATAATTCATTGTGGTGGTCAGGACCTTCATTTTTATTGATGAATGAAAACAATTGGCCTAAAATGCCTAACGTGAAACGAGATGAGTCTGAAGTAGTGTCGCTTTTTAGTAAAAATGCTAGCGCTAATAGCTGTAATTCTAGTAGCAGCAGTAAATACATTTCGCTTACTAACGTAGTGCAAAATCTCATAGAGAAGTATTCTAGTTTTTCTAAATTACAAAGAGTGGTAGATTTTCTTAGAAGATATTTATTTAACATAAAAACTAAAACTGATAAATTGTGTGGCCATCTGTCTTTAAAGGAACTTCAAGATTCCCATAATTATATACTACGTTGTGGTCAACTTCAAATGTTCCCAGAAGAATATGATATTTTTAAAAATAATAAGAAATTGCCTCGCAAAAACAGGCTGATTTCTCTGTCACCCTTTTTAGATCAAAATGATCTCATTCGCGTGGGCGGAAGGCTTGACAATTCCCCTTACGATTTTAACACAAAACATCCCATTTTAATTTGTAGCAATCATAGCTTAACTAAACTTTTATTTCAAATGCAACATTTAAAGTTACTACACGCCGGTCCTCAGTTACTTTTGGCTAGCCTTCGGCAAAATTATTGGCCACTTAATGGCAGGAATTTTTCTAAAGTCATCGTTCATAACTGTCAAGTTTGTTTCAGACATAAAGCTCAAAACGTGCAGCCTATAATGGGGCAGTTACCTAGTTCGAGAACGTATCTCGAATTTCCTTTTCAGCATTCATATGTTGATTATGCTGGGCCAATACTTATAGCCGATCGGAAGGGTCGGGGTTGTAAATTAATAAAATCTTATTTGTGCATCTTTGTTTGCTCGGCAGTTAAAGCCGTGCATCTGGAGCTCGTTACGGACCTCACCAAAGAGTCTTACCTGGCCGCCTTGAATCGGTTCGTGGCACGTCGAGGTAAGCCTCGAAGTATCACGTCCGATAATGGCACGAACTTTGTAGGTGCGACGAATGATTTGCGAAAGTTCTTGCGTTCATCAAATGTTGCATCTGAGATAGCGCAGGAGGGCATAGAATTAAGTTTTGTACCTGCCTATTCTCCACATTTTAACTCTTTGGCCGAAGCGGCTGTTAAATCTTGTAAGTATCATTTGAAGAGACTACTGCATCTCACTCACTTTACCTACGAGGAAATGTCCACTTGTTTGTCTCAAATAGAGGCCGTTCTTAATTCACGCCCTCTCACTCCGCTTTCTTCGGACATAAATGATTTTTCGGCTCTCACTCCTTCGCACTTCCTAATTGGACGATCACTTTTAACTGTACCACACCCACAGGTGATCACTACCAACATTACCCGCTTGGACCGATGGAAGAGGACGCAGTACATCGCGCAACACTTCTGGAAGCGCTTTACTAACGAATACATTTCTCTGCTGCAGACCAAGTCAAAATGGTTCAAATCCACAGGCGAGGTGAAGATTGGGTCACTCGTTTTAATTAAAGAACGAAACGCTCCACCGCTGCTGTGGCGTTTGGGGCGAGTCATGAAAACTTATGCTGGTGTGGATGGCGTCACGCGAGTAGCAGAGCTGAAGACGAAAGGTGGAACAATTCGACGGGCCTTCAACTGCATCTGCCCTCTACCACTCAATTGAAGTCTCCATCTTCGTTTGCCACTTCAACCCGGGGAGCATGTTGGCGCGTGAGAGACGCGCTCGGCTATCTCCGACAGTCACCGCCGACGGGAGCCGAATCTGCCGATAGCCGCGCGGGCGGTCCTCACTTCGGCTTTGGAACACAGCGCGAACGGACTCTTTAAATTATAAGAACCAGTAAAACCTATTTTATACAGTCCGCTTTTATTATTTCGTCTTTAAAGTCTGAAGACCCTACAGTGTTGATGTGGGCTGGTGATAATTATATATTAAGGACACGCAATTTTATCTTGCGTTTTATGAATTATATCTTGAAAATAGAAAAATAATTAGTTATTGATACTCACAAAACCTTTTTTTAATGATGAAAATACAAAAACTTTATGTTTTAACGACATTATGTGTTTACATAAAATTCACAAATTCCCGGGACGTGAATCCAATTGAATAAAAATAAATTTATCAAAAACAAAAGTGCTTACGCAGTATCAATAAATTCATAGCGGTTCCCGGCGCCGAGTCATCAGTTTTTATTTCACAAATTGTATCGTCACAAATTTTGCCTAGTAGGCACGCCCTTCATTCGGTTAACAACTGAAACTCATAACTGTGTTTATGTTTAATTTGGGACTTTATTCCTGAAATGAATTAAATTTTCAATGACGCCTAGAGGCCGTATCAAATAGTTAGGAATGCCTCTCGTTTTAAAGTCTTATGAAAAATAATTTGTGTCAAACGTAATTATCGTTGAAATTTTAGATATGTAAAAATATGTAAAATTTTCATTAGATTTAGGTCAATAAAATCAGTTTATTGTACATTTTATAAGTTTTACCCATTTTTTATATTGATTGGGTTTTGAAACTGTCTGTGATTAGCTACGTCACTTTTTTTTGTCATGATAACGTCACCTATACTACTTTCGCTATAACAGCAATGTAATCATTAAACAGTGTCAAGGTGAGATAGCCAGATCAGATGGTGGTTCAAGTAAGAAAGAAAGTAGGCTTCTTTACCTTAACTTTACTTCTGAGTAAAGTTAGCTCTTCTCGGCTTTACCTTTGGATAAAAAAAAAACTATATAATTATTAACTTTTTTAAACAATTTTGTATGTTAAATAATTTATAAGACAGTCTCAGTCTTAATAAACCTCTCTTTTATGAAAATGAAACAATCACTTGTATGTACCCGATTTACTCTTTTGAAGAATCCAATAATAGTGATAATAATTTAGTAAATCACGTTTCGAATTTCCTTTGAGATCTCTAATGGATTCCAGATAAAGCTTACGTAAATCAAGATAAGTCAAACAGAGAACAAATTGTGCCTGCCTAAATAAACTCAGAATCGATCTCCTTTAAAACCTGTTCAATAAATGCAGCCACTTGGCCTTCTTTGATTATGAAAAAGGTGGAGAGAGGTGCTAAGGGGCAAAAAGGTGAAGTAGCGAAAAGGGTGCGCAGGGAAATTGTGTAAAAGCACCCTTCAGTGAATCTCTAGCTAGGAGTACGTTTATATTGTACGAGAAATATGTTTGGTGATCGATGTTTGTTATTTTATGATGTTAGAAATTTTATAATAAAAAAATCACAATACATCGTGATATAAGTACTTACCCAAAGTTGGGCATTAACCTCTATCCGGGCCGGAGTAATGGACCTGAAACTCTCATGATTAAGAGTCCTTACGTAGGATGTGATGAAATTTTAGCGATATAGCGTCCTATGTCGACTTCAATCTCATGTACGTTCTAGGGTAACAATGCGATGCAATTTGGTCGTTTGGTCGTGGGCCAGTGTCTCCAGATTAGAAGATTTTTCTCATTTTGGGGAAAAATAAAAAATATTAGTAACTTTGGAAAAGCTTGGGGAAAAAGCTATTTGAAGAAATTAATTATTTATATTTATTGTAAAGTAGAGCATTTTATTCTTAAGTATCATACTAAGAGTATTTTAGAAAACAGTATCATTTTAGGGTAAACAATTATTCTGATGGGGGGATATTTTACTCACATGATCTGAAGACTAAATAGAAAGCTATATCATTCGTAATCTTATTGAGTAATGAGATTGATTTATTATACGAGCTTCTCCGTACTTTGGAAGGTATGTTAAGCCGTTGGTTCCGGTTAAAGATGCAGTCGCTAACACCCACCATTCCGCACCGGACTCGTGTGGTGGGTTGTAGAAACATTCTCCGTTCACAGTGTATTCATCGAAATGGAAGTTTTGGAATGCAGTTTGAAGGTGTACTGAACTAGGTGGAGACTGTGTTAACAGTAAAAATATTTTTGTACCTTTTTTTTATTAATTTTGTGACTAGGCCGCGAAATTTTGAAATCCCCTCATATTTTTTGCTCATATATATATAAGTTGAAATAATTACAAAAAAAGATGTCCAATCTAGAGATTTGCAACCGCGCAACTTAAATCGTTCATTGATTGTTCGAGCAGTTGCGTTCCCCAGTAGCTTTGAGATGATATCGCAGATTATGAGAACGTATACCCAATATGATATCGAAGGAAACTCAGAGCGATATCGTAATTTTTTTCGACTTTGTCAGGAAACATAAGCATCTGTCGATAGGATGTCGATGTTATCTCACCGATATCGGCGATCGATACAATTCTGTGTCGTGTCGTGTCTTGAATAAATTGCCTAATGCGTCTTATGACTAATGAGTACGCGTTTCATATGAGGGTTTTTCGACACACTTGCGAAGTAGAAAGTAATAATTTTTTTTTATGTAAAATTGGGCATAGATTTCGTTTTTCATATTAATAAAATTGGTATGGAAGGGCAAATAACAAACTCTTTTAATTAAAATGTATATCATATTAAAATGTAGCTGCTAACAAAACTTATTACTTACTTTGTTTTTTGGTAGATATAATAAATCTTGCTGAGATACATAGTTTTCATTATTGCATTGCTGAGATACATAGTTTTCATTATCATAATGTAGCATTGCCATAATACATTGGTATATAAACAGTTTGCGTATTTAATGAGCCGGATTGTGAACTTAAACGTTTTAAAATAAGAACCATTTTACCACAGAGTGTTTTTTGAAAGATATTAGTTTATACTTTCTTCGATCCCAAGAGATGAAGCTGTAGCACTTGTCTCACGGTAATAAGAAACAAAGAGGTTTGTTAACATCTAGATGCTACAGAAAGATAAGTGGTTTCATTTTTACAAGAGAATCTAGACAAATAATATTAATCTATAATAGTGTGTTCCAACGACGAGTAGGGTTTTAGAATTATATTTGATAGGGAAATAGAGGAAAAATTGCCAGTTTTTACAAAATTAACTTACCACCTGGCGATATAAGACTACATCACATAAACCACTGTGACCCCAATATAACTAGTTGAAGTAGGTACCTACAGTCACAACCAATAATAGTATACACTATAGAACCATGTCACATTGAATTGACAGATTGACAGCAAATAAACAAACAGCGGTTAGGAAGTAATCAAATAACTTTATGTCACATCGTTTTATGGTACACCATATTATTGGTTCTGTCTGAAGTTGTCTTAAAAATAAAGATTTGTTTTCTCTTTCCTTATGCTAATAACAGCCATAAGTGGTTGAAAACAAACAATGTGTTATCTATTTAAAAACTTATAATGACAGTCTTTGGAAATATAAAATTATCATCAAATTTAAATTAACAAAGGTAAAGCACATCCAATCAGAACCAAGACGCTATTTAAAATAATTAATTATCTATTTTGACCTGGGCAGGAATCAGACCCAGGAAGTATAAAATGGCTGAGATCGCGGAGGTCATCGGAATTTGTGCATAAAAGAAACAGACAAATTCAGTAGAAGAAGTTTGATTTTCCAGAATTGCCTCGGAACTTCAGTATTGATGACATTAGGCCATCGAGTTATTTATATAAGACTAAGGCTGCGTTTATAAATACGAATGTTAGTTCGTTTCAATATCAGACCCCTAAACAAATGGCGTGAAAATTCCAACGATTATTCCGAAGTAAAAATGAAATAAATAAAGTTATTGAAAAACCAAATATCCGACTGACTGTAAACAAAACTATTGATGTGTTAAGAACGGATCCCCATTTATTGGGAGTTTAATGGTTTACGTATATGGATTTTGTGCTACACCCCACTGTTCAAAATCTATCAAGACGTTTACGCTACAGGAGGTAGCCATAGAAAGAATATATTACCATTGTTGCCAGATGCCGAACTTTTATTTCGTACCAGGGATGCTAAAAATCTCGTACTTTCAGTACAATATTTCGTACAAGTATAAATTAAAAAATAATAAAATTCATAGTTCAGTCTATTTACTTTTATTTACATTTTTTGGAGAAATTTCGTGATAAATATTCGTTATAGGAATCACTGATACCAATTCTACTGTATGACCTTCTATAAGTTAAGAACGGATTGACCGATTACGATGAAATTTGGCAATATATCTTATCGCTGAAAACCTTTTAGTCCTAACTAATATTATAAATAAGAAATTGAGTTTGTTTGTCACTATTTGGTTTTCATTAAAAAAAGCACTTATGCGTGGCACGACTAAAGCAAGACTATGGTTCTTTTAGTGATTTGGTAATGCATTTAGTGATGACCTGAGTGAATCGTTTCTGGAGTGTAACATTACTATATGTTTGGCTAGAATACATGGCGCAGCCAGTGAACATGGATAAAATTTTAATTATCCTCGTATCTCGTACAGAGACTGTAAATCTCGTACCGGTACGAGATTTCTTGTACGTCTGACAATGCTGCATATTACACACTCGCACATGAATATACATACGTGAAAAACATTAACCTTCTTCTGGGTCGGGTAAAAATAATTAAGTTATGTCCAACAATAATTACATATCTTTAGCATAAACAATAAATATATTAGGTCAATCACAAACATTGGGTTATATTATGGGATTGATAAATTTTACGATACGTCTTTAAGTCGTTCATTATTGTTATTTCATATAAGCAATAACGAGTAAAACAATAGATTTGTTATCTGGTAACCTCCTCAGAAAGTGATCTAATAACAGTTTTGCTTCACCACGTATGTCCCGTACAGCTTTGTATAATTCTAAATTAAGTTTTGAGCAGAACTTTATACGAACAAAATGAATATCCGATGTAGTTATATCTAATCGAAAGCCTAAAATGTAAATTTTATGTAGTTACGGAAGATTTTACGGCTATGCCATAAAGACCGCAAATTTTATGCTTCTTTTATAAACTTTCGCACATAGACGATATTTTATATAAAATATATGTACGTATGAAGTGTCACAAACCCTGTGATGTTACATGTAATGGCGGTATACCTATATCTGAATACTCTGTTCGGACGCAAACATGTCGACGTATACAACGTTAAAGTTTGACGTTCTCATTTGATCTTCAACTGAAAAGCTATCGCCTGCAGTGAGCTTAAATGTAATAAAGCAATGTAATTTACATAAGGACACCTTATCAGGCAGACTGAGTTCCAGGGTGTATGCTGTCAGAAAATGAGGTTTCTAACGGACATTGAAACAGCATGAGTAGTTTATTTTAGTTAGACTGTGAGCTGTTGTCGTTGGCTCAGCTTCTGTTATAATGATATTATTATTTTGTTTAACGAGGTCAACAAATAGGGTCTGCATACTCAAAGCAAAAACGTGCCGTGCACAGTGCCGTGATGTGCCGTGCCGATTGTCATAGTTTACATGTCGCACATACGGTGCTATAACGTCAATTATCTAATTTTTGTCAAAACTGAACTAAACATAAGAAAATACACCTAATGTACCTCTTTACTTTGTTTGCTTTTACTTTAAATTGAAGATCAAAGTTGTAGTCTAATTATTATCATTTTATATGTTAAGTCGAGAAGAACTTTACGTTGTATAGTCTCCGGCAAATAAGTTGAACATGATTTTGAAATCACGTGACATGCGCAGTAGCAAGTTTAGGTACATTATTCACTACTGCGCATGTCACGTGATTTCAAAATCATGTTCAACTTATTTGCCGGGGACAATAATAGGATGTAGAATTTTCAAATGCTTGCTTAAATATGTTCAAGTATGCATTCCTTAGGAGGCCAATAAAAGGCATTCTATTTTATTCTTAATATTTTAGGACTTGCCAATATGTTTAACAATATTATGTATGTAAGGAAATATTCTGACACTTATAAGAATGAAATATTCATATGGTTAATTAACTTATCCATGATTTGGACTTTTAAAAAGCAGAAAGTTTATTTTAAGGTAGATGTATTGATTTTTATTACAAAGTAAAAACAGTGTTAAAAGAGTTTTTTTAAGGTCTTTTCTTAGATGGCGTAGCTGTTGATGTTCATAACAGGCATAACAAATTTAAAATATAAGGTTTTGATGTTCAATTAATATTTTTTGGTTTTCATTTTAGACGTGGTTGTACCTATTCCTAACTGTATTTCAGGTTTCTAAGATCGGGTTCACCTATTTACTGCAACTAATTGCATGTCCATTTTGATTAAAATGTTTGTTAGAGATTATTCGTTTTGATTGTCAGTGCTCAACGTATTTTATGACTGGTGTGGTACCAATGACATATACATTTGTAAAAGTATGGGCATTTCAATCGACAGACGATAATAACATTGTTAGATATGTTTTACCGTTTTAAGCTATTTGATTTCGAGTGATTCCTTGAATTCGAGAGGACTGCGATAAAAAAAAATGAAAACAGACGTTGATATCTTTAGTAAGAATTTTTCGATGAAAATTTTATTTTTACGTAAATTTTATGTATTTTGGTAGCCATAAGTACATGTGAACTGGCTAGTCTGCCAGTGAGATGTGCTAATTTCGTAACTACTTCGATAGCTCTATTATTTTAAATGGAAGCATACTCGTACGAAGGTTTTTAACTACATAGAAAGTCGGACTAACATTGTCTGTTTAACATTATCTGTTTGATGTTTAGGGGAAAATACGCTAAACTAATCCTTACCTATTCGGAGTAAAGTTCACCTAACTTTTATTATCATAAATATAAATGGGCCTTTGATAGAAAACATTATGAAACATGTTACACTTAGTTAAAGATACACTCATTTACGGTAAAGCTTTAACGCAATAAGTTCTTCCATAAATCAGTTACTCAGTATTCTTCATCATGGCAGATCAACCACCAGTTTGATACTTTCTTTTTCGAAGGGAATCTTCGTTAATCACTTCTTCGGCAGCGTCCAGTAAATGATGCGTGGGGGCCTTGGTGGCATACCCGCTAAACACGCTCCTGTTGCATCTAGGGCTTGAAGCCGGTTCAGAACTAACCGGTATTACTAGGGTAGAAACGTGTGCGGAGCTAAAGACGATCGATTTGTAAAATATAAATAAACCGGTTTACTCTTAGCGACCGCTGGGATAGTGAGACCCGTTTCCATTTGTTGTAACTTGTTAAAGTGTCTGCGCGGCGCGCGCCAGTGTGTAAAAACTCGAGAAAACAAATGCGAGACACGTGCATCGCTCGCAAAGCATCACGAGTAGTTCAATGACAAAAATAACCGGTCTAGGGAAAATCTCCATTTTTTTTCTAAGCCGGTTCAAATGAACATGATCTTTTTTAAATAGTTCCATATGTAGTTTCATCGAACTGGTTCCAAAAATTACCGGTTTTCAAGCCCCAGGGCTTGCAACCAGTCGCACCTTTACTCTGCTGTGTGACCCCTTTGGTTGAATACACCACTTGCCAGTTTGATACATTATTTTGTTTTATGCAGAATAATGTATCAAACTACCTTTAAACCAATGTAGATAATAAGGTGCCATCGAAACATTCATCATGAAATGGAACCAGAAAACATGGTGTTTAACCATGTTTTCTGGTTCCATTTCATCTGTATCATCCAGACTACATCAACATGCAACTGCAACACCCTGGTACTGTATGCTAAGAAGTACTAATTGCTGAACAATTACAGTCTTACGGTTTTGAGGGAAGATGATGGTTATATAAAGGATCGTACATACATCACATAATATCAGTCAGATCTTTTGTTCTGTCAGCATAACTGCGCCAGTATTGCAATCAATATGAAACCCGATTTTGTGCTGACAAATCGGATATCTAATGTAAAATAAATATGCAAACTATAAATTGCACCAGAAGAATTTCGATACCGGCTATGAACAATAAGTCATGCAACAAACTGTGAAAAATTTGTAATTTTTCTTTTTATTAAGTAAGGACTGATCAAAAAGTATAAAAATGACCGAAGTTAATAAAGCATAGAAAAGGATATAAACCTCAACCCTAATGCGCCAAGTAGGGCTCGAATAAAATATGCCAGTATAAAGAATTAATCAAAGACTTTCTTCCATTATCCCCGAATTAAGTAGCTCAATGTTTGGCAACTAAGTCTTGGCAAACACAATTAAAACGGCATCTCGCATGTGGACGGCTTCCAACTAAGGTATAATTTTCCATTGTAAATCCTGGCTTTGAAGAGGCCCTTTAAATATTCCCATTTACCCTTAAGGAACATTTGACGATACTGAAAGTATCTCCTTTAAGGGAATTTAGTTTTTTAGTTTACACACTCAATGAGTTAATTGATAGCAAAATAATAACTATTTATTATTTGCTGTTCTCTAGTTTTATTAATTGGAGAGAACTAAAATCAAATTTATAAAACTAAAATCAACTTACAGAAAAGCCTGTAAATAGTATATTTTTTCATTACTTCGATTTACAGAATAATTTAGATTGGTTTAGATTTTTAAATTCATTAGAAAAGTAAGAAACAAAAAACTCAATCCATATATAACACCATATTTGATAAAAACATAACAGAGAATGAGAGAAACATTTTTACAAAAGCGCTGCTTGAGAATTACAGCATTAGCGGGAAGATGAGATTCATGTCGAACGCTATTTGTAAAAAATTCTTACAATGACCGGAATATACATACATGAATTAAGCCGCCTCGTGAGAAAATATTCCGTACATTTCAATAAGATCGCAGACAAACGAGATAGATACGTCTCATGTCGCCGAGAGAATGATTTGTGGATGTGTTTAATTTAATAAAATCTCTACACTATTGGAAGTATTTTCATGTATTTTATTATTGTTACAAATTTTTTGTAATTACTTTTATAAAACTTCATTTAACAGGTATAAATAATCGCACGGAAGTCATGTTTAATACTTTGTTTCACAATCAGTAATGAAATCATACTTTTCAATAATATTAATAAGAAAGGAATTCAAATAGTCGTCACTTAATGTTTATTTACTCTATATGTAAAGATTTATTTTTAATTATTAAATAATTACTGTAAATTCACTTAAAATGTTATGTTTCCGGTGCGCGTTCAACTGACCAATCAGCATTCAGCACGTTTAGCAAGAAGGGAAAATGGAGGGGGCTGAAGTCAGTTGAGCGCCACTGGGATGCAGGAAGCTTTTTTGTTCTCCGACCGTCGAAGTGTACACATGTGTCATAGTAGGTACTGAAAGATTTCAGTGGTGTAATTTGGCAACTAATAAAACTGTGAGTACCCGTTAAGTGTTATTTCATTGAATAGCACTAAGGATCTATTTTATAATACTAGTTTTGGGGGCAAGAACTGTGACAATATATGTAACTCTTTGTATATAAATAGTCTGAAAGTTATTTACATGATGAGATATTGTATTGGAATTATAAGTTAAATTTAGAGTGCAGGTTTTAATTATCCCGAATAAATCGATTAAATTACATAATTCATTATTTTTACGTCACATCCTAGCTAGTCTGTGTATAGGGTCGTTAACATGATGTAGATATTATATACATTAAACAAACAATTTCTTTATAAACAACATACATACTGAACTTTCTGAATAATGCTGTGTGAAAGCTGACGAATTTTGTTTAGAAGTTACACGTGACAGGGCAACATACAATTATCCGTGTGAAAAGCATTGAGTAGTAAAATAGATTCCAACAACTTTTAAAGTTTGACCTTGTGTTTTGTTAATAGTCATTGAAACCGCTAATTTTATTGGAAATTGAAGTTGTTTGAATAAATACGAATTCTTAATATATCAACAATTTTAGCAGTTTATTTGCCTGTTGTTATGCTACATTTGAGCAAATTATTTTGTTTTGAGTCTTGCAATGAATAGTATGGTGGATCTTTTCTTCTTTGAATTTAAGAGGGGATCCTACTTTTGATATTTATTTGTGCGGCGGGATGCCGGGTGTCCTCCAAGAATTCAAAAATTGAGTTGGATAATGTACTGCCTCCTTTCTATCCACAACTGTGTCCGCCGCCTCGTGAAGACGGCGTTCTCATCATCTTATATTCTTCGCGCAGCTGCCTACTTCTGCGAGATGACTTCCATGCAGAAGGTGACTGCGGCCTCACACGATCTCTCGCTGGTGAGCATGACTCTAGACACACCTTAAGATTGTGTTGTGCATTGTGCCTCACAGCACCGCACTCTGGTAATGTGGCGGGCGGTTTCCTACAAATACGGTGCAGGTACTGACCGAAGCATACGTGCCCGGTAAAAACCTGCACTAGCCATTATGTGACCGGCTCTTTTCGCCATCGTTACCACTGGCGTAGCACTGGCCTCAGAGAATCAAGTGTGCAGACTCCCGTTAGTGAGTTCGCGAGCAACGACACCCACTCCCCCATCAGCGTGTCCTCAGCAACGCAATTGCAACCTTCCAAGTTCCAATAACACCCAAGAAGAAAAACAAATACCAGTCGTCATCTCGCGAATGGATCGCTCCAAAAGTCTGTTTATAATAGGCATATGAGCAATTCACTGGACTACTTAAACATTCTCCGGACACGGAGAAATCATGGATACCTCACGGCTGTGCAGTTTTATCAGATTTTACTGACTCAACACCACTTGAGGTTGGATTGTATCCGGGACAGGTCAGAAGCCTACATTGGTTGTGACTGCTCCTCTAGAGAAAGATGGCGCGTGCGTGAGGTGAGGTTCTTATGCGCAGAAGTGTCGACCAGCGCTCAGAGGGTCAGGTCACAAAGAAGTGGACTGAGGCTTACCAGAAGGGTCATTTAATTGGCGGAGTGCTGAGCCATTAGAGCGACCGAAAGCTAATTGTGTGAGTTCGTATGATTTGTGCCTTCGAGAAAGCGCTCGGTTTATATTTAAAACTAGTTAGCGGCGGCGTAAGGTGATTGCATCAAATAAGTCCCGTCATCGCAGTGAGAAACACGCTTGAATTAATTTTTGTGCGCGTTATTTTTTGAGATAACTACTAAGATATTCAGTTTAATTACATTGTGTAAAAGATAATAATAATATGCATAAACTGCTTAAAGTAAATAACGTTTTTAATTTGATAAACATTAATACTGTATTTGTGTAAATAGCTGTCCAATTACCTTACGTGACCATTATTTTAGAAGATAAATTGGGGTAATTAGCTATACTAAAAGATATATAAAAACCATTGCGGATTTTCGCACTGGGATAAGGTAGTGTTTTCTATGAAATCTTCCTGGTGACATGATTTTTCCGACACTTCCAACAATTATTGTTATATCTCAACCTCAGATCAAACAGGACTGGAGTAGCCTTTGCCTAACATTACCCCTCTGCCAAACCCACAAGCATCGGATGCCTGTGCGTTATATAAAATGGCGGTTTTCTTTGATGTAGCCAAGGCCTTCGATAAGGTCTGGCACGCTGGACTAACTGTCAAGCTGTACAGACTTAATCTGTCAGTGAGACTGGTCCGGCTAGTAGCATCATATCTCCAGCATCGTACCTTCCGTTTCAGATACGAAGGTACTCTCTCAACTCCGCGTAACATAACAGCGGGCGTGCCTCAGGGCTCTGTCCTGGCTCCTCTGCTGTATGTTATATACACTAACGACATTCCCGTCCCAACAAACGGGGTACAACTGTCCCTGTTTGCAGATGATACCGCTCTGTATCTCAAAGGCTCATCATGTAGCCATATCCTCCCGAGGCTTCAGAACTCCATCAACTCCTTAGGCGACTGGTTCCGCGAGTGGCGTATCGATGTAAACCCGGATAAGTCATCCGCTGTTTGCTTCGACGCAAAACGCACGTGTGTACCGGCCCGCCACAACCCACCCCGACTCCAGGGAAAGCCCATTCCCTGGCAACGCACTGCCAAATTTCTAGGTGTCACCCTTGACCAAAAACTGACATTCTCTCCTCACGTCAAGAGAGTGTCTCGTAACGCGCGGTTTTACTTGGGGCGTCTCAACCCTATGTTGGGGCGTCACAGTCGCATGTCATTTCGAAACAAGCGAACACTTTATAAGGTTTGCATACGACCGGTGATGACCTACGCGTCCCCGATCTTCTCACATGCAAAGGCATCAGTCCTTAATAAATTGCAGGTGATTCAAAACCAATTCATACGTAGGGCCTCAAATTCTCCCTGGTATGTCCGCAACGTGGACTTGCACAGGGACTTTGAACTCCCTACTCTCCAAAAATACTTCTTAAAGGCCTCTGAACGTTTCTTTGAAACAGCAGAGAGCTACTCTAATCCACTTATCCGGGGCGCATCCAACTACACTCCTTCCTCATCCATGAACCCTCTGTCTAGGCGACCTAGGTCTGTCCTGACAGATCAACCCAATCAATTGTCAGCTGACCTGAACCTCCTCTTAGAGGCACAGGAATCAGCCAAACGTAGAGTCAATAGAGACCCTTCAGATCTACCCCAGTCCTCTCAGATGCCGACTGGCCCCCCTTCTGGGAGCCAGCCGACTTAATTTCATTTGCACGACTGACCCTATTTCTGGGAGTCGATCGTTTTTTCTATGCGCTCTCTCACCTAGGTGAGTAGCGCTTGCGCCACCCCTCTCTAGAGGGGTGGTCGCCTCAGATGACGGCTTATGACCTTCTCCGGGTGCCAGCCAATCCTAGGTGGTGTTTAGTCAGTACGAGTCTGACACAACTATCGGGCCGGCCCGAAGTATCCATGGAGGATTCACCACCTCCCTCCCCTGTGTCCGGAGGGTGCATTTAGCATAAAAAAAATAAAAAAAACATTTTAAAACCACAATAATCAGAACGTCTTACCGTGCAGAGCTCCCACTCCCACACAACAATTTCATGTTTTAGCAGACTACAATTTCAAATTTCGCGCTCAAAGTTCGTTTGGTGACGTCACGGCCGCACTCCCCACGAGACTACCTAGGGTTGACCATTATCGCATTTCAATTAATTAAGACAAAAATAAGAAAAAGTTTGTTGGTAATAAATAACTGTAATTTTGTATTAATTAATTACCAATTATAATTTCGTTTTAACAATGTACGTTGCGTGTTTATCTTTAGTTAAGTATTAAGTACATACCTACACTTTTGCGACTGCTTGAAGCCTATTGTTTGCCACACAACATGGAAATATAAAATAATAAATTAAAATAATAATCAAACTATTTGCCCTTTTATTCACGCTGGGCGGCGCTCATAAACATTAAGAGTACTAATGCTGTATATACCTACAGCGTCCCTGACTTCATAAAATAAGCAGGGGTAACCATTGCCTAACCAGCACACCCGATCATTTCTGAGAAACCAATTTTTTTTTCGAGTCACAGGACAAATTGTTTTTTTTTTGTAATCAGCAACCCTTGTTAATTTTTTACAAAATTTATTTGCACAATAGTGATGTCAACTTCATCGATATTGTGATTTTACGAGTGAGTAATGAATGAATGAATGAAAGTAATATACTTAAATTGAAAATATGTATTATGATTTAAATTTATATGTCGCAGGTAAATTGTATAATTCCGCAGTTTACGTACGGCGTCATCAGTTTAAAAAACATATACCCTATTCTTAGTTCTTTTTCTTGGCGATAATAAAACACAGCTTGGATAAATTACAGTTTGTTTCAGCAACCAGGTATTAATGATGATTTCAAATGAGAATAAGGTATGTGATTTTTAAACTGATGACGCCGTATGCAAAGTGCGGAATTATACAATTTACCTGCGATATTATACATAGAATAAAACAGGTCAAGTCCACCTTAAACCAAATGGCCTGTATGGTTAGTAATGAAAGTAGAGGAAGCGAAATCACTAATTTTTGAACATTTTGTCTGTCTGTATGTATGTTTGAGCACGCATCACGCAAAAACTACGCGACGGCTTTTGATGAAATTTGGTAAGGTGATAGCTAAATGTCATTGTCGACATTAAAGTTAACTTTTTTTTATATAATTGTAGCATTTCTAGCTCCTTTTAAAAACCGGCTTGTCCAACTGCAATACTTCAAGATATTAGGAGTAAGGTATGTGCTAAAAGTCTTCCGTACATAAATGAAAGCTATTGAAAGATAGTATTGCAGTATGAAAATCAGAAATGATCGGTATATGTAGTTCAGGCAAATAAACTCTGCCCCTAGGCGGTATACTAATTGTTGGTATTTATACTGTAAGCTTTGACATGCCCGAAACATCTAATTTTTAATATTCAGTTTTCCTAAAGAATACAGCATACGAAAAAAATGGGTTGATGCTCGTAATAGGGCATACGGAATAGGGCATTTTGGGCATCTACAAGAACAAGTTCTATATGTTCCGTACATTTTGAGCCGTCTCAGTTTCAAAAATTATCTAACAATAGAAGAAGATTAGTTACCCATGCTGTGCCAACGTTATTCTTGAATGATCCTGTTAGTTTATTATATAACTAGTTATGTTTCAAATATATATTAACATATTATATTATAACAGTTTTAGTTTATTACATTTAAATGTATTAATTTTAGATTAAAGAAAAATATGAAAAGGAAATACCTGCAAAAAGTGATGTAAGCAAATCGCAAAAAAATACAAATAATCAATCGGTTTCACAAAATGTTTTAGTAGCTGCGTCTAATGCAAATCTGCCTACCAGAAACGTATCGCCTCGGCCAGCTGCAACATCAGCTTCTAATGATACTGATTTGACGCCAAGGAAAAAAAAATGGTAAGGCGTATAAATGTGAAAGCTCAAAAAATAAAAAAAAAGGTCAAATTATCATTATCTAAAAAAGAATGTTGCGTATCCATATACCCTCATACGAGAGGAATGGAAAAGGGGGCTAAAACTCCCAAAACTATTCCCGTTTCATGAAAGAGGACAGTTTTATATGTTACGGAATGGATCCAAGATAAAGATGGTACAGGGGCAGGAATTTATGCCAAAAGGTACAAACATTACCAAAGCGTGGGCACGTATGCAGCAGTTTTGCAAACGGAGAGATAATGCAATTATTGCCTACGTTCAGAGAACATAGAAATGAACGTCAGAAGGATGAACATATATATTCTTAGCGGCACTAAAGGCCTTAACAACCTATAAAATTAATTACAAACTAGTACTGAATGCGGTCCACATCACTACAATGTAATGAACTAGGCAGAAAGCGACTACGGATTCTAGGAAAAAACACACCCGAATTGGGAGAAATTTATGGATATGCCCTCAGCCAGCATCATAACGCTCATCCAGGACGTATACGTTTTGGATTTGGATGTTTTGCGTATTATTATTGAAAATTACATTTTCAAATTTACAAAACTGCTGTGTTTAATAAATACATAATGACTACTTATTAATATTGATTGTGAACTATTGAATAAATATATTATATGTGTGTAATACATGTATATTGGATATGTTGATGTGATCCGAAATAATAAATTTGTTTAACTATTAAGTTTCACTCATATGATTTCTGATTTCGTAAAAATCTGATTCTTCCCAATATCATACGAGAAAACTAACTATATTCACTATCGGTTTGTTAAAAATAATGTTTACAGTATACACAGTATACAGTTATATATAATACCTAGTGTTAATACCTTTTAAATGCAATAAACTATTAAGTTTCAATTTGTATTTTATTGATATAGCCTTCGAAACTCACTGTTGTAGCGTGTCATATCATCATTTAATTTTTAATACATAATGTAGGAATACTAACGCAAAGTTAATACATTCATTCATTGAACGAAACTGCTTTATCAATATCGATATTCTCGTGCTATGTCATGTCACTTCTCACACAATGACATTCGTGTGTTTGAATAGAACGTTAACACACTATTTTAAGCACGTCTGCGTGAATTTTAAATATGTTTGTCGTATTATGCATGTGTGCGTTTGTAAACACGCAAACAGTTTTTGTTCCTGTGTGCTGGCTTTGAGTGTAGTAGTAACCTCACCCCCCGCAAAAAATGGCAGAAAAATATGTACGTAAAATTGACTAATGGCTACTCCAGTCCTGTTTACTCTGAGATCTCAACCAATTTTCACAAAATGTTGACAAATTGTATACTTAAACCTTTCTCACGAATCACTCTATCTATTGGTGAAAGCCGCATGAAAATTCGTTCAGTAGTTCTTGAGTTCATTGCGAACAGAAAGACAGACAGACGCGGCGGAGGACTTTGTTTTATAATATGTATTGATTTGTGATATTTTTTATTTAGGTTATATTATTTAAGATAAAAGTATACAAAATGAACATTATAATAAATAATTGTTAAGATAAAAATAAATGATAATTAATATGCCTAATGTAATGTATAATATGAACGTTATTGAAATTATACCAAACATAGTTAGAGTAAATTAGGTACGGGAATCCTGCTTTGATTAATTCGAAGAAATCAAAAATTAAAGTCATAATAAATTTGTTTCTAATAAAATTATGTTTCATTTATAACAAGCAGTAAAAGAGATTTAGACAGTAAAATGTAATATAACGGTAGGTGTATATTGAAACATAGACTGTAGGCCACTTTTATGGACCATTAAGGGTCTTTATACTTTATTTGTAGCCTTTTTATTAGCAGGCAATACATTAAGAGTCAATAAGAGTAATATGCTTTTAAAAGTGAGAGTAAAGGCTTCAAAGATTATATTATTAAAATACTCATCAACAATCATAATGATTGTTCTTTTTTATAAAAGTTTTAAATTAGAATTTTAGTAAGTACTAGCGACCCGTCCCGGCTTCGAACGGGTGGACAAAATTCTTTATTTTTTTTCTATTATTAAATATTTTTCCGTTAGCGCCATCTAGCGTCCGGTAGACGGATTACTTGCGGTAAACGCGTTGCTATGGTAACGTTATTGACACAATGGAAAAAGAGCGGACAGACAAACGTACAAACCACTGTGATCTTAGATTATAGATTATCATTGGATAAGAGTTTAGTTTAGTGTTGACTTCAATGACTGAAAAGGCATCATATAAGTATCATATTACTTACAGGCCAGCATAGTAAGCAGAAACAAATATGGCTTCAATCAGAGTCAAAATATCACCACCAACCGCCTCGTTTCGGCTCACAATCATCACAATTTAAGTTTAGGAAACTGTTTAACACTTATCTTTGCTATTCTCTGCTAGTAGGACATTTTGACGCAAGTTGCATTGTATTAGCCCCCACTCAAAGACTCAAAGACCCAGGCGAGTCTTTTCTCCGCTAAAAGGAGTCCTTTTGACTTGACTCCTACTTTCTGAGGTGTGCCGATCACTAACCAACTTGAGCTTCTCGACAAGTACGCAAGTTGCATTGTATTAGGGGTTAAAGTATGAAATTGCCGATTTGTACTGAAAATCTATATTGTTTATTTTTTAAATTTTTAACAAATTTATTTAATCAAAATAGTTGCCATTATTATCTATACATTGCTGCCATCTAATGGGAAGGTCATTAATGCCTTTGCGATAGAATTCCGACGATCTAGACTGCACAAACTGTGTGAAAGCATTTTGTACTGCCTCCTGGGAAGAAAACTTCTTGTCACGTAGATAATTGTCCAAATCACGAAAAAAATGGTAGTCCGTTGGAGCAAGGTCTGGTGAATACGGAGGATGACGAATGGTTTCTAACTGCAGTTCCTGAAGGGTCAAAATGGTTTCTCGTGCTGTGTGAGGTCTCGCGTTGTCGTGGAGCAATAATGGTGAAGATCGATTCATGAGTCGGGGCTGTTTTACTGCTAGTTTTGTCAACATGGTTCGGAGTTCGGCACAATAGACATCTGCCGTTATTGCTTGACCAGATCGGAGAAAACTATAGTGAATAACACCATGCTGAGACCACCAAACAGTTACCATTACCTTTTTATTGGTAAGTTTTGCTTTAGGACACTGTTGTGGCATTTGACCTGGGGTCAGCCATTGCATTTTTCTTTTCCGGTTATCATAAAGAATCCACTTTTCATCACATGTTACAATTCGATCCAATATTCCTTCATTTCTGTACCGGTTCAACAAGGCAACACAAGTTTCAACACGCGTTTCTTTCTGCAGATCAGTCAAATCATGAGGCACCCATTTTTCGTATTTTTTTATTTTATTGATTTGACGCAAGTGAGTCAATATTGTGGGTAAGGTAACGTTAAACCATGCCGCTAATTCCTGGGTACTTTGACTAGGATCGGCTTCCACTATCTCTCTTAATTCATCGTTATTTACCTGTGTGGGCGGTCTTCCTCGTGGCTCGTTCTTTAAGTCGAAATTTCCATCACGAAAGCGTTTAAACCAAAATCGCACGGTGCGTTCATTAGTAGACCCCTCTCCAAACGCAGCATTGATATTGCGGGCTGTTTCTGCCGCGTTAGTTCCGCGTCGGAACTCGTATTCAAAAATAACTCGAATTTTCGCAGTATCCATCTTTCTTGTCTAAATTGAATAACAAAAACAATTGAAAGTCGATATTCAAATGTTTTACATTTTTTAAAAAAAGAACATCATAGAAACCATTTAAAAAAAGTTTCATTCGAAAACCTCAAACCATGAAGATTCTATGTCAATTCAAAGAACCTATTGCAATAAAACGGCAATTTCATACTTTAACCCCTATTATTAGCCCCCACTCCACATTTACCTTGCGATCGCAGCAAGACGGGCATCAAAGTTATTTTTCTTTTGTAATTTTTAATTATTATACGAAAGCTCCTGCATGTCAAGTGAAGACATAGTTTGGTGGCCCATGAGGGGAACAGCATTCGCAAGTTAACAAAATCTTCGTAATATTAAAAAATATATCACAAGTTATCTTAGTAGGTGTATTCCATCGGAAGACGAAGTTTATCGCTAAACAACAATTTATTCAACACACCATTAATTCGTTGGCTTCCAAGTCAGGTGAGTATCGAAAGTTCGCAATGTTTGCAATTTCGTCGCTTCTTCTTAAGAAATTCCTCAGTTTTTTTATTGAAAACAAAAACCACCTATGTAGTGGGCAACAGCCATTTAACATTTGAAGAAATTATAGCATTGTTCATACAAATGAAAGCTATCTTAAATAGCCGTGTTTTATATCTTATCATCACCCTCTTCTAATGATTTCCTTCCTCTCTTTCCAGGACACTTCCTCATTGTAAGACCCATGACGTCGATGCTGTCACCAAATTTATGAGTATATAATACAAATAATAATTTGGCAGGTCTACAGTATTTGCCTTTTTAATGTAGGCATGCAAATATTTAGATAGAGTCCTGAAAGATTATAGGCACTCAAAGACAATAAATACCTTGACTAAATTACAAAATTAGGTATGTCACAATAATTGTCAATAATAATTTCGATCGATTAATTAGATGCGTTAGGTTGTCGAAGCTCAAATAGAAAAATAGATTTCCTGTAATAGTAATACAGGATAAGTAAACTCCTTTTTCTTTGGTTTACATTAGCGCTTCATGTAGTAGTTAATATCTGAATTCGGATGTTATTGTAAGATTAGGAGTAGATCTCACGGTGCTGCCGTAAACGTGGGTGTATCTGGTGTACTATCAACCCTGTACGAGGTGCAGAAATAAAGTGACCACTTCGATGGGACTGTGAGGAGTAAAACCTCAAAGCCTCCGATGGCACTGGGATGCGTGGTTAGAAAAATAATGGGTAAATTTTCGAAACTCGTTCAGAATAATAACTCACTTGTTACATTATGGATATGGCAATTTATCGGTAGAGAATGATGATAATTCCTAAGTTATCGACTATTTATTGATATGTATAATATTAAAGTAATTCATCATCGAGAGATCTGGTATTTACGTATAACAACTCTCAGAAATATTTTTCATAACGTCGAGCTTTTCATAACTGACCGATTTACATATATTTAAAGCATTGAAGGAAAATTGTGACTTTTGAATAGACTAACTTGTGAATGGGCTAGCGGGCGAATAAGGGTTCCGCTGGCAGGAACTCCGTAATAAGGAATTATTAACATATTGACAAAAATTGTTTCATTTTTATTTTGTGACATTATAATGTTGCAATGGAATATTTGAATTAAGATATAGGATAGTATTATGATTTAAGATAAATTCAGTTGCATAAATTAATTAGGTCACATGATTTAACTGATATGCAAGTAAAAATTTTCATATTTTATAGAATTGAATCACATCAATGTTAAGAACTGGAGGATATTGTTTAAAGATGAAAGAGTTTTTCTGTTGAAGAACTTAAAATATGATGTCATAAATAAAACCTTTATTATTAGCTTAAAAATATGGTGAGACTTTTTAACTTATTACAATTATGATGATTATTACTTAACTTTCTTAAAATTATTTAAATCACTTACTTACATTTAATTGTTTAAAACGGAGATCGAAAGATATCTTCCACTCTTGCTTTTACAATTTATCGAAGTAGCGAAACGATTACATCTCAGCCAGAGAGGAGACGCGACGAAATATATTTCCAATATATAGGCTAACGTAATACGAATATTAATAAAATTACATTGAAAATGTGTGATTTGCTTAGGAAGGTGATTTAAGATTATTTCTTTATAAGTACTTTAATCATATAAAGAATGTACATAGATTACAAGAGTATGTTGGATTGAATTTAGTTATAAATTATTATGATGAGATCAAGATTAATCATGGAATGGCCATTACAATCAAAATATGTTAAGGAACAATTTAATAAATAATTGATAAAATATACTAAACATTACAATAATAATAATAAAATATTTCTTACATTCACACCAATTAGCCTAGCTCAAAAAAAGCATTGTAAGGCTTGTGTTATGGATATTAAGGTAACAGATAGACGTACATATATTACACATAGATAAGTAATATAATCAGAAATATACGTATATATAAATACCCATGACTCGGGTCGACAAACATCTGCCCCTAATGGGACTCGAACCCAGGACCGTCGGTGTGAAAAGCAGGACCGCTATCGTTGCACCGAACAGTCGTCATATTAAGAAGAATGAGAAGTTAAGAAGTTTTGATTTGGTAGATAGCGTTCGTTTTTTCGAGATTGCTGCTTTTGACAAGATCACTGACTCAAAAAATCGTGTCATACTGTTATTGTGCCACAAATGAAATCTTAACATCAGAAAAAAAACAGTACAACTATAAATGAGAAATGATCTCTGTATTGTCTTAAACTGATAATTGAAGAACCTGGATAACAAATTTATGACTTTCTATCTAAAACCAAAGATCTAATACTGTAATGAGGACTGTATCGTGCAGGCTGGATTTAGAGAGTAAAAATATTCTTCAAAAATAACTCACACTTTATCTTTTGTTGTGCCTTGTTGTGTTGTTGTTGTGTTGTTGTGATTAATCTTATAAGAACAAAATACGTCAATCGATGTTATTTAAAGTATTAGAAATATCTGGAATACAAAAAATTAAATGCTTAAGTAAAAGTTTTAATTAAATATTAATAGAATTTTTGATCTCTAGAACTCTCTCTCAAAGAACAGAGTTTATTAGTGTTTATAAAGGTAGTCAATGTAATTTGACTCATTTTCTTGCTGACAATACCTTTTTAAACTAATTAAAATTCGAAAAACTTTCTTTAAGATAAAACAGTCACCAATTTACTATTTTTGCTGAAGAGAACTGTGAAGATATTGTTCTCTTCAGCAAAAGGTTAGTAAATCTACTGCTGTAGAGCAGGAGACCTTATCCTTGAAGAATTTCTGAGAAACTCAAAAATATTTTGTGTCTGTTTCGTATTATTCAGAATCGTCGGTTGCAAGATAATCTTAAAATAGATGTATCTTACTGTAAGACTGCCTATTATCATATACTAATTAGTACATTTTATGACTATTAAAGTCTAAATATTTAAAGATATTAATAAAAAAAAATATTATTATAGTAACATGCTAGTTATAGCACATTGTGTTAATGTCATGTCAGTGGGACCTATGTATGTGCTACCGGTAAATTCAACCTATTCCCTGCCTAGTTTTGTTTTAAACACCGAATAATTTTTTTTTTTTCACATGCACTCAAAATAAATTCTTTTGGATCGTCCATAATATTTCTACCTACCTACCCATTGAGGATTTCTTTTAACAAACAAGTACGAAGAAGAAAGAGTGAGCGCAAAAAAATTGTCAGATTTAATAAAAGTATGACATTTTCAATATTTACACATCGTTACCATTCGTAAACAACACAAAACAAAATAAATAGACTCCTTAACTAAGTGACGATTACTAAAATTGCGCTTGCACAATTTCTAGTCCTCCCAATTTTTCTATTATGCTGATGTAAGCTATTTCGATCTGACAGAAGAGCAATCAAATAATTTTAAGCGACTTCATAACTCCTGCATAAGATTTATATTTGATTTACCCAAATATGATTATGTCGTCGTGTTCATTAAAATCTCGAGTGGTCTCCTATTTTCTTTCGCAGGAATATTCGGGAGCATATATTCTGTCCCTTGTTTACACATAAGTATATTCGGGAGCATATTGTTCAATCCCCCTATTACTTTCTATTTTTAACAACACTTCAAACTAATGAAAGATACCCATTCCAGGAACAACGGAAAATTTAATCGTTTACGATACATGCAACTCGACTGTGGAATGCATTACCGGCACAAATGAGAGCTGCTCAGTCACCTATTACCCTTTTATATTTTTTTATTTTAAATCTTCTTTTTTATCCATCCCAAGGTTGTCTGGAAATCGCCCATAGTGATAAGGCCTTCATTTGTACGTCTCCTTGTATTTCTATAATCGTAAAATATTGTCGTAAATCATAATATGTATTCCTGTGTACTATAAAGAATATTCATTCATTAAAATCATTGTTATGCTTCCATGATATTGTTGATATAATAAAGTCAACAACTATCTGTTTGAAACAAGTTTACTCAAACACTGTAAAGACATATAGACAAAAATAAAAAATAAGATTAAAAAACCACGTAGAGGTAACATTTTAAGTAAAGGCAATTTTCTCTAAAAGTAATTGCTTAAAGCTGACCCAAGGCAGCATCGTTCACGATCATAACGAATGAGACCTTTTATAGGTAGTTATAACGTACATTCGACGTGTTTCTTTGCTACCTGACTGTTTAAGTATTTCATTTACAAGTCAATGAATAGCAGTGGCTCCTATGTATTAGTATTCCCACGTGTAATATTATTTAGTTAAGTATTTCCGAAGTAGAAATGCTTGGTGAATAGCAATGATGGTCGACAGAATCAAGCTAACGAACCTGGCTTTGGTGACCACATCGGGCGACTTCAGCCTTTGAATGGATGTCTGTCATTTCACGACGCATATGTGAAATTTCGCACAGTCTAACGTGAGCTGAATTGGAAACTATAGAATTTAAATTACCTTTCGTAGATTAGACTTCACTCAATGTGTACCTTAAATAACTAACAAGTTATTTTCAGAATATTATAGACAAATATATTTTGATTTTTATGGCATAATATTGATTATTACGTACAAAGTAAGCATGTGAAGAATATGAATTGTTTTTATTACAGTTCTATTGGTATATATATATAAGGTTCATAGTCATAACATATCAACTTTAATTATGATAGAGATGAAACAAAATTAATGAATGACGCTGACAGTTCTCGTCTGTTTCAAGAACTAAAACCGGTCAACAGGGCGTTGAGCCACGGCCAGTGTAAGATTCCGAAGTTATTTGTCACGATGGATATATTTAGATAGCGGCTTTTATTTATTTAAGAACAGCTAGAAAGTACATACGTCTCAGACAAAGCAAAAATACATTTAAAACTTACAAGCTACAGTGTTGTCTTATTAAAAGCTGCCACGACAAGTGTTTTATTTTGAATTGACAATTCAAAAAAGATTTAATATCATATAGCAAAGGGCCTGCTTCACAACTCAGACATAGTTTAAATTATTATGGGTAAATGTATGTCATTAAAGTCTTTTTCATATTAAAATAAAATAGAAATCAGGGCCTAAACTTAGATTGTGAATCAGAGATTTGAAACATATTTCACATTATACCTAACTTAACCAGTAATTACGACACATTCGTAAGACAGTTGTTTTACAATAGTGAAGAAGATTATTTAAGTGCGAGTAGGCATTTGTATAAATTATAAATTGTGTGTAACTTATTACCTATATTATTGTTCAGATCAGCCTATTGAGAGGAAAAAGAACTTACTCTTTTTTAATATTACTAAGAAAAGATTTTGAAAATGTCACAAATTTAGAAATGATATCCAACGCCGAATTCTTATCAAGTGCCTCAAACTGACTTATGTATAGTATATATGTACATATATATATGAGTAAAAAAACATCCCAACTTTAGTTATTTTCGACAACTTTGTAAAAAATATTTAGTACCAACAGAGGCCCTAGTACGAGTTTACGCGTCGATACTCGATACAGTATGAGTACACTAATACTACGGAAATTTGTAAGAGCGCCCCTAGCGGTGACCAACGGGAACTACGAATTTTCACAGAAATCTGTAACGCGCTCGATAACGAGTATCGAATGCGTGAACTCGCACTAGGGTCTCAGTTACTGAGGTTAACTATAGAGGGACGGACCAATGGATAAACAAAGAGACTTGGTGAAAACAAAAAAAAAATATTAATAATTTTGTAATATAAGGTCATTATATAAACACCATCCAAATTTATAAATGATATTCTTTGAAGAGAGTTACGAAACAAGATTTTTTTCTTTTAATATCACTCAGTACTAAAATATTAAGTTAAGGCTATACAAAGTTATCCGAGGAAAACTACCGATTTACTGTCACAATCACGCTACGCACGGTGTTGGAGCAGATGATTACACAACCCCCGCCCCTCCCCCCGTATTTCATTGATACATTACGCTGCGCACGGGTTGTAGCAGATGACTACATGACCTCCCCCACCCCCCCGCCGCCGCCGCCGCTCCCGCTCCCCGCTCTCGCATATTTCATTAATACATAACAATAATTGTCATAAGTTCCAAATTTTTCCTTCATACTTGATCGGGCTTAGGACCGTCAAATTGCAGAAGGTATGAGTTGTTTTCTAATAACAGATAAAAACTTTGAACGTAAAAGTAAACCATACTTTTTGCAATAAGGCGTATTTAAAAAATCTGGAACAACTTAGGTACAAAAATTGGTTGGAGTATAGCAATGGCTGTGCAAGGCGTCTAGAACTTAAGATTTTTTTTGTCTCACTGAAACATACAAAACTAAGAGAACTATTAACAACAGAAACTAAAAAAACACAGGAATCGCATACGCAATACGAAAATCGGTATTAAAAAGCAATAAATTCACTGATAACACATTTCAATACTTTTCCTAGTCCTAAACATTAACATCGCTCATTTAATACTAATCCGAAGCCGGATGAAAAATAGAAAGAGTAAAATTATTATTAGATTTTATAATTTTTATGACTCACCCGGATTGCGAAAGGTCGTGGGTTCGAATCCCACCTTAGGGCTCGGAGACGTAGTTGTTTTTTCATACGTATTTTATATCTTATAGAAATATTGCATCATGAGTGCAAAAAATTAAATAAAAAGCACATAATTATAGCTGGTTCCATCTTAATCGATTGTTTAATATTTGTAAAAATATTACTTTCGATGTTGAACTCATAATAGAAGTTGAAATACGTTTGTAAAATTCGACACGTTTGCCAGCGTCTCGGTAGCTCAGTGGTCAGAGCACTTGCCCGGATTACGAAAGGTCGTGGGTTCGAATCCTACCTGAGGGCTCGGAGGCGTAGTTGTTTTTTACACACGTATTTTATATCTCATAGAAAATATTGCATTGCGAATGCAAAATAATTAAATTAAAAACATATTTTTTGAAGCCTAAACGCCCTGCACACCTTTGCTATACTCAAACCCAATAATAAATAAAAGAACCAATCATAATACACTTACATAAAGTTTGAAAACAATCGTTTTATGAGTACTTCATTAACTGTTCAAAATGTAGACCATTTCTCTCCAAACAGAGTCTTGCACGTTTACGAACATTGTCTTTAATTTTATTAAGCACTACAGTGTCATTTTTCACTTCGTCAAATGCACGGATTATTTTTATTTTTAAGTCCTCGAGGCTTTGGGCCTCCTCCACATAAACCCGCCGTTTAATTTCGCCCCACAAAAAAAAGTCACAAGGCGTGAGGTCTGGTGATCGGGGCGGCCATGGGACGGGGCCTCCACGACCGATCCAGCGATCACCATGTTCGGTGTTTAAATAATCGCGAACTGCGGCCGCATAATGAGGTGGTGCTCCGTCTTGTTGGAAATAAAACACGCGATTTTGAATAAGCGCGAGTGGTACTTCGTCCATAAAGTCGGATATTACAGTGCGTAACATATCAAGATACGTGCTTCCGGTCAACCGCCCTTCAATAAAGAACGGCCCCAGTACTTGGTTACCGATAATACCCGCCCACACATTTGCACTAAAACGCACTTGATGATGGTTCTCCCTTATCACGTGCGGGTTCCGGAACGACCACCAATGCTCGTTGTGTTGGTTATACAGTCCCACGCGAGTGAATAAAGATTCATCAGTCCATAAAATAACAGCACCAGGATGTTCAATCAGCCACTCACAAAAGGCACGGCGAGGCACGGCATCTGCTTCACCTAAAGACTGCACTTTCTGATAGTGATAAGGATGCATGGTTGCGGCGTTAAGTAATTTCCACACCGCGGGTTGACTTACGCCGAACCGTCTTGCTGCGTCATTCGTACTTGCTCTGGGATTTCGATCAAAGAAATCAAAGATTTCGTCTTCGATTTCAATTGCAAGTCTCCTTCTACCACCTCCTCGAGCGTGTGATGGCGTCGTAAATTGTCCGTGGTCAAGTAAGCGTTGATTCGCAGCTAAAATGGTTTGACGATTCGGTGTTGTAGCATTTACGAAACCACTGTTTCGAAGACGAGGAAGACTTTCAGCTTCGTACAGTGCACAGGCACCGTTTAAGCTTTCTCCACTTAAAATATAGCACCGTACCATCTCGTAATACTCGCGATTTGAATACATTTTGTTAGGTAGGTATTTATGTGATGTAAGCTCGCGGGAGCACAAGACGTACGTCGCGGGAGGTTCCCGCGTGACTGATTTCATTGCACAGGTGTCGCCACAACTAGGGTTGCCACCCGTACGAAAATACTTTATTTCGAATGATTTGATTTTTTTGGGATTTTGAAAATTTTAGTAGTACAGCTCGACAATAAAGAGTTGACAAAAAATATTCCGCAACTAATGTACACTTTTTGTTGGCAACACTTCCTTATCTGTCAAAACTGTCAAGAGGTTGACTAATTTTTTGCTTAGTTAAGAAGTCAATTGTTATTCTAGTGTGTTTTACGTGATATTTCTTTATCCTGGGTTTCATCATGAACAAAACCTACCGTATCGGTTCTCGCACAGAACAGAACTCTCTCTCGGAACAGATAGTGAATATGTTACACCGAAAAAATGTTTAAAAGAAATGATAGGTCAAAAAGAAAAATAAACGATTGCAGTAAAGTATAAAAGTACGTGGGAAAACGGACATGGTGATTGGTTAATTTATGATCCACAGAACGAATATAATGGAAAATGAAAATTGTGTGGAATTACAATTGCTTCAGTATAGGAGTAGGACAAGTAAGAAGTAGTGTTGCCCAAATGCAAGAACAAGACGAGACTTAGCCAGTCTTGGTCTTGGTCTTGCGCCAATACACCTGGTCTTGGTCTTGGTCTTGGTCTTGCGCTTGCAGTCTTGGTCTTGGTCTTGGTCTTGCAGCAAGAGTCTTGCAAGTCTTGCAATTACCTATTAGTCTATTGCTATTTATTAAAGTTTACTTTAAATCTTAGAAAAACGTATTAGAATTGGAACATTGTGAGCTTGAATTAACATAGCCATAGTAAAGATCAATCAGATTAATAAATAACTGAAGATTTGATAAGAAAGTCGAAAAATCAACTGACCTATATGTCGTTTTCCATGGAAGTAACTGTTTCTTAATAAACATTTATGATTTATAAGCTTACATTTGCTAAAACATGTAAAAAAACAAATTAATTACAATAACTTGACTGTATTTTAAATAACAATGTCTGTCTAGAAAGAGATTGAACCCTCAACTTGCATGAAATTTAATAAAAGAGTTTTATGATTTATCATTTATTTCAATCAAAAATAAAATACAACACAAATCAAACATAACAGTACACAACAGCTTTATCATTAGGTTATGTTACTTTATATCAATTCTTTTGACCAAGAATTAATACAAAGTAACCATCTGGCTGACTCATCACTTAACCTATTTCTATGTTTTCTAATTACTAATGATGCTTTAGAAAATAATCTCTCAGCAGGTACTGAAGTTGCAGGTATTGAGAGAAAATCACGGGCCATCTTCGATAAAGTCGGATACTCTGTCTCATGCGTCCTCCACCAATCTAAAATGTCTTCCGAGCTGGCAGTTCTTGGTTTTCTCAGGTACTCCTCCAACTCGTCTATCACTAAGCCTTGAAGACAAGATCCAGATGACGTCGAGGGACATTCATAGAGTTTATCAAAGTCTATAATGTCTTCATCTTCATCACATACTTTATTTTCTTTTCTTGGCAATTCCAGAGATTTGTTCAGTGAGTGTAGACTTTTATATTCTTCATAAAGTTCATTGAACTTGCGCAGACTTTCTGTTTTAAGTTGCTTCCCCCACATTGTCAGGTCAAAAGTCTGAGCCTTATGCCTTGGGTCTAAAATTAAAGAAGTACAATAAATCCAGTTGCTCTTCTTATAATGTTTAAGCATTTTGTCTCGAGCTGCTTGGAAAGCTAGAATGAGCCTTTCATCCACTTCAGATCGATTAGGTTTCTCATCTAACTGTTTTACCATGGATTCAATTTTATCTAGCAAGAGATTGAATGATACAATGACTAGCGGTAATGTAACATATTTGTCTCCACCAAGTTTTGTACTTAAAAGTTTAAAGTTTATTAGAAATTTATGTAATTTTTCGAGTACCTGCCATTCACTAGCTGTGATTTGAAAATCATTCAATTCGGTGACAGAACTGCACAATATGTTAATGCCCGCTCTCACTTTTAAACCAAATCCAATCATATCATGTGTGGAATTCCATCTTGTTGGACAGTCAAGAATGGCATTTAGATTTGATGGCACGCCAGCTGCTTCACAAGCAGACTGAAACTTCTTCTTCACTATCTCACTTCTTTTTATTTTACTGGAAATACTGCGTAACTTTGTTACAGATGTACGCGAGTCAGCAATATTTGGTGCATATTCTTCATCTTCCTCAGTTTCGTCTGCATAGTCTTCATACTGCTGATCTTGCGCGTTAGTGTCAGACTCACAGTGTAATGCTAAGGTCTCTAATAAATCTTGTACACCAAGGTTTAAAATGTGAGCAAAGCACCGGAAATGTTGATTGTCTGAATCAAAGTGTGGCAACTGTTTGCCCAGTTCATACATAAATTTGGTATTTGCAGTTGCGTTGTCGACCGTGATACCTTGTATTTTATCAATTATGCCATATTCCAATAAACATTCATGGAAAATCGTTGCAATATCTTCCCCAGTATGTCGACCGCGTGATGGTATAAAATCAAGAACTACAGATCGATACTTCCATTCGTTGTCTATATAATGCATAGTAACCCCGTAGTAACTCCTACCAGCAATTGACGTCCACCCATCAATGGTAAATGACATTTTAGATGATAATTGTTGAAGTCGTTCCTTGAGATTAAATTGGAGCTCTTCAAATCGCTCTTTGACTTTCCTTCTAAGTGTAGACCTTTTAGGAAACTCCATATTAGGGCAAATACGTCGAAAATATACTTGTGTAGCTTCGTCATCGAAAAATGAGAAGGGAAGATATTTTTTCACTACCCAATCAACTGTAGCTGTCGTGATGTTGTCACTGCTGTTTTCCGACTGAAATAAAACAATAAATCTTGTGTTATTATTTAAAACATACTAGGTTTGAGCGTTTAGGAGGAGGAGGTTTGTTGTTGTTAAATCGAGAAAATCGTTAAATTGACATTTGTTATATTAAGGTTGCACTGTACTGTAATTTACCAAAATAAAGTACTTAGTTGTTACTGGCCGATTATGAAAACAAATGAAAATATAGGTGTTTATAAAAATATTTAAGACGATAATTACATACTTAATATGTCGCACCCCTAGATGAAAACACCACTAACTCAAAAATACTTACGTAAGTTAATGGCGTTTTTGAAAGTATCGCATGAACAGCTACGCGGAGTTAAAATTCCCGTAGCGACAATTTCGACCATTGTTAAAAATGACGCGAAATATGTACCTATGTATTACTATTTTATCAATATCTATAAAATATTCCGAAGTCAGTTTAAAGTCATTTGTTCAAAAAAGACTTTTTTGAGTTCCTGGAGTTTTCATATAAAAAAAATATATTCTTACCTGTCCACTTCTTCCAGCGGTTACTAAAAAGCTTGTGATATCTCCACTTAATTTTGGTTTAACAGGAAGAAATATTTGTGATTCCTTTTTGTGGAAAGATATTAGATGTTTCCTTAAGCCTGAAGTGTTTCTGTTTTTCATTTTTATTTCAGTCTTTTTATGTTGGCACAATTTACACAAGGCAGTTTGGGATGCATGAATTATTTCGAAAAACTCCTCAAATTTGCTTTTGGGTCTTTTAGATCTGTGACTCAAACTCTCGTTACTCGGACTAGAATAATTTGAATCTTCGTCACTCATATTAAATTGTACACGTGATACGTTTTTAGAAAACAACAAGAATTAGTAAAAACAATTATTAAGTTAGACTCGAAGCACAGCTCAATTGGAAATGACTGGAATTAAAATAATTCCTTTGTTTATAGTACGTTTCCTTGCTTTCTACCGCGCCGCCTCGCCACGTGCCGGCTCTATTAAAAGGATGCCGCCGCAAATCAAACGATGCCGCGTGCGGCGTACAAACACAGATTATTACCTACTTGTACAGACGCGACGCGTGAATAAAATATATGTAAAGAATTAGTGCCAATCACTATTCTTTACATATAAGTGAATGTTTTGGCGTACATCTATACTAATCTATACTAATATTATAAAGCTGAAGAGTTTGTTTGTATGTTTGATGACAGAAGTTTTAAAATAAATAAATAAATCCTGAACGTCACTATACCTCCAAAGTTACTATTCTTCGTGGGCGAAGTCGCGGGCACTGCTTGTAAATACTTTTTTTTTTTTTTTATTTATTTTTTTTTATTTATTTATTTCATATACAAGAAAAAAAAATACAAAGATACAATTTAGTCCCACAAAACCGACTTGTCGGTTTGACTGAGGGATCTTTAGTCTCTTAGCTTATAATTATAATTATGTAGGTATATAATACAACTATAACTGTATCAGGTAAAGTTAAGTGCACAATAATTGGATTTAGACTGAATTACAACAAACTGAAGGAAAATTTAGCGGTGATAATAATAAGATACAATTGTTGTAAGATATAAAATACGTGTGTAAAAAACAACCACGCCTCCGAGCCCTCAGATGGGCTCGGAGGCGTGGTTGTTTTTTACACACGTATTTTATATCTTATAGAAATATTGCATTGTGAATGCAAAAAAATAAATAAAAACATACAATTGTTGTGTTAAATAGTAGTCATCAGATAATCTTTTAATATTTTTTTAAATTTATTTTTATCCGTTTCACATCTAATAGTTTCGGGCAACGAATTAAGAAGATATGGTATACGCTTCTGTAAAGTTCTGTCACCAAAATAATTTTGAACCCTAGGAATTACAAATTTCTTTTTTGAAGTGGCTCTAGTGATCTGGTTATGATTTATGTATTCAAAAGTGGAGACACACTCTCGGCTGCCGTGATTATTTACTAATAATAAATCGCAGGCTTTTTATTTTATTAGTAGGTAAGTACCTACGCTTTTTATATTATTTTATTAATTATGTAGAATTTTTTTACACGTTTCAAGTATATTTAAAAGTGGCTACAATATTTATCAAACGGGTGATATTTGAACACTTTTTTGCTATTTTTTCTTGTAAAAACTTAAGAAATATAATGACTAAATGTACAATAATAGTACCTAAGTAATTAGTTTAAAACCATATAATCAATATTATAATATATACTTACTAGAATAAATTATTATGACATCTACTACCTATCCTTACCATTTTATTCTAATCATAATACTACTTGCGTGATCAGTATAATGTATTCATTTTCATTATAAGCACTCTGAAACTTATTTATTCTTTGGAACACCTGTAGGTACTCTTAAAATTCGAAATTATTTTGCATGAGTATACCTACGCCTACGCCCTGTGGCGGCAATCAAATAGTGTCAAATGTTGTGATTTCGGCGCGGCGGCAACGATTGTTGTATATGATTTCAAAAGAAGCCGCCGGCGCGTGTATTATAACCATGTGCTTCCGAAAAGCAGCAAATTTCTTTGAGAAGTAAGTACAAAACCTTTGATGCCGCATTATCAAAGTGCCGATGGTTAAAACATAACTATGCATGCACTCAGTTTGATTTTAATGGATATTTTTTTATTCGCTATGTAGGTATGTTTATGGTATTAGTCGTAATGCGCATAGATCCAGTTTTTCATATTCTTTGATACAGTTTTTTGCGTCTCATAGAATTCCTAAGCGTACCTATACACCGAACTGTTACACCTAACTACTCCGTGAAATAGCGCTAAGTCCTAGCTGCAAGACGCAAGAGTCTTGCAGGCTTAGTCTTGTTCTTGCTCAAGTCTTGCACGGTCAGTCTTGGTCTTGGTCTTGCTAAAAATACGCGGTCTTGTTCTTGGTCTTGGTCTTGCAAAAACGCAAGAACAAGACCAAGACTGCAAGACCAAGACTGAATTTGGGCAACACTAGTAAGAAGACAAATTTTCTTTTTCTGTGTGTGTGTGTGTGAATTGATATGGTTGCATTAAATATCCAAACTAAACTATGCTATGCTAGACTGTAAAGATGCTGTGTTTGCAATTGTTTAATAGAAATACTAATTTGATACAAACTGCAAAAAGCAATAAAAAATATGCTTTTAAACATAATGATAAAGGAAAATAAATTGTACTTTATTTTCATACTATGTACTTTTTTTTCTTACCTATAATAACCAGTGTACTTTAACTACAAAAATAAAAGGTGGCAACCCTAGCCACAACCTGCGCGCGCAGCCACGATCGCGGCTCGCCGCATGCGCTTCGAGTATTTAAATTGAGTAAGTCATTGTTCTAACTTTTTGCAAGTTATAAAAACATCGACTTCAAAGTTATTACGGTTTTCGGCAAAAACAAACAATATTTTATTTCCCTTCATTGTTCTAATAGAAATAGTAGTATTTATAAGGCTATTGAATTATTGATTTTTATTTTTTTCTTTTATGAAATAATCAAAATTTACTATTTCAACGTAACATAACAAATTTACGGTAAACATTATTATTTTAATTTTATACAACTGTCCGTTTTGCAATAAATGGAAAAAAAAAATTGATTATTTTTCCTCTTTTAAACATACAGGCAACAGTATTTTTTTAATTATTTAGCAAGAAATGGTTTAATGCGAAACAAATTCAAATAATTAACAAATTTAAATTGTTAGAATGACATTAATTAATACAAATAAATGAATCGTGGTCAAAAAGTGCACTACACATGTGGACTTATACTGCAGGCAACCGTATTATTGGACTTTTCATTCTTTTTCGAGGTCCAGCTTCAAAACGGTAAGTTGTATAAAAAAATTGTTCAAACAAAAGTCGTTGACAAAATCCTAAGGAACAACTTTTACATTTACATTTTTGCAATAAAAATGTATTTTCAAGGTGAAAAATAAAAAAACACCGTTTGAAGACTTTGGCGCCACCTACTGTGTGCATTTGTTGGTGTACGGGATTGCAGCAATGACATTTTTTGTAGATTTTGACGTCCTCTACATTTTATAATCAATCGATTTTTCTGTGAAATGCATACATTCCGAGAAAAATGCATTTCAAATTTTTTTGGCTCGTTTTTGGAGTTTGCAAAAAGACGCACCAAGATGGCGCGTGGCCACCTTCAAGGTAGATAACTAACACCATTTTACAGCAAATAAAACAACTTTCACCCATTCGGCAATTTTCTCACTCAAACGATTTTTTCTTCGACAGATTGACTTTCTAACAACTCAATTTTGGAAAAAGAAAGTTACGTCGTTCTTTCTTACTGTACCTCGGCATCAACACCCCGCGACCCCACCCCGCTGTTTCATTCAAAACATTTCGGCCGTGTTTGACCTTTCGGGCGACCTTTCTTTTGACCAGTAACCAGCTGTTGTAATAATTCGCTCGGACAAAATAATATTGTTGCGGAAATTTTACCTACCAATTTTTTTTCATAAATGAAGTGTTTGAATGATATCTAATGCCTAAAAAAAATTTGGATGGTGTTTATAAAATAACCTGTATAGGTAAATAAAGTCATTTTCATAAAAATCATAATTACTATAAAAGCAGTATAAATATAAGCATCAATCGTTTATAACATATCAAGTATTTTTTGATTGATTGTTAAAAAAATCCGAGTTACCTTTCTTAAGTCATACTAGATTTACCCTTTCCGAACCTTTTATCATTAATCTATTACAAATTTAAACTTTGTAAATTTAAATCTTTGAAGGAAAGTTAGTTCATTGATATAGACTTTTGTGCTTTCGCCGCATCATAACTCCTGCCATAATAACATCCGTCCGCAGTTTTCACGTCTATTTGAAAAGACTTACCTTACCCCTGTACTATGAGATATTACAGAAACGAGGAACTACGAAAATGGGAGATTTTTGTTTTTCTTCACGAGTATATTGTTTCATCAAAGCTATTGATTTCTTACGAAACGGAAAGTAAGTATTCTTAATATATAGGCGTTCGCAATAAACCTATGTTTATCAAAGAATAAGATGCTTTTTTATTGTCTCAAGGTGGTTCGTTTACTATGATGTCTGATAAAAGAGGTTTTTAAAACAAGAGCAGTTTTAATTAAGGAAGAAAATTTCTATTTACTGTATAGTATTTTTTGAAATATGTTGTTTAGTGTCTGGCAGAGTAGAAAAGGACTAACCCTTCGTAGGTAATGGTGCCGTAAAGGGCGACTAATAATACAGGTCCATATACCATCTTTTTTTTTTTTTTTTTTTTTTTTTTTTTTTTTTTTTTTTTTTATTTAGAATGGGTTCGCTCTTGATCCCAATCAAGCCCGGGGGCAAAGACAGAATCCACGATGGAACGAGCTAACCCAGAAGGTGCCTATTCACCCTGGCCCTGAAAACAGACGGGTTATATGTACTCGGAAATACAGACGCAGGGAGAGAGTTCCACTCCCTTGCTGTGCGCATTATAAAAGAATTCGAGAAGCGCTTGGTGCGACAGGCAGGAATAGCGACCAAGAAAGGGTGGTAGCCCGCAGTGCGTCTGGATGTCCGATGGAAGAAAGGAGATGGCGGTATGAGCATATGTAGCTCTTGAGCACACTCTCCAAAATACAATCTGTAGAAGATCGACAGACAGGCAACTTTGCGGCGGTGAGCTAAGGTGTGAAACTTGCTCTTCGCCAATTTGTTGTCACTTAAGAGCCTCTCAGCTCTGCGCTGAATCGTGTCCAGTGCAGCAAGTTGGTATTTTGCTGAGCCATCCCAGAGGTGGCTGCAATATTCCATGCAAGATCGGACTTGAGCTTTATAGAGAGAAGAAAGCTGTCCCGGCGTGAAATATCGCTTGACCTTATTTAGGACGCCCAGCTTTTTAGCTGCAGTCTGAGCCTTGGACTCGATGTTGGCGCCGAAGTTGAGATCTGACGACAACTCCATGCCAAGAAGCTCTAGGCTGTCGGTCATAGGTAAAGATGTACCCCGGAAAGTAGGAGTGAGGTTGAAAGAACTCCTCTTTGCAGTGAAAATACACGCTTGCGTTTTGGAGGCGTTGAAATGGACGAGGTTACTTTCACCCCACTGGGAAACGTGGCTCAACCTCTGATTCGTTCGCTCAACCATGGCCTCTCTCATCAATGTCACGTCGTCACCGCTGGCTTTCGAATTAGACAGGTATCTCTCTACGACAGTACTGTCGTCTGCATACCCAACAATTCCTGGTATCAACAGGTCATTGATGTGTAGCAGGAAAAGTGTCGCAGAGAGAACAGACCCCTGAGGAACTCCGGCATCAATAGCCACTGAGTCAGAGGAGCAGCCATCGATAACTACTCTGATCGACCGTTCTGTCAGGAAATCGGCTATCCAATTACAAAAGTCAGCGGGGATACCATACGCAGGAAGCTTGCGCAGCAGACTAGCGTGCCAAACCCTGTCAAAAGCCTGCGAGATGTCAAGTGACACGGCAAGTGCTTCACCGTGCATCTCGAGGGCCTCGCCCCAGTAGTGCGTCACATAAACTAGAAGATCCCCAGTTGAACGTCCACGGCGAAAGCCATATTGACCGTCACTGAGGAGATCATTGTCTTCTAGGTACGAGAGCAACTTACTGTTCAGCACTTTTTCCATAACTTTACATAGTATGGAAGTGATGGCGATCGGTCGGTAATTGCATGGGTCGGCACGACTACCCTTTTTGGGTACTGGCTGCACATTGGCAAGCTTCCAGGATTTTGGTACTGTTTCTGTTTTGAGAGAGAGGCGATACAGGCGTGTTAGCACAGGAGACAACTCGGGTGCACAATACCTCAGTACTCTTGCTGGTATACCATCAGGACCACTGGCCTTATTCACGTCCAGACTAAGTAAGACTCTACGGACCTGCTTATTGTGTATTGTGATCTCCGACATTGAAGAATCACAGCGGGGTATGTTTGGTGGTTGTTGAGAGCCGGTGTCTAGACGGGAACTGCTTGCAAACAGAGAGGCAAATAAGCTTGCTTTTTCAGTTGCAGAATGAGCCAGTGACCCGTCAGATTTTAGTAAAGGTGGTATCATAGGACGGCAGAAATTCGCTTCGACTGACTTCGAAAGGGACCAGAACTGTTTACTTCCATTCGGGTAGGATGACAGTTTCGTCCCTATTCGGCTGATGTGGTCGAATCTCGCCTTGAGAATGACCCTTTTGCATGACTTGGCGGCCGAATTATAGGCTCTCTTCTTCGCTCGGATTCTCCGTGCGCGGACCTTGCGATCGCGGATATGCACCCAAGCCTGGTAAGCAGACTGTTTTCGGGCCTCAGCACGAGCACAGGCCGCATTATACCAAGGCCGGGATTTGTAACCGAGCGGAATGTCGGAGAATGGAATAAAATACTCCATTCCCTGCCGAATTACGTCTGCAATCGCATCAGCGGCGCACGAAGGGTCGTTAGAAGAGAAGCAAGTTTGCCGCCAGGGATACGATGCAAAGAAAATACGCATCTCGTCCCAATTTGCTGACTCGTAGCGCCATACCCGCCGCATGCCCCTGGGGCTATCATCCGGAGGAGAGCAGATCGATACGGATTTCACCACACAATGGTCGGACGTTCCCAGTGGAGCTGAGACCGATACCGAATGTTTGTGTGGATCAGTTGTCAGCAGTAAGTCAAGACAATTGGGTGTGTGACCAGCAATATCTGGAATTCGCGTCGCTTGGTCCACCAGCTGAGTAAGATTTAGCGCTAGGGCAAATCGTCGCGCTTCTCTCCCAGCATGGTCAGTTTTCTGGTATGGGAACAGCCACTCTTTATGGTGAGCGTTGAAGTCCCCCAGAAAAACAAGCTCCGCCGCTGGATATCGCTGAGATGCCAAGTCTGCCGTCTCTGTGAGGTAATCTATGAGCCGAGTCGTCTCCCGGTCACCGCTGTGCGATCGGTAAACACAGATGTAGAGCTTCTTCTCTACCCCTGTGTCCACCAGAAGCCAAATAACGGAAAACCCGGTTTTTTCAAAGCATCGGAGACGCCTACAGCAAATGTCATTGCGGACGAACACACAGACCCCTGCACACATCTTGAATTTATGCTCAAGCGTGTAACCAGGGTAGTTGAGGTACGCCTCATCCGACGGGGTTGCTATCTGAGTCTCCGTCAAGAAGAGTAGGTGCGGCTTCTCAGTCTCCAGATGGTGATGGACCGGATCGAGATTTGAGTGCAGTCCTCTGATGTTTGCGAGGTGCACTTTTAATGGGAGGAAGTGCAGCCGTTGTTTAACTTTCTTCTTGTGATTTTTGATCATATTGGTGAATGTTGGAGGGTTGGATTTTCAGTCGAGACGCTACTCAGTCGACCATTAAAGTACTCTTAGGCTAAGTTAACCACAGAGGGGAACTCACCTGGAGACTGCGGGGACGCCCGAACCCCCCCGAAATGGCCACCGGGTCCTCCCATCCAGTCGCCAACTGGCACGGTGGAGCAATTCGGGATTTTTCGCGAGTTGGCGGGGCAGCCTTTCACGCGTGGCTGGCGCGCTAGTTGGGCCCCCTACTAACTGCGGTCGGCCAATGGCTAAAACCGTGCTTCGGATCCCGCTACCCTCCAGAATGAGTTACCTGGTACAGCATTGCCAAGATACCAAGACCGGTCCTAAGCTGCGCAACTGACTTATAACCAACCCTCATTGGCACTGGAACTCCCGCCCTCCGACGGAACGCAGCAGAGCTGCTTGGCGACGGATTTCGGCAGGATGGTGGTCGCGAGCCAGGCGGCCCCTTACGGAGCCTACCACCGCTGTTGGGATCTTCAGCCGTCATCATGGGCCGAGTTAGTCCGTGATGCCGTTGCCCGGGGTGGACCGCTAGGAGGTAGATCCCAACCACCCCAAAATCTGTAGACAACAAAGTGAAAAGCAGCGTTTCCATTTTGTTATCTACGGAGTCTTATACTGCGAAGTCCAACCAGCCTGCCAAGGGTAGAGTTTATGACAAAACCGCCTAATTGGGTTCTCCCCCAGTTTTCCGTCCAGCGGTAGATGTTTGCGGCTAAGAATATGATTAACGAGTATCAAGAAAAGATACCATAGAAAAGGGCTTGAAATTAAAAAAATCAGAAGGGTCACAAGAGGCAATGGCACACAATGCCAATGAAATGCCTTAAAAGAAGTTTGAAAAAGTTGTTACAAACAAATTCAACGGAGGGCTATAAAAGGAATGACGGTTATTCGAAATTAAAAAATAAAGTAAGCATTATCATTTCTTTATGAGGTCTATGGTTTATGATCTCTTTATTATCAACTAGCTTTTACCCATGGTTTTGCTCGCGTTAATATATACTACCGATTAAAAGTTATATTCCTATCCCTCGGGAACAGTACTTTTTTCTGGATAAAAGGTACCCATTGTCTTTTTTTGTACCTTTGAAAATGTGTATGCTAAACTTTATTATGGTCAATTGAGTACTTAAGGCGTGAAAGTGTAACAAACAAACTCACTTTCGTATTTATAATATTGACTACGATTTACATTGTTTCATTATTTTTTAATGAAATTTTCTTTTGCATTTTTTGGTGTTAGAATAGTTACTTTTAAAAACACAGTAACGCATTAGAAAAGGGAAAAAATACCTCTTCTACGTACAATTTATCTCCTCAATTCGTACAGTTTTACACTTGGTACGAAAAGAACACATCTGTTTACTATTAAATTATTAATTTAAATGTTTTCGTAAATGTATTACATGAAGTCAAAACAAATGAATTATAATGTTATTAATGCCTTCATAATATGTTATAGTATACAATTTAGTTGAAAATCAGTTAAGATTCTTGGCTTCACTTGAAATTAGGTATAAGTATTTAATTTTGCTGACTCCGAGGTAACTTTCGTAATGTTGTTAGCCAAGTTAAGATCTCTTAGACACCGGGCTTAAAGTTTCTTATGGGACTTGAGGTGTATAGTATCAAAAGGAATCACGCATTTTGTAATTTAATTCAGATTTTCTGTTAAAGGTACTGTCAAATTCGACTCCTATCTTTGGATAGCTATTATTAACTTCAGCGTTATATTAACTTGTCAGATCTATTAAAGGTATGTTTGAAGAAACAATTAATTCTGAGCGTTTATGGAATTCAAAATTCTTGCTTTATATGAAAAGAAAAACAAGAGAGGTTTTATACATAATATTTTTTCTGTGTATGCTTCAAGAACTTATGCCGATCAATCATAACTGTAATATTGCACATTCGACAAAGCTTTTTAAAGGTATACAATAAAAGAGGGTGAACTTAGAAAATAACAAAAAATATAGTCTCCTTCTGGAAGGGAACTATAGTATTTCGATGCTCGACACACAAAGCCGGGAGAACATTGTGGTGCCATTGTTACAGTTTTACAAGCGTACTCATAACAGTTGATCCCGATTTTATTGCTGCTTTCCCTGTGATACTGAAGTACCTATGTATTTAGTTCTGGGCCGTGAGCGAGAGATATTGAATTGAAATTTAAACTTCTTTGCGTTTATCATTTTTTCTTTGAACCACTGCTAACCTTAGGAATATAAATACACTCCGGCAACTTAACGTCTGTGATGGTATAGCAAAACGGCTTTAGCAAGCAAATACACTAGATAAGTATATTAAATTTATGTATTTTTATGCATATGATTATGATTTAGATATATTCATGGGTCTTTGTGAAAATCCCATTAAAATACAGCAATGATGTCTATCATCATAGTAACTATAATAGTTACATTTTTAATAGAATTTCAACTTATAAAATAAATAATTAATACAGTTTTTTATTATACGACGGAACATAAGGAAGAAGAAAGAAACAATATTTTACAACACAACAGAATAATAAAATGAAAGAAATTTTAAAGCACTATAAAAGTTTTCAATCGGTATTTTATTGCACTTACCAGCGGGTGCTATATGCAAGTGCCTACGTGTTTATTTCAGCCAGTGGAGCTCGGTCGATAAGTGATAACAATTGGATTTGCTATGTACATCTTTTCGGGATTTGTTCAGATTTACTTTGAGAAAAACAATGTTCACGCTATTCTTTCAGGTTATAGAAAGCATAATGACCATTCAATTTAATTGAATAATTAACTTATAATGAAAAAATGTTTTTTTGTATCCTAATTAAATTAAAGGACAGTGGGTTTTTCTTCATAAACGTTAGAATTCGATGTAAGCAGAACTAAAATTACGAGGGCGGTTCTTACAGTTCTGCAGGTCAGTCAGTATTTCATTATCTTTCCTAGAAGATAACCGCCCATTGCTGGATGGAAGCCTAGCCCATGGGGCTTTGGCCACAATACCCAAGCTTCGCAAGTGGGTTGGAGATCCCAGTAAAAGACCCTTATTCGGAGAAAGTAACTGCCTGTTATTTGGTAAATGTATAGATTATATAGTGTATTGACGACCGTTTGGTGCAACGGTAGTGATCCTGCCTTTCGCACCGACGGTCCTGGGTTCAAATCCCGGAAGGGGCAGATGTTTTTATGATGAATACGAACATTTGTACCTGAGTCATGGGTGTTTTTATATATTTCTATGAATATTACATATCTATGTATCAAATATGTATGTCTATCCGTTACCCTAGTATCCATAACACAAGCCTTACAGTGCTTACTTTGGGCTAGGCTAATTAGTGTGAATGTAAGAAATATTTATTATTATTATTTATTTATATATATATAGATACCTCTTGTACCATTAGTTGCCTTTTACGATATCCTTAAAAGGACAGGATTGGTGATATTCTAATCTGCCGGTCACCACAAGGTTACGGAGTATCGAATTATCAATACATATTATAAAACAAAGTCTTCTGCCGCGTCTGTCTGTCTTTCTGATCGCAATGAACTCAAGAACTGCTGAACGGATTTTCATGCGGCTGTCACCGATAGATAGAGTGATTCATGAGTAATTTGTCACGGTTTTGTGAAAATTGGTCCGTATTGGCTGATATCTATAGTTTAAGGATAGCTAACTGTACCCCATTCTATCCTTTAAAATAGTACTCACGTACAATGCGGTAATTGGAAAACTATTTAGACAAATACAGTATTAATCCTTATTAAATTAAATACGTTAGTTACCTTCAGCATTTTATGCATATTATTATTGTCTTTTACACCGTGTAATTAAAATGAATATCATAGGAGTTATCGTAAAATAATAATAACACGCGCATAATATAAACAAAATAAATTGAAGCACATTTCTCACAGCGTTGAAGGGACTCATTTAATGCGATCACCCCGCGCCGCCGCCCACTATTTCTATATAATCCGAGCGCTTTCTCGAAGGCTCAAATCGAACGGTCTCACCCAATTAGCTTTCGACCGCTCTAGAAGCTCAGAAATCCGCCAATAAATGACCCTTCTGGTAAGCTTCAGTACACTTCTTTGTCGACAGATCCCCCGTCTGGGCGTCGGTCGACATTTCTGCGCATAAGAACCTCGCCTAATTTAATAACAAACGCGCCATCTCTCTTTAGAGGGGCGGTCGCAACCGATGATGGCTTCTGTCTTGTCCCGGGTACAAACTAGCGCAGGTTTTTATCGGGTAGGTATGTTTCGGTGAGTACATGCATCAGATTTGTAGGGAACCGGCCGCGTCATAACATGAGTGTGTCTAGAGCCATGCTCGCCAGCGGGAGATGAGAGGCGGCAGAAGGTGACTTTCTGCCAGGAAGTCATCTTGCAGAAGGAGGCCGCTGCATGGAGAGTGGAGGATGATAAGAACACCGTCCTCATCAGGCGGCGTACACAGTTGCAAAGGAGGCAGTACATTATGCAACTAAATTTTCGATTTCTTGGACGCCGCCCGGAATGTGGTATTCCGGGCGGCGTCCAAGAAATCGAGAATATTAAATTAATATTAAAAGTAGGATCCCCTATTAAATTACTAAGAGATTTACATTCACAATATTATACAACGGCACAAGATTCAAAGTTGAAAATTTATAAAAAAAATCGTTCAAATGTACCTTAATAAAAGGCAAAGAAACTGGTAAAATTGTTTTTATAGTAAGAATTCCTATGATACACTCAGAATTGTCTTTTTAGTTCAAACGGTTTCATTTCCAATAAAATTATTAAGTACCTACTTAGTACATTTTCATGTCATAAGAACGAGTGAAGATATCACTTTTATGATAATCTTCATTCGTTCCTATGACATGAGAATAAGCTAGCATGTCATCTCTCCAAACAAAATTTAAAATTATTCTTTCCACCTTTTCATCACAGTCGTTTCACCTGTCATTGAACTACCAACCTGGCCTCTGATTTTTTCCAGCGGACTTCCAAAATAACTTAATTTTATCCTGGACGTCATCAGATAACATCCTATCAAACTCATCTTTCTTCCTTTTTTTCACTCTTTCCACGATTCCTTTAACTTTTCCTTTCAGCTCTTTATACTCCTTTCTTGCCTCATGGAAATGAGGCATATCATAATAATTATTTCGCTTCAATTGTATTTATCTAACACAACTTTTAAATTATCTCAAAACTCCTCTTCTTTTTTTGGGGGCCTTCTTGGTTCCGTAGGTACTTATATTTGTATGGGCATAAACTCCCAAAACAAAAAGCGAGTGAGACCAATTTTAAGCCTTATCCAGAGAAGTGTCAGGTTCAAGCCCTCAAATTCAGTCACTGCCTTATTTATTCTAGCAGAGAGTAGTATACCAACACCCTGACAGTCTCTGTTAGTTTCAGGAACCCCTGACCAGTACGCTGTATAAGGCCCATGTTTCGTGGTATGTCATTATCTCACATACGTCATAAATCTTTCCATTTATTCCTCTTCTAATATTCAAAGTAGCAAAGCGGATATCTGAGAGCCGCTTTTAGCCCCCATGCGTGGCGAACCGCGCCGCCGCCATTTATGGTTTTAATATTAATCTCCATAATGTTCACACGGTCCACCCCAACAGAGCTCCGCATGTTAGGGTAAAACTAGTCTTAATCTGGGGTCGCCTGTCCCAGAGCAAAAGGCGAATTTTAGTTAGGTTCGCCCCAAGCCATGCATTCAGTACGGCAATCTGGGCAACCTTGGATTGGGGGAGGATAGGAAAAGCAAGGATGGGATCAAGACTTAGGTAGAAAGTTTGTAAAGATGAGGGACCAAAGGGAAAAAACCTGTCTGCAAGGTAGGGGACTACACAGAGATAGCTCGGGAGGCCGGGGTCGCATACCCGTGTAAATCTCATAACTAGCGGACAGGTATTGCTACAGACATAGAACTTCCATGTGAAAATAAATTGGGCTTAATTAGAAAAAAATAAAACAGTGAAAAAGGACGGATGAGCGCCCCCCGTTTTACTGAAGGCTTTCATTAACTTTGTATTTAAAAAAGCAAAAAAAATGCAAAATATAACAATATTAACTTGTTATCACACTATTTCAACAAGTTCAAAGTCAACACTGTCAGGCTTGTGTTATGGATGTACAAATGATCGTTAATATCACACAAACATCTTATCCTACCGGGACTCGAACTGGTTTGGAATGTCACACCCGCACAACACAGCAAACATTTTTGTGCCTTAACATGTTTACCATTAAATAAATGGTGCACAAATATTTATGTCAAACTAAGAACTTTATTTACAACACACATTTCAGTATTTATAAAGTTAATAAAAGTAATACATGTACACGACTTAATACTCATCCGTGACTCATCCTTATATAAAAAACTTACTTACAACTTGAAACATACGACATTAATAAAAAGAATGAGTTTGCACCTGTGACCATACTTTTTTAACAAAGGTTTTCCACTGCCATGTCATACCTACGTCTGTTTCATTCCACTGCAAAAACAGCGTACAAGAAGATAATCAGGAAAGGCTGTCATACAATCCTTTTATATTTGTCCCAACCGCACTCGCCAGTTGGGTACTCGTAAAAACTTACCACTTCATCGAGTGGGTTTCATGAATCGTGTTCTGTTCGGGAGTAGTCGGAAACCATCGTTCTTGTTCGGCTCTATTAGGCGGGCGGGAATCAGTCTTTGAACGGGGTTGAGGAGGCCTGACGTGCCGTGCCACAGAGCAAAACAAACACGTAAAATACAAAATAATGTAGAAACTACTTGGTGCTTTTGAGGAAAATAATTAAACTGAAAAATTGGAACAGTCACCATTCGTTTAATGTGTGTGTGTTTTATAAGTTTTTAGTGAAATTGGTTTGTGGAAATTAATGACTTAACTCGTGGAAGTGATGTTAAGGCTTTATGAAAGTAATTTGGATCACAAGGTAAGGGTTAAATTTGGTTATATCTCACCTTCAAAAAGTAAAAATAAAGATTTATTATGTCACTAAAACTTTATTATAATAAATAATAATATTAATAACACAAATAATTGCACCCAAATAAAAAGAAACACTTGACGAAGAAACTCAAATTGATGGACAGAAAAACAAAAAACTATCTTGTTGCTAAATAGCTCTTCTAGATAGTTTATCAATGAAATTTCAGATAAAATTAATTTTATATTTTATTAAGATATGTTTTTTTTTAACTTTTAATAACAACCAAAAGTAATTATTCGGTTCTATCTTGGTGCGTTTTCTCCACATTTGAATTTAGTGCCTTAGATTACTAGTATACGTCACTGAAAAACAAACCACGAAGCCGAAAATTATTCGCGTGCTTAAAGCAGTTTGTTCTAATATTATTCTTAACCTTTTGTTGTTTAAGATTCTTTCTTTTACAATCATGAATATTATTAGGTAAAAGAACAATATGTATGAGAATATTTTATGCTAGGAAATTGATCAAGCTACCTTTCTTTATAATTTGGGATGTTCAGTATGACTTATTGCCTCATTTTACTCAATTAGACGAACTGTTCTTTAAACAAATTTTTAATTTTACAGGTTTAATAGCTTTAGAATTGGCCAATTATTTCAAAACAAATTAACCGAAATTTAGAATTTTTGCATTTCCATTTGATATGTATCATTTAAACAAATTTTGTAACAAAGAGCGTATTACATAATATTTCAGTTGATTAATAAAGAATGAGTTTAATTTTTGTTTGAGTTCGGTAACCGAACACCACATTTATTTAACAATGAAACTCTTTCATTTATCATCTTTTATTTTTCAACGAACAATGTTGAAATCCGCATTTTTTATGGCGAATTAATCATAGTGCCCCTCGTTTTTGTAACTGTACCGCGAGTGTGTTTCGTTAGCTCGATCGAGTTGTAACGTATGTGTTTCCATTCATTTATTCGAGCGGCCTTTATTTATGAAGATTTATTGATTGGTTTTGCTGGAAACTTTGTCGATCCGAAAGAATTGTAGCCATCCGGACACCATCAAAATTAAGTGGGCATAGAGAGACAAATGCTTTAAAAAAATTGTAAAGAGTATGCTTATATTCAATTCTACGACATTTAGGGACTTTTTAAGAGATACTCGTACAATGATATTAAAAAATATGTAAAAAAATGAGTAAATGTTACATAATAATCTATTTCTAAAGAACACGCTTTTTTATAAAAATATGTTTCAGTAGTGGTTAATTTTAAAATATTGCGCCTTCCATAACTATATGATCAATTCCGTGTTAGATTAATATATTAATGTGTTTCACAATGCGTTAATTAAGGAATTCCCGAAATTATTGACGCATTTTGGATAAAGCTGACTCATACTTTATATATTTCAATACGAAATGGTCCCGCTTTAAGAATGTAACTCTTTGTTAGGGTTAAAATTCACTTAAATTAACTACGTGCAAACAAATTGGGTTGTGAAAAAATCCACTGAAAACAGTTGGTTCACAGTTTTTCACCGCGCTAGGGACGTGTTTTGTTTTATTCACTGAACTTACTTTGCCAAACTGTTCTACGCCTAATTTCTCACATATAAAAGTGTTTTGCATCCTTTTTGCCACACATGAAACACACGATTAAATTAAAATTACATTTGCAAAATTTATTGCCCAAATTTTGTAGCCAGCTGTATAGGCGGATGTAGAGCAATATAAAGTATGACAATTGAATAATAATTGGGGCTTTACACCAGAAGCCTAAAAATACTTAAAAGATTAATAAGGTTCAGATGTCCTAGGTTTGACAGTATTTTTAGAATTATGTATGAGATACGCGTACAAAATTTAATATTTTCTGCAGCTATGCTTATGTGATCTTTTTAAATCAAGTGACTTTGTTACTAAAGATGAGTCTTTGATAGGTCATAACATAAATATTGGTAAAAAATATTTACTGGCATAACTCGGAAATGTTTGGGAAATAAACTGCCGGTAATTTTACACTGTAGGTACTAGTTACTTTAGTGGTTGCGGGCTGGCCTGGCGCGACCACGGCCGGTGTAACCTGGCTGAAACGTCGGGACAAAAAGGTACCTAAATAGCATCCTGTTAAAATCGGTTTTAGTATAGTTTCATTTGGCTTAAGTTTAAGTAATTTTATAAAACATTGAGGATTAAAAAGTATGGTTACGCTCAGATTTTTGTCGAGCGGACAAAATCCAAACTTCGCAAGATAAGGGCAAAAGAAAAATAATAACCTAATATTGAAACAGTAACATATGTATACTGTTGTAAAAATGAAAGAAATAGAGGGTAGATTATACACAGACAAACTACACACACACACATTAAGAGCCTGTGCACACTACGTTTTTTAAACGCACCGTCGACGCCCTCGTCTATAAAAAAGCAATACACGGGCGTCAAACGTAGGTGTTCAAAGTTCTACCCTCGAATACCTGCATAAATTCAGCCTCGCGCTTGAATCAATATCTGCATCGACATTGTCTCGATACAAACGCATTAGACTGTAAAATAAATAGAAACGCCCTGCCGACGCGCGTTGACAGCGCGTTAAAAAAACGCAATGTGAAAAGGCCGTAAGATTTGTAAACGCACGATGTCTTGTCAATCCTTGCTGGATTACAGAAAACAAAAACTGAACGTATATTTATTGTTATTAGCACGATCAACGATATGGGTTCTAGGGTTCAATGTAGGTTAGAGTGTGAAACGTAAAACAATTTACTTAATATAGAAAATTAATATTAGCTAGTAAAAAAAAACACAATAAAGCTATTAAAATATTATAATTTCATTCAGTAACGGAATTTTGAGAGAAATTGGATTTTTTTACATATTAATGATATTTATTTGTTTTTACAATAAGGTAATAAATACCTTATTACGAAATACTACCACCATTGTTATTTTTATTCTTTGTTATAAAGATCGAGTGGTTGATTTTAATCGTTGCGAACTTAGGGACTTAATATTTCAAGATCCTGTTAAGAATTTGGATAAAAATACCACAACAATTGATAATTGTGAAGACTAGCTGTCCTTCGAACCATCTTTTCTACTCAAATAAAATAATTCAAATGTTTAACATTTGAATAAACAAAGAGTATTATTATATTACATAATTTTTCTTCACATACATATCTGATGGTAGGTGGTAAATTCAGATCGCAAATAATTTGTCTGCTGCTTATTATGAAGCGGCAACACTGTGATGTCGGTCGCTGTGGCATTCTCCCCGCAAGACCCATTCGGGTCGTCAAATTCGGGGCTCAATCTGAATTCCACAAACGAAATAGCGGCTAACGAAATAATGGTCCATAAAGTTTTCACCATTAACCGTAATGTCATTGATAATTATACATTTTCCTACAGTTAATGGAAGAAAATCTTCTCTTCATTTCAATGTTTGATTTTATGTAGTTAAATAGAGAAAATAATTTTTATAAGAATTGCTTATCAATTTTAACACCAAAAAAGTATCTTTTACAACAAATATAAGTCTATCTATTTTGACTCCTATCTCATATTTGTCTTATTCACTCTCTGAAATAATACAATTACACATGTTCACAATGGTATCAACATCAACGGCGAGTACCTGACGCATCTTCGGTTTGCCGATGATGTGGTCCTAATGGCTGAGACCTTGGAAGACCTGAGCACCATGCTCGAAGATCTCAGTAACGTATCCCAACGAGTGGGTCTTAAGATGAACATGGACAAGACGAAAATTATGTCCAACGCCCATGTTACACCCGCTCCAGTAAATGTTGGGAACGTTACACTCGAAGTTGTTGACCACTATGTTTACCTAGGACATACAATACTGTTAGGTAAGTCCAACATCGAGAAAGAGATCTCTCGTCGAATCCAACTCGGGTGGGCAGCGTTCGGGAAGCTGCGATACATTTTCGCGTCCAAAATACCTCAGTGCCTTAAGACGAAAGTCTTTAACCAGTGTGTGTTGCCAGTGATGACTTATGGCAGTGAAACGTGGTCGTTCACTATGGGTCTTGTGGGAAGGCTCAAGGTCGCTCAGCGGGCAATGGAGAGCTATGCTTGGTGTTTCCCTACGCGATCGAATCAGAAACGATAGCAAGGAGAACTGATGGCCGTTGGGGCGGAAAGGTTCTCGAATGGCGACCGCGTGCCGGACGACGCTCAGTTGGTAGACCCGCTACGAGGTGGACCGACGATCTGGTTAAGGTCGCGGGAAAACGCTGGATGCGGGCAGCACAGGACCGATCGTTGTGGAGATCCTTGGGGGAGGCCTATGTCCAGCAGTGGGCGTCGTACGGCTGATATGATGATGATGACATGTTCACAGGCTATCACATGACTGATGATGAATACAGGTCTTGAAGTCGAAACGTTAGTATAAAAAAATATGGAAATAAATGTAGAAGACAAGTGTAACAATTCGCAACAAGTATAAATAATTATAAAAGAATGTGAACTTTGCCCCACTACTATTGGAATATAAGCAGGAAACAATTTAATAGAAAGAAAACTAAATAAAAATATATTTTTTAATTACGTGTTCTAAGTAGATAGTTCCTAAACACTTTTATGCATTATATCCGTTATTTAATATCCTTTGTGTTCTGTCCTTAGTTTGGATTCCAATATTTGGTGTGAACTGTCCGAAATTTGTTTATTTATTTATTTACTACCATACTGCATACGCGATTTCGAACGGGAATCTACTTCTAAATTAAACTTAATCTTTTAGTTACAAAGTTCTATAAACGCAAACTAAAGGACTTTACAACAATAAACGAGCTTTAGTACACACTTATTTCACTTGAATGAATCAAAGCTATTTGTTTTGTTGTTCAATGCGGTGCAAAATTGTTCAAATTATTCCCGGAGTTACAGACTAAGTACTTGATGGAACTTCAAATTAATAGTTTGTTGCTTAGATCTATGGAAACTGCTGTACAACATCTGACTAAAACGTAACTATCTCTAGACAATATGTGTAGATGACAAACAAGTTACTACACAGAACCACTTCTCACCCGGCAAATACATAAGCTTGCGCAAAAAATGCACAATATACACATATACGGTTTTAGATCGCATTTTGTGGATCATTTAGACCAAGTGGGCGATATCAACCTCATCGTCAAAATAATGCGTACACAAGTGACTCTGCAGATGCATGGTAAGCGACATCGCACATAATGTTACGTCACATTAACGGGCTCATGAGGGATGGCGTACCACAGGGCTGTGAATTCTTTAAACTCTTCTTCTGAGTTGGTTGTGGTTGCTGTTGACCGTGACGAATGTTGAAGAACGACGCGATGGAAGTTGTATTTGTGATATTAGAACGTTTGACCGCTAAAGGTAGTGTCTTGCGGTTGAGTTGTGGCCGAAATGTTGGTAGGCAATACCTTTATGCAAAATGCAGTTTATTTGGTAATAAGAATATACATGTCATGGCCTTGTTTCGTTTCTTTTGTGATTATTCAGTGCAAATCTATGCTTGTCTTTCAATTTAAATAAATTATTAATGTATATGTTAATTTATGCCTTGATGCTACCACTTAACGAACTTGATGGATCTTGATAAATGATAAATCCTTGACAATTTATAAAATATTTAATTACCTGATATAGGTACGAGTTCACAATTGTAATGACATGACTTGACTAAGTTATGTTGAATATATAGATATTAAATTACTGACGCGGTGACATACTTTGTGCGGTGTAAACCGTACATATTCCCGGGCCAGAAATGGGATACATTAAAATGAGGTTTTTGAAAAACAGATTGAGAAATAGTTAAAATAATGATTAAATTACGCTGGTATACAATTATGTAAAGAGTAACTTGTTAAACAAAATTTTGAAATTTTCGCGAAGCGGGATTTGTTGATCTATTCCGTAATTGGACGGGTCGCGCGTAGCTTGTCTCATCGTCTCGCTGGCGCGATATGTGGACGTCAGCGTGCGAGGTACCGGGGCGCTCGCGGGCGGTGCGGGCACAGCGACGAGCGCTGTCGTCACTGGCGCGGCTCTCGCTGTTGGTACTAGTGCTGCTGCTTGACTGTGATATTCTTCACCTATTTACTCGTCTCGTCACCTTCTCTGCTGACATTGCGAGCGGTGGACAATTATTACTATACCGACCACCACTAATGCTCCTAATATAACGTAAATCATAGCGTAATGATGATAGCAATAGATCTGCTTTACTGGGAATAATATTATATTTCCCAGTGAAGCAGATCTATTGCTTTCCAACGAGCTTGAAGCTCTCTCAGCGTGTCTTCGAACTCCCAAAGTTCCTGCACGGTATCTACGTCCATGTAAGAGATGGTTCTTGCAAACGCCTTGAAATTACTTAATTGCCTTTTGAACATCTCGTCAAGCTTGCTGTAGTTGCCGGCGTTGGAGGTATTCATCATTGCATTCCAGTCCTGCTTACTTGCTCTAGCATATCTTTCTTGCGTGGTAATAGTATCCTCCAAGGTCGCGTTTCCATCTTGCGCGGTTTCTTGCGAGCTGGGTGGTTGTTCACGTGAAAAGTTTTTATTTTCATATGACGTCGTCGGGGATACAGCGGCAGGATACTTTGAAGGAGTGATCATAGCTGATTTTTCTATGTAAAGCTTAGCTTCCATGTATCTTTCTCTTGTTTGTTGGGAGTAGTTTCCGACGAAATATTCATCGCCAGCCGTTAAAGATTCTGTAAGCTTCGCATGGTTGGAAGTATATTCATTCCAATATCTTTCCAGTGAGTCGAATCATCTCTTGATCAGGTCTGGTGTCCTACGTGATGGACCATCCTTTTTAAAATTTATTAATGTTTTCTTGATTTCTTCCGATAACAGTGCTTGGCGATAAAGTAGGTCACTCATATCCATCTTGATATAGCTTGAAATAAACTTGTTAGTTTAAAAACTTGTACCTTGTAACTTGTGATAAATTAATGTGAACTCGTAAAATTACTTGACTTGATTATATATAACGGTATACCTTACTTGATAGTGTTGAATTTTGGTACGCGCACACGCGTTTTGATGATGCAGTGGACTTGTATTTCACAACAAAGGATCCACGCTAGAACTTGCTCTTGTGGTTTACTGGTTCTTGATAATTTAGTGCCTAATGTGCCAACAAATGTTATATGTGCAGTTCTCAATTCAGTCGGTGAGACTCGCTGGTGGGAGGCCGATTGTACCGATTCACTAACACTTGAAAACACAAAAAAACACAACATCATTCACTTGTCGAAGGACCACTATGTTGATTGGTGCCTTGATGCTACCACTTAACAAACTTGCTGGATCTTGATAAATGATAAATCCTTGACGATTTATACGAGTTCAAAATTGTAATGACATGACTTGACTAAGTTATGTTGAATATATAGATATTAAAATACTGACGCGGTGACATACTTTGTGCGGTGTAAACCGTACAGTATATAAATACAATACTATTACGATTCTTTTCAATTTTTATAGAATTTTAACTATCAAATTTAAATCAATACTAATGTTTCCTGTGAACACGGCACACCTACAATAAGTCAAAACGTCAAAAGGGGTTGGTTTCATATGAGTAGTAGCGTTGTATAAAATTTAAGTCTTACTCATTGAAACAAAACAAATTTTCAGATGCCTAAAAGCGTTTATTATCATGTTTTATATTTAATCCCGGTTTATTTTATTGAGTAAACAAAGCAAAAGTAAAATAAAGCCTCTATTTCAATAGCTTTGTGTGAGTAAAATATAATTAATTATTAATTGATGTGTTTGTTACTAGGGACTAATCGATAAAAGGCGAATGGTTCTTCAGTTGAGGGCGTCGTAAAAGATACCTAATCATACTGAAAGGAATCATCATAAACCTTCCGTAGACTACAAAATGGAAGGCAAAGTTTTTTTAGTTATAGTCTTTTACAACGATCTCCCAACAACCTTCTAAACGTTATGACAAATCCCCCCATTTTAAGGGACAATTACCATCTAGAAGAGAAACTTCGTGAACAGCATCAATAAGAACCTTGTTAGTATATCCATGAGGCCTAACATTTGAGGCGTCTTTCTTCCTTGCTTGTATTGTAGAATAAATAATGGTAATATATAGTTTGGTTATAGTACAACCTAATGCCGGATTAATTTGAATAAACGCCGAGACTATACAGAAAGAGTTAGTTTCTTCGTCTAAAATTGAAAGAAAAATAAACTCAATCTAATAGCTTTGGTTTCTCAATATTTATTCAATAGAAGGTAGACCGAGCCACTCGGAACAGCGGTCAGATTTGAAATCCCCATTTTATATATTTAAAAAAAAAGGACCACATAGTACATATTAAAACAATGATACCAATACTTATATAATCTAGAAAAAAACATGAAGGTTATCAAAATATGGTAATATATTATTCTGACTATTAAAAAAGAAATATTAGTCAAATTCCAGTCTCGTTGTTCTTATTATTATGTTGTTATTATATCGCTTCGACGGTTACAATTTGATCCATAATACACTTTGAACTATAATTTTAGGCTATTCGCTACGACTTCATCTTCGTTATATCAAAAATTTCTGTGAACTTTCAGAAAACCATTTCAATCAAAGCGCGACAAATCAAACAGTTATTTTTTTATATAGTTCAAGATGAAATGGTCACTGAACTACTTTGTAAATAAAATTTTGCATATATATTACAACAGAATTTTGTGTATAAAGAAAGTAGTAGTAGTAAAAGCGTATCATTAATTCTTATTAAACTTACAATTTATTAACTTATTCCAATCTCTAGTGAAAATGCCAATTTTTGTTTACAAGGAGGCTGTAGTACCTGAATCAATGCATTTGTCCTTATTATTATCACGGTACATGTATGTACTCCTTAGCCTAGCTAGCCTAGCTTTTATAAATGAAATTAGAGTGGGTGCTTATCTGTTAGGCTGTCGTGTAATGGCGGTAACTTATATCATTAATGTCATATACCAGCTCCTAGTGATTTGCTTTTTCTTTTTTTTGACATTAGTTGGGGAGTCGAATACACTTCCCGACACCTCAGACTTGTCTCTTCAAAGATAGGGTTTTATGGAAGAATATGTAATCTGAGATGCTGCATAGATAGGTACCTATTATATAACGAGAGGTAATAATAAGTATAAGAAAATATTATACGTAAAAATTTCACTTTGCTCTTCAGTATTAGCTTCCTTAGCAATAATCTCAATGTCAATCATTTTATGAAATATTTTTTATTTTGAACACTAATTTAGCGATCGCGGGATGTAGCAGTGTGAGACAGGATTGTGGTATGTATTAAATGCGTGAAACTTCCAGCCAGCATTGTCTAAACTAGTATTATTGATGTGATCTACATACAAACTATAGTTGGGAAGAGTATCATAAGATGGTTATATCTTTTGCTGTTTTATTATGAAAAGTAAGTGGGTAAACCGTGCTTCTTATTATTTATTTTTTATAGTATTGCCCACCGACAAATATTCTTTCCAATTATTGTACGAATAATGATAAGCGCAGTTTTTAGTAGAGGATATGGTTATTGGCAAAGTTATTGAATAAAAATATTACACGTCATCCACGTACCTATTCGTAACCACTAAAGTATTTTTATAAAATATTTTTTTACATTTATTAGCTATTTCTTCACATCCATACTATTATTATAAAAATAATGATTTGTATTTTTGTATATTTGAAATGAACAGACTTTAAAACTAATAGGACTATCTGCTAGTGAATGCTGGTCCATCCGTATTGGAGATAAACCGGAACAAATAGACAGATAGACTGGCAAAAATTTTCCCACCCTATATACAGTGCTTTTGCAAGTAAAAATTAGTGTTGTTTTGACGTTACAAACGGATACTACAATTCTATCAAATTTTATATACCTTTACAATTATAGATACATAATGAAGAAAAGTATAATTTTAGTTTTTGCGTTTTCTCAAATGCAGTTTTGATTTATTTCTTTATGTTTTGGCACGTTTTCAGAGACAATGTTCAACTTGTGACTACTAAATCAAACTATGTGTTGATAAGAAGAACTCTTAGCATATTTTTTAAAGTCTATTAATGCCTCAATCACATTATTAATATTGCCGCCGTTAGCTCTCCGTGGTAAACTAATTGCTTGTATTACGAATTTATGAGTCCAGTCTTAACACGTAAGTTCACCATGTCGGATTTTGACAGGCACTTGACACTTGGGATTATTACTAAGTCGTGCTATAAAGTTATCGCTGTACTTTTAAGTTAATGAGATATAAATCAATATCCAACATAGACCTTTTCATGCTGACGGTGCAAAGCGATTTTCAGAGTTGATTAATAAAAAATCCTTCTTAAGTTAAAATCCCTGTTTTTTTTTAAATAATCTCGTCCAGTTGAAATAACTACTTGAAATTGGCTCAAAGTACAACTGCCGGTTCTGTCAGCCGGCTGGTTCGTTATCCAGTAAGGGGATTATCGACATTCTACCGACTGTTCTGACGACGTACTATACGTATTATAACTTTACGTTTCCTACCGATAAGCAAACCACTCGGAAAACGTACTATTTTCATATGATTCAAAATTGAACTTTTTTGCACTGTGAGAAAAAGCAAATTTCGACTGCTAGGTTTATTTACCTGCAACTTCACGAGAGGCAAATGTGATTTAGTATCCATATTATATGCTCTGTTTTGATTAGTTTAGTATAAGTTTATAACAATTATGTTGGAACATACATATGTTAGCGTCATCTGAATTATAGACATACTTTCTATCATTATGAAGGCTTGCCTAGGGTTTTTTTTAATATTTATGGATATTTGTGTATAGTTATGGAGTAATTGACGATCATATTTAGTATTTCTGTATTAAAAAAGATCAAGTTTTAGTTATGATGGTAACGTCGACTGTTTCTTACAAGACGGTGTATGAATATATTATTCGATCCTTATCACCAAATAATGCTTGCGATAACAGGCCTATTATTATTCGTACGTTACCTACTCTCTAAATGCGGAAATAACTTCGTAGGACCTATGCAAATTACACAAATTTCAATATCATCAGAAAAGGTGATATCGCGAAGTCAAATATCTTTTTATTGTATTTTGTGATATTAAAAACAACATTAATATTAAAATATTTAGATCAACATTTTTTTTATTGTAAGGATTTATTTTTAATGTATCTTTATCCTTATGAAACATGTGATGTCATATTAAATAATGCAAATAGCTTTTTCTAAATGTATACTTTTATGCATTTCTTGGTTTTATTTTTTAAATGATGCCAATCAAATCTCTTCGAGTTTTATTTCTACTAATGTCAAGTTTTATTAATAGTTTTTGATGATAATGAGTCATGATGACAGCAAAATAAATTGAAAAGAAACCATTTTCACCGGATTAATGATGCATTTAATTTCCTTTTCAAATTTAATCTTGCTATTTCGTCTCGTTTTCTTTTACAGGAGCCGTAAAAACGTCTTATTTTAATACATTAATAAAGAAATACATTGAAGTTTACTTTAAATTTGAAGTAGTGTCTTCTTCAGTTCCTACTATAAACTTTATGCCATTTTTTATCAATATAAATCAGGTCTAAAACGCTACACTGCCAAAAGTGTTATTATTTTATTGCATTTTTGTAAAGTAAGCTTGTCCTACACTCTGTATAAATAAAATATTCTTATCTTGTTTTATCTTTCATTAGTAACACTACTTAAAATAGCTCCAAACTCTTTAAATGGAAATTAGAGTTTCCCGAATAAGGAAAACTAAAAAGCTTTTAGTTTTACTAAACATTTACTTGGTAAAACAAAGGAACTACAAAGTGAGATTATTATCGTTTTGTGCCTTAAATGGCTGTGTTTATCGAGTGGTGTACAGATAGTTCTCTTCGCATAGCGTTCCGTCCCGTTTTATAACGATCCAAATAACTGTTACTTTTATACCTATATTTTCATGGAGAATAAAAATTCAGCGACGATCGCATACTTAACACGGTCGTGACTCCACTCAGGCTAATGTGTGGAACGTGTTTTTCTTAAAGCCATTTTGAAGCTTCATACGTAACTTATTACCTTGATATCTTTGTTTTAGCGATTCTTTGTTGAACTCTGGTTGAATTATTAATAATTGATTCGGCAAACACATTTTTTATTTTTGTAACCATCTCCATGTGACACTTTAGTGTGTAATGAATAGATTCCATGGAGGTGAAGAAAAAGACTAATATTGTGCTTTTAAAACAAAGAAAAATTTTGAATTTTGTCGGGAAACGTGTGAACTGAATCGAATAGTTCTTTTCAAACAAATATCAATTTAACTAATAATTATCCGTTTTTTTTGCTGCTGAGAACGCGCATCGTGAGTTGAATGCTACAAATCTAACAATGCTCACACGACTCTACTTGCGTGTTTGCCCGAGTAACGCTTCGGCTGTGTGCACGACCCGTGAGGACAGTCGATGAGTAAACGAAGTGTTAAAAATATGATCCTTACTAGTGAAGCGCCGACTACAGGTTTTGACATTTACCATCAATAGATTAGCGAATTATTTATTAAGTTACCAATAATCTTTCTCTTTTCGGTCAAATTCTAAACAATTTAACTCATTTATAAAATCCATATCGTATCATAAAATCGATAATGCTGTCGATGGTATCGATCTTATCGATGGCTTCGATACTATCGATGGCTTCGATACTATCCACCTATCTTCACGATACTATCGATAATTTTGTCCTATTCTTAGGATCCTATCGATAGTATTGTAAAATAAATCACTTTCAATATTATTAGCATTTGCATCCATCAGCACTTACAATAGAAAAAATCAGGCAACACTGATAAGTATATGGGGGGATCTGAGGAATGAATGTACTAGGCTATTATGAATTTGATGCTGGAAACTTCCTTCATTGATGTATTGAATAATTTTCTTGCACATTGATCACATGAAATAAGAGATTCTAGAAACGTCCTCACAGATAAAGTTTTTCACAAAAAAAATATTTTAAATAAATGAGTAATAAGTTAGGTAAGCATAAGGTATGTAAACCCAATTAGTCACTCATAGCATTTATTTTAGTTTTTGCTCGAATTGTAACTAGCAATAATATTACTAATTGATTGAAAGTAATTATTTCATAGTTTACTTTTCATTTCATTTAGGTATATATTTCATAATTACAATTCACGAAAAAACCAGTAATTCTCTTGTATGTTTTTTTTTGAAATATTATTGTACCTACGGATTAAGACGATGTTTATTTTTTTTAATATTTAGTGGAACTAAATATAATAAATTCAGCATCGGCGGTGGCAACATTTTATGGTTAACAGACTCAAAGTTCAATCGATCTTTGTACTTTGTAAGTCTAATATTATTATTACTCTTATTCAGTATTTTAAAGGTTTATTTAGTTATTTAAATTGCGATATTGATAGGAGTCCAAATACATGTCTCCTAGGCTCTAAATAATCGCAAGTACTTTCATAGGCCAGCGAAAAGGAAGGAGGGGCAGACGTTTCGTTAAAATTTATCTTTAAAATATTCTTCGTTGGAGTAATAGCATTTTGTAATTAAGAGCTTTATATTCTGGTAATTTATTTTAAACTTTTATAGACATTAAATTTGGTCCGGAACTATGTAGTTTTAATTTAAACGTTATTTGCACAATATTATCCTTGTATCGCGGATGATTATATCAAGGGGCGTCTGCAACCTTTAGGTACAAGTGTGTTTCCTTTTTTAAAAATTTTAATATTTCTAATATGTAGATGCCAGGTAAGGTTAAAATATTGAGATTTCGAAAGTGCGGCTTACAGCTTTCTTTTTGTTTTATATTTGTAATTATCCTAATACATTGTTTTTTGTAAAATTAATAAATAATGGGAATCCATACTATTACCTCAAAGTATTACCCCGTAACTTAACCATGCGTACGTGGGCGTAGTAAGCCTGTCAATGATGTGCTTAAAATCGTTGACCTTTTGAATTCTCTTAAAGCGTATATAAAGTGCCATAATTTTCTCTTTATTTTTTTACATGGAATCTATATTTATACCTAATATAGAGAAATCGGGGACGCAATCTAGTTTTATTCGATTAAATTCAAGATTTATTATTAATTTAGATTTTTTTCGCGGCTTAAATTGCATTATTTTTGTTATTAAAATTTATTTCCAAATTGTGATCATTTAACCATTCCATAATTGTATTGTATATAAATATTATTTACAAATTTTTTATTTAAGTTAATGCTATCATTGCATGAAAATGTCATTTTGAATTCCTATTGCATATCTCCTGACATTAATTATGTTCCATACTATGAACATACTTGACATATTGAAATGTCGCTAAAACTGAAGAACGATTCCTTCTTAAAGCGTATTGAGTGACACTAAAAACATTAAACTTCTGACAAAAAGGAATACAGTCGCTTGAACATTGCTCGCTCAAACACCTTACACAGAACCGATAAAAGTGCTATAGGGTAATAATTATTTAGGTCTTTCTCTATATTTCGTTTATGGATTGGCTTTATAATAGCTCCTTTTAATCCATCCGGGAAATTACCTTCAGTCAGTATTTTTCTGGTTTATAATAAATGTTAGTGGATGGATTATTCTATTCTAGCATTTTTATTAGTGTGGGCGGTAGCTCATCAATGCCGGAACTAGATTTCGACTTAAGATTCCGTACCAGAAACATTACCTCCCTTTCGTCGACTGGGTTCAAGTAAATCGAGTTGACCGAGGGTTCGGGCCGACCCCGAGGCGGCGTAGCGCGCGCGTGCGCTTCCCGCATAGGTCGCTCAGCCGACTGACGCAAAGTGGGCATTGAAGGCGTTTGACACGTTCTGCATCCGAAGTTAGTTTGCTGTGGATGTGTAGTTTAATATTTTCATATTTTTTTATGGGTATAGTTTTGTTTCTTTCTTTCATCTGTTATCTGCCATATACACTTTATTTTATTGTTTGACTTTTTCATTCTGTTTATGGTTTGTAGTTTTTAGACTTAATAATTATTTTCTTTTAAAGTTTCTCATATTGTTTGACATGATTTAATAAAACTTTATTTTTTGAATATAAGGTATGGATTTTGAGTAATCTTTTATGTTTGCAAGATTGTTTGATGCCTTTAGTAAGCCCTGATTTTTTCGTAATATTGCCAATTTTTAAGCGTTTTGGTGGGATAATACTTACCAATATCGTATGTAAGATTTAATTTAGTGATTTATAGTTTCATTTATTGTTTAATTATTTGATATGTGGTTAATGTTTTGTAATTGTTGTTTAAAATTTATATTTTATTGTTGTATATTTGCTTTATAATAAAATATTCATTTCATTTTGTTGTTTTTTCCATAACGGCTATATGAACTTGTAAGAACGAGCATCTATGATCTGAAAAATCCAATTCTTATACCTTTGTAGTAATTTCTTTAGTAAAATTTGTAAATATTAAATCTAGGCATGTTGAGCTATATTTTGTTACACTTGTTCTTGTGTTGTATAAAATTTGCTTCTAACATAAAGTTAATAAGTTTTTCGGATTGTTAAATTTTTTTAACATATTTATGTTGAAAACGCCACCTATGACTATTCTCTTATTGTTATGTTTTTTAATAAATAATTTTAAACATTTTTTAACCGTCGGTAAAAAGTGTCTGGCTCACTGCTATTCCAATATATAAAACAAGTTCCACTGCACAAAGTTCAATAATGTATTCGATTGACATATCCATAATATCCTTTAGTTCAACGTACTCGGTGTTGTTGTTTAGCAGTATGCACATGCCGCTGTGATTCGCTGATGGAATGATGCATGGATACAGCATGGAATGCAGCCATGCTGTATCCATCAAAATTAATAAAATCGACTTATGTACTTGTGAGCTTGGTTTCCGAGATACATGGTGCATGGTACTCGTTTATATTGTCTAGTAGAAAGGCTTCAAATATGTCCCTCATGTTGAACAGACTTTGCATTTCTTTTCGAATAAAAGTTTTAATATTTGTTTATCAGTGTTTGTGGTAGTGTTCACGAAATATACAAGTAATAAAATCAGAATTCGAGAGATCATTTGAAGTTACTTGCTCGGCAGAATGATAGGTTAATGAATGTCTTCACTCCGCGCTGTTTGGGTTGTAGGATCAGCAGTGGGTATGTATACTTTTTCGTTTATTGTAAGTTTATTACCCCAAGTACAGCTTGATGGCCCTTATCCCTAGCTTTAATCATAACACTTACCAGCGTTTTTCGTAGTCTGCTGGATTTTTCGTCGAGATAATCAGTTATTGCGATCTGGAATTTCTAAGATATTGCTTGTGTTGGATTATTATATATTATAAGGTATTTTATGTCCCTTTTTCCAATACTATTTATGTTTTCTATATATGATTCTAGATTTATATTAAATAGATATTGAAATAAATATATTCCTCGTTGGCACAATTCATTGCCGGTTTCCCACAATTTTTTTACTGTTTTCGAAGTTGTTTAGCGAATCGTTTAGTTTACTTTTCCCTGGCGTTGATTGGGTGGTTAATATTTTTATTTCTTCTTTTAGTTTTAGATTATCAACATTAAGTTTTGTATTTGTTGTTAATAATTTCTATATCTTTATTGAGATATTGTTGTTTTGTGCTCAAAGTTTACGTGTTTTGTATTATATTTTCGGTTACTTTGCATGTGCTTTCATTTGTAATTATCGTTTTTAATTTGAAAAGCAGGGTTTCCTTGTTTTTTTCTAATTTGTTTTATTAAGACTCGATACTATTTAAGATCATGATAAACGGGTGTAGTGTCATAAACTCTCGACGTAGGTTCATTCCTAAGTGTAACATTTTTGTCATCTTTATTTGCAAAATAGGAATTTGTATGTATATTTTGATTGCGCAATGGAGTATTTGTGTGATCAGAATTAGACATTTTGCATTTACACATTTGGCATTTCCATGTCCGCTTATGCTCAATACTCATTGTATTATTAAACCTGACGATAGGTACATTAGCGCAATCCAAATTATAGCTAAGTTTACAAAGAGAACAGGGCAAATATTCTCTCTTCGGGAGTCTCTGCAAACATCCAGCACAAATACTTGCCATTATATCAAAGTATCTGCGGATGGACAAAAGCAATAGGTTTGCACAGGCGACTTACCTAGAATACACAACTTTATGTTCACTTTGTGTTGTAATAACTGCACTGATCACTTTTCCCCGTGTTCTTAGCGTTACTATATAATAGGTCCGCACCTTTTTAAGAAAATTTATTTGTTTTAATATATTATAAACATAAGTAAAACACGGAGCCGGTATTTACTTCGCGGTATCGAGAACTCGTATGCGATGTATTTGAATATCACTTGCCTGAACATTCATCATAGTTTAACATTTTATACAAATCAAATATGTAGGATAAGATTATTCTACATATTGGATCCTGCGTTTACCTAATATGTATTGATCCTTGGAAGACAATTATAGATTACTGATAAATTATCGGCAAACGGCTTTACTAAGGATTTAAAAAAACAATCAAATAAGTACCTAGGAACTAAATAATAAAATAATATGTTATATCAGTTGAACTTTTATTGTCTGCCGCCGTTCTTTTATCTTTGTAACTAAATAATGAGCTGGCAACAATATTCTTACTCGGTAGTAGAAAAGCTTTGTTAACCAAGTAAATTAACAAATCATTTATCATGAAAATGAGAATGTTGACATAGTAAACTGTACACAATTCTTAGGTATTGTCATTGACAAAAACTTAAGTTGGAAAAATCAAATTGATGATATATGTACAAACTAGGAATGTTGCGGATGCATTTTTTTTCACATCCGCGGACGCGGATGCGGATTTTAAGAGACTCACATCCGCGGAAGCGGATGCGGATCTGTACAAAAAACTTAAGTGTTGGTTTGGTAGGGTAAAAAGCAGTAATATTTATCCTTTCTTTATCTATACATAAAAATAAAATTGGAGTGTCGGTTTGTAATATTGAAATAACCGTTTTTTACTACATGCATATGAATATATATACGGTACATTTACTAAAATGACATGTTTTGCTATTTTTATCTGTCTGTTTGTTCGGGCTAAACTCTAAAATGGCTGGATGAATTTTGACGGGACTTTTATTGGCAGGTAGCTAATGTAATAAGGAGTAACTTAGGCTACTTTAATTTAAAATAATATTTTTTTAGAAAAATAAAGAAATGTTGCCATGTCCAAGTACTGTCCAGTACCGCGCGCAACTCACGCGCATGCCACCACTGTGCCGTCACGTCGGGCGCCTCCCACCACTTCTCCCACCAACGAATCAATATCACAAAGGCTGCCATCACGCGGGCTCAGAACGCGCAAGCGGGCTATTGCTGATTTTTAATAAAAAAATATATTGCAAATTATAATAACTAAGCCACGGCAACATGTGGCCGGGTCAGCTAGTTTAATAATAAAGTAGTGAGTGAAGTACTATTACTGATTAATTGTTTTAGTAATGAAATTTTAATATTGGAGCATTATCTTTTATGAAACGTAGATTGGCCGCCTTTTCGGACTCCAGTCTGTTTCGCAAGGGTTCGTGGATTAATCCTGTGCTACTAAATAACTGTTCACTTGGAACACTGGCTGGTGGCGCTGATAAGAATTTGCGTGCTTTTTTTAGGTAACAGTTTGAACTCACTTTGATTAACACTTCACCATTTAAGAGGACTCTTATTTAAATTAATTCACTTTTTATTACGAAAAGTAAGTAACTCCTTCTTGTGAATTGTATCAGAGCTGACAATTTCTGGTGTTTCCTGATTCTCCTCAACATCACTTGATAAATCGAGCATCATGGTAAGATCACTAATTAAACAGGAATGACGTCCTGTAACCTGAGGTCTCTACTCGTTCCGTTCTGTTTCCATGAAATCTGTCATTCTCATTTTTTTCACTCTATCGGTACTTGGAGATATTGTTCAAGAAGCCAAGATGTCTTCCGTGTTTCTGTTAATCTTTAATATACCAAACCTAGGTAACACTGAAAATGTTTAGAAAATGAAAAACGGCTTAATGTAGAAAGTTGCCAATACTTTTATTGTTTTTCGAATTAATCTCCGTTCCTCTCTACACATCGTCGCATACGATGGAACCACTGAGAATAGCAGTTTGCCCATTCTTCCTTAGGGGTCTCTTCTATGTCATTTTCGTACGCTTTCACCGCATCTTCAGGGCTCGTAAAGCGAATACCTATTACCTAATTTTATCTTTAGAACTTGCGAATAAATAAAAGTCGCAGGGCGACAGGTGAGGACTGTATGGCGGATGACTCATTATCTCGACACCTACCATAGTCAAATATTCAACAGTCCGTTCTGCGGAGTTCGCTGAATCATTGTCGTGGTTAAGGAGGATCCTGCTTCGAGGGCGCTGCTGTCGAATTTTTTCTAAGACAACAGGCAAACAGCGATTGACATACCAGCCTGCAGTAACTGTCCTTCCATCTTCTAGCACAACTGTCGCGAAATGACCTTTCCGACCAAAGAATGAAGCAATCATCTTTTTTCCTTGACTTCTTCCTTTCTTTGCCACCCACACACCCACTGATTGTCTTTTGGTTTCGGGTTCGTAGCAATATATCCAGCTTTCATCACTGTGCCTGTGACGATGTCAAATACAGCATTTGAGTCACCGCCGTTGAACTTATCTAAAATTTGGCGACACCAGTCCATGCGAAGGTGTTTCTGGTCGGCGGTTAAAGTATGGAAAATCAATCTGGTACAAAGCTTCCGGACGCCTAAATGTTCGTGTAATATTTTTTGAACTTGACTCATACCAACGCCAATGCTTGCCCGTATCTGCTGATAGGTCACTCGCTTATCATCTTCTATCATGCGTCGCACAGCACTGATTTTATCTTCAGTAGTCGCTGTAACAGGACGTCCCTCACGTGGATCATCATTGAGATTGCTACGTCCACGCTTAAACTCGTTAAACCAATTGTAAATAGTGGCACGAGATGGGGTTTCATTAAGAAATGCTAATTGCAGCCTATCAAAGCTTTGTTGTTGAGTAAGCCCACAACGAAAGTCATAATAAATCATTGACCGAAAGTTTTCTCGCGTTAGGTTCATTTTCACTTGTAACAATAGTTTTAGATTTGCCACCAATTCACAAAAACAAATAAATGCAATATACTACATTAGGGTACCAAAGAGTTCTAAAATTGAAATTCAAAAAGATTTCATTACCAATGTTTCTAACTGGTCAGTTCTAAACATTTTCAGTGGTACCCACGTATCATCTTTAATCTTTTACTCGGTCGACACGCGCCACTCGCCGGCCCCTCCCCTTTCTTTCTTATCGCATCCACATTCGCATCAGCTCCGCATCAATTTATGCGGATGCGGATGCAGATGCGGATGTCTAAATCGATGCGGATGTTCCGCATATGCGAATATTCGCAACATCCCTGGTACAAACATTAATAAATTTGTCTTCGCCTTGAAAAGAATCAAAAGAGTTGCATCAATACAAAGTGCATTGCAAGCATATCATAGATATGTCTCCTCCGTGCTTCGCTACGACTAATAATCTGGGGAAAAGAATCAAAAGAGTTGCATCAATACAAAGTGCATTGCAAGCATATCATAGATATGTCTCCTCCGTGCTTCGCTACGACTAAATAATCTGGGGAAACAGTGTAGATTTTGAAAGGGCATTTAAAACTCAAAAACGATGTATAAGAGCACTATCTGAGGGCCTACCATTATCTTTTAGCGCGATTCAAGTTCGATTGTCAAAGTGGGACACCGCTATACGCAGTCTATAGTGGCGTCTCTTTTTAACAGCTAAACTTGAATCGCTATAAGACGTGATGGTAGGGCCTCTGGTATACGAAGTTGGCAATCCTGTCAACCGTGGTTCAGAAAATATAAAATACTAGCGGCTCGTCCCAGCTTCGCACGGGTGGACAAAATTCTTTAATTTTTTTGTAGCATTAAATATAGCTTATGTTTCTCAGCGTGAATGTAGCTTTTCAATGGTGATAGAAACTTTTGAAATCGGCTTAGTAGTTTTTTGAGTTTATTCATTGCAAACATACAAAAATACAAATCTTTCCTCTTTATAATATGAGTGTAGATAAACATTACCCTGTATGTATATAGCTGAATTATATCTTTTTGTAAAACGATATCCAGAATATTTTGACATCCACTATCAAAGAAATTCTAACGCACGTAAATGTAGCCGGAACTAATTATGTATGTCAAAAAGCAATTAACACTTTTTAGAGAAGATGTTTACTGCATGGCTATAAATATACAATAAGTTACCATCGAATTTGAGAGACCTACCCATGGAGCAAAATAATTTTAAGAATTCTCTGCTTTATTGGCTGGCAGAACAGGGTTTTTACTCGATTAAAGAGTACTTAGACCATATAATTTCTTGACATTGTATTGATAATTTTATTTTCTTTATTATTTTTTAATGTAATTGTTTATTATTATTTTTATATATATTTTTTATTATATATCTAAGGTACTTTTACTCTACTATTTTTACTAACCTATTTTTCTATTATTATTACATTTGAGCTTTGACAAGCGGATCTAATTAATCGATCGATATTAATATTGACATTTATTGTGACATATTTAATTCAGTAATTCAGTTAATGTATTTGTTGTTTTCAAGTGCCTTTAATCGTTTATCACTTTATATTTGCATGTCTACATTCAAAGGCAAATACAGTTGACCTGCCAAATTATTATTTGTAAAACATAACTTATGTACTCGGTATTCGCAAATAAATGATTCTATTCTATTCAAATTGTCTCTAAATGACTTCAGACCGTTCATAGAATTTTTACTGGATAGTTAAGTCAGTTAATCTAAACAACTGGTATGGATTTATGACGTGGGTAATATCATATAAGGTGAATATTTATTGGAGCGGAGCGAGCGAAGCGAGCGAAGCCCCCATGGATCAGCTTCAATGGCGCAATGTCTGTTACGCCATAACTTCCCGAGTTCTTAACCGATTTAATTATTTTTTGAGTGGAATCGAATCAACAGGTTTAGGACCAAATGGAGACGGTGCCCAAATTTTGAAATTCGCAAAAAGTGCCATCAAAACAATTTTTTTTTCTTTTTTTAGGTATTATGCTCCGCTCCAATATATCTATACAAAAATTAACTATTGGACCTAAATCTTCTTCAGTCCGTTTTCATAAGATATCGGATCGGGAAAATAAAATCCATTGTCTTTGTGCTGAATATTTGTTTTATAAAACCGTTTAATACTTTAGGCATACGTATTACTAGAAACACCACCAGGCTTAAGAAGTGATTTAAAATCAATTTTAAATTATTTATAATTATGGCAATCCCATCAAATATTTCTTTAGAAATCGGACAAAATCACTAATAACATGTATCTATTAATATTAAAAAATAATAACTTATTTCATATCCGTTAAAACTAACTTTTGTTAATTATCAAAATATTTACAATATATTTTTGTTTTAGAAATATAGATTATTATTACCATTTTTTGCCTTTTGTTAGTATAATTTTTATTTATAATAATTTTAATTTTGATGTTTTAAAATTAGTCTTAGGATACACGAATTCCACGTAAATGGAAACTTCAAGAAAATATGTTGATATATATCATATTTATTTCTTACCCTTCCGTGTCTACTTAACGAAATATAAAAGGTGTTCACAGAGTTAATAAGGTATCCTGAAAACACGGCCATCTGAATAAAAGAAGTCGAAATGTCAGGATTGAATAATAATATGAAAATAAAAAGGTTTCCGGTATTCATTAAAATTGTTTCATTGACTAATTTCTTAAGAACATTACCTTAATTTCTGTGCCATATATTAGTTTAGTTTATATGAAATAGAAAAAGGATTCGGTATTTTTAAAGTGGGTTAGCGTTCGATAGTGATACTTCGAGTTGTATGATTTAAAAAAAATGTTTTTTTTTAACACGTAACGATAAGTTGGAGTTGGATCATATAGAAAACAATATTTTCATTTTTCATCACAGTCAAACGAATTTGATTCGACTGTAAACATAATTTATTCCTAGTTTCTAATTGACAAGGGCATTAATACAATGAAAAGTTACTTTTCAAACCCATTTTAAAGCTTTAAGTAACTGAGACCTGCGAAAAAGAAGATTTAATAACAAAACTTCTATCTTCACTGTTAATTTTCAGGGATAGGGAACTTTGCGCATAATTCATTTAACTTACGAACATTCGCACCTATATTTAATTAAAGGGTGCTTTCATCAATTTTAATCTCATCACCCAACTCGAATTTGTTTTCGACGCTTCGGATACTCACTTTACTGACGAAGGATTCACAAATTGCTTTATAATATGCATACGTTAGGTATAAATGATCTCATCTTTGATAAGTTTTGATAATAAGAAAGTTATTCCTATTTCACCCATAATCTTATGTGTAACTTTTTTATTGGTTTTTGCTAACCAAATAACTTTTGTAGCACTTCATGATGTGGTGCAAATGTAAACCACAAATAATATTAAATAATATGCGGCAACTTAACTAATTAATTGAATAAACCCACAATCATTTATTCGAAAATTCAATTGCATACGTTACCTTATTTAATGATTCACTTAGTTTAAACTATAAGTGACTAATCCCTCATGCGGGCACAAATTTGTAAACTTTTATTAATTTTTTCAGTTTAAAATAATGTGTTTCAGTCAGGTCGTCTATTTATTTTGTATATTTCGTCGCTGTAGAACGAAAAGTCATCAAGTCACAATTTGTAATTAGATTACCATTTTTTTATGCAGATTTTAGTCTTACTAACTTATTCATGAATATCATAGTTATTATTTTAGGAATTTCGAAAAATCATTAATTCTTCATTTAGTCTGCTACCTTTTAGGCGAAAATTAAATAATTTACTTAGATATTTTTTCACTAATCGGAAGAATTACAAACCTGTATCTAAGTAAGGTTGGTTACTTTTCCGTTTTAAATACTAACACTTAGGTTGGGTGAAACCTATTCCATAAACGACCAAATAACTTGATTACTTCGAGAATGACTGGTTCGATTCAAAACATAAACGCGACAAACAACTAAGTAAACTTAGTGACTATTTGATCGACATTTATGATAATTGTTTAATGATAAGCATTAGTTTAATGATTTCTCGCTCTTACACGCGAGCGAGAGATGTATGTATGTAAGAGCGAGAAATCATTAAACTAATTTAATTAGTTCTATCCAATATTATGGTCACAGTATGTTCTGTGACACTTGGATGAATTTAGCAGGCTACTTGGTCAGTTTGTTGCTTTTAAGTTTTGCTAACTCGGAAGTTCGTGATTTTTATTGTCGACATTTACTTTAACTGATGTGCATGCGTATTAATGTACGTCATTAAATAAATATGAAATAACAATTTAACAAACCATTTCAAGTAACTATTTGGTACCTACTAATGCCATTACTGATAGTTCTTCTTTGTCAAATGCAATTCCTAATGACACTATAGCATATTTGCCATATGGCTGCATTACATTTCCTTGCCAAATTACAGTTGTCTTTTTCATTATTTCTCTGATTCTAGAGTTTCTTTGTTTTGATAAGAGACGAGAGAAAAAAGGCGGGAATAAAGAACAATTTTATGTGATAGCAGTAATAAGATTGGGCAAAGTTATGAATATAAAAAAAAATAAAAAGGCAACTCATAGTTAAAAATCAACCAGGATATTTCAAGTTAAAAAACAAAACATCTGCTCTCGAGTGCAAAAGTATGGAATCAGCCTCTAGTGATTTGTTCCGAGCGATCTAAAGAATCAAATAACAAATGAAGATTTATAAAAATAGTGTCATTTTTAAGATTATATTGTAAACTTTAAATTGATATTATATTCATTTCAATCACATCCAAATTATACCAGGACCTATTCTGCTTTAAATGAAGGAGTAAGAAATTAAGGGAATAAGGAAATGTGTTGTTTCCCTGGTCCATACTACAGATCGAAGATGACTTCTCATGGACCGAATCATCTTCTTGATAGATTCATGCGGGACACCTTCTCACTTATCTATCAAATCTGATTTTAGCTCCTCAACACTTGAAGAAACAGAATTTCTGGATAGAAACTGCCGTTTCAGGTGCTATTACCATCACATAAGTGCTTGATAGGATTCAAGTCGGGACTAAACGCAAGCCAGTCTAATGTGGTGATACCAACTGATTCAAGGAAGTAACAAACTAAGTTTGCGTCTGCGCTCGGATATGAACAAACAGTTTGAAATACAAAAGGTTAATATCGCGGAGACGAACACTGTACTGTCCACAATGCAAACAGATATTTCGGATGTGGGTAGTAAGATATCGTTTATACGAGCTCGAATAGGCAACGAAATCTTTTCAGTTCTTCTCCGAGTTTCAAGACGATCACGATCCTGTTCGTTAAAGATAATAATGCATTCCTGTGTACTGGGGTAGCAGATATGAGTCAAAAATTAATGCAAATGGAGCAACAGTATAGAAAATGCAAATACAGACAGTGCGTGAATTAAAAAATGAATATCTTCTAAACCTGATAAATCAACTTCCGAAAACCGTATCGTGCAATATTCTTGAAACTAAAATTTTGTTTTTATCACCGTGTGGCTAAGAAAAACTCAATTTGGGATCGACCTAGGAATTGTTAAACTACCTAATATGAGGATCCGTGACAAAGTCTTAGGTGCAGTAAAGAAGTTACAACATAAGAAAAAAAAAAACTTAGTTCCTCCCATATCGGCATAGTTTCAAGCAAGGAGCCAATATACGTTTCAGAACATTTGTCACCAAGCCAACAAGCTTCTCCACACCACGGCACGATCAATCGCTAAAGAAAAGAAGTATGAGTTTGTCTGGGTAAAATTTGACGTATTTTTATTTGCAAAGATCAAATAAGTGTTTCCAAACTAGTGAAAAGTATTAACTTCCAAAAGACACTGTACGAGTCTGTACGAGTCCAAAAGTACTGTACGTCGAATAGTACCTAACTTTCTTTCTTATTTCTTTCCTTGTTGTCTTAGCATGCTATTCGTTTATTAAAAAATAAATTGTCAAGTGTATTTTTTTAAAATATACTATTCCAATGCTCGAGGACTAAGAACCAAAATTGAGAATGTATACACTGCGGGGCTTAAACATGACTATGATGTGATAGCGCTTACCAAGTCTTGGCTAAATGACACAGTATTTTATCGCGAGCTACTTGATGGCAGATATGAGATGTTTAGGAGGGGTCGGTCTTCTGCTTTTTCTCATCAAATTAAAAAAGACAGTGAAGGTATTTTATTGACAGTCCTTAAAAAATAAAGTTCATAGGCTGACGTTTGGAATTATCAGGGGAATTATATTTAATATAAAAGCGTGAGGATGAGACCGACTTGCACATTTATGTAGTGTATGTAACCTTGTGAGCTAAAATAGATTATCTAGATCACTTACTTAACAATATTACTCATAACAAACAAAACAACGTTCATCCTTCTTCCTCGGTGTTGGTATTGGGAGATTTTATTGTACCTATTATAGCATGGTTGAAGGGTGTCACCAGCAATGATTATTTGTTTTCTATGCCGATCGCAAGCAATCTTGAGAATCTGCTTGTTGATACTATGTCATTTAATAATATTTTTAAAGTAACACCATTCTTAACAAAACTGATAAAATACTCGACCTAGTTTTTTCAAATAGACCTGAAACTCTTACAGTAGAAGCGGTCAGTGAGGTATGGCTTGATAAGGTAGATGAAATTATAACACATTTGATCTGAAATTAGAAATTTATTTATTTTTAGTCAATGTGAGTTAAACTATGATCAAATGCATCCTATAATTCTTCCGCGCTCAGATCATAGCTTTGATATTTTAGTCGAATATCACTATAAGGTTAGTTGTCATGCCGGACCAGAAAGCTTATGTTGGTCTTTTCGTGTGTATGACGACTCACGCCGTTTATATAGATTTAGCTAGGGACCTGAGCACACCATGCTTCATGGCTGCGTTCAAAAGTTTTTTGTCGCCTCGGGGTCCTATATCTCACATGTATTCAGACAACGGTACGAATTATGTTGGAGCTTGTCGTGACCTTTGTGAACTACATAATTTTTTGCGTTTGAAACATTTTAACGCGGAATTCGCTCACATAGTAACTGAAAACCGCATTGACCGGTCGTTTAATACGCCCGCTGGCAGCCATGTTGGTAGTAATTAGGAAGTTAATATTAAAAGCTTTAAGTGGCAACTGTTTTGAATCATAGGTGAACACATTTGAAGAACTGAGTACCGTGCTCACTCAGGTCGAGGTCGTCATAAATACGCGTCCTCTTTGTAGAACTTTGTCTAGTCATCCCTCGGATCCGTTTGCACTGACTCCAGCGCACTTTTTGAATGTCACACCATTAAAATACTTACCCGCTTTAGAAATAGAAGAAGACAGACTTTATCTTCTCTCGCGTCACACATTATTAGATAAACTGGTCCCATCAATTTGGAAGTGTTGGAGAACAGATTATTTGCACACGCTACAGTCACGTCAGAAAAGGAATACTCCATCAAACCATATTACTATCGGTACTGTCGTAGTAATTTAAATCGAAAATACACCTCCATTACCCTGATTACCCGTATAGTTAATGTTAAAATTGCAACTGGCTCGTACTTGCGACCAGATATTCGTCTTTGTCCTTTGCCTAATCAACAGTAACTTCAACTACATTCGCAATTTAGCTTGTTCGATTAAGCATAGCTTAGTTTAATTTGATAGCTTTTGGTTTAGTTAGCAGTTTAGCTTAGTAGCAAACTATATGGTTATTTGCTCTTTTTTGAAAGTAACTCTTCAAGCCAGGGGGAAATGGTTGCGCCATTATTAAATTCAAATCTGTTGCATTATTTATTTGTGTGATTTTTTAATTTTTATTAGTTTGGTCGATACTCCTAGCCTCACCTCCATTTATTCCATTTTCCTTTCGCACATACTTTGTCTCGCATATAGATTAAAGAGCGAGACGACCGCGCCAGTCATTGGTGGCAAATCATACCGCAACTCATGTGGCCACCATGCGGACATGAGAGAAACAATATCGACTAATGGCCGCTCACACGCGTGCACCGACCTCCGCAATATTAAATTGAACTAGTGGCCTATCGGCAAACCCATACAACAAACTATAGTTTTATGTGATGGTGTGTTCATATGCGTAATTATAAGGAACAGCAACGCCCAGGGACGATCCCGGCAGCCTCCAGAATCTCACACCACGAGGCGGTCAAGGTATGGTGCCTGCCCCTTTTATCTTCCTCTCATATTTGTTGTCGACATTAATTTTCTCATACCGCAATACAGTTCATTAAATTTTGAATCGCCCGTACAACCAAATAGTGAGTTACTCTTCGATAAGATTTGGCGTATCTTTATTTTTACTAAAACCCATATATATGCCTAGCACATGGATTTTCTTTCTGCTTTACATTAAATAACTAACATTTTTTCAAAAAGTCATTATTCAAAATGCGCTCCCGCGCGCAGATTCGGCGCGGGAGCGCGGGGCGTGAAAAAGTAGGGTCAACTTGTATTGCTACTCCGCGCGGGGAAGCAGATTACACCGCTAAGTTAGGCAGATCTGCGCCTCCGCGCGGAGGCGCGTTTTCTGTCGCTACGCGCACCGCGGCGGGACGCATCTCTAGTGTGTGAACCGCCTAAGGCGTAGCTTATAAGACAGTTTCAGTTGCGCGTGCGCTGTTAGGTTTTTTTTTACAGCAAAAGTACCAGGGCAACAGAATATGCAAGTTACTCGCATGCGATGTTAAAAATATATCCTTCAATTTATGCGGTCTTTGTTTTCTTTCTTGATTTTATGTTGATTAAATTGAAATTTAAACATTAAAGATAAATTACTTAAATAACAATTTAATTTTTACCAAAAAGCCTTGTCTTATTTTACAGATTAGATTACCTACTTATAATTTTTGAATACAATTTTCTACATTATTTGATTCTACATCTGTGTCAGAGCTATAGGTTTCACAAGACTCAGTTACAACATCAACTAAACGCATTTTTCGGTTTCTTGAACACATCTTGAAAATATGTCCCTATTGCCCACACTCAGAACAATATTTATTTTTCAGCCTACACTGCGATTTCACTTGATTGTTCTTTCCACAACAGAAAGACAACACTTTAGCCTCCCGGGATGGCTTAACCACTTGTTTATCATTGTTGTACTGTAGTCTCCTACCTTCGGGAACATACCTGCTCTTCACTTGATACATGTTATTTTGACTTTCACCAGATGTTGAATGTAGTAAAGCACTTTCCACAGTCCTAGCCAAATTAATTAACTGGTCCAGGGGTTGGTTGTTGGTTTTCAGTAGCTCGAATTTGATCTGTGGTGATGAAACTCCATCAATAAACTTTTCTTTGACTTGATCTTCAAAATCTTTAAAGTTGCACTTTTTTGCTGCTCTTTTCAATCTGATAATGTAATTTTCGATGGTTTCGCCTGAAGTCTGATTGCATTTACGGAAATCTACTCTGTCTAACGCAGACGAAACTGATTTTGTATATCGATCTTCCAGAATTTTCATAAGATCTTTAAAGGTTTTGGACGTGGGTTTACACGGTGCGCAGATGTGGCTTAGGGTATCATCAACTTTTGGCGTCAATTTAGTTATCAGCAATGCTACTTTTTTATCTTCACTTATGTCATTCAATGTTATTAGACCATGTAATTGCGTTTCGAATGTTTCGTAATCTTTGCCATCAAATGATTCTATGCTGTACATTTGCGACATGTTTGTCTTGTAGATTGTGTTTTTCAAAATTATAGCAGACTTTATATGTTCTCGAAGAATTTTTCGTAATTCGTCCACAGTATCAATTTTCACTGCAATGTTAAATTCTGTACACAAACTTAGTAATTTTTCTTTGCTTAGGTTTTGTATGAATGACGTTCTTTTTTCAAGTATGTCACTGTAATATTTTTCTAGTAACGACATTTATACCGTAATGTTTTTCGCTTCTTCATTTATCCTCGTCGCCAGTTTGTTGTATATTTAATAAAAGAAAGAGATTAATTAAAAATCACTTTATTTTGTAACTAGAGAGAGTGCTTATCAAAACGAGACACAAGATCCAGAGACCGGCAAGCAGTGTTGCCATCATCAAATACCATAACAAGGTGTTAACTACATTATACTAAAAAAACCTACATTTTTCAATGTACAACACCACATAAAAGCAAACTATTTAATATATAATATATTTTGATTACACCTTATTGGGAATATTGTCATAGACATAATAGTGAAATAACATCAGTTAGGTAAATAAATTACACAAACAGCATTGAAAATAAAAATATAACATATTATACAAATAAATTTGTTATTAAGATTAAATAGAAAAAGATTACTCATGCGTGTCAACCCTAGTCATCGGTATCCATGGCTAGCTCTGCTTAGTTTGGAACTAAATAATTTAAATTCAAATACATATATATCTGAGTATTGCGCAACTTATCATTATTATAATAGAAGTGAATGCTATGTAGTTATAACACGCAGGACAAGCTCTCGAAATTCCGTCTCATGGTATGCCCGTTCAAGCTAAGAAAGTTGACATTTATATTATTTTTAGCTAATCTTTTTGTCTTTGTGTTACAAAAGAGGTACATTTCCTCGTTCCATCGTGGATTCTGTCTAAGCCCCTGGGCTTGATTGGGATCAAGAGCTAACCTATCCTAAATAAAAATAAATAAATATGGGATTAGATTTTTTTAGATTGTATTTTAACACATTTTATATTTATAAGTAATGAATAGATAGGGTAAAAGCCGGATAGTTGCCTCAGACGGATACATGCTTCAGTTTTGAATACGCTATGTTAGGTATGTTGGTGGCATTAGCGGTTGATTATGATTGGAAGTGTCCTCCCTGCTGACCTAGGTTTCATATAAGCCGTTAAAGTAGGCGCACGTGTTTTGTCTGTGAAAGCAAAAATCTTCCGCGGTGAAACTTTGACAGGTGTCGAAATTATATTGGTAAGTCTTAACTATTAAATATTTTTGTTATTAATTGTAGTTTCAGTCAACTTTTTGTTTTTTTACATGCATTAGAGTTTAAATAACAGTGCTCATTAGGTTTTATTGTTAAATAGATTTTATTTATTTCGTAAATAGAAAGGGCAAGTATCCGTATCAAAAAGGATAGTTGCCCTGTTTACTTTTGCGGATAGTTGCCCTAGAGGCAACTATCCGTAACTATAAATTCTGTAACAAGCAGAAACATTTTTTTTCTTTTGGAGCTCTTTTCAACTTATAGTGACTTGTTTTAAATAAAATAAATTATCACCTGTTTTATGCACTCATTCTAGGGGAGCAAGATGCCTCGCAAGTATGTATAAGCGAAAACCTGCCGTAGTGCCATGCACATTAGAACGAAACAAAAACCAATCAAAGGAAAAAAGGCAAAAAATCGATCAGAGTCGCTGAAAATATATTAAAAGTGAAAAACGCTAGTTCAGAAATATTGCGCAGAATGTATTGATTTACAATTTTAGTTTTAATTTTATCGAAATCAGATTGAATTTAATGTTAGATGTGTCAAATGTGGTTGCATGAAACTTGTTCTACGTTCAAAAACCATTGTATGAGATATGGAAAGTTAAAAACCCTGGCTACTGGTGATAATTAATGCTTATGCCAAAGTTGAAAACCATATTTTTCTATCTTTAAGATAAATAATAATATTTCATTATTACCTAATCCAATTCAAAATTTCGAGACCATTTTTTGTAATTTTATAGTACAAAACTTTAGTAACTTTTATAGCACTGTTTTAGAATGTTGATTAATATTGTGGTAAATATTTAAAAAAGAATCTCAGTAAATAATAAAGGCTTACTATAACTTAAATACTTAAAATGACTTGAAACTTATCTAAAAGAAAAATAGAGAGCCGTCATTCCTTACACGAGGCAAGTATCCCCCGAAGCATTTTTAAAGCTAGGCTACTATCCGCTTTAGTAGGCAATTATCCCCTTTTTGAGAGGTCAAATCAAACGGGATTTACTCGAAACATATATTTTTTAACTATGAAGCTTTTTTGAAAAGGGCATATGGGCAACTATCCGGCTTTTACCCTATAGATAGCTTGTAAAATAACAAACATAAGATTTACTTTACCTATATTTACAAATATAAATATACTGAGTATATATATACACATGGGAACTTTAATCTATTCACCGAAAATATCTTTATAATGAACACTGATGATATCTAAAGTAACCTACTCGTATTTCACTGCTTAAATGCCACCAATGTATAGTTGTGTATAACCCACAGAGCTTGCTAGGTTTATGACGCTTATTTATGATTTAAAATTAATGTATTCAGTTTTTCCGCATTCTTTTGTCAGTGTAATGTGAATTAATGCATCAATTTCGAATATAAGCGTGCCGTGCTTGTGGCGAGCCGCTATGCGCGACTGGTCGAAGGTGCGTTGTTGCGGCAATACCAAGATGTTCATATATGATGATGTGTTGATGTTGTATACATTTTTAGTATTTTTTAAATAATTAACCAACTAACTGCTACATTTTATTTTAACAACGAGAGATTATAGGTTGCAGGTTCGTGTTCCGTCTGACGCAAGTTAAAATATTCACAAAAAAAAATTGCTTTAGTTCATATTTTATCTTGTAAAATCCCTTAAGTAGAGTAGGTGCAGCCGTCTGTTTAACTTATGATCTCTCGTACATTTTCGTACAAAGTAGGTAATTAAACGTACAAATCTCTATGTCTATTGTAATGGAGTAAGGCCTTAATTATATATTACACACCACAAGCAGGCGTAAGTTTGTAAATTATGTAATTACCATTTGGGGCTGACGTTTTTAAGGTAATTGAAGTGACGTATAGAATATTACTTGTGCACATGGAAGAAGTATATGTATACGTTAAATTAGTTGTGACGTCAGGTTATTAAAGTTTAATTACAAATCTGGGGAAACTAAAGTTTTGCCTTCAAACCCTTTGATGATTACTTTAATGAAGTGAAAGATAAAAAGAATCTTTATCTCTTCATTCCTTTCTTTGTACGCTCAGAGCAATTTTTACATAATTCTGTACAAAATTATTCTAATAAAAATAATTTTAATTCAAAGGTCTGCTTATTTCAAATTGAATAGGTTAAGTCTAGCATTAAATACATTTTACCATTAATTAGTTCATAAAAATTAAGCTTTGTCTGTGAAGCATACAAAAATACATATTATGGTGTTAGAACAAGAAACTACATTTATATGGCATTACGATTAACATATATATATATATTGGCTTGCCTCCTTGAATCCAAAGAATATAGCATAACCTTTAAACAAAGAAGGCTTTGAATATGCAATGGAATATGTCTGCTGAGACCCGACCTAAAATCTGCAACAAATACCTTTGTATTTTGTTGTAAATATGTTCAAGATGAGCTATGAAATATTAAGTATTTTTGCAGATTCTAGGAAATTAAACATTAGTACAAAGGAAATTAAACATATATATATATATATTTTTAAATTTACTAGTTTTATGAATCAAGAAGTGAATATTAGTACTTATGTTTAATTTAAACTTAAATTTATGTTTAATTTATGTTTAATTTAAATTTAAATATATATATATATATATTTAAATTTACTAGTTTTATGAATCAAGAAGTGAATATTAGTACTTATGTTTAATTTCCTAGAACCTGCAAAAATACTTAATATTTCATAGCTTATCTTGAATATATTTACAACAAAATACAAAGGTATTTGTTGCAGATTTCAGGTCGGGTCTCAGTAGACATATTCCATTGCATAGTGGATTGGGCTTTATGACGATACGATTTTTCAAAGCCTTCTTTGTTTAAAGGTTATGCTATATTCTTTGGATACAAGGAGGCAAGCCAATGCACTTAAAAGAGGAGGTGAACAGTTGGATAAAGTATTCTTGAGTATCTTTCATTAGTTCTTTAAAAAGTCTTGTTACTCTATTTCAAAATATATACCTAATATTTAATATTATCGACATATCACATATAATATCAGACTTGTGAGAGCAAAAGAGTAGAAGCTGCTAGCACAATTAAACAATGCGGATCATATGTCCTTAGTAATCGTTTTATGGCAATAATTATTTTTAATAATTTATCAATTATTATTTCTAAGCTGATCTTCTTTGAACTCTTGACGTAATCAATATTTTGTTTTGAAGATGATGAAGCTGTCAAAAACATCACTCTCGATTGCCCGACCGCTGTATATAGTTATGGCGTTATGGCTTACTTTCGCGTGACGATTACAAAACGATGATATTGATTTGACACTTTTTAGCTCGAATACAAATAGGGATAATTCTTTAAGCCAATTTAGAAAAAGGTCCGTTTTTAACTTGAAAACACGCGGAATAAAAAATAGTTGTTAGTTTAACTAAACCTATTGCTTCACTGGGTAATATTAGGGATACTTAAATAGGGTCTTTTGGCACAATGAATACACTTATTACCTTCACAAAAAAAAATTATTAAGGTAAATTAGGTTTTATAAGAATGAATTATTGCATACCTACAAAAACAAACTAAATGACTAACAGAATTCGATTGTCAATTAAAAAGCCGATAATAGTAGGTTGCCGATAAATGTCATGTCAATTTGCATTTAGTTTTGCTTAAAAACTGGAAATATTAAAGTGCCTTCATCAGTGTTAATATTCAATCATACTAAAATGGTCAATATGAATAGATTTGGCTATAATTCATCATGAAGGAAATCGTATTCAGGACTAAGGACGATATGGGATACCCTTTTCTAGTAACATTATCCCTAGAAGGATATATTGAATACTAAAGAGAACGCAGATTTAAGACAGGTACTTAGAAATAAGACCTCTTAGAAGTGAAGAAGAAAATTAGAACATTTTTAATAAGCTTCAGGTTAGTGTTTTGTATTTCCTATTTATTCTAAAGGACATTGTCCAATTTTGGCCATTTGTGGACACGATGCTATGAAAAAAACACATTTAGCAATATTTTTATTTTTATTTTAGATAATGTTATTTACCAAAAAGTTTGTGTAAATTCACAATTCAGAAAATATATTTTTTTAAGTATTTCATTTGAATCTTGCAATAATCTGCTTCGGTAATTTGGTTCCAATGTTGCTAACATAAAATATCAAAAATCGACCAATTCGTATCGATAGTAGTTAATGCATCTGTTGTATAACATGTATTACACAATGTTCAGTATTCAGTATTTTCCGCAAGATTTTGTATTCAATGAATATTATTGATAGATTATACAAATATCTAAATAATTTGATTACTAAATTGGTATATTAACATTTTTTGGAATAACTTGTAAACGTGTAATCGATTAATCGATTTTCAAAATGATCAATTATTTTTCGACATGGCAATAAAAAACAAAAAATGACAATTAGGTCGTGTCAAAATGTTTGACGTCATTGGCTTTGTTTTCTGCATCGTGTTTGTTTTCGTGAGATTTATAACAACTACTTTAGAAGAAAAATATATTTCATATATATTATGTATGAAAATAATACTGAAGAAAGATTAGCAATAAAACAATATTACTGTAGCTGCAAGGTGGGCCGTAGAACAGTAGGTTGCTGTGCACATATAATGACAATTATCTGGTTTTTAGGCTGGGCAAGGTATCAAGACCATATTAATCCACCAGCTCAGTTTCTGGATCGTGTACTTATTTATATTTATGAATCTAAATAATAATAAATAGTTAAAAAAAAATATTGTTTCGTTTTATTCATAATCTTTTTTAATGCATAATTAATGCATAGAAAAACATTGAAATATAATTTCTGATACAAATCTATGCTTATATTTTGTGTTTTTATGATGTAAACTATTCAATCTATCACATATGATTAGCTGAATGTTCTGTCCATGAATGGCCAAGGTGTCTATACAGAGTGGACAATCTCCTTTGGGCGTGAAGGTAAACATGTAAAACAAGACAAAGTAGGTAAAAATATAGCTTTTGAATAAAGTTGTGTTGATCTTAATTTTCTTAGTAGTAAAATAAAATAATTTAGTTTTAAATAGAAATATTAAAATATTATTGTATCGATACTGGCGCTTGCGGTATATTTCATGAAGCCGTAATATTAGGATGATCTTGATATCTAGTCAGCAAAAACTGTGAAACTTGCTTGCAGATACAATGTTTAGTAATTATTTGAGTGGCCGCGGCTGTCGAGATTGCGAGCAACCGTAAGTGATTAACGCACATTCAGCCAAAAGTTAACAAAGCAATTACATTTGCTATGATAACTATGTGTGTAATTTCTGATATATACACACTTTTTGTAGCCACAGCAAGAAATGTATATTAACAATGTAATATATCTTAGTTTTTTTTATTTCGCCTTTTTGTATATATGATAGATTAAATTTTGATGGCTACATCCTTTTTTGATGAAATTTTCTCTCGGTTCGCAGGTAACTATTCATCACTCTATGGAAATGTATGTAAGGTTAATAAATTGCCATGTTTCTTCGTGTGCACATGCATCTCCATGGGCCCAGAAGAAGTGACAAAATAGTCGGTGACAAAAATCACTTGTCCACGCAGGCTATGATATTAACATTGGTGGGAGGCAATCATCGGACCGGAAACCGTTGATGACATTGCACTCGCCCCAATGTCTCCGGTGATGTCTGACTGTACTCAGGCATCGCCGATACGTGAAGGGACCCGAAGCGTGATTCCCAAAAAGGGACCCACAAGGCCACTTGGTGAAGTTCACTTCAGTACAGCAGGGGTTTTTAGTGAGTATGCTCTTACTGACGAGCGAGTCCCACAAAACCCCACCGTCCACCCAAAGGTGGGGTATGCTTGGTATGTTCAAGCGCTTATGCCGATGGTATAACCCCTAATCTCATATAATAAATGTATGTTAGCATAAAAGGGAGGAAATTCTGTAACTTATACCTACGTGTAGATTACAACGATATTGTGGATTAAATGTATTCATCAATTTTTTGTAGCAATTAGGAGATTAGGACTTATATTTGAAATAGGACGAGATTGCTCAGACTACAGGTGCTGTTGATGTTATATCATAACGTCTTAAAAGTCTGAAGTGCTATAATTTGTACATACAACCACATCGCCCGCTCCTCTCCGTCAGTACATTGCTTTTATAAGTGCTTATAAACTGCTTTTATCTTAGGCGCGAGTTATAAGAACTCGTGTAATAATAACTCAAAGGAATCGTTTTCCGTCTCACGCAGGATCGAACCTATACGAGCCGCTCCGATGCGCGGAAAACAACGATACCAAGATATTGCTTAAGCCAGTGAAATTGATTACTTTTTGTACTTATGTTGCTATTAATGCTGTTTCATCGAATTACTTTGATTTCCAAATGATTATGAGTTCGGTACCCGCCTAAGACAAATTGGTAACACGTTTTATTTTACTTAAAAATACAAAATTACACACGTCTAGTGATGTAAATGCAAAAATAACGAAATAATGCTATATATAGAGGTAAATATTCTAAACACTAAACTTTGTGTAATAAAAGAGGTATAAGTATGCTACAATTCTTTGATTAGGTTGTCTACTCCTGCAAGTGAACTTCTTTGTAATTAATTGAATCGAGTAATCGATGTTTTCCTGAAGATTTAGTAAAAAAAAGAACGTAGAAAAAAAGAAATAAAATATGAAAACTGATAGAGGCTTCTAGAGACCTAACATGCAAAAGATTAAAATTATGATATTTCTTTTACTTGTGTTTCATATTCAATTTATTAATATAAGCTTGTTTTAATCGGATATTAACGCAAGAAAAAATTATATTTCTCTAAAACTGTTAAATATCTTAGAAACCGTTGCTCTGTTTTACATTATATTACTATCAATATGTAGTTTTGTGTGTGGTTCGCAATTGCTCGGTGCTGTATAAGTTGCGGTTAACCAGCACAGTTAATCGGTGGCCGCACCGATGTTTGACTTGGGTATTGGAATCCAATTGGTTTACATACAATCTGTCACACTCTCGTAAAGTTAAGTTACGAAACTTGAAGATTTACTGATAGAATATACGGTATAATAGTACTTTAGAACACCAATTTACTTGGTATTACCAACTATTTTGCCCACACTTCTAAACTTTAGTATTCCACTATACCTATACTTTTCAAAGACCATTTCAATCGAAAAATGTTCAAAGTTAGTTTGTCCTCTTTATTGTTAAATTTCAAACTCACTGTCTATGAAATGAAATTAATACGTGAATTTAGTTCTCACACTTCCGCGCACATTACACATTTAAATAAAATTATTTTTTCAAGGATATTTGCGCATACTTTATATGCGCAAAAGTTGTTTTATTTAAACTAGCTGACCCGGTAACGCGTTGCTGTTGCTATGGTAACGCGTTGCTATGGTAACGCGTTGCTATGGTAACGCGTTGCTATGGTAACGTTAATTGATACAATGGAAAAAGAGCGGGAAAAAGAGCGGGAAAAAGAGCGGACAGACGAACACACAAACAACAAATTTGTGTTCTTTGATAATAGACGAGATTACATTTTATCGACGTCGTTGTGAGTTTATGTGACCAAGGTTTCAATGTATTAAGCGAAACATAAAACATAGATGCTAAGTTTCATTTGAATCTTTAAATATTTTTTTAAAGATCTTAATCATTCTGAAATATTTAGTTCTTACACATTTGAAAAAAACTTGTATACATGATTATACAGGTGATCCTGTGATCACGACTCCAGTAAAGGAGTCGACACGTCAGGATTAAATATAAAACAAAATATGCGAAAAATCCGTAAAAAAATGTTTTATTCAAATATCATTAATACTTCTTTAAATATTAATAATGTATTCTTTAAACATTCCACCTGAAAATAAAGAGATTGACATAGCTCAACATCATCAACAATCAACCTAATAATATTCCACTGCTCGGATGCCTTACCTACGTAGAGAAGAATGAGTCATTGCGAAGTTGCGTGCTAGCAACTATAGCAGCCGGCGTCTACGGTGTAAAGGTTCTTCCTTCCTCGGTTTTGGGGCTCAATATTTTTCGCAAATTTGGGGGTGGTTTCTTTTGGGGTGGAATCGTTTTGTTAGTCCATATAGCAGATAATTTTTTTTTTTGGAATATTCAGGTCAAAAATGAAAGGGCCCGAAAACCCGCCTTATTGACCCTCCTCCTTTCCGCTTAAGAGATTTTATATTGCAATTTGATATGTCGACATAAAACCTACCCCCCCACGGCATTTTAGCTTTTACCAGCCCTGGGAGTAAAACTGCTCTGCCTATGGTTGAAGTTAGACCTTGAAGTCACCTAAACTTGTCAAAAATTAGGAGATTCAGTTATGCTATTTATAATTTTAAGAACGTACACTATATCTGCTGCCCTTCTAGGGGTTACTAATGCGTTGATCCTTAGAAAGTCGGAAGTATTTGATTGAGGTATAAGTGTTATTTATTTTGTAACAATATTTGTAACAAATTTAACAAACTTTTTTTGGTTTCTCGATAATACATGACATATTAAGTTTTGCTTTGCACAGAATAAAATGTTTAGTTTTATGATGCGTGAAACACCTCATTCCATAACTCCATTGACGTGCATAACTAAGTTAAAAAATATATTACGTCTACAAAAAAATCTATAAATATAAAATTACTTGATATTGTGAAATACATATGTATATTGATTTAGTTTCGCAGAATTGATGCTCCGATATTTTTTACTTTATAAATGCATAGTTTTTCATTTTATTTAACTTTATTGCACCAGCCTAGATAACGATCAAAATAACATTTGAAAAATGTTAGTAACAAACACTATACGTACGATATACTATACGAAATAAAAATTATCGCAGCATCAATTCTCGATACTCAAATAAAAGCTATTTGTAGAAATACTTATATCTATGAACACAATCAATTATATTATTATCATATATTATCTGAAATAATATTGTACTTATATTGAAGTCTTTATAGTATAATTAAATCTATAATTAAAACTAAATTTCGGAACCTATCTCTACTATATAAAAGAAGGACTTTGTGGGTTTGTTACCATATATAGTTACCATAACCCTAAGAATAACAGTTTTTATAATCAATTAACGTTACCATAGCAACGCGTGGCCGGGTTAGCTAGTGTGTAATAAAGAAGGAAATGTTAGCAAACTTAAAAATAATACTCTAGCCACCAATAATATATTATAATATGGATTGGAATTGGTTATGATATCTTAAATTACCCATATATACGTTAAGTATTACATGGTAAGTGAAAAAAACCCTCTCGATGTAAAAGGTATCATCATTTTCTAACTTTTATTTTATAAAAGGCCTTGAGCGGTCTGTCACGTCCGCCCATTGGCTCTCTTAAATATTTAACCACTTTGGGCCAGCGCTTTTTAGGACATGGTTTAGATGTTGTGGCGGTGAAGGTATGTATAGGGCTTTTAATGCAATATATACAGATGTCCCAAACGTAGGGTGAAGCCAAAGTCCACAGTTAGAGGACCACTGGGGCTATTCGAATCACGTCAAATATTTGTTCCGTGATTTTTCTTATTTTTCGCGTTACGTTATTTTTATTTTTATTAAGTTTAGTACTTTTTTCCAAATCAGGTGATTAACATACCTTGCATAAAGTAAAACAATTATGGTTAGACACCATTGCGTTACAAAAATGTTAAACTTCATGCTTTGTGATAATGTTAAGTTTACAGCGATTTAGAAGAAATAGGGATTTATATGCCGAAAAGAAATTTGAATGGAAAGAGGTGATAAAGTCCATACCAACTAGATATTTAGGCTTTTAGTTTAAAAAACCATCGATGACAGTACCTGCGGCGCCGAGACTTATCATTCTATACAATCATTTGATATTAAGGGACCGGTTTATGCTGAAATCGGTCCTAAAAAATAATATTTGTGACCATCAATTTCTTGTAAAACAAGGTTTGCGAAATGCGAAAACTATGAAAAATCGCTTAGTTTTAGTGATGCATTACCTCTGGGCTTGACCCTATTTTTTGGGACCAGCCTATTGTAAATCTACATTCGCTTGGGGAGGACCCTCAGGATCGGCTTCCCCGAGGGTAGGACCCTCGCTCGGCACCTCCGGTTGGTACCGGAGTTTTCTCCGTTACTGCCCGGCGTGGTCGAGAGGGGGCCCGTCGGGACGGCGGTTGCGGAAGCCCCTCAGGAACTATTGTTTCCGTAGGACTTCCGCGGACGCACTCCCGGTTAAAGTGAGGGGGGGGAGTGCCTAGGCACACCTCGGCCGCCTCCAGCCTGCCTGGGGCGGGGCAATCGCGCCGACTGTAGGGGCTCCCGGGAACTTGTTTCCGGGTTGACCTTCGCGGGTGGGAGTGGTGCGGTAGTTCTTTCCTCCGCCAAAAGGGGGCCAGCGGTTGCCGGGGCGGGAGACTGGCAGCTGCATTGCACTTGGCCCTCAGGCGTGAGGGGTGTTCAGAGCGTCGCGGCTCACCCCGTTGCTCCATCCCCCACGGAGCATAGGAGACGTCCGCCGAAGGGGCGGACCCACACTGGTCCGGGTCGCGGCAGATTCCGGTAAGGGGCAACGCGACCCCCACCAATGTGTTGTGGTACGGCGCAGGTTTTAGTGGGTAGGTCTCCAAGCCTTTACCGGGCACTAGGCCGGGTAGGGGCATCGAGAAGAGTCCCACATATCCCTCGTGTTCTCCCAACACGAGGGAATGCCTAATGCCATTTCCTGCGAAAACAAAAAAAAAGGTAAATCAAGTTAACCATACTTATTTGTAAAAAAAGTTTTTAGCTACAAATATCTCAAATGCGCCTATAAAATAACACTCGTTGATTGAAATTTTATACTTATTTTCGTAAAAGTAAGTGTGCGAAAGAACAAATTTGAATGAATATGTTATCTGAAATGGGGGAACTTTAGATTATCTTTTTAACGAGCTAAACTTAATACGATATTCTAAGCAAAATACATAAAAGATTGATTTATTTATTACACGTATATGTACATTATTGATTACATTTGGCGAGATATAACTTCAGTATAAACTGCTCGTACATAAGTATAAAGTCGCAACAGTATAGTCATAACAATTTTTATGTATTAAAGAACTTCAAACAAATTTATTATAGCGATAAAAATAAACAACACTGGGTTTGGAATCATAAAAATTTAGCACATTTATTACATCTATAAAATGGTTTTAAAACAGGCAAATTACATTTACATTTGAAATTACGTTTTCATATTAAAATATTAAAAGCCCCCGACGCAGGTATCTTGACGTATCGCATAATAGTTTCTAAACTAAGATAACGGTTAAGCTTCGTAACTTCGAATTTGGAGTTCGTCACGCACAACACTGTGATTAAAATAGCAATCGGGTAATAACGGATATCACGTTGTTCTATTTTGTATTGTTTCATAGCCGTGGGGCATTTGGTTTCATGTTTATTACCAGCGGTATGTAAAACCATTGTTATATAGAAATTAACTTGTAATGTAGGTACGGAAGTCACACTAGTCTACCGCTAGTTTTTTAAATTGATTTTGAACTTTATCAGTTAGCTTTTAGATTGAAAATCCGTTGAAGAAGTAAGAGTTATGGATAGCGTTAACCTGCCTTCCTATGACGTCATATACATCTCCTATTGGGTGGGGAGGGACCTTCTGGCCAGGCGCCGGTCTTTAGCGCCGAAAGCGACGGCTTCAAACGTGTACCTACCTACCATAGTTTTTTATTGGTAGGCACAAGATAGATCTATTTGACGATTTTGCTAGATAACTTATCAATTCATCATGTTGAATAATTCTGCTTATAAAATTCTCTTGATCTACTGTTACTTGTATGGGAGTGGTTGCTAATTTATCACTTTGTTATAGAAATTATTAACAATAAAACGTCATTTGAATGTCACTCTGTGGTCTTTTTCATCTGATTAAAAGATTAAGTGCTTATTTAAAAAAAAAAACTTTAAAGTTTTTGGTTTTAAAACGCTGATACGTTATTGCGTGCGTTCGTAATTTACAACTGTCGTGACAACATAGCACAGATAAATTATAAAACAAAATAGCCATAGCCTTTTCGTACATTCACGTCATAAATTTTTGTAGCTTTCAATATCAATCATGTTAAATTGACCATTTTTTACACTTGTTTTCAAAATCATGTTTATATTATTATTGCTGAGTTAATAAGCACACACAAAGGTACTCTACAACTACACTGTTTGTCACAATACTGTAATACATAAAAATTAAAGATATCATATTTTTATCAAAAAACATCAATGGATTAACTACACTAATTGTGGAAAAATATTTTTGTTAAATGAATTAATTGTTACAACGAATAACGATGTTCTACTACGACATACCATAACAGGGTGCTACGATATCCTGTAGCAGCCGGGAGAAAGTGAAATAAAATATTATTGTTTGAAAAATAGTGAAAATGACAGTTAACTGTAGAACTATTTTTCATAAAAGATCAGATTCATTTAAGTTGAAAGAAAATAAAAACAATAACGTTATTATTTTCCATTAAAGAAATCATGGTTTTTATTGATTACTGTATGATGTCAACAGCACCGTTGTTTGTACTGTACTAAATTATTAATCCATTCAATATTATTTGTATTCGCTTTTACATGACTCTTTGTAATCTATAAGCCTCAAACTTTTCATTGGTTTCACCGCATATTGCATCAATGCGATTTTTTTGTTTCTAATTCCAGTAGGCCATTTGAAAAGTAGTACCTGTTTGGGAATATAAATAAACTTACTGAAAATTTACAAATATTAAGGTTTTCTCTATAGAGAACATATCTTAAATTAATTTCCGACGTAGTCACATCTCAAGTTTGCGCATTTATTGTAACGTGTGACGAGTTTTTGTATACCACCTTCTTATTCATGCGCCATTACTGTCTCGAGTTACATTGTCACAGTATCTTTCAGTTCTTCATCTATTTCAAATTTCTTTCCTACTAAAAACTATTTTTGTAAACGGATCGTAGTTTGGTGGAGTCAAGTCTGAACAATAAGGTGGATGGTTAAAAGTTCGATTTGAACGCTTGAAATTTAATCACAACTCTAACTTCACAACTGGCGGCGTTTTTTGTTTTCTTGAACATTATTAACACTCACAAAAACAATACAGTCAATACCAGTGAGACGTGACTTTGCACATAGATAGTAAATATACAACTCTACGTGTTAGAACTCATCCGGCGGCTACTCTATTCGCCAGCCCTTCGCACGGCGCAAACGGGTACTACTTTCTGGATGACCCTCGTATTAACTTCATTCTTTCATATGAATCAGTAATTTATTTTATTAGTATGTCATAGAGATTCACAATAAACAAAATATTTTAGGTTATGCAGTTGCGGTTATCAAATGCTGTAGAATAAGTTACGTAAGGTATAACCTAATCTTATTCTACATATTCTGCTGAGACCTAAACATAAATTAATTTAAAAATTGGTTATTACCCATGTGATGCATTATGTACGACGGTACATAACGCATCACATAGACCCAATCAAAACTGTTAATTTCCACAAACGGTTTTGTACTTGTCGAACTTGTCGTTTTGTGGTTTTTGTACATTGATGAAAACAATTGACCATATTTTAATAATAACTCCGGCAACACCAAATGAACATTGGCATGATTGTTTATTTATATCTTGAAAAGAATTGTAAGACAGCAAATATCGGGACCATCAAGGGTGCGATCCTTTCTCATTTTATCGTTTGTTTCGTGGAATATGTGTTACTATGATGACTGAATACAAAAAAGAGAGCTGCTCGCATAAATATGGTTTTACTCGTCTGTCAGTTAATAAAGACATAGATAACGTTTGAGATTCGTATTAATGGGAAAACTAATTTATATAATCAAATCTAAAGCTAAAATCTGTATATATAAAATAAATATAATCTAAAGTTAAAATCTGTTGTAGAACATTATTTTTTCTTTCATATTAAGTAGGTTCAAACAATCTTCACTTATATGATAGTTTTCTTTCTTATTGGTCAACGGATACTTCTCAAATTGTAAGATTCATATTTAGTTCTTACACTTTTGCGCACATTACATATTTGAATAAAACAACTTTTTACGGATTTTCCACATATTTTATTTTAGACTAACTTTTACCCGCGGCTTCGCCCGCATTTTTTTTTCAATTAAAAGTATCCTATGTTACTTCTAATACCTCCAAGAATACAGGTACGAAGTTTCATGATGACCGGTTAAGTTGTTCTTGCGGGAAACTTACATTCACATTTATAATATTTGTAGGGATTTAATCCTGACGTTTTGACTTATTTATATAAAAAAATAACAATTAGGAACGTGCCCGATTAAAATATTCTAAAGGTAGTAGAAAATATATGACGGCCATTACCTTAGTCATCCTGTGATGACGGCTCCTGTAAAGGAGTCGAAACGTAAGGATATAATATAGTATAAAATATGCGTTTAATATGGTATAAAAATCCGTAAGAAAGTTGTTTTATTCAAATATTAGATTCAATCAAATTTTAAGTTATGTATTTGTCGATCACCGTGGTCGAGTGGTCTTGGTCTTGGATATGGCGTCGAAGATGTCAGAAGTCTCTGAAGTCCCAAGTACAAAATATATATAAATACCCTTGCCTCAGGTACAAATGCTTGTATTTATCACATAAATATCTGCCTCTTCTGGGACTTGGACCGCCAGTGCTAAAGGCAGGCAACCGTTGCACCAAATAAATCGTCGATAGATAACATTCTAGATAATATTTTTTATTAATTAAAAGAAAGTATTAAAAATAACAGATGTCTGCATCTTTATCTCCGTTGCGATAGATTCCAACGCTGGGCATAAATAATATTTTTATACACTACATATACAGGTTTTTCTGTTAAGGTTCTTAAAAAGTCTAGATTGTGTTTTGTTAGCATTATTGATCCGTGAGCAATTCACGTTCATTTGGCCGTGAGAAAAGCGGTAAGACCTTAGGTCAACAATAGTCTTAAGGTCTGTTTCTAAGATTTATTGCATCATTAAGTAAGTGACTATTGGATATTGTGCGCGCCTCAATTGAAATGGGAAATTGTCGAGGATTAGTGGTTTTTGCTGTATGAACCCAGTTTTGCCTGAAACGTGTCCGGAGAGAATTTCAGCTTCGATACTGCTTCTTCGCAAAGCAGAGTTTGTTTAAGTGTGAATAAAATACTTGTTGAATTTTAAAATTCAAATACATTTTTTTTATCTAAAAATGAAATCAACACAAAGCAATGGAAATATAAATAAATAAATCTTTTTATATATTTTTTTGTTTTCTCACAATTTTAACACTTCATTCTTACATAACAGGTAGGTACGATATTTCTTTTTAATTTTGTACTACATCTCAGCTTTCAATTTAACACTTCTAGTGACCTTACCTATTCATTTGATTATTTCTTCACAGGTGGGCATCGAAAACATAATTATTTTAAATAAGGCAATCGCTTTTCATCGTCATGCAATTTTAATAAAACAGTGCCTAAGCCTTGCTCGAAGTTGGGCTTAATCTATCTAAGAGAACCACTTAAAATCCGTTCAATAGTTTTGGAGATTTAGTAGTTGTACAATTTCCTAAAACTGCGAAAACCTTTTTTCATTGCGATCTGACTTCAAGATGAACAAAGTAAGAATATTACTTCAAGTTGAGCTTAAGCTACCGAAGAAATCCGTCAGAAAATCTTTTTAGTATTTTCGATGATTGGCATATACTTATTGAAAAACAAAATTTGTTTTAAGACTTTTTTGTGTTCTGTTACTCTTTCTATCCAATCACACTATTTTTAATACACACTAGCGGCCCGTCCCGGCTTCGCATGGGTGGACAGATTTCTTTAAATTTTTTCTAGCATTAAATTTAGCCTATGTTATGATTACTATAGGCTATATTTAATGCTGAATGTAGCTTTCCAATGGTGAAAGAATTTTTGAAATCGGCTTAGTAGTTTTGAGTTTATTCATTGCAAACATACAAAAATACAAACATACAAAAATAGGTACACATCTTTCCTCTTTATAATATTTGTGTAGATATGTATAGAATTTGTTAAATATTTTTTTTAGTAGTAACATCGAATAGAACGTTTTCAGAAAGTTTTTGCTGGTATCGGCATTTCCCAACTTTGATAATAATAATAATAAATTCCGGACAACTCACAACAGTTTCTCAATCCCAAACGAAGCAAAGTTTTTACTGTAGGTACTTAATAACCTATAGAATACATAAATAAATATATAGACGACCATGACCCGGGAACAAATGTTTATGCTCCCATAAACATATACCCTTATCAGAATTCGAACTCAAAACCTTGAAGAAGGCTTCCGCTCGAGATGATTAACAGTAATATGACATTTTAAAATCTAATACACAGCGTTACAAGTACTTAAAGTTTTTTATGCTACGACTGCTGATCTAATACTAGTTCTAGGTAAATAAATGCCCCAGGAAATTTATCGTTTTGTGGAAGTTTGACCTGTCATTAACTACGCATCGTCACAGACCGAGCATTTAGGCAAGGATAAAAGTTTTTATTACGTTTTAGTACGTCCTGCCTTTTCAGTATAATGAGTCGTGTTATTAAATGTTACGTGTGATGTGAACCTTGTTTAAAAAAGTATCTGGCCTTTTGAACTAGCTTAACAATAATTTTTCATTGCTCGTCTTTACTAGCTTTCACTTTCTCTTCTGTAGATTATAATCAACCTACATTATAATATAACTTTAGCCTCCGCTTTCTAGTAAAGAGAATTAATATTAGTGTTTGTGGTTAAGAATCTTTATTTTCAATTTTGTTAACCTGTCTCAACTTTATTGTGAAATTAATACTATGAAAGAGCTTAACAGATATCAATATCAATTTACAGATTAGAGCAAAAATTTTGCGTTAAGATAACAAACAAGGCTTAGAACATTTTAATATAAAAAATAGGTTCGTATAACGGGTATTATGTAACCGATACGACATTAAAAAACAAATAGGTTGCTGCTACAGTTAGTAAGAAAGTCGATGACACAGCTAAATAAAAAAAATTTTTTATTTCAGATCAAATGTCCATGTCTTCTTAGTTGTCTTAAAAACAGTTTTTCTTATACCTATTTTAGTATTGTTATATAATGCAATAATGTTTAATTTTAAGCCCTGTCTCTATTTCTATGCAGTTCCTTTGAATATGGTTAAACTAAGATTGCCGAGGTTATGCTACTTTCACGAGGGTCAGTTATTAGATGGGTGACTAAAAAAGTAACTAGACTTTAAGCCACAACCTGCACTGAATCTGCGTGTTGGGTTATGGGCCGTTCTCCCTAAGGTGTTTTATCCATTATGTGGGTCTGTACCCCTGCAGTGGTAACATTAATAAGCTGCTAGTGATGTGTTATTGTTACTCAATATTTCACAGTTTACTATCTAATGTAAAAGTAATACATTCTGTGTTTCTTGGTAGTTACCTAGAACACGAAAAGATGGCGCCAATGATTAAGCTTTAAAAAGACCATAAAAAATTGACGAATTCGTTCAGGTCGAGTCCCCTCTCACTTTTGTGACAGGTTATTATTTTTTTAATATTATGTTATAGTTTCGCATGAGTCTATAAAAGCCGAAAACTCGATAGAATTGATAAAGTAACGTAGTTAACTATAATTCTCAATATAAGATTATAGATACTAGATTTTTGGTTTCGAGGAAAAAAGCAGAAAAAATTATAGTGCTTTTCCACTGTCTGTTAAACAGATAAATAAATAATAATAAAAATATATAAGACAACATTAAATACAGTGTTCTGAACTCAAGTTAAATAGTTAAGTACTTGTGCGAAAAGTTGTGTGAAAAGTTTATTTTCTACACAGATCTGGCCGGGGATCTAGTTACTCAACCACGGAGGACGTTTTTATAATTTGTATGAACTTTTGAGGTTATACAAATTAAACGAAACTTAATTTAGACTGGACGCCGTCTTTCGATTAAATACGCAATAAAATAAGATGTTTTTTATTTATTTCGTATAGATCTTCGGGCTCTTTGTAATGCTACCTTAATAATACAATGTTTTGTACAAGGTGTCTCAAACAATAGAGTCAAGCGGAAGTCCAGGAGTAGAGATTGCGAGTCACCCGTTTGTGTGTTCAGCGATTTTTTGAGTTATGCATTGGATTGTATTGAAATGAAATTGTTTATTTATTGTTGATTACAAGAGGTTTCTTGTAAATCAAAAGATTGTTGGTCCCGAAAACAATTCAGGTTGATTTGACTTTTATTTTTGAAATAAGATAAATAAATTATCTAACGTAAATAAAAAATATAGTTAAGTTGTATACCATTGCGCCACAAAAAAATTGTACTTTATGCATTGAAAATAGTATGTTACTTATGGAGATGTAATGAGATGTATGATATGCATAGATGTTGAGAATATTTGTAAAGATCGCCCCCATGTTTTGAGTGGCCCCTCGCTTGGCCCCGCCGGGTTATTTTATTCTTTTTTGGTCACTAAAAACGTGGGATTTTTAGATTTTTAAATCTAGTATTATTATTTTATTCGTTTTTAATTATTATTCGCTAGGTGGTCGGGAAGTGCCTCAAACTTGAGATACAAGATTCCAACCGGACAGACAAGCAAACGTGAGAAAAAAAATGCAAAGTTGAAATGCTGAAGTAATTAGTAAGATAGAGATAATGAGGTCCGTACCAACTAGTCATCAATAAATCAATAGCGGCGATTAATCATCACTCTTATTTGACAATAACATTATACGCACAATTGGATGCGAAGGCACAGTATTAAAATTATTACCAATTTTATAAGTAAAACCATTTTTAGTAAGCATAATTTTGTATTTATTGTGGTGCAACGGACCAACCAACCATAGTTTAATTGTTTATCTAAAATCAAAATTTGTCAAAAAATCAGTAACACAAAAAATCCGAAAGTACGTGTAACATTTATAGGGGTGATTCGGTTCGCCCTAGTGATATTTATCACAGGATTCTATTATGATTCTATTATTTGGTACACCTGTATAATGTTGTTGTTTAAGGTAGGTTACGTTGTAATGTGTGAATGTACTAATTCCTCAATTGAGCTCTCTATTATGTACATAATGAGTACACAATGAACTGTACTGCTTTATTCAATATTTTTTTTGAGAATCTTGTACAAATCTTTATCAATAAGGTCGTAACGGTTCTTTTGGTTAAAATATAATTTAAAATTCGATGTTAAAGGGTCTAAGTGAGCACAAAGATAACTTTGGGGCTTAGTTGTGCAATCCTGAAGGGAGCATTCATAGGATCCTAAACAAATAGACAATTTAATTTAGAAATTAGAGGCAGCCACTGTGTATTGTGTTATCATGATTCGCTGAAATTGTTTTTGTTGGGATTAAGGATATTTATAGAGTGCTGAATACCATTTTCAGTTTGCTCATTGTTTTGATAACGAAGGTCTTTATTAAGTCGATAGCCTTGATATTATTATAATAAACTAGCTTTCCGCCCGCGGCTTCGCCCGCGTGGAATTCGGTTATATTGCGGTATAAAGCACAACTATAAGAAAACTTCTCATTCCTACGGAAAAATCTAAGAAGCGCGATGTAACGCTGGATACAATTACTTTATCATTCCACTTCTTATGTATTTTAAAAAACACATCGTTACCATGTTTTAAAAAACACCCAGCGCCATGTATCGCATACCTCAAGAACTAAATAGCGTAAGCTATCATTCCACTTCTTATGTATTTTAAGAAACACATCGTTACCATGTTTTAAAAAACACCCAGCGCCATGTATCGCATACCTCAAGAACTAAATAGCGTAAGCTATCATTCCACTTCTAATGTATTTTAAAAAACACATCGTTACCATGTTTTAAAATACACCCAGCGCCATGTATCGCATACGTCAAGAACTAAATAGCGTAAGCTATCATTCCACTGCTTATGTATTTTAAAAAACACATCGTTACCATGTTTTAAAATACACCCAGCGCCATGTATCGCATACGTCAAGAACTAAATAGCGTAAGCTATCATTCCACTTCTTATGTATTTTAAAAAACACATCGTTACCATGTTTTAAAAACACCCAGCGCCATGTATCGCATACCTCAAGAACTAAATAGCGTAAGCTATCATTCCACTTCTTATGTATTTTAAAAAACACATCGTTACCATGTTTTAAAAAAGACCCAGCGCCATCTATCGCATACCTCAAGAACTAAATAACGTAACTAATACTTATACCAATTAGTAATTCGTTGACTTTAGTGATTTCAGGATAAGTAGATGTAAAAAAAACAATTTAGACGATAAAACAATTTTACGTCATCCCTTGAGAATTCCTCATTTTCGAGGATTCATTTTCGTATCATTTAGCTTCAAAATTTACATGTTCATATTCGTTTGCAACATATAAGTAGATGTAAAAAAAACAGTTTAGACGATAAAACAAATTGTACGTCATCCCTCGGGAATTCCTCATTTTCGGGGATTCATTATCGTATCATTTAGCTTCTAAATTTACATGTTTATATTCGTTTGCCATATTTTACCTTGTTTTAAACAACACACAGCGCCATCTACAATCCATCCATCAAGCACACAATATTTTTGTTTTTCCTCGGGAATATCAATTTTTTCCAGGATAAAAAGTACCCTATTATTTAATCCGGACTTTTATCTTTACGTCTGCAAAATTTCAAAGCAATCGGTTCAGTAGTTACGGCGTGAAAGCGGAACAAACAAACAAACAAACTCACTTTCCGATTTATAATATTAGTAAGGATGAGCTAAGGAAAAATGTGTTAAGCCATTTCTTAACATGAGAACGTTACCCTATTTTAATATTTGTGAAGAAGTTGTTAAATAAAGATTAAAAATATTTTTGGTGAGGTTGATCAAGTTGTAGAATATCTATTTAGTTTCATACAAAAGTTCGATACTTTAATGGTGGTATATAAAGATTAATAACACCAAAATGCTAGGGAAACCACATAGTTGCTGTATATAAAGCATACTGCATACAAAGCCGGGACCACGGGTTCAACGTGACTTCCGAAGCAAAATAGCCATCCAATAATGGGGCCTTGGAAAAGGTGCTTAACCTCTGCAATCATTGGCTGAACGCGAGAACCGCTACGACCTCGAGCTCCACTTTACCTCATTGTTACAGTTCTTCTTCAATGATAATAATACTTTATTTGCAATTGTATTGCACAATTAATTGATATGTAGAGACCAAATGGAAAAAAAATAATAAAAGTAATGAATTTGTCTAAGTTTTTGTAGCTGTGTGCTTTAGCCTGCACAAATCACTACCAAACATAAAGAAAGCTTCAGTTTTCCTTATGTAAAGATATGTATCTACAATGTAAAACTAGATCTTAGCAGCCCCAGGTGAAATCAAAAATAGCAACAACTATCTCTCATATTTCGTGTCATACGAGGCTGTCTCGCTCGGCGTTTCAAGGAAACGGTCACAGGGGCTGTCAGCCCAACAACTGTTTAGATAGGACAAAAGCTCTAAGTGGGCTATTACACCACCCGCGCTCTGCTCCTCGTACCCACAATATTTATGCACCACTAGCTATAATAAATAAGTAAAATAAGCCTTGGAACTTCCCTGTTCGTGTGTAATAATGGCTGTCAGAATTCTTTTCGTACAAGAAATGGGCACTTTAGATATTGCCTCAACTTGGAAAACTATTGCGAATGTTTTGTTTGATATGGTAAAACTAGAAGATGAAATAATTTCTTGATCTTTTTAAGGGCTTGTACTAAGTACTTATTATTTAGGCATAGATAATATAATCAAAACTTAAGTATTTATTTTTTTTACGTTTAGAGGTCACTTTTTACAATAACAATATTATTTATTTAATCAGATGACAAAAGTATCAAAACAAACTTACTCACTATGTTATTAAAAGATATAAAATAACTATTTACATCTACTACAGTGTGTCATTGGTTTTGGTAAGAACTTTAAACCAATGACATTTAAACGAAGAGTGATACCTCCTTGCCATGGTCTTCAGGATTCCCCTGGAGCTGATCGGCGCCATGCAGAGTTGTTGTTATCGGGTACGTCACCGGTTTTATCCTTTATGACGGGCACAACAATAGTTCGCATTAGGTCATTAGGAAGGTATGAATGTCCCATACACAGAGAATAAAACATCGCAAGCACACGGGGCAGATGAACATCAGTATTCTGCGATTCCTCTGGTCATTCCAGTAACCACCTCTCTTTATAAATGGAAAATTTTATTTTAACTTTCATGGTCACTGTCATTAGTTGATCATAACGAGATTATTACCGAGTTATTTTTTATTTGAAAGGCACCGTTATAAAGCCGAAGTTGCATGCGCCATCGTCACAGAAGATATGTAGGAGCCTCAAAAATATAATAAAAATGATTGTTTGTAAAGTCGGTTAACGGACGATAAGTCAGAATAAAACATTGACGAAAAAATTCATAGTTTTATGAATTGAATTAATTATTATTACTGAATTATCATTTTGTATTATTTTGTATAATAAATAGAAGGATTTGATTGAAAATTAAAAATATTTCTATATATTAATATTGATTTGCACTCGTTAATTCAAATATTTTTTACTTAAATTATACAAATTAATTACAAGTATTATATGAGTTTTTTAATATATACAAATAAAATTCTCAATTTTATAGCTACACTCATACAATTCACCGCTGTCCATAGATTACACATATTTATTTTATTATAAATCATTCTCCACCTCCTTTTGAACTATGGGCAAGGGAACTGCAACTCTATGAAAAAGTATTATTTTTAAAATTAGGATTGGCGCCAAGATGGAATAAAGAGGCTTGGATGGCGCTTGCCGAAAATTATAATTAGCGGAGAGAAAAATTCCTATCTTGACTCTATTGCGGTTTGGGGTGAGTTTAGAATATAAAATGATTTATATTTTTATCTGTGTCCTACACATGTAAACAACGGGGTACGGCATTCAGCAACTAATTAAACCAGCGACCTAAACTTTTCGACAGCCGGGAACTTAAACCATAAGTTCACAATCTAGGATATGTACCAAGGTAAGTTTTCCCATCATGAGTCATAATAAATCTTTAGTCAAAATTGTAACGCTACTTTTTTTATAATCAAAGAACAAATATATGAGATTATATCGCTCATCAAATTCTTAAAATGCAAGGATTAATTACCTTGTTTGCCGCAATTGTTGTTGTATAAACAATGAAAACCACATTAACTTTTCACTTCACTTTATAAACAGTTGACTGAACAGTTCACGTGTAGGTTGTGTGATGCCGCTGTCTCTCTTCTACTCGGATGCATCGGCCGATGGAGTGGAAGAGAGATAGATGCATCACCGATGAGTTAGGCCAATCGTGCCTCTCTATCGCTTGTTCCGCGTTCTGGCTTGCACGCTCGGCTCAGGCGGAACGTGACAACGAGGAACGTGAGAGCCGGTGGCATCGATTTATAAGACGTATCACGTCAAAATGATAATAATCTCGTCATGATTAATCATAATGTTTTATTAATTTAATTTTTTTTTTTACTGTATACTTGCATTTGCAGCTGTTATTAGACATTACATTGCATTTAATTTAACACTATTCTACGGTGTCAATCTAAATCATAAATCATTCATTCACTTGATCATCTCGCATAGTTCACACCGTACTCCACGGTGCCTTACTTTATTATGTAGAGCCAGATCTCTACATGGTAATGTAAGGCACCGTGGAATATGGTGAGTATGGTATTAATGAACACATTAATTTATTTATAATATGTACAGATTCATTCATTATTTTTTTTACACACATACCCTAATCTTTTACAACATAAGTTTGTGGGGTGGTATTACACTACATTATATACCAACTAACATTTCACAATGATTTAACCGGTGGAAGCAGCTTTTTCGTTTTGCTTTTACCTCTACTATGAGTAGAACGCTCTCGAGTAAGTTACCTTCCAAACGAAAAAAATACTAAGTCGAAATCGTATCATCCTGGAGCGACCATGCTACAAACAGAAATATAGATACACAAGTCAATAGGTTGCCCTCTGTTTGCGAAGGGCATTAATATAAAAATACAGAACTATCTACTCAACAATGAAAACAACCAATTTTCAACTTTAATTATAACGCGCCTGTGAACAAGATATTGATTAAAAACTGATTTTGCTGATTCTGCTAACTGTACAAGCTTAATGTATACATGTAGTTAATATTGTATGACAGTAAATGTGTCACCCTTAATGTGGGTATTGCAGTAATGCAAGAAAAGCCTCTTTTCATGTTGTTTTGCCTAATTAAAATTGTGTTTGTTTGACATATTAATCCTATATGGTTCTAATGAGAGAGCTATGTAGGTATATTTTGTTAATGGAGTACTTTTAGTTGTATAAATTACGTATTGAGGATTTTATATTTGTTCTTCTCTATAAATGTTGCAATATAGAAAAAATCAAAAAATGACACGAGTCACTCGTTTTAATGTTTTATCATGTATACATTTTTGGTTAATTACAAGGAAAAGTATATTAGTATTAGAGTTGAGAAAGTTCTTTTGTTATTCCAAATTAATAGACAGGATAAGTGAGTTTCAAAAATTACGGTTGTAACCGCTATCAAAAAAATTATAATATTATATGATCATTTTTGCACAGGGTTTTACATCAAATTTTTACTTACCCAAGGTTAACCCAATTTAAGGACGTACAACAATTTATTTTGGTCAAACGTGAAGAAATATTTCCAAATATATTTAGGCATAAAAAAAAGGTGTCCCAATTTTGGCTTCATTAAATTATCCATCTCCCCTTTGAATTCTTAACTTATATTTTAAATGAAAAATATATTTAGTGCGATTTTATTATAGATAACGTGATTGTGTTGTTATGACGTTATATAAGTTGAACTTAAAAGACAATTTGAACTAAGTTGTCTACCGAAGAGTAGTATTAGATATTCATGGGCCACATGATTTCATAAAGTTGCGAGACATTTCCATCGCCTACATATTAGTTACTATAGCAACGAAGGAATCTAGGTCACATAATTCCTTTGCATGCTATGAAATGTCAATATACCTTCATATTAATCTACATATATAACGAATAAATAGACATCTGTTATATGATTATTCACTACTATCTAAAATACACAATTCCTTAATTTGTCATTACCTAATTCAAAAGACAAGGACACAAATGTTTAACTTACAGTGAATACAAGGTTCTACTAATGGAATTTTGCAGTGCGTCCTATTACTGTAATTAGCAGTTAAATTCATACTTTAATCAAAAATGTAAAAACTTGGAATTCAAAACTTAAATATGAACTGCTATCTTTCAACTCGCTCACCTTGCAATTTATTTTTTTGGTCCGTATTATGAAATTGTTTTTTTAAGCGCATAACTGCAGTGCTATAAGGCAATACTTACTTAATTCTTCAGTTTGATCTTCAATACAATATTTAAAAAAAACCCAAGTATTTAAAATTGTTTGATATTGAAAATGCATTATAATGGCTGCTTCTTTGATTTCGCCGAAATTATACTTTGACAGTTGTGTTAGTTTTTTAATAATTCTCTTTATTTCTTCTTCTATACATTTCCGTTATGCCGAAGCCCAAGGACTATTCGATTATAGCGCGATGTAGTTATTCAACATCAGTCAGATAACTCGACCCAATACACGCAATCTTGAATTTGTCAGGAGATAACCTGCGAGAATTGTAAGAAAACGAGGGGGTTCAGTGGTGCTACGATTGTGGTGTACTCTGTTGTTTCATGTAAAGCGTGGCGTGCCAGATGGATAAGTGATACCTGGAAACTTTCCTAAAATTTAATGGCATCGCTGGAGAATCGCCGACATTGATGTGGTACTTTTTATTAAGCTGTGGTTATGAAAAACAACAATAATATTTTAATCAGTAAGAATCGTCTAGGGTCAACATCTAAAATGATACGGGATGTATAAAATTAAAGGCGTTGATGATACTTTCATTCAGTATTTCATATCATAAGTAAATAGTCTTTGTGCGACGATTAGGCAGTGCAATTCGAGAGAATAAGCAGCATATTTCATCCTTTTGTTTATATCATCTTCTGGTGTAATCACAATTATGTCCTTCAATCCATTCGGAAACAAGAGATCTAAATATCCCATTACGTGGGTATTTATTTACTGTATTCCATTATTTTAAAATAGGAAGAAACGATTACATCAATGAGGCAAGATTCAAATGATTTTAATCTCATCGTGTTTTTTTTGTAAATAAGTTATCATGCATATTCAGCAACAAAAAAAGTTACAACAGTTTGACGAGAAGCATAATTAGGTCATTCGGTAGCGTCGATATATTTTAAATAGCTTTTCCGATATGGTGTAGCTTTGTGACCTTCCAAAATTGGCAGTAAATTATTTCGTGGCCACCGTCCATTAAGCTGTAATCGTTCTTATGAAATGGGTAATAAAATGTTGAGCCTGAATCGAGCTACGTGCTATTATAAGAGGTGCCGCTTAATTTACAGGGAGGTATTGCGTAAAAGTAATAGGAAACTGAAGAGTAGATAAAAATATAGAGGCAATTCAAATCACTTTTTTTCATGATTCTTTTAAATTCCGGGCAACTCATAACAATTGTTTAGTCCTCAAATAAGCTGATTGCTTGTACTATGGATACTAATTAATGTACAGAAACAAATGCTGATGTTGATTACACAAGCATATGCCCCTATCGGGATTCGCACCCGGGACCTTTGGCGCAGAACGTAAGACCGCTACCGTTTTTTATGCTATACATATTATGGGTTCAAGTCCCACCTGTCAACTGAGACAAGTTGAATTTTTCTTGAAATAATTACTTTAGATATAGACATTTTTAAACAGTTTAAATAAAGAAAAATGTAGTAGTTATTGTATTCTATGGACACATTCAATAGCTTTAGGAATTACAAGCAATCGCTTGAAAGATGCACTATACTTACCTGCCATGTAGACTTGTGGAAAACTTGTAACATTTTCCGCTCTACTCGAAAAAGTCCTTTGGAAAACTCTCAATATGAACTTTGTGTCACATTGTAATGGTTCCTGGTTGATAATAATAATACGTTGATGATTAATTTATCAGTGTCAGCCTTTAGTGTCCTCATTGCTGAAACATAGACCGTAGGGATATAAGTGAAAACCCCGTCTAGAGAAAGGTCCATTTCCCATTGATCACATTGCGGATTGAATGCTAACGACTGCAGATGCTACCGGGACCAACGACTTATTGAGTCTTCCAAGGCACGGAGGATCTCGAGATAAATATTCAGTGACCCATCACATGCACACCGACCTTGCAGAAGTTACCACACTGTCGCACTTATCATGGTGCTACCGAGCTCCTCACTAATGCATGCTTATCATATTGCTTTAAATTTATTTGTTTACAAATAACTTATTTTAGTACTTTGTATGAAACATTTTTCTTGCAAATTTCTTCAAGAATGAATAGAAAGATACGGAATAACGGCGCCAATTTGATTCGATTGGAGAGCAGAAAAGGTTTTCCGTAAGTTCAATTATTTTTGTAACATCGACCTCCGTTTAGGGTTGTCAGCGACCTGCGAACCTTTATAATACATAAGGTGTAACACTTAGTAATGAGACATCATTGCGGCGTTGTTTGAATCAGAAAAGATTTTGTTGTTTTCCATTGGACACAAATGTTATGACTTTAAAATGGAAAAGCAACTCTTGACTACTCAATTATTGATGAAAGAATAGGAAAGACAGTTTTTTTACAGAGAAAAAAAGCATCAGTACCTTATAAATCTTTAATTTGGATAAAAATATTCTGACTGATGACATAGAAAGCCCTGGTCAATTCCCAATTTGTCCTAATTGAGATGAAAGGTGACGTTACCTCTTGATACCGACGCAGTCGTATTTAGGTCGCAAATCAAGATTGATTTCGCTCTGAGAAATGTTGCGGTCATTAAGAATTGGTGGGGCGTTATACGATAACTATACTGAATTTTGAAAAAGGTAAGTATCTACAAGATATTCCTACACAATTGTAGTACTTATGGGTAGTTTTTATATACAAAATAGACATTCAATGCAGGAATGAATGAATATACTTTATTGTTACACACACAGATGTGAAATAGCTTTAGAATAGAGAACCTTAGGGCGGTCTTATCGCTTAGAACGATCTTTATCAGACAAGCTTTATCTTTATATAAATTAGATTGTAAAGGTAACGATAAAAATAAAATACCGAAAATATACTTATAATATAAATAAGCAGCTTAGCAGTTATTGGAAAAGATAAAACATTTCGACTTGATCTTTAAAAGTAGTAATTGACTGATCTCGCCCGATTGCAACTATAAGTGCATTCCAGAGACGTATAGCTTGCACAGTAAAAGAACGGTTATAAAAGGTAGTACTATGTGATGGGGTTAGGAGGCTTAGATTTTCTGATGACCGAAGGAGATAAGAGTTTGCACAGTGGAGAAAATGGAAGCGTTCCTTAAGATAACGAGGGTAAGTGGGATTAAATAGTATATTGTTAGAGGAGATAAAGTATATGACTGTTCCGAAGAAAGTGGAATAAATAATAAAATAAATAAATAAATAAATATTTCCTACATTCACACCAATTAGCCTAGCCCAAAGTAAGCACTATAAGGCTTGTGTTATGGATACTAGGGTAACGGATAGACATACATATATGATAGGTACATAGATATGTAATATTCATAGAAATATATATAAACACCCATGACTCAGGTACAAATGCTCGTATTCATCATAAAAACATCTGCCCCTACCGGGATTCGAACCCAGGACCGTCGGTGCGAAAGGTAGGATCGCTACCGTTGCACCAAACGGTCGTCAAAAAAATAGGATGCCACTTGAGCTGAGAGCGATACTCAGAGACGTAATCATATTTACGCAAGCCAAATATGAACCTTATACAAAAATTCTAAAAAAGGCTCAAGCTAGTTTAGCTGGTCCTCCGTTAAGTCAAGGTAGCTGGCGTCGGCGTAATCAAGGACAGGGAGTAACAGAGATTGTCCGAGCGCAATTTTAGTGGCAGTACCGAGACGCGCGCGCAGGTTGTAATGTAACGACATCTGCGCAATTAAATCAGTCACCCGGGGACCGCCCGCGATGTAAAATGTTGCGTTCACGCATTTACGCCACATAATTATCTACCTAACGAAATTTGTTCACACTTTCAATTGGAATCGAGGGCAAAATTTAACGGCGGGTTTATGTGAAGGAGGCCCAAGCCAAGCCTTGAGAACTTAAAAATAAATATAATCCGTGCATTTAACGAAGTGACGAAGTAAAAAAACAAGTAATACAATTAAAGACAATGTTCATAAACGTGCAAGACTGTTTATAGAGAAATCGCCTACACTTTGAAGTGATTGTGAAGTGTGATTGTTTTCAAAGTTCATGTAAGTGTTTTTTTTTTGGATTTTTAACTAATTATTTTGTTGCAGCAGAGTGTGTGTAGGGCAGCTAGGACTTATGAAATTTTTCACAAAAATATAAAACTATTAATTATACATTTCTTTATCCTATCGTGTGAAATAGACAAAAATTTACTCCAGCTTTTTACTGGGCGAATGAGTGGTAATAGGTTTTGGCACTTAGAATAATTTTTATGAAAATATAAAATGAGTTAAGCTTGAATTTATTAATGCTGTAGCATAAAATTGTATTTTTTTTTCTTCCAAGTTCGGGTTTAGAAGTAAATGAGCGGTAATAGTGTTTAACACACAATAATTTTAAACTGAAAAATATGAAATGTGTAAACCTTGAATTTATTGATGCTGTTGGATAAAGCGGTTAAAAATAAATGCATTTTTACTCGTGTTATTTTTTTCTCCAGAAATTCAATTCAATTTTGCATATTTTTCATATATTGAAATATTGTATCGTGCAATTTATTGCTTTGTTATACCGATTTTCAAATTGCCTATGCGATTCCTGTGTTTTTTTAGATTCTGTGGTTAAAACCACACCCTTCGCTTTACTCCAACCTATTATTGTACATAAGTTGATTAAATTCTTTAAAATTCGACTTAGTGCATAAGCTATGGCTTACTTTTATGTTAATTTTTTTATTTATTAAAAGTGATATCGATTAATAATGTTATAAATTATAACAAAGAACTTATAATCAAAGAACAAAACAACTCATATCTTCTTCAATTTGACGTTCCTGATCTTTTTTCATTCAAATTAGCAACTTATGAAAATCATTGTAATGTATCAATGAAATCGGAAGGGCGGGGCGGGGGTCGTGTAATCATCTGCTACAACACCGTACGTAGCGCGATTGTAACAGCAATCGGTAGTAGTCCTCGGATAACTTTGTATAACCTTAACTTAATATTTTAGTACTGGGTGATATAAAAAGAAAAAAATCTTGTGTCGTTACTTTCTTCAAAGAATATTATATATATAAATTTGGATGGTGTTTATAAAATAGCGCTGTATAATTAATGAAGATAACAAAAAAAAAAGAAGAGATTATACGTCGCCTTGAGGAACGCCGGCTATAGGGTTACACCATGAATAAAAAATTTCGTCATGGCGAACACGCTGCCTGCGTCTGTGCAGCGTTAAAAGAGTGCAGCAAGGCTATGAGTATGTCTAACATTTTGCGACTTATGCCGTCGAAACCCACCGCATTGGAGGTGATTGACAGCATACTCTTCTTAACATCATAATCTGATAATTGAGCAAAAACAAAGGGAGGGTGGTCGGTAATTAGTGAGTTAGAAATTTTATTTAAGGTGAAATTTTTATCTGCGATGGTAATGCAAGATGAAGAAAAGAAATGGAGGTTAAGAGAACCAATGTTAATTCTTTGAGGAATACTGTTTTCACGCGATTTACCAATCCCGAGTGAACTGAAAAAAATCCAGACATTAGCTGGGTTGCTATTTTCAACCAAGTTGTTAATGTGGCGACGTAGTGCATCCCCAGACGCCGTATTGCAACGATTGCGAACTTTTACATAGATCACCTTATTGTGATCACTTGGGAGTCGTTTGTATTTGCGTCTAGCAACAACTTTTTTATACATCAGTACTTTTATCTCATCCGTGAGCCAAGGTGCGGAGAGGTGCTTTAATTTAATGGCACGGTAAGGAGCATGCTTGTCATGTAAATGATTAATGCTGGTATTGAATTATTCCACCTACATATCCACTGTATCGGCATTAATGACAGGAGACCAGTAAATACTACGTGCGTTATAACGAAATGTTTCGCGGTCCATGCCGTTAAAATTGCACTAAAGAATGATTTTAGGCTTATTTTTTGGAGGACAAATTTTATTGGATAAATTTATGAGACCATGACAAGAAAATTCATGTCCTCGATTTATCAGCTTTGCTTTAACCTGCACGGACTTTATGTTGGTAAAAATTTGTTAAATGATTACTGCATTTAACTTTGCTCTCATTGCACTCTTGCACTCATAAATTCAATTCAATGCATTAAGTGAGCGGTTTTTATACATTTTAACTATAATGTGTTCTATTTATAATGTAATATTTAATTATGTACCAAAAAATACAAAAAGTAACCAAAGCGATTAAGTACATGTAAAAACAAATCAGGTGTTAACCGTAACCATAATTTCTGAAATAATCCATTGTTAAGATTGTTTTTTTTTGAACAAAAATTTTCATTTTCTCTTAAGTAGTTCAGTGACATTGTGTCACTGTCTCTTGTGGCCCTACTCGTTTTATTTACAATTTCAAGCCCTTTCTATAACACTTTTTCTTTGTATTTTTAAATCCTTATTTCTTATTAATGCCTAAAAAGCCTACTGCTGGATGAAAGACTGGGGAAACTTAAGTACGGGCTTTGTTACAATCTCCACGCTTGAGAGGTTGGATAGAGATCGCAATAAAATATCACTATTCGGAAAACGCTGCTCCTCGTTTTGTGTTCTAGCGAGGAGGTGATTGCCTCGGGTATCGTAAGTCGCCTTTTATGATAGCATTAAGCATAGAGCGTTGGTGCTATTCTACTCTATCGTACACCACACCACTGTTAACGGAGTAAATTAAGTAAATATATAGACATAGACGAACTTCATAAAAAGATTGCTCGACGGAATTTGGACCAGACTAACTACGCCAATTCTTTTTGAATGTTGTGGTTACTCTTCAAAGTTATCGGAATTTACCTTCTACGAACCATTTATTCGATACTAAATCAAAAGACGGCTATCTGTACAGACGTTGATAGTTACAGCAGTTTGGCTACCATACTTTGATTTGTGACTTCTTGTCAAAACTCGTATTGTTTCAAATATCGAAAACCAAGCACGTTCTTAAGTTTGCGTGCGCCGAATGGTAAGCGGATATTCTCATTTTTTCTCATAAAGGAATACGATGTTCCAAATTCGTTTATTGATTTAACATGTTTCGTTCGACGACCTAATTGTTTTGTAATTGCTTCGCAAAATTACAGGAAAATATATAATAGATTTTGTAAAAATAAGCTATCGTTTGACTAATTATATTAGTATTTGATACAGCATTAAGGTCCTTTAACATTTTTGGTGAACGATAATTTATAATTGCGTCATTATTAAATACCTATTAAACATTATTATTTACGTCAACGTTATTGTGTCTGCTAAGACGTTATAGTGAAATGTCTATATATTTACTTCATTTACTCCGTTAGCAGTGGTGTGGTGTGCGAAAATGTAGTAGACGCTTTATGTTTAAGGGTATCATAAAGGCGACTTATGATACTAGAGGCAATCACCTCCCCCTAGATCACAAAATGGGGAACAGAGCTTTCCAAATTATGGTATTTTATTGCAATCTCTATCCGGACTCTCAAGCTTGCAGATCACGGAATTTACTGTATCTCACACCAGTCGCACTTTATTAACTAATGATTTAATTTGATTGATAGAGATTTCGTTTAAATTTTGTCATCATCGAATTCACAAAATCAACAATTCGAAATGATTTTATGAAAATGGCTATATTGGTGTATATTTTAGTTCTTAGTGTCACGTTTAAGTAAAAGATTGATAAAAAAAAATTGTATCCATCTTTATATACATTTATAGTCGCATCAGAAATCTTCTGTACGTATGTATGTTGCTGAACTCCTTCTAAGGGGCTTTGTTGGATTTTATTTCTATACATTACCCTACAGGGTTTTTTAATATATTCAAATGGTCTCGACAGGTGACGCTGTGAACTGGCAGTACATCATCTTCCAGATTATTATATAAATATCCTCCAAAATAAAAGGAAATAAGTTACCGAAATGGTTCACACTATTAAGAGCACGATTGATATAATTCAGATCTTACTTGAATCTGCCTATCTTTATATATATAATTCTTCTGTGAGTGTGTATGTCACTGAACTCCTCCTAAACGGCTGGACCGATTTGAATGAATTTTTTTGTGTGTGTTCAAGGGGATCTGAGAATGGTTTAGATTCACAAATCAGTCCAGCAGATGACGCTGCAGTCGGCATAGCAACGCGTGGCCGGGTCAACTAGTCTTTTCATATAAAATCTATATTTACAAAGTTAAAATGCGTGTTTTATAATTCATTGAAAATATTGATTATTATTTTCACACAGAAATAAAAGCTCTTGTTCCAAATTGATTATTAAATAAAAGATTTTTCTGATGAGTGTAGGTGTTATAAAAGCTGATTTCGAACAAAACTTCGCAAAATTCTAGTATACAGTCAAATCACATTATTTAGTATTTTAATAACTTTAAATTTAATTATACATTGTAAAGATGGAATTTACCGTTTCTGTTTTCTTTTTTTAGGGTGCGGTTTCAAATTAGTAGAATTTGTTTAATACGATTTCGCAAATATTGTCTCCAAATTACAATAACTATTTTATTTAAAGTATGATTCAGTTCATCCCACGTGCATCCCCATAGCTCATTAATAATTTCCCCTTTTGCGTTAATTGTCTGTACTGCATATACTAGAATCAATCATGCTCTGTCGATCGTCGTCTGAATCATCTGTGTGGAGGCGGCGTTTCTCACTCAGTCCACCAGATGACGTGTGAACACTATGCAGTACATATACAATCATTTTGATAACCGCAAAATACATATATCATGTCATAGCAGTTTGAACAATTTCACAGGTATGTTAGAACAAGCGTTGGCATTACGATGATCCTATTCGTTGTAAATTCCTTTCAAAACATATACAATTTAAAAATTTCTTCTGGTATAGCGATTTTTCCATATTGCAGTACTAGCTAACCCGGCCACACGTTGCCGTGGCTCAGTTATTATAATTTGCAATATTTTTTTATTAAAAATCAGCAATAGCCCGCTCGTGCGTTCTGAGCCCGCGCGATAGGCAGCCTTTGTGATATTGATTCGTTAATTCTAAAATATTTTTCTAAAATAAAAGTAGCTTAAGTTAATCTTTATTACATCCGCTACCTGCCAATAAAAGTCCCGTCAAAATCGGTCCAGCCATTTCTGAGATTAGCCGGAACAAACAGACAGACAGACAGACAAAAATTGTAAAAATGTTATTTTGGTGTATGTCCCATATATATTCATATGCCTGTCGTAAAAAACGGTTATTTCAACATTACAAACAAACACTCCATTTTATTTATATGTCTAGATGGATAGATAAAATAAAAGTAGCCTAAGTTACTCCTTATTACATCAGCTACCTGTCAATGAAAGTCGCGTCAAAATCGGTCCAGCCATTTCAGAGATTAGCCGGAACTCACAGACAGATGGACAAAAATTGTAAAAAGTGTTATTTTGGTGTATGTACCGTATATATTAGTATTCATGAAGTAAAATACGGTTATTTCAATATTACAAACAGACATTCCAATTTTATTTATATGTAGAGATTGTGAACATTTACTTTACTGTTCACACGTCAATGAAGAGTAGCTTTAATATTCTGTTCCTTCGAAATTTATATAAATCTTATTTTTCTGTAACATAAATCATCTATCTATATTTGACAAATACTTCAGTAAAGTTCTTAACTTTTATATTGATATAATCAATTAAATCAAAATCGAATAAAATATCATAAGGACAGAAAACACATTAAATAATAGGCAAGGGATCTCTCGAGACGATGTCAATAGCTTTCAAATTATCGTCTCGGATACCAGATTATATCGAATAGAGGGATAATACGATGAATCTATCGTCGGTTTGTATATAAGAATACATTTGTCGTACGAATAGAAATAAAATCGTAAGCAATATCAAACGTTATCTCATTACAATCGTTTCATGGTTAAAAGGGATTTAGTTACAAAAGTGTAACTTGAAGAAATTATTCTTATGGTATTGTTATTGATATATTGCGTATAAAACCTTAGAGAGAATAATTTGCTCACCTATTTGTTAACATGTGCCGTTGCGAATGTGCGTAATATCAGACCAAATAAGTTAATCACTGCGCCATCCAAGCTTTTTTATTTTCTTCACTTTACTTTTTCAGTTCCGAAATATTTTATTCTCGTCACTCCAAAGTCGTTTATAATGGTCCATCAAGTATCATTTGTCTAAGGAATTTAGTGAAACCCCAAGAGTTCCGACTTGCCTAATCCAATTTCTACTGAATCTTTATCGAGGTTTCTATCAATCAAATTACATACTTACTCAAAAGGGACTTAGATGAAACTACGTCAGCGAGGCCGAGTCCGTGAGTAAATTCACGGAAAAAGTATCTAACTTAGCTATACAATTACTAGGTCACCATTGCTACTTTCATTTTATTTTTAAATTCATTTTTAATAAAAACATAGACGTAAAACAACTAAAAAAAAGTTAAATAGACAGGAACAAGTCTTTAATATATTATTTAGATTGTCAAATTAAATAAATGGAATCTTCAAATGCTGTCTTTTTTTTAATAGTCTGAATAGTCCATGCAGAAATATCATCTTCTTGCCCTATTCTCAATTTATATTGAGAATACGGAATGATCTTTTCCACTCTTCCCTGTTAAACTTCAGCTTATCATTTACTTCCTTTATATACATATCACTTTGAGGAGGGAAGATAGTAGAAAAGATGAATACAACTCATGTCTCCAACATCATGATACACTTCATGCCTTAAAAAATATATTTCCATCAATCCAAACATTTCTGTTTCAGCTTTTAAGTCACTTTCAAATTTGATCTTACATTAGAGGGTGGATTGAAAACTTTGCGGCCTAGTTAAAAACAAAAATATTTTTATTATTTGACGTCATCTCCGTTTAGCTATATAATATATTTTTTTCATCCGCGTTCCAAAGCTTCTATATTGGTATTGAAAAAATATTCTTTATGGTATTGAAAAAGTGATTTACCGACTCTTTCGACCTATTCATTTGGTTTGAATATTTGACCACCAAATTGTTTTTTTTTAAGTTTGGAAATAAATAAAAGTTGGAAGGTACCAAATCATAAGAATAAGCTGGATGGACCAGTAATTAGAAACTTTCTTGTTGATTGATTGGGGAGTTTCTCATTGATTTTGTTAGGTTGTATTAATACCTTGTATTTCACCTTGTCCAGGCAAAAAATGAATTGTTTATTATTATTTATGAGTTTAGCAAACGTAAAAGTATGACTCACGCGTTCATTGTTTTCCCTTTTGCAAGGTTCTTCTTCCTTCTACATCAGCCAGAAAAGGATATAAGGAATTATACCTTTTCTGGCTGATGTAGACCTCTCAAGGTGGTTCTGTACGTTTAAAACGGGATTGACACCATGTTAGGCACATGGTGTCAATCCCTCTCTATTTATTGAGCGAAGCTCTCTTTTAGGCAACTCACAAATTCGCTTTTCTCCCTCCTGCTACTTAACGGTTCAACCGATTCAAACGCATTTTGGCATAAACATACATGATTATAACCTGACGGACATAGGCTATGTAAAAAATATAGACTTTACCATAGAGGAATAATCACTGAAAGCAAAATTCAAAAGCTGATCACAGCCAAACCGCTGAGACTAATGTGGTCGTGACTAATGTGCAAAAATATTTTTAAAATCGGACGTACCATGGAGGAATATTCACCGAAAGATAATTTCAAAAGCTGATCACAGCCACACCGCTTAGACTACATTGATGAAATTTGGCGCCAAAACTCAAATCGTGGTCGTGACTAATGTGCAAAAAAAAATTTGAAATCGGACATACCATGGAGGAATAATCACTGAAAGTAATATCAGTCTATCGTGACATCCTTAGCATCCCTAAAAATTTACGCTATTACCTTGATAACAGACAAAAAATTCTTTGTTGATTTGGTTAACCATATTTCTTTTCGCTGTTTAGATTGTTGTTTTGATTTTCGACTATAGTGTTTAACTTGGATTTTATCCGTTGCTACAAATCTGTGAAAATAATCTTGCGAATCTGTTTTAAAAATATCGAAACCATCGTGCAAAATCATGACTCATATTCGTTTTTGCTTAACGAAAAGCAATATGGGGACTCACCGAGTGGAAACCTTAGGAATGAACAGGGACCTTAGGCGATGCCTGTAATGTCAACAATCTCTCGTTAGTTAATGTCAGCTATGCCATTATAAGATCACACAATTTGCCGATGTTTTCTTTAGTTGTACAAGTTGTAGGCCAGCCAGAGCACGGGTCGTCTTTTTCGGGCGTTTTTTTAATCCAGGCTTTTATAATTATTATTCGTTATTTAAACAATTTTTGATAATTTTTTATACACTCGAGAGCAATGAATCCGGGTCACTTAAAGAATCCTAAAAATCTCGGAAACTAAAAATGCTAGGTTAATGCAATAAATTGTATTTAATAGACAATGTAATACTCCTTAAATGAAGATATTAAAACTTCTTAGTTATTGTAAAGTTATATCATAAAAAAATCAAATTTGAAAAAGGGCCACTTTCGAAGATGGAACTACGAAATTACAGCATTTGGTTTTGCTTTTGTTTGTAATCTGTCATTTATGTGGGTACATAAACCATGTTGATAGTGCTCTATATTCATTATTCAAGCTGAAATTATGTCGCTTACGCCTGAAGAATGCACCAGAATACTTACAATGCTGGAAACCGGCCGGAGTCAGCGCGATACAGCCAGGACTGTCGGTGTGTCGCTGTCAACAGTACAAAGAGTTCTCCGACGTTACGAAGAAACTGGTTCTAACCTACGCAGACCAGGAACGGGCAGAACCAGGTGTACCACAGCACGAGAAGACCGATACTTGGTGAACACCATGCTTCGAAATCGCTTTCTCACAGGAACTGAACTCACCAATCAGTTTCGACGCCTCGGAGGAAGTAACCCAAGTGCATGGACAGTAAGACGTCGGCTTGCTGAATCTAACTTAAAACCCCTTAGACCTGCAAACGGCCCTAAACTGGAGCGTGGGCATCGTATTTCAAGACTAAGATATGCCCAGAGCCACGTAAATTGGAGTATTGAAGATTGGTCAAAAGTTATGTTCTCCGACGAATCAAAATTTATGCTCTACAAGCACGATGGAAGACACAGAGTGTATCGAAGACCAGGGGAAAGATTCAAGCAAGCATGCATCGAAGAAAAAGTAGCCTACGGTGGTGGGTCTGTACTTGTGTGGGCCGGAATTTCTTCTGAAAGTCGCACAGAGCTGGTGATCATAGAAAACGGCTCTTTAACTAGCGTAAGATATGTGGAAGAAATCCTCAATGATCACGTTGGTCCATTTATGGTCAATTTAGGTGAGGATGCTATATTTATGCATGACAATGCCCGACCTCATACAGGTAGGATTGTGAATGACTACCTTCAAGAGATGAACATTACTCGTATGAAGTGGCCAGCGCGCAGCCCGGATATCAACCCGATCGAGCATGCTTGGGACGAGCTAGGCAGATGCGTAAAACAACGAAACCCTCCCCCAATCACGCTTCGTGAGCTCAAAATTGCTCTCACAGAGGAATGTGAGAATATTCCCCAAAATCGTATAAGGAACTTGGTGTACAGCATGCCAAACCGCGTAAACGCAGTAATGGAAGCACGAGGAGGCAATACGAAGTATTAAAATTCAAGAAAATCGTAATAAAGTTCAAACATTTCATGTTTCCTATTTTTGTTTTAAGGAGAGATCAGCAGTTTTTTTCTTTATGTAATTTTGTGTTAATAAAATGTATGGTGACTCATATTTTTTTACTTTCATTTAAGGAGTATTACATTGTCTATTAAATACAATTTATTGCATTAACCTATCATTTTTAGTTTCCGAGATTTTTAACATTCTTTAAGTGACCCGGATTCATTGCTCTCGAGTGTATATATCTAAAGAAAATTTACTGTGGGTTGAAGAAAAAATATTTTCTTTCTAGTTAATTTTCAATAGATAAAATAACCAGCATAAATAACAAATAGGTAATATCGTCCCTTAGCTAATAACACCGCATAAGTCATTTTACCAACTTCACAGGAGACGAAGAAAACTGTCTATTTAAAAAAAAATCGGTGGAATTTTAACTAAAGTATATATAATAAAATAAGTGTATTATAATAAGGATATTATATATACTTTAGTTAAAATTCCACCGATATTTCGTCTCCTGTAAAGTTGGTAAAAATGACTTACTAACAATCAGCGTCGGACTGGCCATACAGTCGAGGTGGCATTTGCCAGCCGGGCCCCAGCCTGCGCGGGCCCCCCACAGGCTTGGGTTGCGGGGCATGATCTAGTATCCCATCACCATGATCTAGTCTCGGGCCTCGGGATTGCGATCAGCCACCCGGGCCCTTCCGGCCCAGTCCGACCCTGCTAACAATCATAATATAGTAGTATTTCTTTATTAATTGTTATATACCACCCGACGTCTCGAAGGCGTGGTTGTTTTTTATTCATGCGTATTTTATATCTTATAGAAATATGTGATTGTGAATGCAAAAAAAATAATTAATACTTATAAATATGCTGCAGGTAGTTGTTACCTACAACATGAAAAATGAGGCGGGTATTAAGATTAATAAACACTTGAATAAATTCAACGGTTCTTTTTACATAACAACTCATTCCTTATTTTGCCTATTATCGTTTCTTTCTTTCGCTCTCCTTAACATTCTCAAATCCGCCATATAATGTGCTTTCACGCATCTTTTGCATAGTTGATACGTTAACACAGTACAGAGGCACATTTTCCACTTCAATTCAAGCGACGACGTCTGTGTTCATTCTTCATCTATTACACTACTGCTTTGCAGTACTAGTGGTGTAATAGGAGATTTTTCCTGCCTTTTGCGTCGTATTTTATTCTCGTGACCTGTTGCAATCATAACCAATCTATATTGATACAATTTGTAGCTTATAAAAGCAAATAAAGTATTTTAATTATGGATTTCTTTTAGATCTGTAGTGAATCGCCATTAAAGGAGATTGTATTAAATATTTTGATAAACATTTTCAAAAAAACAAATGAATATTAACAATATATAAAAGAGGATGTTATTTTGCAGTGTTCGCAAACGACAGCTCAATAAAAATCACAATGAACTCTTCCGGTTTATTATCTAGCAATAAAAATATTCACTGTTTGGGGTAAGCAAACTAGTAAAATGTATTTTATAACAATGTTGCTTGCAATAATGTAATGCACATTTTTCATTTCATCTTAAGAGATTTTAAACATCGTCGTCTCTTAATTTAACTCATAATCAACAATGTACTTTATCATTTCACATAGAAATATTTAATAGTATCATTATTCGTGCGTGAAACTATGAAATAATTATTAAAAAAAAAAAAAAAAAAAACTTGGCATTCTGGCGAAGGTGAGAAAATACTTCACACCGGAACAGTTGCTCAACCTTTACCAAGCACAAGTTCGATCGTGTATGGAGTATTGTTCTCATCTTTGGGACGGTTCCGCCCGATACCAGCTCCAGACGCTTGAGTCCATTGAGAGGAGGGCAAAGAGGCTCATCGGCAATGAAGATCTTTTCTATAAAAAACTCAAAAGCCTTGAGCATAGACGGAAGGTAGCAAGCCTATCCGTATTTTATAGGATACATTTCGGAGAGTGTGCAGCTGAATTGTACAATCTTCTTCCGCCGTCCCCATTTTATCATCGGACGACCAGACTTACAAACTGGCGACACCGTTATATGGTGGATATACCAAAGAGTCGCACTAAGCGTTTTGGTTCCAATTTTGTGATACGTACCGCTAAGGAGTGGAACTCTTTGCCTGAGTCTGTGTTTCCTGACAAATACAATTTAGGGGTCTTCAAGACACGAGTAAATAGGTACCTTCTAGGCAAGCGCGTCACATCCTAGATCACATCGACGCTTACCATCAGGCGAGATGGTGGTCAAGCGCATGCCTATTTTCTATTATAAAAAAAAAACATAACATAATAAAATGCGTTAGTTCAATATTTTCTTTATGTTTTTTCAAAGTCATCACATTAATTACTTAGGTATCAATATTCATTCACCACTAGTCTATTGACGTCCTCACTTCGATTGCTTCGGCACAGGTATTACCACTAGTACTTCGGCACAGGGTTTACCTATAGATTAAAATGAACGAAATATTTAAGTATTTGATAGAATCAGGCGTCACTTGGCGGAAGTCCATATAAGTGTCTGCGGTTTCTGCATTTATTTGAGGGCAGGTGGGCGGTGCACACTGCTTGAGTTTTGCGGAAGTAAGCTACATATTATTTTTGTTTTACTAACAAAATATTTAATTTACATTAGTGGGTAACAGTCATGCAATTCATTTGTAAAGCTCAGATAATTCTTTTTATTTTCGGACTGAGTAATTTTTTATTGAAATTCATATATGTTACTAGATCAATACGTTTATACGGAACAAGATGCCATGTAAATAACGTGACTTACAATTTATAAAATGTAGTTAATTTGGCCTCATTTTAAATTTTATGAATGCAAATTAAGTTAAGGAACCTCTACCATTATATTCAAATATTTATGTTTGTGTAACAAATTCAATGTAATTCAAAGTTGACTGGTAGACTAGTTTGCCTTTTTTAGACATCAGAAAAATATTCAGTAATCGAAGCTCCATGTAATGTTGTGTTTGCTACGTACTGTTTTTGTAACTTTGTAAAAATACTTTTAGTATTTACCGGAGTTACGGGGGCACTGGTGACCTGTAATAGGGGTTTTATATAAAAAAAACCTATCACAGGCTCCAGTCTCCAACATAAATAGTAATGTATTTTTAGATTTAGACTAACGTTTCACCTTTATGCGGAAGAGAAATAAATATTATTCTTATTCTAAACAGAAACGCGGTACGGCAGCTACGGTAACATGAATCAAAAACTTGTTATATTAGTTTGTGAAGACTCTACGTATCATTTTGCTTACTGATTTAAACAGGCAAATAGAATAATGTATAACTATACAGACAAATGGATTGGCATTTTAACAGTACCTACCAGTACCCATAATAAATTTTTACTTGAAACCTTTTTACCGCTTATACACGATAACAATTAGTTGTTACTATATTGTATTATTTTCAACGAAGAATTTTTTAAAGATATAAAATAACTTTTTTTCTTCCGAATATTTATAACAGTTATAAAATGGCTATGTCCTCGTAAAACTACGAAAGATATACTCGAAGTGTAAAATTTATTGGGTCCAGATGTTTTACGAGTTACCGAGGGTTACCGTAATAGGCTCCCAATTTTTTGTTCATAAAGAAGAATTAACGATGGAGTGTAAAAATCAATAAATTGTAATTTTCCAAAGGCCATCCTATATATTTTTATTACAATTATCTTTTCAATAACTTATAATAATGACCTAGCCGTAAAATGAATTTGGTTATAGTACGTCCCTGTCAATGAATAAGATAGGCTTTGGATTCTATCCGAATCATACTTTTAGGATAAGGTTTTCTCTTAAAACAATGTTCAATATAAATTATCACATTTGGATGTCAGAACATTATTGTTTATATTACAAATTCATAAAAGCCTGAGTTTCGCTGCTATTTACTTTATTTTGTTCTAATAAAATCTGCTATATGAGTGTTCTCCTCTGAAGTAGGTCAAGCACCTCTTGCTTTATTTCAGAATTCGTTTAACATTAATGCGCCTTGAATGAATGTGGATGTGTACCTTGTATCGGTTCGTTAGGTAGACGCTACCTTCATCTTTATATTTACCAAGTTCTTTAAAATTAATAACATTTTTGGCGTAGGTCGCTTTTCTGACCCAGTTTCCTACGGTGACAATAACGAGTTAATTCTTTTGAATGTTAATGAGAATTGACGGAATGGTAATTTTATTCTACAAGGTACTTATAATGTAATCTCGGAAATGGTAAAAGATTTTTTTGAAACGTTAATTACAAGAATTTGCCAACTTAAGAGTTTTATTTCGATCGTCATCTTTTGAGGGTAGTTCTTACAATTTTTTAATAGAATTTTTGAAGAGTGAATTTTGTAAATGAATGTTTGAGTTTTTCTTATTAATTAAAACTCTTTAATGAAAATAATGCGTTAGTGATTTTATACAAATTTTATTTTTACACAAATTATTATAGAAATGTAAGACAATATAACACAAACATTGTTCTGAATCAAAGGTGAAAGAAAGGTAATGCATTAGAGCAGACTTGAACCAATATAGAAAATCTCATTTTCTATAACACATTTTTAACCAGTATGCAAGCCACACGATTACGGAAGACGTCAATTGTCAATAATATGTGTGCTCGTTTTTAATTATAAGGATACAAGCAAAAAAAATAGCAAAAAAAAAAGTTTAAAAAAAAGTAATTTTTCCACAGTCTTTGATACTGATAGTGGGACACGACTTTGCAAAGGATAGCGGCAAAACTAAAGTATCTTAGTTTAAAGTCCACCAATTTTCAGTAAACACCGTAAATTCCTATAAGCCTTGGGTGTTTATGACAACCCACTATTGTGATAATAACAACAAACAACGTAATAATCTGACGGGATCTTAAACAATGATCAGATGGATTGCGAACAATTAGATCTAATACCTTTGTAGAGGCGAAGACAACACCTATTGTCCCACAGAGATCTCCACACCTTGTGTTTGAACTAAATAATTGAACCTTGCAAAAAGGTACGGTATACACAGTATTAAAAAGATTATAAAATTATATATTAGAGAGAAAAACAAATATTATGCATTAGTTAAATACTCAGAGTATCTTAATATATCTAATATCATAGAATGCTCAATTTTTTTAAATAAAAATACAGATTGTCTGGTTATGTGTTTTATTTTGTGTTGCATTATAAATTGTATTAAATCTACTAGATGAAATTGAAATCATTTTACAAATATTAAGATCGCAATCCCTGTAAATTTTGATATAAAAATATTGCAACCGCAGTCGGTGTAGGCGACGCACGCAGACACATAAATATATTATTAAATATGTAAGTTGTTTTTTGCTCGATGTTTTTATTACTATAATTTACGTATTATTACTAGAAAACAAATGTTAGTGTAGTAAGGTTATTTTTAATAAAAAGCGTAATATGGAAGGAAGCCGGCTGCGATTTTATATTTATTTAGTCGGGTAGGTACTTTTATTCGTTAACGAGCGAAAACGCGATCGCGAACGCATCTTGTCCGTATCCATGCTCTGGATCAACAAAAACGTGGTCTCATTTCTATCCCTTATAGTCGGAGTTCTTAATTAATTTGATGTTTGTACAAATTATAAAATAATTTCATTGTTTAATATATTTTTATATGACATTTTATTTACTTAGAGTAGGTACAAAGTAGACGAAATAAATATTTAAGATTTTTGCAAAAATGATTTAAAATATGCTACATAAAACCAAATGATAACCACTTACTTTCCATAAAGAAAACTGTATTAACTTTCTATTTTTTTTTATTTTTCAAAAAAATACGAAAAATATCTTTACGTCGTAGAGAATAAATTTAATTCTTCATTCCTAGCAAAAACCATTGGTTATTACATCTAGGTAGAGTTGGATAAAATTTGCAAGTGGATTTGCCTAAACTAAAAGTGGAAAAGTAATGCTTCTGCATTATATAGAAAGCGGGAGGGCTTAGTAGAACAAAACCTTTGCCGGAAACAACGGCTCTGAAAACTCCAAAACTAGACCTATAACGGTAAAACTTAGTACAATAGGATTTGGCTTAACCACGACGGTTCTAATTTTTATAGTACTGGGTGGCATTTTACATGAGACTCATTGAATTATAGTTCAAAATTAAAATTTTATTCAAATGTTATGTATTTTTTTTTATATAAAATGACAAGAATTTGTAAAAGTCCTTGTGTGACGATCGCGTAAGTAAATGAGCCGAAATATCGGAACCTCAAAATAAAAGAAAATTTAATAATGCTGTTTTAATTATTACTAAAGATTTTGAATGTCACATGTATAGGGGCGCTCGGTCTATTATTATGTATTATTTTTTACACTTGTCGCAGCCACAAAATAATAATGTGATTACTACGTAGTGAAGACATAAGTTCGACATTTGAATACCAGATAGCGCTGTGCGTTTTTACAGTTTTTGTTTTTACAGTACAGTTTTGTGTACGCAGTTCCTATAGTACTTAGCTTATGATTGCATTGTATTCTGCTTATAGTTAATGAATACTGTTAGAGTACAATTGCACCCAAGCCATTCGTAGAGATATGGTATTGAAACCAAAATATCGAGCAAGAAAGGTAATCGGTACCGGTATACAACTCGACCATTTCCAGCTCCTATTTGCGTCTGGAGGGTGACGCATGGCTCATTCCAGCCATTTTAGCTCTACCAGGAACACTTCAAGCACCTTCACTTTGGTGAGACCTTCCCGGAGACTGCCCTGCTAGTGACCCGAGATATTTCGTTCGATAGTGGGCCACTCCTTCATATTTATATTAAAACGGACGGCTGTTTTTTCCACTACTATGCATCCTTTGCATAAAGGGCTGTCGGTCATAACTAATTTTAAAAGATATATTTTAAAATTGCCATGACTAGTAATTGCACCTGTTAGTATGCGTAGTTCTGATCTACTTAGCTGTAGTAGAGATCTGGAGAAAAAGTATCCACCCATGGCATTGAGAGTTTTGCTTGTCTTCACGTCTCTAGAGTCCCAGTGTTGCTGATACAAAATTAATGTGTGTTTGCGGATTCTGTTGCTGAACCAACTGAACGGAGATGAGAGGCTCTGGTCCGATTAGTACGGCATCAGAGCCCCTCTGTGCCAACTGATCAGCTGCCTCATTACTTTGTGACCCTAGATAGGTATCTAGGCCTTATTATGTACGCCTGCTGCATTTAGGTCTAGATGAGATTCATGATCATCCCTAGCCATTGGGAACATTTGACCGTATTGTAAAAATATCAATATAATAATCTTATACGAATAGAGATGCAACATCGCTTATAAAATACATCGATATATTCAAAAGTGAAACATCGATGTTAGAATGATCGAAGTTTATGAACGATATATCGATGTTTTTATAACCACTTAAATATATAAGTATGCGAGTATATTGATTTTTTCAACAAAAATCAAATACTGTTTTCACTAATTACACATTTACTTTAATAGAAAGAACAGAGAGAAGTATTGGTCAAACAAATTTCTTTTTATTTAGGTTTATTTGATTAAAACAGAATTTTAAAATAATCATTTTGATAATCTGGTGCTCAGTAAGCGGTTTCTCTCTTGGGTGATTGTAGCTCCAGCTTCTGAGAATAACCGCTCACTAGGTACCTAAGTTGCTACGATAGGCAGATAGGTCATAGCTAAACTATGAAGTCAGGGAAATAACCCCTTTGTGTCATTTCTCACTCATTTCCCTTTATTAGAGGAGTAACAGAAGATGACATATGAATTTTTGTTTCTGCTTTAGTTTTATCTTTCGTATTTTTTCACATTGTTGTGCGTCAATACTTTATCGTAGTTCCATATCGACGGCGAAGTGCCAATAACTCCTAACTGCTAATTTCAAAATAATACACAAACTGAAAAAAACGTTTCATTTCCTAACAAATTAATAATTAGTAAAAATTTTTTTTTAACATGATGTGCTTGCAACATACGTTAAGGAAATTTTATTAAAACATGCAAATAACGAATTTTTATTCGAAATGACAAAAAAGTGAATTTCTCGACGAATTTCAGTTAGGAGATCTTGGCACTTCGCCGATATGTGGCCTTCAGTATTATCGTTTTTTTCGATTCATCAAAAGACTCATTTGCTACACTCTTTACATTACTCAATAACTAATTGTTTGTGTAATTTATAACCTTCGCAATAGGATCTATAAAATGAATCAGGTTGAAACGAGGATCCAAGGCGGAAGCAATAGCTAACGATGAACATTATTCTAGTTTGTCAAATCTCTTTGAAACTTCTTTGCTGATTTCTGCTTTTAATGACAGGGTGCTTTGAAATGATGGTAAATATTTATCTAGCAAGCAGCTTAAGAGAGGAATAACTTTACTCACTGTGATATAATTAAGGGTTGCAAAAGTAAATAAGGGATTTTATATAAAGGCATTACTCCCTTTTACTGCAACTATGCATTAATCCCTTACCTTTTACAACTATAAACTATATATGGTCCATGTTGATAAAATTCACAATCGATTCAGTGATATTTTTATTTTTGTTATCGTCAACATTGATATGCTTTTGATATTATTGTATATTTGTGAGATTTTGCGATTGTTTTGATTATTACGAGGTTTATTGTTGTGTTGTTTGTATTTTTAGTTAAAACACTTGAACTGCTTTTAGAAGAGCTAGTTTTATCAGCAATATGATTGGAATCGACAATATCGATATCCATAGCAGTACTACTCCAAATAGCATCAAACTACGGGTGGTTCAGTTTTAATTTCTTCGTTTATGTAATCATCACAGGTCTTATTTTTTGCACTTGCATCTCTGCTACAGCCTCCTGATTAACCTCTGGGTGTAATTTCTCTAGATGACCCCGCATATTCGAAGTATTGCCTGACGTTCTCAGATTTTTATTACAAAGTTTACAAACTGGTTGTTTGTCACTGTCACACATCTTAAAATAATTCCAAATTTTGCTTTTCCTTTTAAAAGGTGGCATTTTATCTGTAAATAAAATCAATATTAAGAATTAATTAGTAATAAACAATTGTTTTTCACAAATTATTAAAATAAAAAATATTCGTATTTACATATATTGCATGTAAAAATCTTGATATAATTTAATTCTTATGTTTTAGTTGTTTAATTAATTTTAATTTACTGTATTGTTTTAAATTCTAAATTCGAGTAGTACCAGTGAGTCATATACTTACTTATCAAATATGTTCAATCAGTTAGTAGCTTTTGTTATTTCACACTTAGATATGTAATATTTTTACATTGTAGTAAAGGGTAATGAATAAAAATAGAGAGGAGAAATGGAGGATAAAAAAAATAAGCATAAATTAGTTAAGTAAAAATATTCAAATATCTGAATAACATTAATCGATATAATTTAAAAATAATGTTTATCAAAAAAAACTGAAAATCGATAGATATGTAGCTTTAAGTAATTTAAATGAGTAATATCTTTAAAAATGACTATAAATAAGATAAATCAAAGCAACAACAGCAACTTACACAGACACAACCTAGAAATAAACGTTTACCTTTTTAGGCTTACTATTAAAATAAAAACAATGAATTGGAGTATAATTAAGTTATTAAAATAATATATACTTTTGACTTTATTTTTGACTTTATGTTGACTTTATAATCAACAATTCACAGTTCAGTTATCAAACACAATTAATAATAACTTCACTTAATTTGCTTATGATTGTGACTTCTATGTTGTAGTAAACGCCAAATAACAAACAAAATAATGACATTCAATGTGTGCGAGATAAAAAACTGCTTCGGTTTGTATTACAGAGCGAATGAAACTCTAAATAGAAAAGTCTACTAGCGTATGATGTATCTATCTGGATTTATAAATATGTCTAACCTGGAGGTACAGACACATTTATAAATCCAGTATGTTTGTATAACAGTATGTTTCAGGATTAGTATTGAAGTTTAAGTATGGGAATACCGAAGCCCAAATGAAAATCTCTGAAGGAAAAAATTGCGGAGAGAAAAAGATGACAACGGATAGTGAAGGTTGAAGAAAGGGAAAGAGAGAGACGTAAAGAAAACAAGGGCGAAATATTTACAATACGTTAGAAGAATATAAAGAGAAAGAAAAGAGAATTCAAAACTGTTTTTGGACAATTTTCTTCATAACGTTAAACGTAACGGCATAGGAGAAACAACTCAATTGATTATATGAGACCACAATGCACAAGTATTTAAATGTCCTGTTGAGAAAATATGCAAACTCCCTTTTTGGTACGCCCATCGCGCTGACTGTGGTATAGATAATATTTAAAAATTCGGTAAAGCATCATGAATCTAAAATTTTATGATGTATCGAAACAGAAAACCTAACACAAGATTTTAACTTTTTTATGAGACTTTCATGTTATTTTACTCTTTGCTTCCCAGTTAGAGTTATAAAAATATCTACAGTCACTTAAACAAAATACGTGACCAAAGAAATAAGAACCTATAGTAGACGAAAGCGTCATCTATTATTCCATTATAGATGAATTCCTAATAATGCGAACAAAACTAAATTAAAGGATAATCCTTAATTTAATTAAACATTTAAGTAAAACAGTGAAATAAACTTAGAAGTCACAAAACAGTTATTTTATAAATAGCTCCTGTTATAAGTCAAAGGCTGCCTGGGAAATTATAAATAGATATAAAAATAACTTACCTAAAAATGACACTAGAATGAGACAGATATGGTGACAATAATATAATTAACGACCCAAAACTTATTGCTGATAATTTTAATAATTTTTCGTTAACCAACTCATACATTGACATTGTAAACGGAACCATAAAAAATATTTTTTTTTATGGTTCCGGTAATCCGCAAGATATATTTGATATTATAAAATCACTTAAAAGTACTAATAGTATGGGCTACGATGACATTAATAGACAAAATATAAATGACGTTATATCACCAATAATTGCTTATAATTCTTAATTTAAATCTTATTATTACTAGGTGATGCAGTCGCTAAGCATAAAGCTACGCTAGCACCATATATTGGAGCGGAGCGTAATACCTAAAAAAAGAAAAAAAATTGGAAAAATTCATTGGGAATTTTTGCGATTTTCAAAATTCGTCACAATCTGGTCCTAAACCTGTTGATACGATTCCACACAAAAAATATTAAAATCGGTCAAGAACTCGGGAAATTATGGCGTAACAGACATTGCGCAATTGCGCATCTATAGGTTTCGTTAACGTTTGTTTAGAAACTCGTAATTTGTTAGCACAAGAACAACCAGGATTTAGTAAAAATGAGAGTATCAATATGGCAGTGTTTGAAGATGTTGAAAAAATTATTACTTGCAAAGATAAATTCAGGAATACAAGTTACGGGTCTTTTTACTGACATATGAACATATGACATGACAAAAGCTTTTGATTTAGTAGACCCGCGGAGAAATATTCTTGCGCTTATCAAATTACATCTTACTGACACTAGACGGTGATAACCCAAATTACTAGTTTTTGCTGTCGAACTAAAGGAGAATGCCCATGGCCAGTAGGTACTTCTGTATGATGATTCCTGACACAATGATTTTCAAACAAAAAAGTCGACTATAATATTTTAAGCACTTCAGTATTTTTTTAAAGCTATTCCTTTCGGGGTTATTATTCTCACTATAATTTGTAATCCAAGTAGGTAACCGGACATGTGTTTTACCTACTACTAATTAAACCACTTCGTTAATTATGTAAGGGTTAGGCCAAGACACATAAGTAAATCAAATCGATTAAGAATTTTTTATTATTTTTGTTCATAATATTTTCTTGCAGCACACTCCGATTTACTATATTAAAAAAAAGATATTTGTTCTTCTATTTTAAAAATAATTATAGATTTGATAAGTATCAGTTAGATGAATCACTACTTGTATTATTGAAACTGATACACGACGTTATAAATTAGGCTTCGAAAAGGGTTAAAAAAAACTTTATTACACTACATTATGTGTTTCGATGATGATGGCTGAGTAAGAACTACTGTTATTTGTTACAGTAATCGTATTTATAACTTTGACACAACAGGCATATGTTGTGTCCGTAGGAACACACTTATGGTAATTACTCTCAATAGAATACACATCCAAATAGAATGTCAAGGTATAATAATAGAAAGCATGTAAATATCAAGGGTTTATCCACGACTGTCGTCGGTGTTTTGTAGTTGTACTTCTTGGTGTGTTAATTGTGTTATGTTTGAATTAATAAGTAACTGTACTTCCGTATTTTAACTTAAACACATTGGGCCATATAAGTTTAGGCACTCCTCCGTAGGTGGCTCCTGTGGTGGCCTCCGTATCTCCGCTATGCGAGCAGTAGATACAAGCATAGATATAACCCACTAGAACCCATATGTTTGAAAGGGGAGACGCAAATAATAAATGTCACCGTGAGCATACATGCATACACCCGCATGAGCCCTAAAACAATGGTCTTGGACGTAACCCGGATAAGCAAGTAACGCTGCGCCAGTTGGACATTTTATCTGCATCTCCGTGAGAAAGAACAGCTGCGGTTTTCTAGTCTCGTGGTGATGGACGAGGTCGAGATTAAGACCAGTGCAAACCAGTGCAGACCAGTGCAGTGAGAGAGTGCAAACCTCTTATTATTATTTTACACTTATATTATTGCTCTTATTATTATTTTTCACTTAAATACTTATATTGCACTAAGAAGGAGAGGACGCGCGACCGTTGTTTTACTAGTTTCCTGTTTTTACTTTGCATATTGTTTTGAAGGAAGGTAACGAAAGTCGGAAGTAAAAGGAGATGATGAATGCAAGCTAAATGAGACGAGTCGGAGCTCCATATCCAAGGGTGTCCATTGGGGCCTCTCTTCGGGTCGGTCTGGCGCTAACCGGCCCGATGACGAACCACTAGGATATTTTAAATAAATTTACCCTATTTTTTTGCAAATAAACATATTGTATTCTACAATTTTTAAAAGATTTCATTAATCTAGCCGATGGATTAAGGAAAAATCATGTTTTAGGCCTATAGAAACTGGAGCTTGAACAAGCCTAACATGGAATTTATATTATTGCATTGATTAGGACAGTTCTATGGTAAAATAAAAAAGAAAATTGTATTATATTAACTTATATTCCAAGTAAGTACTTTATCGAAAGGTCGGTTATTTATTAATTTATGCGGAGAAATTTCAGTTTTCACCAAATATGAGAAAAAAACAGTCACATGTGTCACACAAAAATCCCAGAAATTGCCCAAATTTTTATTTTTTTAATTTGCAATAATTATCGGCAATTGACGAGTTATGTCATTGTAAAAGAATTAATTAATTCTTAAAATATATACGAGTAGCTTGATCTCCTGCCGACCGCACTATACTTAATGAATAAACTAAAAGGCTTATGTGTCATGTTCACATGAATTATAAATAACTGTTTTATAGAGGAAACGATGAATTAAATATTACTTAACTAATTGTTGTCACACGGGGTTAATTAAGTACATATACCTACAATAAAACTTGTTCTTGCGAGAAATTTTTAACCTTTGTTTATAATTGGGATTTGGACTTTAAATTAAAATAAAGTATATTACAGCAGATTTTTGCCTATCAACCAATTTTTTGAAAATTGTACTACCGTCTTTTACATACTCTATAACAGAAAGTAATTCGGGTTATGTATTTGATTCTATTTCTTATGAGGACCATTATAAATATCTATTGGACTAAGTAGTATTGGGGTATTTAATATAATGGTAGAAATAAAACATAAAAAAAAAATCGATTTAAACGAATATAACTGATGCGCATTAATATTCTTACGGGAAATAATTAATACAAAATACAAGTACCAAATGCTAACAAATTCGATGAGTATATTCTATCGGTGACGTAGTAGCAGCAACATATAAATTTGTTTATTCCATTTCTTAAGGTCCAATATTAAGATTCATGATGATGAAATCACGCTTTCATCTGTTATACAATTATTTAGATTAAAGTCAGGAAATGTTTTAATCATTGTCCAATATAGTGGCAAAAATGTTCTATTTTGACAAGTTTGACGAGTGGTTGGTGCAACGGTAACAATTCTTGTGATGAGCAGATTCAGGAAAAAAATGCATATTTAATCTCGAGTCCCGATTGTCACTTAATTATTTATTTATTCTATTCGTTCTCTAGTATAAGCTCTGCGTAGTGTGAGTTGCCCAAAAATTTTTTATTTATTTGAAAGAATATTTTATTCGGATGTTTATAATTTCTAATGTAGGTTTTATTTAGAGAACGTTGCTATAAAGCATAAAAATACCATATATTGATAATTCCTGCGAATACACAAATGTCGTTGATCCGCCGCAGAAGCTGTTTTTAAAGTCTTTTTAATTTCCTAATATAGCAAGGCACTGAGAGCTATTTATTAAGCGCAAAAGCTAGCAGAGTGGAAGTCTGTCCCTTGAGGGGGACCATTGTTAAGCGAACAAACGTGACTTTGACTCTTGTCTTCCAATTCGGTGACAGCAATTTAGTCAGGTAAGGATATCATCTTGCCTCCTATTTACGGGATACTACTGTATCGATCACAAACAATTTGACGTCCATGAGTATAAGGCTCCAGTTGCGGTCAGAAAGCTAGGTGTCCTGAATAAGTTTACGCGATATTTTACGCAGGGACAGTTTTCTATTTAAAGCGTAAGTCCGATCGTGCATGGAGTAATGCTCTTACCTTTGGGAAGGTTCAGCAAAATACCAGCTAGCCGCGCCAAGCTTCCCCTTTCTACCACCGGGAACCACCTGGAATGACTTAAAATAATGTTTACGTAAATCTTGCTATGGATGATACTCCTTAAAAATGCATGATATATGCACGAACACTAAAGCGCTTCTTAAATTTAAGGACATATTACCCATCATTATTCTGCTTTTAATGTCAGCATTCTGAAAGTGACAGAGTGGTATTTATGGAGCTCTTGCAGCTGAGCTTGTGTGTTCTGTCGATAGTTATTAATATATTTTATCCACACTCATATTCTAACGAGGTAATGTTATTATATTTTTAGGCTAACTATTATTCTGTCAAAAGTAATATACTATTAAAGGGGTTGCCGTGGTGATCTATTTTGCAACTGAAATCGACAAAAAATGGACGAAATTTTACAAGCGTCTTAACGGTAAAAGATTCAAACTTCTGTACATATCTATACAAAGGTTTAGAAACAAATTGATAAAACAAATAAATTGATTATAACCTCAAATTCTTATTAATATATTGATAAGAATTAATGCAATATAAATATAATAAATTTTATGTGGATAAACATAACCTTTTGAACAATTATTTGGACAAGGAGTTTAGTTTTACGATCTTGTTTTGGTGGTTAGGAAAGCGAGGGGCAAGCCACGTTTGAGTACGTAGCCGCGCAGCGCAGTGGCGTGATTTAACAATTATGTGATTTTTAATTAACATAATTAGTAATAAATTTTAAAGTTATGTATATATATATATATATATATATATATATATATCACAAAAATAAAAAATACATACAAACTATAAGATATAAAATACGCATGTAAAAAACAACTACGCCTCCGAGCCCTCAGGTAGGAGGCGTAGTTGTTTTATACATGCGTATTTTATATTTTAAAAAGTTAGTTGTTCTTGTCTATATTTTAATGAAGTAATTAGTGTTTACGATAAATAAGAGTTATAAAATAAAGCAATTAAAATGTAAGGGGCAATTGAAAGAAAATATCTGTTGAACATCGGAATATATTGTTTCACGTACAGATTAATATCGAACATCGGACGTGACTGGCTCGTGCGGTCGGAAAATAAATAAGTATTGTTTGTTGTCCTCGGGCGTCCATTAGTCGAGGTTTGTCATTAAGAGAATCCCTAACTGTTATGTTATTGCCATTTGATAAGAGCTTTGTTTCTAAAATAATTTATAGGACTTACAGATTTATTGATTATATTTCTCGTTGCTTTGATTTAATAATATAATATAACAAAATATAAACTAAAAATATACATCTAAGACTACCCATAATCTCCTTTACATTTATTTAAGAATTTTAACACTGTAAACCTTTGGCAGTCATGAAGAATATCATATATACCTACTTAGTTAAGCGTCAGGTACTTTTATTTATTTTTTTGTTTTTAGGGCATAAAATATATCGTTGCCGTTCAGATATATCGCCTACATGTATGTAGCATTATTATGTGTGATAAGAAGTATTTATTTAAGCTAATGAGGTACAATGTAGTCAACATGTCTTAGTCGGTAAAAACCCAACTTATTTAAAAATAAATGAAAAAAAAATTAGGTTTCCAACCCATCATATATCTTTATCCAGAAAATCATGAAGTATTATAATAAAGACATTTTGACAAGTGAGCATCCAAAAAAAAATCGTATGTAGGCATATTAAAACCTGTGTGTTTGTTACGTTTAATCTCACCATATTTTCCGGGAGTTCAATTTATCTTCTAATTGTACTGTAAAAATATAAATCTTAGACAATTATCGCCCAGGACCAAACACGCAAGACTAAATTAACAAAGTTAACTATTTAAACTTCAGTTAAATGCTGTACGTATTACTTGTAAGGTACACAGGTTTTAGACACTGAAAATGAAAACTTTCATTCGTTAACTAAGCTGGAAATAAGGGAAAAGAACTCATAGATAACAAAGGAAGTTAGATTTTTGTTGTACGTATATATATGTGTACTCAATTTTTATTTATTGATCTTTATATACCAATTTCAAAATGATAGTACCATAAATAGCGTAGTTTATTCACATGCAATAAATATGGTTTTCATTCAAGATCACATCGGTTGAAGTCATTCGAGTAGTGAGAATCAGTTTAGGTCAGTCGATAAGAGTGCCTGGCCCGTTTAGCCTGCAATATGCTTTATATATTTTTCTATTCTAACAACTACCGATTGATTGATTGATTGACACAACAATACGAAATCTTGGTTGGTTACAGTTTTCAATTATGTAGAGATAAATAAAATTACTAGATAAAATGAAAATTAAACAGAAATCTAATTGTTTGAACAATAATGCGGGATAAATTGATTATCGTAGAACGTATACAATAGAAATATTGTTTAGGGATCAAATATATTCATTTCAATGAGTGAGCATGAAATGGTAAAAGCTTGGATTACATTATTTTAGAACTAACCGAACTCAGGTATATGTAGCGAAATGGTTATATATTGGATTGGATAAATATAATTCTCGCAGATACTAGGCGACATTAGCTGTGAAATTTTAAATGGAAGGAATTGATTTTATTTTTCACACATAGAATATAGTAATTAATTAGTTAAAACTAAAGTTAAGAGTTATGCTTTCAAAATATGTATTAGCACTAGATCTTGGGTTATTATGTAGCACCGTGACGCTTTTTTCAATGGTCTCTTGAGAATGGAGACACAATCGGGGTTCCGTATAACTATTTAGAGTATTGTGCCCTATTATTTAAGAATCAGGTCACATGCAAACCAAGGTCACCAAATCCACACAACGAAATTATCGAAATTCATTTTATAGGTAGGTCCAACTTTAAAACTGGTTTTAAAAGTATACTCAACACAGAGTTCCTGATATGTGGAGGTATGTTGTGTGTGGTAAAGGCCAGTTTGTAAGCTGTCTGAATCGGTCTGTTCGAAAAGTTAGGCTTTTTGAAAAGATATGAGGGACATTTTGATTATTCCAAAATGGAGACTGGCAAAATGGAAGTGAAGACGAGATTCCATTTTCAACAACCTTTTTGTTATTAAAAAAACGTGTAATATGAACCCCGCAAGGGATCGGGAAACAGTGCCGAGCGCTCTGTATTCCTTGAAAGAGCTTTTAAGTCATTTCGCAATGACTGTGCCCACATCACATTAAGTTTGGAAAATATCAATGACAAATAAGTTAAAGACGAAGCTATGAAGCGAGGATACTTAAACGCGAATTAAAGTATTGTCTTATTATAAAGAAGATTTATAACCTATTATAACAGTTCGCTATGGTCTCCTCGTTAAAGTTCAGACCTCCATTCATCACTACTGCAGTTAGTTAACAAAAGCATTTCTAACCTGTAACATCATTACATACTTAATCCCCTTTGTGCCCGTTATTACGAACTTTGATTTTGGTTACTATTTTGTACTCATTATTAGAAACTTATGTGCCCATAATAAGGAATTTCTCTGGAGGAACACAGAACTGAACAAACCAACCTTTTACTAATTATTTAAATAATGAACTGATCATTTGTGGTAAGTTTTACCACCATTAATAGCTACGTTGATATTACGAGTATTGTGACAAGGCGTTAATGCTGTCGGCAGACTGTCCGGCCATGATGAGGGTCACTGTGACCTATTTATTTCATAGTTTCTGAGACATTAATCTAACTAGCTTCTAGATATGTAACTGATCCTATTCGTCTTTTGATTTATAGTGACTTATTCTAACTAATTAGGAATCTATTTCGGTTACGATATAATGTCATGTGACAATCATTAAAGTAATACTATCAACGCAAAACTGAAATTACCTATTTGTTATATCTCCAAGGTAATATTATCGTTCAATTCAATAGAGAGGTATATAGAAGTTTGATAAGGAGCTAAGAGTACACATGATCTTATTTGATCCTCAACAGGCACTGTTATCTGTATTGTAGCTGGGACACGGAAACGTAGTTTGTCTACCATCCTTATCTTACTAAGGATTCGAGATCGTATAAGATTTGAGAATTTGTTGGGTCCATTAGAAATTTTTCTTAAATAGATATTAAAAATATTGGAAAACAATTCATTAAAACAAATGTTAGCAATTTTTGTTTTTTTTTTTATCTCTGATTTGTTTCTACATAAACACCTTTAGAAGTCAAGACAGTTAATTAAAATAATATTGTGTATATGTTCTTACTTTTCGTAAATTTTCTGAACTATATATGAAAGAGATATAATTATATAGTTATATATAACAGGTTTCAGTAGATGAACTTAGTAGATGGCGTTGTGTGTAATATCCTAGAGAAGTCAATACTGTTAATTAGAATAATATTGTTGATAAATATTCTTACAATTCGTAAATTTTACGACTGACGATATGACTGTACTGGTAAAGCCACTCAATGGATGGCGTATTATTCTTTGACAGCTAGTGCGGTTGCGCGGTCCTTTAATTGCATGACACTAGTGCTAGCTGTGCATGTAGGAACTGCGATTTATTAGATTTTTTCAAGATTTCACTAATTTTCATTCCGTTCTCGACCTACATTCGAAATACTTTTTTCTGATTTTAAGCAACAAAGTTCCGTTTGATAAAGTACACATTATGAAATGTTATTTATCCCAATGTGTACTTCATTTTTTATTCATCTTGGTGATATGTCGAAAACGGATTAGTCAAAGCAAAAAAAAAGGATTCCTTACAAAATATATGAGATAGAAAATTATCTTCATATTGTTTATTCATGAATATTTTTGATGTTTTAATAGTAATTTCTAAGTGTTCTAAGGGGTGGAAACAAACCATAGATCATGTAAAATCGGTTCAGCTGTCCTTCAATTATTAATAATTTATTATTAATATTACCGTTATTAATATTACCCCTCGTGGTAAGCTAAACGCTTTTGTTACGAGTGGATCCACGGTCGTAATAAATCAGCGGGGATCGTACTCGATTACTCTTTGTTTTATAATATATATATCTTGATTAATTTATGGTCAATATTCTTGAAGTAATTTGACTATCTTCAATCGATGAGAATGGCAATAAAAAGAATGGTTCTTCAAGATCTGCAGCAACTACTTCATGAACATCTTGCATGGCATGATTGTAATTCAGCTGATAAATTAACACATCATTTATTGATACTGAGACCGTATCAAGTTCGCCGTGGGTTAGCTAGTATATAATACTCTTTATTTCACCAAAAAATTAAATGGTATTAAAGCATATGTCTAGGTAATGGTGAAATTATCTGTACGAGAGATTTCTTCAAGCTTACCAAAGAATTGTGTGTAGATCACCTAAGTAAGAAGGTGATAATGATGGAATTAAAACCATCTTAATTTATTAAATACAAACTATAAATATACATATAAACATACATACACACACACACACACACACATATATATATATATATATATATATATATATATATATATATATATATATATATATATATATAAATTTTTGATATTTTATATAATTTAATATGGAAGTGTTTGTTTATTAGAGAACTAATTAAAAAGAAATAACACAAATATAGGCAATATCTAATTTTCATACAAAAGAACATCATTTCTGATTCAGATTAGTTTTGGAAATATGTGAAGGATTAAATGAAAATAGAGGGCGTATGGATCTACACAGTTAAAAGAACTGTTGTAAGGTATCAGCCAATTGATAAATACCTTGCTTTTGTATTTTTCGAAAATCGTTGTTGTTGTTTCTTTGGGCCCTACTCGTGGGCTGACAGGGCTCCTCATGATTCTCGGGATGCAACCATGAACTTTATAAGAGCATTAGATGAGAGAGATTTAAAATGGGTTTTAAAGTACTTCAGATCGGGAGCACTTTTTAGTAGTAACGATTTTGATATTTATATTGGTTAATGTTGGAGAATTTTCCAACACTCCGGAAGTCTATACTTCCGGAGTATTTTATTGATATACGGTATATTATATTAACGAAAAAGTCGTTGTGCAAACGCGCTCTCCGACCGAAATCGAAAGGATGAATCGTATAATTAATTCCTGTCACGAATTGGCTTACCTTTTCTGCCGGTTTGTTTAATTTAACTTTATCCAGTTGTTAGAACACAAACACTTTGAGCACTTATTGAAATATCGACTTGCTGAATATGAAAATGCGTAACTGTAAGATTTCATTAGATCTTTCAGTTTAATTGAATACAGTTATTTAATTTAACATTATCTCGATTGCTACTGCACTTTAATGAAACTTCGTGAAATCTAAAATTATATTGGTATATTTTTTTTTAAAATTTTGCTTTTTATTCGTATTTGGCAAAACAAATCGATTAACTTAGTGATTTTCTTTCGTATATACACTTAATTATGTTTTATTGCTATTTATATGTTTACTTAAATATTTATTATGCTACCCGGGAGGTTTGATAATATTATTGGTTTCTAACCTCTAACTCCTTCAAAATGCCTTTAAGGGTTCCTGTCTTATACTGCGCTTCTTTCTCGACTGGTATTATGTCTTATAAGCACATAAGGTAGCGTTAGCGGTATAAGGTGATAGGTGATAGAGCAAAGGTCCAACACGCGAATAAACTACTCTGATCTGAATTCGCTCACTACAGCTTTTCAACCAGGGGATTATTTATATTGGTTCTTTAATTGTACTTCGGCACATTGGAGAAAAACAGGGATTGGATATAATTATACTCGTAAATATAGTTTAAAAAAATGTGCTTCGATATCGTAAGGTCTGTCTGACACTAAGTATCTCATGAACGTTCATGTTTTTCCTTCCCACCCCCCACCTCCCCGCGGATATCAAAGGCGTGGCAGAGCGGTTGCGGTCAGACTATAAGCACTTTGAGACCGTTTGTTTGGGGTAAACAAATTTTTTGAACCTTTAGATTGACTTACAACTTGGTGGGTAACATAGTACTGCACAAATGTATATCCTGATGTGAATTAATCCTTTAGGTGGAGTTAGACCCAGGAAATTAGTGTATTGCTTACTCAAGGAAGCAATATTTGTAGATTCATTTGTAGACTATTGGCTATGGAAGACAATATTTTCAAATCATACACAAGTTTCGGCCACTGGATTAAGTTCAACGTAAGGGTCCTCTTCAGGTGGATCCGCTTGTTCAACAGTGTCCCAATACCAGGCACGTACGCAGCCATCGCGAGCTATGGTCGTCACTTCATCGCCGGCAGGACTTAGCATGAATTGGATCTATGTCGTGACATACCATTGGGTAGGAAAAGAGTACAATTAATTTGAATTTAGGATGAATTCAAATTTCCTTACTAAAATTCTAAAGCTAGCTTGTTTTTATATTTAGTTTCGTGATAAATTACTAATTGCTATAAGAACATATCCGATTGAAAAGACTATTTGACTGACTCTGTCAAATATGCCAATCTACGTTTTTTGTTTTGACCTAATTTAATATTCTTAAATCCCTATGCCAGATAATAAAAAATATACTCTTTAGCTTTACGACTTTTACTTTTACGACTAGAGAAACGTGCCTTTTGAAAATAGTTTTCTTACACTAAAGGCATTCGGTCCAGCCAAACAATCTTTTAATCATGCTTTTTCATTGTACGCACTAAATAGAATTATCTAAATTTTGCACGTAGAAAAACATGCTTTTTATTGCACCAAATAATAATGAACTATAATAGTACAGTCTTTCAGTCACTCTTCAGTCAAATTTCTATTAAATGTTGCTTTGTCTGCTTCGTGTCCTCGCTCGTTTCGTACAACAATTTCGTCAGAAGAATCAATTTCGTTGATAGAATAGAAGCATGTCTTATGCAAAATATATAAAAACAAACACAAAACATTGCCATAACATCAAGCCATCGCGCGGTTTTGAGGCCGATTAAAGGACGCTTTTAAGGAAACAAGTTCTTTACGTGGATTTACATGTGCAACGATGATGATAAGTTGCTTATAATGAATAAACTTGAGTCATATTTTGACTCCTTACAAGATAACTGGCCAATAGATGCCATTATTTTTAATCCTTAATAGCGGTGCCATGGTGCAAGTCACTGTAGATCCACGTAAGTGTGTCGGTTTTTTTAATATTTGAGAAGATGATCGGGAGCATGACTAAAAAATTTAATCTTGAGCTTTTTCTTGGTTCGGAAGTTACGTTAAGCCGTTTGTTTGTAAATCTTTACAGTAATTCGTTTTATATTTAAAACTAATGTTCCAACTATTGTTCCAATATTCTTTAAATAAAACTAGTTGACCCGGCCACGCGTTGCTGTGCCGACTGCAGCGTCATCTGCCGGACTGATTTGTGAATCTAAACCATTCTCAGATCCCCTTGAACACACACAAAAAAATTCATTCAAATCGGTCCAGCCGTTTAGGAGGAGTTCAGTGACATACACACTCACAGAAGAATTATATATATAAAGATATAAAGGTATCAAGGTGGAGGCTCAATAAGGTGGGTTTTCGGTCCCTTTCATTTTTGACCTGAAAGTTCCAAAAAATTTTTTTTCTCTACTATATGGACTAACAAATCGATTCCACCCCAAACGGAACCACCCCCAACCCCCTTCCCTCTCCCACTTCCCCAAGAAGCAGAATAATCATATATGACTTAATACATTTTTTTTTTTTGCGGAGCTACTTAGAGTACAGAGTATGAAAGGTTATATTGAGGGGTGGGAGGGGAAACCCCCTCCGGTTTGGGGGTTGTTCCGTTTAAGTCGGAATCGATTTGTTAGTCCATATAACGTAGTGGCACCAAAGATCGACACTTTAAGGAGATAGTGGGCTTTTTCATAAGATTAAAGGTCATTTAGTCATCTTTAAACCAAGAGTAACAATTGAGTATGGTAAAGTATATTCTTGAGATAAGAATAGAATGTATTAAATTTATTGACTATACACGGACTAAAAAAAAATCCCAAAAAAAGAAAAAGTATATAAATCTCCAATCATCGACACCGAATCTCCAGTAGTCAACACCCAGTCATCGACAGTTGCCACTTACCGACACCCAGTTATCGACTGTTGACTAAGGGCCGATTTTTCAATCCTCAGATAAACAGTCAGATAAGGTTTATTCGATAGATAGCAAAATAATGGATTGTTCAATAGTCAGATAGGTTTTATCCGACGAATAACTCTCTTATTCAAGGAATAAATTTATCTGGCCCTCAAACGGCCAGATACTTGTTTATTCTATAGATAAACAGTAACTTTGAGGTTAGTTTTCATGTGATTTTTGGTATTAGCTGGTGAAATGGATATTTTCGATACATTTGACGATATTGCAATCGAGGAAGAAGTCATAATAAACGAGTATATAAATCAAAATGAAAGGAAAGAACGGATTGTAAGAACAAGAGTCGAAAACTTTAACAAATGGGATTCAACAGAATTCCATCGTCGATTCAGACTTACCAAAGAATCGGTACAATATTTGCTTTTCCTTGTAAAAGATAAACTCGAGAACAAAACACAAAGGTAAGTTTTTATATGCTAACATGCATATGATACCTATAAATTGGATTTGTTAATGTACCTAAATCCCACCTAAATTTTGTTTCAGAAACCAGTGTATCTCACCTATGTTACAACTGCTTATCACACTAAGATTTTTTGCCACTGGGAGCTTTTACATCACTCTTGGTGATTTTGGAGGCATACATAGTTCTACTACATGCCGTATTATAAAAAAATGTGTTGATGCCATTGCATCTTTGAGGTCAACTTTTATCAAGTTACCACAAACTGTTGAGGAACAAAGAAAAGTTCAAGAAGAATTTTATAAAATAGCCAGATTCCCTCGAGTGATATCAGCTTTAGATTGCACTCATATAAGAATTCAATCACCTGGTGGAAACACAGCTGAGGAATATAGAAATAGAAAAGGTTTTTTTTCATTCAATGTGCAGGCAATGTGTTCTGCAGATTTAATTTTCCAAAATATAGTTGCACGTTGGCCGGGTTCCACCCATGATAGCACAATATTTAATAATTCATCAGCTAAATTCCACTTTGCACAAGGGGACTTTCAAAATGGAATTATACTTGGAGATAGTGGTTATGAGCTAAACAATTACCTACTTACTCCTTTTCAAGAACCTAATTCACAAGCTCAAAGTCTTTATAATGAGTCACAAATCCGGACAAGGAATGTTATAGAGAGATGTTTTGGTGTGTGGAAAAGGCGTTTCCCAGTTTTAAGCATAGGTTTGAGATGCAAACTATCACTCGCCCAAGATATCATCGTAGCCTGTGCTGTTTTACACAATTTGGCAAGAATGAAAAATGAAGATGAGCCACCCAATGATCCAGAGTTACAAATACCTCCTCAACCAATATTCGCACCCACCATTGCCGATTCCACTAGTGATTATAGACATTTGACAAGGGACATAATACTACAATATTTTCATAATCTAACTTTGGAATGAGTCAAAAACTAAAAAGATGAAAGAGAAGAATAATTTTGTCAGTACTATTCTAAATATATATCAATAAATTTTTTAAAATTTATAATGTTTTTTGTTTAATATTCTTACTATACACAGGAGAAACTACTATTTGTAGACAAAAACTTGTATGCATACTACTAGATGACATCCAGTACTAGAAATTTTTATTCTATATAGCTTCTATATTAGAGAATGTACAATCAATGATATTGTATGACTTGACATGTAGTTTTGTGCTATAGTTTTTGCTTTGAGTGTATTATCACTTTATGATTCAAATAAAGAAAGTAATATTTTTTACCATAGGAAGAACACACAGGTACATGTGTACAACAAAACCAGTAAAAATGATCATGAATATTTATTATACTTGCATATTTTTATATAACAAATCATTTGTAACAACAGGTGCAGAATTTAACTTTTGCATAAGTATAGTATGTATCTCTTGTTTCCTCTTCTCATCATTCATAAGAGATTGAATTTTCAACAGATGTTCTTGTTCTTGATGTTCTTGCTCCTTTCTAGCAGTCGCTATTTGCAGTTGAACAAGTTCCAAACGAGCAGAACTTAATTGGTCCAATTTGGATGTAACACTTGCTCTGTCTGGTTTCAATATGCTTGAAACTTTAGTTTTTAAAGCTTTTGGGTGCCATTTGTCCCATTTGTTCTCTAAAAATATATAAAAACAATGTAAAAAATTAGTAAGTAAATAAATATATCTGTTCTTCAAGAAAAAGGGAAGTGTTTCTTTCTCATAAATTATATTTTAACATCCCACAGAAGTAAACAAGCAGACATAAATTTATGTTTGTATTTTTAAAATAAACTTCAATATTATAATTATAGATGAAATACCTTTATGCGATTCATTGTCATCCTTATTCAGATCAAAAAGAAATGAGTCGTTCATATCTGAAACAATCAATAAAGTTATGAAAGTAAATATTTAATATATTGATTAGCTTATACACAATAACACATGCAATACCTACCATGTATACTAATATTTATATCTTGAGTTGTGTCTTCTAGAATGGTATGTTTTGTAGGTTCATTCATATGAATGGGCGTCATTTCTGGGTCTACTACAACTATGTCATTGATTTGAACTGAAAATGAAAAAAACAAAAATTAGCGTTGTATAGTTTATTATATGCTTCAAAAACAGAAAACAAAATGTAGTATGTACATACCACTACTACCACTTGCAATTGTATCACTGTCATGTCGTGATTCGAGCCCTTGAATATTTGAGCATATGCTCATCACTTTTTCTTCCACACCAGTAAATTCAGGAGCATTGGATGGACCTCCTCCTGTTTTATACATCTCCTGCCTTTGGTTTGAGGATTTCTTTTTAGTAGCTTTTTTGAGTCCTTCATACTTTAACTTTAACGTCTTCCAAGTTCGCTCTATTGTTGAAAGCCCACACGAGTTGAAAGACGTTTCAATTTTCTTCCATGCAAACTCTTTGTCTTTGTTTATAACAGCATCCGTCTTTTTATTTTCTATTATATGTTTGTATCTTTCGACCAAACTCACAAGTAATTCCACCTCAGCATTAGTAAAATTAGCAGATCGCTCTCTCTTTTTGTTTTCCATGACAGAAAAATAAGTATTATATAGAAATGAGCGAAAATAAAATAGTCCAAAACACCACGGCACAAGCACAACACAACACAGCCAAACAAAGCAATCTCAGGACGCGCGCGTCTGTTTGACACATGTTTGACACAAGACAATGACAGCAATCAAAGAAATAGTCTGCCCTGCTCTAACGTTTGTCTACTTTGTATATTTGTTTCACCATCGTGAAGTTGGTGTTTTTACAGATGAGTTAATCGGTCAGTTAGTTATTCTCAGAATAAAAATTGATTGAAAAACTGACAATCACTTATCAGTGGAATAAAGAGTCTAATAACTTTATTCCTCTGGTAGTTATTCGGACTTTTATCCAGCGATTGAAAAATCGGCCCTAAGTGTAATGCGTATCTGCCAAATCACCACACCACCCGCTTATTGAGTCATAAAATAAAATTAACTGTTTAAGAAGTACTTATTCATTTATTATTCACAGTACAATATCCATATATTATACATAAGTGTATTAATCATACAAATACGTAACAAATAATTCTCAAAAAGTTTAAATTGCAAAAATCAACAATATTTACTGTAAAGTTATTCTTACTTAACCAATTATTAAATATTTATTATTTATCAAATCACTCTTTCGGTTCGTAATTAAATATCTATTTAGAAACAACGTTTCCTAACCATTTTCGTTAAAATTATGAATTATTATAACTATATAACAATCAGTCATACATAGTAGTAACAAGGTAATAAAGTACCTTGTACTAATATAGTATTTGCAATGTATTTTAATGTGTACTAAATTCAATCAAAAACATAACAGACAACGTAAATGAGATCTTTTTTCAATATATAATTAGCTTTTGCACATATACCTACCTACGAGATAGTTTTGTAATAAATATTATTTAGTTACTTTTTTATTAATTATAAGGGATGCTTTTATAAAGATTAACTACCTAAGCACTTATAGTGCAACCCATTGTTGTTTTTCCCGAAATTTTGTCATGGAGCGTAATCCTAGGTACTCCGAAGCGTTTCGCAGCAACTGCAATCTTTTCGCCATTTTTAACAGCTTTTACAGCTTGTTCTAACTGGTTGGGTGAATAATTTTTTCTCGGAGCCATCTGTAAGAACCAATCATCGACATATATTATTCCCCAATAATCGACACCTGTCGATTACTGGTAGCTCGACTCTAATTAGTTTACTTCAAATATCTACTAAATGCGCCAAGTAATAAGAACTATATTCGGTTGTCAAATGAAAAAATATTTAAAAAAATTATTATCGACACGTGTTGATTATTGGAAAAGTCAGTTTTTGAAAACCAGTGATCGACACTAACATTTTACTAATATCAACATAACCTTAAAATTTAGTTTTAACAAAAATCGATCCTATAGTTCTTATAGTAACTCGTAAAAAAGATAAAATTCAAATAAGTTACAATACAGTAGAGTAATTAACAAAAAATGTACTCACTTCCTTAAGGATTTCACTAAGAAATGTTATTATTTTCACCGGTACTTCAGCCGCAATCAGTTGTTATATCGCCATTTTATGAACAAAATGGCGGATTTTGCTTAAATGTCAATAGGAGCCAGTCAAAAGTGTGCTATCTATGGTACAGTGTTGCTATATTAAGAAATCGATTTCTTACTCTTATTTTATGGAATCAAAAAATAAAGTGTCGGTTATTGGTTCTTGTCGGTCATTGGTGCCACTACGTTAGTATATAAAAAAATATTTTTGGAATTTTTAAGTTAAAAATGAAAGGGGCCGAAAGCCCGCCTTATTAACCCTCCTCCTTTCTGAGGTGAAAAAACAGGAAATTATTTAGGCCTAATATTTTTAGAATAAATTTATTTTATCAATTATTTTTAGAGTCAGTGCCAACCGACAATTGCATGCAAAGCGAATCGTAAATCAATTGTTATTAAAATTTAATGTTTGTCGATGAACAGTATCGTGAGCTTTTTGTTTGATGATGGCGGTCAGTTGACTATTGACCTAGACACCTAGATAGCTAATGTGTGTAATGTTCGCAATAATAACTTAATTGCGATATGTGTGCTGCGTGTCTTTGAGAAGTTCCTTGGGAAGAAGATATTGCATGATCAGTTGACCATCGATACATACCTCCCATTGCTTGTATTATACCTTCATGCTTTGAAGTTTCTCTTTCTTTACCTGTAATCCATCATGAGATCTTAACCTATATATAGGACTACTCTGACGGTAAGCCTAACGAATAAAAAATAATTTTCCATATCGATTCAAAATTGAAGAAGATTTTGCTTAACATACATACAAAATTGAGTGATTGATCGAATTTGAGTTGATTGAGATCGAATTGAGTTCTTTCCCTTTTTGTTGTAGTAGGTTAAAACGACTGATTGTGGTGAAAAAGCGAATGCCTTTCGTATTTGTTGCTGGAATATATTTTTAATTCTTAAGAAATTACTGTACGGCTTAATACATCAAACTACTATTACTAATTATATTTATCGTTTTACGATATTAAACACACGGATGGCTTTGGATGTATGTGAATGTCGTCACAGACAAACTAAAATTGCCTACAGGTCGTAAGAGTTACCACATAGAATATGTAATGTTTCACATTCGCCTGAATTGATTTTCACCCTCGTCACTGTTCCGGTAAACTAAATCTAAAGTTGTTAGTTGTGAACAAATGTTTCTACCAGTTCGTTGGTTATAAATACTTGTATATACGTGTCCATCTAACTCTATACTCTATATTCTATATTACTCTATATATATAACCTGTGTTAACAATAAGCTTAGTCCATTTTATTATCTGATTACTTGGTACGTTATTTCGTTGCTGGCAAAACTTTTTAATAATTTATTTAATACCAAGACCGGACTTATTTCTTTAGACATTTTGACGTGACAACGTCTTATAAATTGGTTTGCCGGGTGACACTTCAAGAAACTGCGTTACGCTCCGCTCACGTTATGCGCTTACAATGAGAGCGAGTGAGAGGCACGCGTCCCTTCCACTCGGGCATGGTTAGCCCGCCTAAGAGCGAGAGAGACAGACATAAAAAGTGGAAGGGACGCGTGCCTATAAATTAATGTTTTAAATATAATTCTTTGTATAAATAAATGTTTTAAATGGTTACTATTATTTCATCTTTCTTCCTACTATACGAATGAATATTCACATTAAAATTATTTTACCACTCAAAGTCGTTGTCACGTAAAACTTTCGCCCGTATACCGACTTTACAGGCAACCAACCAGTTTTTTTTATCAGAAACTTTCTCGGGTGACATCAAGGTAAATTAGATTGCTTAAATATCAATTGTAGTCAGACTAATATGAATAAAAATATTATACAAAATACCCGATTTCGAACATAGTATTAAGAGTAGGGCAAGAGTGAGTAAGTCCTTCTATTTTACCCATTAGCTCTAAACAGTTTATTTAACTGGTGTTGTAAGAATTTATAAATAACATTATCATTCTTTTTAGAGTCTTACCAGTCTAATTAAAAATATATGACTTACGAATATAGTGACATTCAAAAATGACACTTCGTTTCGTCATACATAATGGTACGTACCTATATTTCAGTACATAAACAAATCACAATATAATCTCAATATAACAAGACATTTATCTGATATAGAACTAAATCAATTTTCACAGTTTGTGACGCCCACAGTTTCAGCAGTCAGTCAGTTGACTGTATTGTTAATTGCAATTGAATTTTATGACGTTACATTGCACTCACGTTAGAGATTGTATACTCACCTGGAATCTTCAAACATCCGCAGACTAAAGACGAATGAAAGGATAAACTTTGTAATCTGCATTGAGATGGTGGGAATTGGAACAATGTTCTTCAATGTGGGCCTCAATATTCAAATTAATACGGCGGCGTAGGTTGTTTTAGAAAGATTCGTTAGGTATACGATGTATGATTTATGTTAATGCTGAATTAGTCTTAGTACCTTTATTAATTAACTATATAGACATAGTTGAGCCCTTTATCGGATTGCTCGGATTGAAGTTGCTTGAAGTAATAAAATTCAGGGTGACGAGTTGGGATTGAGCATGACTCACAAGAACTCTGCGCGTCATCTACAAACAACGTATTTACAAATCCTTTAGATATATAAATACTTATAACGAGTGCAATGAAATTGTTATTGTTATGTGTTTTGAAAATAAGTTATTTAAAAATCTTAGTGATGAAATGAATCGTTAAAATAAACCTCTTTAATATTTTTTAATTTTTAACTGATTACATCTAAAACTTTGGTTCAATCATACGACGTTTGAGTGATTTGTTATATATCAATGTAATATATATGTATGTCGATCCGTTAGCCTAGAATCTATTAAACAATTTCTTTTGGACTGGGCTAATTGGTGTAATGTAAGAAATATCATTATGCCTTAAAAACAAATAATTCTGAACTATGCTTGAAAACAGCCATTTAACCTACTTTTGGTTGAAATTAGTTTTGTTTCCCAATAACGCGGTTCCTTGAATAAAAAATAATCACTTTATGAAACTGTAGAGCCATAGTAGAGCAAAGCTTAAGACTGAAACGGTTGTTGGCTTGCCACGCCATCGCGTGACGGCAAAAGGGCTACAATTACACGTCGACCGGCCCTTCAACGTGCACGCAACCTTTGAGGAAGACGTGGTTGAGATGGAGAGCCTCAAATAAAATTTGTCTGTCTACCTTTTGGCAGCGTAATTAAAACTGGACATTGATAAGTTAGTGGTTGGGATCGTTTCTTAATTGAATTTTTCTGCTATGAAAGTTTCCGTTTTAAGGCAATATTTAAGATTGACTGAAATATTAGATGAACAATGAATGAATGATCAATTAAAGTATTATTTGATCATTTAAAAAGTATGTTGAGGAAGGGATTTTTATTTTGTACCTAGGGACGCTATATAACGTTTATCATAAAAATGGTAAGGTTTGGTTTCAGTTCAGTTTTGTTTGTCGATGCCATAAACCCTCTCGTTTTTCCTTGAGTTGCCTTATAGTACCGCCGAGGTTAAAAAGTAACGTCGTCTTGATCAAATGTTAGATTATCACTCATGTTAATTTGCATATTTTTGGAATTTGCTTCTTAATAATAGATTTTCTTATAAGGCGGCAAGAAAAATAATGAAGAGTAAAATTTTGGGATCGAATGGCAGCGTTACGTTTTTAGTGCGCACCTTTCACTTTTATTTTGAAGTAACAAAACTTCAATTATTTTATTATTTTCTATTCCTGTTCAAAGACAATCGTTATCAAGGAGTAATCTCCAGTTACTCTAGCTGACACACAAACATACATTACTATATCAAGATACTTCAAAAATTAGTGATAAGATAGAATAAATTTCTATGCAATTGGCGGTACGTAATAAAAATAAAAAGAATACCTTCTGCGAAATATAAGCATAAAATTCACTTTTGAACCTATTTTATATTAAACGAACATTTCTCGACTGCTTAAAGCAATATAACTTTCTGACATTTCAGTAACATGCACATTATACGTAACGTTATCAACGAACTCTGTCGTAGACAAATATTCTAATTTCCTTTAGGAATACGCAAATCGCAAGCCATATCAACATGTCTAAAGATAAAAGCGAAAATATAATTAATTCATTGATGATACCTCGCGGCGGCGAAACTCATAAATTACTTGAAATCCCCGCCGACTGTGTATAAATCATGTGAAATATGAATTTCTAGAAAAGAAACAGAGATAATGAAATGAGAGGAAATTGGGAATTGCTCTCTTAAAGACGAAGGTAATTCGGTTTCCCTGCGGATGTTGTAATTAAAACAAATATTTGATGTTGATGAATAGACGTGATTAATTAGAATAAATAGATTGGTGCAGCCCCTCTTCATCGCAATAAGCGAATTTAAGAAGTAAATATTGCCCTGAGAGGATAAACTGATGATAAAATTGGATTCTGAGATAAATGTTGAAAAAGCAATTATGTTTACTCGGTACTTCCTTTGATCAACAAGACACCTACCTGTCTTCAAAATAAAAATAACAGTCTTATCCAAAAAGGATCCGACCGTTATTATTTTGTAAATATCTAATAGAATGCACGTACTAACATTTACTTCTGAAGTGGCCGATTTCTATAGATACGTTGAAATTTCTTTTATATCATAACAAATAACAACGTATTAATAAATAAAGTATTAATAGTAATTCAAGATAGTGGTCATTACTATCGACGCACCTTTGCTATATTGATCTATTGTTCATTAGCCTTACTAGCCATGGTTAATTAGTTCAATTATGTTACTGAAAAATTGAATACTATAAGGTGTTAGAATTTAAGAATAAGTCCCCACGCTCATATTAGTGCAGCTTTTTTCGTCCAGATTTTCGGTACAAATAGTCTGGCAACCCTTAAGTTTCCGTGTGTCAGTATAAGTTGCTAAAGCCACTGCATAGATTTGTTTTGATCCGCAGATTTGCTATAATATTTTGTACTGCAATTTCACACAGAAATTTATAGAAAATATAAAAGAAATACGCCAACAAAATTTGCTTTTCTTTATGTTAGCATTCAGTTGTCATCATCAAGTGTCGAGTGCCGTGAAAATTGTTTTGTTGTGATAATTTCTTTATAAAAAGTTGGTAGACTGGAAAAAGATATCATCTTTTTCCACAGTTTTTTTAAAATGTAACAAGTATGAACAAATGTATTTTTTGTTTAATTAGTGTATAAATCAACTTCCAAAATGATTGGTACCGCTTCAGGCGCGCACAGTTGTTTCTCGACGTTATTATTACACAATGAAACCATATCAACTATTGTAATCGTACATTATAAAAAAGACAATTTACACAATTATATACATAGGATCTTCGATTCAACATAAATGTTCTTATAAGATAAATTATTTTAATAGAATAATGCTAGAAAAAATCGACTCGGCTCACAACAGAAGCTGAGAGAGCATTGCACCGGACTTTCAAGGGTTGCGGGTTCGTTTCCCCTTCTGAGAATTCTCTTGTGAGCCGATTCGATTTTTTCTAGTATTTTTCTATTATAATAATTTATCTTAAAATATACCATTGAAAATCTGCATGAAATATATCAAAATATATTTTATCAAAAATGTTTTATTCTTTCTTATTATTCCTATGAAATCAGCAAAAACTTATTATTGAAATCACACCTCATTAGAGAGATAACTTATCAATAAATTTGTTTATCTGTTATAAGTGAATTCTAGTGCCAAGAGTTTAATTTTTACGCATGGTTAAGCGCTCGGTGGTTGAGGGCAGGCATAGATCATGTTGAATTTTTTTATAAGATATTGATTTCTTTTGTAACACACGTCCTATTGTGTCTTAAAAAAGTTAACTTTATGATCTACGTAAAGATATTTTTAGAATTAAAAATAATCAATTATTTTCAAATTCGACTACAACTCCGAAAACTCATCATATAAAAAGTTTTGATTTCATATAAACTATAATAAAGTTAAGAAATAATGTATTTTTAAGGATACATAACCTTCATAATGACAAAAAACAAGAAAAAGTTAGATAAGAAAATTTTTTCACAATATGTTTCCTAAAATCACGCAAGAACATAAGTTACCCAACTAAATATGCGTAATTATTATATTTTATCTTTATTAAAATGCACTTGCAAAAGAAATATTAGTTCTTCTAAATAATCATCTCATTTCGAACGAATTCGAACAAAACAAGCATCATTTTGATTACTGATAACATAAAGTTAGAGATCAAAAGCACTTAGGTTTAAAGTATTTTTATTTCTGATAGGAACAAACAAAAAAGTTCACTTTACATGAGATCTACAATTAATAAATTTAATTAATCTGCAGCTATTTTATGAAATATCATTGTTTGATATTTTCAAACATAATAAAACACGCAAAACTCACAACATAAAGTAAGCGGTCACTTTTTATGCTGTTACCCTCCGTTCACGTCTCAGTCCGGAGTGTAGTTGTAAGTACAAACAAAGCCGGGAAGTACATTCGATCGGTCGACGGCCTGCAGCAGGACAGCTATGGAGTCGCTAGTACCATTTAAGTAAACATTTTTTTCAAATATAAATTATATTTTTTTACCTTAAACTTTTGTTTAAATGCAATCTATACCAATACATTTCAGTGTGTTTTTGGTGCCTGATTATTGCATGTCTAAAATTTAACTTTAATTTTTCTACTCATTTAGCAAATAAAATTTGAGTTTATTGTTATGTACTTTTAAGTTTTCCCAATTTTTTATATCTTCCGGGAATCTATGAGTTGACTCCTTCATAAGTTAAATTCTTTTTACCGTAAGTGACTGTTCTTGGTAATGGCACCCATAGTTTGTTCTTTTACCTCAAGTTGTGCATAATTTGTCTTTTTGGAATATTGATTTTTGTTACATACAAACATTGTATTTGTTATAATCTTTTAAATTAAAATACATAAGATAAACTTATAAAATTAATCGAGGTCAACTTATTTCGTTTTTCTGTATAACAATTCGGTATTTTTACGGAAATTCATACGAAACAGTACTTTTATAATTTTATTTTGTAGCATTTTATAAAACTGTATGTGCTATTTGCGATAAGATATTTTCCGTAGTGATCCTAAAACCGGCCTCAACTTTTCCCCTACATGCTCCATATGTGGTTTCCAGGTCAATTTGTTATCAAGCCATAAACCTAAATATTTTTCTTTGCACTTAACCTTCATACACATGGGTGTCGTTAAAATGACACTGGAGGTAATCTCATAGACTATTAGATTGTCTTTTACGCGCCTGCCAAGCGTGGAGATCATGACAAAACCCTTAATTTTTTTGGTGAGGCTTCCGTCCAACAGAGGACGATATCATTTGGCTGAGATGAAAGCTGTCCGATGTGCCTCAATTATTAGATTGTTTCCATAGCGTTTAGAAAAGTAATTGGGAACATCGTTAGTATAAAAATCAGGTTGCACAAGTAATAACAAAGCGATAGTGCCGCGCGCAGCAAAAAAGGGTGCGCTATGAAATGGCGGTTTTAGTTACATAATTTGATACGCGGGGCTCTTATTTGGAAGGGTTTCCCGAGGTTCAACCATTGCAACACGCGATTTTGACTGTCATACATCATACTCCTAGATTCGATTCTTGCTTGATAAAGGCATAATATTGGTGCGATTTGTTCCCGTTTCATGGTTATATGGTTATGTCGCAGGGAAGTGATAAAAATAGGGGTTTGGTCATATCTGGGATAAAATTTCCAATTACATGATTTTAATTTTTGACTCTCGTTAAGTCTCCAAGAGCATATAATTTGCGATCTACATGCTTGTTCTCCCATCGTGTTTCTGTGTATTGCATGCACTCTGCGGGCATTAATTATAATGAAAAAATACTACTTTCGCTGGTACACGAGTGAAATATATTTTTCGTTTGATTTATATTTCCTGTTATTTATACACACCATACACATACAAAATTGATTTCATAGGGATTTATTTTTGTCTTTGAATTAAGTCAGGGATTTGATCATATCACCGATTATTTTAGGGAAATGACACCACAGAGTTGATATTTTATCATCCTTTGTTCTCATACTAAATCCTTTTTTACATTCACACTAAATACCCTAGCCCAAAGTAAGCACTATAGAGCTTATGTTATGAATAAGCTCTATAGTGTATATATATTTATTTATTTATCCTAGTATTCATATATATATATATATATATATATATATATATAGACATACATTTTTGTTTCTGTTCCAAAAATTCCATTAGTTTAGGTTAGAGTTGCAATTACTCTAACGCGACACATAAGAATATCTTACTAACGATTAATTTTCTTACTGGGGTAATATAAACAGCTTGTTAGCATTACTGACACGCGAGCAGGCTACGTTTAGTTGGCCGTAGCAAAAACAATTAGACCTCAGGTCGACAATAGTAGCTATTTGGAACTGCTATGTGACTTATTTATGGTCATCGCGCAGCAAGTGGCAACGGAAAATTATGTGCGCTTGAATTTGAATAGGAAATTGTCGAGGCTTAGTGGTATTCACGGTGTGAACCCAGTACCGTTAGAACCACAACTTCTGAGAAGCTCAGTTTCAAAGATATTCCATTGCAAAGTATTTTGAGTAGAGTTTTATTGACCGATTCAGGTGAAGTAAGATTTCTAAGAAATTTATCTGAGTGCAGGAAGATCGCTTTCGTCTTTGGTATATTTACGCTATCCTAAATACCTAACTAATCAAGCAAGCCATATTTAGGAAATCAGTATTATCATAACCAAGTCTTAATTTTTAAATATAGTTTCTTTGATCTAAAAATAACAACTTATTTACATGCGATATATTATTATTAAATAATATTTCTAGTAATAAGCGTTGTGAATCAGATAAAAAGGAATTTTGTATTTAAGTTTTGCTCCGCATTAGCACATACTTAAAAAACTTGTAATTATTATAAAATTAGAATTTCTTAGGTAGGGCCATATATTCAATGAACTTTGTAATAATCAGCTTCATTGTTCGTTTCAGGTTCAGCTGATCATAATGGAAAACCATAGAATAACGATTTGAGGTAAGTTAATAAAAAACATCCATAAATCATATTATTTTCGAACGGTGCCGTATAAAAATAGTTAATAAGCAATGTTTTTATTTGGGAATAATCTCTAAATATGTTGTTATCTCTACAAGAAGCATCGATCATCCATCACACAATCTCCCACTATTGCCAAAAGGGAACTTAATGGACATTTAATGCGATATTTTATCCAGAATACATTCAATATGGGAACGGTTAACTCTATCTTATAAATATTTGAAAGACACGCTTTTTGCGGGATAAACGTTCATTAGGCTTGACACTGATCTCACTCATAACTAAATTTTGATAAGAAAAGATCCAAAATAGAATACATAAAATAATTAATACAGAAAATGCAGAAAATGACTGCGAAATGAAATTGGGGAACGGGTGTTGCTACACCCGCATTTTCGATTTGGTAACAAAATTAGGCTAACCAACTTTCTCAAAGTTTACAGAAACTCCTATTACGTATTAACATTGTTAGTTACCACTGCATCGCATTACTGCATGTTACGTATGTCTGGTTGAGTGGTTTTTGTTATTGGGATGTTGCGCCACAGGTTGTGCACTTTTCGAGCTTGTATTATGAGTTGTGTCTTCATCAACGTACTGCCGGCAAATCAGTGCAGTTTTTTATCCCGTGTCATTGCGCAGATTTATCGTATTCACAAAATACCAAAAGGAACTAAAAGTTACCGAGCTTTGATATACTATAACTTTGTCTATTTTGATCAATCTCTATTAAAAGTTTTGTACTACACGATTACTACTTATAATTTAGAAAATTACTATCCCCTCGATTATTTGATACTTATAAATGTGTTACATCAGATATTGTAGGTGAAAAGTCGTACCTTGAAAATTCGTCCGCATAGAGTGGGTACAACTCTCGTCTGCGACAAGTTGATTTTTTCTTGTAATAATTTCTTTAGATATAAAAATCTAGTACTTAATACCTTAAATACCATAAAGTAAAAATGGTTAAATAATAACTTTTTTCAGTGTCACAATCAAAATAATATTTCTCATGGACATGCAGATTTTTTACTCTGGAGTACCACTCGTGCATTGTTAACCACTACTTTTTAACAGTTTACTCTGACCGCTGAGCTACCGAGACGCTGGCAAACGTTTCGAATTTTACAAACGTATTTCAACTTCTACTATGAGCTATCATCGTTCCACCAATTTTGAACGCTAACTGCTTTCAACATCGAAAGTAATATTTTTACAAATATTAAACAATCGATTAAGATGGAACCAGCTATAATTATGTTTTTAATTTAATTTTTTGCATTCAAAATGCAATATTCTCTATAAAATATAAAATACATGTGTAAAAACCAACTACGCCTCCGAGCCCTCAGGTAGGATTCGAATCCACGACCTTTCGCAATCCGGGCGAGTGCTCTGACCGCTGAGCCACCGAGACGCTGACAAACGTGTCGAATTTTACAAACGTATTTCAACTTCTACTATGAGCTAGTATCATTCCACCAATGTTGAAAGCTAACTGCCTTCAACATCGAAAGTAATATTTTTATAAATATTAAACAATCGATTAATATTTGTTAAAATATTCGATTGCTATTGCTGTGTTAGATTTTGTAGACAAAATTCCGCGGCTAAGTAAAACTACTCTTTTGACATAAGAAGTCGACTTTTAAGCGCAACCATGTTAGAGACGATTGACGACAAATGATTAATACACGAGAAAACGGGTCGACAAAATTTTGTCGTGTTGCGTATGCTGGGCGGGTAGCAGAGCTCATAATCTAACTTGAAATGTTTAGAACTACAGATGATACTAAGATATATTGGTTAGGTTCGGTAAACATTTGGGTGTGTTTTGAATAACATTTTTTTTTATTGAAATGACTACAGCAACAAAATATTTTCCCACGAAGAATTATGGATTGAAGGTTTGAGAGGGTCAAACCAATATCCACAAGTCGTTGAAGGCGATATCATGCTGTGGCGTAGGCAATCGACGAAAATATATATAGCTTTGATATATGCTTTAAGGTATAAAGGGGAACAAGAAAATGCTTAAATTACTACTGAAATATAATACCTATATTTTACGAATTTGATATTCTCACGACACACTACTGGCGAAGGTACACATCTGACCTGAATCTTTCAGCGCCGCTAAAACATTCTTAATGTTGTTTGTGAATAATTGGTGAATAACTGTGTAACTTTAAATGCCGTTAAAACAAATTATATCTCTTTCCCTATCAGAATAAAAAGAAATGCAAGATCCAGTTTTAAGTGGTACTTGTGAACACTATGACAGAAATAAGTGTAATAGTAGATCGATCTGATTAAATAGCTTTGAGTAAATCAGGATTTAACTCTCATCTTAAAAAAAACCTTGAATTATTGTAAAGTAGAATTCTTTAATTTACTTCAGTCTCTAAGCCAGGGTTTCTTAACCCTTATGCAGTCACGGACCACTTTCACAATTTAAACTATTCCACGGACCCCAGCCATAAATATTTTTGGAAATAAAAAAAGTCTTATTTATATTAATCCAAAATTCTTTTATTGGCACTTTTATTGCACTTACTACTATGTTAATGAGAAGGTTGCTGCTGTTTAGCCTCAATGAGCACGTTAATTGTGGGACAGTCTTCAACAAGGCAAGGTGCATGTCATCTGCGACGTTTAATTGATTGCGACTTTTTGTTTTTATTGATACCAGAACCGAAAACCCTGCCTCGCAAAGATACGTCGTAGCAAATGGTATCAGAACAGACATAGCACGCTTGACAAGAAGAGGATAAGCTTGACTCAAAGAGCACCAAAACTCGCCAAGATCTTTTGCATGAAATTCAGCTTTCAAAACTTCTTTGGATCTCATGTCAATTAAGTCATCAGTGGCCGGCCGCGCCGGCGCCGTGACATCGTGTTGCGTCTGGTATGAGAGCATCGTCGATACAGGGCGGAAGGCGACATCTTTTGGAACCGATTCCTTTTTTTCTTGTTAGTTTTTTTTTATTATTGAAGCTACCCGACAAAGTCTCATCAAGTTTACTACATAATTCCCTAATAAATATTATTAGACTGACTGACCTACTGCGGACCCCTGACACACATGCTACGGACCCCTAAGGGGTCCATGGACCCCACGTTAAGAAACCCTGCTCTAAGCAATCAGATACATTCTTAAACCTTATTCAACTTTCATCTATGTCACTCATTGCTTATTGAGGTAGTGTGCCTGCTATTATAAGTAAAGTAAAGTAAAGTAAAGAGTAAAGTAGAAAGAGCTCTTCTGCGATTGTTTAAGTAAGTGTCATTAAACTCTTTAGATTTTCTAATAAGCTTTTGTACGAAATTTTAAAGTTCTTACAGTTAGACAAACTTTTATTTTAAGCAAACTCCTTAAAAATTAATTGTTACGCTAATTAAAATGCCTTTAAGATAAAATTGAAAGAAAGAAGAAAGAACCGCGTTTGAAAAATCTTCTATGTCGTACATCTATTGCTCAACGTTTTAATTGCTTTTTAAGCCCTTTTCTGTACAACAGTGTTTATAAATTAATTTATACCCATAAATTAAGAAAAAAAATAAAATTAAAAAGGGAAATTCTCAACCTGATTTCTGAATTTCGGATATGAAGAAACAAAAGTTCCTAAAATATAGACGGTGTATATAATGTACTTAACATCACCCTTTCACAAACTCGTACTTGTGAAATAACTAACTAAGAGAGATACTGATATACAAACAGTAATATTAAGCATCATGGTAAAATTTAGGTCTATATAATCCTTCATTTTAGTGACTAAGATCGTAAGGAATTGCGTCGGATGTGGAAAAATACAGGTTTCAAATCCTAGTTTAAAAATGAAAGTTACTTTATTAGTCATTTTATCATGTGGTTCTACCCTTATTTGACTTGAAAAATATATTAATAGAAAAGCCATATAAAATTATTTTGAAAACATCATTATTATGTATGATTATTATGTTTGTTTATATGAATACACTCTGGTAGGACTTGTTTCAGTTTTAATTTTTCTAAACTAAGTTTTGTCGCTGTCAAGAATTAAAACTCATTATTTAATTATTGCCAACCTCATTTTCGCGCTAAGGAGATTGACACACCATTTACTAAAATTAGCTGAAAAGGGGTGACGCTGTGGCTGATCACCTATGTATATAGATCGTTATAAGTTTTCAAGATTTTCAGGTATCTTCATGTAACCTGGATTTATTGCACTATAAATTGATACAAATATACAGAACAAAAAAAATCTCAATGTTTAACAAATATAAAAAAAAAACACTATATATGTCACCAGAAAATAACAAGAACCGCTAATTTATAAATTTCCTAGGAAAATTATTAACTTTCGTAGGATTCTAAACGAGAGATAAATTGTATTATTTTACGCCCATATTTTCGCAAATTGATAAACTTACCGAACTCACGCGTAAAATAATCAGTAATCAAATTTACCACAGAGCTACGAAAGTTTTATAGTGGCCATGACCAAAATACTAAGAAGTCGGAATGGAAAGAGAAAACAATTAAAAATGTCTTTAAAATGATAGAAGATTTTAAGAAAGCTAAAGTTTTGGGATATCGGCCCACAGACAAAGAATAATATCGCGCCAAAAAGTATAATTAGTGACGAAAAAGTCTTGATAGTGAAAAGGTAATCTCAGCAAGATCCAGTGGTATAAATAGTTCCAAGCAGTCAATACCTATAACCTAACCTAACCTAACTTTTATTTGCTAGAAGGCCGGTTTTATGTTTTATGATTGTTTTTCTTTTTTAATAAACCTCTTTAATATCGTAGAACACGATTTCTGTTGTTTTATTTTGGTAGAGTGAAGTAGGGGTCATTAGCATATTATGTAAAAAAGTAATCCTGTATTATAGGTACCTAACTAGTTTGAAAGTAAAAATACAGTTAGGTAGGTAATCGAAATTGATAAATTTATATTTTGGCAAGTCTGATTGTACCTAAGTCTATGGACACAAGCATTGCCACTGTCAACATCGACCAATCAGAGAGCAGTGTGTTATTTGTGGTATTTTTAAAAAAGCGTAAAATTAAAAGCTCTTCTGTGATTGGTCGAACCGTTTAGAATTTTACAATAGGATATCTGTTAGTTTATAAATTTACCACGAGACGTCGCAAATTGATAAATTTGCGAAAATATGGGCGTAAAATAATACAATTTATCTCTAAAATAATACTCTCGTTTAGAATCCTACGAAAGTTTATAATTTTCCTAGGAAATTTATAAACTTGCGGATCTTGTTATTTTCCGGTGACACATTTATATATATATATATATATATATATATAGAAATGTGTTATTTGTTGTCGACATTAATTTTCTCATGCCGCAATACATTCCACTAACTTTGAATCGCCCGCACAACCAGACGTAAAACAAAGTACTCAAAATAGGAAATCTGTAATATATATATATAATTGTTAAAGGGAAATGGAATAACTGGAGGTGAGGCTAAGAATGTCGACCAAACTTATAAAAATTACAAAATCATACAAATAAATAACGCGGCAGATTTGAATTTAATAATGTCGCAACGATTTCCCCCCAGCTTGAAGGGTTACCTTAAAAAAAAGAGCAACCAACCATATAGTTAGCTACTAAGCTAAACTTAACTAAAAGCTATCAAACTAAGCCAAGCTATGCTTAATCGAACAAGCTAAATTGCGAATGTAGTTGAAGTTACTGTTGATTAGGCAAAGGACAAAGACGAATAACTGGTCGCAAGTACGAGCCAGTTGCGGTTTTAACACGAACTATAAGGGTGATCCCGTTCGACCCAGGGAAAACTTCTTCTACAACTCCAAGCGGCTAATGTAATAGAGGTGTATTTTCGGTTAAAATTACTACGACAGTATCCACAGTAATAGGGTTTGATGGAGTATTCCATTTCTAACGAGACTGTAGCGTGTGCAAATAATCTATTTTCGAACGCTTCTAAAACGATTGAACGAGTTTATCTAATAATGTGTGACGAGAGTGAAGATGAAGTCGGTCTTTTTCTATTTCTAAAGTGGGCGTATATAACGACCAGTCAATGCGGTTTTCAGCTAATATTTGAGCGAATTCCGTATTAAAATGTTTAGAACGCAAAAAGTTATGTAGTAAGTTATGTAATTAAGGTCACGACGAGCTCTAACATAATTCGTACCGTTGCACTGTGGGACATCCATAGGTCATAAATCTTAAAAACCTGCTTTCTAGTTTTACATTTTATTCCTTGTCGTTACATTGGATAGTTGCGGTACCTTCTGAAACTATAAATAGGTCAGTAATTAGAGTGCGCCTTCATTATCTATTGTGCATTCAAAGAGAGCGCATCGCCAATCGTAAATACTGTTATCAGTGAGTCATTAAAAAGCGTGACGTCATTTGTTGTCATTGCGGGACCTGTGAGTGCTGTGTGTGTTTTTTCTGAAATGGATATCCAAGAACAGGGTATGTAATAATTAATATTTTTATTTTAATTGTATCTTAGTATATATTTTCTTTAGTATGTCATTGCTACGAGGCGACTTTTCTTGGAGTATTATATTTTAATATTCAAAGTTTGAATTAACTTTTAAATATGTTCCCACTCGCTCCGACTATGGAGGTATATTGCACCATAATCTTTAGACTTTCTTATCTTAGGAAAATTAAAACTTGGCTGCCCTTATCTGCCCTTTTGGCGATGACAAGGGTGCTACGGTTGCCAGATTATCTCGTAGCATTTGCTACGAAATTAGTTTATTTAGTCTTAGTGCTTTGTGTAGGTTTTGTGACTGAATTTTAACCGTTTTTTTTTTGTTTTAGGTAATTTATATATATGCTCGTTTTCAAGAATGCATATTCTTGAAATATGGCTAACTGTCAATACCGATAATGACTCGGAAAAGTGTCGTCCAAGTCCTACAAAGTTTGTTGACTACTCTGAACGATGCTGAGAACATTGATATTCATTATTTAGAGAAAATTGTTAATAATTTATGTAAAGCTATTGCTCGATTCTGGAAAAAATGTAATAGGGATAAAACCAAGCTTTTATATAAGAATTGCGATTGGTTTAATGTTATTGAAAAAATTCAACTTGTGAAAAACAATAAGCAATGTTCTCCGTCTGAAACGTCGCCGTGTCATTCACGTGGTCGTCCTCGAAAACCTTTTACGCAATGTAGTAAAAGGACTAAACGTCGGAGAGTAGCTGATTTGTCAAAGTCTGATGATTCTACTGTGAGTGCATTGCTTGATGTTTCAGACTGTTCATTCGATTCGTGTATATCTAGAGTTAGCATTGATGATGTCTTGTCACTTGTGACTGATGCTCAGTTGACAAAACATCAGTATTTATTAATTAACAACTTTGTTAATAGTAAGATTTCTCCTAATGTATTACCATGTTACCAACAAATTACTAAAGCGAAACAGAGATGTTACCCTTCTAATATAACTGTTTCCGAGTCTTCAGCTGAAGTTGAATTACAAAGTCTTTTTGATCACACAGCTTCTCGAATCCTTGAATCTCAAAAAGAGGTCTTAGATCAGATTCCTGATGATTGTTTGTCTAATATCTCTTTACTTGGGAAATGGGGATTCGATGGCAGCACTGGACATAGTGAATACAAACAATTTTTTTCAGATTCAACTTTAGAAGATAGTAGTTTGTTTGTAACATCTTATGTACCCCTTCAAATTATTGTAAAATTAGCTGAAGATAATTGTAAAATTTTATGGAAAAATCCTCGACCCTCTTCCACTAGGTACTGCCGTCCTATTCGATTTCAATTTTTGAAAGAAAGCACAGCAGTGTCTTTGCAAGAGGAAGCTTATTTTAAGGATAAAATTGAAAGTTTGCAACCTACTTTTATTCAGATCGACAATCGTGAATTGGTCGTTTCTCATAAGTTGCAGCTTTCAATGGTAGATGGTAAAATTTGTAGTGCTTTAAGTGAAACATCTACAACTAGATGTTATATATGTAATGCTACCCCTAAAGAGATGAATAAAATAGACGAATGTTTACAAAAACCTGTAATAGAGAGTAGATACCAATTTGGATTATCACCACTACATTCTTGGATACGTTTCTTCGAATATTTTATTCATCTTTCATATAGATTAGACATAAAAAAATGGCAAGTTAGGCTAGATAGTGATAAACAATTGTTATCAAATAAAAAACAATATGTACAGTCCCAGTTTAGGGAACGATTAGGTTTAATAGTTGACAAGCCGCGTAGTGGTGGAAGCGGGACGTCTAACGACGGAAACACGGCCAGGAAGTTTTTTTTGGAATCAGCTGTATCTGCTGAAATTACAGGTTTGAATAAGGATCTCATAGATCGTTGTTGTGTAATATTACAAACGTTATCTTCTGGACATAAAATTAATGAATGCAAGTTTAAAGACTATGCATTACAAACAGCATACAGCCTGGTCGAGGAATATCCGTGGTATAGTCTTCCTGCTTCTGTCCACAAGGTGCTCGTACATGGATCAGATATTATAAGTTATGCATTGTTATCTATAGGAGAACTTTCCGAAGAAGCTGCTGAAGCGACAAATAAGTATATCAAAATTTATAGACGAAGTCACACTCGAAAAATGTCACGTGAAGTTACCAATCAAGATTTAATACAACGACTATTATTACATTCAGATCCTTACATTACAAGTCTTCGGAAACTTCCCCCTAAAAAGAAAAATACTCTGTCACAAAGTGTAATAGAATTGTTACATGTTTAATATTGTTAGAATAAGAATAATTTATTTGTATTTTGTTAGTTGTTTTGTTTTTTTTTGTATTTAATTAATTTTAATTTATTTATTTCTATTATTTTATTATAATTAAATAATGTTATCAATGTTTTGACTCTTATTTTATTTAAAATATATGTTTTACATTCCAATTTTTAAGTGTTTGTTCATGATAAATTTAGGTAAAAGTATGTTATTGTTTATATTTGTTTTTTACTGAAGTAAACGTTTTTTATTCCGTAAATACATGTACTTCTTTCATTTTAATGTTCCTAAAACACTTTTACAACTATAAGTCACTAAAATAATACAATGTATTGATAGTAACAGGACTTTAACTATTTATGACCGCCCTTGTATGGAGCGTGTCCCTCCGTGCGTTGTGTGAATACATTCGAGATAAGGAACTCGAACGCGACAAAAATCTTTTGAACGCAGCCATAAAGCATGGTGTGCTCAAGTTGCTAGCTAATTCAATATGAACCGCGTGAGTCGTCATACACATGAAAAGATCAACATAAGCTTTCGTAGAGCGTATACCACGACCACGAATTGTTACCCTAAAGGGGCCAGCGAAATCTGTACCTGTGTGTACAAATGATTTAGCAGTCTGAACGATGCGACAAGAACGATGATCGGCTATTTCAGGCACGGTAGGCTTCGGATGAAGTTTGAAACACGGAATACATCTGTGGACTACAGCACGAATCAAATTGCGTACAGAGCAAATCCAGTATTTCTTGCGCAAAATAGGCATTAATAAATTTGGACCGGCATGACAATTCACCTTATGGTGTAATTCGACAAAAAATTCGAACTAGTTTCGGCGCTGCCATCTAAAACAATGCCCACTTTGGTGGTAAATTTATCCTCCATGGTGCGGTATGGTATACGAAAAGCATGCTTCTTCTCCTTAGATTTGGGAAGCGCGGGTGAAAACCTTTACCCAAATATTTGACTATAATACTTTGACAAGCCTCTTTCAACTTTGGGAATGCCTGCATTTTCCGTTCTTAACAAAAGAAGCGTTTCTCGGCCGACTGAAACTAATATCCGAGCGAATTAACATCACCCTTAAAGGGGAGTAAGTTTACTTACTAAATAGTGTAATTTTTGGTATTTGTATGGGTGTGTAAATCTTTTGAATTAATAAATCTATATCATAGCTGACCTGCGATGAATAATCACTAATTAATTGCATACGCTTAAATAGGCTACCCTTTTTAGCATGTAATAATTTTAACTGTATCTCCGGATTCATTTTCAGAGGCATTGCAATACAACAAACTAACTAACGATCGGATTGAAAACGGTGAGGAACAAAGACGCGAGCGATTATATATATATATATATATATATATATTTTCTGTGCTTATTCGAACCTACCCGCGCACATAAATTACTATGTTCGAAAAAACAAATTATTATGCGAAAAATAACTAAATATCTTTAAGTAAGGTCTCTGCCTTGTTGATGATGTATGATTATTATTGTTGTAGATGCGATAAATATCAACGAAAATTGTAGGAACAGCAATATTTCGTACGTAGGTATTTCGAGGGAAACTAATAACAAAACATGCGATGTAAATGTTAACAAACGAACACGATAGTTCGATTGACTAAACGAGCGTTAGATATCTACTTAGTGCCTATACACGCGGTAGGATACCTAAGTCTTAACCTAAAGAAACCTAAAACCTGGTGTGCGGAGAACCACCCGCACACTCATTTCCTGGTTCCTGCGAGCCGGATAGTCTTATTCCATAGGGAATAACACACTTAAATACCTAGCTGTTTTTATAAGTTAAATTTCATACTGGCGCAACCAACGTTTATGTGCTATCATTACAATGGTTATGCGGTTTGTCATGCTATACACTTAGTTTCTTATACGATGATTGTCCCATTCCTATACGAGAGCAATTTGGGCTTCTGAAGTGTAATTGGAAAAGGTTGAGGTCTGGGCTGCGTGCTGGCCATTTCATATGGAGCAACATATTTATATAGGATTTAAACACATATGTTTCGTTAGAAACTAACGGTGGTTTTTATAAAAAAACGACTCTTTAACTGTTAAAGAGTCGATTTTTATAAAAACCACTGTGCTTTGTGCGACTTTCTGAGATATTCGGGCTTACAATTCAGATTCACCGCCATAGACTGCTAAATACTCTTATTCTTTTTTCGTGCTTATACAGCATTAATTTTGATTCATTTGAGAACATAACCAATCTTGACCTTGAACAATCTAACACGCTCAAGTTAAAGGTCATTTGCAGGTCTTACAGTCCATGCTCTTGAGTTGCATTCTACAAGTTAATCTTTAAACCTAACACGTTCACTGTCCATTTTGGGTAGGATCGAGACCGCTGTGCCATTCATGTGGTTCACTGCATTTTTCATGCATATTAAGTTTTTACTTCGTGGATGTAAGAGAAACATACTAGTATTGTACATTAACGTATACTAAGCTAATAAAACAAAGATCTATCGGATAAATCACTGATAGATCAGTTGCTTCTGAAAATATCTGCTGCTGTAGTTGCAGTTAATCGAAGCCTGTAAAGATTAGGTACCCTATATAAGGCTACGTCCAGAGTCTAAGCAGTTATATTAGAAGCGGTTAGCTGAGATTTTTCATCTCCAAGCGATTGTACAGCGGTTGGCTCAAAGGCATGCACAGAGAAAGCAGATTCTCTAAAAATAAATTGTGCTTCAGAGCGCTTACCACCGTCAGCACGACTAGCAGGATGTATGTTTGATTGCGGTGAATAATGCCTATTTCTGTTTTCACTAATCAAATCAACAAACTCTTCAACGGCATCTGATAAAGCGTAAGTCTCAACTGCAGAAAAAGTTTGTGTATCTTCTAAATATTGCATCATATCATCTTCTTCATCACTATCTTGGAGTACTTGCCTTTCATCATCTTGCAGTGACCTATTCATAATTAGTTCGAAAAGTCATATTATCGCCGAAACAGAAACGTAAACACAAGACTAAAGAAAGGTAGCAAAAAGCAAGGTTACGTGACAGGTAAGAAAACAAAACTTTATTTCTCGTTCCTGGATGCAAAGGAATTTCTACTAATAAATTATTTCTAATCACAGATAACGTAATTTTTCATAATTCTTAACCTGTAACGTCCATGACACACGAGTATGTCACTGAATTTTTAGCTTGTACGTCCATGACATACATCTGGATCACTCTGAAAATGGGGCTTCAAGGGTCGTCCCCATTTTTTACGACCTTTGTGAACCTAAAGTGGTTAAAGGCAACAACGTCAGTATATAGGAACGAAAAAGTAAATTGGACGTGAGAGCTAATTTCGAGATTTTGGTTGAACAGTGAACGTGTTAAGTTCAGTGTCTTTGAGAAATAGATTTCTAAGCATTGTGTCGATTTATATGTTCTCGTGCTGTGGTACAACTAGCCCTCGACAGTAACGTTGGAGAACTCATTGTACTGTTGATAGTGTCACCTGGACTGTCCTTGCTCTATTATCCTGACTCCTGTTATTTTCCAGAATTGTAAGCACTCTTGTGCATTCTTCAGGTGTAAGCGACATCATTAAAACTTCAGTTATTAATAAACATACCTTACATTACATAGCTTTTTATATGACAGAATAGAAAGCAGTAAGTTTTTAGTTAAGTTTACTTAACAAACTTTGAAAAGGTTTCTATTTCCTTTTTTATTTTGCCATTTTTGATGGCATAAATTTACAACAACCAAGAAATTTTATTACTTTCTTATAAGTAGTATTTAATTGTCTATTAAATACAACTTATAAGATTTTTTTACTAACCTAACATACTTTGTTTCCGAAATTTTCAGGTATCATAGGACCTGAATCCATTGCTCTCGAGTGTAGATATATAATGTTAAATATCTACTAAATAATGGTTCGTACCTTTGAATGGCGTCGCGTGATGTAAGCCAGATTGGGCACTCGCAGATGGCAATAATAATGGAAAAATAAATAAACACCTGCTTGGCTGTCAATATGAGTGACACTAGGCAATAATTATTTCTTATTTTAGTCATTTATTCTTATTAAAATATGCGCGAGGGGTCGCAAGGCACGGACCGAATTGGTGGAGAACGTAACGGCACTGGCTTCTATGGGTTGGGTGTAGTTCGAGTAGGATGTAAGTATGAGTGAAAACTTGTTTTTTGTTACTAAGGTTAGTTAGTTATTTTAAGCGTCGTGTTATTATGATAGGAGAGAAGAGAGCTAACAATGAGATGCAGCGGAAATGGGAACAGAAGTTTAGAAAGGATTTTAAAACAAATGACATAAAAGATGTGCTCTTAATTTCCGAAACACCGATACGGATATCGTAAGAAAAGGGAGCACAGAATATTAAAAAAGGCAATAATAACTTAGAATAAGTAAATTTCTATTAATATTTTTCCAAAAAGGCAGTCATTTTTACAGGTTATACCTAGTGCTCTAATAGAATTACACTATTAAGCGGTGCTTAGACAGATATATTGGTTCTATATTAAGTTGCGGTTCGTGTAATAATGCAACGGGCAGACCAGCTACATTTTTGCGGTGTGATGAGCTTGCGTGTTGCATTTAGACCACAAATGTCCCGAGCCAACACCCGCATAATGTCATGCGACACGATATTGTAATGACGTGGTTCATCGGTATTCATATTTATATAAAGATATTTTATATGCAAGGCTATAGAAATTTATAACAAAACCTATTCTGCGAGTATACCTAATCGTCAATATTTGCTGCATCAGTGATGTTACGCGCAGCTACTGGAAGTGTATACATCCACCTAAAAGCCTTACAAATGGGTTAACTTAAACTCAAATGAAACCGAAGAGCTTTCATTAAAAAATTTTGAATGCGTTGTGTGAATTGAAGTGCATGATCGTAATAAATAAGTTATAAAAGAAACACTAATAATACTTATCGTTGAATATACACTAATATTATAGAAGTTTTGTCGAATACCCTGAAAAAGTGCGACTCTCTTACGTTTCTACTATAAAGAAAGGTAAAATTTATATCATAGTCGGTGAAATTAAATAAAATTGAATTCACTTTTATTGCAAACTAGCTGACCCAGCCACGCGTTGCTGTGGCACAGTAATTTTAACTAAAAAGTAGCCTAAGTTACTCCTTATTACATCAGCTACCTACTAATAAAAGTCCCATCAAAATCGGCCCAGCCATTTCAGAGATTAGCCGGAACAAACAGACAGACAGACAGACAAAAATTGGAAAAAATGTTATTTTGGTTTGTATACCGTTTGTATTCATATGCATGTAGTAAAAAACAGTTATTTCAATATTACAAACAGACACTCCAATTTTATTTATATGTATAGATTATGACATAGGTGAGAGATTCCCTTTTTTTTCACAAAACTGTTTGTTGTAAAAATATTACCTGCAGTCGATCATGAGTAAGCCGTGAAGGTACATGTATGATAGATGTTTAAGAAATACTCGCGCCTCTCCCTCTTTTTTCTGATTTTCGCTAGTTGCCAATTTTCCCTTCATATTTCTCCTGGCTTAGGATCGTCAAATTGCAGAAGGTATGAGTTGTTATGTTCTTTGACTAGAACATTACTAATCTATAACACTTTTAATAACAAATAAAGAAATTTGAACGTAAACCATACCATAAAGTAAACCATACCTTTTGCTCATTTGCGACTCAAACCGAAGCCGGAGTTAGAAAATTACAAGAGTAAAAAGCGTTTTTTTTACTATTTTGTCCTAGAGCATCAATAAATTCAAGCTTTACACATTTTATATTTTTCATCAATATTATTTTAAGCGCCAAAACTATTACTACTCATTTATCGCCAAACCCGAAGTCGGAGGAAAAAAATAACAAGAGTAAAAAGCTGTTACTTTTGTACATTTTACACGATACCATAATGAAATGCATGATTTTTAGAATTTATATTTCTGTGAAAAATTTTATAAGTCCTAGACGCCCTGCACACCCTTTGCTATACTCCAACACAATCAAAATACACTTACATAAAGTTTGAAAACAATCGCTTTACTTCAAAGTGTAGACGATTTCTCTCTAAACACAGTCTTGCACGTTTACGAATATTGTCTTCAATTTTATTACTTTTTTTCATTGCGTCAATGGCACGGATTGCCATAGGTTTTGGGCCTCTTTCACATAAACCCGCTGTTTAATTTCGCTCTCAATTTCAATCGAAAATGTGAAGCGGTATGATTACATTTCGTTAGGTAGGTACTTATGCGACGTAAATGCGGGAGTGCATGTTATACGCCGCGGGAAGACCCCGGGTTTCATTGCGCAACTACACGCGCACCATCTACAGCAGGGTGGGGCGCTGATTCATTCAATACATTTCGGGCGATCTGTAGGTACATTTGACCAGTAACCAGCTGTTATCATAATTCGCTCATATAAAATGTTATTTTTCGAAAATGAAGTGTTTGGATAATATCTAAGGCCAAGAAAATTTATATTTGGTTGAATTTAGACGATTTATCGGGGATTAAGGCGTATATAAACTTTCTAAATGAGCAGTATGTAAATAACGAAGTTTTAAAAGTTACTGTAAATGACTTAAATCAACGCGAAAAAAAAAATCAGATTGAGCAACACTCGCGGCAATGTAGTGTGAAATTCAATTTTTACCAGAATTCAAGAACAAAAACTTAGTAAATATTGTCTGCGAGTTGGGAAAAGTAACTGGTTGCAATATGGAATATAGTGACATCCTGCACTGTACAAGATCTGTTAAATAAATCGCAAGACGTCGCGGCCTCGATCTGTTGTTGTTCTGCTCTCTGCTAGAGTTTGTAACCAGCTACTGGCCTTATCCATTAAATATAATAAAATCCATCCTCAAAGTAAAATAAACAGTGCACTCTTGGCCTGCCAGGGAAAGCCATGCCTGTATTCATAACCGAACATCTCTCTCCGGCAAACAAGGCGCTTCATGCTGCTGCATGGGCAAAGGCTAAAGAAATTGGCTACGATTATATCTGGATAAGGAAAGGCAGTGTTTATGCGAAAAATAGAAGATGGAGACTACATCTTTGTGACTTGGCAATAATTAGGATTTAGTAATTCTTACTGAAACGACCTTAAATAGTTCTGTTTATAGTAGCGAACTTTTTGGCTCTAGGTACATAGTATATAGAAAGGATAATTGTGATGCTAATAATTGTACTAAAAAAGATTGAGGTGGAGTTCTAATAGCAGTGCTCAAGAGTATAAAATCTAGACGAATATGCGAGTCGGAATCGGATCAAGATCTCTTGTTCACTATTGACGTACGAGAACCAGTGTCTCAAATTGATCTCCAGTAAATAGTGAAATAAAACTTTATTTATATTTTTGGAGAAATGTAATTTGTATAGGAACAATGTAATTGTCACTGTATAACAGGAGATTTCAATTTGGGAAGTAATAACTGGAGCTTGTTGAAAGATGAAATTACTAAAAATTTAATTTATAACTTGTGTCAACCTTTAATAGATATTTAGTTCTTACACTTCCGCGCACATTACACACACACACATTAGAATAACTAAGATGAGTCTTAGTCATCCTGTGATCACGGCTCCTGTAAAGGAGTCGAAACGTCAGGATAAAATATAAAATAAAACATGCGCAAAAATCCGTAAAAAATGTTTTATTCTAATCTTTAATAGATATTTTAAAAATAAACTGCTTCAGAGACAGCATAATTAAGTACGTTGCACACAAGTCTAATAGAATCTTGGATCTTGAATATCTGCTGAATTACATAGGTATATTGTAGACCACTAATTTAACGCCTCATCAAAAGTTAATGAACTACACTCTCCACTTGATATAACGGACGACGATCGTTTGGTGCAACGCTAGCGATCCTGCCTTTGGCACCGACGGTCCTGGGTTCGAATCCCGGTAGGGGCAGATGTTTGTAATAATGAATACGAGCATTTGTACCTGAGTCATGGGTGTTCATATATATTTCCTTGAATATTATATATCTATGTATCATATATGTATGTCTATCCGTTATCCTAGGAACCATAACACAAGCCTTATAGTGCTTACTTTGGGCTTGGCTAATTGGTGTGAATGTAATAAATATTTATTTATTTATTTATAACATATCTCCAATTAATTAGGGTAAACTTTTTTATAACACTTATAGCTTTATTTTAACAAAACTGATTATGAAAACATTCATAACGAATTAACAAAATGCAACTGGGATCAACTTTTTGCGGATTTTGTTGGCGTAAATGATATGCTACAGATATTTTACACTACAGTTCGAGGTTTTATCCACAGCAATGTTCCGAAAAAATTTTTTTACGGTTTTTGCGCAAATTTTTTTTTAAATTTAATCCCGACGTTTCGACTCCTTTACAGGAGCCGTGATCACAGTTTTTTAAATAACATCATCAATTATTGATCCTTCACTATTCTGGCATTGCTGCGTTTTAGAGCGGAAATTTTCGATAACAGCTTGAAACGTGCTTGATGAAATGTACCGGATTTCTGCGCGAATACTATCCTTTAAATTTTTCAAAAGTCACTGGGTTGGTGCCATAAATTTTACTATTTAGGGAACCCCAAAGAAAAAAATCCATTGCAGATAAACCCGGGCGACGGGGCGAGCAGTTAATGCCCCCTCTTTTTGATATCACTTTTAGACCAAAAATTTCTTGAGCTGCCCTTAATGAGTCATTGGAAGTTGGACAAGTGGCTTCATCTTGTTGAAACCATGACCGCTGATTAAGACCAGCAAAATGCTGAAGCGCTGGAGCAAAAAAGTTTTGTAATATGGTGTTCTACCGCTCTGAATTCAATGTAATGGCGCGTCCTTTTGAATCTTCATTAAAGTATGGACCAATGATGCCTCTTGCTGATAAAGCAGCCCATATAGTAAACCTTGGGTGATGCACGGGTTAGTCTCACTCCAATAATGTAAAATGAAAAAATGTCAGTTAAGCTGGTTTAACATTTCGTTTGCAAACTGCAACCTAGTGACATGGTCCTGAAATCACTTGACCGCTTCCGAGTTGAAAGTCCAGGTTGGTCACGAACAGATCCTCTTACTCGCTCCACGTTTTTGGGGTCCCTCGATGTTCTAGGTCGGCCAGATCAAGGTAAATTTATTGTTGAACCCGTCTCCTCAAACTTGAGCACCCATCTTTTAAATCCACTGAACTAATAGATCTATTATTATAATAGAAAAAAACTAGAAGAATCGACTTTCGATTCGATTCTTTTCTATTAAAATAATTTATCTTATAAGATAGCATTGAAAAATTAAACAAAAAAATTATAAAATTATGAACTGATGGAGTTTGATTTCTGTGCCATATGTTGTAATAAGCACAAAATTTTCATTGCGCTGAGGTCGCAGAATCGTTATTGCGATAGTACTCTCGTACACATAACGCTACCGTTGAACGACGCCATGGCACTAAATTCCCATTGTCTCAGTGTTACCAACTATTAAAAATATTTAACCCTAAATTAAATTCAAAAACCCCTAAAATTGCCCTTAGAAATCCCCCTAAAAATAAAATTAATGATATAATTTTGTTGATTTTTTATTTTTAAAAATATTATATTTGTTAGGTCAAATATTGTTTCATTTTCTTCTGACGAATTAGATTTTATAAAATCATACATGTTGACTTTGAATAAGCCTAATATTTTAGGAGATCGGTTGAATATTGTAAAAGATCATTTCATCCACCATTTCAATTGAAAATTCCAAGTACTGTACTTGGATTTTAGGTACACTAGATGTCACTAAGTCCGAGGTCGCTAGGTAAAAAATAAATTTGATTAGCTAGTTAAGACTGCCCAGGGCCAGGGCCTATACTTTAAATCTTTATTTTTCTCAATAAATAAAATATTAAAAAAATATGAAGGTTCACAAAAACCCTAAAAATAACCCTAAACATATAACACCCCTAAAAAATCCCATCTCACTTATTTACCCCCTAAATTTAGGGGGAAAACCCATAAGTTGGGAACCCTGCATTGTCTGCTCTTGCAATGCGTAACTCCTCAGCCCCACCCCGTCGCCGCTGCTCGACGCGGCAACCGAACGAAAACGAAATATTAAAAAACCATTATGCTCTTAGGCCGTAACGGCGGTGTGAGTTAGAACTAAAACTAAGCAAGATTCGGGTTTGTGTAATAGCACTTGATGCGAGCTGTCAGTGTACCGCATTCACATCGAGCTTTTAGAAGTTGAGAATACCATTATGCCGCGATGTTCATTTTGTACACGGCTTTTCAGTCGACATCGGCGGCCTTTTCTTATTATGAATATACAACGAGTGATGTTAATATATAAGTAAGATCTATTTTTTATAAATGCGCCACTCAGAAGATCTGGCCAATAAAAACTTATTTACATCACTTTTTCTAAAAACGCTCTTGTATGTATTCAACATTATGTTGTTTTTTTTATAAATACTAAATCCCAATGTAAATGAGTTTCTGCTTAAATACTTAAAAATGCCTCAATAATCCTGACTGGTTCATGTCCAAATCTATGTGCTTTCATTTTGCAATTTTTTCGGTCGTTACTAAATGTGTTCAATGGGTTGGATTATATATTGACGAAACGAAATGAATATCCAATCAATATTAAACGGACAAGTCAGCATTGTTATTCTACGAAATACACCGATAAAACGAATATTCCCACAACTGAGACCTAACATTTACATTGTAAAATTCATGAAAACCGTATTAGCCTTTTACCAAAAACGCTTTAAAGCAAAAATAAATATTTTTTGCATAAAGTTAAGTCAGAAATAAGTATAACAAAGTTGTGATGTCATGATTTTGATGTTTCTATAACTACTTATAGATGTATGGAAATATGTTCAGGATGCTGTATCAGAGAATTATTAAACAAGCTGAAAGATATAACAGCTAAACAATGACGTAAGTCATAATGGAAATAGTCACGTCTATCATGAAGAAAAGTCGATCATAAGTCCTATATTAAGTAAAATTATTTTTACATTATTACTCATGCGAGTTTCGCAAATTATGCATATTGAGATTGGTTTATAATGCTTTAAAGTATTTTGCCATGTTAAAAGATTCGTTACGTTACATGTGCCTTCTTGTGATGACCGAATAGCTATCACAATTTTCACTATTTGTAGGAGAAAAATTATAATATTTTTTACATCTATAACATTTTCATAAACTAAAACTAACACTATAAGTATTGGTTGCGCCAGTACTAAATTTTAATGTGCCGCATTATATATTTTTATGTTTTTGTAATTTTGATTAGTATGGTCGACACTCCTTTTTTTATTTCCAGGGGGAAATGCCTTCGCATACTCCCCTGTCACTGGGAGACGGGGGGTTATGTAGGGCTCGAACCCACTAAAACCCCCTGGGTGTTGCGTCTGCCGCTGTACGACGGGTCCCGGGAAATAAAACCCTACCGCGACCCTCCGCCGGTTGGTCGACACTCCTAGCCTCACATCCATTTACTTCATTTCTCTTTCACACACACCTTGGTTTTTGAAGAGAATCTCTAGATCTTATGTTATAAATAGCACTGCTTTTTTGTAAATTAATATATTATTAATATTTGCTGCTGACTCCCACAGCAACAGACCGTAGGACATTACACTTTGAAAGTAGCTGAAGTAAAACCATTCTTGCTGTTCCAATATATCTATTTGAAATACTATCTGACTTTGAATACCTGAAACGTTGTTATCTGGTCATTTTTACAAAAACAATTATTTTTCTATATTTTAACGCAAAACATTGGCGCGCACCAAGTTAAAATATTGTACGTCCTGTTCTGAATATTATTTGTTTTCTGGGATTATCTTAATTTGTGCTTTTAAAAGTATATTTAGTGAATCAGTGAATTGTTATCGTCAAATTTTTGGACATGTAACGACGTAGAAAAAACTAATTTATGTAAGTGATTCTAATAGGCATTTCGAAAGCGTTCAAAAGATCACGAAAGATTACTATATTAGAAAATATTTTCACAAGAAGAATTAGGCAAATGCTAGTTCAAGTATCGGCCGAACATTTTCAACTTTGCAAAACGTAAAAGTTTCTCCAGCTGTCACACCATCACATCGATATAGCTAAAAACAATATCAACAAAAATATCTTTGCGAGAATTCTCCCGGATGTATGTCGCTTGGTATTTTTTGTAAATTAAGTAGAAGTGTATTTTTGAACGATATATCTGATGATAATTTAATGAAAATAAGCTTGCCGCTCTATGAACAAAATATTCGCAATTATATACGTTCACCATCAATTAACAGTAAACAAGTAGTTGAAAAAAATAGTTAGAGTCAAATAGATAGAGCAATCGTCATTCATAATTACAGCTAAAGCTGGGATACATGAAAGGTCAGAAAAAAAGTAAAAAACCATAAAATCGGAAATTAAAGCAGCAAATAAAGGTAATAGAACCGAGTGTGTGAATTTCAGTATTCTTTGTGCATAAGACATTATAGTAGCAGTCCTGTTATGATAATAATAGTGCTGATAATTCTCAAGGACACATTATTAACTTTATTAGCAGTATGTAGGGATGCAACATCGTTCATGAAAAACATCGATGTCGAAATATCGATGTTTTTAAAAGTTAAACATCGATATCGAAAATATCGATGTTTATGAACGATATATCGATGTTTATGAGCGATATATCGGTGTTTTTTAAAATACTTACAGGATTGACAAAATGGCCTTGAAATACAGAGAAAAAGCGTTTTCCTATCTGATTGATATAGTTAGACTGATTACTGATAAACAAATTACTTACCTACCTACTTTAAATAATACATATATAATTTGCAGAGTGGAAGAACTATGAAATAAACAAAATCAAAGACGAAGATAAATTTATTATACTTAAGAGGAATTTAACAAAACTACAACCTATTTCTTTTTCAATACAGAATTCAAAAATAATAATTTCGATAATCTACTGCCAAGCAATCGGTTTCTTTCTCGAGTAATAACAGCTCCAGCTTCAGAAAATAACCGCTCACTGGGGACTGAAGTTGCTACTATTGGCAAATGTTTCATAGCCAGTTTATATAAATATGGAAATAAAGTTTTCATATCGTCCCAGATTTCTATCGGATCTCCTTTTATTGGGGTAACAGGTGAAGATACAAACATGTGAAATTCTGATTCCACTTTCCTTGTGTCCGTGGTTTTATTTTTCATGTTATCGTGTGACAATTGTTTGTGGTAACTCCATATATCAAATTCGCGTTCTGTCTTTTCTTCTTTTTCTGATTCGTCAGAAGACTCTGTGGGTACATTCATAGTTTGCATATTTTTTATATAGGTGTTCACATAATTCAAGACTTTAGCTTTATTATTGCATCAGTACTGTCAGGATCACTAATAGCAGGTTGGCTACTTTGTCCAGCCTCATTAGTTTCATCATTCAATTTTAGTTTTTTTTGTAAAGGTTCTTCTGCTGTTATCAACTCCTGCACCACATCAGCGTGTTTCTTTTCGATGTGACTCCGCAAATTTGTAGTGTTACCTGAAGGCTTCAAGTTTTTATTGCAAAATTTGCATGTCGCTTCCTTATCATTGTTACTTTTTTTTAAATAATTCCAAATTGCGCTTTTCGTTATATTTTTTGGCATTTTATCTGGAAAAATAATTTAATCTGTTAAAATCTGACTATAACGTACTATCAAACACATACACAACACAAAACTAAAATAATATCGATAAAATATATTTCTACTGGTGCCCATCACTATTACAATGCGAAAATAATGTTAACAAATATTTTTTAATAATTAATCTGTGATCAAATAATACCTTTAATTTCTTGTGTTTTTTTTAATAGAAATTAGAAACGGATAAGCAAATACCCCAAAATAATGTTTTAAGTAGGTAAACAATTTGTGTTTTCGTTTATCTTTTTTCAGGAAAAAGAATTTACCTCGTAAATAAGTGTCAACAGTATAAATAACTAAACCAAGTGTGTATAAATAACAGCATTTCACAACAATCTAGCTTAAAACGCGAAAACTTGTCCAAACAACAAATATTCAAATATATTCAAACAACCTAACCGGCAAATGAAGTAAAGTTTTTCATGTCATTTGAACAATAATACTTACAGAACGCTGCTTCTGGATGCTTATTAAACTGTAGTAAAACAAAATCACGAGGTTTTAAATTCACTTTATAGTTTTTATTTCAGTTTTTGGTGACAACTGAAAATGCACACTTAACTTCACTCTCCGACCGGACCGAACAAACAAAACACATACATATTTAGTTCTTACACTTCCGCGCACAATACACATCAGAATAAAACACTTTTTTACGGATTTTTGCGCATGTTTTATTTTATTTTATATTTAATCCTGACGTTTCGACTCCTTTACAGGAGTCGTGATCACAGGATGACTAAGATGATGGTTGATGGTTGGACAACCATCAACCATCATCACACAAACAAACAAACGAAGTGACACTGACACATCACATCACACAGCACATTTCCGGAAAGGACTCGCGCTTATACCTTATACTGCCTATACCGATTTCTAATTAGGTACGCAAATAAAAAATAAAAAAAAAGTATTGTTTTTGTATGGCAAGGTTTTGAGCAAGCAAGGTTGCATGAGTTCTGGGCAGTATACGCACGAATCAATAGATGGCGCTAGTAAACATCGTTCATAAAGAACGATATATCGTCGATGTTTTGAGTTTCAACATCGATGTAAAAACATCGATGTTTATGAACGATACATCGATCGATTTTTTTAAACATCGATGTATCGTTTGCATCGCTAGCAGTATGAACAATAAGCAAATGCAAAACAAAAACAAAAACAAAAATTGAAAATGTTATTGACTATAAATAAGTGTGTGTCAAATTTTTCAGAAGAGGATAAAAATTCTGACGAAGATTACTGTTTCAAATGATCAAGATAGCGAAAGTTCTGTCCATAGTTCAATGTAATTAAGTGATAGAAGTTCTGTAAATGACGATGAATCACAAAATTGAATCGAAAATAATATTGAAAATAATAAAAACTATGACGAATGGGAAGATATTTCAGCAGAATTACCAGATATTGAGGAGGATTATCGGCGAGGATATTATTAATGTACCTACAGATGATAAAACACCATTTGAAATATACAAATTATTTTTGTTAACTTCTGTTGAAAAAAATTGTCATCAAATGGGTGGATAAAAGACCAATTTCTATAATCAGTACCTACATGTAATTATTTACTTTTAAATTTAAAAAACAACCCTCGTTTTTCAGGCCAACTAAAAAGAAAAAAAATATTCTCTGTCTGCCTTAGAATCCTCATTTGAATTTTCAGGTAAATGGTGACAGATTTTATTCCTGCCTCAGCATCCAATGTGTCCAATACGAAAAACGGGGGACACACAAAAGATTTACTTGGCATTTACAGTTGATATTGGTAAGGTTTTGTGTTATCACGTTGCTAATTTTGAATTAAATTATCATTTGATACTAAAGCTAGGAGCAAATTTTTGCAAAATACAAGGACTGCTCTTATATTAGGTGATTACGTCAGGTTCATCACCTGTCTTCATTAAGTCGTATCGCCGGATTGATGCATAAAGGGGAGTAAATTATCATTATCTTATAATCGAGAAAAGATGGTTGTTATAGCTACTATAAATACCAAATGTAATCTTTTATGCGCCCCCCGTTTTTCGTATTGGACACATTGGATTCTGAGGCAGGCATAAAACCAATCACCATTTACCTGAAAATTCAAATGAGGATTCTAAGGCAGGCAGAGAATTATTTTTACTTTTTATTTGTCCTAAAAAAGGAGGATTTTTTTTAATGTAAATAATTTTTTCTTGTTTTTTATTTTCTTTTAATGTAAATTATTTTTTCTTTTTTTTTTAAATGTAAATTATTTTCTTCTTTTCAACATTTGTTGCCTAGATTTTAACGCCATCTGTGGATTTTTTCGGAACTAAAATTGTTCCAATTGAAATTAAATTTTGTAAATATTTTCTGAAATTGTGATTCAATCATGTCGGAAAGTATATAATCATATATTCCCATCAAGTTCTGAGCTATGTTTAAAGCTAGTCGGGAAATGGGTAAAAATTGAGTTTCAAGAATTGTACGTTACAAACAGACAGACACCAATAGGGAAAAACGAGGGAAAAGTCATGATAAATGATACTGAGAAAACGTGGAGAAAAAGTAACGAAAAAATTTAAAATCTGAATGTATATTGACCTACAACGATAAGTAAAAAGGAATTGATTATAGCGATCAAATGTCATCTTATTATACTACTTTGAAAAGAGGCATAATATGATACCGGAAAGTTCTAATGGAAATTTGGTAAATGCTTAGATAATTTATAACATGGGAAAACAAAAACGCAAACCGAAAAAGGAATTTACAGAAGCCATTATAGAAAGAAGAAAAAACGATCTCTAGTGGTTTTAATATTATATTACACATAATCCTTAATCTTTGGTTGTTTTAAAGACTTGCTCAATGCATTATTCTTTCGGAGACTTTTGTGATACATAATAAAAATAAAAATCAAAACAGTTAGGTACACTGCGCAATACAACCTTTAGTAAGCTAGCCTGAGTACTTGATAAATGCTAAAACAATACATTTATTATATTTACTAAAATGTTGCCCCTTCATGAAACATGCCGCAAATGTTTTACAGATGTGTTACAGATACGCTACTGTCTACTCACCTTTACACCATAAGGTTTAACTAAGATTTTTTCTACGTTTATATAATAACACATAATAACTCATTATATTTTCCCGGGTATTGTGTTCCACCCACGTTTACAAAACGCTTCACTAACAAAATAGCTACGCTTAACTAGTTAAACCATGCCTATAAGAGCTTCAGGGACGAACAAAAATATCTAGTCATTAACATACATGACAATATTTTTTAATCTACTCATGAGAGCTCTATAAAATCAAAGAAACATCGAAGTGTATTTAATAATGCTTAAAAAGTTTATAACATGTAAAATAATACACATTTTAGTATACATTTGTACTTTTGTTCCCTAAAATCGTATTTTCCAGTTTATGAAATTTCATTATTTAAGTTAGTAAAGTTCATTTTTGCTCCTCAGTGTATTTAAGCTATTATATAAGTAAATCTACGCTACAGCGGACTAACGAAATTACGCTATTTTACCCCTAATAAGTATGTCACACGAAAAATGTAAAGCTATATTTATCTTCATCATATGACGGTTGGCGCCACACTATAATAACAATTATAAGGTATAGCGATCTATAATCTTTTTTTGGCTCATGTCGTTTATACGCATGTGCCCAGAACAAATCACACCCTCGAAAAAGTCAACAACAGAAGAAAATGCACTGGCTGTTATAATAAACTAAGATTAACACTTTCTACTGTTCAAGATGGGAAAAGAGTAAAAAAGTGCCTACCATGTTTTAACGAGGGACACAGAGTTTTATCATCACAATTATAAAAACACATTTTTTTATTACGCTGATTAAAAAAAGTTATGATTAAAATAACCTCATGATAATTATTTTGTGTAATTTAGATACAAAATAAAACTTTACATTGAATTATAAATACTGTATTTTTAATTTTGACGCCTCTCAAGTGACAGTGGTATTAAATTAAATTGATTATAAAACTTATATCAGCTTATATCAGTCCAATACAAAGCGTTTCCCATCATTAGTATACATGTTCAGTGCATTGTGCGGTCAAAATGAACTCACAAATTGTTTCTCTTCTATAGGATAAACGAAACAAACGAGCTAAAAACGCAACTAGTTACATTTTGCTTGGCTATTAATCTATGACCTGAAATTAAAAAAAAATAATAATAACTGTCACTATTGAGTGAAACCGATATCAGAACAGCAATAAATGAGGGCCAATTTGACCTCACGACGTATTGCAAAAAGATGCTGCATGAGTCAATATATGAGTCAAGTCTTGTAAAGAACAACAAGGCGGCGGGAGATGACGGAATTACAACAGAGCTTCTGAGAGCGGGCGGCACGCCGGTACTTAAAGTCCTCCAGAAACTCTTCAATTCTGTCATCGTCCAGGGCAAAACGCCGAAGGCATGGAGCAGAGGCGAGGTGATTTTGTTCTTCAAAAAGGGCGATAAAACCCTACTGAAGAACTACAGACCCATCTCGCTTCTGAGCCATGTCTACAAGCTGTTTTCGAGGGTCATTACGAATCGTCTTGCTCCCAGGTTTGACGACTTCCAACCTCCCGAACAAGCCGAGGTTTTCGAAAATGCTTTAGCACCATAGACCACATTCATACGCTGCGGCAGGTTATACAGAAGACCGAAGAGTATAATCGGCCACTTTGCTTTGCGTTTGTGGACTATGAGAAGGCCTTTGATTCGATCGAGACTTGGGCGGTGCTGCAGTCTCTCCAGAGGTGCCAAGTGGACTACAGGTATATCGAAGTGTTAAGGTGCCTGTACCAAAACGCCACTATGTCGGTCCGAGTACAGAGCCAGAGCTCTAATCCTATCCAACTACAGCTACTGCTGCGTTGGAGGATATTTTTAAGCTTCTGGACTAGAATAGACTTGGCATCAACATCAACGGCGTGTACCTGAAGCATCTTCGGTTTGCCGATGATGTGGTCCTAATGGCTGAGACGTTGGAAGACCTGAGCACCATGCTCGAAGATATCAGTAACGCATCCCAACGAGTGGGTCTTAAGATGAACATGGACAAGACGAAAATTATGTCTAACGCCCATGTTACATCTGCTCCAGTAAATGTTGGGAACGTTACACTCGAAGTTGTTGACCACTATGTTTACCTAGGACATACAATACAGTTAGGTAAGTCCAACTTCGAGAAAGAGATCTCTCGGCGAATCCAACTCGGGTGGGCAGCGTTCGGGAAGCTGCGATACATTTTCGCGTCCAAAATACCTCAGTGCCTTAAGACGAAAGTCTTTAACCAGTGTGTGTTGCCAGTGATGAATTATGGCAGTGAAACGTGGTCGTTCACTATGGGTCTTGTGGGAAGGCTCAAGGTCGCTCAGCGGGCAATGGAGAGAGCTATGCTTGGTGTTTCCCTACGCGATCGAATCAGAAATGAGGAGATCCGTAACAAAAACCGCCGACATAGCTCAAAGAATTGCGAAGTTGAAATGGCAATGGGCAGGACACATAGCAAGGAGTACTGATGGCCGTTGGGGCGGAAAGGTTCTCGAGTGGCGACCGCGTGCCGGACGACGCTCAGTGGGTAGGCCCGCTACGAGGTGGACCGACGATCTGGTTAAGGTCGCGGGAAAACGCTGGATGCGGGCAGCACAGGACCGATCGTTGTGGAGATCCTTGGGGGAGGCCTATGTCCAGCAGTGGGCGACGTACGGCTGATATGATGAGTCAATATAATCTCACGACAGTGCTGAAAGTACATTACAAATTCTTATGATGAACATGATCGCTGCATGTTAAAAACGAAATTTTGAACAGGAAATTTCTTTTTTGATTTTATAATTTTGTCATTGACTTCTAATCTTTAAATACTGTCGTTAAATTTAATGTTACCAGATTGCTGATTCATAAAATTCCAGGTGGTTTTAATTTTATTTTCAGATTGACTGATCATTTTGTGAATATGTTTGGCTTTTGCTAAAGACAGACCCTTTTAATATTATTTTACCTATGTACTCTCGATTCTCTTGTCCCTTTAACAGAGCGAGCTCCATTAAACCAGGTAACGTCATGTTCGTCAACTAGAGGTCACTTGCTTTTATACGCAAGAATTTACGTGAGAGGTGATAGTTATTTCATTGCGTGAATGTCTAGAAATAGTGTTACGGCTATCCAGTGTTCTTTTATAAACACCATCCAATTTTTTTATAGGCATAAGATATCATTCAAACACCTTATTTTCCGAACGAATTATTACAACAGCTGGTTACTAGTAAAATATACCTACAGTTCAACAACCGCCCGAAATGTTTTGAATGAAACAGCGGTCCACCGACCTGCGGTACTTTGCGGAAACGGTAATTTATCGAAAAAGTTGTAATTTTTAATAAACTCCTTGTTTGTATTATTCAAAATAATGATAATTTAGTGATAATAATTCAATTCAATTCATAAAAGTATGCAATTTTTCATCAATGTTTCTTTTTTATCCTTTTTGTGCATTTTTAATGCTATTTTATAGGATAAATTATTTTTATTGTTTTGGTAATAAAATGGTAAACAAGGGTGGAAGGTTAATTTACGTAAACAACACTCTCATTTGTTTGGGCCACATAGCAGCGATATTTGTATTGTTACGTTCTAGTTTGAAGGATGGGAAACTAATGGCACTGTAATTGTAGGAACATGCAAACATTGGCCTAATTTATATTTTAATAGGTTAAAGTTAACACGTTTACATAAAAAGTTACTAAAATGTATTATTGTAATGTAGAAGTATGAAATATAGAGATAAGCATACTATATGTCTGAAATAAAATTTGGTTAGATAGCGTCTTTCACAAAAATGAGATTTTACAAACGGCAGTAGAATGAAAACGGTAGACAGATGCGGGCAGCTGATATATATAAAATTTACATAGCTTTCTTCTGTTTTTATACCCGTTTATGAAAATCGTGATAGCACTATTGTACAGCTTTAAGGCGGAAACACATTATTAAAACGCGACGCGACGCAACGTGTCGACACCCGATATACACCGTGCACATTACCAACACGCGACGCCACGACATACTAGCAATTTCTGAATACAGTTAGCTAACAGCAGTGGAAGTGTATGGTCATGTACTATGGATTAACATAATTTATTATCTCTTGAAAACCGTAGGATGATGTGCGATCTAGTTTTTCTCTTTAAATTATTAAATAATAAGATAGATTGTCCAGTTCTTCTATCACAGATCAACCTTATAGTCAAGGCACGAGTACCCGCACGCTCCTCACGCCCCATAAAAATATTCGTACCACCACAATATCGCAAGAATTAGACTCGCAATAGCTATTTTGCTCGCTGTATGAAAACATATAACGAACAATTCTACAAATTACACCTGTTTTGTAACACATTGACTGGTATCAAGTCAGACATTTTCAATATATTTAAGTAAAATGCTAATAATGTTCGTTTTAATAATTTTTAAGTAAATTAATACTTATTTTGTTGTGTTGTTGCCTTAATCATAGATATTTAATAATAAGCTAATTCGTATTTTAATGTACTTTTATATTTTGATTTAAACTAGTTTCTGTTCCTACATTTATGTACCTAATTAATATTGGGCACTCATTATTCTACAATTGATGTCAAAATCTTGTGTACTTTATTATTTCTAATGACTGTTTCGTGCCAGAATAAATAAAGAAAAAATTAATACAATAAATGCAAAATATAATAATAAATTGACATAAATTCTGTTTGATAGTTTGAAGAATAGGGATGGGTCAACGAATTCGTATTCGCTCTGTGACAGTTCTCAAACGACTGACGCGTGGCATCGGGTGTTGTCTAGAAACATACTACGCGCGCCGCGTCGGATGGCGTGTTTACCCCCACCATGGACAACACACCGACCTGGCCCGTCTGGATCGGGTGGCGTGTGAGCGCATGGCGTCGCGTCGGATGTTCATAGTATGATTCTGGTCCATAGAAAACAATACATTTGATTCGACTCAACACGCATCGCGTTTCATCGGGTCGCGTCGCGTGTTAATAATGTGTTTCCGCCTTTATTTATTTCCATAGGACCCACACAGGAGACAGACATCTTTTGTTTAAGTAAACCATAACTAATAACAATTCAACATCATCAGCTTATTAATATCTCAGGTACAAAAGTTTTGTTAAGATGAAAACTTTTTAGTTTGGCAATAAACCACCAATAATGCCTTGTCCGGATTGATAAATGCTACTGGTTGTAGATACATTCTGTGATCAAGGACTAAATCTTTGCCTTGCAAAGCGTCAAAATTTTGGCCACCCATCCCATGACTGACCTTTGCGAAAGTTTAAAGTTGCTTAATCTTCACATACATAGGCCATATGCATTAACTGCTGCCCCGTTTAGCTTCTCAACTTTAGGTACAAAGTATTGGTGTGTTTCGTCAGATATGTATTTTTTGTAATATCCGTGGCAGAGTAATTAGAACGCCAATTATGACGTTGCGATACATAAGTTTCCGGGTAATACGATGAATGGTTAGCTCCACGAAGAAAAACGTCCTTTATTATATTACCTTAAGTCTCAGTTGTTGTGGACCTATCTACCTTTGCATCTCATAACAGATTTAATATTATCAATTATAATAGAACGATATATGGTATAATTGTACGTTTTAAACCAGCAAAATGGTTAATGATAAAAGGACAAAAATACCATTTTATAGATTTGTAGTGAACAAAAAATGGATTTATTATAAAAGATATTAGAGGAGGAGGTTTATATTGTTGTAAGTACAGTTGATCTTTTACTGGAGCTTCCTGAATAGACTTAATCATTACAAGTCCGTATTGAGTTGATTTCTGATCGCCCACGGAACTTCATACAGTGTTATGGAAATAGTAATCCAACACAAACGATATGTAATTTTTTGCAGAACTGTCCTTTACGATAGCATTGATTTGACAATTTGCCTCTGCACTAGAGGGTTTGGGTTTAAGCAGTCCTGAACAGCATTAAGTTTACTTACATACATACTTAACAAAAAAATTATACCTGAATATATTTTAATCATCATTTTATATATATAGTAGAGAGCATTCGAATAAATCGTTGCCTGAATGAACAATTTTGATAAATAATAATTAAACATTGACTCTGTTTGTTGTTCCGTACAGACAAGAAAAATAAAAATGGCTAATACTCAATGTTCTATAATTCTTTCTTAGTCTTATGAAACTAGCTCCTTAACAAGAAGACTATGAATTCGTGTTTAGTAGTCATAGTGTCAAATTGTTTTTCAGTAGCATTTGTGGTTTCCGAAGTAAACAAGGAACCCTTATAGTTTCGCCATGTCCGTCCCTCCATCCGTCTGCTCTCGGATGAACTCAGTGGTTATCGGCACTACGATTCTGTACTTTGGCATTTAAATACATAATGATCATGTCGACAAAAAAGTAGGATAAGATCTAGAAAAAAAATATTTAGTGTACCTGTGTAGTCTCGTCTATCTCATGGTGTGGGGTGTCATCGGATAGCTTGTTCAAAAACAATGTGGGTTTGGGAAGACCTTGATGTAATTTAAGAATCTGTTTACTAATTTAAAGCTTGAAAGTGTTAATTTATGTAAGATTTAAGTGTCCCTCTCTCTACCAGCTTAACAGTTCGTTCTAAAATCGCGGAAAAATTCACAGCTTTAATATATATTTGATGAATTTAAAAATTACTTATTAGACGACCATTTGGGGCAAAGGTAGTGATCCTGCCTTTCACACCTACAGTCCTGGGTTCGAGTCCCGGAAGGGGCAGATGTTTGTGTGAGGAATACGAGCACTTGTACCTGAGTCATGGGTATTTATATATTTCTATTAATATTACTTATTTATGTATGATATATGTATGTCTATCCGTTAGCCTAGTATCCATAACACAAGCCTTACAGTGCTAACTTTGGGCTAGGCTAAATGGAGTGATTGTAAAAAATATGATTATTATATTATTGCATATTTTATATTAATTACACTACTAGGTGGACTTTACAGATTAACAAGTAATAGTCGACTAACGTCGAAGAGTAATTTGTACGGGACTACTACCACAAATACAGAATTACTTACCTATTTAAAGCACACAGAAATAAGTAGCACAAAACTGTTTAAAACTAGGTCTGCAATGCATGCTTCTGTTTGCAAATACTGAGCGAAGCACTACCTTACCTTCGTTTGTGAGTTTTGTCGCCAAATTTCATCAATGTAGTCTCAGCGGTTTGGCTGTGATCAGCTTTTGAATTTTTCTTTCGGTGATTATTCCTCCATGGTACGTCCGATTTCAAAACTTTTTTTTGCACATTAGTCACGACCACGATGTGAGTTTTGGCGCCAAATTTTATCAATGTTGTATCAGCGGTTTGGCTGTGATCAGCTTTTGAATTTTTCTTTCGGTGATTATTCCTCCATGGTAAAGTCTATTTTTTTACATAGCCTATGTCCGTCAGGTTATAATCATGTATGTTCATGCCAAAATTCGTTCGAATCGGTTGAACCGTTAAGCTGTGAGTTGCCTAAAAGAGAGCTTCGCTCAATTATCTGCGAAGTATATTGAGCTATCACGGAATTCTACTATGCGTATTATTAACTAATATTTTTTTTTAAGTTATAGCGAGTTAAGTAAGATAAAGTGCAGCAGCGTTTTTAGAAAACGGAGAAAATTTGAGCAACGTGCGGTTATTATATAAATATTATAAAAATTAACAGCGAAAGAGATTACATAGAGGAAGAAATCAGCTCCATTGTATACAACTACAACAGGCCTACAACTTAATTATTACAAACTTATAATGGCATATTGGGAATAGGCAATCAGCAGGATTCCTGACATTATAAGCATCTCCTATAAATAAACCCAAAACACCGACGGGTTTTCTAAGGTTTCCGCTCGGTGGGTCTCAGAATTACGGGCGAGAGATGAAGATGTTTGTAGCTGAACCGCAAGATTTTTTTACAGATTTATGACAATAGATGAAACCTGTATTCATTACTATAGTCCAGAATATATATAGCCAACAATCTAATAACAGAAATAAAAGAAATTAAACCATTTAACAAAAAGCTAAAAACGTTATTAATACAAAAATGTTACTACTCATTAGAAGAGTTCTTTAGTGTTAAAATAAGATAAAATGCAAAATATTATGTTCGATGCAAAGTATCGCTTAATAGAATCTATTTAATTAATTTCATATTTCTTATTATTGTTACATTTGTCGATTCATGTATATTGTATTAGATTATCGTAATATCATTGTATTGGCTCTAATATTATTAGTATTGTTAGACACACTATTGCCATACCCTTACAGGGTGCATGTATAGCCATTTAAGTTTGTTTATTATACATTCTTATAACTATATATGTATGCAGTAAATAAATAAATGAATAATAATTGGCGTCGCTTGTAACGAGGCGCCATAGCTATATTGGCGACTCGTTGCTTTCATTGCGCTCTTCTCTGGCCATTTTTCATATTTTCTTTTCTCTTCGTTTCCTATTTTAAATTTACTGTCTGTCTCTGTTTCCTATTTTAAATTTACTGTCTGTCTCTGTTTATTTGTTTTGTTCGAAGTTTATTCTTACCAGAGTCAGCGCGTAGAGCGGTTGACTCACCGAAAATAAATTATTTAAATATATTTATAGTGCTGAGCAGTTATAATAAGCTCACAAGTATATAATAAGCTCATAAGCATAATTCACAAGTTTCCTGTATATATATTCTTTACTACCAGTTCCTGTTTCTAAGTCTATAAGTTTCTTTAAGGCACTATTGTAAGTAGCCCTACCTTTTATAATATGTTTTTAGTGATAAATGTGAAATTGTTTTGTATTCAGTGTAATTTACCTTTTTTTTATATAATTGTTTCAGTTGTGCCTTAATTCCTTAAATATAAAAACAAGTGACCTTTTTGTGTGAGCTTTTATTTCTCCGGCTGCACCCGTCACACTGGCGCCTCAACGTGTATAGAACACCACCATCCAGTCAACCAGTACCGGCGAACCGAACTACTATATTTTGAAGATCGTTGTATGTTGTGTGTGATTTTTTGTTATCTTTTTCCAAATTCTAAAAGGCTTAGTCGCCCCCCACTATTTTATCGGCCATATTATTAACTTAATCATCTCATCTCATCTCATCCCAATCCTCATTTTATTTAATTTATAGTAGTTGACAATACAACTACATCTCTACACAAAACACTTACAAGACACTTTACCCAACATTTACTACATTTTACAGACAAGAAACTATACGCGGTTTCGAAAGAAACCGGCACAAAATTGTTGCTGATTCTGAGCGTCAATATATCACTCAGATCAGTGCAATTAACACTTACGGGCAGTGCTGAGAGGGAGTACCTCCAGTGTATCCCACATACAAGTCTTAGATTTGGCTAGGCACTTTCCTGGAGGCAATCCGTGCCGACTATCCAGAGGTTCCTACCAGTCTAAACTTGAACACTACACCTACCTAACACTAATTTTATTAAATTTATCTTAGTCTTACTTAACCAGTCCTTGTATAATAGATTAGATAGGAAAAAATTTATTAGAGATTTAAACAACTTTAGTTTCACTCTCCTTTCAACTCATCACATATCATCCTATCACTTAGACTATTATAATTTATAGTAGTCACATAACAAACACGCAACTACACACTACACTTACAGTACACTTACCCCACATTTACTACACCCATCAGACAGTAAAACTATACGCGGTTTTGAAAGAAACCGACACAAAATTGTTGCTGATTCTGAGCGTCAATATATCACTCAGGTCAGTGCAATTAACACTTACGGGCAGTGCTGAGAGGGAGTACCTCCAGTGTATCCCACATACAAGTTTAGATTTGGCTGGGCACTTTCCTGGGGCAATCCGTGTCGACTATCCAGAGGTTCCTACCAGTCTAAGCTTGAACACAATACCTACCTAGCACTAGTATTATTACATTTATTTTAAATCATAACTGTTTTTAAGTAGTTTTTAAATAGCTAGAAAAACACCTCGTTTGGAAACACAATCATTTATTTTTAATAACACTATGAATCCATCACTTATAAATAAACCTGAGCTTGCTTATGAACTTTGTCTCCGCTCAATTCAATTTTCATCTGTCGCAACCGCTGAGGAATTACAAGAATTACTAAATCCAATAATAGACTCAGATTGTTCTATTCTTTCCAGTCCTTACTCCATTGAACGTGATCTTGATAAAATCAAAAACATTCTGCTTATGGTTTCTTCATGATTAATTTATCAATACGTTTAAATAGATTAGAGATTACTACATAACATAAATGACTTTTGCAAAACTTCAAACAAAATTTTCATCCGTGACAGCCTGTCAATCAAATTTTAAACCTCTTCTCTTCAACAATAACATAACTACGAACTCCTGGCACAAAATTTACTCAAAACTCTTTAGACCTAAAAAAAATCTTTTATTACTTACTTTTTCTTTATTACTTTATTATAACTTTTATTTACGTTTATACTATATATTACTTTTATTACGTTATTACTTTTTCTACCAATTAGAATTCTCTATCGTTATTACTTTTCCAAAGTATTTTTTTTTTTTATATATTACTTTTATATATACTACTATTTACAACTCATTCATTCCCTCATTCTATTACAACACATAATAATTACTATACATTAACTGTCTTTATAGAAGACATATTTAATTGTCTGCATAGACGACATCTTCAATTTTGGTCTTCATAGAAGACATACTTAATTATACAGTCTTAGTCTTCATAGAGGGCATTAATTTTTCAGTCTTCATAGAAGGCATATTTAATTTCTCAACCGAGAATAGAACCTCTAAGTCTATTGGAATAGCCTCATCTTGAGGAAAATTTTTCTTCCAGCGGGTTGTGACTGGTTAAATAAGCCTACACTTATTTTTATTTTTCATCCAGCGGGTTGTGACTGGCTAAATAAGCCTACACTAATTTTTATTTTTCATCCAGCGGGTTGTGACTGGTTAAACAAGCCTACACTAATTTTTATTTTTCACCCAGCGGGTTGTGACTGGTTAAATAAGCCTTCACTGATGTAGGGAGCCAGTTGAGTATTCAATAAATTTTGGATACTCTACCGCGTGGAGTCTGGTTGTCTTATTAAATCAACCATGACCGTTGACTGAAGTATGTTCTGGAAGTATGAAAGTGATGCATGTAAGGAAAGTGATGCATGTAAGGAAGCTGGTCTCCTTATTTTCTCATTTCACAATTCTCATCTCATCCATTTTTATTAAAGATATGTTTTTTTTTTTTATATATAAAATGGTCACATTTTTACATAGTTTTATGAAAAAATCCTTTTTATACTCAGGATTTTTTCTTCCAGGGGGGAGCGGGTATTGTAACGAGGCGCCATAGCTATATTGGCGACTCGTTGCTTTCATTGCGCTCTTCTCTGGCCATTTTTCATATTTTCTTTTCTCTTCGTTTCCTATTTTAAATTTACTGTCTGTCTCTGTTTCCTATTTTAAATTTACTGTCTGTCTCTGTTTATTTGTTTTGTTCGAAGTTTATTCTTACCAGAGTCAGCGCGTAGAGCGGTTGACTCACCGAAAATAAATTATTTAAATATATTTATAGTGCTGAGCAGTTATAATAAGCTCACAAGTATATAATAAGCTCATAAGCATAATTCACAAGTTTCCTGTATATATATTCTTTACTACCAGTTCCTGTTTCTAAGTCTATAAGTTTCTTTAAGGCACTATTGTAAGTAGCCCTACCTTTTATAATATGTTTTTAGTGATAAATGTGAAATTGTTTTGTATTCAGTGTAATTTACCTTTTTTTTATATAATTGTTTCAGTTGTGCCTTAATTCCTTAAATATAAAAACAAGTGACCTTTTTGTGTGAGCTTTTATTTCTCCGGCTGCACCCGTCACACGCTTACATGAAGAAATCAATTAGAAACGCACCGATTTAATCAAAAAGAAAGTTTGCTTCATCATGTTAATATTTGTATTCACATATCTGTTGAATCCAATGCTCAAATTCGTTATTTCTGTTTTTAATTACTGGCCCATCCAACTTATTGTCCTGATTTACTTATGGACTTTTATCTTTCAACCTCATAAAACGCTTTAATTGTTCTTGTGAAATATTTTATCAAGGCTTGTATAAAAGTTTTGGGATTTAAGTCCAATACATAGAGCTAGACGAATATAACACTAGAAAAATCAAAATATCAAAATGTATCGACAAAATAAACAAGAATCAAATTGACTGCAATAAAAGGTCTAAAGGCATGGTGTGTCATGTGACATACCTAATTATCGCTTAAAATTGTTTATCATTTTTACTACCTAATGCTGTTGACTATGCCAACTTAATAGTGGCTTAATAGCCACAATTATTCTGCACTGCTTGCTTTGACTTATAGTCTGTAGTTAATTGTCCAATCTCTGTATTGTTCTCTACCATTCATTAGACATCATGTGCTGTGTTGTCAAAGATAGATCAGATTTGTATGTAAAAATACGTTTGCTGAGTTAAACTTACACTTAAATACTGCCACATAAAATCTTTTCCTTTTTTTAACTTTTTAATTATTTTGAATTTTTAACACTTATTACTTTAAAAAAATAATATATTTTTTCGTGTTCATTATTAAATTACGAATTAATGAAATGGGGTGTTAAAGAAATTAGGATTGCAGTGATCGCCTTGCACAAAGTGGGTATGGAGCCGTCGGTCATATTCCAGACGCTTTAAAAGCTTGGTATCTGCTGTATGTTCGTATATCGTACTAACAACAGATACAAAAACACTTCATATGTAGAAGACCATAAAAGATCGGGGCGGCCGCGTGCTGTTAGAAATACAAAGGCTGTTAATGCTGTTAAAGACAAAATTCGTTGAAACTCCATTAGGGACCAAAAAATATTATCGCGAGAAATTCCTGCTAGGATTATCGTTGATATACAAGACATGTCCTAAATCAATCTTTACAATTAAGAGAGTGGATTGATCAAAATGCCTTCTGTCGCGATACGCAGGTGAAAGGCAGTGAAATATCCACTTTATCGATAAAAAATTTTGATTGAGGACTACAATAAGCAAAATGATAAAATGTACGCTCACAGTTCTAAAGAAGTTTCTCAAATGGTCGGAAAGGGACAACGTGGTCATCATCCTGCGTCAGTGCTAGTACAGTGGGGCTGCTTTCTTATCAAGGCGTCACATAGCTACATTTTTGTGACAAAGGAGAGAAAACTTCAGCCAAAGTATATCAAGAGATAGTCTTAGATCGTGTTGTGAAAACTCTCAGCAATACACTGTTTAAAAATGTACTGTGGACTTACCAGTAGGACCTGCGGCGTCCCACAACACATTGGTGCAGATAGTGTGGTGTCATTTCGGATACAGCCACGATTCTGACCAGTGTGGGTCCATCCCTTGGGCGGACGTCGTCCAACGTTCGCGGCTGGCCTCGGAGAAAACTCCGGTGACGGCCGGGGATGAAAAGAGAGGGCTCAAATCTCGGGGAAGCTGTTCCCGAGGGTCCTCCCAATTTGGGCGATCGCCCTTTGGAGCCGTCGGAGATCTGTCATCGGCTTCTGCCCACACCAGTGCTCCGTAGAGGGCCATGGTCCTAATCACTCCTGCGAAAAGTCGGCGGCAGGTAGAAACTCGGCCTCTGCCGTTTGGCAGGCCAGGGAGGCCTTCGCCGACCTAGGGGTTAATTGCTTGAAAGCATTAGCCCCATGTACTTGATGTGGCAAAGCACTGGCAGCCTCACCCAGTCAATGAAATGGATGGAAGTAGTTGCACTCAGTCTTATCAACCGAGACATCTACTCCCATGGCTCGGATGCGCGCTATGGCCACTTCCGCCACCTTCGTGGCCCGGCGCCGCGCCTTGAGATAGGAGCAGGACTCTGCATCTGGTCACAAGGCACGAACTTTGAAAGCCTGGCTCGAAACAAACGTTCCGGCCTTTATAAGAGCTGAAGACTTGCCCTCATATAGCCCAGACCTCGACCCTTTAGACTACAAATTATGGTCAGTTTTAGACAACATAGCCTGCTCTGATACGGCGACATAGTCCTTTAAAAATATTCTGGAGTAAACAGTGGCAAAATTTCTCATGGAAACAGTGCGTAAATCCATAGATTCGTGACCAGACAGATCAAAGGTTTGTATAAAAGCCAAATGTGGCCGTGTCGAATAAAATATTTTTTTATTTTTTGCTGAGAATTTAATAAATATGAACTCCATTATAACTAAGTAGTTAAGGTTGACATAATCATCAGTGGTTGGTATAACTTGGTGAACTAGCGGTCTTGGTTTTTGACTTGGTTTACTAGAAGATTTTTTCTATGTTCAAAAACAGCGAAAAGCTATCAATAATTAAACTACACGATCCACTCTACTTTTTGTATTTGAAAACCTGAGTTGGTTTTAGACTTACATAAACTGTTAACTCAAAGTTACTTCGCATCACCATCCTTGACATCTAAACTATTTAGTGGTATCACTAACAAACTGTGCAGTGATTTTTGCGGCGATGAACATTTACACAAAAAGTTACAGTATGTTCTGCAGGGGCAAATATACACATAAAAGTTTCCACCGGAACACAGAATTAACACGCGTCCATTTCAGAAGTATGAGGTAGATAGACAACGAGTATTTTTGCTTTATGTAAAAGGAGTGACTCAAATATGAAAAAAACTACGCAATAAAAAAGTATTTTCACTCCTTGGAAAAAGGAATCGTAGTGTATACTGTCACCGAAAGAATGTTCACCTTTGAAAAACCCGGGCGTATATAAGAACAACAGTAGGTTGTGGTAGTTCATACATCAACCAAAATTAAATATAAAATTAATTATGCGCAAAATCTGTAAAGTTTGTTTTATTCAAATGTGTTATGTACGTGGAAGTGTAAGAACTAATAAAACATACGAGGGTGGGTCAAAAAGTTCGCGGAATGGAGGGTAAAAAGTATGAAATAAAACACAATTATTTTTCCTTCTCAATGTATTCCCCCTTAACTCTAATACATTTATTAGACCTATTAATTAATTTATTAATACTTTCGAAAAAAAAATGAATTCTCTTTGTCGTCAAAATAGGCCGAAATTGCGCTCTCATCGTTTCTCACTTCTTCATCGCTGGAAAATTTTTTCCCTCGAAGCTCTTTTTTCATTTTTGGGAACAAATAATAATCACTTGGGGCTAAATCTGGGCTCTAGGGATGATGTTCCAAGATTTCGAAGCCCACTCTTTGAACAGCAGTCATGACTGCGCGAAACTCAATTTTCTTCATGTTACAAATTTTCTTCCAGATTGACTTGTTGATTGATGTGTAGCTCAGGTAATTATGACCTATTTTTTTAAATACTTATACTCTTAATGAGTGTCACGACTAGTGCAGGTAATAAAAAGTCACCTTTCCCCCCTTCATTCCGCGAACTTTTTGACCCGCCCTCGTATATATACCATTCGGTAAAAATTATCGTATGTTAAATAAAAATGCAGAAAATATTTAGAAAAATTAACAAGCTTTCTCTATTTTCAGGTAAATCGCCGAATAGGGGATGACGTTCGGCGACGAAGACGAACGGTGTGGCGCGGGGTGACCAGTCACGGGGCATGTGGGTGCTGCTAATGCTGGCGCTGGCGGCGGCCGCCTCCGCCGACTGCCCCCGTCACTGTGAATGCAAGTGGCGAAGTGGCAAGGAGTCCGCCCTCTGCGCCCGCGCCGGCCTCACCGCCGTGCCACCCCGACTCGACCCTACAACACAACTCCTTGATCTCTCCGATAACCGCCTATCTACGCTCCGAGACGATGCTTTTGCTGCTGCTGGCTTGCTCAATCTTCAACGTCTATATCTCTCTTCGTGCAATGTCCGAACCATTCGTCAATACGCCTTCCGTGGCCTTGTAAATTTAGTTGAATTAGACCTTTCTCGAAATCGCCTAGACGCTATACCTTCTCAAGCATTTGATTCGATTCCGGAACTTCGAGAACTACGACTTAATGGCAATCCAATTGCAAAAGTTCCAGATGATGCATTTTTAACTTTACCCCATTTAGTCCGACTTTCTTTAAGTGGTTGTAAAATATTTGAAATTGAACCCCGAGGATTTATGGGACTAGAAGCTTCTCTTGAGTACTTAGAATTGAGCAAAAATCGACTACAAGTACTACATGTAGCAGTTTTGGCGCCTCTGAGGTCATTAAAAGGCTTGGAACTTGCAAATAATCCATGGGAATGCAGCTGTGCTTTAAGGCCAATGCGTGACTGGATGATAAGAAAAAACGTGCCTGCTACTGTAGTTCCAGATTGTGCTCTGCCGCCACGACTGATGGCTCAACCCTGGGATCGGCTTGACTTGGAAGATTTTGCATGTAGACCTGAAGTGAGTGCATCTTCGAATCAATTTAAAGGAATTGAAGGCGACGAAGTCACTTTGGTGTGTCGCGTATCTGGGGTACCAGCGCCGAGAGTACGGTGGGTACGTGCGGGTCGCTTGCTCGCCAACACTTCTTCCACTCATGTGAATTCTGGAAGAGCTTTTATGTTACGCAGTGAAGGACAGACTAGTAATTTGACTATAAAATCAGTGGATATTCAAGATGCTGGGTCTTATGTATGTAATGCAGAAAATCGCGCTGGAAAAGCTGAAGTGGTTTTGAGTTTGGCCATAGAAAAGAAACCCCCAAATAAAAGTTTCGGTGGACGTGCGTTGATGGCTGGCATGGCGGTATCAGCTGTGATAGTGTTAAGTTCGTGTCTCATAGGCCTGTGTGCATATGAAACTCGTAAGAAAAGACAGTTAGATAGGTGGAATGAACAGATTGTGACTACAAACCATCGTGACGATAGTTATGAAAAGATAGAGGCTAATATAAAAAATAGTGTGGAAGTACCGCGAGTGATATCTTCGGACAATGGTCGTAAAAGAGGTGATTATAGAAATGTGCCTTTACATGATCCAGAAGATGATTATGAGGGGTACGTGAAAAACGAAGCTCGGGATAACAGGGACTCTTCCTTAACCCCACCCTTGGAGTCTGTTTGGCGCCGAGCTGACTACGAATCCAGAGTATCGAGGAATGGTATAGCTGAACGCGATCTGCATATTCCAAGATTCAGCAATTATAATTTGAGGTAATACTGGTTGCGCAATTAATAATTTGACTTGGATATTTAATTAAGTTCCTGCTGCAGTAACAAATATGACTAGTGACTAATAACAAAATCGTCATTCTGTTACTAGACTTATTAGTCACTCTGGCAGTCAATGTAGCAATAAATTTTTACTGACCAAAAGCAAATTTTACAATAGGAGAAAAAACATTAAAATATAGAAAACTTGAAATTTTACTTTATGTGATGTTTATAACGGGGTGGCCTAAAATAAGGATTGCTAGGACTACGCAAATCACCCCCATACATATTCAGCGATTTTTTGTCTATTTTTAGTTTTGAAATTTTCGACAAGTTTTGATAGAAAAAAGATTCGGTCGCAACGAAGTGAATAAAAAAAAAGACTAAAAACAATTCTTGCATAAACAGAAAGACTTATTGATGAAATTGGATTCCATTGCGCCACACAAAAATATTTGAACCATATGCTTAGTAATAATTCTAAATTTTAAGAAATATGTTTTAATAGTTGATCTATCCCTATAAAGAGGCTGTACGGTATCAAATTTAAATTTGATTTAAAACATAATTAGAAGTGAAGTGAATCTTGTTTCAGTTTTTGAACACTATATTGACACAAATTTCACTAGCATGACATACATGCCTGTCACTCGTAAAGTCAGAACATTTAGTAATAAGTGTATTACGATTTCTGCCACTTCCAAGATGGGTCTCCTTGCACTTGAATCTGTTGAGATTCTTTTGTAGTCGAAGATGTATCACTGGTCTTATATGATTTGTTCCATTAATAAATTGAAGTTCCTCGCACGGTAATTCCCCAATTAATAAATGGTAAAGGTAAATTAGATAGGAAGTATTTATACTTCGCCTTCGAAAATACCCTTGACAGTGGGTTTTAGAACATCTTTAATATTATATGGCGTATTAAAGTGTTGCCATATATAGTGTCTTATTATTTTAATATAAAAAAACTGGAAAAAAGGGTTATATTAAATGAGAAATAAACGTTTTTATTTCTATCTTAAGAAATTTTTAATTTTCTGATTTTTCATAAAAGAGTTATTTTCACAAGAAAATTTAAGAAAGTGTACAATTTTATTATTTAGTACATTTGAATATTTTGTATTTGTTTTTTTTATACATAGCCTTATTGATTGGATTTTTACTTGTTTCCTCATAAGCAAGTAGCCATTTGATGTGATTTAATTAATATGTTACTAGTCATTGGAATGACACGACCATTTTCTCTTATTTGTTGTAAAGAATAAAGTTTTATAATAATGTAGGGACAAATGTTTTAACGATTTCTTGTGGTCCAAAAACAAATTTAATAAATTCATCTTGTGCATTCCTTAAAAACAAAACCTCGTAAAAGAGTTGATATATTTACAAAATTCAATAAAAAGGATAGCAGTTTTATTGTAGTCATTAGCTAATAAAAGTAAGTTATTATATCTTGCGTGTAAAAAGCGAGTACTCCAAATTTAAGTTTTTACAGACTTGTGTTATAGAATTTAAATTATCAATTTCTTAAATCTTATAGTATTTTAGTTCCGAGCATATCTATAAATTAAGTAGTCAAACTATAACGAGTTTTCATAAAGCACATTTAAGTCGTTATTTTGTTTCAGATCGGATGCAACGTCTGAATCAGTGCAGAGTTCGAACTCTACGGGAGTATTAAACCCTCATGTAGAGATATTATCAGAAACCAATCGGTATAACAATAACCCCCGATCGTGCCCCCGGCAGCGCACTCGCGACCGTCTTGACAATGATCTCTCTGGTAGTGACAGTGAAAAGAACTATCCAGATCTTATAGAAATGAGTGCTTTGGGAACTTCGTCTTATCTAAGAAGTGAAATCAAACACGATCCTTATTATTTTTATACTATACCACGGAGAAAAGACGGTGATAGTCGCAGTCCACTGCTTAGTAGTAGACGAAATAGTTCTGGAGGTGACTCGATAATTTTTTTTGATAAGCCATATGAAAAAAATCGGCAACGTGCCTCTGGACGGAGGTCAAATAGTTTTCTGGATTTGTCTACTGGTGGCAATCGAATACGTCGTAATCCAAGTTTACCTGCTTCACCTACAAGAGATCAACCGACTGTGCCCTCCGCAACACCACTTCTTGATCTATCAGGGCTAAGGGATTATTCACGAACAGGGCAACCTTTGGAAGATTTCGATTTCCGCGCGTCACAACTAGAAAAGTTTCTTGAGGAATACAGAAATTTAAGAGAGCAACTTTCAAGAATGAAAGAAACTCGAGAAAATTTGCAACGGACGAGAGCCGTTGAAAACGATGAGATAAGATCCGTTTTGAAAGGGAAACCAAGTGTCGCGGTGACTGAAACATCCTCTTCTGTAGCGCTAGCGGATGCTGCGTCCCCATTAGCACTCAGTCCCCCTGAGTATAAGCCTCAACAACCCCAACCAGAATGGCTCACTACTTTATTGTATCGTAATTAAGCAATCCAATCAATAAATGTACTGTGGAACATTTATATATATTTCGTTTTTATTTACGGATTGATTCCGTAGATTTGATAACTAGTAGAAGAATATAACAATTGTAAATACTAGTAATGCCGATGGCGATAAGAATTTAAATTGTTTGTAAGCAAAATATCAGGAAGCATTCTTTTAAAGTTGAAATAAATTGAATTCATGATAATAATTTTGTTGTTATTTAATATAAAAAAATTGAATTAGTTTTCAAAGAGAGTGTAAATAAGGAGAGTATATCGGATTAACTTATAGTATAACGGATAACGCTAACCCCTTTATTGGCGCGATCTTGTTTTAATTGTTTAAAAGTGATATTGTGACACCCTTTTATTTATCTTATGAATACGGTTTTTACCAGGGAGTCAAAATATCAGGATTAAATAAATAAAGTAAAAAAAAAAACAAGTAAAATGCAATAGTGTAAAAGTCAATATTTACTTAGGTTTTTAAAGATTACTCTAAGACAAGGTTTGAAATGTCGCACTTATAATCAGAAAGAGCTTTTGTAACAGAAATGAAATGATATGAAAGGCAATCAACAAAATCGAGAACGTTTCAGAATTATTAGCATCGATATCTTACAGGATTACTTACATAATTGACGGCTTCTTGACCTGTGCGGTAAAGGTCTTGGGTTTAAGTGTTGGTAGGAGTACATATCCCTAACACAGAAAATGCGTCGGTAAGGACTAGTAAAACAACGAGTATAAGCATATGTCACCGAATTAATTGTCTCTACATTCATTTATTTAATTTATATTCATAATATTTATACATAGCAACTAAACCAAAATAGGAAAACTGAAGTAAATAAGGTTCTTTATTGCCTTTATTATTAATCAAACGTTCAAGCCAGTTTCTGTTAGATTATTTGTTTTGTGTAGAACTCCATGGATATTTTATGTATACTGCTACGTATACTGTATGTTCATATTATCTTACTACAGCGTTACAAAATAATCGCAAAAGTTGATAATTGCACTGAAAATGATCTGGTACATTTAGCAGAGGTTATAAAGGGCTTTCGATCTTTCCAGTTTATTAGACACAAAAACATAAATGAGAACTATAAGTACTTTATAGAATCAGGTATTACTTGGCGGAATTCCTTATCCATGAGTAAAACAAATTATGTAGCTTACTTTTGCAAAAATATGTAGGTATCTTACTTCCGCAGAAATATGTACGTGTAGCTTTCTTTTACCGGCAATAAGCTAAATATTTATGATTTACTAATGAGAACTATTTTAGGTTAAAAGTTTTCAATGCAGTAATGGCGTGAACAGAACTTTTTACATCATTATTATTTTTGAAAACCTTACATAGGGGACATCCGTTATCCTAGTATCCATATCACAAGTATAACATATACAATCAGTTACGTAATCGATTTGCATTACCATAATTTAACATACAGTTCACTTATACGATTTTCGATTGTATGTTTTTTTATAAAAGTTTTAGTTTAGTATAAAGGTAATTACAAGCTTACTTGATCAATAGAAGATACAAGTAAGACAAACACAGAACACCGACGACAGTCGAGTGGCAGCTATAACAATACAAGTAGTGATTCACCTAATTGATACGTAATCACTACATAGTATAAAACAAAGTCGCTTTCTCGGTCCCTATATCCCTATGTATGCTTAAATCTTTAAAACTACGCAACGGATTTTGATGCGTTTTTTTTAATAGAAAGAGTAATTCAAGAGGAAGGTTTATATGTATAATACATGCATAATATAGTAGAGCATTGCATCCGTGCGAAGCCGGGGCGGGTCGCTTGTCAATTCTATAATTATGATTTATAATGCAAATATAATTTCTTCGTTTTATTATTGGTTAATTCTTGTATTGAGTACAAGATAAATATTTTTTTTTACAAATATGAAGAGTCAGAGAGAACTGAAAAAAAATATGGATATAATTAATCCTTAATCGATCGAATTGATTTACTTGTGCACTTTGGCCTAACCCTTACATAAATGACAAAATATTTTGGTCAGTAGTAGGTAAAACGGATGGCCGGTCACCTACTTGCTCTACTAATTATAATGAGAACAATAACCTTAAAAGGAACATTTAAAAAAACTGAAGAAATAAAAAGATTTTAGTTGATTTTTGACGTGATAACGTCTCATGAATCGATGAACGCCAGCTGCACGCACGAAAAAGCATTACTCATTGTCACGTTCCGCTTGAGTCCAGCGTGCAAGCGGCTTAGAGGCACGATCGGCCTAAGCTTTCGGCTTATGACGTAGCTATCTCTCTTCCACTCCATGGTCGATGCGTCCAAATAGAAGAGAGAGAGCAGCAGCACACAACCTACACGTGAACTGTTTTGTTAACTGTTTATGAAGTGAAGTGAAAAGTTATTACAACAACAATTCCGCAACTAAGAATTTGAGAGGCGATATAGTTGTTCTTTGATTATTAAAAAAAGTAGCATCGGTTGGCGAGGGCAGTAATAATGTAATGTTACTATTTTGACAAAAAAGATATTATGACTCATATAAACGATCGTATATAAAGTCAACTGCCAAGGATCTTAAATATCCCACATGTATATAAGTTGCAAATAAATTGTTAGTATAACATTGTTACTTGTAATTAATCTTAATAATTTAAGAAAAAAATAATTGAATTAACAAGTGAAAATAAATGCTAATTTATCGAAGAAATTGTAATTTTCAGTTAATACTTTCTTTAATAATAATTCAATTCAATTCATAAAATATGCATTTTTTCATCAATGTTTTCTTTTGACGTTATCACGTTAAATTATCGTCCGTAAACTGACTTTACAGACAACCAATTTTTTTGTTTGAAAATCATTGTGACAAAAATATCATACAAAAGTACTGACCATGGGTCTCCTTTAATAATTGGTATCATTACTGTGAAATAATGGCCTTTGACTAAATAATTTCTATTGCTATGCTAGACAAGTGCCTTACAACGAGTAATAAGCTGAAGTAAATGTTTCATATGACAAAAACGGCAGGTGTTATCAACCAAGACAAAAACAAAGGGTAGCACTTATTCGCGTCTCACGTGCCAAAATCGACGAAATTACTTTGGAAGAGGCCTAAAAACTTCGAGTAACAGCCGTTCAGCTCGTTAGCCTGACAGAGAACATTGTTATGCCCGCCGAGCAGTTACATTCATATTGCTTTGTGTTCAGTATTTCATTACATTTGAAAATTACATTAATATATTCGTAAGTACGTTGAAGGTGAAACACAAGAGCAATGATGGTGGTAGACTAGACGTGGATTCCGCAATCAGTATTCCAAAACTCGTTTGGATATGCAATTATTAACAAACAAGTCTAAGGTTTTAGAAGATTTTAGTAAAATTAAAAATTTCAATAAGATGATAGATTAAATTTCAATAAGAGGTAGAAATCGATTTTTTAAACAAGTGTTTGGATTTTATTTCAAGAAAGAAAATTGGTATTATGTGAGGTTATCGTTCATTTAGTTTTTCAAAAAGACTAATATGTATGCTGTATTAATTCATATAGGAGTATATGTTATTATTTTTAATGTTGTTTATTTATTTTAAATTAAATTCTATACCTCAATTGGTTACTGAGTTAGGTTAATTATGCAACAAATTGACACAGTAACAAAAAAATATCGGGTTAAGTAAAACTTGTTTTGCCGAAAGCGACGACAAAACACAAAAAGTAAACGAACCAATTAAAATATTATGTGATTTAATACAGAATACAAATAATAAAATAATGTACGCAATCTTAGTATAACCTACTAGTTGTCGTTGAAACCAGAAAATTTTAGATTAATTTAAAAAAACCGCATAAGTGATAAAAGCGATTTATAAAATGTGACTGGAGTTCTCCTGCGCCTATTTTTTAATGGAAGATAAGGTTTTGGTTTTTAAATAAATTATTTATTAGTGACCCATATAGAAATATACAGGTGTATATTTCTATAAGGGACACTAATAAATAACGCCTTATAATTATAACCGTATTTGTATATTGTGCTCAAAAAACACCTTTAATTAACGTTTACTTACAGTTTTACATATCGCAGTGGCACAATTATTTTAACAAGCCTTAAGGACATCCCTAAGTTACCAGGCTGTTTTAACTTAAGTTAAACAGGCTTTACACTGTATCTAAGTTAGTAATAGTGAATATTCGATTTACAAGACATTACTTGCCAAGTATGATGTTGTGCTTCTTATCCCTTTGGATAAGTTAATGGTATGTATATCGCATGCTAAATGTAGCATAGCGTAAAGCTCACTTTAAAGCAAGTAACACGATAAGACAAAAGATATCAGTACGACGGAGTTTGATAATGTTTCTACGTTTACGAGTAACTGAGTGCCAGCCCGCAGCGAGACATTTTGTTTTTGCAATCTCACAAAGCTATTCTCTGGATTAACTCCTCCTACAGTTTCTCATAATCATAGCTTAACAATGAAAGTTGTTCCCTTCAAAAGCAACGATTTTTTTACGTTTTTTGAAAAGTTTGATGTTCGAAGCTGAAAATTTCTCATAGGTGAATAAGTAAGTTATAGAACATTAGCAGAGATAGACTACAGATTTGACTCTAGTTTTATCTTCTCGTATATACATTTTTCTTATTCATTTTCTTTTTGTGTGTGTTCTCCGATAAAGTAAGATAGCACCAACATTTCAAACTTTACCATGTGTCGTAAAAGGCGACTAATGATACTGGCGAGGCACACCTCACGAAGACCGCGAGATAAAAAGCAGCAATTTTAAATTATGGTCTGTTATTGCAACCTACAACCCACAGAACAGTTAAAAAAAGTAAAAGACGCACGTGGGCGGTACCCACGTAACCTATAGTATGCCTAACTCCGCGCACTGAGACCTTCTGCTTACTCAGTCGGGATCGCAAACTCTACGCGAAAGAATATAGCAAAAAAATAGAAAAATGCTATTTAATACAGTTTTGGGGCGTAAAAATGATAGTCGAAGGACTTATTTATGCATATCAGGCAAAACTTACCATCGGTTATTCATGTTTTCCGCTATTATTATTAAAATTGTAAAATTTAATATTGAGTTCTTGAAAATGAAAAATAAAAATTAAATCCACTCAATACTCAATTTGTAATGCAAGAGATTACGTGTGAATAGCGATAAGTATTATATATTTAAGAGATATACATTGCAACCAATATATATAGGTTTAAGCTTTTATGATTATCTTTTAACAGTTTATTTCTGGCTGGGTGAAGTAATCATGAATTCGACTAGAAAGCATTGGTAACGTTTGTTAGAAATGCACAAAGGTTTAACGTTGGTTGTGCAGGGACCAACAAGAAATGGCACATTAAATTTTTCATTGTTCCCACTCTTAAGCTGCGAATTGACGGTCAGTTTTTCGCATCAGTTGAACTGACGTCAATCCAAAATTTGATCGTGATTGTCGAATCATCACTCCAGAGTTTTAACTGACGACACGCCACGTATTTCCTAGACTATCATAAATCCAACTCGGCGCGTCGCGCCAAACTGATCGTGAGTACATGATCGTCAATCCAACACAAACAGGCAGAACACTTCTTAACAGCCCGGCCGATTGAAAACTGAAGAGCTGGAGTGACGCCAGTGAATGCGGAAATCGAGTTGGCCTAAAATCATTTGGAGTGACGCCACAGTTTTACAAAAAACTGATCGTCAATGCTCACTATTAGTTTTAAAAAGGTAAGTTTCTCTACTGTGTTTTCCCTATCCATTACTGGAGCTGTAACGCTATGACGCGATATCAATTTATACTTTTACTTTAATTATGGCTACCACCATAATTCTCTTTAGTTAGGTATCTTTAATTAGGTACTATTTACCATACAATGTATTTTAACAAACTTGACTGGTCGCTGTCGTGATAACTAATCAGGCCAAAGTCTAAATAAAAAGTGTGCAACAATGAAAATCCGGTTTGTATATTTTACAACTCTGGAAAAATATATTATAACAGATATATACCTTCAATGTTGCTACTTTTTTATATAAAACAAAATATTATTTTCAATTAAGATGATAAATTCATCCAACAATTTGTTTTATAAGAACTCCTTAAGAATGTGTAAGTTACATTGTTTAAATTCATAGCTTGGAATTCGTCTGTAGATATACTGCTGTTTCATTATGTTTTAGAAGAATAAAAACGCCAAAAATAATATTTTATCCCTAACTATATTCAGAATTATGTTTTATACGATAATATTGGTCTATTGCTGTTGTTAGACATATCATGAAGACTTTTCATTCATTAAATGATGTTAAAATGTACCATTAGACATAATTATGGATAATTTTTCTGTGTAACGAAAGAAATTGCTTCTTTGTCAAAGATAACCTAAATAGCCAATAAAATGCATTAAGATTTTTTGTATGTTTCGCCTATCACGTATTATAGCTCAGTTTATTTTAAAAGGAAAGAAATCTTCGTATGATATTTATCGTCTGCTGACCGTTCGCTGCAGAGTGTGTGAATGAGGGATCTACACCGTTTAAGGAAATCAATCATATTGCGTACTTCTACTTTCTTCAAAATACCGAAAATCTCACAAAACTCTCTGTAATAAAAGTAAGTATAAAACATTAAAAAGATGGAAACTAAATCACTTACGTGAAACTTTTCCTGAAGCTTCAACAGTTTAAAAACACACATTAGGATAAATTATACCTAAAATTTGTTCGTATCACAGGGTTTTTTCAAAGTCTATGCCATTGTTGTTATTTCAAGTTTGAATATTAACTTAAAGAAGTTATTAAATCATCCTTCTTTGGAATATTTGGAACTTCACCAACTGTGTAGTGATACTAAGTATTGTTATATTCAGTTGCCAAGATGCAGCTTTGTGCAGATTGTTTAGTAGTCAAGTCTCAAGATGGCTGTGGTTTTGCTTTCACCCTCCTCTCCGTAAGTAGTTTCAATTCCAGAGTTGACGGCAAAGTTATTACTATGAAACGTCTTATAAGTGACTTAGTGACAATATAATTTAATAAATAGGTACTAATATTGGGGTATTTATTTGTCAACTACGCACAAACCACTGACCAGCATTTGATATCAGCAATATGTTATTTTATTAACGTGCAAAACAAATTACTTATAAGCAAACCTGTATGAAGTATGCGTTTGAGTGTAAATCATAAGATGGACACTCGGTAAGTTTCGAGACTGAAAAAGTCAAATTATATGAATAAAAAAAAGCATGCGTGCAATTCACACGTGGTAGCAGTGAAACCTTCAAAAAGGATACGTACACATATACAAAATACCACGGCTGTTGTGATGCCTTCTCTCAAGCTTTATACTATGCATGCGCATACAAAAACGTATGAACACACGTACATAATGCTTCCTATCTCATTTTCTTATACCTTAAATCTTATGAAATTATGTGTCTGTCTCTTTTTAATGTCGCTTTTTCGTTTCATCGACTTTCAAATCACAACGGTGTTAAAGAAGTTTTCACTTCAATAAAAATATTTAACTGTTTCAAACAACTTTTCACAAAACTCTATACTATAAATTTTCATGTTTATGAATAAATTTTTGAAACATATTTTTCAGTCTGCGTCAGACACTGCTTCTACGGCTATCTTAAACACTGTAAGCGCATCTTTCGGTGATGAAAAGTGTATCCCTACCAGATTTTTTTTATTAGGAAATAAAATATTTAGGAAATAAAAAGAAGTCCCACGATGCCAGATCAGAAAGATTTTACCCGGTGTGGTATCCAGGATGTCCTTCGTTTGGAGCGCTGAGTGCACTGGCGCGTTGTGGTTAAGCAGTATCCCGCGGAGCCCGCTGTTCGGTCACTTGTTGCTTATTAAAGTGAAAACTTACGGCAGACAATTCGTACTAAATCGGGCATTAATGTCGATTTCAGTTTATAATGGAATTGACACCAGATACCCTGACATACACGCCGATACGACAATTCGATTTAGTTCTCAAAAAATGTGGAGGGAATTTCGAAATTCAAACGAGGGTAATTTTACTTGTAAATAATCACATTGTTTTAAATTACTTTAATTGGCCATTCATAAAAAAGTTTCTTTGCAAAAGTGGCCGGGTATTAGCTAGATAAATATCGACCTATTTCATTTTATCAGCGAAACCCGATCTGCGAGAAACCCAGCCCAAGCCTTTTCAATAAAAGCAGCACTTTATTCTTGTGGACATGATACTAAAATAGTGCGAGTTCAATTACGAAACCAATAGACAGTGGGGCGCGCAATTAGAACCGTCCGGCGAATTGTGTGTTCAACAATAAAGGCGATACTTTTATTGTAGCTGTAAATTGTCGTGCCGGCGAGCAGCGTCGACACGGTGTCCTTGCGCACTCGATCCATGCCGGCCGCTATAACTTAAGTTGATTTAGCATTATTGTCTTTCGAATCTGTTGCAGTGAGTCCTTCCAATTTCATTGTGATTTAGAATTCTAGTATTTCTAAAACGAATCTAAGAAACTTACACTTATCATGAAATTAGTCTTTTTTGTTTCTTAATTATAATGTTTTAATTATCATCAATTACATTATCGGTATCCTTATATGTTTATGCTTCATTTCTTTATTCCAATGATTCCATTTTTGAAGTTATACTTCTTTAGACGCCTTATGAAAAAATGATGAGAGTGTAATTTTAAGATGCGCGCGCATCACTGTGACACAAAATTATCATGTTGAAGTTGGCCGCAAAGGCGAAATGGAATAAACCAGCAGCATGAACTTGTCCGCTAATTAGCTCAATGTAGTTACTAAAATATTTATGAATGTGTGTGTGTGTGATTTTAAATATATGTTATGATTAACAATAATTTATTTAATATTATAATTACAATTTTATATTATATAATAACATTATAACAATTTTATTTAAATGTGGTTTTTATATAATAAACTTTTTTAAGAGCGTTTATTGATTTGAGGTCTTTTCATTTGTTTATAATATAAATAATTATTATTATGTATTTTACATTATTATTGGTAAAACTGTTTATTTTAATGGTTTTTTGAAGTGTTAATGTCATTTTTCCAATTACTTTTGTTTTCACCTGTTGTCGGCATCACAGGCGGAATATCTAATAAAGTATCTAATCTATCTAGATTCGTTAATAAATAAGTTAGGTATGCACCACAAATATGCATGAATTGAAAAATATGAGTAGTTACGCTAGCTGACCTGGCCACGCGATGCTGTGTTTTAAATTAAAATGAAACCTATCCCTTGTCCTAAGTTGGAATAAATCCAGCAAAATTTAAAAAAATCGCTTGAATAGTTCCGCAGTTCATCACGGTCAAACAATGTGACAGGTAATTTATATATATATGGGTAGTAATAGTATATATACTATACAATTCATAATTTTGTAATTGGGTTAACCCCGTTTACTTCTATTAAAATTAATAAAATACATAAAGGAACTGATGAGGAATGACAAAAAGTTTCCAAGAGCCTGTACGATACTGAGATCCGTTGAACAAATTATTTGTAATAAATATTCAGCTTGTAAGTTATAACTTAAAAATATAAAAAAACAAAGCGCACAAAGATAAAAAGAGGCTTCTTTGTACGGACCGAGTTGACCTACTTATGGCGCGAAAAATGGACTTCTATATTTCTGAGCGGTACAATATGCAAAGTTGTGAAGCAAACTGAAAGAACAGAAACTTGAATATGTATGACATTAGAGTTTTTCTTTTACTTGTGTTGAAATAGTATTTGAAATAGCGACAGAATTAAATTAAAAACATATATGTAATAACCAAATATCTGCTGCAGTTTTGCCACCAGCCAATTTTTGGGGCAGGCTTGCGTCCAGCAGTCAACGCGGATATGGAGTGGCTGAAATGATGATGTTTCCAACGTTATCTTGGAAAAAAAAGCACGACTTTGCCAAGCGGAGATTTTCAAATTCTGAAAAATGTCCGTTCAACGTTGTGAAAAAATTCCAATTTCTTATTTTTGATTTCACGATGATGTTCCACGCTACGAATAGTTATTATAACGGGAATCTTAAGATTCCGTATCATATTTTGGTTTAATAACTTTTATTTTATATTATTTAATCATTTCCAGAGCTCAATAAAAGATTTGCATAACGTTTAGCGCTCGATGAAAAATAATATGCAAAAGGAACATTACATTGATTATTATAAGATAAATACATTGTATTTTACTCAGAAATAAATATCTGATATTCACGCAGGTTCTATAGTAATGAATCATAAAACAAATTACCAAAACAGAATCGAATAACAAGTTACATTATATAGTTTACAAGGCAACAAATTTCTAATGTATACAATAGATAAACCATATACACAAACATAGAAAGAATACTAATATTTTATATGCTAAGCAAACAACACTTAATATTGATAACGAATGAAAATATATATTAGAAATATAACTCATTATTAATAGCGAGTGAATTTAATATTGAAACGAATGGAGCTGATTGTCTCTAAGAAAAATAGTTTAGAGGAATTTGACTATTCTTGAATCCAGTAATAGATAAATTTTGGAAAACATATGTAAACACTTTCTTTAAGGTGAAACTCGCATTCTTTTTCTTCAGAATAGAGGAAATTATCCCTTAATTGGGCGCGCCTAAAAAGTTGCATAAGTGGTCGCGTGGGTTGCCTAACACCCCTAATAAGTAAATTAAAATAAAATACGAAATACATGCAAAATCAGACTTTTGTTATGCGAATATTTTAACTTACATATTAATCAACTTTTAAACTTCTCTTTAATATAATTAACAATTGTTTTAAATATGATTAATTCCTTTTACAAATCTTAGTTTTCCTCCGTACAATTTTGGCAGACTATAATCATATGGTCATTGCACACATTTTTATGGCACTTAGTTCTTGAACATATATGGCACCTTTTGTATGACTGCGATCGGCTTGCTTCAGAACCGATTCTTGGTCATGAATTTCATTATGTCTTTTCAGTCGTTTTTGCAGCTGTCGTGGTAGTGTGGGTACGCTGGCTCTTGATATTTGAGGTGGTTTATGTTGTGTATGAATCATAGGAACTTACCAAGCCTTGTTATAAAATAATGTTGGTTAAGTTGAGGGTACTTTGATATTGTCAGTTGTGATTTAGATCGTGTGTGCTACTTAGCTCAATATACGTATTTACTTAAATACATGGTTTTATTGGACATAATAGTCTAACACAACCTAAAAATTGTTAGAGTATTATAATTCAACTAATATAACATCTTTTGAACAATGGTTTAAAACAGAAATACTTTTACCAAATATGCACTTATCCGCAATTTATACCACACAAACAGTCACCTGGGGTGTCGTACACCCCAAACACGCTCTCTGCACCCAACCGGCCACTACTGAGTGCCGATTGCAACTTAATCGTGTACGTTATTCGTTCTTACGAAGCTACCTAGAAGACCAACGCGCTAAATTCAGTTTTCTTAAAGTTATGAGCCTGAAAACTTCCGTTGGGGTGCACGACACCCCACGCGACCAATTAAGGGTTAAGAGATTTAACACGTAGCAATTCCAAAAGCACGTTCATATTAGTCTATTTATAGCAATATTCAAACTTGATGTTGCTTTTATTTGAATATTTTTTAACGGTGTGAAAAGTTGCTTTGAATCCTCAATCATACCTTACAATAGGAGAACTATAATCAAACCACCCACGAAGCTATTTATTCATGCCCCGTGTAAAACGGGTATTCAAAATAAGTAGTTGGATTTTAAGCTAGTAAATGTATGACCAATACTTTTGGTCATTAGGCCATTAAACGTAATTTGTTAGGTTATTTTCCTGAAAAATAAATTCAAAATAACGTAGCAACCTTTTTACAAACAAATGAATTTACAATTATTAGATAAATTACGGTAACGTAGGTATATCGCTGTATTGAAGATTTTTTTGAACTACATACAATGTTTCATAATTGGGCTATTAATGTCCCTATGAAAGGGGAAAACTTTTTCTATAGACGAAAACATCATAGGGCCATTACCGCCGAGCAGGGCCCAATGTTTGATTGGTTAGATTGAAGCTACCTACTAAAATTACAATCGGGAGCAACGACTTGATGTGTCTTCAAAAGTAAATACCTATAAAGTAATTACATAATTTTGGCGACCCACTCGATGTCTGGCCCTTGTGAAAGTTGCTTAACTTCTGTAATCTTAGCTTAACGTCCTCTGACGCAACATCGAGCTCCTCTTGTATTATTGACTTTAAATTCGATATTTCCAAACAATAATTTCTTCTTTACTATTAATATCGAATTTTATCTTTTTACCGCCGCCTTGAAGAATATGTTCTATATCTCGAGGACTAATTTTAGGTTTCAGTGCCTTAACGCGCACGACATTTCATACATATTTTAATAATATACAGGAAATTGAGTCTTCTAAAATTTAATAAGCATAAAGAAGATACATAATTCTAAAAGAAGTTGTGTAGAAAACATTGGTGAAATTTTATTTGTCAATATAAACTTACTTTTGCTTCAATTTAATTTTCTGTTGCTTTGCTTTAATTTAAAGCGAAATATTCTTATTTATTATAAAAACTTTATTAACGGATGTAGTAGATATTTCCTAGACAATTTTAATAGATAACATCAACTCAGGATACAAGTTATTCTCAAGCGGGACTCAAACCCGCAACCTTTGAATGTACGGTCATTTCTATATTTTTTAAATACAAATAAACAATAAAAATAATGAAAAATTGTTATTTAATCGATTGAAAACATTTGTAAAATTTATTCGAATGCGAAGATATTCCTCTCTTTGATGAAGCAAAGCTGGTCTACGGCGTAATAAAATAGAAATTTTCCCACTGAAGTGAAGCGAGTCCTACCAGAAAAACTTTCGATTCGGCTTTTTCTCGAGTCGATTTTTTCTAATATTTTCTATTAAAATTTATCATATAAGATAGTATTGAAAATCCAAAAAAAAATAAAAATCATAAATTATTATTAATTTAATATAAATTAATGAATTTCTCATTGGGTGTGAAAAATTAAATAACAAAGAGTTTGGTATTTTAAAAGGATTTGAACTTCAAAATTTGAATGATATATGATGCGACATCTTTTAAAATAAAAACTATTAAAAATACTTTTTTTCAATAAACGAACAAACTACATACAAATGTGTACTTTTACGCACATAGACTACAGAACTACTTATGCGTGAATCGCTCTCGGTCTAATCTGTTTTTTTTTTGTAGATTTAAAACAATATTTATTGCTAATTAAAGTTAAAATATTTATGAAATAGTTTTCGAAGCAAAGGAGAAATCAAGAGCTTCGCTAAAGATGTGCAGAGCGACAATTAAGGATGAATTGATTTAAAGAATTGTGAAAGTTACGAATTGCTCTTCCAATAAGTGTGTAAGATTGATAAATAAGATGAGGAAACAGTTTGATTTTGTTTGTAAACTGATTTACCTTCTGGGTCTTGGCCCCCGGGCTTGATTAGGATCAAGAGCAAACCCATTTAAAATAAAAAAAATGTAAAGATATTTTTAATAACATTAGAATTTAAGAGACACTTGATGTTTTATTTTTATGTAATAAAAATGATGATCAAGTAAAATTTGTTATTAAACTAAGCAACTTTAGACTATCAGATATTGGAAAAAAATTTACCCATAGTTTGGTGTTGTTCTGTAATTCATATCAAATAACTCAGTTTTTATTTTTTTAAATATATGGACCAGCTTAGTCCATGTTAAACGTTTACGTTTTGGTATTGTAACCTCACATATCAGGTGATTTTTTAAAAACGGGATTTCAATTCCATACTTTTGGAGTAAGCAAATTTAAATATTTATATATAATATTATAGTAACCATAAAAGTTTAATTATTAATAAAAACAAATGATTATGTAACTATTAGCATAATATGCTACACGTTAAAAATGTTATACTGAAAAATTTAGGTCGACATTCAGAAGTTTTCAAAAAACTAAAAACCAACTTATAAGAACATACATATATATTTTAAAAGAACTCTGTTCCAGCCTCTGTTCTAAGATTCATCTTGTGAACGTTACCCGGCTTAATCTATCTATAATCTCTTCATACGTAATGCACCTGTTTTCTTGAATACGTTTTTCACTGCCAGCATCTGACTTTAGGACATGAAGTCACTCCTTCATGTCCTAAGGTCAGATGATTGCGCTTGAATTCGTTATGTTCACGGTAGATAATTGCTTTGAAGGGGCTTTTATTTAAGGCCACATTTGAAATGATAAAAATTATCGCACGAAAATGTTCCCAACATTTTTCAATTAAGCCGTCAAGTGGAGTTCAATTTGTAATTCGAATTAAGTTACTTTTTCTTGTAAATATTTAAAAAAATAAGGAGTGCCCTGTGAGCCCTTACCATGGTTTCTTAGCACGATGCGAGTTCGATTGCAAAAGTGAGACACGCGGTCTATATTGACATCTTTTCAACGGTGGAACTTTCTATTTTATTTAAAACTTATTCGCTCTTGATTCCAATCAAGCCCAGGGGCCAAGACAGAATCCACGATGGAACGGGCTAACCCAGAAGGTGCCTATTCACCCTGACCTTGAAAAGGGACGGGTTATAATTACTCGGAAATACAGACGCAGGGAAGGAGTTCCACTCTTGCTGTGCGCTTTATGAAAGATGTTGAGAAGCTCTTGGTGCGACAGGTAGCAATAGCAACTAAGAAAGGAAACTAGCCCGCAATGCGTCTAGATGAAAAGAGAGATCGCAGTATGAGCAGCAGTATGCAGCTCCTGAGCACACTTTCCAATGTGCATTCTGTAGAACAGATAGACAACTTTACGGCGGTGAACTAAGGTGAGAAGCTTGCTCTTCACCAATTTGCTGTCATTAATGAGCCTCTTAGCTCTGCGCTGAATCGTGTTCAATGCAGCAAGTTGGTATTTTGCTCAGCCGTCCCAGAGGTCCGTGCAAGATCGGACTTGAGCTTTATAGATAGTGAAAAGCTGTCCCGGCGTGAAATATCGCTTGACAGATAAATTATTTAATAGTAGAATACCTTTGGAAGTCCGATCCAATGCTCTCCCAATTGAGCTACCGAGCCTCTGGTTTCTACGCTGCAGGCCAGCGTCATCTCATCAATGAGGCGAACATCCACAACATGCACAATCGATTAAGATGAATCTATTGGGAGAGCATTGGACCGGACTTCCAAAGGTTGCGCGTTCGATTCCAGCCTGAGAATTCACTTGTGAGACGAGTCGATTTTTTCCAGTATTTTCCTTTAAAATAATTTATCTTATAAGTTAGCATTGAAAAAAATGCAAAAACAAAAAATATCGCTTGACTTAGTTTAGGACGTTCAGCTTTTTAGCTACGACTTGAATCGCGATAAGAGGTAATGAGATATGTTTAAGACAATGCCTCAGGTATGTTAAAACATTTAATTTTATGACACTTGAACAGTGAACCTAACTGGAGGTTAGCCAGTGAGACAGCAAATGTTTATTATGACAATGTTAACAAAAAATCATGCTTAGGCTGTTTTCCGAGCTTGGAGAATAGTGAGAATAGCTAATCAAAGTAAATAATATTTAACAATGGATGTTTAATATATTTTTTTCTTCTGAGCGAGTAAATGGCAGATTGTTTACATTCGCACTTCAGGGTGAGTATATAAACATTTCGGTCGAGTCCGTTTCCCTAAATGGCGGTCGGCTATTTTATCTGTCCTGAAATCACAGTCCTTGAAATCTTCGTTACTTTTAGACTGTTTATGGTTATGAGTTCAAGCGTATTATTTATCGGCTTGCTTTTGATGTATTTTTTATGAACTGTACTTATATCATTATTAAATTTTTAGACAGAATCATTTTAAGAAGAGAAAATTAATGTTTTCATGTAATGGACGTCATAAATTATATATTTATTTCCTCTTCATAAAAGGATCTCATGCATTCTGATTTTGAGAGATCAAAGACGTAATAATAATAATTCTAAAATGTGAGAGTCTAGTATCTGATGAATAAAATATTAATTTATTTTAGAAAGAGTAAAGGTTTGACTTTATGTAACCAGTTTAATTTATCAAAGAGAAACATTGGTCGTATTTAAGATTTTTCAAACAAGATTTGTTTTTAATATTTAAAAGTTAAGGAATTAAATTAAATTTGGAGTTTCAGTTGGTGTTTTACGTAATTTCGTTGATTAAATAACTAGATTTTGCAATGAATTTATTTTATGATCATGTTATATCTACTGATTTTCCGTTGTTTAATTATTTTGTACGTCTTTGTTCTTGTGGCATTGATAAAATTGGACACTGCTATCAAAGTATAACAGCAGTGTTCAATTTTGCATGCTGGAATGCAAATGACTAGTACGAAAATATTTGAAAGATGTAAATAGTTGTTTTAGAGTAACAACTGTAAAATACAATATGTTAAGAAAACCCTGTCCGACCCGAAAGGGGCATATAGGCACTTCAACAACATAACCAAAAAAATTAAAAATGATATTATTTAGAAGTATAAATTAGTTATCAATTTTTTTTTAAATAATTAAATAATTAAACTGTTTTTAGTATCATCATATCTTAAATTATAGCAAATATTCAAACACTGACAACACCTTTGTTGCAATGTGGCGACGAGTGTATGTGATATCAAAAGAAGCCGCGGCAGGTTAGATGCGAATTTTCTTCGATAGGTACAGTATAGGACAGTACACGGCCTTTAACTATGCCGACAACAAAGTATCGCGCGCTATCAAAGCACATGAGTAAAGAAACGGAACAGAGACAAAGCTTCCCGAGAGCTAGCAAAATGAATACACATTTTGGTAGGGTTGGCACAATTGAATAAATTAAAAATATAAATGTTCTTTTTTTTCACATTTTTTATTAAAATATGTTATTTTTTACAAATTACATAATCTAAATATTTTTTTATTACTTTTGGTTTTTAATAATTTGTTGTGTCTTTTAATCGAATGATAAATTCTAAATCTAATATAAAGTTTTTTCAAATAATCCAATAGAAAACACTCACATGGCATATGAAATGTACAATCTTGCAAACGTGCTAATATGTCATTACCAATATTAACAATTTGTACATGAAGATCAAAATATTCGCTTTGAGAATGATACCAGAGGGAAGCCCCCTCTCCCACTTGCGAAATCCTGCGCTCCGATTCAATATATTTCCCAAAAAAGTGATTGTAGGTATCTATTCAGAATTATTTACACAATTTTACCGAAATATCTGGTATAATTTTCCGTAAAATATATAATAATGAGTATTGAGTAGTTTTGATTATAGAGTTGTATACCTTTTAATCTACATAACACATTATAAATATAAATTAAGTTTCAAGTACAAACTTACCTAGTAGACTCCTTGGGATAGTTAAAATAAGAAATATTTTTAGTCTTTCTATTATTATGCATGCACACAGTACAATGTACAACCATATTCACAACACTTTTAAAATACTAAAATTAAAATATTACTACGTATTATTTGAGAAACTCGAAAACAAAAACAAAACCCGCACAACGGTCGAGCGTCGCGTCATGCCTGCACGCCCTGAGATTGACCTAGTTCGAAGCGGTTTCGGCTTATACGTGACAAGCGGCCAGTGGTCACGCACACACACGCGTTGCACTTGTAGTGATGTACCTATCACAGCGCATTCGTATGTAGCTTTGTCTCTGTTCAGTTTCTTTACTCATGTGATCAAAGTACCGCCGTAAGTATGACTTCAGTGAGTGAGAGCTACCTATGGTCAAAAGTAGGGATGCACTTGTTTTTTCTTTAGTCGATGTTTTGGTTCCTAATTTAAAGTTATGTTATTGTTCGTAATGCGCATAAGTCGATATCGTAAAAATAAATTCGTTTGTATGAAGCAGATTAAATAACTCGAGTATTTACTAATCACAATAATAACTCACGACATGAAATTAATAAAATTAAAGAATAAAGTTACCAATAAAAAGCAATAAAAACTGTGAATTATAACAACAATATTAACATGAACAATGCAGACGACATAAAAGTTTCAGTTTGTGTTGTCTTTTGCTTTATTATTAAGAAAATCAATAATAATTAGTAAATTACTCAGCTTATTACCGAAAATAAAAATACGTGGAAGGCTTATGTGTAACGTAATATTAGATCGATAAAAGAAATATTTTCATCGATATCCAAATTTAATAATGTCCATCAAGTGTATCCCTAGTCAAAGACACCGCCCCGGCACGTGTAAGGTTAACTGGGTCCACGACCTTACGGTGTCGCTACGCTTAGGTAATAATAGGCGTAGATAATAATACGCGTAGGTAATAACCAACGCGCACCGACGCCCGCTCTTTCCCTAAGTTGCCATGTAAGTTACCACAATTTGTTAATTTTTAATTTTTTTTTTAGAGTTATCTAAATAAGATTACACGAATAAAATCATATCTCGATACCTACCAATACCTTTACGGATCGGACAGGGTTTTCTTAACTTATTGTATATACTTAACATGTTACACTTACATTAACTAAAGAAAACATGTTATTTCAATAATATTAATTTACATACACTCAAAATTTACTGATCTGATTATTGAAAAAATATTTTTTTTATTAGCATAACTTATTACAACCTATTAGTCTAGTCTACTAGTAAGTAACTAGTCTGACTAGTAAGAATATTAAATTTTTATGTATACTAGCAGCATGCACTGGGTTTAAATAAAAATATGTTCGTTACGTCACAGAGGTTTATTACCTTTTTTACGTCGTAAGTCGTAACGGAAGAGTAGGTATAATGATTCCGTTCCCATTCCCCATATAATGTTGTAAGCCGTTTTACGTTTGAAAGGTAATTATTCTACCTGAATATAAGGAAGGTAGGGAAGGTATCTAATTATTTGTTTAGCTTTTTAAGATTTTTTATACTCATACCAATAAGATATAAAATACGTGTGTAAAAAACAACTACGCCTCCGAGCCCTCAGATGGGATTCGAACCCACGACCTTTCGCTATCCGGGCAAGTGCTCTGACCGTTGAGCTACCGAGACACACATATTTTATATCTTATAGAAATATTGCATTGTGAATGCAAAAAAATGAAATAGAAAAACTCATACTATATTTTTATATTGAACTAGCGGCCCGTCCCGGCTTCGCACGGGTGGACAAAATTCTTTCATTTTTTTCTATTATTAAATATTTTTCCATTAGGTCCATCTAGCGTCCGGTAGACGAACTACTTGCGGTTAACGCGTTGCTATGGTGACGTATATACAATGGAAAAAGAGCGGACAGACAAACAACAATTTTGTGATTTTAGATTATAGATTCATATCGATGCCTAATTAACAAATGAGGATAAGCGCCATTTTTGTCAAAATAATGTTTTATTAATCTGTTCCAGTCTTATGCCTTTATGACCATGCCATTATTAAAGAAACGACTACGATATTTCTTTGGTTAGAAGTATTATTTATAAATAGAGACGTAAGTGATTTGCCCTTCTCAAAACTATCTATTTATTTATTTTTATGTAGAATGTATGAAATGACACGTAATTAATGTTATTGTTACTTTTCTTCTCACTGTACCGATTTTCGAAGGGATCCACCACAATTTTTTCTAATAGATATAACGTTAAATATTGTCATTTAACCCTTTTTTAACTCATTTCTCTAAAAAATAGAGGTTGGATAAAATGAGATACTTGGTCACTCTCAGTTGCATTGTATAACTAAACTTACAGATTTGGTTGTCTCTTTCATTTGTTTGTAACGCATGGAATGATAACCACGCAGCGACCGTTTTGATGCGTAGGCGATATCGGCCCTAGCTGTTTTAACGAAGACCTTCTAACCTCCTTGTAATACGAAAAGATTTATTACGATTTCTATTTTAGGTTCTTTGAGATTTTAAAGAACTTTTTGCTTAATTTACACAGTTTTAAAGGAGTAGCTATCTAATAAATTACTTTTTTGGGCAGTACCACAACCAGGTTAAATAAATAGTAATTAATAAATGTTTCAGGAAATGACTGTAACTCAAACTTTTTATATCATTGGTAGCTTTATTTAATGAATATTTCAATTATTTTTCGAAAATTAAATTATTTTTTGTTTTTTAACGAACTCTGTCTGTTTTATTTTATATTAATTGTCTATTCATTGTAAGTATCTAATATATTAATAAGCGAAGCAATGATGGTACAAAGTTTTTTAAGAAAACTAGCCCAGAGGAACCTACGAAGGAGTGTGAAATTTGGCATAGTCAAAGTTTAAGGAGGAATAGTGCAGAAGATGATATTTTTATATAACGTGCATTAGAACACATTATATTATTTAAAATAAACATAATACGCTACCGCGTATATGTCTTGTCAATGTATCATTATTACATATGTATGTGTGTAACATCTATAAGTATGAGATATTTATTTGTTTATAGTTAAACTCTGTAGAATCTGTAGTCCAACTAAAAAAGATTAATCAAGTCTTAAGAATATTACTAAAACTTACTTTTGTACTTAAACGATTATTCTGTACCTGAAAAAGTAATAAATTTAATATTGTAGGTGTCTAGTTACTAGGAGAAATTTGACAGGTCTGTTAAAGAAAATAAACGAGTAAACAAAAGAGTAGAAAAGATGTGGGTTTGAGTCCCGCATTTCTTATGAGAAAAGTTGAATTTCTACATTAAAAACTTCTTTACGTATAAAATTTAACAGACAAATGCTTAAATAACGAAAAATAGTAAAAATACTCATGTAATGGCGTCATAAAAGTAAATTACCAATATTTTATCTATGACAGAACCACATTTTACTTCATGTTGTTATAAGGCAAAAGCAATGTTACCGGTTTAAATAAAATTAATCTCGTAAATCAGTATAAGATGTTATTTTTTTTCAAATGAAGCTTTAATAAAAAATATTTAAACTTAAATATTAAATGATTTACAGTTTTAATCGACCACTAGGCGACAAATAATTTGTGTTATTAAAAATGTAACAATTTAACATCGTAACATCCACCGCCATTATTTGTACCGAGCTCACCGATTGACTCGTAGAAAATGTCTTAAGACATTAAGTAGGTATGAGCAATGAAGTTTAAATCATTACCTCAGCAGCAAGTTATTCACTGTTGGACGGAAGTTATCCGGCTAAAAATGGCGATTGTGGTAGAGAGTATGGCACATCCCCCGTGGTTTGCTATAATCACCACGCTTGGCAGGCGGTTTGGAGATCTCAGTAAAAGATATCCATAATTCATAAAAACCTTTGTTTTATGCTGTGTACCTCCAGTATTATCAGTCGTCTTTAAGTATAAAGGGTGCATACATACATACATACGGCGATGGCGGACACCACACTCAATGAAGTCTCAATAAATATCCTTAATGTGAACACTTAATATTGAATGTAAATAATAAATCGAAGAACCTATTAGAAAAAATAACAACACACAAAACAAGACGCAAAATATGATATTGAACATTTTTTATTAATTTTCTGGATATAATATCTTTGTTATCGTCTCTTCTAAAAATTAAATATCAGTTACCTAGACGCCCTTGAAATAATAGAAAAATATTTAAAAGTATAATACTTCTATTAAAATCCTGTAAGGTTAAGATGAACAAAGGTTTGCCGTCAACACCAGACGCCAGCGTTTGATATAAAAAACAATAATAAATGCGCAAAATCCTGTTAAAGTGGTTTTATTTCGAAAGGTTTCCCTGTTCATTCTACACGAGGACGTCAATTCGTTTATTTTGGTGGCATGTGCTTGCCCTTTTAAAACAAATTTAAATTGCTTTTTATAACTTTGTACTCAGCTTTAGATAAAATACCTACCTTATATTTTAAAAACCGTTTTCGAAAACAAATGGGTACAATTTTGGCCTATTTTACCCAAAAGCTAACTCTTCAATCCGTCCTATTTAAAACTTTTAATGGCGTTTTATTCCGAACAACGTACCTATTTTTTTTAAATGTGAGTTTTTATAAAGGGATTACTTTAACCACTGCTAGCATCGGCGATTGACGCTTTGACGAATAAATTAATGACTTGCTTCATGGTATTTTGCTACATTTTGCGTTTACACACGGTTCCGAAAATTGTACTTTTTGTTTGCCGTGTTTGCTTCTTGGTATGTAATAACAGGAAAGATAAGGCATTTTCAAATATAAAGCTTTACCGACTTAACTCGACGTCGATCCATCATGTTAAAAATGTGTTTTCTATCGTAATGATTAAAGGCATTATCCACTTAATCCATTATTTCATCAAGTTATTTAAAAAAGAAACACCTCTCCGGCATTTAAACATAGTCAATATATAAATGGGTGAATTTGGTGAAGGTGGCTGAGATAGGTGATTAGTTTTACCATTCCTACTCGTTTATGGAGAAATCAAGATCAGTATATATGAAGTAGTTTTTAATTATCTCGTTTCATTGCTTGTTATTACCACACAAGCATCTGAGCCTTCCGGGACTCGAACCCGGGACCGTCAATGCGAAAGGCAGGATCGCTACTGTAGCGCCTACATACCTGCACTTATCGACTATATATTTTCACGTAGGTAGATTAAGCACACGGTTCACCGATAAGTTACGATTGTAATAAGCACGCATTATCATAGCATATAAGTCATATTGTACCCAAAATAAATCAGACGTCATAACACCTTGTCTCGTTATTTTTATTGCCATAATCATCATGGCAAAGCTACCGTTGCACCAAACCATCGTCATGTACTTAAAATGTATTTAAAGTATTTCCCTTAACATTTTTTATAACATGATTAGGCATGTGCTATTAAATGAATAGATTCTCAATTCATGAAAAAAAAACATTAAATAAAACATAATAGTTAATAGAAATACGCCAATAATTTAGAGTTATGTATTTATCAATAATTAAATAATAACATTTATTTATTGGTCAGGAAACGAACATTGTATGATTTTTTCTTATTATTATTGTTTTACATGTTACTTTTAATTTTAATTACCATAATAATTATTTGCATGCCAGAAATTGGCAAAACATGCTGAACATTATAGTAAACAATGTATTTGTTAATATTTTACCATGTTTCTGAGTAAAATAAACATCATTTATCATTTAGACTTTATAAGGAGTATCATTAAAAATAGTGGGAATTTTTTTTTCCTAATTTGATTCTTTTTTCGAAATGTCACCTTTTTAATGTCATGAAAACCAGCCAGATACAAATAGTATAGCCAAAGATATTTTATTACAAGTTTATACGTACTTTATGCGAAACGACTTTTTCCCAGAGCGTATATCTCGTTTTCCCTAACATGTATAGACAAATTGATGTTGCCTCTTGATATATGATAATAAACTACTATATTATCGTTTATTCAATTAATGTTGTGTGTTTTACCCTTTTATTTACTTTCCGTAATGTGGATTAGGTACATCAATTTTGACATTTACTGATTACTTGCATGATTTGTGGTTCGTAGTTTCTCCTAAGTCTATGGTATTTGTTTTTTTAAGCCGCCGATACTTTAAATAAACAGGATTATTTAAATATCTTAAAAGTAATAATGGAAAACTAAATTAAAAAATGAATTTATCGGAACGCTATAACGAATTTTACAGTAAGTATTTATATATATACTAATCTAAATACATCTGTTTAGGGTTTCGAAGTAGTAATAAGTTAAAAATTAACTATTTGTGCCAATATATCGTAAAAAAACTTAAACCGATATTTGTTAATTATTTTTAATTTAAGAAAGAACAACAAGTTGGTATTTTTAATGAGCGCATTCCACTAAATCACTTAGTTTTGTAATGAATGCTTATAAGAGAGTTTCAAGTAGATTAATAAATGTTACTAGGGGAGACCGGGCTGGTTGTGACATTTTTTTTACAAACTGTCATATGTTTTTATTGGTTTGATTGTTTAAACTGGGTATAGCTTTGGTTCATTACGTAACTATTCGGGATGTTTATTTAAAATAAATTTTATGTAGCAGATAAATAGTAATGACATAAATGTATGAATTCTGAAAAAAATACCGTGTAACTTTCAACCCCGTGCTCGAGGCTGGTTGTTACGCTACATGGGGCAAATTGTTACAATAAAATATAAACGTATTATAAGAGTTTTTATTAGGAACAATCATCACAATCAATCACTTTTCTTAATGTAAATAACATCACATTATGTCTGTAAAGCAGTCTTTTGCCTCATTACAAGAAAACATTATAATCTAAAATAAACCAAAAATACAAACTTAATATTTGGTCTTCTACTTCTTAAAAACAAAATACAGGTAATTTCTCCACTAAGAAAAGATTTTTAAATGGTCCCTAGACCCCCACATCCAATGGCTGGAGCTTGTGTGAACAATGTGGTGGGAAGGATAGCAATACCACATTGTTTTCTTTAGCTGTTTCGATGACCTCTATGTCCAAGTGTGAAGAATGATTGTCCAATAATAAGAGAACAGGGTCTGATGGAGATGGTTTCACATTATCTATAAAATGGTGTATAAATATTTTGAATTCCAGCCCAGTCATCCAGCCACTTGCATTCCCGGCGCCAATGCAGCCTGGAGGTCCATCGCGAACAAAATAGTCCCTGTATTTAATTCGAGGAAAGATAAACATACATGGTACCGAGTTCCCCACTGCATTTACTGCTACGCAGAGAGTTACAAGAGTCCCTCTCTCTGCTGATGTAATGGAACCAACTTATTTAGAACCTTTTGGAGCTAAAATTTTTCTAGGTTTCAGTACTGTTGTCACGCCTGTCTCGTCTACATTCCATATGCGTGACGAAGGAAATTTATAACTATCCAACACGTCAGCCAATTTGGAAAAGAAATTACCAACATTTGTTTTATTAAACGATGTGGCTCTGCTCAAGCTAGTAGCCTCTGGTGTTCTTAAAGATAACGACTGGTTGCGTTTATGAATTGCTGCTAGCCAATCAGACCCTGCTTCCTTTTTGTCAAGCCACGATTGCGGCATTACAATTTTGTGCTTAAGTGCACAGGAAAATGCCAGTTGTTTAACATCCTTTGGCGTCAATCCGTAGTAAATTTGGCTACATTTGATAACGTAACTCACCAAAACGGCATCTTGCTCGTCGTTGAAAACTTGTCTATTTTTCTGGTAGCCGACTGTGAGAGATTCTACAGGTGTGCCATTCTCTTTTGCTTCCTTTCTTTTTTCTAAATATCTTGTTAGCGCTATATGACATAATCCGAAGTCTTTTGCGATGCCACGAATTTTTTTAGTTTTGTCCTCCTCCAAAACAGCTGCTGTTTGCTCGTAAATGTCTTTAGATATTTTGCCCCGCTCAGTTTTTCTTATATACGTCCTCATCCTAAAAAAAAAAGACAAAAACTTGACCAAAAAATTTATCACAAATTATGTCAGTCGGCAACAAGTACTACGGGGCAGGTAGTGACAAATCACAACCAGCCCCGAGCATATGTAACTTTTAGCCCCAACGCCAAATCTGACATTTTAAGGTTATGCAGTGAAAACGTCAATAAACATAGCTGTATAAACGTAGGTTCATTGCAAAACGAAAGCATTATGGCGTAAAAAACACAACAAGGACATCTCTGCCTTTATGGAACATAGGTTGCAAACCAATATTACTAAAAGTGTAAAATTTTACTAACCTGCGATTTTAATGGCGGCACGCGCGGGCTCCTCTCACAAAGACGCTGGCGCCACTGGCTCTCGCGGCGTGCTAGCCGGCGGTGGCGGGAGTATTTGTCCCTTTCTAACGTCAGTATTGCGTTCTCTGTTTCGCGACCATTGCCACTGTAACTACCTACCCCTGTCACATCCAGGCCCGGTCTCCCCTACACAAGAAAAACATAATTAGGTATTCTTACAATTACTAATACGATTGTTACAGAAAATATTGTTACATTTTTGATATTATTAGGTTTATTTATAAGTTTAAATTCTGTTGGTAGCTCGTTAATAAGCCTTAGATTATGTACATACATACATATACTTCTATAACTAGACTGGCCATATAACACCTCTTTTTTTTCAACTATTTAATTATTTTGAATTGGGAACGTGTTAATCATTTTCAAAACTGCTTTTGATTTCGCCATTTCATATATTTTTTGTGTTAATTATCAAATTACAATATAAAATGGTGTGTTAAAGAAAATAGGATTACAGTTATAGCCTTGCACAAAGTGGGTATGGAGCCGTCCGTCAGATTCCAGACACTTCAAAAGCTTGGTACCTAGGTAACACTGAAAATGTTTAGAAACTGAAAAACGGCTTAATGTAGAAAGTTGCCAATACTTTTATTGTTTTTCGAAGTAATCTCCGATCCTCTCTACACATCGTCGCATTCGATGGAACCACTGAGAAAAGCAGTAGGCCCATTCTTCCTTAGGGGTCTCTTCTATGGCATTTTCTTTCGCTTTCACCGCATCTTCAGGGCTCGTAAAACGAATACCTTGAATTTTATCTTTAGTTCTTGGGAATAAATAAAAGTCGCAGGGCGCCAGGTCAGGACTGTATGGCTGATGACTCATTATCTCGACACCTGCTATAGTCAAATATTCAACAGTCCGTTTTGCGGAGTGCGCTGAAGCATTGTCGTGGTGAAGGAGAATCCTGCTTCGAGGGCGCTGCTGTCGAATTTTTTCCAAGACAACAGGCAAACAGCGATTGACATATTAGGCTGCAGTAACTGTCCTTCCATCTTCTAGCACAACTGTCGCGAAATGACCTTTCCGACAAAAGAATGAGGCAATCATCTTTTTTCCTTGACTTTTTCCTTTCTTAACCTTAGTTGGCCGATCCTCGAAAGGAAACTCCCACTGAGCTGATTGTCTTTTGGTTTCGGGTTCGTAGATATATATCCAGCTTTCATCACCTGTGCAGATGTCAAATACAGCATTTGAGTCACCGCCGTTGAACTTATCTAACATTTGGCGACACCAGTCCATGCGAAGGTGTTTCTGGTCGTCGGTCAAAGATGGGGAATCCATCTGGTACAAAGCTACCTGACGCCTAAATGTTCGTGTAATATTTTTTGAACTTGACTCATACCAATGCCTTGGCTTGTCCGTATCTGCTGATAGGTTACTCTCTTATCACCCTCTATCATGCATCGCACAGCACTGAAGTTATCTTCAGTAGTCGGTATTAAAGGACGTCCCTCACGCGGATCATCATTGAGATTGCTACGTCCATGCTTAAACTCGTTAAACCAATTGTAAATAGTGACATGAGATGGACCTTCATTAAGAAATACTAATCGCAGCCTATCATAGCTTTGTTGTTGAGTAAGCCCACAACGAAAGTCATAATAAATCATTGACCGAAAACGCGTTAGGTTCATTTCCACGTGTAATAAGAGTTTTAGATTTGCCGCCAATTCACAAAAACAAATGAAAAATGAATGCAATATACTACATTAGGTTACCAAAGAGTTCAAAAATTTAAATTCAAAAAAGTTTTCATTAGCAATGTTTCTAACTGGCCAGTTCTAAATATTTTCAGTGTTACCCACGTATCAGCCGTATGTTCATATATCGCCGCACTATCAACAGATTCAACAACACTTCCTCCGTCGAAGACCATAAAAGATCGGGGCGGCCGCTTGCTATTAGAACTACAAAGGCTGTTAATGATGTTAAAGTCAGAATTCGTTTTCGACGAATTCCATTAGGAAGCAAAAAATCTTATCGCGAGAAATGAAGATTCCCGAAGAGAAATGAAAATTTCACGATTGAAGAGCACTACAATAAGCAAAATGATAAAGTGTACACTCACAGTTCTAAAAAAGCTGCTCAAGTGTTCGGAAAGGTACAACGTGGTTATTATCATGCGTCATCATGGTTTGGTGGGGCTTGTCTTATCAAGGCGTCACAAAGTTACATTTTTGAGAAAAAGGAGTGAAAACTTCAGTCATAGTGTATCAAGAGGCAGTCTTGGATCGTGTTGTAGAATCTTTCCGCAACAAACTTTATATAAATGTACCGTGGACTTTCCAGCAGGACTCTGCACCTGGTCACAAGGCACGAACTACCCAAGCTTGGCTTAAAACCAACGTTCCAGATTTTATAAGAGCTGAAGACTGGCCCTCACCTAGCCCAGACCTCAACCCTTTAAACTATTATACAAATTATCGAGAGTTCCAGAGGACAGGGCATGCTGTTAACGACAAGGTGACATCGAGTCTCTTAAAAAATCTCTGGAGTAAGCAGTGATGAAATTTCCCATGTAAACAGATAACAGACAGATTAAAGGCCTGTATAAAAGCCAAAGGTACCCATTTGAATAGAATATTTTTTTAATTTTTGCTGACTTTAATAAATATGTACATTTAAGTTTTAGTTATTATATAACTAAAAAAAATGAATTGCATTTTCATTTGTAACAGAATTTATGGAAGGACTAGGTATATATTATACATATACCTATATATATATTATATATATATACAAGCTGACCCAGCCACGCGTTGCTGTGTTATAAATTAAAATCAAATCTATCCTATCTTTTAAGTTAGATCAAATAACAGATAGTTACGAAGTTTGATCAAAATTGGTTAAGTAGTTTAGGAGTCCATTGAGGACAAACATTGTGACACGAGATTTATATATATTAAGATATATATATATATATATATATATATATATATATATATATATATATATATATATTATATAAATATAAGTATAAAAAATATATTGATGTGCCGTTCATCCTTAATATACTGTGAGTCCATAATTATAATAAATAATAAGGCACCGCCATTGCTTCAATCGAAATAGCATGTAAAGCATTTGTCGTCACCATCTTTACGTACCAACTCATGGACGAGAAACATGTTCGAATATCTCTGTCAAAATGTCGACAAAATTCTGTTGCCTGTTAGAGTTTGTAGACAAAAAGGCCGTGGCTAAGTAAAACCACTCTTTTGAAATTAGAAGTTGACTTTTAAGCGCAACCATGTTAGAGACGATAGACGACAAATGACTAATACACGAGAAAACGGGTCTACAAAATTTTGTCGTATTGCGTATGCTGGGCGGGCTGGCCTTCATAATCCGAAACTGTTATGGAGGCCAGCCATGTGTGTGTGTTGTATAAAATATACAATGCATCTGTAGATAGTGCATCAGTAGACTGGTAGATACATATATTTTAAGCATAAATAAACGGACACAAAAACAACACTTTACTAACTCAACAATGAATTCGCCATACCAAATAGTTATTTAATATTTATGTGATCTATGCTTCGATTTGTTTTAATATATTAACGTAAAAGACGTTTGTTAATAAGATTTTCATATAATTATAAGAGTGTAAGCTATAGTTATCTACATTACCACTGTAAGCACCTTGTGTACAGAATAAATTTCAGAAAATTTATCAAGGATGGCGTCCATTTTAAAAAGCTTGATTAAATATGTAAACCAGCAGGAGAATAAATATCTAGCAATATCACTATAGTAAAAAAATAGAAATATTATCTAGGCCTGTTGTACGATCGTTCTTTAGGTCTCTAACAATAGCTAGAACCTCTGCCACAACAGTACCAAGCAACAAAAAAGCAATCAGGGAAGGCATAATCTATGTGATTATTAGAAGAAATATGTTTCGTCACACGAAGTTAAATTGAGTGTTTAACTTCGTGGCAGAACACACCAAGCAATTTTTTTCATCGCAGTGCAATCATCGTTACTTCTTGGTAAGTTTTACGTTACCAGTCACATAGCAAAAAATAGTAAAACAAGTAGTAGTACTTTATGTAAGAGGTAATGCTTACAAGCGTGACGAAATCCATGTAGAGATTGATAAAGGTATGTAATGCCAAACCTGGTTAGAAGACACAGCTCGCAAGAAATCCAGGTATCTTTTTAAATATAAATAACAGTGTCCTACTTAATTAATTTGAATTCACATCTGAAAGTGAAAAGTTTAAATATAACTAAAAAGTATTGTAGACATTGTAACAAAGCCTTTATTTACCTATACGCTATTTTAGGGAGAAGATTTTGTGAAAAGAATTACTTGGAATTCTTCGAAAGAAAAAAAAAATCCCTTACAGAGAAAAATAATTGATTATCTCTGATTCATTTGGAAATAAAATATCCTACTGACTTACTTATTACTAGTCACTTAATTATTGACTGATTGCGAAAAGACAGGTGCGAGAAGAAAAACTGATTTGTTAATAACAAATGAATATGGGAACAGTTAGTAAGAACAACCCATTCAAGCGATACCGCAACATCTACATCAGGAGCACTCTGTTTTTTGTTCTGTTTGTTCTCATATAATAATAAAATCTTTTATTTCAAGTATTGCCTATAACGAATTTACTTTTCGGATTTAGTGAACTTAGCGATGCGAATGTAAACGACCTAGGTTTATAGAAACGAAAGGCTATGTGATGCGCACCTTAATGATGTTGTAAGCATTCTAAAAGTGAAAATTCTAATTTTCACTAAATAAAAAAGGTTTATAATTTATCATGTAGGTAAGAATACTTCTTAGACCTAGCCCAAACTGAAACTTAATTATTAATTTTGTTTTGTAAATGTGAGTTAACTAGTCTTCTTTAAGTTCGATATTGTATCTACTATTCTTACTTATTCATAACAAGTGTGCATTATTGTACTACACATAAAGTAATACATTAAATTATGAATGAATGAATATTATTTATTCATACATAACATTAAATACGAAAATAGTAAAGCAATTTAACTAATTGGCTCTTGCTTCGTAAAGAACTTAATAATTTTATTTGCTTACGAGAACGACAAATTGCTCGCTGCACGTAGTAGCGTAGGGTGTGACGTAAAGTACCTATGTACGTACCTCCCAGCGAGCACGTGTCTCGCTCGCGTCACGACCTAACTCACGGGTGATTTAATATCGTAATCCCACGTCATTGGGTAAAGCCTAAGCCTTGCACTGTTTAAATGGTGATAAAAATTCTTATATTTTTTACTTGAGCGGTTTTAAATTATCATGCCTTTTTTTTTAACGTATAATTGCTATTGATTTAGGTAGTTAATTAAGTTATTTTGTCTACTAAATATTGAGGTATTTATCCAAGTATCCTCCACTGATGTCATTTCGAAATTTTAAACGTCTCTTATAGAAAATTCTTGATTTTTAAAGACAAGAGCAAGTATTTTTATAGTTTACTAGCTAATGTCGCAGTTTTCGGTTTAATAGTTGCAAAATTCCGTCAGTATAGTGTGTATTTATAATTCAAATTATAATTCATATAATTCATTTGTTAATAATCAATAATTAAAATATCTTCAAACACAACATATTTCGTTTTCCTGCCGGGGCATTGTATAATAAATGGATCGTCATCTTACTGACCTTTGTTACTGACCCGCGAACTGGCCCTGGAACGCCGAGTTTGAGCGGGAATTTATGTGCAGAAAAATTGCAACGTTAAGATTTTTTTAATTAAAAAATAATAAGGAAAAAAAGATAAAAAATAATTTTCAGACATTATAAAATACATGTATGTACGTTTATTATGTTCACATGCTTTAATAATTGATATTATATATTATTGTATGTTTTAATATTATCATACTTTACACTTTAAAATGGTGTATTTTTCATAACGGCTTTTAACCTCTTTTTCACCCGCTAGGGTTAGAATTACCTAGGGGTGCAAGGTCGGATAGAACCTCCACGTGTGCCCGGCCCATTGTAGGTCCCACTTCATACGTGCGGTGGGAACGACAATGGGTTCGGGCCGGTGCATCCTGGGCGCCGTCGTATATAATTCCTTAGGGGATTGCATACGACGGCGGCTAATAATCCGACAACAGGGGGGGAGCTCGGCTGGCGTCCTGGGTATCCCGGGTAGCGGTAGCCGAGTATGGGGAGTTTTAGGCGACGCCAGTTCTGGTGTCGCCGAAGGAGCTCGTAACCCTGTACGTAGTGCAGGGCCGAGGGCCGCTACCTTCAGGTGGGGGCCGCGGGGAAGACAACCCCTCTAAAAATCACCCGCGGGCCAACAAGGGGGAGCTCGGCTGGCGTCCTGGGCATCCCGGGTAGCGGTAGCCGAGCATGGGGAGTCTGAGGCGATGCCAGTTCTGCCTGGTGTCGTCGAAGGAACTCGTAACCCTGTACATAGTGCAGGGCCGAGGGCCGCCACCTTTGGGTGGGGGCCGCGGGGAAGACAACCCCTCTAAAAAATCACCCGAGGGGGCCTTCGGGCCCAGCTCGCGTCATCGGGCAAGTCGGGGCGTGTTCCGATCCGAGGATCGGTTCCGGCCCAACCGTAACCTCGTACGTGGTGCGGGAGCGGGGGCCGCCACTTAGGTGGGGGCCGCGTGGAGAAAACCACTATAAAAAATCGTCAAAGTCCCGGCACTGGGATACGTGGTGTCGAGGCGCCTCTCGGAGGTGGCCGGCGGAGCGCAGTCGGCCCATTAGCGGTCGCCCTGGGGTACCTCCCGACCCCCCAGGCGTAAGAAGGGTTACCCGGGTACAGGGATCTCTGCCCGGGTGGACGTCGTATTTCTCCCATTCTCGTGGGTCCACAATGAATTCAACAACTAAAAATAAGAAAAATAAAGGAAGAGGTTCAAAACCAGTTTCTGGTGGAGAACGTAGGGACAGAGCACAGGGTCCGGGGCAAAACAGTGCGCAGAAGAAGACGACACCCCCGAAGGAGGGTGAGACGGACAGGGAGCGCTCTCCCATTTTATCCGCACCGAAGGACGCAAAGGTGGTAACACTGAGGTTTCCCCCTACCCGGAAGGAACAGCCTCCTCAGGAAGCCATGTCCGAAGAAGAGACGGAAGAGAGCTGCTCAGACGAGGAGTCAGAGGAGCAGGAGGAGGATGAGGCGGCGGAGGAGAGGTTCTTGGGCCTCAAATCCGTCAAGGAAGAAGATCGGTCGGCGTGGAAGTAGTTACGCTGCGATGCTGACTGGAACGCGCGTAGCATAGCGGACCAATTGAAGGTCGAGGAGTGCCGGCTGGATCCCGATGCCCGTAAATACCTCGAAGCACGTTTGGACGGACTGGTGAAGGCCATGCAAGGCATGGCAGATCTTGCCAGGGAGGCTCTCACCCGTGAAGGGAAGAACATGAGGGAGCTGCTCAGTGTGAACCGGCAGCTTATCGCCACGGTTCAGACTCTGACCAAAGATGTCCAGAAGCTGAAGGCGGAGGCGGCGAAGGCCCCTCCCCCGAAGCCCATTGAGGAAAGGTCTCAAAGTAAGGAAGACCTATTACAGACAGTCCGCCTGGCGGTCGATGAGCGGCTGACGGCCAACGAAGAAAAGTTGCTTCAAGCAGTAAGGCAGGTGGTAGCAGAGCGGCTGACGGCTTGGGAGAGGCAGAGCGCCCCCTTACCAAAACCAAAGAGCGGGCCACTGGTGACGGAGGCTAGAACGACGGGTTCAATGCACGCTGAACAAACGGCAGACTCCCTACCGCCCAAACAGGGTGAAGCCTGGACAGAGGCTTTAGGCAGGAAGCAAAGAAGGGCAACTAGGCAAGCTGCAGAGAAGATGACCGTGGCACCTGTGACGACTCCCGCACCACACAAGCAAAGAGGGAAAAGGAGAAAGGCCAAGTTGGTCCCCCCACGGACCACGGCGGTCAGCATCACGCTGAAGCGAGAGGCGATCGAGAGTGGGGCAACATATGCCCACATATTGAAGCGGGCCAAAGCGGCACTTTCCCTCCCTGACCTGGGCCTGGAGGATGGTATCAGGATGAGAGAAACTCAGACTGGCGCCCGAATTCTTCATATAGCTGAGAAGAACGGGGATAAGGCGGACGAGCTGGCGAGACGCCTGCAGGACACCATAGGCGACATGGCCAGGATCGGAAGACCCGAAAGAACCGCGGACCTGCGGCTAACGGGCATCGATGACTCCGTTGAGGAGGATGAGGTGATGACGGCTATCACAGCCAAGGCAGGATGCTCAAGGACGTCAGTGAAGGTGCAGGGCTTGAGAGAAGGGCGTGACGGGCTTAGATTTACGTTCGCCAGAATGCCGGTGGCTGCCGCAAAGGCAATACTAGCAGACGGAGCACGACTACGTGTGGGTTGGAGTGCCGTGGAGGTCAGGTTGCTTGGACCCCGCCCCATGCGCTGCTTTAAGTGTATGGGGCTTGGGCACACTAGCCCTAGATGTCCTGAGGTGTCGGACAGAGGCGGCCTGTGTTCAGGTGTGGGACGCCTGATCACAGGGCCGCTTCCTGCAAGCGGGAGCCAACGTGCTCGGTGTGCGCCGCCTTCGGGCGGCCGGCCGACCACGTCATGGGGAGTCGAGTTTGCGACCCACCGGTGGTGAAGGGGAGACCCCCTCCACCACCGGTGGACCCCATGGAGGTACGGGCACCCAGCCCGTCGGGTGCCCAACCCCCCCCGTAAAAACGCTCGGGGGGGAGAGAGCGTCTTCCACCCCTCCCTCGCGGGAGGGGCGTGAAGACGCCAGAAGCGCGGGCGCGAGCGGGGGTCGCACGCGGAGCGCTTGAGGAGGACCCTCGGGAACAGCATCCCCCGAGGGTAGGACCCTCACTTCCCCTTCTCCGTTATCGCCCTGCGTGGCCGAGAGGGGGCCCGATGGGATGGCGACCGCGGAAGCCCACCGGGAACTTTTGTTTCCGGGGGGCTTCCGCGGACGCACATCCCGATGAGGTGGGGGGGGGGAAGGCCGTTAGCACACCTCGGCCGCCTCCGGCCTGCGTGGGGCGGGGCAACCGCGCCGCCTGCGGTGGCGCCTGGGAACTTGTTCTTGGGTGATCATCGCGGGCGCGGGAGTCTCGTCCCTTGTGGGTCGGGGGTCGGTCGGGGGGTGTGGTTTATTCCTTCCCTCACCGAAAGGGGGCCAGCAGCTGTCGGGGCGGGAGACCGGCAGTTGCATTGCACTTGGCCCTCAGGCGTGCGGGGTGTTCAGGGCGTCACGGTTCACCCCGTTGCTCCGTCCCTCACGGAGCATAGGAGAGGTCCGCCCACGAGCGCGGACCCACACTGGAGCGGGTTGCGGTCGATTCCGGCCAAGGGCCCCGCGACCCGCTCCAATGTGTATTGGGACGCCGTAGTTTTTAGTGGGTAGGCCTCCAAGCCTTTACCGGGCACTAGGCCGGGTAGAGGCATGGAGGAGAGTCCCACATATCCGCCGTGTTCTCCCGACACGGCGGAATGCCTAATGCATTTTCTACGAAAAAAAAAAAAAAAAAAAAAAAAGGGTTAGAATTACCTAAAACGCTGAAATACGTATCGATCCGGAGCCCATTGTATTAAAGTTCAAGATGCTTACTCCAAAATACAAACTTATTTAAAAATAGTTCATCTCTATTTCACTCATAGAGGGGTTGCATTTTTATACGATTAAATACGTGTATTTTTCGTGTCAAAATCCCTCAAAATGTTATATCATTTGTTATTTTGTAATTATAAAAAAGTTCCACGTTCCACGTTCTATGACTCTTCCTTTACTGTTCAAGCAGCTCGTCTTTGGAACTCCCTCCCGGTTTCTATAAGGCGTGCACAATCCATTGGCGTCTTTAAGAATCTCGTAAGGGAATATTTTCTGTCAATTTAGGCGAGCAACGTATGGATGATGTATCCTACTAACTAGACGTTATGTATGTGTATTATATACGTATGTATGTATTTTTAATTTAGGTATATGTGTTTGTATGTATGTATTTATGTGTATGTGTGTATATGTATGTATGTATACGTATGTATGTATATGTGAATATATATTTTTCGTTTACACCGCCGCCTCTTACGCTTCCTTCCAGTCCTATCCATCCAAAGGTTGTCTGGAAGAGATCGCTCTGAGCGATAAGACCGCCCATTGTAACACTATTTTAAGTTTTCTCTTGTTATCTTATTATTTCAATGTGGTGTTATCAATAAAGTGTTTTGTATTGTATTGTATTGTATTGTATAACTAGAAAAAAATCGCGCCTGCCTGTCTTCTGAGAATAGCTGAATTTTTCAAAGTATTTTTTTAAAATAAGCTTAGATAAGCAGTAATGTACTTAAAAATATATTTCAATTACAAAGCATTCAAATATTTATATATTTGAATGCGTGTTATATTCTATCTTGTAGAAATGTGATTATTTAAAAATACTATAGACAGTACCAATATTCCGTTTAAGCCCCTTAAGCTTAAAATTTTCTAAATACTGATGCTCACGTACATTTATAAGATAGAACTAGTGTATTGAAGGTCATGCTTCTTACTTTGAAAAAAAAAACAATTGTCCATATAACAGTTTAACCACCATTTTACCTCCTTAGGGGTAGCAATTCCAAAATCCTTTTTTAGCGAGAGATTTCATCCATTTACAAAAACACCCTTCAAAAACTAAAGTTCAGCGGTTATAAAAAATGAAATGAAAATGACTTCATTCAAATGCACTTGAAAATAAAATGTTTTGAATCGTCCAAAATTTTACCTACCACCCTGGCTGGTTTAGGTTTTATAATGTCCGACAGTCAGTCAGGTAAGAACTGAGGATCAGGGTAAAGCTTTTATATAATAAGATGGAATCTTTATTTGTTGTGCATTTTAAACTAAGAGAGTTCGTATATGAGGGCACCGAAGTAACGTTAATAGAATTGACAGCCATATAATTTGAAGACAGAACTTCTGATACCAGTCAGAAAGGTCTTCGTCGTTTTTTGGGCGGCGCCGTTACTGCGCCATCCTCCGGCCGCTCGTTTAGCAAAATGACGTACGGACCTTTTTTATCTCACCAAACCGCAATTTGTTGCCGGCGATCTCCACTTGCGATACATGGCCTCGGTTACCCGAATACATTTAAAATTCTTTACCTATAAATATTTGGTCATGTTAGATCTTAATGTAGACCCAAATTTGCGGATACTAATTATACCTGCTATCATATTTTGCACAATCACGATATGCAACGAGTGACCATCGCGTTTCCAACTATATATACGAGTATTTTAAAAGCACGTTCGAAATTAATTTGTATTGTTGATTTAAAAGTGAAGTTAAAATTATACAAATTTAAAGAAGTGTATAAGTAGTCGTTATAGTAGTTTTGTAATTTTTTATTACTTAGTTCCTACCACTCCACGAACATTACCTGCACATTTGAATAAAACACTTTTTTTACGGATTTTGCGCTTCATTTATGTTATTTTATATTTAATCCCGACGTATCAACTCCTATAAGATTATCTTAGTCATCCTGTGATCACGACTCCTGTAAAGGAGTCGAAACGTCAGGATTAAATAAGAATAAAATAAATGATGCGCAAAATCCGTAAAAAAGTGTTTTATTCCATTTTTTTATTTGTTTAGTATTTATTATTAGTGGATTTCTAGTACATTAGTATTTCTACCAGGAATTCAATATTAGTTTTTCTTGTACATTTTAATATTCTTAATCGAAAATGCCACTCCATTTAACAGTGGAAATTTGATAACGTATATCACAAGTCACGTTAGTTAGATCCGGTTATAGATACGTCAACAGGATTTAAAGATAGGCTATTGATTTTCTGTGTAAAGTTGAACGGACGCTAACTTAATTGTGTTCAGGTAAAGGGCTCCAGGCGTCTGTTCCACTCATTTGCCTAAAACCGATCGCAGCAAGCAGTGGAGTGTTATTTTAGTAAACTTATGTAATATAAATTAACTGACGACCTGCTAACCCTTTTTAATGTCACAATGGAGTTAAAACTCAAAAATGTAGATAGTTTCAAATAAAAATGAAAAATACTTGTAAAATATCATAAACTTGATTTTCATATGAATTAAGAGTCTGAATTCAAGGTTTATACGATTAGAGCGGTTAGATGATTTTTCAACGCATTAATTGAATTATCGAAAGTTACTGAAACAAAAATGAGTTACAAAATTTGATGACCGCCGTACAGCCGTAGTCGAGTCTGGGACACTGGACCTCTGTGGTCGAGTAGCTAGCATACCGGTTTTCACGATAATGTTCCTACGAGGTCTCGGGTTCGATCCCCAGCCGGATCAATGTATTAACCGAACTTTTTTTCTATTGGCTCGGATCTAAGTGTTTCTGCATTTATTAACAGACGTGTTTAGCTACTTAACTTGGGTTCTGAACAATGTATATGATGTTGTATCATATTTCATTATATTGTATTATTTTATATTATATGAATATAGAGAAACAAGGTTTTCTTTATTGTCTTGGATTAATTTGATATTGCTCTTTTTTAGTTACTGTGGATACGACAAAAAATGTATCAGACGGGTGTTTGATGTTGTCCAATACAAATTAAAGACTAGATAGGTACACTATTTTTGACGTGATTGAATTTGAAAAAGCATGACTCATTGTCACGTTTTGCCTGAGCCGATCATGCAAGCAAATGCGCGGAACAAGCGCTATTGAGGCACGCTTTGTTGGAATTATGTTTTCATTTGCAAAAATAAATCAATCATAAATATGTTTTACTCGTTAACTAAAATGAATGTCTTCCTTGTTTAAGTAAGCATCCCTAAATACTAGTCTTTAAATCGATCATTCTGAATATCACATTCATATCGTACCTTCTTTCAACGTTTATTTTTCTTTTTTATTTGCTCGCAAATTCGAGCTGTCACTTTATATTTTTAGATGGACACTATCGCTTTCTAGTGCAATACTTTAAACGAGTAAAATATAAAATATTTTCAATTATAACCTGTTGTTTTGATCCAGAACCTAATTTCTATAGGTTACGGGTCCAGGTCTCGCGTATTGAAACGAAAAAGTGTAGTTTTCCGCTGCGTAAATTGAATTTCCAACGGTTTTAAAAAATGGAAAATTTGAAACCGAAACGGAACATCAAACCTTTCGACGGTGAGAAATATAGTATCTGGAAGTTTCGCATACGAGCACTACTTTGTGAATTGGATGTTTTGAAAACTATAGATGAAGAACCCGGTATTCGTAGCACTTCATGGGAGAAAAGCAATCGTATAGCAAAAAGTGTTATAGTGGAATATTTGTCGGACTCATTCCTGGGTTTTGCAAAAGAAGAATCTACTGCCAGAGAAATATTTAAAAATTTAGATAGTTTGTACGAGAGAAAAAGTCTTGCGACGCAATTGGCGTTACGGAAAAAACTTCTTACCCTCAAGTTACAAGGTGATGTAACATTAATTAAACATTTCACAACTTTTAATGATCTGGTGACGGAATTATTAGCTGTCGGTGCACGATTGGATGAGACTGACAAAGTAGTGCATCTCCTTCTTATATTACCTACGGCTTACGACGGTGTCATAACGGCAATCGAGACGTTGTCTGAAGACAGCCTAACACTGGCATTTGTTAAGACGAGATTGCTCGACCACGAAGTGAAGCTGAAGAATGAGAGTTGTGACACAAGTATGAAAGTATTGCAGACAGAAAATAAAGCTAATAAATTTAACCAAAAACCAAATAATACAAAACAACAGCAAAATTATAATAGGCAAAAACAATTTAATCAATATAAAGCGAAGAAAAAGACAAATTTCATCAAGTGCTATCACTGTGGTCGTAGAGGTCACGTAATTAATGATTGTTTTTATTATAAAAGAATTAACCAGAAGAAAAATGAGAATAGAACGAGAACAGTTCAAACAGTTGAGCTAACTCAGAACCAGCCTTTTTTTTGTTTTTTTTTTTTTTGTTTTCGCAGTAAATGCGTTACGCATTCGCTCGTGCCGGGAGAGCACGAGACGATATGTGGGACTCTCCTCCATGCCCCTACCCGGCCTAGCGCCCGGTAAAGGCTTGGAGGCCTACCCACTAAAACCCTGCGGCGTCCCGCAACACAGTGGTGGGGGTCGCGTGGCCCCTTACGGCTTCTTCCCGCGACCCGAACCAGTGTGGGTCCCCGCTCGTGGGCGGACCTCGCCTATGCTCCGTGAGGGACGGAGCAACGGGGTGAGCCGTGACGCCCTGAACACCCCGCACGCCTGAGGGCCAAGTGCAATGCAGCTGCCGGTCTCCCGCTCCGACAACCGCTGGCCCCCTTTTGGTGGGGAGAAGAACTGCCGCACCACTCGACCGACCCTAATGGCGGCCGAGGTGTGCAGGCACTTCCCCTCCCCACCTCAATCGGGCCGTGCGTCCTCGGAAGTCCCCCGGGAACAATAATTCCCGGAGGGCTTCCGCGGTCGCCGTCCCGCCGAGCACCCCTCTCGACCCCCCCACGCGGCCTCGGAGAAAAGCTCCGATGCCACCTGGGGGCGGCGAGAGGGGGCTCTACCCTCGGAAGATGGTACCGAGGGTCCTCCTCAAGCGCTCCGCGTGCGACCCCCGCTCGCGCCCGCGCTTCCGGCGTCTTCACGCCTCTCCCGCGAGGGAGGCGTGAAGACGCCCGGAGAAGAGGCTCTCTCCCCCCCGAGCGTTTTCACGGGGGGGGTTAGGCACCCGATGGGCTGGGTGCCCTTACCTCCATGGGGTCCACCGGCGGTGGAGGGGGCCTCCCCTTCACCACCGGTGGGTCGCACCTGCGACTGCCCATGACGTGGTCGGCCGGCCGCCCGAAGGCGGCGCACACCGAGCACGCTAGCTCCCTCTTGCAGGTAGCGGCAGTGTGTCCTGGCACTCCGCACCTAAAACACTGGCCGCTCCTGTCCTCCGCTGCCGGGCACTTGGGTTTCGTGTGCCCGACCCCCATGCACCTGTAACACCGCAACGGACGGGGTCCGAGGACCCTGATCTCTGCGGCAATCCATCCTACGCGGAGCTTAGTCCCGTCTTCTATGAGCGCTTTAGCGGCCGCCACCGGCAATCGGACCATGATATGCCCGATGCCACTTGGGCTCGCCCTCATCGGCTGCGCTTTAATGGCGCTCCTCAAGCAGCCTGATTTGGCCGCCACCGCCTCTAGCACCTCAGCTTGATCGACGGAGTCATCTATGCCCGAAATCCGCACGTCCGCGGTCTTCTCGGGCCTCCCTATGACTGCCACGTCTTCCAGCGTCCTTCTTAGTACGTCTGCCAGTGCGTCCGCCTTGACTCCGCTGACGTCTGGTACCGCGATGATACGCGCGCCCGTCGCTGAGCTCCTCATTGAAACTGATTCAATTCCCACATCACTAAGAGAGATAGCAGCTCTGGCTCTCCTCATGATGTGCGAATAGGTTTCTCCGCACTCTGCTGCTTCCGGCTTGATGGTAACTGTAACGGCAGTCGTCCGGGGTGGAATGAGCTTCGCCCTTCTCGCCTTGGGGTTTCCGCTTCTGCCTTCCATCTTCTTGGTTGCGGCTTTGTTTTCTGCCTCCGCAGCTCGCTTCCTCGCAGCGCGCTTTTTCTTTCTACTCCCTGCCTCCTCCCAGCATGGGGCCTGGGATGGGGCAGGGGGGGCCTCGCTTCCTCTCCTCTCGGTGCAAGAGGCTTGAGCCACCTCTTTACGCGTCGGTTTCTCCGGTCGCTGTCTCTCCTTAGGTCCTGGGTTCTCGGCTGCTCGCGCCGCCAATTCCCCCAGCCTCTCGTCCAGCGTCTCTCTGATAAGTTGCCGCAGGTCCTCTGTAGTAGGCAGCGCCGGCTTTGCTGGCCCAGCGGATCGAATTTTGGCAACTTCCGTCTTCAAAACCGCCATATCCTTCTTGAGCTTCCGGATTTCAAGCCGGAGGCTCTCGTTTTCCCTTTGAAGTTCAAAGAACTCCGGGTCGTCTTCCATGAGACTGATAACATAGTCCCGGAAGTTCCTCAGGTTAAGGAATTGGTCCGCCGCCAACCCCTTGAGTTTCTTCTTGAGAGATTCCGGTAGGTCGGCATCCTCCAGCACCTCCCCGATCTCTCGGGTCAGCTTCTTCCCCGCGTCCCGGTATTCGCGTATTTCCGTCACGCGTGTATCCGTCGGCTCCGCTGTTGGGGGTTTTAGGCACCTCCCCTCCTTCTGGTGATCCTCTGCTGGAAACTTCAACGTCAAGGCTATCCCCGCCGGTGGTGGCAGGGGTGGGAACTCCTTGTCCTCCAAGTGTATGCGTTGACGTTTACTCCTCCTGCTCTCCTCGCTGGCTTGTGCCTGCGAAACAGCAGCTACTTCTGCGTGGCAAACCTCCATCTTCGTTGCCTGTGCACTGTTTTTACGCGGACCCAGTGCCTCGTCCCTCTTCTCTTCCTCCACTTTCTTATTAATTTTATATTTTGCTGACTTCAAACTTAACCCACGAGTACGGGAGATTTAGATGGTCCACCCAGGCAGAGATCCCGTGATACCTGGGTAACCCTACTACACCTCGGGGGACGGGAGGTACCCGAGGGTGTCGCTCGTAGGTTGATGTCCTCCACCAACCACCCGCGCACGGGCGCCCGACACCGCGTTACTCAAACGCCGGGCCTTCGAGGATTTTATTATAGTGGTTCTCTCCACGCAGCCCCCACCAAAGTGGCGGCCCCCACTCCCTGCACCACGTACAAGGTTGCGGGTTGGCCGGAGCTGGTCCTAGGACCAGACACCGCCCCGACTTGCTCGCTGCCGCGAGTTGGGCCCGAAGGTCCCCACGGGTAATTTTTTAAAGGGGTTGTCTTCCCCGCGACCCCCACCCGAAGGTAGCGGCCCTCGGCCCTGCACTACGTACAGGGTTACGAGCTCCTTCGACGATACCAGGCAGAACTGGCATCGCCTAAAACACCCCTAGCCCGGCTACCGCTACCCGGGATACCCAGGACGCCAGCCGAGCTCCCCCTTGTTGGCCCGAAGGCCCCCATGGGTGATTTTTTAGAGGGGTTGTCTTCCCCGCGGCCCCCACCTGAAGGTGGCGGCCCTCGGCCCTGCACTACGTACAGGGTTACGAGCTCCTTCGGCGACACCAGGACTGACATCGCCTAAAACTCCCCTAACTCGGCTACCGCTACCTGGGATACCCAGGACGCCAGCCGAGCCCCCCCTGCTGGTTTTGGTCCGCGCCGGCTAAGCCGGTGGCCCCCATATCTGGAGGCCCCCCAATCCGCCACCCGGGGGACGCGCCCGATGGCAGTTCCAGCAACTGCACACGGGAACTCAGAACCAGCCTACGACATCAAGCGATTTTTCAGGTTTCGTTTTCATAGCCGGAGACTATGGAGACAAAGATATGGGGACAAATGTTACATTTATTTTAGATTCCGGCGCTTCGGATCATATTATTAACAGGGAAGATTTGTTCTCTACTTTTTCAGAAATACCTACTCCTTTAAAAATATCAGTTGCAAAATCTGGTGAATTTATTACAGCCATGAAGAAGGGGACAGTCACTCTGACTAGCAGTTTGGGCATTCCAGGAACGTTGCAGGATGTGCTGTACTGTCCTGAGGCACCACACAACCTACTATCTGTACCAAAAATGCAACGTTCAGGTATGACCTTAATATTCAACCAGGAAGGTGCCCATATATTCAAAGATAGTAAAATTATTATGAGAGGTAAGCTTTTACATAATCTGATTGCTTTAGATTTTACTGTGTCTGTACAAAGTCGCTCTGTGTCCCATGTATGCAATAATGACAAAAATATTTACGATTTGTGGCACAAGCGTTTAGGTCACATTAGTAAGAACAAAAATTAAAACTGTTGTGCCGAATGATGATTTATGTGAAAATTGCATAAATGGGAAACAGACAGACCGACAGACAGACAGACAGACCTTTTAATAAAGTTAAAAACAAAGATCATATTCAGCGACCGTTATTTATTGTGCACTCTGATGTATGTGGACCTATCACTCCTTCTACAGTCGATGACAAAAACTATTTTGCAACATTTATAGATGAGTATACTCATTACTGTGTGACATATTTGATTACATATAAATCAGATGTATTTCAAGTTTTTAAAGACTACGTAGCCAGAGCTGAAGCGACATTCATTTCTAAAGTAGTGAATCTTTATTGCGATAACGGTGGAGAATATTTATCTACCGACATGAAAAACTACTGTGCTGAAAAAGGAATTACTTATCATTTAACGGTTCCTATGACGCCACAGTTGAATGGTGTTTCAGAGCGTATGAATCGCACGATGACTGCAAAATAATGTATTATTTTTCAGTCATCGTGCGATTTAAGTAACTGATTTAAGTAAAGTATTTTGGGGTGACGCAGTTCTTACTGCTACTTATTTAATTAACATAACGCCCTCTAGAGCCTTGAAGCAGCCTAAAACACCATTTGAAATGTGGCATGGTAAAAGGCCGCAAATTAAATATTTAAAAGTTTTTGGGTCAACCGTTTTTGTACATAACAAAACCAGTAGAAATAAATTTGATATCAGGTCATGGAAAGGGATACTGGTAGGCTACAAACCAAACGGCTATAAAGTTTGGAATCCCAATAGTGGCAAATTTGTAACTGTCAGGGACATTGTTGTTGATGAAACAAATTTCTTAAAGTCTAGACCTCTTCTAGGGCTTGAAGGAAATGGCACTACAAATTCCCGTGACAAAACTGATAGGCCTTACACGCCGTCGGTATCAGTGTCACAAAAGCAATGCACTGACAGTAATAAATCAGAAACTAAATCTGATGAGGACGAAAGTCCTGCTAAAATCCGGAAATTAACGGATACGCCTGAAATACAATCTGATTGTCCTACTATGCAAGTAGATACTAAAGTCACTGAAGAAAAAAGTGAAATCAGAAGGAGTGATAGGCTTAAAGGTCGTACCCCTATCTCATATAAAGAATTTGATAATGATAGTGACTATTTATTATGTGCACAGTCTATTTTAAATAAAGTACCAAGTTCATATGAAGAGATTAAGACTCGCGAAGATAGATCGCATTGGGAAAAGGCTATTAGAGATGAACTTAACTCTCTTTCTATGAACAACACTTGGAAATTGGTGCCTACGCCTGAAAATAGAAATATTATTGATTCCAAATGGGTTTTCACTATCAAACATGACGAGTTCGGAAATCCTTTACGTTACAAGGCGCGTCTAGTAGCTCGAGGATTTAGTCAGCAATATTTGGTTGACTACAATGAGACTTTTGCTCCTGTAGCCAGAATAGCTAGTTCCAGATTTTTGGTTAGTTTTGCAAATCAAAATAATTTATTGCTACATCACATAGACGTTAAAACTGCGTTCTTAAATGGCCACTTGAAGGAAGAAATATATATGAAGGTTCTTGATGGTGTTGAATCTCAGCCTAATTGTGTATGCAAATTAAACAAAGCGTTGTATGGGCTGAAACAAGCTGCTAGATGCTGGTTTGAAGTATTTGAACAAACGTTAAAAGAAAAAAGACTTCAGAATTCGGCAGTTGATAGGTGCTTATATATTTTAGATAAAGGCGATATAAATAAAAATATATACGTTATATTATACGTAGACGATTTAGTAATTGCATGTGCAGAAAATGATACAATGAATAACTTCAAAAAATATTTAATGCGTAAATTTGAAATGACAGATTTAAATTCCATAAAGCTGTTTCTCGGTATTAGGTTGAGTCGAAGCAAGGACACTATAGCCCTCGATCAAAGTGTATATATTAAAACAGTTCTGGAAAAATTTAATATGCAGGATTGCAAGCCTGTAAATACACCATTAGAAAGCAAACTGAATTATGAAGCATTAAATTCAGATGAAAAATATAACGCTCCTTGTCGTAATGTCATTGGATGTTTGATGTACCTCATGTTATGTACACGACCTGATCTAAGCGCCAGCGTGAATATACTGAGCCGCTACACAAATAAAAATAACGAAGAACTTTGGAAATGTCTAAAAAGGGTTTTAATGTATCTGAAAGGCACTATTGATTTAAAATTAACTTATAAAAGGGGTGAATTTAATAATGTTGTGTGCGGCTATGTAGATTTAGACTGGGGCGGTAGTGATACGAATGATAGAAAAAATACCACGGGTTATTTGTTTAAACTTTTTGATCAGTGTACAATTACATGGAACACAAAACGTCAAACTACGGTAGCGGCATCTTCTACAGAAGCCGAATATATGGCATTGTATGAAGCTGTTAGGGAAGCTTTGTGGCTTAAATCTCTTGCTCTTAGCATTAAAATTGATATAAATCAACCCATTATAATTTACGAAGATAATAACGGCTGTATAAGTATTGCCAACAACCCTACTAATCACAAACGATCCAAGCATATTGATATAAAATATCCTTTTTCAAGGGAACAAGTAGAAAAGGACGTGATTAAATTGCAATACATTCCATCTGGTCAACAATTAGCAGATGCATTAACAAAGCCGTTACCTGCAGTCACTTACCAGAAAATGAGAATTAAAATGGGATTAATATAAATACTTTATAATTAATTAATTTAATATTTTTTTTAGTGTTTGGTAAATGACTATGTTTTAAGTTTGTAAATAATTACACTAAGAATGTAATGGTCTGATTAGGTTTTACCTGGGTTTCCCTAATCCATTGCAATGAATATTGGGCCATTTTGTATATACTCCCAGGAAGCACTAGAAAGTTGAATAGCGATCTGTAGAGGTGATATTTGCATTAAACTTACAATTTATTGATTAATTTTTGAGGGGGCGTGTTGGAATTATGTTTTCATTTGCAAAAATAAATCAATCATAAATATGTTTTACTTGTTAACTAAAATGAATGTCTTCCTTGTTTAAGTAAGCATCCCTAAATACTAGTCTTTAAATCGATCATTCTGAATATCACATATCATATCGTACCTTCTTTCAACGTTTATTTTTCTTTTTTATTTGCTCGCAAATTCGAGCTGTCACTTTATATTTTTAGATGGACACTATCGCTTTCTAGTGCAATACTTTAAAAGAATAAAATATAAAATATTTTCAATTATAACCTGTTGTTTTGATCCAGAACCTAATTTCATACGCTTGGCCTAAGCGTTCGGCTTGTGACGCATCTATCTCTCTTCCACTCCATCGGCTGATGCGTCCGAGTAGAAGAAAGACAGCGGCAGCACACAACCTATACGTGAACTGTTTTTTTAACTGTTTATATAGTGAAGTGAAAAGTTAATGTGGTTTCCATTGTTTACTACAACAACAATTAAAAAAATGTAATTAATTCTTGCATTTAAAGAATTTTATTACCAATATAATCTCTTCTTCTTTGATTATTAAAAAAAGGAACATCGGTCAGCGAGTGCAGTAATAAAAGGTTATGTTGCAATTTTGACAAAAACAAAATTATGACTCATATAAACGATCGTAAAAAAAGTCAACTGCTTTTTAAATATCACACTTGTATATAAGTTGTAAATAAATTGTTAATAGCACATTGTAACTTGTAATTATTCTGTAAAATTTAAGTAAAAAAATATTTGAAGTTACGACTGCAACTAAATGTTAATTTGTCGAAAAAAAATTAGTTTTCAATTAACACCTTGTTTGTACTATACAAAATAATGATAATTCAGTGATAATAATTCAATACAATTCATAAAAGTATGCAATTTTTCATCAATGTTTACTTATGACATTATCACGTAAAATTATCATCCGTAAACCGATTTTACAGACAACCAATGTTTTTGTCTTATCTTACTAAAAGTAAAATTTTGAAATACCGAAAAGTTTCCTTTTTATTTGTAATGAAAATCTCTTATTTAAATGTACTCATTTTAAGTGCGTTTCTATAAAAGTAAAAGAACTTTTCAACTTAAAAGTACTCCCTTAGATTTGATATATAAGTATGTAATAGACAGTATTCCTCTTCATAATGATATAAAAATATGACATTCGTTAAACAGCCCCAAATTACATTAAGATGAAGAAACATTTGCGAAGCGTTAAATTCTGAAAAGAGTACAAGAATAATATTGCTCGTTTGCCTTTAATTAACTGACGTTACGTCCTACAAACTTTCCTTTCGAATTTAAATACCATTTTGAATTTAATAAATTAATTAGTCAGAATTTCATCTGACAAATCGGTCCTTAGTAGCTTTGGTTTATCCTAACTTAAAAATTATATAGTAATATTTTTAGGTATCTTAGTTAGTCAATATTTAACTGGGCTATATGGTAATAAAAGACATTGTTTGTATAAATAGAGGATCGAAATATAAACTCATACAAACGGATTTAAAAACGTTTACAATGAGGATGTTAAACGAATACGATAGTTTATGAACGTGTACGAACTTATGTGTCATCAAATTAATGAAATGAATATAAACTTTCTGCATATGCACTTAAAATAACTTGTTTAAGATCGTCTGTCTACCACTTAATTAGATTTTTTCATTGACGAGAAAAATGGGCACAAGAAACTGTCCCGCTTTAACAGAAGTGACGGCATTTACAATATTAAATATTGTTGCCATACTGATCAATATGAAACAATGTTATTATAATATCGCAAATAACATAGCTTCTATTACACCGCTAATTACAAAGTCAACAGGTAACTTAAAAATTGTTGTGGTATACAGAGGATACAAATAAAAAGTAAGTTAAAAAATAAACTGGAAATGGTGACACTTTGAGAAATAGTCATTTTCGATAATATTATTAAAAACAGACTTATAACCCTTACGTAAACGTACTAACAACAGCATGATCGGTTGCCGTCGCTAAAAGTCAAAGTAGAGGCACCCCGTGTTAGGTAGCTCGAAAGAACGCTGCCCACATTTTTTGTTATTTTCTGTTGTGTTCAAAACGTTTTTGGAAGTCGAAATGTATTATATTTTATTTGTAAAGTAGGACATGTATAACTATTGTATTATACCTATAAAAATCTGTGAACATTATAGCCAATGACAGTTAGTGTACAATTTCAGAATGTATGTAAGTGACTTAGAAAATGTAGAGTTTCATGGCGCTCACGACTGTACTATTAATCAAGTTTAAAAATCTTGTCTGCTATTTAAGGATTTTATAAAGCTAAAGGTCAAACTAATCACAACGTTTATTTTTACCGTTACTGAACAGTAAACATAAATCTAATATTGTAAAAATATTAAGAAAATGTTTTTTTCAAATATCTACCCGACTTTATAAATCTTTTGTAAGGGTATATAGATATCTCCTGGAATAAGATCATTTCCTACCGCTGACTCGCCAATAAAGAACGCAGATCTTTCCAAGAAATAGCTGAACTACCGCATTGTTCCATTCTATTGTATCGGATATGAAAGTGTATGATAGCAAAATATCGTTTGAAATGTCAGCTTATTGAGTTACATGCTTCTTCTTATATAAACTAATTCAGTTTAGTAGAAATTTGTTAGTGATAGTTGTGGAATTTAATAATGGATGCGGTCTATTTAAACGATCTGATTTAATGAATTTATTACAAGTAACAATACAGTTGTAAATACACGGTCGCTTTATGTCACAGAACATAGATGATAAAAAAACGGTCAAGCGTGAGTAGGTGTTCAAAGCGCGCAATGCAAAATAATATTCAAGACACTTTCTAAAATTAAGCTTTTCTAAAAATAAATAACAAATTTAATCTAATTAGTGACTTAAAAATTGACGAAATGATAATAAAACTAGGGCTATGATTATTGAATTGAATTGAAAAAGAAAGTGACATATATGACAACATTCCAAGTTAAGTTCTTCATTTATCTCTACATAATGCTTTTGTGAGTGTATCTGATAATCGCTACTAAAAAACTTTAATACAATTATCTTTTGATGATGCTTTCTCTTGATAAAATGATATTTCATTTCAATGTGTTTACATTGCTTATGAATGTTTATGTTTTTAATTAAATTAATAGCATATTGAATCCTGTTTATATTTATCAATGTCACTTAAAAATTGTTTGTTCCACATTGTCTTATTAGTGGCAGCACATGCAGCCACGAACTCAGCCTCCGTTGTAGAGAGAGCCACTGTTTGTTATCTGGCTGGACCAAGTTATCCAGACCATACTCTTTAGTATCTTTTAAGTATTTGAAGATTTTTTTCACTGCACTCCAATGAGTTTGGTTGTAACAATTCAGAAATCGACCTACCAGATTGACGGCAAACATGATATCAAGTCGACTAACAATAGCCTGATGCATCAGAGAGCCCACCGCTACTCTGTATGATATGTCCTTATCAGCCTCACTATCACCTTTATGCAATTTCATGTGGGGCTTAATTGAAACACTATTGAAATTAGTATTATCCATATTGAATTTCACCAACATTCATTCCATATATTTAGACTGGTGTATAAATATGCATTTATGAAACTGTATAATTGGAATCCCCAAAAATATCATGTTTGGGTAATATTTTAATTTCAAAGATGGTTTCAGTTCTTTCGCTATTTCTTTAAGTGCTAATTTATCTGTTGAGAATAGTAACCCATCATCGACATGTAAGCATAGGTAGCACTTTTTCTCATTTATTTGACCAATATAGACGCATTGGTGTGCTTTGCTGTTCACAGAGCTAAACTTTTTGAGCAAAAAGTCAAACTACCTATTACAACACCGTAGAGCCTGTTTCAGTCCGTATAGTGGTTTATAAAGTTTACATACCATGTTGTCTTCATAGGGCAGGCCCTTTAGTGGTGTGTTATAAATATGGTCTCTCGAAGTACTCCATACAGGAATTATGTCTTGACATCTTAGTGAATAATTTTAAGATTATTTTATGCTACAACTAAATGAAGTAAGTATACAGAGTAATACCTGACTGAGCTGATGGAGTATAGGTTTTAAGATAGTCTTAGTTTATGCATATAATTTTGCACACATTTTGCAAGCTTAGTGTCTGACATTTCTACAGGAACATAATCTCTTTTAACAGTTGATTCAAGAATTGTAGCAACTTTAGTTTTTAAAATTTGATATTATGAATCTATACCCCTTACTGTGTTCACAATAGGCAATGAAGATGATCTTCTATGCCTTCAGGTCCCATTTCTTAAGTTTTTCTTGTGGTAAATGTTCCATAGCTTCACAACCCAATATGCGCAAATGTTTCACATTCGGTTTTTGTCCAGACCACGATTCTTCTGGAGTTTTGAAAGATAGGGACATAGGCAGCAGTATGCATAGCACCAGCCCAACATGTTTTTGGTAATTTTGTATTTAGTAGCATACACTTTGCCCTATCAATAAGACTTCTGTTCTGTAGAGATGTGGGGTCGTTAGGAATAAGACAACCGACTAGGTTAACGTACTCATTTATTCTGCCTTTTGATATACACTGTCGATGGTTATGTATATGAAGATAAACTTACATAATATGAACTTATATCTATACTACATTTCATAAGTTCTGCAGTATCATTTTGTTTTGGGGTGTATGGTGTGGTAGTCTGGTGTATGATGCCTGCATTTTTAAGTAATCAGAATAGTTCTTGTTGATATATTCAAAGCCATTCTCTGTACGGAGAATTTTTAAACGAGTATAAAGTTTCTTTTTTACTTCATGTACACAAGTTAGATTTTCTTTACTTGCAGTGAAAGTTACATGGTCAGTGTTTTCAGTCATTTTCTTTAAACTGTTAAAGTTCAGGTATCCCATTCTATGATGCACACAGGAAGGAATATTTTTCTTCAACATGTGTATGATGTGTTAAATTATTCTTTTGTAATAGAGAAAGTATGATTTTATTATAATGACTAGTTGCACAATAAAAGCATTTGTTGGTTTAACTAAATTACTGATCAGGCTTGAAGTTGAAATAAGACCAACGTTAACTTAAAACAAATTTATTAAAAACTATTTTAAAGTATTTCCATTATTAAGGTTAAATTCAATTACAAAAACAAAAGTTTCTGAAAGGGTTAATTTTTGTCTCATTTTACTCATGGACATTATATTTAAAAGATAAACACATTTAATCATCACACAGATAAAATGACACTATAAAACGTTTTAACTTCAGTAAGTTACTTTTTAATGCTACTTGGCGACAGCAATTTTTTGGCCAATATAATATAATACTCAACACGTTATCACAGTAATTAAGACATAATAATTGTAATTAGTAATTAACTTTTGTTACCGCTGTGACAATTTTAATACTGCCGGTTTAAGCATCCAGATTGGGTTTTACACTCTGTTATTTAGAAATAGCGTCTTTGAAACAAAGTTTTACTTACTTTTTTTACATAAAAAGATAGTGAATTAGCATACTAAGTGAACTTTATCATTTTATCTTTTCACATCAAATAACCACACCTTTAAAAATATAAAAATGAACATTAAATCACCCTATATGCGGATTCGTTTCCTATTTACTGTGGAATACAAATAATGTGCGAATAATTACGATACTGCTGTTAAATTATTTTGAAATATTAAGAAACTTTATAATCAATAACAAAAGAAATGTTTGTTGGAAAAAAGTCACCATATTCAAATGAATGTTCAAATGAATAGGTGTCAATGTTTTTACTATAGGTATTAGTTACTTAACTGTTAATAAGTCTTGAATAACGATTATTAAATTATAAAGGCCTTTTGAAATACTAAACAATTCTTTACCAATAACTATTAAAAAGAAACTAATTTCAAATACCTCAATTAATACATTTTGAAGTTAACTTTAGCTTGGCTTAGAGTACCTAGAACAGTCAGACAATAAATAAATTGAATCAATATTTTTAGGTTTGTCATATCAACAGTATGGGTTAAGTAGCTATGGTCGTACTTATAACTCTTATATTAATCAAATATTTAAACTTCAAAAGAAAATCTTAAGAAAGATTGTGTCAGCAAAAGTAAAGCAGCAGTTTTATTATAACGATGATGGTCTATTCAATTACTGTAAAGTTATTCCTATCCAAAAGCGGTTTAAATACGCCCTAATTAAAGAAAATTATTTTCACCCCATATACCGTAAAAAAGAGGCACGTCCTGTATGCACACGATCCGCCGCACGAAATCTACTTAGTACGGTCAGCCGAGCCAACACGAACAATGTCTGCGGCGAGCGGACAACAGCTTACCTGGTTCCTCGATTAATAAATGAACTACCCGCTGATTTACGGAATGTTATCAACGAACGAAATATTAATCATAAATTAAAACTTCATTTTTTAAATTCAGTGTGTGTAGATTCATAGGCTTTGGTAATAATGTTAGTGTTAAGCATTGAATATGTAATATTTAATTTTCCTTTTCTTTTTTATAAACTTATTATGCTTTTAATAATTATATCGAATGTTTAGGCTTCAAAAGCACTTACTATAAACCTTAGTGGTTTTTAAGTGTTTTTTTAATGTGAATAATTCTGTAACTTATGTTTTATACTGATAAATAAAAAAAAAAAAAAAAAAAAAAAAAAAAGGTATTGCAAATCTTTTGAAAATATCGTATTTGAACATTTTTAAATAATTTTATATTTTTTTAAAATATATTTTCAATGCGATCTTATAAGATAAATTATTATAATAGAAAAATACTAGAAAAAGTCGACTCGAGTCACAAGTGAATTCTCAGGCGGGAGCCTGAGCTAGCCTATTTTTCTATTATAATAATTTATTTAAAAAAAACAAATATTAATGGTAACACATTAATAAATAAAAATAAATAAATATAATAAGATTATTTACCATACTTACACACGCATAGCCTCCTCCAGGCATGTTAAGCCAGTATATGTTATTGATTATACTAACTGTTGCTACTATCTAACCTTTACTGTTTCTAATATCAGAACCAGTTTTGTCAAATCTTACTTGGGCATCGCTTCTGATAGTCAGACTTACTGATATTAGATTTGTTGCCAGATCGGGAACACATAAAACATTGGTAAACAGTACCTTGCTTTCATGACCTTTGTCATTATAAGTGCCCTCACTTGCCCTGAGCATTTCACAGATAATATATTGTTGTCTGCTACTCTTATACTTTTATCGAATGAGTTGTCTTATTCTGAAGGAAAGTCTTGTGTTTGGTCATGTGTGTAATTATTACAAATAATGCACCGCGGTCCCCACGATTATTTTAGAATTTTTCTAAAACTTTATGTTCACTGGAAATGCTTTGGAATAGTTTTTTACTTCTTGTAATAATTTTGCATTTACAGAAATTGAAGTTATCTGCATGTCGGAGTTTTTTTTTTGACAATTATCAGTAGCTGATATGTTTGAGGCAAACCAGAGAGCAGCAGTGTACCCAGTCACTCATCATCAACCTTGAAGATCTATTATTTGAATTATCAATATTATACAAGTACTATAATGTTAACACATCAGACCCTCTCATTTTCAAGATGAATATAATTGAAGTATATATGTATATATTTAAAGCCTCACATACCACTCAGACAAACCTGTTCAACTTGCAATTATAAATTAAAAGAAACAGCTTTAATTGAACTGAATTATGACATATATAATAAATATGATTAAAAGATAAACCTGACATCATTTTCACATTACTTTACTTAATTTAGCGCCCCCGTTAATATGTTCTGAACAGTGTAATTAAAAAGAGAAATTATAATTGAGTGTGTATTTCAGAATAAAGTTAGTGCTGCAACCTTAAGCCAAACCTAAGTTTTATCACTTATAATTTACTTAAATTTGAATAGCCAATTCTAAATGACTCCAGACGTTTCACAATCGGTCTAATTCCGAATACCACAGCACTTGGGCCATTCATTAGAGATTGGCAGCAAGCATTATACATTAATCGTATTACGGACCGACCGGCCAATTACGATGATGTATTAGATGAGAGTTGTTCGTTTAACAGCAGCTTCTACCAGCAGGAGTCTAGCAGGCTTATGTAATCGAATATTGGCGTTTCCATTTGCTGCGCAATTTTAAGCGATAAAACGAATCAATTTGAGGAGATACTCTTGAAGTACCTTTGACAAACCGTTATTAAATGGAGGAAAGTGCTATTATAGATCTTACACTTACGCCTTTCTTTGAAATAAACACTTTAGTTAAATGGGAAAAGTTCAGTTTCTAATGATAGTAATGAAATTCTAAGCGTGATAATACCACAGTTTGGAATAACCTTATATTAAGCTGTGTTATGATTGAGACTAAAAATCGTAACTTTAATACATGTAATTCAAATAATGTGTTAGTAATTAATAATCAAAATTCAACTAAATGTTAACAATTCTTTGTCTTATCTAAAACAAATAAATGAATAAAGGCAATATTAACAGATGTACAATTGGATCCAGCAGTGTCGCATAGGGAAATGCCATTCATCAGCAGTATCAGCGATTCGGTCAGCGTTTTATTTTATCATTTTCATTTATATGGAATAACATTTTTTTTTAAATACGTCTTATACAAATTAAAACAAAAAAACTTATTGATTTTATAACCAACAACGTTACTACCTTTTTCTTCACAGGCTTATTTTATATTAAATTTATATATATATATATATATATATACAGTCGAACCTCTATAAGTCGAACATCAAGGGAGACGCCAAAAATTTCGAGTTATAGAGTTTTCAACTTATGGAGGATTTCGACTTAAGCGGATTTTGATTCGACATAAAGAGTTTGAGGTTTATTCTTATAAATTTTGAGTTAGAGAGGTAAAATAAATAAAAATTCAACTTGCAGAGGTGACAAACATACATATTTTTATTTATTATAAATCAACATTATTTCAAATCATTTTAAAATAAAAAATATGGCATTAAAAAAAGTCAGTAATTTTTTTTTGCTTTAGATAATTTGGTTGTTCTCTATCTATAGCATTGTCTAATCTATAAAGAGCAGAAAATTCTTCTTCTTCGGAGTTACTGGTCTTCTCTATAAAATTACGTAAGGTATTCAATGCAGTTCGCGCCTCTTTGATGGAAACCCATGGAGCGCATGTACTATTCACGTCTTCTATGTCATCTAAATCATTAGTATCGGTTTTCTGAGCTACTGAATCGATAATTTCGTCATCAGATAATGTCCCAGCAGTCATAACTCCATCATCGCACGAAACAAAGTCCTCAAAGGATATTCCTGATTCAGATACCACTGCGTTCCATTCTGCAGGAGGTGAAATAGAAATATCGGTTTCAGCTACTACTGTTGATGACGATGAAAAACCACAGTGTACATAACAGTTTTTTATTGTAGTCGCAGTAACATTTCGCCAAGCTTTATCAGCCATTCTCATGGCTTGCAATACATCTATAGTAGAATTCTTTTTTTCTTCCATATTATCCAACATGTTCCTGACAACTTCTTTTCGATACAATGACTTGAAGTTTTTAATGATACCTTGGTCCATAGGCTGTAATTTTGATGTGGTATTGGCAGGCAGGTAATGTATTTTAACAGCTTTCATTTGTGGAATATCATTGTGAGCTGTACAATTATCAAGGAACAACAAGATTTTTCTTTTTTCTTTGGCCATTTTCTTATCAATGCTTATGAGCCAGTTTTTGAAAATTGCAGAAGTCATCCATGCTTTTGTATTCGCTTGATATTGCAGTGGTAGTGATTTACATCTTGAAAAACAACGAGGTTTTTTAGATTTGCCGATGACTAATGGTGAGAGTTTTTCTGTGCCCGACATGTTTGCTCCTAGCGGGATAGTCAAACGTTCCTTGCTATGCTTCCCACCATGGCATTTATCATTTTTAAAAGTTAGAGTCTTATCAGGAAGACATTTAAAAAACAGGCCTGTTTCGTCAGCATTGAAGATATTGTCAGGTTCGTAACCATGTAACAAATCTTGCAATTCACTTTTCCATTTGTTACAGGTTTCAATGTTGACACTTGCACTTTCCCCACAACCTTTTTTAAAAACAAGATCCTGTCTTCTTTTGAATTTTTCTAACCATCCATTACTGGCTCTGAAATTAACGAGTCCCAATGATTTAGAGAATATTTGGGCTTTTTCTTGTAACAGTGGTCCACTAACACTGATATTTTGGCTGCGACACTGCTCAAACCATTTAAGTAAGCACTCCTCCAAGCCCGGATATTCTGCAATTCGTCTTCTTTTGCAGGACAAACTTTGACCGTTTTGTATTTTTTTCATGATGTCTGATTCATTTTTTATTATTGTTGAAAGAGTACTCATTGGCAGGCCAAATTGTTCAGCAACATCTTTTTTTTTTGACACCTCTTCACAGCTTCGAGCACTTCTAATTTTTCAGCAAGACTCAAAGTTTTTAGTTTACGTTTCACAGCACTCATGTTAACTGTTGTACTAATTGATGTGTATTGCAGTAGAACCAAACTACATCTGACAGTATTTAAGTCGAAAACAAATGACTTGCTTAGCTAAATTTCAAAGGAAATCAAAATTGAACACCTGACACCAAGCAAGCAAACACGTGTGCGTGAGTCATAAATTTATTATCGTATACTCCTAAAATGTTTTCAAGTGTACACAATAGTGTACACTCACATTGTCGGCAAGTTCTTAAAGTCGGTAACTTATTTTTGTTCGAACAATAGAGGTAATAAATTCCAAATGATCAAGTTGTAAAGGTTGTAAAATAAAACGTTGCTATGTTCGAGATACAGAGGTCAAATTTAATTTTTCGAGTTATAGAGTGAAAATATGTACCAAAATGGCTTGGAGGGACTCGGTGATTATTTCGACTAACAAAGGGTCAAGATTTCAAGTAATGGAGGTTTTGGTGTTTGAAGGGAAGGGAACAAAACATTTTTTCGAGATTTGGAGGTTTTTGACTTATCGAGGTTCGACTTAACGAGGTTCGACTGTATATATATATATATATATATATATATATAATAAAATACATAATTTAATTCTTACAGTTCTGGGTACATTACACATTTAAATAAAACAACTTTTTTGGGTGTTTGCGTATAATTATTCATTATTATAGTTGGTTACATCTAAATCGAATGGTTTATAGTTGTAAAAATATTAGTTTTGATGTTGAAGGTTTTTTCAAGGTTTTTCAAGGAATTTTCAACATGGGTGGAATTGTATCACATAGCAGAAGTTGAAATACGTTTGTTAATTTCGATGCGTGCGAGACGCTGGCAGTCTCGGTAGCTCAGCGGTCAGAGCACTCGCCCGGTTAGCGAAAGGTCGAGGATTCGAATTCCACCTGAGGGCTCGGAGGCTTGTTTGTTTTTTACATGTGTGGAGGATTGATCCAGGTATTTAATCGGGAATTAAGAATTAAAACGAGGAGCTCCCGTAAAAGTGACCGTGTAATATTCACTATTCCCAAAAAGGATAATAAAAAAAGGTGGGTCGACAAATAACGCGAAAGGCTTTCTGCAGAAATTTTAAAGGCAATGTCCACTGTAGGAGAATTTGCGTTAACATTCCCCCGGGCGTTGAAAACACTGTCTTTCAACCACAATCTTCTGACCCCGAGAAAACAGGCAGCGGACAAATCTTGCTGAATGATCTGCGTAACAGAACACCAGAAGTCTTCACGTCTGCAACACGAACCACGCCGTCTGCCCCGGGATACGTAGCCACAATCCGACCCAATTTCCACTTAAGTGGGGGGAGGTTATCCTCTTTCAGCAGGACCAAGGAGTTCAGTTTCAACGAACCTTTACAAGTTCGCCATTTCGCCCGAAGCTGAAGTTCTGAGATGTACTCTTTGCTCCGTCTTTTCCAAAAATGTTGTCGGAGACATTCGATGCGTTGGAATCGGGTCAAAGAGTTCATAGGTGGATCTCCATACTCAGGTGTCGGCAGTGACGTCATGGGACGACCAATCAAGAAATGTCCGGGTGTGAGCGGCAATAAATCTTCCGGATTCGAGGATAAAGGCGTCAGTGGTCTGGAATTTAATATGGCTTCAACTTGAACCATCATGGTGTATAGTTCCTCGTACGTGAGATGACAATTTCCCAACACTCGGATTAAATGGTGTTTGGTTGATTTAACACCAGCTTCCGCGAGACCAGCAAAATGAGGAGAATAGGCTGGGATGAAATGGAAATTGATACCAACTTTAGCCATTTCTTCGGAAACTGCATCGCAACTCGATTTCAAAAACTTCGAGATATCATTGAACGCACCAACAAATGAGGTACCATTATCTGAGTAGATATTTTTCGGTTTTCCTCGACGAGAAATGAACCTATTTAACGCCATGATAAAGGTTTTACTTGTTAAGTCACCGACTAGTTCAAGATGAATACATTTGGTAGAAAAACAAACGAATATCGCAATATAAACCTTGACAATTTTGCAACCGCGACCTTGTCGAACAGCTGATTGAATTGGACCTGCGTAGTCCAAGCCTATATTTTCAAACGGATGACTAGCAAGAAGGCGCTGCTGTGGTAAATCACCCATGATCGGACTAACAGTTTTACCTTTAAAACGGCAACAAAGTACACATTGCCGACAGCACATTCTAGCCAAATTGCGACCCCTTATGGGCCAATATTCTTCTCGAATGGATGCCAGCAGTAGCTGAGGTCCAGGATGAAACAATCTTTTATGCTCACAATTAAAAAGTAACTTAGAAAAATAATGATGAGCTTGAATAAGTATCGGGTGTTTTTTATTAAAAGGGTAGTCTGAATGTTCTAACCTACCACGAATACGCATTATCTTATTCTCATCTAGGAAAACGTTAAATTTACTCAATTCACTTTTCTTTGGTAATGGTTTACCGTGAAGTAGTAACTTGTAGTCTGAAAAAGATTGGTTCTGAGAAATACTTATAATTAAATTTAAAGCCCTTTCCAATTCATTAACATTGAGAGGACCATACATAGGTTGTTTCTTACAAGCCGCAACAAATCGTAGGACATAGGCTACTGTTCGCTGAAGTCTTAACAGGTTTGAAAAATGTGTAAAATCAATCAATTCGTTAGATTTATCATCATTTAAGAAAACATGTAAGGTAACGTTAGATTTTAACTCAGGTAACAATTCATTAAAATTTACTAATTTTGAAGGCCAGAATGATATTTCATTTGTTAAAAATCTTGGACCAGACCACCAGTCCTCTAAGGTAGGTAATAAACTAATATCTACTCCACGTGACAAATGATCAGCAGGATTTTGGTCAGTTGGAACATGTCTCCACTCACAGCCACTAGTCTTATCCAGTATCTCGGCAGCTCTATTGCGAACGAAAGGCTGCAGTTTACTTGGTAGCATTTTGAGCCACCCCAAGACTATAGTGGAGTGTATCCAAAAGAATGTGCGGCGCGGGCTAACTCGTATAGCAGCAAGGACTTTCTCATAAAGACGAACCCCTGCAAGAGCACCGCACAGTTCGAGTTTGGGAATAGTCGTTGGCTTAAGCGGCGATACTCTACTTTTTGCCGACAATAAACGGACTAAAACTTGACCTTGACTATCAACGCTACGGACATAAATACAAGCGCCGTATGCGCGTTCAGATGCGTCAGTAAAGATATGAAATTCAAAGAACTCATACGAATCAATTTAAACACGACGCGGAATACAAATTTCATGTAATTTAGGCATATTTATCATCATATCGTTCCATAGCTTACTGATGTCCGGTGAGAGTTGTTCATCCCAAGAAAGCCTCTGCAACCATAATTTTTGAAGTAACATTTTCATAGAAAATACATAAGGGGCTAATAATCCGAGCGGATCAAAGACTTGTGAGACGATTGAAAGCATGTCACGTTTGGTGTTTTAAAGTTAACTGGATGATTATACGGAAAACAAAGGTAATCTGACACCGGTTTCCAACCCAGGCCTAATGTTTTGGTTGACTCAAATCCACCAATGTTCAAGTCCAGTGAAGATTAGGGAACGTCAGAACCAATAACCAGTTGGTTTTCATTCGACTTCCACTTCCTTAGATTCATCTGCGCTGAAGCGAGAGTTAAAGTGACTTTATGACGCAACGCTCTGACCTCATCAAGGTCGTCTCCTCCTGTCAACAGGTCATCGACATAAAAGTCGTGTAAAATGACCTCGGAGACCCTTTTATCAAGACACGCTGCATCTAAACCTAACTGCCGAAGACAACGAGTCGCTAGGTATGGCGCGCTAGCAGTACCGTACGTCACGGTATTAAGCTGATAAGCTTGAAGCGGGGATGATGGATTATCTCGCCAAATAATTTGCTGAAGAAATCTGTCATCAGGATGAACAACTATCTGCCGATACATTTTTTCAACATCAGCAGCAACTATATACTTATGTAGTCTAAATCGCAACAAAATCGATAAAAGATCGTCCTGTACCACAGGCCCGACCATCTGAATATTATTTATTGATATTCCAGTACTAGTCAAACTGCTAGCATTGAACACTACTCTTAATTTAGTAGTGGTGCTGCTCTCGCGCAGAACACCATGATGTGGAATATAAAAGGCTTGACCATCAGAAATACTACATTTAGACATGTGACCTAAAGATTCATACTCTAACATAAACTCTTTGTACATTCTACTAAATTCAATTTTAGACTCAAATTTGCGTTCCAAGGAAGAAAAACAATGCTTCGCTCTTGACCAAGATTCACCCAAATGCTCGGTGGAACTCTTCAATGGTATCCTAACACAAAATTGACCGTTATCTAAGCGTGTTGTATTATTTATAAAATGTTCCTCGCATTGTTTCTCCTCTGTGGAATACGGTGACGAAGAGCATACCTCTTCCAACTGCCAAAACTTAGTAAGTTGTTGATCAATATTAAAATTCAATTCATCATCGCAACCGTTACACACACTTCCAAAATAACAATTCACTACCTTAGACGAAACATCGCCTTTGATTGGGCCGGACACCAACCAACCTAGTTTAGTCTCACAAAGTATTGGATGACCTTCACTTAATTTTATTCGTTGCGGTTCTAATAAATCCCAGAAGATGTCAGCACCAAGGAGCATGTCTACCGGAGCTGGTGAATGAAAGTTGGGATCCGCAAGACAAATATGAGATGGGAAATTTAATTTTAATAAATTAACTTGTGAGCCCGGAACCTTATCTGTTATGGAAGGTAGAACGAAACAATTGATAGTAACATTAAAATTATTAATTAAAGATTTTTTTGAAACAGAACACATTTTATTAATTGACGATGATGAATTGTTAATACCCAGAATTGAATAGTTGTTTATTTGCATTGCTGATAAACCCAATTGACGATAAAGCCTTTCAGTCATGAGGCATGATGTACTACCACTGTCAAGCACAGCGCGAACAACATGTCGCTGACCGTTCGACCCCATGACCTTGACTAACGCGGTGGACAGCAACACATCGCCTCGTTCAGCGCTCACGGAGAGCGATAGACTGGTACCTGCAGCTGACTGAGTGGAGACATCATTATTAGCCTTCGCATCGTTCATACTTATAGCGGTGTCAACTAAGTCTGACCTTGAGGGCTTAGATGGATTTTCAACATGTAATAAAGTATTATGTTTGCGACGGCATACTTTACAACCAACCTTTTTGCAATTATTGGCATAATGCCCAGAGTTAAGGCAATTAAAACAAATTTTATATTTAGGTATCAACTGTAAACGCGCTCCATTACTTAATGATAAAAACTGAGGGCAATTACTTAACTTATGATCACCGTTACACTTAACGCAATTCTTAGATTTATATGAAGTACTATTGTTTAGTGTCATCATTGTCTTAACATGCTTAAATTGTTTACCAGAGTGTTTAGTAGTCGCAGATGTCGCCAATTCCAACGTTTCTAATATCTCAGCACGGTTTTTAATAAAGGTAGTAAACAAAAAAAAAGGAATTTTGGAATCCTTAGACTGGCAACCTTTATACTCTTCCCATTCTCGATAAGTCTTATTGTCCAGCTTATGGGTGATAATATAAATAAGTAAAGTATCCCAATATGAAACCGGTTCTCCGAGAGATTCAAGGGCACGTAAATTTCTATTAATTATGTCTAGTAGGCCTTTTAAATTAGCGGACGATTCCCTTTGAACCGTGTCAATTAGAAACAACGATGAAACATGATGTTGTATGAGCAGGTGTATATAATCAAACCGTTCGCATAACAGGTTCCAAGCAACTGAATAATTGGCAGCAGAAAACTGAATGGAGTTTATTACCACAGCAGCAGAACCCTCTAAAGACGATCTCAAATAATGAAATTTATTTATTTCATTCATGTCGGCATTGGAATGTATTAGACTAACAAATGTGTCGTGAAACTCTAACCAATTTGTGTATGAACCATTAAATTTTGGCAACTGAATAGTCGGTAACTTAACAAAGTTATGATTGCCAGAACGCCAACTAACCTCATCGGAATTTTTAACGCTGTTTTTGATGTTATAATCAAGTATTTTTTGAGCTTGAGATAAGGTTTTGTAGTAAAGAGATTCAAACTCCCCACGTTCCAACATTTGACTTTCCAAATTATCAGTACTTGACTCCTATAATGATTGTACCTCATCATATTGGTCATACAATGCCTCGAGTCTTACAAACCGTAATTGCAACTCGCATACCTCTGTAGGGCTCAAAGAAGGCTGCAAAGTATTTAAATAATTTAAAAATACTGTGACTTTTCCCTTGACAGTCGCACGTTTTCTGATTAATTCCTTATCCTCTGGCATTGCGAAAGCCGATATTATTAACCTGGAATTGATACAAAGAACAATTTAAATAGGTTTCAATTACAAAACAAAATTAAATTAACGTGGCGTATGAAAATGTGTCTATTTTTAAACTTAAATTATGACAAGATTAATTAAGTAATAATTTGCTGTAAAGCATACGTTTTACTATAATTTGTAACCAAACTTTATTTATTTAATTAGATAATTTTTATAACAATATTTTATTGTCAATCTGTGCAAAATGTGATTACCTAACTGTCTCAGCGTATATTTTATAAAATGTACATTGCAAAGTAAAAATAATGTAGTACTAACTTTTGATTACTACTCTTTGACAATGCAAAATTATAATTAAATTGAATAATGACTACTGATCAGTTGATATTTGTTCAAAGTGAAACAAATTATAACCACTCACAAATGAAAGTAAATGACAATAGGTTATAAATTTACTAACCTGGTAAATTATACGGCTAACTTACACATTACACACTAAATATACCTGTAAAGAGTGTTGGGTGGACAAACTTAACAATAAATAAGTCTTCTTAAAGTTATTACGTAGATCCAGACCATGGAAAATTCCAGTACCACACCCGGACACGTTGAAGATGATATTTATCCACCAATTCTCTTAAAATCCATGAATAAATTTGCTGGTTGAAGTAAAAATTCTTGAAAACTCTTCATCCGGCTCGAAGGACCATGTGGAGGATTGATCCAGGTATTTAATCGGGAATTAAGAATTAAAACGAGGAGCTCCCGTAAAAGTGACCGTGTAATATTCACTATGCCAAAAAAGGATAATAAAAAAAGGTGGGTCGACAAATAACGCGAAAGGCTTCCTGCAGATATTTTAAAGGCAATGTCCACTGTAGGAGAATTTGCGTTAACAACATGCGTTGTTTATAATTTATAGAAATATGGCTTATGAATGCAAAAAATAAAACGAAACAAAATTTAACAATGTCATTTACAATATTAAGAGGTGTTGTCACTATCATTATATTCTACTTTAAGATAAATTATTGAAATATAAAAATACTAGATAGAATCGACTCGGCTCACAAGTGAATTCTCAGGCGGGAATCGAACCCGCAACCTTTGGAAGTCCGTTCCAGTGCTCTTCCAATTAAGCTACCAAGCCTTGTTAACGACCGTCAAAATTTTCTAGTACCTTTCTAATTTCACGCTGTAGGCCTGAGTTGTCTCATCAATGAGAAGAACATGCTCTCGAATTCGAAAGAAACATTTTTCCAAATGTATGGGAAATCGATTAAGATGAAACAGGCATTAAGTTTTATAATTTTATATATTGATTTGAATTTTTTTAAACGCTATCTTATAAGATAACTAACTACACTCGGTAACTCAATTGGGAGAGCAATTCAATAAATCACACGAAAATTAATAAACAAAACGACTGCAAACAAAACTGTAAACACAAGCCAGTCACGACATGACTAGGCATGAAGTAACTGGCTTGTGTCATGGCACGAGAATGCAGTTTCGGTTTCGGTCGGTGTTTCAGCAGATTTGCCGCCGAAACCGAATCTAAACCAAAACCCGTTTTTTTGCCGAAACTCGAGCGTAAATTTTTTTTTTTGGTTGGTATGACATCTGTCAAACATATTTGATATACATCAAGTCATTGAACAAACTCATAATTATTTTTTCATCGTGTTAAAAATATCGAATTCTGTACCAGAAGGTGATTTTTTTTCGGAAAACATTAATTTTTTGTTTTTATTTGAAGAAAATTACTGTGGAGTCGCATCGAATGCTTGTTGAGGCATATGGTGGTCATGCTCTATTAGAAGCAACATGTAAAAGATGGTTTAAACGGTTAAGAGATAATGATTTTGATGTGAGAAATGAAGAACGTGGAAGACCATGAAAAAAATTTAAAGACGCCGAATTGCAAGCAATATTAGATGAAGATGATACTTCTAGTCAAAATCGACTGGCAGCAATGTTAAATGTTGCACAACAAACAATTTCTGACCGTTTTAAAGCTATGGGAAAAGTCCAAAAGTGTGGAAAATGGATGACACATGAATTGAATGAAAGATGGAAAACCAAAAAATCACTTGTGAAATTTTGCTTCAAAGACACTAAAGAAAATCAGTTTTGCATCAAATTGTTACTGGCGATGAAAAATGGATTTATTTTAAGAATCCTAAACGAAAAACATAATGGGTTAATCCAGGACAACCATCAATATCGACTGCAAAACCAGATCGATTCGGCAAAACGGCAATGCTCTGTGTTTGGTGGGATCAGAAAGTTGTGGTGTATCATGAGCTTCTAAAACCTGGTGAAACTTAATACTAATAGCTACAGATAACAAATGATCGAAAAAAGACCAGAATGGGCCAGAAGACACGGCAATTAATTTTGTTACACGACAATGCATCTGCACACAAAGCAAAACCGGTTCAGGATACAATCCCATCCAAGTGATGGGAGCTGCTACCCTACCCATCGTATTGACCAGACTTGGCCCCTTCCGACTACCATTTGTTTTCATCGATGGGTCACGCATTGGCTGAGCGGCACTTCGATTCCCACGAAGAAGTCGATAATTGGGTGTCTGATTGGTTTGCTTCAAAAGACGAACATTTCTATTGGCGTGGTATCTATAAATCGCCAGAAAGGTGGCCAAGATGTGTAGAAAGCAATGGTCAATACTTTATTTTTTTTTTACTTTCCCATTCAAAATAAGTGTTTCATTTTAATAAAAAACGCTCACTTCGTACCGGTATACCTATGTATATCCAAATGCAGCACAAGCAGTACTGCCAGATCTCTAAACAAGAAAATTTTATATCGTTGATTGATTGTTATTAATTTACGTATAGAAAAAGGAATAAGGAGAAAACCTTTCATGTGACAAATTCTTAAAGCATATTAGACACCAAAAAAAGACATATGAATGGAATGAATTTTTCACTATCGATTAATATTGACTAGGATTTTGTTTGTAGAAATTTAAAAATATTGCCTGGATATCAAATTTATTTTAAGATAAACTGAAATTACTGTTGTTGTGTAATTTATGAGCATAATTATTTGTAGAAAAAAAGCCATTTTAAAGGTGAGGACCATAAATTGATATATAAACGGACATATATCAACCTACGACAAAATAAAATTTTCTTAATTGATGGCAACCATTTTGATGCGATGATATAGTACATAGTAGTTTCTATAAATAAGAAAAACTGTTTTTATACTGTAAAAATAAATACTGAAATTTTATATAAGATTTTGATTGATATATAAATAAAGATTGGAATTTAAAAAATTCATACGGGCTCGTCCGGGATTTGAACCCGGGACCTCTCGCACCCGAAGCGAGAATCATACCCCTAGACCAACGAGCCACAATATTAACTTACAAAAACATAAGTATGTAAAATGTTGTATGAACATGAACACACTATTTTCATAGGTGTGAATGATGTCGAATCATTATTTACCTTGACTATGATTTATTGCCGTACCAGAGACAGAATTATTTGTATTATAATGTACACACTCACGCTTGATTTATCAGCTTTCATGCACAGTTGAATACATGAAGTGTGATTACTTGAATTAATTCATTACACTCTCCCATTTCAAAGAGATTGCTTTTAGAGTTGTTGACAACACATTGATTCAACATTAAACGTAAGACCTAGAAAAACATTATTTAGTTCTAATTAAAGTATATTAAATAAAAAATTGTTTTAAGCAAATTTAAGTAAGATTATGCACTATGTATTGTGAATAAACATCAATATATAGACGGCTAAAGAATTCGAATTCCTAACTCTAAAAGTTACGAAATTTGGCTTCTAATGCCTTCTACCTATTGTTTGAAATAATATTCATTTCCTACAAAAATATTTGCAATTACTAAACAGTTAAATTTTCTTCTGTAATGTTTACCCAAAAGACTTACGCAGTCTGAAAAATTTGACTGCGATATTTAATATGAAGTCCTACGACGTATATAAGCCCGCGTCATACAGTTTGTCTGTATAGATTAATCCGAAATACCTACGATAGGATCTAGGTGCCTATTAATAAAAACTGTAAATTAATTTGTAAAGCAAGTGTTTGTTCCAAGAGTCCAGGTTGATACAGAAATAAGTTTAAGCTTAAAGAAGAAAAAAAAATACAAGTTTTTCTTGATCCATGGCGAAAGTTTGTGTTAAATGATGACTGTTTCACGCAGTTCGACTGAAGTATAAATGTTTATCAATCAAGTTGGAAAAAGTATGCTTAAGGGAATATGGATTTGTTCTCTCCTCCCTATGCCATTTAAATCATCGAAGGAAACGATTGATGAAAAAAATGATCACTCTTCCGCAGTTTCGGAATATGTTATATCATGGTAAAGGTTAAATTTCTACTTAAATAGTGTTATGACGTTTGTTGACCACATCGTCGAAATGAAGCACTTCAATTTCATTTATTTCATTTTAATAGCCTTCGTATGAAATGCAAAAACAATATAATGAAAAAAATCACCCAAATTAACTAGTTCATAAATAAAAAAAAAGAATAATATTTTTTTTTCAGTAGATTCTCTTAAAATTTGTATGAACTACCGAGTTGTCCGGTAACTTAAAGTGAAAAACAGTGGGATGAAAATGTCACTGTCAAGTACTCAATAACGGCAAAGCTATATGGAACACAATACTCGTATGCTGAAATAATTTTTACATTAAAATGTTTGAAATTTAAAATTAATAGCGTTATTACAAAGCACGTAGGTAATGTAGTTCCAGTTAGTTATTCAAAGTTCTAACGACAAATTTCGTAATGTATAAACGTCAAGTCCGTATTTCATTCGTGTGTAAAGTACATTTCTTAGTTAGTATGGGTCGGGCACCAGCTGTGAATTCTCAGAGAATCAAAATGGAAACCTGAATGGGAAGTCACTAAAATGCGATAATTTAATAACACGTACTAGGATTATCATGTGAGAATCTTTTAATAAAAGTATGTGTACTTTCTCAAAATATTAAGTACATATGTTTCTGTGCTGATTTTGCATATAAAATTAAAGTAAAATACAATATTTTAGTTTATAACATGAAACGCGATTCGAAGAATATACATTTTTTCGCAAACAGACCGAAATAAGTGTTTGTTTTTCTTTAGCTATTTTGGCAGCTGGCATTGCGTGCTGACGCAAGTAAAATAAATAATTAAAATTGCAAATATTGCTTTACGTCAAATAGATTTTTAAGTGACAATTTTCATAGTATAATTGGGATTGCGTTGTCCTATAAATAAACTTTTATTAAGGCTCAATCATAAGATAACACTGCGTATTTTTTTTTTAAATGGCGACGTTAAAAATAGTTGGTAGCTAGTAACTGTCTACAAGGGAACTCATTACCGAACTCCTTGAGGTACTATTTCTGGTGAATAGGGAGGCGGTGCGCCGAGATAGCAAGCGCTTATGAGCGATATCGCGACAAACGAAGTGCCCCTATTCCCCCATTCGCGGCTCCCGCCCATCCTCGAGATTGAAGCAATCTCTGCGCAAGCATAAAAACAAGATCATCTTGAACCTTAAGACGGCAAGTTTATATGACTTATGGAATGATACAGATAGAAATTGAGCGGTGAGGAAATAATTACGTGTGTGGAAATTTTCACTAGCTCTGAACCGATTGTCAGAAAGATATTGTCTCCTACCTTGAAACTACTTTATTATTCACCGAGGATAAATAATTGTGTTAAAATAATACAGGTGAGTGCTTAATCTCCGAAAGTTTAATGCAGAAAGTAAAGTCAGTTAAGTCGTTATTGAGATGCGCAGCGTGCTACCTGGTATCTGTCTTATCGCCTTGGTGTTTATATTATAAGGAATCAATCTTACGGTCTCCGTTCGATAAACATTTTACATTTACGACACTTTTCACGTCGAGTGCTGACAAAACATTTTAAGAGATTTACTTGACATAGATTTCCAAAGTGTAGAAAACCCTAAAAATTAGAAAACTTTTCTTAAAAACCCATAATCTTAATATTTTTTATATTTATTTTCTATTTATAAAACAACATCTTATTTTACAGACAACCTCACACTTGATAATTTTTCTTTATGAAAGCTCATCTCGTAGTTCTTGCAGTCCCCTGATATGCAAAGTGGGGAAGTCGTATATCTTGTTTTGTACGCCTTTTTTCTCTCTTGATTAATTATCCTCTGAGTTCTGACTCAAAACTTCCTCTGGGCCAAGAATATTTGAATCTCACCTGAAATCTTTATTTTATGATTTCCAAAGTTTCAGACAACGGCGAAATTTTGAGTTTTTAATTACACAATTTCTATCTGCCGTGTCATAGGGGTCATGCTGGATGATATATAATATTTATTCTCTGTTTATATTTTTCCGATTATTTTACTGTTTCTGTACTCAGCTCCCCGGTTGCCGGTAGATAATATCTAATGGTATCCGCAATTGGAACAGTTCTGTGTGCGTAATATATAATAATCATAATTCACGAATATGAGCCAACTGCGGTGTAAATCACGCCTTCTCAATTGGTAAAACCATGGGACAATTATAGGCTTACAACAAGCTTTTCTTATTAACCTTAACCTGAGTATAATATTTTATGAGCTACTTACTGGATTAATTGATGTGACACGTAGTATAAATAATGACGATCATGGCAGCAAATGTGTGGTTACACTAAGGTTAGTTGCATTTTTTTATGGGTTACAGCAAGATCTGATTGTGAATCTCTTTAGTTTGATTGACAAAAAGACAAATATCTACATCATTCTCTAATTCAATTAATTATGAAATGAAGCTATTTTGTTTATTATCTTGTTTACTTCATGTAAATAAAATTTCAAAATAAGATAGATGATGAATATAGATGATAAGAAATTCATAATTACACTATAGTACAGTCACAGAAATTATCACTGTTCCATTAATGAGATCGAATTTGATTTTGAGACTTCCTTCCTCAATGGAGCTCATTCGAATTTATCTGAAAGGAATGTAAAATATTGTGACCAACGTACTACTGCAAGGGCGGAACGAATTCATGTCACCATTAATGCATTTAAAAGAGCATTTTGATTGCAAAATGGCAACAGTTTCTAAATAAGTAACAAAATACTTATATAACAAATCCAACCAAGTCGTCCGGTTTCATAATCACACCTACATGCAACGCAAAAAAGTTCTGTATGTAATAAAAATTTAGTACTTCCTAAAAATAATTTTTCATACAAACTTTGGTTGCGGTGGCACGGCATTCGTTTGCAGTTTTGTATGAGGTGGTTAAAATTTCATGGATTAACAGAAGTTAAAGGGTAAAAGTTGTTTGAAGCAGCTGCCGTGTACTGCATTCAGTTATAACGAATTTTTGAACGAACTATGTTTTTATGAAACTGTATATTAAGTACTTATTTCGGAAAATGGTAAACTATTGCCTATTTATGTGTAAGCATGATTGCATCATAATGAATATGAATTGGTATAAATAATTTATTTGAGAAAATTTATTATGTTTTTAACACGAAAATTAAATATAAATATGAAACGTAATAAACTTTCAGTGAAAGACTGAGAAAAAAATATTTAAATATAGGTATTTAAGCTTTAAAAGGGTGATTTTGGTCTCCACAACGGGCCAGTGAATATATTATGTCTAATCGATATTAACTTTGTCAAGTATTTTTCCCACGTTTTTCTTAGGTCGCTTTCTTGTCTGTCGTCTTGTCTGTCCGGTTGGAATCTTGTATCTCAATTTTGAGGCACTTCCCGACCACCTAGCGAGTTTAAACTTTCAGGGTAGCTCAGAACCCGATGACAATGCACGCTTAAACAATTTTCAACTTTCTAGGTGCACTTTCAGGGCAACTTTCGGCAACTTTCACTTTTGTATGGGGCTTATCCGATTGTTGCGTAACACATGGTTACTTCGTTGAGTTAATAATTAAGAATAATAATACTAGATTAAAAATCTAAAAATCCCACGTTTTTCAGTGACCAAAAAAGAATAAAATTACGGCAATCTTTACAAATACTCTCAATATCTATGCATATCATACATCTCATTACATCTCCATAAGTAACATGCGCCCCCACGATTTGAGTGGCCCCTCGCTTGGCCCCGCCGGGTTATTTTATTCTTTTTTGGGCACTGAAAAACGTGGGATTTTAGATTTTTAAATCTAGTATTTAAGTCTTAAAAATGAATTTATATTAAGAACTGATGTTCGTTTTTTTAGTAAAACGTTATGTAGTTTTATTTTTTGCGCTAAATAATTTAAAAAGAGAGAGATAATATTGGAGGGGTTTTATTTTTTATTTTTGTAGTAAACAACCTTCTTCGTCGTAGTATTAATGTTTTCTTCATATTTGTATCTTAAAATAAATACTCAAAAGGTCTATGTAATAAAGCTGACAGGTAAAAAACACGGACGATGGTCGGAAATTCGTATCATATTTTTTTTTTCTTTTGTTATCAATGGTTTTATATGGTTTTTTGCCATAAATAGTAATTGATGACAGAATATAGGCGTGCTGTACGAGTGTTTAAATATAACCCCCTATGTATTTGTATCACTACACGTTTCCAAATCCAACATGATAGGAGTAGCCTAAGGAACCACACACTAATGAATTAATGTCCCAACTTCACAGGGTGGCTGATGTGGTGATGAATATATATTACGGATAGTTGTAACTGAATTTACGTATCTATAATTAGAATTTTAATAGTGATATTGATACTCTTAAATGACTGTTATATGAATGTAGGTTTATATTTTGGAAACTAAGATAAACACATTATTTAAACATATCAGTGTAATTTTGTCATAAATTTCTTTCCTTTATTAATATCTGTCGGCAGTTGTGTTATATAACTACAAGCCGCGTTGATCGCTCTCCGAAGATTGCCACTTAACTGCTATTGTAACATATTATGTATGTACTATCCTATTAATCTAAGTTCAACGGTACTATAAGTGCGATGTTTTTAAACATAGTTTTGTTTCTAAAACATCTAAGTTGGTAGTGAAAATTACTGGTTTTGTTGCCGTGTGGCAATTTTCTAATAACAATATTGATCGTGTATTCAGGTTATTTTATCCTTTAAAAGAACTAAACCATATAGTTTTGAAAGAATTTAAATAAATTATATTTTATTTATACTTACTTTACGATTAATATCTATTATATTGTTAATAATACGCACAATCTAAATATGTCTGTTGTAACCTGAGCGATTGACAAACACCATCAGGGAATTTTCTATAGGATGAAGATACATAGTTCTGTAGCCCTATTTCGTAAAATCTCATATCGCCCTAATATGTCGACAACATTTTACAACATCTTTTCTTAATCTACATAAATAAAATAACCTTAAATTGTACATATCTAAGGAAATATTTTTCTTAATTACTGTAAAAACCGTTTTTAAATCTGTTATGTACTTTAGAACAACTAAACGCCCAAATTGACAGACCTTTGTTTAATGCTATGAGGCGAAGCTCCTTCATCTAGGTCAAGTAATATCTCATGTTGGTAAACGAAATAATTTTTGCAAGTCCAAATTTAAGAGTCGCATAAATTTTCATATGAACAGAAATTGAAAAAGATTTTTTGATTTTATATAGCTTATTTTTTTAACTCTATATTTTTTATATTAGTTGATGCATTAAATCACATAATTTTACAAAGTAGGTTTGGTAAGCACAGAGCTGTTGTTGGTTTAATTTTTTTAATTTTAATTGTACCAATTACACGTTTGGATTCTCTAAATTTTCGAATGTGAAAGTAACAGTAACAGTAGCCAGTAACAGTAGATTGTCTAAAGCAAATAATAATATTTCTAGAGATATTAAATTTAATTATATTTGTAAATTATAATGGTACCGTAATTTTAGATATATCCATTTCAAAATAATATAAGAAGGGTGTACTATCAAATGGAATTCACAAATATTTGATATTAAATTAAAATACCAAAACATCTAAAAATGATAATATATTGCGATATAATATGTTAATTAAATAAGAGGTATGTGAAAATCAAAGGAATAATATTTTCTTAACATTAAAAAATAACTCTTTATCGTGAAAAACCACAGTATCGTAGATCCATTATCTATATTTCGTAAACATATAATTAAGTAGAAACCGTCTGGAAATTGCATAAATTGATCATTTAGTGTGGGCGATAAAAATGTTTCTCTTTTTAACCACACTATAGACAACTTTATGCAAAACATCTTTTTTAACACATTAGGGATACAATTTCCTAAATATTTGAAGCACTTGTTGTTAACTTCTTTTGTGTATCCAATTTCATACTTAACAATGAAAGACTTCATGTTTTTAACTGCATAAATGGTGGAGGTTTCATAAAACTTTCAAACCCTTTTTCACTCCATTAGGACTTATCTTTTTCTTTTCTAAACACATTCTTTAAAATTCTAAGTCCAGAGGTTTGTCAGTCAGTGAGTCACTCACTGAGGCAGGACAAAGCTTTTTGTAATAAATAAACTATAAAAAATCTGTAATTATTTTTATTTACAGAACCTCCTATGTTAAACATGCCTTTAGAAACTCACTATAATTATGTTAATTAATAGAACCCATTAAGACCTTTTGAGAGTATTCTTCGGTGGTTTTATAATGCGCGCAAAATGTATAAAAATAGCAATTCCGACAGAGAAATTCATTAAACTATTGACTATTCAGAATACAGATATTTCATTTACTTTATAATTTGGATAGTTAGATAAAGGTATTTCAGTTCTGAAACTTTAAATTGAATACGGAGTTCCTGGTATTGGTTTGGGAGTGATTAGGTTTATGGATATAAATAAAAACATAGGATTTATTGAAAAAATACAAGCGCACTTCCTGCACAAAAATCTCACTTAATTTGGCGTTCCGTTACTGCTTCACATAAAACTTACGCCATCTAAATTTTGCAATGAATTCGATCAAAACTAAGTGCTTTATAAAGAAACATCATAGAAGCTGACATTCTGAGTGGATTTAGTTCTAGCGAAATTGTGTTCATAATGCGATCCACTGATTTCACATATTTTCCGCCCCAGTTTGAATTGTGCTTGACCGCACACATTATCCGTAGCCGTTTTCTTCGCGATGAGCATAGATTATTCACTTAGCTGCCACTTTCATTTTGGTCAAGTTCACGCTTTTGTTACCCAAGACAAATAATACGTTTTTAGTCCTAAAGGCCATAGGACGATAAGAATACCGAATCCGCCCCAGAGAGGTATCTGGCTCATAATTTTAGGAAATGTTGGTACTCATAAGATACGTCGATGCTGAAAGTTTCAGCTTTTTATCTATTACCGTTTCTGAATAAATCTAAAAATACTGAATTTCAGTAAAAAAATTCATTCTCAGCACCATGTGAATCGATTGATCTAAATACAGGATATGTTTTGGGGCATGGTGGTAGCTTCTAAGAAAAAAAATATAAGCAATATCTGTTCATAAAAACCTATAAAAAAACGAGGTTATTTTCTTGATTTTAATTTTTAATCATGTTACGGGAACGCTAAAAATATGAATCTATTTTTTTTGAATTCCTCATTCAATTTTCGATGAAATTGTGATCCTGGGATTTTTTTTAAAACGTTACGCCATATTGAAAAAAAATAAAAACCGATTAGCTGCTCAAAAATTGATTTCTTATTATGATTTAACTCTTGCAATGATAAAATACAGAACGTTTGCAATTATTGTACTAGTGAAAACAACAGAATAAATTATGAACACTCATATAAAAATAATTGTTCTGCATATCATCATATCAGCCGTACGACGCCCACTGCTGGACATAGGCCTCCCCCAAGGATCTCCACAACGATGGCTCCTGTGCTGCCCGCATCCAGCGTTTTCCCGCGACCTTAACCAGATCGTCGGTCTACCTCGTAGCGGGCCTACCCACTGAGCGTCGTCCGGCACGCGGTCGCCATTCGAGAACCTTTCCGCCCCAACCGGCATCAGTTCTCCTTCCTATGTGTCCTGCCCATTGCCATTTCAGCTTCGCAATTCTTTGAGCTATGTCGGCTGTTTTTGTTCTCCTACGGATCTCCTCATTTCTGATTCGATCGCGTAGGGAAACACCAAGCATAGCTCTCTCCATTGCCCGCTGGGCGACCTTGAGCCTTCTTACAAGACCCATAGTGAACGACCACGTTTCACTGCCATAAGTCATCACTGGCAACACACACTGGTTAAAGACTTTCGTCTTAAGGCACTGAGGTATTTTGGACGCGAAAATGTATCGCAGCTTCCCGAACGCTGCCCACCCGAGTTGGATTCGACTAGAGATCTCTTTCTCGAAGTTGGACTTACCTAACTGTATTGTATGTCCTAGGTAAACATAGTGGTCAACAACTTCGAGTGTAACGTTCCCAACATTTACTGGAGCGGGTGTAACATGGGCGTTGAACATAATTTTCGTCTTGTCCATCTTCATCTTAAGACCCACTCGTTAGGATGCGTTACTGAGATCTTCGAGCATGGTGCTCAGGTCCTCCAAGGTCTCAGCCATTAGGACCACATCATCGGCAAACCGAAGATGTGTCAGGTACTCGCCGTTGATGTTGATGCCAAGTCCATTCCAGTCCAGAAGCTTAAAAATATCCTCCAACGCAGCAGTGAACAGTTTCGGAGAGAAAACGTCTCCCTGTCTCACTCCTTGCTGTAGTTGGATAGGATTAGAGCTCTGGCTCTGTACTCGGACCGACATAGTGGCGTTTTGGTATAGGCACCTTAACACTTCGATAAACCTGCAGTCCACTTGGCACCTCTGGAGAGACTGCAGCACCGCCCAAGTCTCGATCGAATCAAAGGCCTTCTCATAGTCCACAAACGCCAAGCAGAGTGGCCGATTATACTCTTCAGTCTTCTGTATAACCTGCCGCAGCGTAGGAATGTGGTCTTCGTAAGTTTCACGTGCTTTCGCACGGTAACGTTTCAACTCATCCACCTGCTCTTCGTTGATCTGGCGGATATTCGCAGCCGACGAGTCGTCATCCGTCTCGCACTCATCTCCGTCACTCTCCGGTCTGCACGCAACCGGGAACTTTAACGTCAGCGCCTTCACAGCTGGTTTTGCGAAAGGCTGATGCTCCTCCTTAGGTTCCAACTTTTGGCGCTTGCGGTCTCGGGATTGCTCGGCGGTTGCCGGCGATCCTTGCGCCAAATCCCTTCTGGATTCCTCCATCCATCTCGCATCCATCGCATCGCTCCATTTCGCAGCTGCTTTTGCCCGGACACAGTGCTTCGTCCTTTCTCCCTCCTTTTTTATTCATGTTTTTGTTTTTATTTTTTGACATCATTCTGGACCCACGAGAGCGGGAGATCAAATGGTCCACCCAGGCAGAGATCCCGCGATACCTGGGCAACCCTACTACACCTCGGGGGGCGGGAGGTACCCGAGGGGGGTCGCTAACGGGTTGATGCACTCCACCAACCACCCGCGCACGGGCGCCCGACACCGCGTTACACCAGTGCCGCGCCTTCGAGGATTTTTTAAAGTGGTTATCTCCACGCAGCCCCCACCGAAGTGGCGGCCCCCACTCCCTGCACCACGTACAGGGCTGCGGGTTGGCCAGAGCTGGTCTTTAGACCAGACACCGCCCCGACTTGCTCGCTAGCGCAAGCAGGACTCAAAGGCCCCTACGGGTGATTTTTTAAAGGGGTTGTCTTCCCCGCGGCTCCCACCAGAAGGTGGCGGCCCTCGGCCCTGCACTACGTACAGGGTTACGAGCTCCTTCGACGACACCAGGCGGAACTGGCATCGCCTAGGACTCCCCTGGCTCGGCTACCGCTACCCGGGATACCCAGGACGCCAGCCGAGCTCCCCCTTGTTGGCCCGAAGGCCCCCCATGGGTGATATTTTAGAGGGGTTGTCTTCCCCGCGGCCCCCACCCGAAGATGGCGGCCCTCGGCCCTGCACTACGTACAGGGTTACGAGCTCCTTCGGCGACACCAGGACTGGCATTGCCTAAAACTCCCGCTACCCGGGATACCCAGGACGCCAGCCGAGCTCAACCCTGCTGGTTTTGGTCCGCGCCGGCTAAACCGGTGGCCCCCATATCTGGAGGCCCCCCAATCTGCCACCCGGGGGACCGCGCCCGATGGCAGTTCCAGCAACTGCACACGGGCTTCATTATACCTATATTATACCTTTATAATGAAGAAAAGAAATGGAAAAGTTTTATTTTGTTTTTTTTTTTATTTAAGTAGAACGTAATGTTCTTAGAAGTTTTAAGTTATAAAAGTAAGCAATAGCGCAAGAGAATAAGACTTACAGTTACTAATTATAATAGATTTGTACCATCTGATGTATACCAAAAAAGTATAATTATATTGATTTTATTTAATATAATTGAAATAATAATAATAAGAAATAAGTTAAATATTTCTTTAAAATTTTGAAATAATTGAAATAATATGTTTACTTATTGGATTTCTCATTTTAAGCAGTACTTATAATGTAAATCAAAGCATATTATAGCAATAAAACTTTAAATAAATAAGTACATTAAAATTTTAATATGCTAGAAGTTTATTTTATTACATTTTCTTAAAAATGAGTACACTTATTCATTTTAAAACAACAAATCAGAATTTTGCATTAATGTGTTAAGGCACATAACACATGAATGCTAAATATAATAAACCCTTCAGCAATTTAAGCATCAACCATTTTTAAGCTCTTTTTATTTAAAAATTAATTTATTATAATATATAAATTTATTTTATTAATCTATGCATTTCAACAAAAAAAATGATGCCGCATAACAATATTTTTTTGCTTAACATAAGCGGAAAAAGAAGATTGTTCTCAAAAAAATTTAAGAGCTGATTACTCAAAACTAGCTCGGTGTGGGTTAACACACGAATGCTTAACAGCGTCTATATATGCACTATGTATAGGTTGATGAGCTATTGATTGTATACTCACTAGTATATACAACAATCGGTAATTTAAACTCTTATTATTATCGGTATTATATTTAACGGTACTCTTGCAGTTTGTTCTTTGACTCCTTCAGTAAAATCTTGTATGTGATATTGTATTGTATTTTTGTAATCATGAATCAACCGCGAACTGTATTTTTTTTATAAGTGTCATAATGTTTCAATACCTTTTTATAGTTAACTAGTGGCCCGTCCCGGCTTCGCAGGGGTGGACAAAATTCTTTAAAATGTTTCTAGCATTAAATAAAGCCTATGTTACTCAGCGTGAATGTAGCTTTCCAATGGTGTAATGCAAGATTTTTTGAAATCGGCTTAGTAGTTTTTGAGTTTATTCATTGCAAACATCCAAAAATACAAATCTTTTCTCTTTATTATATTAGTGTAGATAAAATACTACACCTTTTTGAGACCCACTTTACTTTTCAGCTCTTAGTGATGTCCCGGATGCGCCTGTCGCCGAAGTATATGTAAAAGTTCATACAAGATGTATGCAATTAATTTTGTCCCTTTTGTCAGAACAACTATCCGACAGAAACAGTGTCAGGACGGAACTAGACCCGAAACGTATGACATATATAAAATTCATATTATTATGCCGTATTCGTTTTAGTTTACCACAGAGTTTTGTTTATTTATCATGCAAGAATTGACTGAGGAATAAACTGCAGTTTATAAAGAAATTTCAAATTCCAATTATGTACATGATTTAAAGAAGACTAACGCTTGTTTATATTAGAAAGAAATAAGAAGACTATAGGTAATTCTTAATGATCGATAACTTCATCTTAATTTTTATATTGAACAAAAAAAAAAACCAGCCTGCATCATTCCATCTCATTCTTATAATCATCTAAACTGGACATGTTTAGTTGTTAGCGAATATACATTCGTATACGTTTTTTTTGCTGGCCATACAAAAGTAATCTTACACTCCTTATAACATCAGTCCTGTTAAAATCGGTCCAGCTGATTTGGAGATTAGCCGGAAAAAACAGTTTTTTTTATTGTTTTTCTTATAAGCACCGCATATAATTACAATAACATTATATTATTGCATTATATATACTCAACTTATAGCTCTCGGTTGAATAGGTATTCAATGTCGACATATAATAAGTTAGCTCGTGCTCATTGAAAGTTGGATAAAGGCTAGTTAAAATCAAGGACAAAAAAATTGCTTGACTAACATCTGTTATTATATGAAAGTCGAGGTTAGTTACTAGTAACGAGGCCGTTAACATTTGACGTTACAGCTTACGTCGCCGTTTGCACTATATTGTGACAGAAATCACTTAATTATTTAATAGAAAAATACTAGAAAATATCGACTCGGCTCACAAGAGTCACAAGTGAATTCTCAGGGTTTTCTGCCTGATAATCCACTTATGAGACGAGTCGATATTTTCTAGTATTTTTCTATCAAAATAATGTATCTTATAAGATAGGACTGAAAAAAATGCAAAAACATATAAAAAATATAATCTATACTAATATTATAAAGAGGAAAGATTTGATTGTTTGTTAGTTAGTTTGTTTGCATTAAATAGGCTCTGAAACTACTGGACCGATAGGAAAAATTCATTCACATTTAAAATTTCACATTATCCCTGATCCTATAAAATATTTTCAAAAAATTTGAAATCCACATGAAAACTTTGATTGTTTGTTTGTATTGAATAGGCTCCGAAACTAATACATCGATTTGAAAAATTATTTCACATATAGAATCCTACATTATCTCTGATAAAAATAAGCGAAAGATAGATACCTACATTATACAAGATACATTTATAAAACATTATAAAAGTTAGGGATCCGTATGAAAACTTCGAAAATGTAACCCAACGTGTGAAAAAGTGTCAAAAAATAATCTTGTAAAGTGTACGTTGCGAAAATTATTGACAACAAACATTATCACAAGTGTAATAATTATCAAAACCGCCAATTACGGTAACCATATAACTTAAGCAATATTTTTGACTTTTTCAATCTTTGTTTATTCAGCAACCATCCGTCGTGATGTCGCTCACGATGTTCGGGCTCCCCACCGCCACCCGCCACTGCCAGCCGTGTCTATGTCAAAAAATAGAGTACCACGCCGCTCGTTCGCGTAGGAATTGCCGTCAGGAATTGCTGCAACTCTCCTAAAGGGGAGAAAAACTGCTCATTATACTTTTAAAGTTCCATATCCGTAAATCTTGAGTAACAATCTACATTTACAATTTTTATATATTTTATGCATTTTCAATGCGATCTTATAAGATAAATTATTATAATAGAAAAATACACAAGTGAATTCTCAGGCGTGAATGTTCCCGCCTGAGAATTCAATTGTGACCCGAGTTGATTTTTTCTAGTATTTTTCTATTATAATAATTTAACAATCTACATGTTCTATCCGCAAAACCAAGAGGCCCACTTGGTAAATTACTTCAAGACGCCTCATTGATTATGTAGGATGAATGCACCATGAGTTATAAAACACATATAGGGGCCGTGGACCTTAAAAGAACCTTAAAAGATCTTAGAAACTCCTCTGCTCCCATGGGCGCGATAACTTTTGTATTTGCTGGAGATTTCCGACAGACTCTTTCTGTTATTGAACAAAGGTACGCGAGCAGATATCATTGAAGCATGCATGAAGTCGTCTCCCTTCAGGACACCGATTGAAACTGTGTGATTTCCCACAACTGCTACAACTTGAAAAAGGATTTTTTCCCATTTCAAATTTAAACAGAAATTGTTACATCCTTCTGTATGAGTCTCAAGGCCGAATTCTCCATTAAGTATTTTGAATAGATGCAGTATACTCTGACATCGAAAAATTCTACGAAATGGACATTTATTTTTTGTATTCTAGGGCGATAGTGTCACCTAGGAATGATACTGTCAATTGACGAATTGACGTCAAAAATCGGAATTACACTCATGCCTTTGAGAAATTTAAGCCCCCCGAGCATGTGCAATGGGACATGGTAGCTTATTAAGAAATTGAAAGACAATTTAATTGTAGCCACCATTATCACCGGCCCAGCAGCTGGTCAATTAGTTCATATGCCGAGGATACCTATGGTCCAACATTTCTGCCAATTTCATTTAAATTTCAATTTCCGGTAAAAACATCTTTTGCGTTAACTTTTAACCAGTCCCAAGGCCAAACCTTCGAATTTTTATGTTTTATGAATGTTTTACACATAGCATTTAACTGCATGTTGGAATATCTCGGGTCGGAAAAACAATTTATTTTGCTGCCACAAAAAAAAACAACATCAAATATCGTATACAGGAAAACTCTGACTCAATAAATTTAATGGCTTTATGTTTTGGACAAACACTACAAATATAAATAAATTAATCAAATATTTATAAAAAAAAAATAAAAACATTTAAATAACAATATCTAATCCTTTATTAATAATGCAATCTTTTTAGAGTGTGTGTTTATTTTTTTTAAATACCCGTGCGAAGACAGGGCGGGCCGCTAGTTACTATATAAAAAAGTGTGTAATTGTTATAAATGGAGATAAATTGTTATGATGTGGCGGCCACACCAATTCCCGCCGCACATAAAATCACTCGCTACACCAGGCAACATGATTGACACTTTGCAGCCCAGATGGCGCTAGTTTTAAGAAAGCGCAAGCATATTAAAACGTACATTTCGCAATAACTTTAAATATATACAAAATTCGAACTCCATCGGCATGACCGCGATCCCCACGTAAAGAATTCAAACCAGTAACCAGTGCAAAGAAATCTTTTACGGTGGGTATATATGGACTCCCTCTGCTTTTGTACAAGGAGCGAAGGTGAAAAAGAGGGTAAAACCACTACGATGTCCCCTCTATTACCGGGGTTCTGTAGATCCTTGTTGGCAGTTACTTCTTTGAACCCGATGAGCAGCAGCTACGGCCTCTTGAAACATGCTTGAGTATATACTGGGTATCCCCTCCAATGTCTGAAATCTGTGCAATGCCATAAAGTAAGACCAATCCGCTTGTTGTCGGCTGATCTTGGGTACAAATCACTTTACCCGGTGGTTGAACTCCTGATTGGCTTTCCACAAATTGTTTCCTACAGTGGTGACCGCAATGGAATACAGCAAATAACGCAGTCATCATTTCTCATCTTCATCAGAGTTCATATCAGCAGTAATGCAACAAGCCAGTACCAGACACAAGAACCCTCTTCTACTTCTCAGATAACGCTTCTTGGTTTCGTCAATGTCACTGACGGTTTCAACACTTTCAACCCGACCAAGGCTCAGCAGCTTACTTCAGCCTCAGCTGTGATTGGCCTTCACCTCAGCCGTCTCTAATAGGTGGTAACGACAGTAGATGCAGTTAGAACCACAACAGCTTAAAGTGCCTTCAAAAGCAAGGAGGAACACAAGATAATTTATCTATGATTGCTATCTCTATAAGATAGCAATCATAGGCCGATCTCTTCATTAACCATTTAGATAATAATAAATAGTTACCGCTAATGATGAATTTGCAATTTGTTTGTCCCAGTTTTACAGGCATAAAAAGAACTATATTTTATTCAGAATACGATCTGTTTTTATTTTATTTATCTCTACTTACTTTCATTTCGGTTTATCAGAAAAAGACTTATTGATTTTTTTGATAGAATTGCCCGAGATAAAAAAATACTACCACGTTTGAATCCAGGTTTTAACTATCCGTGTGCCAATATTCACCTTATTCCGTGTTTCCGTTTTGCGCGATTGAATCACAAACATACAACTTTCCCATTTATAGTGTTAGTATGACTAAAAGCTTTATATAAGTTTATTGGTAAATTTGTCAATAAAACAGATTAACAGATCACATTTGAACCAGCACCACGAATTTTGAAAATTTGCTCAATGTCCATGGTAACGTTGTAGAACAAAATGTCGCAAGGCCATTTAGGGTAGCCATTGGTGGATTTTTCTTTATTGTCAATGTTTGAACTATCGAGGCTCGTCGTCAGATATAGAATCGAGAGGCTGCACAATAAATAAAAATATTTAAAGGATTTAATAGTTTTTCTGATTGATCATTTCTACCAACAACTATAACACCAAGTACTTTGTAATGGCAATGATTCAAATATAATAAAAGTCATCATAGTTTATTATGAATACTTACAATACAATGCGTAAATTATGTTTAATAAATATTCTGTACGTGGCTTTGCTCGCCTGGTTTATATTAAATTACGAAGCAAAACAATATTCTGATTCAAACTTTTTACAAATGAAGTCGTTGGCATCAGCAAAAAACAAAACGTGTTCGTAAAACAAATTGCCTGCTTTTGCAATTATTATGTAATTGTATTAAGATACATATTTTCGATATTTCTTCTTCAACAGTAATACTTGCATATAAGATTTTCTAATCATTGCACCATATATCATGCTAAATGTACAGTAGAAACTACATTACAGAAAGACAAATCTTAAGGACAAATTCACTGTTATCGCTCAGTTATACAGCACCAAACTCAGTGGATGGGTGGGGCTCTTTCATCGCGCACTCTTTGTCTATCTCCGAATTCATGGGTGAGCCGTTGCGAGGGAAGCAGACAATAACCTTACACTATTGGCCATTTGAAACTATGCACAATTTAATAACAATTAGTAAAAAAAAAAAAAAATAGTAGCGACTAAAATAATTATTCAAAAGCCGAACGGAGAACAAAACTGCAAAGCTAGCTTCAAGAGGATTAGGACAGACAATAAGAGGCATAATAGCCTAGCAACGCAAACAAAGCAAAGAAGTTGCAAAATATCAAAATAAATAAACTATATTGCAATTACATAATATTTTATAAATGAATGATTGGTCTGAAAAATAAATAAATTTTATTTATTTACATTTGTTTCTTACTTTTTAAGAAGATAGTTATGATGTAAACATGTAAATGTAAATGTACAATCAAGAATATTTATAGTATATTTCACAATAATGCAATATGTTTTCTTCTGTAATGAAAGATATTTGTGTATATTATAATTGTAATTAAATTTTTCACTTTAACTTTTTATTAATTTATTTTAAAATTTCAACAGCGTAACAATTTCATTTAACATAATTTGTATTAAGTCTGTGGTAAAGGTAATTACAGGTTTCCCCCAAAATGACCCATATGTTTTTAATTAATACTGTAGTAATTGTTTGTTCGTTGTTTTTTATAAAACATTGTTTTATATTAATTTGTTGCATTCGTTGTAAACGCTTTTCATCCTGTTTTGCATATTAAACTTACATTTTCCGTAATTTAGGCATTCAAAAACTTTATTCCGATACCATTTGTGAATAGTGTTTGAAAATCCGTTCGGAAAGAAAATTTACATTTTGTATACGGTACAAACCGGACCCGATAGTTTCCAGTGATTGTGAATAACGAAGAAATATAAAGCAATACAAGCAATTAAGGGTGGGATATTTGTAACTTTCGAAATATAACTAGTCTTTTGCCTTTTTCGTATAATGAACTTTATTGGTTTAACTTTATAATGTAAGTAATGTTTAAATGAACTTTATAAGGTAAGTTAATGAGACAGATCCACTCTAATATTTATCTATTGACAAAAGTATATTTGTCAATTATGTAACCACAACGATTGCCTTGAAAATATAAAAAACTAATCTATGCAAACAGGAATTGGTTATCAGAACTAAAACTATCAAATCACTCTATCTAAAAGCGTCCCATTATTTTGCACCCCACAAGCTTTTCTTTCAAAGCGGGGGAAATTTGTCGTATGTGTATTTACAGCCTAAAAGCGCCGTCTACGACATGAATAGGGAAGTAAGTATCGGTGTTGTGCCGAGATAGTGTCTCGTCGAGGACGAGTTAACCAAGTTGGTGCGCAAAATGGTTGCCTTCAAAGCGTACAGCTACAAAGTGAAATAAAACAGTGCTCTTTGTAAACCTTTTAAGCCCTATCAGTTGTTTTGTGCTAGGAAAAAGTCGAATAAGAATGTAATTAAGTTCATGTTGCCTTGATTGGAGTCTTTAATCTTTTAAAAGAGTTCTTTTTTCTGTGTGGTCATTATGCGGTATTGGTCTATGTAAGTTGTAATGGAAGTACTTGTCTTTACAAATTTTGCAAAATTTTAGAAATTTAGGAATTCTTAAAATTTTAGATATTTTTTTATTTAACAAAAGGTGAGTGAATGAAAAAAGCAATATAAAATAAAACATGGTTTTCATAGAGACTTATTCATGTTCAGTTCATACAATCATTTTAACTCTTTATGTAACTTCTAAATATTCCGAATACAATATATAACAGGTAATTTTTTTTTTGTAATAAGAAACTGTTTTTTGCAATAATTAATATTTTCGGGGGTTCTATATGTTTTACTATTTTCCGTTACGGTTAATAAACAAAATATTTTGATTGGCTTTTACATTAAGTTCCAAACTAAGCAACCTTACTCTATACATACATAAAATAGAGCTTGAGAAATTAGTGATTTCGCCCGTCCAATAATAAAATAAACACCGCCTTAAATTGAAATATTAAATGAACGAATAAAATTTTAATAACGCTAGCTGTAATTAGTGTGCCTGCTTCATACTATAGAAACCTGCAGTCACAATGCTTATCTAGCTGCTAATAACAGTATTGAGGTATCAAATGCTATCAAGATCATGAAAGGGCCTTCAGGCTGCCCTTCGGTTTTTCCCTTCGTGTGCCACGGCGTGCTTTCGATAGAATCAGTGACATAGAGGGTACATCTCAGTAGGTTTTTAGTTTTCGGATATACCTCTACCTACGCTCTGTATACAATGTCAGACGAAATACGATATATCTACGCTAGGCTGAAAAAAGCACCGCTCAAATTATAACGATAATACATGTTTCGAGCTTGGCCTGGCACGTTTAAACTATTTTATTTGAATAAACCGGGCTTTAATAAGATCGACTATAGTTGTAGTAGTTCAAACATTGATGAAACAAAGCAAACAATGGAATGCCGAATGAAGGAACTCATAAAAGCGATTGAAAACAACGTTGCCTCAAAGTCGGCCAACATTAAATATTTACTTCAATCAGGTTCAAATCACTGGATCGAGTTTTATAAACCTCAGATTCCACGCCACTATATACCAAGGTCAGGGATTGAAAATACCAAACACAGAATACCCTAATGGGAAAATGGATTCAATTGTGTGTTTATTGTGTCGTAAACAGTTTTAAGTGAATAGTCATATTACTGGCAATGATACCACTAACGATTGTAACAGAAGATTACAACGGAAAAAACTTTAATCTTCCGTGACAACTCCGCATATAAATCCGGCAAAAAATTAGAGCTTTAAAAATAAAAAATGATAATAATCTCATTTTTTAATCAATACTTTAATACAATAGTTAGTGTTCATTATAGTATAAAACAATGAAACGGGAAGGAATAAAAGAACGTAAACAAGAAAACTTTACTAAAACAAGTATTCTTACTGTCACCAGCAGCTTTAAACTTAGAATTATTTCTCTCACAGGCATTTTGCCATGGCCAGTACTTTTGTATTATGATTTGTGTAACAATTATTTACAAACAAAAAATATCAACAAAATCATTTTAAGCATTAAAACTATTCCTCTGGGGGATATTATGTAATAAGGTATCAGGACACCAACTACTTCTCAGAATATTTCGTAATTTATGTAAAGGTTGAGCCAAGGTGCACAAATAGATCAAATCGATTGATTAGGATCAATATTATAATTAAAGCAACTTGTCAAATACTGATTTAAAGATTATAATTTGAATAAACTGTAGTTTTTAATAGATTTTAATCAAAGATTTTAACATTTTAAAATTAAACAAAATGGATTTAACAGTGATTTACAATATACACTATTTAAAGGAGGATAACAAGAAAGGTACCGTTATAAAATGAGTAAAAAAACTGTGATCCGCTAGGGATTAACGAAGGTCGCAATTTGTTACAGTCCTTTACGAGTGTCAGTTTTTTTAAATACGACTCTTGTTAAAAATGTTACCAAATTGCTCTTAACGAACGGCTTGCCTTCATTTTGTATTTAGATCTCGGCGGCATGAATTTGAAAAAGCGAGCTTATTTTGGGCTCATTTTTGTACTAGTTTAATTTTCTTTTAACAGTAAGCAACAAAGCAAATTAAAAAAATGTTATAAGAAAATGCAATTACCATGAAAGTATTAACTGAAACAAAAAAATAATGTTGAATTTTCCTAACATAAAACCAATTAATTTACTTCTATAAATTTCTAATTAGATGAAAAATCAGAATCGGCTAATTCAAACTTAATTCACGCCTTCTGAATTTCGAAAATGCCATAAGTTTTTATACAATTTTGTCAAAATGTTGCAGCTTTATCACGGTATTTGGCTGGACAACTAGTTTCAATCCAAGACGAATTTCAGTACCTACCATGCATAGGTACTTCTTAGGAAGAAGTTTAGTGTATGAACATGACCAATTAAATAAACAACAGACACACAAAAAATAAAAAATTTCATATTAGATTCCAACTTTAAGTCCAGTCATTTTGTGCTAGTTGATGTGATGCTGTTGAGTGGTTATTCGTTACAAGTTACTCGAAACTTCTGTTTTATCCATTCTGAGAATAAATAAAACATTTTACGACATTATTTATCAGATAGATATCAGGCAATCTATAGAATCTATAGACTGCTCCGCTTAGCAATTATTTTTACAAAACAGTATAAAATGCAGATTAAAAAAATATATTTAGGTGTATATAACAATTTAGGTGTATATTGTAATAACGGATAAAGGAGATACAAAATTTAAAGCTGTTTTCGATATTCGTGGCGTTTTAACCCCTTGGATATGGGCAGCAAAATTATTTTCGTAACTACGAATACGGTCGGCTGAGCATTAATTTGAATGGTGACTGAGCGACTTTCATATAAATTTTGCCTTAGGGTGTACCAGAATAAAAGTAGTCATTTATACTTATCAATTATGATATACAATTTTTAAAGTAGTATAAAAAAACTTAAAAACTTGGCTAAATATTGCAATCTGAGCCCCGAAAAATATAATATAAAAAGTGAGGATATACAAATTTAAGTTCAATCAATGTTTTTTTAAAGATTTAATAAATAACTCTTTAGAAGTCGTAGGAAATAACAGAATAGGACCTCAAATAATACTCAAAATTGCAGTAAGGGCAGCAAACGAAGTGCGTGACATTTTCTAAAAAGTCTTGTTTTTTTTAAAAGCCCTGCACCCGGATATATTTTCGTAAATGCTTTCAAGTGATTCGTTACATATTGTAATAGTATTTCTATATAGAACTATGTGTACAGTGTCAATTAAACTATCGAGACAGCAATTTAATCAAATTATAATAAGTACCTAGTCTTCGATTGTATCAATTACCGTAACTTACTTTACTTTCTTATTAATAGACTATGTTAATTTCCTTATTCATAGGTTAAGAGAATCCTCAATTTTATTGCTTTATAAATTTAACTTTATTATGAAATAAGGTTTTAAAAACAAATATTACATTTTCATAATTTTGGGCTCAAAACGCCCTTTTTTGGTTTATTCTAATCACCACAAATTAAACAAACAAATTTTATAATCATCTGTTGATAGATAGATGATATCTTCAAAACAAAAAGCTTATCTTTGGTATTGCTAAAACCGAAGATCGAATAAAGTTAAAAAAACCATTATTGTTTATTTTGAATTTATAAGCGTAAAGCTTGTCTATTTTTACAGGCTTTTATTTACTTTCACCTGTCCCGGTGTCTGTAAGAAAATCTTGCAAGATAAAATTAACTCCCTTTCCGGTTTCTGATTGAGCGGAATATTTGCATGCATATGTAGTATAATGCAATATTATGATGAGATGGAGCTGATCTGACCCTGGAGCTGGAGGGTAGCCATAAAAATTTCGCATTAAAACGACATAACCCCATCGCGTTTGGGTTCGTTTGATTTGTATTGACGAGTACTTTGATTTTATATAGTAACTGAGGTCTGCTTTTATAGCTGGAAGGTGGCCACAGGAACTCCGCAATAAACGATCCCATATCTTACTAAGTTAGGGCTCGTTTGATTCGTATCGACGAGTACTTTGATCCTATATGGTAACTAGGGTCTGTTGCTGAAGCTGGAAGGTGGCCATAGGTACTCCGCAGTAAAACGGCACAACCCAGTCGAGTTTCGGCTCGTTTCATTTGTCTTGGTGAGTACTTTATTCCTAGATCCGTCTACATCCGTATTCAAACCCATTAAATTTGGGAAAATATGTTCGTCCCATTTGGCATGAATGTTCATTACGTTTAGTTATTAGTTTTTATTGGTTCGTTTTATTAACAAGTAAAAATAAAAGGTTGTTTTTACAAAAAAAAAAATATTCTTTTTTAATATCATCACTACATAGTATAAAACAAAGTCGCTTCCTGCTATCTGTCCGTTTGTATGCTTAGATCTTTAAAACTACGCAACGGATTTTGATGTGGTATTTTTAATAGATGGAGGGATGCAAGAGGAAAGTTTATATGTATAATTCATGCATAATATAGCAGAGAAACACTGATAATTTTAAAAGTTACTAATGTAATGTCCTTTTTAGGCAATTTTAAGCAATATTGCATTAATCCTTATCCAATTAAGTAACTTAAATACATTGTGCATATAATATAGATCAATATGGCCCTTTACATCTTGTAACTTAATGAATATTTTCGAAGATATTACAAAATACAGGGACATAGCGGTTGCAACGGTACCGGCCGGGGGCCTGGCGGCATGTGCCTATAAATAGCGCGTCGAAGGGTGGTAGTCACGACAGACCCATCAGGTCTACTCCAGTCCTCTCAATTGTCGACTGGCCTCCCTTCTGGGAGTCAGCCGACCTAACTTTTCTTCGTCAAGACCAACTCCTCTTCTGGGAGCCGGTCGATTTTTCTATGCGCATTCTCACCTCGATGAGTAGCGCTTGCGCCGCCCCTCACTAGAGGGGCAGTTGCCTCATATGAAGGCTTCTGACCCTTCCCGAGTACAACCCAACCTCAGGTGGTAGTCAGTGCGAGTCTGACACAACTTCGAAGCCGGACCGCAGAATCCATGTAGGATTTACCACCGCCCTCCTCCCCCGCATCCGGAGGGTGCCTTAGCTGCCAGCGCAAAAAAAGCGATAGTATAAATAGTATCAGCATTGCACCCGTGCGAAGCCGGGGCGGGTTCCTAGTATATTATAAGGATAATTCAGATTCACCTTATTAAATTTACATTAAAATAGGTTTAAATAGAGAGGCTGTAACAGGTGTGCAAGAAAATTACTTCATAATAAAGTACTAAACATAAATTCACGTAATATGTCTAGTTTTAAGAAATCGACTGAATAGACACGGAAGAATGAATGAAATTGTCCATCCCAGTCCATGAGAAAATGTTGGGGCGAACTAATGATTAATTGCCGTGTAACACAAAGCGCGATTTCTTTGCACGCCAGGTGATTCTTGCCAGGAAATTGAATAGTCGAAAAATCGATTGAAACACGTTATTGTTCTTTTGTTCCGTCCACTTATAGAAAATTCGCTGGTGTTTGTCTAGAAATATTTGTCTACAAATGCTACGAACTATATTGTGCGGCAATAGTCGTGTTTCGAAAAATATAAATATAAAAATATATATAAATAGTAAAATTGAAATAATTAACTAAACCAGATACAAAGTTTGATACAACCATGCTATGATAGATATTCTAGTACAAGGTTATGGCTGCTGGAAAGGTTTTTTATATTGTAATTTATATATAAAAATATAATCTTATATTCTTATCGCATTTGCTGAAATGCTTAAAATTTAATTTCTTTAACGATATCCAAAAACTTATGAAAAATTGTTTATTAATTGATACGATACGTGAGTATTTATAATTGATTATTAAAAAAAAATACATATAATATTTAGGATTTTCTATTACATTTAAACTGAATCCAATTATCAAAAAAAAATAAGGTAAAATATATATCTAAAGAGTAGAGTAAATTAAATATTTTTTATGTCAACTCTATTAAAATTGATAAAATATTTACACATTCTTTGAAAATTAGTTGAGTTAAAAATTGAAAATTATAAATTTGTGATTAAACTAAATCTAGTGTCCTAGTCAACTAAGCTAACTGTGACAGAGCTTTAATTACTACGTAAAATTCCTTGATTAGTCAATGAGTAGATCTGTAGTTTACAGTATTAAATAAAGAATATAATGAAATACAGTTTCAAAAACTAGAAAGGAGTACTGTACAAATCAACGTATAGCACCGAATATATTTTTTATCTATATATCTTTATATATTACAGTCTAGCAGTAAAATACATAAAAACAAAAAAAAAACAAGTTTTTCTTATTTATCGAATGTTTGATACTTGTCAAAGTATCATTTTCAATGTATGTATGAAGTTACCTATAACATGAAGAGGTGGCGCTGACGATTTAGTTTAATAAAGACCAGAAAAAATCAACCGGTTTGTAGTGAATCGCTACCTATGGGTTCGAGTTTCGTCTGGCATCTGAGGTAAGTTAAATATTTCTAGTTGCTATATATTTTAACTAGTACTGATTGCAAAGAGTAACGATGTGTCCAAACTTAAAATGAGTGAAGGTGACAAACATGGCATACACTGCATCAAACTCATGTGAAGTACCTAGCCAAAGTCCTAAACCCACAACCATCCAGAAAGAAGGCAACATAGAAAAGTTTGTTTTCTAATTTGGGTTATTCATTGCTTTCTATAATAATAATGGAAATGTTTTCGTAAAACATACAATAAAGCTGCAAGTCACAGCCGCCACAATACTTTGCTGAAATGAAAATTGTTAATTTGATATATGATATTTTTTTTAAATAATAATTCAAATCTCTTATAATTAATTACAGTGAATGATGTAGTATGTTTTTAAATGTTCGTCATGAAATGACAATCAAGTGAATGAGTTATAGAATAAACAATAAAGATATTTTTTTATATTATTTTATTTTGTTTTATCATACTACAGAAGACGACGGGTTCGACTTTCGAAAGGGGTAGAAGTTTAAGTGACAAATTATTAGTATTCATTATCTAATATTAAATGTTAATGTATAATTAAGGTATGCCTATCCTTTACTTTCGGTTAGGCTAATTGGTGTAAATGTAAAAAATATTATTTAATTATTATTATTATATACTACTATCTGCAGCTAAATGAACCAAAATATATCGACATGATATATTTTGGTTCATTTAATAAATAACATACTTAATACAATATAATATAATACTTATCTACTCAGTAATTTATTAAATTTTTAAGGTGAAAGAATTTGCTATAACATTTAACTTAATAAATAAGATTAAATAAACTCACTAACAAGTGGGTATTCAAGAGAAAATATACTGGGCGTGTGTTTCTGAAATCGTGGAATTTTATTTTCTTGCAGCAACTTTATAACAAGATCGTTACAAGTTTCAGATTGACGTAAGTCTTTTCTTGTCAAAAACAAAACTGCCGAATTATTGTGTACACCGTCATTAATTTTATATGTAAAGCTTTTACTGATATTATTTTGTCTGCGTTGGTACCTTTAGAGATTTTGAGATGTTTGTTTCTAATTTGTTTTCCCTTGTCTCAGTCGTTTATTTCCCTAAGAACCTCCCTAATATTTTCGTGTATTTTCTTACTTAGGTGTATTTTGATCTAAAATATACTGGTCTTCATTTCTAACAGAAAGTTGAAAATGGCATTTCTAGATCAATTGGTAGGGACCTTGGATCCGGATGATCTCTGCCTTTAATTTGTACGCTCTTCTAAGATCATCATACTTCTGACATCACTTTGTTGTGAAGAAGGCCCTGCTTGACTTAAAAAAACACCTTATTAGAGGTACAAAATTTACTATGCAAATTTGGTTCACAAATTGACACTTCACCACTAACTACTTAAAATAACCAAATCCATGACTCAGTGTTCGGGAGCGGTACTAGTTCCGCTTTTCGCGAACTCCAGGGTCTAACTGCAGTTTAATGATAAAATAATATAATAGGAAATAACGAGATTCAGCAAAGTACAATATGGAAAAATACAAGTAATTAAATAACTAGGTAAGCAATAGGAAGTAAGTAAACAGGGTTATAACACTTCGTACAGTTTCCCTAGCTACTATGAGACTAATGGGGCGGTGACTAAAGGGATCGGGATTACAAATGTCCTTGCCGGGCTTACGAATACCGATAACGACAGCTTCCTTCCGTTCTGTGGGGAAGACGCCATTCACGAGAGAAAGATCTGGTTAGTTTCCAGTTGAAAAATAAGAGTGCGAAATATCACTAAGAAGAGAGTCCCATTGAGCTGCCGCATTTCCTTAGAACGGGCCTTGACAGCTGGCTGTAAGGCTCGCTCTAAGCATACGGTTGTCTTCAGTAGGGTAGAAGACGTAGGCTTGGGTCGCTGCGTTCTGTGCTCTAAACAGTTCCCTAGCGTCAGCCAGCAGTGTTAAGTGACGGTCGGTCATCATTTCAATCTGTCTGGTCGCCTTGCTTATGAAGAGAAATGGGTGCTTTTTTTAATTTATATCAGAAACCAACAGCGTTATATCGTTTTTATTCTCGCTTCAATCTAAACGTAGGGCTAATTATAGTTTCTCTTGTATAAAATCAAATAAATATGTACATATATAGATAAACATGCATATATATAAATAAATATATACACATACATACCCTATGCGTGATATGAGTTACACATTTATAACAATTATTATAACTACACTATCTATCTTCTAAGTCACGAATATATTGCTTTCCTTTTTTTTGATAAGAATATCTGTCGCTTGATTTTTAATTGTATATATGCCGTGAGCATAAAAGTCAATTTCCTTGAAAGTCATATAAGTTTGAGATAGGCGGGAGATTGGTGCGTCACGTGTATAATTTGTGCAGGTCGAAGGAACATATAATAATAAAGGGGATTGACGACGCGAGCGTTACTCTGTACATTACACCTTCCACTAGATCGGCATTTTAATAAGTGTGCCTTTACCTTTAATTTGTCTATACATTGAAAATAAATCAATAGTTTCCTCCGTCGCGCATGATTCAAAAATAGCGGTCCAATCTATTTGTTCAAACATTACATTTATTAAGCTATACCTAGTCACCTTTTTTAACGTCACGTTTGGGTTTAGGCGTTTCCTCTAAAGATGCAATGTTAAGGTCGAAAACTTTTATTATGAGAGCTGGATGAGCGTCATCCAGGTTTAGTAAAGGCTGTGAACATTTAATGACATCAAGAGGAATATTTGAGAAAGCCAACTCTAATACATTTCCAGCCAAATTCTTAATTTTTTTTTTCATACCAAGAAAACTTAGATCATCGGTTAAGTTAATTGAGGCATTTTGTACTTTGGTATAGCCAGTTTTAGCATGAATTGGAACAAAATCATTCCACGATATACATGGCAAATTAAAATCTCCTATTAATAAATAGCTACACTCAACATCATTCATTATAGACCTCATAAATTGCAATATGCTTTCTTTGTCTTGTGGAATACAAAAAGCATCGGGAGTATGTATACTGCGTTTAAGTACAGGTCCGCGTTTGAACAGAGTGAGCGTGCCGGCACCATTACCGTAAACATTTCGACTTGCGGAAGTAAATCAAAGTCAGTGCCACATTGGGAAGCGCCCAAATCACTACACATCATCATAACACTACCGCCCATTTTTTACCACTCTCTGCTAACCGCGGTCATACGAGTATCCGAATACATCGTATCGTGTGTCACAAAACTCATTGTCAAAAATTCTGGAATGCAACCACGTTTCTGTTATCACAATAATATCATATTCGTTACTTTGTACCTGTACAAAGTTTCAGACAGCAAATGTTTCGATAGTTAATTACTAAATCATAAATTATAATTGCTATTACTTTTTTATTGTATATTTTCTTTACTTTATTCGTTTTGATATTTAAAGAAAAGGAATTTATAAGACACTAAGGAATTCAAGATAAAATAAATCAACATGACTACTGCAATTTAAGATACTTATCAAAACATTAAGATAATTGATCGCATTCGTGGTTTTGTGAGGCAAGTCTATGAAGTTGGGATAGAGTCGAGTGCCGGTCTGTTGGTAGACTCGAGAATTTTCCCGAGCTTGTTTCTGTCCGTTATTGTTCTAGTCACAAGGGTAGAGTGGAAGGGAATGCCCAGTTGCAAGATGACTGGGCGGTGATCAGAAGTGAGTTCATAGAAAACTTCGACGGAACACAGTTTAAGACACGATCAGAAGCAGCGCGAAATCTAAGTGGTTAGTAGAGTTACCATTAATTATGGGGTAGTGGATCTCGACCTAGGGGAGATCATGCCAAATAACATAGGATTCAGAGAAACTGGACATTAACTTATCATTAGGGTTTGGGTTAAAGCTCCAGTGGACATTTTTCTATTGAAGTCCCGGCTAGAATTACAAAATCTACCATACCAAACAGTGCTTCTAAGTCGAAACAAAAAGTGGTTTGTTAAAGAAGAGATAAATTGATGCTATAGTGAACAGAAGAGTGACCGGTCATGGCTAGCCGACAAACAAGAGCCTCTATAGAAATCAGCGCAGGGGTGTCGAGCGGGGCACAGTGAAGTGACTGCTTGTAATAAATAAGAGAATCGCCACCTTGGCGGTCTCTATAATTACGGTTGAGATCATAGTTAGCGACACGTGGGTCTCGTATGGAGGGGTGGTCAACGATAAATTTTGCTATCTTGGTGATTGGTGCATTGAAGAATGCAATATAGACGAAAAGACGCCATTAGAGATTTAGAGTAAGGGCGCAAATCGCGTATAAAAATAGAGTATCGCGATGCTCAGACAAGATTTTATAAACGCTTACTAAATGCTCGTATAGTTTGAATTTGGGCCTCATCTAACCATGTGGGTTTCTAATTTTTAATAGCTAGCCTAGCTCGAGCAGGACACTCGTAGGCTCAGTGCATTTTTTTAATTACCCAACTACATACTGTCAGCTTGAGCTTTAGATTAAAGATCCAAAGTTGGTCAGACCCACCATAAGCTGCATGATGAGCATTTGTTACAGATGATCTTCATTGCAACTACAATCATGGTGTAATAATCTAATTGGATTTTTTCTAGTAGGCGATTCCAGTGGGCCTTCGAGTATGATGTTAGAAAAGACTACTTACAAGTAGTGAGTCGTAATATAAAGCGAATTGTTAAAGTGTTCATCTCGTTTATGAATCCAAATCTCCTCGCACATTTGCCCCGTTGGTAAGCGTTTTATACTACCTCGGCGTTGGAGTCTTCTGAACGATGTTTATGATAAATTATCACAAAGCTTTTCAGCTTAATGCTGATAATACGATCGCTATTAAATTCGTTAAGTTACTCCATCACGCACTTGTTCTGATATAAGATATTAAAAAGGCCACAGTTTTTCTGTTACTGATATTGTTGCCACAAATCAAGCGATGTGGTGGTCTGTTAATAAACATCCTGTCAGATAATATATTAAAAAAAAAACATTGTACATACTTGTCCTAAAAATAAAGTTTCAAGACGATTTTTATCTTTTAGAATTATTCATATTATGAAAATTTACATAAAAAGCTTTTCGAACTAATGAGTGGCACATTCAAATATTCTAAAGTAAATAAACCTGAATAATTTAATTAACAAAATTAATGCATAAATTGTTGTTGTTGAGCCTTATTGTCATCGAAATATTGTACGAAATATGTTTTAAACGGAGAGAACTGTTGTTTGAACTCCTTGCTGTGGAAATTATAGAACTGTTTTAGGATCTTTAGTAAATATTTCAAAAATTATAATGTCTACATTTTCGTTGGTAATTTACAAGAACCAGTTATTCGTAATAAGAAGATAATTGTTCTTATCCATCCAACCAGAAGTAAAAAAATATCAAGGCCTTCATTGACAATAGTTGCTTTTAACTCAAGTAAAATAGGTTTCTATTGTTTTCCTATTTCGACGTCCGCTTTTGCAAAGTTTTGATTACAATAAAAAAAAAATAGACAAAGTTTATGTAGAAACCATTTGAAATACCTATACTGAGAGAATAGTTATATTTTATTCATAAAATAACTAGAATAATATTAATAAAGTGTATTATAGATGATATTATTATTAATCTTTTTCTGCGCTTTTATTGAATAAAAGCGCAGTTATTTTATTTTAGTTAGTTTGTTAATTATTGTATCAGTAATATTCAAACAGTAATGATAGCAAAATTGAAAATGTTAGTGTAAAAATACTCAAACTCAAACCATATTGTTTCATATTTCACGATCAGCTGTCAAGCCGGATGTCAGTTTGATAAATACGAGCGGTAAATTTCCATTAAAATAGTACCTATATCTCTTTGTCTAATTTTATAAAACGTTTAAATACGAAACTGGCCGCACCGAGTGTAACGTCCTGATGGCCTTACATTAGTGACGTAAGAGCAGTGGCGGTGTTTGGTGTGGTACGCGACTTGAAATGAAATGAAAATTTTCAAATGCACTTTAAATAAGTTTTGAATCGTCCAATATTTTTATCGACTACCTATTCAGGACCTATTTTGACTGACAAGTAGAACGGGCGTAAGAAACTCGTAAGCTTTAACAATAGTAATATCATTAGCAATATTATGAATTGTATTAGCATCTTCACCGGTCACACATATCAGACGCGTTTTACACGCAGCTGGTGCGGTGGCTAAGCACCTGGCATTGATGAAGCTGGGCTACTTTTTGTTCCTTTGATGGTGGAAACGGCGGGTTGTCAGGGCATGGATGCGATATAAGCTCAGACATAAAAAATATGACCTCTGCTCCGAGTCGTTTCTGATGCAAATCTGGATGGATCCATTGGTATTCAGTGTTGCAATGCTGCGTTCATTATGAGCATATATGCATCAGGGACGTTGTTGTTTATTTGACAAATATAGACCATATGCTATAGTAAAAAAAACTGTAATTTATGAAAAAAATTGGCAATTGAAATATATATTGCGATTTTTTATACGGTTTACTGCTCGGGTCATCATCGTCATCGACGGCTTATTATATCCTCATTTCTGCGGAACAGATCTTGCAGATGGTATGATCAATGGCAGATTGGTGAGTGCCAACAACTGCAAATGTAGCCGAGACTAATGACTGAACGATAAGTTCCGTCGAGGAGAAACTCGAAAGAAATATTTGAATTTTGATCTCTGTAAAAATTGCATATCCTTCGGAATTACAGGACAATTACACTAAATAATTGAATTAACCAATTACCAATCTCTGATTTTAATTAGTGACATTTTGGTAGAATAGACGTGTAAATAAACCCGAGCGAAAGAAGAGCACATAAAATGTTTACGCCATTCTTGTCACCGCAGCCGGGTCGAGCCAAAATCTCTGAATGAATGGATTTCTTCACTAATCAGCAGGAGCTTTGGACCGCAGCATTCGCCATGTTCAACTCTTGACACGTCTAATTAGAAACAGGATCACTGAAACGTTTCGGTTTTAATGAGTACTGCTTAAACGATTGCCGGAATGTTGCGAAACTATATAAAAGAAATAAAGTTATAAATTCTGGATAACTTAGTTCAGTTATTTTCTTACTAAGCAGAGTAATGTGTAAGTAACTGCTAGAATAAATAAGAATAAATATTAGTGAGTGGAACCCACGGTCGTGGGTTCAAATCTTGGTAGGCCATTAGTATAACGAGCATAAGCAATTGTTTCAGAGAAATGATTATTTTATATTTATTTATGTATAAAGGGTCGCGGCAGTCACATGAAAGCACAACTGCTATATATTTTCGTTAAAAAAATTGAAAACCTGGAACTAGATCATCATTTACCGGGTCCAAATAGCATTTCCGGAACAGATATAATACGTGTACTTATGTTTAATTAAAAGCCTTAATACTTAAATTTCCTACCAAAACCCTTCCCTAGCGAGCGTTTGCACCGCTTTTGCAAACACACCCTCCAAATTTCATGTCTTGGTGCTGAGTTCAGGCGAATCCCTATACTTTTTATATTTTTGCCGAATCTTATTATAAAATAGGATACGTCGAAAAGTTCTTTTGTTGTAACGGCATAATTAGCCTATGTCCTATTTGAAAGGCAATTCCAAATATTGTTATTTTCCTTTAAATCGGATGAGTAGTTTTGAATATTATCTCCTACGTCCAAACATGAAAACTATTAAAGTTATAAACATTACTTTATCATAATATTAGTGTAGATAAATGCTTCACCTCAGAAGTATAAAAGGATCTTTGAAAATAACAAATCACCGTCTTTTTAAATTCTGCGAAATAATTTACTAATTTGTGCAACCCTAAATATTCGTACGAGTATTAAGCGTTAAGATATGGATCAAATTTTAACTTTGCTCTACTAAAAATAAACGAATTCAGACCTATGCCAAGATGGTAATGAAGACCCACAGATTTATTAATGTACTGACAAATTGACTGCAAACTGTGACTGGACGTATTACACGAATTATCAGTCTCCTTTTTCTGCGGAGCTGGCTTGCCAAGAAGAAGTTAATGTAAACACCTGCAATGACGTATTTAAACTATAAGTGTTGATGCTAAAGATATTTTGTTGAGTCTGATTAATTTGAATGTTGTCGATTTCAAGTTTTAGTCGTTATCTATATATCGCTCACTCGCGAACAGGACGCCACATCTCAAGAAACATTGATTTTGAATTACATATTCACATAGAATAATAATATTCTACTTTTGTAAAAATGTCATTACTCCTTACCATTAAATAACCAAGAATTTGAATTTATATAGAAAGAGTTACTTATACTAAAAAAGAAGATATAAAGTTGTATCGTTATTAATAACATGATGTCTGAATGTGTGAATAATTTCTACTAAATAAACAAAAACTAAAAGAACGTGTTGCACCTCCAGTACTTCAAAGACAGAATTATCAAATTTTCCGGAACTGAGTCATCAACGTCAGAATGTCCCAAAGTCGTTAACTTAGTTACGCAATTTTTGGTAATTCTGTCTTTGTAGTACTGGAGATGCAATGTGTATATTTGTAGAGACAGATTTCGTAGAAATCATTACTTGCTCAAAATCACGAAGATCACAAAATTCCGAGTCAAAAATTGTCAAATAAAATCTTAATAACAATAGCAAAAGTAAAGTTTAAATAATTGCTACGTTATTGTTCTTTAAATATTGAACGAGATGCGCTCAAATTAACAATTTGTTGAATTGCAGCGTTATTGAAAAAATATTTTAATATATAGTCAATCTTAAAGATATGTGTTATATATTGTTTTTTACAGCAAAAAAATCACATATTTCCATTAAAAAATCCCAATTGCTTAATTAAAATGAAGTTACAAATTTTAAGTCAATAATTTGGAAATGGAAAATCCCAAAATAATGAAAGAATGGACCACTGGGACCACATGGGAAAGACCCATTCTAGAAAGTCAGCCGTCTAGTCAGTAGATTGGAGTAATCTGCAATGTTATATAGGTGTGTGCAGTCAATTCATTAAGCCTCCATTTCTAGAGTGGGTCCCGACTGCTACAATTTTTCTTCTTATTTTAGGGTTTTTTCATTTCCAAATTACACAGTAACGAAGTCGGGTTTTTAAAGATTTTTTAATTACTTTTTTTTAGGTTTATTGTTAAATGAGTCGAGCCATTCAGGCGTGCCAAACATTTGAATTTGGCGCCAAAATCCGTCATGTATTATTTTTTTATTTTGATACAGCTAGTGTCACTCTCACAGTAAATACGAATCTAACTACACCTCTCAAGCTAAAATCCATCGAGCCGTTCAGGCCGCAGAGCGTGTCAAACATACATACGAAAAACATAACCCTTATTCCGGCGCAGTTGGGTAAAAAGTTAATATACCATAGAACATGAATGACTTGAAAGGTAAAATCAGAAACAATTGTAATAAGAACTTTATTCTGTTTGTATGTACGCATTTATATGTTTTATCATATTTGAAAATAGTGATTAAAAGCAAAATAAGTGATGTTCCTAAATTATTTTGTGTTCTCGAAACAATTGAGGTTCTTACCGAATGATGCAAATGGGATTTTCTACCGCTAAAGGTGTTTTGTTTTTGGGTCATTGGTTAGTCACTCCTATTATATTAATATATTATTTATTCAATCCTTCATAGGAATATTCATTATAGCAGTCTCAATTAATATTTTAGGATCGACCATTTTCAAAACGGGATTGGTAACAAAACTTTTTAAATCATCTACAAAATTTTATCTAGTTGTATGTACATGACTTTTAATGAATTCTACTTTTAACAAGCAAAAATATGTTTTATTCTAAATGTTAATTAATATTTTTCAAACTATAAAATTGTAATACTTGCGGTTTATTTTCAACTTGTGGTGCAAGCACAATTCCAATAATTTGTTTAAATATTATGAAAGATCCATTGAGTATAGCTGAAATAACTCTGAATAAAATATGGCAGGAGCAATTGAATAGGATAAATATATTCTCTGCTATTCGTATCATAAGAGAAGCGCCAGGTGTTACATCCTCAAAGTTGGCAATTTAATTTTTGATAATTACAGATCGTTTTTAAATTTTCGTATCGGAGTCAGATGAAACAGAATTATAAATGAGTTCGAAAATGCTTTGTCTATTATTTATGTTTGTAAAATATTGAAATTTTATGTCTGTTGGTACTTCTTATTGACTTATGTATGAGGGTGGGTCAAGAAGTTCGCGGAATGGAGGGTAATAAGTAAGAAATAAAACACAAAATTATTTTTCCTTCTCAATGTATTCCCCCTTAACTCTAATACATTTATTAGACATATCAATTAATTTATTAATACCTTAAAAAAAAAAATGATTTCTCTTTGTCGTCAAAATAGGCCAAAATTGCTCTCTTCACTTCTTCATCGCTGGAAAATTTCTTCCCTCGAAGCTCTTTTCATTTTTGGGACTATTTTGGAAGACATCTCTTCCAAAATAGTCTGGGGAGGTTTTCCTTGTTTAGTAAGAAACTCGATGACTGAGCGAAACTCCATTTTCTCCATGTTGCAAATTTTCTTCCGAATAGACTTGTTCATTGATGTGTAGCTCAGGTAATTTTAACCTAATTTTTTTAAACTTAGTATTTATACTCTTAATGAGTGTCACAATTAGTAAAAAGTCACCTTTCCCCACTCCATGCACCTCATTCCGCGAACTTTTTGACCCGCCCTCGTAAGTTGTACTTAAGTCAATAGATATTCGTGTTTTCTATAAAATCACAGCATTAATTTATTGCAAATGTTTGCAGTTTTCAGATTTTTTGCAAATCTATATTTTGGGGCAATACCATAGCAACTTAATGCTCTTTTTGTACAAGTAATATTAGATTTACATTACATCTGACACCGTAACAATTGATTTAGGGATAATTTTTCCATGCCATTAATTCCATCGTCACAAACTTCTTCCACGTGGATATCAGACTCTGTAAACCGATTAACGTATTTTGAAGCAGTCTTGATATCTTTCCCTAACGGCAGTTATTTTTAGGACTCCAACCATTCATCGGACCCTTTCCATGTCCTCGCTGAATATAATATAGATATTATGGTTTGCTTGAATTCGTCAATCATTGAGCCATACATATGTATATGTTTTAACGATTACGTTATTGCAAAGACGCGTAAATTTGCAGTGTCTAGTTTCTTGTTTTCCAAGATTTATTCCAAATTCTCACAGAGTCAGTTTTTGCATGGCTTTCTCTCTTTGGCTTTTAAGGTAACTAGCTTCTTCCAAAATAAGTTTTTATTTTATATTTTCTTTTGATTCCATGTTTGCTCTATACATGTAAAAACTGTAATTTCCACAAAATATTTGTTTAATATTGTTTAAGCTTTAGTAATGTCATATCGAAAATAACAGCAACATATCGGTAACGTGTCATCTTTTTCGGGAACGTTCCCGTAATGACCATTCTCGAAATGACATTTTTAAAGTTTCGCGCAAGTTACTCAGATGTCCGTTACTTAAGATGCTTTATTTAGAGGTTATCTCAAATGAACAATGATAACTTTTAGAAATACTTATTAAATTACTCTAAGAAATACTTATTAAATATCACAAAAAATAACACTTATTCCTATTGAGGTTCGGTCAATAAAAATGACTACAATACACGGTGATTCACCAATAGGCCATAAATCGAAAAATGTCAGTGTTAGGGAGTTGATATACAAAGCGGACGAGGCGCGCGGCCGGGCCGCTGTTGAGATAAAATGTTTGTCGCCCATGGGACTTGATATACAAAGCGTTTACTCCGCGCGGACGGGGCGGCGGGCGCGCGGAGGACGGGCGGCGGCCGTGCGCCCGCGACCCTTCCCTCTCCGCTCTGCCGCATGCTTGTATTGAGCCCAGTGTTAACAAATATACTAAGCGGACAGGGCGCGCGTATTTGTACAGTGACAATGTTCGACACAGAAAGATTTATTTTAGAGGTTGAGAAACGACCATCTACGTGGGATTCTCGTCACGAGTCCTACAGTAACAAAATTATTAAGAGTAATGACTGGAGTGAAATAAGTGAGGAGATGATCCCAAACTGGTCGTCTTTAACTAAGGAACAAAAACAACTTAAAGGTTTGTTTTTTTTTATTTGTTTAAACAAAAAAAGCTTAGCATGAACTTATATTTTACCTATTCACGTCAATGAATAGGTACATAGGTATTAATAAAAAATAATTATATAGTAATAGATAATTATTTATATTGTTTAAGCAATTTCTAAGATATTTATTTATAAAAATCCAGTTTTAAAAAAGGATTATTACTATCGTGCAAACTGAAAGATAAATCATTATGTCAAAAGATGACTCCTGGTGACCCAACTTTATAGATGTTTCAAATAAATCTATTTTGCCATGGAAGGCTCCCCTCTAAACTTGAAAAGTATTCCGAAAACTTATCTCGAATAGCATGTGCACCTGCATTTCTAGCTAAATCCAATCTCAATGAACTATCCGTCATTGAGTGTGCCAGAGTATGGTTAAACTTGTAGCCGTCCCGTTTTCTGACGAAATTATGCAATACACAAGCTGCTTTTACAATATCAGTAGCAAAATCGGGTTCCACTAAAATACTATTTTCGAATACACGCCATTTATTTGATAATATACCGAAAGTGCATTCTACAAATCGTCTCGCACGAGACAGTCTATAGTTGAATATTTTTTTTTCTCTATTTAAGTTAGAGCTTGGATAAGGTCTCATTAAATTATGGTGAAGTCCAAAAGCCTCGTCACCCACAAACACATGCGGTACACAATCTGCTGTACCATTAGGCAGTGCCTTATCATCCGGTAAACATAACGTATTGTTTGCTAATCTTTTACCAAAATTGGATCTCTTAAATATTTGACTGTCTCCTTCTCTTCCATATGCGCCAACATCTATAGAAGTGAAACAATAATTCGCATCTGCCACAGCCAGTAACACAATAGAAAAGTATTTCTTGTAATTGTAAAATAAAGAACCACTTTTTCTTGGACTTCTCAATCTGATATGTTTTCCATCGATGGCACCAATACAGTTAGGAAACTGTGCATTTGCATGAAAATCTGCAGCTTTTTGCAACCATATCGACTCTGTAGGTGTGGGCATTTCTACTTGGTGTAATTTATTCCAAATAACTTGACACGTCTTCCGCACAATATGATTTACTGTAGTAGTCCCCAACATAAACTCGAAAGCCAAATCCGTAAATGTCATTCCAGTTGCTAAGTACCTGTAATGAATTATTAATTTATTATTTTGCAGGTAAAGAATTAACAACGAAGTGGAAAAATATCAAAGATAAATTTAGAAAATGTCTGAATGAAAACAATTCATCCAAATCCGGGGATCCAGCAAAAAAGAAACAAAAATATGTGTATTTTGATATTTTGCAATTTTTGCTGCCAGTTATGAAAGAGCGTCGTATATCTGGCAATATTACTGGAGACGAAAATTTAACTCCGACTACTGTCGATTCTGTCGAAAATAACACATCTGACTCCGATCATTATCATCGCATTCGTCAAAGACCAACTACGACATCAAATATACAGAATGTTGATACTGCATTACAATCAGATAGTTCTACAAAACTATTGGAATTGCTAAAAGAGAGAAATGATCGCGAATTAGAAGATATGCGTGATGAAGACACATTATTCTTATTATCTCTTGTACCGAGTCTAAAAAAGCTTAGTCCGCTCATGAAAATGAGAACAAAAATTGAAATAATGACTGCTATTGAAAACAATTCTTATGTAGACAGAAGTAATTATAGAAATTCATCGCCTTCCTATGGTTACAATACAAGCAGTACAAATGTTGTTGTTCCAAGCACTTCTAGACAAGTTCACAGTGCTCTCAGTACTGTCATCACGGTACCTAGTAAAGAATCTAGGGGCCAAACAATTATTACTGGCACTTCATCAGCTCAGCCCCTGTTTGAAGAGGTTCCACCAACTACGGCAGAAACACAACCTTCGACTGTATTCCAATGTAATGACTGGGCTAATCAGTTGTGTAGTTCCGAGAAAATTGGATCTCCGAGTGACAGTCAAATAAGTTTTTCTTAATTTACATAGAGGGCAAACCCAAACTAGCAATGCCAAAATTATCAACAACTAGTCTGGGTGTATCGATGTACATCATTCAAAATCTACAGTTATGAAAAACATGTTATTATTACTAAAATTAAAAACTAAATATAATATAATTGCCTCGAAATTATTCGACAACTCAAAAAACTTTTTTGTGGTAAGACGGCAACAGTTTATTGATTGATCTTTAAGGTGATTGCTCTCAATTGTGGCGGGAAATACAATTTTTTTTGTTGTTTTTTATTAATTGCGGCTAAACTGTTAATTTTTAAGTTTTGTGTTTTAGTTTTGAACAGTTTAGCCGCAATTAATAAAAAAAAAACAAAAAAATTGAATTTCCCTCCACAGTTGAGAGCAAACACCTTAAGCACTGATATCTTATATATCTGTTTTTGACAAATAAAAACTTGATTTTTGTAAATAAATATGTATTTTATTTTTTACCAACCCTTGTTACTTTACACATACTTTACTGAAATTTATTATTTTACATACCTTAACGTGATTACAAGTCTTTCTTCAGCATACATCCCATCTCCGGTCTTGTTCCCGTTTCTTGTTAAATCTTTTTTTACGACGGATAGGAGTTCATCAAATGTTTGAACAGACATTCGACAACATTTTTCAAACTTTTTAGGGAAAAATCGAAGGCGTTTGTAATGCGTATTATATAACCCATTCGTAATTCTCTCTATGTTAAATGGTTGAACGCGGTACTTACGAAAACGTTTCTTTTTTGTATGTTTCAACTTTCGTTTATTTAAGAACAATAAAATTAAAATTAGCATTGTTTCTGTAACTAACATGGTGATAGTCCAAAAGTTTCTAAATGAATGTGGCATGTAGTATTGTAAACCGAGCGACTAGAGCGCGGAAGCAGCGGCCAAGGCGCGCGGACAAGAAGAGCGGCCCGGCCGCGCGCCCCGTTCGCTTTGTATATCAGTTCCCTTAGATCTCCGTTAGATCTTCTCACTAATTGATACCATGGTTAAAAAGTTTCCGGAAAGTATAAATAGAAACGTAATGCGGTCAAATTATCATTCACTTTTGTGCACTGGAAGTGAGCGCATCTCGAGTATTATTACCGCAACGCGTGAGTCATCAAAACATGGTCACTTTGTTTTTGAGTGTCACTATTTCAAATCAAGTGTTTACGTGTGGTGATAATATGGAGGTCCAAGATCATGGTATACTGTACTTTAATTTTCAAGCATTTCATTTTTTGTAATGCACATTTTATTGAATTTTTTTATTGAAGACAGTTTTTTGGTAGATTTTTTTGGCATACTTGTCTTTCTGTATTTTGACCTACAACTTTTTGCTGCAGTTGAGGCACATGTTTTTTAAATATTAGGGATGTCCTTATTAAGAGCATATAAATTTCATCTTATATGCCTCTTGCTGCCTCTTCTTAAGTTAAAGGGGTGTCAAAGTATGTATGTCCATATAAAAGAAAAAATGTTTTATTTTTTAGTTAATCTTTCGCGTTGTTTTAGGTACATTTTCAGAATTTCTGGCCCGATAATGACAATTTTTGATATTTGGCACTTACATATCAAAAATCCAAGTAATTCAAGTAAAAAACTATAACATGTCCTGAACACTTTGACCGAAACATCGTATCTTGCGAATGACATCGAAAATATTGATTTAATGACTTTAAGTAATAAAATTAGGAATATATGTGAAAAAAAAAATCTCATTTCTGGGTAAAATCAAATCGTACTAAATCTAAATTAATAGAAAAATATTCAGATTGGTTGAACGTATTCGAAAATATTGATGTAGAGCGAACTGAGTTCTCAGCACTTTGACGAAGTTGCACCATCAAATACCTCATCGCGTGGCCGTCCGAAAATTAACTTTGAAAAGACCAGTAAACGTACAAAAAGGAGACGATTAGCTAGTTTGTCTAATGAAAATCCTGCTCTTGTAAATTAATTGCTCAATGCTACTGATTGCTCATTAAATTTTCCTTACATCGATTCTAGTGATGTTTTGTCGCTCATTGTTGAGGCTCAGATAATAAGTAAAGAAATTTATAGACAATAAGGTTTCAAAAACATTTTAGCAAATAGCCAAGATGTCGTGGAATCTAAAAAATACTGTCATCCTCTAGTCATAACTGTTACTGATACATCCGCCGAAATCCAACTTCAAAGTTTATTAGATCATACTGCCAATTGAATTCTTCAGTCTCAAAATAATGTTTTGGATAGAGATAAAACGCTTTTTGCTGCAAAAGAAACATATGGTTATACCTATATATAACATAGAGAATGGTTAGGTCTTATAGTGGATAAGCCTAGAAGTGGCGGAAGCGGGACATCAAATGACGGTAACAAATTTCAGCTGAAATTACTGGGTTTAAGAAATATCTCATCGATCGTTGCTGGACCATACTTCAATGTTTAAATTCGGGATATAACAGTAATAAGGCGAAATTCAAAGAGTTCGCTTTACAGACGGCTAGGCAATTACTTGCCGAGTATCCGTGGTTAATAATAAATAATGTTATAGATTACGGTTTGTTGTCAATCGGGGAATTGTCGGAAGAAGCAGCTGAAGCGAGTAACTAACACATTAGATTTAGACGAAATTTAGACGAAATCACACCCGAAAAATGACTCGCATTTTGACAAATATAGATTTAGTTAATAGGCTTTTTTATTCAGATCCTTTCATAACAGAGGCCCTACCATCCCGTTTTATAGCGATTCAAGTTGAGCTGTTGAAAAGAGACGCCACCATACTTGGCGCATAGAACTTGCATCGCGCTAAGAGATCATGGTAGGCCCTCATGTCTACGAAACTTACCTATCAAAAAAAAGATGTGTTGTCAAAATCTGCATTAGATTTGTTATGTATTTAAGTTAATTTATTGTTGGGATTACTTGAGATTTAATGTATTTCGGTATAGTTTGTAGTAAAACAACTTATTTTATGTTCTTTTACTATTTTATTAAATTCCATTAAAAGTCGCAGTATAAAATGTTTTAGGTTTATTGTCTTAAACAAAATTACTGCGACACATTTTTACACATAAATATTGTCCTATTTTTTTATAAATTTATATAATATGTTATGATTTTAATAATTTACGTTTACCTAAATATATATCAACATATAAATAAAAAAATCTTTTATTTCGGAGTTTCGATTTATGACAGCCTTAGTAGGGAACGTGCCTAACCGTGCAATAGTACATTTATACATAAATTATTTTTAATTTTTTAACAAAATAAATGCTGCCTGCCACACAAAGCACTTGCTCATTATTACAGCCTACTAGCACCAAAAAGACACGTTCAGAAATAAGTTTTGCGTCTTTGTTGCTGTATTTACTAATATGATGGACATGCTTCCCCAGACAAGTTTTTAATTAATACTGCGTTCAAAATATATTTATTTTGTTAAAGATAATTTTGTATTATCTATATAAAATAACTATATGCATTATACAGTTATTAACAATCAAAAATAAAAAGTAAGTTTTATATGAAAATCTCGAGAGAATACATAATATTATAATATATAATACAAGATAATATAATTATGTAAATTTAAAGCTTCTCGTGTCGGGGGATCGCTCAATACCAAACTATTGAGATTTATGTAGAAGATATGTTCTTGTTTCAAAATGTATTATAGGTACAAATCGTGTTTTATCATAGTATTGTAAGATGTTTGTTACAGAAAGTCTGTAGGTACTTATTTACGGAACTCTTAGTAGGAATGTAAAGAATAAAATGTTATTATTACTTATTTCGTTATTATTAGATTAAGCTTACAGCTGTTAACATAAATGATCTCAGCATATTACATAGAAACTCAAAGCCATCTACAAGTTTTCACACGTAAAATATAAAATGAAAAAAAAAACAATTAGAAGAAACAAAACAAAATAAAAAAAGAACATACTTAATAGTATCACAAAATGAATATTATTTGTTAAAATATGAGTTGACTATCAACTGCTTTATAGTCGCAGGGTTTGTGTTAAATATGTGTAATGACGGATTCAAAGTGCACCAGCCAAAAAGGAATTTTTGCGATGTTTTCCTTTAGACATCGGGACCAGTATGGGACGTTTTTGTCGAGAATTTGAAACGAATCGCACCAAGTAGCTGCGGTGAACCTATAAAATTACTTATAATTTTATTCGGAGAGAAGAACATGATATTTCTTACACCTGGCTTCATAATTTGGAAGGAAATACTTGCATTTAAGTTGCAAACATCTTAGATTTTTTTTTAATGATACCCTCGATTAAGTTAATATAAATGCTGTATGAAGGAAAATTCGGAGGCATGTTCAAGGACGCTACGAAGAAAAACGAGTAAAGGTGAGAATGAAATAAAGATTATCCAATTAATATGCTAAAAAGTGTGGTGGACAGGCAAATTGCTAGAAGACTGATGGTATAATTATTGACTTTAAATCGATGCATTGTAAATACTCATATTGAATAAAAGTCATGTAATCTTTTTTGCAAAAAATAAGATATGAGAAGGATTAGACATTAGAAAAATATTATATTCTAGAAATGTAAGAATATACCATAAGGAAATTAAATGTTATATTGCAATATATTTACTAAAGAATATAATATTACTTTGTTTAAATCCAAAAATATCGCTATGATACTTGTTCTATTTATGATATCTGTGAAAACCAAGAAAAAGAAAGTAGATTTATAAGAAAACTATGACAGGCATTTAATAGAAAAAAATCTAATGCAACGAAGAACGAGCTAGAGATAAGGAAAACGACAACCATCACTATCACTAGAGTAGGCTCAACATATGTAATTTTGCATTATTATGAGCTGCAATCAAACCAATTGTTATATTTTGGACGAAGCACTTTGAAATAGAAGTCTAAATAATTTAGGAAGTTATGTTTATAAATAAATACATTATCTTGCTTAAACGGGTAACGAAAGTGAAGTGATTTTTAACTCCGACAATTGCATGGGTCAAAAAAATAATGCTATCAATCTACACGTTTGCTTAGCTAAGTTACCCAAATATAGGCACATTGGGCACAAGCAGAATGAAGGTGACTCGAGTCGTTCTCTAATAGAACATTGAGTAAAAACAAATGCAAGGCGGTCCAATACTCCTGATCTAGCAATATTAGCTCTTTTCAGCGCAGCTAATATTGCGAAATCATATCTTGACTCCTTTAAAGTAAATATGATCTCCGAACAAGGTTTTCCAGACTAGAAGGGAGTGAAATGAAATTTAATGTAACAAAAGATGAACATGGGAACTTAAAAACATTTACTGACCTCGATGTTGTAAAAATAATATAAGATTGTACACGTGTCATCTTTAATAATGCATCATATGTATATAAGATATACATGAGATCCCAAGTAAAAAATATTGATATTGCAATTTGAAATGCGTATCACCACCAGCGTCCCGGATTGAACAAAAAGAAATGGGATGTCTGGGTCTTTTGAACAAAATTTCCATTGAAATCTTTAGGCGCCAATTAGAATTATTGGTGTTATTTTTATAATTATACTAGCGACCCGCCCCGGCTTCGCACGGATGCAATGCTCTACTATATTATGCATGTATTATACATATAAACCTTCCTCTTGAATTACTCTATCTATTAAAAAAAAACCGCATCAAAATCGGTTGCGTAGTTTTAAAGATTAGCATACATAGCGATATAGGGACAGATAAAGCGACTTTGTTTTATACTATGTAGTGATAAGTTTTCAATGGAAATTCAGTCAACAGCACGCAAGGCTTTAGAAAACTAAAAAAAGTATCCAATTTTCATTATACTTTAAGACCCGCTGTTGATCGTACAGAGTTTGAAACTAATAAATTAAACTTTGATTCATGTTATGACAATATCTGATTTGATGTAGATTTCATAGAGGCTGTAACAATGTAATAAAAATGTAATTTGTAAACAAAAGATTGATAGATCAGTAATAAGTGTTATATTAAAAGCAAAGAAAGAAATTTTTAGCATGCCACATTTTATTTTATTCTCAATTTTGAAATAATGTTAACAATGAGACAGGAATGATAAATAAACAAAAAATAATAAGAAGAACTACATTCACACCTAAATGCAAACTATAATAAAACTACGTAAATTTAATCAAGCCTTAAATTCACTCAAGATATAAAGATATAATAAACAAGGAATTAAATAAACGTAGCATATATAAGAAATAATTTAGAAGAACGTCATGATTTGGACCAATAAACGCTTAATAATAAAACTATTTCAATGATAATCACATTTTACTCGCAAGCCACTTTTACCGGAAAGACGCGTTTATTCTCGCTTTTTACAGGATCATCTTGAGATCACAGCTCCTGAAACGTCAGGATTAAATATTTAAATGTGTGACAGGCGCGGAAATGTGCAAAATAAAAGCAATGTAGTAATACAGTCTTAATGTTTGATGCATTTTTTACTTACTTAGTACGTCTTAGTGCAAGCAGCATTTTTATACTCGACGAAAAGCCAGGATTGAATATAGTAATAGAAAAAACGCGTCAAAGTAGTTTCACTTAAATAAACGTTATTTTACTACAGTGGCTGTATAAACTCACTGATACCAATTCTACTATTTTTTTAATTCGTGTCTGTATATCTGTATGTTCTTCTATATGTCAAGAACGGGTAGACCGATTGTGATGAAATTTGGTATATGGTAAGAACACGTGATTGCGTAAATGATATAATCTATATCAAACCACTAAAAACCTTGAAGTCCTATTTAATATTACAAATACGAAAGTGAGTTTGTTTGTTAAACTTTCACGTCTTAACTACTCAATCGATCATCACCAAATGTTGCATACATATTGCCACGGGAACAAACAAGTCCTTTTATTCAAAATAAAAGGACTATTTTCGAAGGAAAAAAATATAACTTTTAATCGGTATTAGATCTACATTAAGTGAGCTATGTCACGGATAAAAGCTAGTAATATATGAGTTAATGCTTGGAAATCTTACTGCACCTTAATTGTGCAATGGAACTCGCCTCAAAGTGAATTAAAATTTTTAGGGGCGGGGGAAAGATTATTTTGTATAATAGCGCTAGGACGCCCACTCGAAGGTTGCGCTGTTGGCGCCTGCAAGTCGCAAATATCCGTCCACATAGGTCGGCTTACCGCAAAAAGCGATGTTTGGTAATGTGTGGCTGGATGTTGTCGCCTCGACTACAGCTTGCATTAGGGCCTCCTCCAGCTCGGTCTCAACCTACGCCGCCGTCACTCTTGAGATAAACCCAGTGGTCGACGTCACAGCAAATCGGACATCAAAAGTCCTGGCCGTGACTGCTGCGTATGACCTGGTGCGGGTGCCATCAGACGACTCCATCTTCTGCTTTTTGAACTCGCCTCGAGGCGACATAGTCTCATCGAGTCGAGCCCTTTCGCATTGGCAAACCAATTTACAAACATTGCATAATTTCACAAAAATAATAATCAATTAACAGTCACAGCCTTTCAGACAAAAAACTTACCAGTCATTAATCGCTTCACCGATGCAACGCTAGTGTTAAACAGGCCAATGTCAAACTGTTTGGATTGTCCAATGTCAAATTGCTCGCTCGCAGTTTTGAAGATAGTATGAAGATGCAGATGGTACGCATATAAGGGTGTAATCTAAGGGGTGTCCTTGGAGCTCTAAGGGAGATCTTAGTTAGTAGCCCAGGACTATCGACGACTCCAGAAACATTTTTTAATAAAAAAACCACTTCCAAAATCTCACGACGTCTTTCTAGTGGCTATAAGTGGTGTCTTTTACAAAAAAAGAGGTAACGACGGCACTTATAGTGTTCATTCGTACGGAAACAGAGATATTTAATAAATCTTTGTATATTTTCGATACGTGTTATGTAAGTAAGGTACCGAGGTTATGTTGCGCATTAGAATCTGTCGCAAATAAATTGTTTCTCTTTCTGAGGACATTTAAAATGTGAAAATACACGCTAAGCTGACTGAAAGGGTATATATCAGGTTAAGTATTGACAATGTGCCCCCGGAGTCAAATGTAACGAATATCATTGTTAAATACGTTACTCATTGAAATTAATATTTATGTAGATTTTAGCTGCCTATTTCTTGCTTTCATTGAGTGACCTTGAAAACAGAAAGTTATAAACATTTAACCTTTTCTTTCTCTAAAAATAATAGTAATGTCGATATAAATGCCTAATATTAATGCCGATAAGTAACGTACTTATCAATATGTTATTCATTGCATTTGGCCCTGGGGACACATTCTCAATACTTAGCCTGCGATACCCTTTTTTAAAAAGAGCTAGGAATGTGATTCTAACGCCAAACTGTAGACAGTATTATGACAAATATTACGCATATATATTTTAATTATTTTACTAATAATAAATCTCACCTATTATTACTGAGTTCTAACAGAGCGATCACATCCAAAAAATCAGCAAAATAGCACTTAATGTGTAGATTTAGTTGATATGATATAATTTTTGTATTTAAATACATTAGATATATCTTTGTATTCAATAAATTGAAAAACAAATAGTCAAAACGTCAACTTTGTCGAAAAATATTCAAGACAATAGTATTTATAAGCTATTCACAATAGTTTCAGTAAAATTTGAAAAGTACACGTTTTCTCATGTACTTTGTATACTTTGTATTACTTACTACAAGCTACTTACACTGGAAGTCCAAGCTTTCACAAACGTATTCAAATAACATACATGAAGTGTAAAATAACAGTATAAACAAATCATGCATGTTTTGTAGACAGTTTGTGAACACTGAAGCGGCACAGTCTATAAAAAGTGTCTAGAGCGAAAATACACTTGGATTTGCATGCTTTGAGTTTGATTTGTGTACTTATCTGCACGCTAGACTCTTACAGGGTTTGCAGAGTTTATAGAACGTACCTTTTTTAACTTTGTATCATTATTATTAAATATATCATTTCAGAGTTCAATACAAATAGGGAGCTGAGCAACAAAAAAATTTTTTTATATGTTGCAAGCAACCGATTTCAATGAAACTTATACGAATTAAATCTACACACCAAGTGCTATTTTTCTGATTTTTTTTTAATGTGGTCGCTTTGTTAGAACATACTAATAATAGCCGTGAAAATAATATTTCTATTAAAAAATATATTCATTATCATTCAAATAATTCAGATAGATATGCGTAATATTTGTCATAATGTTGTCTACCGTTTGGCGTTGGAATCACACTCCTAGCTCTATTAGTTTTAGAGAAAGAAAAGTTTAAAAAAAATTCTGTTGCCAGGTCTTTTTTCAAGGTCACAAGGTCAATGAAAGCAAGAGTTAGGCAACTAAAAACTATATAAATATCAATGTCAATGAGTAACGTACTTTACAATATGATATTCATTACATTTGGCTCTGGGGGCACATTGTCAATACTTAACCTGCTGTACTCTTTTTGTTTGTCGAACAGGAGTGCTTAATTAATGTAAGTAACGTCATTTCACGCAGACGAAGTCAGGGGTATGAGCTAGTATTATTTTATAAGTGAAAATATGTTAATGGATTTTATTTTCACATAATTTCTTTATCTGTTTCCTGTAAATAAAAAAAATCTACTCTACCACAGTACCAACTTGTAGTCAATTTGGTGTATCCCATTATTATTTGCACTTTATTTGGAACATCGGAGTTTAGATAGCGCGTTTTATGTTAACTAACTGGTGCAGCTACTATTGTGTACGTTTCTTACACAATAGGAAATTAAGCTCAATAGATAAGACATAATTGCACATAAAACGACACAAATGGCGGACTTAATGTCATTATAAAATATGTGTTTGGATTTTTAAAATTAAAATAATACCTTGTTTGAATTTTATATCTAGTTTAGTTTTATTTTTTTTAAGTATATAAATCTACTATTTTTTTTCTCTTTTATAAAAGTACGTCAACGTATAGTTTACAATAAAAAAATCTTATTCCTTCTATCGTTGCCTTGGAATACAAGGCACCAGACTGACTAACCGTCCTGGTTACAACAATATTCTATAAATATTATTAAAGAAATAGTCCTTATTTTAAACAAAACCCCTCCGTTATACACGATTCAAATCGCTGTAAACGATAGAATCGCCAATTGTACTACCTGGTGCATGGCGGTTTTATAATAATTATTTGTCTACTGTCTTTTGTTAGTTTTAATATTATTAGTTTATAAGAAAGCGTGTTTTTATTGCATTGCATTACTCACCTTAGAAATTCATGATACAGACACGATGGTTACTAATTCAAATTATCACAAGCTTCTCGGTCATTTCTCAAGCATGATTTCGTATAAAAAATAGTTAAAGGCGGACGAGTGCCTTAGTTGCATATCAAAAGATCCAAAAAGTGGACTACTTACAGATGATCGTGCAGTAATAAATTACTTTATGTAATGGTAGACTTATTGATTAGTTGATACTTGTTTAGTGCTTTGTGAGGGTCCACTCATCAATAACCTCATATAGCGTACTTCGCACGAAAATGCGATCTCTCCCTCCAAAAGAAAACCTCTGATGGATCACGTACCGTTCAGAGTTTCCTACGATTTTGTTTGATAAATTGTTTAATTTTTTGGGATCTCACAGTTATATAACTCATTAATTTGCCTTCGCCGGCGTTGTAACGACTTTGATGTAAAGGGATTATTAAAAAGTGTTGCGTAATTCAGGAGGAGTGATTTAACATCCGTGTTTATCTTTAGTCGGAAACTTCATTATCTAGAGCGCTTCATCTTAGTATTATGCTGTAATATTGTTAATTTTTGTTGTAAGTACTTTAACTCGCGGCAGAGTGGTGCCCACCTGCGTTTTATAGTAAAAATGGAAAGAAATATTTTTATTTTTAGTTACAGTTTTACATTTGTCTTATTTGTAACAGCATAATGATATGTGTTTCTATGTATTGAGTTGCATTCGGTTGCTCACATTAATTGAAATTAAATATGTATCGCCTTTTAATGTTTCTATGCTAAGCTATCCTGGTGACTGGCAGAGAAGGCCTTGTGACATTAAGTCTGTCATATATACCAACCGTTTGTGTGCAATGAAGTATATATAAATGATTTTTTATACACATAGAGTAACGACCGCGGGCATTCAAATCGCAGTGAGCCCCTACTTACACTGCATAGGCTTATAATAAAATTGTTATAATATGAATATGTTTATCTGTTAAAAAAGTTTTACATCTTATAACTGATAACTAATAGAGAAAATATATATAACTGATATCGTACATACCAAACAGCTGACACATTTACACTGTATTATTCAGTATATTGTTTACAATATTTTGTATGTTAAAGTTTCTCGTTGAAACATTCTTATACATAAAATTATATGTTTAACTATTTCATTTCACACAGACTGACACAGACTTTTATAATAGGTGGTATCAGAAGAAAACAATGACAAACAAATCTCCGCACTAATTTTAAAAATTGTATTGCGGCAAGTTAGTGATGTCGTCCTCAATATCCAACAATTGTTGAGACGTGTCAGTAACGTGACTCTATACTGTCTATGGTTTTTTATTCACTGGCTGACGTAGCTTAACAAGTACAGTATATGCAAACAAGCCAGATGAACAAAACGTGAACTTATTTTAGTTCAAAAATAAAAGAAGAAAACATTTCAGTGTTATAATACATATATGTAGTTACATGATTACCAAGTTAGTACTAATATTAACATTTTGTAGGTTATACTATTTAAGTTAGTCAACAAAACCAACAAAAACCAATTCGGCACAAAAGAAAAATGATTAAGTACAATTAAATTGTAATTAATACAATCACATACGTTTATATATGAAATAAATTTTACAATAACAAAAATATGTGTTGCATAAATATTTATCCCCCTATTTCAGCAAACCTTTTGTATCGTCATAATCAAGTTTTTGTAGATGACTTTCAACGAGTTCAAAACTTTCGAACATATATTTCGAAAGTTTTGATATTTTTCGCAATACCTATTGTATATAGAAGACGCCCAAAAATTGTTGAAATTTTTGGCGAAACTTGTTCCAAACGAAGGAACTTTGTATACGGTATAGCTTTGTCGTTATAGTCGGCGGTGGCACAATTTTATGTTGTTGTAAAATTCTATTTTTTATATACAATTGACGTACAGTTAAAACTACAAATTCTTGATAAAACGCTTTAGTAGAATAGCGGTAGAGTTTAAAGTTAGCAATTTTAATAACTGTTCTTTGAGCGCGTTCTTGTTGTATTAGATGTGATTTGCTTGCACAACCCCATATTGTAATTCCGCAGGTAATAAGTATAGACTGGCATAATGTATAATACACACATTGTATTGTGGGTAAGTCGTTACGATATCGTTTTTTTTACATATACGTATTAATTTGCTTATTCTGTTGCTTACGCTGTTAATGTGTTCTTTCCAGTTCATATCAAAAAATCATACTCTCATAATGAACTCATATTGCATATTATCCTGATAACAATGAAGGTACTTAAGTGACTACTGGCCATTACGTATGCGATAATGTCATAAAATGCATTGGAAAATAAACCGTTCTATTTTTTGTAAAAAAAATCCATATTATTTAAAACCACAAGAGCATTTTAAAAATAAGTTTAAATTAATATTTATCCACCTTTGAGCATTGCACTGATTGTCTTATGTAATTAGCAACACCATCAAATTAGCGTCTAACCGGGCCATCTGCAGATCACTAACTACTGTAATTTTTAATATTATGAATTTGTTTATTCGCTTAGTATTAGCAATTTTATTAAGTGCAGACCAAGCGACAATCCTTGTTTTAGTTTTATAAATAGAAAATAGCTTACTTTTCTTTGAATAAAAGGTTAAAATTTATTTTCGTACACCCTTTTTTTCCTTATTGTTAGAATATTGTCCACTTAGATAATTAGAATCGAGTCTGATCTACAATTTATTTGACTGCAGGAAATCGCTGCGTGGAGATGCTGCAGCGCATTCTGACCTAGTAATTTTAACTTTAGTAATTATAAATTCAATAACAACTAATCTAATTTACTTATCTAAGCCTAAAGTAGTAACTTTTTAAATAATAATAATTTAACTGGAGACTTCAGTTCAGTGTTACAATATGTTATGATCTATCTTATTTGAAATTTTTATAACAAGTGCGGCATTTACATCTTAGATATGTTTTCGAGTCTTCAAGATACAAATGCTGCTGACATGCCTGCCTCAGGGGCGCGTTAGAAAATAACAATTGTGACAACAACTGTGCCGGTTTTACGGTGTTTTCTCTGTTGCTATGACTGACTGACTGAGTGGAGACACGCGGCGGACTTTCGACAGAATTGTTATTCTTACGGTGTGCCGGATAGGTGTTGAATATTCTGAAAACAATATTAAAAACTATCATGTTTCAGGCCTTTCAGTCATATTATAGGTCATATTATCTAGCGAGGATTTTTTATGTAGGGTAAAAGCCGGATAGTTGCCTCAGACGGATACATGCCTCAGTTTTGAATACGGTATGTTAAGTATGTTGGTGGCATTAGCGGTTGATTATGATTGGAAGTGTCCTCCCTGCTGACCTAGGTTTCATATAAGCCGTTAAAGTAGGCGCACGTGTTTTGTCCGTGTAAGCAAAATTCTTCCGCGGTGAAACTTTGACAGGCGTCGAAATTATATTGGTAAGTTTTTACTATTAAATATTTTTGTTATTAATTGTAGTTTCAGTCAACTTTTTGTTTTTTACATGCATTAGAGTTTAAATAACTGCTCATTAGGTTTTATTGTTAAATAGATTTTATTTATTTCGTAAATAGAAAGGGCAAGTATCCGTATCAAAAAGGATAGTTGCCCTGTTTACTTTTGCGGATAGTTGCCCTAGAGGCAACTATCCGTAACTATAAATTCTTTAACGAGCAGAAACATTTTTTTTTCTTTTGGTGCTCTTTTTAACTTATAGTGACTTGTTTTAAATAAAATAAGAACCGAACAAAAACGATCAAAGGAAAAAAAGGCAAAAAATCGATCAGAGTCGCTGAAAAGATATGAAAAGTGAAAAACGCTAATTCAGAAATATTGCGCAGAATGTTTTGATTTATAATTTTACTAAATCGAAATCAGATTAGATTTAATATAAGATGTGTCAAATGTGGTTGCATGAAACTTGTTCCACATTTAAAAACCATTGCATGAGATGTGGAAAGTTAAAAACCCTGGTTTCTGGTGATAATTAATGCTAATGCCAAAGTTGAATACTATATTTTTCTATCTTTAAATTAAATAATAATATTTCATTATTACCTAGTCCAATTTAAAATTTGGAGACAATTTTTTTGTAATTTTATAGTTTAATACTTGAGGACAGAGCACTGTTTTAGAATGTAATTAATATTGTGGTAAATACTTAATAAAGAATCGCAGTAAATAATATAGGCTTACTGTAACTTAAATATTTAAAATTACTTGAAACTTATCTAAGAGAAACATAGAGAGGCGTCTATCCTTACGCGAGGCAAGTATCCCCCGAAGCATTTTTAACGTTAGGCTACTATCCGCTATAGTAGGCAACTATCCCCTTTTTGAGAGGTCAAATAAAACAGGATCTACTCGAAACATATATTTACTATGTTTACAAAAATAGGCTGTTATGAAAGACTAAAGACCTATGTGTTAATATTAACGTCGATTTGTTCTTAATAAACATATATTTTTTAATTATGGAGCTTTTTTGAAAAGTGGGGCAACTATCCGGCTTTTACCCTATGGGTAATATCTACGATCAACTCTTTATAATTTGTATATTACAAAGCATTAAGGTAGTATTTAATTGCGACTACAATAAATCACAGTCATAAACCGATTTATAACGTAGACGATGCAATGATGAAAAATTAAAAAAAAAACATCATGTAATAATAGTTATCACACATTAGAGATGGGGCCTATCGTAATAATAGGAAAATTTATAAAATTTGATTCGTTTTTCCCAGTACGTTCAGCTTGTCCGTTCAGCCCAATAAAATATATTATTTTCTTAATTAGCTGAGTACTTTTTTTAAACTCCTTGCTTTTAAGTACTTACTTAAAGTTGGTCAGTATTCATTGCGATTTTCAATAATATATATGATTTTATAGAGTTAGGTACCTGTCTATCAGAACAGCTACCACCATGAGTTAGAAAGTAATAATCATCGCACATGCAGAAGAAAAAATATACTTTGTTGTGGTATATACAATTCAATATAAACAAAACTGTTTCGTACGCCAAAAGATAAACCAGCCGGAAATAAAAGAGCGTCTCAACCTATTTCAAATGTAAATCTCTGTCGTTGTAATGGTGCGCTCTACGTAGAAATAAGACATAGGTCGCTGAGATTGTCGCTTTTTGGTCTCGTTGACTTAGAAAATTTCCGACGCACTGTTGTTTAGGGGTGCAACAATACCGTTTACTTATCGATAATTATTAAGTAAGTAAACATTGGTAAAAATAATAGTTTTTTTTTATTTAATTGATCATAATTAATAGTCATTTATTGATCTTTTCATATGTTTTCTTGCACTAACTAATGCCTGAAAAAGGTTTATTATAAAAATAAGAATCAGAGGTTATCAGGTCTCCCTTGCATAAAATATAATTTAGTAATAGCGAAAATTATGTATTCCGATTTTTTAACTAATATTGGCATATTGTTTAACATCACAAATTAAAAACAACAAAAAATGTTTTACAAAAAATTATAAATAATAAAAAAGTACTAATACTTCAAGATTTTTCGGAAATTACAGAGACACTAAACATAACAAGCAAATGGAACTCTATACACTTTAGTCACTTTTAAGGAATTTGAGAAAAAATAATAACATTTTGGAACCATGTTATTATTTTTTGTTATTATAAAAAATATTAAAAATTAACTTCAAAATCCAACTAGAAATTTTAGAGGATATAATCTTGCAAAATATATTGCAAAATAGAGAATACGATCTATCATTATTTTAATATCATTACGATCTATTATTATCATTACGATCTATTATTATCATTACGATCTATTATTATCATAAGTACATGTATTTTATTTTATTAATATATTTAAATAATAGTTCTAATATGTCTTTAGGACCAACACATGGACTAGGCTGATTTAAAGCTCATGAAAGCTGATGAAAGCTCAAATAAATATTATTATTTTTTCGAGCTCCTCTCTGCTTTGGAGGGGATGTTAAGCTGTGGGCCCGTAATGTGGGTTATGGTCCTTTTTCTTAACTGCGTTTTTATTCCAAAGACAGGCTTATACCTAGCAGTGGATATATGAATAGGATACATAATTGTATTTTTTTATCGGACTGACAAGTTTTTAATAATTTGCACCAAAAAGTATCGAGTAAGTACATATATTTACTCGTATCGTTTCGCCCCTACTGAGAACCTGGATTTGCGACGAGTTTTATGTCGCGTCGCCGAGGAAGAAGTTAAACAATACGGAGATGTTTACTTTTTGGAATGTCGCTGAGTACTTGAACGGAACATGTTTCGTAATACTTTCGATTCGAATCCTCTTCGAGTCCAATTTGTCGAAACTTTGTAAGAGTAATATTTTAAAGAAGAAGTTTTTGTTAGCGTTTTCACACATAAACAAGTACAACAATAATTTTTATTTACTACTGATTACTTCAAGTTTTCTATAAAAGTTAGTATGATTATAATGTGCGATACGTTACGAGAGTTTGAAAATTTTATTTTTTATAGAAAGGTATCAGATAAAGGTATCAGGAGACGTATCAGATAATATCAGAAAACGTGTCAGATAATATCAAAAGAGGTAACCGATAATATCAGGAGACGTTGCAGATAATATCAGAACATTTAAAATTTTTTTTTTAGAAATTATTATTTATCCTTGTTTGAACTAACCTTGTGGGTGGAGACATGCTGACTTAATACAGGTTTTATTACCAACCACAGGCACCAGCGATCCGCATCCAAATTTATTGTATTATTATTAGTATTGTATTGATTATGTATGTATGTATTTAAATATATACATGGGAAGCCTATAATTATCCTTACTTATAGATGTAAGCAAGAATAAAAAGTATTTATAGCGCTGTGGGATTATAAATAAATAAAAAAGCAGTCAATTAATACACCATCATCTCTTCCTCTTTAGTTGAATTACATTATATAATAATATAATACAATTGCTAGCCTGCAATTCAAATAACATTGGTATGTATTTGTTGGGAATGTCAACAAAGTCACGGGTAAACCTAGTCATTAATATATCGGAATCGCCCGCATGAAATTAATTTAATGTAGTATTAGATTGCCTGTAAAGGTCGCAAAAGGATTTTCTAGTTTAGTCACCATATTGATTAAATTATTTGTAGATTAGATACAAAAACAGCTTTATAACATAATAATTACACAGCTATTTCTTCGTTATCGATGGATAGAAACTTCTAAAAGTATTACATTCGATGTTATATTAAAGATAACGCTGCCGTCAGCTTAAGCACTTGCAAATATTTGAAGGTCAAGATCTCGTTAGCTCAATTCGAGGGTATTTGTTCGGAAATCAATGGGATGTGGGTTCGAATCTTGATACCTGAGACAATAATTTCAAACTTCTTCATATATACAATATTTTTATTCCTTAAGTTCACTGAGATAAAAACACGACTTCGCAAAGCGTCCGATATTTATTGTTTGGTTATTACTTAAAAACCTAATAGAAAATAGTTGAATGATCAGAAAAGAAATATTTCCCAAGAATACATTTTTTTTGTGGGCATTACTAAGTTAAACTAAACTTTAAAAAATATGGTTATATATATATATATATATATATAAAAAATTTTGTACTCCGCAACACTTTCATGCATATTGACGTTATTTTGTCACTTTTTCTTTTTACTTTGCTCATGTACAATCGACAGCACATCAAGCTTTGTACACTTTGAATTTTGGACCGTATGGCATTTTAATAGAGATGTTTAGAATACAATTCTACGTATTTTTTCTTTTTACCTTTACTAATCCCCGTTATCAATTCGGATCAAAGTTGTTCATATATTATTTGAGGTCAACCTTTTCCATCCTTATTATATCCGTTACAAGAAAGCGTCTTAAACAGTAAATAAGCATAATAGGAACTCGATGGCGGAGTGGTTATCGAGTACGGCCTGTGATTGTAGATGTTAAATAACATTTGTTTCGGGTTACAGCCCTATCTCCCTACGGCGTTTTCATGCATTGAGAAGACTTGAATAGATAGCAATCAGGACATAAATAGGCAAATGCTGATAAAATGTCGTAATTATTCAATTAATTTTACTCTAAAGTTTAGTCAAACGTACCTATTGTGAAAGTTTTAATAAACTTTGAAATTAAGTAAGCTAATCATATAAATTTTGACACACAAAGACTATCATCAACTCTAGTTCTACTTGTATGAAGCAGAATAGACACCCAATGCTTAATTTAGCATCAATTCCTAAAGTAATATAGCATAGCATAAGTAATATATCTAACATAAAGAAATAGTTGGACTCGCATCCTGACCCTTGTGCACCACAAAAAAACCGTTTTTCCTTTCACTATTGATTCCTTTTCCTTATTTAGCGATATGACTGAGCCCTTTTAATAGCTACTAGCAATAAATTACGTCGGGGCTTTTGGCGGGGCTTTGTGCCAATCGATACGCACCGATTTCAATTTGATTTTGCTGATCATACAGTGTAATCACATATCATGGTACTTTAGTGAACGGGGATTGGTTTAAGCTTTTTTATTTATAATGAAAAGGAGCATTATGGTTGAGAGTTTTGAGGGCTCCAAAGCGTCTGTGATAGTTTTTCTAGAATAAAGATTTGACCTGGTTTACCTGAAGAAGAGGTCTCAAAAATGCCTGAGGGGATTATTTTTCATAAACACCAATCCGTTATTGGGGACATTCTAAAAACAATTTTTAAAAATATCTATGGGAAACATTTTTCAAGTCAAATTATCTGTACACCTGAAGTAAAAAGTAATTAATGTTATGTGATATGAAAAAGTATAATATTCTTGTACACACACGTTGTACCGATGTATAATACTGGGCTTGTTCGATAGATAGGTCTCATGGAGTAGTTATTGGACCGCAAGGGCAGTAAAAGCTAATTGGCGGGGTGGCAGTTAGATACAGGGTTGCTAGATCTAAAAAAGAAAATATCTTTTCATTCCAAAAATAGTTTTTTTTCTTTAATTTTCACTCGAATGATTCTGTTGTAAAAAAGGTTGATAGCAGTGCCGATTAATTTTGTTTTAGTAGCAATAATTTTCCGGAGAAGGGGTAACCCTAGCACAGGGAAGGACGTAAACGGCGAACAGGGATTGCGAAAATTAACCTCTTCCGAGCGACGCAATTGGTGGGCTATGATTAGTTTGTAATTTGTAACGCCGCCACCGATTGTGGTCGGTTCCGATGTCGAGTTTTTGCTATATCAATGCTTAAACGACAGCGCTGAAACTATCGCATGAGCCGTATTAGCAATCGTGTCTCTTATTTGATTAAATTTGCTTATTATCCCTTCGCCATTAACTATTCATTGAAATCTACGTTAATTGAAAAAATATTTTAGGAAAAAATTCTCAGATATCAGTATTAGATTGCCACGCTCCATACCAGAATTTCAATGATGTAAAAGTAAATGCCCCAATATTTAATAATATTTGTTACAACGACAACAATTAGCCTAACCCAAAGTAAAAGCTGTAAAGCTTTTGTTATGGATACTAGAGATACATATATATTACATTAATACGTTATATTTATAAAAATATTTGAAATACCTATGACTCAGGTATAAGTACTCTTATTCATTACACAAAAATAGCCCCTTCCGGATTTCGAAACCAAGACCGAGAGTGCGAAAGGCGGGGTCGCCACCCTTACACAAAACGGTCGTCGTTTATGTTTAACACTAGAAGCGCCACCGTTCCATTTTTGTCCCACCCGCAAGTTGCATTGTCTCTAACTTTTTATTTATTCTACTGAAGACCGTGAAACTTTTTGACTTTTTATAATTTGTTGTCATTTTAAATTCATTAATGTTTTTTATTCAATAAAAACAAAAGTAAATAAAATAATTTCCGATTTACCTAGAATTGCCGCCGGGTCGGTTTTGTTCCGCCAAGATTCTAAGCAATAATTTGACATATGGTCATTGTTCTGGCTAACTGCGCGGGTGGAGGGGCGACTAAAACAGTTGAGCATTGTTTCTATTCACTTGGTCGTCGCCTGGCATAAAGAGACAACGTTTTTTGTTTTTACAAGCGTATTATAATTATGTCTACTAGTCAACGTGGCAGAATATTGAAACCACAAGAAATTGTGTCCAGTTTGAATGATATTTTAGAGGACGAATCAGATGGCGAGCCTTTGGAATCTTCTGACGACAACTATGAATTCGAAAACAGTTCCGATTCTTCTTTTGACGAATCTAATGAAACTATTCAGAGAGAAATAACTATAGGTAAATATTGTTTTATTTTACTCTATAGGAATACAGCGTTATTTGTTGTTTATTTATCTATGTATGTAGGTATTTGCATTTTGTTTTGTATTGGTATTTGTATGTATCTGTTGTGTTTAGCTGTTGTTTTATTCATTTTTATATTTCAGATGTAACAAGTTTGATGAGCGCCGTGACTGAAGTCCAAGAACAAGTGCCAACTCAAAGACGAGGACGAGGTCGAGGTGTTCGAGGCCGCCGCGGTCGGCCGGCTGTAGGTAGTACATTGCCAAACCCTCGTTTTGAAACGACACCAGGCTCAGCACTTGTTTCTCCAGATGGTACTGCCTGGACAGTAATTGAAGCAGGTAGTACACCTGGTAGGTACGGATGCCAAAATGTTTTTAGAGATCGCGTTGGGCCAACTCCATACGCTAAGCGCAACGTGGATGAAACTTGTAAAAGTGCTTGGCAACTAATGGTTTCCAAAAAAATTATGCAGCATATCTTAGAGTGTACTATGGAAGAGGCTCGACGAGAATTACAAGATGAAGACTGGTACATGACGATGGAAGAATTGGAGGCATTTATTGCTGTACTTTACATACGTGGTGCAATTGGTGCACATAACTTAGATCTGGATTCATTATGGTCGATAAAATGGGGTAATCCTATTATAAAGGCAACAATGTCTCGAAACCGTTTTCGTGAGATAATGAAGTACTTGCGATTCGATCATAAATCCAGCAGACGCCAAAGACTGACTGAATATAAGTTTGCTATGATTTCGGAAATTTGGTATGAATTTATTGCGAATGCACAAGCTTGTTACATACCCGGGCCGTACATAACGATTGATGAACAGCTTTTTCCATCTAAATACCGTTGCCGATTTACCCAGTTCATGAGCTCAAAGCCAGATAAGTATGGTCAAAAGTTTTGGATGGCTGTTGACAAAGATGCAAATTATATAATAAATGCGTTTCCTTACCTTGGAAAAGATGATTACAGACCTAATGAGCGTTTAGGTGACTGGGTGGTAAAGAAATTGATGGAACCTTACATCAACAAAGGCAGGAATGTTACTTGTGACAACTTTTTTACTTCCATTTTACTAGCGGGATATTTGAAGTCTAAAAACACTAGTATCGTAGGCACTGTCAATAGAGTTCGAAGAGAAATACCTATTTCCGTAAAAATGGCTAAAGAAGAATTATACAAGACGACTCTCCTAAAAACTGGTGACACAACTTTGACTGTTTATCAAACTAAGCCAAATAAAAATGTTTTATTGCTCAGCACTATGCATCAAGATATAACAATATGTTCTAATTCAAAGAAAAAGCCGGAAACAGTGCTATTCTACAACAGCATGAAATATGGAGTAGATGTTGTAGACTCGATGAGCAGGAAATATACAGTAAAGGCAGCTTCCAGACGTTGGCCAGTTCATACATTGTATAATTTATTAGATTTGGCGGCTATAAACGCATGGGTATTGTATAAAATTATCAACAACTGTAAAATTAAACGTAGAGACTTTTTATTGCAACTGGGAGAAGAATTGGGATCACAATACATGAATAATAGAAACAAAGTCATTCCTATAGTCATTCCAGAAAATCTACCAGAAAGACAGGAAAAACGTACAAGGTGTCAGGTCAAGTCAGAATGTACAAGTAATAAGTCATCTGTGAAGTGCCACAAATGTAAAAAAACTGTGTGTAATAAATGCACTGGTAAAGAATATTATTTGTGTAATATTTGCTATTCTGATAGTAAATAGTTTGGAGATTTTTAAAATTTATGACATTTAAAATTACTTACTTAGTTGATGATCAGAAATGCAAAAAGAAATTGATACGTATTTGTTATAAAAGGACTAATAATTTGATTAAAAACAAATAAATATAGTTTCAAGTAACTTACATAATGTTTTAATTAAAATTTCATACTTTTATGCTAATGAATGTTGTGAAAGGACAAAATTGTCACAGCGGCGGTTTGAGGGGGGTCATGAGTTTCGGCACTTCTAGTGTTAAATAATAAAAAATACAAAGAAAGTTGATTGTTCCATATAAATAAAAAAATTTAAAGCTATTATGAAATCCCTGTCATCTATTTATATATATATTGCCCGGAAGAATACAGTATTAAGTCAAAATTGGCCACTAACTGACTTAATGATACAGTTCGAATAAAAAAAGTACGTTCTACCTTTTAAATAAGATCGATTATGCCCCCTCGTTAGTTCGCCAATTACGAAGTTACCTTATTCTAAAGGTAGAACGTACTTTTTTTTATTCGAACTGTATCATTAAGTCAGTTAGTGGCCAATTTTGACTTAATACTAAATATATATATATGGGTTCTATTAATCCTAAATCTAAAAAAAAAAATATTGTGAAATGCTATATACGTTCGTAAAACTAATATACGAGCTCCGCTAAATATAACATTACTAAAAATAAGGTTTTTAAAAATTTACACTTAGTATGATCTGTTCACACAAACAAAATATATGTTTTAAAGAACTGTGTTTCCAGGTCATAAACAGTAACAAAAAAAATCAAATGAAATAATCTGTTTTCACACGTTTCTCTCTCTTTGTGAAAATGATCTTTAAATAACCATATTTATGTTAAACAATTGCTCTAAAACCTTTTTTTATTAATGACAAATGCTGTAATTGTTATACAGGTTGTAGAGTATTAAAAGACGAACATACATAAATACCTAAAATCACGCCTTTTTCCCAAGGAAAACCTATCACTTACTACGATGCCGACATACATCTCTAGCTTCTTCAATTGTCATCAGCCTTTTCATACACATTCGTCAGTTAAGGGACTTTTAACCTGGCCTTTTTTCAGGACATCATGTATTTGGTCCCTGAAAGTTCACCTTGGTCTGCCGTTACAGACTTGGCCATGCATATTTGCCTCTCTTTTATCACATTATTCCTTATTATATCCATCAAATTCACTCCAGCTATACTTCTTAAAGCTCTCATTTCCACTTCATTAATCATAAATTTGTGATCCTTCTGCCACATCCAAAATTCACTATCATACATTAATCTCGGTACCAACACGCCTCTATGCAAAGTCATTCGGGCCTTTTTTGACACCTTCCGGCTACTCATAAAGGCGTGCAAAGCCCCATTAACTCGATTTCCTGGATTCACTCTTTAAAGACGAACATTATTTGAAATATCAATACATTTTTTTTATTATAAAATTAAAACTCTTTATAAAACATACAGTATAAAATAATGTATGTAGTCTTATTTTTAATAAAAAAACAAACAAAATTTCAAGTTTAATCGTTAGAAATGAACTTTTGTATATGAACTATGACATCTTCTTAAGAAGAATGATCAAAACCATGTTTTCAATTTATGTTTTCTTTTTTTCAATAACATAACTTCAAATTGATATAAAATTATATTACGTAATCTATAAATATAAAAAATCCTTGTCACAGTGTATGACCGCGATAAAGTCGGAAACTATTCAACCGATTTTGATGATTTTTTTGATTTTGCTAAATTTGTTCCGACTTAGGACATAGTTAAGGTTTCACTTTGATTTATAATTATAAAAAACACATTGCATATTATAATAACTGAGCTACAGATTTTGATATATATCTTTGTAGATTTATCCAGTAAAGATACATGTACAGATCCAGTAGGACATAAAACAAAAAAAAAATATCCCTACAAAAAACAACCATCTCATTATAGGAACTGTTGATTAAAAATATTTACTTTACTCTACAATTGCAATTAGTGATTATCTGGACTCTGTAACAATATACGACTATGCAGCCAGTGCAATATCGTAAAATCCATTTCTAAAAGTAATGCAAAGATGTAAGTACATCAGACAAGTGAAGTTCAAATTGTAATTTTTTTATTTTTAATGATTCAACGATGGTGTACAGATTTTAGTACTTATGATATTTTGAATTGCTCAGAGTATGTGATATTAGAATTAACACCATGTAAAGAATATTTTTATAAGGAAATCATTTATGATATTTGACAAGCGGTTTTTAAATTACGAGAAAATAGAAGGTTCTACGTAAAAAAATCTCCGTTCGGTTGATTGCGCTACGTGATGTTCAGGGAGTGAATAAACAAGAAATATGCGGTCGCTTGTGTTTTGTTTCAGCCTTTATGAAGCCGGGTCTTTTATGGTTTATAGCTCAATATTATGGGCCGTAAAACGCCCGGCCCTTACTGTCTCACAATTGAGTCGTCGCAGAGTCCTTCCGACTCCTTCAGGACCTCTTTAATAATTCCACTTTCGCTGGAAAAATGGAAAATATTAAGACACTCGGATTTTCTATTTTGATTGACCGTTAGTTGTTTTCTGTGACTTTGTTTGCATTTATTTATTATGTTAAATATATATATAGTTGGTTTTTGAATAATTAAGTTTTATTTTACTGCAATGTGTTGCGTGAGTTTAGGTTGCTTACCCCAGGTCGTCCAATGTAGAGCCAGTAAAACCTATTTCGATTGTCAGCATTAACAACGGCAGCTGCTCTCAATAATTTAATGTAGAGAAGCTATTATATATAATTTATAAATACTAGCGTTTAAGTTACTTTAATCGAATTATTAGTACGTTGTCGTAAAGCTATAATTTTATTTAAATAACTTATTTTTATAAATAAACCCGTTCTCGTCAATTTAATTGGCGCAGCCGGTAGGATCCCAGTCGTTGGGTTCCTGATAGTTAAAGTTCAAAGTTATACTTTTGTTTTCTACCAACGTCCGTTTCAACGGTTTAACTGGGGTTGCCAAAGAATAAATTTATTAAGGCATCGATACCGGGAAAACTGAATGATACGTCTAATATTCCATATGATGGGTCTGTGAGTAAAAGTTTTCACTTTCCTTTCGTTTTCCTTTATCAAATTTTAATAAATATATGTGTTATTCGTTATTAGAAAACGCTTGGATAATATTAGAATAAAATTTTCACGTAATTAAGAAGATTTTTTTTACATTTAAAGGTCTGTATTGAGGAAGAATAAGTTTAACTGATCATTAAACTGACTTATTTCTAAAATTCTGTGTTTTATTTTTTACTGTATTTGTGTTTTTTTCTTGGAATGGATTAAGCGTGTACCGTCTGGGATAGTTAGCATCATTCCCGTATTTCAAGGCGATGCTAGGCAGCTGCCTTTGTTTGTAAGGAAATGTCAGTACATCTTAGAAATGTTTGGGGGAGATGAACTTCAAAACGAATATTTATTTCATGTAGTAGTAGTAGACTAGCAGGTCCAGCCGTGAGCTTAGTCGAGGAGTCGGATAACATAAACACATGGGATTATATGAAATCTCTTTAAAATCAGCTTTTTGGGAATTCGCGTACTGAAGAATGTCTTTTATTGGACAATATTAAGGGGAGAAAATTACTTAGAATTTTGTCGTAGAATTTAAAACATCAGAAGTATACTCCTCGCAAAAGTTAATGAGAGAATTTAAGATAATAGATTGCAGCGGGCTAAACAGGATATTTATAACCATACGTCATTGAATGTTTTTCTTTATAATTTGCCATCTTTTTTAGTACGGTTAGTTAGGTTGAAAAACGGACTAACTTAAGAAGATGCTTTAAAGCCTGTTTTAGATTAAGAAAACATCCAAACAGTTTATGATCAAAAAAATAAATTATAGAGATTTTAGAAATACACGCTTTAATAATACGCGTCAACCTAACATTCCAGTAAGTAATAGATCACAATTTGGTAATTATAACTTAGCTAATAATACACCGAATAATAATAATTCTAGGACTAAATTTTAACTTTTCTAACTCAAATAGCAGTTCTATCTTTAGCTCTCCAAATAGTTCTATACAATATCGGGATACATTAAGATCGTCAAATACTTTACGTAACAATCAGTGGAAACAACCGTTCAGGACGGGGCCGTTGCAAAGTAAACGTTTCGCGGACAATGCTTCATGCAATATAAGTGGCCACCATATGTTGGGTCAGGGAGCAACATTGACTTGACAATGCGAATAGCCAGCTCTGAACGAATTAATTATACAAATCACGGTAAACAAAATGTAAGTGAGCATGTATATAATAATGAGTCAATCGCGGGGCGGACACGAAACTGTTGGATTTTTTTTACAATGGCCTTGCGAATAGAGAAATAATAACATACAGTGTACACAATAGCAAATTAACACGTTGGCGTCTGCGGTTGGAGGAATATAATTTTGAGATTCACTATAAAAAGGGACCTCAAAATACTAACGCTGATGCACTATCTAGAATTAGAATTAATGCGATCGATGACGATTTAGTCTCAATGTTAACCGATCTAGATGTAGTTAAAGGAAAGTTAGAAGATGTATTTAAAGAGTCAGAAGACTTTCTTAAAACAGAAGCGATCGAAAATTCTGATTCTACGGAGCTACCGCCCATTCAATATCCAATAGGGAACATTAAGGGATGCCTAAATTAAATGAAGCCATTGACACAAAACTAAAACAAATAAAGGTGTGTTCAAATAGTTTTTGAAAAAATATTTCAAATTAAAAGCATAAAAATAATGGAGCTTCTAAATAAGGAACTTCACGTAAAGGATATCCTTGAAGAATATATAGATTTTAAGCATAAATATTATATATGTTACCGGCCAAACCCGATTTCAGGACAAACTAGTTTTGCCTAGGCTGAACTAGTTCTTCCTATACGCGATAGGATTAACTAGTATAGCCTAGTCCAAACTAATTTATCCTAAGCCCGATAGGATAAACCAGTTTCGCCTAGGCCAAACTAGTTAATTCTGATATAAATACGCACGCTCTAGGATGAACTAGTATGGCCTAGTCTAAATCCACTTAGCAGAGTCGAAAGTAAATGAGCAAACATGCCAGGACTCACTCGCCATTTGTTGGCGAGGCCAAGGCCTCGTTCGTCAAGGCTTGAGATATGTTCAGTCATAAAAAACCGCGCCTACCATTCAGGGAAAAGACAATCGCCATACAAGGCATTATTTGGAATAGAACCCAGAGTAGGACTTTCCACTACCTCTTTGCCGCAAGAAATCATAAATGATATTCAGGATGAAATTGATTTAAGGAAGGTAATAGAAGATGATTGCAATGTTAACCTAACAGAAGACAGTGATGATAACGTTGCTGAAGTTAGTAATCAAGAAAAAGTTTCTTCATCTGAAATGACATTCATAAAGCTAGAACAACTGCAACAGAAAATCTTGTGAAATAGGCAAAATGAAAGCTATTTCTGACAAGCTCATCCACCTGCCAACATTGGAGATAATGTGACTATACCGATTCCAGATGTTGACAAAGGTAAAGGTGATCTCAGAAACATGATTGGAGTTATTCTTCAGAAAAATGACGAAGGTTTTTACAAAGTTAGCACCAAACATGGTGTACTTCAGAAACTATATTGCAGGTTTTATAGTAGTTTAGTAGATAGTTTGGCCTAGGTCTATAAGTTAGGCACAAAATAGTGCCTTAAAGAAAGTTATAGACTTATAAACAGGAACTGGTGGTACAGAATACATATACAGGAAAACTTGTGAGTTATGATTATGAGCTTGTATGATACTTGTGAGCTTATTATAACTGCTCAGCACTATAAATATATTTCAATAATTGTTATCGGTGAGTCAACTGCTCTACGCGCTGACTCTGGTAAGAAATAAACTCCGAACAAAACAAATAAAAAGAGACAGACAGTAAATTTAAAATAGGAAACAGAGACAGACAGTAAATTTAAAATAGGAAACGAAGAGAAAAGAAAATATGAAAAATGGCCAGAGAAGAGCGCAATGAAAGCAACGAGTCGCCAATATAGCTATGGCGCCTCGTTACAGGCTAAACTGGTTTATCCTATCGGGCTTAAGACAAATTAGTTTGGACTAGGCTATACTAGTTAATCCTATCACGTATAGGAAGAACTTGTTTAGCCTAGGCAAAACTAGTTTGTCCTGAAATCGGGTTTGGCCGGTAACATACATATTTCGAAGACCTTGATTAAGACCCATTTTTTCTAGAGTAGTAATACAACTATATAAGAAAGGCACGGTTAATTAAGTCAAATGTACAGAGTGCGTAATAAATTTGATAGATTCAGAAACTGGCCAAATAGAGCTTACAAGTAAATACCACGAAGGTAAAACGTGCCATCGAGGTATAAACACAACATTTGCGAAACTTAATCAAAATTATTGGTGGAATAATATGAAAGAAACTGTCACTGTTATTATAAATGGCTGTGAAAAAAGTAAAAAGCTAAATACCAAAGGATAGCTATTAAACCTCATCTTCAGTTGACACAAACACAAGATGCACCACTCCAGGAGGTTTTCATAGACCTTTTATTTATTGAAGGAACATATTATTTGAAAGATGCTTTTAAGTAGCTTTTCAGTTAGCCGAAGCCATATTTATACTAAATATAAGTAGACCAAAAGTAGTAAGAACACTAATTAAGTATTGAAGTATGAATGGAGTTCCTCATAAAATAAATAGCGACTCGGGAGCAGAGTTTAATAACGAGCTCCTGAAAGAACTATTAAATCTCTATAAGATAAAAGGTACGCCTAATACTGGGAGTATAATCCTAGGTCAATGGCAATAGTCGAGAGATTTCATTCGACGGTTATTGAGATATATCGTATGATAAAGTATGAAATTAGTGATTAATATGACTGTTGTGTGATGACGTACGCCATATTGGCACATGCAACTAACTTCACACCATTCGAAGCAGTATTCGGTCATACAGAGTCCGGTAATTTATTAATTATAGATAAAGGAAAGAACATTTTACAAAATTTTGTACAGGATCATAGGAAATATTAAAGGTTTTGTATGAACATATAAAAGAAAAATTAGAGTCAGATAAGAGAGTAGCAAGGGATAAGAAAGGTGAGACACCACCAGAAATTAAAATTGGCGATAAAATATTTATGAAAACTCCAGAACTAGAAATGCTAGATCAAAGCAATCTTTCTAAAGCAAACTGGCAGGACGCTGTGGAAACTGCGGTGTACATCAAAAATAGGTCTCCACACCGTGCTTTAGACGATGAAACTTCACATGAAAAATGATACAGCGAGAAACCTAATATTAGGGGTTAAAGTATGAAATTGCCGATTTGTACTGAAAATCTATATTGTTTATTTTTTAAATTTTTAACAAATTTATTTAATCAAAATAGTTGCCATTATTATCTATACATTGCTGCCATCTAATGGGAAGGTCATTAATGCCTTTGCGATAGAATTCCGACGATCTAGACTGCACAAACTGTGTGAAAGCATTTTGTACTGCCTCCTGGGAAGAAAACTTCTTGTCACGTAGATAATTGTCCAAATCACGAAAAAAATGGTAGTCCGTTGGAGCAAGGTCTGGTGAATACGGAGGATGACGAATGGTTTCTAACTGCAGTTCCTGAAGGGTCAAAATGGTTTCTCGTGCTGTGTGAGGTCTCGCGTTGTCGTGGAGCAATAATGGTGAAGATCGATTCATGAGTCGGGGCTGTTTTACTGCTAGTTTTGTCAACATGGTTCGGAGTTCGGCACAATAGACATCTGCCGTTATTGCTTGACCAGATCGGAGAAAACTATAGTGAATAACACCATGCTGAGACCACCAAACAGTTACCATTACCTTTTTATTGGTAAGTTTTGCTTTAGGACACTGTTGTGGCATTTGACCTGGGGTCAGCCATTGCATTTTTCTTTTCCGGTTATCATAAAGAATCCACTTTTCATCACATGTTACAATTCGATCCAATATTCCTTCATTTCTGTACCGGTTCAACAAGGCAACACAAGTTTCAACACGCGTTTCTTTCTGCAGATCAGTCAAATCATGAGGCACCCATTTTTCGTATTTTTTTATTTTATTGATTTGACGCAAGTGAGTCAATATTGTGGGTAAGGTAACGTTAAACCATGCCGCTAATTCCTGGGTACTTTGACTAGGATCGGCTTCCACTATCTCTCTTAATTCATCGTTATTTACCTGTGTGGGCGGTCTTCCTCGTGGCTCGTTCTTTAAGTCGAAATTTCCATCACGAAAGCGTTTAAACCAAAATCGCACGGTGCGTTCATTAGTAGACCCCTCTCCAAACGCAGCATTGATATTGCGGGCTGTTTCTGCCGCGTTAGTTCCGCGTCGGAACTCGTATTCAAAAATAACTCGAATTTTCGCAGTATCCATCTTTCTTGTCTAAATTGAATAACAAAAACAATTGAAAGTCGATATTCAAATGTTTTACATTTTTTAAAAAAAGAACATCATAGAAACCATTTAAAAAAAGTTTCATTCGAAAACCTCAAACCATGAAGATTCTATGTCAATTCAAAGAACCTATTGCAATAAAACGGCAATTTCATACTTTAACCCCTATTATTTCTCACTAAAAAGTGTTCGAGTGTAGGGCTCTTGTGCATATCCCTTCATGTCAACGCTCTAAGTTAGATTTGAAAGCCGCAGAATTTATTTTTGTGGGTTATTCTGACGATCCAAGGACCTATTTTTTCAGGGATACGCGATACCCGAGAAAATTAATCAAAGAGAGAGACGCTACATTTTTTGAAAATATTTTTACTGATTTGATAATCAACACTTAAATGCTTTATCTGAAACTCTCATGTCCGAGAAATGTACTCCTTTGATAAATATTGAGATTTTAATGCATTCATCTGGTGTTGAAGTAACTGAGGATAACAGTGAAAATTCTTTAATAGAAGACACCAGTGGACATAATCAGGAAGATGTTGTTTCTTCAACTGAACCATCTCATGACAACATAACTAACGCAATAAATCGTTACCCAAAAAGAGATCGTAAGCCTCCTGATTTCTTTTCTTATAATATTTTGGTGTCTAATTTTGTAGATGAAGAGCCAAAATGTTATTAAGATGCTATAAACAGGGAGGATAAACATTATTGGATCTCTGCTATGCGGGACGAATATAACGCGTTAACAAAGAAAAGTAGGTACACAGACAATAGTTGATAAACCTAAAAATAAATCGTGTATCAAATCCAAATGGGTATATAAAATAAGAAGAGATGCTTCAGATAATATTTTAAAATATAAGGCGAGTTTAGTGGCCAAAGGTTTTACGAAAGTGTATGGCGTAGATTATTTTGAAACTTATGCGCCTGTTCGCTGCAGCATTCGCTGTTCAAGAAAGCTACAAAATTCGCCATATGGATGTCGATACGGCTTTCCTTAATGGAAACTTGTATGAGGAAGTCTACATGTTACAACCAGAAGGCTTCATTGGTGAATTGCATTGTGACAAAGTTTGTTTATTAAAACGTATCATTTATGGCCTCAAGCAGGCGCCGAGGTCTTGGATCATTAAATTATTTCCCGCAATGTGAAGAAGTCAAAATTATAGGAGAATGTAGTAAAAACAATACCGAAGCTAGAAAAACGAAGGTAGCAATTAAAATCATTAAACGCCCTCCACAGGTGGCTCGTATTGGTGTTAGCTCTCACCAATCGGACACACGGTCTAAATATTGAAAGACTAGACCTGAACCCCGGAATAGCGCCGATTTGGATTAGAACAACGGCGATGAAGGTTGAAACACTGGAGTGTAATTAAGACGATAGACTTAGATTTATTAGAAATACGGGTAAATTGTAACATAGAGGAGTGTTAGAAAATTAAGAAATTAGCTTCAAGAAATAGTGAATCGCGTAGGGAATTATTTAGTTTAATGATTCATCTAGAATCTTTAATTTCCTTAACACAAAAAAGGCTATCTCAGGTTTTGCCTACATATAGAGTTAAACGCGGATTGTTTAACCAACAAAGTTCCTTAATAAAAAATATTTCTGGAAATCTGGACCAGGAAGATGCCTTCAGATTCAATAAGGAATTAAACAATCTTCAAAACAAAGAACATTGCATAGAAAATAAAATGTCGTTAATGAAAGTAGCCTTAGATAAACTAGTTAATGTTATTAGCGATATAATGTAAATTTAAAAAATAATATGGCCGAAGCGATGATTGATAATCAAACTATTATCTTCAACTCACTTCGATCAAGTTTTAAATAATTTTCGAACCCTTTATCAAATTATTTACGAAGTAGAAACTGTAATTGCTTTTAGTAAACTTCATACGCCATATAATTTCATTATTAATTCAATTAAGGTAGTTAATATACTACTGGAAAAAGAAAAACACGCAAATCTTTTATATAAAGTAAACATTGAAAACAAAGTTACAATAGAAAAAGATATCGAAATGAAAACATACATGAAATAACACAAATTAATATTTATTTTAGAAATACCGTTGATAGAAAATAACACATACATTTACTATAAAGTAATGCCAACTCCAATTTACAACCCGTCCTTAGAAAACCCTCGTCATTATTTTATAATATACCTTCCTTATAGTGAAAATAATGACATATACGCCAGTGGTACAACCCTGCCAGGAAAAAGAGAATGGACGATATCTTTGTGAAGATGACGACATGGCACACTACGCCGGCGAACTCTGTATCGAGCAACTCATGCTACTGAAAAACAACTACAACACATACATACATACATACATACAACACGAGGTCACAATAGAGAAGGAGAAAATCTAACCCATCACCAAGAACCGGTGGATGCTCTATTTGGAGGACAACACTATTGTAACAGAGAAATGTCAGAACGAGTTAAAAAGACACGCAATGTACCACCTACCTACATTTTAACACGATCAAAGTGTTGCGAATTACAGATTGGCGATACACTTTTAACACCTCTCACAAACGTGTCATACATAGCCATCAGCCTGCGACAGATCCAGCTTCCAGCACTGAACGAGCAGCCAGAAGTCGGAAACGCGTCAACTTGAAGAATGTGAACCTAAGAGACGTTAGTGGTGTGATGAACAATTTAAAGTACATAGACCTAAAGTATGATAGTGCCAACATAATTATAACAAAAAACGAAAGTGCATTGACCATTAGTGCTTTTATATTACTAACAATTTTTAGTTTTAGTTATTGTTTTATAGATAAAGAAAATTTTAAAGAGCACCTGTGCTACTCTTAGCAAATATCTCTTTCCACCCCATACAATGACCCCAGGTCATCCATTGTAGAGTCAGAAAACCTATTTCGTTTGTCAGCATCAGCAACGGCAGCTGCTCTCAATAATTTAATGTAGAATAAGTTTTTATTTTTGTATAAATACTAGTGTTTAAGTTAGATTCATCGAATTATTAATACGTTAAAGTAACGCTGTAATTTTATTTAAATAAATTACTTTTTATTTATAAACGCGTTGTCGTTAACTTAATTCGTGCGTCTCAAACTTCTTGATGTCAAAATCCTGTTGACCGAGACATGACACAAATACGAAGGCAGACAGTATAGTCTTCGGCAAACTCTACATACTCTCAACAGATTATAAATATTTCGATTTGTTAGGAATAAAAAGACAAATGCCTCGTGATAACAAATAAAAATAAATGTGATGAGAATATTGTCAAAATTGTATTATAAAGTTCAGTAAATAAGGATATTCACTTTAATTTTCTTATGTGTTAGTTATTTGTTATTAATTAAAATTATTTACTTATTGTTTTATTTGCATTTTATTATTTTAAGTCATAGATAAAGACCATAGAGCAGGTTACGCTGATGATGCGACCTGCAATACATACAAATATGTTTATAGACGTCATATAATACAAGAACGCTTGTAAACATAAGTGACGACGGGTCCTAAATGACACATCTACAAGTTAGGTATATAGAATTTTCTAGAATAATCTATCTTTATATTTTTTGTGCTTAGTTAGTTTACAATATTTTTTTTTTTGGGTTTACGTTCAAATATTATATACGTATTATTGTTATATGTTTTTATGTCATATTTATATTTCTTTCATTCTGACAAGATATTTTTTCAGTGTTCCTTTTTAATCACATAAAGTATATACACACGAGATTCATGTTTCTAGTTGTGATGGCATACAGTCGAATGGAGTCCTGATTGGGCTTATGAAACATGAACAACCATTATCACTTTCTTCGAATGTACAAAATATCATATTACTGGGATAACCGCAAAAGCACTCAACAAATGCTAGATTAAATGCGTTGCGTTATTATTTTATATGTCTCTATGAATTAAACGCAGTGGAAATTGCAACGTGAGCACCAAACGAAATATCGAGTAAACAAAGAAATTGCCGTATGCTTTATAAGCAGTGTTTGTAGCTAAGAGAAGCTTATTTACCTTTCATCCTTTATCAACAACTTGGTTGACCTCTTGTGAGGTTGACCGTGTAAGTATTTGTTTAGTTTCTATTTTATATAAAAGCTCAATCTAATATTCTTTTTAATCACGTCCAGATTTTTATGAAAACAACAAATCTTTTGTTAAGCCGCCTTACTAAAACTAGACAACATGAAAATAAATACTTTAGTGCCTGCGTATTGCTGATTCAGGGATTCCCGTTCCGAAACCGTTTTTAAAAAGATTATTATTATCTTCGAAGCTTCGCTGATAGAAGCAACGATAAAATTCATCCCTGACTTGAGAAAATTGTTTGAAAATGTTAGATATTTTATGAAGGACGGATTCATACTTGATTTGAAATAAGCCGTGATGAAGCGAAAGGCGTCGCGAATGTGATTGATTTGAATTTCGACAAAAAAATTACTATTACTGACACTGGCTTTGATTTAGTGACAATTTACTGAAGAAATATTATTTTTTTATCTGTATTTCCTATTGTTTCTTTTTAAAATAGACAAGACACAACTTTCACCAATAGTCCCCAAATATAATTAGTAGCGCTAAACTCACAATTTTATACCTTTCAACATCAAGTAATTGCCAGAAATGTAATGATATTTTAATCTTGTTAAATCCCAATCATAATCAGTGAACGTGGTCGAAAGTTGAGCTAACTGTTATTAATTATTAATCCATCCTAATAAATTTATGAAGAACTCTGAATCTTTCTTTTATATTATTTAAATACATTTTTCATAATAAATTATGAGCCTTCTTTATTTTATCTAAATTAAAATAGGCATATAATGATTCAGAATATAAGAAGTTATATAATTATGTCAATCAATTTCCTTTATGTATGAGTTTTTAAACCTCTTTAAAAAGGTAAAAACAAAATGTCAAAGCAAGCGATTCATTTCCTTTTTTTAAACTGACGCGACTGTAAAAATTTTTGCCACCAAACTGCTGTCATCAAATTGTCAATTTTATATTTTTATGCGGTAATATCAACACTTGTAACACTTTATACATTATACTACTTAGTACTTACTAGTTTAAAATGTCTCGATTAAATAAAAAGGAAGTCATTGCAATGTCAAACGTCACTGTATACGAAATTTTCTTAGGTGTGACATTCATCTACATAATTATATAAAGATGTTTTAACTTATACCAGATTTAACAATGTTAACACTTTCAGACTACGTTCATCGTAGCGCAATCAACTACCGTCAGGAAAAGCTTTTAATTAGCTAGGAAATCACAGATCAATAATTTGATAAATTGTGATCGCGCTGCACGGTGGTTTAAGCATTTGCTTCCAATCGCACGGTTATTGGTTCGAGATCCGCTACGATGATTACGCTCGTGTATTTCACGAAGCGTGCAATATTGTCGCAATTAGGCAATGTTGAAATATTTTACGAATTCATTAATAAAATAAATTTAATTGCTTCCATGAGGTATTGTCGTGATACTGTTTTACTTTTTAGCGTTTAATTTTGCCCTATTTTGGCTTCAATTACTATCGGAGGTACATACCTAGTATAAAAATATAAGAAACAAGATAATTCAATCAAAATATTTTTTACGGCTACGTCGAAGATTTTCTTTTCTTATTATTTGTTTTGCAAAGGATACAAGGTTACAAAAATATTTTATCCTAAGACCTCCTAGGGTTTCGACCAAATGAATACAATTTGCTTATTATTAGGACCGAATTGAAAAAAATATATCAGAACTCTGAAGTAAATTTACATGTTTTACACATGGCTGGTGACTAATTTGAAAAATTACTATTATATTAAGACTTAAATGGTATATTTTAATGTACAATGTAGAGAAAGTATAATAACATCAAGCAATCGAAGGCAATTAATAATAATATTAAAAATGATATTTCTTTTCATAATCATATTTATTAATTATTCTAGTCCATAGTTAACACTATAAGACTTCTATTATCAATACTAGAGAAACGGATAGACATACATATATAAACTAATATTTGCAGATTGCTCAATTCCATACAAATATCAGCCCATTCCGGGACTTCAACTCAGTCATTTGACTTTGAAAATAGGGTCACTCGGGTCACTCGACCGCCACATTTTTCAGCACTTTCAGTTTTATGAAATTCTTGTGGATATTTTTCTCCTCCTTTCAATTACAAGCGTTTTAAAACATTTCAGTCCATAAGTCTCAACTCCTCAAACTTCGTGATTTTCGACTATGAGAACAGTTACAAATTTGCTCAACTTCGACGTCAAGTACCATTATATTAGTTAAATTCCGAACCGAATACCGTTGCTCTCACACCGTCAAAAGTTAGTAAAGTATCAGTTTTTCTGAGCGTATTTTCTATATTTTCCATTATTATAAAGAAATTTTTTAAATTATTCGAACTTTTCTCTCTGCTGCTTGCAGGAGCTTCTGGAGTGTAGTTCAAAATTTTTAATGAAGTAATATTGAAGTTTAAACAGAAAGATACTCTGAAGTTTACTTTGAAGACTTCGACGTAATGCGTTTTCGCTTAGTATGTGAATACTACATATAAAAAAATATATAGAATAACTTTTATATGTGATTACCAGCAAATATGTTACACAACTACGTTATTACAATTATTAACATTGTGGAAAAAATGCATACCACTTGTGCACAATCAAATTAAAATTATAATAATCATCCGGTCAATAGTAAGCACCTGATGACATAGCCAGTCACGCGGACCCAATGAGGATTACTTGGTGATCTAAATTACAACAACATGTACCACATTTTTCACTTGTTTATTTTAAAGCTTCGAAATGATATTTACACATTGATAGAAGCTAAAAAATAATATTTTTTCTCTAAGAATCACTGCCGTTTTGTTATATACTTTTAATATTTTGTACAGAGTTCTTGTGGTGACTAATAGTCTTAAGTCACAGAGTGAAACGCTAAGTTTGACCAAATTACGTCCGTATTTAAGCAACGATAAACACTTCTTTATCTAAGCAAATAGTATCAGATGGAGCGCGCCAGCGACGCAAATGCTCGTGCACAGAACCTATGCTCGTTAAGATTTAAATTAACTACACTACGTCGTAGTCTATTTTCATTGACGTAAGGGTAAATACTCAAAAAATATTTTGACACAAGTCAAAATGAGACTAATACACAAACTCAATTTGTGTAAATGGGTTATAACAGTTTTACTTATTTGGCTTTAGAGAGTAATAATATCTCATATCATGGATCTGTAGGACTGGATGTGGCAAATTATAGAGCTTTAAACTATTTCGTACCAGATGATGGTGGAATAACTTTAAAATAACTGATAGCTGGTGGCCAGCCGTAATTCCGTCATTCTCAAGCTTATTACTTCCGAACATAATGCCAAAATACCCTTATTTTTGCATTATGGCAACAGCTTGAAAAACAGGACAATAATGATTTATAGAGCCCTAAGAAAGTGTTTAACTGTGTGAAATACAACAAAAGTAACAAATGACTGCTGAAAACTTGATTTAATTATTTAACTATGAAATGACAATATCATTTAATAAGTCCTAAACAAAAATTTAAAACGTTTTAACGAAAGGTAATATTTAATTTAGACTTATCCAAAATTCAGTTGAAACAAATAAACAACATGTATGTAATAAAAATCACACAATTGTAAATTATTTATATTTAATATATAAGTAAGTATAGTTAATATAAGTTTTAGTAAATATTTAATATATATAATTTATCTCATTGCCCTGTTTCATACTGGTCCAGATCATTTGATGTAGATGATACATCTCTATTGGGCTGATTATAAGGTTCTTCCAGCTTCCTGTATAACTCCTGGTATTGAACCTAAATTGCCTCCGAGTAACATAGACTGATTAAGTAGTAGTTTAAATGCTAATATGTCTAGGTATCAGTGCTGTATATGCTGGTTGCTAACATTGGAATTCAATTCGTATATTTTATTCCTTCAACGTCGAGAAAATTAACGATTTGTGGAAAATATTTTATAATTATAATTCAGACTATGACTGTTTTAAATTAAAGAGGATCAGGGCTATCAACTTTTATATCCCTATATTTATTCACTATTACCTATCACTAGGCAAATTAGTTTGAATGTAAAAAATACTATTATTTTACCTATGTATTAACATCAGATAAATTCAAAAGCAGCGAATGTTGTTTCATAATATGATCTCAATCGCGTAAATCTCAGTAAATTTGATTGCGTTAACTTAAGCTTAATAACAGAAAAACTATATACGAAGACAGGTAAACTACTTTCGTACACCTGCATTCATGTACATGAAACAGTTAGTAAGTCTAAAACAGGTGTTGTAGTTGAGTGTTATCAAACAAGGAAAAACAGTCTATTGTGGTCAACTCAACAAAAAGTAACATGGTGACTGTAACTCAGTAGGAAGCTGTGACTTGGTCATGTGCTAATTCCTCAGATCTGAAGATGTGCATTGCCTTCGATGAATTATGTTTAGATAGGAATTTGATTTTAGACTTCTTATATAAGCCAAAGATTTACAGTTTTCGCCCTACGCTGTTCCGTAATACACATACAAAGTCGCTAACACTTTTACGAACAAATATGCGCTAGTTTCACTTTTTTATCTAATATATTTTTCCTTGATAATGGTAAGAAAATAATTATACATTGTGCCATGCAAATTAAGGAAAACCATAAGCGATAAACAGAAATTGGATAATCTACCTGAATTTGCTACTACACATGTTACGTGATCTATAAACCACGTTTAACTTGTATTACACAACTGAACACCACACCCGAGTTTGAAATAGAGCAATGTAGTTCTTATGGTTAGAAGAAAACAAGTTGTCGTGTGAACTCGTGTGACGACTTCACTTCAATAGAATGCTGCCACTATTCATCCAGTTGTCTACCTACACCCGCAGTAGTTAAAATGAAAGCCTTTTAACAATGATCAATGATCCGATCAATATTCAGAAATTGCGTTTTAAAAAATAACTTTAATAAATTTTATACACCTATAATAATCTGAGGCTCGTTTATGGTGATCATAAATCGATTTGGCAAGATAAAAGGAGAATGTCCATGGCTAGTACTTTCGTATGAATGATTTTCAAACATAAATATCGACTAAAATATTTAAAGTCATATTCCTATAAGATTAAAAAATTAAATGTTTATTATAACTTAATTTTATCTGAACCTTAAACTAAAAACCTTAAAAATATATAATATAATAACTAAAATGTATTACTAAAAAGAGTCCCTTTAGGCAAGGTTGCGAAGATACTGGCAGCGTTCCCCCTTACGAAATAAAGTACAGTAAAGTACGTCAGTATTTTTTTAAACTTTTCCTTTTGGGGTTATTATTCTTACTATAATTAGTAGAGCAAGTATGTTACTGGACATCCGTTTTACTTAATAATAATTAAAACATTTCATCATTTATCAATCGATTAAGGATTAAATATTATTTGTGTACATAATTTTTTTGCAAGTGTCTCCATTTTTTTATATTAGTAAAAAATAGAGATTTATTCTTGTACTCAAAACTAGTATTGACCAATAATAAAAAGAAGAAATGATATTCGCATTTTTAATCACAATTTTAAAATTGATTACGTATAAACTAGGTGAATCACTACTTGTATTATTGTAACTGATACTCGACCGTCGCCGGTGTTCTGTGGTTGTGTTACTTGTACTTGTTGGTGTGTTGATTTAATTGTGTTATGTTTAATTAATAAGTAAATGCCCTTCCCTATTGTAATTATCAATTGAACACACTGCGCCTTTCAAATAAAGGGTAGGGTTTTAGGCTTATGGTCCTGAAATTGACTTAAAATTAACATTATTATGAATCTGAAACTAATGAATCATCGAAATCGATTTGATACTCTTATTTAATTTATTCCCAGCTTTAATGTAAAAAGTTACTCATTTTGAAATTGGTATGTTATATGTACTACTATAATGTAGACCGAAGATAACAGTTAATGGCACTGTAACGTCAACAGTAAACGAATAACGTTTTAAGTATACACTGAAGCTTGTTCCTTAAAGTAGTTTATCTGATTTTTTAGTTTAGATTCGTTATAGAAGCTCTAACTATTGCTTGTAAGTGTGTCGATCTTCTATTGATCAAGTAAGCATGTAATTACATCTTTCTACTAAACTAAAATGTTTTGAACTTGTTCCACCTAAGTATATACCTACCTATATACCTATAATATAAATTGTCTATTTTTGGTTGACTATTTTCCTATGAATTTATGAGCTAGCAGAACTACAATTTGTTAATTCCATCCAAGCACGAATGCGACTCTTTCAACACGGCTACATAAAGTCCATATTACTTTGGGGTTGCTATAACCTAAAAACCTATTTATTTTGATCATTATCTCTGAACTCCAAAAATGAAAATTGACTAAAGCTAGTACGCTAAATTCATTAAGATAGCATTGTATATAAAACTTTCATCCATACTGTTTGGGCAATCTCCTTTGTAGGAATTTTCTTTTTATGTGGTATGTTTACACTTAAAGCAGCAAAATTAAGTTGTCCACGTAATATTGATTGCAATTTTGTCATAGAAAGCATCTTCATTCGTTTTTGTTTCTGTTCTTTGATACTCTAACCCACGCAGTTTTACAGCTCAGCAAAAATAAATTAAGCTAATACAATGTTTTGTTTACGGTGGGATGAGGCGTACGATCAAGGCACGGAGTCTAAAAATAAATTAATCTTTATTACAATGACATGAGGTAGGCCAGTACATCAATAGTTATTTATTATACAAGAGTGGAAAGTTCCTTTTTAACCGCGTGCTCGATTTGGATGACCGAGCAAGCGAAGGATTCTAAAGTTGAATCACGAGCGCAGCGAGTGATTCTAAATTAGAATCCTGAGCGTCAGCGAGGGAAACAAACGAGCACAAGGTGAAAAATCTTTCCACTCGAGTGCAATACGTAACTTTTCATCCCACCTCAGCGAGGAAATGACAAAATGAAAAAGAAAACAATTTATAATGACAAAATATTTTTATTTCAATTAAAACACATTAAGATAATCTATAAATTGAAGAAAATAATAAGAAGTAGAAAATAATTAGGAAATATTAAATGTAACGTTGCTACAGTTACTTATGTTAAGTTTAATATTTTTGTTAGGTAATGTTATGTTGGTGTTTGTGAATTGTGCGCTGTTTTGTGGTAAACTATCAGTAATTTTAAATAGTTGTGCCGATTCATTGGATTCTATTGGCGTAAATGTTGGCGAGAGAGGGCTATTGTTTCCAATCTTATGGGGGCTCATTTTAGATGTAGAAGGGCGAGACCAAGAATCTGACAGAGGTTCTTTCAGCGTTATGGCCTCCACGATACTATTACAAATTTTTGATTTACTTTGGATTGAATCCTCTATGTATCCCTCTACAACCGAATTAGACTTCCAGCCTCCATGGCGCTTAAGCGATAGAAGATCAGCCCCTGATTCGGCCAAAAGTGTGGCTGAGGTTCTTCTAAAACAGTGACCGGTGTATAACGGGGGTTCTAAAAGTCCGAGAAAAGTTGCTATTTCTCGTGGAATACTGCCAATTTTATTCTGACCCATAGGTTGTCGGATACACTTTCCGTTGCGATATTGTAGAAAAAATCGTTCAATTGGGGTGTTAGAAGGACGTAAAGCTTGATATTTCTGAACAATGTTTACATATTCCTTGCGAATAACGAAGTTGCGGTCTTTTTTTGTCTTGGTATTTAGTACATTAATTAATAGCAATTCATCAGAATTATGAGAATATTTTGATACGTTATTGACATTAAGTAGTGTAAGTTCATTTGTTCGACATGCTCCGGTTATACCAATAATAAGAACAACCTGTAACAAAAGAAGTATTTATAATCGTAAATAAATTAATCAAATTAAAAATATTGTAAGTACTATGTACAATTTTATCAACAACAAAAAATTACACGTATTGACTTACTTTTGCCGCTAAATATACGGAATCAGGTGCTTTATTAATAAACTTTGCAATTTCAGATGCTGTGAAAACCTTCGATTTTTTTGGCTTATAACCAGATGAGGCTCTTTTTAAAAATGCCACTAATTTATGATAGGTGTCGATATGAACGTCTTTCTTCATCTTAATTGTTAATTTTAGCATTGAATACGTACTCCATAGCGTGCTTGCTTTCTTGGTCTCAGATAATTCTATAAAATATGCCAGCAAAACGTTTTCGGAGAAAGTTTTTGCTCCTTTAGCTAGTCGCCACATGTTAAATATATCGTACTGTTTCAAATACTTCTCTCGTGATTGCTGAGGGAGAAGGCTCATTTGCGCATTATTAACTGTTTCAGTTAACTCAGTTGGCGTTAGATAAACTTCATCGTCGCTAATGTCACTCATTTTAGTTGATTTTTTTGTACAGTTTTTAGGTTATGTTAATTATATTAAGCAATAAAACGTGAAAAACTAGAATGGCGCGAAGCACGCAAATAAAACAAAGAAACCAAGAAGGTTCCAAATTTAAATTTTTTCACAATTTAAAAAGTTCTTATCATAAATTTGGCACCATAGAGGTTACATTAAATAGGTTTAATGACGTTTTGAATTTACAATTATATTGAGTACTCATTATATGTGATGTTCTAAATTCAAATCTACTTTGCCGCTCAAGCGAATAAAATAGAATTTTCCAGCCAGATTTCGAAGCGCAAAATTACACTTTCCGAGGTGGTGGGATGAAAAGAGTATTGTTGTACTGTCAACTGTACAATGCTAGAACAACACGCTTATTTTTAAGCTTGATTTTTTTTGTCAGACTTTTGGTCATAATCCCTATGATTAATATTTAATATAATTTTTATATGTTTTATGCATTTTCAATGCCATCTTATCAGATAAATTATTATAATAGAAAAATACTAGAAAAAATCCACTCGGGTCACAAGTGAATTCTCAGGCGCGAAGTCGATTTTTTCTAGTATTTTTCTATTATAATAATTTATCTAAAATTTCTTAGTTTTATATTTGTGTCCTCAGCAGAGACAGCGCCGTTCTGTCGACCTAACTGCGCTGGGTTACAATTACACATTTTATGCACATCATAGGCAAACAGAATAAAATATATTCTAAAATGTTTGGGTTTTCCTCGTAGAACTTGAAAAAGAAGATTTTCCAATTCAAATTTAAGCAGAATTGTGACATCCCTCTGAATAAGTCTCTAGTCCAAATATTACATTTACAAATTTTTATAGATGCAGTATACCCCGACATCAAGAAATTCTACGAAAAGGACTTTGATTTGTTGTGTTCTAGGGCAATAGTGTCACCTAGGAGTAATACTGTCAACAAAATAAACAATCTGAGTATTCAAAAAGTCCCCAGCTAAATAAAAAATCACAAATCTACTAATATCGAATGCGCAGTCCATTATCCATAGAAAATCTTAAATTAACTTTACCCTTCTGAACTGACACCACACGAATTGACATGAAAAATCGGAATTTCAATCATTCTTTTGAGAAAGGAGACCGGCGAATTTGGGCCTAACTTGTACACGAATCGGACATTTACTAATATTAATTGTATATTTTTTAATAATTTATGGTAACCAAGTGCAAGTGCCATGAGTCGCTCCGTGATCATGGCACTTGCAACAGTGCCGAAATATCGGAAACTCAATAACAAGGTACATGGTAGCAATCCCGCAAATAACTTATATTATTTCCAATTAGTTTACAAACCATACATTTTAATAGAAAAGATATTAAGTAAAAATCGACTCGTGTCACAAGTCTAAAGGGTGCTCGTAAGGCTTGGTAGCTCAATTGGGAGAGCAGTGGACCGCATAGCCAATGATTGCGGGTCCCGCCTGAACCTTTACTTGTGAGCCGAGTCACTTTTTTCGCTTAAAATATGTTTTACAAGATAGCATTGAAATAATAAAAAGGCTCAGGCGGGACCCGCAACCTTTAGATGTGCGGTCCACTGCTCTCCCAATCGAGCTACCGAGCAATTGCAGGTTGGGATCCCTAGATTAATTTGTGAGCCGAGTCAATTTTTCTCTAGTATTTTTTTTCTATTAATATTCGTCGCACAAGATAGCATTAAATATATAAAAATCAGAACTTCCATTACTTAAGTTACCCCCACTCTAGGTTATATCTGTATTATGATGGAAATATACGATTAACAGAATATGATTTGAAGCCAAACAGAAATAAATTTGAACAATTGTAATATGTTAATTAAACACGAAATATACAAAAGGAGAAAGTTTTTTTGATGACGTATTATTTGGTGTGTCTGTGTGTATAAGTGCGTGCGTGTGTGTATGCTTAGGCGAGTGCAACCTTAACATCTAATCCTCAACAGATTTTCTATTTCCTTAAAGTCCGCTGAAATAGAGAATCTGTGACTTATTTTTTTAAGTATCTTGAACAGCAAAAAAAAATATGTGGCAAATACAATTACCAGATAAACATCTCGACACGCTGATCGAAAATTATTTCAAGCTATTTAAGATGATATCTCAGTTTTTGTGTGCTTAAGAACATCTGCTTGGATGCTGTGATATATTGCTTTGAATTACGTCAGTGACTACCTATTAGACTAGCTTCCGTATATCGAGGTTTTTGCGGACTATTTTTTTCGTCTTATTTACTTGTGATTTCGAAAGAGGTTTTTCTTTTACTGGATAAGATGACGAAGTTTAGCCATTAGTTTAAATATATTTTATCTTGGAACACTCAGTCTCTTGCATAAAACTGTAGAATTGCATACCTACAGTTTGGCACAAAACTGAAGACACGCCGGCAAAGGAGTTTAATTTTGTATGCCTCAACATGTAGCATAAAAAACTCGTAAAACTAAAAAATAAAACGATTAATATCAGCAGATTTCAATTCTAAATCATATAATTTAGAGCAAACTAAATATACATATGGTTTGCCGTGTGAGAATAAGATTAATATATAATATAACCAAGTCACGATTCTATGGGGAACAATTTATTGTAAATAATAACAAAACATTGACCACCTACGTACTTCCCATTCAAGTCAAGGCATTTTTGAATTTTTTGATTGGATGTCTGTGCTTTATAGATCGAAAAACAGTGTTGCCAGAACAAAAACTACATTTCGTATCAATTAATACGATCGGGGCTTATAACAATGACGTAATATTAATGGACACGAATACAAATTGCTTTAAAAAAATGGCGCAGTTGTTACCAGCATTGACAAAACAAGGCTATGTGCGTTACTATTGAATCTAAATCAAACTGTCTTAGATTTTTGTTGCCTCTATTGAATGCTTACACAACATATCTATAGAAAAAAGCAACATATGAAACATCATTGGCTTTTATTTCTTTTGCGATCAGTCGCTTTAGCAACGGTTGCGCAATCGTAGCTGTGAAACTACAGAATCGTTGAACCTGCCCCCAGGTTGCGCGGGCTAAGAAATATGGATATTGGCATGGGCTTCATTTGACATATATTATGCTTCAAATATCAAATGATGCCCATGTCCATACCCGTTGCTAAAGCGACTGGTTGCAAAGATAAGTATCAAGGGGGCCGGCAGGTAAGAATCTTAATAATAAGCCCACCGATTATTAATTTCAATCTAGTGCCTACAACTAACTTTAATCAATTCATTATAATATGATAAGGTTAAATGTATATAGGTCTAAAGTATGTGTTTTGTTTTTTTTTCTATTAACTCACTGTTAGTTAGCAAAAAAAAAGATTTCATATTCTCTATCAAATGATTATTTTAAAATCGATAACTATTTAATCGATTAATTATATTTATTACAATGTAACTGGCAACAATTTTTAAAAATGTCACATCGATTCCGTCTGTCGTGTGGTGTTGTTGTTGTGATTTGTGGTTATCGTTTGTTTCGCTGTATTTTTTGGATTCTTTTAACGACCTACGCTTTCATACGGACATTTTCTCGCATAAACATTCAATAAGTACCATTGAAATGAATAAAAGTCAATTAATAGGCTGAAATAAGCAGTTTAGATTTTTCGTTTTATAATTTTAATTATTTACATAACTCCGTTTTCCCATAGAATACCATTACAAAATTAATACTAATAAAACATGTGTATTTGACCTACAAAATAGTCCAAAAATCATTAGTGTACAGCTTAGGCCCAGATTCCATATGAAGTCTGCCATTCTCCTTTAAGCCCCCTGAGCATGTGATATGGGACAAGGTTGTTTATTAAGGAATTGAAGGACAATTTAATTGTAGCCACCATTATCTCCGGCCCAGCAGCTGATCAACTAGCTCAAATGCCGAGGATACCTACGATCCCAATTGATCTGCCAATTTCATTAAAACGGCTTTAATTTCCAGTAAAAACAACTTTTACGTTAACTATTAACAAGTCGCATGGCCAAACCTCCGAATTAGTAAGGATCGACCTACGAAAAAATGTTTTACTTATGGCCAACTGTACGTTGTCGTATCGCGGGTCGAAGCTCTTGAAAAACAATTTATTTTGCTGCCACAAAAATAATAAAAAAGCAATTAATATCATATACAGGGAACCTCTGACTCAATAAATTTATTGGCTAATCTTATGTAGATACATTATAAATATAAATAAATTAATCAAATATTGAAAATTAACAAAAATTACTAGGCGATGCAGTCGCTAAGCATAAAGCTACACTAGCACCATATATTGGAGCGGAGCGTAATACCTAAAATAGAAAAAAATTTTTTTTTGTTTCGATGGTAATTTTTGCGAATTTCAAAATTCGGTCACAATTTAGTACTAAACCTGTTGATTCGATTCTACGAAAAAAAAAATTAAAATCGGTCAAGAACTCGGAAAGATATGGCGTAACAGATATTGCGCCATTGAAGCTGATCAATGGGAGCTTCGCTCACTCCGCTCCAATTATTAAAATAACAATATCCAAACTTTATTTATAATATACCCTTTTTTACTAACCCCCGACGCAAAAAAGGTGTGTATGTTAAAATTTATAATTTTTGTAATTTTTGTTAAATACTCGTGCGGGGCCGGGCGGACAAATAAAAGTTTCCAAGTCATAGTTTTATTTAAAACAGCCCTTCTGTCTTTATACGATATAGCAGCGGTTCGCCAATCGAGTGGCTAGCCGTGTCCGGAACCCGCAACAAACTTTGAACAAATTTCAGACTCCGTCAACAACTCTCCGGCGTGCGGTCTATGGCTTACCTATCGACCAAACGATAGATGCGCTTAACGCAAAACTTCCACAAACTAGATTTTTGGTTTCCTTCTCAAGTGGTCGACTTCACTGTTGAAAAGCAAAGGCTATTCGATTTTTTGACGAACTAATTAAAAAGAATAAAATGTTTGATGTTTGATGGTAATAGTATTTCTTGCATTTACACCAAAGTAAAGCCCAATGTAAGCACTATAAGGCTTGTGTTATGGATACTAGGGTAACTGATAGACATACATATATGATACATAGATATGTAACGTGAAGAAATATATATAAATACCCATGACTCAGATACAAATGCTCGTATTCATCACACAAACATCTGCTCCTACCGGGATTCGAACCCAGTATCGTTCGGTGCGAAAGGCAGGATCGCTACTGTTCCACCAAACGGTTGATAGTTACTCGGTTGATTAAAATTACTTGAGTTTTAAGTAATTAGTCTTAGGCAGAAATGAAATTCGTTTTCAATTTTCATTTTAAATATTCATGGTACAGGCCTTTGATATAATAAGTTATTTGTAGATAATTGCAATAGGTTGAGAGTTAAATGTTTCAGTTACTTCATCCGTACTATAATATCAAGTCAATATTGAGATAAAATTCGCTTAATAACGATTAAATAACAAATGCAATTACTAAATTAATTTTTCTTTTAAAAAGAAATAATACTACGGATAAAGACGGACCTTCACACGACAGGGAGGACGCCTACGGGACACACAACAGGGCGGTAGGCGACAGTTCTGCTGGTTAACATTTTCATCTTATATGACAAAACTTAGCTTAATATCTTGTTACTTTAAAATAATGCTAACCACTTAATTACCTCTTTCATTTTCTTCCAGTATAATCTTATTATATCGGGGACCTAGTATTCGATTGAATCGACTATTAACTTTTTATTTTAATTTTTTTCTAGATTGCTGATTTTAATTATTTTTTAGGTCTTAGACCTAAATGCTACATTTTGTTATATTTAGGTCCAAATTTTCCCTTCTTAAGAATACGTAGATCAATTTATACGCTATGAAAACGCAAGTTTCCAAATAATAGGAAACTTATCTAGGGCTACAGAAAAAAACCAGCGCATTCCAAATTTTTCTACATCTCTTATTGATATGTACCCGTTGTTTAGATTGCTCGGCATCAGTAAGGTAACCACGTAGTAAACATTAATATTGCTAACTGCTTTTGGGGTAAACTTTAAGATATACTGCCCCCAAGTCGGCCAGATGTACGTTCTGAATATTTACGTGACGTTGTCTTATATATTATATTACGCTACACATACAGCAAGAATGTAAAGTGAGTTCCTCTTCCCGTAGAATTATTTCTTACATATAAATGTTCCATTATACTTTTTTGTTATCTCGAGGTTATTAAGTTTCATAGTTAAAGAAGAGATAAAATAATAAGAGTGTTTGCTGGGTAGTTTATCAAACTCCAAGTTGAAATAATGCACTATGTATTTAACTTGTTTTATTTTGCTGAAATATACCCCGCTTTAGATTTCAATTCAGTAAAACGTTTGTTCGGAATCATTGTCCTATGGTCCTTTGTTTGGACTAATTTTATTGAAATTCCATAATACACGACGGCTGCAACTCTTTTTGAAGTGGAAACTTCTTTAGCGGCGCTGTGTACTTTTTTTAGAATGGGTAAAAATTTCTAAACTCGCGTTAGGACACGTGACCTGATCGAAAATTCGAAAGACGACGTAGGGCGCTTGCGCGATGTGCGTATAGTCGTGTCATTTTTAAACTTCATAGTGACAGTTACATTATTTTTTTTTTAAACTGTCATTATGAAATTTTAAAATGGCAGGTAATGTCATGAAAACGCATGCGTTCAACTGATTTTATTGCACATGCGCACTAAAAAATGCAACGAACACGACTTGGTGTGTTTGTTGACATGTTTGTATACGATAGCGCAATAAATGAATATTGTATTTTACCACATAAATGATAGCACTTTTATACTGATCATTAAAGCAATTCGTGCGAAATTATTCCATAACCATTTCAAAATATCAAAAATGCACAACGTTAATATTCAAGTTTTCACTTCTGCCGGCACTCCCGGAGTGCAACCAGTCTTTTTTTTTTTGTGGCAACAATTGTCTACCAACACTCAACATTAATGAAATCTAACGCTAACTACCTTCAACATCGAAAGTAATATTTTTACAAATATTAAACAATCGATTTAGATGGAACAAGCTATAATAATGATTTAATTTAATTTTTTAGTAAAAAACAATGTTGTTTCGATGTTGAAGGTTCAACGTTGGTGGAACGATACTAGCTCATAGTAGAAGTTGAAATACGTTTGTAAAATTCGACACGTTTGCCAGCGTCTCGGTAGCTCAGCGGTCAAAGCAGTCGCCCGGATAGCGAAAGGTCGTGGGTTCGAATCCCATCTGAGGGCTCGGAGGCGTAGTTGTTTTTTACACACGTATTTTATATCTTATAGAAATATTGCATTGTGAATGCAAAAAATTAAATTAAATCAATGCATAACATGATTGCTTCAAACTCGACTACTAATCCCTATACGGTATGATCGCGATACCTCAACGGAAAAAATGAAACGTTATTTTTGTAAGGGGACTATGTGACGTTACTATCATTTTCATTTAGTCTCTGTACTGTTTCATATGTCTAATCGACTTAAGACTTAGTTTTTATACTACATTTGTTGCCTATTTTATATTAAATAAAAGAAAATGTTTTGTTGTCAAAGAAATTCCAAACCAGGCTTGGAGTACATAGTTATTCATGTATATAAAGTATGACCACTAATTATGTCTGGCGCAATAAATGAATTGATGTTAATGTTTTGCTCTACTTAACCGCTTTTCCATTTTCTTTTTACTTGTCCTTTTTCATCGAAAATACACTGAGTCTAGTTTGGTTTAATCACCATTACGATAGCTTTTATTACGAATAACGCTAAAGCCACACATTTTTGAATATACATAAAAACAATATGGGTATTTTTTCACGTTTGATTATTTACTAAACGCTGTTTTTTACAAAAATAATAATTATAAACATATATCAACAATGCGCTGTCACATAGATGAATTTAATTATATCCGGCCGAATATTGTTAGCGATATTAAGCATTATCTCGTCAATTTTATATCATCGGGATCTCGTAACATCATTGTAACTTGAGCTTTGCCAAAGAAATTAATTTTCCCGTCTCGGCTTTCAGGAGTAATTATTTGAAAGCAGATTGTGCCTGTCACCAAGCTCCGCCGTCTTTCTATATATAGGTACACACTGTGAACAATTTAATGTTTTAATCAAAGCGATTTGGTGGTACAGTAAACAGCAACGAAACTGCTAAAGTCGTACGGCAAATTTGGGTTTTCACACCTTGTAATAGAGACTAGACAATTTTGAAATTGTAGCTTTTGTTCAGCTACATGCGCTCACATAAAGTAAAATTACATACCACTTTATCTTTGTAAATAAGTTTAAATACAGAGAACCTGTTTTACTGATAGACAGGCAATAGTTTGAGGCAATAAAATCAAATAAGTTTTCATCGTCGATTTTTATTCTAATAGTGTTCTTGTTAGAAGTTAAACTCTGTTAGAAGTTAAACTCTGTTAGAAGTTATGAATAATCTTGTTTTTTTATTAGGAGACATTAGAAATCAGATTGATTGTTTTATATTTCAACTCTACCTAATAATTTATGTGATTTCCATAAAATGTTAGATTTAAAGGGTTTCTTTGATAGTCACAGAAAAATATAGTAGAAGGAGGTAAGAACGTTAGGTCCTTTTATTTTTTCCTTAAATCAATGATTATTAATAAACTTTATCCAAGAGGCATTGGGAAACAAAGAATATACGACAAGTTTTAATCATTAAGAAGAAAAACACAAGCACGTGAGCACTATTCAACACTTCGCATAATACATTATATTTTTACAAAGGACACGACGACAGGGAATATTTAATATAGATTTAAATGGTGATTCGAATACTTCATCATGTATGAGGTAGTCTTGCGATATAAAAATACCGAGAAAAGTCCTTATAAAGAAAAGGTATTATAAAATGGCGCCACAGCATGAAGTGAAGTAAAAAATTAAATTAACTTTTTTAAGAAATGGATATAGATGTTTCATCTCTGAAATTATTTGATATTAACGTTACAAACCAAGTGTCCGGATTAAAAAAAAATAAATTACCTTATATAGTTTATAATTTACTTATTTCTCAATGTCCACGCTCAAAAAGTATGTTTTTAAATATGACTTATAGTAAAAAGGATCTTACTGTTAATTCCATCTATTTTTAAAATAATGAAATAGTTATTTTATCCTGACATTTCTACTTTTTTACAGGAGCCGTGATAATATCATGAGGAATTCTATTTATTTATTTTATCTAGTTATCTTCATAACACTTGCACCTTATTATATAAAACAAATAATGATAAGTTATTTTAAAATAATCTTCTTCTGTTGTTTATGCATTTAAAATAGAATAGATAATACATTATTCAGCTTAGCAAATAATACAAAAGGCTTGAGTAAAAGTAACAATCTTACTAAAACTACATCATCTTAGTATGTCTTTTTATCGTTTTTACAAAATAAATGCACATTGCTCAGTATAATAGCAGCAAAAAACCAATAAGATTTAACCCTGTGATATTTGTATTCAACTATGTAGTTGAATACAGATATCACGATATCAGATAAAAAGTATTTAAAGATAACAATACTGTTTTTAACTGTTGTATTGTTAAGTAATAGTTTTTAACAGATGAGAAAAGGTTTTATACCATAAATAAACAAGTCGATTTGAGGCAAACATAGTTTACAACATGCAGCCATGCTTATAGTTAGATAATAACGTCAAAGACGTAAGTAATTATATCATATTATTTATACTTTATACTATTAATAAACTTAGTACGTACTTTTAATATAGGCATACAAATAACATTTATAAATTAGTACTTATCCTGCTAATAGATTTATCCTAAATAAACTGTTTCTATTTGTACTCTTAGACATAATCACTTATAGGTACTACTAAATCGAAATTTAAGAGGTAAGATTTTACGTTTTGAATGCTATTTTTGAAAGATTTCTTTCTTGCTAACAGGTACAAGCAATATCTTTTAATATTTAATGTGGTTTTAAAGTAGAAAGGTTTTATAGTAGTTAACTTTCAGTCTTTATCTAAACGATATCTTACAACTATGGTTTAAGATTATTTCATAATTCAAGTTGATATTTCGTAAATCAAATAGTGTTCTGTAATTAGTGTAATTAGTGTTCTAAAGCAATCACAAAATACAGCACATTTCAAAAACAATTTTCCAATGAACTTTGAAGTGGCACTTATTGAAATTAAAATAAGATACCCAACAATTAAGGTCGGTGTCGTAATCTCTAACAATATTAGTTTTCAATTTGTCATGCAGAAGGGCTCAGGAATTATAATGTCGATAATCTTCCTTCACTTCCGAGCACAGCTGGGTTCATCCTCTTAAAACATGTGTCGTCAGAGGTACGACGGCGTCGAGCCTATTCAAATGTTCCGAAATTTTCGTTCAGTTATCAGTATTCTTGTCTTCATATGTTAAATTTGGATCCAGAGATAAGAAAATTTATTGTTTTTGGCAGCTGTCATTCAAAAGATTGTTAGAGCTTTTTGAGGCTAAATCACCAGAGGATAAGCGGTAAAAACAGTTTTTTTTTTATAGTTTTGAGTATTTACTATTAAAGAAATATCTCACAATTTTTTTGGATGAACTTAAGGATATTGTCTAGGGAATTCGCTATCTTGTTACATGATGGGACGTTCTTTACTCGATCATATAAAATTCCATAAACCGACTTAACTTTTCAAACGAATTATAAACTTTGTAATTTTGCTTATATCTTTAATAATATTCTTCCTCAAGCTCAACAGGGAACCAGATTTTAGATTTTTAATTTCATATTTTTACCAAGAATTTAATGTGGCTCAGCGTTTGACGCTCGCTACCCCACCTGTCACCGTTGGCGGGCGCTTGCCAACGTTAGTTTTGTGTCAAATTTTCTCTCCCTATTCTTACCGACAAATATAAAAATTAGGAGGAAGTCATCGTAAATATCTACAAAAGGCAGAAAAGGAAACTATAATAAATGAGGTATGTTCTCAACTATTGTTTTTATATATCATCTTGTAATTAATTAATACCGACTTAACATTGGCATTGGCTTTGATACAGACTAAATATATCAGTGTGACCAAAATTATGTATGTGCTGATATTTTTCGATATTTATTTTACCTAAATTTTATTTTCTTCAGCAATGAAGACAAATTGTATAAAATTTTGTTATACATTGGCCGTGGAATCCGAAAACGAAGACTCTGCTCCAAATACAAGACAAATTCCATCACAAAGATTTATTTGTATGCCAAGAAAGATATTTTCAGCTTATTGGCATCGAACATAACGGCTTCATTTCAAATTTGGATTTTTTTCCGATATAAGTCAGAAAGAAATCGTGCTGATTCTGAAAATCATCAAATTACGGATATTAGTAATTCCTGCTACCTCTATTATATTACCAACCGGAATTGGATTTCATCAGTTGAAACGAGTCGTTTTTGGTATAAATGTGTATAAATATGAAAGTATATTTGTAGATGTGTATTTGACACATTTACAAAATACTTTGGAGGGGCTATTGATGTTCCCCAAGGAGGTATTCTTTCTCCTCTCTTATTTTCCATTTTTATCAATCTCCTTACCTTGTCGCTTGGCTGCTGTTATCATTTGTACGCTGACGATCTACAGATTTATGCTCAATCAAGTGCTGAGGAAGTAGATTCTGCTATCCTTTTGTTAAATGCAGATCTTCGTTGAATCAGTAAGTGATCAGCAGACTTCGGTGTTGCGGGCGATCCGGCAAAATGCCAGGCTATCGTTGTGGAAGGCTTAAAACAACATGCTAAGATTGACAACAGTTCGCCCAATTAGCATTAAAACTCTTCTATCCCTGTTAACCTTAGTGTCAAAAATCTCGGCTTACACATTGACTGCTCCCTTAGCTGGACTACTCAAGTCGCTGAGGTGAGTCGTTAAGTTACATATTCTTTGCGTTCCTTAAACCGTTTCAGAAATTTTCTACCCATTAAAACAAAGACTGCACTAATTATTTCCCTCATTTTCCCACTCATTGATTATGCTGATGTCTGTTATCCTGACTTAAATGAAGAGCTGCTTAAAAAACTGGACCGCCTTATCAACAATGCTATCCGTTTTATTTTATGCCCGCGCAAATATGATCATATTTTTGCTTACCGATCGCAACCCAATTAGCTACCCATTCGTCAGCGCAGGTAGGCCAAACTACTTTGTTTACTGTACTCTATAGTTAACAATCCCCACTAACCAGAATACTTGAAATGAAAATTTCGCCAACGCGCATAAGCGCCAACTTCTCTCTGCTGATTCTCTTGCTCTGTATATTCCTCTCTACCGTTCCGGTTTTATGTCCAATTCTTTCACACTCCAAGCTATTCGTCTCTGGAATGGCCTCCCAGACTCTATTCGTAGTTCTCCCAGTAGGTTACGTTCAAAAAGAAAGTTCAAGCTTTTTTCACTGGAGGTTTATAGTGATAGTAACATCGAATCATCACATTATTGTAATTAAATTGATATTTTTAAGGTATATATCTCCATTGTATCCGCTTTTAAGTTTCTTTTTTCCCAAAAGTTGACTGGGAGAGAATGCAATTAGCATCAAGTCCGTCTTTTGTATCATTTTACATTTATGGTCAATAAAGTTTTTTAAATAAAAAAAATCAGTGACCTTATTCGGGAAGTGCGTTTAGAAGCTGTTTTACTGTATGCTATCTATTTAAATTTATAAACTCGTTTAAATATAATAATAAGTATTTGACTATTAATACCTAGAGCCTTATACTTATTATTTACGGCATTTTTATTTTATACGACATACGATCTCATACGGCTCATACGACATATTTTACATCATATACACGTTAGTCAAATTGTTTATAGATTATCTACTAGTGTAAGGTATACTGTGGCTTTAGCACTCACGTCACAAGAAACGACGGCGTGAAGAGTGCAGGAAGTGCGGGTGGGAATTCGTAAATAAACACTAACACATATATGGAATCGTTAAAGTGTGGGTAAATCGAACTATCAACTTATACTTTATTAATGTGCGTGATGCAAGTGAGAGAGGCTGTCAAAAGTTTATCAATTAATAAAATAATTTTAGGAGCTATATGGGTAAATAACCATACTTTACTAGATCTACATTTTACTTATAATGATTTGTCATCAACAAACACTTTTTAAACACTATATATTTCAGTTGCAACTTGTTTTGCAACTGAAATATACAGTGTTAAGTATTTTGAAAAGAAGTACTCGAAATGTTGAGTGGGCTACTAGAAAATTAAAATCAATGAAGATTTACTTGTAAATTAAAGTAAGTCTAGGCTCATTGGTTTCGAACAAGAAATTCTCGCATCACCGAGCAAGAAGATAGATCGATTAAGACGTTGTCTGGAAAAGACAATCATCTTGAGGCTTGCAACTGCCCCAGTCTGTGGGCAAAATGAAAAAAAAGGAAATATATTTTTCTTTATGTAAATTCAAACATTTTTGAGGATTCTCAATCTTATAATAGAACTAAATGTTTTGGTACCCGTTATCGACAGAGATCAATGACTTACGGTAGAGAAATCATTTTTGAGGTAACTCGGAATAAAAATGTTGCAGCTATTTGAAGGATATGATCAATCATGTCAAATGAAACTAAACGATCACTAAATAAGTTATTTCTCATAATCCTTTTTTTGTATATATTGTTTCCGGTTTCCGCAACTCAAAATTTTGTGCGGCTGTTTTGTGTCTGGGTGAATAGTGTCAAAATATGAACACACTTGACGTGTGTTAATATTAAAACTTTTTTGCATAAACTATTTAGGTGATTGTTTAATCACCACAAAATTTCAGTATATTTATTAGTTTTGCTTTAAAGGGTATTTCCATTCATAATCATTCAGCAGCAATATCAGCAACAAAAATCCAATTTTATGAATAACAATAAATCGAGTTCGACAACAGGCTATTACAGAGATTAATATTAAAAGCCGTGGGCTTGTCCGTCGTGTAGAAAAAGGACCAAATATGAATAATGACGGCACAATATTATGCCAATCATAAATGTCAGTTAGCCAGCATAACTTGACGTCTTATGTAATATTTATCATATTGCTAGCTATGCGAAAGCATACTAAGACTTTAAGTATCTCAGTTTATTGTAGAACCAGATAGTGATGATTAGGTTTATTGCTTGTTTGACTCGATATAATGGGACTGGTTAATTTTAAAGTAATCCTTACATTTTGGAAGTAACAAATCTACATAATAATACCATTTTCATCAAGGACATCATTATACCTTTGCAATATTGCTATGATACGATATAAAGAACTTTGAGCTATTTGTATTCATCGGCCGACAGTAAATTCTATTAGCTATATCGTTGATAAACCAAAATGAGTGGCGTAAACCCATTGATATTCGTGTCACGTCCAGTCTAATCAAAAGATATATTCAACATACATCTGAGAAAAAATGAAATGCAGTTTCGGAAAAGTAATGATTCTGAAGAAGGCTATCTCACTATTTATCTGTTTTCCTACCTGAACTTTTATACGGACTATTTATTGACTTTACTTACACTTGGCACTACCACAGGAAGTGCTGTACAGCTCAGACCTGCCTTGCATTGGACCCCACTGTTGAAGAGGAGTATGTGAACGACAAATCCAAGAATTTCCCTGACTCACTTGATCTTCTACAGAAATATTTACTGGGTACTCTTTTATTTTTGTTGTATTAATACAATAGACTAGATTTTTGTTTTTAAATATGATAAAACTAGTATTAAGTGGAATTAAGAATTAGAACTCACCTTTATATTTACTTTAATTGCAGACGATCTGGTAAAATCGAATCGAACGATTTACATATTAAACGAAATTATAGGTTATTTCAATAACTAAAACGCTATTAAGATAATATAAAAAATGCACACCCTCCTACAGCAAAAGTGCGTATGACAGTAGTTGAACTAAGTCTTTTTGACAAGGCATTAATATGGGGTTCCTATTGTAAACTCGCGTCTAACGTGATACCCAAGAATTTTGGGTATTCCAAGAATTCTACCCCTTCGCCATCCACGTTTATTGGCGTATTCACCTGTCTCACACTTGGTAGAGAGAGCTTTAAATATTTGGTTTTACTCGAGTTAAGCTTTAGATATTACTAGTAAACCGGTGTAATACCTTGGAGAGAGATCGTTAAATCGTCATTTCTACTAGCAGATTTAAAAACTTAAGCGGTCTCATTAGCAAACAATACTGTTTACCACAGACCTCTAAAGAAACCACAAAATTAGGATTTATTAAGCTTTGTGTTTCAAAGTTCCTGCTTGGGCAAAGATTTGTGTAACTAACATTTTCGAAAACCTTGCTTATGTAATTCAAGCATTTGATATTCATATATTTCTTTATCAATTCGTCCTCACAGAACTTCTGAAACTGCATTCATTTGATTTATGTCAAAATTAAATTTAGCAGCTAGAGCAAATAAATAAACGAGAAGTATACCTCATTATTTTTGAGCCTTTCTGGGTTTGAAGTCTGATAAGTAATTCCTGTGCATTGAACTTATAATTTAGGTAAATAGTTTTTAAAGTACACATTATAATATTCTTTACAATTAACAGTTCTTATATTTTTAATTTATGGGCCTGTTTATTTCCTACTTTCATATCATAATGCATAAATTATAAAGCGAAAGTAGAATAATTGAAACAAGAAATAGATCATAGGAAAAATTTTTAGTATTAAGTCAGGAACCATGTGAGTTTTGGTTGAACTTTTGTGTTGATTTGCATAACCTAATATTGTTTTACTTTCGTTACCTCTTTTGTAACCATTTATGTGACTTTTTTATGAATCCTCAATTTCTTCAAAATAAAAATGTCTTTTAATATGGTATAATTATGGAAATAATAAAAAGTCACCCTTATGGTAAAAAACGACGTTAATACTATCTCCCGAGTCAACTCGCACATACACATACAACACACCAACACATAAAAATAGTTTTATTGTTCTAGTTCATTATTTTAATACTAGGGGAGGCCGTGTTCAAAGTTCCGATTTAGAAATAGATATAGATTGCTATATAAATAGATGTAGAATTTATATAGTTTTGTTTCAGGTTATATAGTCGAATTCATAATTCATTCATTCATAATTGCGTATTTTGGCTCAGGCAATTTTTTCTTAAGAAAGTCGACAAGGAACAACTTGCTCCACGATGGGGTTGATTATTCCTCCATTGAGGCAAGTGGTTCCGTCAAGTTCTGTCAATGATAATGTAATATTAGTTAAAAAATATGCATAAACTAAATAAAGCACACGTAAGCAAATATTTATGACAGGTTTATATGATAAATTAAAAATAAATTGTTTTGACAAGTTATCAATTATTTTTAAAGGATGTACCGAAAATAAAACTTTTGAAAATATTAATAATAGGTATTATCGCTTCTTGCTATAATATAAAAATAAAACGCTCAAAAAATTCAAGTAAACAATATTTCGAAGTATAGGTCTCTTTATTCAGTCTCATAGAATAAACTTTCCTGAGATCAATACATCTGATTAATGTTTTACCTATGGTATAGTCTTTTTTAGTATCGTAGAACTTATAATATAATTAATCACAGGACTCATCGTTGCAGAATTACAGTTCAGACAAACATAAGAATCAACATCTGTACATTTCAGGCATTTCCAATGGCCCATTTTTTGCAAATGGCGCATTCAATCCACTGTTCTGAGGCCCATCACGTCTAATAGCGATTCAAGTTTAATTGTCAAAAAGAGACGCCACTATAGACCGCGTATAGCGGTGTCTCACTTTAACAATCGAACTTGAATCGCGCTAAAAGATGATGGTAGGTCCTCTGGTCTTGAATTTGAATATAAGCCGCAACATATTAAACAATAGCATTTTGGTCTACCTCCTCAATTCTATGATCATTTTCTTGTAGGACTCTTTGTGACGCATGTCATTTACATGACATGTTATACACTTTATGCGCTTTATATTTCGCTTGTTTTTACCGGTTGCCTTTCTATTTCTGACTCATTTGAAAGTTCCTTTTCCTTTATTTTACTACTGCTCTTTTTTTTCTTGCATTTCCTTCAGCTTAAACGGTCTTTACAGCCAGTGTCTTCTCCTGGTCTTGATTGAACGCCTATCTCAAATAGTAACCCAGTTTGTGTTTTACCAGCTGGCAACTTTTTGATAAAGCGAAATAAAGACATATGCCATACGTCTAGTTCTCAAGCCACTGTTTTCAGCTTACGACCGTCTTTGATAACAGCATCAGCGGACCACTGCAAAAGGTCAATTAAAACATTGCCACGTTAGTTTTCTTGTTTATAGATTCTCAGTATAAAACGAAATTTAAATTTTATTATTTACGTGTTTCATTGAGGGACACGTTGTTCCACGGCACAATTAACCCAGAGGTACTTTGAACCCAAAATTCCACATTTTAAATGACCTCCAATTATAAATGAATGTGTTATAAAAAGTCAACTATTATACTACAATGATATACTCTATAGTTTATCTTACTGATTATAATCAGCAAGACACACACACAAACAGCTCAATTATTTTTGAAATAGACCAAAAAGTTTAATGACCATAAATTTACTTACGTGACGGTTATGCATCCCGAATCGACAACTACTCTCACGCGCCGACGCGGATCCACTTAATTGGCTACTACAATTGCGCGGTAGTATGACATTTCGCGATGCACTTCAAACCTATCGCTATCTCTTTTCTTTGCGAAGCTAGATGGTTATCCCTATTGTATGTCATGTACGGAACTAGGCAGAACCATAAGGAAATATAGATAGCGTATAGATAACTGGGGTGTCACCCATGTGGTATTCATAATAGCACCAACCCTTCACACTTTAAGATGAAGTAAGAGTATACATATAATAATGGATTTGAAATTATCAATCCAACTACCATTTTCACATAATTTACCTTACCTTCGCAATCGCATTAATTTAATATAGTACTATTCGGTACTGCGGTGAAATTAATTTATCTTTACCGTTTTTTATTAACTTCTTAAATATTAAAAAGTTTTGTGATTCATACTCTGTTGAATATGCAGGAATATTCATGGCCGTCTCGTTAGCAGCTGGGTCGCCAGTGTTTATGTAAAGTATTGTATTAAATACATAGCCACGATTTTTTTTACATTGGATATATTTTATCTTTAAAATGTGGTGATAATTGTTTTTTAGTAAGCTTGTAATGGACATCTGCACTCCACAAATGAAACGAAGCGAGATTTGTGTGTGTGAGAACCCGTGTGTTACTGACGGTACCTGACATATTGCATACGCCGGCCGATAATAGCTATGGAAGCTCTCATTGTACTAGCGGTGTTCTAAGGTAGAATATTTAATAGAATAGAATAACTTTTATTTGCATAAAACATAGTATTAAGTTGATGAACAGTTTTTTTACAGTGCACATAGCATGCAAATATAATTTTAACTTTGTGATGTGAAACTAGTTTATAAATGAGTCAATATCATGATATAAATCTATAATCTATGGTTGGTGTGCTTGTCTGTCCGCTCTTTTTCCATTGTATCAATAACGTTACCATAGCTACGCGTTAACCGCAAGTAGTTCGTCTACCGGACGCTAGAAGGCGCAAACGAAAAAATATTTATTAATAGAAAAAAATTAAAGAATTTTGTGCACCCGTGCGAAAACTTAATCTATAATCAATACAGCATTGAGTGAAACATTAGATCAATTTGAATTATTGTCACTTAAAGATATATTTTAGCTATAGAAAGCGCATACACATAGAAAGTTTTTGGCATTTTTTTTTATAGGAAATAGGCATGCGCTAGACCACTATTTCGCCTGATGGTAAGCGTCGATGCGATCTAGGATGTGACGCGCTTGCCTAGAAGATACCTATTCACTCGTGACTTGAAGATCCCTAAATTGCATTTGTCAGGAAACACAGACTCAGGTAAAGAGTTCCACTCCTTAGCGGTTATGTATCATAAAATTGGAACCAAAACGCTTAGTGCGACTCTTTGGTATATCCACCATATAACGGTGTCGCCAATTTGTAAGACTGGTTTTCCTATGATAAAACGGGGACGGCGGAACAAGGTTGTGCAATTTAGCTGCACACTCTCCGAAATGTATCCTATAGAATACGGATAGGCTTGCTACCTTCCGTCTATTCTCAAGGCTTTTGAGCTTTTTATAGAGAAGATCTTCATTGCCAATGAGCCTTTTGGCCCTCCTCTCAATGGACTCAAGCGTCTGGAGCTGGTATCGGGTGGAACCATCCCAAAGATGAGAACAATACTCCATACACGATCGAACTTGTGCTTGGTAAAGGATGAGCAACTGTTCCGGTGTAAAGTACTTTCTCACCTTCGCCAGAATGCCAAATTTTTTTGAAGCCACTTGAGCCTTGCTCTCAATGAAAGAGTCAAAATTGAGAGTTGGTGACAAAGACATACCGAGAAGCTCAAGATGCACAGTGATCGGCACGGCTACACCTCGGAAAGTAGGAGTCAAGTTGGAAGGACTCCTTTTAGCGGAGAAAAGACACGCTTGGGTCTTTGACGGATTGAACCTTACTAGATTGGCGTCGCCCCATTCGGAGACAGTCTGCAGAGATAGGTTCATGCGGCTAACCATCGCCTCTCTATGACGCTGGATCTGTTCAGCACTGGCTCTTGCATCAGACATATAGGTCTCTACAACAGTGCTGTCATCTGCGTACCCCAAAATACCGGGCAAAAGCAGATCATTTATATGCAGCAGAAAAAGTGTTGCAGAGAGAACGGAACCCTGAGGGACGCCGGCTTTGATAGCCAAATGGTCTGACGAGCTGCCATCAATGACTACTCGTATTGACCGATCTCTCAAGAAGTCCGATATCCAGACGCACAAACCAGTGGGAAGGCCATATGACGGAAGCTTGCTAATAAGGCCCTCATGCCACACCCTGTCAAAAGCCTTCGAAATATCAAGAGAGACGGCAAGCGCCTCACCATGTCTCTCGATGGCTTCGCTACATTTGTAAGTGGCGTATGCTAGAAGATCTCCAGTATATCGGTTCCGGCGAAACCCATATTGCCGGTCACTAAGAAGGTCATTTTCTTCTAGATACGACAGGAGCCTGTGGTTCAGTACACGTTCCATTATCTTACAGAAAATGGAAGTGACCGAGATGGGCCTATAATTGATAGGATCAGCACGACTGCTCTTTTTAGGCACAGGTTGCACGTTGGCCAGCTTCCAGGACTTTGGCACTTGTCCTTTAGCCTTTAGATAAATGATATAGGCGTGTCAATACCGGAGCTAATGGTATGGCTGGTATACCATCCGGGCTGACTGGCTTTATTCACGTCCAGTTCCCGCAATGCTTATCTTGACAAACCGGAAGGTACAGCATTGCCAGGATCCAAACGCGAACTTTTGGCAAATAAATACTTTTTTCTTTATTGGATTTTATTAAATATTAATCTTTGTGGGTAACTAAATTTAAATTTTACCAGTTTTCTTCAAATATTTACGAACAAAAGTAACCATTTCGTAAATATAAAGTGATGGTAGTCGCAATAGACCAAGACTTTTGAAGAAGGATTGACAGGATTCGTCAGTTGGAACTCCGCAGATAGCTCTGGCACATTTGTTTTGTGCAACTAAGGCCGTATTTTTGTTAATGCTAGTACCCCAGTGAAGAATACCGTACTTTAGAATAGATTCAACGTAGCTATAGTAGGTCATTATTGCTGTTCTTTTGTTAGTTACGGCCTTTACTCCATTGAATACATAGACAAATCTTTTTATTCTGCCACATACGTTATCAACTTGTATTTTCCAATTCAGGTCTCATTCAGCATTATTACTAGGAATTTAAATGCGAGACTTTTTTAGTTTTTGCTTTATTTAGAGTAATATTGTATTGCTTATATTAACATTTATTAAATTGTATAACGGAGGATTTATTCAACTTAATTTTTTTAGATTATTAGCTTTTAACCATTCAGTGTTTTTGTTATTAATTTGTTCCTCACGATTAATATAGAAATATTAGTACATAGTATGATAGTATTATCGTGTATATTATTTGATGTCACTATTACTGGAATGCAGTCAGCGTACATATTTCATTTTTGATTTGACACTTTCGATATGTCTAAAATGTAGCGAAGAAAATAGTAGCGGGCCCAAAACGCTCCTAGGGGAACGCCAGATACGTTTTCTCTATATTCTGATTATGACTTAATATCATTGCCATTAAAACTTGCTAAGAAAACAAACTGTTATCGACTGAAAAGGTAAGAAAACATCCACTGCAGAATCGGACTTTTATTCTCATTGACTCTAGTTTTTTTTAAGTAGCTTATGTGAAATAAGATCGAAAGCTTTCGACAAATCAAAGAATAATACGGGAGTGAGATTTTTTTCGTTAAGATTGGTTAATATTGAACCTTCTAGATCACAAATCGCTTATGTGGTAGATTTATTCTTTTGTAATCGGTATTGTTTTTATTGATAATATTATACAGGATGGACCTGGAATGTTACGGGAATACATTTGAAATAAAGATAAAAAAACACAATAGGTAGAAAAGAAAATAGATGTTTATTTCTCAAGTAAGCCTACAAAAGAGGTCATAATTTTTTTTTAATATGATATTATTCATATGAGATCCTCCATTGGTCTGGCACTGCAGCAATTGAGACTTGAAATTGTCAATTACTGCTTGGTAGGTGAGTACAGATATGAGGCGTATCTCTTACTAGATATTTTCTATTAATTCTTTTATGGACTCAGGATTACTCTCAAAAGCTTTATTTTTGAGGTATCCCCATAGGAAAAAATCCATAGGGGATAAATACAGGTTTCAAGCAAGCCAGTTTATGTCACTTCTTTTTGAGATGACTTTTTGCCAAAATTTTCGCTCACTGCTTCAATAGAATCGTTTGAGATGTATGTGGCCCCATCCTGTTTAAACCAAGTTAAACGGTTAAAGCCTGAAAAATCTCTGTAAAGCTGGCGCAAAAAAGTTCTTGATCATTTCAATAGAGCGCTCAGTATTTACTGTAACAGGACAGCCTCTATTATCTTCATAAAAGAACGACCTGATGATTCCAAGGGCGCATAGTACGGCCCAAACCATCACTTTTGGCGAGTGTAATGGAGTTTGGTGCTTGATTTGTGGGTTTGCGTCGCTCCAGTATCTACAGTTCTGCCTATTGACATGACCATTGAGGTAAAATATGTATTGCATTAGCAAACGGAAGCCTTTTAACATTGTCGTCGGGTCCTAGTTCCTGCACAATTTGGATTTTGTATGGTACACCCAAGTTCCAATGGTATAAATCTTTATGAAATATGCGACATAGAATGGTTCTGGATAAGTTAAGTACAATAGATCGCTTACGAGAGGAAAGGCCAGGTCGCTCTCGAACGGTCGTTCTCTCGGTGTCCTAGGCCTTCTAGATCATGGCTAATCGCATGTCAAATCCGACGCTTCAAACTTTTCCACTCAGCTCTTGATCATTCAACTCATTGGAGCATAATTTACACGTTTTATATTGTAGTGCTGACAATATTTTCGTCGGGCAATAACGACAGAATCTCGATAACGACAATATTCGCACACGCTAAACGCACGTTGTTCACCGGTGAACGACGCCACTGCACTGAATAGAGTTATGTCTCTTACGAAGTCTACCATAATTACGGTTTGTGTTGTATTTTAACCGGTACTTTATCATTTTCATTTATAACAGATATTTATTTATTTAACAACTATTTCGAAGACTTTGGATAATATTGATACTAATGTTATGAGCTGGTAATTATCTTTGTCATCTTTGTTCCGTTTTCTACAAAATGGCTTAATATTGATAGCTTTAATTCATTAAGAAAGGATCCTGGGGAAAAGGATAAGTGAACTAAATGTGTCAATACACTAGTCTTAACTTTCGAAGTTGGTGTTATTTAGTGATATTTATCCTTTTTCACTTCGTCTGCTGTCATAGGTTCCAGAAACCAAAAAAATTGTAAGTTCACTATATATTTAGGGTCATTATTATAAGAGTCATTATTATTACATTGTGATGTCAAATTTGTCAAGTTAATAAAACGCTTTTCAAAAGCGGTAGCGTTATCTGTAGGATAAGTAATTAGTTTGCCGTTTGCTTTATTGGAAGTAATATAATGATGTGATGTATTACCAGTAATTTGATTTTAATAACTGACCATGTTGTCTCATATTTGTTTTTGCTTCTTTGTATAAAATTTATATTACTGTTTTATTTGCGATCTATTAAAACATTTTTTTAAATAAAATATTTAAGATATTTATTTACTTGTTTTTTTCTTATAGTATTATTATTGTAAATATCTATTAGCTTTGCAGCTGATTTTAAGACCCTTACATATCCATTCATTAATGTTTTTATTTATTTTAACCCTTAGCTTTGCGAAGCACAACTTATAAAATAAATAAAATGTCTCATTTTTAAAAGCTTTGCTGAAATCTGCTTTCTCGTATACCTCAGACCAAATCAAGATATTAAGACACTCTTTCAATTTTATTATATTTTCAATACAGTGATCAGTTGGATCAGACTTAGGGGTTCTATAGACATAAATACCGAGCAGCCTATGTTTTAGGATCTCTATGCCGCAAGCTTCGAAAGTAGTTATAGTTGCATATTTTACTACTATTGCTATTTCTCTGTGCTCGATTTTTCGTTTAGCTAAAATACATGTCGCACCTCTCGATTTATCTCGACACAATACATTAGCCGATTCATACATATTTTTTTCATGACCCTTACGTAGGAAAGTTTTGGACAGACATCTGGGCTATTATTTGATTGACGCAACTTATCTAACGTTATGACTAACAAGTCTAGTTTAGATATAAGACTTGCTATATTTTGGTGTATGATTTTAAAATCAGAATTTTTATTGCCTTTTGTGACACAACCAAAAATAGTTTTTACTTGTATGTATGATGAGATGTAAAGATCGTAGCCTGTAGATCATCCTTTCAGCGTTTCAAAAGTGGATGTCTACTTTTGTTACTGGCAACGATTCCTACGTAGCACAATGGTCACTTTCTCTAGAATGGTTGCTTTCGCGGTTTAATCTCAGAACTGCGAAGCATCTTTCTAACTATTTTAAATTCCCACTTCTAAGTTCTGCGTACTAACAGTTCGTATCCATGGGCATACTTAATCTGTCACACTCACCGAAGAAAAATGAAACTCTTGTACAACAGGCAATACATCTTCACGTTGCTTGCTTCGAATCCTTGTAGATTGAAGTGTCCTGCAGCCTTCCTACATTTGCAATTTTCGAGGTAGATGACGTACACACCGTGGAAGGATGGCGTCTGAATCTACACACCGTAAATAACAATATATGATTTACGCTCGTATCTATCAAATCCCCCGTATATACAGCACAATAAATATGAAAACGTACCGTAGTATGTGTGCTGTCTAGATCAAATAATCAGCATTTACAGAATAAAACCGACATAGCCATTAAATTTTTCAAGTCTTACCAAAAATAAGTAATATTACTTACATAATTTTTTATCTGAGAATATTCTTGGATCTCAAAATAAATGAGAAGCTACTTTCCTACTCTATTAAGGTTATCTTCCGTGTTTTAAATTCACTATTATACCTAGGATGTCCGTAACTAACATTTTCTTTAAACTCCAGAGTAGCAATATTACGTCCTACTGTTTAAAATACTACAAAACCCTAAAATCCTACAAGCAAACATGTACAGAATAAATAAATTATAGACAACCAAATATATTAAGAAGTTCCTTGATTGCTTCCATCATAAAACCCAGAACAGATACATAAATCAGACGGGATATTTTATAAGAAAGATATGAAATTGCTTTCTCCGTTGCGTGGGTACAAGAGCTATAAATTAGGGCGCACACCTAGTGCCTATATGACGGCAAATTGTTCCTTTATTCCGTTGGCGAACAACGCCACAACACTCCATCAGTCGCCGCGACAATTATTTCGTGGTGTAATAAAGTGATAATAATGCTTAAGTGTGGGTAAGCAAGAGGTAATGGCGTTGAAATGACAAACATGAATCTTCAAAATATTAATATCTAAATGTACTAGTAAGTTACTAAATTTGCAGGCTATTTTGGTCGAAATTTAGGAAAACATATACTCGACCCGTTGTCGTATGTACCTACTTATGTTAATTTTATGTAAAAATTGATAATCTCTATTCCACGCACACTGTTTGTAGAAATAAAAGATTTAATTTGGTACGTAAATTCTAACGTAATCCTAAAGACCTATTAAATGCATATGAAGTGTAGATGACATTAAGTGTATTAGTGACACTGTTTTTTCATTTGATTATGTGTCTGGGAATAGGCGATCTTCATTGTTATAAATAAAAAATTACATCAACAAAGAAACTATATAATAGTTTTTTCATATTTTAAGCGAAATAATTATTAAAATAAAATAATAAAAAGCGTTCTTACAAACCCAAGAATTGAAACGATAACAAAGAAATATTGTTGTTGAACTTTGCGCCCCGTGCACACGTTTTCACGCTAATTTAAGTCTGAATAAAGTGCGCGTTCGTTTCAGTTCACAAAAATATAAGCACTTTTAGAGTTGACACAGATCGATGAGAGGAAATGCAATAAAATGTTTCTCCATTCCAAGAATATCAACTGCGAGAATGTTTTAAACGTATAAAAGTATACTTTCATATTATAATGATAGAGTTACAACTCTCTGATGAGTGTTTAGTACAATCTGAAAATTGAAAAACATATAAATAAAAAAATACTTAACAAAAACAATTCATGTATTTTTAAATTATTTATAATTTCAACTTGATATTTTTGTCTTAATCTGTGCATTTCTAGTTATGCATAGTAATTGCAAGATATTTTTCTGTAAATTAAGAATAATTTTATTCTTCGATCAAGAGTTATAAAATCTCGAGAAAAATTTAATTTGACCAAGGACAGCATAAACTTGCCAGCAGCGAAACGTTTTGGAGCCGAATACACGGCGGTGTGCTTCAGTAGTGAGTGGTGCCATTGTGTACATAATCATAATTATTTTTACTCTCTTTACAATATTCTGTTCAATCCTTTGTCCCTGCGTTATCATAAAGAATGTTTTAAATATCTTCATAGTTCAACCACACTATCCCTGAGGTCATCAGAATATCTAGCGCTCAGAATTCCCGCTCACGATACGACCTTTTATAGCCGTTCCTTGCGGTCTTGACTGTTTGTCTTTGGAATTCTCTTCCAGTTTCCATAAGACAAGCACAATCTGTTTCTATTTTTACTAATTTAGTTAAAACTCACTATCTCTCTAGAGAGCAGTCATCTAGCTCAATAGCTGGGTGACTACTCTCTATCAACTAGACATTTATGTTTCTTGATGTGTACACTGTTTATATATATATATTATAAAATGTGTTCACGACGAAACGAGTAAATAATGCAATAATGTAAATAATTGCAATTAAGCTAGGTTATATTCCCTTTAATCATAGTAAAGCTAAGTTGTACAAACAGCAACAATCTTAACTGCCCCTGCCACGTGACTACCAACATTTTGAAAGAAAGTGAGAATAGATGTATGACGTCTTCATAAATGTCATTTTTATTGTAGATGTGTGTGTAACGTTACAAAGTTTTAAAATCAACCATAATAACTGAAACTAATACTTTTTTCTAAGACCCTAATGAGTTTCGCATCAAAAAGGTGGGATTGTTTCAATTCAATAATAAGAATAATGTCAGAACAATTATAGTTAAATTTTTCCGGTCGCTCGTTTGGAATTATTGGCTTTATCTTTTTGTTTTAGTTCTTTCCTTTCTTTTAATTTAAATTCTTTAAAAAAATGCCGGCCCGACTATCTTACTTTGAGAGGGTCAGAATTGTAACTTTAAGACTATCTGGTATGAGAGATGTGGAGATCTCGCGGCAGTTTGGTATTCATGTAAATAAATTTTACATCACCTAAAACACTTTTCCGTACACAGAAATAACGTTTGTAGACACCAGCTGTTCCTATTTGTAGAGAAGGTCTGTAAGCCAGTGGATCCAGCGGTTCGAAGAAGGTGGTAACAAGGTTCTTTGAGACCGTCCTCGCGGGGCGAGAGCCCGGGTGACTACGGAGGCGGAAGATGCAATCATTATAGCCACCCACTCTGAAGATCCCTTCCACCACACTCGATTCAGCGGTTCAGTACCGTGTATGTTGTACAAAATGTGATGTATTTTAAATTTTAGTATGAAATACGACGGATTCAGCACTAAAGTATTATTTTATCTTTAATTGCAGATATCAATGCAAACAGTGCGGTGTAGGCTAAATGAAGGTGGCCTACACCATCACATACGAGGGCTGCACTAAAAATATCGGGAATGGAATATTTCCACTGTTCCTGTCATATTAAAATCTTTTTAATTGAAAACTCCTTGGTCGCAACACGGAGTGTTGCCAAAAAAATGATGGCCACGTATTGTCTCCAAAACCGGCCATGTTGTGACTATTCCTCTTGAGGGACAAAGAACGGTAAATGCAGAATGGTATGCTAGCATTTGTTTGCCACAGGTCTTTTCTGAACTTCGTAAAGAGAACTGCAGCCGCCGGATCATCCTCCATCACGACAATGCGAGTTCTCACACCGCGCACAGAAGAAAAGAGTTTTTGTTCACATGAAAAAGCTGTGGACGCCTACAAAACGGCCATTTTTCAGACCCCAACTTCCGAATGGAATGGTTGCTTCAATGATTGGTTCCATCGTATGGAAAAATGTGTCTTTCGCGGAGAATACTTCGCAAAGCAATAAATACATTTTTAAATAGTAATGTTGTGTCAGTTCCTTGATTCCCAAAATGTTCAGTGCCGCCCGCCCAGCCCGAAAATTGCCACTTACACATAAACAGTTTTTTATTACTGTTGGTCCCAGTTGTCTTCGTATGATAGCGAAAAGGCAGAAGGCACAAACGGTTGGTCCTTCATAACAATGTTCGAACATGGTTATGAAGTGGTAGTAATATATTTTTACTGAAAAGCGTATTGGTTTTTAAAATTACCAGGACTAATATACGGCATATCGTTAATTTTTGCGGCGATATAAAAATTTTTTGCCGTTCTTGTCCGACTTAACAGATTTTTCGTCGACAAGTATTACGATATTATCCGTCCAATCAAAATTATAATATTGAAGACAAAAGGCGATTCTATCTTCTTTGTGCTTTTGTGTAAGTAAGGTTTTTAAAGTTTATAATTATATATTGCTACAAAAAAAGTGTTGGTTTTTTATTTTACTTTTAGTCAGACTGGCGAACAAGTTATTTACGTGCTTTGCGCTCAAACATTATAGCAAAAGAATAGGTATATTTTATAAAATTTTATTTCATATTGCACTACAAAAATTGCAATTTTTACTTTCTTCACTTCACTCGTTAACTTGAAATTTAAAAGCAAGACACATTTTGAACCTTAAAACCATTCTACTCTTTGCATTTCAAACACCGAGGTTTTCGAACAGAAAAAGACACGCTGTCACAGATATAAAAATCGAGTAGAATTGAATAGATTACCGCATATCTGAAAAATTATTACTTTATATTTTAAATAGGAGGCAACCATATGCGTGGTGGAATAAGAGCTAAGGACAAACTACATAATGAGGTCGAGTTTGGCAATGATCCTACTAACATAATCAGAAAAGATTTTGAGTTAGAGTCCCGGTAAGGACAAATGTTTGTGTAATAAAAAATCACAATATTTATTATTTTATTTGAGTAATATAATATTAATAATATTTTTTTATAATGCAAGTGTAAGAAATCTTTATTATTATTTGCTTGCTGCATCTATACCTTTCTAAGTCTATGGATGCAGGATAAGTAAAATTAAATTTTATCATTATTTCATCCAAAGCATGCGACGTTGCCGTTGCTCTTTGTTTTGGAAGAGCGGCAACAACTGAAAGCACGTCATCAGGCATGTCAAGACTCTGCGTCAAGCAGTGACAGTTCTCTGGCGCCAAGAGACACACACCACACACACAAAGATATTATGTCATAAAAACTTTAGTTTTTGTTATGAAGTTGTCATGAGAAAAATAATTTCATCTCTTTCTACCTTTCTGTCTGTTGGGTCTTCAACGGGCAGTTAAGAGTGTTGCTGTTTGTACATTCTCTTTAGTTATATAGTTAAGCCAAATTAAATATTATTATATTACACTAGGCGATGCTGTCGCTAAGCATAAAGCTACGCTAGCATCATATATTGGAGCGGAGCGTAATACCTAAAAAAAGAAAAAAAAATTTCGATGGGAATTTTTGCAAATTTCAAAATTCGGGCTCCGTCACAATCTGGTCCTAAACCTGTTGATTCGATTCCACACAAAATTATTAAAATCGGTTAAGAACTCTGGAAGTTATGGCGTAACAGACATTGCGCCATTGAAGCTGATCCATGGGAGCTTCGCTTCGCTCCGCTCCAATAACGTATTGTCTAATCATTGTCCCTGAAATACATAGAAACAACCCGTTCGCCATTCGCTTTACGACTGCGAACGACAGTGGCGAGTGGGGCAGTATTTACATGCGTAAGGCGGGAGGCGAGGTACTACAAAACAGATTCCGCGGCGAAATCGCCGCCATCAATTTCGATCACCGCCCAGTTATTTTAAAATTCGGCGTTCCCTTAGACTCCACTCCTACGAGTAGAACAGTAAGGGACTGGAAAAAGCTCGCAAAAATACTCGAGTCTGCTAACAGTCCGGCACTCGACAGCACCCATCTCTTCGACGCCATAAGCGAGGCGTCCCTGCAGGTTCCAGTGATGACCGACCATCACTTGAAGCTTCCGGCCGACGCTAGGGAACTGTTGAGAGCAAAGAACGATGCGACTCGCACGCACGTCTCCTACCCCACTGAGGACAACCGTGTCCCATTACGTACTTTATAGCGTGCAGTCAAATTGTATAACATTTCGTTTTTGAAAAGTTATAGCGCTTTAATCTTCCCTATTGTTGGTGGGTCGAAAAAGATCTACCACGCACTGGCGGAAAGTTCGTTGCCAGCGTTGGCATAGGCCAGCGTTGTCTCATCAATGAGTGGTCCATCCTCTCGTATTCGAAAGACACATTTTTTTTACAAATGTTTGGGCAATCGCTTAAGATGAGACAGTCATATATTTTTTTTAATATATTTTTGCATTTTTTCCAAGCCATAAATAATATGTAATGGGAAAATACTAAATAAATTTTTATGGGAAAATACTAGAAAAAATCAACTCGGCTCACAAGTGAATTCACAGGCGGAAATCCAACCTTTATAAATCTGGTCCAATGCTCTCCCAATTGAGCTACCTAGCCTTTTAAACACCCGTCGAAGTTTTCTACTACTTGTACCTTTCTAATTTAACGCTGTAGTTTTTTGCTATTCTTAACAATAAATACAGAAGAGAATGGTCAACATGAGCTAAGGTACAAGGTGCTGCCACTTCAAAAAGTGATTGAAATCGGTAGACAACATTAATACGATAAAAGTTGTTATGGAGTCTGATACCTATCTCGTATAGTTTTCTAAATATACTTAATAGTGTATCGACACTCATATTACATAGAGGAAAGTTTTGTTTTTGTTTGTTACGGATAAATTGGAAAAGTACTGAAATGATATTAAAAAATCTTTCACCTGAAGAAAGCTACATTATTCCTGAGTAAGTAACACAGGCTTCTAATATATATATATATATATATATATACAGGGTCATTATATAAACACCATCCAAATTTATAAATTATATTCTTTGAAGAGAGTAACGAAACAAGATTTTTTCTTTTAATATCACTAAGTACTAAAATATTAAGTTAAGGCTATACAAAGTTATCCGAGGAAAACTACCAATTTACTGTCACAATCACGCTACGCACGGTGTTGGAGCAGATGATTACACAACCCCCGCCCCGCCCCCCGTATTTCATTGATACATTACGCTGCGCACGGTGTTGTAGCAGATGACTACATGACCTCCCCCACCCCCCCGCCGCCGCCGCCGCTTCCGCTCCCCGCTCTCCCATATTTCATTAATACATAACAATTATTGTCATAAGTTCCAAATTTTTCCTTCATACTTGATCGGGCTTAGGACCGTCAAATTGCAGAAGGTATGAGTTGTTTTCTAATAACAGATAAAAACTTTGAACGTAAAAGTAAGCCATACTTTTTGCAATAAGGCGTATTTAAAAAATCTGAAACAACTTAGGTACAAAAATTGGTTGGAGTATAGCAATGGCTGTGCAAGGCGTCTAGAACTTAAGATTTTTTTTGTCTCACTGAAACATACAAAACTAAGAGAACTATTAACAACAGAAACTAAAAAAACACAGGAATCGCATACGCAATACGAAAATCGGTATTAAAAAGCAATAAATTCACTGATAACACATTTCAATACTTTTCCTAGTCCTAAACATTAACATCGCTCATTTAATACTAATCCGAAGCCGGATGAAAAAATAGAAAGAGTAAAATTATTATTAGATTTTATAATTTTTATGACTCACCCGGATTGCGAAAGGTCGTGGGTTCGAATGCCACCTTAGGGCTCGGAGGCGCAGTTGTTTTTTCATACGTATTTTATATCTTATAGAAATATTGCATCATGAATGCAAAAAATTAAATAAAAAGCACATAATTATAGCTGGTTCCATCTTAATCGATTGTTTAATATTTGTAAAAATATTACTTTCGATGTTGAAGGCAGTTAGCGTTCAACATTGGTGGAATGATACTAGCTCATAATAGAAGTTGAAATACGTTTGTAAAATTCGACACGTTTGCCAGCGTCTCGGTAGCTCAGTGGTCAGAGCACTTGCCCGGATTGCGAAAGGTCGTGGGTTCGAATTTTACCTGAGGGCTCGGAGGCGTAGTTGTTTTTTACACACGTATTTTATATCTCATAGAAAATATTGCATTGCGAATGCAAAATAATTAAATTAAAAACATATTTTTAATGAAATTTTTTGAAGTCTAAACGCCCTGCACACCTTTGCTAATACTCAAACCCAATAATAAATAAAAGAACCAATCATAATACACTTACATAAAGTTTGAAAACAATCGTTTTAAGAGTACTTCATTAACTGTTCAAAATGTAGACCATTTCTCTCCAAACAGAGTCTTGCACGTTTACGAACATTGTCTTTAATTTTATTAAGCACTACAGTGTCATTTTTCACTTCGTCAAATGCACGGATTATTTTTATTTTTAAGTCCTCGAGGCTTTGGGCCTCCTCCACATAAACCCGCCGTTTAATTTCGCCCCACAAAAAAAAGTCACAAGGCGTGAGGTCTGGTGATCGGGCGGCCATGGGACGGGGCCTCCACGACCGATCCAGCGATCACCATGTTCGGTGTTTAAATAATCGCGAACTGCGGCCGCATAATGAGGCGGTGCTCCGTCTTGTTGGAAATAAAACACGCGATTTTGAATAAGCGCGAGTGGTACTTCGTCCATAAAGTCGGATATTACAGTGCGTAACATATCAAGATACGTGCTTCCGGTCAACCGCCCTTCAATAAAGAACGGCCCCAGTACTTGGTTACCGATAATACCCGCCCACACATTTGCACTAAAACGCACTTGATGATGGTTCTCCCTTATCACGTGCGGGTTCCGGAACGACCACCAATGCTCGTTGTGTTGGTTATACAGTCCCACGCGAGTGAATAAAGATTCATCAGTTCATAAAATAACAGCACCAGGATGTTCAATCAGCCACTCACAAAAGGCACGGCGAGGCACGGCATCTGCTTCACCTAAAGACTGCACTTTCTGATAGTGATAAGGATGCATGGTTGCGGCGTTAAGTAATTTCCACACCGCGGGTTGACTTACGCCGAACCGTCTTGCTGCGTCATTCGTACTTGCTCTGGGATTTCGATCAAAGAATTCAAAGATTTCGTCTTCGATTTCAATTGCAAGTCTCCTTCTACTACCTCCTCGAGCGTGTGATGGCGTCGTAAATTGTCCGTGGTAAAGTAAGCGTTTATTCGCAGCTAAAATGGTTTGACGATTCGATGTTGTAGCATTTACGAAACCACTATTTCGAAGACGAGGAAGACTTTCAGCTTCGTACAGTGCACAGGCACCGTTTAAGCTTTCTCCACTTAAAATATAGCACCGTACCATCTCGTAATACTCGCGATTTGAATACATTTTGTTAGGTAGGTATTTATGTGATGTAAGCGCGCGGGAGCACAAGACTTCATTGCAAGATTTCATTGCACAGATGTGGCCACAACTAGGGTTGCCACCCGTACGAAAATACTTTATTTCGAATGATTTGATTTTTTTGGGATTTTGAAAATTTTTGTAGTTCAGCTCGACAATAAAGAGTTGACAAAAAATATTCCGGAACTAATGTACACTTTTTGTTGGCAACACTTCCTTATCTGTCAAAACTGTCAAGAGGTCGACTAATTTTTTGCTTAGTTAAGAAGTCAATTGTTATTCTAGTGTGTTTTACGTGATATTTCTTTATCCTGGGTTTCATCATGAACAAAACCTACCGTATCGGTTCTCGCACAGAACAGAACTCTCTCTCGGAACAGATAGTGAATTTGTTACACCGAAAAAATGTTTAAAAGAAATGATAGGTCAAAAAGAAAAATAAACGATTGCAGTAAAGTATAAAAGTAAGTGGGAAACGGAATTAATGATCCACAGAACGAATATAATGGAAAATGCAAATTGTGTGGAATTACATTTACAATTGCTTCAGTATAGGAGTAGGACAAGTAAGAAGACAAATTTTCTTTTTTTGTGTGTGCACGTGTGTGTGTGTGAATTGATATGGTTGCATTAAATATCGAAACTAAACTATGCTATGCTAGACTGTAAAGATGCTGTGTTTGCAATTGTTTAATAGAAATACTAATTTGATACAAACTGCAAAAAGCAATAAAAAATATGCTTTTAAACATAATGATAAAGGAAAATAAGTTGTACTTTATTTTCATACTATGTACTTTTTTTTCTTACCTATAATAACCAGTGTACTTTAACTACAAAAATAAAAGGTGGCAACCCTAGCCACAACCTGCGCGCGCAGCCACGATCGCGGCTCGCCGCATGCGCTTCGAGTATTTAAATTGAGTAAGTCATTGTTCTAACTTTTTGCAAGTTATAAAAACATCGACTTCAAAGTTATTACGGTTTTCGGCAAAAAAAAACAATATTTTATTTCCCTTCATTGTTCTAATAGAAATAGTAGTATTTATAAGGCTATTGAATTATTGATTTTTATTTTTTTCTTTTATGAAATAATCAAAATTTACTATTTCAACGTAACATAACAAATTTACGGTAAACATTATTATTTTAATTTTATACAACTTAGCGTTTTGTAATAAATGGAAAAAAATATTGATTATTTTTCCTCTTTTAAACAAACAGGCAACAGTATTTTTTTAATTATTTAGCAAGAAATGGTTTAATGCGAAACAAATTCAAATAATTAACAAATTTAAATTGTTAGAATGACATTAATTAATACAAATAAATGAATCGTGGTCAAAAAGTGCACTACACATGTGGACTTATACTGCAGGCAGCCGTATTATTGGACTTTTCATTCTTTTTCGAGGTCCAGCTTCAAAACGGTAAGTTGTATAAAAAAATTGTTCAAACAAAAGTCGTTGACAAAATCCTAAGGAACAACTTTTACATTTACATTTTTGCAATAAAAATGTATTTTCAAAGTGAAAAATAAGAAAAAAACACCATTTTGAAGCCTTTGGCGCCACCTACTGTGTGCATTTGTTGGTGTACGGGATTGCAGCAATGACATTTTTTGTAGATCTTGACGTCCTCTACATTTTATAAATAATCGATTTTTCTGTGAAATGCATACATTCCGAGAAAAATGCATTTCAAATTTTTTTGTCTCGTTTTTGGAGTTTGCAAAAAGACGCACCAAGATGGCGCGTGGCCACCTTCAAGGTAGATAACTAACACCATTTTACAGCAAATAAAACAACTTTCACCCATTCGGCAATTTTCTCACTCAAACGATTTTTTCTTCGACAGATTGACTTTCTAACAACTCAATTTTGGAAAAAGAAAGTTACGTCGTTCTTTCTTACTGTACCTTGGCATCAACACCCCGCGACCCCACCCCGCTGTTTCATTCAAAACATTTCGGCCGTGTTTGACCTTTCGGGCGACCTTTCTTTTGACCAGTAACCAGCTGTTGTAATAATTCGCTCGGACAAAATATTTTTTTGCAGAAATTTTACCTACCAATTTTTTTTCATAAATGAAGTGTTTGAATGATATCTTATGCCTAGAAAAAATTTGGATGGTGTTTATATAATGACCCTGTATATATATATATACATATTCAAATTCAAAATTCAAAATTAATTTATTTCATTTCACAAATTATATAATAGAGACAAGATTGATGTCCCCTTAAGTATGACAATACCTGTGCCAGGGAACATCGCTCCTCCATAACACACGGTGTTATATTAATATGAAACGAGATACATACAATTATTCTCTTATAATATCTTATACTACCTATAATTATACAATATAAATGTTCAATAAAGCGTAAGGCAAGTAATAATACCTTGAGTATAAAATTCAAATTAAATGACTTTGGTAAAAAACACATTCATGGGCAGCCGAAGCGTGTGTTTGTGTGTGCGTGTATGCGTGTGTGAGTATGCGTGCGTGCGTGCATAGTGTAAAAGTGTGAGTACTTTGTGCTTTCTGAGGGAGCGTGAGAGTTTCCGTATGAGAAGAAATTTATTTTCAATAGGTGTTATGTGTTAAATTGATATGTTAATAAATATACAAGTCATTGTTAGGTTATGTATTGTAATATTTGTTCTGTCTCGTTATAATTTATCGTCAATAACCATGATGTCAAAACCTTTTTACAGTCAAATGTTTTAAGAACATAAATATTTAAGGACTTATTTATTTTATTGTAGATGTGTTCGGACTGTTTGATGAACTGACGACATAATACACTCATGCTCTCGTGTGTCTTAAGTGAATACGTCTTCTTAAAAGATAACAATCCCAATTTATATGTGGGATATCTACAGAATAATCTCTCATAATTTCAATCAAGTACACTCTATCTAGTAAATATTCACTACAGTAGGACCGAGCGAGCTTTATTTGATAGCTACCTAATGCAGAGCGTCAAATCTCTCTCTTCTAACTGGGAGAAATCACCAACTGCTAAATCATCATTAGATATTAGAATAAAGGTGTCCATTTAAATTATTATTAATGACGTAGTCGGCCAGTAAATTTTCTACATTTATTCTCAAATGTATTTGGTTTAATATTTCATAAGGTCCATCGACAAAAGGTTTTCGAAAAGTATTTAAGAGGGCCGCTGCAATATTAAAATCTTGAAACATGTGGCACGGCCATATTAAAATACTTTTGCCGCAACAACTTAAAGTGTCTTTAGAAACGCCCATTGGCAGCTTGAACTACCCATCGACAAATTGTAACAAGTCGCAACATGTTTGCTCCCAACAACTAACCAGTGTTGAGACCCGAGTTTCATTTGTCTATTTTGGTGATGATATATCAGCTTTATTACCACAAGATTCTATATTTGGTAATGAATCCCGAAATCCCCAATCCAAGATAAATATATCCCCAGGATTCAAATACTATTGAAACACATTGTCTTCTGACATTAATTGGGCCATAACAGTTTAATCTGAAGTTGTTGCAGCAAAAGGTTCGACTACTTCTATTATGTATCCATCAAGACATGTGACGATAAATGGTTTTAACAGGTTTTGGAACTTATGAAAACTATATGTAAGGCGTTGGAATGAAAAAATTAGAATATCTCAATTCCATAATCTAAAGAAAATCGTATATGTTGTTTGTATATTCTAGCGGTGTTGGGTATGTATATATTGTGATCACAACATACTTTTGTTTTGGTATGTTAAGGTATTCTGAAGCGCACTTCTGATCCATATCCCGAAAATAAACAATGAGAAGTAGTATATGGATACGTTTATAATACATATGTTTTAATACGCATACGTTTTAAGTTTGGTATCGATATATTATTGGCATCATCGGCCCTGGGAATTTGATCAGGAATCGGTTCTTGAAGTTACTTTCCTGATTAAGCACGTTCAGCTCTTTGCTAGCAAAGACGACATATATGTTAGTAGTTCCGTCTCCAAAGACATGAGTAGGAACCACACGATCACCAATGTAATCGATCTTACCAAATTGCCAAGACATATAACAACATAAATACTACAAAAAAGTCTCTGAAGTGCTTTTACGCTAATGCTCGTAGTATCATTAAGCCAAGTAAACTAGATGAACTAAAGTGTATTATCAAATCGTTCCCAGAAATAATACATATCATTGTCCTGACAGAAACGTGGATTAAAAATGAGGACGAGGCAAACAGAATCCAAATCCCAAGTTATACACACTACTCCAACTTTAGGCAAACGAATAGAGGTGGTGGAGTATCAATATTTGTCCATAACAACCTTAATCATAATCTGGTCTTAGAAACCAATGATGACGAAAATCACTACCTATGGATTCACGTGGCTAAGTTCTCACTGAATATAGGTGCAATATACAAACCTGGAAGAACAAACCTGAAAAACTTCTTGGACGAATATTCAGTTCAACTGATGAAAATGAAAAGAGCTGTTGTCTTCGGCGACTTTAACTTTGATCTACTGCATCCTGACAATCCCACTCGCCAGTACAAGAATATTTACAAAGAAAATGGCTATAAAATACTAAACAAGGTCAATGAAAAATTTTGTACACGAGAAACTGCAACCACCAAGACTATAATCGATCATATCTCATCTAATCTAAAAATAAATAACTTCCACTTCGCTATAATTGAATCAGCTATGTCAGACCACAAGCATATATATTTCGAGGTGAAAAAATATCATCCGCCTCCACCTAAACGCAAAAAATACACCAAAATTAATTATGAAACACTACACAAAAATTACGAAGAAACTGAATATAAAACCAAAAATACTTTATACGAAGCCCTGGAAGACAAACTTATAAATTGCCTATCGAAAAGCAAAATTGAGTGTACTAAAATAGTAAACAAACCTAGAACGACTGGATAAATAGTGAAATAATAAATAAATTGAATAGAAGTAATGAACTATGGCAGAAATACAAAATGGACAACGCAAACAAAGACAAAGAGCAACTTTACTATACAGAAAAAATAAACGCGGCGAAACTCATACTGTAATGTATACTAATATGTACCTTTATAGTCTCCGATTTTCATTCATAACATTCGTTAAATTGTATATTTTATCATTCCATTTTGCATCATCATTTGTAAACGTATTAATCTCTGTAAATATAAATATATACAATAATATTTTACTCAATTGCTGAAAAGATACACTAGATTTTCATATAGAGCTTCGCAACCACTCAAAACTTCTATACAGAATGCTACACACTTACCGGCATTGCTTGTTATTTTAACCTGTCTTTTTGTTTAATCTATTTCGTTATTATTTCTTCATTTTATTACTAAAAATGTATTTATTTAATTTATTGACATATAAGTTTTTCTCCGTTGCCATGGCTACCCATGACACGATCTTTCATTTATGGTATTCAACCTCCAAAGAAAGCCTGATTTTATTCTTTTTATGTCTTCTCGAAGACAATCTAAATTTAAATGGCTCTGGGCCTATAAAAGACCGAGCTGACCTGCCAAGTGATTCAGTTCTTCGGCAAAAGTTGCCACGTTAACATCTATAGCTCGCTACCGAGCTCTCCAAAATTCTTAAAGGCCTTATCCCGGGGCCGGCTGCCCCGGGACTCAAGAAAAGTCCTCAACGCCGTAAGGCAAACTTTTGGCTCAAGAACCTACACTAAACTTAGCCACTCTCTACCACTAACGTTGCCTGACCACCAGCCTTGCAGGCCATCTATCAGCAGCGCCGCCCTACCTACCTGCTACGCCACCCGACCTACCAGCAGCGCCGCACGTCTACCAGCAACGCCGGCAGTAAATCGGTGCAGGCCGTCCACCAGCAGCGCCGCCCTACCTACCTGTCACGCCTCCCGACCTACCAGCAGCGCTGCCCGTCTACCAGCAGCTCCGGCCGACGTCTGCCCCGCCTCCTGTCTACCGGTAGCGCCACCCTTCATCCGACGGTGTCACTGCATCTGGGCCCTAAAGCCCCGGGCCTCAAGCCACCTACATAGAAGATCGCCGACGACCCACAACCACCTACTCACATTTTCACTGTACACTACACATACTCGCCCTCACTCTTCTTACCTCTTTTTTTTTTGTTCTTTAAATTGTTTTGTAAATATATAAACTGTAACTTTACCCTGATCTTCCGTCTTTATATTTTGTCCCTTCACGACAATACAAGACACAAAATCTAGTTACTTTAAAAAATGCTTCAAGGAATCTGCGAAGAAACCTAGGAAAATGTGGAAACTAATAGCAGACTTAACTCAAAATAGAGACAGAGACACGTCATACCCGGATAAGCTTGTTGTTGATGGAAGAACCATTAATAATGTCACGGAGATATGCGAGAGCTTTAACTGTTATTTCTCAACAATTGGCATAAAATTGGCAGACAAAATTCCAAACAAATACCATACGTATCGCAATCAAGCACAGATCTCAATGCAAAGACCTGAATTGAACGAAATCACACCGGTGACCGTGAGAGAAATCAAGAAGATTATAGACCGCTTAGACCCTAACACCAGTTGCGTCATTGATGGTATTAATACAAAAACAATTTAATGTGTTAAAAAGTTAATATCAAATGATCTAGTCCAAAGTATCAACGAATGTTTTAAGCAGGGCATATTTCCTGACACCTTAAAAATTGCCAAAGTGAGTCCTATACACAAGTCTGGGTCTAAACTTGATCCTAGTAATTATCGACCAATCTCAGTTCTTCCGGTTATTTCAAAAATCTTTGAAAAGTTTATACACGACCGCATAGAAAATTTCTAAATTCTAACAACCTTTTCTTTAAAAATCAGTACGGATTTCGTCGTAAATCAAACACATTAGCAGCTACTATGGATCTCATTACAAACATAAAAAACAAAATAGACCAAAAACAAATTGTATTAGGTATCTTCATTGATCTAAAAAAAGCTTTCGACACTATAAGCCATAAAATATTAGTAAACAAACTGTCTGGCCTTGGTATTGGCGGGAATGCCCTTACAATCTTAGAATCTTACTTACATAATCGAAAACAGCTTGTCAAAAAAGGTGATCACCAAAGTAGTCTTCAGCCTATTACATGTGGGATTCCTCAAGGCTCAATTTTAGGGCCGCTTTTATTTTTAACTAGCTGGTGCCCGCGACTTCGTCTGCGCAGGATTAGTATTTCGAACAATATGTTTATAAATTGTAGCCTATGTGTTATTCTGATGTATAAGCTATATTGTGGTAAAGTTTGATTCAAATCCATTCAGTAGTTTTTACGTGAAAGAGTAACAAACATCCATACATCCATACTTACAAACTTTCGCCTTTATAATAGTAGTAGGATTTACATCAATGACATTCACCAAATTGGTCTTGCAGGCGAAATAACACTGTATGCGGATGACACAAGTATCTTCTACTTTGGTTAGTCAACTGACACTATGATTCCCCAAGTCCAGGGTGACTTAAATACACTAAATGAATGGTTCCAATATAACTTACTCACAATCAATACAGCTAAAACAAATTTCGTTATTTTTTCGTCCAAAAATAAAAAGATCTGTGACAACATACAACTTAAAATAAATAACCAAACAATTAACAGAAACTCAAGTGAAAAATACTTAGGCATTGTTTTGGATAACAATCTCAGCTGGAAACCACAATTAGTTAAAATTAAGAAAAAACTGGTTTCGCTCATCCACATCCATCGCCACACAACATCCCAGTGGGGATGTTGTGTGGTATCGTAAAATGTCTGCCCAAACAAGTACGTTACCTAATATATAATTCACTAGTAAAACCCCAAATAGATTACCTGATTGAATTATGGGGTACAGCAGCAAAAAGTAACCTAAAACCAATTCAAACTGCTCAAAATAAACTAATACTACGGTAATAAAACAATTGAATTTGAAGGAGTAAAATTATATAACGAATTGCCAGAATCTATTAAAGATGCCGTTTCCATGGCCAGCTTTAAAAGGCATCTAAAAGAATTTATTTTGAAGAAAGAAAAAGATTGGAAAGCACATTAAAATATTAAACAAAAAAAACAGTTACAAAATATTTAGTTTTATTATTATAATTTTGTTTAGCTTTTATTTGTTTTATATATTTTTTTTTTATTTAAATAACCATAATTGATATGTATTATATAAATTAATTAATAATTATAAATGAAGTGAATTGGCATTCCATAATAAACAATTTAACCTTTCACAATACTCATCAGTGCCGCATCCACGCCCAATGTACCGCGGAGTTGTTTCACACATCTATGTATGTTCAGGTGACTGGTGACTCGCGATCTCGGGCGCTCATTAGAAATTATTTTAGTTGTACCCTCTGTGTGTTTTTATCTTTAGTTTTATACGTTTCATGTAAGCTCATTGGTTGTGTGTAATATTTGTTAACATAAATGTAAAATGTATTTCTCAGTAAGTGAATTTGTAATTAATTCTTTTGAGAAATAATAAAGTTCTTTAACCAATGTAATCGATCAAAAATGGAATGGCCACAAGAACATCTTGAGAGCTAAAGTAACTCTTTCTGTTTCCAATTGAAACGTGACATGTTATACACGTTTCATTTCAGTTCTTATCTTCAATTGGAGTAAAACACAGTCCAAGATCACGCCAAGCCAAGTACACGCCAATCCAAATCACAAAGCAAAATCGATAGTCCGGTAAAAGTAATTTAGATTACTTTTTACGACTTTAGAGTCGTAAAAGAAACAGCATAGGGAGCACAGAACACAGCTGATCGCAAAACAAGTCGACAAAGAACTACCTGAACACAACCACGCCTCTATCCTTGCGCATGGGGGAAGATAAAAAACACAAAATTTTGTTATAAAAACGTAGTGGCGGTGGCGGCATCTGCATAAAGGGAATATCAAAAGATCTAGCAGGTAATGTTTTAGTCAACGATCGAACGTTTTTTGGATGATTTATAACTTTTATTGTTTAGGTCATAAATATGTTGTCGTAACTTTTTTACCTAATACTCGTATATGGGATATATTTTTTCCATACTAAATATATTGTATTGTTTGTCTTATCACAATAAGTCTTTAAAATAGTGTTTTTGAAGTGGCTGCTTCCCAGCCCAATGTCCATACATTTTGCCTATTCTCCTTTTCTATAAAGGAGAGACTCTAGTATTTAGGAGTGTCCTCGTTACTGTCAGCTTAAGTGGCATATTTTAAATATTTAGAGCTTTTTTCGTAGGAGATAGTAACAAGCTTGAAATACTATGGCGCGTTTATCGTATAACTTGTACTTTTGTAGGTGGAAGGCAGTAGTTTATAAGATAGAAGAGGATTTGCTAACCAAGGATGGAAATACGTCTTGGCACACGAGGAAAGTAAGGAAGGTCGCACTTTCGTACAATGGTGCGCGATTTCTAGTCCCAAATGGGCGGGAAACTTAGTTCGTGTAAATGAGCATAAGGCGTTGGCTAAAGCTCTAGCGGAAAATTAAATTTATTTTAGTCAGAATTCGAAGTCACTAATAAAAGCATAAAAAAGCATAAGTAATTAACGCAAAGATATACTTCAAATATAAACCTTATGTCCGTTATTTTACAAAAGTAAAAAGTAAAATATTTTCAACTATATATGTACAGGGAGCGGCAAAATGATCTGACGGTTTTCACTGCCGCGCTGTCGACCGAGCGAGTGGTGGGGGGTGGTGGGGGTAGGGGCGTTCCAGAGACTACGTGCGGAAATTGTTAGTAGCCATGGAGCGGTGGACGGCTGAGCATCGTGCGTTCGTTGTGGAAGCATTTTTTAAAAGTGGCGAATCCTGTGTTTCTGTTCAGCGGCAGTTTCGGAGACATTTCAATGTGAGGCCTAGAGGCAAAGTCCCGACTAGAAACACCATTTTGCTTTGGGTGGGTAACTTCAGAGCTACCGGTTCAGCTTTGATGGAAAGGAAAAGTGATGGAAAGGAAAGGAATGTTAGGAAAAGTGTTTGAAAATTTCAGCGCAAGATTGGAAGAATGCATGGCCCAAGATGGATATCATTTGAAAGACGTCATCTTCAAATCTTAAATGGATCAAATCAACATTTTTGTTGTTATTTTTATAAATGTTCATAAATACCAATCTGTAATATGCAATAAAACATTTTGTATCACTTAAAACGGTTGAGTTATTTACATTTTAAAACCGTCAGATCTTTTTGCCGCTCCCTGTAGTTTCATTATTAGATTTACAGAATAAACATTCTGACTTTTAAGCCCATGATGCGCACATAGCAACACTTTTAAAGAAATGCTTGCACGAAGTGCAGGCTAGATATCAAAGTAATTAAGGAATAAAAGTCGAGTCGATTATCGCCTTTGTTCCCGACGAATACAGTGTCCATGGGTCGCTGGTTCAATCCGGCTCGAAGGATCATTATGGTAGTGTTTTCAGACCTTACAATATAATTAAATGTGGACTGTATTTTATAGGTGTATACATACTGGTATAAATTTAGTGGATGGTCTGTTCGCGCTGTCTCTCGAAGCCAAAGTGAGGAGCCGCCCGCGCGCCATATCCGGATATTACACGATGAAGTGTGTGACTCGCTGGGAACGAAGGGATCTTGACCTTTAGGAAAGATATTATTACTAGATGAAAATTCTAAGGAAACTATAAAAACCATTGCTAATAACCCCTTATTATTTTGTGTTTGATGTTTTGTCTGGTGTCAATTAGAAATAAATATATCCGTCCGATGATCTAAAAGTATACATTCGTTATCAATTGAAAGTTTTATCGTAGTGTTTACTGCACGGCCATAGTACATAAGTCAATGACTTGCTGTTTTGATCACTTGAAACAATAATTACTATTGTTTTTATGACACACGCTTCAGCACCTAACTTTTGCACGGCTGCTTATACATCATTTTATAGTTGTTTTGTAGTAAAAATAGTTTACTTCAATTGAGTTTGTTTCGTACACAAACTTTCCTGTGAGGATCTCGTAAACTGTCCATTCGTTGTTACTTATATGATTCAATTATTGACATATTTTCTCAGTTCAGTTTGATTATATAAGACAAAATATCGTACTACATAGATAAGACGAAAGTAGAGATATAGTAATATTTTACAATTTCAAGCATGAATGTCTTTATTGTTATATGACATGTATGAAGTTATGGTGATGTAAAGATAATTTTTTTCAAACAAGTTTTAATAACAAATTTGTGATTTTTTGTTTCATCAAAAAAAAAGTTTTTATTGGCTTCACCAAAAATTCATCAAAATGAACACATTATTAAACTAGTAATCAGTGTCACCTTTTAAGCTAAAATATTAGCCAGTGTCAATAGACACTGCTCTTCCTTAAAATAAATTATTATTAAATTAAAATAATCTTACAATAAAATTATATGAACTTATATGTTTTGTATAAACCTAGTATACCTTTATCTTTTATATTTTTTTATATATTTTATGCATTTTCAATGCGATCTTATAAGATAAATTATTATATTAGAAAAATACTAGAAAATATCGACTCGGGTCACAAGTGAATTCTCAGGCGGGAGAGAATTCATTCCTGAGAATTCACTTGTGACCTAGTCGATTTTTTCTAGTATTTTTCTATTATAATAATTTAACTAGTATATATCTGTTAATTTCAATGTATGTGTGCGTGTCTGTGCATGTGTGTGTATCAATGCAACGCTCTGTTCAAAAGTGCCTCAATTTCATCATAGGTTTTAGGTTCCAACCTTACCATCAAATACTTTTTGCAAACGTAATTATCTTTTCCATATACATATACATCTTCATTAATGATATTGTATAAATGTATTGATCTTGAATTATATTGCTTGGCTGCAAAAACAGTGTTAATCTTAGGAGCACGTATAACAATATCTTTTCTTCTTCATTTCGTAATGTCTGGGTCATAAGGTAGAGATTTATGTTTTTTTAAAGATAATATTGGCTATATATAGCTTCCTTACTGAAAGAAGACTAGTGATTTGGAACAGACATTCAGTTGGAAATCGCATCTTTTTAAAATACATAATTTTGATTAGACTACGTTAAGCTTGTTCCACGTCAATAAAACGGATATTCAAAGAGATATGCAGTATATTAAAACAGATTGAGCTAACAAAATAAAGATTTCAGTAAGTTGATCTTTCTTCGAGCTACAAAGGTTAGTAACCTTATTTGAAATCGGAACTACATGTCATGTAATATGTGTCGTATACTACATGTATGTAAGGTTTAAATATCCACATTAGTTTCCTAAGTCTTAAAGCAACATGTTCCAAATGATGGAACGACGACAGTCGTCGATCCACATAGACACCCAAATATTTCGTATGCTCAACCTTCCGAATAAGAGGACAACAACAACCAACTCCACTTGCCGTAGATTTGCAGTTATGTATTTTAATACTAAAATCATTACTAAGTTGACTGTTGTTATTAAGACCGAGACAAATATAGTTAGTCTCACCAGTATTTAATGTAAGAAAATTATTGCGTATACATATACTTATCTTTTCCAAGCCATGCTTAGCTCTATTCCTAACATTATCCCAAAAGTCAGCACTAAAAACAATGGCTGTGTCATCGGCATACAAAAAAAAATTGTATGTTTGATCTCTATATCCCAAAGATCATTAATATAAATTAGGAATATCGTAGGCCCGAAAACGCTTCCTTGAGGTACGCCGTATGTCACTTCCGCATCAGCACTAATGTAAAAGTCCAGCTTTACCCAGCGTTTACAGCATTAAGCAGCCTTGTATTCAATAGTTTTTCCATTACCTTCTTCGAAATTGCAGGTAGGACGGAAATAGGTGTGTAATTATTAACATTGTCTCTATCCACAGCCTTATACACTGGAGTGATAATCGACCGTTTAAGGACTGCTGGAAAGATACCTTTACTAAAACAGAGATTTGCAAAGTGAGATATAATAGGTACAATTTGTGTCTTTGCATATTTAAGGAATGTGATAGGATTACCGTCCCGACCCGGAGAGCTATTAGATTTTAAAGCTTGAAGTATATCGGTTACCTCATCATGACTAGTGTCAAACAGGAGGAAAGAGTTACACTGTTTCGGCAGGCTACGCAAATGATTGTTACTATCCTCAGCAGATAGATGTGTCTCTAGGGTCAGTTCCTTAGCAAATCTATAACCTAAGATCACAGTGGTTTGTATATTTGTCTGTCCGCTCTTTTTTCATTGTATCAATAACGTTATCATAGCAATGCGTTAACCGCAAGTAGTTTGGCTACCGGACGCTAGATGGCGCTAAAGGATAATATTTAATAATAGAAAAAAAATAAAGAATTTATTCCACCCGTGCGAAACCGGGACGGGCCGCTAGTATTCACAAAAAAATATTAATATTATCCGCAGAAGCAATAGGATGATTTAATATTCAGTTGTTCAGAATTTACGCTTTACTAAACTTTTACTGGTATAAATGATATTTTTTTCGTGTTTCCACAATAACTTATTATTTTTAATAGATTTGTTAAATAATTCATTTTTTTATTTACCTTTATTTTTTTAAAGAGAGTTACAATAGTTTCTCTTTTATTTATTTCATTAAATTATTCATCTTTAACTTTTTTTTGCAATTTAATGCTGTTTCGAATGCAGCGTAGGATACCCGGGGTAATCCATGGTTTTATATTACGATTTTTCCTAGGTACTTTCGTAATGACAGTGTTTTCTTTAATTGTTTTCATTAGGTATGAAATGGTCTATAGCGCTCGTATGCAGAACAGCAATAGTAGCTCGCAATCTACGTTTATTTATTTTTCACATAAAGTGGTCTAAGCAATTCTTGCCTCTGTTAGGTATTGTAGCCAGTAAGCCGTGGACTGAAAGCATATTAAGGTAACTAATGCGATTTTTTTGCTCATAAGCTGATTCTATATATTTGAGTGCAATATTAATGTTGATGTCACCAGCAATTATCACACTTTTACTAGAATTCAGAGTATCCAAATGTGTGCTTAGGCTATAAATAAAACCGCTAGCATTTACACTCTAATATGTATGAATGCAGACAAGACGCTTGATCAAGCTTTATTTCACGCACTTTGTGTCATAATGAACTCTTTACGTCGGTACCAACTTCATCATTCTGATTCAACTGTAGGTTAGTAAAGTATGATTGGTAATTAAGAAGTAGGTGGTATTGGCTTATTTTTGTCAATTCTACATTCATTTTAAAGTAATTATGTCCACATCAAGTGACAGATGATATATTGTTAATAAGAAATTGTCTAAATTTTTATATATACTCCGTATATTTTGAGAAATCATAGTAAAATTGTATTTTCCTATAAATATATGATGCCTAAACTCCGAAATATCACATTCGAAGGAGCGCACCACTTCTAGCGCACCTAATTTATTTATAGTTTGCATTGTGTTACCCATCTGAATAAAATATAACTAAATAGCATTAAACCAGAAATAATTATTTGCATTTTTATAATAAAATGATAATAATAACTGTTATATAGCAAATGGTTAGTCTCTTTGATAAATAAAATTGTAGAATGTTGATTTTCAATATTAATATTATGTACTCGTATTAAAATGTTTTCATTTGTGTATGTGTTCGCGTATATTTATTTTTTTATTTTTTATCAATAAAAACGTATGGCGAGTTTTATATAAATTACCACTGTCTCTTCTTTGGACATAAATGAAAAATGTAATAGTTTTAGGAGAATTTATTGCGATCAATGTCGACCTGTTTCGTATGTAAAAAAGATGCGAAGTAAAAGAATAAAATATTTGAAGGTAGTCGAATTAATAAAAAAATACTCCTGCAGAGCCAATAGGGTTCTTGATAGTATCACAACAACATGTTGCCTATATAAACTACACAGGCGCAAACATCCTCCCGCCCGTGGAAAGCCTCAGCTTTCAACCTTGCATGTCTTCTAGTAATGGCAATGGGCAGAGGCGAACTAGAGGTCTTCTTGTGATTCCTCTTTGAGTATTCACGTCCGCAACTCGGGATATATTGTCACGGCCAGGAAATAATTTGGAAATACGCCCAAGTCTCCAACAAAGCGGAGGCAGATTGTCTTCTTTCAGTAGTACGAGGTCTCCCACTTTAGCAGATGTTTTATTAGCTCTCCATTTACTCCGTTGTTGTAGCTCTGCGAAGTATTCCTGCTGCCACCGTCTCCAGAAGTGTTGGTTGATTTGTTGAAGACGATTATAACGTTGCAAGCTATTAGCCTTGTAGTCTTCTAATGCTGGTGACGGTCGGGCGGTGAGAGCCCGACCAATGAGGAAGTGACCAGGGGTTAGGCAGGAAAAATCGTCAGGAGAAGCAGAGAGTGGACATATCGGGCGACTATTTAAAACTGCTTCTATCTGAGCGAATAAAGTGGACAACTCCTCAAATGTCAAGTGGGAGTTACCCATAACTCGCTTGATGTGATGTTTAGCCGACTTCACACCGGCTTCCCAAATCCCTCCAAAGTGAGGGGCATACGATGGCGAAAACAAAATTTTATGTTTTCCTCAGTTGCAAAGTCAGATAGATCGGATGCATTGGAATTTAAAAACTGACTCAATTCTTTCGCTGCAGATACAAAATTGCGTCCGTTATCGCAGAAAACCTCGACTGGCTTTCCTCGCCGCGAAACAAACCTTCGGAAAGTTAGTATAAAGGCGTCCTTTGTAAGATCACTCACGGCTTCTAAATGTAGGCACTTGTATCTGAGACAAACAAAAAGGCATAAATAGCTCTTGACTAGTTTTGCGTCTCTACCTTTCCTATTCAGAGTGAGGAATGGTCCAGCAAAGTCAATACCCACAGACCGAAATGGAAAATCTGGCGTGTCTCGTTGTGATGGCAAAATGCCCATCATCGGTTGATATGATTGTTTGCAAAAGCGTCTACATTTTACACAGTTGTGAACTGTCCGTCTAGCAAGGTGCCTACCATTGATTGGCCAAATGTATTCGCGTACAATACATAACAAAAGCTGTGGACCAGCATGCAAATTACGTTTATGTTCGTAATCGAAAATTAACTTTGTAAAAACATGGGACGCATGTAGCAAGATCGGGTGTTTTTTGTCATACCCTACATCGGATGCTTGAATTCGGCCACCAACTCGAATCAAAGAATCGTCACTTATAAAAGGAGAAAGGCACAATATTTTGGACTTCGAATTTAAGGACTGTTTTCTTGCTAGTGAGTCATACTCTTGTGAGAAAGATTGCTGTTGTGCTATTCGACATAAAAATGTAAAAGATTTATTTAATTCATTGACAGTGAGTGAACCTGACTGGCGATTATTTGGATATCTTACATTGTGTATAAACCTCAAGCTGTAAGCAAAGCATCGTTTTAATTTATTAAAACTAGAATAGTTTTCAAATTGTATTATCGGGTCCTTAAGTAGGGACACATTGGCAGAAATAGAAGTTGTTTTAAGCTCAGGCAAGTCTTCAATATTTAAATCAGGTTTTAAATTTGGCCATGTTTCAGGAGCCTGCTTTAAAAAATTTGGACCTGACCACCAAAGAACATTTTCCTTGATTTGAGCAGGACTCAGACCCCTAGAAATAAGATCTGCTGGGTTGAGGGATGTTGGCACATGACGCCATGAATACTGATTGGTTAAATCGCATATTTCTGATATTCTGTTTGCAACAAAACATTTTAAGTTGCTAGTGCTGCTATGAAGCCAACTTAATACTATGCTAGAATCACTCCAATGAACTTCGCTTGTAACTTCATATCGTAGAGATTGTCTGACAGATTGGCACAGACGAGCTGCTAAGACTGCAGCGCAGAGCTCTAAGCGAGGTATGGTTGTAGGCTTGATTGGAGCAACCTTTGATTTAGAGCATAGTAAATGAACAGTAACGTGGTTAGCTGAATTAACAGATCTTAAATAGATACATGCCCCAAATGCTTTCTGGGATGCATCACAAAAGGAATGAAGTTGTATTGAAATAGGTTTGTCACATAAAACTTGTCTTGGAACTGTTATTGATAATAAAATAGGTAAGTTATCGTTAAAATCCTTCCACTCGTGTGCAATATTTTTGGGAATTGGTTCGTCCCAAGTTACTTTGTCAACCCAAAGCTTCTGAAGTAATATTTTAGTTGAAACTACGCATGGACTCAATAAACCCAATGGATCAAAAATTTTAAATAGCCTTGATAGAATAGAACGTTTAGTGGCTTCATTTGATTGGTCAAATTCTTGAAGTTGAATAGGGAAATGCAATGTATCGGTACCCGGTACCCATCCTAAACCTAGTGTACTTGAGGATTCGCTTAGGGTTAATTCGGACTCTAAATCGATATTGGACGAACTAAAAACAGAAGGTAAGTTAGTTTTAAGTTTTCTTAGATTAAAGCCACCTTGTTTGAGAGAGTTAGATACCCCATGAAGTATGTGGCTCAAAAGTGCCTCTTCATCACACCCAGTGATGAGGTCATCTACGTAAAAGTCATGTTGTATAATAGTTTTTATAATTGGATCTGAGCACTCTTCTCCCATTTGCCAAAGACACCGTGTGCTTAAATAGCTGGAACTTGCCATGCCGTAAGTTACAGTATTCAATTTGCACATCTGGATAGGCAGAGATTCATCTTCTCTCCATAAAATGAGTTGAAGCTCTCGGTCTGGTTCGTTGACTTGAATCTGTCTATACATTTTTTCTAAGTCACCAGTCAAAAGAAACTTATACTGTCGAGCTCTTACTAATATGGAAAAAAGAGAATCTTGCTTGTTTGGGCCTATCATAAGAAGGTCATTAATGGACAAACCGGAGGAAGTAGGAGCCGAGCCGTCACATACGACCTTTAATTTTGTGGATTCACTATTGGCCTTGAAAACAGCATGATGGCTTAAGAAACAAGATGTATGTGGTCTTGGATCATGAGAGATAGAAAGATGACCCAAGTCAGAATATTCCTTCATGAACTGAATATACTGTTGCTTGATGTTTGGATGCTTACGAAATCGACGTTCTAAATTAAGAAAACGTTTCTTGGCTATTGAATGGGAATCGCCAAGACAATCTGGTGTATCTTTTAGCGGCAAAATAACTGAAAACCTGCCAGAAGCTAAACGCACTGTATTAGATAAAAAGTGCTTCTCGCAAGCCCTTTCTTCTTCACTCATGGGACATTGTAGAGGAACTTCTTCAATTTCCCAAAACTTGGTTAATTGTTGATGAAGATCATCTAGAAAGATAGCATGATTACATTGAACATTATTCTTGTTTGGATATGTATTGATACCACCAGAAATAAGCCACCCTAGTTGAGAGCTTCGCAGCACAGGCTTGTCTGGACCTAATGACTGTTGCTCGCAACCTAATATATCCCAAAATAAATCTGCGCCGATGAGAACGTCAATAGCGGCGGATTGATGAAACTTGGGATCGGCTAAATGTATGTTGTCTGGTATTTGAAATTGAGTAATATCGACATTGAATTTTGGCAAATTACCTGTTATTTCTGGTAGAACTAGAAAACTTGTCGTGATTGAGAATGAACTGTTTAATGATATTAGTTGTGCAACACAAATATCTGATACCGTATTTGTAACGTGGTTACCAATACCAATGATTTTCATGATATTATTTGAATGACCGGAAAGAGAAAGTTTTTTCTGAAGGGACTGTGTAATAATGGACGATTGGCTACCACAGTCCAATAGTGCTCGAACTGTTTCTCCGCATCTAGTAGCTGGATTGATAATCTGGATGAGCGCTGTAGATAATAATATTGTTTTAGAATAGTTTTGTGAAAAATTGACTATCTTGTCATTAGGTTGGAGAGAATTTGCGTCAGGTGATTGAGGCTTCTCTGGTATGTGCAAAAGAGTGTTGTGCCTCTTCTTGCATTCACGACAAGATCCAAGACGACAATCACGAACCGAATGACCATATCTTAAACAGTTTAAACAAAGTTTGAGTTTATTCGCATTTGAAATTCGCTCGTGCACGCTCTTTGCCTTGAATGAAGGGCAGTCGTATATCCTATGGGGCCCTTTGCAAACAACACATATTGGAGAAACCGAAGCTTGATTACATACAAACGATTTTGTCGGGGGGTGCTCGCATTTTGTATTGGAACTCTTTGTGGGGGTAATTGGAAGTTTAGCAAAATTATTTGAAGGACAACGAATAAGAGATCCAAGAACATCCGCACGATCGATTAAAAACTTGTTGAATTGTGGTAAATTGGGTATGTCATCCAACGTGCCGCGCCATTCTTCCCACTTTGTAAGTGTCCGATTATCCAACTTTGAACACATAATATGAATAATTAACACATCCCACCCGTCTGTAGGAAGGCCCAAGCTCGCTAAAGCCCGTAGATTTTTGGTGATGTGATCTACCAAAAAACGGAGTGATCTGTCCGATTCACGCGTAATTTGTTGTACATTCAATAATGAATTCAAATGATGACTAATTAATTGACGTTTGTTATCGTACCTTTCACATAATAAGTTCCAGGCAGTGGAATAGTTTACACTGGATACTTCCAAATTGGAAATGATTCGGGAAGCGTCACCCTCTAAATAGGAAATAAGGTAATGAAATTTGTGTATGGGTTGCAATGCGCTCATTGTTATGTATGATTGACAAAAACGAATCTCGAAATTCGAGCCAGCGAAAGTAAGCGCCGTCAAACTTGGCAATTTGTATCTGTGGCAATTTAAATGAAATGTCATCATGATCAGGATTCTGACAAACAGTAGATTTAATGCTAGAATTAAGATTGTCATGAGTTAAATTATTCTCACCCTTAGATTGGTGCCCTTCAATAATACCTTGTGCTAAGGCAATAGTACTCGTAAAAACTTGTTCGATGTCATCCCTTTCATTAAGTTCTATAGATAATGAAGTTGCATTTAATATTTCTTTTTGACCTTGCAAATCATCAAATTTATTGTAAAGTATTTCAAATCTGCTTAGTTTAAGCCTTAACTCAGACAACTCTAAAGAAGATAATTCGTCCTTTGATTTAACATTAGACAAGAAATTTTTAAATTTTACGCTTAATAATATAATAAGGTCTTGTAATTCTTGACCCTTCCTTGCACTGCCCTCACTAGTATCTTTGCTCATTTTTATAGTTAGAATTTGTATATACCTATAGCTAAAATCCTATTATTATGCTTGAGAGCAAGAAATTGTGAAAACAAAGCAAGTTATAAAAAAAATAAAAATAAATTACGTTCCTTCTTTAAGCCGGTATGAAATCGTTTTATTATCACCCTTGTTTTGTTGAATTTGCTCAGTTTGAGAAGCTGTCCAATATCCACTGTAGATATCTATGTTTTCTGAAATAATCGGCAGGCCTATGTGAGTTAATTGCATAAAACAATTGAAAATAATAGCATGAGTTAATGCAAAGTTAATGAAATACTTAAACAGTTTAAGAATTAACCTTTGTGATGAATCTAATATGGTTTTATAAAACAACGTTGAAATTATGTTTTATAGTTATATCACCTAATGTAGTACCTATCTTAGTAAAACATGAAACTAGAAACTTGAATTGAATCTGTAAATACTATTAAGTAATGAGAATGACTTTGCAATTTTGCAATGAAAAGAAGTGTTGGAATAAAATACCAACAGATTTAATTTGATTATTTTTCGTTTAAATTAGATGGAGTTTGAAAGGAAATATTTGTTAGGAAGTCTGGAAAATATATTCTAGAAATAATAGGGAAGGTCACTTAGCTGCATTGGCCTGGCTGCGGCGTGAAGAATATAAATTAATATCCAATATAGCTTGTACACCGGCGTGGCTGCAATGGCCTTTGTCCTTCGTTGCGTAGTTTGTTTCCAAACTGACAATGTAAATGATAATTTGATTCTTGAAAATTGAATTGTATTTGTGTCCTGTCACGGTCGCCAATTTTTATGTCTCTGATTTGGACATAAATGAAAAATGTAATAGTTTTAGGAGAATTTATTGCGATCAATGTCGACCTGTTTCGTATGTAAAAAAAATGCGAAGTAAAAGAATAAAATATTTGAAGGTAGTCGAATTAATAAAATAATACTCCTGCAGAGCCAATAGGGTTCTTGATTGTATCACAACAACATGTTGCCTATATAAACTACACAGGCGCAAACAACCACTTATACAAACTTTCTATATAAACATAAAAGGGTTAAAATCGTCTCCAGTGACCTGGTTCACCTAACTGTATATAAAGTATTTTACAAGACAAAGAATGTAGATTGCGTTGATTTAATCGCGGTTGCGTCGGCGTTGAATCCCATCAAAGTTAAATTCTATCAACACACTGTTTTATGTACTTCTAATCCTAACTACACTGTCGAGCTTGAATAGAAAATACATGTAAACTCCTTCATGTTTAATATAACGTTCGAAAGTGAGATATTTTGCAGCAAGGAGAATATTTTAAAATATAAATAAACAATTATACCGCACCGGCAATTTTCATAACTTTTGAAATAGTCGAAATAAGTTTTTATGCAAAGAAGATGCGGCGTCAGCTACTTATTAGTTTTGTGCTTTGTATTCAGGCGGCACACATACCGCCGTGTACAGCTGACACACATATTAATATTTGTATAAAAGATCAAGTTTAAAATAAAGATTAATTCGTGGCTACAGACGGACAGTCTGGCTGTTTGATTTACCATCTTCCGTTCCAAATTGGTGACCCCGACGTGATTGCACATTTCAATCGGCCTTCCACAAGCGGATCTCACCGATTGAAATGTCAAGAGGCATCTGTTCACTTAAGCTTTTCATTGCAACCACGGGAGAAAACATGTCGTAGCTACCCAGCGTAAGTCAAGTGACATCTGAGCTGGTGAGATAGGAACGTTTTGCGTACTTGAAATTGTTATTTTATTTGTTATTCTAGTTAATTGGCTTGACTGGCCTCCGACAAGTGGGTCTAACCAGTCAGATTAAGAAGGCGCATATAATATACCAGAAACTTAACTGTAAGAATATCTATTCACCGGTATGGCGGACCAGCAACCAACCGCTATTGCTGCTTTACATCCGTCAATTTTAATCAATACAGAGGCAAAAATATCGGACGTCACCGTTTCCTGTCAAACACCAGAGTTATGGGTGGACCGACCACGACTATGGTTTTCAATTTTCGACTCCATTATAGCCCCTCAGGAGAAGGTATATGGCCAAATACAATCTTGTTATTAGCAAATTGTGATGAGTAGAAATTCAAGAGGTCAGCGCCATCATATTGAACTCGCCTGAGGACTGCAAATATGAGGTTTTACGTACGCGATTACTTCAAGTACTGAAAGAGTATAAAACGCACTAGGTTCAAAAGCTTTGAGCGAGATGGAACTCTCCGACCAACGACACATCCCTATCCGCAAAGAGCACATACTCAGACAGCGACAACTACTCCTTTTGGACTTTTCGGGTTTACCCGTATGACGTTTGGACTTCGAAATGCCAGCCAAACATTTCAAATATTCGTGGATATGGTTTTTAAAAGTCTAAACATTTTTGTTTTCGTTGAAGACATTATTTGTCCTCCTAGAAGAAAAGAAGTCTTATGTGGATAAATGTGGATTCGGCAAAGAGGAATAAGACTTTCTAGGCTACCACATATCTAAGGATGGTATACGTTTTCTGGAAGATAAAACCGCGGCCGTTTCCAATTTTGCACTTCCCACGACAGTTCAACAGCTGCGACGTTTTCTTGGCGTGATGAATTTCTACTAGCAGTGTTTACTTCACGCTGCTTATATGAATACAAGACGGGCTCGATAAATATTTGGACAATTCAAAGAAAAATCAAGGGGACAGAAACGTCAAAGGAAGCGTTCGAGAAATGCAAAGAAAGCATTATAGGCACTGTTGCATTATCTCACCCATCCACTACTACTCGTCTATGCTTGATGACAGATTGTCCGAACACCTATGCAGGAGCGTTTCTTCATCAGTATGTGAATGAAAAACGGGAACCATTATCCTTCTTCTCAAAAACACTAAGCGTCACCCAGCACGTATGATTAGGAACTACTTGCTATATAAATGGCAATAATAAACTTCCATCTCATGATTGAAGGCAGAGAGTTCACGGTTGATACAGATAATTATCTGCTTACATTTGCACTATATAAACCATCTAGCTCATTTGACACGGAATGAAGACAGCAATAGTTTGATTGCATCTCGCAATTTCGCTCTGACATTAAACATATCTCCGTTAAAGAAAATGTTGTTCCTTTGGCTACTAATAACTGTCGGCGGAGCAAGTAACTGATGTTGAGCTGGTAGAATTACCCAAGAATCCGCGTTTACGGTTTGACATTTCTCTTACAAAACAGCGACAAACTTATCACATGCGAAACATCCACGAGTTACATACGCCCATATAAATTACCCCTATTATGTAAACAAGCCAAACTGCAACTGCAGTCGGTTTCGCCACTTCAGCAATTTTCACCGTCCGATCGATTCGCACACGTGCATATCGATATTATCAGGCCATTACCTACATCCGAAGACTGCGAGTATTGCGCCACCATACATTTAATGGCCAGAAGCGTATCCCGTCAAAAACATCAGAGCAGAAACCATCTGCAAAGTTCAATTTAGGGTGGATTGCCAAATTTGGACCACCGACAAACGTCGTGAGACCAGGAACATCAGTAAGAATCCGATTTATTTCAAAAACTCACAAGCAAGCTTAGCATAAACTACATTCTCACCACAGGTCATCCATCCGAAAGGTAATGGACAAGCAGAACACCTGCACCGGACACTCAAGGTCACGCTGATGAGGAAATGCATCCGAGCCAACTGGGTTAAAGAATTACCCATGATCCTTCTCGGGCTTTGAATCGCAATACGGGATGATACCAAACTCAGCGCAGCAAAACTGACCTCCGCCATGACGGCTACAGCTTCCAGGATATTTCTTCGCTGCCAGAGCAATCATTCAATCCCTGACGACCGTTTCGTGCAACGGTAGCGGTCCTGCCTTTCGCGCCGACGGTCCTGGGTTCAAATCCCGGAAGGGGCAGATGTTTGTATGATGAATACGACCATTTGTACCTGAGTCATGGGTGTTTATATATATCTATGAATATTACATGTTTATGTATCATATATGTATGTCTATCCGTTACCCTAGTATCCATAACACAAGCCTTACAGTGCTTACTTTGGGCTAGGCTAATTAATGTGAATGTAAGAAATATTTATTTATTTATTTATTTATTCATGACAAGAATGACTTGTTACGACAACTACAGCAAACGATGACGTCACTGCTGCCAACGCAACGGAGACCATACTCTCAGCTTAACATCTTCATACATAACGAACTACACATACGTTTGCATATATTCGTACGCAATGATGCGGCAAAGAGCACACTTACAAAGCCACGCCAGCCAAGCACACTGACATGAGTGAAAGCGAGACAGTAGGCCACGCACACTGAGGTGGGGAGGGGGTTGGGATTCTCTTCAGTAGCGGCGCGCGCTATCTGGTGCGGGTGTGAGCCATGAGCTCCTTCCTGAAATTCTCGCGCAGCACCAGCTGCCCGGTGTTGGGAGGCCCTTGATACAGCTGTTGTGACGGCGACGGTGACGCGTCTTGGCGTGCTCTCGCAGGGCACTATTTCACGCAGCGCCTGGCATGGGTAATAGTGCGGAGCGATACATTCTGCTGAACCTGCAACATATATTTAACTTGACTACTGCACATCGCAAACTACGCTAGCGAAGCATAGGCGAGTCGTGACCGCAAGTACATTTTGTTTGTACCTTCGTACGTAGTAGCATTCGTGACATGAGGACCGGGGTCAGTTGAGCTCGGGCTAGTTTAGCCGATGTTACTGCTGCCTTCGCCTGCGCGGCCATGATGAGGCGGCGGTCGATGAGATAGCCCAGATACTTCACCTGATCGCACCAGCTGATGCTTAGCCCCTGTAAAGTGAGAGGAGGGGGGCTTAGAACCTGTGAGGAAGGCGGCGGACTTGGCGACGTTGATTGAGAACAGAAGTTGGTCAAGCTGCAGCTGCATCCTCCTCGCGGCTGCTTCCATTCCCGTAAGGTAGAATTAATAGAGGGAAAGTCGTTTGTATAGGCAGGCTAGGCAGCGTACAGGAAAGGATAGAGTACGCTGCCTTGAGGTACTCCGGCCAGGATGGGGTAGGTGGGTGAATCGGCTTCCTCCACTCCGGCATAGGAGCTACGCCCGCACAGCTAGCTCGCCAGCAGTGACTGACGCCGGACTTTAACTAGCGCCGGTGGGATGTCGGTGTCACTGAGTTTATAGATAAGACCGGGCTCAAAGGCCTCTTTCCATCAAGTTGAAGAAAGACTGCGATTGTATATTTCCCGCGGCTTAATGTGGACGCCATTAGGCACAGTCCTCCCGTTAGCTGGAGCGTTGAAGAGTGCCAATATTGCACGTCCGTGAGACGGACTAGTGATCGGAGTCGACGCAGTCGGATGCGCTCGAACAGCCTGTCGAGGTGGTCCAGGAGTGTGATGGGGCGGTTACATTCCGGGAGGTGTCTGTCTTTACCTGGTTTAGGCATCATGAAGACCCAGCCATTTTTCCATTTGGCCGAGAAGTAGTTGGCTCATAGGGCAGCATTAAAAATCCGAGCCAGTGCCGTTGGTGCAGAAGGGGATATAAACATGTTGCCAGCGAGCTGCGGATGGACTGAACTTAAGGAGGTCGCCACTTATTGTTTAACTAGCTGTTGCCCGCGACTTCGTCCGCGCGTATTTGATTTTATCACGCGGTTCACTCTTATACAGCAAAAATAAATAAAAAGAAAATGTGAACAATTGGACATTTTTTTACACACTTATTTTATAACTCATACAAATATTGCATTGTGAATGCAAAAAAATAATAAAAATATAATTGGACACAGATTATTTTCCCACTTAACCTGGCTGGTGATTGCACCCGGATCCCTGCAGGCCAAAGGCACTTGCAGTACCATAAATGACCACTGTGCCACAGAGGTCGTTTGATTGACACGAACAGCAAAAATGAAACCGGCCAAGTGCGAGTCGGACTGGCACAGGAACGGTTATGTACCATATCTAGCTAGTACCTCATAATGCCTTTTTATAGACAACATTCGATGTGGTTTGGTTCGGAACATAACCAAACAGTTTGTTTGGTTGACTTACACGGGAGAAAGCCACATAGAGCTGACCGTGTGAGAAACATCCGACGCTGAGGTCCACGCCGGCAACACATAGCGTCTGCCCTTGGGCTTTGTTTATAGTCATTGCATAACACAAACTCACTGAGAACTTTACACGTTTGAAATGGAATGGGTAATTATTGGGAATCAGTGGAATTCGTGGTATAAAAACTCTTTCACCGACGCCACTCTATTATGTTACGCTGCAGAGAAGTAACTTTCAGTCTTGTCCCGTTGCATAATTTTGGGGGACTTAAATTTCTCAACAAAATAGGACGCCAGTTTTTAAATTAATCTTGTGAGGTGGAAGTCCAGGAGCGCTCAGAGAATTAAGAAATTCAACAGGATAATTGGTAACGTCATCTTGCTCCATTACTCTGTTGATAGAAGTATACTCAACTACTTCTCCTTCTACATTGTTGAGTATATCCAAGTTGATTCTTGCTTCTTGGTCATTTCGCGGAGTCAAAATTTCACTTTCGCAAAGCCATGAGTTCTCATGATTTGTTATTTGATTTTGTTCACCATATACGGAAGAGATAAGTTCTTCAATTGAATTAACAGTGTGGCATAGATTTTCAAATAAAACAATTTGCCCTTGTTCTTTCGGATATGTCCCTTCGCCAATTTTTAGCAATAACTCAGAAAATTCCTGCGCATTTGTGTTGCCTCCTATTCGCACCCTCATGTTCACTGTTAAGTTCATCCTTGTGACGTGTCGCCAAAGGCTTGAGCTCTTTAAGCATGCTCTTATCTCGTCGGTTTTTGTTCCCCGTGGCAATGTTTGTCAAATATCCCCACAAAACAGCATCATTATGCCACTAACAGGTTGGTCATTTTGACAGATATCTCTGAAAGTTCCATCAACTTCTTCTACTGTTTTTCGGTGTGCCATAGTGCACTCGTCCCAGATAATTAAACAGCAATCACGTAAAACCTTCGCTTTATCACTGCTTCTAGAGATACCACATACAGAATATTCACTTAAGTCCAAATCTATGGGGATTTTAAACATCATATGAGCAGTTTTACCGCTGTGTAACAAAGTGGCTGCTATTCCAGACGACGCTACAGCAAGAGCTATTTTGGTTTGAGCTCGTAATTGTGGTAAGATTATTTTAATGACAAAGGTTTATCCCGTACCACCGGGTGCATCTAGATATAATATAATATCTCCTATAGCATTGTCAATACTGTGACATACACGGTCAAATACAGTGCGCTGTTCTACAGTAAGACTGTGGACTCCGGTTCGTAAAGTTTCAGCTAGTTCAGCTGGATCATAATTTATTTTCGCAGCGTATTCTCTATTAATAAGTTCCCCTTTTATGGTCGGCGCTGGCAAACAAATACTGAGGAAGAGAATCACCACCCATAGATATAAGTAAATCTTGTAAAGCTACTAAGCATTGATTGAAAGCTATATTTCGTAATCTGTGGTTAAGGTCACCGTCAATATTTTGTCTTGTATTCCTAAAAAAGTCTTCCACTAATCTGTCATGATATTTTTGCCACAATTTCTCAGCACTCGAAAGACCACAAAATACCAGTAATACAGCAAATAAATGACGCAAGCGGTGTGGACTATCACTGACGCATGCATAGGCTAGGGCGTCATCCCAATACTGGTCATCGTCGAGTTAATGTCGGGTTGTTCAAGTTCAGCCGGCCAAGTGTATGTCAGGTCAAGCATTGAATAGGGATTCATAGCAATTTTTTTTCCCGCTGAATCCCGTCACTTTCATTGGATTTATACTTAATTCGAGCGGTAATATAAAGTATCAGCATAGGGTGAGTACATGTAAGTTGTGTGTACTAAAATGTCTAAGTTACTATGGTTTTTAACTATCCCACGGGAACCCTTTAATTTTCCGGAATGAAAAGTATCTCAGATGTTGACCAGGGATATAAGGTATTACCATGCAAAATTTCATTGAAATCGGTCCAGCCACTTCGTAGATTAGTCCGTACAAACAGATAAACAGACAAACAGACAGAGAAAAAATTTTTTTTTCAAAAATAAAAGTAGCCTAAGTTACTCCTTATTACATCAGCTACCTAGTAAAAGTCCCGTCAAAATCGGTCCAGCCATTTCAGAGATTAGCCGGAACAAACAGACAGACAGACAGAAAAAATGTAAAAAATGTTATTTTGGTGTATGTACCGTACATATATTCACATGCATATAGTTAAAACGGTTATTTCAACATTTAAAACAGACACTCCAATTTTATTTATATGTATAGATTAGTTGGATGGCGGGTGTTAGTGAGCACCCTGTTGGTAGAGGTGATGAAGTGTGTCAATAGCATCATCTATGGTGCGCTGCCAGGAGTCGCCGCGCCAGGTGTGAACTGCATTCGATAGATAGCATCGATAGCGTGAAACTTTGTTTTATTCCGTTTTGGTTCGTGGACAGCGCGAACGGACCCATAGGCACCGTACAGCTTTCTTCTTCCTACCCTGGGTCACCTGTGGGCTGGAAGGGGTTCTTTTCTCTTAGAAAGGGCAGACTGTGTGCAGGCCAGCTTTGCAGACTCCATCGCCGAAGTCAGCTTCTCAATGGCCTAATCTATTACTTCGGCGTTTACGAGCTAGGATGGGTAGGAAAAGCCTCTCATGGCCTGGGAGTAGGCTTCCCAATCTGTCTAAGTTTTCGATCTGGGGGGTATGGTAGCATCGGGAGCGGCATTTATTGTTATTAACAATGGGCAGTGGGGCATGTGATGTCAACACAGTACCTCTATGCTGATAGGATGTACTAGGCCATTGGAGAGCACGATGTCAATTACATCCGGTGTGTGATCGGCACATGTTGGGTAGTGGGTCGGTTCCTGTGGTTCCTCAGGTCCTTCAGCTTTTATTATGGGGGCGTTTATTAAGAGTTTAAATGGGGGACAATTGAAAATCAGCGTCAGCCCTCAAACTGACATAAAGCTGAATTGGTCACCCATTTGGTATAGACGTGGGACATAATAAGTTTAAATTAAGTTTTTTTGTTTGTTCGAAGTTTTAGGTTAATCATAATGGTCTTGTTTTGTTTTATTTTCATTTAGTTTATTTTTTTTTTATTATTATTATTTATGTACTGTCCTTGTGTTGTATGTTTAAGTCCTGTGTTAGTACTAAATAAAAAAGTGTTTATGTTTTATGTTATTATTTTCGACCCCCATGCCGGATGTTTGGCATTTGGTGGACGGCAGGCTAGTAGTGTAGCTCCTTGGTTCTGACCGCCACGCTGATGGAACGCTGGTGGTGGTGAAAAGGTGGTCGCTGCCAGGCCATCGAGCACCGAATGTACGTTGGGCGGTTCTGGGCAGCCTTGGCATCTGCTGGCCTGGAGTGGGAAGATGGGTCTACGCAAGTGGCTGTGGGAGTGGTGGTTACTGATGTTATGATGGCTGTTGCAGTTGGCGTGGTTGACCGTACCGTTTTCCGAGTGAAATAGAACGCGGGCGTTGCATGATTATTCGGAATGTATCACATTTCGTGATATTTTTAGATCTTTGATTCATAACAATGATTCTTTATCGAATGTTCAAAAGTTGCATTATTTAAAAACTCATTTAACAGGCGAGGCTTAGCAATTAATTAAGTATACGCCTATAACGGAGGTAAATTACAGTCAATGTTAGGCCCTATTAGAAAAAGGTTATGATAATAAAAAATACTAAATTTGACGCTCTCGTGTAACAGTAAAATCTGACACTTAGCACGGATAGAGTAGCCGCGCGGCGAGCGCCTGTATACTACTAGCCCGAACGTCCGTATAGAAGCTTCGCGTCAATAAAATTCTTCTTATAAATTTTGTAGGCTTTATTATTCGAGTCTACGTATAAAAATATTAAACATGTTTCTATTACTAGGATTGACCCACGTAGCAATATGACATTTACTTACTATTAAATGTGAAATAACTAATAATATATTTGTTATTGCACACTTTTCTGATGTTAACTGCTTATTGAAATATAATAATGAAAATAACAAAAGTGTGTAGGACCGTATTTCACAAATAAATATGCCGACAACATAGATAACTCCCAAACGCCCTGATTTGTTAGATGATATAAGCACACATATTTTTTCATCAACATAATTTATACGAGTGAGTTACTTTTATAGCATTCTTAGGAACACAAAGTGCGAGAAATGTCTTACAAGACTTTGAAGAAACGCTTCCATATGTTACTTTCATTTCTTTTGAAGATTATCACATGTAACATTTCAGTTACGGTTACCGAAATAGGGGGAGGTTAGTACGTCCTAAGTTATCCAACGAGTAGAGTTGAAAATATTTTTCTTTTAGAATGAAGATAACAATTATAAATAGTAGATAAGATCTCGACTTTTCTGTCGCTTTAATGGTAAGTGGTAAAAGACATGTCTATTGTTTTGTAAAACTCGAGAAAATTAAAGTTGGAATATACACATGGCAAAATGAAACGAACTTTAAAAATAGTCGTTCATTAACATGCATTTGCATTTAAATTTTTGTGACCCACCTACCGATTTTTTTTTTCAAATTATAAACCATTCAATAACGAGTTCTACAGCCAGTCTAAAAAACAATTTGTTAATTCGTTTTGTTTTTTTTACCGCTACTTCTATTACTAAGAAGCTCGATAGCGCAAAAATTAGCGTGTTTGGCTTATGTTTATGGAGGTTCAAGTTCTTACGCAGAGGCCGACCATCTAAGGAGTGCCCGAAAATTATCTATCTCGAGCTTTACCTTCCATTAGAAGACACGATAATTTTGTCACAGGCATCATCTACAGTCGTTAGTACCTACCATTCCCACGTAGTTGGCTATTGCCCGTTGGCCTTGCGATGTTTTTATCCAAAGGAAAGCCCTCTGGCTCAGCAGTGAGGAAATTAATACGATTGCTTGATATGATAGTAAAGATATCGTAGTTATTTAATTAAACTTGTTTTATGAAATTTTTATTTATATTTTTAAACGATTCTCCGCTGAGGTTGTTAATCAATACTTTGTACATTAAATTAAAGAACAAAATGTCGATGAACAGATTGTCTCAATAAAAAAGTCACGTTTTGCTGACTTAATCAGTTGCTACTATTACAAGAGAAACTTTTCATGGATTTTCGTTTCAGTAAGCAAATTTTTTACTTCGATTATTCAAACAAAGACGGCGACGTTTACGCTTATGAGAAACTTCGCGTCTACTCATAACGAAAATATGTAAAATAAATAACACGAGAAAAGCCCTTTTGTTGTTTATATCTTACGTTTAAATGTTATGTATGTACCTCACCTTTATAACCAGTTTTTTACGGAGCTCTTCTTAAGAAATACTCGACGACAGGGACAGTCAAAGGCTTGTGGAATGCCTGGAGGACTTCTATCTTTTGATCAATATTAGTAAATAGTTAATTTTAAACGTAAATAATTATTTCGTCTTTTTTGTCCTCCATCTTCTTAATAATAGAAAGGAATATTTTACAAATACGTAGCTCCTTACAAAAAATAATTCACCTAAAATATTATTATTAAAATTTATATTGTTTAGTCTCAAAAAGCTTTTTGCTTCGATAACAAAGAAGTACATATATATTTTTTTTAAATAGAAACAATAAAAATATGTAAATCAAACCTATAACCTATATAAATATAAAATATACCTAACTACTATTTGTAAACTTAAAATCTTCTGGTACGAGTTTTAAAGGGCTATCCAAATTTTATAAGATTCGCGTAAGTATCAATATCATGCTTGCATGTGTAGTTTTGCTAGCCTTTATTTTTGAACCTACACCGTTAATATCAGGGTTCTGTGCTGCCTATATTTACTTAGTTGGTAAAGAAATATCAAATATAAATCTTAAATCAATTTCAAAGCAATGTACATAATGTGATAGTATACTATGATTAGAATTAGTATAAAATTTATCGACAATGCCAAAATAAAATAATTATTAATGATATCAAAATAAACAATAACCACAATTGTGGCATATACTTAATCACATATACAAAGTTTGAATTCATCCGAATTTCGCTGAGTTGAGAAGAGTCAGCTAGGCCATCAGCATGTATTGCAATTTTGTAAAGGGGTGCGGTGGTTTAGACGTGAAGATTTCAATAAAATTAATATAAATATTCTTGAATCATCATATAAATTGGGAGGGTTCCTTGATTTATTTTAATCATTTGATTTATCTCATGTTTTGAATGATTTATTTGCACCCACATCTGCACAATTTAGACAAGCGCGAGATAGTGATCAAGCGCTTACCAATGCACGATAGAAAAAAATGTTACTATTAAACAGTTACTATTAATAGGATTAATAATTAACTGTATTAAGACGGACGACTATTTACAAAAATAATTCAAAATTGTCATTAACAAAGCTGAGTCTGCTGAAGACCCTTTAACCATGGGCCTACCTAAAGGATCAAATTTGGGCTCTTGTCTCTTCTTGGTCTACATTAATGACATTTCCGTTCTAAAGAAGTAAGTCTAAGCATGTCAAGTCAATAAGCCGTAACAATGTCTCGTACATAACGTAACGTAGATTTTTATTGCACTATTTTTATACTAAAAATGTAACAGTGATTATATTTTTAATATCTCACTGTTACAGATATTATATTAAAAAAAGAGTATAATAAGAGAGACATTGTTATTTGCAGACAGACAGACATTGTTATATTACCATTGTTTTTAAGATATCTAGAAGCTATTGTTACTTTAATGAGATAAATTGGGATCCATCAAAAGTTTTATATTAGTTCACCAGTAATAAATAATAAATTCAAAGAATATCAATTGTTAAAAATTTATTCATACAAAACAGGTTAAACCATTCATGAACTTGAATAATAAAGTAGTCAAATTAAACATCAGCCCGATATTTAATATGAAAATATGGTTACACAAAGCGATAGCTCTTGTATGGCTGCTGCCTTGGGATATGAGTTTATTTTAAACTACTAGTATCATTAAAAATGGCCTTAACTTAAGGCGAATTGTGTTTTTGTCTTGTCTTTTTATTAATTTTTGTTGAAAACATATACTTGTCGTGTTTTTTGTTATTAACGACGTAATGGATGTATACACTGATATCACTGTCAAATAGAAACTTAATTTCTTAACATTTATTATTCACGGTAACGATAAATAGGCAAATATTGTATAATTAATTCTGTCAAAGTTATGCCTATCTTGTCTGTTAAAACAGACAAACGTCTAATATTTAAAGAAGGAAAAGAAATTTTAAGTGTATTTAAATGAAGGTTATCTTCATATTATTTCATTTTAATATTTTATGCCTGCGTACCCTAAAAACATCAACATTTGATTATCATTGTCAACACGTACATAGTAAAGTTATATATAAGATGTAGTTTTTTAATAAATTACGAACAAAAACTTTATTCTCATGATGTCGCTAACTCCTCTTGATAGTAATAACTGTGGTAATAAATAAAGGAACATAATTTATGGATCAGGAATTAATAATACAATTCATATTATTAATCATTCATAATTTTCAAATATAATCAATTTGAATATTATTAATTATTCATAATTTGTGATTACAACAACACAGTTTGCGGATACCTTTAGTTATGAATCAATGCATTCCGAATATTCAAATAATAGTTAATCAGTGTTGGCTAAATAAACAGCACACCGCTAAATTATTTGAATAAACTGGTTTGTTATTAATTTTCCATTAAACAGTATGTTGCCTGCCTTAGTGGTTATCGTGTTTAGTGAAAACCAAACCTACAATTCTTAACTGGAGTTAAAGATTTATAGTGAACTAAAAGGCATGAATTAAACGTTATAATACTAGGGACCTTTCCTTATAACAATACTCGTAAAAAGCGACAACTACGTAAAATTAGTTAAATCTATAATCTAGGTTCACAGTGGTTTGTATGTTTGTCTGTCCGCTCTTTTTCCATTGTATCAATAACGTTACCATAGCAACGCGTTAAACGCAAGTAGTTCATCAACCGGACGCTAGATGGCGCAAACGGAAAATATTTAATATTGAAAAAAATTAAGAATTTTGTCCACCCGTGCGAAGCCGGAACGGGCCGCTAGTTATGGTATAACAAAACACTGGTATCAACGCCCCTTTACTTCCGATAGTATCATAAAATTAAAAACGGTATAGATTTGCATTATTATCAGTTCCTTGAATAGGGTGCAAGTAAAATAAAAGGTAATTATTTCTAGTACCAAACTACAAAGTCAACGGAAATACATGCACCGAACTGTTGTAATGTATACTAATATGTACCTTTATAGTCTCCGATTTTCATTCATAACATTCGTTAAATTGTATATTTTATCATTCCATTTTGCATCATCATTTGTAAACGTATTAATCTCTGTAAATATATATATATATATACAATAATATTTTACTCAATTGCTGAAACGAAACACTGGATTTTCATATAGAGCTTCGCAACCACTCAAAACTTCTATACAGAATGCTACACACTTACCGGCATTGCTTGTTATTTTAACCTGTCTTTTTGTTTAATCTATTTCGTTATTATTTCTTCATTTTATTACTAAAAATGTATTTATTTAATTTATTGACATATAAATTTTTCTCCGTTGCCATGGCTACCCATGACACGATCTTTCATTTATGGTATTCAACCTCCAAAGAAAACCAGATTTTATTCTTTTTATGTCTTCTCGAAGACAATCTAAATTTAAATGGCTCTGGGCCTATAAAAGACCGAGCTGACCTGCCAAGTCATTCACTTCTTCGGCAAAAGTTGCCACGTTAACATCTATAGCTCGCTACCGAGCTCTTCAAAACTCTTAAAGGCCTTATCCCGGGGCCGGCTGCCCCGGGACTCAAGAAAGTCCTCAACGCCGTAAGGCAAACTTTTGGCTCAAGAACTTACACTAAACTTAGCCACTCTCTACCACTAAGGTTGCCTGACCACCAGCGGTGCAGGCCATCCATCTGCAGCGTCTCCCTACCTACCTGCTACGCCGCCCGACCTACCAGCAGCGCCGCACGTCTACCAGCAGCGCCGGCAGTAAATCGGTGCAGGCCGTCCACCAGCAGCGCCGCCCTACCTACCTGTCACGCTGCCCGTCTACCAACAGCTCCGGCCGACGTCTGCCCCGCCTCCTGTCTACCGGCAGCGCCACCCTTCATCCGACGGTGTCACCGCATCTGGGCCCTAAAGCCCCGGGCCTCAAGCCACCGATATAGAAGATCGCCGACGACCCACAACCACCTACTCACATTTTCACTGTACACTACACATACTCGCCCTCACTCTTCTTACCTCCATTTTTTTTGTTCTTTAAATTGTTTTGTAACTATATAAACTGTAACTTTACCCTGATCTTCCGTCTTTATATTTTGTCCCTTCACGACACTGTGTCTAGTCTAAAATTTATTTTTATTCCATGTCAGATAAATAAAACCACAGTTTGTTATGTTAGTATCTGACTTCACGGTTTCGTTTACTTTCCGAGAGGTGCAATCTCGTTGCGGCTTCGGGCCGGCTCTGTCAGACGCTACGAAAATGTTTTATGGTACTACAAAATCTTGGTCTATCGGGAAATACCTCTTTTACGTGCGAGTGTCATTTGCATTCCTCATACAAGTGCGCTATTTTACACGATAGGTTACCTTGCTGTCTGAAATGTATGCTGCTATTTTAAAGTTGAGATTATTTTTATATGAATAGGATATTATTACTTAAATAAAAAGTATAATCAAATTAACACTATCCTCGGTACTGTCAGTCAGTAAAGTCGGTATCACATTTTATAATAATATCTATGTAAAAAAAAATAATATGAGCGTCGTTTAATTTAAATAAAATCATCGTCGTCACCACATCATCCTATTAACTGATGAAAATACCGTAGGTAGTGATAATCCTGATCCGTACTGATATTATAATAACGTGAATGTAAGTTTGTTTGTTATGCTTTCATGTAAAAACCACTAAACCGATCATCATGAAACTTCGTACATATATTCTTAGAGATATTAGAAGTAACATAAAATAAAACATAGGATACTTTTTATTGAAAAAAAAATTACGGGCGAAGCCGCGGGTAAAAGCTAGTATGTTATAATTAAACAAAGTGCTCTGGGTTTGACGGAGCTAACAATTACAGATGTAGCCACTACCAACGGCTTAACGCGCCTTCTAAAGCACGATGATTGAAATAAATATTTTGTCACCAATCCGATCTGCTCTTGCAAAAGTGATAAAATAATAGAATATAATAAATAAACTGTCGTGACTTTCTTTTTAATTAAAAACCCATCACAGGTGATATTTGTTAAGTATCATTATAACTATACCGCAGCTTATATCTTTGTTTAATAATAAATAATGATTGTCGTCGTCATATATCATGCATTAATTCGTAGATATTATGTATTTAATATGATAGTAATCATAAATTCGAAGTTAAATAAGTCATTTCTGTAGTAGTTACCTTCAATTTTTTTTACGAGTACGCCGCATTTCCACCAAAATATCCAACAATCAAAAAATAACTATTCAAGAGTTTTTGCAATCAAATTTAGTTCGTTTATTTTTATTCTAATTCTCTTTCACAACTTAGTTGTTTTTAAATTAAAGTGACGCGGTGTCAAAAACATCAAATAGTTTCTATTTTCTGATTAATTCTGTTTTTAATCCGATACAAGCAATTCGTGGAACTTTATTTTTATGACATTTAAACCAATCTTACATTATATAATCTTATTGTTTCGGAGAACACATAGCCAATATTTTATCAATTTAGTTGCCATACTATTTTGCGTCATCCGTAACTACAATTTATTCATATGTGGCAAAGAAGCTAAGATAAATATTTTTTTGCAAAATACACATTTCCATGATAATCTTCAACCTCGGTAGGTTTAACCATGGAAATCAAACTAACATTTGAGATAGTTGAAGCACCATCAACGAATCCTGTTCTCCAAATCCGAAGTCATGCAACGAAAAATCGAATTGAGTTATTTGAACCGATAAAATGTTCAACTGTAGTAATACGCTTATGACAACCACTATTCCTGATGAGAAGTCAAAATATTGGGATTCAATAAAACATTTACCTAAAGTGTTTCGCTAACTGCTTAATGCGTTTAATGTCTATGGGTAGTCGTATATGAAAAAGTATCAGAAATAAGTAATTACATAGTATCATATTCATGCTTCTAATGTGCAAATAATGTTATTTAAGACACCTAAAGTGATTATCATATTCAATGTATTTTAATTCTATTAAACCCCAAAGTGAAGTTTTCTTGTGACTTTTTGCATATCAAAAAGTCACGTCTCGTTTTACTTTATTCAATCAACGACCAAGCATGTACGGGCACTTAACAAAAAACATGAGACAGAACAATTGTAAACTTTATATTGAGTTTCAATGTCTCTTGCTCTCTTGCTATGTAATTAGGAAACTTTTTCCTTACTATTGACTTCATCAACATCACTGTTAAAAATGACAAAAAATATGAATTACTTGAAACTTATTCAAAAATTATTTTATTTAATTTATAAAGTAAACATTTATCGATCCTTGCGATTTCTAGGGCAATAAATGGAATAGACACAAGCATAACATTTTCCTGCTCGGTAAAAAATAATGCAAAGCACGTATTCAGCTATTTTACGTGCCATTTCTCTCATGGGCTGCCAACATAGACTTGGATTGGAGCTGCTTAATTCTCCTGGCGGTAGAGAAAAAAACGGAAAAAGAAATACAAAAGGCAGCAACCGACGAAAATTCTTGCGGTTACAAATCATTGAATAAGAAACCGTGGGCATTTTGAAATAGGGGTTATTCGCCACCGTATGAATCCGCGGTAGATGTATACGTGAGGTTCATTTGGGCAAAGGGAGGTCAAACACTTAAACTCCGGAGATACAAGATTGCAGACGAGTAGAGGCAAACGAAGCAAGCCTTATGAATCGCTTTCGAGCATGCGAGGGGGAAATTTGAGAGTGCTCTATACCATAATGGTTTCGGTATGTTTACCGTCTATTCATTGCCGCTCTATATTCGCTATGACATGGAAATGATAAATCATACACGAATGCAAAGAATTTGTGCACACTTCATAATCCGCGCTTTGTAGGTATATGTATAGGTAAAGATAAAAATAAACGCCAGCAGTTGAAAATATAGCGACGTGAAGATTTTTGGTATGTTTGTGCCACAGCTATAATGAAATAAGGCCTTCACTTTTATCTTCGCTGTGATAGGCGTCATTCCTGTTTATTAGGTAACATGAGATTTTATGAGGGCTGTAGTGATTATATTAAAACAAAGCTTTCAAAATGATATTCTTGAATAACATAATATTAACGCTAAACAAAATATTGTTTATGCTTATAAATACTTACATTCCACAAATAGACATTTATAAATAGAGGTGGGCAAATTGAAATTCGTCGTTATAAATTTTAAAAGTTTATAGGAACGTAAGCTTACTCATTAACCTCTTTTTTTCTACATCAACATTTTTTTCACGAACCATTTTAAACGGTAGTTCTTTGGTCTGAAAGACGTTATTACATTAAATTTAAAGAAATCACCAATACTTGCTAGATAATACTGATTTGTTCCCAGAACACAAGGTATTCAGAACTCCATTTTATGTCCTACTAACTGCAATAGAAATAATGGTTAAAACGTATCATCCGCTTGGAACCCATCAATTTATTAATTAATTAATAGAATTACTCATGAGTTAGGAACTACCAAAAACGCACTGAAAGATCCAACAGATAGAAGAGAAATTATAAATAATATTAGTAACAACAACAAAAAACAACTGTCCTCGTATTATAATCATGTATATGTAACTTAGTACTTTCGATAACATAGTGACGTAACGAGGGATGGCTTCAAGAGATACATTACGATACGAATTTCCAACTGATATAAATAAATAAAGACCTCCCGATGCATAAATATACAATTTTGGAGAATCTGTCCCAATGTGCCAATGTTTCAACTAAAAGTCATTTGAAATTAAATAATTGAGCAAAGGTTTCTGTAAATTCTTTTGTAAGAAACAAAAAGTTTCCTGTTGCGGGACCATCGAAAAGCTGTCATTTTATCTCCGCTTTTATTTGGAACCTTTTTTCCAATGTGAATTGCTGATTGTATGCCGGAATGAATGTCAATCAAGTAAGTACATTCATTAATATTTAATCAAAAAAATTTTTCTTAAGCCAAAACAAATGCTTCTAAATTGTACTAAACGATTATGGGGCTGATTAGGGATTGTTATTGTTTATTTTTGTGTCATCCAAATAAGAATTCAATAAGTAGTGGTGGAAGTTAAATCATTTATTCGATGGTCGAAATAATAAATCTCTGCCATCTACTCTGATACAGAATACACTGAAAACGTCACCTATATTGCAACGAATATCGAATTCCTTGAAAAGTATGAAAATATAAATGCATTTTTTCTGAAAACGAAAAAAAAACTGTGGGAGTACTTGTATCAGACTACAACAAACCTCAATAAAAACTCTGCCACAAACACCATTGGATATAAATTCTTCGCAACTTTACGAAACATCAAAAGTTTTAAACAGCGAAAATAAAATGTTTAATGCTGGTGATGTAGCGAACAAAGAAACCGTAATCTTGTGGTAATGTTTTATTAATGTTTCGTATTTTTTGTAAGTTAGGACAATTCCATTATTAATAAAACCTAAATTAAAGTTTACTGTGAATACTAATTATTGCTTATCGACTCACAAGTTATTCTCAACCTATGTATGTCCGGTCCACTGTTCTTCCAACAGCTTGGTAGCTCAATTGGGAGAGCAGTGGACCGGAGATCCAGAGGTTCCAGATTCGAGTTCCACCTGAGAATAACTTGTGAGCTAAGTCGATTTATTTCTAGTATTTCTCTATTGAAATTTATCATTGAAAGATTGCATGCAAAAATATAAAAGTCATATAAACTACTTATTAATAGCAAATATATTTCCATAAACGCACGTACAATGCATAATTCATACATTGGACAATATCAGGCAACTCAACTAACTTTTACTGATTTATTTTAATATAAACATATGTCAGATACTGAGAACATGTTTATGTTCCTCGCTCAAACATTTTTCCCTGATGAAATTCGAATCCTTGAAATGAAATGCATAAATCGACCCAGTATTTTGATATAAAATTACAAGCGATGTTGTAAAAATGAGATTCCACGTCTAGAAATATTGAATATAAAATGTTAAAAAGTTCCTGTGGCAATACGCCGTAAGTACAAAGGCAGGGTTAAAACACATTAATTTAAGATTATTTTTACCGTTACCAAAGAAAACACATTTCCCACAAATAAACATTCACCATTCCAATCTATATTACAATTGAATGTTTTGAATCTAATATATAAAGGGGTATGTTTTTTAATCTCAACAAATAAATTGAAGTTAAACATCGGTAAAGCGTGGTACATCGGCACGGTTGAATTTTACATAATATTATAATAAACAACGCAATCAGGTTGTGTTTACTTAAGAACCGTGCTTTTTATTTGCAAAACGCCCGAGGGAACCCCAGGCTCTAATTTCGAAACGATACCTGAATAAGCATTCGGTTGCAGATTTTGTAAATATTCAATCAAATATCGGCTCTATCTCATGTAATTAAATTCGTTTTAATGCTACGATAAAACAATAACATTGTATGCAAATTATTCCATATCCGCAATGTATTTTCGAATAATAACTGTAACCTCAATAATCCTCAATACAATTTACTGTGACTGGCATTATGAAAAAGTAGTGCTTTGAAAATTTACTAAACACCAAAAAAATTTAAGAGCCGGAATCTACTATATAAAAATCGTCTGTCATTCGTTAGTCTCGCAAAAACTCAAAAAGTGGTAGAAGGTTTGTAACGAAACTTTAATAAGTTATTGTATGTATGCCACAGAAGGGTTATACACAATCAGCAAAATAAAAGTATCGCAAAGCATTGGGTAAGGTTGCCATAGGGTAACCTTACCCAATGCTTTGCAATACTTTTGTTGCAAAGCACTTGCCCACGACCGTGAGCAAAAAAAAGCGTAATCTTGTAATGTTTCATTAAGGTTTCGTATTTTTAATAAGAAGTCAGGATATCTTTATTATTATTATTTTACCCCAAACTAAGCAGTAAGGGTACTGTGACTGTAATAATTGCAGATAGCAAAAAAGGGATATAGCTGATCAAAACAATTGTTATTTTTTTGAAAAAGTTAAAAAATATATATTTAATACAAAACTATTTTAATAATATGTCATAATAATGATAAAAAACATTTCTAACATTCAAAACAATTTGCCTAGCCCAGCATAAATGTAACAGACATATACATATGATAGATAACTAATATTCATAGAACTATATATACCCATGACATATTGTAAAATGTTAGTCTTATTCCAGAATGTCCTTTAGGCAGCTGAATCAGATATTACGATCTAAAATCATTAGCAGTTTGTAAGGTGCGTAAAATAATGAATGGATAACTGCTTTAGTATAAGTGTCAATAACATCTGTTCTGGTATAAATGTTATGTGTTATGAAAAGAAGTTGCAAAACTTTACTTTATTATATGTTTTCGTTTGGATTAAATTATCGATAGATATTACAAATCCATCTGAGCCATTATAAAACTGAATTAACTAAGTACTTTATCAATCAAAGTTTACAACCATGATAATGACAATATTTACAATTTGATTAAGTTATTTCTGAACTGAACAGCTTTATCTTAACTCTGCTGCAACACATTAGCAGTCGCAAAAAATAAAAATATTTATTACCTGCAAAATTCTCAACATAACACGATTTTCAGAGAAGATAGAATAGTTACATTCATTTAAAAATAACGAATACATGAGTAAACATTTTATAGGACAATTGATTGTAATATGAACATATTTTTGAATTTAATGAATTTTTGCAATAACGTGAAAAATAAATCTTCATAATGTTTGTTTAAATTTTAATGAAACTATGCTAAGTAAACAAATTTTGGAGAAGTCTATGATTACTTGCATAGAGTGAAATATGTACACTTATATTCTCATTATGTAATATGTACTCATTACATTCTGGTGGCAACCAATTGATAAAAATGGGTGCCATCGAAAAATTATATAATTGTTAAGCAAATAACGTTTACTTCTTTTGAAATATATATTGGTAATGATATAGAAAATTTGACAATGTGTACATTTCATCGCTCAGGACTGTGTTACTTATCGTGAATAAAAATGAGAATATACCTTAAAAAATATATGTGTTTGTTTTTTTACTTCAGATTTTATTTACTTTCAAATCATTATGGTCTAAATGGCGTTACTGGAAAACCGAGTTTTAATAAACCGATTAAATAATTTATGAAAATTTATATTTTAAATTATATATACTTAGAATATTGTTTCTTCAATTTTGACATGAACAGGCTTATACTTTTTGAAATTAAGCAAAATTTAATATCTCTCAACGTTAAGCGGTAAGATGAAGTCGTTTATCACACCTACGTACAATTAAAACGCGAATGCACCAAGTATGCTACCCAATGCAATAGCGCGCATCGTTTAGGCGACGTTCCTCGAATGTAAGCCATCTGCACCCGTTCAGTTATATGCAAGCTTAAAGCAACTATTTATTTTAATAAGCCTTTTCATAGACTTTATTTCGGAAACCCATGTAAAATCAATACATTTTCTACAAGGGGTATAATTCTTAAAGAGTAATTTATGAGAATTAAAATCAAGTTCTAAATATTAAACGTAAGTTGAAAATTTGAAAAGTTTGGTTACAAATCCATTTGGGTACAGTTATAAAACTCGAAAAAGTAAGGAGCTTTAAAATATTATTTTAGTCATTAGGTTTATGTATTAATATCGATCCATATTTATTATATTAGGTAGTTTTGAAATGATTTTACTAGCAACGACCCTAATGAGAATGTCATGTGCCTATTAACGTCGACTAACTGTATACTGATCTTAAAATCGTTTTCACTCACATTCTTATTAATATTTAAGAGAGAAAAGATCAACTCATGCCAATAAAAACCAAGTGCAGAGGGTATAAAGCTGTGACCGTCAATAAGACAGCTCTCTTTGTGTGCCACCAAAAGGCTTTTGACCCAAGCCTGAATATACAATGAGCATTCTTCAAGATCAGTACTATATTCTATAACATTAAAAAGGTTTATAAAAAATACCGACATGAAAGTTTTAAGACATATACTTCTATATAGTAGTGGGTTCCTAAATAAATAATATTTATATAAAAATCTAGCAGTTTTACATAAAATGTTTTGTTCCAAATATAGTGATTTTAACACCGTTTTCTATTTCACTAAACAATGCTTGGTCTGCTTAGAAATTAATCTATAGCTTGACTTTTGAGATTTTGCTTAAGTTGAATTCCATAAATTTTCTTTGTCTTATATTTTTATCAGTTCATTTTAATTCATTGCCAATTTTTGACTCCGCTATTCAAAGCTTTCATCAAGTCTCGCGAGTAATGGAGTCATTACTCGGATACAGCCATTTGAAAGACAAAACCTTACGGTCAAAGGCGAGGAAATAATTAGAGAAACTAGTTTTGTTCTAGACGATCAATGTTACTATAGCGGTACAAGTCGAATTAACCAAGCTCCAGGGGAGTTTGCGCCATCTGTGATTTATTCGCATAACTTGATTTCTTTTGAACGCTCGAACAAACGGATCTGACTCCTTATTTATGTATATTGCATTAGTTTGTTTGTTTCCCACGGGAATATCTTGGCTCTTGATAATGGATGAGATTTTCGGTTTGGGATTATATAGCGGAAAGGATAACCTAATTGAAACGGGACACAATATTTTTTCTTAAAGTATGGTAATTTAAGAACGTAATTTTGTAAGCAGATGAAAAGAAATTATAAAAATAAAAAACGAACCTACCAAAATCCTATTTACTCGACATTGTTTTGTTTTTCAATTAAGTTCATGCATTAGGATAATCCATAAAATTAAAATGAATGCAGTTGCTAATAAAGAAAACATACATAACATAAAATACCTACTAAACATATGAAATAAAAGTTATATTTTACACTCGAAACAATACGAATAATAGCGATCGTTTCACTGAACAACTAATAAATATTGTATCTTGAATCTAGTTTCCACTTTGAGGAGAAAAACAGACTCTTTGCAAGTGTAGCGACACTGCGATCTCTTTGATGGCGTGGCAAAGACAACCATCAGTGAGTTGTGGTAATTAGAAACGTTCTGTGAATATAGCTAAAGAATAAAAGGAACTATTCTGGCGGCTTTACTCTTTTTAGACCTTTTAACATATCCACTATTGTGAGTTTGAGTTAAATATGAACAAATGGGCTGTCAATTTGTATTAGCTGTTAAAATAAAGATAATTTTAACAGCTAATATGTTTTTGTAAGATAATTTGTTAGTATGTCACTATCAAATTATCTTATTATAAATGTGATGTTTGTGTATTCTAAACCATGAATAAGTATACGAATAATTATTTATTTAATAACGAGACAGTTTACCATTGCACCATTTTAAAATTGCAATAACTAAATGAAATTCTTAGTAAGCAAGCTTGTTAGCCAATTACGTCTATTTTAAACAATTACACCTAATGCTAGAAAAATAAACTTTAAGTAACTCTCAGATATGTATTATTTTGCAAAAAATGATGATATTAATAGAATACACATTCCCCATTTGTACACGTTATATTTTAAGGCAAGATAAATTCGCGACTGCATACTAAAAAGAAAAATAATAATGAAATAACGAAGAAGAAAATGACACAAGATAAGCTAACTTAACACTTTGTAAAAACGATTTCGTACTATAGTTTTTGCGACTTTTATAAAAGAAACTGAGAAATGGAGTTCGGGACAAAAACTATCAAACGGACCGTCTAGCGGCGCACTTAAATCCACCGCAGGATTTCCCTACTTTATATACGTTAGGCACATAGAAGGGTTCACTTTGTTTTTATTGTATTGCTATATAATATTACTTTATTTTCCTTCTAAAATGAAAAAAGATCATAAAAGCACGGCGATATATTGAAGACACCGAAAAGACATTAATAATGATCGGGAGTCTATCTTTTGAGCTTAGTAACATTCATCATGTCTGTATCGATGTAACGAAAAAGTATAAAGTTTTGCTACTGAGTACTTAGATCATTTTATCAAAAACGTTAAATCGAGATAATCTTTTGAATTAGTACAGAAAGCTTAAAATCCAACTGTAGAACCTGCCTTAGAATGTCATAAAGGTTTGATAGTACGTACAGAGCAGGTAATTTCTATCGACCGACTTGATCGCACACCCTGAGACCCTTTTCAATTGTGAACCAATTACCAATTGAGTAAAAATGGACGCTCATAACTCAGCACATTACCTTCTTTCATATAATCATGAGTGTGCATTGCGTAGTACAGCAGATGAGTTTGTTTATTATCTACAGACAAAATTTAACTACAACCTAAAGAAAAGTGTTATTAGCCGCAGTTTACGATCTGGGTATGGTGGCGCACTTGTCGAGAAAATTATCATAAAAAAGAAGATCTGTAAGACTTGTAATTTATCTGTAATTAAGAAATGCAAAATTTAAATATCTACGACATCGCTCAAACTGCTCAGAATCAACCCATTGACGGGCACAGTTCCTGTTTGCAGACGAGGGGTCGGTATGTGTCGATTCAGACGCACTCTTCAAGGTGCGTGTATTTACTCTCCTTTAGAAATAGGTGATGCGTTGCGTTCACGCCTTGTCGACTAGAAAAAGCCTATTTCTTTTTCACGCGTTATCTCTGTCAAAGTGTAACACCAGTATTCAAGTCATGCTTGAGCACTGACTATCTTAGCTTTGTACTATATCAATGCGGTAAAACGTAGAACTCTTATTTGACATTGATAATATCAGTTTTTCATAACATTAATTTCATATTTAAAAAAATAACTATTATACAATACAATACAAAACACTTTATTGATAACACCACATTGAAATAATAAGATAACAAGAGAAAACTTAAAATAGTGTTACAATGGGCGGTCTTATCGCTCAGAGCGATCTCTTCCAGACAACCTTTGGATGGATAGGACTGGAAGGAAGCGTAAGAGGCGGCGGTGTAAACGATAAATATATATTCACATATACATACATACGTATACATACATACATATACACACATACACATAAATACATAGCATACAAACACATATACCTAAATTAAAAATACATACAAACGTATATAATACACATACATAACGTCTAGTTAGTAGGATACATCATCCATACGTTGCTCGCCTAAATTGACAGAAAATATTCCCTTACGAGATTCTTAAAGACGCCAATGGATTGTGCACGCCTTATAGAAACCGGGAGGGAGTTCCAAAGACGAGCTGCTTGAACAGTAAAGGAAGAGTCATAGAACGTGGAACTATGTGCGGGAATATAAAGGCCAAGATTATCTGATGACCTCAAGGAAAACGTGTTTGATGTATGAAGAAACTTAAAACGTTCTTTAAGATAGTGAGGGGCTGAAGGATTAAATAGTATGTTGTAGAGCAGAGTAAGTATGTGAGTATTCCGGCGAAGACGAATGGGAAGCCATTTGAGCTGAGAACGAAACTGAGATATGTGATCATATTTGCGTAGGCCAAATATGAATCGAACACAAAAATTTTGAAGACGCTCAAGCTTATTAAGCTGTTCCTCCGTGATGTCAAGATAGCAGACGTCGGCATAGTCTAGAATAGGGAGCAACAGGCATAGTCTAGAATAGGGAGCAACATCGTTGGGCTAGTGTTGAGAGTGGCAGTGTCATCATTTTACTTTTATTTTGCATTAATTGTTATTATACGAAAAACACCTGTATATAGTGAAGTGCAATAGTCAGTTAGTGTCATAATCGTGCGCAAGTAAGGCATTGAGTCATTAGCTACGAAAGTGTGAGAGCAATAAGTTTACTGTTACCTCTCTTTCTGGCGTCGCATCTATCGGTCGTTACAGCGGGGATACCTCATACCTCACCGCCAGGCTAAAAGACAACAACTTATTTTTTAACTCCCTCGCACTCAGTTAACGTAACGGGCTACGCACACGCACAATGTCCTTGCAACACACACCTCCGAATAAGTTCTCCTCGGACACCAACATACCTACGTCACTGGACGGAGAGAGTGCCGCTTGGTCAAATGCCCGTAAACGCAAACAACCAGATGATAGACAAATAGACGATTGGGTATGTCTCGAACAAAAATTCAACAAACAACTATTAATTTGGGATGCAAAAATCACCGATAGCATTGCGTCAGCAGTTAGTTCGGCCCTCTCCACTGAGATGTCAAAAATTTCAGACGCTTTGGGTCAAATTAATACTAACATGATGAAGCTTAATGCCGACAATGTCAACATCACAAAATCTTTACATGAAACCAATACTCGTCTCGGCGAACTGGAGAAATCGCTAAATTTCTCATCTGAGCGCCAGGATTTATTTGACAACCGCCTGAAAGAGATTGAAGAGAAGATGACATCCTGTTCGGCTTTAGAGTCACAAATCCACTCGCTAGAACAAAAAATTTCGTCGCTAGAACAAAATGCCAGGCAATGTAATATTGAAATATGTAATATGCCCGAACGACGAGGTGAAAATCTCGTAAATATCGTTGAATGCTTGGGTGACGTAATCGCATGTCCTATTCGTGCCTCAGATATTGTCTCAACTCATCGCGTACCGCACGCCGACCCTAACAATAAACGCCCGAAGAATGTAATTGTCAAGCTTACCAACAGAATGCTACGTGATAATGTTATCGCCGCCTTCCGTTCTACTAAAGGGTTGGACTCAACTAAACTTTCCATAAGCGGATCGCCGGCTAAAATTTATGTCAATGAACATTTGACAATTAACAACAAACTTTTATTTCGCCAGTGCAGGGAAACAGCTAAAAAACAAGCATATAAATACGTGTGGGTCAAACACGGTACTATCCTGGCTCGCAAATCGGACACCTCCCCAGTTATTGCCATCCGAAGCGCGGCGGAAATCGCGAGGATTAAGTGATGTTCGTAGCTATCTTTTTGCTTCTAACTATCAAGGTGTTATTATGAGATCGGACACCGCGCAGCGTTTGTTTTTGTTTTGCTACCTATCGTATAAGCAAGTAAGCACTACTCTCTGTTGGTATGACTATGACTTAAGCAAATATTTAATTAATTTACCTTTTTTTAATGTATGGGCTGTGGCAAACCCTATGTTCGTGTTAATCAGTTTACTTGTACATTTATTAATTAGACAGATATTTATATTTAGTCGATTATGTTGTCAATATATTATTTTTTCCTATAAAGCACACTTGCATATAAGGTCAGTGAAACCTATGATAACCTTATTATTTAATTGTTATGGTTTAATTAAAGATTTTCACTTACATGAATTATATTCCAAATGGGCACACAAGTATTTATTCTCCTTAAACGGTTTCAAGTACTCATTTAATAAAAATAAATTACGAGTAGTATATTCGTTGTTTGTCGTGTTTGACGGCTTTTTTTCCGTATATCATGAATCCCCAAACTTTTATAACAATAACATATTTATTTTATTTTATTTTGCTTCATGGATAATACCAAAATAACAGTTTTTTATCAAAACTGCCGAGGCTTAAGAACAAAATTGCATACATTATACATAAATATTTTAAGTAATCACTATGATATAATTATTTTGACAGAAACTTGGTTACATGGGGAAATATCGGATACTGAGTTCATAGATACACGATATCGAGTATTTCGATGTGACAGAGACCGTGCTAGCAGCGGTAGGCGGGACGGCGGCGGGGTGCTGGTGGCGGTGCGCCGCGAGTTGCCTGCGGCGCCCTTAACCCGCACCGCCGTTGCCGCTCCGCACTTGCCGCTTGTTGATCACGTACTTTTAGAGCTGCGTTCACGTAATTATTGTTGCGTAATTAGTGCCGCATATATTCCTCCTAATACAAGTTCGGAAATATACATATCACATTTTAATTTTCTTTCCCAATTACTAGAATGTTCAAGATTTAATATAAATGAATTCATGATTGTTGGCGATTACAACCTACCGACACTAGAATGGCGCGAAACCAGCGCACATTATTTGGACCCTGTTATGTCTAGTTCTTACTGCTTACCTAACAAACATCTCATACATTTAATGTCTTTTTTAAACGGCTATCAAATTAATAAATTCAAAAACTCAAAAAACAAGATATTAGACCTATTTATCACGAATGTTGGTGATTCTACTACGAATATTGCCTCACCCTTGGTGCATCCAGATGAAAACCATCCCCCTTTCTATGGCTTAATTCCAATAAATAATCTTGTTAATAATATACATTTTACTAAAAAACCGAGTATACAATTTAATTTTAATAAGGCCAATTATGACACAATAAATAGCGAAATCTCGAGTATTGATTGGGATTGCTTACTCTCGAACTGTGACTCTGAAAATTCAGTTTCACTTTTTTACGAAAAAATTTATAAAATAATAAAAAAACATATACCCACTAAATTAATAAAATCATCAAAGTTTCCCGTTTGGTTTACGCCAGCTCTGATACATATCTTTAAAAACAAAAATAAATCGTGGATAAAATGGAAAAAATATAAAAATTTATCTGACTACGAGACTTTTTCTATATACAGAACTAGATTTAAAAAGGAGTCACATAAATGCTATAATAATTACATTAAATCAGTTGAGAGTAATATTCAAGATAATATTAAACACTTCTGGCGATATTTAAAGAACAGAAAAATGACTGGTGATATCCCTGATAAAGTGACGTATGGTGATCTGGTCGCGGATGGTCCAAGCGAAGTATGTCATCTTTTCTCCTCGTTTTTTCAATCGGTCTTTCAACCATCAGATGTAACTAATACCAATGATGCAAGTGAAAGTCATGATAATAACCACACATCAAATCTAATTATTAGTGATGTATTCATTACAAAAGAAAGCCTATTGAAAGAACTACGCACATTGGACATCTCAAAGGGCCCAGGAGTAGACAACTTGCCACCAATTTTTCTCAGGCTCACTGCCATGACTATCTACCGGCCAGTGCAGCTCATATTTAATAAATGCCTACGGGAAGGTGTTTTTCCAACCATCTGGAAGGCCGCACGTATAGTGCCTGTCTTCAAATGTGGAAAGAGGTCGGAGGTTGAAAATTATCGCCCTATATCCATACTCTCTAGTCTGTCTAAGCTCTTCGAGAGGTTAGTACATAACATTATATATCCCTCTCTGCATAATATAATCATTTCACAACAACATGGTTTTATAAAACGTAGATCCACTACAACTAATCTCTTAGTATATACCTCATACCTCTTTGAAGGTATTGATAGTAATAAGCAAATTGATAGTGTTTATACAGACTTTAGAAAGGCATTCGACAGGGTGGATCATAAAATACTACTTGACAAGATTGCATTCAATGGCATTCGTGGTAATTTGTGGCGTTGGTTTAAATCATATATTACAAACCGCACCCAAAAAGTAGTCATAAAAGGCTATGAGTCAGATTTCGTAACAATAAGTTCCGGCGTGCCACAGGGCTCTATTTTGGGTCCGCTTCTATTCACTCTATTCATAAATGACGTACATTACTGCTTTAAATTTTGTAATTTTATATTGTACGCAGATGACCTGAAAATTTACAATATCATAGAAAATACGGAAGACCAAATCAAATTTCAATCTGATCTTGATCGTTTTTCAACCTATTGTGTCGATAACAAACTGAGTCTCAGTATAAATAAATGTAAATATATTACTTTCACCAAAAAACGAACAAAATACAACTACAATTATAGTCTAAGTGGCGCACAAATTGAAAACGTTAGTTCCATTAAAGACCTAGGAGTGACATTAGATAGCAAATTGCATCTTGATCTACATGTTGATAACATTATTAGTAAATCTTTTCAAATGTACGGCTTCGTTATGCGATCAAGTACAGAATTCAATAAACATACTACGTTTTTATGCTTATACAATGCTCTTATTAGATCTCAACTCGAATACGCTGTGCCCATTTGGAATCCTTTTTATCAAAAGTATATCGAAGCTTTGGAGATGGTTCAAAGGAGATACCTACGCGCTATGCATTTCAGATGCTTTCGTAATCGTTTGCACTATTCACAGCTACTTAACAGGTACAAGCTTCTAAATCTCCAACATAGACGCCAACAACTTGAGGCTATGTTATTATATGACATTTGCCATAACAGATATGATTGTATCCCTATCATAAATAAGCTGCATTATAAAGTCCCTAAAAGTACTCACTGCCGTAAACTTTGTCAGCTCTTTGCCACTTCCTATTGCCGCACAAACGCTGGTGAACGTTCACCACTTTTTCGACTAGTAAATTCTTATAATAAATACTTTAATACTATTGACATTCTAGCAGTAGGGTCAAATACTTTCAAAAGACTAATCATTAAAAGTTTCCTCAGTGCCCGCTGACATCGATTGATTTTAATTTCCCATATATTGAAAAAGTAATTATAATAAACTGATATTAGATACAACATAAAAGAAACAAATATGAACCTTAACTAAGACGTAAGTTAGATAAAAGAAATATAGGAAAATTTATTGAATTTAAATATAAAAACTTCATTTATGTTACCTCATATAGCTCCTAAAAATGTTATATACCTTTAATACAATTCTTGAATATCTGCTTATTATGTTTTTGCTTTAAATTTTGTTTTATAATTTTAAAACATATAAAGATCTTGCCCTGAAATTAGATCTTAATTAGTAGATTTTGATTAGTAGATTTTAATTAGTAGATTTTAATTATTTTTTTGCATGTACGAAATATGACTTATTATTTTTATACCTACTCCCTCTCTCAGCACGTGTTTGTTAATTAATTTTATATAATAAAGCTGTGGTAAATGTTGCTGGTGTTGAAATAAGTTTAAGTTTCTAAGAGGATTTGTAAACAACTTTTTATTTCAATACTGTTTTTTTACCTAAATAAATAAAAAAAAAAAAAAAAAAAAACAGAGATTGCGTTAGTGCAATTTTGGTGGAAGTGGGTAAAAAATTACGCAGTCTTCTCAGCGCAGCTGCTGAAGCATATAATTTACGACTGACGGCCTCTAACTGAGGTCGCCAACTCAAATTATTATCAAAAATTAATCCCAAGTTTTTCACTGACGAGCTAAAAGGAATATCGGTGCCAGCAAAGTTTATATTTGGCAGCAATGGCCAGTCCACTCTAGCAATCATCCTGGAACTTCCCACGATAATTGCGGTACTTTTGTTGGGATTAACATCGAGGCCATAGGGTTTGCTCCACTCTGCAATTCGACAGAGATCATTGTTTATAGCACGGACTGCATTATGCAATTCAGTGACAGGAGCCTGACAGTAAATTTGAAGGTCGTCTGCATACAGGTGATAGGAAGAAGATAAATTATTTGAGATAGAGTTGATAAAAATAGCAAAGAGAAGTGGAGAAAGGACACCGCCCTGCGGAACACCAGCAGTCGTGGGACTCCAGGAAGAGATACTCTCCTCCAGACGAACCCGCTGCTTGCGTCCGCTAAGATAACTGTGGAACCATTCAGTTGCCGATGGAGATATGTTAAGAGAGCGCAGTAATGCCAAAAGAATATCAAAATTGACAGTATTAAAAGCATTACTAAAGTCCAATAGTGTTAAAACCGTGACATGACCAGCTTCCATTCCAGAACGAATGTCGTCTGTAATTTTAAGCAAAGTAGTCGTAGTGCTGTGTCCTGAACGGAAGCCGGATTGAAAAGGATTGAAAAGAGAATGACGGGCTAGGAAACAATTCAATTGATTGAGGACAAGACGTTCAAAAACTTTGGATAGAAAGGGAAGGATAGAAATGGGTCGAAAATCAGAGAATAACTGAGGAGTGGGTTTTTTAGGCAGTGGAATCACCTGAGCGTACTTCCAACCTTCTGGGAAGACTATCTTATTATTATAATATTATATATTATAATATTATCTTTAATAAGCATTCACGTGTACTGCAGATAATGCTTTTTCACTTTACCGCTAAGATTATATTTTTACTGATAAAATGAAAAATCGTAGTATTTTAATTCATTCGTATATTAGTAAGTGTGAGACGTTATAAAAGATTTTAGTTAAAGTGATATTAAAAAAGTTATTATACTAAATTTGTCTACATTGCGAGATAAAATTACGTGAAAAATATTCCGGACTGATAAATGTAGTTATGGGTGTTGCAGAACAAACACAACGAGGATGATAAAGAGTGTTTAATAGCACTTTCTAGGAAATCACAATCCAAGTACAAGCGTCCCATAAGCGTCCACAGATGAGAAGAACAATAAAAAAAGACACTGACAAATGCTGTGTTACCAGTCTACACTCCCCCTTAACACAGCATTACATTCAGATCAACAACTTATTATAATGCACATTATGTACCTAGGTATTATTATATATAGAATCGAAAGCAATTAAAGCGTCTACTATTAGTTTTCTTTTGAGTTAACAATCTATTAATCCAATTTTAGTTTTATTACTACGAAACAATTCTTTACTTAGTGATTTAGTAAACATGTCTGCCTTTTGTTGTGTAGAGGCAATATGCTTAATTACAATGTACCCCTTTTCTACTACATCTCTAATAAAATGATGTTTTATATCAATGTGTTTAATTCTACTACTGTTTTCCCTATTATTAGCTATGTGTATGCAACTTAAATTATCCTCATAGATCAATATGTATGAACACAATACATTTATATCAGATAGTAGACCCTTTATCCATAAAGATTCACAAACTAGAGAGCTTAGAGCAATATACTCTGCCTCAGCTGTAGATAAGGACACAGTCTTTTGTTTACGTGTAGCCCATATTACTATGTTACCATAAAAGGTTATACAAAAACCAGAAACACTTTTTCTGTCCACAGTATCAGCAGCCCAGTCAGAGTCTGAATATCCTATAACAATATTTTCTTGAACAGAATAATTATAATATTTTAATCCTAAATTACTTGTAAACTTTAGGTATCTCAACACACGTTTTAGGTAAGCCCAATGGGTGTTGTTTGCACAATCTTGAAAACGACTGAATAAATTGACAGCATAACTTAAATCGGGTCGTGTACAAGTAACTAAATATATCAAACACCCAATAAGTTCCCTATAAGGTTCTTTAGTTAATTTACTTGTGTCAGTTTCTTTTATTAGCTTTAATCCCTTTTCAACAGGGGTTGATATACCATTAGAGTTTTCCATATTATATATATATATGCAATAACTTACAAACATATGTCTTCTGATGCAAAGTTATTGTACCATTTTTAAAATCTCTTTCTATTTCAATACCTAAAAATTTATTTATACAGCCCAAGCAATTTACATCAAATTTTAACTTTAGTTTGTCTTGAAAAGACTTTATAACATTTATGTTATTGTGGAAAATCAAAATGTCATCGACATATAAAAATAATAATAAACTTTCCTTTATATATACCTAAACATGTATCATACTGAGAACATTTAAACCCATTTTCAATCATGAAGTTATGAAAAGTGATATTCCAACATCTTGGACTCTGCTTTAAGCCATATATTGATTTGTTTAACTTGCATACATATTTATCACTTTTCATATCTTCAGGCAAGTACATAAATATAGTTTCTTCCAGGTTACCATGCAAAAATGCTGTCTTGATATCCATTTGCTCAATGTGCATGTTATTTTTAATTGCTATTAGGTACTAATAATATTCGAAAGGTCGACAGTTTTCCCACAGGAGCATATTCAGCATTCCATTCTGATGTTTCATAACCTTTGGCAACTAGCCTTGCTTTGAAAATACTGTTATTTTTGATTCTGAAGACCCACCGACTATTTATTACATCCATATCATCTGTTTTTTCTACTATAGTCCATGTTGAATGTTCTTCTAGCGATTTAAGTTCTTCTTCTATAGCCTTCAACCACTTTTCTTTTTCTTTGGACTTCATTGCTTCTTTTTTAGTTTGTGGGACGTCATCTAATATATTGTCTATGCTGAAAGCTGAAAAATCACACTCAAAAGAATTTTCACAATCATAGTCCTTTAGATATGTTGGTTTCTTAATAGTTCTTTTTGATTTTGATTCTAATAAGTTTTTATTCATCTCACTATTTTCCTCTCTATTTTCTTGTATACTTTCCTGACCACTATCAATTTTCTTTATATCTGCTGTTACATCCTTTTCTATGTTCTATAGTGGTAATTTTTTTAATTTTTCTTCATTAAAAATTATATCTCTTGATCTTATAACTCTTCTTTCTTCTGGATTCCACAAACGATATCCATTATCACAGTAATCAATCATATATAATTTTTGTGATTTTTCTGATAGCTTACTTTCTCTATTTTCTTTTCCTATATATGTGAAGGCTTCAGAACCAAATACTTTACACTTTTCATAATTAGGAGTAGTATTATACCATATTTCTGCAGGAATCTTCTTATGTACTGTAGGTAATCTGTTTATAACATAGGCTGATGTGTATATAGCTTCTCCCCACATATCTTTATTAAAATTTGATTCAATAACTAGTGTTCTCGCCTTTTCCAACAAACTGCGGTTTAATCTTTCAGCCTTACCATTTTGTTGAGGAGAATATGGGATTGTTGTTTCTATCTGTATGCCTTTATTCTCACAGTAATGTCTGAAATCTCTGTTTAAGTACTCTGTCCCATTGTCACATCTAAATCTAGATATTTTGGAGTTTGACTTGGCTTCTACCATTTGAACATATTTCTTGAAATATCTTAAAACTTCTGTTTTGTTTTCTATTAAATAAACTGTCACAAAATTACTATAATCATCTAAGAATGTCAATATATATCTTTTATTATCATGTGTAGCTGGATTTATTGGACCACATAGGTCTGAATGTATAAGTTCTATAATTCTAGATGTATGTTTGTATTCAGTGTAATTAAATGGCAATCTTGTCTGCCTACCTTTAATACATGGTTCACATAATATATGTTTGTTGGACAACTCACACTCAATTAATTTTCTTCTTTTCAGTTCTAGTAGTTTTTCAGCAGATGCATGACCAAGCCTCTTGTGCCAACTATTATCACACTCCATAATTGAATACGCCTTATGAGCAGATACTTCTAGCACCTTAAATTTAATTTCATACAAGTTATGCTTCTTGTTTCCTTCTATAATGGTTTTATTATTCTTATAAATATAAACTTTTTCATTTTCAAATTTTACACCATATCCATTTTGGTTGATTCTATTTATTGATAAAAGATTACTTTCAGGGGGTCCAAGTTTACTCGCGTCCGTGGGATTTAACCCTCGATGTCCCACACGTGGCCCCTGGGTGGTGCTAAAGGAGTAAACCCCTTTCAGGTGGTAGGCTTCGGCCGCGGCGTGTTACCACCCACCAGACAAAGACAGCACTGCCAAGCGGTCCCAACCGATCGTGTTCCAGTGCCGAAGTCTGGTGAAGCCATATTGGAGGACGGGTCAGTACAGTTGTGCTGGTTGCAATGGACGATTTATTGAGATGTATCAGGGCAATGCATCGGTTATTCAGATTCGGAGAGCAGCGGGATCCGAGGCACGGTTCTTCCGCTGGCCGACCGCAGATAGTTGGGGGCCCGAGTAGTGAGCTAGCCACTCACAAAAGGCTGCCCCGCCATCTCGCGAAAAATCCTGGGGGTGCGCCATCGTGCCGGTTGGCGCCCGGACGAGAGGACCCGATGGACATCCCTGGGGGGGCTCGGGCGTCCCCGCGGTCTCCGGTTTGGCTATCCCGAGGTGTGAGGCCCTGACTCTTCTCATTTGGTTCGCAATCAGCATCTCGTTCTACTTCCGTCCTTCGTTACATTACCTTCCCTCACGACAAAATGAAAGTAAGCAACAGAAAAAAGGTTAAACAGCGGTCGCACGTCCTCTCCTTCCTAGTGCACGTCTCTAATATAAGAGGCTTGCACTCTAATCTCGACCCCGTCCATCACCATCTTGAGACTAGAAAACCGCACCTGTTCTTTCTCACGGAGACGCAAATAAAACGTCCAACTGACGCAGCGTACCTGGCTTACCCGGGTTATGTCCTTGAACATTGTTTTAGGGCTCATGCGGGTGTTTGCATGTATGCACGCGATGACATCTGTTATTTGCGTCTCCGTGATCTTGAAGACCCCACCCTTTCTATCATTTGGGTTCTGGTGGATACAGGTTTAGAGAAAATCATCTATGCTTGTGTCTACCGTTCGCATAGTGGAGACGCGGAGACTACCAGGCTTATCGACCAACTTATTGAGCAGGCAGACATGGCCCTACAGCGATACCCGTCCGCTCAACTGGTGGTTCTTGGTGATTTCAACGCACACCACGAGGACTGGCTGTTCCCTTTCGAGAAAACCGACCACGCTGGTCGAGAAGCGCGAAAGCTAGCCTTGACACTTGATCTCACCCAACTGGTCCAGGAAGCCACTAGAGTGCCAGACTCTGACGGACAAACAGCCAATTGCTTGGACCTTCTGCTGACGACAAATCCCGACAGTTACTCGGTGTCGGTTACACCACCCCTTGGCAGTTCTGACCATTGTGTGGTGGAATCTATGTCGATGTATTCTCCGCCCGACCCAAGCCCAAAAGGCTCCCGGCGGATTTGGCGTTTTAAATCAGCAGATTGGGATGAGATGCGTTGTTTTTTTGCATCTTATCCTTGGCGGCAGGTTTGCTTTTCTTCTAGCGACCCCTCAGTTTGCGCGGATGCTGTGACCAATGTGCTTCGTCAGGGTATGGAGTATTTTATTCCCTTCTCTGACTTATCACTGGCCGGCAAAGCTCGCCCGTGGTATAATGCCAAATGTCGTGATGCGGTGGCATCAAAATACAAAGTAATTTGGCCTGGGTTGAAGCTCGATCCCGCAAAGCTAGTAATACGCGCGAAAAGAAGAAAGCCTTTAATAAAGCCGCCAAGTCCTGCAAGAAGGTTGTAAAGACAGCTCGCTTCGATCACATAGGCCGCATTGGGAAGAAGCTTGCCTCTTACCCCTCGGGTAGTAAAGCGTTTTGGTCCCTGGCTAAGTCGATCGAGGGCAACTTCTGCCGTACTTCAGTGCCTCCCTTGCTGAAACCTGACGGTTCATTGGCACACACGGCCAAGGAAAAGGCCGATTTATTTGCCGAATTATTTGCCGAAAGTTCGCGTTGGGATCCTGGCAATGCTGTACCTTCCGGTTTGTCAAGTTGTGGGACTTTTATGTCTGAAATTCGTATAAGACAAACCGAAGTCAGAAAGGCATTGCGGGAACTGGACGTGAATAAAGCCAGTGGTCCGGATGGTATACCAGCCATAGTACTAAGGACTTGCGCTCCTGAGTTAGCTCCGGTATTGACACGCCTATATCGTTTATCTTTGGCTAAAGGACAAGTGCCAAAGTCATGGAAGCTGGCCAACGTGCAACCTGTGCCTAAAAAGGGCAGTCGTGCTGATCCTATCAATTATAGGCCCATCTCGGTCACGTCCATTCTCTGCAAGATAATGGAACGTGTACTGAACCACAGGCTCCTGTCGTATCTAGAAGAAAATGACCTCCTTAGTGACCGGCAATATGGGTTTCGCAGGAACCGGTCTGCCGGAGATCTTCTAGCATACGCCACTTACAAATGGAGCGAAGCCATCGAGAGGCATGGTGAGGCGCTTGCCGTCTCTCTTGATATCTCGAAGGCTTTTGATAGGGTGTGGCATGAGGGCCTTATTAGCAAGCTTCCGTCATATGGTCTTCCCACTGGTTTGTGTGTCTAGATATCGGACTTCCTGAGGGATCGGTCAATACGAGTTGTCATTGACGGTAGCTCGTCTGACCATTTGGCTATCAATGCCGGCGTCCCTCAGGGTTCCGTTCTCTCTGCAACTCTTTTTCTGCTGCATATAAATGACCTGCTTTTGCCCGGTATTTTGGGGTACGCAGATGACAGCACTGTTGTAGAGACCTATATATCTGATGCACGAGCCAGTGCTGAACAGATCCAGTGTCATAGAGAGGCGATGGTTAGCCGTATGAACCTATCTCTGCAGGCTGTCTCTGAATGGGGCGATGCCAATCTAGTGGGGTTCAATCCGTCAAAGACCCAGGCGTGTCTTTTCTCCGCTAAAAGGAGTCCTTTCAACTTGACTCCTACTTTCCGAGGTGTATCCTTGCCGATCACTGACCATCTTGAGCTTCTCGGTATGTCTTTGTCACCGACGCTCAATTTTGGCTCTTTCATTGAGAGCAAGGCTCAAGTGGCTTCAAAAAAACTTGGCATTCTGGCGAAGGTGAGAAAATACTTCACACCGGAACAGTTGCTCACCCTTTACCAAGCACAAGTTCGATCGTGTATGGAGTATTGTTCTCATCTTTGGGACTCCAGCTCCAGACGCTTGAGTCCATCGAGAGGAGGGCCAAGAGGCTCATCGGCAATGAAGATCTTTTCTGTAAAAAGCTCAAAAGCCTTGAGCATAGGCGGAAAGTTGCAAGCCTATCAGTATTTTATAGGATACGTTTCGGAGAGTGTGCAGCTGAATTGCACAACCTTGTTCCGCCATCCCCATTTTTTCATCGGACAACCAGACTAACAAATTGGCGACACCGTTATATGGTGGATACACCAAAGAGTCGCACTAAGCGTTTTGGTTTCAATTTTATGATGCGTACCGCTAAGGAGTGGAACTCTTTGCCTGAGTCTGTGTTTCCTGACAAATACAATTTGGGGGTCTTCAAGTCACGAGTAAATAGGTATCTTCTAGGCAGGCGCGTCACATCCTAGATCGCATCGACGCTTACCATCAGGCGAGATAGTGGTCAAGCGCATGCCTATTTTCTATAAAAAAAAATAAAAAAAAAAACTTCTTAAGTTTTGTACATATAAGATATTGTGTAGTATACAATTGTTAGTCTTAATTGTTCCTATTTTAGTAGCATACAATGACTCTTCCCTTTTGGCTATATTTATTTTAATAGGTTTTTCTAAATTTATGTATGTGTCAAAATATTTATCTGTATTTATCAAGTGATCAGTGGCACCAGAGTCTGCAAAAAATTCAACATACTGACCTTCATATTGTATCATGAAACATACTGGCTCTTCTTCCTGCTCATTCTTTGTAACATTAGCTTCTATTTTATTATCATGTTTTCTGGTTACATAATTATTTTTAAATTTACATTCTGACTTCTTGTGCCCCTTCTTTCCACAGTTGTAGCATTCAAAGTTGAATTTTCTTTTTGAAAAGTTCGTGTTATTGTAAAATACTTGCGACTGTTCGTGAGGATTTTCGTCACTTTTCAAACCTATTTCTTCTTCTATGAGTCTATTCTTAACAAATTCTAATTTTAGTTCCTTACATGATAATGTTTCTATGGCTGTTACAACATTGTCATATGTACTGGGCATTGCAAGTAACAAGTAGCATATAATTTCGCTTTCTGAAGGCTTCGCTTCTGACGCTTTTAACTCACGCACAAGCTTATCAAATTTTATGTAAAATTTATCAAGGGTATCATTTTCACTGTGTTTCAGCGTGAGTAATCTTTTTCTTAGCAATAGCTGTGATGATATACCTGTACGATTATACGTAGCTGACATTCGTTTAATCATTTCATAGGCTGTTAGACATTCTTTAATAATTTCAAGATGGCTATCAGAGACACATTGAATAATAATATTCTTTGCCTTCGAATTCTTTTTCTTTTGATCTTCATTTAGTTTTTCGAATATTCCATAACTTTTTGTTGTGGTTTCCTTTAGTTCTAGTTCTTCTAAAACTTGTTCTAATCGAAATAGCCAGTTGCTAAATTCTTCTCCACAAAACGGCGTTATGCCGAATTTGTTAATTCTACATTCCATCATACTTTATTGTTGTTGGCGACTGGGCCCATAAACTGATAAATGTAGTTATGGGTTTTGCAGAACAAACACAACGAGGATGATAAAGAGTGTTTAATAGCACTTTCTAGGAAATCACAATCCAAGTACAAGCGTCCCATAAGCGTCCACAGATGAGAAGAACAATAAAAAAGACACTGACAAATGCTGTTACCAGTCTACACGGACTCGTCTTTAATAAAATACTTATATACTACTGGCTGACTCGGCCACGCGTTGCTGTGTTATAAATTAAAATTATATCTATCCTATCTTTCAAGTTGATCAAACTGCACCCGGTGTAAAAATTTGATTAAAATCGGTTTAGTAGTTTAGTTAGTGTAGTTAGTATTACCATGATTTTGGGTACGATTTAATAAAGTATTTATAAATGTTTCGAGACCAGGTTCTACTTATTTTTCTATATATTTTTTGTTTTATTTATTTTTGTGTTTTTATAGACAATGTTAGTGTAAATTTCTTAATAGTGCTCTCATAAAAACCATTCTTTGTTTTTAATTAACACAAAATAAGGCGATTAGCACAATAATAAATAAATCTTTAGTGTTCAATAAACACAAAATATATAAATAGTATTTTTTTAATATTTAATTATCTTTACCTGATTGTTTCTTCTCAAGTTAACCAAAAGACCATTGAAAATATTACCGTTAACCTAAATATCAGCGACTTTTTTCAGCAATATCTACACTTATGCTTGTTAGTATGGATGCAGGAGGTGATCTCCAAAACTAATAATTCATGTGGATTTTCAAAAGAATCCATTACAATAAAAGGGAATTTTTTGAAGAACTATTTTAAAACTTAAGTTGACTAAAAATAAGTGATAGACACATCCACTGGAAGTTTTTGAAACATAACCTAAGCGACAGCATATATCTATATGTTAAATGTTAATACAAAAATTGATAACATATGACTAAAAGCTACTTTTACATTTTATTTTATCTGAGTATTATATTATTATTTTGGCAAATAATCATATATCCTTATTATTTTTAAGCAATTAAAATTGCTTTTTACACAATATTCTATGGACAAGAAGGTAGGGTTGATTTTACAATCGTATTTTGGTGGCGAGGAAGCCGAGGGGCAAGACGCATTTGTTTACCAACCAGCTAGATAGCAGCGTGGCGCAGTCGCGTGGTCGATGTGGTTAAACAATTATGTGATTTTTTTAATATGTACACTCAGTGATATTTTTCATGGAGTTTTAATTGATGTTCTTATAGTCATAAAAATGCCAATAAAACCTATTGCAATATGTAATGTATATGAAAGTACAAAGTAACATTTAAATATATAGTATATGATATTTTAATAATATTACTAACTTGAAGATAGTTTAGTTTTATGTATATTTTTAATGATATCTACTTCTTCCTACTTATATTAAAAGGCGAAAATTTGTGAAGACTTTTATGTAAAATCTACACAACGGATTTGGATGAAATGCAGTCACATTATGTTATAGTAATACTAGCTAACCCTGCAAACGTTGTTTTGCCATGTATATTATTTCTAGGAAAAGTTTTTAATTAATTAATAAAAAATAGGGGTTGATGGTAGAGGGGTGAAAATTTAGGGTTGTATGTATTTTTGTATGTTGTATCATAAAAAAATTGAAACTAAAAATTTTTTGTCTAAAAAATAAAAAAAAAAATTATGGGTGGACTACCCCCAACATTTAGGGGGATGAAAAATAGATGTTGGCCGATTCTCAGACCTACTCAATACGCTCACAAAATTTCATGAGAATCGGTCAAGCAATTTCGGAGGAGTATGGGAACGAAAACTGTGACACGAGAATTTTATATACCGCTAGTCAATGAAAATAGAACACCTGTTAAAATGGTGAAAACCATGGGCTTCCAGTGTTCAAACACAAAAAGAATTTTCGCGAGTAATTAAAATAAAATTATTAAAATCCTATTATAATCCTTTATAGATTCCCTCAGTGATACAATTTCTACCCTTGGTCGCTATGATCATGTAGTTTTGCTTGGTGATTTTAATATAAATCTTATGAAGCGTGATATCAATGCGAATAAATTGTCCGACTTTTTTAAGTGTATGAGTCTCACACAGTATGTGGACAAACCTACACACTTTACTGATAGTAGTGAAAGTTTGATCGATTTAGTCTGTTCTAACTTGCCCATTTCAAATTTATGTGTTGATTACATTCCTGAACTTAGCAGGCATGCATTTATCGCTTGTAAACTAAATATTAAAAGGGAAAAATTGCCTCAGAAATGGATAATGTACAGACCTCTTAAACATATGAATTTTGACCAATTTGATAATGATGTCAAATCCATATCGTGGGAGAATCTCGAAGATAATGATGTTAATATTATGCTGCAGTCATTTAACATGGTAGTATTAAACTTGTTTGATAAACATGCTCCTGTGCGATTAACTCTTCTTAAGGATCATTCCTATCCGTGGATAACATATACTGTAAAAGAGATGATTAAATTGCGAGACCACGCACATGCTAGAAGTAGAAAAACCAAAAGTGACATTCATAAAAAATATTATAAAGAACTAAAGGCTGTTGTTGTCGCAGCAATAAATAGTGAAAGAGCTGCATATTTTAAACAAAATATTAATCATCATTTGAACAATCCACGACACTTATGGAAAAACATTAAAAGGGATGTGATTGATTTTAAAACAAAAAGTTTTGAGGTTCCTCAACACCTTAGTAACCCTGACAGTATAAATCAACATTTTCTTGACATTCCCGGACATAACGATGTTTCAATTCCTCTATTAAGTAGGTTTAATTCTGATAAGTTTGGCTCATCTGTTTTTAAACTTAAACCAGTGTCTGAAACCACAGTATATAATATAATAAATAATATTAATAGTAATGCTGAAGGTGTTGATGGTATTACTTCGGACATGATATTTTTGACACTGCCCCACACTTTACGGACAATCACTGCCCTGGTTAATAGGTCAATATGCACTGGTATTTTTCCTGATTTGTGGAAAAACGCTATAGTAAAACCGTTACCTAAAAAGCAAAATCCTGAAAGCTATAAAGATCTCCGTCCAATTAGTATCCTACCTTTTATGTCTAAGATAGCTGAAAAAGTGGTCTGCGTGCAGATGACAGAATACCTAGAAGCAAGCAACATTCTACCAGAGAAACAATCTGGTTTTAGGAAAGCTCACAGTACTGCGACAGCACTGTTGGATGTTTTGGACGATATTCTCACAAGTAAAGACAAAGGAGAGGGTACCCTTTTAGTATTATTGGACTTTTCACGTGCTTTTGACACCATCAATATTGAGCTGCTTTTGGCGAAGCTTTGTTATTATGGCTTTGATTCAAATTCTGTGCAATGGTTTTCTAGCTATCTTTCTGGGCGTACTCAAAGTGTTGAAGTTAGTCGTGGCGGTAATGTTCCTTCTTTCTCATCTACCATGCGTATTTCTAGAGGAGTTCCTCAGGGTTCTATACTAGGAGCTATTCTTTTTATACTGTATTCCGCAGACATTACTTTGAGCATTGAACATTGTAGGTATCATTTATACGCTGATGATCTACAGTTTATATATATATATCTTTTAAGCCTAATGAAACCAGTGCAGCAGTAGATAAGTTAAACAGTGACTTGAATCGTTTAACTCAGTGGAGTCAGCAAAATAATTTGGTTTTGAACCCCGACAAATCCAAATTCATGATACTGGGTACGAATACTGTAATGGATAACATCGCAGCCAAAGATCCGGTTGTAATTATAAAGGGTGATCGTTTGGCTCGAGTAACTCAAGCTCGTAACTTAGGTATTCTTTTAGATGACAGACTTAAATTTGAGCAGCACGTGGCAGAGATATCAAGTAATTGTTTCTACAGGTTGAAGGTGTTGTATCGATTCCGAGATTGTTTAAGCATTGATATGCGAGTAAAGTTGTGTGAAGCTCTCATTCTATCTAAGCTCAATTACGCTGACACTGTAATTCAAGGGTGCCTGCTGGACAGGACTAAAAAGGCAATACAACGAATCCAGAACGCTTGTGCGCGTTTTTGTTTTTCGGTTCCGCGGCGATCTCATATTACTCCTTTTTTGAACTGCAACAACTTGTTAAACATGTCAGCTCGACGAAATGTACATTTTGCTTGTCTGTTATTCGGGACAGTTATTAGCGGGCGACCTAAATATTTGTTTAATAAACTTAAGTTTTCAGAGCGTAAATTCAGAATCTTACCACGTTTAGTTACCCCACAACACAGAACAGCTGCCTTTCGTGGTAGCTTTCGTTATGCTGCCACAAAGTGCTGGAATAATCTGCCTCCACCTATTCGAAACTGTAAATATGTTCGCAGCTTTAAGAAAAACCTCAAACGACATATTTTTGAACAGCAAATATCCAACACCTAGGCAGCTGTTCTTTGTTAAAGAAAGATGATAAGTTATAATAAGTTATACCTTTTTAGTTAAAAAAAATTCCCACTGCTTTATCATCGTTTAAATATTTTAAAAATGTAACAGTTTGTGTTTGTAAAATGTATTGTTTTATGCGCCCCTCTCTAACGGGTTCCACATAACACCAGCGCCATGGCAGTAACATGCTGTGGCATTATGCTGAGTGGAGGCCAATTCGGTAGCATATTAGTAACTTCTACCTATAAAACTTGTACTTTTATATATAGATAATAAGTGTATTATGCTCCGAATAAATAATTTTTCTTTCTTTCTTTCTTTCTATAGAATCAATGATATTTAACAATCAGTAATTGGTATTTTTTTAATTGCTCGTATAATTATGGAAATAAACGTCCAAAACGATTCCTTGTTATTGACAAACCGAATTAAACTGCGCCTTAAATCAGCTGGTGCTTGACCCCTCAGCTTGACCCTATACTTACCTACCTCAAGATGTTCAGTGTGTGTGTCACTCACACAATCGCTGACCTAAAAGAACTAGTGACGGGTAAATGCATAGTGAACAATTGAAATGTTTCGATTTCTTGACTCTCTAATCGACTCCATTAAATTTTATCAAGTCCGCAGAGTTAATAATTTTAGTCAGGCCGAAAGATACTAAGGTCAGAATCACATTTTGATCTTAAATCGAAATCGATCTGACAGCAATGATTTTCATTAGAGTTGTAAAAGTAACGAAAAAAAGTGTACCCGTATGTATTCGTTACTATAACAATTAGTACTCGTTACTATCGTATCGTTACTTCAGTTACCTTATAACATGCTATGTTATGTGTAAGTTAGAGCAACGAATCGAATCGTATTGCGTACGAGTGCAGTATGACGTCGCGGCGTCGCAACATTCGTGATTTATAGAAAACATACTTATACGTTACATACCAAGCTGAGTCAGGTAATTTTTTTTCACTTTTCTGTATTTTGAACCAGACTTTTGATAATTAACAGCTTTTGTTATCGAAGAAACAATTTAATATCATTAGACTCATTTAGACACATCTCTTTTAAGATAACACCAAAAAACCGTGAAAATACGCGATAATAAAAAACAAAAACATACATATTTCTTATTTGTAAAAAATACTTCCTTACCTTGTTTCTGTTACAATCTCAAACTTTGTCTACATACGCAATACAATTTTATAAACAGTAAAAAACTTGGACGACGAATTTCCAAATTATACTTTACTTAATAAACAATCATCGTTCTTTGTAACGTACGTTTATAAATTCACTGAATAAGCGCGTGCATGCGTCAAATATACGATCATCAAACGTACAAATACACGCATCAACGGTACTTGCGTAAACTGAAATAGTGTAGGTACCCATACTACGAAAAATGCGAGTAAAGAAATGCATTTGTGTGTAACGTTTCGTTACTCAGTACTAAATGGCCCACCCGTTACTCAGTAGTGTACATACGATTTGCAACAGCTCTAATATTCATACGAATCAAAAAGTCGATTCTGATACCAATGTCTGAATTAGTGATTTGATTCACATTTTACGAGTAATTTTTCCCAACTCTACACTGGGCCGAGCTCCATCCAGGGCCAAACTTAACTGGAATATTATTAAATATCTACTTTTGAAATGTCATTAAAATCCTTATGACCATTTTATTGACTGTTTTGTTCATATACGTGATGGTATTCAATTTACCATAACGACCAGCATGTACACATCTTCATCTTTATCGTTTTTAAAAAGTAGATTTCCTAGATAAGTTTCTAATAACAACAGAAAATACTCTAAATCACAAATCTTTACAATACATTAAACGTAACATAATAAACTCAAAAACAGTAGCAACGCAATAAACAAAAACATTTAAACAATCTACCCCAATTAAAACATCATACTTTTGAAATTAATTCCTAAGTTCAGCCCGCGAAATGAGTGGCACGTGTAAGGCTGTCGTAGGTACCTTTTATCTTGCCGAAAGGCGAGCTTGCAGTGGTCGTTAAAATTAGGCTGTGGATACATTATTTTTTATCGGAAAAATATTTTGTTGATAGTAGATAGGTACCTAGGCGCGTTTATAACGTAATTTTGTGTTTTTTCGGATTCGGATATTAGAAATTCATTTGACGTTGTTTGTAACTACTATTCATAGTTTTGATTTTGCTACTTGGTTGCCTAGGTATGTCCTTATTATTAATAAATCGACTCAATCAATTTATATAACGTTTCTGGTATTAGTTCGCGTTGAAGTAAGCCTGAAATTAAAGAGTTTTTACTTTTTATTAGAATTCCGTACATCAAAAGTAAAAACAAACGGATCCTTATGATATCAAGATCCTTTTCCTGAAAATATCTGGATTTTTTGTTGAAATTAACCACTACTAAAATATGTTCTGCTATATGAGAGTATAGCAGAATAGATGTAAGTTGATGGTACCTAAGGGTCATACTTTTAATTTTTGTTTTGAAATTTATTTTCTCAGAAAATAATATAAAAACATGTATTACATTCTACAAATAACAATATTGCATTATTATAACATTGATGGAACAAGTCATTTATTGTTAATGTTTGTAGTAAACGTTATTAATTTTCTTTTATTAAAATTTTTTCCAATGTGTGCACACCTTTAGGTAGGTAAAGTCCCTACCTTTGTTTAAAATTTCACGCTAGTGTGTGAACAGAAACCAGGGTTCCAAACTTAGAAGGTTTCCCCTAAATTTAGGGTGTAAAAAAGTGAGATGGGATTTTTGGGGGTGTTATATGTTTAGGGTTATTTTTATGGTTTTTGTGAACCTTCATATTTTTTAATAATTTATTTATCGAGAAACTTAAAGATTTAAAGTATAGGCCCTGGGACAGCCTTAACTAGCTAATCAAATTAATATTTTACCTAGCGACCACGGACTTAGTGAAATCTAGTGTACTTAAAATCCAAGTACAGTACTTGGAATTTTCAATCGAAATGGTGGATGAATGATCTTGTACAATATTCAACCCATCTCCTAAAATATTAGGCTTATTCAAAGTCAACATGTATGCCTTTATAAAATCTGATTCGCCAGAAGAAAATGAAATAATATCTGACGTAATAAATGTAATTTATTTTTATACATGAATTAACAAAATTATATCATACAATTTATTTTTAGGGGGATTTCCAAGTAATTAGGGCAAATTAAGGGGTTATTTGAATTTAATTTAGGCTAAATATTTTCAAGAGTTGGTAACACTGACGGAAGCTAACCACAATTCGTGGACGTGATTTGCTTACTGCGTCGTATGTGCTAGTTTTTTCGTGTGTACTTTTCTGGATAAGTACTACCTCTTTTGTGATTAGTGTGGTGTTTATTTACGGATAATTATGCATAATTTTATCAGTACAGTAATATCCAATACACGGATATGGTTTTGGCTTATGGAATGGGCGTTGGGAACTCTGGTGAAGCATTGCGTTTGTATCTGGACTATTTCGGACACCGCAATAATAACTATGTGCCCTCCCATGGTAGAATATTGTGAACGTAGTTCAGCGTTTATGAGATCGTGGCAGTTTTTCCAATCGCAACGTGGATTTCGGTGCTATAGGTGACGTGGACGTTAGGGATTCAATTCTCGCTCATTTTGATGTACATCCTGAGGACAGTACAAAAAGTGCCGGTCGACTTTTTGAAGTCTACAATGCCACCGTACACAAAATCCTAAAGATGGATGAACAGCCGCGACATCCATTTAAGTTTACAAAGGTGCAAGCATTATTGGTGGAAGATTACGAGCGCCGCATGGACTATGCACGTGCAAGACTGTGTGTGTCCGTACAGAAAAGGAACTTTGAATATTTAATTTAAAGTGTAAGTGTATTTAGTGCTGTCTGGTGATTGAAGTGGAAATCATATTGATCTCTAATGGAGGTGATAACAACGGCACATTAAAAAGGTAGGTTTTAATTTTTTTTTTAGTACAGTCAACAGCATATCATGCAAAGAGCAGGAAGCACTTTGGACTTTGCACCGGCTTTATTTCGTAGGCGTAAGCGCTAATATCGAGCTGCTTTCATTCACCGTGACGTGCTATTGACCGTACATTGTGGAACTCTGATTAAAGATGGTACTCGTACACACGATCCACTCTCACTCACCTGAGCGAGAATTTATTAAATTATTTTCAAAAAATTAGGCATCTTTGATAAATAAAAATATTAAATACCTACGCGTGTGACGCGGTCAATGAACGCGGTCAATCAGCGTTGACCCACGTGTTTAAATTTAAGGCGATGCGCTCCGTTCTTTTTTATTTCTTATTTTCAAAACTCTATTATAATTAGTTAATTGAAAAACTGATACAACAAATCTGTTACATTTGCGATACATGATAACCCATTAAAGCAGGTGTTCTATTTTCATTTACACCCTGTATAAGATTAATTTCATTATTTAGGACAAGGAAAACAAAAAAATATTGTTGGTTTGTTTGGATAGATTAAGAAAAAGAATAAAAACTATGTGCTATTATAATCATGACAATAGATGGCGCTCTTAGGTAAATACTGTTTGTTAAAACTCATTAACAAGATTATTTCATCTTCTTATATAATTTTCACCCACAGTCCTCATCCAAAAAAAGTCTTGACATAATAGTCACGTACAAGAATAAGAGTTTAATTCTTCTGCAAGTAGACACGAGAAATATGCAAAAGAGTAAATAACTAAAATCTACGCATGCGAAGTCGTAGGATTAAGCTAATAATTAAAGAAGAGTTTTAAAATTACATATTTATTATATTAGCCAATTCCGGTTCTGGTGTTGTCGTCACGTTTCTGAGGCATCTAATAAACATTAATTCTGAAATCAGGCATATTAATCGAATATTGGAAATGGATCCTGTGTTATATTTTGTTTCTGGTACTTTAACTGTGAATAAGTAATTCAGTTATTTAGCTTGAGAGCAAAATCTTTATAAGGAGTATTAATAATATATAAGTAATACGAGTATAGTAAATCTAAAGAACAAAGAAAATCGTTAGATGCAAAAGCATGCGCTGAATTTATCAGGGTAACATAATAATGGATAAGTTGAAGCGTAAGTATATTAAAGTTATGTAAACCTGGTATTTTGAGAGCATAAAATAGTAGTAAACTTAATTTAACTGAAATATGTGCATAATGCAATTATATCTCGTGGCTTTACTAATTATGTGGGTGGATTAAATTAAAATTTTATTAACCTTTTTTGTGTTATCAGAAGTAACTTTTAATAGAAATACTTCTTGCTTTGTGCTCCCCATAGACTACTCTTAAACGATGGTTAAAATGAAAGGTAGACTGGTCCCAAAGCCCCAAGACCAGTATTACAGAAGGTTTACTACTAACATTGTCTATTCATACATTTGCTATAATAACATTTCTTACATTCACACAAATTTGCCTAGCCCAAAGTAAACACTGTTTGTGTTATGAATATATATACATAAATAAGTTAAATTTATAGAAATGACTTTTATACTTATATGACACAAACATCTGTGCCTTAGGACTCGAACCCTGGACCGTCGGTGTGAGAGGCAGGATCGCTACCGTTGTACCAAACGGTCATCTAAAACAAATAATGTTGTTTAAATGTTTGGCTTGATTCTTGATTTTCTTAGAGAGTATTTACCCAATGTGTATTAATCAGTTTCAAAAAATATATCATTTAAAATAAATTACAAATCATTTCTTTTAATGCTATCTTATAATATATATTATTTAATAGAATAATAATATGTGAATTTCATAGGCGGAACAACTGTTCACAATTGAATTCCCGCCTGTGAATTCACTTTATGAACCGAGTTGATTTTTTCTAGTATTTTTCTATTAAAATAAAATAAGTTATCTTATAGTATAATATGACTTAAAATTCCTAAATTTTATTGCAAATATATGTTATTACTATATTCACAAGCAAGTTTTAGCCTAAATAAACTTCCTTCATTTCGAAATCGGCATAAAACGTGCATATATTTACGTATAAACTTTTGCTGAAGTTTTTGTACTGTCTTAAATTAACAAAAGGCCAAAGAAAGAATTTCCTGATTTCATTTTTCAAGTTACCACAAAGGAGTACTCTCACTTTGCGTCACCTTAAACCACCTTAAGCGGTGACCTGTCTGCACTCATAATGTGGTTATTATTTCACCCTGGCTCGCGGCAGAGGCTCTGCTGACGACAAGTCGCCCATTTGCGCTAAATTACTGCTACTCGGCCCCGCAACGACAGAATCCGGGACGACCCGACTTGCAATGAGCATTAACGGAAAAATGTTAAATATAAAGAAAATACCATTTTCCATAACAAACTAAGGATATTTTTAAAACATGCCTATTTGAATGTTGGTTAAGATGTTCCTTTATATGTTCGATTTAAATTATTTATATTATGATACTTCATAATAGCAATAAAGCAGCCCGACTCTGCAGCGGGAGATAATAATTACACAATCAAAAGTTTGAAAAAAATTACAATTGCCAATAAATCTGTAGTCAATGTAATTTGAATAAGAAGCTCAGTAATGCTTATTTATAGTATAACGAGAGATTTAATCCAAGATATTAAAATCTAAGTAATTAAATTATAGAAGACAGTTCCCAAAAATAAAATGTCTAACTAACAATTGTTATGATTTATTGTCCTCAGATAATGAAATCAGTGTGTATGTTATTTTTTACTTTACAATTTTAATGTTTTACTGTTAGCTATAGGCATTTCTAATCATTTATAACTTATCACCAATCAGTTGAAATGCATAAGTACCTATTGACGATGGAAAAAAGTAACGATGAAAGATGAAATTGGTCGGTAGACAATATTTTGGGTAGACAAGTAAATGGAACAAATTATATTTTATTAGTCACATCTATTGGCAATCATATCTATTATTAGCTATCAATTATTTCGATATAATTATCAAATATTATAAGAAACTAGCTTTTATTCTCAGCTTCGCAGGCGTAAATGTAAACTACTGATTAATAGTTAAATTTCTATTCCTTGAGAACAGTACTTTTTATCTGGATAAAAGGTACCCTTTCTAGTTTTCTATACCCCTGGTAAGGTGTATACAAAATATGCGTTCGATTGAGTACGATTACTTAAGGCGTGAACATGTCTTAAACAAACACACTTTCTTATTTATAATATTAGTTAGGACTATCAGTTTTTTGCCGTTATGTCATATAATCTGTGCGCAGTGACGTGTTCTTACTATATCAATTTCATCGCAATTGGTAAACACGTTCTTGACTTATAAAAGGACATACGGATAGACAGAGACAAATTTAAAAAATAGTAGAATTGGTATCATTGTTTCATAAAACGAATATTTATCATAAAATTTGTTCAAAACCTACAGATTTATATACTTGTATAGATAGATACAAACCCTTTACTAAAAATCCCTTGGGGCGAGAATCAATAAACTCTCTGCAGGTGGTTTGGACTACCATATCAGAGTTGAATATTTTTTTTTGGTAAGAAGTTATTCAAATTTCGCAAAAAATGGTAATCTCTTGGAGCAAGGTTCGGGTAGTACGGTGGATGTCGCAGATATTCCAATTGCAGCTCCTCTAGTTTAGCGGCCGTCTTTTGTGCAGTGTGTGGTCTAACATTGTCCTGAAACAGCAGTGACCTTGAGCAGCTAGTTCTTCTTATGGTTTGCAGTTGCTGACAAAAAATATCTGCCGTAATTATTTCGCCACATTTTATAAAGATATAGTGAATGACACCGGCACTAGTCCACCAAACACTCACAAGTTCAGCCATTGCGACGAGCGCTTCCGATTATCGTACAGGATCTACTTTTCATCACATATAAATGTCCGATTTAAAATCCCTTCATTATTGTGTCGGCTGAGCAATGTAACGCAGCAGTCGACGCGTGTTTGCTGGTTTAATTAAACTAAACTTACAGGGTTTTTTTTAATTTTACTATTTGTTTCAAGATTAAAACAGCCTGCAACTCTGAAGTGGTTTGCGATAGATCCGCTTCCACAATAGCCTAATTCTTCATTATCCACTTAGGTCTTCAGACGTGCACTACTGTTCTGAAAAACGAAATTTCCAGAACGAAAACGTTGGAACCAAAAACGTATCGTGTTTTCTTTTGACACCAGTGCCATGTACATCGTTAATCCTTCGAGCTGTTTCTGCAGCATAGGTGCACGGTGAAACTCGTACTCGTAAAGCGATATTTCATGTCTCTGTTATGCGATGTTAGCGACGTCAAAGAAAAAAATAATCAGGAAAAACAAATGAATGATGGTGTGTGAAAATCAAATTTACTGACTTAATGGATTTATAAATTTGAATAAGGAATTCTCAACCAAACAGGAGATATTTCAGATTAAAGTGGGCAGTATGACAAAACGCCAATTTCATATTGAAGGACCTAATATATAGATTCTATTAGTAAGGACTTTAATAACGGATGTAGCTTTAAAGCATATCGCTAAAGGAAAAATTTGTGGTTGCAATTATTTTTTTATTTTGGATAGTAAATGTTAATTATTTATATATTCAAATCATAAGAAATTTTTATTATAAGTAATAAAAATATGTTTATTTTTGATCTGTGATGAATCTGATAACTTTATAAACCTATTTATTTTTAGAACAATTTAAATTACCCTTACTTTCGTCATGATATCTTATATAATATAATACTATAAACCTAAATTTTCTGTTTTTATACAATCTTGATTGTTAATTTAACTGTATTTTAATAGTATCATGAGGTGAAAATATATATAGTAAGACACTTCAAAACCTAACAACTGTTTATGTTTAATACATTTCACAATAAAAGCCATTCGCTACATGCTTATTTGAAGTATAAAATTCAAATTCACAATGCCATATTTCTATATGATATATAATACGCATGTAAAATACGACCACGCCTCCGAGCCCTCAGCTAGGATTCAAACCCAGGACCTTTCGCTAGTTATTTAAGTTATCTAATCTAACCTAAACATTTACATGTTTGAATTTGACAACGGCACTCATAAATTGGTGTGACATTAAAAATTTAAATAAACTAAAACTTTCTTTTAAATTAAAGGCTTGATTATTAAAATATAACTTTCACTGATTCAGAATAGGCAAAGAATTAATACTCTGAATACAAAAGAATCGTATAGACTTTCCAAAGGTTCTACAATATTGGCAGCAAGCTTGTGACACTCTTGACGTTGCTGATGTTATTAGACCCTTACCCCAGTTGCGCTGTAATAGCCATCTGCGACCAACAGCAAACACACATAAAAATATCATTAGAATACAGTAACCATGTAAATAGGGTGGGGGGCTTATTACTATGGTATCTCTACTAGATAAAAACCTATACCGTTTTTTTATGAATAGCCGTAAATATGATTATATAAAAAAAGTAATTTCATTAACATTTTCAACACCACCACACATTATTCACTAGACATATGAATTAGACTTATTCTGTTATAGTAGTTTATGATACTGTTGCATAATAAGGGTTCTTATAACATGAGTGTGTTTTAAAAAAACGAGCCGTAGGCGAGTTTTTTTATAGCATCACACGAGTGTTATAAGACCAAGTTATGTACAGTGTCATACACTACTTTATCTACTCTCATACTATAATATGTAAAACAATATTGCAAATAAAACGCTGAATATAACAACAAATTTATTTAAATGTCAAATGTTGGCGCCAAGGTGCAAACATCAATTGCGCATGCGTGTTGCGTCGGTCGTCGAGGACTCGTTCATTGAAACCTTTTTAAAGTAGAGGTTCAACCTCCTTGGTCCAGCTGGAGGTTGTATAGGTGTATCGTTATGATAAAAAAGTTATATTATGTTACAGGTGTCCATACAAGACCTGTATCGTAATGAAACTTTTTTTTTATTATTTTTGGCCTGTACGTAATGTTTGTCATAAGCATTTTGTTTTCAGTTTTAGAATCTTTGTATTATAGTATTAGAGTAGATAAAAATAATAATATCTATGTAGTGATTTTTTTATATATTTTAGTATTATAGTATAGTGACGATCGTTTGGTGCAACGCGGCAACGGTAGCGATCCTGCCTTTGGCACCGACGGTCCTGGGTTCGAGTCCCAGAAGGGGCTGATGTTTTTGTTATGAATGTGAGCATTTGTACCTGAGTCATGAATATTTATATTATTTCTAATAATGTTACGTATTACGTTTGATATATGTATATCTATCCGTTACACTAATCTGTATTAGTAGTTACACTATCCATAACGCAATCCTTACAGTGCTTTAGTAAGCTAGACTAATTAGTGTGATTGTAAGAAATATTATTATTGAACCCGAGCAATTTGAAAATAAAGAGTTTTTCAAGGAAAGAAGTTACCACGTAAGAGCTTTAGAAGATATTGCAAAAAAATAAGGGTTCACAAATTAAAGCAGAAATTAATTTACAATAAATTTTTGACAACTATTGAAGCAAATCAGGGCGAGGTATTTTTCTAAGATGCTCCAGGTGGAACGGGAAAAACCTTTTTGATTAATTTACTTATAGCAAAAATAAGTAGTACTCGTGACATTGCTTTTGCCGTGACCTCTTCTGAAATAGCAGCTACACTGCTTGAAGGTGGACGAACTGCTCATGCAACCTTCAATTTACCATTTAATCTAACAACTATTGAAACTCTCATTTGCAATATATAACTGTCATTTGCTGAAGAGCTATTAATGATATGCCGTCAAAGTCTTTTGCGGGGAAGAAATGGTATACACTTCTATAGACTTCTAAAGTCTGTATTTCCGTGTACTTATAACCCGTCCATTTTTAAATCCAGTGCGAATAGGCACCTTCGTGGATACTGTCTTGGCCCCCCGGGCTTGATTGGGATCAAGAGCGCCCTATAAAAAAGTATTAATAATAACGATACGTCATATGAATATATTGTCAGCATTACTGACCCGCAAGCAGGACAAATTAAGTTGGCCATGACAAAAACAGTTAAATGTTAAGTCGACACCGACAGCATTTAGGGTCTGCCCCTGAGAATTATTTATGGTCATCACGAAACAAGCGGCTACGAGAAATTGATTGCGCTATACAGTTATAGCGGATGGAAAATTGTTGGGGACCAATATTTGTCGTGGTATGAACACAGTTTCGTCTGAACCACATCCAGTAAGAACCTTAGCTTCAATGATGTTCTTTTGAAAAACATTGTTTTGAGTCGAGTTCTATTGCACAATTTAAATGGTCTACTTTGTTTGAGAACTTCTATAAATAAAATAAATGTTTAAAACACGTTGGAGGCAATTTATATTTTTTCTTTCTCGGTCATTCAATTTTTTTGACATAAAGCCGAAATGTTGCTCTAAAAGGTCTACCATGTATGAGCATTGTAGGGGAAAACTTCTTAACTTCAATGATGTTCCTTTGCAAAGCAATTGTTTCGAGTGGAGTGGACAATTAAGGAGGTGTGCTTTGTTTAAGAGCTTCTATATATTACAAATGGGCGGCATATTAAAAAATTTCTTCAAATGACGATATTATATACGATGAGAGTGTACAATAGTCTATCAATTACATTACATTTTTTTTGCTGTCAAGTCTATGTACAGAAAACCGCAAGAAAATCCGCTCAGTATTTTTTGAGATAAGCGTGAATACAGTCATACCACAAAGATGAAAATGCGTTTTATGTCTTGTTACTCTTTTTTTAAGTCCACATTAATTTTTTTCTTAAATTTCTTCAACGTGCATACGGCAAAGGTTTTACTGCTTTACCAATGTACATATTAACTTACTAGGTCTGCAATACATGCTGCTGTTTGCAAATACTGAGCGAAGCAATAAGATTTTTGAACGGTGATTATTCCTCGATGGTATGTCCGATTACAAAACTTTATTTTGCACATTAGTCACGACCACGATGTGAGTTTTGGAGCCGAATTTCATCAATGTAGTATCAGCGGTTTGGCTGTGATCAGCTTTTGAATTTTTCTTTCGGTGATTATTCCTCCATGGTAAAGTCTTTATTTTTTTTACATAGCCTATATCCGTCAGGTTCTAATCCTGTATGTTCATGCCAAAATTCGTTCGAATTGGTTGAACTGTTAAGTAGCAGGAGGTAGACAAGCGAAATTTGTGAGTTGTCTTAAAGAGAGCTTCGCTCAATAATGGAACTTCGGCTACAATAAAGATATCATTATTATGTAACCAAAAAACGGGCTTCAATTCCGGTGGTGGCCTTCTTAGCATCATCTCTTGTTAGGTTTTTACTTTTTTTTTAATGCTTAAATATGTTGATAAGATGCAAAGATTGCAGGTTCGATTCCCGCCTGATAATTTTTTTGTGAGCCGAGTCGATTTTATCTTCATTTTTCTATTAAAAATAATTTTTCATATTTATATAGCATTGAAAAATGTAAAAATATATAAAATCGTAAAACTTAATGGCTGTTTTGTCTTAATCGTTTGTCCAAATATTTGTAAAAAATGTTTCTTTCGAATACGAGAGGATATTCCTCTTATTGATAAGAAAACTCTGGCCTACAGCGTAAAAAATAGGAAGGTATTGACAAATTTCGACGAGTGCTTACAAGGCTCTGTAGCTCAATTAGAACAGCATTGCACATCCAAAGGTTGCGGGTTCAATTCTATCTAAATAATATTTAGAGTTTCAACATATTACAGTACTAGCTTTCCGCCCGCGGCTTCGCCCGCGTGGAATTCGGTTTTATTGCGGTATAAAGCACAACTATAAGAAAACTTCTCATTCCCACGGAAAAATCTAAGAAGCGTGATGTAACGCTGGATACAATTAGTTGTTAAACCAAAACTGAATGGTACACTATATTATACGTTTTCACTTGTGGAGCAAAAACATGCAGATTTTGGGCACTGGAAACCCGGGAACACGCTACATAGAGCTGACCATGCGAAAAACAATGTTTTTCCAAGTGTACTCCAGCAACCCTTAGAGTTTGGCCTTGTGCTTTATTAATGGTCATTGCAAATGAAACCCTTATAGGAAATTGTATTCTTTTAAATTGAAATGGGAGGTCTGTTGGAATAATCGGAATCCGAGGAATGAGTCATTTAGTGAATCATTTAGCTTCAAAATTTACATGTTCATATTCGTTTGCAACATATAAGTAGATGTAAAAAAAACAGTTTAGACTATAAAACAAATTGTACGTCATCCCTCGGGAATTCCTCATTTTCGGGGATTCATTATCGTATCATTTAGCTTCTAAATTTACATGTTTATATTCGTTTGCAATATTTTACCTTGTTTTAAACGACACACAGCGCCATCTACAATCCATCCATCAAGCAAACAATATTTTTATTTTTCCTCGGGAATATCAATTTTTCCAGGATAAAAAGTACCCTATTATTTAATCCGGACTTTAATCTTTACGTCTGCAAAATTTATTTTATTTTATTTCTCAATAAAAAATAATGAAATGGATCAGTGAATATACGAGTATAATTGAGCAGGAAAATAATTAAATGGAACGAGCGGTTACGTGTGGGCAGTAATAAATCGAAATTTTCCGGTAAGAAATCTCATTCTAAGTAATTCTATAACCTAACCTAACCTAACCAACCCTGTGATTGGTCGCTTCCGTCACCCACGCTAATAAGCTCCGCCCAACTTACGATCATTTCCTCTCTTTTCAATGAATTCAAATGTTCACCCGAACTCAAGGGTGTCACCGCTGTCATTTTGCTCTATTATTGGACTGCTCAATTATTTTTAGAATTGATATTGTATGATAAAATAACCGACTAATTGATGTTTTAATTACTGTCCATGTTTTACTGTCGCAATAATTAATCAACCGCCATTAAATTAAATAACTGTTCAATATGTTTTCCAACTAATCATAATAACATCTCGAATATTTAAAAAACAGTTTAAAAAATTAGTTTCCATTATGAAATCGTAGCACACACATACAAGCACAAAAATTAGGAAATAAACTTAAGTCTTACAGAAGTGTTGGTAGGTGTTTGAAACGAATTGTTTTCATAGAGAATTATACAGCATTTTTTAGGTAGCTGCAGGTAAAACGTAATGGAGTTACTATAATAATTGAGTTGTTTTGCGGTGAAATACTTAACTGGACTCCGTGCAATTTCAGTCTGTGTCAAAGTCTATTTAAATAAATAGCTTATAAGTTAAGCTACACGTTTATAAATATGCTTAGTCGGATATGAAAAAAATTTTGTTGTGACAAAAGTCACATTATAAAAAATGGGATTAAGTTGAGATAGTATGACATCCTGAACACTGTAATCATCTTTACATATTTAAAAAAAATATAGGTTTTCCTTCTCCGATAGTGAAATATAGAACTTAACGTAAGGCTAATTACAAATTCTCCTATGACACAAATTGTATAAAAAAAGTATTTATTATACTTTTAATCTTAAGCGCCGTTCTTTAAACTTTTTAAGATTTTGAATCGATTTTAATGCCATTTTTAACAAATACCTGAATATAATGATTCCCTCACAGATAATTAACAAATACCTGAATATAATGATTCCCTAACAGATAATTAAAACAACTACTACTGCAAATCTTAGATATTTTAAGTTATTTGATAATGTGAAATTCTAATTCAAGTTGCCTAAAAGCTATGGCAAAATTATAATGACGATAAATGTTTAGTAAACTTTATATTAAAATTAATGGAACTTACTTAGTTTAATAACATTCATAAAGCCCAAACGGTGAGGGGTCTATTTAAAAAAAATGAGAATTAACTCTCCCAAAGAGCCTGTTTGTGAAAGATATACGTCTACGTAGTTCCGACAGCGTGGTGAATGCACTCTAATTCATTAAAATTCAAGCGACGCTTTACTTAGTGGGACGTTTGCGAAAGAAAGCGGGTAAATTTAAAGTGAATCTACCAAGATTTAGTGGTGGTTGACGACAAAAGCAGTAAGTGGAGTGGGGTGGGCGGGTCCCAGCAAGAAATATCTGCTACGCTTGCCAAAGTCTGGCACCGAGATAAGAATACCATATTTCTATCATTTAAAGATATTGTAACTTATTTAAAAGAGTTTTAGTCCGTTTAATTTTTGTATATTTATAAAATAACGGAAAAGTTTCACAAATGGTGCAATTAATTATCTCTTTAATAACCATAAAGTAATCGTAAATAAAAAAACTCTTACGTTGTTTACGTAGTCTTACGTTGCGACGCACTTCACTTCAGTGTGCTGAAGCTTCTTGTTTATACGTTAACCATTTCAGTTTTTCATATAAATAACACATAAATCGCACAATGCAATACACTGAGAACGCATCAAAGCGCGTAGAAAACGTAGCGATGGTGTGCACAACATAATTTAATTTACTATTAAACCTGCTCGTAGCGGATTCGTCGACTCAGTCGAATGCTAACAGGAACGGGCTGTCCATTATATGATATGCTTCTAATTGCTGAACAACATTGAGTTTTTTTGGGTGGTCTTATAATTTAATATTTAACGACCGATTGGTGATAATGTATCTTAATTGTTACGCAAGTAATTTTCTTAACGGTATTACATTTTGTAGATATATAAATTACTAGCTTTTGCCCGCGGCTTCACTCGCGTTAAATTCGGGGTAGCACTGTTCCCCTTTCGTGAACACAGAAGAGAACTCGGAACAGAATTTTACACGTTATTTATTTTATTTCAACACTGCCATCTGTTTTTAATTTTTGAACTAAACAATTAAACCTATCATGAACATAATATACAATAAACATATCAGCGCCATCTATTGGAATCCATGAGTTACACTTATTTATGTTTATAATGTTTATTTCCTCAAAAGCTGATTGATTTATGGTAAGATTTAATGTTTTTAATATTGTTTTATTTAATTCGTTTTAATTAAGTTATTTTATTATTCGTTTGTATTAAGGAACCTGTTCTAATTTTGCGGAGTCTCACACACATTTACATCCCCTATTGTAGGGGCTGGGGGAGGATTTCTAAAAAATGGCAGGTATTTTCGATAGTAACAAAGAGTCTGTGTGCCGATTTTAGCTTCCTGCCTTGAAAACTGCGAAAGGTCTCATATAAAATTTCACCCCCTCTTTTAAGGGGTTGGGTGCAGATTTAAAAAAAAATGATGGGAGATTTTTTTGATAGTCATAAATAGTCAGCATACCAATTTTTCGCTTTCTACCTTGAAAATTGCGGAATGCTCCATACAAACTTCCAACCCCCCATTTTTGGGAAGTGGGGGGTTAGAAAGGGGCAAAAGTAGCCTTTATTACTCTCCATCCCTTCAACTATCTCCACTTAAAAAATCACGTCAATTCGCTCCGATTTGCTCCGTTTTGCCGTGAAAGAAAGACAAACAGACAGACACACTTTCCCCATTTATAATATTATAGTATATAATATGGATATACTATAAACGAAACGTATGCTGGGCAAATAATTTAACTTGTATTTGTTACCAGTTGTAAATTTATGTGCAATTAATAATATTCATGTTTTGAGAATTGGTTTTACCAATTATCTGAAGTAGATCTTCAGATAATTGTAAAATGTATTGTCATGAATTATCAAATAATCTTCCAATCAAGAGAACATAATAATGGCGTTTTAAATTCAATCAAATGACATCTCGATTTATTCATAAAACGGAATTTGCAATATTTTGTAATCATTCAAAAGCAGTGAATAATAATTTCAAAGGATTTGCAAAATTTAAAATAAAGCCGTACACCAAACCCTTCGATGGAAAGAAGTAATCTGTACACAAATTGAATACATGATTCCTCGGGCTTACTATGGGCTATTTGCGTTTACAGTTCAGATCGTCTAAACCGTGCCGTTTCACGGAAATTGTATTAGGTGACTGACTCTCTCCTTTGACTTTACTCGTATATGGTGTCTGCTTTGATTACAGGCTGATTCTTCGTTAATTATTTAGTTGTATTGAATTCCATCAAAACATAAATGTGATGAGAGCCAAATTCAATATTATGATATATGCCTTGGCTGTTGACTTCAACGTCAAAAGAAGTCAGATCTAAATGGGTGCCAAGTTCAATGGTCAGTCCTGAAATTATACACTTCGATCGAACCGTTCCCCGCGGCGCGCAGCCCAATAAATTATATTTCTCATAAAACTAAATCTACAGTGCAATCAGTGCAAAAATCGTGAATTAAGCCAGGAGACCATCGTAGAACAATACAGCTGGATTAAGGAGACGGAGGTACCTCCAAGAAGACGACCGGCAGATACCAAGGTGAGTGCCTCTGATTTCAAATCCAAAATTTACTAAGAAACGGGTAAGGATAAAACATAAACTAAATTCTCAAACATAAAGTCTGGTTAACCTTAGGCTACAATATATTGTAGCCTAAGGTCTAAGTTGGCTAGTTCTCATTTACATATTATTATGTTCGATGGCTAGTTTCTACCAGCAAGCCAAATTTTCGGAATAATAAAATAAGAACCGAAAAGTAAGGTTTAGAACTTGCGAAGGCTATAATGGCAATATCTAGACACGCGGCAACTTGACACGCGGCTCGCGCAAGATTGAAGAGAAGTTTGTCGATATCGACATATGCCTCGTTTACTCAAACATGTAGACAAACTGTTTTTGCCTTTATATATATGATTATAGACTACTTTATTATCTAATGTAGCCACACCGTTATTGTTTATTTAATTGGTGTTGTGCGTTTTACCCTTTTATCTACATTTTAGAAATGTGGATAAGATTAATTTTGTCGTTGCCTGACGACTTACTTGATCTGTGTTTGAGCGTTCCGCTGATACTTTAAACCAAATAAAGAGGATGAAATAAATTACTTGAAAGTAGTAATGGAAAACCAAACGAAAAAAAACACAGTAAGTATACATTTATGTACCTATTTAATTACATTTGTTTTTGGATTCGAAGTAATATCTCACACAAACTACTTGTCGTCTTCTTCCCTACGTACTAACAACGCATGGACGAGAAATATGTCGAAAATATCGGTTAAAATATCGACAAAACCATATTGCTATGTTAGAGTTTGTAGCGGCTAAGTAAATCTACTCTTTTGACATAAGAATACTTACACTTAAGCTTAATCATGTTTACTAAAACGCGAGAAAACGGGTCGACAAAATTGTGTCGTGTTGCGTATGCTGGGCGGGCTGGTTGATAAATATGTAGCTAAAAAATTCTACGGAACTCATGCTTGCGTGACCTTCTGGAGCATTGAAAGAGACCTTATTTCATTAAGGCACTTATGTTACATTATCTGGACGCACATTTACGTAAATTTTATTAATAACTATTAATTTTATTTATTTGTTTATAGAATAGTTTATAGAATATAAGTAATACAATATAAATTTACAAGACATATATTTTTGGTATAGACCTGTAGTTCCCTAAATTTAAGCACGTTAAAAATCATCAGTAGTGAATCATGAACTGATCAAGAACATTTTATATACACTACAAGATTATGTAAATAAATTACAAACAAATAACGAAAAACGTACAATTTTAACAGTCAATTTTAACAAATTTTTTAGGGCGGGTCTGAAAGTAGCCAACGATTTACAATGTATGCAATCTATTTATAAATATATTTTTTTTCGAAATCCTGGCAAAAGAAACAATAAATAAATATTTTTTAATAAGCGCTACTATTTCCACTACACCACTTTGCAATATACTATGCAGTGGGATGGGCGCATCAACAATATTATTTAAAAATTTGAACAGTATCATAATGTCAACGTTATTACGACGTTGCTACAAGGACATCATATTATGTCGTTTAGCATTGGATTCTCTTTTTTTTTAATGTTTTCGTTTCTATAAATATGCGATCTAAAATAAGAATCCCAGACAGCACAAGCATATAAAGTAGTAGTACATATATAAAGTTGACTCATACTACATATTTGTGAAGATGCACGCAATTATTTAAATCTGACATTTTTTGTAAAAATACCTTCTTATGGTTCCCTAAACGTAGGTATAATATAATATTTATGGATTGAATGCTGAATTAACGAATAAATTAGTTTCAAAAATTTAATGACATTTATGTATTTTTTGAATTTTAATATTCTCGAAAATACAGTTAAAAATTTGTATTGTTTATTAAAAGAGTAACAAAAATTTTTTGTTGTTGCATTGAAACACCACGTCTGAATAAATTTAATGTGTATAAAGTACTAAAGTTATGAACACAATATTGCGTAATACACACACTTGGTACATAATAATTCTGACCTCGAACAAACAGTCGTTCATATTGTCTTGTATCGTAATACCGAGTACCAAATGTGAATAAAATTCAAATGCGCAGAGTAGGATGCTGCCCGCCTTGTAAAGGGAGATTCAATCAAGGACGAATTCGATTGTACTCGCTGTTTCTTTCAAATGAATGAACAACCTTTAAAGCATTACGGTCGGCTTTGGAAGCTCATATTTTAAACCTTTGGTTTAAAATGAAATAGTGACTCGAATATATCCCTATTACATTTGCAATAAAAAGGAATTAAGCGCCCAGACTTATTGTGATTAATTTTATTACCAAATTACATTGAAATACTTGCTTTCTGTTGCTACCGCAAAGCAACTACAAAAAACTGTAATAGAGAATATTGACTAGTAACCACCTCGAATCCATTTTTTATCCTAGCGATGTGGTGCAATTATAGCACACTTTGTCAACATCTTATCGTAACGGCCCAGAAAATTGACAATCGAACTCAGACCAAGACTACATCCACTATGATCAGACAGTTTCAAAACATTATTGTATTTAAGTTTGAATGTTACATGTATGAGAAATTTTAGGTGCACGGATATAACTTTGGAAATAAAATAACACAAGGATTAATCAGGAAAACCTATAAACGATATATCTATGTTTCAGTGAGACTGTCCTTACTCTTACTCTTTATTTACTCCTCTTCGCTCATGACAGTTAATTTAAGTTGCTCATTAGGATAGTTTACTTGTCATTACGGTCGGAAAGCCTACGTAGAAAGCACTAATAGTCAGCATTAGCGCTTTATAGTATTGCTTTATAATAGATCACTAATCCCACCTATTTGCGGCTCATCCAATTAGGTTGAAAGTTACGAAGCGTAATAAGCAGCCTTTGATTTAACTTTGGTATAAGATAATGAAATCTTATTGACTGCACAGGTGATAAGACAACAGAAGGGAAGTATTAAGTACGCTGATTGGCAATATTTATATAAATATTGCATGGCCGCTTATTTTTACAGCCGAATATTTGCTTGCCAATTGCAATGCGATTGAATTATCAAATATTTTACGAAACAAAATCGCAATACACATTATTCATAAATAATATTGTTTAATAAGATGTAAACATACAAATTCTGGCAACGAATTGAGACCAGCAGAGAAAACAAAAAAAAAATTACGAATAAAATATATTTTCGCTATTATCAGCACTGTTGTTGTCGAAGTGTGTAAAATCACATGATCTTACTAGAATAAATATAATTTAATAACAAAAGAAAAAGAAACTATTAAAACATTTCATTATTTCAGCAGTTTATTAACTCTAATTGCAAATTGTCAGAATGCTAGCCAAGTTTTATTAAGAGATGACATTATGAGTGGTAAACGAGTTTTCTTAATTATCCAAAGATCTTAGCGCAAATTAAATTTGTTAAACGACTTCATTCATGGGATTATACTGTAGAATATAAGCGTTTGAATGCACTTTTATATATCTGCATACTTTTATAAGAAAAGCGCCAGGAGAGCATTAATGGATAAGCTTACAGAGTTTACCTGAGGACTGAGTGTCTTTCTAATATGCAAACTTTACTATCGCACTTGAGTTAAAATTTAACATTCCGAACTTATTTCGGTAATATAAAGCTTTATCGTACATATTATAGTAACTCAATTTAGATACGTTTGCACATTTAGAAACTTAAACTATTCTAGTGTAATCTACTTGGTCTGATATTTTCAATAAATTATTGCTAATAAAAGTATTAATTTTATCTGAAAAAGCTCTGAATTCAAAGCTTAATTATGCCATATTAATGTGATAAGCATATGCATTTATTCCCAAGTCACGATCTTTTTTATGCTTATTAATATATTATATTATTTAAGCAGTTATGTTGTTCAAGTTTAGCTTATTTAGGGACTAAATAACTGGTGTGAGTTGGCCGGAGCTTGTTAATATGTATTATTAAATCTGAGTTGAAGTCATACATCATGACATCATTATCATTCTTAGTCATGGGACTTATTTTGCCGTACAAAAGCGTCCCCTATAGATTTCTACAACAATTGAATGCCACTAGCCAACATTCAGAGAAACCCCGTATCCTTTGTTAAGTGACTTGCCTCGTTCAACTCAGAATTGGTTGTCCAATCCCGTCCTAATTATCAAATGGCCTAAATTCTAGAATTATGTTAACAAACTTTATTATATTGATTGAACAGTACACAATTTCTAATACGAAAACTGTATTTCCTACAGTTTTCATTTTTTTACCCAGGAATATTCTTTAATATTATGTAACTTTCATATTTTTGTATTTTTTAATGCACATGAAGGTAAGAAGTGTGTAAAAAAATCACCACAGAGGGTATTCGAAACCACATCTTTCTGGCTAAGCGGGCCAATTTTAATACCAGTGTATTGAAATTAAAAATAAACTAAAATAAATTAAGCTTAAAAGGGTAATTCAACTTGCGTAAAAAATATAAATATCTGGAGTATAAGTAAAGATATGGTCTTCGAACTTATGACATATTTGAGTTAGTCGGTATTTGTTGATTGTACATTGAGGAAACCATAAAAATTCAGCTGATCTTTCTATTCCATATTGTTTAACAATCACAAATTTCACAAACAAGTTTGATATGCTGTGATTTGTTTAGGCCGACTGTACAATTATTATTCCGTAGCTTGCCATCGATGTCATTCCGCTACATTACAAGAAATATGAAACAGAACAAACTATTATTGAATTCTGCCCTCCGGCACCTAAATCACAACAAAGTTCAAACTATATCAGTAAAGTGTATTATTCGAATATTTAACTTGCACTTTAATTTGACCATACCTTACTGCAGTATATATTTTTTAAAGCATTAAATATAGGTTAAACACGTTTTTATTATACCCAAGAGGTCACCCTTGTGGTAAGCTTGTGTTAAAAATGGGATTTTGCTCGTGTCAAAGCTGACATCTGGACCGATGTTGTTTGCATTTTAAAAAGACACTGCAGACATACTAATGAATTAAATATATTATAATCGATAAGCAATAGAAGCTGGTAATTGCATCTGATACATTAGGCATGAAGACGGCAGGTATGGAGTATTATGCACAACAAGAAACAATAGTGGCCGTGCGAAAGTCTCTAGTTTCCTTAACAAGCAGTTGGAGGACAGCCAAAACAACGACTGCTATGCAAACCTTGGTCCACACGGATCCTGGGAGCTAAATAAGTGGAAGTGAAAATACTTTGTCTCAGCAAATTGGAGCATTTTGAATTCATCATTGCCTTACGAGTTGGAGACGAGCCTAAATAGTTTTACATTGAAAAGTGTTCACTTTAGAACAAGACATAAATTTATACATTGCAAATATCATATAAAACGCAGTAAAAGATAATAAGTTACAAAGTGGTGCACCCACTTTGTAACTTATTATATTAAGACATAAAAGACTGGCATTATGTACGCACAGTCTTCTAAAATTTGTTTTTGTTTCTTAAGTATAGGTAAACAACAAATACCATTCTTGATCGTACAATGATTTCACATTAAAATTAATGTCGTTACGTAATAAAGACGTCAGAACATTTGATGTCTGGCAAAGAACCAGTCGGAGGAAATTTGTTTTTAGTTTGATTTTGGAGAAGATTAACCATTGTATTAAATCGAAAAATATATAATAGCCAAATCGATTTCATACCATCATGTAAAGTTAGGGTAGAATTACAGGATGGTACTAAAATTGAAGCGGCATGGATGAAACCGGTAGTGTGTAACGTAACTAAATAATTCTAATATTTTTCTTGTTAGAAGGGTTAGTAATGTAATGAAAAAACTTACTATATTAAAGCTATACTACACAGGTTATTAATGTAAAGAAAAAAACGAAAAGTTATGTTGTTCATTTCCCCGATTGAATAATTTCCGTAGCTTTCCTCATGACATTTTCAAAGTTCGTCATACACCAAATACTTTTGGTTATTAAACTTTGTGGCTAGTTACATTTGAATCGTGAATAGTGATAGTAATAACCATGAACAAAATAATAACTGGTGAGTTAAAATCCATGTGTTCCAAAAGTAATTCAATTTCGGTGGTTTAATGTTAATCAAGTATATCTTTGCATAGAACAACTATAGCTCTCTTCTCATGCACTTAAAATTTATTTACAATTGCTGTCTGAGTGCTTATGGTAAGAGGACACAAGTCGTTTGCCTGCGTGTTCACGAAAAAAGATGTTCATAGTTCAAATTGGAGTTATGGGACAAATTTCATTTTGTTTCCGTGTCTAGGTATAACTGGTATTCCATTCACCTAATTTTAATAAAGTATTTATGAATACGCTAATTGTACTATGTTCGCTTGTAAAGTATTCATGAAATCCTATAGTAAATGGTTTACTTGCAATGCTGTCATTGGTTTTATTTCATACTTTTCGTTACGGTTGATTCGGGATCCTAAACGGTCAGCCGAAATGATAAAACTTGTCAAAATTATTTATTCCCACATCGGTGAATGTTATAAATGAAGTTTTGGTGTATAAATGGTTTATTTCGGTAGATTGTTTTATCATTTGAGTTGATTATTATTTCATATTGGTGATAATTTAGGCCAACAGATTTTTTTCATAACTTTGAATGCATTTTCTGATATGCCTCCAAAATCTTCACTTTGTGCGATGATTTAATGTTATCCACTTCAAAAATAGATGTCAAATGCCAGGTGTTGATTTTTTTTGTGTGTTGCGCAGAGAAAGACCTATAATTTAGCAGAACATAGATAAGATGCCGTCCGGTGTAAAGAAGAATACAATAGCGCCAACTCTACACATTTAGGAATGTAGGTCTTCTTAGCGTGGAGTTTATGATAAAACTTTGGGTCAGGATTCCGTCCAGCTTTGACGTTTTTCGGATGAGAAAAGAGGAAGGAGATAAGAAATAACTAGAATAACATTCTTACTCAGACCTGATAATATACCAATATTTTATATTAGTTAAGATATGTGCAGTTTGGGAAGTTTGTGACCGAGGCTTCCCCTCTGTTCAATACTAAATATTTTTAAGTATATCTACAGGTACACATTTTCAGCGGATTTCAATTTTTTTAGAAATTTCCTTTTCGTTTTGGTGGCTAGTTATTTTAATGTCAATGGACGACTTTTTTTAGTTGGGATAAAAATTATAAAACACGCTTTTATTAAAATATTTTGATAGTTTTATATAAAATCATGAAAATACAATAATAAATCAGTGTTTCACGTTTGTAAGTATTGTTTATTTCATGTGACAAGACTTAAAAGAAATGTTTAATAACAACAAACAAAGCAGAAAGTGATAAAGTGAAACTACAGTTCAGACTATAAAATATATCGAGCTCCTCCGTATTTCCAAAGTTCCGGCTGCATCTGCAGTCGTTAATCCAATCAAGCAGCACTTAGCACAGGGTAGGGCTGTCACGACCCTTACTGCCTACTGTAATTTTACCTATAGTTATAGGCATGTCTCAATACTGATTATCCAATACTTATAAAACTATATGGAGATAATTTAATGAAAGGCCTTATATTTTTTCATTTTTTTCAATGCTATCTTATAAGATAAATTATTTTAATAGAAAAATACAAGAGAAAATCGACTCGGCTCACAAATAAATTCTCAGGCGTGAACCGAACCCACAACCTTTGGAAGTCCAGTCCAATGCTCTCCCAATTGAGCTACCGAACCTTGTGAACACTCGTCGAAATTTTCTAGTGCCTTTCTAATTTTACGCTGTAGGACAGCCTTGTCTCATCAACGAGAGGAACATCCTCTCATATTTGAAAGAAACATTTTTACAAATGTTTGGGCAATCGATTAAGATGAAACAGCCATTTAGTATATACGAGTATATATCTTTTTTTCAATGCTGTCTTGTAAGATAAATACAAGAAAAAAAATTGACTCGGCTCACAAGTAAAGGGAAGGCCTTTTATAATATTGGATTTTACGTTGATCATCATGAATAGGAACGTTTGTGCCTGAGTTACGATTATTTATATATTTTTCTAGAATTACTTTTTGCGAATAATATAATAGAATGTAAGTTTGTCCGTTACTCTGGTTACCAAAACACAGACCTTGTATTTTTTACTTAAGGCTAGGCCACAATGCCGCATGTAGGAAATACATTTAACTATTATTCATGTTACTTTTGAATTTCTGATGTTGATTTAACAATTGAAAAAAAATATTTAAAGTTATATCGGCTTTGTTTATTTTTAGATTAAAGAATAAGTGAGACAGTGAATTTATGTAGATGGGTTGGTTTGTGGTTGATGTTTAAAGTTTTCACAAGAACTTCCATCTTTCACTTAAATTATGATTACATAAATAGTTACAGCTATAATTTGGCGCAGCACAAATGCATTTTAACGTTAACAAAAACACAAGGAAAATCAAACATAACCTAATCATTCACAATTTCATTCAGTAATAAAAGTGACGTGCACTCGCTATGCGATGCGTGCGACACGATACACTAATCATACAAGTTATTTGAATATTATTGCAAGATTTTCGAACTAAACAATTTCGTCGGTCGGAAACAATAGTGGAACATTTCAAAATCAGTTTTTCTGAACAATTAAAACTATCATTTTCTTATATTTTATTTCAAAAATAATTGTTGCTTTTTATATAATTAAAATTTTTCGGTCTTTATGTACACATAAATCATACATGATTTCAATATCTACACCTGTAAGCAACCTGTAAACCCATGGGATATAAACTACGATCGGTACAATTAGTACGTTAAAATCGGGATAGCAAATGTGCTTAGTGTTTCAATTTAATGTGTTTCGGAGAGTTATGATTTGCAAGTGACGTTAACTATTTAATTGCTGGGATTAAGGTTTATTTTGTTAATGTGTTATCCTTGAAGCTGTTGGAATCCCAAGTTGGTATTTGTGCAGATCGATCTGTTCTAGTATTATAGTTATTGGCAATTCACCGGGCTGAATTATTCCTTTTTTAATATATGTACTGTTTTACATTTTTCTAGTCCAAACTGCATATTAATATCTACGGAAATCTGCTGCATTAATATTATCATTTCTAGAGTTATTTGAAAATAATAAAATATGACACAGTAAAGCATCATATGGATCATAAAAATTAAAGACTATTATCTAATATTTCAAATAATTTGCTATTTTCAAACATAGTATCAATGCATAGTATAAAACTGTCTCCACTCGTTCATATCGATGCTTGGTTCCCTGTGATATAATTTGTTTCTACAAATTAAATTTGGTACAACGCATAAATAAAGCTAGGTAGAAGAGGTTCCTATTACTAGGTACCTCTAGTAACTAAAATAAGTTTGATTGCCAGAAATATTTCCTGGAAAATTTTATAAGAACATAAGTGGATGATAAATGAATATTTTTATATGTAGCTAACATTTTCTCTAAAAAATATACAAACGTGAAGGTAGTTTATTACTACTAACTTACCTGGTGCGGTTTCGCAGGCGTAAAATTTTAGATTTAGACACTTTCCGCATACACGCCTTCAAGTTAAGTGACAAAATGGGTTTTCCTTAACTCTTGAGCTGAAGGCAATATAATAAGCGAGGTCTATGGAGCTAATATAAAAAATGTTGAAAATGAATCAAGGAATGAATAAAATTTTAATAATGGGGAATCATTAGGACTTATAATAAAAGATCCAATAATCTTGTTAGCGTGTTATGGAAAAAATATTCAGATAATAGCGACATCTGTTGTCATGTTTACAACAGACGTCATTTTTAAACACAACGCTTAGCCTATTTGTTACTCTGATGTTCACTGCGAGGCATCTATTAAGTTATTACTGTTGCTTTTTCGTGTAACTAAATAATTTAATTAATACTATTCTTATGTTTCACAAAAATCGATTCGGTATGTACGTGCAAGTGTTCGCCCTTATAATATTAGTAGGAAGAGTATCAGAATAAATCAATATACAAAATTAGTAATTCAATTCAGTAGTTTTATGAGACATGGTATAATATTTAATTATTATTTTTTCTTTTATTTTTATTTACATGAAATAATATTACATAAATAATATCACTGAATAAAATTTCTTTATTTTTTGTTGTTTAAGCATATGATTTTTATATCTAAGGTATTATTACAAGAAAACATTCAAATCGTCTTAGGTGTCAGGAGTCGAACCCACATTCCTCGCTATCCAGACGAGTGCTCTTCCAATTAAGCTGCCGAGACCTTGACAGACACGTCGAATTTTGTCAAGTATTTCTTAAGGTCATGTCAGCACCATCTCTTCATCTGCTGGGTATAACTACCCATAACACCGAGTGTTACACTATTACTAGTTATGAACATTACATAAAGAAATAGCTAGATAATTTTACATTTTTTGTTATTAAGTTACAGTTAAATTAACTGCTTGATTTTTATATCTAAACAAATTATTACAAGTAAAAATTGAACTTGTCTCAGATGTCGAGCGGAATTGAACCCTCATCCCTGAGGTAGCTGTTGATCTTTCGTGTAACGAAATAAATAAATATAGCTCTAAAGCTTTATCCAAATTCGTTCTACAGTTTCTGCGTGAAAGAGTTCTGCGTGAGAGACTTTCATACTCGCAATATAAGAAGAATGTCAGTAAAAACATTACCATATAAAAAATATTACCATATTATTTTATTATACTGTAAATACTTTTTATGTTTTGTGACTATACCTAAGGTTATTAATAAAAAAAAACATCAAATAAATCTAAGTAGTTAAAAAATCACTATACACAATATTGATTGCAAAAGGCAGTTATTTATTATCTACAATTTTTTTTCTTCAAAGTTAACCAATAGATTAAAAATTAATTTAATATTACTTTTAATTTAATTTAAATGACGCGTTTATTCTTGTTTTGTATATTTAATCCTGACGTTTCGACTTCTTTACAGAAGCCCGCGCCAGATGGGTAAAGTTACCTTTCCTTTACAGGTAACAATTTCTTAGTCATCCTGTAATCATACTTTCTGTAAAAAAGTCACGATTATGTAAATACAAAAACAAACTAGAATAAACGCGTTGTTTATCCGGTAAAAGATTTATTTAAATATGCGTTCGACGCGTAAGCGTAAGAACTAAACACATTGTATCAATTGGTTGGATTGGAATTTTTATAAAACTTTTGGGGTTTTACAACTTCTTTATAGAAAGTATTAATATATTTATTTAAACGTTGTAATATATATCATACAAAAATACATTCTAAGGGTAATATTTATAGTAATGGTGAAAGAATTTTTGAAATCGGATGAGTAGTTTCGGAGATTACCTTCGACATCCAAGCTTACAAACTTGACCTCTTTGGAATATTAGTGTAAGCTCAGTAGGTTATTTGATTCAGTGAATTTTTTTCGGTTCCTATTTTTTTGCTGTGTTAAATATGATATAAAACAAATAATAGTCCATACATTCTGTCCTGAATTTCACTGTCAGAGGAACTCTATGAAAAGTTTAATCTATCTGTGTCCTTAATAATGAATAAAATCATTTGGATGCGAAAAAAATGCCAAAGGAATACTTTTTTTCATTAATTGTATTTAGCTATTTTATTTAAAAAAACAGAATATAATATATCTTATTTTCTGTATCTCGTTTGACGTATAATGTAATGAGCTATCAAGCTATACATATTATACTGGTCAGCTTATGTTGGAACAATCACTATATAAGTATCTTGAAATAGGTTTCCCTTGGGACACAAGTCTAAGTTGACCGCGGTAAATCTCGCACATTGGGCCCCGAAGTCTTGTTTTAGTACAACGATGGCTGCACTCCCGGGAATAATCCTATTTTACTGTAACCCGATTTGGAATCTGTGAGATCTGGGAAATATAATATTAATGTTTAAAGTGAGTGATTATGATGTGTATTAATAGGTATAATTAGTTGGCGGCAACACACATATACAATCACTTTGCACATAACATCGCTCGCTACACGAAACCTTCATTATTATTGACACAACACAGATGGCACAAGCTCCAAAAAAAGCAAATTCGTATTAAAACCTACATCACGCAGTCATTGTTTCTATGGCATATCTACAATATATTCGGTCCAAATGGTGACAAGTTGGACCGCAGTTACTTAGATGTTGCTAAGCCTGATAGCAGATCTTCACTTTACTACTAAAGTGGTTTCCTACACATTTACAAATCTTAATTTAATTTAAATCCGTCGCGCTCTTGGATTTCCAATTAAACAAGTGTAACGCGTGTTTTATAACTTTAATCATTTCTTTATAAATTTTTTTAAATAGGGAGTTTTACCCTGAAATTAAGTGAATAAAATTTTGAAAAAGGGGTATCATTAGGACTTATAAAAAAGAGCTCGTATAGATGATGTTATTTTGTAGTCAGGGAACTGCTGTAATAATATTAAATGAAATAATACTTCAATATTATTTTTATTACGAATTTTCGTTATGGATCGGTCTTTTAAATAAAAACAACCTACGATAGTAACATTCGATTTTCCAAAACATTATTCATTCAATTTCAATCTTATAACTATAAAATAATAATGTTTCCATATTATTTCCAAGTATGGTAGAAATAATTATACTAGATTTAAAAAATCTAAAAAGCCCACGTTTTTCAATGTCCTAAAAAGAATAAAATAACCCTGCGGGGCAAAGCGAGGGGCCACTCAAAACGTGGGGGCGCATATTACTAAGAGGAGATTTTAAAGAGATGAATGACATGCATTGATGCCGATTATTGTAAAGATGCGCCCCCACGTTTTGAGTGGCCCCTCGCTTTGCCCCGCAGGGTTATTTTATTCTTTTTAGGACATTGAAAAACGTGGGATTTTTAGATTTTTTAAATCTAGTATAATTATTTTATTCTTTTTAATTATTAACTCAACGAAGTAACCATGTGTTACGCAACAATCGGATAAGCCCCATACAAAAGTGAAAGTTGCCGAAAGTGGACCTGAAAGTGCATCTGGAAAGTTGAAAGTTGCTTTAGAGTGCATTGTCATCGGGTTCTGAACTATCCTGAAAGTTTCAGCTTTCTAGCTTATCGGAAAGTGCCTCAAATTTAAGTTGCAAGATTTTGCCCGGACAGACAAACAAACAAATAAGAAAAGTGAGATAAGAAAAACGTGGTAAAAACGTATAACTACCAAAATTAAACATGCGCCGGCCTATCTGATGTACCTATTATTGATGTGTTGCCGACAGGTTAGATTTCACACAGTTTTTTGATACGTTTGAAAATATTGGCACCTAAATGCTTTCTGCAATCATAAGGTGATTAATAATATTACATACTGCAGCGTATTTGTATTCTTAAATAACATACTATTTTCGTGTTAGAAAATATATCGTTTATTTTTAAAATTTCAGAAAACCAAACGTACAAGGCAACATATTAATCCGAAGTGATCAGTCCCATATAGACTGATCATTTGGGAGCGAATCGCAGGGACTGACTCCGTGGAGCCTGGCAATAATTCACTCCGCGTTAGACAAGTTTGCTACAATAATGACATTAACACTTTGTTATATAAAACGAGCGCCTGCTAAGCAACTGGGTCGACATCAATGACTTCAGATTCCTTTCTCCGGTTGCAAATGTCAAAAAAGACTTTAAAGAGCACCCTTAAAATGTATGCAAATACAACGCTCCCGGGACTAATCTCTTAGTCCGGCATCGCGTCGCAACCTCACGTGATCTCAGCGTTGCTAATATGCAGGGTGCACTACCCAGAGGCTTTTAGCCCCCTTCCTTCCGTTGCTGTTTACGCGCCACGGACCTAAATGAGGGCACTCCGACTTAATGACAACCATCGCCATTTTGGTAACGGCAGTCGACACATTTGTCCGTCTGAAGTCTGAAATCTGAAATATCACCGTGAATAGCAGTTTCAAATGTCAATTAACATAACATATTATGTTAATATGTTTGCGGAATTTGGTATTTCGTTATTTACAAACTTTAGGAGGCCTACGAAGTAACCATAATGAATAGCTTTTAGAAATAGATATGAATCTTACATAGAGGAAGTTGATATTTGTTAACTGCGATGGATATTGAATTGTTAATAGTGTAAACAGGAAGACATTTGTCAATGGCATAAGAAATTATATGACAAGCGACCATCGACAATCTAAATTAATGCCATACCTATTATTGTCTATTTTAAATGATATTAAGTTGATATAACTTGAACAAACATTTAATTTAATTATTTCTAACAAACATCGCTCTTGTAGGGTACACACTTATACATTTATATACATATACTGGCGATAAATTGTATTATGCCACACATTAAAATGTCCTTTACACGTTCAAAGCAAGACCGTATAGGGAAAGGGTCACGGCTTTCATAATATGCGACTACTATGTGTTGTTTAAATGAGATAAAGCTTTACAAGTTTGCCCTTTTCTGTCTCTAAGTTGCATTTTTATTTCTCAAACATGTAGATTAAAATATACTTAAGAATCTCTATTATACAATACTGCGCATTATTCCTTAGCTTACATTTGTTGGAAATCCATTTTAATTAACTTTTCACTTTGCGTTTAAATAATATGAAAAAAAAATCAAATGGCACAAAATTATACTATCTAGTTTTTCTCTACTTCCCACGATATGATATGGTTGTATTTACAAATTTGAACAGGATTTATCCAATCTAGATGTTAAAGAAACATCCAACATTTTTATAAGAGAAAAAATAGAATATTTTTCTGATAGGTACATAGAAATAAACCATTATTGTTCTAGCTGGAATATTTCATTATTCTTCATAATATGAAGACTACGAAAATTAATCAGATAGGATAAGCAGTGTGAATCTAGGCGAGTAATAAGAGGTTTACTCAACACGTTGGTATAAATCCGGACAAAACCTTTATAAGCTTGGGACGCGAGATATGAGAAACTCCGCAAAAATACGGAACAAATCAAACTTTAGTTCTATTTACATTTGTTTTATTGATAGTATTGTACTTTGGCTTTTGTCGGTGAAGTAGAATCTATGCCTAAATTATTCTGATTTAGTTCAACAATTTTTTTTTTTTAATAAATAAAATGTGTTTGTGTAACTCTTTACGAAAGAAATTGGAAAAGTTTTAGCAGCTTTATTGGTATATTGCTGCAACATATTTAAGTAATTTAAATTATTATGCCGTATAATATGATAGTGCCAACTGTTTTCTTAAGTTTTATGTTAATATTTCTCAATAACAGTATCAGTGTCAGTTCTTGTTCGTAAACTTCATACACAAATGTTTAGAGCAAGTTACTAATATTATCAAGATTATATTTTTATTGCTTTATCATTTAGGAATACTAAAAAGTGTTATTCTTTTCCGGATGATTATTAGCTCTCTTATATATCTAGTAAACTGTAGTATGACATGAAAGTAAAATTACAAAAGTTATATAGTTTTCTACAATGCTAGTGCGACTGCTCGTTTTTTATTCTTATACAACCATGACAATATTTACGCAGGATAGTACCTCACTATAAAAAAGTATCCAAAAAAATAGGATAAATGTAATGAATTTGCCCTAATCGAAAGCGTGCGCCACTTGAAGTTTGAATATAAATATTTCTGGTGTTCAATTACACCTAGCGAGTCAGTTCAATTTGAGTATAACTGCCACGAGTAGAGCCGCCAATGAGCCAATAACGTTGTGCTGATATTGTTTGGTTTGGATGGAATTAATTAATTTATAGGTATATAACATCACGTTAATTTGTTTAGTGGTTTATCTAAAACATCAATAATAGTTAGTAATTCTTATCACATGCTATATCACATATTTATGAACATAGATTATATTTGCGTCATGTGGTTTCTATTACATTGTGTAAGGTAAATATTTTAACCAGTTCCAAGACAAGAGGCCGAAAAAATTACTATAATAATATTATTATCTTACTAAAAATTAGTTATAAAAAATCTATTCAAATGAAGTTTTTATATTATGATCGAATTAAAATCTTTAGTTTCAATGTCTAGCTTATCTCGATGTCATTTTTATTAATAATGACATTTTTTTAAGTATTTATATGAGGCATATTAAACAGAACGATTTCAGTTTGCGTTTCATTACAAGAACTTATTATGTATTTTAGTTATACTTAACGAACCAAAGTTCAAGATTGTCTGATTGTGTTATTAATACTAAATGATTATTAATATATTTATTTTTATTTCTTAAGTTGTGGGTCATTGTTGCCTGATTTACTAAATATACAAATACAGTTTAATAAGTTACAATTTACGCAGCATCCAATAGTCGTGACTTTTTTCGGAGTATATTTGGATTGTGACTAAAATTTGCATGTAATAATAATTAAATTTTCAAACTGTTTGGCAGATTGTTTTTCAAAATTGTTTGTCCATAATTTACGCACTCCACTTCAAAAACTAAATATACCAAAACTGAGGAACAAAATTCTCTTTTATTGCCAAATCTATAACATTAAACAGCAAAATATGTCGACTGCACAGCCAAATTTAAGAAAAACGTTGTCAGTGATATTTCATATCGACGTTGTTGTCTAAATATGTACCTACAGGCCCTTGTTGTTCTTCATTATTCGTCCGATTTTCCCTTCAGGCATGGTCGTAACTCCCCAAGGGTAACACGAGCTAACGCGCAACCGTCCAAAATTTAGTCTAATAAAACCAGACACGGTACATCTACTTATCATATGCACAGTCATGTTGCGCCTAAACTAGTGTGCGGAGACCTACCCCTATAGACAAGGGACACACTTTCTCTCCATTTGAACGTTAATAAAAATAATTATACTAGATTTAAAAAATCTAAAAAGCCCACGTTTTTCAATGTCCTAAAATGAATAAAATAACCCTGCGGGGCAAAGCGAGGGGCCACTCAAAACGTGGGGGCGCATATTACTAAGAGGAGATTTTAAAGAGATGAATGACATGCATTGATGCCGATTATTGTAAAGATGCGCCCCCCCACGTTTTGAGTGGCCCCTCGCTTTGCCCCGCAGGGTTATTTTATTCTTTTTAGGACATTGAAAAACGTGGGATTTTTAGATTTTTTAAATCTAGTATAATTATTTTATTCTTTTTAATTATTAACTCAACGAAGTAACCATGTGTTACGCAACAATCGGATAAGCCCCATACAAAAGTGAAAGTTGCCGAAAGTGGACCTGAAAGTGCATCTGGAAAGTTGAAAGTTGCTTTAGAGTGCATTGTCATCGGGTTCTGAACTATCCTGAAAGTTTCAGCTTTCTAGCTTATCGGAAAGTGCCTCAAATTTAAGTTGCAAGATTTTGCCCGGACAGACAAACTAATAAGAAAAGTGAGATAAGAAAAACGTGGTAAAAAACGTGGTAAATATCAAGGTTAAACATAAGAAATAGAATGAATAAATTAATGTTGAATTCTTTTCTTTATACTGTGAAGGAACTCGTTGTCCTTTGATTTAACGTTTTGTAAATGTTGTCATTAATATCTAAGAAAATTATATAACGTTCGTAATATAATTACGTTATACGTACGTTACGTTTAAGATCCTCTGCATTCTTGGTTTTTCTAAGCACTGCATTCAATTTATCACACCTGAGTTTAAAATCAATGGTTACTAGAATAACTGCGATCTTTGCGACCAAATCGCCGGAATCAACAACGATTTGGTGATTCGTTTATTTTTATGCCATTCGCTTTACGAAAACTATACTCGTCCAGAGGGCACTGTCGGAACCACCGAATTCCTTGGATTACGCTGTTACGATTAACCGCTATCAACACCAAATAAACGTATAGAATTATCTATTTTAGTAAAAATTCTTAGGCTTCATTTCATTTATTTTCATAAACTTATCATAAACTTTAATCTTATAAATAAATAAATTATCATTTAAAGAAGCGGTAATTCACTGTCGTATCAAGCGCAGGTTCTTCATTGTTCTAAAAGTATATTTTATTCTTAGTTGTAAATAACGTTCTGCCCGCGTTTTACGGGATCGTAGAAAGACTATTGTCTACGGAAAACAAAAATTCGTCGTAGCAAATTCCGTCGTCTACTGTCCTTTTGTTAAACAGTCAATGTGATTAAAACAAAATTGTTGTCTAATTATACCACAAATATATTTTATTTTATTGCAAATATTCCTAAGAATCATATAATAGAAGACAAGTTATGAAAAGTAGTAAATTATATATGGTTATATTTTTTTATCTTTAAGGAAAACAGACTTTGTAAAACAAGATTCACAAAGTCCAATTATGTTCACATTATACTTGACGAATAAATTCATACATATTTTTTAAATCTTTCACTGAAAGTAGAAATTGGTGTTAAATTAAAGACCGTGAAACAGACACCATATTTATTGCAAACCGAGTATTGGACAAAGGCAAAAATAATTAGGAATTTTATGATAGAAACGGATAATTACATAATATTTTTAATATCAGTAGTGTGATTTCTTAGTACCTACTGATTGTTCAGTATGAATAATACATATTTTGGTTACATTAAAGTCATGTAAATTTTCGCTAAAGTTCGTTGGAGATGATGCTTCAAACTTCAATAGTGTCATAGAACCTTTTTAATTAATTTATATTAGCTTTGATCCAAGGAATCAAGGTTTCAACTGCTTCAACTCCCTAGAAAGTCATGAATAAATTAATTGTAGTCAGTATAGTGACGCGAGTGATCATACCATGTAATTTCTTTAGGAATTACTTACTATGCAGTGATATATTCATAAAATAGCTAAAGAGCGTTTACCTTCCTTGATCCTGGCTTTGGTGAAGGAAATTGAGTTGTAAGCTTCAAGAAGTCTTAGATGGGACGCGGACGGTTCGAAGTAAGCCAAGCAAAGCTATATTATGGTGAACGCTCCCTCGTCTCACTGTTTGTTAAACTCAAATTGAGTTTTATATTTCAAGAATTGTTCGTTTAATTAGCATGTTTGAATAAAATCTTCTTATTGTACCGTGTAGTGTAGTGTATTGTATTGTGTTCACTTTTGCAGTGTACAATGTGCAGTAAAATTATGCAAAGGTCATAAACATTTAAACCTTTTTTTTATGAAAATTATATTTCAGAATTAATAATTATTTATTTATTCAGACAGTATTTTTCTAAATATGATTATTTATTTTCCTGCAGACTATCGGTTGCTGTACTTTAAATAATATATTTCACACATTAAATGTCCTTACCTTAGTTTTGCGTTTATTAGTTTTTATTTCTTCTTAATTCTTCAAGTCCCTTAAAAAAAGTCCAAACTCTACAGAATCGTCTCGGATAATTTGTAAAAATAAATATTTCTCCTCCTTTAAATTAACTTTAGAAGCTTAATTATTATAATAGAAAAATACTAGAAAAAATCGACTCGGGTCAAAAGTGAATTCTCAGGCGGGAATCGAACTCGCAACCTTTGGAAATCCGGTCCAATGCTCTCCCAATTGAGCTACCGAGCCTTGCGAACACTCGTCGAAATTTTCTAGTACCTTCCTGATTTTACGCTGTAGGCCAGCGTTGTTTCATCAATGAGAGGAACATCCTCTCGTATTCGAAAGAAACATTTTTACAAATGTTTGGTCAATCGATTAAGATGAAACAGCCATTTTAGTTTTATAATTTTTATATATTTTATGCATTTTATGCAATTGGGAGAGCATTGGACCGGATTTCCAAAGGTTGCGGGTTCGATTCCCGCCTGAGAATTCACTTGTGGCCCGAGTCGATTTTTTCTAGTATTTTTCTATTATAATAATTTATCTTATAAGATCGCATTGAAAATGCATAAAATATATAAAAATCATAAAATTTAGAAGCTTATTTCATTTTACATAAGCGTTCTGTTGGAGTAAAGCTGATGCATATCGAACTTATTACAAAAAACCACCTCACCAACTAAATAACTATAAATAATATAACTAGAAAATAACAATATTTGAATGTAGTTACCGGTGGCAAGATAATAATGTTTTATTGCTATTCTGATTTTCAGTTATCGCTTCTACCTACATCTTGCATTTATTTATTATTTTTTCGTCGAATTTAATAAATGACTTTATTTAATTTTTTTATTTCTCTTCTGGAAAACAAACTACATTTTTAGAGTGCAAAAGGCTCAGCTTAACTATTGTTGTAAACAGAAACAGTAAATTCAACTTCAATAAATAGCTGTAAAAATATTACATTATATGCAGTAGGTAGTACGTTAGTAGTGCCTATAACATGAATAGGTAGCGCAGTCAGTAAGCTGATGAACACTACAAAAATTGATGGGTCTGATCACACTATAAAAATTTCAATTTAAAAGACAATTTCAATTTTTCTTGTAACAACTTCTTTAGACAGAAAAATCCAGAAATTACATGCTCAAATACATAGCTATTTCTTCTTTATCTATAGTTCGATATTTGAAAAGTATAACATTCGATGTTGTACGTTGTAGTACTTAGGTTGTAGGTGGCGCTTGCTTCACTTAAAAAACACTTAGGAAAAAACGTCGGGTCTGTCAAGGAGCTTTTCTTGTAATATCTTTTTTGCTATAAAAATCTAGCAATTAAATTTTTAAACAATAAAACAATATTACATAGCATTTTCTTCTTTATCGATTTGATGTTGTAAATAGTAATACCAAGAACATGAAGTGTAGGCGCTGGCGTCAGCTTAAGAAAACTTCTTAAAGGTCTGTTAAGGTAGTTCAGTTTGAAAAATGCTCACCCGGATAGCGAAAGGGTATAGGTTCGGGCCCGCCTTACACCTAAGACAAGGTGATTTGTTTAATAACTCGTCTAGATATATAAATCTTACAGATTGATACATAAATAACAAAAAAATTGAGATGTTTAAGTTGTCAATTATTATATCAAATATATTTAAAAGATAAAGATTTGAATAAAAATTAATTGGAATTGTCAAATACAGAAGTCTGACAAGGTGAACGAACGAAGACGAAAACAAAATAAGGAATAAGTATGACTCGCTTCACATGTCGATAAATTTTCATCACGGAAGCACACACGATGCTGCAACAATGGTGCTATAGCAATTTGCAGTTGCAGCATCACAATTTAACTTGAACGGATGCATACTGAAATTTAGGGTTGACAAACCAAATCAAAAGCTACTTATTTATTGCAGAAAATTGGATTAGTATTATAACCCCGCTTTTTAGTTCCTTTCTATGTGTCAAATTACTTTATCCAATTAGGCACGTTTGCATAATGCGGTTTACAAAAAATAGTGTCCGACCGACCGAAATCGAAAACGAATATCCGTTACCAAAGTAAGTTTCAGCCGAAACCGAATCTTTTTTAGACATGTCATATTAATTTTGTGGTAAACATAATCTAGAATACCTTTTATAAACAGAATAAACCGTCAAATATTTGACTTAGATTAAAAATGATAATAAAAATGTTTACAAAAGAGAAATCGCAAATAGTATTTTTAGATTGTACCTATAGTCCTTTTTCAAGAATAACTGGCAAGAATAGAGAAATATTCAAAAAGCTCTAAGGGCGGTAAGTCGGTCTTGCTATCAATATAAGCCCGTATCGCCCTGACCCTTTGCAAAGGCATTTTTTGAAGAAATCAAACCATATGATATGGGGTCTGTTGTGTTTTGGGCAAGAATAAATTCTTAAAACCTGCACACTGACTAGGCATCATTTAACTCCTCATGCTAATTCGTATCGGGGGCTCTTCGCTTTTTTTCATGTACGACGTGGAATAGTTTCCTTGAATAGACCAGTTTCAATTGTGGGATTGGTATCAATCCCATTATGCAAGTCTGGGACGTTCACAAGCGATTAATATAATCAGAGCAGCCGACTCCGTAGACCATCAGAAAGCTGAAATTGTAATCCCCATGGAGTAGGAATGTAACGTTTAAAAAGACATGGGATATACTCACTAGCCTGCTCCGACACATTATGTTAAACTATGATCTGTCTTTGGTTTATTAATGAAAAAAACCCAAAAAACTCTTTTACTTAGCGAGTAGTACTTTGAAGTTTAACATTATTTCTTAATTTATAAAAAATGTTTAAATAAAACTGTAAATTGTATTTTTTGTTTATTAATTTACAAAGTTCTGAATACAAGTTTACCTTAAATTGTTATTATTGATAAATTAGTATATTGGATAGGTTTGGTAGTAAGGCTTTTAGAAATAGGAAATTTTAATTCTTTGCTTTTAAAAAAAGTGACCGAATTTACCTCATCAACTCAGTTCAGCAAATACAAGAAGCACGTACTCACCCAAAGTCAGGCAAACGAATCTCGACAACACGTGGAAAATAAATTTCGGCGTAGCCGTTTTATGGCTGAAATCGAAATTTTTGCCGAAACTGGCCGAAACTGAAAATGCAGTACACTAATCTCTGTGGGCGTGTATGTGTAAACACATTCCGTTTATTTTATCGCACCGTTTATTGCCAAGGAAAGTATGTACACGATGGTTTTTGGTGGGATTTTGGCATCGCAAAATAGTGAACATTTAAACCAGCAGCAGATATTAGGCACTACCACTGCAGTGATTGCATGAGTGCAACTTAGTTTGAAGCACGTTTAAAATCACTCCCATTCGATTGTTTCACTACAATTAAATGTTCACATTGCGTGTTTCAAAAACATAATGATTAATAATATAAAAAAGTTTAATCATCATCATTATGGTTAAAATAGATTTTAATAATACAATTTCTAACATTTTTACAATATCATATGCAATTAATTTATTTGCTTATTAATTATATATTTAAAGGTCTTAATACTTGTATAGTACTACTTCTAACTTAATCACTGTTCTAAGGTATACCAAAATAGCTAAGTGACATTAAAAACACTGTAAATCAAAATAATTCATATTATATATTATAAATATATAATTGTTAGGACATAGACATAGGTTACCAATTACATTAATATAATGTCTTATCATAATTACAATCATATCTTTATATACATATATAATTCTACCGTACGTGTGTATGTCACTGAACTCCTCCTAAACGGTTGGATCGATTTAAATGAATTTTTGTCTGCGTTTGGGTGGCGCCTTGGATGGTTTAGATTCACAAATCAGCCCGGCAGATGGCGCTGCAGTCGGCACAGCAATGCGAGGCCGGGCCAGCTTGTTGAATATAAAATCTCATTGTCAAAGATCACTAAAAACATGATTGGTCACAGAACGCAACAACAATTGACTTATAAAAACAAAATCATGTCATCATGTTAGATTGAATATATTAAAATTGACAGCTTGGATATTTAATGAAAGCAAAAGTCAGAAAAATCTGCTCCCTTACAAATTATTCTGGGTAACTAATCTGTAGACGGTAGCCCTATGGAGGTGCGATAAATGGATAGCTCCATCGCTTTTGTCGCGATAGGCGTTGCTATAAAGGATCCAGTATTTTACACCCTTTGTTTTCCTTTGAAATCGAATCTATCGAGATAAAAATAAGGTAGATATAGCTTGCTGACAAACTTAATGAGATGAAGTGCGTCATTATTTGATATTCCGTAAAGGATCGTTGTTTATACAATATTAATTTGATTGGTTTACGGCAACTGTGTACTATTCTTTTTTAGCTGACTGTCTATTACTTTCTTTTTCTTTATGTTTTTTTTCATTTTGCTACATTTGTTCAAATTAAGGACATAAGATAGATTTCATTTTTATTTATAACACAGTAATGCGTGGCCGGGTCAGCTAGCTACTAATAAAACCGAGTATTTTGTATACGTCAATTTATATCAAATATTTTTTTTAAGAATATAATTAAATTATGTATTTATTATCCCTCATCACCCTGTCTTCTTTCAGAACCTAACTCAAATATTATAGAAAGTTTAGACCTATTCTTTATAAGACTGGTGGAATATTATTCTCTTCTAAAAATGTTTTATATTAAAGAAACAATGTTTAACTTTTGACTAAAGAATGAATTAATGTGAATAATCATCGATCAGTGTAATATGATCGTAAAGTCTAGACTTCTTGTCCAAACAATAATGCAATTTTTATGGATATAAATTGATTGCTCTTTGATCAAAAGCAAATTTATATTGATAACAATTTAAGATTACTTACTTAAATTCCCCGTGGTAGTTAAATACATATAACTCTTAGTCATATTTTATGAATTTGTGCTTATTTGAGTTAAGAGGTTTACTAAAAACCTCTTAACTCAGATTATATTGCTATGAATTAATTTAAATAAGTTACGAAAAAATCGCACCTCTTAAAAATCTACTACAAAGTAAATAAAACTGGCTGGCCGCAGCTTATCATGCTGCGGCCTAAATCTCTTAAAAATTGTCGTGCACTGCAGTGTGAGCGCGAGCGTTGTCGTGCATTAATGTGAACTCCTCGCTTATCCCCATCATCGTCATCCCCTAACCCTATGAATGGCGTCGAATCCAATGGTAGGCTTAATAAAAGTAACAGAGAAAGCATATAGAACAAGTGCCAGCCGCCTTCATTAACTACTAGAGTGTCGTTGCCTCATGTTCTACGTGGTACCGCCGCACCAGGTGCTACTTTACTTTGTGCTGTGGACTAGAAAGTGTATATGCATATATACTACTTGAAGGAGGGTCGAATCGTCGACCAAGTAAATGCTTATCTAAAAATAATATTTGAAGCTGAATTATGAATATATGTGGAGTTGAAGCCTTTAAGGCAAGTTGACACTATGCTTCGTTTAAGTTATCAGTGCCTCCAGCTCTTACTGATTGATTTGAAATCCAGCTAATTGGGCTGTTGAAATTTGTGTAAAGCTATGGCGACAAAGCTTTCGCATCAAGAAAGGAAAAAGCTTACAATCGCTATAAGCACAATCACAAGCGGACTTCCGTCGAAAACTAACATGTCCAATATTGGTGTGACTCAATCAATATCATCATTACATAGTATAAAACAAAGTCGCTTTCTTTGTCCCTATATCCCTATGTATGCTTAAATCTTTAAAACTACGCAACGGATTTTGATGCGGTTTTTTTTTATAGATAGAGTAATTCAAGAGGAAGGTTTATATGTATTATACTTGCAAAATATAGTAATATAGAAACATTTCTTACTAGTTCAGTGTCCAGTGGTGAACTTTTTCCACCGGGTTACGTGGTACTTCGCAAGGATCGTATGTTTGACGGTGGGTGGGGGTGTAAAACTTGCAGTAAGTGATTGTTATTCCATTCGTGAGATCACTGACGTTGAAGATTTACTACCGATATGGAACTGTTATTTGCTACAGTTAAGATGAGAAATTTAAAATTGTTATGTGGCGTAGTCTATTTGCCCCACAATTGTACCGATGAGCACTATTTGAGCACTCTTACTTGTATCGAAAATGTAGTCTGTTCGTATCTTGCCTTAGAAAGAAAGAAAGAAAGAAAGAAAGAAAGAATTTATTGATCGAAGGCAAATTAACAATAACAACATATAAAATTAAAACAATTGTGCTTAAAAATAACTAAATTACACCTACGATCAACCAGGACCCTGCCTCAGCATAGGCCACTGCGAGCAGAGATCCACCCCAGCAGCGCTGATATTCTGCCAGGGCCTGAATGAGTGACGCCCTACTGATAATATAATTATATATAATAAAAAAATAAAGTAGAAGAGAAAACAAAAAATATATAAACATTATAAATGTACATATACACATATAAAAAGTAACTAAAAAAGGAATACATTAAAAAAAAAATAATAATAAAAATACATTGAAGGACGTACGTCAGTGCCCTAAAGAAAAAATAAAAAATATACAAGGCCTACTCTATGGTAGGCATCATGTTGGCGTTAACACCCGTGTAACCAATCTGAGGTTGACACTGACGTTTGTTGTTCTGCGCAATAACAGTAATAATAAAATATGTGTGGCTGTCTACGTGGAGCCATGTGGATTCGTGAATTGTGCCACGTCACATCAAAAAACAAAAGAAAAATAACTACCTTATGTGAAGTAAAAGCTATGAAGTATATTGTGATAAGAACTAGAAACGGATGCAAGGTGTTTGATTGCCAATGATTACGACTACGGATAATCTACGGCCGGTCGTGTAAACTAACAAGGTATGCATAAGTGTCTTTAGGTCTTTAGGAGATTCACTTAGAGTGCTTACTAAAAAATTATCACCTTTATGATTTAAGATCACGCCAACGATGCCACGGCGCCGGAACGTAGTCTACCAACCACCAGACGTCATGAGTGAAAAACAAAAACGGTATATAACCATTAATATCTATACTAAAATGTTGGCCTGTTGGTATAATAGATATTTTTTTAAAGATTTTTTAAATGTGTTCATTGTTTTCAGGTCACGTAATGGGGGCGGGAGATCGTTCCAGCACCGTGTAGCCGCGTATTTGAAAGACCCACGAAAGGCGGCCGAGTGGTGCGTAGGCGTAACGAAGATATGAGTACATTTTCTCTTAAGATATCTCGTGCCGTACTGGGCCCATGTAAGTTTATCAAATAAGTACTTAGGCCTCCTAGTTTTGACGATTCCAAACAGCAAAGTGGCCAAGTGTAACCTTCTACGAGCTTCCATCTTTAATATATTGGCACTAATAAGATAGGGGGACACATGTGATCGCGGAGGAATATGAAAACAGAAACGAGCGCATGCATTTTGCACCCGTTGTATGAGCCTGGCTGTCTTGGACATTAAACAGGGACCATACACCGTATCACAGTAATTTAATTTGGACAAGATTAATGATTCGCATAACTTGATTCGAAGTTCATTTCTAAGATATGGCCTTATTTTATACAGTAACCTGAGCCGGTAAAAACAGTTTCTAACACATTCTGTGACATGGTTTTCAAAATTCAGACGGCAATCAAGATTAAGGCCCAGGTTTCTGGAGTCATGAACCTGTTTGAGCAATTCTCCATCCAATACAACATTTAAAGGAATACTATGTAGTTTACTTGTACTCTGTCTTGTACCGATCAACAAAAATTTTGATTTTTTTGGATTAAGAACTAAACAGTTTCTCCTACACCAGGCCGACAGACATGCCAGATCCTCATTTATCCTATTTACTGCACCAGCATAATCATGTGTAGGAAATGACAAGTATAGCTGCAAATCATCAGCATAAAGATGGTATTTACAGTGCTTAATACTATTGATTATGTTAGTACTATACAAAATAAAAAGGATTGGACCCATAGATCCCTGGGGCACGCCCCGGGAGATTGGGAGCAGACCAGACCGCTTACGAACTCCACCCACCATATCCAGCTCCACGCATTGCTGTCTGCCTCTTAAGTAACTTTGGAACCATCTTAAAGCATGTGGGTCAACTCTGTAATAGGAGAGTTTGGACAAGAGCATTGAGGTATTAAGTGACTTAGACATGTTAATATTAGGAGATTATAATTTAAGTTCCGTTTCAAAACATACAATTGCACAATTTGAGATTTTTTATGATTTTTTTTTATTTACATCAGTTTAATACAGTGCTAATATTGAAATTCCTTGCTCCCAATCAGGTTACCGTCTCTAAAACTAGTGACCCTTTAGTACCTATTGATTCGTATCAGCTGTCTTAGAGGACTGCTGCTGATGCTTTCGCGAAATACTTGAGCTCTGTTTTCCAGCCAGACCTGCCACGCCTGGTTCCAAGTGAGGCCGCCAGAGTTGCCCTTTCCCTGTTAAATCCGAGAGATAGGTATATTTCCGGTATATCAATGCCGGTGTTCCTCAGGGTGGCGTCTTATCTCTACTTCTTTTTTCGATTTTTATTAATTCTATCACACAATCGATTTCTAGTTCCTACCACCTCTACGCGGATGACTTACAAATATATATACAGGTGCCCCTTACAGAGCTACCACACGCAATAGCAGTCACTAATTCAGATTAAGCACAAATCAGCACCTGGAGTAAATCCTTTGGTCTGGCGGTTAATCTAGCTAAAACGCAGTGCATAATAATCGGTAGTCGTCATTACGTTTCGAGGATAGATTTTGGGCAACTTCCCGCAGTGTTTTTGGCGGTGCTGTTATCCATTACTCGAAAACTGTCAAGAACCTCGGTATTATTTTTGACCAGCATTTGTCCTGGAGACCACAGGTGGATGAATTGCGGAAAAAGGTATTTGCTGCGTACGGCTTGCTTAATCGGCTCCGTAATTTTCTGCCTATTAGGACAAAAACTAATCTAGCACAATCTCTCCTTTTATCAATTATTGACTACGCTGATGTCTGTTACCCTGATCTGTCGGAAGAGTTACTCAATAAACTCGAGCGACTCCAGAATGTCTGTATCAGATTCATTTTCAATCTTCGTAAGTATGACCACGTGTCTCACTTCCGTTCTAAACTGAACTGGCTCCCTATTCGCCGGCGCAGGGACTTACATGTTCTTTCACTCCTTTATTCCATACTTTTTTTGCCATCCTCTCCACCCTACCTAAAAATTTATTATTATTTCCATTTCAGTGGTAACCAGTGTTAATCTGAAAGCTGCTGTCAGACATCTAAAACTTCATTCGAAAGCGGGACCTGACTGCGTGCCAGTATTCATGGCAAGGGATTGCGTGACGGTTCTACAGCTGGCTTTGCTATACATTTATAATCTCAGTCTTGAGTCTTCTATATACCCATCTGATTGGAACCTATCGTGAAACACCAGTACCGAAAGCGGAAGCTTAAAAACTATTTTAGGCAATATAGACCCATCGCCATTCTGTCAGTGTTTGCTAAAATATTTGAGGCAATTATTAAAAAGTACTTGTGACAACAAGTTGATAGTTTATTGAACAACTGCTAGCATGGGTTTCGTAGGGTTTGTTTAAGCGCTGCTAATCTTGTAGCGCTTACATATTTTGTATCAGCGGAACTAGATGCTGGACGCCAGGTGGATGCTGATTAACTAAAAAAGCCTTCAACCTGGTTGACAATGAAATTCTGCTAAAAAAGTTGATCGGTTGTACACCTAAATTTGTCTAAACACCTAAGTTTGTGAAGATACAGGGATTTGAGTTGGTTGAATACTACACAAGATCAGGCGTAAATCAAGTATGTTAGGTCCGACTTTATTTCTGCTAATGATAAACTACCTAACGCAAACTATACTTCTTCTCAGTGTCCCTCTTTGCAGATGACCTTCAGCTCGTTTTATTTGTGAAAAATAACAATGATACAGCTACTCTACAGGCGATGCAATTTCTGAGTGGAGGGTAGAAAATAGATCACCTTTTAACAACTGTAAATTTAAATCAAATACTTTTACGCGTAAACGTTGTCCAATATTTACAAATTATAAATTATTTAACACTTGTTTAGATACAGTTAATGACATTTGTGATTTAGGAATAATATTAGACAGTAAGATTGACTTTCAAAAAAATGTAACGGAAACCTGCAAGCAGGCGAATAAGATTTTGGGTTTTATTTAATGAACATCATCTGAATTTTAACTCGACTTTGACGAAAGTGGTGTACAAAGCCTTTGTAGGCAGCAAATTAGAATACGAAGTTACAGTCTGGGACCCTCATAAGGACAAATATACTGTTATGATTGACCGAATTCAGCGTAAGTTTGGGCGTTGGCTCTACAAACGTCGTTTTGGATATTACCTTTATTTGTATCCGTTGCCTTTTGTGGCTGGTATGGTTGAGTTAGGCTTGCTGTATCATAGGCGAAAGATTCTGTTATTGACCCATTTTATTTCATGGATCCACAGTAATGTAGCCTCTGATGTTATGTCTAATGTAGATCTCCTTGTACCCCCAGAATGAGACTATTGCCCCGCGCCGCCGACCGTGGCTTCTACGCAAACCCGTCACACGCACAGTACATGCTGCTTACGCACCTACTGTACGCGCATTGCGCCTGATTGGGGACATAATCACTCAGTGTCCAAACATTGACTTATTTGCTGTTAAGATTTACCATATATGTAAACAAGCCAGTAATTGTTTTGAAATAGAATAGCTTAGAAAGTGACAATTATGCTATGTTTCAAACGTGATTATTTATTATTTTTATTTTATTGTATTTGTTAATTTATACTGTTATTTTTTTCTATTAATGACTGACGCATAATTTAATTACTTTTATCCAACAATATGACATACTGTTTTAGCATCACAAGTTTAATTGTAATAAATTTTGTGATGTACCGGTGAGCAATCAGCGATAGTTGTCCGCGAGCATCGCTAGTCCGGGAGTATAACCGCCACCGTATTCAAGCGCCTCCTAGATGCAAGCTTGGATCGTTCCCCCTATCTTCTGTACACTCTTTTGCGTCTATAGTTACAAAAAAGGTACACTCTTGTCTCGCCCGAGAAGAGAACAGCTCTACATTGGTCAAGAGTCCAATTGAAGTGGTCGCTTGCAAACTGCAAGCGGGTTTGGTGATGCTCTATGGTAAATTTTAGACTGTAGCAACGCAAAAGATAGCTGCTATCTTTTTACCTTTAGTCTTTGTCTAATTCTATAAACGCTCACTATTGTTCTGTGAGCTATCTGAAGCTGTTGCTGCAACCGCTACTTTACTTCTGAACTGAAAAATGGCTCAAGTTTAGTTGCCGAGCAACATCACACTGCCGCATTCCCGATTGCAGCAGTGCAATAACTTGGGCAACTTCATCAGCAGTGCTGTCCATCTTCAAGGTCCTGAAGTTTTTCTTGTGAAAAATCTTCAGGTGTATCCTCTTTGACGGTTTGATACCGAATGAAGCCGATTGCACTTGCACCGACCTTTTTATCACAAAAGGTAGCGAAACTAGCGACTCTTTTAGAAGCATAAATCTTTATTTTTCATTAAATCGCATTTGGTAGTATTAAGCTTTTCTTTTAGTTAAATAAAATTAATATTTATTGATATTTTTTATAGGGGTTTCAAAGGATACCAGTTAACATGCGTGTGTTAAGGGTAGTTTACGCTTGAAATGATTTAAGCGGAGTTCCATTTTTTTGACGCCGAGTTTATCATACTTTTATACAAAACGCTAAAAGTATGATTTTCTTCTGTAATTTTTCTACCGAAGGTTGCCTGCAAGATAATTCTTTTTCCGTACACTTTATTCAGCTGTGAAACTCGCTTCCAGAGAATATCAGAAAGTTTTAAAGTTGAAGATGTTTTAGCGATCGAGTAAAAGCTATTTTCTGTCCACGATTGGAGACTTCATATTAATCTCAAGATAATTTCCCTCCGTGTTGCAGGCACAATCCCATCCCACTGTTATCCCTTTTTTCCCCTTTACACCCAACGTTGCTTGGAAAAAATGGGTGCTTAGCAATAAGTTCGCCTGTAGTGTGCTTTTTTCGGATTTTACTATCCTATCCTAGTCTATACATCTTTTTATGTATATATAAATAATATGCTTATTATTATTACTGTATCCACTTATTTTTATTAAGAAGCTTATGTATCAAGAGCCTTTGAATCGAGTTTTAAGATTCTTATTTTCAAAATTGAGGGACTTACCAAAGAAATTTTATTTTCAAAAACAGCGAAATGCATAAACATTTATTCTCATTATTCTCTATTGAAATCCTCTTTAATAAGTTTTATGCTTCTAACTTCAAAAGTGGGGACATTTTTATACAATATTTTAACCTCTTTTTCATAGCATGCATAACGTAAAAAACAAAACAGAAAAAAGTGGCCAAGTGCGAGTCAGACTCGCGCACTGAGGGTTCTGTACAAACCTGTAGGTTGTAAAAGTCAATTATTACAAACATTTTAATTATATGATGTAACTAAAAATATACGTTTTTGCAATTTTTCCTTTATCTGTGCTATAAGACGTTGCTTTGCGTTGCGTTGGTTGCTTCGTACCAAATTTCAAGATTCTGAGTTCACGGGAACTATAAACGGCTGGACTTTACTTGTGAAGAGAGATGATGCGGCGAGTGTACCTTACTACACTCCTCTAGGACCCTCCCGAAGGGGAGTCAGATATTTTTGAACAATGAAAACAGCGGTTTTGGAAAAGTGAGACGCTAGAGAATCGTACTTCTCACGCTTAAAAACAAATTTAATTAAACGTGCCTGCCTGTTTATTGTTAATGGTGAAGGATACTGAAAGACAATTAAAATACCTGTAAGTTGATTATTATTTCGTTTGTAAAGAGCTAAATTATTGTTAATATTAATTAGCTGATCCTAACTTTTTATATAAGCTTAAATTACTTTTTCGTTTGAAATCCAAAATTAGATTTCTTGTTTGTTTTAGTTTTTATTCGTTATTTCCTTTTGGTAAATTAATTCGTTAGAAAAGTAACTTTGCCTCTTCTAAGCCCGAATAAGTATTAAGGGAAATTGAAGAAACAAATATAACTATATTAGTTCCCCAAAAAACATCATCGCAGCATCATCAGGAGTTGTTAGACTGTGTAACATCGAGCACAAAGAGAGTGGCCTTGCCCTCCAATAAAACAAAATTATGTTTTGCTTGTTTTTTGTAGAAGTAAGCTAAATGTTTCTGTTTTTCAATAATTATGAACTTACGCTAAGTGACGCCTGATTCTACCAAATATAAAGGGAAAGTAAAATTTCAATGTAAGGTGTTGACTTTTTGATTTCTTTTTTGTCCAATCTAAATTTCGTTATAATTTAAAGGGGAGGTCAATGTAAGACAGAGCGAGTCAGCACGATAATAATGATGATGAGTATCTAAACAACGTTTATAATTTTATTATATTTCTGGATCTAACCAAAACATTATATTTATTGCTAATAGATATTTTAAAAATATATATTAGCAATAAGCCCCTTAATTATTTACCATAATTAAAATTTTGCGAAACATAGCATCGATTATTCAAATAATTAGAAGAATTATTTTCACTTACATTGCCTCAAAGAGTTGTTATCTATACACAATCTTTTCTATCGGTTAAATCACTTTCTATCCATGATGAAGCATTCCATCCGATGCCATACTTTTCAAGCTTATCTAGCCGCATCTAATAAGAGACATAATCAAACACTGCTCATATCTTTAAATACCGTTTATGCGTGCAATCCATGGTTAAGGCCTTGGGTGATTTTCTTAATTAGGTGAAAACATGACAAGATCTTAGAACTGTTTTTCTTGAAAACAGAAGGAATATAAAAAACGAAGAATAGAGGAAACATATTAAACAATACCTTATTGACCACCCATCCAATGATTGGCCTTTGCGATAGTTGCTCAACCTCCTTAATCTTGAGTCGAATTCAAAAATTGCTGCGTCATTAAGTCTTTGTTTACTTTTACTGAAAAGAAATAATTTCAGAAGATGGGTTTGACATTTCATAATATAGCGGTGCAGTCATTTCGAAAGAGTTTCTCTATGCCGGGCGGTGCATTCTGTTTAAAATGTGACTTGGAATTTAGTTGCATGCATCCCTGTATTAAGTCGAGAGCGGCGAACTGAAGTCTCAACTAATTCGTAGGAGCTTCCAGTAGCTTGTGTAAAACCAAGCTACTCTCGCGTTATATTAGTAAACTTCAGCGGTCACAATAATATTGCTCATTTCTATTTCCATGCTGCTGAGATTTATTGAAGCATGTCTAAATTAGAACCTCAATATTAGATACTAAGTTTTGGGTACATATAACTCATGTACCCAAATAGACTCCTGTAAAGGAGTCGAAACGTTAGTATTAAATATAAAATAAAATATGCGCAAAATCCGTAAAAAAGTGTTTTAATCTAATAAAACGAAAGTTTAAAATATTCAAACGTATTTAATTCTTACACTTGCGCGTACATTAAAAATTTGAATAAAACAACTTTTAATACGGATTTTGCGCATAATTTATATTATATAAAAAATATGATTAATGAAGAGTAAGCGCGCAAGAAAAATAACATCGTTAAATTTCTTTAGGAGATGCCTTGATCATGATCTCATCCCGCACTGTGTCCGAATTACTCCTAAGTGTGACATACGTGGGACCAGGATCTTACAACATACAAGCAAAAAACTACTGTTCTGTTCACTTAAAAACTGCATGACTTTGCTTCATTACCGATAAACGGCAACATATAATGATTGTAGGAAAAGACAAATCTCCGAATACCATAGACTAGAAACAATACGTCATTATACGTATCGGAACGCAGACTCTAATGCTACCACACAGTTCCGAACCAAACCCGCGCAGTTATCAATTTATCAAAACAAACATTGGATGGACCGGCTTTAAAAGTGGTGGAAAAAGGTTTAGATTTCGCGGTTGCCAGTATACCGTACACGCGGGATACTGAATGAGGACATAATATGTAACGTTTTGTTTGGTTAAAAATAACTTAAGCTAGGAGGATATGGAGGTAATACGTCAAGACATTTCATCTGTTCTGCGACGAAATAAACGAAACCTAACCTCCCTTATAACGAATATCACGCATTAAAGAACTTGTGAAATAAATCAGAACTAACAATCCTCCAAGCGGATAAAGGTAATGCCCAGGTAATAATGGATAAGTCAGAATATAATGGTAAAATGCACCAGCACTTACAGTACATACAAAAAAGTTAAAAACGACCAAACTACTAATGTACTCATTAAGACGCATTCTGAGGTATTAGATCTTCACGTTAACTATCTTATCCCTTTCTGACCTAAATCGCCGAAATAGTATGGGTTGCGGAAAATACTCAAACAAGACTTACCGCAACGTCCCATCGTTAGCCAAATTGGCTCACCAACCTACCGTTTGGCTAAACACGTAGCAAAGATACTATCACCATTAAGGGGTAAAACAACTGCCTATGTAAATTCCTACCATTTTGTTGCTGAGATACAACACCTACATCTCACTGATGATGAAACTATGGTTAGCTTCGATGTTCAGTTACATAAAACTGCATTGATGTCGCTAGGAAGAGACTAGAGGAATACAATATACCAAGTCAATATTCAAAATCACTGAAACACTGCCTAACATCGGGCTATCTCTTGTGGAATGATGAATTCTACCTACAAGTGGATGGTGTAGCAATGAGATCTCCTGTATCACCTATAGCTGACATTTTCATGGAGGACTTTGAGGAAAGAGCCCTAGCAAAGGTATCGGTATATCTACACTTTTACAAAAGGTACGTAGATGACACATTTGTGATACTTACTACCAAGTGATATAGTTGCTGTTTTTTTAAGTCACCTTAATTCCATACATCCCAACATACAATTTACTATGGAATTGGAGACAAACAGTAAAATAGCCTTCATAGATATTCAAATCAGGAAGAATCCAAATCAAACCCTAAGTCATACTTAGCATCATTAGTGTACAGAAAGGCAAGTCATACAGATAGATATCTAAATGATGACTCTCACCACCGTCGTTTATCGTATATTATCTTTTAAAGGATGGACAATATCAGAGGTTTCTAATAACTGAATCAAAATAGGTTTAGCTCTGATGATAGTCTATTAGAAATGGCCAATAGCAAAGATCTGTCACGAGTTATCGATTAATTATGCCTTCTGTTACACCTTCTGTTAAATAAAAAAATACAGTTAACGACTTTTTCATCAATGGTTCCCTGGTGTAAAAGTAAAGATTTGATTAATATTTAATTTGTATTATATTTCCATAAAAAATCTGGTACGAGTATCTAATTTTCTGATATTTAATTACAAGGATCAGCGGCTTGACCTATGAGTTATACTCCTAGATGTTTTAAGAATAACGTATAACTAGAAAAGTGCACGCTACGAGTCATAAAATAAGATGACAATAATATCATGGGAACAATTTATGAGAAAAATTAAGTTTTCTTCAAAATCTTCACACCGCATGAATTTTAATACCGGAAAATAAACTTTTTAATACTCTTTCAAACACATTACTTGCTTAATATTAAAAATCTGTCAGAATCCATACTATTATTTTTTGATAATTTTGATGTGCATATACGTATAAAATATTAATGAACACTATTATATATTTATAAAAAGGGATACTCTGAACCAAGTAGTCGGCGTCTAGGGTTCTGTGAAGCCGAACACTCGGATCAGAGTTCTCTTACAAACTGTTTAGTAATGCAGTTGCTTGCTTATTGAAATAAAAAAATATTTTATTTGATAGGCATAGGTGAATTTTTATTTTTATTAGGTCGGTATGTTACTATTATTTTATCTTCTAATAGATATATTAACGTAAGAAATTCTTAAAAATGAACCATAATAATGGCACGTTAGATAGTCGAAGTCATCAAAGATTATATTATTTACTAGTAGTTACGTAATGCAAATTATAGAACGGGTTTTCGAAATAATAGCAAAATGAAATTGAAAAGATATAAGTAGGTATATACGTTTTAAGTAATTTTGTAATGCTAATAACTTTAAAGGTCTTAATAGGATGACTGCGTGGGTCTCTTATCCAACTCTTACTCTCTCTCTAACTCTTATCCAACTTTGCCAGAAAATAGGAGCGAACTAGATTTTGCGATTGTGTTCGGGTAAACAAATCCGGACCTCTCGACAAAACATGAATTCGGCAGTTGCAGCACAGATGGCGTTTTCCACCACCGGACCCGTTCGGAGCGACAATTTAAGCGTCCGCAAAGTTCCACACTTCTTGCGTTTGCACAGGAATAATGTGAAAAGTTTAGCTTCTTTTTAGCTAGGTGCCACTTGCGTCAAAGGAGAGTTTAAAAGTTAATTTTTATTTACAGACCGCTGTTCAAACCACGTTATAAAAGTTAGTCGCTTTTGTTGAGGTTTTGCTACTCCATTCATGAATAGTATGTTTATATTGTTCTAGAGTTTTGAACTTTCTTGCGAAAATCTGCTGCCACAAAACAATACTTGCTATTTTATGATTTCTTGTTGTTTTCATTGCGCAAACAAATACACTACGTCAGATAAAATGAATTTCGTAAGATTAACCCACCCGTTTAGAAATAGTTAAAAAGCTAAAAATAGACTGCCTTATATTTCAATTCCTTGGAAGCTAAACATAGCCATTAGACTTCTTTAAAAACAGGAGATAGATGAGGTAATAAAATCAACGTTTGTATGTTCGTTCCGCATTTGTTCCGAAACCATTGATCTAATTGTGATAGTTGTTTTATTCACGTCAGAGACGTTTTATATGTATATATAGTCAGCAAAAAAGATCATAACAATGAACATTGCAACCATGAAATTGTTACAAGCAGCTCCCGTAGCCACTTTGCTTAGCAAACTAGACCCTATTCAATTAATATTAAATGAAAAGTCTGCAATATGTATAACTAACAAAATAACACTGTAAACATACTGTTAACGTTGCGCCTACCGGTACGCACCAATGGTCCTGGGCTCGAGTTCGGTTCGAGGTAGGAGCCGATGTTTGTGTGTTGAATACGAAAACTTGCACCTGAGTCATAGAAATTACTAATTAAAGTAGCCCAAATACACAAGTCTTAGACTGCTTACTTTGGGCTAGGTTTATTAGTGTAGATGTGAGAAATATTATTATTTATAAACTGCTACTGCTACCTTTTAGCTGCAAAACTTTAAAAATGTTGGGCATCAAAGTAAAAATTTTTTTTTTTTTTTTATATTTATTGCTTACTGCGTTCCATTTCTAGGTCAGATGAATTCGAATAAAAGACTTTTTATCTGCCAATGGAGCAACCGGCCTACTGTAGTTTTGTAAGCTAAATAAGTGTGTGATATTTTTCCACGAAAAGTAGATACCTCGATTCGCCTATGTATTTCGTGAAACAATTTTTTTCACTCAAAAGCTCCATTTCAACCAACGACGAACATTGATACCTGTTTCACATTTACTTTTAACGATTTTTTACAACCCTGTGATGAAGCAGGTCAGTGCAACGCAGCGTAGCGCATGGCAGTGTGTTACTCGGTTTAATAGGATACCCGATTACTTCATCCACGAGCGTAGATGCCTTGTAAGTGTGATGCACTAACTGTGATTTATTATTAAACCTAGGTACTAATTTGGAATTTTGGATGACATATTCTTTTTGTGAATGTGTGTATAAATATTTTAGGGTAAATTTTTCACGAAAAGTTTTTAGTTTGATATTGTTGTATACGTATTAGTAATTTATATTTATAGGTACCTATGTCAAATAAAAAAAATATATAGTTTATAAACAAAATATTCCTATTTAAAAATGAAATAATTCAAAATTAAATAAAAATTCATATGAGGTACTAATAATTAAAATTGATTGTATTAAAATACTAATTCTCTTACACTGGAGTGTAGTGCGTGGCAGTATTCGTGAAATCGGCCTTACAATCTACGTAATAATCACACAATTAAGCCAATCCGGAGTTAGGGCGAGACCGGCCTCGGGTCCGCGATGTGTTTTTTCCCCATTTGGGGCTACCTAGCGTTCTTGATTAATCACCGGTATCGACTTATAAAAGTCACCTGTAAGTTGTAAAGAAATTTTAATGTCGATCCAAAACCTCTAGAAAAGGAAAGAGAAAGGAGATTAAATTAATACTTTTGACAGCGTTAGATAGTCTACGATAATTACTAGCACTAGAAAGTTTGCATTGCTTGTTTACATCCATTTATCATTTTTAACGCACCCTCTCACTTGTAAGTTCAAACAAAATTAACAGAGATATTATAAAATGATTTGTTAAGTTCAAAAAGTAATAAACGTGACAAGCAACCCGTAATGCAATTTCAAAACTTGATCGTGCTTTCTCCAAGTCTTCAAAGCTATTAGGAAATTTGAAAAGATAATCCGTTTATGAAAGCAACAAAAGAAATTGCAATTCTTTTATCTTAAGTTTTATTTTACAACTTGGTTGATTTTTGAATACGCTATATTTATTGATGACATTTTAATAAATATTCGTAGTCATGGAAAGTGATTTTACTCACATTTTGAACTGTGCACGAAGTGATTCAATTCGCAAAGCTGCAAGCGTGCTTCTGTGCCAGATGTAACAGTTAACGGATAATGCAATATCAAAACGCAATTATGCCAACGCCAAGGAAAAGGCCTTTGCCTGGACCGTAATCAGAGCTAGATAGAAGGGGCACTTGTATAATACAAATATAAAATATGTGAATGTTAGTTAATCAATCAGGCTTATCAACACTTCCTTAGGGCCACAGACTTTATAGAGATTGATTCAGTTCGGGTAGACATTAAAAAATATGCTATGTATGTTTTTCAATAAGCTATTTTATATATATATATATATATATATATATATATACAATCAGATGTATAAACATCGCTGTGTGTCTAATTTTTTTTTTCGTTATTTATAACTTTGATGTTTTTACATATCCTCCTCCTTACTAACAAATACAATTCAACTGATAAAAACAACGAAGAATTAAGCCGGCAATTTAAAATCCTGAGTAGACAATTTCGTCATAATAATACATAATTTTCAAAGGCAATTGCTATATAAAAATAATGAAATAAACCTCTGAATAATACACTTTTTTACGGATTTTGCACATAAAGTATTTTATATTTATTCCTGATGTTTCGTCTCATTTACAGGAGCCGTGATCACAGGATGACTAAGGCGGTTCACACACTAGAACTGCGTCCCGCCGCGGTGCGCGTAGCGACAGAAAAACGCGCCCCCGCGCGGAGGCGCAGATCTGCCTAACTTAGCGGTTAATCTGCTTCCCCGCGCAGATTTTCAATACAAGTTGACCTTACTTCTTCACGCCCCGCGCTCCCGCGCAGAATCTGCGCGCGGGGCGCCTACCCGCGCGTTCCCGCGTCGGCAGTGTGTTGTCATAGGCGTGTTTTCTATATTAATTGAGATACTTGCATACAACAATAAAATCTGCGGCCACGCGCTACGCGACGGGGCGCGGTGCAGTGTGTTGACCGCCTAAGGTAATGGTCGTCATATATTTTGTACTACCTTCACAATATTTTAATCGGGCACGTTCCTAATTGTTAAATTTATATAAATCAAATTGTTTTATTTTACATTTTATTTAGTTTTTAAATTCTCACGACGTTTACATTATACTGATTATACTGAGTCTACTACCAGTTCGGAAATTGGGAGGCTAGGAAGATCAGGCAGCAGGTATCCACAAAATTGATTGTAACTGTGGTCTATCATACATCGGACAAACAAAGAAAGGTATAGGGACGCGCATTAAAGAACACTTAGTCGACATAAAACAAAGGCGCGATAACAAGTCTGATGTGTGTGAGCATGATTTTGAGGGGGCCAAACCACTACATTCGATTCGACAAACCTCAAATTCTCGCTAGAGAACAAAGATTTGTTCCTAGGATGCTAGGTTCCACCTGCTTGGGATAAAATAATCAAAAAATAAATACCTCCAAAGACACACATTGCAGGGCCTGGTGATGTAGTTAGCTCTTTTTGCAAATAATAACAGTAAGATGGAGGTTGGTCCCCCTGCCCGGTTTCTTTCGCCAGCTCTTTTCGGAAGGGCCTCCCAATTACCGAACTGGTAATAGACTCAGTAGCAGACAATGTAATCGTAATGGGAACTAAATAACTAAATAAAATGTAAAATAAAACATTTTTTTTTAAACGACCATTACCTTAGTCATCCTGTGATCACGGCGCCTGTAAAGGAGTCGAAGCGTCAGGATTAAACATAAAATAAATTATGCGCAAAATCCGTAAAAAGGTGTTTTATTCAAATGTGTAATGCGCGCGGAAGTGTAATAGCAAAATATATGAAGCCTCTTAAATACACATCTAAAGAAAGTTATGTTTATATGGATGAAATAAAAATTTTGAAAGGACTTCTCTAAAATTTATTATTGTGAAGTTAAAATATTCAAGAATGTTTTGTCTTGAACTCTGTGTATCTTTTAAACTAACGTTTAAAAAAGATAATAACGAGGTAATAAATTCGAGCCGTACATTCATAATATTGTCGGAATTGACAGTTGTTGCATGTTAAACTGTACCAGCTGCTAAACACGGGCACCAAGTTTCATAAGTGTATGTATGTTTGTCCCCGCGTATCTCAAAAACTATCAGTCGGATTTCAAAAACCTTTTTTAGTAAGACTTGGTATAGTTCAGCTTAGGGAACTTTGTAAAATTAATCAAAATCGTTTCAGTAATTTTTCTGAAAGATTGTAAAATGTGTTTCAATCAATAAGAAAACAGGTCTTTGCCTTAACAGAGTAATTCGAAAACATACAATTATGCGGGTTGTTTCAATGATTGTATGCTATTCGGTAAGAGACTTAATATAAATTAAATCTTAACTTAACTCAATACATTTACTTTCAAACTAAAAATAGTTATAAAAATGAAACTTTCCATAAAATATAAAAATAAAGAAGTTGAAGACGTCAACACTATATCATTTTTAGGAATTACGCTAGACCCGTGTGCAGTTGCTGGAACTGCCACGGGCGCGTCCCCCGGGTGGCGGATTGGGGACGTCCTCCAGATATGGGGGCCACCGGCTTAACCGGCGCGGACCAAAACCAGCAGGGGGGGAGCTCGGCTGGCGTCCTGGGCATCCCGGGTAGCGGTAGCCGAGCTAGGGGAGTTTTAGGCGATGCCAGTCCTGGTGTCGCCGAAGGAGCTCGTAACCCTGTACGTAGTGCAGGGCCGAGGGCCGCTACCTTCGGGTAGGGGCGGCGGGGAAGACAACCCCTTAAAAAATCACCCGTGGGAGCCTTCGGGCCCAGCTCGCGGTAGCGATCATTGGATCGGGGCGTGTTCCGATCCAATGATCGGTTCCGGCCCAACCGTAACGTCGTACGTGGTGCGGGAGCGGGGGCCGCCACTTCGGTGGAGGCCGCGTGGAGACAACCACTTTAAAAAATCGTCAAAGTCCCGGCACTGGGATACGTGGTGTCGGGGCGCCTCTTGGAGGTGGCCGGCGGAGCGCAGTCGGCCCATTAGCGGTCGCCATGGGGTACCTCCCGAACCCCAGGCGTAAGTAGGGTAGCCAGGGTACCGGGATCTCTGCCCTGGTGGTTCGTTGTTTCTCCCATTTTTGTGGGAATAAGATGAGTGATTTAAATATGAAAACCAAAACATCCGAGAAGAATAGTGGTGGGAAGGTGATTTTCAGCGAGCCTTCTGACGGACAGCACACGGAGTCCAAGGAAAAACTGTGCCCAACTAAAGAGGAAAGGGAGCACCGCCCAACCAGAGTGCGGACTCCGGAAGAGGGAAAGGATCAGCAGTACCGGCTGAACCAGCGCCAGGCGGATGAAGAAAAACTTCTCAAAAAATTAATGCCGAGGCACCAGTGGCTCAGGAAGAAGATCGCCCGAACCAGTCCAGAAGACCCGATGTACCGGGAATAGGTGGAAGAAAAAAGGGAGTCAAACACTGTGGTCATCCTCCTTGAGGAGAGCCTGAATAGAGCGAGGGCCCCCGTAGAGGCAGAATCGTCAGAAGACGGGGCTGAGGTGATCTCAGACCATGGAGGCAGGGCAAAGCGGGCCAGGAAAGGACCCGTGTAGCTGCAGCTTAAAAAGACCAGCGACGGCTGGCAGCTGAAAACCCGCTCAGTGGCCACCTGGACCGATTTAGAGGACCAGGTACTGGACAAGGCAAGAGAGGAGCTGAAACAGCTGAAGATGGAGAATGCTCATCTTCGCGGGGAGTTGGAGAAGCTCAAGAGAGAAGTGGGTCTCCTGCGCGAAGCCTCGCGGGAGAAAGCACGAAGAGCGGAGCCACCGCCGGCACCGAAGGATAGGGAGGAGTGGAAGAGGGCCCTCATCCACTCTGTGACGACGATGGTGGAAAGCAGGCTACTCGAGCTGGACACCAAATCAGTGCAAAAAGAAGGATTTCAGCCAGGAAGGAGAAGCGGCCCAGTGAACCCCGCTGGGTCAAGCGAGAGAGGGCCAGAAAGAGCATTTCGGGAGGCTGTTGGACAGGAGAGTACCAACACCCTGGCTCAGAGTGACGGCTGGACCGAGGCGTTAGGGAAAAAGAAGAAGAGGGCACTAAGGAATACGGCCGAAAAGAAGACCGTGGCATCAGCAGCTGCGAGAAGGGAGACTGTGCCGAATAGGAAGGTTAAGCTGACCTCCCCACGGACAAATGTCCGTTTCAACCGCGCGGCCACCTCATAATATTTGATGAAGCGCTCCCTTTCCCCTCTCAGCAGAGAGGTAGACGGGATGCGCCCAGGTTCGGGAGTGGAGCTGCGGGAGCCCCCCGGGAACTTCTGTCCCGGAGGACTCCCGCAGGCTCAAAGGCCCCAATACGGATGGACGTGGGGGAAGCTTTCCCCCATCTCCACCCGTGGAGGCAAGTGGGTGCTGGGTTTGGGAGACCAGCACCCGCATTGCACCGGTCCCCAGGCGATGCGGGGCACTCAGGGTGTCACGGGGTGCTCCGCAGCTCCGTGCCCCCCACGGAGCGGATGAGGGACGCACACTGGTGGGGATCGTGGAAAGAATCCTAACACGATCACATAATCCCCACCAAGGTGTTAGAGGGACACCGCGGTGGTTTAGTGGGTAGGCCCCTGCCCACCAACCTGACGAGCTTTATCGTCGGGTATGTCCGCTGGGGAGAGTCCCACATAACGTGTCCGCTTTTCTCCCAAACGGCGGCGTATAAGTAACGCATTCCCTGGGTTAAAAAAAAAAGGTATTACGATAGATAAATACTTGAATTGGAAAGAACATATACTTGAATTGGAAAGCACGCCCTCATAACTAAACTCGATAGATTTGTAAATGTTTTAAATAGAATTAGAATTACTGTCTCGAAAACTGCCGCTTTGATGGCATATCATGGCTACGTGGCATCGGTACCACGCTATGGTATCTATGGATGTACGCTATGAATGACCTCTTTCTCGAAGTTGGACTTACCTTATTGGACTGTTTATACACATAATCGTCAACAACTTCGAGTGAACAGTCTCCAACCTTTAGAACAGTGGGTACAACACGAACACGACATCAATTTTGTCGTGTCCATCTTCATTTTAAGACCCACTTGTTGACAGACTCTGCCAAGGCCATCGAGCATTGTGTCCTAGGTCTTCCAAGTTTCAGCAATGACTACGATATCTTTAGTAAATCGAAGGTAGGTGATGTACTGGCTGTTGATACTGACAACGATTCCGCTCCAGTACAGAAGCTTGAAAATGACTCTAGGGCGGTGGTGAACAGTTTCGGAGATATGACAACTCCCTATCTTATCCCTCGCTGCAACCTGTGTCGTGTTCTAATCCTGGAGGCGGACCGACATTGTGGTGATTTCTTATAAGCACTTCAACACTTCGATATTCGCTCTTTAAATACATCATCATATTGGTTACTCATCTAGTTAAAAGCGTCTTTTACTTCCTGCACCTCTTTACCTCTACTTTTTCCATATTTTTCTTCTTCGGAAAACGACAATTCTTGGCTAAATGTCCATACTTATGGCAATTGAAACATCAAGGCCCTTTTTGAATATTGGCCTTTGAATTTCCGAGCTGTGATTTCTGTGAACGGCTATCTTCTTAGCCGTTTAAAAAAATGCTGTGCTTTCTGAGCATTGCTTCTGCAATGTGACAGCGTCTATACTAATCTTGGTCCCAGAGCTCTCTAAGCTCATTATTATTGGCTTATTAGTTTCGGGTAAGTCTATTATAGGTAGTATATTAACTTTAATATTCCTAAGTTTATGAGCAGCCGACATTATCTTATTTACATGATCGTCTAGATTTTGAAGACATTCCAGTGTAGTTGTGATAAGGTCTCTCAATAAGGCAACCTTTCTGTACAACCCGCTATCATCAAAGACCTGCTGCTAATTGTCCCAGACTTCTTTACATGTAGTTGTGCTCTGTACATAAAAAAAAATAAAAAATAAAAATTTTATATTTCGTTAACACACAAAAAACGTAAACAATATTAAGGCTGGGATCTACCCAGTAGGTACTCGTGGTACCTGTGGCGGGAGACCCCGCTCTTCTATTACAATGTACATGTACGTAATTAATTGGACCCAGCATTCAAATAAGCTTGGATTTTGCCTTTACCTCCTTTTTGTCGTCGATATTGGTTCCTTCTACACAAATCCATATATCTTTAAGCTTGAAATATGCTTCCACTGCGAATTTCCAACTCGCATAATTATCTCTTCTAATGAGTCTGTCAATTTGAAATGAATTGTAGCTTGTATTGGATATCTTCTTCATGTAACTAAAGTTATTTAAACAATAACTCAGTGAGCACGTTGCTACAAGTTAGGTTATGCGGTAACCTCGAAATGGCGATATGACAGAAACTCTTAATTATATGAACATGGAAACGGTAAAATATTTATAAGGAGATATTGTGACATCAAAGATTTCCAAATTATGTATGTAGCTAACTTCTTTTTCAAGTTTAACTTTTGGCAAAGCAAAGGCGTAAGGTGTATCACAAAAATCTCTAAGGGTTGTTGTATCGTCTACATTTAGCTAGAAATAGAGACATTGGCATTTCGCCAGCGCAATCATCGTTAAATAATACCTAGGTATTCCTATTTGCTGAACGTTTGTGTTAGTGCCAACAACGTTAGTATTCCGTTGTTCTAAATATTATTGTGAGCTTGTGATTATCTTATCTCGGAAAATGGAACAGCTGTTCATTTGTGTAGCATTTTTGTATCTGACTATATAATAAGAAAGGGCTTATTCTCAAGTACAAAGACCGGATCATCAATACAGTTAACAAAAATCAATCAGATCCAAATCACAATTAAAAAACGTGCACACATCACGTTAAATAGGATTAGCGGAAACAATTCATTAATATAAACCAATTATTAACCAGAATATTGGAAGATTATAAGAGGTTCGGTCTCTTGGGAGTGAAAGGTACGAAAATAATTGGTTCATCATATGTCCTGTACGCATTATCCCATACAGTCATACTTAATTTGTCAGTCAGAATAATATATTTATGTGTCGAACGAACTAAGATGAATATAACGTTATAAATACTTGGTCTCGCTTAATCTTTCATAAGATAAATCTTCTCATACATATTGTCTTGTGTGTGGAAATTACTTTTCCAAGCAGTAAATAAGATTAGGTTAATAAGTTGCTTTTTGTGATTCCATATCAAAGAACTTAAAAGCATTTTCACAGGAAACTATTTCTATGCTTACTATTACATTAATGCAATATAGATAGACATTTACTTACCTACGGTACAAAACCATAACATATGCCGCGATTGGCACAGTAACAAGAAAGAGTTAAGTATAGTCATTTCATAAATTATATAAATTGCTATAATTCCGCAATATAAGCAAATAAATTTTCAATCTATGTTCGAATCTATAGTTACAATAATAAAGCGTAATTAGAAATGCATTCTAATTTTATTTGATTTCAAGATTTCCTATATGTGATTTAGATTTTAATCACGACCTTAATTGCATTAGTTTTTTTTATTGAAATTAACTTCAAATTGTGATCGTTTCACCATTATCAAAGGACGCTTAGTGATAAAGGAGTAAACAGTTAAGTTTACCCAAACTTCTCTTTATCTGCTTCTTTTTATCAGCTGTATGGAGTATATTCATATACCTATTTTGGGAGAGAACAATGTAGTATAACGTTATTTTCCATAAATTGAATTATTTGACACAATTTAATTTTTTCATTTATATATAATTGTGTTTTGCAGGTTTTTACATGTTTTAATTAGTTATTTGAATAAAAAAAAATTGCGTTAACGCCCGTAATGTAAAATAGTAAGTCCTTCAATCCAAATATATGTAAAGGTAATAGAAAATGTCCTGTCATTATGTTATTCACATAAAGATCAATGGAGCAGATATTCTATGGAAACAATTCTTTATACGTGCAAAAGTTTCAGTATAAAAATAGATGGCATGGCATGTAAATGCCATTGTCATTTACAATGAAATACAGCACGTTTTTCCGCATAACGCATAACAAACAGGCATTCGTGTCATATCTACATTGAGTTCTCAAATGCTTGGCATCGTTTAAATCACGTGTTCGCGCATCGGTAAAAGTAGACCTTAATAATGGTGCATACAAGTCACATCTTGTAGCTTACTGTAGTCTGAACTGTAATTTTAGTTAGTCGACGGTCTCTTTAGATTGACGGTTTGCTAATGACGTTCAAAATTGGCCTTTCAAGTCGAGAGGTTTGCTTGACACGGGTTGATGCTTCCCATATAGTTTCGTAATACAATCATCAACATCGGAGTTATTTTGTTAGTAGTATGAGCCTAGCCATATTTAAATATTATAAAGTCTTTTATCACCCAGAACCGTTGCAACACACGATATACTTGAAATGAATGCCAAAACTTTAGTCAAAAGTTTACAATATGTCATATTACCTTAACATGAAAAAACCGTTCAACTTTATCAAGAATGTCAAACATTTTTATTAAAAAATAAACTGAACGCTCTTCAGTTTATTATGCCATTTATTCCGCGGTTCGTCTACACAGATATTACGAGTACTGCAAACAAAGATCCTACTCATTCGAGATGACTGTAGGCGGGTAAACCCGCGGCGAGCAATAATTTTACACAGTCGTATCTCGGCTTGTGTTTACGACACTTTCTTTATCCGCGTCGAGTAAATCAGAGACATTTTGAAGATTTTTCGATTTGCCGCTACACACGCCGATGCCGCGATTGATTGACTCTGCGATCCGACGACGTAACGTTTTCCATTTATATGAAGATCTCAGACATTTCCACCCAAAGATCTGGGGACGAATATATCGAGATTCGTTACTTATTTTAACAAGCTTCGATATAGTGCGTTTGTAATTTGACCTGCTTATCATGATATTTTTGAAACATCAAATAATTTCTTTTGAAGTTTTATTCGAAAAAAGAATTTAATTTGACTGAATGACTAATATAAAGATTTTAAATTTGTAGGCTGTGTTATAAAGGGGCGATACGCTCGCTAACAAAAGAATTTCAATAACTCTAAGGTGATGAAATAGATGGGGTAAATTTAATATGTAAATCTTTCATTGTCAGAGACATTAAATTTAATGAACGTGCTCCTATTAAAATATAAATGGATATCAGAATTTTAGAAACCTTTAAGGTAGAAAAAACTGGTTGAAATTTTGTAAAACTCCACAGGTCCAACATCGAGGACGCCCTTAGCAGGATCAATAACGCCTCGCCTTCTTTCGGGGTGACAGCGTTGGAAGAGAAAAATCTAAAGCCCATGGTAATAATTAAGGGCATCTCCTCAAATATAAAAAGATGATTTAATGTCTACCATCCTTCTTCACAATCCCGAGTTAGAAAATTTTACCGAGGCTGACATAAGCCTTCGATTCATAAGAAAAAACCGAAACCCTAATTTGTATAACGCGGTCCCGTCTGTGTCTCCTCGCGTATGGAGGATATTGACTGGACTGAATCGAGTAAGAATTGATTTCCGGAGAATTCCCATTGAGAATTTCTCCCCTTTTAAACAGTGCCACAGCTGCCACGGCTTCGGCCATACTCAGGCCCATTGCAGGAGCGAACGGCGTTGCAGTTACTGCGGCAGCAATACCCACACCGACGAGATTTGCCCCCTTATGTAACAACTGCGTAACTCATAACGCCAAATTTAAACTCTCACAAGACACTAAACGTTCTGCCCTATCACACACTTGCCCCAGAATCCGGGCCATGCAACGCCGTATTGAGGGAAAAAAAATTGATGATGGCTGCGACGTCTAGATATAACAACGTGGTCCCCTTACCCATAAATTTTACATAAATTATTCTTGATATAAACCAATCAGCCCTTAATGAGTTACTTCACTATAAACATCCACACCAAACTTAAACATTTCAACAACCATCGACGACTTAAAGTCAATACAGTGTATTACTAAGGTGTACAGCGTCTTAACTGCATCAAACGGGCTGGAAATCATCAAAACCACTCATGATACATATATTAATAAAAATATATATACAATAATAATTACAATATCTAACAAATTGATATTACGCTTATAATTATTGAAACCTCTACAATAACTTAAACCGTCGAAATAATTACACTTCAATCTACATTTCTGTTCCTCCTCTTTCTTTCCTATTTTTGCTGTCACTCTTTCTGTCTTTTATCTTCGTCGTAATAAGCCACTAAACGTTTATCGTGTTATCTGTTAGTCCTTTGTGAAGTGTACCTAATATTACTGTATTTCTTCACCTATTCAAACTTTCTCCTTCTGTAACTGTACTGTTTTACGTGTGTGGCATAAACTGTAAATTCAAGTTATTCACCGGCTTTTATTTTCTTAGCATACTATAGACCTCCGCTTCACTATTGTTTTAAAGTAAAAAGTTGTCCAAAAAATTATCTCGAGTGGTTGGCAATCCTGACCAACGCATAGAAAGAGAACACTGTGTATTGATAAAATTCACTAGGGTTAATGAAAATTTCGGTACCTAATGGGTTTTGGTGACTGGCTCATTTAACCAGGAGGATCCAAACCTTATCTAAGGTAAACTTGTACAAAATGTTTAAATAGCTAATTGTATTTAAATGATTCCAGCATAGTATAGGAATAAATCTTTAATTGGGTCTTTCTACTTTTTTACCGACAATAGTCTGTCCTTCGTCTTATTATGGCATCTCGTTGGAGTATTGATATTTATGGTTTTTTAATTCGGTTCGAATAAACGTCCATATTTTTCTTATCTATTATTATTATGTAATTTTTCATTTTGTCCAACCAACATATTTTTTTGTTTGTTTTCCGCAGAATAAGTGGTAAACCAAAATGTGGTCTCCACAGAAAAAGGCCACTCGGTCACATATTTTTAAAAAAAAACAACATTAAAAAAGAATTATTATTTGCTGCAAAGGAAACTTTAATTAGTCCTTATGACAACACAGATGCAATTTCTTTTAAATTCCACACAAAAACCACAATTATGGATAGTTCAAAAACCAAAAAAAACAGAAATACGTCGTTTCATTGTCGGTAAAAAAGAAGAACGACCCAATTACGTTCTACAAAATTAAATAGAAAAGTTTAAATGACCCAAAATTATAAGCTTATTGCTTGATGATAGAAGTTTTTTTCGAACGACCATTAGATTTACTATTAACCAACAATACTGTATAACTATTTAAATATAATTTTAAAATTGAAAAAAGCGTCTTAACAAATTATATACATTCAACCCTGTTTATCTTTTATATTGTTTGTCTTCTTTTTTCTTTTTTAATATTTTTTGTTGTATTTGAATTTAGTTGAGCGGACAAAACGTAGTATTATACTCGTTTAAGAAATCAAAAAAGTCTGGTGCTCCGTGAAAAAGCGGATATAATGCAGAAAGAGGTTAGGAAATTGAAAATTGTGCTGCGGAATATAACCCCATTACTAAGGAAATGAGGTACGTGAGTATGTTTTAGAATTTTGCCGCCCTTCTGGCCTGGCGAACTCTGGCGGAAGATTCTTACCTTCTGTTTGACCTTTCGTTGGACGTTTTTATACAACGCCTTTAGACCATTTCGTATAGTACCCAACGAGTATTATGATTGATTTTTATTCATATCAGCATAAGGTAATGAGTCCGTTGCTTCCCTTGATGGTTAACTGGTAAAAAAAGTCCTAAGACATTTTTTAATAACATTAAATCGTACTTACGTTTTAATTACGTGGTAAGGTATAGTTTTTGTCGCTTAATAAGTAAAATACTACTAGTAATTTATAAATGTAAAAAAAATCTTGAACAAAATATTACACAATAATATTTAAAACAATATAAAAAATACTATTTTGTATTTTTCTAAAGTATTTTGAATCCTCTTATATAATTAGTTTTTAAACACTTTTATAGCTCGCTTGATCAGTTTATTGTATCTTTTCTTATTCTATTAAATATTTTATTATAAGGAAAGCTCAAAGCTCTTCGCGGATGTCTAGGCTGGCTTTACAACAAACTCCGAAAGCTTTACTTTTTCTGTCTTCTTGTTAACAATGTCACCAGGTCTACTGATTTTTCAGAAGGACTACTGATTTGGTTTTCTTGTTATATAGACTGATTTTTTTAATTTGTAAAGTGTACTTTGTGTTAAACTACCAATTTACTCACCCAAAGCTCAAATATTTAGTCAAAATCGTGTATTTTTGGCTATGTGTTTTGTGGTGTGGATTTAATTGACACCCAAAGGTAGCTTATCCCAATTACTGTTATTCACACACTTACGAGTATTTATATCATACTGGCGGCACACCAAATGGAGTTACGATCTTGTGTTCATACAGAAATATAAAATTCAAAAAGCACATTCAGATATTCTGAATTAGTCGGACAACTTTTTCTATTTTCGACTATTACGAAAATTACAAAAGTTGCTGTTTCGCTATAATCGTTAATTTATATGTACAGCTATTCTCCCCCGCTATTTTATTAATATAGTAAAATACATCTCGCCATATTTCACTTGCCAACGTAATACCAAACATTGGTGGTAGTTTAATACTTTTAAAGCGATTTTATACATATTTTTATATATCAAGGGTATAGCTAAGCATAGCAAGTACAGAATAATTATACTAGATTTAAAAAATCTAAAAATCCCACGTTTTTCAATGTCCTAAAAAGAATAAAATAACCCTGCGGGGCAAAGCGAGGGGCCACTCAAAACGTGGGGGCGCATATTACTAAGAGGAGATTTTAAAGAGATGAATGACATGCATTGATGCCGATTATTGTAAAGATGCGCCCCCACGTTTTGAGTGGCCCCTCGCTTTGCCCCGCAGGGTTATTTTATTCTTTTTAGGACATTGAAAAACGTGGGATTTTTAGATTTTTTAAATCTAGTATAATTATTTTATTCTTTTTAATTATTAACTCAACGAAGTAACCATGTGTTACGCAACAATCGGATAAGCCCCATACAAAAGTGAAAGTTGCCGAAAGTGGACCTGAAAGTGCATCTGGAAAGTTGAAAGTTGCTTTAGAGTGCATTGTCATCGGGTTCTGAACTATCCTGAAAGTTTCAGCTTTCTAGCTTATCGGAAAGTGCCTCAAATTTAAGTTGCAAGATTTTGCCCGGACAGACAAACAAATAAGAAAAGTGAGATAAGAAAAACGTGGTAAAATAGTGTGTTGATAAAATTGTACTCTAATAGGATTCAACATTTTCCAGCCACGATCAGATCAACGCTAGCTTCATTCTTGATATTGTTTAAGTACCTTACATATAATTAGGTGCACTACGTCACCGGATTTGTATTTTAAAAATAAAGACTTCCATTTATTCGGTATTTATAAAAACACGAAATGATAAAAAATAACAATAAAACATTCTTAAACATATTTTTTTATCTATATATATAACTTCATATAGGTATATAAAAATAAAAGATTCACACTTAAAATTGTTGCTTTTTGTTTTATATTATTAAAATTAGAAAATATGTGAATTACTGAACGTCTTTCATATACATATTGAAATGCAATTTAAGAGATGAGTGAGAAATGATTAACAGGGGAAAGTTTTTGTACGAAACAAACCCAATTGTAGTTACTGTTTTTAATACAAAATTAGCTGATCCGACGAACTTTGTACTGCTACAGAATCAGTAAATGTTGTTATAACTTATTAGCTTAATAAAATAACAACCAAACCAATGCAAGATGTTCATGAAGTACTTGAATAACTGTGCTAGAACGTGGATTCGATTGTAACAAAAACGTTAAGTCGGGTTAGATGCATCATTTATAACTGAAGAACGGCTTTAACTTGTACGATTTGGCCCCACCCTTCAGTGAAATTAAATTATTTAATTGACTACGGTTTGGTGCAATAGTAGCTGTTTTTTCGATCTTTTAATAACTATTCTGATACAAATAGCAGACATTTAAAACATCGCAAAAAATTCCATAAATATATCTACCGTTGCTACAAACAGTATTCAAAGAATTTAATTTCACAAAATTGAACATCACATACACATGAATCCACCTGGCAAATCAAACATACGATTCAAAATTACCGATGGGATTGATTGATACGCACGCTAAATGACACATTATATAACCTTACATAATGTGCACTTCAACAAACTGACCGCTTTGTTTTATATATTTTTACATTAACAAGGTCGATGGCGTAGTAGTCAGCGTCTCTTCTGTCTTTCTCAAGTTTTTTTCTTTATACGGTAAGTCTTTACAACATGAATGGTCAAATATGATTTATTTCTAAATCAATAAATCTCAAGTGAAAAACTAACACATATAATTTTGTGCCATAAACATAGCCATATTACATGATAAAACAGACAAATAACAATAAAAGTTATCGTTTAACATAAAAATGAATAAACGAAGCAGTAATATCAGATTTTTATAGTGTTGATCTAAATGCTTATTCTGCACCATAATCCGAGTCCTATCCTTCGACTACGAAGAAGTTAACGATGGAGCGAACTTGCTCAGAAAAGTCTACTCACTTGAGCTTTAAATATCCTTAGGTTATGTGCTCTGTCTGTCTTTATGACTATGGAATTGACGTAGATAGAGATTTCCACTACCACTGTGCACATTATAAGATACCTGAGGCCTCAGTGCGAGTTTTTTAGTCGATAATGGATACCGACTGCGTAAAATTTTACTATGGATTTTTGTATAACCTCCCCTAGCGGTAACCATCAGGAACTACGAATTTTCATAGAATTTTTATTTTTTATTTATTAAGGATGGGTTTGCTCTTGATCCCAATCGAGCTCGGGAGCCAAGATAGAATCCACGATGAAACGAGCTAACTCAGAAGGTACCTATTCATCCTGGCTTTGAAAATGGACGGGTTATAAGTTCTCGGAAATACAGACGCAGGGAGAGAGTTCAACTCCTTTGCTGTGCGCATTATGAAGGATGTTGAGAACCGCTTGGTGTGACAGGTAGGAATAGCAACCAAGAAAGATGAGATGGCGGTATGAGCAAATGCAGCTCTTTAGCTCACTCTCTAAAGTACAGTCTGTAGAAGACCGACAGACAGGCAACTTTGTAGCTATGAGCTAAGGTGTGAAGCTTCCTTTTTACCAATTTGCTGTCACCGATGAGCCTCTCAGCTCTGCGCTGAATCGTATCCAGTGCAGCAAGTTGATATTTTGCTGAGCCGTCCCAAAGGTGGCTACAATATTCCATACAAGATCGGACTTGAGCTTTATAGAGAATTAAAAGCTGTCCCGGCGTGAAATATCGCTTGACCTTATTTCGGACACTCAGCTTTTAAGGATGCCCAGCTTTTCATAGAAATTTGTAACGCCTTCGATATCGAGTATCGAATGAGTAAACTAGTACTTAGAGCTCTGAATTTCACCAGCTTACTATTCACAATTAAGTTTTCTAGCCATCCATTATCCATTGAATCGATTTTTTCTCATATAAATACCGCTATTATAATAGTGAAACAAACAGAGCGTCTTAATAAGATCATCATCATGCAAACATTCATTACATATAGTTTTACCTAACCAATATTAAATCCGCAAAAAGGTCGTGTATTTTTTTAAATATATAAATATTAATAAGCTGCACAGACTTAAAATTATAGGTAAGGTAATTACCTTACTTTTAATTTTAAGTCTGTACAATTGTACATATTAAATAATCATATAATAAACGCTTTCATAGGAATGATTTCTTTAGAAATAATGGAAATTTATTCAACAATAAAATTCAAAACGTATAAATAAAATCCAACAAATTTATGAGTTTAAGTACATTATACATAACTCATGCTTCTGTATGGATACATATTAAGGGCACACAAAAAAATATTATTTTGTACTCTACATTCACACACGAGGACAATCTATTGTAGTGTGAAATAGTATTTATATAGATAGATAGATATATTATTTATTTGCATCAAAGGCACACACATACAAAAACACATGAAAACAGCAACGTAAATAAGAAAAAAACTACAAATACAACTAATATACATACCACTTTACTGGCAAAGAGTGTCACAGCGATGCAAAAAGGCGCATAAATATAACTTAAATCAAATAAATACCAAGTATACTCAATAAAATTAAATGATGGTATGAGAGGTATGAATGGTACATACAACAGTAACTGTTCGATACGATTCAGAGATGATAACTAAACGCATGACAACCATATTTTATGTTTTCCACTACTGAGAGAAACCACCACCAAAGCGACCAAGAAAGCTTATACCTACACATTTTTTTTCCAATAAGGCTAATTTGATACATTTTTAAAAGAATACTTTGATGTCGGTACTATCTGTGAAAAAATATGGAAAACACATGCAATTAAATGATGGTATATTATGAATATCGGGACATTTCGAGGCAGCACAAATTGAACCGCGCGCCGCACGTGCCAACATTCATCGCCGTTCTTCGTAAGCGTGACACTTAATTAATACTTCAAATAAAGTTGCGTATACACGATAAAATATAAAATGTTTTAAACATTCAGCACGTACGTATTACAAAGCTTATCTTAGCTATTATCAATTTACACAATTTAACAATACATTGAATTACATTTTACATATATAAACATTTTTACAATTTTAAAATGGTCTTCAGCTAATTTCACAGTGTATTGTCTTACGGAGTGCGGTGGGAGCTAATATTAATAATATATTTATTCTTAAAAAAGAGCAATGCGCGCTATTTATAACTTAAGATCTTGAGATTCTCTTCGAGAATTATTTAAGGAAATTAATATACTTACAGTGTCTTCCCAGTGTATATATGATAATAATATGTATGTAAAAAAATATTTTATTAATTTCTAAAAATAGTGATAATAAATTTTATAAAATCTGTAACACATTAAATGGAGCAAAAAATAGCTCTGGCCGAGTTTCTTGCGGCTTCTTCTCGGTACACGCTCTCCCGTCGTAGGACTTACGAAGCCATAGCATAGTTGACTTTTAATAAATGCATTGTAAATGCTCATATTGAATAAAAACCATTTTATCTTTTATCATTAATACGGATATTGTTAGTTTACAATTTCAAAATTGTTAAATTCTGCAGCTTACTCATAACAACCTTATAAATGTGTTCACAATTTTAATTAATCGTTTCACGTTTTTCCAATAGATTGAAATCTCAAGCAATTCATTACGAGTACTAAACCATTACCCTTGATTCAGATAAAGATTACATTGGATATTTATCTGTGGCATTAGCAGATTAACTTGCCTCCTGCAATTATTTAGTAATAATATTAAAATACCAATTAAGTCGCATCTAACTGTGATAATATAGTTTCCGCGTGAAACTGGATCAGCGCATGACGATGATGAAGTTTTATATAGTAATTTGTCAAATAAATCTTGTTTCAAATGGTGACTCCATTTAACCAAAGTACATCAAGAAGCCCAAGACGTAGACCACAATACATGATGAAGAAGCCCCGAATTTGTCTAGATAGACAGTCTTTCTTTGGCGGTAGGCAGTTAAACAGTGATGACGAGCTGAAAGAACAGGTTACTTCGTGGTTAACTACTCAGGTGGCAACATTATATGAAGAAGAAATACAAAAATTTGTACCACGGTATGACAAATGCTTGGAAAATCACGGGAGTTATGTTAAAAAATAATTTAAGAGATGTAGATTTTTTTGTAATAAAGTTCTTTTCTGTATTTTTACTTGTTATTTTTTTATTTCAAAACGGAACTTACTTTACGAACGTACCTCGTATATATTTCTCTCACTGCTCACGTGGAAGCCCTTACTGCAAGAGTTAGAAAATTATATGCGTCTTTAAGAACTTAAGACATGTCATGAAATAAAAACTATAAATAGATGTCCATTGAACGCTTTGCCAGTCGCTGCTTGTATACTCCATTAAGGATGGGAGGTCTTATGGGTACGGGATTGGGTATAGAAATAAAACCACAAGGCTGTGTTTAGAAGTAGCTCAGAAAGCTAAACACTTTTCTATCTTCCGCTTCCCCACAACAGAACTCCTCAGTTGACATGATGTTCTTTTTGTCTGTCTGTTGTTATTTTTATCCTGATAATGGGTGAATAAAATTTTGAAAAAGGGGCATCATTAGGACTTATAAAAAAAACTAAGAAGCTTGTATAGATGATGTTGTTTTGTAGTCGGGGAACTGCTGTAATAGTATAAAATTAAATAATCCTTCAATATTCTTTTTTTTACGAACTTGTCGAAATGGATCGGTCTTTTGAATAAAAACAACCTAGGATATATAATAATAACATTTAATTAAAAAAAAAAACAACTTCATATTCATTTAATTTGAACATTAAAACTATAAAATAATGATTTTTTCATATTATTTCCCAATATGATAGAAAAAAACTAAAGGAAAAACTACCAGAATTAAAAGCGTGCCGGCGCCGGCCTATCTGATGTAGTATTGACGTCTTGCCGACTGGTTAGATTTCATACTGTTTTCTGTTATGTTTGAAAAGATTGGCATCTAAACGCGTTCCGCAATCATAACCTGTTTAAGAATCTAACCCCTTTGCAACGGGGTAGGGAGGGGGAATGGCGTTCACTTAAGGAAAACATGGTGTATTTTTTAATTATTGGAGCGGAGCGAATGAAGTGAGCGAAGCTCCCATGGATCAGCTTCAATGGCGCAATGTCTGTTACGCCATGACTTCCAGAGTTCTTAACCGATTTTAAGATTTTTTGGGTGGAATCGAATCGACAGGTTTAGGACCAGATTGTGACGGAGCCCGAATTTTGAAATTCGCAAAAATTCCCATCTAAAAATTTTTTTTCGTTTTTTAGGTATTACGCTCCGCTCCAATATATGGTGCTAGCGTAGCTTTATGCTTAGCGACTGCATCGCCTAGTTTATTATAAATCAAAATTGAGAAGTCTTTAATTATCGAGTAATCAACAAATAAACAACAAAACCATATACCTTTGACCTACTAGTAGTAGGGCAACATTATTAAAAAAACGTGTTTGAGCGGCTTTGGCTAAGGCCACTCAGGGTACGGGGTAATAACGCTCAAACATATTTTTTGGAATATCACATTTAAGATACATTTTAATTACACATATATTTTCTTATACAATAAAAGTAAAGTCTACAATTGCAAATTAACATCAATTATCGCCATTTGTACGTAAAATTAGCGTTTTTCAATTTAACAAAAAGAGTTAAATCTTCGCTGTCAAATCAACTTCAATTACAATAATTAAATATAAAATAATTACTATTATTAGAGGTAAATGAATAAGAAAAAGAAATATTTTATTTAAGCTTTTCGCTTCAGCTTTGCGTATAGAAACTGAAGGATTGCGTGTACCCAATTCAATCCAGCTGGTTTGCTGCTTTGATCATTTTTTTTTTATATTGTTGAGCTCAGCATATTTATAAACAAGTTTACGCAAATCTGTGACACTGAGTCCATAGAACAGCGAACCCAACAACTTAACTTGTTCGGCAATTTCAGTTTCTTGCTGTTGGGTGAAAACAGTCTTGCGACCTAGTCTTGAGTCGCTCCAACCCGCTTTAGCGGTGGTTCTTTGACGATTTCTTGGCATATCTACAACAATAAAAAATAAGTCACTAAGGGGTAATGGCGCTCAGATGAGCGGTATAACCCCAAATGGTCGTTTTGTAATTAATTTAACTTTATAAAAAAACCATGCGCAATTGTTGAAAATTGATTACATTACCACAAAATAGAATAGTTATACTGTCAGAAAAGTAAAATAAATAATTTAATAAGCATAAAAGTTTTGGACGTACCGACAAAAACACGTAGCCAAAAATTAAATCAGCGCGGCCGCAAACGAACGAACGCACTTCAAGATCACATGAAACAAGCTGACTGTCCGTTTGCATCGTTGTCTGTTAGAGACCCTCTCCACTTGCACTTCACGCGACGTGGCGTGCAGAGTTACAGAGGTGAGCGCCATTGCCCAGTGAGCGGTATTCCCCCTCATTACCTACTTGTACTCTAAAATAACATACTGTTATCATGGTAGAAAATATATTGTTTGTTTTAAAAATGCCAAGATAACCAATCGGAGAGAGCAACATATTCATCATATGGACTGATCGTTCGGGAGAAGATCGCAGGGACCTGGCAATAATTCACTCCGAGCTCCGAGGCTATAACCCTATAGCTGTCTATATACTCTTTGTGCGTCTGTGGTTGTTCGCGCTCTGATCTGTCATTCATCATTGAGCCGGTGGCTAGCTCTTGAATTTTTATTGCGAATTTGCTGCTAATACGGTGTTAATCAAGAAATTCTTCTCTTCATTATGGTCTGCACGAACCTCAAAGTGCAACCAGCGGATTTCAGCTTTTTAGCTGGTCGGAAAACAAGGATAATAGCTACCTATTCATTTGGAGAACCGATCACCCTCCGAACATAAGATATATACATTATTTTTAATTCCGTTAGGTAATTTGAACATTCTTTTATCATTTATTCAATGCTAAAAGTGGTTTTCTTTAGATTCGTAGGAATTTTATCTAGAATCTTCCAGAAACTTGTAAAACATCATGACTTTTACTTTGGAGTTGAAGGTATTTTGAAATGTTAATCCCTCTTGTTTTCTCGTTCTATGAATCGCTAATTAAACCATTCTACGTCATTAAATTCCCCTTTTGATTAATCAACTTCAGTTTATAACCTTAAAAATACATAGAATCATTGCTAAGAGCCATAAAAATGGAATTAAATTAGATGAACTCTTTGTCATCTTCAATGCTGACTTAAACGTTAAATATCGATTTTTCCTAGCTTTCTCCAATAGTATTGGCCTCCTTGAGCCAATTTACGAGTTATATTGTTAAATGGATTCATAAATAGCCCTCCCCAACCTAGGAATATTATAAATTAACTTGAACTAATTTAATTTATGCTAACTTCAGGGAATTTAGTACGCCTGAGGTATCCAGACCTTACTTTTGGTGGCAATTGTGTCCAGGCTACTTATAGGAGTCGTCACAACTAACATGGGCTAAAAAAGAGACCTTTCCCCGGTCGGGCCTTAGACGCAGTGAATTTACCGTTGGTAGGGAATTAAACTATACTAACCACTGTCAAACGACTCCAAGCATCAAGTCCAAGAGCCCTTGGTCATCCCAGCGACCCCAGACCAAGAACCCCCTACTAATTTATTTTAACGGTTACAATAATTAGTATTATCAATATCGATCATTCGGACCTACATTAACCATTTCTTTTAAATTTCTAGATATTTTTATATAACTTTAATCAAATTCTTTCTGTTTGTTAATAAACTTAGGCTTTTAGATTAATTTTTCCACATTTTAGAAATTTGTTCTGTACTGTAAGATTTCCATAAAAATTGTTTCTTTTTATCCCTTACTGGGATCAGTATTTGAAAATATCACTACAGTGTCCAAATTGATTTTCAAATGAATTGGAAATTTCATACTGAAATACTCTGTAAAAGACTAAGTACCTAAGCAAATAAGAGGGTGCGGTATTTGTGAAACATAATTTTCTAGATTTGCAGAGCGAGATTCGCATAAAAATTTTATTCCCACATTATGCGCACTTACCTAAAAAAACTGCACTCTTTAGCAATAGTTTCTTTAGTACGGCTACTATATATAATATTCAGTAATATCCAGTAAAATCCCAAACACTTTAAGAATCTTACCAATTAAACTATTTTATAAAACACTTAATGACGCTGCTAATTGAGAAAACATATTACGCAACAGTAGATTCACCTTCCTTAGCGACACTTCCTTAAATTAAAAGGATATAACTATAGATTTACATGATATATTGACTTTATGACCCATTATAGCACAATTAAATTATTTTTTTATTCCTAAATTAGTAATGACATCTAATAAAATGTTTAAATAATCTGTCATTAGCATATTTTGTCATTATATATCAACTTTTTTCTGTTTTTTTTTAATAGTTATTGTTTACTAAACAAAATTTTAGAATAACATTATTGTATACCTTGTAAAAGGTTACAAGGTGTAAAGGTGGTTTTACTTATTATATGTACCTAATATTTATGTGCATTACTAACCCCAATTTATGTTACGTTAATTTTAGCTACCTACATACAATAATAACATAATTTGCAGTATTTTTTTATATTAGTAAGTTGCTATTAAATAAGGTGTTAAATATGTGTTAGCCTACACTAATTTGGTAATAAACTTATTTATTAATTTAAAAAAAACTATTATATGAACTTTTTCGTCCTGACGACTATCGGTTCTCTCACCATTTTGCCCGTTTCTCACCATTTGAAATTCTTAGATCAACTTCGGTTATTATAGCGCTCCCAATTTTCTGATTTTATCAAGCAAGGTAGCGAAGAGAATAGATTATTATGGATATCCTTGAGGAGGCCTTAGATGACGATGATGACTCTTCTTGTACTTTTTGCATTTTCATTGCATTTATTGCAGATACAATTACAGATCTTTTAGCTTCTATGACGGACTACGAGGTGGTCGGACATGAGCGACCCTTGTTGATATCATATTTTTGGAATTCCACAGTTTCAGTACGGGAGTAACCATCCCACTTTCTGGTTAGCTACCAACGTCAACCGCCACCTCATGTCGCAATAGCCCCGGTATGGCACCAAGTCACCATTCATCGCGACTATCACAAGGTGACCTTCATGAGACGATCTTCCTATAAAAATCAAGTGTCGATAAATTTTGTTGGTTCAGTTCCCGCCTGACGCTAGCGATTTTTTAACGTTTCCTTATAGAAGATGTGAAGAACTTTATATGTGTTCAATAAATTAGGAACGCCATAAACGATTAGTACTATCGTCTGTGGTAGTACTCCACGTAATTATGCATTTAGACTCTTATTAGCCTGTAGATTGTTATTGCCGTTAGGCAATAACTATACTACCTACTTAATGGTTGTTTAAAAATATGAACAAAAAAACTTTTGTTTTCGATGTCATCTCAAGCTTTTTGCTGGCTTTTATGCATCTTTTATGCAACAAAATTTTCCAGTGTCTTCCAAAATGTGATTTCCCGCAGTTTCCACCCCTTTATTTGGTTCAAATTTTTGACCACATTAGACTTTTTATAGTTTTGTCAAGAGACTGCGACGACGGAGGCATTACGGGGCGGGCAACTCAAAAACACAAACACATATTCGAGTTATGGGTTTTTCAGATGTGCAGCACAGCACACACTTTCTTTCTGAGAAGGTAATAAGTGGCAATTTTCTTTAATTTCTTCACGTTAACATCGTAAAAAAGTTAAAATAATAATATTATGAGTTTATTTTTTTGCCCTTTTGTAAGGTAGTCCACCATGATGAAACCCTTACGTACGATATTAAAAACCGCTTTAAACTAGTTACCGACTGCACCATATATTAGTAGGGGCCTGTCAATCAAAGACGATTTCTGAGCAAAAACATTTATTATTATTTTTCTACAGTACACAAACATCACAAAAAGTGACACTATCTTTCCAGTCAACAAAATTGTCTCGACTTTCTTTAGTAACCTTTTTTCCATTGCTTAGATGATTGTTTGGTTGAGTATACATCTCTGTAGTGGTGAACCCTGGTTTCGTCCGCTGTCACAAATCTGTGAAAAAATCTTGCTCAACAGTCTCAAATATCTCCAAACAGTCGCGAGATCTTCTTTGAGCTTGAGTATGGTTTTATACTCAAACTCACAGAGGAGGTTACATCCGTTTTTGCTCAACTAAAACCGATTCGGGGACCCACCGAGGAGAAACGTTAGTAAGTCCAAGTTCATTGACTATAATGTTTAGTGTTCCTTTATTTGAGGTTCCTGTAATATCAGCAATCTGCCTGTTAGTCATTCTGCGTTGTGCTAATATGAGATCACATACTTGCTGGCCGGAGCGAAGAACGTTTGTAACGTTCTCTCACCCTTGTTTGAATTTTGCGACCCACTTTTCCACCATTATGAAGGACAAAAAATATTCCCCTAATGTTGTTTTCCTGTCGGCATGAACCTCTTTCGGCGTAAATTTAAACAAGTATTTAAGGCGGCATATTGCTCGATTTCGCCATTTGCTAAAAACGCTGCATTTGATCTAGCTAAACTCATTATGACTTAATAACATAAATAAGTACATACATTTCATATCCTGATAGTTGCATTTGAAGGGCTTTATACGTCTACCATGGATTGCTTTGCATTTTTTTTAATCGTCAATTTATGCAGTTCTCACTGTGTGATAGTATCTTTAAATCTTTTGTGTTGCTTATTCCCACTTTATTTACCTTCAAACTATATACGATATATCCAAACTTTATATCCACATAAACGTTAACATTTCTTTGAGCAATAATGTTCTGAAATTACGATATCAATAGTCTATGGATCCATTTTGCTAACGTTTTATAAGTGGTTTCAATGAGAATGAAGGTTCAAACGATACGAAAATACGTAATTGATAACAATACTCTCAGTAACTTTCTAATAAAGCTTTATATTTCGAAATCACATTTAAAACATATCTTTTAACCCAAGGCTTCAAGAGACACGTAAACATGTAAGAATAATAAGACAAGTGATAATTTATTCTTGTCTAAATTTAAAAAGCATGAGTGTCGAAAACAAGAAAGTTGGAAGTGGGGTAAAAAGCTTTTGAATTGATTGTCCAGTGTCATGGAATTGTTGGGTGCGGGCATTGTTTCCAGACACACAGAGGCTATCCAACTTTTCTCATTAAGGCGATCTGTTGCGGCGCCGCGCGCTATTGGAACGCTTACGATATTACGCGGTGCGTTAATAATAATAGGTAATTTTATGAGATTCAGTCGATTGTTAACGAACTAAATTCTGACCCTACTGAATATAAAAATCTTCTTACATAACAAAATTAGGAATATCGCTCATTTATATACCTACTACGATGGTAGCATTCGTGGTACTCTAAACAGAAGTATGTAGCCAATCACGAAGGGCTTATGGGAATATTAGTACTATTTTTTATGCACTGTTGTGCAATATTATGTGCAATATTATTTGAAAATTAGTACATATTATAAAACAAAGTCTTCCGCCACGTCGGTCTGTCTTTCTGTGCACAATGAACTCAAAAACTACTCAACGGATATTTATGCGGTATTCACTAATAGATAGAGTGATTCATGAGAAAGGTTTAGATATATAGTATGTCAAGGTTTTGTGTAAATTTGTTAAAATATAATCATAATTGTTGAAAGAGTCGGAAAAAATTATGTCGCCTCAGAACTTTCATCGAAACCGCTACCTAATTAATCCCTTTGAGATATAACAAAACAATGAATGGTGTGATATTCCTCTTTTATTGTTCCATTATCGCCCACTGTTTCTATATAAACCGAACGCTTTCTCAAAGGCCCAAATCCGTTCTAACGGACTCACCCAATCAGCTTTTGGCCGACCTCGAGGCTAAGACTCCACAAAAAAACACAACGCCTCGAATTGTTCAGGCCAGCACCAGTCATTTTCTTGGTCGACTGACGCGTCGATGCTTCTTATGCGCAACCTCAACTAGGTGAGTAGCCATCCGGGGCGGGGCGGTCACAAATGATGAAAGCTACCGACCCTTTCCGGGTACAAGCCAACCGTAGGTAGTTTTTTGTCAGTAAGAGTCTTACATAACCGCACAGACGTAGGTTATCCATCAACCACCTTCTTCCCCTGTGTCCGAGAATGCCCAAAAACAAAAAAAGTGCACATACGCCTATAATAAACATATTTTTGGAACGAATGGAAGTATTGAAGTATTCGTTTTCTTTTATCTCGCAGAAGGATGCCGCTGCGTGAAAAAGGGAGGATGACGAGAACGCCGTCCTTATGAGACGGAGGATTTCCAATAAAATTAGCGTTTACAATGTATATTACCAAAACACGCGGTCAACCTTTAAAAGTTGCCGAATAGGCTATTATTTCGTAAAAATATTTTTAAACATACGTAAGTCCTTTTTTTACCTCTTACTCCCTTAGAAACAATTATTATTTCATCCAGAAATTCGCACGAAAACAGCCGATCACGTAACATTTCTGGCTGTGACGTCATATTTCAAATAACTAAGTAAAGCTAACTACGACGCTCCAACTCTTAAACATATTTTGAGTAAAAAGTTTCTAGCTTTTTCACTGGAAATAACCAGCTTATATAACCGTATAATATATACATTTATTTATTTTATGAAAATAACAAGCTTCAAAACGTGTGCCACGCCTTGTGTAAAAGTATTAAATATCCTGACAATTTTTTTATACACGTTCCTAAATGTTAATGAGCATCCAAATACCTGGATTCTAGACCTGATAAATCAGAGACTTTTTGTAAGACCACATTAATGTAAGTATTTAAAAGAAATCAACTAAACCTTTGATCTACCAAAAATAAATAAACCTAACCTAGCATATTGTACATAAAACATGTCATAAAAATAAAAGTAATTAAAATATTTGTATCACTTTAAAGCTGCCTAATGACATGGAAAATTACATCCAATACAGTGGAATGGGTTCTGTCGCCAAAATAAGAATTACAAACATATACTTTAAATAATTTAATATGATTTCATAAAATTTTTACTATTTGACCTAAGAACTATACACATTAACTTTTAAAACAAATAATATATAATTACTTTGATCACTTCGGTACTTACACGGAAGTTTTTACATTACGAAACACATTTGAGCGAAAGTCACGATTCCATGCAAAAAACATATAAAATTAAAACCATACCTAAATGAATTGATTTTTTGCAGATTTGCACTATCAGCTTTTATTATAGCCTGGCGTCATTTCGTGAAACCTCTCACAAGCACTAATTAAAGTAATTAAGAGTAAATCTTCTCAGCAAACAGCCAACGATAAAACACACGAAATTTTATTGTGTGAAATGTGACGTCACACAATGCTCAAAACATGGCCACCCGCGTTTCAGTTTCCACAAATAATAAAACTCTAATTTATTTTTCAAAAATAAAATATTTACAATTAATTTTAATGCATAGAGGATATTGTATGATTATTGTGAACCTATAAGCTACTGTATCTAACATATCAAATATTTTACCGGTACAATTGTCAAATAGCCAATTGATTTAATAACCATTTAATGCTTTTTGCACAGACAATTACCTATATGTTTCCATGTCACGTGTAACTTCTCAACAAAATGTGTTCGCTTACACACGTTATTATTTAGAAGTTATCAATGTCGTATATAAAGTAATATTACTTGACGAGCTCCGTGGTCAAGTGGCTCGGATACCGATTTCGCTGTAATGCCACTTTTAGGTCCATGGTTCGATTTCCGGCCGGGTCTATGTTGAAAACGTACTTTTCTATATTGTTTTGTGTCTGGATGTTGTGGTATCATCGTTGTTTCTGAAGTCCATAACACAAGTGCTTTAGTTACTTAATATGGGTTTAGAACAATGTACGTGATGTTGTCTTATATTTATTTATATTGAACTATGAAATTCACCGCTGCACTACCCGCAAAGTAGCATATGCAACACTTAAGCATGTTACATATGGTGAAGATACTTTATATATTTTAGCTTGATAATATATATGTAATGTTTACGTAATAAAATAATTTAGAATACCTAGACAAGTGTAAACATTATATTACATTGATAACTAATCCACATATTCGACGTATCAAGCTAATGCGATACGATAGACAAAACATGTAGGCAATATATACTCTACTACCCGTGCAAAACCGGGCGGATCGCTAGTATTAAATAAAATTGCAAACACTGCTCCCATCTCAAGCCAAGTAGCTTGTTATGTGTGATCAATCAACGCCTTAAAGTAATTTAAAGTACCCATATTTCAATAATACTATTATTTCGTCACCATTATGGGATCGCAATTAACACAGTGCCCTTATGGCAATAAATTACAGATTGAGTACTTTAAATAACAATCATCGTCTTTGACTAGTGCCACTTGATCTTATAAGCAACCAAAGCATTTCACACAATAAATCAATGCATTTCACACAATAAATCAATGCATTTCACACAATAAATCAATGCATTTCACACAATAAATCAATGCACTTCAAATAATATTCCCAGTAATGAAGCCCCCTCCGGGAGTGACGTCACTAAACCTGGTTCTATAAATAGTCAAGAGACTGTGATCCCACAACTCATTCGCCTCCCGCTTCGAGCGAAGGTTCACTTGGTCTATCGTAGACTATATATATATATATATATATATATATATATATATATATATATATACCTACCGAAACTTGACTAGCTAAAGTACGTGTGTAATAGAAATCTAAAACGACAGTACTACTTCAGTTCCCCAAATTCGCAATTATTACTACATCGATATCCACTTTATCAAAACCTGTAATCGTACAAGGGGCTAAAACAGCGACACTATAATATCTTAGTGAAACTTATGGTTGTAATAGAACAAGAAATATGTTTTCATTTATTTATTCAAAGTCAAATTGAATTAATATGACTGGAACTGACTGGAATTATTTTCTACTTCATTATATTATATACTGTTCGTTATATTCAGATAATAAACTCTTAGTGTGTCCTAAACTACAACTACCCTGTAACATTTTCAAAACAATTATGGTTCACTAAAACTGCCGTATTTAGGATCGATGATAGTGCAAAAACTTAGACGAAACTTGATCGTGGCTTACTGACACAGCAAATGGGCCATTCTAACAACGTCTATTATGTTACATAATGCAGGTCCCTCTTAATCACTGTTGACGTCTTGTTTTGGTAATTACGAGTAAGCAAGGACTAATCGATGGCTAATCGAATCTGCGCCCATTACGAGCCCATTGTAAAGCAATCCCTTGAATGTTTGAAAAGTGACAAACGATTACTGGGACGAGCTATTGAAACGCTTGAGGCAAGAATCCTTTGAGTTCACAACGTTCGTATTTGCAAAACTACCAGCGTGTTAACTTTGTAGCTCTTTTTACCCCTCCGCTCGTTACTCTGGGAGAATCGGATAAGGATGTCGCTCATATAAAAATCCCAAGCTTAATCCACAAAGTTCTTCGTTCCAAGATAGGACATCTAGAATTTTCATTTTTATAAGTAAAATATTCTGGGAACATTTTCGTGGAGAAAAATGTTATAAAGCATATTACAGTAAGATAATATTAAATATTTGTTGTTTCAATTAGTATATTCTTTTTAGCATTTAGTAATTTAGTTTTATAGATGAACTAGTTTTAGGCTTGAGTTATTGAGCTACATGTTTTTGTTATTATGTATAACGTAACTTACTTTAATTATACTTAAAATTATTGGCGAAAATTAAATAAAAAGACTTTTTTATGGCATCATGAAATAGTGTCATTACTTTTTTATAAATTTACATTCTTTTATATCTTTTAATTAGTAATTTTGAAGTGTAAGCAAAAATGTGATTTTAAAAGAAATTTACTTTATATATAATTCATTAATTCTCACACAACATTCGTCACGCGTCGAGCATTCGTTTTCTACAAATTTTTATAAATCGTGAATTTCATATTTTATATCACTATTACTATTACGAGTGATTTTAACCATTTTGTAGATGAACAACATCCAACGTTATACACATATTTTTCAGTTTGAATATGTCAATATTTTTTTTAATAAAGTTGTACAAGTTTAAGTACTCAACTTTGTTTTCCAAATGGTACTTACTGGGTGCCATTTTTACTTTGAAAAAGGGTTCAATTTATTCATTCGTATTATTGGCAGTACCGGAGATGAACGATTCAAAAATACAGAAAATCGATTTCATGTCGCTTGGTAGACGATTGTGATTATTAAGCAATACAATTTTTGCAGTGGTTCAACAGGAATACTCGTCCATCGCCTAAGGTAAAGAATTGTTTTCACTATTACTTACTATGACATTGTTACGGCACTTTGTACCGTCTAAGAAAGTAACAATTCTTTGACTTAGTTAGTTAGTTAGTTTTACGGGGCATTTTCCGCACTTAGCCTCCTGATTGGGCCATTGTACGTGATTGAGTATTCTTCCTTTACTCCAGCCATCCTAGTCCACTCCAGAAGGCGAGTATCCTTTTCAGGTTGCTACAAGCTTCCGGTAGTGATTTTGGAGACTGGAGAAAACGTGCCCGTTGATCGGCCACGCTCCTGCACTCCAAGAGCACGTGATGTGGCGTTTCCTCCGCCTCCATGCAGCCTCTGCACAGAGGGCTATCTGTCACACCTATGGTAAATAGATGTTTATTCAGAGGACTGTGTCCGGTTATAGTACCTAGTACTTTGCGGATTTCGTCCCTGTTTAGTCTGGTGAGGTTGCGGGCAAGCTTCTTCGAAGCCACCGGAATGGCATTCTTTGTTTGCCTACAGCCTACACTATTGTTCCATTCTGTTTGGTGGTTTTCCTCTGTTTTTTTACGCAGCCATGTTCTAATTTGTGCCATGGGTATAGGCAGTAATGGTTCCGGTCCATACACCGTTCCATTTGAACCCCTTTTGGCTAGTTCATCTGCCGCGTCGTTGCCTAGTGAGTTGCTATGTCCTTTGATCCATTGCAAAGTTATGCTGTTTGTGTTTGCAATGTACTGGAGTGTATTATGACACTCCAGTACTAGGACAGATGTTATGGTGTTGCTTTGCAGAGCTTGAAGTACGGATGCACTGTCAGAGACGATTTTGATATTATGGTCTCTGACATCTCTGGCTGCAACCGCCTGTGCAGCTTTGGTAATACCTATAAATTCTGCTTGGAATATAGTGTTGAGTTTATCTAAGGTGGTCGAGATTTTGATGTTTAGGTCGTTCGAGAAGACACCGGCTCCAGTGCCCTGTGAGGTTTTGGAACCGTCTGTGTATATCCTTACTTCTCTTGTGCCAGAGTTATCATCTTTTTCTGCTGTAAGTTGGATATTGTATCTTCGATCGAAAACATGATGACACTGTATACTGTCCGTAGGTGCCTCAAAGAGTGGGTTTTCTTTAAAGATATCCTTTAGAACAGTTGAGTGTGGTGTTTCTATGTTTTGTTTCCATAATCCGTTTGCTCTTAATCTAAGTGCGGCCGCCTGTGCCTCTTCTTGAATAACGAGGTGTAGGGGTCTTAGATTGAGCAAGTATTCAAGGGCGATTGATGGGGTGGTTCTCATGCATCCAGTTGCCGCAATGCTTGCCAAGCGTTGTAGGCTTTGGAGTTTTGTTTTTACCGTGGCCAGTTGTGTTCTGGGCCACCATACAACTGAGCCGTAGGTTATGGATGGTCTGATAACTGAAGTGTACAGCCAAAGTGTTATTTTTGGGTTGAGACCCCATTTTTTACCTATTAGTCTCTTACACTGATAAAAAGCTATGCAGGCCTTCTTGGTTTTATTTTCGATATGGCTCGCCCAGTTCAACTTGTTGTCAAGGATAACGCCCAGATACTTGACTTGTGTTGATAGGGAGAGTTTGATGTTGAAAAAATTGGGTAGTTGAAGTTGCGGTAACTTCCTTTTGTTGGTGAAAAGGATGAGTTCTGTTTTTCTCGGGTTTACTGATAACTTGTGATCGTCACACCATTCTTCCACAATTCGGAGAGCTGAACGCATTTCCTTACATAGTATGTTTTCTGCGTTCCCGCTTATTAGAATAGTGAGGTCGTCAGCATAACCGATGGTTGTGTAGCCTTGTTTGTTTAATCTTCTAATGAGACTATCCACTACTAGGTTCCACAGAAGCGGTGATAGAACGTCCCCTTGCGGGCATCCTCTGACCACTTTTGCTCTAGTTATGGTGTTCATTTCTATTTGTACTGCCCTTTTGCTGATGAGCTCGGTAATCCAGTTTGTTAATACCGGTTCCACTTTGTATCTTTGTAGGGCCTGGTTTATGCTATTGTGTGTAGTTTTATCGAAAGCTCCTTCTATGTCTATGAAGACAGCTAGAGTTGACGATTTGTTTGTGATGGCTGATTCTATCTTATGCACTACCATGTGTAGGGCCGATTCGGTTGATCTGCCTTTCCTGTATGCGTGTTGTTGAGGATGCAGTGGTTTTTTCTTTAAGACTCCATCTCGTAGATGAAGATCTACTAGTCTTTCCAGCGTTTTAAGTAGGAATGACGTTAGACTGATGGGTCTGAAGGATTTAGCTTGTGTGTAGTCGTCTTTTCCAGGTTTTGGTAAGAATACTACTTCTCTCCATGTTATAGGTATGTATTTGAAGGCTATGCACGCCCTGTATATTGGTACTAAGTACTTTGTTATTTGACCGATTTGCCATTGTAGTAATCCTGGAAAGATTCCATCCAGCCCCGCGGATTTAAACGATCTGAAGCTTTTTAGGGCCCACGTTACTTTATCTGCGGTTACTATCTTGGCGGCGGTTTCCCATTCCTGGGATGTTGGTGTGTTGTGATGCTCATTCGCCCATTCAGAGTCTGATGAAATGAGACAGCCAGGAAAGTGTGTCTCAAGCAGCACTGCATTGGTTTCATCGTCTGAGTTCGTATAAGTGCCGTCGGCTTTTTTGAGGGAGCCCAGAAGATTAAGGTCACCTTTTGCTAGGATTTTCTTTAACCGCGCGGCTTGGTTCATTGAGTTGATGCTACTACAGAAAGTACGCCATCCTTCTCTACTACGGAATCTAATGCGTTTCTTGTAGTGTTTTTGTGCAAGTTTATAGTTGTCCCAGTCTTCTTCAGTTCTGGTGTTTTTGGCTCGATTAAAAAGTGCCCTGAGTTCCCTACGTAGTCGTTCAAGCTCAGGCCCCCACCAGGAACTTTTATCTGGACTTAAATTTTTAACTTTAATTCTTTTACTTAATATTATGTATGACATTTCCTATTCATCCCTACACGCTATCAATAGTATAACTCCTGTAAGGCATTGACAAGTTCAGTTAGATATTTAAAATAGATCGATTGATCGACATTGAATAGTTAATTCTCATATTTACAGAATTGATGTTTAGAGATTTAGTAACTTTTTAAACATTTTTGGAACGAATTTCCTTATGGGGCGTTGCGGAGAGGTACCCTAGCCGGGAAAAAATGTCCGTAGCGTTAAACAAAAAGCGTAACATTATTATGTACAGTCTATGAGGGATCGCTATACAGTGTCTAATGTATAGTCTACGTTATCACTGTTATTATATATTTTTATAAATCATTGTAAATGAAATAAAGGTTTTAAGATAATTTTGTAAAGTAGTTTCTTTGCTTTTTAACGATAAAAAAATCATAATAAAAAATGTATACCCGAATAATTATTTTCTTTATACCTCGAATAGAACTTAATAAGAAAATTAAAGAAATAAGAAAATTTTTATAATAAGGAACTTCGTTCCTATCCGATGTCTTACGACACCACACGACTTTGTTATAAGGTACACTTTACTATACGTGTCTTTCTAACGATCAATACAAAACACAAAATTAACGTATCTTAACTTAAGAATGAACCTTTTTCTACATGAATAAACTGTAAAAATTTAAGAATTATACTAGCACCAAAAAATCTTTTCAAGAAATCTCAGCAATCGGCAATTTCTTAGGTATGCTTTTGCACACCATTAGGTACTTACCTAATATATCAACGACACCGAATAGATTAGCCTTTTTCAGTCATAGATTTGCTTTTATATGGGATTCAAATATAGCAATGGGATAGTTGAGTCAGTTGTAATAAAATCATTAATACAAGTTGAGCGTTTTAGTACTATCTCAATGAAAGGCCAAATAGGTATGCCTTCGTAAACTTACTCTTAAGAAAAGACTATCTAGTTATTCCAAAGGAGCGCGTTGTTTTATTTCACGTTTTCCGGTTATCTAAGTAGGAAGTTTGTTTCCTTATTTACAGAAGGCTGCAGACTGGGTTGCCTTTGTTCATGTAATTACATTGTTGCTCACTTCATACCTGTCACCGTCTTAGATACATCACCTAACAAATTTTAACATTATAAACTTTGGAAGTTGAAAGTCATTGGAGATTGTTGCTTCAAAGCAAAAGCAAATATGATGATGTTACTCGTAAATATAGGATGTCTCAATTATGAATTATTGAGCTTTTCCAATAGCTTTGAGTCTGCTTCGTGGATCTCGTATTCGTTCTGTCATAATCTCTATGCTTGACTGGTGTGTTAAAGATCGTATTAAAAGATCATAAGTAAAAAATGCGACTGCCCATTTTATGGTCTGGTTTTATTCTACACTGCCGGACACAACATGGCGTTTTGAATCTGACTAGGAAAAATTCTCGCTATGGTGTTTCCATACATATGGAAAACTTATTGAATAGATTAATGAAAACAAACAAATACTAATGACATAAAATTATGTAAGATTTTGTACCTTGTAAATATAATTTCTTTACAAAAATTGAAATCAATGTTTAGTTTATGTATATTGTTTATAATGAAACTCACTGATGAACGCAGAACGTGACTACAAAAATAAATTTCCATGTGGGTAATTCTATTATTGTCATTATTTTTCGAAATTGAACTGTCACAGAACTGGGTTACCAAATCTGTGCGGGAAATGAGTTACTGCAACATGATAGCCATTTCAAATTGATCCGTTCGCAAAATTGTCCTCTTTTCTGAAGCACCTGCAAATAACGCAGTGTACATTAGCATATACATTCATGGCATCTATGGCCACATGTCGCTGTTCAACCACTTTACCACCTCTAAAAGTTTACATAGTTACTTGCTTTCAAAAGATGTCGAGTGGTAGTAGAAGTTGAGATGGGCCGGTCATATCAGTACGAGGGATGATATGCCTATTAACACAATAAAGACCGAAGAATTCTCTTAGAAAATAATAAAACAACCTTTGCTGTGGACGTCAGAAGTCAGGAACATAATGGGAAACACCTTGATACACGATTCGAGAAATCGACAATGGGTGAGTTTAGACCTATAAAAAAAATAAGAAGAAAAAGTTCAGCAACACGAACACGTTAGTTATATTTAAAATGCCAAACATAAAACTTATGTTGTATCATATGCTAAAGCAATGTTTCTTTCATCTGATCTTGATTTAATAATAGTAAATTTAATCGTAGTGGTTATTTCGCAAATGGAAAATAACTTAAAAATATATCACTACCCTCAATATTTATCTTCCTGAATACCAAATAATAATCTACCTTAATCTTTGTGATGCTACCAATCATCGGAATCAATAAACCCATAAATATGTTGGGAATGAAAAATTTTTCCGTCTACATTACTTAAATATTACTTAAAAATAATCTTAATTTGAAAGCAATGAAGAATTAGAAACAATATTAGAAACTAATTATTTATATTAATTGTTAATGTTGTACAAAGCAATAGTTCACCTGTGTTCAGAAATATTTAAACATGTATTTTCAGGCGGGAATCGAAACCTTTGGAAATCCAGTGCTCTCCCAATTGAGCTACCGAGCCTTGTGAAGACTCAACGAAATTTTATAGTATTGCTAGATAGAATGAATGTCGAATATGACATTCTAATCACGGAATGCTGGCTTAAAAAACTAACGGAAATACCACATATTAATGGCTGTACTTCATACTTATCTGACTTTGATAACCAACATGGTGGCGTTGTCATTTATGTTCGATCCAACATTAATCACGGTGTGACCTCACCTCCCCTGGTCGACGCCAATGGTCTAAGATTATACTGTGGGGACGATTTTGCACTCCTTGCATCGTTCGCCTTCTTTTAGAAATATCGATAATTTTTGCGATAGTCTTGATAACTTGCGAAATATAATAGCGAAAGTCTTTACTTTTAATAGGTGATATTAACATAAATATTTCCCCCCTTATCATCATACATATTTATTTTTTAGCACAACATGATATTTTAGCGGCTCATGTCTTTCTACTCGTAAAAATAGTTGTCACATTATGCTTAGGAATAACAAAAAATCAAAAACACTGGTTCTGGATTTTCTTGTAACAGATAATTTTCCAACTATATTTTGTTTAGGCACTGATATACAAAGGAATGAATGAAAAACTAACATTGTTAAAATTAATTACTCGGCTCTGGTAACCTAGATGCCAATAAGTCAGCTGAAGCTCTTTCAGAAATAATTTCAAGTGCTATCCAATCTAATTCTAAAGTCATCAAAATATGACATCGCTATAGGTTTAAAAAGCCATGGCTGACTATGGGACTGATTCGCTGTATTAAACATCGAGACAAATTACACAAGAAATCAAAGAAATATCATAATGATTGTATATTACAGTTAACTTACACAAGGTACCGAAACTTCTGTAACAATCTTCAAATAAAGGAATACAATAGATATGTTAAATATAATCAACCATACAGAAATATAAAAAAACCTTCTGTTATTGCAACTGAATTACTTAACCTAATATGAGAATGAAAAGAATAAATAAATCTAGTAAATAAATATTTTTCAGAAGTCGGTGCGAAGTTTTCCGGGGACATTTTGAACAAACGAACTCCGGGAGACTTGGGCTTGCATATGGATGGAACAGAGAATACATCTCAACTAAAGTCAATGGCATTTTTTCCCACCGATTGTTATGAAATAGAAAATATTATCAATATCTTGAAAAATAGTTCACTGCTGGTAACGATAGAATACCAACGCTAGTAATCAAACATGCTTAGGAAGCCTTAATTTTTACGCTCATTCATATATGTAACCTGTGTCTGTCTGCTGGCGTGTTTCCAGATGTTCTAAAGAGAAAATTCGTTCATCCTATAAAAGCTAAGACGGCGTTGGAAACTAAAGACCAATTTCTATATTAACTGTGACTTCCAAAATATATAAAAAAAGTTCTCAATCGTAGTCTTGTAGAATTCTTGCAGCATAATAACATTATTGCACGAAATCAATACGGTTTCATGAGAGAGAAGTCTACAGAGGACTCTACTTTACTGCTGACTGGAACAGTGTTTAGACATCTGGATGAGGGTTCTAGGGTTATAGGTGTGTTTATTGACTTGTCCAACGCATTTGACACTGTTCATTTTCCTTTGTTGCTGAAAAAAGGGAGCCGTCCGGTGTACGTGAACTAGTTTTTAAAAATTTTCACGACTACCTATTCAATTGAACTCAGGTCGTAGAAATAGGTGATTTTGTCAGTGAGGAAGCTAGGCTAGCTTTCATTTGGAGTACCAAAAGGGAGTGTTCTGGGACCTACTCTTTTCCTGCTGTATATGTTATTATACATATGCTTGTGTGAAAAAGCCAAACACTATTGCGAAATTTTCACTTACGCCGACGATACAGCGCTGGTGGTGTACAGCGGAGGTCGGAATGAGATTCACTTCCACACTGAAGAGGCCTCCATAGAGTAATGCAATGACTGAATAAAAATTTATTGACACTGAATATTTAAAAAACTAAATACCTCTCATTCTCACCTAGCGTTGTTACACAAACACATAGCGATTTTCAGGTAAAAGCTCACATGTATCATTCAAAAGTCTATTCTTCTTGTCCTGAACCCTTCAGAACACCTTATATAAAGTATTTTGGCCTAACAATAAACAACTTACTGAAATGGGGGGAATCATAAAAAATTTTGACTAGTCGCATCAGGAAATTAATACCCATATTTCACAAACTAAGGAATTCGACAGATTATGATACATTGCTTTGTGTCTATTGTGCATTAGGTCAAAGCATACTCCAATATTGCGTCGTTGCTTAACATGGAGCTGGAGTTCCTACTATGCTAAATTTTAAGCAAACCCAAAGGGCTATTTTAAAAGTAATGTGTGGTAAGACCACGTAGATATAGCACTACATGTCTTTATAAGGAGCACTCCTTACTTATAGTGAGGCAACTTTTATCACACATGCTATATTACGAATGCACAAAAATTTTAACCAAGATACTCGTAAAAATGTTTAATCCTAAAGGTAGAGAGTTTGTTCTACTCAACCTCACAAAACCTCCTTTGCTAAACGCCATTTCTATGTCTTTGGCTCACATATCTACAATGTTGCAAACAGAACGAACGGGATAATGTCACTGTATTGCTTTAGGTGCAATAGGAGAATTCTCCAGTGGTTGTTAGGTTTAGATTATATTGAAACAGAAGAGGTCTTATTAAAACACAAACTTTAGATATGCTGGAAGCTCTATGTTTTTTCACGCTTAAAAAAATTACACTTACACACACAACAAGACACTCACTTTCTCTCACGTACGCATAAACAAACACAAAAAAACACTCACAAAAAACACACACTAGTGGTAAAATCTGTTTTGTATGTTTGTTTTTATTTTTCTTTCTTCTTTAACTCTGTTAAGGAATCAATTTAGTTTATTTTTTTGGGAAATTATATCTTAACTTGATAAAAGACTGAGGAGGGCGGGCGCTGATAGCTGTGACAGTTTTTACTCGTACAGCTGACAATGTAAAATATCTCGCTACTACTATATATCGCTAGTCATACTATACAATTTATACGATAAACAACCTGTAAATAGCTTTATTTTGTACACTTACCTGTCGCCCTTCAAAACTACCCCTCAAATAACGCAGTTAAAACAACTATTAGGGATATACCTGTAGAACATATATATTTTTATATATAAAAAATATGAACGTAATTAAGTGTGTGCTAAAACAACTTTGCATTTATCCGTTACCAAATAAAACATTAGGTCAAGTACTTATGTGCGTACGCTTAAATTTGCGTACAAACACGCACGCGCTCACGCACGCACGCACATACGCACACACTCAAAATTACATCCTTTGATAGTGCCGCGCCTGAACCGTTTATAATTATATTAACAATAATGTAATTATTATATTTTTTGTATTTAACTGCATTAAACTGCTAGCATTTAACTGCTAGATCTTAATGCGTTAAGAAATTACTACTAGAAAAAAATCTCTTTCAATGTATTCTAAGAAGGTGGCATTTTTTGTTATCACTAACTTGTTTTTATTCGCACCCTTTCGTTCGTTATCACAGTCACAGATCTACTTTTTACTAAATGGTGTTGAAAATGAAATAATCGTAATTTTGTTTTTCAAATCTCGAGCAGTAAAGGTATCATATTTTGACTTGTCAGTCAGTTTCCGCTGGGAAGGTCGTCCCTTCTCAAATTGAAGCCGCCATATATTTTTTTCTATTTCACTGGGTTACATAAATAAGAGTGTGTATATACTGGAAGAATAAGTCCAAATCAACTATTGTTTTATGTTAGTAAATATTTGTGCTATTTTTGATGAAACTATATACATTCAACTTTTTTTAATTCAATAGGCAAAACTTTATTAGTACTCCTTGGTAAAATGTTGGTTTGTATAAACCGAAATCTTACAAATTTAATTTCCTAACTTGTATAACATATACTATAATTTCAGACTCTGTAAAAGTTTTGATAAAGTCTTCACTAAGTGGAAAGAGTTACAAAATCTACAATCTTAATTTTACAAGCATAACCAAGAGTTTATTGATCAACACCTCTCGAAGAGAGAGTCAAAATGTTAGGATTTAGAAAAACATAAGATTTTGGAAATGCAATAAAACATTTTATTGAATCACTTATGAACTCTGTATGATAATGTTAATCAAATAAAAAAAGGTTATGTACATACAAAATATCATCAAACAACGAATACGTTATAGTTGTTTCTGATTAATATAAATGTAAAGGTTTATTAAATTGAAGTTAAAATTATTATACCACCTTACAGATTATGTAAGCCAATTTACTAATATATTCCAGTTGTAGTAATCTATGAGACGTCTACGTAACCCGACAGCGAATCCACGATCAGATTAAAATTTGTAATACAAAAATTTGAGAAACTCTCCAGTGAGAAACGATGGTAATGAAATTAACTAAGTGACACTACGTTGGTAAAGAAAAAAAGTATTTTATAAGGTCCTGGATCAAACCGAGACTCATATACCTTTAACTTAGGTTATTTATAGCGTTTTGAAAACTATAAGTAAACACGATTACGTTATAAGCGACTACAGTTAAGTCTAGGAATGGCACGAAATAAAATTTAACAACATGATACATGAGCAGTCGTGACAAATAAAAATGTTTAGAAGGAAACCAAATTACAACAATATAGAACGAAATAAAATATAAAAGTGCTCTGTTTTCCATTTCTTTTTAGCAATATATATCACCCGCCCAGTCCACTTGTCTGTCGCCCTTTTCGGCACATTTTCTAGATGAGTTGGTGTCTTCAGGGAAAAAAATGAGTTGCGAAATCTCGAAATATCTTTCATAAATTTCATCTAGGCTATATTTTTGTGGTAGAGTTTCATTTGCATAGATAGGAAATTTCGTTGTAATTAATAGTCAACGTTGCGTTGAGAAATGAGGGTTGTGTCTGACCACGTCATTCTCGTTTGACAAGATTAATGGGATAATGCCACGCGAACACTCCGGTTGATAACTATTTAATCTTCGATTAAAACTGCCTACAAGAAGACAATTTAAATAGTGGATGCAATTTCATTAAATCTGTATTCATTATTGCCAACTGAGTCGAACGTGATTTTTTAGAAGACACACTCAAATAAGATGCATATACCGAATGAAAAAAGTGACATTCCTAAAAAGCCGGGCTGGTCTATAAATATACAATATATATACTTCATCCTGATACAAATATTAAAAAATATTTTGTATTTAAATAAACAACTAACTTTGCTTTACAAGTAGGATAAGAACATACAAAACCTGCCTCTAAAAATAATTATACTAATAAAAGCATTAATAATGATGTCATATACTAGTATAGTGCATCACCTACACTAATATTATAGATGTAAATTTTATTACTTTGTATATAGAAAGTATTATCCAAAACATGTCGTCCGATTTCAAACATTCTTTCATCAATATTTAAAGTATATTTTAGGGTGTACATAGGCTACATAGGGATAATATAAATAGAACGGTTTTTAAGTGACGACTTATTTAACGACTAATGTCGACCAAAAAAATGATTGATAGATGTATTTTTTACTAATGCTGCCTTAATGCTAAGAGATACATAAACTTTGTAAACTAAAATACTAGAACTTAAAAAGCTCTTTAAAAAAATGCGACGACATATATTCTATATGTTAAAGTTAATACATAAATTGATAAAATATACCTAAAAGTTGCATTTCTAATTACTTTTAATTTTAACTGGAAACTTATATAACCTTATATTCTTAACTATACTTACTACTACTATATATACTTACTTATCATCGAGAAACTTTTATCTCGATAAAAACTACCATTTACACAACATTGTCGGAGAAATAGTTTTTATGTTGCGTTTGATTTTTTTTAAACAATCGTTTAATTTTTAGAGCAAGCCCCCATTAAGCCAACCTTTCAAGCTTAATATTTAACATTCCTAAACCAGGATTTGTTAAAAATACTTCTATGTAAATAAATACAAAACCTCGAAGTTGGTATGCCGCAAAGATCTCCGGATTCTTAAAATTACGTAGGCAGTACCATCAAGTACTGTTAACGTAGTGAAAAGCTTTTGTTTTGTTAATTACAGGCGCTCGCCCGCCCGCACCTGCCTCCACCGCAGCAAAATAAACTGGAGGCTAAATTTCCTGTGTTTAAATTAAAAGATACACCCTGACCAATAGCCGGGCCTAATAGAGATAGGAAATTCTAGTAAGACTGCTTTACACTATATCACTAGTGAAGTTTTTGTTACGTATTAATATTATATAATTACTTACTTAAAAATGTAATTTTAGATATTGTATACTCAATTTTTTTATTAATAATTATTGGTAATGTCCTTTATTTACTCATAGTAAACACGATTGGATATGTGAATAAAGTTAGACAAGAATATCATTTTTAAGCACTTAGTTCAGACATTAAATGTAGACTGAAATATGTTACGTAAACTTGCTAAAACACTTTCGTTTAAATCAATAAGTAGGTATTAAGTTAGAATATTTATGTAGTTTTATGAAATAGGTATTCACCTAACTTTACTGTCTGATATCCGAGTAGTATGCCCGGCTAAAGTTAAAGAACACTTTGCTCCCCACGTACACGAACTCAGACGCAATCACATTGAGCGTAATAAAGAACTACCCCAGCAGAGGGTTGCTTATGAAGAAATATCCACTTCATATTTTTACGTCTGTGTGGTCTCAAAATGGAAAGAATTTAATGCAGTATATCTGCTTCATTCGCTAACAGTGTAACAAAAAACATTGTCCTGAAATTCAGTGATACATATTTTAGGAATAGTTGGCACTGCCAAGGAATGTTGGTCACAGTAGAGTAGAATTACACTTAATATGCTAAATATTTAATGAAAAACGGTAACATGCAAAAAGGATCCGATTCGTTCACTGAGTAATATTAAAAATAATTTGGAACAGAGAACCTTATTATTATTTTTATAAAGGGCGTACCAAGTCATTGTCATTTGGAAGAAAGGTTATTATTATGTAAAATTTTACTCAAAGTATTTTGTTGTTTCGAATATCGTACAAGTTGCATTTAAAAAGGCAATGATCGATGAAAAATTATCGATTACTTGTCTCGAGTTTTAAGAAGACAGTAAAATTTAACAAGCATAATAATAAAATGTTCTTCTTGAAAATTTAAAAGTAAGATATGGCTTTTAGGGTTGCTGCCATTACAAATCAATCTTAAACTGTTTTTACAGCTGTTGCAATGATTGATCATACTTTTCAAATATTCTACATAATTTCAAGTTTTTATAAGTTTGTCAAGATACAGTTTGACTTATTAATAAAAAAGTATAGAAAATAAAGAATTATTAAAGTTAGAAAACCATTGCCTTGCCAAAGGATGAAGTAAAAGTAAAAGAGAAGCTGTATTAGTTAAATCAGTACATACAAAGCGAAAGCCACTCATTTACTCGTTGACTAAACAGAAAAATAAAAGTTTTTGAGGAACACTTTTTATGTTTTTAATTTGATTTTTTGCATTCACAATGCAATATTTCTGTAAGATATAACAATTTCTGTAAGATATTACACTTTTTAGTCTAATAGTTGTTTTCCAAACTTTTGATTAGTGTCACTCGGAATGACGTAAGAATTCTAACGACACAATACAAATCTCTTCAGGCATTTAGAGGTAATGGTATAATAAAGAAACTTAGGTACATATACTATACATAGATGAATCCTGCATATTGTGTTATACTTCTTACTTGTGAATTAGTTTCCAGAAAAATATTCTTTAAGTAAGGCCAAATCATTTATTTTTAAAAACTAAGTCTAATATTCTATCACTAATATTTTTTGCTTTCTCTTTCTAAAGTAAGTAAATAAACAAACAGATACATATATACAAATACCAACACGTATTCAAGACAAGCCAATCTGCTATTATATTAAATTAGTTTAATTAACTTGCAAGTAAGTAAGCAGTCTACACAATTGAAAATTAAGCTCAATAATAGTTTTATAGTGATGAAGACAGACGTAAGTGATCCTCGTACCGTAGGTAGCGGAAGAAAGACATGTGAGTAGGGAGACGAGTGCCCTCAGCAGCCGCTCTTTGCCTCACTCCGCCGTTGCCACAGGACATGATAACGCACGCAATGCTGTCTACGATGCTAAGAATTCTTATACACAACCAACACTAAGAAACAATGCAGTAACTTAAAAAATACCTAAGTGATTTTTAATGCTCGAGTACTTATAGCAAAATAGCTGCCCTTTATAAAAAAACTAGCGGCCCGTCCCGGCTTCGCACGGGTGGACAAAATTCTTTAAATTTTTCTAGCATTAAATATAGCCTATGTTACTCAGCGTGAATGTAGCTTTCCAATGGTGAAAGAATTTTAAAATCGGCTTAGTTATTTTTGAGTTTATTTCAAACATACAAAAATACAAATCATTCCTCCTTATAATATTAGTGTAGATAACAATGAGATCCCGACACTTTTGCATGCGTCTTGTCTTGCTTGCATCAAGCGCGCATGGATTTCCTTAGTAGAGTTATTTTAGAAATGTATTTATTATACTCTTCAAAGATCTTATACTTACAATCATCAACAAATATATTTCGAAAAAGATTATTACAGGATTTTATGTTGATAAAAAACTCTATGGCCCATAACTCATTAATAGGTACCAACTCTTAACATCTTACACACGTGATAACTTTTAAACGAAATATCCGATTGAGATGAAACAAAAAGTATTATCTTGATAACATAATGCTTAATTTCGCTAAAGATTAATATAACGATGTATATTTAACGTAGTTTTTTTCTTCAGACGATTTAATAATTATTTTGAACATAAAATCGGTTATTGTGATTAAACCATGATAGCTAGATATATATTCTCGCGGACTTTTTTGTAGGTCTTAATGGGTTCTACAAACCCGTAGTACATGATTTTGTTCTATTGTCAATAGTTTCTGCAGCGCACGCAAAAATAGGTTTACGATTTTACACCTTGTGTTACAAAATAGCAATTTTATTACGGATCCCTAATTTTGAAAAAAAAGCCTATAGCCTTTCCCGATAAATGGACTACCCAACACTGAAAGAATCATTCAAATCGGACCAGTAGTTCCAGAGATTAGCGCGTTCAAATAAACAAACAAACTCTGCAGCTTTATAATATTAGTATAGATTGTTCAATAATAATAAAAATGGATAATCAATAGTTACCTATACCTAATCAATAGTTTTCAACTGGTGTCAATTATACTCTTAATACGTAAAGTATTAAATTTATATGTTTTATTCATTCATGTATAACGGTCCTTATACTTTCCTGTGGTTATTTTATGCAAATTATTTTTTTTCTAAAGAGTTTAATATTGCCCACTGTTTTTGTTCATAATTTCAGTTTAGTTGGGATCAAAGCAAAGTAAATAAAGTTGTTCAATGTTTATTTATTCACATTTTTCATCCTCCTATATAATATCTTTAAAAACGTATTCAACTTGAACAAGAAAGGGCATCTATATATCTTTAATCCTTATCTTTAGTACGTTCTGGTCTAAATTTAAATAACTCAAATAATGAATTATGTACAGAATAGAAACGGAAGCCAAGGCACTTGACCTAAAACTGAATTTCCATTTAATATTGTAGGTACCTCACCAATTACGACTATTCGAAGATACGTATTTGTTTTAGGAAGATTTACGTTTTTTCTATGAATAAAAAAATTGAGAATCAAATTTAGGATACTAAAGTTATAAGAAACCCCCTCCTACTTGTAAAGTAGCTGTTTAAGTTGTTATTATTGGCAAAGTTATTTTATGTTTGAGTGATAGTATTTCTTGTGAGTATATAAACTGTGTTTACTTTTATCATTTATTAATTAATATAACATTAATATATTTTTAATTACATTTACATTATTGGCTTCAATTGGTAATTTCATTGCTGTAATGATGGTATCTTCAGTATCTTAGCTAATCTATACACGCGTTGGTCCAAAAGAAATGTCCATCCAATTATAGCAACGGAAAGAACAAAACAAAAATCCCGCTCACTTATTCTTACAACATAAAGAAAAATTTTAAATACTTTTACTTCACAAGTCTGTTGGAAAAAGTTATCTATAACTGTTGCTCATTTTTGTTCTTTACGCTCTTGGGTTAATTACACCCTTACCTTCGATCCGTTAGTGAAATAAAATGAAAATTAACTACATCAACAAATCTTACAATAAGTTTTTTTAATAGCCGAATATTAATAGTATGTTAGCAATCCTTGAGTACTACCAATATTCAGCACATTTTTTAGATAGTGGAAATTTATATGATAAATAACTAATCTGGCCATAAATACCGTTACATAAAACCTTTTCCTTTTTCAACTTTTTAATTATTTTGAATTAAGAACACGTTTATTTATTTATTCTTTCGATTTCGCGCCACTTTACATATTTTTTTGTGTACATTATCAAATTACTATATGGAATGGGGTGTTAAAGAAAATAGGATTGCAGTAATCGTCTTGCACAAAGTGGGTATGGAGCCGTCGGTCATATTCCAGACACTTCAAAAGCTGATAACATCAGCCGTATATTCCTATATCGTACTATCAACAGATAGTACAACAACACTTCCCCTGTCGAAGACCATAAAAGATCGGAGCGGCCGCGTCTATTTAGACCTACAAAGGCTGTTAATGCTGTTGAAGCCAGAATTCGTCGAAACCCCATTAGAAAGCAAAAACTCTAAACGCGAGAAATGAAGATTCCCGCAAGAACTCTGTCGCGTATTATAAGACAAGACCTGAAGCTCGGTGCTTATCGTCTATATACAGGACATGCCCTAAATCAATCTTTACAATTAAAGAGAGTAGATCAATCAAAATGCTTTCTGTCACGATATGCAGGTAAGAGGCAGAGAAATATCCTCTTTACCGATGAAAAAAATCACGATTGAAGAGCACTACAATAAGCTAAATGATAAAGTGTACGCTCAAAGTTCTAAAGAAGCTGCTCAAATGGTCGGAAAGGTACAACGCGGTCATCATCCTGCATCAGTGATGGTTTGGTGAGGCGTGTCTTATCTTAAAACTTCAGCCAAAGTGTATCAATAGAGAGTCTTGAATCGTGTTGTGAAACCACTAAGCAATACACTTTTTAAAAATATACCTCGGACTTTCCAGCAGGACTTTGCACCTGGTCACAAGGCACGAACTACCCAAGCCTGGCTTGAAACAAACATTCCGGACTTTATGAGAGCTGAAGACTGACCCTCATCTAACCCAGACGTCAACCCTTTAGACTACAAATTATGGTCAGTTTTAGAGGACATGGCCTGCTCTAAACGACATTGAATTTCTTAAAAAGTCTCTGGAGCAAACAGTGGCAAAATTTCCCATGGAAACAGTGCGTAAATCCATAGATTCGTGGCCAGACATATTAAAGGCCTGTATAAAAGTCAAAGGTGATAATTTCGAATAGAATTTTTTTATTTTTTGCTTAGACTCTAACAAATATGTATATATAAAATTCAGTAATATTACATTTCTTCATAAAGATTTACATTTTCAGAGATTCAGATTACATTTTCATTTGTAACAGAACTTATGGCCAGACTAGGACTAATATAATCTTCTTCTGTTCTAATTGTAAAGTAAGAACACTTTTGTCCTTACATTTTTAAGAAAAAAATATTGTTTCCATAAAAATGCGTTATATTTTATAATGTTCAAAAAGTTATTTCTTTTCTACTAAGACTAAGATAGTTTAGTCGGTGTTGTAAGTTTTTTACAAGAGTTAAGATAGAGGAAATTCCCAAAAATTCTTATCAATCAATCAATCAATCAATCAAAATTTTTTATTTGCAGAAATACAAATTATACAGAGGTCTTATAAACATTATTTTAACGTGATACTGGTATGTTTTCGAAAGCAAATACCTACCTGTGCTATTAACCCACTTAAACCTACCGACCCATGTATGGGTATTAAGAATTTAAAAAATCTACCGTCTTTTTTTGATACGTTAAAAACAAAATACACATATTATTAGAAAATTTAAGAGGTACTTGTTATTTATAATGACAAGTAACATACTAAATCAAAATATTACCAGTTGTTATTTGCGGCCGAAAAATTGTGAATCGAAAATTGTAAAACATATCCTCAAAAAAGTAAGTTTATATTAATTTACCGTTATTATTCTAATAAAACAGTAGTGAAACTAAAAAGTATATTACTTTAGTAATATTCATATTGTAAAGAAAATTAAAATTATCTTTATTTTTACCCTTTTATTCAGCTGTGCATTCCATGGACCCATACATGGGTCCGTCGGCACAAATATAGTACTTTTAACTTTTTAAATGAATATAGTTGTAGTTTGTTATTTCAGAATATTTTCAAAATATTGAGTGAATTAGATGTTAATAATTATTACTAGCTCCATAATGCATTATATTTGAACCACTTTGTAACGCAAATACTCCTGTCACAGATAGAGATACTGAGGAAGAGGGTGCTATTACTATACATAATCTACCTAGTACTATTCTACGTGCATCGCAGAGGCTTTGTGTGCTATTTGGTCTATATCTGATAAGGAAAGTGAAGATGATAACATCCCTTTGACCAATTAACAAAAGAAATCTTTTTCATAAGCCGCTTTTTAATCGGTTAGTTCTTCGCCTTTATTCTACGTATGTCCGTAGAAAATAAGGCCTACCATTGGAGAAGTAGACACAAATAATACTAGTTTTCTAGTTTCCAACCTCTGGAAAGACCAAAAAACTAAATACGTTATAAATTACTTTAACAATTACTCAATGGCATGGTAATAAACTTTATAGGGGATTATACGAATCTATATGTTTAAAAAAATGTAATGTAACCATAATTAAACTGAAAAATGTTTCGTTAAAATATTTCTTTATAGTGGATATGTTTTTATACAAACTCGTTGTATGTTTTGGGAAAACATATCTGACTGTGGCGGGACTGATTCAAAATGATAAATTTACTAAAATGAGGCCTCTATTTGGTTAAGTCAAAGGTATTTTTCAAGACCAAACAACGCACTTTCCACTATAAAAAACGAAGCATTTTTCTCAAATTGTCAAAATATATAATGTAAACATAGGAGGCGTCGATCTTTCCGATCTGAATATAGGTCTATATCGAACTTCAAAGAATGTGAGTTTCCTCTATTCTGTAATAGCATTGAAATGGCATAACATAATGTGTGACAATATTCCGTAGTGACGGTAGAGATTTTGATCATCTCGGTTTTAGCAGGTCAGTCACAATAGCCTTTTTAGAAAGGTTTCTCACAAAACGTGGGTCTTATCCTATACCAAAAAGCAGCTTTGGAGATTCATACAGTCTCGACCACATTGGTGATCTTATGTTAGTAATGATCTAAAATATAAAATATATAAAAAAACTAGCCACATTTGAGTAGAATATAACATACATTTACATCCCAAAAATATGTTTTAAAATATTACACAGTAATATTTATATATATATATATTATCAATACCCGTTATCATAAATAAACTAATAGACAGTTCGAAAACACAATTATTTCAATTTTAAGCGTTTTATGTATATTTCTATTTATAACTTAAGCGTTTACTTAAACGCAGTGCTTATGCCGACCGACCCATATATGGGTCATCAATTTTCCAGCTTTTCTACTAGTGAAATTTTTTTTTTATATTTTTCCAAAGATACTGGGATTATAACAAACCATATATCCAAAAAACTTCTCTTTCTAAGATAAAAATAGTTTCAGGCATATCTGGGTTAATAGCACAATAAATAATTTAATCATAATCTAATAATCATCTACATTTTTTTATTTTCTGGAAGACTATTTACTTTTTGATTATTACAAGAAGTCGTTCTTAAAACATCAGTTAAACCATGAAATAAATATGAAACCTTCTTCTATATCTTTAAAACGAACCTCTTTGTTTAATTTTTGAAACAATGAACAGAGAATTGCTCTAATACGAAAATCCTTATCTAATTGCGAACTGGCGCTATCAGAAATCTGGGGGATTGACCACATCCCTCGGCGTCCAGTGTTAATCGGTACGTAATTCCTTGATCCCCGGGTCTCGTTCACTTCCCACCGACTAATTGATGTTTGGTCTTCGAACTGTCGACGGCTTGGCTCTGCTTTCTGATACTAGCCAGTATTTTGCTAGATTAATGATGATTACGATCATTTGTTGCCAGCCAATCACAACTACTATATTATTACTGGCCGCAAATTACACAAAATATTTATTTATTTAGACTTATCTATCACAACATGGCAGTTAGGTATTTTAGATTAACATTGGAAATCTTCGGTTAGAAGACTTGGGAACTGTAATTTTTGGTACGCCAGGTATTTTACTATACCTTGGCAAGGTAATTAATCAGTAATCTTATACAAAGTGTAACAATACTCTTAACGAAAACTGAGGAGCTTCTTCTTCTTCCTATTATTAGGAAGTTTTTTTTTATATAATGGACTGAATATATTGACTAAATATTTTAATGTATTTGTATTCAAATAAAATACGTTTTTAAATAACATAACAGTAAAAATATTTTGCCATCTTACTTAGTTTCGTGCTGGTTAAGGATTTTGTTTTGACTTCATTAGTTTGAAATTCATAAGTGTACTTTATTTAATATAACACAACCGTCAAAACATTGCATAAATCAAGAAGACGCGATTCAGGTTTAAGTTCAGTACATGATAAACTAATCAATAAGTGCCTAATAAAACTTACAGGTAAGTTACAAAGATATAATTTACTGTAAACAATGCAGAACGTTTCAACAGTAATTCTATTAAAGCTAAATGTTATTGGCCTAATCAAATGTTTGGCATATCCTAAATAGGTAAAGAATAATTACAGCTTAAACGTTTTAACTAATAGCAAATTTGATACTGACGAATTCTAAAAAGTACATTGGAAATGTTGGCGCAATACGAAAACCTTTTCGTGTATTCCGAAAAAGTTGGTTGTCAATCGTGGTGGGCAACGACGAATCCCTCTCCCTTAATGGGCCTACACTCAATTAGGTTTTATAGCCGCGGCGCCGTTCAATTTAACGCCTAACAGCGGCCGCACTCCACCAGGTACCTATTTATTTTTATTGACATCCAAAAAAAGTAAACTTCATTCTTTTATCCCCACGAGTGTAAGAGTTAGCTTTTTTTAAAGGTCTGCAGCCTTAACGCTATTGGGGAACTTTAAATCTTCAAGAGACAATTAACCTTTTCCACTACTCAATTTTATTGCAGAAGGCTCACATTGTAACTAAAAAAGGTCTTAACTTTTCGTTTTTAAAGGAAAATGAGAATAAAATTTGATTCCAAGGGAAACACCAAGAAACCAACGCTTCTTCAGGATTTGAAGTTGAATTTAAAAAGTTTGTAAGGTAATACGTGTCTCATTTCGTTAAGTACGAATTTTAGGTCAATTTTCTCTGGGTGTGCCTTTATAACTTGGTTCCTTATTTACAATAAAATTTTTGAATATTTTATTTGTAATTAATTCTAGTTGATTTTTTTTCAACTCGTACTGGCTATTTAGCTAGTGTCTCGAGCAGTTGCAAAAGATCGCATTTTTTCCAAACTTTACGAAAAGTTTCCTTTTTTTTTTACTGGTCGAAATTTTAAGGAAATTATAGAGGTTAGTTTGGTAAGGTAATCAAAGATTACTTTTTATAGCTTCCCAATGTTTTCGGAAACACCATGGGAGTGATCAAATTTTTAAGCTTTTTGTAACCCGGGGGCATGGGCACGCCATACAAAAGTTATCTTCAATATATTGTAGATCGCAATAGCGGCAGGACTCCTAGTACTTTTATCGACAAAAGAACAATTTTTTTTTTCGATATATGAAATTATATTTATTTATCTTATATTTTATTATTTATATACATACCTATATCATTTATATAAATAAACCGACTTGAGATAAATGCAAAACATAAAAAATAAAACCTGACTATGGAAAAAAATAATTCGAAAAGTAGTCATAAAAGAAAGGCAACCATTTTTATAACTGAAATAAAATTGTTTCTGATTGAGGTGAGCCGTAGGTGGCGTTCGGGTTTGTATTTTTATGTTTCGCTTTTATTTTACTTTTTTTTGTAAGTTAGGCTGTCTGAAACAAGTCGTACTATCCTTCTAACTCTGTTACGGAGAAAAATTAATTAGAGTCATGCGGGTTATTTATACAGCTAGTAATATAGTGTAACTCAATAACACAGCACGTTTTAGTAAACATATATTCTATTCGGGTTTTTTACATCCTCTAAACGGCGTTATTTTAAATTTATTGTAACATCACATACCCTATAACTATTGGGTAATCAAGATGGTTCTAACGATACCACCTTACCAAAATCAGACTAGTAGATTTTGACCTCCGATCAAACATCCATGCAAACTTACATAAATATATGACTGTTAACTTCGTTACCTTTCAAGCTCCGCCGGTAAAAATATTGTTTTCCGTTCAAACATTATGGTGGTAAACTTACTTATCTTTAAAATGATTTTAAACGCATGTTTTAATAAATGACATTTTACTATAAATTGAAAACGTTACCAGTTGCGTGATAAATAAGATAACTCTGTCCAACTGCTATTTTTTGCAAGTTTTCGCTTGTTCCAATTATGTTGACTCTCACTAGGAATATGACAGACATATTTAACAGTCCTTCAAAATAAATTTATATAAATTATTTCATAACATCCTAAGTTTAGATTTCAATTTTGAAATCGGAATGATTTTTTTAATTGGTATTTCTAGAAAGGTATGAGTCCTTTTTTGAATGAAAACATAAAAGTTTGATACTCAAACATAGGTATATGAGAAAGACAAACAGACTGACAACGAAGTGATCCCGCAATGGTTCCTTTTTCCTTTTTATCCGAAACCGTGTTAATCAATATGAAAGCATAACAAGTAAATTAAAATCTATATACTTAATGCAATTATAAAGTAAACCTTTCTGTTTAGAATACTCAACCTTAATATTAGTACATAGCTTACCGAGGGGACAAAGTAACCAATCAACGACGAGAGCGCTGTAGGTGACGGCTTTTAAAGCACCCGAGATCGGGTATCGCACTTTCTCTAGAGTGTTACATTATACTACACCTGCGATAATAAAAGAAAAAAATTCTTTAATTTATTTTTTACATGAAAATGAGGGCGTATTCTTCACACCTTTCCATTGTATGATCCCATAAAAATTTCTTGACTTCTAAGGAAGTAAGTTTTTAAGTGACTATCTTAGCGGCATCTTTTTTTTCTGGGAGTGTCATTATAATATCATCCCTATCATTACTACATAACGCCCTGGATATTTTTTTAGGTTCTGCATTAACACAAACTGCCTTGAAAACAATAAACATTCAATTATTCAGCAGTACTCATTTTTAAATTAAGAACAGAATTAAACTAAGTGCGGAAAAAAAGAAAGCGGCTATTAACTTTTTGGATTTTGGCATTTAACTCTAAAAAAAACACGTAGTTTGTGACCCGTATATATTGGAAGTTGGTGTACTATAAATATTTTTATTTCAAACTCTTATATGAACTTTACTTTTAATAAAAGGTATGATATTTTTCGAAATCTATCATTGTCATAAATCAAATAATTGTGACCGATTACTAAATTTCCAAATGTTTGTTTTTAACATTTCGCCGTATCTCTATTCTATAATAATTTCTAATATTTGTTTTGGAATTCATTACATTTTACTTGGATTTACTTTGCGAGACCGTATTACACGAACTTCCAGCAATAGCCAATGTTTATCAGAACAGGAGAATTAATTTCATATTACAATGCTGTAGGTTTGTAAATATAAAAAATATGGTCTCATAGGTAACGCCCGAAATAGGCTCAGAATATTTCTATCCGAATTCCAACAATACGTTGAAGTTAAAACATAGATACTAAGTTAATTGAAAAGTCATATTCACCTGTAAAAAAAAAGCTATTCGGGAGGTCCGCAGGGCAGTATTTTGGGCCCATCTTCTTCATATTGTATATTTTTTTCACGACTTTTCTCAAGCCACAAACCATTTCTGTACTTTGTTCGCTGACAATGTATCTGTAGTGATACCTAATTCTTTATATGAATATAACAAAGAAATTAATGAGACTTTATCTAATATTATAAATTGGCTTACCCAAAATAATTTAAAAATCAACGTTACCAAACCAAATACTTGCACTTTCACAATAAATGAAATAGTAAGTTAACTGACTATTAAATAACCTTAATTGGAAGTCGCATATTCATCGGCTGTGTGGTAAGGTTAATAGCTCTTGATACATGTTATGGTGGCTCGTAAACGTAACTAACTAAAAAACAGCTTTATTGGCATATCATGTGCATGTGGCTTTCATACTAAGACTAGGTTTAAAAGATCGACTTTTTATCGCCCAGAAACATTGTGTATTCCCTATATCTGTAACTTTTCACGAATGACCAGTTGAACTTATATATCCAATGGTGTTCTCAAATTTGCATAGCCAGAATTCCCATCCAATGGCAATAAAAATCTTTAATAAACTACCAAATGACATTAAAGAATTGCCATTAAACTTACTGAGGAAACAATTGTTGCAGCTTCTTCTGTTTAAATGTTATTATGATTTAAACGAATACGTAATTGACAATTTGTAATGAATTTAGAATTTTATTCGTAATGTAATAATTTATTATTACACGATACTATTTGGCATCTTTGATTAGTAATTTTATAATGTTATTTTTATTATTGCTATCAAAACCACTTATGTAACTTGAAAATTTAAAATTTAGTACCTGGTGCAACACTGATCATGTATAATCGTTGTAATACCTTTTCTACCGCGTTTGTTTGCAAATAAATGTCTTATCTTCTTTAGTATAATTATATACATGTGTTTGGGTGTAAAAAATTCAACTAACAATGAATAAACGATGTTTGTCAGATTCTAAGTGGGAATTCTACTTGACATAAATACATTAATAGTGAAATCATATGCCCCTTTTTTAAACATTTAGTTACAAAGATAGTGGGTTTATTAACAGCTAATGAATAAAAGTAAGTCATACGCCATTCTGCATCACCTCTGCCGAAAAATGTTCTAATGTAATACTGCTGGACTAATGCCTCCCCCGAAAAATTGAGGTTTTTTCATAATCTTCACGCTTGGCAGGTAGGTTGGAGATGGAAGAAGACCATATTTTAATTCTAATATTTTAATACCAATAATTACATTCAAAATTATTTATTATATACAATTTTTATTTATTTCAATTCAAAAGTTCATATTACGTTAAAGAAACAGTACTTTATAGGATACTTATTATTGAGTGACGTTGACAAATTATTAAAATATTAACAACCAGCCAATTAACAGATCCGAAATTAATTTTACAATAATATGTTATTTATTGGAAAATCAATTACGGATCTGTAAAGTTGTTATGCCCTGTAACATTTATTGGGCTTAATAGTTTTGCAGTTTATTTATGGAATTTGCAAAAAATTCGGATGTCATTTTAAAAAAGAACATATCTTTTGCAACGTATCAATTAATTCCATGGGTGAAATAAAACTAAAAATATTGTTGATTCGTCGCAACTTTTTTCACAAACGCGCAAGTCTCTCGTTCTGTTTGCACGCCTGTTCCCGTTTTATTTATGCCAGAAAACCGAACCTGAGCGAATCAGGATATTAAATTTCATCACAGAAATGGATTCATTACTAACAGCGTCTGCAACAATACAATAGATGTTTACCTTGACGCGTCTGCCTATTAATCACAAACTGCATTATTCTAGGATACGTTAGTTGTGGAGCACGGAAATTTGATGGAAATTTGATAGTAAGGCACGGTAACGCTATTCTCATATATAACAATAATTTAGAACGCAAGCAACATCCCATATAATCTATCCACCGTGAGATGAGCGCTAAAGCACGATTCAAATTTTCAATCCACAAGATATAACTTTAGAATGTATTAAGACTTTTATGAAATGTTTTAATAGAAAAAATAACAATGTTTTTTAGAGTCGCACCAAAATACCTTAAAAGTCTTAAGCCCAAAGTAAGCACTGTGAGACTTGTATAAGAGTAACGCATAGATATATGACACATAAACAAATAATAATATTACATCTTATTTTTTTACAAAACAAAACAGCATCGCGCTGACAACGCCTGTCACCTCAGTAACTGTCAACTTTAAGGTAACTCAAGAAGGTCAAATCACTAAACTTCTCAATAAAAATAATTATGTTTCTTAAAAGAAACACAATTTTATCTCCACCATCACCAATATACACTACCGTAGATACTACGTACGTGTACTACTTACACCAATATACACTATTCCCATCTCGACTAAACAACAAACCTTAGCAAACCCCATAAACACTTCGTTCCTCCTATAAGACGAAAATAATAACAAAAGATTATCATCTTCAGAAGTCTATGACCGTTAGTGAATTTAACATCATATTTTATACCAATACAACATAAAAACAACTTCCCAATATCAAAATTAAACACCCTAAAACTTTAACCTACTCGACAAAATACATTACAAATAATTATGGCACACATTAATACAACATTTTCCCAAATAAACTAAAAAAATAACCCGATTTAAAAAGAAGTACTTGTGACTAAGCCGCGCGTACATTGAATTTTTTAAATCTATTACGTGAATTACCAAATAATTACCATTACCAATCCGACGCAAAACTTTAAAGGGCCCAAGATACAAGCGGCATAGTTTCATACATCTCTTTACTAACCTTCTAGGCGTATAAACCATAACCAAATCTCCTTCACGATAAACATTACCTTTACCTTCCTATCATAATATTGCTTCTGTCTCGATTGAGCACGAAGAATATTTCCTATCGCCCTTTGAGATAAACTGTTTAAAATATTAACCCTTTCACCTAAATCATTTGACATATTAGCATTATTTCTATACAAACCTAGGTCAGCTTGAAAGTGAGGTTCCCTGCCAAAAATTAATTTATATTGCGTAATATTCGTCGCAGCCTGGAAACTAGTGTTATATGCATGACAAACTAACGGCAAATAAACACACCAATCGCGTTGATTATTTGATACAACATTTTCAACAGCGTTCTATTAAACATTTCTACTAAACCATTAGTCTGCAGACGAAAAGCAGAAGAAAAACGGGATACAGACCCAAAATGAGCCACTGATTCCTTAACCAAACGAGACCTAAAAACAGAACCCCTATAATTTGATAATTTCTTTAACCCAACCAAACCTACAAAACCTTCCTTGACCAAAAATTCTTGAATTTCTACCGCTGTACACCTTGGAATCACTTTGTATATAGCATATTTCGACACATACTCTAAACTTACGATGATATACTTACAACCACTTACCGATTTCCTCAACACACCTACAATATCTATCCCAACTTTTTCTAATAAACCGTTTACCGATATCAGCTGTAACTCAGCAATACAATTGATTAATCTTCTTACGCTGCTGACAAAGCTCGCAACTTGCTTTATACGAGTACCTTTTAATGTTTCTAACTGAATTTTTCAAAAAATATCTGTCCCTGAATTTTGTCTTTGCCAATTCTAAGTGCTCACATGTCCACAGCTCGTCATGTAGTTCTTTAATTACTTCTGTAAAAAAACCTCTCGGAACAACCATCAACTTGCGATCACCATCCATGCTTTTGACCTTCCATTATAAAATCCCTTGATCCATAAAAAAACCTTTGAAACTTGTTCACGTTGGTGAACTGCTTTTTCTATTGAACTACGAAATTCAACCGATCTTTGTTGATTCACCACTAAATCCCGTTCAATACTATAAACCTGCAACCCATCTTCCATAACTGGAACATCAATATTCAAAAGATTTCTTCTAAAAAAATTAGCAACAATATTTTGCTTCCCTTTACATGTGTGTGTCAGAAATATTATTATTATTTCCTGGGTTATGCAGTAAATGTTTGTGGAATTATATAGAATATTATTTTTCAATTATTTTTCCTACAATATTGACGAAAGTCGCATATGAACTTACAAACAAATTGTACCTATCTGTATTCTCTTTAAATCAAGAATTATTATTACGGTTATATGTAATTATTTCAGTTATGTTTCTATGTAACGAGTTGTTTTTCCCCTAAATTGCCTTACATCTAACCTTAATAGGTGATGTACAATTACTTAATATTAACGCTTGTTATCTTAATAGCTCAATATATTACTGAGCTGGAATCCAGTGCGATTCGGTCCGTTGATAAACGATGCGAGATAGTATCTGAATAGTGTCTTACTCGCTATCTTGAGATGAATAAAGTGTTATTAGGTCTATCAAAAAAGAATAATATAAGTATCTATATTAAAGAAAATTACACAATATCTGTGACCTGAACTCGAAATAGAACAACAAATAATATATAACACCCATATACATAGTATATGTTTCGACATTTATGTAATGTATTCCCATAGTTCCGTGAACAGTATACATTAACATCGTAAATTTCCGTTCAGAGAGTAACAAACCAGCCTTACATTTATTATTTAAAATAAAAACGGAGTTTAGCTTTACAAAATCTAAGAAAAAACTTGTGAGATACAATGTGTGATATACCCAGCGTCTCAACGTTGTCGTAGGCTGTCGATCATTCGCGTTTATCTTAATGAATCCACGTCTCCATAGAGGCACGTGCTTTAAGGGCTCAAAAGAAAGTTTATTACACACTACGCCTCCAGCCGACATAGGCCATTCATCAAGCTATCAGGGAATAATGAACAAACGTCTGCGCGACTTCACATTATTTCTTGGTGAATTGAATATTAATCATTATTTCTGACATTTAATATAAAATAATTAGGTAATGCGTATGTTTTATTTTTTGTTTATTTAAACTTTGTTGCACACAAAAAAATATTTACAAATGGCGGACTTAGGCTTTCTCCACCAGTCAACCGGAGAATTAGAGAATGAGACACTGATATCTATATATATATATATATATATATATACACTAACGTCCAAAAGTTTGGAAACACCCTATTTTCATTAGATAAAAAAAATTACCGCAAATAAATCTTTAAATATACACGTTCTTGTTAAAGTTCATTTATTTTTGCAATCGTGCTTATAACAATAATGAAGAAAACTACTTATTTCTTATCAGTTATTCCGTACTTTGACAAAAGACCGGCACACGTGTTTTATGACCACAAAAGTTGCTGCACTGCCAATTGTTAATTTCTTAGAATTGGTAGATACAAACATTGTTTTTGTTTTGAATAGAGATCAGTTTTTTAAAATAAGTATATAATTCCATTAAGTATCTAGTTTAGAGTTCAGTGTACTTTGTGAGGTTCATGTGATAGTAACATCAGTCGATAACTGCATAAAATGGCAAAAAGGAAACAGATTTCTCTTGAAGAGCGAAGTGTTATTTGTACTTTGAACAAAGAAGGATATTCTATACGCCAAATCGCAAAAAAGGTTGGAGTTTCATGTAAAGGTGTACATTATACTCTTACACGAAAGCGAGCTACGGGAGAAAATCGAGACAGGAAGAGATCTGGACGTCCCAAATCCACAACAAAGCAGGAAGATCAGTTTATTAAAGTGTTATCGAAACGAGATCGACGTTTAACTGCGCCACAAATTGCTGCTACTTTAAATAAAACACGAGAAAAGCCAGTTTCAATCACAACTGTAAAGAGACGTTTACTGTCTGCTGGCTTAAGAGGATGCGTTGCAGCCAAAAAACCAAGACTAACTATTACCCATAAGAAAAATAGACTAGAGTGGGCTAAAGCACATAAAAACTGGACGGAAGAAGACTGGAAAAAAGTCCTTTGGACGGATGAGTCTAAGTTTCAAATTTTTGGATCTAATAGACGTGTTTTTGTGCGCCGATCAAAAGACGAACGGGCTTTAGAAGCGTGTACTGTGCAGTCCGTTAAGCATGGTGGTGGTAGTGTAATGGTTTGGGGGTGCTTTGGTAACAATAAGCCCGGTCATTTGATTAAAATTGACGGAAAACTGAATAAAGAAGGCTATCTGAAAATACTGCAAGAAAATGCAATTTCTTCTGGAATGAATCTGATTGGCCGAAATTTCATTTTTCAGCAAGATAACGACCCAAAGCATTCATCAAAATTATGTCAGGAGTTCTTACAGCAAAAACAAAACGAAAAATTTTTGCAAGTTATGAAATGGCCATCACAATCGCCAGATCTCTCGCCTATAGAATTAGTATGGGATGAGCTTGATAGAAGAGTTAAAAGTCAGTGTCCATCGAGCTCAGCACAGTTGTGGCAACATTTACAAAATGAATGGAAGTCACTGGACCCCGAATACTTCGCAAAATTAATCAAAAGAATGAATAAAATTTGTGAAGAAATAATTAAAAACAAGGGTGGTCATTTTCATGAGGCCAAAATTTAATGAAAATTACATTATTTTTGCACTTAATTGTACTGAATATTTCTTACTTAATGTTAATCTAACGTTTGATTAAGATTTTTTTCAATCATGACTTATGTGTTTTATTGTTGTTTTTATTTCAATTACCATGGTGTTTCCAAACTTTCGGACGGTAGTGTATATATATATATATATACAGGGTGTAAATGAAAATAGAACACCTGCTTTAATGGGTTATCATGTATCGCAAATGTAACAGATTTGTTGTATCAGTTTTTCAATTAACTAATAAATAACAGAGTTTTGAAAATAAGAAATAAAAAAGAACGGAGCGCATCGCCTTAAATTTAAACGCGTGGGTCACCGCTCACTGACCGCGTTCATTGACCGCGTCACACGCGTAGGTATTTAATATTTTTATTTATCAAAGATGCCTAATTTTTTGAAAATAATTTAATAAATTCTCGCTCAGGTGAGTGAGAATGGACCGTGTGTACGAGTACCATCTTTAATCAGAGTTCCACAATGTACGGTCAATAGCACGTCACGGTGAATGAAAGCAGCTCGATATTAGCGCTTACGCCTACGAAATAAAGCCGGTGCAAAGTCCAAAGTGCTTCCTGCTCTTTGCATGATATGCTGTTGACTGTACTAAAAAAAAAATTAAAACCTACCTTTTTAATGTGCCGTTGTTATCACCTCCATTAGAGATCAATATGATTTCCACTTCAATCACCAGACAGCACTAAATACACTTACACTTTAAATTAAATATTCAACGTTCCTTTCCTGTGGCATTGTAGACTTCAAAAAGTCGACCGGCACTTCTTGCACTGTCCTCAGGATGTACATCAAAATGAGCGAGAATTGAATCCCTAACGTCCACGTCACCTATAGCACCGGAATCCACGTTGCGATTGGAAAAACTGCCACGATCTCTTAAACGCTGAACTACGTTCACAATATTCTACCATGGGAGGGCACATAGTTATTATTGCGGTGTCCGAAATAGTCCAGATACAAACGCAATGCTTCACCAGAGTTCCCAACGCCCATTCCATAAGCCAAAACCATATCCGTGTATTGGATATTACTGTACTGGTAAAATTAGGCATAATTATCCGTAAATAAACACCACACTAATCACAAAAATAGGTAGTACTTATCCAGAAAAGTACACACGAAAAAACTAGCACATACGACACAATAAGCAAATCACGTCCGCGAATTGTGGTTAGTTTCCGTCAGTGTTACCAACTCTTGAAAATATTTAGCCTAAATTAAATTCAAATAACCCCTAAATTTGCCCTCATTACTTGGAAATCCCCCTAAAAATAAATTGTATGATATAATTTTGTTAATTTTTCATTTATAAAAATAAATTACATTTATTACGTCAAATATTATTTCATTTTCTTCTGGCGAATCAGATTTTATAAAGTCATACATGTTGACTTTGAATAAGCCTAATATTTTAGGAGATGGGTTGAATATTGTACAAGATCATTCATCCACCATTTCGTTTGAAAATTCCAAGTACTGTACTTGGATTTTAAGTACACTAGATTTCACTAAGTCCGAGGTCGCTAGGTAAAAAAATAATTTGATTAGCTAGTTAAGGCTGTCCCAGGGCCTATACTTTAAATCTTTAATTTTCTCGATAATTAAAATATTAAAAAATATGAAGGTTCACAAAAACCATAAAAATAACCCTAAACATATAACACCCCCAAAAATCCCATCTCACTTATTTACACCCTAAATTTAGGGGGAAAACTTCTAAGTTGGGAACCCTGGTTTCTGTACACACACTAGCGTGAAATTTTAAACAAAGGTAGGGACTTTACCATCCTAAAGGTGTGCACACATTGGACAAATATTTTATAAAAGAAAATTAATAACGTTTACTACAAACATTAACAATAAATGACTTGTTCCATCAATGTTATAATAATGCAAAATTGTTATTTGTAGAATGTAATACATGTTTTTATATTATTTTCTGAGAAAATAAATTTCAAAACAAAAATTAAAAGTATGACCCTTAGGTACCATCAACTTACATCTGTTCTGCTATACTCTCGTATAGCAGAACATATTTTAGTAGTGGTTAATTTCAACAAAAAATCCAGATATTTTCAGAAAAAGGATCTTGTTATCATAAGGGTCCGTTTGTTTTTACTTTTGATGTACGGAATTCTAATAAAAAGTAAAAACTGTTTTATTTCAGGCTCACTTCAACGCGAACTAATACCAGAAACGTTAAATAGATTGATTGAGTCGATTTATTAATAATAAGGACATACCTAGGCACCCAAGTAGCAAAATCAAAACTATGAATAGTAGTTACAAACAACGTCAAATGATATTATTTCTAATATCCGAATCCAAAAAAACACAAAATTACTTTAAAAACGCGCCTAGGTATCTAGGTATCTACTATCAACAAAATATTTTTCCGATAAACAAATAATGTATCCACAGCCTAATTTTAACGACCACTGCAAGCTCGCCTTTCGGCAAGATAAAAGGTACCTACGACCGCCTTACACGTGCCACTCATTTCGCGGGCTGAACTTAGGAATTAATTTAAAAAGTATGATGTTTTAATTGGGGTAGATTGTTTAAATGTTTTTGTTTATTGCGTTGCTACTGTTTTTGAATTTATTATGTTACGTTTAATGTATTGTAAAGATTTGTGATTTAGAGTATTTTCTGTTGTTATTAGAAACTTATCTAGGAAATCTACTTTTTAAAAACGATAAAGATGAAGATGTGTACATGCTGGTCGTTATGGTAAATTGAATACCATCACGTGTATGGACAAAACAGTCAATAAAATGGTCATAAGGATTTTAATGACATTTCAAAAGTATGTATTTAATAATATTCCAGTTAAGTTCGGCCCTGGATGGAGCTCGGTCCTGTGTAGAGTTGGGAAAAATTACTCGTAAAATGTGAATCAAATCACTAATTCAGACATTGGTATCAGAATCGACTTTTTGATTCGTATGAATATTAGAGCTGTAGCAAATCCTATGTATTCGGTACTGAGTAACGGGTGGGCCATTTAGTACCGAGTAACGAAACGTCACACACAAATGCATTTCGTTACTCGCATTTTTCGTAGTATGGGTACCTACACTATTTCAGTTTACGCAACGTCCGTTGATGCGTGTATTTGTACGTTTGCTGATCGTATATTTTACCCATGCGCGCGCTTATTCAGTGAATTTATAAACGTACGTTACAAAGAACGATGTTTGTTTATTAAGTAAAGTATAATTTGGAAATTCGTCGTCCAAGTTTTTTACTGTTTATAAAATTGTATTGTGTAAGTAGACAAAGTTTGAGATTGTAACAGAAACAAGGTAAGGAAGTATTTTTTACAAATAAGAAATATGTATGTTTTTGTTTTTTATTATAGCGAATATCACGGTTTTTTGTTGTTATCTTAAAAGAGATGTGTCTAAATGAGTCCAATGATATTAAATTGTTTCTTCGATAACAAAAGCTGTTTATCAAAAGTCTGGTTCAAAATACAGAAAACTGAAAAAAAAATACCTGACTCAGCTTGGTATGTAACGTATAAGTATGTTTTCTATAAATCACGAATGTTGCGACGCCGCGACGTCATACTGCACTCGTACGCAATACGATTCGATTCGTTGCTCTAACTTACGCATAACATAGCATGTTATAAGGTAACTGAAGTAACGATACGATAGTAATAATTGTTATAGTAACGAATACATACGGGTACAACTTTTTTCGTTACTTTTACAGCTCTAATGAATATCATTGTTGTCAGATCGATTTCGATTTAAGATCAAAATGTGATTCTGACCTTAGTATCTTTCGGACTGACTAAAATTATTAACTCTGCGGACTTGATAAAATTTGAAGGAGTCGATTAGAGAGTCAAGAAATCGAAACATTTCAATTGTTCACTATACATTTACCCGTCACTAGTTCTTTTAGGTCAGCGATTGTGTGAGTGACACACACACTGAACATCTTGAGGTAGGTAAGTATAGGGTCAAGCTGAGGGGTCAAGCACCAGCTGATTTAAGGCGCAGTTTAATTCGGTTTGTCAATAACAAGGAATCGTTTTGGACGTTTATTTTCATAATTATACGAGCAATTAAAAAAATACCAATTACTGATTGTTAAATATCATTGATTCTATAGGATTTTAATAATTTTATTTTAATTACTGCAACTTAATTATGAAACTTTGAACTGCAATAACTCCGAAACGGAGAGTGATATCGCGAAAATTCTTTTTGTGTTTGAACACTGAAAGCCCATGGTTTTCACCATTTTAACAGGTGTTCTATTGTCATTGACTAGCGGTATATATATAAGTTATGAAATGAAATATATATTTTATTATGAAATTATGAAATAACTTCCGGCTTCTTGGCTAATGGACGTGATACGGGCGTTTCAGGCGAAAAAAAATACTGCAAAAGCGAGATATAAACGCGATCCCTCGAAGCGTAATGAAAGAAGATACAACCAAGCTAGAAACCGGTGCAATAGGGTGGTTAGAGACGCTATAAGACGCCACGATATACGTATGGATATTCCTGAATAAAATCTTGGTGTTAGCAAAGCTCGCTTAAAGAGTATCCCCAACAATATTGATTTCAAAAAGTTTTATAGTCATTTCACTTCGACCATACCTATTGACGGCAATCTGAAAGCCGATACGCTACAATATCTTTTAAATTAAATTTGCCATCTCAAGAGTCTGCTCCTCTAGTGTTTCATCAAGTTGCAAACTGTGATGTAGAGAGAACGATTCTGTCAATTAAATCCGATGCTGTGCTGATGCAACTAGCCGCAAAATGATCCTTTTAATCCTTGACATCCTCGTTTCTGTTATCACCGACATCCTTAATACATCTATTAGAACGAGCACCTTTCCTAATTCCTGGAAAGACGCACATGTTATTCCACTTCCCAAAAACTCACGATGCTTACAGACTTCCGACCTATTTCCATCCTTCCTTTTCTTCCCAAAGTCCTGGAAAATTTGATCCACCGCCAGCTTACTGATCACATGGATTCAAATCAGTTCCTCAACCCCTATCAGTCTGGTTTTTGCAAGAGCCATATGACATCAACTGCATTAGTTAAAATAACGGATGACATTCGCCGAGAGATGGATAATCGACAGCTCACAGTACTAATATTACTAGATTTAACGCATTTAACTCTGTTGATTTTGACATTCTTCTTGATGTTTTACTTTCTCTAAACATATCTCCAGTTGCAATTGATTCGAAATTATCTGCTAGAGTGACGGCAGCGAGTTCGCAATGGAGAGTCCTTCTCTGAGTGGAGCGATATCAATGCCGGTGTTCCTCAGGGTGGCGTCTTATCTCCACTTCTTTTTCGATTTTTATTAATTCTATCACACAATCGATTTCTAGTTCCTACCACCTCTACACGGATGACTTACAAATATATATACAGGCGCCTCTTACAGAGCTACCACATACGATAGCAGTCACCAATTCAGCCGTCACCAGTCACCAGCAATCAATAGCACCACCACCACCAGTGATCAATTCAGCACCTGGAGTAAATCCTTTAGTCTGGCGGTTAATCCAGCTAAAATGCAGTGCTTAATAATGGGTAGTCCTCATTACGTTTCGAGGATAGATTTTGGGCAGCTTCCTGTAGTGTTTTTTTGTGGTGCTGTTCCATTACTCGAAAACTGTCAAGAACCTCGGTATTATTTTTGACCAGCATTTGTCCTGGAGATCACAGATGGATGAATTGCGGAAGGTATTTGCTGCGTACGGCTCGCTTAATCGGCTTTGGACAAAAACTAATCTGGCACAATCTCTCCTTGTATCTATTATTGACTACGCTGATGTCTGTTACCCTGATCTGTAGGAAGAGTTACTTAATGAACTCGAGCGACTGCAGAATGGCCGTATCAGATTTATTTTCAATCTTCGTAAGTATGACCACATGTCACACTTCCGTTCTAAACTGAACTGGCTCCCTATTCGCTGACGCAGGGACTAACATGTTTTTTCACGCCTTTATTCCATACTTTTTTTGCCCTCCTCTCCACCCTACCTAATAACCTGTTTCTCCTTTCGCTCTTCAACCTCGCAGTGTAGTTTGCGTGCGGCAACCAATCTTTCCCTGGATGTTCCAAGGCCCTCTACCGATTGATGATCTTTTCCTATTCCTTTACTGTTTACGCTGTCCGTTTATGGAACTCACTACCAGAGGATATCAGAAAGGTTCAAACTCTTGGATTCTTTCGCGACAGAGTTAAAAGTTATTTCCTTTCCTCGAATATTTATTGACTCTATTTTATCTTTATTTCTTTCTTATCTTATTATTATTTTATATCCACCATTACCTTTAAAAAATTCTATATTTCCATTTTTTCCTCTCAATATGCGCACCCACTTCATCATTATCCTTTTATATTTATTTATTATTTTCACCCAAGGTTGCTTGGAAGAGATTGCTGTTTAGCAATAAGGCCGCCTGTCCGTATACTTTTGTTTGTTATTTTTTTTTCTCTGTATCCCATCTGTGTGTGCAATAAAGCGTAATTTATTATTATTAAATAGTTTAGCTGTAATGTGCCGGCTGTCACTAAGGTCCTTAAAAATATATCAATAGGTTACAGTGATGTGATGATATAAAATATTATCATCACATATCATCATGATACAAAATATTAAAATCATCACACACGAGATCTGGAATTGGATTTTTAAGCTCAGTTGATTTTTATTACAGTTAAAGACTAAATTTTATGACAATTGCAATATGTCATCAATAACACTTGCACTAATAACACTCCTCTCACAGTAATGTTAGTGTACATTAGCAACATTAACAGAGTGATAAACGCTTGCAAAAAGTTACACTTTAAACACTTCCAGAGCTCTCTGGAGGGAGATAATGGTGCGATATTACAAATAGCCAAGCGTAAAACTATGCAGGAAGTGCCGCTGAATAATTCTCCAACATGAAAAACTCATTATTAATGGGTGGTAAATACAGTTACACTCTTGGTAGTAGTAGCATATTATATACAAAATCTATGATATGAGTCATATATTAAAACCTTTCTTTAAAAATAGAACGAGTTACCCACCTACTGGAATCCTTTTTCAAAAAGTAATTATCGCATATTTGAATTGACAAAACAGAAAATAAAAGATATTAATTTACAGCAAAGAGGATAGTTACATTTGAAAGTCAGTTTGTCAGGTGTCAGTCATTAAAATTCCTTAATAGGTATATCACCCAGCTTTTAGTCGTGAATAATTTCTAATTATGTTACCATATCAGATGCTTTTAAAATAATGCCATTGCCATTTTGCATGAAAAGAACTTTCCTAATCGCCTTTTTATAATTCTGGCAGAGATGAGACTGCGTTCTGGCAGTAAACCCGTCGCTCGCCTTATCTCACACGAGCAGCCCCTCAAATATAAATTTAGAAAAAAATTGATAGCAATTTATATGTTAAACATCGACTGAGTAAGATATTTCGCATCTTGTATGCTCATGCAAGATATTTATAAGGTCGAACAAATACGTTCCAGCCTCATGGATTATGATAAATTCTTTCCGTATTAAGTTCCCAATTGCCATTTAAAACGGAAACGAAACAAAGAGACATCGAATTTGGTATTCAAACAGAATATTGAAATCGGATATAGAAGCTTTGTTTGAGAATTTCCAAAAGGAAATAAGTAATATTGTAACCTTAATATAGTGACAATAGTAATAATAATAAAATGAAAAATTGAAAAGATAACTTCTGTTAAATTTCCATTTTATATTTATTTGATTGTACATATTTGAAAAAGGACAACTATATATAACTACTCGAAACCAAATACTCTCGAGATAATTTTGGTAATTTTCATAATTGACCGTAATATATTGCGTATGTTCATTAAATATAATCCAGAAAAGTTTGTTATTTCGTACATTCTAATATTATTAAATTAATATTGTAAATTACAGTCGAAAAATGAATGCTCCAGCTGCAAAATTTAACTCGTAACATTTTAATGCCTGATGTAGTATGTAAAGGAGCTCATTTAATACACATATACATACTTATATTAACTGTGAAAGTAACTCTGTCTATTATGTTTCGTCTGTCGAGCTAAACCCCTTTGAATAAAAATTGGTAAAAAAAATTACACAAGCAGTTTTTACAAGCACAATTAGGATATATTGATACAGTGCTTTATTAACATTAATCATTTTTCATCTATTCAAAGAAAATTAAAACTAAATATGATCTAGGTCAACAAACTTAAATGGAAGAAAATATCAGTGGTAAAATTACTGATATAATTTGAAACGTAAAAACAGTGTCTGGTTCTCCAGAGCGTGTCGTCGTCAATAAGATCACGCTTTTTATGAAGTAACAAAAGTTTTTTAATATTTCTCCAAACAATTGTGATAGTTTATTTTCTACCGAGTGAACTCAAATAACTTTTTTCTGTTAACAATATCCTTATGTGGCTTTTTAATAGTGCTCACCTAATCAATTGTAAGTGTAGTAAATTTCTATAACAAAAGAATTAGGTATTTATTAGGAGCCTGTTAAAAGTTCTATTTTATAATATACAATCGTAAGTACCTATAAGCTTCTATTTTAAGCAAAAATAATGTATATTCGCTATGACACAGTTATTTCTTTTTTCAAAATCTACATACATTTCTTGTAGCTTTTTATGACTTAAATACTGAACTTAAATCCGATTACGATAAAGAATTTTCATCGTTTTTGGTAATTAATTCTAGAGAAGGTGAATTATACCATCACCTAATACAAAGATAAAGAAGTGCATATTTTGCCTAGTGATCATTTTATTCTTAAAAGTATGCTTTAAAATAAGAACTAAACCCTTCTTTTTATTTTCATATTTGCTTGTAGTGTTTTCATTTGAATATTAATTTAACGGTAGAAGCTCAACTGCGCTGGCAAAGTTACAGCAAAGAGATTACTAAGGTGCCCATTAAAAATGGCAAATGAACTGAGAATTTTAAAATGGTTAGTATATATTGATAACCTTTTGTACTATTATATTGTTTTGTAGTTGCTTTTTTAATAATAGAGGTTTAAATAATCAATACCTATATGTAGTTTAGCTATCTACAATATTTATCAAAAGGAGAACGAGTAATTTTTATTAAGCCGCGTCTGTTAATATATGTGCTCGTAAACCATATGAATTTAGATAAGACCTTTTGAGAAAAAACACATTGTTAAATAAATTGTACACAAAGTAATGTTTATGTCCTATGTAGGTATTTTAGTATGATGCCTAATTTCAGAATCACTAACGACCAATAAAAAAAAATTGTTATATAAAATTTGATGGACATATAATATGAGGATTAAAATATGCCTGTAAAAAACAACCACGTCTCCGAGCATCCTACATGAATTGGTTGTTTTTACAGGCGTAATATAATTATTATAAAAATATGGCATCGTGAATACGAAAATAAAATAAATACGGAAACCTACCTTTTGAAAGTATACATTACTTTTTTAATTATACCTATTACTGATATCTCTGATGATAATTTATTATCTTTATATAATCTTCATGGTTCGGGATTTAATGAAGCTGTTAAACATTAATAAAATTACGCAATAATATATGGGGTCATCTTAATGTATTATCGTTACCTAACCACCCCACCCATTCCAATAAATGTATTTATATCTTTAACCGTCATGAAGTTAAAATGTGCAATTTTTAAAGATTACTTTATGTTATCCTCGCACTTTGCGGCACTTTTAACTCCCCGACATACTGCTAAAGTTTATAAGGCTATATGCATTAAATTTAGTTGGTTGGTAAGTTTCGTATGCAGGAAGCAATGTCAGTACACATCTCACTTGGAACTGGAGGCTTGAGTGGGAATTATGGCACAACTTGCGACAGCGATGTTTCACCGTGCATCGCCAATTAATGTGTGTTACTGGATAAGTCTTATAGCCTTCTATGGATATCAATTTCACAAGTTGAACACACCATACCTAACCCTCCAAATGTTAATGTAATTTAATTTGACGCCCAAAACCTACTAGCATAAAACGGTCAATATACTCGTATATAAGACAGGTAGAATAAAGTAATAGAGGAAATCTAATAGCGGTAGTAGAAAAAACCTAATGGCCAGGCTGTGGCTTTTACAGGCGGAATAATTAACCGTATACTTTTCTACCCTCTTGAGAAATAAAGGGAATTGTAACTACTGGCGATACTTTTATTTAAAGGTATGCACTACGTTTTTTCTTTCAAATTATTTACATTATTCTTTTCATGATATCTTTACCTGCGCAATTTTTATTTTAATCATCATAAACTATATTAAAATCACGTGAGATATACTAATTCAAAGTGTTTTATTTTTAATAAGAAGTGTTTTAAATTTTTTTATTAATAACTACTGTATGCAGTTTTGCTTATTATTAAGTGATTTCTGGGACATGATCAAAATAGATTTATCTATTCGTCCAATGAATTAGAAGCTTTGGAATATAAACTCGGCGTCAAAAAAATCGCACCTTATAAAAATCTTATTCAAAAATTCCTAAACCTTATATAGAGGATAGTGTTAGGTATCATTAGAAAGGTAACAAAAAGGAGCATCAAACAACAATTAAGTGCAATCTTTTTTTTAATTAAAATTATACAAAAAGCATAAAAATTTGAAAAATAATAAAAAATCTTAATTAAGTCCTAATTAATAATCGATAATTTACAAAAAAAATGTACAAAAAGTGTCTTAAAATTAACTCAAAATCTAGTGTTACCCCCCCTTGCCCTGATGACGGCTTCCATACGGTCCCTCATAGACCTCACCAACTTCAGGAGCTCTTCTTGAGGGATAAGACCCCATTCTTCAATCACCGCGGTTTGGAGTTCCTCTAGAGTCGAAGGAGCCGGATCCCGAGATCGAACCTTACGTTTAAGATGGTCCCAGAGGTGCTCTATCGGATTCAGATCAGGACTTCTCGCTGGCCACTGCATCACAGGAATTTGGGACCTCCGCAGGAAGTCGTTCACGATGGCTGCAGTGTGTGCGCGAGCGTTGTCGTGCATTAATGTGAACCCCTCGCCAAAAGATTCGGCAAAAGGGACCACATGCACATCCAGGATCTCTGTGATATAGCGGCGCGCAGTCAGCGACCCTTGTCCGCGAGCACCTCCGGTCCGGGAGACGCAGACCAGGTCGGTTTTGCCGGCAGCCGACATACCGCCCCAGAACATGCAGGATCCGCCTCCATATTCCACCGTCTCCTGGATGCAGGCTTGAGCGAAACGTTCACCCTGCCTCCGGTATACTCTTCTTCGTCGGTCGTTGCAGAAAAGACACACTCGTGTCTCGTCTGAGAAGAGAACAGCTCCCCACTGCTCAATGGTCCAATCGACGTGGTCGCGAGCAAACTGCAAGCGGGCTCGTCGGTGCGCTGCAGTCAATTTTGGACCTGTAGCAGCTCTGCGGGCTGCTATGTTCTTCTCCTTCAGTCTTCTTCTAACCGTGGATACACTCACGGTGCGTCTGCGAACTGCCTGGAGCTCCTGTTGCAGCTGAACAGCGTTTGAGAAGCGATTTCTCAAAGAGTACGACACAACGAACCGGTCGTCTCTTTCCGAAGTGCAGCGACGTCTACCGGACCCATGTCGCCGGATATAGCCACCGGTCTCTAAAAAGCGCTGGTAGACTCTACGAACCGAAAAACGGCTCAGATTCAGTTGCCGGGCGACATCACACTGCCGCACCCCTGCTTGCAGTAGTGCAACCACTTGAGCGGCCTCATCAGCTGTAGTGTCCATTTTCCAGATGTTCTTTCTTCAGTAAAATCAGTGCGTGTGTCCCCTTCAACGGTTTAATAGCGAATGACCCACATTGAACCCGTGTTGACCTCTTTATACCCACAAAGTTAGCGCAACTCGCGACTCTCCCGAGCAGCAAAATTTCCTTAGAATTTTTGTGACCCTTTATTTGTTGCTTTAGGTTTTATTTGATAATGAAAAATAATGTTTTTTTATTAAGTTAATTAAGTAACCTTTTAAATAAAATTATAATTAATACGACTGCATGTGCATATCCAGAGTTAATGCCATTTGAACGTGATTTTCTTAGAGGTGCGATTTTTTTGACGCCGAGTGTATCTCAATTCTAAAATACTTAGAAAATTAGGAAAAAAAAACTATTTTGAAATAAATAACACACATTACGACTACATACTCAACCCAGAGGGCCGAAAAAGAAGCTCTTTTATTGAATGGATCTCCCATGGATCAGCTTCAATGGCGCAATGTCTGATACGCCATTATTTCCCGAGTTCTTAACCGATTTTAATATTTTTTGTGTGGAATCGAATCAACAGGTTAAGGACCAGATTGTGACGCAGCCCGAATTTTGAAATTCCCATCAAAACAAAAAAAAAACTTTTTTTAGGTATTACACTCCGCACCAATATGTGGTGCTAGCGTAGCTTTATGTTTAGCGACTGCATCGCCTAGTAATTGAAGCAAGCAAAGTGACTTCACGCTACGTTAATCTGCTTACAAATATATTTTTTTTAAACTAAATGCATAAAAACTACAGTCATAGTACTGAGTAGGGGTATGTTACACAGTTGACATATGACGTTACAGCACTGCTTAAATGATTAACTGCTGTGAATGAATAAGTAATAAAGATATCTCCTTAAATATTTACAAGTGTGTACAAAAATTGAATTGGTCTAATTAAGTATAACAGTTTAAACAAACATATTGTTACACTATAATTTCAGTTAATATTTTATACTGAAATATTAAATGTCTCTACTCTGTTCTGTCTGTGGGATTTGAGTCGCTTTAATTATCTGATAACCCATATCGTTAATTTATTACAAATAAAAATATTAAGGCCGCCCCCAATCCGTACTCTTTTACCAATCCGAAGGGCCTATGGTTCGTTATAAATGTATTTTTTTAACTATGCTTTACTACACTTTTACATAAAAATAATGATGACAATATATATATATATATATATATATATAATCTCATAGATAACATGGTACTATTTATGATAGTCTACCTCAACTTTATATATATATATATATATGACTGTGTCACATAACTATCTTTTCTCCATTGAATAATTAGTAAATGGCCTTATATACTCTTATAGTATTCGTTTTACTCTAATGAATTTGAGTTAGTATTACAGGTACAACAAAATATATATATATTATCTAAGCTCTATGCGGACGACACAAAAATCTTATGTTATTCTTAACCAATTTACTCATTTAAATTAATCATCATCATCATTCATCTCATCTCAACTAGTGTAGCACGAAGAACGTTGAGGTAATAAACCACTCAAATCAGTAATAGTCAAGTATTCTATATTTATGTGTGTTGTTGCATCTGATCACTGATGTTGCATGTAAATATATAAAAGGCTTTGTCCTGGCTGACATGCAAGGCATAGCTGAAATCGCTAAACCTAGAGGATTTAGAGGATTTGTCTACAAACATTTCAATCGCGGAGATGGGTTTACGGTTATTGGTATCGAGTGTAATAAAAGAAGATGGAGGGTAAACCGATACGTTTGTCTATAGCATCCACTCGCAAAAAGTGATTCAGTTCTTCCGTGACGATGGCGCATACAACTGCGCTAAAATATAGCAGCCTCCAAAATAATAAAAGCATGCCATTATGATTATCATTACTAGTGACCATGAAAGTTTAAAACAATATATATTAAATAAATTATACCTAGTCCTTCCATAAGTTCGATTAAAAATTAAAATGCATTTTATTTTTATGAAGTAATATAATATTACTAAAACTTATATGTACATATTTATTAAAGTCTCCGCAAAAACTAAAAAAATATTCCACTCGAAACGGCCTCCTTTGGCTTTTATAAAGGCTTTTAATCTGTCTGGCCACGAATCTATGGATTTACGCACTGTTTCCATAGGAAATTTCGCCACTGCTTGCTCCAGAGATTTTTTAAGAGGCTCGATGTCACCGCGTCCTTTAGAGCAGGTCATGTCCTCTAAAATTTACCATAACTTTTAGTGTTAAGGGTTGACGTCTGAGCTAGATGAGGGCCAGTCTTCAGTTCTTATAAAGTCCGGAACGTTTGTTTCAAGCCAGGTTTGGGTAGTTCTTGCCTTGTGACCAGGTGCAGAGTCCTGCTGGATAGTCCACGGTACATTTAAAAAAATGCATTGCTGAGATTTCACAACATGATCCAAGACTTTCTCTTGATACACTTTGGCTGAAGTTTTCACTCTTTTTTCACAAAAATGTGGTTTTGTGACGCTTTGATAAGACCTACGGAACCATCATGACCACGTGTACCTTTCCAACCACTTGAGCAGCTTCTTTAGAACTGTGAGCGTACACTTTATCATTTTGATTATTGTAGTACTCTTCAATCGTGAAATGTTTTTCATCATTAAGAGGATATTTCTGTGTTTTTCACCTGCATATCGTGACAGAAGGCATTTTGATCGATCCACTGTCTTTAATTGTAAAAATTGATATAGGCATGTATATCGACTATTAGCACCGAGCTTCAAGTCTTGTTTTATAATAAACGACAGAGTAAGTGACAGTATCAGATAAGATTTATTGCTTCCTAATGGGGTTTCGATGAATTCTGGCTTTAACAGCATTAACAGCCTTTGTAGTTCTAACAGCACCCCGATCTTTAATGGTATTTGACAGAAGAAGTGTTATTGTACTGTTAAAGTACGATTTACGAACATACGGCTGATACTAAGCTTTTGAAGTGTCTGGAATATGACCGACGGCTTCATACACTTTGTGCAAGACGATCACTGTAACCCTATTTTCTTTAACAGCCCATTCCATATTGTAATTTGATAAACGAAAGAAGTTTTTAAAATAATAAACGCGTTCCAAATTCAAAATAATGAAATGAAAAAAAGGTTATATGTAACAGTATTTATGGCCAGACTTGTTAATAGTTTTAAAACTTTGTATTAACTTCCAATTCATATCTCCACGCATTTCTAAGAAAGAGGGTATTGACAAATAGATGGATAACATGGTGATCCTATAAGAATCCTTTTTATCCTTTTGAAGTATGGAAAAATACCGATTGCCTGGTCACGGGTTCGGGTCAGGCAGTGTTATTGAGTTTTTCTGTCCTTTAAACGTTTCATCTTGATACACCGCTTGCTAGCCGATTTATCAACGATAATTCGATAATAGATGCTTACTTCTGAATTCCCCGCTACGAAGTCGCTAGTAAACGTTAGTTAGATAATATATTCATATTACTGAAGTGGTATATAGGGAAACTACTTGTGTGTGAAGAGGGGTGGAGGAACAAACTCAGGATTAAGATGATTGAAAATCACATATTATATTGAAATAGTATACAGAGAATAAAGCCTGAGTTTGTAACATATCCTGTGGTCTTTCACAAAATATTAATCCTGAGAAGATTCAAGGAGATTAAATAAATCCGATCATTATATTGGTAGCTGAAATCTATTTGATGTACGCTTCAGTTCTCTGAATCTCCTATACAATCCCATGGTTTATTTCATTTGTATTATACGTAATGTTATCGATTGAGGTCTTATGTATCGATTTAATATTAATATTAATCTCTTATTTAATTACCAGTTACGCCTATTTCAGACTGTATTGTTTTTAAAAATGAAAATCCTAAATCAGAATCCTAAGTCAGAACTAGCTGACTTTTGTAATAACCGCAAAAGCAGCATTAAAACCAAGGCCTTTATAATTAAAGCATTCCCTACAAGTGTTATGGAAAAGATGAAATACGACCGAAATGTCAGCAATATAAATGAAGGTTAATGCAACACAATTTATTTGCATTAAACGCCTTCTTTTCCTCGTAGTCATTTTTGCCGGTTTAACTTTGCTTGAAATGTCCTAAATACTTACATCTTTACAAAATATAAAATTACTGAAAGTGACAACCCTCATTACTATAATGACATCGGTTCTATGACAAAAGAACAGTGAGAACAAAAGGGACAAGTGGTTGGTACTTTTAGGTTTTTTTGTTATCATTTATTCTTGTCGCATGTTTATTATACGGTGTACAACACGATGAAAGTTAAATTTTTTTATAAGCATATTAACAAAAACTTATCATGTAAAGCTAAACATTTGTGATTTCACGTCCCTATTTGTTTTTTAGAATAGGTAACCGCTTCACGCCTAATATTCGTCGTATCCCAAGAAAACTGCCCTAATGATCATTAGGTCTTTTTTATTTTATTTCATTTTTATATTCTTCATTCGTTTAGGCATCTTTTAGTCCAATAAAAGTCTAAAAAAGATTAAAACTTTTCTTGATATTCAAATTAATTGTAAAGCCACAATTACATGACCGAAAAACATTACGTAAAAAAAAGACACTGCTGATGTTAGGGCCATCTTTTCGGACTAAAACTGTTTGGGTGCGGGGCGGACGGGAGTCGCGAGCGCCACTCGGTCAGTACTCCGCGGACCGCTATTGTGAGTGCATTTGTTGTTCGTATTATAGTCAATAAGTTTTTTTATTATTGATAACAGATAGTGATTAGTGAATAACTCAATAATGAGACGACGTGGTCAAAAACTATTGGACATGGTGGCAAAAAATGATAAGGCTGAGAAAAAAAATGCCTTGAAAGATTCAACGAGTAAGTAAATTACAACATTAGGTACAATTTTATTGACAACCACATATTTTGATATCGAATTATGAATTACTTCCGTATTTTATCTATATCAAATTGCTTACTTGTAATAAAAAAATGCTTCTAGTTTATGTACTCTTATAATACTCGTAAAACGCAGAACAAGGCCCTTATGTTGATTGTGGCCTTTTTCTGCGGAATTGAAAAATGCAAATGTATGGAACATTAGAAGCTGCAATGGCGTTAGTGTCTTTATTCTACATCAAAATATTTGTTTTGTTTTAATTTATGAGTTTTGTTTATGTTAATAAGGTTATTTACTATCTTTTAAATAGCAAACGAAAGGCATATCAGATCACTATGCAATTTTATATAATTTATTAAAAATTAACACGTCATTTTAACAATTTTTTTACATACTTACATTATTGCACACAAATTATAAAATATTACCATAGTTGTAAAATTTCGTACACATAGGTGGACTTATCTCTGGTAGGGATATCTCCCATCCAACCTGTGTGTGTATTGTAAATGAAACAGACAGTGGGCATATAATAGAATAAACAATATAAAGTCCATTAAGGTTGTTTTGTTCTTTTGTTTCATAATGTGAGGCAAAATCCTTGTTTATACATTTGCAATATCCTTGCATGAGACTACATTTTTTTCATTCTGATGGTTGTCTTTATACACAGTTATTATTTTCAGATGTTACACTCAATAAAAGTACTCGTATTGATTCTCCCGTGCCACCGGGCTGTGAAGAAGAGATCAAGTTCTTACTGCAAATTGAATCAGAAGAATTTTTAGAATTAAACAATAATAATTATTTGCACGACCTACTTGTAACTATAGAAGAAGAAACCGAACACGTAGAAGAAGAAGGAATAGCACAAAAAACTAAAGAAAAAGATGCAGTACAAGAAAAAAGTAACGATGTGCTATTATCACCATTGAATAATGTTGTAGAATTAACCATTACTGAGGAAATTATAGCACAAGAAAAAAGGATAGAAGTACAAAGTAAAAATGGTATACTATCATCACCAAGAAATATTTTTGAAGGGTTAGAGGTTCTTGAGAAGGAAAGTATAGTTTCAGAAGCTGCCAATTCAACTATTGACTGCCCTATGAGTCAAAACTTATCAATTTTGACGAATGATTTAGATTTTAACAGTCCAACGTCAAGCTTTACGATTCCATCTCCATTATCGTCCGCTGTTACCTCCCCGGCAGGTTCTCCTTTAGACTGTTCTGAAAAACGGCGTTCTGGTAAGATTCGTACACGAAATTATTCTGAATGGAAAGATCTTAAAAGAAAAGCTTTAAAAAATTCAGGAAAACCATTTATTAATAAAATGGGAAAAGCAGTTTCCGGCAAAAAAATTAAAGAGCCCTGCAGCTGTCCTAAGAAATGTTTTCAAAAACTAGAAGAAAGTTGCAGGGAACATGTCTTCAACTGTTTTTGGGATCTTGGAAGTCATGAGAAACAATGGGACTTTATTCTGAAATTCACTAGGTGCCACAAACCAAAACGCATTAAAACAGAAGGCCCAAATAGAACACAAACACGGGTTTATACTTTACCCATTAACAAAACGGAGACAGTTCAAGTCTGTCGCAAAATGTTTTTGAACACTCTATCGATTAGTGAAAAAACTATACGCACCGCATTCAAAAAACTTGATAAATCGACGAACGAACATCGCTTAAGTGACTTGAGAGGCAGACATCTTAACCGGCCGAAGAAAATAAAAGAAGCTGTAATCGATAGTGTGAAAAATCATATTGATTCTCTGGTGCCTGTTGAATCGCACTATTGCCGCAAAAACAATACAAAAAAATATTTGGACGGGCAACTGTCGTACAAACGTTTGCATAACTTATACAAAGAATGGTTTTTGCATGAAAACTATGACTGTGAAATGGCTTCACTTCGTCAGTATCAAGATACTGTGAATAAAAATTTTAATATTGCTTTTTACTACCCAAAAAAAGATCAATGCGATAAGTGTCATGCTTTCCTATGTAACAAAGAATTAACTGAGACACAAAAGCATGAGCAAGAACTACACATGCAGCGTAAAAATTTGGGTAGGACTGTTAAAGCGGCAGACAAAGCTGAAGCCGAAAGAAACAGCAGTATAACAGTAGCAACTTTTGATATGCAAAAAATTTTGACTTGTCCTTTTGGAAACGTAAGCATTTTTTATTATAAGAGGAAACTAAACCTTTACAACTTTACTGTTTATGATGTGGCACAAAAACGTGGTTACTGCTACATGTGGACAGAAGTGTTTGGTAGAAAGGGGGCAAACGAAATAAGCAGTGGCTTAAACTTGTTTATAAAGACGAAGATTGATGATGGTGCTAAAAATTTTAGATTTTGGTCGGATAATTGCTCTGGTCAAAACCGTAATCGTATAGTTTTTGCATTTTATCAGCATGTACTTGAAAAGTTCAATATAGAAAGTATAACCCATCGGTTCCTTGAAGTTGGGCACACACAAAATGAGGGAGACAGTGTCCATTCTGTTATAGAAGGAGCTTCAAACAAAAAGACTTTATATACTCCCGATCAATGGATCAATCTTATCAGATGGGCAAAAACTTCAGGTGAAGCATATAGAGTTAAGGAAATGGGTTTGGCAGATATTTTTAACTATCGATCATTATTAAATGGGAAAAATTGGACTAAAAATGATGACGGAGAAAAAGTGGTATGGAGTAAGGTTAAAGAAGTGCATATTACCAAAGAAAATTATAATGTAATAAAATATAAATATGATCTAAATGAAGAATATAAAACAATAACAACATTAAAAAAAAGTAGAAGAGGAACGAAAATAATACCGGAATCAGAAGTCCAACTAGCTAATACGACTCCTATCAAAGTTAAATATGATAAATACAAAGACTTGGTCTCTATGTGTGACTCAAAAATAATCCCAGATGAATTTCATTCATTTTTTCGAGGATTGCCGTATGAACAAATACCGTCAGGGAATAATAACAATCTAGAAAGTACTGATGATGAAGATGATTACTGAGTTAAACCTAAAATCGAAAACATAAGATATTTGGTATAGATGCCTGATGGGGATAAGACTGATTCAATAATAATCAAAGAGGTTAGATTTTGTTTTTGCAATATTAATATTAAAAAGATAATTTACAATTAAGAAGTAGCTAATCATGTTTTTGTTATTTACTTATTTTCTATGTGAAGTAAATTTTATTATTTGATCTCAATTAGTTAAAGCGTTTAATATTAATATGTGAAGAACAGTATTTTAGTTTTGTTTATTTTTTGTTTATTATTACGTAATTACATTTGCTTTAAAGTCTGAGTGGTAAATAATATTTTATAGTGCAACCCTCTTTTTTAAGCTAGAATTTTATTTGAAAATAAACAAACATATCTTAAAATATCTTTTTTTATTTTAATAAGGACTGTAAGTATTTTATATAAAATTATATTTAATAACCTGATTGTTTCTTGAGCAATAGAAATGATGAAAAAGCATTTATAATATTTTGAAATGACCCAATGGCGGTTGTGGCCATAATATTTCCGACGAAAAAGGTTACAATATACCTTAATCCCATGCGGAGTGCTTTCTAGTTAAAATACAACGGCGAATAGGGAATTAAGGGACATAACTATTTAAAAAGTCATTATTATTACCAAAAAAATGACTCAGGCCAACAACAAGATGATAATGCACGTAGTTAAAACAAAACAATACCAACTTATTAATTATGTTTTTAAATAAACACAAAAAAGCTTCTCCTGAAAAGTTGCTGTTTGGTAATTACGCCCCTTTTCGTGGGATACGACGATATTAAGCATCTAGGATGTGACATTCTTGCCTAGAAGACACCTTTTTACTCGTGATTTGAAGGCCTCTAAATTTTATTTGTGAGGAAACACAAACTAAGGCAAAGAGTTCCACTGTTTAGCGGTATGCACAAATTGTAACCAAAACGCTTAGTGCAACTCTTTGGTATATCAACCGCATATCGGTGGCGCCTATTTGTAAGTCTGGTTTTCCGATAAATAAATGGAGTCACGGAACAAGGCTGTGCAATTATGCTGCATACTCTCCAAAATGTATCCTATAAAAACGGATAAGCTAGCTACGTTCTGCCTATGCTCAAAGCTTTTGAGCTTTTTACAAAAAAGATCATTATAGCCCATGAACTTGGCCCACTTCTCAATAAACCCGAGCGTCTGGCACTGGTATTGGGCGGAACAGTCCTATAAAAATAAGAACAGTACTCCATACGCGATCGAACTTGCGCTTGGTAAAGATTGAGCAACTGTTCCGGGGTGAAGTACCTTCTCACATGTGTGTCACCAGTACACATGAACTTTAAATACTACAGTATTAGACTGTATTACTTATAAATCATGTTAATAATAAGGTCCAATAAAGCAACCCTACAAAAAATATTTAAAAGTTAACCTGACCTGACCCCTCGATAAGCTTTTTTAAGGTCGTTTTATATCTCGTGAGCTCCAGGAGAATACGGGCCCATTCTTTCAGCAAGCATTTAAAATATATAGTTCGTGCTTTTGTTGCTTGAGGTTTTTTTTTACCGTGAATAGGTAAGCGCTTCACCACTATCTCACCTGATGGTAAGCGACGATGCGATCTAGGATGTGACGAGCATGCCTAGAAAATACTTACGGTGACTTAAAGACCCCTAAATTGAATTTATCAGGAAACATAGACTCGGGCAAAGAGTTCCACGCCAGTTGCGTCCTGTATTATAAGCCATCACATGTACCTCAGAACAAAAGTCATACCCTCAGATCTCTTGCCAGTGTCCATTTCGCTCCAAAATGGCTGGTGCAATCGCGGTAACAGGTGTAAGCACACTTTAATTATTTTTACAATATTTCTTTATAGCAATAATATGGTATAAAGCCATCCCAAAATAAAGAGGTTCTTTGTGAAAATGTCCAAATATGGAAAGCTAATCTGTATTTGGATGAGCATCTTCAGCCATTTTTTATTTAGGTTCACGTGCGAACGTTCCTGTTCTTACTTTGCATATTAATATGATTGCAAATTTAACCATCAAATTTTATTAAACAAACCTCAGTAAAAGATAGGGCTACTTCAATTTAGTTGCTAGTATTATTTCCCGTCATTTAAGAAAAATATTTAAAACAAAACTATACTAGCCAGCCTCGTATGTTACTCGTATTAGGGATGGGTTATTTTAAAATCGCTGTAAAATCATGTATTTTACAGCGGCCTTTAAACATCACAGCCGGTGTGTTTGGTGAAAGGGCACGGTATAGTACTATGACTATGACACGTAAAAAATTCTTCTATGTCACACTATGAACGTCTTCATAGTTCTTAATAATAGTAAAGTTTTTGATCTACGAACACAACTAGTTTGTGTGAGCACATGTAGTTTATTAAATAAAAAGTTATGCCTAAATTGATTTATTAAATTGATTACGCCTAAATTAAGAGAATTTTTAGCGTTCTATTAGTAAAGTAGATATTATGTTAATTATATATATACTAGCTAACCCGGCAAACGTTTATTTGCCATGTATATTATTTCTAGAAAAAGTTTTGAATTAATTAATAAAAAATAGGGGTTGATGGTAGAGGGGTGAAAATTTAGGGTTGTATGTATTTTTGTATGTTGTATCATAAAAAATAGAAACTAAAAATTATGTCTAAAAAATAAAAAAATAAATTTAGGGGTGGACTACCCCTAACATTTAGGGGGATGAAAAATAGATGTTGGCCGATTCTCAGACCTACTCAATACGCTCACAAAATTTCATGAAACTGTGACACGAGAATTTTATATATAAGATATATATATATATATAAGATATATATATATATATATATATATATATATATATATATATATATATATATATATATATAAATTTCATTGAGTTTGAAATACATCGCTAAAACAAAAACAACTCCTCTAATGACGTCTTAAATTAATAAACGGTTTTTTACACTAGATTATCAATAAATACCCGAAATTCGTAATAAAACTTTTTGAACAAACTGAATTAACCAGTATCTACAGATTAATTGATTGTTGCAAAACTAATGGACACGAGGTACAGAACGCCTTAGTTCCAAGTTTGTGCAACGCACACAATGAGCTATCCTTCGCTCTGCTTCGCTTGTTCTTTAATTGCATTTTCATGCTAATTGATGGCGAACTAAAAACAACCAGGCGTCCAAGTGTGCAAGATTGATGTCTACTGAAATAAAGCAGCGAAACTGAAAATTTGTATTTACTGTATTACTGAACCAATTAAAATTTAAGTTTAAATATAATCTGATGTTTTCAATGTTAGAATAATAATCGCGTTTTTAGAAAGAAAAGGCATTTATTCTACCAATAGCACAGTAACTGAAAAATGAAATAACAAACCAAACATACATTTTCGCCGAAATAGAACCCGACATCAGATTTTGTCACAATTATGTGACGCTGATCTTTAGGTGGAGCCAGAGAATAGAGGCACTAGCCAAACAAAGAGCATAATAAGACTCCTGATTTAAAATTAACTTAAAGTTAATTTTAAATCAGGAGTCTTATTTCATCATAAATTTAAACTTAACTCTAAAACGTACAATGTTTATAATTGTAAATTAATATAAAAATAAAATAAAAACAAATCAACGACCATTTGACTACGAATAGTACGGTTAGTGTCAGAAGTAGATTAAGAAGGTAACTGTAACACACGTAGTATATACTTACTCATTCGTGTTTCTAATATCTGTACACTGCACCCGCTAGACTAGATAATGCTGTCCGGCACCTTGGGTCCTGTTACAGAAATGTCCATTGAGAAAAATAAGTTTAGGGGCTTAATATAATTATTACTGGGTAATTACGAGTATATGTTTTCTCTGACTTTACGAAGTTGTCGTTGACATTAAATGTCCGTTTCAACCGCGCGGCCACCTCATAATATTTGATGAAACTTTGCCAGGAATTAGTGCTAATTTGTTACTTTGCACACCTCTTTTCGTGAATTTGTTACAAAAAAAACTAAGACGCTATCACAAAAAATAGGTGGCCGCTAGAACCGCCACTTGCCGTAGTCATCGTCCGTGATTACACAGAAACTATATAATGCAGATAGACGAATGATGCATCAAAAGAAAGGTCTTAATTTGTTCAATTTGTTACAAAAATAAAAAACGTGAAAACGTACATAAACAAAAAGTTATGCAATATTTAGTTTTCAGGTTATGAGTAGGTAGGTATGTCACCATAAATATCAAATTAATAGAGGCTAATGTGTATGGATAATTAGTTACTAATTTGTTACAGCGAATAAACGTAAAAAAATACTAGAAAGTGGGTTCAATAATTTGTAAGAGTCGATTTTAGTTGGCCGCTCGGACGGCAATATGCCTAAAATACAATGGCATTTATCTCGTTATTAAAAGTAGGTTTAAGCTTAGTTAGAGTACTAGTCGACGGGTAACGTAACCTAGTTTAGATAAATATGGCGAATATAACTGCAGCATTCATATTTTAGAAAATATTTGCAAAAAACCGTAATATGAAACCGTATGAGAGTAGGGTGACTATGAATATATTAGTACAAAGGCATGTTTTTAATGTTGTACTCTGTTTGAAGGAATATGCAGTTTTGCAGCCATATTGATGTCTATTGTTCTTAATTCTTTAAAGTATTTACTGATAAGATTTTCGTTTCATTGACATTCCGCAGGTGTTTTATGATGGCCACGATTCCCGAAAAAGGATCTCTTTTGTTTCCAAATTATTGTTAAAAATATTTGTCGGAAGGGGTTTAAAAAGCAATTATTGTCCGTTGTGAATATTGTCTGTCATTATTGTGCTGGATTTTGAAGTGTGTGCTCGTACGTATTTAATTCCCGTGATTTTCATACTACTAAGTTACAATTATCAGTAAATCCAGAAGTGTCTAAAAGTGCTTAGCTATGAGTTGTGCCCACTTATATGATTTGTTAATATAGAAGTCACCACCAAAAAGTGTATTGCAGAGGGATCCAAATTGACTACGGTAAGTTTGATTTTTACAATTTTATGATGACGTGAATAAAGTTATTACTTTATTGCGACAGCTGTTTTCGTGACGTGTAAGTATATGACATTAAGGCCATTTTGTCATACTTACGTCAATTTAAGTGAAGTTGTGGGTTGGATCTTTACCATGTAAATACGTCCAATTATATGTTCTTGTTAACATATTGGTGCCTTAATAAAAGAAAATTTTACAGTAGCCATGCGATCCAAGCCGATGCCGTTGCGCCGCAACTGGCCCGTGCCCCCACGCGCTCTATGTGATTGTGTGTGGAGTTCTATTCCTTTGGATGCAACTAATCGTAATATTTCTCCTTCAATACCAGCCGGCCGTAAACGCCCGCGTTATTTAAACGTTGGTTGCATATACATATTTGTTTTTCTTTCATTATTTTTTTCTATTTTTTATTCCATGACAATTGAAACATGATGGCTGTGTAACTGTTGTCTACATGTTGAGCTATCAAATGACACCTTTTTAATGCTGATTATTTACATGGGTAGTGGTGGTCGAATTATTTTGAGAGCCCAGGTCTTGGTTATCAAGAAAACAAAATGGCGGCCGTCAGAGCCAAAAATGCCAAATATTTCACATCATTAAAGGCTCCGACACTGGTGACGGGACACATTGTATACATAGGATAGATAGATAATAGCTTAATTTCTTACTCCACTCACACTAACATTATTAACAGAAATACTATAAGCATATTTTAAAGCAAATATCAAAAATGGTAATATAAAGTATGTCTTAACTTAAAATGTATTTATATAAGCACTCTCCCTAAAAAAATAAGATATGAATATCGAAAATTCCAATAATCATAGTCACCCTACTCTCATGCGGTTTCATATTACCGTTTTTTGCAAATATTTTCTAAAATATGAATGCTGCAGTTATATTCGCCATATTTATCTAAACTAGGTTACGTTACCCGTCGACTAGTACTCTAACTAAGCTTAAACCTACTTTTAATAACGAGATAAATGCCATTGTATTTTAGGCATATTGCCGTCCGAGCGGCCAACTAAAATCGACTCTAACAAATTATTGAACCCACTTTCTAGTATTTTTTTACGTTTATTCGCTGTAACAAATTAGTAACTAATTATCCATACACATTAGCCTCTATTAATTTGATATTTATGGTGACATACCTACCTACTCATAACCTGAAAACTAAATATTGCATAACTTTTTGTTTATGTACGTTTTCACGTTTTTTATTTTTGTAACAAATTGAACAAATTAAGACCTTTCTTTTGATGCATCATTCGTCTATCTGCATTATATAGTTTCTGTGTAATCACGGACGATGACTACGGCAAGTGGCGGTTCTAGCGGCCACCTATTTTTTGTGATAGCGTCTTAGTTTTTTTTGTAACAAATTCACGAAAAGAGGTGTGTAAAGTAACAAATTAGCACTAATTCCTGGCAAAGTTTCATCAAATATTATGAGGTGGCCGCGCGGTTGAAACGGACATGACATTAATACACTAACGTTTGGCTAAATTTAGCGTTCAGGACAATGACCGTGTGTGGAATGCATTTCTATTGAAATAAACTCAACGATTCTTCTGGATATCCAGCAATAGGGTCTAAGATGCTTTAAACAAACAATGCACCAGGTAACCTAGACGCACTACAGCGGTACATAGCTGAGGCTAAAAGTATCTGTCTCGAACTCCTAGTAATACAACTAAGATTTGGATACCCCAGCGATTCTATTTCCATAACATAAATTGTTAATTATACTTAAATCCAATAAAATTATGCTTTACTTACTCACTTAGTACATTGGTATCATATTGTAAGAAAATACAATGAGGCTAGCGTATATAAATGGATAAACAACCCAAAATAAATAAAGAGAAAGAAAAATGTTTGGATACCCTAGAGATGATGCTATGCGTCTAAACATAATCTGTTTCTCCTAACTTGTCCTATTTGATAAACAATCTTGACACTCCTTTTCACTGAAAATGCAGCATTAAAAATCAACTGATAACTAGATTCAATAGATTTCAGTCTATATTAACGATTTATTGTAATATGTTATTGACTTTGTAATTATTTTATTTTAAATGGGTGATTTTGTTAAAGTTGTGCCAAGATTGTTTAGACTTTACGGTGACTAGCTATGTCCGGGTTTAGGTCCATTTTATGGATTTCACCACAAAAATTGATATGTATTTAATGACAATAATGTGGCTCAACTATTAAATTCATAACTTATAGAGATATACATTCGTACAAAAAATTAATGTATGTAAGTACGAAACAATTTTCATTTGGATAACGAAATCCTAAAACAGTAAAACGGCTCCGTTTTATTTTCCCAAGGGAACTGTAAAAAACAATTTCAGCCTTGATTTTCATAAACGTTTTACGAGCGTTTTTTTTCATATCCATTGTCCGTAACGCGACGTTTCTAGACACATCGTTTGCCCAAGTACGAGCACGGGTGCACAGGAAGGTATTTGTCGCGCCCGTTGTCGCTCGCGCCTTTCAACTCCATGATTAATGACATGTTATTTTTCATTGAAACAGCTGCCACGTATTTTTTCTACTCGAGTGTTCTGTTCCATAACGCGGTCCTATTAGTCACGCTTCCGATGCCTCCGGATGCGAATTCCAAAGATGTTTATGATTTTCTCCACATTTGATGAAGTTTGTTTTATAAAACTTAAATTACATAAATTTTGTATGCATGTTTCGTTGATGTTTTTTTAAATCAAGTATTTATGTATGTTTGTATGTAAATTATGAACGGCATTGTAATTATTTTTGCATATTTTATAAAACATGAAAAAAAAACTTATAACTAAGAGACCATTGCTGCGGACCGTTTTATGTTTGGTATTAATATTAGTAGCTTTGGTGAAAAAAACTTACCCCTATGAGCCGGGACCTATCCAATTTGAGCTACACCTTTTATTATATTGCGAGTTGTTAATATACTCACAAAAATACTATTATACTTCAATCTAGATAAGACTGTTCTGACTGAAAGTTGGTAATAATGGAAAAAGTTCCCGTTGCACATTATTTAGGATAATAACGGTTAATAGTGAAGTGAGTAGTTATTATAATAATTTATACAATTCAGTATTTCACCATTAGGCATGCAAAAAGTTACAAACATTTATATATTGACTACTTATAGGTTTAAAACTAAGTCAGATAAATTAATCAAAGTATATAGTTTGACAGTTACAATCAAAATATAATAAAGTCGCAAGCGTTATTTCATAAAACATCTGTTATCTTAAAATATTAAAATACTCTGACACTGTAATAAGAAATATCACTACAACATCTCTTTCAATTTGTATCTAAATATATTGGAGCTCTCAATTTGTTTAATTTGCAGCGCTATTCTATTATATACTTAGTTCATCATACATAGTACACTGTTATTCATGAGCCATTTCTTGTTACGTGTGATACAATGTTAACTTTTGAGTCTAGAAGTGTTTAATCTTTCATATAAGTCGAAATTGGTCCTTTTTATATACAGAAATTTCATATATGTGAACGGAAATGTATGTAATCCGTCATTGTATACAATTGCACAGAAATGTGTGAAATAAAATGTATTATACACATTTCTTAGGAAATCTATATATTTCCTAAATAGCAATCGGAAATGTAAAACATTTGAGATATTGCTGGGTACGTGGGGACAGCGGGACGAGGGGAGGGTATTGCTTTAGGTTAGGTTAGGTTAGGTTATAAGAATAATATAAGTTGATTTTGTGATACGTTAAAAGTTAATAGATAGTTGATTTTTGAAGCATTTATTAGTAAGATAATATGAACATATTATATTTTACGGTATGACTGTCACCCGATTGTCTCAATGAGTGCTATTATAAAAAATATTATTCTCATTTTACCAACGTGTGTTATTACAGGAAGCATTTATTTCATAAATTTCCTAATACGACATAGGAATTATATACAATTCCGAGGAAATTTACACATTTCCTAGGATATCGCTGGTTTGCGAGAATAGCGACGGAACCAAAAAGTTTTAATATTATAGAATGAAGTTTTTAAATTTCTTATTACATCTTTTATTGCATACCAAAAATGTAATTGTATCTCTTTCGAGCGAATGGTGGCGCAATATCTGCGTTGGGTCTCTGTTCACCATAAAATATCAAAGATTTAAAATCGTTTGGCATATTTAGTTCCAATTGACAGATTTTTGAGTTGCGTCCATATTCTCGCAAACCAGCGATATGTATTATACAGAATTACCTTTTCTATTTTATTTAATAGAATCAGGCGTTACTTGGCGGTAGTCCAATTTTACATTTTTAAATTTTTATTTTACTAATTTTCTATTTTAAGTTGATAGTAATCAATAGTTCTAAAAAAGTAAAAGAATGTCAATAATAACTTTGTACAGTATTAAGATGATTTTACAAATAATGTGTAAATATTTGCATTTTATTGGGCCACATTAATTGTTAATGATTTTGGCGATTTTAACTAATTTCCGTTCATGTGTTCAATTTACAAAAATACAATATATGGGTTGTAAATGTGATATAATAATAAAGAAAACGCAATTAAATTAAGTATCTCTGCATGTTAAACAATAAGTTGATTCATTGTGATGATATTAATGTTCAAGGATCTATTACGAATTGTACTTGACTTTTGTTCTATAAATAGATTTTAAAAGCGCCATTTATATTAAAGTTTTGTTTTGACGATGAACCATGATGCGGGGCGTACCTTATTATAACAATGGCTATGGTTAATATTAATTTGGACCATATTTTTTAACAAATTGTTTATTCTTATCCAAAATTCTTAACAAATTAATTTAGTGCATTATATAAATAAGATCGCATTGAAAATGCATAAAATATATAAAAATTATAAATTTATATAATAATGTCAGTATTATAAATATACTTTTATTTGAACAAAATCGTCAGTAGATTGACTTTTTCAAGAAAATCATTTATTTATTATTATCAACATAATCAAATGCTTTTGTATAGTACAGATTTTTGTACTTATTCAGCACAACAATACAACCGGAATATACTCGCGAGCAATCAAATCGACTCAACACATACGTTACCACATGACGATGTATTTCTCAAAAAATGTTTAATTTATTTGTATTATTTATACCTACATCGTTTGAAAGCTCAAAACATAATCTTTAAATTAATATCAATATATAACAAAATTGACTGTATTTTCTTATTCCCAAAATTTAAATGCCCGTAAATAAAAATACCCAATACTATCAATTTGCGCTACTACCACCCCTTATAAAATCCACCCCAACAGGTTCACCTTCACGCCGCCCCTCTCTAGAGGGGCGGTCTCCTCAGACGAAGGCTTCTGACCCTTCCCGGGTACAACTTAATTTAAGTTGGTGTTTAGTCAGTACGAGACTGACATAACTTCGAAGCTGGGCCGGAGTATCCATAGAGGATTCACCACTCCTCCCTCCCCCGAGTCCGCTAGGGGCGCAAAAAAAAGTTCACCTTATCATTCGCTTATCAGAAATTAACCTCTACACATCTCCGCAAATTACAGCCATTGTTTTGACATCATTATGGACACCACGCCTGAAGAAGCCGTTCAAGTTGTTGCACTTTTGCAACAAGGATTGAATCAGCGTCAAGAACCAACCGCCACCGATCCACTTCAGAAAAAGATGACCGACTTTAATCAATCGGCATCTTACCGGTGTTGACGTGCAGCTAGAATTGAGACGTGTTTGAGGGGTGACTGTGTCAGCGAGTGGACAGTAAGAAAACGTCTGAGAGAAGCCGACCTCACTCCAAAACAGCCTGCCACAGCCCGAAATTGCAAGCCACCGACAAGCGCAGCTTCAATTTGTTTGTTCAAACGTCTCGATTAGACTATTGACTAATGACTGCAGAATGTGTCTGCATGGTAATGATAGAAGAGCCAGAATCTACAGGTGTCCTGAAGAACGCTTTGCGCAGTGCTGTTTTGCTAAAACAGTAGCATACGGAAGCGGCTCCCGCATAATGTGATTTGACGAGCGTTTGGTGCAACGGTAGCGGTGCCTTTCGCACCGATGGTCCTGGGTTCGGTCCGGGAATAGGCAAATGTTTGTATGATGAATACGAACATTTGTACCGCAATCATGGGTATTAATACATATTTCTATACATTTTACATATGTATGTATATCCGTTACCCTAGTATCCATAACACAAGCCTTACAGTGCTCACTTTAGGCTAGGCTAACTGGTGTCAATATAAGAAATACTATTAATATTATATTATTTATATGTATAAAAACAAAAAAAAATATGGGCCGGTATTTCGTTGGAAGGAAAAACTGAACTCGTTTTCGTGCCTGGGCCGAGAATGAGTACTCACAGGTGATTGATATATTGCTGAAATTCTCCAGGACCACGTTGTGCCTTACGAAGGATTTGTCGGCGTCAAATTCTTGTTGATATACGACAGTGCCCGGTGTCACACGTCGCGTCTTACTCAGCGGTTCCTGGTCGACGTGGGAATACAGATTATGGACTGGCCTGCGCTCAGCCCGGACCTAAATAAAAAATCGCTTGCAATCTGTTATTAGGGCTAGGGGAGAGAACACCAAATATTGATAGCAATAAATTTTATTTCCTTTTTGTAAAAAAAAAATTTCATTTTGGAATTACAAAAAAGGATCACATTTCCTTAAATCCTTATTTTGCCACTGCTGTCATTCGAATGACATTATTTAAGAAAACACAATTAATATTGGCAATCATTTTTATAGAACGTTAATTGTTTCACGAAAATAAGTATATTTATATGCGCGTGATAGAAGGGGAGTAGGTTTTATTAAAATAAAGACAAACGTGTTACTCAGTACGCTCTCTATAATCAACTATTTATATTTATTTAACACGCGAGTGTATTTCTATCTTTTTTGCGGCTATAAATATATGTATGGCCATATTGATATTTTTATTTTCCTGAATTCATCAGCTATGAATAAACAGAATTCAGGTTTTTTCGTGTTTTTTCCTTTTTTCGGGATAACAATAAAGATCAACAAAACAAATTATCATTAATTTATTTTCTTTGTGGTATATTTCTAAGTATTCACGGAACTGTCTACTTTGATCAGTCCCAGCCTCCTCCTTCAAGGAGGAGGCTGCCGAGCGGGTGAGAGAAAACGATCCCTCAGCAGACCCGATCAGACGAAAAGGAACGGGAAGGAGCCAACGGCAATATGACCACCACCTCCCACTGAACATTACGGGAAATGGTGGGGTAAATTCGTAACCTCCCTATCCCCGCGGGGGCCTGCGGGGGCCGAGCTTGAGTGGCTCAACCTCTGCTTTGCACAGGCTTTCACTGACGCCGAGCGTCCCAAATGTCCCCGGACATTATCACCTTTCGTCTGGTGTCATTGCTTCGGCGAACTACCTATCGTCTGATGATGATGGGTGGTGAATGAGGGGATGTCGTGTTAACCTAACGAGCTTTTATCGTCAGGTAGGTCCGCAGGGGAGAGTCCCACATAACCCTACCGTCCACCCAATGGTATGGGGTATGTGAAACGCATTGTCTCCACGTAAAAAAAGCCCCAATTTTGATGGGGTGGGTGATGCAAATATAGTAAAAGATAAAATTAAAAAACATTGAAAAATATCAAGTTTAGTAATTTCTTATATAAATAATTAAGAATTTAAAATAGAAATCAACCAAGTCTTGATGATTACTGAATCAGTGATTACATATTACAAAATTCTTAATTTAAACGTCAAATTGAAAATAATAAACAAAACTCTTAGGCTTGAAATCACTACAATTATTTAAAATGTTATGATAAACCAATATGTCTTTAAATAAAGTATACATATACTAAAAACTTCGGTAATAATAACCGCCGAAGTGTTTTAACGGTTCACGCCAAAAGTTGATTACTTTACATGTGTCGTACCTATCTGTTGATGTAAAAAATATTGCGATACTCGTAAATAGGAAGTGTTTCGATTCGAGCGCGATTTTATGAACCGAGCATTTAGCTGTTATAAACGTGTAACAATTTTTAACAAAATGTCATGCAATCACAAAATATTGTTGAAATTGTCGAAATATACTTTCCTAGTTACTGTTGTAAGATCTTTTAATTATATAATATGCAATTGTAAAATTTATTGATTAATATTAAAATGTATTTTACCATTTCTTTAGTAACAAATATATATGTGATTGTGACATGAAATATTGTCACTTCCGTTACCGTTTGGAATGTTGATAAATAGTTTGATAATATTACTTACATATAAAACTCGTATTATAGATATGTTTTATTTAGTAAACATAATTCTGTGAAATTAGTAAAATGTGGAAAAATTTAATTTTAAAGAAATGTGCAAATAGTTGCTTTTTGACTTTTGTCTGATTATGCTTTCAATCATTTTAAATACGTTCAGTACCATTAAATATTCATCAAACGATTATATTAATATCGCATGGTATTTCAAATATGTTTTATGTTAGTTTTCATTATAATACTAGAAGTGTATAAAAACGATGTACGATGACGATAGAGGGCGCCTTTTTGCTCCCGACTGTTAAAGCGAACGGAAAAAAACAATATAATTGCGTAATCGTTTCATTTGTTTTATTGCTACGCTGATTCTAATATTGTAATCTATATATATAAAAATGAAACCCGTTTTCCGTTGTCACGACATAACATGAAAACGGCTTGACCGATTTGGCTGATTTTTTTTTGTAGTTTTCTAATACTCTGTACAAGGTTCTTACGGAAAAAAATATAAAGAAAATCTCTCAGAAAGATTGAAAAATATAACGTAACGAATGTCAACGTCATTCAATTTAAAACAAAAAATCTGTGGTAATCTGTGACACCACATCGATAACCGCGCTGACAAATGTCAACGTCATTCAATTTAAAACAAAAAAATCTGTGGTAATCTGTGACAACACGTCCATAACCACGCTAACAATAATAGGATTCATTTTTATATGGAGGATATTATAGATTCCAGTTCAAATTGAATAGGTACTCATACATAAGATAGGTCAGCTATACAAAATAAAGTAGTGCATCAAAGCTACGCTAAGGCGGTACGAAGTTCGCCGGGTCAGCTAGTATAAGAATAAAATGAAGAAAATGAATAACGTTATATTTATTTAATTCAACATGAAATCGTACATAAGCCACTATTCTGCCGATGCAATCGAGAACAACGTCTTAAAATACCTTCAGAACCACGAAGGAACTCTAGATAAATTTTTGGTCACCCGTGCGATAACTGGCCCTCGCGAAAGTTGGTTGAGCGCTCCTGCAAAGGTTTTATTATAACTGTAATTGTTTTGAGTAGCAATATTTGGAAATTGTGACGGTAGTTTAAAAAGCGAATGTAATCCAATTATTGTGAAGTCCACACTGAACAAACGACTTTATAACTTACCGGAGACGGACTGACGGAGAAACAACTGAAGTAATCAGCTTAGTTCAGTTTCATCATCATATCAGCCAATAAACGTCCACTGCAGGACGGAGGCGTACGTCAAAAATGGGACGGTTTTAGTGTAGTTTCCAAGTTTGACAAGTGGATTGCAGATCACAGCCAAAGACCGATCAGAAGAAAGTTCAGAAATATTGCTTCCCATTCTGTGTTCTACGGGAGGTATTTGATAATTACCCCAAAAGACTAATGTGTTTAGAGTAATACAATTTCACAATACAATTTACAATACAATACAATTTCTTACAATAAAATATAAAAAATAGAATAGCAACTAATAACACATTTGATATTTGACTATAGACTATAGTCTATCCAGAAATATTTTATAAAATATTCCAGCCTCCGTTATGGCGGTGCTCACATAAATGTTTTAATTTCACGGTTTATGTAAAAAAAAAATCTTATGTTGTAATTGTATGTTCTAATACCATCATAGTTCCAGACTTCCGCAACAAATCAATCTTAACTCTTAACTTTAATGGAACAATTACAAAATCGACGAATTACCCCAGCAAGACTTTAACTTAATTTCCAATACGCGAAGTTTGAAAGCAATTTGAAACTAATATTTTATGGTAGGTAAATAGCTATTGTGATTACTTTATTTTAGTTTTGGTAACATTAATTAAATCCGTATTTTAAATATGTACGAGTATTATATGAATATTATATACGTAAACTATACTGTTATCTTGTTAACAATTTTAAGGTTTAAATACAAATACAATTGATGATATATGATTTGCAAAGTGTAAATAAATAAATGAACAGATTGAAAGAGTATACAATGTTGTCGAGGCAATGGTTGATCGTGTAACGAAACGTGAGAGCGACGTCTTTCATTTCCGCTGTCTGAGCAAGCTCTCCACTCTTCCTGGATGTAATAGGGTGTACCTGACATTTTATATGTATAGAACTTTTAGTCCTAATACTGCTCCATGTACGTTACTATGTTTTAACCGTGAAGTCAATTTGATCTTAAGATGTAAACAAATTTCTACGACGACGATCAGTAGTGCAAGTGGGTTGTGTAAGATAAATAATATATTTGGTTGAGACCAACATTAAGTATTTACGACATTCCATTTTGAGAGTTCAATAAAAAAGTGCCTGTGTAAGATCCGATACACAACTCGATAATCGCGCCTTATATGGTAATCAAACCCTAAGGAGTTAACTCCAAAAATTATAAATCTAGGTGTCTTCACATTTAAAACTTAACTCTCAGGGCCTAAGCTTTTTAGTATAGTATGTAATATATTAGTATTTTTTACATACTAGCTGTAAAGCTCTTTTTTGGTGATCATACATAAACCTTTTCTGGCATGCATACAACCACTTACCAAAGTCTCCTCACAATCCATCGCAAAAGCTCGAAAAGAGCTTTTACGAGAAATTAGTCTCGACACAGTAATTGATTTTATATAAGTATACGCTATTTTTTATATAAGTATATACTGCGAGTATACAGATTAACTTAAACTAGGGAATTTAGTGAGGGCCCTGAGGTATCCAGACCTTGACTTTGGAAGCTATTGTGTCCAGGCTGATCATAAGAATCCCTGGATAAAAGTTCCTCTATCCAGTTAGGCTTACATCCGTTGAGCTAAACGTTGGTAGATATAAATGATATTATATAAGACTGACCACCATCCAACGAGTCTAAGCTTCAGTCCAAGAGCTGTTGGATAACTGTGATACCCCGGACCAATAACTCTTTAACATTTTTTTTTTATTTATGTATCACCCCTAATATTTGCCAATATCTATGTGACGAACCTACAATAACCTTATTCAGTTTTATCTTATATAATATCATTCAAAATTTTTTTTTGTTATTAAACTTTCTTTAAACTATAAATTTGCCATATTATATATAGTTACAATTAAGTGATTGTTATTTTTCACATTATTTTTTTTTATTACTCCTAATTGGGATGTTTATCTGAAAATAACACTACAAACTAAACATAAATAAAGATGTTTTAATCTTTGTTATTTGAAGCTTATCAATAGTTCCGAATGCTTAGAAACTATGGATTTGATGCAACTGGAAAAGGAAATAATTACTATGCTGCCAAGCATGCAGTAGTATGTTCTCAACATTTGACGGAGAACGATTATATGGTTTGAACAGTCTGATAACAGGTATACGATGGTATTATTATTTAACGAGGTATACGATATAGGCGCAATACCTTGTAAATGTTAGCAGCACTATAGCATCGTTGTGATGATGATATTCATGATGATGATGTTCATCAGTCTTACAAGGATCTCTTTTTAAATTGTTCTTTTTGCTGTGAACTTGTATCGAACAAGTTAAGAGGTAACTAAAACTCAAATATGTCAACAACAGAAGAGTACTTAACTGTATCACCTATCTAAATGCGCTCGGCGAGGTGCGAGGTAATTATTACATGCTCAGATATACACAATAGCCAAAACAAAATTATAGGGGAAGGTATGATAAATCGTACCGGTCGTTATATCGTTCTACCAAGAGAGTTACTACTAAAAGCACCATTTTTCATTTTGGCAACACCAACGTATTGACGTTTTGACATAACTCATACTGACAGTTTGCTGCGTCTCCTTGCTTGATACGGTGTTAGTAAAGAATAATTTTTGTTTTTTGGTGTGTTTGTTACTTTTTTTAAGTTAATAAGATAAGCAATAACACGTTCAAAATATGCTGTTACTATTATTATGTTTATACTATTATTGCATAATTTCGAATCTCCACCTAAGCTCTTTTCACCCGTGCCAACGATGTGAAATAATACTTTGAGGTTAAAAAATGTGGTCGCATTTTCTTCAAATGGGGTTTGTTTGAAAGAACATACCGCTTACACGTTTCTAATTTGTAGCGGTACAATTAAGTCTACCGTAAATTTTTCTTTTATTTATGTGATTGTCGGGGTTCCGTAGTTCCGTTCTCAACTATCGTTTTCACAGCAGAAATTAACAAATATTTTATATTTCATAACTGAATTAAAGAACAGTTCAGTTTTTTGTCCCCTGTTAGTTTGTCTAAAAAATTTATTTAACTTTTAATTTTGTAGATAGATAAACCACATGAAAAAAGGAAATATTAGTCCTCCTTGTGGACCTAACCAAAGCACTACGAGATATTAAGTCTCATCAATTGGGACTTGATGAGTGCTCTAGGGGGTACAATATTCCAAAACCAAAAAACCAAAAAAAAACAAAGACAAAAAATTCAAAAACCACATGGCGAAATAATAAAAAAGCAAATGCCACAAAAAATGAAAAGGTGTTTCTTCTGAATCTGAAACCTTTGAAGAGGCTTTGGTGATTTTTAATGATGTTTCTGACGAAGATTTTAGATAAGATTACGATGATTATTGTGCTATATGTAATGGTAATTATTATGACTAAAAAGGACCTAAGGTTTGTGGATCCAGTGTGTAAGATGCCATAAGTGGCTTCATGACACTTGTAGTGATAATCCAGATGTTTGCCCGAAATGCCTCATATAGCTACAATTATAATGTTATTTTTGTAAACCTGTCTGTTCCTGTCTCACACCACATTCCATTCTGTATGCCTCAGAGTACACACCTGCCCATTTAACACATTTAATTGGTTCTCATACCAACATTTTAATAAGATTACTTTATCAGGTGGCAAACCTGCCCGCCGAAGCTTTCCCCACAGGATATCATAGGCGACCATGTCAAAAGCTCTATACTCTGTCCATTTCGATCTGAGACAAAAGGTAAACAAAGAATGTGTGGTTCTCAAACTTTTTTATCTAATTTTGGGATAAAAAATATGGTATATTTAATGGTGTTAATTTTTTATAATAAAATAGGAAAAGGAATACTTAAGTGTATATAAACACAAGCTATCATTGCTATTATCCAAATGATACTACTGATTTGAATTGAAATAAAACAATTAATTCAAAAGTAATTCAAATTATTATAATAGGCTAGTTATAATAGGCCCGCAATATTATTCCCATTATCTCGGCAGTCTTGTTCACGACATCATTTTTGTAAGGATATGAATCTTTGGACCAGCTTTCCTCTACGTACTATTTATGTTGTCCAGAAGTAAAAGTGCAAGCGATGCTTGGTCCAGGCTCACTCATTTTCACTGACAAAAACGATTTAATAACAAAAACTCATCAATAACAATATATTACAACGTAACACAACAATAAAACTTAACAAAAACGACAATTATAACAAATATTAACAAGAATCAACGAAACAATCAAGGAGATAACGCACTCGCACCAATAGTTGAACGAGAATAAAAAATGGCGGATATAATCCGGCTAAACCCGGAAGTCACTTAGTTCTACGTTATAGTATGTGATGGTTGTTCATCTTCATTTGGAAGTATTATAAATGCGTAAAAGTTTTAGAACACTATTCATTTTAGGTCTTTTTAATAGCAAATATATAGTAATCTAAACTTACGTTAAAAAATATACCTAACATCAATGTAAAAATTCTGAAAATTATTGAAGGTGACAAGTGATTCTTAGTTATCTTAATTTAAAAAGTTTGAATAATAAAATATTGAATAGTTGTATGTTTTTGATCAAACCTTTCGGCAATGAAGAAAATTGACATCTTAAAGAACCTTTTTTATGGTTTGTTTACCTTTTGTCTCAGGTCGAAATGGATAGAGTATAGAAAGGTCTAAAAAACACGCATACACGGGTGTGCGCCCGTTTGTGTAATAGCTGACGGTATGCTTCAGGCTCAGCATAGCACTTTCGGTCGAAAGCTTTCGTTTGTGATCAAACTGAAGATCATGAATTTTTAAATGGCAATCCAGCTGAGCATTCAGCACACCATCAAAGACTTTGGCCCCCGATAACAAAAACAGTGAAGAAATCCAGAATGACGTTTATATATTTTGTGTTGGTACTGCTTAAACAATATTTTTATCGCCTTTAACGAAACTTGTTCAGACAAAAATATAATGTAGCAGGAGGAATAAGAGTTTAAAGTAGTCTGGGCGTGTAAGAATGCTGGCGTTCTATTGGACATTGACTAAACTTTCGGTAAAAAACAGAGCCTTATGAGCCTGATCCGGCTAATTATGAATTAACAATTTACTTAATACAATAAATTATGTAACTATACTACTAATACATATTTGTACGATTTTTTTTTCTTTTTTTATAGGCCCTTGGGGGCACTTAAAATCGACAATTTTACAAAATTAAGAAAATATTTTACTATCGGGCAAGAAACTCATGTGCCAAAACTCTTAACTTTTAGATTTATTAACACATTATAGAATTTTAATAATTTATACTAGAAATGTGTAACATAATTTCATAAAATTGTGGTTGCCTTGTTTCTTATGTATGTATATACTAGCTTTCCGCCCGCGGCTTCGCCCGCGTGGAATTCGGTTATATTGCGGTATAAAGCACAACTATAAGAAAACTTCTCATTCCCACGGAAAAATCTAAGAAGCGCGATTTAATGCTGGATACAAGTAGTTGTTAAACCAAAACTGAATGGTACACTATATTATGTGTTTTCCCTTGTGGAGCAAAAACATGCAGATTTTGGGCACTGGAAACCCGGGAACACGCTACATAGAGCTGACCATGCGAAAAACAATGTTTTTCCAAGTGTACTCCAGCAACCCCTAGAGTTTGGCCTTGTGCTTTATTAATGGTCATTGCAAATGAAACCCTTATAGGAAATTGTAGTCTTTTAAATTGAAATGGGAGATCTGTTGGAATAATCGGAATCCGAGGAATGAGTCATTTAGTGAATCATTTAGCTTCAAAATTTACATGTTCATATTCGTTTGCAACATATAAGTAGATGTAAAAAAAAACAGTTTAGACGATAAAACAAATTGTACGTCATCCCTCGGGAATTCCTCATTTTCGGGGATTCATTGTCGTATCATTTAGCTTCTAAATTTACATGTTTATATTCGTTTACAATATTTTACCTTGTTTTAAACGACACACAGCGCCATTTACAATCCATCCATCAAGCAAACAATATTTTTGTTTTTCCTCGGGAATATCAATTTTTTCCAGGATAAAAAGTACCCTTTTATTTAATCCGGACTTTTATATTTACGTCTGCAAAATTTCAAAGCAATCGGTTCAGTAGTTACGGCGTGAACGCGGAACAAACAAACAAACAAACTCACTTTCCGATTTATAATATTAGTAAGGACTAGTAAGGATAAAATAATAATAATTGTGTAATAAAATAATAACATTTTGTGTGATGTGCAAGCAAGCTGCTTGCGGACTCTTCCTTTGCTCCTCGGGGTCCCGACACAGTTCCGCATTTGGCAGGTCAATTAAAATAAGTTCAACATTACTTAAGGATGTGTATATAGTCAAATTACGTAGTACATCTATTTAATTTTTAAACTTAATAAAATATAATAATATGTATAAAGCGACACTCCCTGTTAATTACAATGACTTTCTATAATTGATTTTTAGAAAAAAAAATTATAATTAAATAATATAAATAATATTTAACATTTAATTTGACTACCGCTTTTGTAGTAGACAGAAAATCTGGCAACACTGTAGGCCGCGTGGCGACCTGACGCTCTAAAAGTTGTGTACTTGAATTTATAACCCTCAAATTTTGACAGACATGAATACTACTGGTGATGCACATAAAAGTGTTAATTCTTCTTTTCATAGAAATAAAAAAGGTCGATTTATATCGAAATCAAAGAAGCGATGAATAGACAACGTGAGAGATGGTGTTTCAAAACGAAAACGTCCTCGTGATGTTTATATGAGCACGTTGAAAGGTAGAAGACTAGTTTAGCTTGCCTCCCTAGCAGAAGAATTGTGGTGTACGAAGTGTAATATAGGATTATCACTTCGTGATACAGTTTCCGAAACACATCATTGTTTTGCAAGTACTTTGGAAGTGAAGTATTTATCTCAGTTGTTGTTGTGTTTGATGATGTTGATGTTGATGTTTTAATAACATGTTATATATTTTATGTTATATATTATTTATAAAATAAAAATGGATTTTTATATGAAATGAGTTTAAATAGAGAGGAAAATAAAGAGCACGTTATTATCGACATGCTGCCGTGCGATGTTGTCAGATTTTCATTTTGCAAATGGCGCCCTTACATCTACACCGGTAGTGACAGTGGCGTAGCATGGGGGGGGCGGAGGGTGCGGTCCGCACCGGGCGGCACTTTGCCGGGGGCGGCGCTGCGGAGGTGGCAGATAGAGAAAAAAAAATTAAAATATAAAAAAAAGTTAATTTCTTTCAGTTTTTTTTTCGTCATTTTTTTGTTGTTGTTACCAAATACCCAGGTACTTATGCAGGTTCTATGCATGGGTGATGCAAGGGCAAGGTTTCTCAATAACTATTATTTAGGAAACATATTTCGTTTCAAGTTTCAATGTTATTTTAAATAAATATGTCTCTTTACGCATTCTTTGTACTTCACCGTAGCTAAAAGCTACTGGTAGAAAAACAGCAAAGATACGCGTTACGCGTACATTGTTGCAACACGAATTATACCTTGGAGGCAATCGACAGAATTTTTTGCTTACAGAAAATAATGATTTAACGATTACCGATGACCGTTTCATCGGATATATTCACAAAGTTAGCGAGTAAAAAGATTTACATTTTTTTTAAAAAACGGTGTTTCGTGTCAAACACTACTGCTTAAAAAGTTAGATACCCGGAACGAGTCTTGAGCGAGGGCGACTTCGAAGTTTTGCCATTGCTACTGGAGATCTTGATAGATTGGGCAAAGCTAATGTAGGTCCACTTGAATTATTGAAGTTCATTGTCGAATCTAAGCTCGAAATCTCCGTGCCTAACATTTTCATAATGCTCAGAATATTTTTGACAACTGCTATAAGTAATGCTAGTTGTGAAAGGAGCTTTTCGAAACTGAAATTGATAAAGAATTACTTGCGATCTACAATGAGTACGCTGAGATTAACTAATAGCTATATTGTCGATTGAACAAGACCTGACTGATGCAATCGATATTGAAACTGTGATCAAAAACTTTGCTGAAAGGAAGACTAGAAAAGTTAAATTTTAATCTTTCAGTTGAGGAGTTGAGGTTGTAATCAGTAATGATACTCGTGCGCGAAAGAGCGTTCGTGGAGTAGGCGATTTCTCCATTATTGTATTACGTTTTCTCTGTAATTTTTCGAAGTGATATTGTGATAGTCTACCTTCTACTCTATGTCAAAAAATGTTAATTTCACTTTTCAGGTTAGTGTTATTCAATAAAAGTACTCTTTTTACCATGCCTCAATTTTTTTATAATGGATTGCAAAATTAAGAGGGCGGCAAATTTGGAATCCGCACCGGGTTCTAGTGACCTATGCTACGCCACTGGGTAGTGAGTTCAGATCAAATAATTTTATGAACTTCAAAAAGGTTTTATTAGGAAAATTAATAAATATAATTCATTTCGCTCAGTAGCTATATTGAACTTGTTCTCTTTTTCCTTAATAGTCATACTATAAATCAATATCTTAAGACTGATTTATGGAATACCCGGTATATTTGTAACAAAAAGCTTATATTCGTTTATTTTCACCCTATCTAATATTTGACGGTCAAAGACAATGTATGTTTCAGTTTATCTGTCGATAACAAATACGGTTAGCAATAACAAACTAGCATCATAAAACATTATATGACTATTTCTTGCAAAATAACAATTAATTTATTTTAAGAAGTTAAACCAAAAAAGTATACATAACAGAAGAATGAGTTAAAAGGCGTTCATTAAAATTATCTTCCAACATTACTTCAAGTTAATATAGAATTAAATAGAATTATTTATTACTGTCTTTGACAATGTTCATGGCCGTTCAAAATACGACGTAAATTAGTGAAGACATGATCGTTAAAATACAATACCATAAAGGACAAAATTAGGTCTACATTAAATAAGTTTACAAATATTATATAGAGTCCTATGCGAGTATTTTGACCGCATTATTAAAGTTGGGGACATTTTGTGTATTCAGGTCAGAATTACGCGCCTGGAGGCCGTCATAATTGTATTCTCCGTGCTCAGTATGGTGCGGAATTATTATAAATACTACCGCAATACTATTTCGGTTGAATTAGTTGAATGAGAGAAATTAAAAAATATTTTATGTACTTATACCATCACAACACGCTCAATTTCCTCTCTTTTGTCAAAGTAAACGTTATATAGTGCTATTGAGAGTTATTTAAATATTTGAGACATTTCTTTGTATCTTTAAAGTTATTGTATATAAGAAAAATGTTGGCTCCTTATCCTACGTGAGGTGCTGACCTTAGTAGTCTGACTGGTACGTAGACCGGCCCGGTAAGCCAGAAAGACAACAATTCGAATTCCACGTAAGGTGTATTTATTCAACAAATTTCTTCATGCCACCGACTCGCTAGGCGAGTTGACTGACATAGATCCTGCGAGTCGGTAGCATTGAACGTGTTAAGATTTTTTGCATCTTATTAGGTGAAAGTGAAAATGTTTTTTATTATTTTTTTGCATTTACATTAGAAAAGGTATAAAATACGTGAGTCCCACCTACCAATCTCACCTGAGGGCTCGGAGACGTAGTTGTTACACACGTATTTTATACCTTAAAAGTTTAAAGAAATTATTGAATAAGATTCAAAATACGCCAAAAAGTAAATACGAAATTATTGAATGCTGAAAACTAAAGTATAGTGTTGATTGGTGGATGTTTTTACAAAAATTGTATTTGTATGATAAATCAAACAACAAACATTTATTAAATTATTTAAATTTTAAAGCCATCTTGTGAAAGACTAATTGATTTCGTTATGACCCACTTTATGTAAATTAACTCTTCCGAGAGCGTTCAGCCTTTAAGTTAAAAGTTGTCTAGGAATAGATAGGGGTTTAAATCATTAGCCAAAAAATTTGCATATATTCTTTATTCTTATTCATTACTGATCGACCTGAGTGACATTGTCCCATACAAATGAGTATTTGCATAGAAATAGACACTGTCAGTTAAGTTAGGTAAAGTTGAAAATGACATGGGCCTGACATTAGACTCTTAACGTTTTTATGGCAAAAGCGCTAAATTATATCAAATAAACTAAACTTTCTCTTCCTGACCATTTTCTACTCTTTTACTATTTTAGCGCGGCATTTTGGTCATGATACTAGTTAAATGGTAGTTAAATGCTTTAAAATAATTGATATTTTCAGGATAACATAGTTGTCGAGGAACGTTTTAATATTTTAAATCATAATTCCACTTTTCTACTCTAAAATTATTATTGTTATCCTTTTTATCGCCCATTCGAAATGAATATATAAAGATCTTAAATAACTTATGCATTTACCATCACTAGTACCTAGACACTGGTTCCATCGTCTTCTACTTGCAAAATTCATATAGAAAAACACATTTTTTTGGTGAGCCACTTTCAAAATACTGAGAGAGATATCTATCCTTGATTTTATTATTTATGAATACAGAATATAAATTATAGGCAATATCCGGATCCTAAGCTATAGGGGCCCTAAATTTTGTAATTTAAATTAATAAAATAGTATATACGACTTCAAACACTTCATAAGAGCACTGTAATTAATGAATAATGAAAACAATTTTTTTGCTCTTATTTTTGCTTCACCGCAGTTGTGAGCGCAAATTTATCTATCGCAGTAATCCTAATACAGGGCTTTCTTCAATCTAGCTGTGTTACTGTGGATAGATTATACCTGCAATTTTATATTTCTGTTTTCGTAGAATTGTCACCAACCATTGTATTAGACATCCTGTGAACAGAGTTTCTGGAGGTCAGAATTAATAGACACATATTGAAAAATAAACGAATTACGTATCAGGTAAAAGGCGTTTTATAGCACCTTCTAAAATAATTTTTAAAGGTTACAATTCTTTCCTGTTATCAGTAACTGTTATTAACACTTAATTGATAACAAATATCCTTCTAATATCAACTATTATATTGTGGAACAAAAAATATGGTGATATTTTTCCCTAGTGATGTCCGTTCTAAAGCTTATCTGGTAATAAGTGATGTCCATTCTAGAGCTTATCTAACTATTCTGAAGAAGTGATTGATCAACATCCACTTGCTGTATTTGAATTGGTATCCGTTCGGACTTTCATCCCGCAGTTCTGAGTTGGAGATATTTTTGTACCAAGTAGATGTTTAAGTATTGTGATACGATAAAAATAAATCTATTTGAAAAAAAAATCTATACAATCCAATAAGTAACTAACTAGTTTCGGATTGCGAATAGTTAATAACAGAACTGGAATTGGATAATGCTATCTTTATATACAGGAGTTCAACATCTTCTGTTTATTTCACAACCTGCTAAATTACTTATCTACTGATTCCAGTTTTAAGTAAACAGATAACAGAAGTTTATTTACCTATTAGTTACTATACCGACTCACACCGGCTTTTCACGAATGCCACTAATTAAATCGAAAACAACCTTAAAATCACACCTACGAGATAATACTACTTGGATACAAATATATGTATCATATCTGGTCAGGAATTTTTTACCTACGTAACTAAGAGGAACAACTTAGTACACATCGCTTACAAGTAACTAATTAAGCAACGTATACCGGGAAATATCTAAAAGGGGCACTCTCTCCCTCTCCCCAACTTCACTGGCAAGCTCCATCATAGTTCAGATAATTTATATTTAATATTCACAAACTATGTGTACTCTATACAAAATAACCTCGTGAACCAATCAATTATATTAATAGAAACCATATCTACAAGGAATAAATCCCTATACGGTTTATTAATTAAGAGAATTTCCCACTATACGAGTAATTAGCTTAGCTTAAATATCTTTAATATACCAATATTAAAGATAGATAACACGGATGACACGGCGATGGGAAACTTCTATTTATAACGCGAAAGTCTAAAGGAGCTTATTAAAATAAGTATGTTAACACAATAATTTTGCTCTCGATGTTTGTAAAGGTAACTAAAACTACTATTGCTTTATCGACACAGTACTTAGAAGCAGACTTTAATTAGTGTACTTTAAAATCATGAACATGAGAATAATATACCAGTATGTATAATATCTATGGGATTATATTCAATCTATATTTGGACCTGTTATTTATTTTATGTATCAAAAGTAGGTGTTTTTAAAACTAAGCTTGATCTTAAACTATTTGTAGCCATTGACGCAATTCAATACGGATATAATGTAAGCAGCATTTCTTTATATTAAAGTATAGTGATATTGATATAGTATACAATTTAACTAAAAACCCTACGTACCCTAAAAACGCGAAACACAAATACCTAATGTAAATGGATTAGTTTCGAGGATGAGTTATTCCTTAATTAACTAAAATGTAGTTACATTTACCTCAAGAGACTTTGGCAAAGAATGATTTTATTTAGACTTTAAAGGGTTACTTTATTGATATAATTAAAATTTAAAGTTAAAGCGTGATTCCATTAACAGAAGCTTTACATTAATATCTTATAGAAGACGATAGTGAAGTCTCGGATTACATCTTTGTGTTTAGATCTTGATCTTGTGTATATATGATCAACGTATTCTCCACTACTATTATATTTGACATCATATATTTACAACATTAAATTTAACTTTTTCATTTCAAAGCATTATTCTTCTCAATTCCCATTTCGACACACTCTTATATACACAAAGTCACTTGTTGTTATATATAAGCGTGAGGATTCTCAATCAATGTTCAGATTTATACCCTTATTTTGTTTTACATTCGAAAAGTCTTTATATACCTACTTGAAAATTAACAAAGTACATTTAACATGAAATATTGATATGCAAATATAATTCACCGACATAAATATATAAACTGTACTATTCCAACATTCACCATAACACGAATACACGTGTATCACATATACACGTAACTAGTTGTATTACGTTCATGTCTAATCACTCACTTATTGAAGAAATATATGACCGTATCCCGAATATTTTACTAACTAAAAACAGGTAACTAGTAAACATAGAAATGTGTTAATGCAAATATCTTCATAAGTTCCATTACCACAGACCAGCTGGCGACTAATTAAGAACGTTACTCTAAAAAATATGCAAATCGCTCTTTTAAAACAACTCGTTTTAGAGCCAGCCAGCAAAAGCAAAGCAAATACCGTGACCTGCAGGATTTAGGATAGAATAAAGCCTCCTTAGTTTATTATAATTTTATACGAAAAATATACAACGTGAATAAAGTTGGTTCTGGTAAAACTTAATTTAGATTTCAACGTTCATCGACTTTTGCTCGAGCTCATGAAAAACAAAGTCACTACGTACAAAGATGGTTCAAGTTAGCTAACGACTAAATATTCAATCTTATAACACCATTGTTATCACTTTCCTCCGCTTGTCGAGAAACGCGAAAGCTAGCCTTAACGCATGACCTCACCCAACTGGACCAGGAAGCCACTAGTGTGCCGGACACTGACGGACACATATTTTGTTTTGACCTTCTCCTGACGACAAATCCCGACAGTTACTCGGTGTCGGTGAAGCTACCCCTTGGCAGTTCTTACTCCAACTTATTGTTCTCATATTTGGTACAGTTCCGTCCGACACCAGTTTCAGAAGCTTGAGTCCATTGATAGGAGGGCCAAGAGGTTCATCAGCAATGACGATCGTTTTAATAAAAAGCTCAAAGGCCTTCGCCAGCATCGACGGAAGGAGAGTATGCAGCAAAATCGCACAACCTTGTTCCGCCGTCCCCATTTTGTCATCGGACAGTCAGACTTACAAATTATTTTCACCATTATATGCGTATACTAAGCGTTTTAGTTCTAATTTTGCTAAGGAGTAGAATCTTTGCCTGAATTTGTGTTTCCTCTTATCTTATATATCTTCTTATTTTCTAGGCAAGCGTGCCACATCCTAGATATTACTATAAAAAATATATACTAATTGGTAGACCCTTTTCACATTATGCGGATCTTTTGCAAATGTATTTTTTACAAAATAGTTGATTTTTTAAAAATAGATAATTATAAAGAGATAAGTTAAGGTGTTTGTGGTTTAAAACTATTGCAAAGAGTCATATTTCTTTTTGCCATATAACTTTTACTTTCACCAACAATAAGAGCAAACGAAAGCGGATTTATTACTAAGACAACATCTAGGTTTATCATTTTTATGCAAAATGAGAGGTAAACTTTGCAGAATGCGGCTTCCCTGCCAAAAACTTATTGAGTGAAGCTCTGAAAGAGTGAAACTCTCTTTTAGACAAGTCACAAATTTCGCTTGTCTCCCTCCTGCTACTTAACGGTTCAACCTATTCGAACAAATTTTGGCATGAACATACATGATTATAACCTGACGGACATAGGCTATGTAAAAAAAATGTAGACTTTACCATGGAGGAATAATTACCGAAAGAAAAATTCAAAAGCTTATCACAGCCAAATCGCTGATACTACATTGATGAAATTTGGCGCCAAAACTCACATTGTGGTCGTGACTAATGTGCAAAAAAAAGTTTTGAAATCGGACATACCATGGAGGAATAATCACCGAAAGAAAAATTCAAAAGCTGATCACAGCCAAACCGCTGAGACTACATTGATAAAATTTGGCGCCAAAACTCATATCGTGGTCGTGACTAATGTGCAAAAAAAAGTTTTGAAATCGGTCATACCATGGAGGAATAATCACCGAAAGAAAAATTCAAAAGCTGATCACAGCCAAACCGCTGAGACTACATTGATAAAATTTGGCGCCAAAACTCATATCGTGGTTGTGACTAATGTGCAAAAAAAAGTTTGAAATCGGACAAACCATCGAGGAATAATCACCCTTCAATAATCTTATTCAAAACCATTGAAAAAAAGTTCACGTGCATAATAAAAATTTTCAATATCAAATGTGCAAATGTGCAAATTCCGGCGAAGCCCGTTTTGGATCATCTTGTATTAACTCTGCCTCACAGAACTTCTAGCTTCGAGCGGCGGTAGCCGCCAGAGGCAACCAGTTTGGTGCGCGATATTTTCGAGGCAATTGCTAATGATTAAGGTGAGGTTAGGTTAGGTAAGGTCAGGTGGTGAGTAGGCATGAGAACGTTATACCAAAACGTAACTAAAAACCGTTTTGAATTTCATACCGAAACGTCACGTTAACGCGTTACACAAAATCGAAATACAAATTATTATTAATATGACGATTTCTAGTCATATATCTCATTTATTCACGTTACATTAAAGATGGCACTGATTTAAGGAGGCAGTTGTAAATAGCAGTTTTGGTAAGTTAAAAATTATAAATGGCACGTTTAATAACTAGTTCAGCAGTTAAAACTAATCAGTAAAGTAAACAAAAATAAGAAATAAAAAACAATGAAATGGATCAGTGAATATATAATTGAGCAGGAAAATAATTAAATGAACGGTAAAAATTATTGAACGAGCGGTTACGTGTGAGCAGTAATAAATCGGAATTTGACTGTAAAAAATCTCATTCTAAGCAATTCTATAACCTAACCTAACCTAACCAACCCTGTGATTGGTCGTTTCCGCTACTTTTCATTTCAATGAATTTGAGTTCGGGTGTCACCGCTCGCTATGATCTGCCGAACTATTTATCGAACCGCTCATTCCATCATTTTTACCGCTCATTCAGTTATTGGACTGTTCAATTATTTTTAGAATTGACATTGTATGTCAATCCTGACGTTTCGACTCCTTTACAGGAGTCGTGATCACAGGATCAGGATCCTGTGATCACGACTCCTGTAAAGGAGTCGAAACGTCAGGATTAAATATAAAATAAAATAAAACATGCGCAAAAATCCGTAAAAAAGTGTTTTATTCTGATGTGTATTGTGCGCGGAAGTGTAAGAACTAAATATTGTATGTCAAAATAACCGACTAATTGATTTTTTATTCCTGTCCATGTTTTACTGTTGCAATGATTAATCAACCACCATTAAATTAAATAACTGCTCAATATGTTTTCCAACTGATCATGTTAACATCTCGAATATTTAAACACCAGCTTAAAAAATTGGTTCCCATTAAAGATTACTAGTTCATATATTTTAATTTTAACAAACTAGTCCTAAGTCTAGTAAAAACACAAAGGGATATCGTCCTAACCATAATAATGTAAAATTAAAACAAAAGCTTGCGTTACGTTAGCTAACAGCGTTTTAGTTTTCATTCGTTTTGCAGTAGCCAAACCATCTCGTCAACCGCGGTAGTGAGAACCAAAACTGACGGTTTTAATAACGTTACGGAAACTTCAAAAACGTTACGTAACGGTTTTCAAAAAGTAGCCAAAACGCCCATATCTAGTGGTGAGGTAAGGTAAGGTAGTGCTTCGCTCAGTATTTGCAAACAGCAGCATGCATTGCAGACCTAGTTTTATCATTAATACATCTTGACAATTACTGGAGCATTGCCAAACTAGTATTGAGTTTTATAGGTAACCAATTTTTGTAGATCACTTAATGCCAAAGGTATGTTTTATTTGTTTTTGTAAGGTTTAGATAGCCCTCCAACCGGAAGGACGTCCACAGCTGGACGCAAGCCTCCCCCAAAACGGACGGGGATCTTGCCATGATCGTCATATTTGGCATTGCAAAATTGCAGAAGGGAGGTGTATAGTCCTATTTTATTCCTACATTATATCAAATGTGGTATTTACAGAACACCACACGATAGTTTATAATGTACATTATACATTGTTTAATGAGAAAGAGATTTAGTGAAAATTAACACGTTAATGCAAGATAGTAAGCTAATTAAAATATCGGACGCCATTTTTATGATCCTACGTTAACCAAAGTAATTATTGAAAAATAGCGTACACAAAAAATAATGACAATATGAAGGATCTCTACTTCCTTTTGATTTCAAAGAAGGATCAATAAATTGTACGTTTTCGAAATAGTTATTTTATTAACCTGGAATTTACAGTCTTTCCTGGTTAATGTAGTCCTACAATTGTTGTTGAGAAAATTTGTTTTCTTAATGTAGCCGTTAATCTTGTATTATAGCATTTATAATGTGATAGTTACAGTGTAAAATAGTTTGAATTGATTACTTAAATGATATATGAATACAATGAATATAGAAATGAAAGTAAAAATTATATTTATATTAGTTTTCACAAATGCAACCGCTTAATAGTACAATGAAACTCCTCGGTGTTTATAATTCAAAAGTGCATTAAATACTCAGAACTTGAAACTTTTGTAGCACAGCTAGCTAACTTTATAATTTACAAGGAGACAATTTCATAGAGAAACGGAGTCTTTTCATTAAGTCCTACATTATCCAGTTTAAGAAAACAAAAGCTAAATTTTCCTTTTGAAACTTAATGTTTTAGCAAGGAAAATATATAGCTATTGTGCAAAAAACTTTTGCGACGTTGACTGCTTTATCAGTCTTACGAGGCATTCATATCACAAAGTAACTGGGGTGGTTAGGATCTACCTCCTAGCGGTCCACCCCGGGCATCACGGACCAACTCGGTCCGTGGTAACAGGTGATGATCCCAGCGGTGGAGGTAGGCCTCCGCAAAGGGCCGCCTGTCTCGCAACCATCATTCTGTCGAAATCCGTCTCTACGCATCTCTGCCGCGTTCCGTCGGCGCGCGGAAGTGCCAGTGCCCATGGGAATTTGTAATATGCCAGTTGCGCAGCTTAGGACCGGTCTTTATATCTTGGTAATGCTGCACCAGGTAACTTATTCTGGAGGGTATCGGGATTTGAAGCACGTTTTGCCCCGGTTTGCCCCGCTAATTCCCAAAAAATCCCGAAATGCTCCACTGTCTCAGCTGGCGCCAAGAAGACAGCTGGGGTCCGGTACCCATTTAGGAAAGGTTTTTCTTTTTGATGTAATTCGTCCGCAATGACATTTGCTATAGGCTTCTCCCATGCTTTAAAAAATCCGGGTTTTTTCATAATTTGGCATCTGATGGACACCGGAGTAGAGAAGATGTTCTACGTCTGTGTCAACCGATCGCACAGCGGTTACCAGGAGACAACTCGATTCATAGATTACCTCACAGACACGGCATACTTGACAAGTCAACGATATCCAGCGGCGAAGCTTGTTTTACTGCAGTAATTCAACGCACACCACAAAGAGAAGCTATTCCCATACCAGAAAACTAACCATGTTGGGAGAAAATCGCGACGATTTGGACTAGCGCTAAATCATACTTAGCTGGTGGATCAAGCGACGCGAATTCCAGATATTGCTGGCCACACACCCAATAGTCTAGACTTACGGCTAACAACTGATCCACACAAACATTCGGTATCGTTCTCAGCCCAACTGGGATCGTCCGACCATTGTATAGTGAAATCCGTATCTATCTGCTTTCCTGTGGATGATAACCCTAGGGGCATGAGGCGGGTATGGCGTTAAGAATCAACAGATTGTGACGAGATGCGTATTTTCTTTGCATCTTATTCCTGAGGTGAAACGTGCTTCTCTTCGAGCGACCTTTCGTGCACCGTTGATGCAATTGCGGGTGTAATTCGGCAGAGAATGGAGTATTTTATTCCATTCTCCGACATCCCACTCGGTTACAAGTCCTGACCTTGGCATAATGCGGCCTGTGCTCGTGCTGAGGCCCGAAAACAGTCTGCTTATCAGGCTTGGGTGCAAATCTACCATCGTAAAATCCGTGCACGGAAACTCTGAGCGAAAAAGATACCCTACAACTTGCAAAAGGGTCTTACTAAAGGCGAGATTCGACCATCTCAAAGTGAAATATACCCCTCCAGGTAGCAGGTGTCTACAAAATTGACTGTGACTTTGGTCTCTCATAGATCGGGCAAACAAAAAGAAGTATAGTTATGATAGTATATCACTCAATTCATTTGACGTAAATACCACACTCAACACAATCACCCCTTTCTAATACAGCGCCTAATAGTCCAAGATCAGAAGTTTCCGTAAATTCAACTTTTTTAAGACAAGAATTAAGTAATAAATTTAGAAATTACCAAAGGAAAAAATCAACGCATACTATTTTGAAACAAACAGAAGAAAACTATTTTAAGAATACAAACATTTTATTTGAAAGACCCACAAATCTTACCTCGAAATACAGCCACTAAATCGACTACTAGGGCATCATACAACAATTAGGACATTCTAGATTGGGAAAGTGTGGTTCCAAGTGCATCACTATTTGATAATATTAAAAACAAAATTATGGGAAAATATAAATGAACTAGAGATTACCCTTTCAAAATTATTAAAGATAATTATAATGAAGATTCTTATGACAGTTAAATCGTAGAACATAATATAATTTATTTAATAAGAATGTGGTACATTTAAAGATCATAGGCGATAGTACTATAATACAAAATTACAATACACATTAACCCAGCTGGGCATGCAATTGAAACATATTCTAATTATTCGATGCATTGTTCTTAGTTGTTAATTATGTTGTGGGAGTGGACATGTGGAGTTGTCAGGTGTGTACTCAAAGGTCAGAACGAGAGATGTGGTTGCTTATTCAAGCGTATTTTAAATTTTATAGAAATATGACATTGTAAATGCAACAATAAAATAAAATACAATAACAATATTTCTTACATTAATTCCAATTGGCCTCGTTCAAATTAGGTACTATAAGGCTTGGTAAGAGATACATGTATTGGTATTCATCACATAACCATCTGCCCATTCCCTATGAGTGAAGCATGGACCTTACAGATCCTTTTACATCTACCAGGTTGCAATTTCATAGTAAAAGTTCCAACGAAATCCACGCCACTCGTGAGTAATGGACTACCGGGTGTAACACGAAACTTGGGAAGATTTTTCATAAATTGCACAGATGGATTAGCCCTATGAGTCAATACATTTGGTGATCACCGATTTTACATTATTGTTTAGTCTAAGAATCCAATATTTTTATCTTACAACATTCAAAATGGCATTCGAGACAATTAATTAAGAAAGGCTACAGTCGATACTTAGACCAAAAGGTTTTTCATTGTATAAGAAATTTCTGCATTAGCGAGTTGAGCACCGACACGAATAACACCATCATTGTCAAGATATGGATTAAGGATACGTAATCGGCTTGAATGCTGAAATGTCGATTATCCCACGACAAATGATTGATTTTGACTCTGAAGGAGATGGATTGTGACAATTTAACATATCTATTCAATGCAACATTAAGTTAATCCGAGATCAAGTAAATCGACTCAGTGATTAGTCTCTTAAGACGTGTTCTTATTTTACACAGTTTAATAAATGGTAGACAATAAGCCGTTACTCGCAACAATTTTGTAAGTGTTGAGTATCGTTTTAAGTAAGAAATGCCATTATCACTATCATTTACAATAACATTAACCATAACTTCTATTTTAGTTGATTTTGATTTCCAAGTCTGTTACAGGAACAACATTATCACAGTTTACAATTGTGTTTGGAGTTTGTTAAAAATGTGGGCCGTTACACCACAGTTCCGACTGTTGTAAATCACATGGGTATACACCGCGGAAGGCTAGATCAGCTGGATTATTTGTCGAACGCACATGATGCCATTGAGTACTATTCGTAAGGGTCAATATTTCTGAAGTTCGGTTAGCGACAAATGTTGTTCAAGTATTCGATATTTTACGTAGCCATGCCAGAACAATGGTGCAAGCGTAAACATTTTCGTTCGTTATATTGAGGATATTCTTAACAATAAAACGTAAAAGCAATTTTGCAACGAGCACTGCATAACAAAGTTTTTTGTTTAACCGAAACGAGGCAAAGAATTTTGTTTAACCTAAACTATTATAGATTTGGCCATAACAAGAAATACTTTAACACCACCCTCGTTTCAAACCCTGAGGTACACGACTCCAGCATAGGCAGCACAAGAGACGTCACTGAATCCATGCAGTTCCTGTTTAGTTGTGCTATCAAAAACTCCAAGCCATTGTGAAAACTGAATGGTTTCAGTTCTACCAAAGCGCTCCAAGTAAGTAATCGATTCGTTTTTTAAATCGCAATATATTAGGGTTAATATTACCCTTCCCCCTTCTGTGTAAGCTTTATATACTTCATAAAAAAAACTGGTTGGTTGCCTGTAAAGTCGGTATACGGGCGAAAGTTTTACGTGACAACGACTTTGAGTGGTAAAATAATTTTAATGTGAATATTCATTCGTATAGTAGGAAGAAGGATGAAATAATAGTAACAATTTAAAACATTTATTTATACAAAGAATTATATTTAAAACATTAATTTATAGGCACGCGTCCCTTCCACTTTTTATGTCTGTCTCTCTCGCTCTTAGGCGGGCTAACCATGCCCGAGTGGAAGGGACGCGTGCCTCTCACTCGCTCTCATTGTAAGCGCATAACGTGAGCGGAGCGTAACGCAGTTTCTTGAAGTGTCACCCGGCAAACCAATTTATAAGACGTTGTCACGTCAAAACAGTTTAATTGTTTTTTCTGTGGATTACTTTCAAAGGATAGACTGATCTGGTCAGTGAGATTTTTTTCGATTTAATTTGACAGCTGGTGGTCCACCAACCCAATGTATGGTCATCTTGATACTGGAAACATAACTTAATTGAAGCAAAATTTTTATGTTAACCTAATATTTGAGAAAATAAAATTCTTCATATCAACATTCTTAACTTAGACATTAAAAGAAACCGTTTCATAATTAAAATAAATTAAAAAATATATGATATTATTTTTATATATTGGAGTATTTAGGAGGAGACTTGTAAGAATATTACGGTTTTCCTTGCCAATCTATTAAAAGTCGTTGACTTTGTAATAATAACCCTTGGACATAAGCTTTGTGGAACTTTATTAAATAGTGCTATTCATTTCCCCACGAACCTCCTGCTTTCTGAAGTCTATAACATCTATCTTTATTTCTTTTGTTAAAGCGATGTACGTCACTATGTTTGATTGAGTGAAGCTCTGAAAGAGTGAAACTCTCTTTTAGACAAGTCACAAATTTCGCTTGTCTCCCTCCTGCTACTTAACGGTTCAACCTATTCGAACAAATTTTGGCATGAACATACATGATTATAACCTGACGGACATAGGCTATGTAAAAAAAATGTAGACTTTACCATGGAGGAATAATTACCGAAAGAAAAATTCAAAAGCTTATCACAGCCAAATCGCTGATACTACATTGATGAAATTTGGCGCCAAAACTCACATTGTGGTCGTGACTAATGTGCAAAAAAAAGTTTTGAAATCGGACATACCATGGAGGAATAATCACCGAAAGAAAAATTCAAAAGCTGATCACAGCCAAACCGCTGAGACTACATTGATAAAATTTGGCGCCAAAACTCATATCGTGGTCGTGACTAATGTGCAAAAAAAAGTTTTGAAATCGGTCATACCATGGAGGAATAATCACCGAAAGAAAAATTCAAAAGCTGATCACAGCCAAACCGCTGAGACTACATTGATAAAATTTGGCGCCAAAACTCATATCGTGGTTGTGACTAATGTGCAAAAAAAAGTTTGAAATCGGACAAACCATCGAGGAATAATCACCCTTCAATAATCTTATTCAAAACCATTGAAAAAAAGTTCACGTGCATAATAAAAATTTTCAATATCAAATGTGCAAATGTGCAAATTCCGGCGAAGCCCGTTTTGGATCATCTTGTATTAACTCTGCCTCACAGAACTTCTAGCTTCGAGCGGCGGTAGCCGCCAGAGGCAACCAGTTTGGTGCGCGATATTTTCGAGGCAATTGCTAATGATTAAGGTGAGGTTAGGTTAGGTAAGGTCAGGTGGTGAGTAGGCATGAGAACGTTATACCAAAACGTAACTAAAAACCGTTTTGAATTTCATACCGAAACGTCACGTTAACGCGTTACACAAAATCGAAATACAAATTATTATTAATATGACGATTTCTAGTCATATATCTCATTTATTCACGTTACATTAAAGATGGCACTGATTTAAGGAGGCAGTTGTAAATAGCAGTTTTGGTAAGTTAAAAATTATAAATGGCACGTTTAATAACTAGTTCAGCAGTTAAAACTAATCAGTAAAGTAAACAAAAATAAGAAATAAAAAACAATGAAATGGATCAGTGAATATATAATTGAGCAGGAAAATAATTAAATGAACGGTAAAAATTATTGAACGAGCGGTTACGTGTGAGCAGTAATAAATCGGAATTTGACTGTAAAAAATCTCATTCTAAGCAATTCTATAACCTAACCTAACCTAACCAACCCTGTGATTGGTCGTTTCCGCTACTTTTCATTTCAATGAATTTGAGTTCGGGTGTCACCGCTCGCTATGATCTGCCGAACTATTTATCGAACCGCTCATTCCATCATTTTTACCGCTCATTCAGTTATTGGACTGTTCAATTATTTTTAGAATTGACATTGTATGTCAAAATAACCGACTAATTGATTTTTTATTCCTGTCCATGTTTTACTGTTGCAATGATTAATCAACCACCATTAAATTAAATAACTGCTCAATATGTTTTCCAACTGATCATGTTAACATCTCGAATATTTAAACACCAGCTTAAAAAATTGGTTCCCATTAAAGATTACTAGTTCATATATTTTAATTTTAACAAACTAGTCCTAAGTCTAGTAAAAACACAAAGGGATATCGTCCTAACCATAATAATGTAAAATTAAAACAAAAGCTTGCGTTACGTTAGCTAACAGCGTTTTAGTTTTCATTCGTTTTGCAGTAGCCAAACCATCTCGTCAACCGCGGTAGTGAGAACCAAAACTGACGGTTTTAATAACGTTACGGAAACTTCAAAAACGTTACGTAACGGTTTTCAAAAAGTAGCCAAAACGCCCATATCTAGTGGTGAGGTAAGGTAAGGTAGTGCTTCGCTCAGTATTTGCAAACAGCAGCATGCATTGCAGACCTAGTATAAATATTGTAGTTTTTTCGTACATAGATAATATTCTCATAAATATACTGCTCCGCCACAGTTAGTATATAAATTTCCTGGAACAAATCTCTGAGAGAATGTCTAAACCATTGGCGTTCTGTATATTGTAAGGACAGCTCTTTCCTGTAGCACAAAAACGCTTTCAATATTCGCAACTGAGTCTCACAAAAAAACTCAAAGGATATTACATAATGAAAATAACTAAAGTAAATCAACCTTGCCGTTTCAATATCTGTCAAAAGCGTTATTTTTTTTTAACATCATATGCCGCAGAACTGAGTCTACTTGACAAGACCTCAATATGAAGGTTCCATTGTAGTCGTGAATGTAATGTAATACCCAAACATTTTGTCTTTTAAGCCAATTGGACTACTTCATCATTTTTATATATAGGTCAACCAGTCTTACATTTGGTAACGTTAATTTTATGTACATTGTTTTCTTTCAATTTAGTGATAAATTATTATTACTAGTGAACCAATGTAAAACTTTTGATAGAGCACCTTTGAGAAGATTGTCAAAGCAATCATTGCTTCGAGAGACTAAAAACTAAGGAACTGTCATCTGCAAATAGCACTGACTCAAATTTTCGGCATAGTAAAGAAGATCATTTAGATCGGGAAGAGTAAAGGCCTTAATTATTTAATCCTTGTAACACACCCATCATAGTTATTGGGGTTTAAGCAGACTCACTTTTATTAATAACAACTTTGTGAATTTTATATGACAATTCGATTGACTGATAGATTCCAATAAATCCAGGATATCAAGTCAATATATACATCAAAAAGTCACTAACCGTACTCAAATTTATCTCTTTCTATAACTTCTGTTTGAATGATACAACGCAAATACTTACTTCACATCAGAGCTTTAAAGGTATAGTTTTCTGTTATCTACTTTCCTTAATATTTTCTATAACGAAACTATTTTTATTTCCGAACTAAATACAATTTATATTTTATTTTCTATCAAATACCATCGATGTTTAAGCATTTAGGTTGTTTACAAATAACATTCAATTCAACTGATTACAAAATTTCGAAATGACACGAGTGGATTACATTGTAATTAGCCGTGTTTTCCCCGCAATGCGTTGAATTAAGTTTGAATTATTGGCCAAACGTTTATTAATTTAGATCTGACACATTATTTATGATAATTGCCGAGGCATAGTCGTCCATTCTGGTCAGTCGGAATAGAGTTCAATCAGATTGTTTAAATCTATTGATCGCTCAGCTAAATTTGTTATTTTACTCATAATTACAGGTATTATATTACCAATATACTTTAACATAATCACATAAACAGTTTTAATGACAGGAATCCAATGAACTTACGAATTACACTTATAAAATTAAATAAAATATTTTTGTAGATTTAATGTAAAGTATAAGTTTAAGTTATGCTTAAACAAAAACATTACTAGACCGCCCTGTAATAAGTTATGAGGTCATATTTAAAGTCTTGCCTTCCTTTGTTTGTTTTGTTTCTATATGGAATGTCTGGTACAAGTATACCTTTGAATTTTAAAGCATATTTTAAATCAGCAATGTCTGATGAACAACATTAAATTGTTTTAATGTGTTCGTAATATTATAAAGTATTTTAATAAATAAACGAAAATCTCGGAATCTTTTACCTCAAACGTAATTCGTATTCACGTTTTCTCTCATCAATTAGAATTTGATACCATCAATTAACTCCGCCATGTTAGGTTAAGACCTCGATAATTTAGCGGTTATCAATTCACAATTTCCGAGTTTTCCGAAGACACAGATAAAAATCCCATCTGAGTTTCTTTTTAAACAAGTTATTTCTAATCAAAAATAACGGTAAACTTAAATACCACTTAGTATTCAAAACGTTTTAAAAATATAATTGTGAATGGATGTGTGTGTGTTATCTCAAAGAGCGTTTATAGGAACTGTCAGTATAAATACGGCTTATCGCTAAGTGCGAGTACATTACGAGAGCCACAAGCATTCAGAACCGACGGGCTTATGTCTCATTCGCGTACTATGTACGCGGCGGTGGCTAGAAAACCTAATCACGCGATATGAACCGTGGTATAAATTACCTTGTTTATTGATCTGCCTCTAACTTTATTTCAGCCTACTCGGAATCGTTCTTGTTAGTTCTACTAATTAAAGTCAATTTGAAACTACGACGCCTTTTGGTGTTCACTTCCAAAACTTTGTGTTCATGTTATTAATAACAATAAGGAATAATTTAAGTTATATATAGACGATTAAGTATTGACCTACCTGTTTCTGATAATACCTATGTGTAAATAAAGAACTCTATGAGAGTAGTTGTAGACCGTGGCTACAATTTCTGTATTAAAATTATTTTATTTAATATATTTTCACAGTATGCCACTTAGTATATTTTTAAGTAAAGTGCTATGAGTGAAGAAAACGTACATACAACCATATTTTTTGTTACAACAAACAAACAAACGGATTTTAAAATCAAGTTTAGGTTTTTATTTTTATGTTCCAACAAACAAATTCGTTACGTTCAAAGCTGATACAGAGTACATGATAACTCAAGACTTACTTTTTTTGTGACCTGACCGCAAAATTAACCAGTTATTCTGAGTCTGCAGCTGGTCTCATTGAATTAAATCAGTAGCCAGTAAGCATGTCAGGGGCTAACAACCCATAACTCAGAAGTAGAGAGCGTCTCGCGGCCCATAACATTCAATCGTCCGCACGAGGGGAGAATTTTGATGACCTCAAGGAAAAGTTTGCTTCGGAACACTCTGTATAAATCCGGGGAGTCATGTCCGGATTTCCTAAATCGCCTTTTTTATTTATTGCGCGTCTACTACAGTAGGCAGCCGTTTAGGAGTGACGTCATGTTACTCGTACGTGATGCTTTCCTTTGGTCGCACGAAATATGTCCCAGACTATGAGCGGCAATGAATCTAAGAGCCTTCACCTAGTCACTCTTAACTAAACTGTAAGACATTTAAGGATAAACAAATTAATCTACCATTTTCAGCTTGATTTAAATAAATGACTTCTTATTTCAACCCATAGAAAAATTCGCTAATTTCTTTTCTTCTGTATGTATGTATCTGATAACATTTTGTTTTAGCACTAATTACAAGAAATTACAAAAATAATATAGTGCAAGTTATCTCTTAATTAAACCTTTGTACATAGTTCCGGACTATATCCAATGTCAGCAAAAGCTTATATATTAACTGAATATTTCAAAACTGACAAAAAAATTAACAATGAATAAAAATCATCTTAATTGCAAAAGACTATTCCATTGAAGATAACGTATTAATCATAAAATGTATGCTCAAGGTTCCTACATGTAATTTCTTAGAGCCATAAAAACATTGAGAAATGTATTTAGATGACTATCCAAGGCGTATATTTTAATACAATTGTAAGTAAATAAATAGATCCATTCAAAAGAGTTTTTTGGTTTTAAGTCAATTAACATAAACCTTATATTCATGTCATTTATTTGAGATTACAAACTTAATGCAATTACATAGAATTATGCTCAATAAACTTACATAGGGTGGGTCTCTTGGAAAACTGAACAAGACGTCATAATAACCAATAAAACTACTGAGACTTCACCGATTTTTATTCACAAGATTTATTTTCTTTGCTTTATCAAAGTAACTACTACTCGTACGTCGCAGCCAGCCGGTTAGAACACCGTTTCGCAGTACCTAAGGTGATATTTTTAAAATATTTCTCTGTGATCCCTTATAATATGAAACAAAATTATCTTTAAAATTTAAAGATAAACAAAATGCTAATTATTAGTTGAGAAAACAACTTTTATATATAATACCTTTAAATCAAGTTAAAAAGTTTTTAAATTACTAATTAAGTTATAAAAAATATTTGTTAATTTTCCAAGATTACTTATCAATATGCACATTTCGATTCTCTGCCATATTTACTTGCAGCATAAGCTGCTATTTAAAATATACCTATCGAAATTGTTGTAACCGTGTGAAGTAGAATCTTTGCTTAAACTTAGATTCTCAATAAATTTTATCGTTTATTTTAAAATTGAGTAGAATCTAATCTCGATAAATATGTGAATACTTAAGGACATATTTTCAGGACAAACTAAAACCACTTACTATTTAGCTAATACAAATCATAAAAATCTCTTCCTTGAATTATTAAGCGGTGCATGCAAGAAGCGTTAAAATAATTCCTCAAGCAAGGCGGATGTGACGACGGCCAGCCTTCCGGCCTTTCGAGCGGTCTCCACGAAATTATGCGGAGGCAATTCATGGCTGTTACCGAGGCCCGCCCGCAAATTGCTCATGCGGAGATGAAACGCACTGGAGAATTTTCTGGAGGATTCTACACAGAGAATTTTTTTTTTTGTTTTTTTTTTTTATATTAGTTCAATATTCCGAATTAGGTCTCCACTATTCAATTCATTCTTTATTGCATACCATAAAGTGAATACAAAGGTGGTCATTTTGTAAAAAGAACATTATGGACCCAGCAGGGTAGCAACTGAGGGAGGAGAGGATTCCTTATATAATTTTGCATATCAAAAATGCTTATACCAAATTAATATATTAAATATAAATAAATCATTATAAGTAGGCAATTGAATTGTATATGTGTATATTATGTATGTTAATATATATCCTTAAACGGTTATTTTATCATTTAAATATTCTTTCAGACTATAGTAACATTTATTTAACAATATCTCTTTTAAACTGTTGTTAAAGTGTTTGTTCATTTAATAATTTTTCTGGCAATTTATTATAGATTTTTACAGCCATATTATGTGCACTAGATGAGCACAAATTCATGCGAGCGGTTGGAACCTTTAGCTTGTTTCTGTGCCGTAATGAATACTCTGACTGGGCATCCTTGCGTTTAGTATATAATCCTGTGTGTTTTCTGACAAATTTGCAGATTTCAAAAATGTATATACAAGGTAGAGAAAGGATTTTATGTTTTTGGAAATAGAACTAACTATGAAGATTCCATGCATATATACCGCGACTATTATTGCTAAAATATATATACAAATACATATTTTGCGGTTAAATTAGATATTTACATAATTACTGATTATAAACAGTTACCTAAAACTTTCTTTCTTTATAATTAAATGTTTTGAACTTAGAAGTGAATGCAATCTGTCAATTCTTGAGCATGTGAGCAAAATTGTAATGCTTGGTTTTTAGTTTGTACATGAACTATTAAATTAATAATCTTAAATCTGCACACTCGATGTAGAATCCTGACACATGATGTAAACAACTATGGTTTCCTTGGTGTTAGTTATGCTGAATAAGTTAAGTGTGGTACATTGTATATGATGTATAAATAGCAAAAACGAAAATAAAATTGCCTAATTTGTAATTTTGTAAAGGTATTTTCATTATTTCATCCTCTTAGATTGAACATAAGCTGATTTTCTGATGTTTGGGCCTTTATGAACGTTGCTGTGACAAATATTAAAAGAAGACGCAAAAATTGCAGCTTACCGCCCAAAATATATTTTATATTTAAAAGAAAACTCTTTAAAAAATAACAACTTATTTCTCTCTTTGTCTATCGAATTAATTGCATACTTTAGATAAATGTTTATTTACATAAATGCAAATCATAAATTACTGTTTAATTTTAATCGATTGTCAGACATGTAAAAAATGTAAAGAGTCCTCTAAAAATCTAAAAAGTACCTAAAAAATTCAACAAGTGCTTACAAGACTCGATACCTCAATTGAGAGAGTAGTGATCCAAACGTCCAAAAGTTGCAGGTTCGAGCCCCGCCCTAGAATAACTTATGAGTCAAGTCGATTTATTTCTACTATTTTTCTATTAAAAATATTATATCAGATACCATTAATAATGCAAAAAAATAAAAATCATTAAATGTTGTCAATTAAGTGCTGTGACTAGGAACTTAAACAATCAACCCCACGAAAAAAAACCTTTAGTTAATGGAAAGACAAATTTTCATCACGGCCTTCACGCCAGCAACAATACAATAAACGGGCCATTCAAAAGTTTTCAGTCGGAAGATAAGTGTTACACCCAACTGAAGTTAAAAGAGCGAATAAGATTGTTCGATCTTTGGAATCTCGTAATGGACGAAAACGACATCGCGAGTACAAACCGCTGTTTGTCAAATCACTAATGGTGTGGAAAATCGTGAAAGTCGCGCTCGCTAAGGCCAAATCTTTAGATTGAAAACGAATGTGCAACTTTTGAATTTGCAAACTAAGCGCTTATGTTTGAGTGGTACCACTTTAAAAGAGGGTGAAAAAAGGTCATTTCTAATTTATTAGAAATCATCGCTCTACTCTCAACAATATATTTATGTATTACGTAGTATTTAATTATCGCCGCTGTGTGGAGTTCGATAGAGTTGAATAGCACAAACCCTTCACACTTAAGATTCCTCCCATTTTTGTCCATATCCAGCAGTAGACATCTTTCACCTGACATGATGATATATTTACTCTGAACTACATTACAGTGAGTAACATCACTATATCTTGTTATCCATGACATTGTTGTGAAACTTACATGTAGACAAATGATTTATTAGTTTCATTCATATTAACGCAAAAGCCTCAAGATTCAAATTATATTAAAGACAAAGCGTCATAGAGGATTTTGTACAACAAACACCATATCAATTTATTAAGAAATGTCTCCTTTACCAATTTTCAATTTTATACCCTACCCAAGGTATTGGAGAACAATAGGGGTAAATTTAACAGATTGTAATTGATTTGTGTGGGCAGCACACACCACCAGCGCCTGCAGTTTTGTACGCTTTGTAAATACTTCTGTTATCAGCTAAAGTTTCTCAACATTTTTCTAAGACTTAGACATATCCCCTAGAATATATAAAATAATAAGCTTTTGCCCGCGGTTTTGCTCAGACTGATTTTGATGAATGAATGAATGAACGTCAAACTACAAAAAAACTACAAAATGTCTTTAAAGACAATATTCTTCACTAATCCAGGCGTCAAAAGCACTAAACTATTGAGTGAGCTTGCACGTGAGCAAGCTACGTAGGCCATGAGAGAAGCAGGTTTCTCGTAAACCTATTCCAGCAAATTTGAATGTTTGTCCTTGAAGCTTGTTTATTGTCATCGCGAAGCAGACTTTGAAGGGAAACTGCAACCGTTTAAATTGAAACGGAAGGTTGTTTGGAATCAAAATAATTCGTGGTATAAATACAATTTCCCCTTGCGTACATCCAGTTAAAATTGTGGCTTTCACTAAATTTCTATGAAAAGCTTTGACTATTAATCGGGTTCCATTACATAGTTTCGTTTCGGGGTCTTTAAATTTCGCAACTATATAACAGACTTATGTGTCTTAGCGTGGGCACCCACGCATAGAATAAGCCTATGGTACGGTGGACACGGTGGTTCCAGCGAATTCAGAAACACAGAAACAGGGTAATACGTAGCGTCATCTATGTTGACCACCATGTCTATAGAAGTGTATATCATTTCTTTCACCTTAAAAGATTTTAACAGCATATCATAGCTACCACTTAATCGTTTTTCAGAGTAAGTATGGCAAGTTCAAAGGCTTATCGTGAATTTGAGGCATATCCGGATATTTTTTTTATATTAACTCCTGAACCGTAGCAACCGCAGTGCACAAATTCCTTGAGTCAGTCTTTCTGTCAACATTCGGATAATCACCATTGCCGATTTCAAGTAAGATATTTTCGAAACCAGCAGTATCTTCCCCTCGCAAGTAAACCCTCATATATTTATAAAAGCTTGAGAAAGTTAACTTGTGACCACACAATAGATGATCACAACATGATCTAACTTCGTCGGCTCTGGTTCCTTTTGGGACTACTGGTAGAGTTTGCCTAAAGTCGCCAGCCAGTAAATCGTTACCCCACCCATATACTTTTTATTTCCCCGTATATCTTGAAGAGTTCTATTTAAAGCTTCAACACCGCCCTTATATCATGTCTCACACTATCAATTTAGTGTTTTTTAACATTTCGGCAAAATTACTTTGTTTGGCTATTTTGCAAATGGGTGCAGTATAACTGCTAATCTAGACGAATCCACGGCCAAAAAAATGCCATGAGTACTCCTAATCTTTGCTAAAAGCAAATCGATCAAAAAGGTTTTTTTAAAACAGTTTCTTAAAAGTGGCGTATTACAGGGACGTATAACGTTCGGGATGTGAGCTATTACATACCCGAGCTTTTTCTTTACCTTTTCCGAACTCGTGCGTTCTCTTTCCCAACTGTCAAAATAATGTCTATTAAAAAGAAAAAACCAACCACGAAGTTTTTACTAAAAAAAATTTAAAGAAGTTTTTATGATTCATGTAAATATTTCTAATAAGAAGCTACTTATTTGTTTTAATATAAGATTTGATGATTTGTATAAATGAGTTAGGTTAGGTTTCATTTCATTTCATCTCATTAAATTTCATTTTCATTTCAAATCATAAAAATAATTCTACTGAAGACTTGGCTGTATGAGCATAGTTCCCTTTGCCTACCCAGAATGGGTGAAGAAAACAAAAAAATCTCTGCTTATATTCTTTTACGGTTGGCGCCATTTTCCAAAAAATTTCTTTGCGAGTTTAGTTGTTAGTTGCACAAAATGAGTAATTTCGACGATATATTTATTCATTTGAATTAACACCACCGCAAGTCAGTATAATTGCACGAAATGCTTCAGAGAACATTTTACCGGAAAAGTCAAAAAGTGGCTACATATCTACATAAGACGAATTCATTCCGTGAAGAGAAAAGAAAAAAGCAAATAGTTTTTTAGAAAATTTTATGCTGGCATACTTCTCCGAACTATCAGCAAAATTAAAACTTTCAATGTTATGGTCGAGGTTTTCGATGATAAAAAAGTATGCTGAAAATAAGGAACAATGTGGATATACATAAGTGAATACCCAAAACTAAATGCTTTCTTAAAACGACAATCAGCCGGTTTTACAACTAAAAATATTAATCAAATCCTTGTTTTTTGTAGGTTACGCTGATTTTTGGCGTTGTTGGAGCTTGCCGTAGAGGAGTTAGGCAAAATTACTTTAATTGAAGCCCATGGAAAAATGCTACTAATCAAGATTCCGAATACAAAAAATAAGATACCAAGAAGCTTTGATGTTTAAGGAGATTTACTTAAAATAGTGCAAAAATATATGAATCAGCGGTCCCAATAAGCAAAAACCGACCGTTTTTTCCAAAATTATCAAAAAGGGAAGTGTACAGCTCAAGCAATCGAGATAAACAAATTTGGTAATATGCCAAAAGAAATAGCTACGTTTCTTGGTCTGCCGGATGCTGAGTATTATACTGGGTACAGCTTCAGGAGAACCTCTGCTACATTATTGGCAGATTCAGGAGCCAATTTGACGTTCTTAAAGCGACTAGGAGGTTGGAAGTCAGACAAAGTTGCAGAAGGCTATATTGCTTATTGATTCATTAAACAACAAATTAGAAACTGGGGAAAAGAATCATACAATCAATTAATTTAAAGTCCAGCCCGTCTCCTTCACATGACAATACTGAAGAGAACGTTCGTCCATCTACCTTCGTTGATAATGATAATTCATCAGATCCAATTCCATCAACTAGCATACGCCATTGTATAACACCTTTGACAAATACACATGAACAATCATACGAAATTAATAATAGTCTCAAACAGTTAATATGCAACCTAAAACTTCCCCAGTTAGTACAAAAAACTGTACCAATTTCAATGTATATGTGAATTATAACTTTTATAAGAAATAAATGATTAGTTAGTTGAGTTTATTGCGTTTTTATTATTTTATCAATTTGCTTCATTTTTTCGCAACTGTATTAAACATAGTTGTTCCGTACACGTGCGGAACCGTCATTGCAACTTGTTCCGACTGTCAAACCTCACCTTCGGCTGCGCCTCGGCTCGGGTAGACATTTTTCGGAACTCTTTGCAATGACAGGCTTTTCGCACTCGTAATGAAATATACTATTCCCGTTCCACCTGGAACATTTAAGAAAAACACCCTGCCCTTATTTACTGTTGAACAGTTGTCAAAGTTTTATTGTAAATCAATTTCTGCTCATTATTCAAAGACCCTTAAATATTTTTATAGTACCTATCCTCTAAAGCTCCTATGTCGTAACGTGTTTCCGTGAGAAACTCTCTGTTTTTGAATTGCGCGAATTTAGTGGGCTGAGGTATACTATATTCTGTAAGATACCGACCGCCTAATGCTAACACGGCATCTTCCATTACCAATAGGCATTTACCACGTCTTCCATTACCATGTATTGAATGTGCTCTACATCCACATCACCTAGTATTTCCTAACTAATTTTAAGATCTTCAGGTAAGTGCTTTTTGAATTTTTTCCACAGACATAAGGATCTGACAGAACATTAATACAATAGTAAATAGATCCAGAATCATGTGCGCCGTATTTGGCAAAGAGCTGCCTCTTCTAGTGCTGCGAACTAATGCTGATCATCTTCAAGTAACCCTAGAGCCTTGCAGGCTGATTGGAAAGTAAGATGTAAATAAACCTCTACAGGTTCCAACGCATCACACGAAATTGGGCCACCGACCTCATGAAGGAGCAAACGCAGATGGTAGCATTCTGAATTTTTCGAATGAACAGTATATACCCTACTCAGAACGTGCTGTCGGTGAAAATCGTCTGTTGTTATCTGTTATCCACCAAAAGAACTCATCTGAAAATAAGCGTTACATTTTCGAATATTTTCCATAAAGTACTCATGATTTAGATCTAGATCGTTAAATAAACTAAATGCAAGTTCAGGCTGTTGTTGCAATCGACCAAGGTGCACTTTTTCAGAGCTGCAACACGTCTGGTGTCACATCTTTCCATTTCAGGGTGTTGCATCACTGCAACTTGTATGTCAAAGAACTTGGTAGAGTGTAGAAGCTTGCCAGTACATAGGCAAGCTTCTTCACGGTTTTTTTTTAAATATTCAAACACAGCTTTACGATATGATTCTGGTTTCGCCTGCGTATATTTGTTCTTTTCTATCTAATTTAGATCTTTTTAATATATTTTTTCTTGTGTAATTAGTAAATGTCGATCAGCCCGCCTAGCATACGCAACACGACAAAATTTTGTCTACCCATTTTCTCGTGTCTCTAACATGGCTGCGCTTAGAAGTCGATTTCTTATGTCAAACGTGTTTTTTTACTTAGCCGCGGATATTTGTCTTTAAACTCTAACATGGCAATTGCGTTTTGTCGACATTTTAACCGATATTGTCGACATATATCTCGTCTTTGTGTCAGTACGTAGAGAAGAGACGACAAGTGGTTTGTGTGCTATTTCGATTGGAGCGATGGCGGTGTTTTATTACAATTATGTACTCAAAGTATATTAAGGGCGAACAAAACGTAACAATATGTTTTACAGTTATATACTTATATATTTTATTTATGCACATTTAAATATATTGGCAAAGGTTATATTTCTTTAAGTATAAATATATTTCTATGATTATAAGTAGATATGTATTTATACATAAATATACATACATATATTTGATTGATTTTTTTTTATTTGATTGATTTAACTTAATTGAAATGTATGAAATGAATCCAATTATTTTAATCTATTTGTTTAATTATTATTATCTATGAAATTGTCTGTATTTGCTATGGGTGAATTGCCTGAAATAAATGATTATTATATATATATATATATATACTAGTTGACCCGGCCACGCGTTGCTGTGCCGACTGCAGCGTCATCTGCCGGACTGATTTGTGAATCTAAACCATTCTCAGATCCCCTTGAACACACACAAAAAATTCATTCAAATGGGTCCAGCCGTTTAGGAGGAGTTCAGTGACATACACACTCACAGAAGAATTATATATATAAAGATTATATGTATAGTAGATATATATTTATACATATGTATATTTATATATATATACTATATATGTAAAAATATGTTTTATAGTTATATATTTTATTATTGCACATAAAAATATAAGTATATAATTATATATATATATAATTATAATATATATGGGTGATTCTCAGTTAAGAGGTAATCGGTTGTATGGAAGCAGCGGCACAGCAAAAAGTGTTGATATTTATACAACTATACCACTACTTTTATCAAGACAGATGATTTTATTATGATTTTGAGATGATCAGTCATTTTTTTAATTTATTCTCGTGTTACGAGACACCAGGGGAGATACTGAGTACAGGGTAGAGACAAGATGAACAGGGGAGATACTTTTGCGAGCAGGGAAGAGACTTTAAGGAATAATAATTATATTTATTATTTAAGGTAATCAGACTTTTATGAGCTGTGAGGTCTCTTTTGAATACTTCAGTTGAATATCACAATTGTAAATCACAGTAAAAAAACATAAAATTCAACCATCAATAGGCAACAATCAAATAAAAGAAACAAAAACCTTTTATATTTCTAGGAACCATACACTAGTGTGTTTGTTTTTAAATCTATACTTAAACATATTGGCGTGTAACAAGTTAAAAAAACTAACTCTAAAAGCCACATTCAAAGACATAAATTAGTTCTTTAAAAGCATATGATATGCGTTAACCTTTCATTTTCAAGTTAGGCGCATGTAATTCTTTTATAATTTGATTCCAGGTGATGAAGGAAATATCTTTGTCATTAATTTTAAAGTTCTTTCCAGTATCGTCACAGATTTTACAAAAGACAACCTGAACTTCATCATCTTCTTCAACTCCAGTGCACATTGCAACATAACGATATTCTGTTTCTGTTTTGAAGTTTAACTAAAACAAAACCCCATTGCATAATGTTTTTTTGCCTGATGTTGAGGGCTTTGGGTTATCTTTCAAACCTCTCGTCTTTTTAGCCGCTAACCCTGGAAGGTGTACCGATTCTTGTGATTTCTGCATTCGTTTCTTTGATGCTAATATAATTAGTGGTTCGTCATCTGAATCACTTGATGAACTTTTAGTGTGCCTGAAAGCGTTTTGATCTCACCAATAGATCCAAGTTTTTCTTCATTTTGCGTGATGTCGGCGTCGTCTATAGTAAAAACTTTAATATGAGGACAGGTCTTCTCAATGGCTGTGGCTAAGTCTTCTAATGATGCATTATCGGAGCCACATGCGACTTGTCTATCAGCCGCACATTTGCAAGTTGCACCCACTCCATCGACAGCCCCCTTTTCGAGACCTGCTTCGTGATAGTTCCGTGTAAAGTTGGTAGGTTCCGGTAAAATTCTACGAGCATTGTTGCCAAAACCTTAAACTTTTGTTACGATATTGGGTAACGGGGCCATCGCTCTGAAAGTGCAAGTTGGTGACAGTAGTTGGTAAACTGTCAATCATTTTGATAAAGAGCAGTAATATTCAGTTTTTGGCTCTTCCCCAGCGTTAGTGTAGACTACAACTGTGCGTAGACTTATTTGTTGTCTGGATCCTCCAAAATGGAAGAATTGAATTTCCTCAGCATATTTTGTCTGATTATTTTCACTAAAATCATGGTGTATAATGGCGTCATATTCAGTAAGGCATTGTTGTTTTGTTTGCATAGCATTGTATTGATGCACTTTATGTAGTTCGTGGTGGAAGAACTTTTGCATCTTCGACTCCAAGTCCATAATCAAGTCGCGTGGTTTAATCTGTAATGTGATTTTAAGCATTTTGTTAATCAAATTGGACGCATATGTATCTCCCCTGGACATTTGGTATCTCCCCTGAAACCATAACAGCCAGGGGAAATATGGCAGGGGAGAGACATTTTCGTTAAAAATCTAAAATTGTCGTAAAACTACTAATTTTACAAAGATTACAAATAAATAAAAGGTTTGCAGCACTATTTAAAATAAATGTATATATATATATATATATATATATTGTAGTATTTAAACACATAAATACAAAATATACATAAACATACATAAACACATACATAAAAACTTACCAGGGTAAATACTTCAATCACTCAACACGGCTGCACTCATCGAGCACCGTTGCGCAAATGGCCAAAAAAATTGTCGCGCGGATGGCTTGTGCAGCGCTTGCTGCTAACTTCACGTGTCACTCGGTGTCTTAAAGGTCAAAACTACCACAGACTATGGTAAGCAAATACCATTTTCAAACTAAACCTAAGGCCAGGGGGCGAGACACGAAACTCGGAGGACAAAGTATGCGATTAATATTTTTTATAAAAAGTGCGAATATAAATGATTTTAATGGTTACATACTGTAACTAAGTTATCAGGGTTCATGTTATTACCGATAGAAAAGTAATAATTAAATTTCAATGGCCTTAAAATTACTGATTTACAAAAAAAAACGGTTAGGGGACAGACCAGGGGGGAGATGTTTTTCCTCTTTGTGCTGTTATTGTAAGTAAATTATGCACATTTAGAATATAATTTTAAGTGACAATTTAGAACACATTTGGTTAATTGAAATTATTAAGATTTTAGACCATAATTTCCAAATATAATGATTTTTTTGGCTTAGCCGTCGAACATACCTCTTAACTGAGAATCACCCATATATATATATAGGCATAAATAAAATATATAAATATAATACATATGTTTCAGTTTCGTTCACCCTTAATACACTTTGAGTACAAAATTGTAATATAGATTGTATATAGATATAGGAAAGTCGGGCCAGCGCAATCGCAATTGCGCATCTACGGCAAGCGTAGGTACCAGTGGCTATCCAGTTTCGTTAATAAGTTTCTCTACTTATTGAAATCAATCAAAATCAATTTCAACCTAATTATATCAAAACAGTAACAATATTTTATTTAACAATCGGATTAGTAATAGTAACAATATTTTTTTTATTGTGTAGTAACATTAATTAATCTACTTGTAAAACTCGTTGCATTTTTTACAAATCTTAGTCGCTTAGTATATTGCGTCGACTAAATGTACTCGTTTATACTTTTTAAAATTTTAGATTGTAAAAAGAATAAACTTATATTAAAAGAATAAACAGCAAAAACTTTCGGCGATTTAAAAAAAACAAACACCGTTGACTTAGCGAGAAACTTAGCGCGAAACGATCAACCACAGATCATGTCAGACAACGTCAAAATTGATGTACTCCACATTTCCAAAAAGTAAATATATGGTAAAACACGCAACACAAATTAAATGAACGATATCGGTGTGGCTATGTTAGATAATAAAGTAGTTAATAATCATATATCAAGAGGCAACATCCGTTTGTCCACAACGAGATATTATGTCGATGTCGACAAACTTCTCTTCAATCGTTCGCGAGAAAGCTCGAGTAGCGCATGCTAGGCGGGCTGGTTAAGGCACGACACTGCATTTTTTTTGCAGCAATAGGAATATAGGCGTCAAAATGTCCATTTGATAAATCTTGGCTAAAACATAATCGCCTTACAAGACAGTCATGTGATCTGGACTCTGTATACAGAAGAACGTTTCGATAGACTTTAAACCGAAATAGAAATAGCAAGTCTTTATGCTCATAATTCACAAAGCCCCCCGTAAAACTCATTTTTCAATATACTATGCGATGCAGTCGCTAAGCATAAAGCTTAGCTAGCACCATATATTGGAGCGGAGCGTAATACCTAAAAAAGAAAAAAAAATTTTTTGCTTCGATGTGAATTTTTACGAATTTCAAAATTCGGGCTCCGTCACAATCTGGTCCTAAACCGGTTTATTCGATTCCACACAAAAAATATTTAAATCGGTTAAGAACTCGGGAAGTTATGGCATAACAGACATTGTGCCATTGAAGCTGATCCATGGGAGAAGAATATTTATCTGCTGTTGAGTAATTATCACCATTTCTGTCATGAAATATAACTGAAATCTGGGTACAATCATGGACCACAAATCTAACAATTTTTAGACTTATTTCCATCGCATTTTCCTGGGTTTCGTACATCCTTTTATCTGTTTTACAGAAGAGTACGGAATAAACAAGCGCAAACCTTCAAAGAGAACGACAGTATGTTTCCTTTAATATGAAGATTTTCATTAGCCATTTTTTAAAGCGAAATCTAAATCAACAAATCAAAATAAGAAGCGAATCAATTTCCGAGTTTTTAAAAACGATTCCCATATTGTTTTTTACTCCTTAAAGGGTTGATTTTTTAAAAACTCTGAAACACATAAAGTTAAAGTATTAACCTCGCGATCTGGTGCTCCATACAAACTTTGGATCCCCGTTTTACCTCTTTAGGGGGTGAAGTTTCTTAGCGCAGGCCTACATCATAAGAGCGTAATCCGTTAAGTTGACTGAGCTATGTGTTGATACATCAATCAGTAACTGTTACCTTTTATATACAGACAGAAGAAGAAGATAAATACATTCCAAACTACTCACACTAATAGATTAGTACCAAACTAAAAGCTTGTGTTGTGGATATCGAATATCAAACATCTATCTTCTATACTGTTATAAAGCTATTAAAACCGTGTCTGTACGTTACATATATACCAGAAAAACCGTTGCGATATGGTGATGATTTGGGAAGTTACGATATGCCTAAAAATTGCTTTTATTTCTGTTTGCCTTTCCGTCTATAAACATATCTATGCGCGTAACTCACAAAAACGGCTAAACAAATTTTGAATTTGTTTTCACAGTTTGATATAGATTGAGATCCATCTTATAATCGATGTAATTTTTTTTACATTCCGGTGTGTCATTTACATTCCGGTCTAACCAAAGATACAGCTTGACCTTTTCTTATTAGAAGCATTCATATAATGACGAGGTTATTTAAAATGGTCGTCTACCTTTAAAATCGATTATAACCCTAATTCATATCTATAACATAAGCTGGAATTACCTCTAAGCGGTGAAGGCGGTAACATTGTAAAATCGCTGAAATTCAAGTGACGCGCTATAAATACTTTCGACTTGTGACAAACCGAAAACCACATGGGTGAAACTGTGGGCAGAAGCTGAGTTTATTATATAATATACAGAAGGTTTAAATAAGTATCTTAACTATTATAGATATTATAGATAATAGATTCTGATCGATATTTCTGATTCGATTATGCTTTCGCTTATGCTTATCACACAAACCTATGCTTCGACTAGGATCAGGGCATATGACGCATAAGCAGCTACGTTTGCACATTCTGGTTATACATATAGAGTATACATTTATTTAAAACTTAAATGATGGCCAAATAATTGAGTAGGTACTGTGGTGACCTCCTTGCATCTATGACACCGCATTCCACCTCTTTACGTATATTTGCTTTATGGCAAGGAATGTCACCCTTTTTAAATATAGAATATTCCAGAAGGCCAGACAAACATAAGAGAATCACCAGTAGTGTCTGAGAGTGTAATCTGAGTCGTTATAAAATATTTCGTTGAATAATATAATAAATCGTGAAATACATATTTGGTTTGAATATAACGAGATAAAGATCCCGGATCTACTCAACAACGACTCAATAGGACATATTAAAGGAACAAGATGGGTAAAAGAGAAAATTTTAGTACTTCGCAATTAAAAAGTTTCCACAAAATGTGTAAATTTCCCATTAACACAGTAAAACGAAGAACTGAAGTTACTTTATTTATAACGAAATATTATATAATATTTTTTGTTTTTTCGTTAAGAATTCAAGAAACATTTAACTTTGAAATAAATTTGCACTTCAAGAATTACCTCATTTAGAAAACGTACTTCTCATTACCATGATTTTGATAAGAAAATCTATTGAAGTTAACGTTAACTTATTTACAGTAAGTAGGAATAAGTTTTAGCATATGTTATTTCAGTACTAATAGGTAATCTCACTTAGCTTAATTCAATCATTGAATCGTAAGTCGATTATAAGTCTACCGTTTTTAGAATTGCAAAGTAGATTTCATTAATTTAGATATTTTTTAAGAAAACACACTGATATGTTACATAAGTCTCAAAACTCTTGGAACATAATTTGGTCTTATTCATGTTGTAATTTTTACAAAGTTATATTTATTTACATATTTTATACAAACAAGCACATACTTATATACAAATTATCATTAAATAGGCATACATCTAAGTTCTGCTTAGCTTGAAACTACAAAAAGTGGAGTAGGTTTTCTATAATTTACTTCTGTATCCGCAGTTTAGTAATCCTTACTAATATTATAAATCGGAAAGTGAGTTTGTTTGTTTGTTCCGCTTTCACGCCGTAACTACTGAACCGATTGCTTTGAAATTTTGCAGACGTAAAGATAAAAGTCCGGATTAAATAATAGGGTACTTTTTATCCTGGAAAAAATTGATATTCCCGAGGAAAAACAAAAATATTGTTTGCTTGATGGATGGATTGTAGATGGCGCTGTGTGTCGTTTAAAACAACGTAAAATATTGCAAACGAATATAAGCATGTAAATTTAGAAGCTAAATGATACGATAATGAATCCCCGAAAATGAGGAATTCCCGAGGGATGACGTACAATTTGTTTTATCGTCTAAATTGTTTTTTTTTTACATTATACTTATCCTGAAATCACTAAAGTCAACGAATTACTAATTGGTATAAGTATTAGTTACGTTATTTAGTTCTTGAGGTATGCGATAGATGGCGCTGGGTGTTTTATAAAACATGGTAACGATGTGTTTTTTAAAATACATAAGAAGCGGAATGATAGCTTACGCTATTTAGTTCTTGAGGAATGCGATAGATGGCGCTGGATGTTTTTTAAAACATGGTAACGATGTGTTTTTTAAAATAGGTAAGAAGTGGCATGATAGCTTACGCTATTTAGTTCTAGAGGTATGCGAAAGATGGCGCTGGGTGTTTTTTAAAACGTGGTAACGAAGTGTTTTTTTAAGATACGTAAGAAGTGGAATGAATTATATGAATTTTGTATCCAGCGTTACATCGCGCTTCTTAGATTTTTCCGTGGGAATGAGAAGTTTTCTTATAGTTGTGCTTTATACCGCAATATAACCAAATTCCACGCGGGCGGAAATCTAGTACAATATATATCCGACTATAATAACTTTAATGATCAACTTCACAATCGTTCCACAAGTGCGATCATATAATCTTTTTCTTGTTTTCCTGTTTTGAAAATAAGATTATATCCTTCTTCTATTTTACAATAACAAACTTAAAAAAGAACCCGAATATGATTGACACCGGACCAAAACTTTACTATAATACAAATCTTTTAAAGCCGTACTTAAATAAAATGTCCAACACTAGAAATTATTTGTTCTATCGAGCAAAAAATGCTACCAGTTATATCTTTATTGCTAATGGAACAAAAAGAACCACGTTCCCAGTTTCTCTGTAAAGCTCACGTACACAGACTTCACTACGGTTCCGGAAACAATTCATCTTCCTCACTTGTTCAAGGGGTGAACGAGGTAGATTTATGCAAAACAGTAGCTGACGTCAGGAGTACATACATCCGATTTTTGACTATGCTTATTTCAAATTGCAATGAACGGACAACGACAAATCTAGATGGATAGATCTCCAGTAGATACTGGAGAGTAACAAAATTTCTTAATTCATGTGCTAACATTAATAAACTATCTCGCTATTTATGGTTTGAATGCACGGACTGTTACTATTTAACCTTACAAAATTTAAGCACATTATAATGTGTCGAAAAAATCTGCCCTCTTACCAAATAGGACCAAATATTTAACTCTATGTGTTTTGTCAGAATCTAAAAATCGATACATGGTTGAATAGCAGCTATTAAAATACTTTTCAATAACCAAGAATATTCTATGCATCGAGGTGTTGCAACAAATTGTTATTGCAAGGGTTTTTTGGGCTTTAAATATTTCAATCGAAACTCCAATACATCTTGGAGAAATCATTAATCTCGATTTGTAATCATTTATTTGGTCTATTCATACTTGTCTCAAATATACAACTAATGTGAATACTACGCACGCATTTGCCACACTCACCGAGTAAACATTCATGCCACAAAGCTCAGGGAATGCTAAGATTATACGCCTGATTAAATATTTTCGCTCGAACGCAAATAAAGGCCCGAGAAAAACTCTTACGCGAATATTTCGATTCTGCTTATACTTTAACCTAAATTATTATGTTTTTGTAAAGAAAAGTATGATTTATGAAAGCATTAAGCAATTGGTATATTTGCCAACGTAATGTGAATATTTTTTATAATAGAATTTGTTTAATATTAAAGGCATTCGGAACATTTTTCAAGGACGTTTTAATTTGTTTACAAACTTCAAACGATATGAAAGTCTTACCCAAATTATTTTGGTTTTCTTTCAATACAAATAGAATGCTTTTACATCAGATATATAAAATATATGAACAATTTAATTACAAGAGAAAAAGAACATTTAATTGGTGTCAAATTTCATCCACTCTTTGAGATTGTATTTTATCATAAATGTTTTTAATGTGCCTTTTCTATGTAACAATATCATGTTTGGTTTCTCATTAGATCGCTGTGCAACAGAGCTCTATTTGTGACTATTTTTAGTAATTGTTTTTTATATTTACAAATCCCATAAATATGATTTTCGTCATGTTTTTCTTAACCATGATTTACTCTTTGTTATTATATTCGACTTGGCAGCTGTTAACTGCAACATTAAATGATTCTTTACTAAAAAAAATATTATACTATACTAACTTTACTAAACCACAATCCGTTTATATATATATATAAAATAAATAGAGATAACATTATTCATCGTTTTACTACTTTTAATATAATTATAAACAAAACGGGTTCACTTATGTGAATACTGTTTTATTGAAATAGTTTATTTTGCGCGTTTGAAGTGGGATTTGTTTCAATGAGCTGTAGTACCCGATTTGATCTTTTCATGTATTTCAAAAACCGAAATGAGGTTATCTTGATTACCCCTTAAAATGTGACAGATCCTAACATTGAAATATTTAACATCGAATATTATATGTTATTTATATGTCAATAGTATGCCACTACATAAGAGAGTTTGATAAAACAAAGATATATTTTTATATAATATTTCTTTACAGTCACACCAGTTAGCCTAGCTCAAAGTAATGAAGAGCTTAAGTTATGGGTACCCGAGTAACCACAACCTTAAATAACTAATTTTTTTAGTAATATATACATATACTAGCGACCCGCCCCGGCTTCGCACGGATGCAATGCTCTACTATATTATGCATGTATTATACATATAAACCTTCCTCTTGAATTACTCTATCTATAAAAAAAAACCGCATCAAAATCCGTTGCGTGGTTTTAAAGATTTAAGCATACATAGGGATATAGGGACAGATAAAGCGACTTTGTTTTATACTATGTAGTGATAAATATTTGTGACTCAGTTATAAATCCTCATATTCGTCACAAAATCATCAACCCCTTCTGGGACCTAAACCCACTGTTGGAGTCAAGCAACATATGCGTTTGAGTACGGCCATTAGTACGTTTTCTAGTAAAACGTAGTTTTAAGTTTCACTTTTATGAACTATTTTCTAATACATTTTCTCTATTATTCACTTTGTCTTTCATATTATAAAAGCTAAAATTAAAACACGGCTGGGGTCGTTCTTTGTGAAAATGCCTGCAAGTGAACTGAACTCCTGCTACGAGATCGTAAGCTATATATAACGCACTTTGATAAAACAAAAAAATTCTTATATAATTATTACTCAATACATTCAACAAATTTTGTTATTATTTTTAAATTAATTTAAATATATATATTATTCTCAATATATTTAAATACAGATTTTAAAATGCGATTATTTATAATATGGTAAAGTTGTCTAACATTGTGCTATCATCTAAATATGAGAAACACAAACTTCAATATCATATTCATTATATAAACTAATTAAAAAAAACTGGTTGGTTGCCTGTAAAGTCGGTATACGGGCGAAAGTTTTACGTGACAACGACTTTGAGTGGTAAAATAATTTTAATGTGAATATTCATTCGTATAGTAGGAAGAAGGATGAAATAATAGTAACAATTTAAAACATTTATTTATACAAAGAATTATATTTAAAACATTAATTTATCGGCACGCGTCCCTTCCACTTTTTATGTCTGTCTCTCTCGCTCTTAGGCGGGCTAACCATGCCCGAGTGGAAGGGACGCGTGCCTCTCACTCGCTCTCATTGTAAGCGCATAACGTGAGCGGAGCGTAACGCAGTTTCTTGAAGGGTCACCCGGCAAACCAATTTATAAGACGTTGTCACGTCAAAAAACACAAAAGAAATAAGTGGCCTAGTAAATAATTCAATTTAGAATAATATTATTCAATAGGTAATCGGTATTCCCGCTGTGTAAGTAGTAAATTAGACTTGAAAACCAACATAACAACTGTAGACTTGCGAAACTACTTAGATGTATCAAAATAGGAGTTTGTTGTGTGCCCACAAAATTCCCAAATCTAAATGCTCGTGTATGAATGCCGTCGGAACCGGAGCTGTACCCGTCCTAAATACGTGACATCCTGAAGGGGAGAGGACACTTATTAATGTCATATTATTTGCAGGATAAATCCCACAAAAACTGGACCTTACTCGTCCTCTAAATGGAAGCATTAAAATTAAGATAAGTTCCGCCCTTTTGACCAGCGGGGGTTCTGCTGGTGTTTTGTAGTTTAAAACGATATGTTTATATCGTATATTAATCTGTAGTTTAGATTCTTCTCTGATCTATTTCAGGGGCAATCTATTCCAATAAGTTCTAAAACTCACTACGCGTTTATTCCTGTTTTTTTATATTTAGTCCTGCAGTTTTGACATATATATATATATATATATATATATATATATATATATATATATATTTGTACAAAGTAAGCACTGTAAGGCACTATATGCCTTACAGTGCCTACTTTGTTCTAGGCTAATTGGCGTGAATGATAGAAATATTTATTTACTTATTTATTACTAGCTTTTACCCGCAGCTTCGCCCGGATTTTTTTTTCAGTAAAAAGTATCCTATGTTACTTCTAATACCTCCAAGAATATATGTACAAAGTTTCATGACAATCGGTTCAATAGTTTTTGCGTGAAAGCGAAACAAACAAACATACAAACACATTTGTAATTAGTAGGGATATTCTTTGAAAAGGCTAATAAAAAATATTGTATACGTAAAATATCCAATTAAATATATATGTAACACCAAAATATAGTAGAAAAAAATTAAAAGTGAATCTGAAATAACCGTTTTTATTGTAACAAAATAATTTAAAAATAATAATACACGATGAATCCTTGTTCAATACAAACCATGAACTATTAAAAAAAATATATGTTAATAAGATGACAGTGACGTTTCCTTCTTGTTCATTATAGAACCCTGTGCAGGCGGTAATGAACAATTTTTCAACGCTCGGCACGAAACAAAAAGCCAGGTTGGGCTATTGTGTTACGCCAGAAATTAATGTCATTTCTCGCACACAAAATAAGCAGTTTAGCCTTTGAATGCATATTTGGGTTTGATCTTCAATTTCTTACAGAATGAAATGTTATTCGTCATCGCGCAGTTTTGTATTTCAACAATGGAAATTCGTATTGGTTATAAATAACATTAGGGTTCAATTCTTTTCTGTCAACACCATGTTTTTTAAGACTTTTTTTCTATAGTAACTATATGTCCTTAAGGTTGATAGTGTGAAGTATGTAATAAAAAATCATAACCACCAAGTTATAACAAAACGTCTTCTGTTATAATTTGGTGTTCAATTTCAGAAATTCTGTTTGAGTTTATTTTTGTAGTTAAGTTGCTTAAAATATAAAAATGTAATTAGTTTAAACATTCGCATACAAGACATATAGTTTCCACAAATCTTAATTTAAACCCATCTATTAATCGGCGAGGTGTTTAATTTAAATTTTACGTGATTTTCTGCCCACATAAACACTATCATAAAAGAGCTAAACCTTGACGATAACAATAAGATTAAATTTAACTCATAATGTAGGCTTTCGTGTTTACGAAGCTTCTATTTCAATGCTCGTAATCAACCATCTGCACAAGTATTTTCCAGACATAGTCGGCGAATAATAAAAACGCGATAAACTCGCACCCTCACAGCTGAGCATCGTATAAAGCCTCGTAGTTAAAACTAACATTACCTTCAACATTCTAGGTTTGAATTTCCGGAATACGCCTTATCAATGGAAGTTATACTTCGGTACGCGGCAAGAATTACCAATTGGCTACGTTACCACGCTGTTTAAGGCTAGCTTCGCTGCAACTCGCTTGCTGTAGCATAATTACGCTAGAAACACTCACTCTGAGCTCCACAAGCAGTAGTTTGCAAACATACATATTTAGATGACCTAGAGTTCTAAATCTGCTTTTAAGACCAACTGAATCTAATGTCTCACTTTTTGGCGCATGTTACTTATGAAGATATAATGAGATGTATGTTATGCATAGATGTTGAGAGTATTTGTAAAGATGCGCCCCCACGTTTTGAGTGGCCCCTCGCTTGGCCCCGCCGGGTTATTTTATTCTTTTTTGGTCACTGAAAAACGTGGGATTTTTAATTTTTAAATCTAGTATTATTATTTTATTTTAAAAATGGAAAACTGTCGTCAATTACATTTCACACATAGAATATTTCAACTATATCGCCTGTTCGAGGCAAGGTACCCAAAAGACTGGAAGCACTGCCCCTTTGAATGGCCAAGTTTATGCGCTGAGCGAGGAAATTGCCACTTCTCCTGTCACCCGTTGCCTCAAACAGGCGAGCGGTCAAGTCTTTCAAAAATAACTAAGCAATAGTTTCCCAAGAGCCCATCGTCTCTACTGCAAAAGGGAGGAAGAAGTATGTCACCCAAATCCCTGTACCTACTTGCGAGCTTTATTTAATTCGGGCGTGATTGCAGCCGCGCCTGGCCGAGCTGCTGTCGCATCGTTATGGCACGGAGCTAAAGTGGCCATATATGTAGCGTCTTAATTATATATCTTACCACAGCCTCAGAGTGCTTACTTTGAGCGAGACTAATTGTTTTGAATGTTAATCTGATAGATACTCTTTTGTAAGATGATGTCAGCAATTGTCCATACGCGCTCTTGCAATAAAGCGAGACCGTCATTTATTTACATTTTCAATTTAAAAATTTTACAAACAGCAATTTTTTCATTCCCTCTACTACAATCGAATATCTTAGTGCATAAATCACTAACGCTTACGCAGTGCACTTTTATGCAAAGCGCTAGCGTAGTTACATTTAGTTTATAGTTTTCAGAATTAATTGGAATGGTAAGAAGGTACTTTGTCAAAAGTAGACTATATTAGATTTTGAATATTCAAACACATTTCATGCTATTTATTAATTTTATTACAGCGATATTGAGCTAAACAGCGAGAATTTATTCGGCATAATATAATTTGTTGTTTATGGGTTTTTAAATAATCATTTATTAGAAAGAAAAGGAGTAAATGAGTGGTTGGCTATTTATACGAGAGTACCACCAAAACTCTATATAATACTGGATTCGTCTTCAAAATTATTTTAATAGCAAGATGTTTGTTGATCTAAAATGTGCACTCTATGTGTGTATTGCACCTTTAGTACTAAAATTATCTGAGTCAAATACGTAAAAAATAAAAATGGTTGTAAAGAAATTATTACAAGAACAAATTTAACTTGTCTCTTATGTCAGGTGAGATTCGAACTTCGGTAAGTACTTGCAACGGGTTGGTAGGGAGCCGACCCCGTCGTGCCACGGCAGTCGTAGACTCGGATGACACCGCTCAGCACACCCTAAGCGAGTGTCCAGCGTGATCTTCGCAACACGGTACTCTGGTACCGGCGATTGGGAGGGAGTTCTCGCTACCCAGCGTGGCTGAGGCCATGCTGACTACCGAGAAGTCGTGAGAGGCTAAGGCCTCCTATTGCATGGAAGTTATCCTGCATAAGGAGACCGCAGAGAGGGCGAGGGAGTTGGACGAAAATGCCACCTTTCAAATGAGGAAACGGACAGGGGGAGGCGGCGTGTATACGCTAACAGGATCTCCATATAAGAGGAATGCCCGGCCTCCAAAGAGTCTGACAGAGAAGGGGAGTGTGCATGTAACACAGGGCGTCCAGCCCCTCCAAACAGGCAGCGGCCATTTCCATCCTTCTGTGTGCTGCGGGTGCTGCGGAGGAGGTCTAGGACCAAATCCGCTTCAATTAGAAAAGGTGTTTGGGCCATCAACGGACCGGGTATGCGTACTTAATAGTAAGAAATCTATTTATACTAAACTAAAATATATAAAAAACATAAAAAGTAGCTATAAATAATATTAATAATAGTTATAAATAAAATAAATTCCAATGGTCTACTCCATAGTTTTAATTTGTCTTCGTCCCAACATTGCGCGATGACTTTTGTGTCGGATGGACGGGTACATAGAAAATTTCATGTCTGTCGTGATGCTCGCATTGCGTTTGAGAGTGTGTTTGTACAAGTAGTTCTTATTTTATTTTAAGTTTCATAATGTATTGAATCTGTGATGTATAGTCTGGTTGTTGTTTTCTGTTTGTGTCTTTGTTAATGTTTAGTTGTATGTGCGCTGCGCCAAATTATTGTTAAATTGTACTTTTTTCCAAATCTCATTTTAAGCGAACATATGTTCTTATGGGAATAAATGTCATTAAACCTTAAACCTTAATTAGGCTTACAAGGGTAATCAGCTATTCCTTTGATCGCTTTCTGTCATCGCATTAACTTAACTGTTTGCACACTAACTCGAAATAAATGTTAGTATACTTTAACACATACTCTGCCATAATTGCTTTGTTTGTTATTAAAGATTGGGCGGGTTTTCTCGTAACCCTTTGCTCTTAATGCACCCGCTTTATTTTTTCTTCACACACAAGGGTAAACCGTAGCAGAAATTAAAATTCTTTTGCTACATCTCTATAATCTCCTTTTTTCCATTACTTCTCTTGCAGTTGATTCGAATACCTGTAAGGAATTGGATACTCGAGTAATTTTTTGTTAATACGTAATTATTGTTTAGATATATAATGTCACAAATGTGACAAGAAACGAATTGTTAATACGAGCGTCCATATCTGTTATAGGTTCTAACATGTTAATAGTTACCCCACCGATATGTTAATTTTAGCCCCAAAGGTACATTTTTGATTTTAAATAACTTTAAAAAATAATAATTTGGACGTTAGTAAATACAGCGACATAGCATTATGAAGTATGAAATATGCTTCTAGGAAAACAAAAAACAAAATTAAAACGCCGTATACTTTGAGCATGAATCTTGAATTGCATGAAAATTTGTAAAGTAAAAATGTTCGTTATTTGCATAATAAAGTGCACAGCTCAGTCGGACTATACGCGGTGCATAACTTCCCAATCTCGAATCATGTGGCGTGATCTAGGCTGCCTTCAAAAGCACTTTTTGTAGGTTTAGTATGTAAAGTTTTTGAGAAAGTCGCTTGTTAATACTTACCTCCGTTAATTGTAGCCCCTATCTCCCCTACAAGTATAGAAAAATCGATAAAGAAGGAACAGCTATGTAATTATTAGGTTTTTTGTTATATAAGCATTTAATTGTATGATTTAATATCTAAAGAAATTGTTACCGGTATACATTTTTGTCTCAAGTGACTCGAACCGAGATTTCCTCGCTATTTGAGCGAGTGCTCTTCCAATTAAGCTACCGAGACCTTGACAGACCCGTCGAATTTTTCCAAGTTCATATTTCTTAAGCTGACGCCAAGGTCGTCTCTTCAAGTTCTAGGTATTACTACTGCGACCAGTTAATTTTTTTTACTCATTTAAATTGATTAAAATCAAGCACTAAAATGCTTTAACAGCAAAAAATATGTTTAGAGATGTTCATATTATATTCTTTTATTAGAATGGACTACTAATTTTTGTTTTAAACATAAATTATACATTTTTTATATAACTTTGAGTTAAACCAAATTCAGTCTATTATTTAATGAAAAATAGCTTTGCATTAATTTTAACTTGTTTTAGGGTAATAAACCAGGATTTGATAAAATTAAAACCTTCAAAACAAAAAGGTCTTATCATATTTATTCTAAGGATGCGATATATAATGTATAATAACTAAAATGTGAAAAGATTATTATTAGTACTGGTTAATATCCATAAAACATTGTACCTACAACCTAATTAATCTGGCTTTACCGCTGTACCGCTTTACTGCTTTACTAAAGAACCATTCTTTCTACTGAGGCACTCACTAAAGGAGCAAATATCACAAAGTACAGCGTGCAATTAATTTACAAAAAAGTCTTAAAAGGAACCTCATTAAAAATAGATTTTTATGATAATAAATAACTAAAACGCTAAAGAATAATTAAAGCATTATGGTATATGTCTTTCACTTCTTCCTAACATGATTATAAGGAATTAAAACCCTTTAAAGCTATTTTGCAACCTTTTCTCTCTAGAATAGTCAATTTGATGAGTTGTATTATGATAAAATTTGGCGTTATGTATACTACCTAATGATTTTGCTAAGAAAATGCTATGAGAAATAATAATAATTTACCTATAAAAATAAAATAACGTCTTTAGAGATTTACTATTTCTAAATATACGCCAAAAGCAAGCAACGAAAAGGCACAAAGTCATTTCAGTTGCTGCGAATTTTATCGTAAGCCTTTTAAATTTCTCGTCGTGGCTAAGCGTGGCTGGATAGACGAGAGTTTAGGGACTAAAATGTGCTTCTTAATGTTAACTGGTGAAAGTCGCCAGCAAAATGCTTTTACTTGAAGTACCGTACCAAAAAAAAATCGATTATGATAATAACCTTATTAAACAAATTTATTTTGAAATCTTCATTGTATACAGCCCATGTAAGTAGGTATACTCAAATGATGGTTATCTCTCATTTTATTGTCATTATGGCAATATGGGCTAAAGCAATTAAAATTCGCGGTCGCTATTTAATTCTGAATCGTCACTCAGAGTACGATTTTAAATCGATTATTATATTCGTTTCAAACTAACTCACACACCGATGTGACCAACGCCCACTACGACGATATTAATAAGCTATTCGTGAGGTTATTATCCACCAAATACAGATGAGAAATAAAAACAGTGTTGCTATGCAGTTTCTGTGAACAAGGCACCAACACAAACCGCGACAGTCTTGATTATTATGTTCTGTTCTATGTTCTGTTCTTCTTCTTTTTTTTTCATAATAATAAACCATTGTACACCAATTTATAACTATAAGTATCTCTTTTTGAGAGAGACTATAAAATGCCTTACAACAATCATCAAATACTAATTATTAAAAATAAACGGCTTATTATATTGCCCATATTACGTCAGTAACTCACGAGTGTGCTAACAGAATTACAAAGTTAGCGGAAGCGAGCTTCATGAACAAAATCTAAGTGAATTTGTCAAACGCGACTGTATAATAAGCTTCAAGTAGAGTTGCTTAGTAGCTTTATGAGACAAGAATTAATGTGGTAGTCACTTGTCACTCGCGATGCAGTGCCGAGAAAAATTTACTTCATTCGTCTCTAAATGTAACAGTTTGTAGACTAATTTATATTGCCCAAAATTTGAATGACCAAATTTTTTGTGTTATTATTCACAAGTTGTGCAATATTTAAACAGGTAATATCGTTAAAACGGTTTTAAGTAAATACCTAGTCCAAGCCGTCATTAAGTAATAAAAATTGACGAAACTTCGACTAAATAAGTTGAACGTTATGCTTGATGAAGTGTAGCTGGATACTTCCTTATTAAGAAATTATAATTATCTAGGAATTGCTGAACTGACGATGACATTAATGATGACGAAAATATAACACAGCCTCCTTACTATTACGTAGTATCTATTTACTCTATGCCTTTATAAATAAACAGTGTTATGTATTTGTACAGAATCGTGTCTTTATCATTTCAATGTCATTTTGATGGGAACAAAAGAGAAAGCCATTAAATAACTATACAAGCCTGTGATACATACTTTCCATGATTATTTATAAGGTTCATAAAGTTAAAAAGATGCAAAACATAAACGGAGTAAACAGCGAAGCAGGTCCCACACCTATCTTACCTTTTTCCTCGTAAGGACCCAAAAATGATTGATGTAGACCGTACAAACAAAAAGGAAACTAAATCGAGTCACACTTGAAAAGATTCACAAACTCAAGATCAATTTATAAAGAGGGACAAGAATTTTCGCTGAAAGCCGCTATCCGATTACCTTGGGGATGTATTCTGAGCGCGTGCTTGCTACGTCCCAAGTACTGAAAGGCCAGCGTATTATTTAGAATTCTAGAAAATTTAAGTAAATAGTGGTCCGCTGGTCCATCTGCATCCGCATCCGTATAAATCGATGCGGAGCTGATGCAGATACGTCGCGACAAGAAAGAAAGGGGAGGGCTGGCGAGTGGCGCGTGTCGACCGAGAAAAGATTAAAGATGATATATTAAATATTATCAGAAACATCGAAGACATCTTGGCTTCTCGAACAATATCTCCAAGTACCGAAAGAGCGAATAAAATGAGAATGACAGATTCCATGGAAACAGATACGGAAAGAGCAGGGACCTCAGGTACAGGACGTTAGTCCCGACTACTTAGTGGGTCTTGCCATGATGCTCGATTCATCAAGTGACGATGAGAAGAGTCTGGAAACATCCAAGTAAACAGTTATTTTGTAGTGTAGGATTAATATACGAACGCTTGCGAAACAGACTGAAGTGGCGGCCATTCTACCTTTCAATAAATATAATGCTCCAATATTTAAATTTAATTATTAAAATAATTTATTATTAAATAAAGAAAGGATAAATATTACTGTGTTTTTTTTTTACTCTACCAAACCAACACTTAAGTTTTTTGTACAGATCCTAATCCGCATCCGCATCCGCGGATGTGAGCATCTAAAAATCCGTATCCGTATCCGTATCCGTGGATGTGAAAAAAAATGCATCCGCAACATCCCTAATACAGATATAGTTTTTGGCGACAGCATTTTAAACTTATAACAAAAATTAGTAAAGTTAGTAATAAGTGATGTAGAAATCGAGTTAAAGAACTGTCTATTTTGCTCACGACTTTCAAAAGCTTTATAGCCAAAGGTTTAGTGTGGGTGATCTCACCTTTCCTAAGGCGCATTGATGGTTAATGGATTCAAGAACATTTTTAGTCGTATTGCCCTCCAAATTTTCGGATGCTTACCATAAGAGAGCTTAATTAAATCATTCAAGTAAACAATTTCCGATTTCGCGGAAACGAAGCGAAAAGTAACCTGAAAGTATACGATCGACTATTGCAGAGCTAAGCGCCCAAAAAATACTGATTTTTGCCTGCGTCATTGGGCAACTTCTTTAACGCGCGTCCCTGTACTTCTCTTTATTGTTCCATATGTGCAGATCACGGGCACAATCAATTTTGTAGACCCCTATTGCCTGGAAGGGTATATTACAATTGACAGATCATAAGAATTGGACTCATGTAGAGATGTGTGCGGCTTCTGAATGGACGTGATAATCGCAGCTTGACTTGTAGTATTCGCTTGACATGCTTAAGCTCAGCAGTCTGTGACCAACAACAAAAAACATTCAAAGAACATGTAGCCTACATAAAACATAAGCGCGATAACAAGTCTGCAGCAGTATGTGAACATGCTTTTGAAGGACCCAACCTGTACATTCGATTAATTAAACCACAAATTCTCGCTAGAGAACAAAGATTTATTCCTAGAATGCTACATTTATTGGCTATTGAAATCAAGAAACATACAAATTTCAACAGAGTTAAATTTGGAGCGTTTCACCAGCTTGGAATCCCATAAATTATAAATTAAAATCTCCAAACATACACACTGCAAAACTTTTTGATGCAGTTAGTTCCTTTTGCAAACAATAAAAATAAGATGAAGGTTAGTCCCCCTGTCCGAGTTTCTTTCACCAGTTCTTCTCGAAAGGGAATTTTCCGAACTGTTGGTGGACTCAGTAGTTACAGTAATCGTAGATACAATAAAATAATTAAACTAAAAGCAAAATAAAACAATTTTGATTTGTATAAAATTTTAACCCCTAGGAACGTGCCCGAATAAAATATTGTAAAGGTGTAGTGTGCACCAAGTATGACGACCATCACCTCGTCATCCTGTGATTACGAAAAGTGTCGAAACGTCAGGATAAATTATAATGTATGCGCAAATATGCGTTAAAAAGTTGTTATTTGAAATATGTAATATGCACGGATGTGTAAGAACTGAATACAAGATCTGATCTATATATGCATTGCTACTCGCGAAAAGATGGATATTGTAAACACACATTTATTATTTTTGACTAGTGATGCCTGTCGCATCGGCTTTAAACTCTGTGAACTAAACCGTTAATTGCGTTTTCCGTCTCATTAATATGAGACACGCTGTCTCTCGCCACATGGGAGCGCTGTCGTCGAGATCGGTTTCCGCGCACTAATCGACAGGCGACAGCGAGGCGACGGGGCTGCGGCGACCGCCGATTTATCACGCGATATCAAGCGCCTCGAGCTTCTCAGTAACAACCTTGCTTTATGCGTATATGCCTATTAAAGTTTTTCAAATATTCCTACTTCGGTTATGTCAAAGTCGACCCATATTTCATACAATTACAATTAAGAACCTCCAAAATAAAAAACAAAAAAATAATTTTATGTAACTATTATTACTGAACTCACTCTTCTTATCAAAATAACAGTTGTCCAAAAGGTATTGCTGAATGTTATTATATGAAAACCTGAAATGATTTGATAATTTTATAATTAAATAAATAAATAAATATAATATAATATAATTGGAAATATACTTTAATAGAGTTGGTACAATGCTATTTTTCAAAAATCCAGTAATAGTTACCATCACAGGTTTTTTGAAAGTCACAAAATCGTCGGAAAATGACAATACATTTCATATTCAGTAGTCGTAATGTTACGGTAAAATAAAACTCATTTTGCTTAAACCGCTTTAAATAGGAACAAAGCTTTGAGTACCTTTGACGTGTCGTCCACGATCCTAATCTTCCTACAGAATGTCCCCAAAACATTGGCGGGGTACTTAAGCTTAGTCTCACGCACTTCAGTCATTCCTTATCTTGTCCATTCTCGTGAATACTGTGACCCTCATTCTGGGAAGTGGATTATTTTTCATGGCGATTGTAGTTTAGCATTCTACGGCCAACAATAACATGGATTAGAAAGCCCATCTTATTATTGTTATATATAATATCAAGCCGATCAATATTATGCACACTCGAATTTAGTGTACGGAACTCGAAACTATTAGTCATTGTACAACAAAGTGATTTTATTTACTATATACAATCTTTCGGGATACATCTTGTCTAAATTAGAAATAAGTACTTTCTGTCAAGGTTATCTCGCTTTTTGAGTTTAAAAGTCACATATGAACAACATGAAATGTTTCAAAATGGTTCTATGAGGGGTTTTCGTCATTTTGATATAACAGATGATCAGATGTTTTATTATATTGGTGTACTATATCTATAACAAACTTTAACAAAATATAAAAACAAATAAGATAAACAAAAATTTGCTTAGGTACATTAAATATCGTATTAAAAATCATTTAAACAATTGGACGTATTTCCATGGTAAGGATCCAACCCACAACTTCACTTAAATTGACTAAAGTATACCAAAATGGCCCTAATGTATGTCAGAGCGAAGGGTCATTTTCTACTTATGCTACTTTCTATTTACTACAGCTGTTTTCGTGACGTGAAAGTATACCATTTTAGTATACTTACGTCAATTTAAGTGAAGTTGTGGGTTGGGTCCTTACCATGGAAATACGTCCAATTAATCTAGATGAAATTGAGCTTTTAAAATACTTTTTAGCATTTTTTACTAGCATATTTTTGTACAGAAACTAAGCCAGCACTCTAGCCAAATCGGTTGCAGTGATTTGGCGCATTTGCATCTAAATCGGTACTGAAGTACACGCTTAATCGAAATCAAATTCATACTGTGGGTAACGAGATTGCTGATAAAATGATTCTGGCTTCATCATCAACCTATTCAGCTTCGGCCTCTAATTTGTTCGGGTGCATACGTATTGATCCTCAGTCATTACAAATTGCACCAAAACCCTCAATTCTACCTCTAAAGAGCATTGAAATTTACACAAAATGACATTTTGCTGCAAAATTTTGTCTTTCAAAACTGTACCGGCCATTATTAAACTTAACAATATTTAAAACACAAAAATCTTTCTGAAACATTTAATCAAATCCGACTATTTGATGTTCTATTCTTTCGTGTTAAATATCAAAGTTTTAAAGTCAATATTGGATATTTGACATTTTTTATTATCAAAGCACCTACCAAAGTAGGTATATACTACATTTAAATATATCACTTTTTAAATCCACTGTTGAATTATTCATACGTTTTACCACAATATTTAAATATTTTTCCCAAGGAAACAGAGGCATTAAGAATTTAAGTTACTACTTGATATTTGAAATATCTGTATAATCTTTACGATTAGAGGACGAGCGAGATTAATTAATTACATATAGTTACAAATGCGAGTTGCTTGCACGAAGCGAATACGGAAGGACGTCGTTACTAAGTGCTCACCTATTTTGTGCGCGCGTGACAAAACAAAGAAGGCGAAATGTGCAAAATGTAACAAAGTAGTCGGAAAAAAAAGTCCGGGTATGCAATGTAACAAATGTACCAAGTGGTTTCATGGTGCTTGTGTATCTTTATCCAACAAGCTGCGGTAAACCGAAACGGATTTCGGTCATTCTACCAAACCCTGACGATGAGGAATCAGAAGCTGAGTTGAAATTCGAGAGTAAAGCCGCAAAGACCAAGATAAATTATTATGTGAAATACAAAAAGATGTTCGCAATAGGAGTACGCAGAGAAGAGTTGCAGAATACCCTCCACTTCAACAAAAAAAATTATCGCTTAATATAAAAAAAAAAAAACGGATTACGAAACCCGTCTCAAACATACGGAAAACCTATGTAAAAATCTATTAAATTTTTGCATAAATTTGGAACTCCGAAATGACATTATCGAACATAAATCCAACAAATGGAAACAAATGCAAACAAATCTAATAACCTTGAAATATGATACCTTAATAATGCTTTGGAAGGCGAAAACGGAATTGAATGACAAAGAACTGTGCAAAAATGTGTAGAACGGTAATAGTCAGAAAAACTAACGGTGACAAAAAAAATACACTAGGTATGTACGCTCAACTGGTGATAACGAGACTATTAAGAAGGAGCTCCAAAAAAATGATGTATGCCACTTTAGTAAATATTAGGTATCCATGTCATTACTAGGGCAATCCTGCCAAACCTTATCTTAAATACTTATGAATACTATAACTATAATATAGAGATATAAGTGAAACAACTCAAGAATTATGGAACGAATTTACAAGTGAAATACCTGTCAAAATAAATAAATTATTATTATTACCGGTAAACTTAAGGTCATTGATAAATAATCATGCCCTAATTGAATACATTACAACAACAAGCCCTGCAATAATTCATCCTATCATTATCACTGAAGTAAATATAAAAGAAACCACTAAATATTTATTTGGTCTTAAAAAGTAACCACTAAATATTTATTTGGTCTTAAAAACTATACTATGTACTTAGAATTAGGAAATAAACAAAGAGGGGGTGGTATAGTTCTGTATACACACCATAGCATAACCTGCAGTCTCCAAAAATAACACCCTACTTCGTATGCTTATTCGGCGAAGCAACTTTTACTGGCCGTTATAAAACTCACCTGTGTGCTATTTACCAACCACCCAACCTTAATCTGAGCAGCTTTATTAGAGAATTATCACAACTAGTGCATAATTGTTCTTCTAATTCAAATTGTATAATAGCGGGTGATATGTATATAAATATAAAAGTCTCAAATGCACTAGTAAGTTCATATCTTAATGAATTAACACTAGATAGATACTAGAATTGTAACTTCTAAAAAAGGCACTTTAAAATCGTGCTTAGATCATATTTTTATCCGTGATATGACTCAGTGGCTCAAAGGCAGACATACAATACGATCAGCTGTTGTGCGTAATGTAATAGCCGACCACTTCATAACTAGTCTGGGGCTGATCAATATAGATACAACTCACAAAAAATAAAGCAAAAGGAAAAAAAGGAAAGCAATGTAATAAAAGGAAAGCATTTTGATATGTCTAAAAAGTAAAGCGAACTTTTTTATTTACATTATATAAAAATATAGAAATAGAACAAATAACTTAATAAATAACTGGACGAAAAAAGAAATTTGTAACAATTTTAAAAATCCCAAATAACTTGGGAAATAAAGAAAAGCGATATATTGATAAGGTATTTCAGAATGAAAGCTAAAGATTTATCCGATAAATTTGCTTATGACTTTGAAAGTAATGTTAAAAACATACCTATTACATGTTATGTGCCAACCCTTAATGGGACTCGTATATATCAATAATGGAGTGTCCGGCAGCTCCATGATCTAAAAGCTACTGGCGCCATCTAGTTTATTTTTTAAAATAATTAGATTTGTCTTGATTTCGTTCAATTTATATTTTTGTATCCACCATCTAGTTTGTTAGAGATTATTTGCTATAGCGTTTGCTTTTGGTACTGCTGTTAGAATACCAAAGGATCTAAAGTAAAATAAAGTATCGAGTTCGGAAACGCACGCTGTCGCTAGATGGCGTTAGATAAGGCCTTTAGGTGAGGGATAGACTATAAAACGGCTCGTTTTGGAAGCGCAAGCTCGGTTTTGTCGCGATATCAGTAGTGAAACAACCTCACCAAAGGACTTGTCTGTTACCGTGCGCGATAGTGACATGCGCCGCTTCTGTTATCCTTAGCCCTCAATACAATTTATTCCTATTCGCATAACAGAAATTACCACTACAGTTTTTGGTAGGCAGACTATGCTAAGATTATCTCCGATCTTAACGCTATATCGTGGGAAGATGAACTGGAAACTACCCCAATGTAGACGAAATGGTCTATACACTCTACCGTTCCTTACGCAACATAATCCAATAACATGTTCCTATCCCTAAATCTAAATGATACCTAGTCTCATAAATACCCAATCTGGTGCTCACATGAATTAATAAACTTCCTTAAAGATAAACTCAAATAAACTCCGCAAATTCAATAAAAATCCTCTCGATGAGTTTTCATTTGAATTACTTAAAAAACCCTCAGACCGTCTTATATCAACCTGTAACAAAAAAAAAAAGATTTGTAATGTTTCAACCTTACAAATCTTGAACAAAGCCTACGCAATAACCCCAAGTCATTCTGACCTTTCGTCTAATACAAAAGTAACAACGATAGCCACTACCCCGCCCAAATGACCCTCAACAATAGACTGCTACTAACGGCTTCGATATATGCAATCTCTTTGCTGATAACTTTTCGTCTGCTTACAATAACAAAAGTTAACCTTACACCTTCACACAAGCTTCTGTACCCTTCGAACATATAGCTTTACCTACCAATAACTTTCTAACCTCAATTAAATTTAAAATTCTTAAAGTGTTAAAAAGACTGAAAATTCATAAGGGCGCAGGCTCAGATGGAATCCTTTAGTTCTTTGTGTCTAAATGTGCTACCGCCTTGGTAAAACCCTTAACCATCATTTACAACAAATTACTTAATTCAGGCTCATTTCCACTTAAGTGGAAAATTGCTTTAATTGTCCCATTATTAAAAGCCGACTTTATTATTATTATTATCGTTGTTGTATTATGTATAATGGAGTATTGTTTTACTCCTACTATTTCAACACCCTTAAAACTCCCTCGCGCTTCGAGGTTGAACCTTCTTGTTACTTATAGTAGATCCAATCTCGGTCATAACGAACCTTTAAACCGTCTCATCAGAGAGCTCAACAGCTTAGCCAACCAAAGATTTGGACATCTTCACTGATGGCATTCGCAAGTTTCAAAAGTCACTTGTTTGATTATATTTTTTCTATCCTGAACAGAAAAGATGTTAATTTTCAATGTATCTCTTTCCATATCAATTTAATTAAATCTAAAATGTTTGATTTTGCTTCAATAATGATTCTTATCATCACTGTTATATCATTAAGCTCAACTAAACGTACCTGTAAATGTAATAGCGTTTGTCAATGTTTATTATGTTGGTGATCAATAAAAAAGTAAATAAATATCATATTATGTCTTATTGTACTACGTTGCTCGGGGAGCCCATATACGAATTTTAACCGAATTAATACTTGGGTGTCTATGTCAGCTATCCTTGACAGGACATCAGAAGTGAGATTCTCCCAAGCACGTATTCGTGAAATGGAGCCAATGCGCATCGATGAGAACTTCTTGAGTGGTATTTTAGACTCGCAACCTTTGCGCACTTTTTAAAGCAATCAAGACGCCTGTAAGTACTCCAAACATATAATTACTGGAGTTTGATCCATACAAGTACGATGCAGACACACGTGCATGATGTGACACGATTGAGCTCTGTTTGTCCGAACAAAACCTCCAAGGCAGCGGACTAATAATGGCGATTAGTGCGACTCTTAGTGGCACTGCATTGTTCTGGCTTTCGCAAATCTCTTATGCCGGCATAACTTGGACAGAACACCAGCGGCAACACTAATAACACACCTAAATAGACGACCCAAAGAAGGCGAGTGTCTGACAGCATATGCTTCTCGACTAATGACCACACTATAATCTCACTGGCAAGATGAAAGCAAATAATTGTGACAACTACGCTTTCAAATGTGTTCCAATGCAACGAAAGACTTCAGTGCTTGGCATTTACGACAGAGATAACATCACGTGATAAGATGTAGTGGGAGTTGTAAGCATTTTCGTTCTTGAAACGGAAAAACCAGACTGCGTCTAAATCAAGTGATAAACCTTTAGGTAGCAAAAGAATGAAGCTTTACCCATCCATTGCAACAGGGTGCTTCAACTGCGGTCGGATTGGATATTGAGTTGCCGACTGTCGTCTGCGTCACGATACTGAGGCATGGAGAAATTCCAACGGTTCTTAACCATTTTCAACCATTGTCCGAGACAAGATTTCGGATTTGACCTGCTTCAAATGTGGAACGAAAGGTATTACCCGTCCAAGTGACCGCGTGGGTCACCGTCGAGCTCCAGCCAGGGTGTGACCGGTGATGTAGCTGCTAGTAGCGCCAGCAGTCAACACAGGGTGTTTTGTGGGCAATCGAACTGGACTTGATAGTGAGAGCCATATCTTTATGACTCTGAAGCCGAATGTTCCCTCATAAAAGAAAGTATTGCATCAAAATTTTCAGGAAAACTAATTAACAACACTGTAACCTGTACAGGCGACTAGAAGTATAGCGACTAATGCTGCTTACGATAAGCAATGGTTCGATGCAAACAAAGGCATGTACAAATTTTTCTTTACATGAGAAGGGTAGCTTTACTGACACAAACAACTACAGGCCCATTTTAATAATGTCATGTATTGACAAAGTTATAGAAAAATACATAGGAAGGGAAATGATGAGTTTTTATCAAGGCATGACATCATTAATAAGAAACAATTCGTATTTCAAAAAAATAAAAATATAACCAAACTCTTATCCCTATTCTCGGACGAAATTAATGGTCATTTAAATAATAAGAAACGTGTACTTGCAGTCATGATTGATTTCAATAAAGCATTTGATACTTTCAATTATGATATTTTATATAAAAAGATGCAAACAAAGGCATGTACAAATCGGGGGGCACGGTAGTGCCCCCGCCAAGTCGACCGCGAAGCAAACATTGCCGTACCATCCTTTACTCGAACCATTTCGCCGCATTTTCAGGCCCCTATTTGAGAACCTCTAGTTAAGACTAGAACGCAGAAATTTTCGTCATCCAGTAAGCTATAATCACATACTTAAAATCCAAAATTTCAAGTCTGTAGGTCATTTAGTTCCGAAGTTAAGCGAAAGCAAAGTTTCGCATTTACGACACTCACTTATGATCATCAAAATAGAACTAATACTTCCCATAAACTCAGAGAGCTAAAATTTGGTACAGAGTTACGGTTTAATGGCCACATAAAGAGAAAACTATAAAAACAAGGATAATCGAAGATCTGGAGTACCTGGTGACCCTGATCAAAAAACACAAGAGCCCATCCAAACTATTAGAGATCGACATACCGCCTTTACAAAAAGTATTCAACTTGGTGGGCCGCTTCATTTGATGTCAAAAATCGAAGGTCTGAAGTATCCGATGAACAACCCTCAGCTGGTCTCAGCTGTATTAGAGATATGGTAATGCCCCCTTCTACTATTGGTACATACAAAAATCGACTGTCATTGCAAAAATCTAGCGTAGTGGGACATCTTCTAATTTTTAATCTACCCTAAAGCGTCCCACTGCTGGGCGAATGCCTCCCCTTCTGCTTTTAATACGCATATAAATAAAATGAAAGGAACACTCTGGATAATAAATAACGCGCCGATCTATCAGAAATTAAACTATCTAAACCGTCTAAATGAATAAATAATGAACGCGAATGGGCAATACGAAAAACTGTTGCTACTGTACAAGAATCAGAACCGGAAATAAAGAAAAGAAAGATTTGTAATAATTAAAAAACTACTCCTTAAAATAAAAAATGTAATCTAATATGATAAAAATAAAATCTAATAAAATAAATCAATATGCCCACGTTTCTCCCACAAAAAGAAGTGAAATCCCATCAAAAACATTCTGTAAAAATTAGCCAAGTCTCGATGGAGCTGCTTGTTTATCTCTAAAAAGTAATGAAATCTAGACAAAGTCGTGCCAAGCCCAAGGTGCCTTACTGCGATTTCTTTATTATTATGTTTATGTTGTGTGACTTGGCCGTTGAACATTCTTTATACATTTGGTGGTTGATTTGACACTCCAAAAAGAAGAGAGCAGAAGTCAGCATTGTCATTGCTGAATGCATGTGTTGCACAATCAACAACAGCCTCAAATGAGACACTAGCGTCCAATTACCAATACCAGTATGGGATATTGTCTCGCTTAACTAGCAAAATTTACTTATACCCACTAATGTATAAAGAACGTTCAACGGCCAAGTCACACAAAATAAACATAATAATAAAGAAATCGCAGTAAGGCACCTTGGGCTGTGCACGACTTTGTCTAGATTTCATTACTTTTTAGAGATAAACAAGCAGCTCCATCGAGACTTGGCTAATTTTTACAGAATGTTTTTGATGGGATTTTTCTTTACATGAGAAGGGTATCTTTACTGACACAAACAACTACAGGCCCATCTTAATAATGTCATGTATTGACAAAGTTATAGAAAAATACATAGGAAGGGAAATTAATGAGTTTTTATCAAGGCATGACATCATTAATAAGAAACAATTCGTATTTCAAAAAAATAAAAATATAACCAAACTCTTATCCCTATTCTCGGACGAAATTAATGGTCATTTAAATAATAAGAAACGTGTACTTGCAGTCATGATTGATTTCAATAAAGCATTTGATGCTTTAAATTATGATATTTTATATAAAAAGATGCAGCAAAGTGGTATACAGGGTCCCCTGCTGGATTGGGTTAAAAATTATCACCAAAACAGATTTAACACTGTCAGTATAGCCAGGAAGCAAAGTGAATAGCCAGGAAGCAAAGTGAATTGATTCCAGCCTTACGCGGAACGGCTCAAGGTTTTATTTTAAGATCAGCCGAATATCTTCTTTATATAAATGATATATACAACAGCGGTAGGCCTCTGTGTATCACTTCGCTGATGATACTTGCATCATAACCGCACATCGAAACTTAGAAGTCGCACAACTTTGCACAACAACAACAACAATGCAACTCGAATTTAATAATAATAATAACATCTATAGAAACAGTTAAAGTACATTCATAATTGGATTAAGAATTGATTATACGAGAGGAGGTCCAAAAATCTGCGGAGGGGTTGTGAAATAAATAAAAATATAAAGTTATTTTGCTTTTTAAATTCTCCATAAGGTACCACCAAATATTTTTGTCTTTGCCCTTAAAATGGATCGAAATAGCTTCTTTGACTTCATTATAGTTGGAAAATTTTCGCCCCTGATCTCCTTTTTCAAATTTGGGAACTAATAAAAATAGCTAGGATCCAAGCGGACTGCAAGGTGGATGAACTAGAGATCCGAATCCTTTTTTGTGGAGAGAAGTCATCGCAACTCTGCACTTGTGAACTGGCGCATTGTCCTGCAAGAGCAAAACACCTTTCTTCAATTTTCCTCTTCTTTTTTCCTTGATGGCAACTTTTAACTTTTCCAGTTTTAAAGCAGAGTAGTCTCCAGTAACTATAGTACCTTTGTAATCTACCTCAATAATCACACACTCCAACTAATGCAGATAACTGTTTCTTTTTCAGACGACCATCTAATATTAATTTTTCGACTTCTTCGATGATGTTTGACGTGGTGGCCTCAATCGGCCATCCAGGGCGGGGATCGCCTTCAATAAACTCTCGACCATGTTTAAACAGAACGTGCCACTTGTAAATCATAGTTTTGCTAGGGCAGTGATCACTATAAACGGCTTCCATTTCACTCATTATAGTCTGAGCTGACTTTCCTTGCTTTGTCAGGAACTTCATTCACGCAAAGTTAAGTTTTTCCCATTATTGCGATTTTTTCCGATTTGACTTGTTTGTAGGGTGATAACTCGTGAATAAATGACGTCATAGACTTGAATTTTACTTATATACCAATGATGAATCCCTAACTAGCGAGGTGTATAGTGAGAATTTTTTACTCCTCCCCTTCCCCTTCATTTCGCGAACTTTTGGACCTCCCCTCGTAGATTCAACTGAGGTGCTCATATAGAACATGTTTGTAATAGGCTAAAGGCAATACTTGCCAAGCTACTTATCCTTAAACAAAAACTCCCATATAATATTTAAGACTATTCTATATGGCACTAGCGAATTCGGTTATTAGTTACGGTATTTCGAGCTATGCACGAACATGTAAAACATACCTAGATAATAATTATAACCTTCAAATTAGGCTACTGAAAACCATTGTTCCTCCTTAAGTTCAAAGATAATTATGATCAACTATTTCAGTATTGTAATGTATTGAATGTCTTTGACAAAACTAAATTTACAATTATTGTTGAAAATAGTTAAAATATTGAGTTGTTAAAAACCAAGAAAAGGCCAACTTATTTGCGTGCATTGTGACTTTTCACCTTGTATGAATTACCCAAATGCAAAATTAAATAACATACTATGGTATATCTGTCAGTTTAATTAATGCTAATAAAAAAATAAAATTTAATCTGTTTGTTTCCTACAAATTAAAACTCATCATACAGTCAGGCAAATCTTAAGATTTATGATTGTGAAGCCATAAGTTTTCTTTTCAATTTTACTTATCTTGAATTTTATTTATATTTAGCTTGAATGTGTAACCTTCCCAAAATTTTAAATGAACTGCCTAAAACTTTAGTTAAAAAATAAAAGATCCCAACATCAGAGGTCGGTTTAACATCTATGACAACTTATGGCTGAAAATAAAAAGACAACTTATGGCTTCACAATCTTTATTCTTAGGATTTTACTTGACTGAGGGAGTGAGTGAAAGCGTTTTTTTTTCTAGGAAATAAACAGTATAAATTTCATTTTTTTAGCATTAATTAAACTGACAGATTAATAAAATAAACTTACTATATTCGCAATCATATATAAACAATATTTTAAACGGCCTGATGAGATGTTATTATCGCTAAAGGTTATATGGGCTAGTAATAAATAAGACAAGATTGTGCAAACACTCCGAGACTAAGACAAGAGGAAAAATATAGACTTCTGAGAATTCATATTGTATCATTCAAGGGCTCTTATGTAAACTTTGCACTTATGAAAAGGGACAATTGAAACAATACGTGTAGTAAATCAACTTATAATGATGAGTCTCAACTTTACAAAATTACGGATATCACACAAAATATAGACGTGTCGTCCACGAGCGCAGTAAAGAAAAAAGTGTTCGCCATCACAGATTAGTCAGATATATATCTGCCATGGCGGCCGCCCCTCTTCCGCCCGTTCAGGGCATCACGAGTGTTGCCAACACGGCCTTCCTGCACCGTGCATGTCCTCAGGCACGCTCCGCACGCCCGACACAAATCTGCAGTAACCGCCAATCACATTGTAGGTAGGCAGTGAAGGCTGATCTGAAATTATTTATGGCACAGTTAATATAAGTACATATCTCGGCCTATCATGACTAATTGTTTCTATCTTATAACCTTTACAGCCTCCCAAGGTAACTTTAGACTTAGATAATCCTTAGAGAATTGTAATAGATTACTTCGGTGGTGTATTGGAAACCCAAGCTAGGATTGTTGTCTTAGATAACCCTCCTGTGGTGATTATTTAACACTCCCTTTTTCTTGAAGAATGCCTGTTCCAGCTCACTCCTTTAGTCTTAGGCAGTGACTGTGTCAGCTCATTCCTCTTATCAATGAAGTATTTTTAATGTTGGGTATCCAATACAAATTTAACACATCAAACTTTTATATTGTAATATATATTATTATACTATATAAATATCTTTGTTTAATTAATGTCCATAATTAATAGTAATAATGCAATGTTTACTGAGCATATTATTATTCTAATAAATAACTTTTACCTTGCCAACACGCCTTTTATTTCCTAATTTTATTCATCAGCCTTCCAATTATCAATGTTAATCCACGGTTTCATGTTTTCCGCTGCAGCAATTCCTTTATAGGTTTTACTGCATCGTTGGCTTCCCCTCATATCTTGGACTTCATATCTGTCTTTTCCGAGGTCTTTTTTTATTTGGAATGGACCTTTATAAGTAGGTAGTAACTTTTTGCTTCGTCCGTCATTTGTTTGGGTTTGCATTTTCATTAACACTAGTTCTCCTTCCTTATATTTTGTTGCTTTTATGCGACCACGATCAAATCTTTGTTTCTGTGATCTTGCGTTCTGCTGAATATTTTTTGATACACTTTCTCGTAAACTAGTGACATCTACAGTGTATTCGTTATCAAGCTCAAGCTCAGGCGCTAAACTATCGTTGTTAGTATGAATTCTGTAACCGAACATAACCTCACATGGTACTGCCTTAATGGTCTTATGAAAGGTACTATTAATTGCTTGTTGTAATAATGTAATACATTTATCCCACGCATCCTCATCTAAATCAGCACCCATAGTTTTCATGGCATCCAGAATAGTCTTATTAAACCTTTCGGCTTGTCCGTTTGATCTTGGCATACCCGTTGCAACAGTGTGCAACCGGATATTTCTATTTATGCAATATTCCCTAAATAACTTTGATGTAAAAGCTGACCCTGCATCCGTTATTAACCTTCGGGAGTTGCCGAATATTTTAAATATATTTTCAAGCTCACTAATAACATTAGTTGTCTCTGTGTTCGGTACAGCGGATATGAATACAAATTTGGTGAATGCATCTACTACAACTAACAAGTATTTATTATTATTTTGGGTTTCGATGAAAGGTCCCAGGTGATCCAAATGTAAGGTATGGAAAGGTTGTGCATATTTCGGCAATGGGAAAAGTTCACCTTCTTTTGGACCACCTTTGTTTTTATAGTAAACGCAGTTGATACAGTTTTTTATATATTTTTTTACTACATGTCGTATGCGAGGAAACCAATAGCGATACGCTATTCTTTCCACAGTCTTATCAACCGAAAAATGGCCGAGATCGTCGTGGTTGTATTTAATAATTTGCCAAATGCAAGCCTTGGGAACTACCCAACGACGACCTTGATTCGTTCGCCTATATACTTTGTTTCCTAAAAGCTCGTACTTGCTATACAGATCTTTATGTTTGTATGCCTCACCTGACTCTAAAAGTTCCCTAATCTTTACTAACTTTGAGTCTTGTAGTTGAACTGATAATAGCCAATCCGCTTCTGTAATCGACATTATCAGTTCAGTCTCGGTCTTTTCCCCAGATGGCAACGGGTTCCTACTGAGTGCATCTACATGTTTCATGCGACTACCCTCTCTATGAACGATATCGTACGAAAATTCCTGTGTCGCTAACACCCATCTTGCAATCCGGGGTATGATATCCTTTTTTGTCAGTGCATATCGGACCGCGTTACAATCGGTAATTATTCGAAAATGAGCGCCTAATAAGTAATGTCTAAATTTAGTCAGTGATTGAACTATAGCCAACAACTCTAACTCGAAAGAATGATATTTCTTTTCGTCTTCCGAGGTTTGACGACTATAGAAATGGATAGGTTTCTCCCCGTCGTCCGTAGCTTGCATTAAAATACCTGCAATACCTTCACGACTCGCATCTGTATAGAGGATACAGTCTTTTGATGGATCAAATAAAGTCAGTACATTATCTGAAGTTAAGGCTTCTTTTAAGGATAAGAAAGCATGGTCATGGTGAGAGCCCCAAATCCAGGGGGAATCCTTTTTTAAGAGTTTAGTCAGTGGGTTTGACAGTATGGCACAATTTCTAATGAATTTTCGGAAATAACTAATGAGGCCCAAAAATTGTCTTAACTGATGAACTGTCTTAGGAACCGGAAACTCTCTTACTGCAATAACTTTACTTTCGCTAGGTTTTAAACCTTCAGAATTTATTCTATAACCAAGAAACTCTATATCCGTCTTTAGAAAATGGCATTTTTTTAAATTTAACGTCAGTCCATTTTCTTTAAATATTTTTAATACAGTTTCAATTAAAATTAGGTTTTCGTCTACTGTTTTACTTATTAATAAAATATCATCTAAATATAAAATAATATTACCAAATCTTAGATTCCCTATCACTTGATTCATCATCGACTGAAAACATGATGGTCCATTGACTAAACCGAATGGGAGCCTTAAGAATTCGTAATGTCCATCTTCAGTTATAAAGGCAGTTTTGTGAATAGACTCTTCCGCCACTTTTACATGGTAGTATCCGTTCTTAAGGTCTAAACTAGTGAAAAATCTGCAACCCTGAAGCCTATCTATTAAATCTTCAATGCGTGGCATCGGGTATTTGTCTTTTATCGTGATCTTATTTAATGCGCGATAATCTACGCATAACCTCTTCTCGCCATTTTTTTTGTTCACCAGTAACGCGGGACTAGCATATGGAGATTTACTTTCTCGAATGATCCCGTTTTCTAAAAGTTCACTTACCATGTCTCTAATGATCTGTCGGTCACTATGCGATGTTCTGTATGGCCTAAATTGTACCGGTTTGTTTTCGTTTAAATTTATAACCATTTCATGTCCGCTTACTTCTCCTAACTGCTTAATATTTGACGCTATACATTGTTGGTAATTTTTAAAAAGACTAACCAATTCACGCTGGTGGGAGTCTGTGTCTAAACAGCTGATAGACTCATCTATTGCATTACAAAGTTCATTGAAGGTTTGTACATATTGAAATGTTAGTTTTTCTCCTACCCGCGAATACATTAAATCTGAACGTTCCGTTACGTTTCGGCCAATTAAAATGTCACACCCAGAAAGTTCATCAAGAATATACATTTCAATTCCATGAATTTCGACTGAGTCTAACCTAAGATCAACTCGAACTATTTCGGTTACAGTTTTTAAACTATCCTTTGAGAACCCTTGCAACGTGACAGGTGTTGTTAGTTGGAATTTTTTGATGCTATTTTTTTGTACTAAAAAGGATGATATAATAGAACAGCTACTACCAGTGTCTATAAATGCATCGTTAATTATTCCATCAATGCTAACCTTTTTGCAAAATTTATTTTTTTGGCTAGCCGACGATTGTACCAACTTTAATTCTTGTTTATTAACAGAGTTTTCGACATTGTCCTTGGAGTTCTTTTTATGAAAACATACTGTCTCGGAATGACCTCTTTTACCACAGAATTCGCACTTAACTGAACAGTTTATACGTTTATGATTACCCCCACAATTATAACATTCAATCTGTTTACGGATTTGTGTCTGGTTAAAACTAATTTGATTTTTTGAAGTTGAGGGTATATTGTTCGAAATCGACGTTTGTGCAATAGTGTTAGTAGACTGCGGAAAGTTTTTTACATTATTCTCACGTGTTACAGTGTTATTAGATGCTTGTTTACAATTTTTTGACTTATATACACGACTATGTAAAAATCCTGCTAAACTATCACATGATTTGAAATTACTGGCTTCTACTGACGCTGTAATATTACTATCACCAATGTTTCCTAATATTATAGAAATTATATCGCAATCAGAAAAATTTAAACATAAACTATCAATCTTCGATTTTTGTTCAAAGAAAAATTCATAGAGTGATTGGTTTTCTGACGGTTTACGATCAATTATTTCCTTTAATAATTCAAACATGTTTCTTTTGACTCTAAAAGTGTTCAAAATTTTATCAGTCCAATCTTTCCACAACCAGGTGGTCCATGCTTGATTATTACGCAATAACGATTCATACCACACTTTACTAGAACCTTTGAGCTTATTTAATGCTTGATAACGTATCATATTGTCGGTCCATGAAAACGTCGACGCGTATGATTCAATCACTTTTAGCCACGATACAACATTGTCTGTTAATGGGTCAAAATCAGGCATCATATTATGCAAAGTAATATTTGTACTCACAGTGTTAGTATCGTTTGTTTGCGATACCTTTATCCTTTTGCGCATCGAGGGGCGCAACGGCACTGGTGGTGTGTTTGAGCCACTCTCTGGACTCGTGGTTGTGCTGCTGCTGCTACTAGACGTGGAACGAGCACGCTTTTTGCTTAACTTACGCTTACTTTTGCGTTTCCTTTTACTACTACCCATCTTAATTTAAATGAAAAGAAACGGGGTTAAACACTACACACTTCTGATGTAAACTTTGCACTTATGAAAAGGGACAATTGAAACAATACGTGTAGTAAATCAACTTATAATGATGAGTCTCAACTTTACAAAATTACGGATATCACACAAAATATAGACGTGTCGTCCACGAGCGCAGTAAAGAAAAAAGTGTTCGCCATCACAGATTAGTCAGATATATATCTGCCATGGCGGCCGCCCCTCTTCCGCCCGTTCAGGGCATCACGAGTGTTGCCAACACTTATATTCAAAAAGTAAGATCTTCCTTGCAAAGAACATATTATAAACGTTGTTTATTTCAAATACTAACAAGATGTAACCTGAAATAGTTTTATATTACATAACTTACATAGTTACTTTTCCATAAGTAATTTTAAGCTCAGAAGTTTAAAATATCAAGTCGAATAAATTACTACAGCTGACATATAAATGCGTGAAGTTAATTGGCATCAGATTAAATTCAGAACTACGTTACTGGTATTATAGGCAATATAATATTTAATTGTATGGAGCCTGTCAACTGATTTCAAAACATTTTGCATGCTACTATTCATAGCAGAGTAGGATTCAACATTAAATAACTTCTCTAGTTTCTTTCAAAATAAGATATAATGTGTTTCGTACTTGTGATCAACAATTCGAAATCCCAAAATTAAACTATCTACATTAAAATGTCTACTACTCCAGTCGACTTAAATAGAATATAAAGTACCAAGATTTCTACAATAAGCGATAATATTGGTTCGCAAATGAGATTATCTTCGAAAACAATTTAAAATTTTTGAAGTGTTATAAATTAATTAATTATTAATGAATTTAAATTGTAATCCATAATTCAACACCAATACTACTACTTACTATCACATGGCACGAAAATAACATCATACTGCGTTTCATTTGCTTAAAAATAATAGCTGACCGTCAAAAAGTTCGAGCAACCTCATTTTTAATTTAAATGTTAATTTAATAAATAATAAAAAATATATAAAATAAAGTTCTTCCTTTGTTCATATGAGATTTCAATTATGTATTTTGATATAAAATACGATTGTGATTGCGAACAGGAATTCGCAATTATTAAGTAATGCAGACTTGTGCTGTTATATATAAAAATTTTAAACAATTTTTTTATGAAAGGACATTATGTGAATTGCAAAAAAAATTTTTTTTTCACAGAGTCATTTTGCGAATACGATATTCTGCGAACCCTTAAGGGTTTACAGTACCAATCATTAAGAAAGGTGAAACGGAGGAGTGAAATAATGAAGGCTTCACGAACTGAATAAAGATAGGAAATTGAAAGACTTATCAAATTATTCAAATTTAGCAGCAGACGTAGTAAATTTTATCCTCCAGGACTGGTAAAAGCACTTGCTATTAAGATTAGGCAACGGGCTAAGAAAAACGTAAATGATTAGAAAATTTTGTCCGCTGAACGCAAGCTCTTCTTTTGTACCGATTAAGTATTACATAACTGCCTAATAATTCTGAAGAATTGTTTACTTTCTAAGCCCAGTAACGTTGTGACGGCGTTATTGTTACTTAGAAACTATGTTGTCAAAGCAAGCAGGGGTCGACAGAGGATAAAAACAAATTAAACGATGTCGACCGCTGCACGCTGCAATTTAACTGAAATTAAATCACACTTCTTGCAGTGTAGACAAAACAAAGCCTTATCAAGACATATTTAGGATTGTCTTTACAATGTATGGTCCAGTCCTACTTAACTTTAAATTCAATTTGGCATACAGATAGATACAAAAGCAAGTAAATCCAAATCAGTGCACATTGTTTTAAGTAAAAAAAAACATTAATTGCTTAGTCATATAAAACTATATTGTATTAAATTTATTATTTTATAAAACCAAACATATGTCCGATGCTAATTTAGTACTCAATCTCAAAAACATTTATTTGCTGCAAACATAAGACACAACAAAAGCATACAAGCATATCAACAAAAAAGTCTAGTTAAATATATTTGTATGTCTGTGTTAAAGCTGATTTCCATCTAGGCCATTTTTTCATTTGACATGTGAATACCACTATGGTTACAATAAGATGATGATTTAACTGTGCCTCTGATATTATAGATATAGCCACAGACGCCCTCATTTCATGGTGCATACAGTTAACAAGGTAAAGGTGTCTCTCCACTTACCTTAGCTCTCATTCGAAACGATCGAAGAGTACAAAACTATAGGTAAATAAAAAAATTGGTTGCCTGTAAAGTCGGTATACGGGCGAAAGTTTTACGTGACAACGACTTTGAGTGGTAAAATAATTTAAATGTGAATATTCATTCGTATAGTAGGAAGAAGGATGAAATAATAGTAACAATTTAAAACATTTATTTATACAAAGAATTATATTTAAAACATTAATTTATAGGCACGCGTCCCTTCCACTTTTTATGTCTGTCTCTCTCGCTCTTAGGCGGGCTAACCATGCCCGAGTGGAAGGGACGCGTGCCTCTCACTCGCTCTCATTGTGAGCGCATAACGTGAGCGGAGCGTAACGCAGTTTCTTGAAGTGTCACCCGGCAAACCAATTTATAAGACGTTGTCACGTCAAAAACACATGAGCAGATTCACGTCTAATTTTATCATAACGTGATTGAGTGACGCTTTCTCTCTGGTCGGTATACTATGTCCCATCATAATACTATGAGTTACTAGGTAATGAAACCTATTCTTACGTTCGAAGCACTGCTCTGTATCACTAGGTATGGTGTTAATGTTAACCCATTTTTACGATATTTCAATTTTGCTTTATGGATCCGAGATGTAATTTAGTAAATTATCAGCATAAGTGATAGATGACGAACGATACATTGCCACCAATATTATTTTTTTTATTAGTATTTGTATAAAAGAAGCATCTTGAATGATAATTTCCTTAAAATAACTAATCGATATCTTTCATTTTCGCAATAAACAGAAGTATTACTAATCGAGTAGCGGGCAAGTTATGACGGAAAGCACACTATCATTAATTTATAGGTGATTAGCGGCCCGTCCCGGCTTCGCACGGGTGGACAAAATTCTTTAAATTTTTCTAGCATTAAATATAGCCTATGATACATAGCGTGAATGAAGCTTTCCAATGGTGAAAGAATTTTTAAAATCAGCTTAGTAGTTTATTTCAAACATGCAAAAATACAAATCTTTCTTCCTTATAATATTAGTGTAGATAACAATGAGATCCCGACACTTTTGCATGCGTCTTGTCTTGCTTGCATTAAGCGCGTGTTAGAATTAGGAATAATTCGGAGTGTATTAATTATGTTACTTAATCATATTCATTATCATTATTAATATTTAAATGATTATTTATTGATTTACTAAATTGATTTATTGATTGATTTAACTATGTACACTTTTTAGTACAATATTTTTCATCATTGTCTTTGGTCTAACGTGTTACCTGTCATAGCATAGACAACACGATCGGTCCACTCCATAATATTTCCTCTTTTCCGTTTGATAACACGCGCGTGGATTTCCTTAGCAGAGTTATTTTAGAAATGTATTTATTATACTCTTCAAAGATCTTATACTTACAATCATCAACAAATATATTTCGAAAAAGATAATTACAGGATTTTATGTTGATAAAAATCTCTATGGCCCATAACTCATTAATAGGTACCAACTCTTAACATCTTACACAGGTGATAACTTTTAAACGAAATATCCGATTGAGATGAAACAAAAAGTATATTACTTCTACATAAATACTCTTGATAACATAATGCTTAATTTTGATAAAGATTAATATAACGATACATATTTAACGGAGTTTTTTTTTCTTCAGACGATTTAATAATTATTTTTTTTTTTTTTTTTTTTTATTTATTTAGGTAAAAAAACAGTATTGAAATAAAAAGTTGTTTACAAATCCTTTTAGAAACTTAAACTTATTTCAACACCAGCAACATTTACCACAGCTTTATTATATAAAATTAATTAACAAACACGTGCTGAGAGAGGGAGTAGGTATAAAAATAATAAGTCATATTTCGTACATGCAAAAAAATAATTAAAATCTACTAATTAAAATCTACTAATCAAAATCTACTAATTAAGATCTAATTTCAGGGCAAGATCTTTATATGTTTTAAAATTATAAAACAAAATTTAAAGCAAAAACATAATAAGCAGATATTCAAGAATTGTATTAAAGGTATATAACATTTTTAGGAGCTATATGAGGTAACATAAATGAAGTTTTTATATTTAAATTCAATAAATTTTCCTATATTTCTTTTATCTAACTTACGTCTTAGTTAAGGTTCATATTTGTTTCTTTTATGTTGTATCTAATATCAGTTTATTATAATTACTTTTTCAATATATGGGAAATTAAAATCAATCGATGTCAGCGGGCACTGAGGAAACTTTTAATGATTAGTCTTTTGAAAGTATTTGACCCTACTGCTAGAATGTCAATAGTATTAAAGTATTTATTATAAGAATTTACTAGTCGAAAAAGTGGTGAACGTTCACCAGCGTTTGTGCGGCAATAGGAAGTGGCAAAGAGCTGACAAAGTTTACGGCAGTGAGTACTTTTAGGGACTTTATAATGCAGCTTATTTATGATAGGGATACAATCATATCTGTTATGGCAAATGTCATATAATAACATAGCCTCAAGTTGTTGGCGTCTATGTTGGAGATTTAGAAGCTTGTACCTGTTAAGTAGCTGTGAATAGTGCAAACGATTACGAAAGCATCTGAAATGCATAGCGCGTAGGTATCTCCTTTGAACCATCTCCAAAGCTTCGATATACTTTTGATAAAAAGGATTCCAAATGGGCACAGCGTATTCGAGTTGAGATCTAATAAGAGCATTGTATAAGCATAAAAACGTAGTATGTTTATTGAATTCTGTACTTGATCGCATAACGAAGCCGTACATTTGAAAAGATTTACTAATAATGTTATCAACATGTAGATCAAGATGCAATTTGCTATCTAATGTCACTCCTAGGTCTTTAATGGAACTAACGTTTTCAATTTGTGCGCCACTTAGACTATAATTGTAGTTGTATTTTGTTCGTTTTTTGGTGAAAGTAATATATTTACATTTATTTATACTGAGACTCAGTTTGTTATCGACACAATAGGTTGAAAAACGATCAAGATCAGATTGAAATTTGATTTGGTCTTCCGTATTTTCTATGATATTGTAAATTTTCAGGTCATCTGCGTACAATATAAAATTACAAAATTTAAAGCAGTAATGTACGTCATTTATGAATAGAGTGAATAGAAGCGGACCCAAAATAGAGCCCTGTGGCACGCCGGAACTTATTGTTACGAAATCTGACTCATAGCCTTTTATGACTACTTTTTGGGTGCGGTTTGTAATATATGATTTAAACCAACGCCACAAATTACCACGAATGCCATTGAATGCAATCTTGTCAAGTAGTATTTTATGATCCACCCTGTCGAATGCCTTTCTAAAGTCTGTATAAACACTATCAATTTGCTTATTACTATCAATACCTTCAAAGAGGTATGAGGTATATACTAAGAGATTAGTTGTAGTGGATCTACGTTTTATAAAACCATGTTGTTGTGAAATGATTATTTTGAACAAAATCGGTTATTGTGATTAAACCATGATAGCTAGATATATGTTCTCGCGGACTTTATTGTAGGTCTTAATGGGATCTACAAATCCGTAGTACATCATTTTGTTCTATTGTCAATAGTTTTTACAGCGCACGCAAAAATAGGTTTTCGATTTTACACCTTGTGTTACAAAATAGCAATTTTATTACGGATCCCTAATTTTGAAAAAAAGCCTATAGCCTATAGCCTTCCTCGATAAATGGCCTACCTAACACTGAAAGAATCATTCAAATCGGACTAGTAGTTCCAGAGATTAGCGCGTTCAAAAAGGCATTCGGCGGGCCTCTCTCTCGTTCGGTGACTCATCGTAACGTTACCGAGCGTTACACTTTTTCATAAGTGACTCCCAGCCGCAACCTAATTTAAGACGTTGTCACGTCAAAATATTTGTAAGAATACACAGAATGCTTACTAAAACACTTTCATTTGGAATAAGATATACCAATAAAAGATAAGTTTAAAACTTAATAATCGAGAACGAATTAAACAAATGTACCGGGGAATGATCTATTTATATCTTGGAATTTCATAAGACACTCTATTTTATATTTCATTATCGATCGATTTCTTTTTCAATCCTTTTTCTGTCATCCGTATTCATTTTTTCAGTCTGGCTATTTGGAAATTCCCCCGATTACGGGCTAAAACAGGCTCCACTTTGTGCCGCAAGTTAACTGTATTGAAATCTGTATAGAATTCAACAAATAAGCCTAGTTTTAATCACACCAAAACGTCATTTTATAATAAATGGGCTTAATGAAATTTGTTTTCCTAAGTATGAACAATGACGTTGACACGACCGAGAATAGGCCCATTCTATGCGAATTATGCCGAGTCACTTAGTAGTCGTAGAAGTTGCTATGAGAACGTGTAGTGGTCGTATAGATGTCGTGATATCCACTTTTCGTCGAGTAATGATGTTTATTACTGCTGCTTTACGACATTTTATCAAATAAACAGTGTTAATCACGACTTTTACAGGGGATTTTGATGTAAAGTGATTACATAAACGTAGTAAATTGAAACTTTATAAAACCGGACACTTAAATTTTGTATACTGTGTGTTTTTAACATTGAAAGTTACGGCCATTTTATTTATTCATTATTACATCTTCGAAAAAGTACATTAATCTGTTGGGAAATTAATGTTATCGAGTAATATGCCCTACTTTTTTCAATATAATTAACGCGCCTGTGATTTATTTAAATTATGCAATATTTTTACATATTATTTTAACAAACGTGTTGATAATTACCTTCATACGACTTAGGGTTTAGTACACAACCGTAACACCACCTCTTTAAGACTTTTCATTCCATGCACTTATTTTTTATCTACTTGTCAGCCATATTAACGAAATTGGGGTTCAGTTTAAGTAAATCTCATGTGAAAAAACCATTTCAAATTGGTAATTTATCTCGGTCGATCTCGGTGATAATTAAAAATGATATGTGATATAATTTTTTTTACAATATCAGGTTTTATCATTTAGATACATATGAAATAAAAACCTACGTATTTTATAGATACAGGCGGATATGTTAGATTCATGATAAATTTTGATTTTATCTGGTGTCCTCGCTGTGTCTCCTTCTCGTGATTACTCGTGAATTTATAATAAATAAAACCAACCACTGTGGTTTTTGTTTTTATTAACACTTTTTATTCATTTCAGAGTATGAATGAGTAGTACATAATTAATATTTGAACCATATTCTGTACTTACTAATTTACACTTTATGTCAGTAATATTAAATGCTTTCAATCTTCTAATACTGTTACAACTTGTCATAAAAATATTCAAAAATGACGATCTAATTGGCTTATCAAAAACATCGATGACATTTTGTTATTATAGAATGGGTCCCTACTGCTAAAAAGTTTCTTGTTTTAGGGTTTTTTAATTTCCAAATTACATAGAAACGCAGTCAGTTTTTTAAGTTTTTTAATTACTGGCTTCGCTTGCGCTTTCATAATCTAAACTATTCTTCTTCTGAATCTACTATTATAGAATCACTAGATCTATTTTCCACGCTTCTAGAAACTTTATACTGTTTAGATTCACTCTGCTCCGAACTCAATTATCTTGAGTTCAAAATTATATTTTGTGCGGAACCAACGTCAGTTTTACTATAGTTGACTTGCCGTATATTCGATATAACACAATGGACCTAAGAGGAGCAGAATAGTTTCTTTTAACTTTTCTTTAAAAGCGCTACTTTTTTATATTTGCCCAGATTTAGGTATTCATTCATAACAACATACAATAATAATTAGTTTTACAGAGAAAATATAGGAATAGCCGTGGTTGTAATGTTACAGAATTTTTATACACTTATAGAACATCCAGTCATAAAGTAGTGGTATAAAAATGTTCGAATTGACTTAAAGTCGTATAAGAGGGATATTTATCACACTTACACGATTATCACGTAAAGGTAGTGGTCGCCATTCTATTACGATTAATATCGATATAAAAGTTGTACACACATTATTAAGACGACAGCACCAGTTATACTTCTAAAAATTGAGTAACAGTCATGTAAAATAATCGTATAGAAGTTTATACGATGTTTATATACGACTACAAGTTGTATAAAGATAAGAGGCACTAAGTCCTATTACACGCTAAAATTACTTCAATACGATGTTTATAGGCTTTTCAGTCATGTAATTTTTACATATACGACTAAATGTTTGTTGGGTAGTGATTACTTCCACTATCATTAGTCACCTTTTACTCTCCTAAAACCTAACGGTGTCCCTTTCAGTGTGAAGGGTTGATGCTATTACACTTTTGATGCATGGTACCTAATGTAGAATAATACAGACAATAAAAAAATAATAATAAGTATTTCATTGACTAAATTACAACACCAGTTTTTATTCCGAACAAATATTAATAATTAGAAATCGCTCTAGAGCAACAACACAGAAACACTTTTCATTCTAAGTTATACAATACAATTTCATAATAATTTGTGGTTAAACATTTTTCACCGCAATAAAAAATTTCACTGGGTCCCGTCTAATTTAGTCTTCTTAAGTGTTGAAAAGATTTAATTTGACGCTTAACTGGAAGCAAGTTTGCGAAACAAAATTAAGTTTTCGTCCTTTGCTTGTGAAGCTGGATCACAATTAATTTGTCGTTTAACGACGCTATGGTTTTGTATTTAAATTTGTTTGTTTTGAACAACTTCTGCTCAGATTTATAAGTGAGATTACGATAACGACTGTTTAAACCAAGTTCTACCTTTTGAATTAATACAGCAAACAAAAGATAACTTTTGAATCAATAAATAATTTTAAAAGTTGTAAATATATTTACTTATTTTAATTCTTATTTATTAGAACGTAAACATTTATTCATTGATTTACTGGAGGGAGACTCTGTACCAGGGTCGTCTGCTTAGGTACGTCCGTCTTACCTATTTCTGCCGCAAAGCAGCAGTGCTTGCATTGCTGTGTTCCGGTTTGAAGGGTAAGATATGGCAGTGAAATTACTGGGTACAGTGACTTTACATCTTGTGTCACAAGTTGGCAACGTACACTGTGGTTCTTGTGGGGGTTGCAGTTTTGCTGCGAATCTAACAAGAGCCACATGTATTATAGGTGACTGTTACCACTTACCATCAGGTGGGCAGTTTGCTTGTTTGCCAACTTTCAGCAATAAAAAAAAAATTACAATGGCGATTTAGTTCTTAATGAATTCATCCCAAATACAGCCAATTATGACGACAATCATGAAAAGAATAAACATATACCTAGAACGATACGAGAGAACGTACCGTTTCCGTAGCATTTTCGTATCTTCAGATAGATAAATAAAATACTATCTATACCTCTACAACCATGCATGCAATCCGGCTAAGGTTAAGCAGCTATCGTAATTCACGAATGTGTATCACTAACGTGTAGCCAACTTAAACGTACTTTCCTTGTCGATCAGAACTCTGGCTTCTTATAATTAAGAGAAATACCACCCAATTACAACTCTTTGCTCGCCAATATTTACAAAGTAAGCAGCGTAACAACACACGTAGCCGCAATATTACTGGGTTATGTAGTATCACATTTATTTATGACCAAAACTGTACCTTAATGGCAAGTAGTCGTCAGGTTAACGGTAAATCGCCGTCACGTATCTCCTAGCTCACCACCGAATAATTTTAATTCCTATACGGAAAATTGAATCTTTTTTTTTCTTTTTTTTTTGTTAACGCACTTTTAATACTATAATGACTATCTATAGTTTTTAAATTTGTCTACTAATGCATGTTCTGTAACTCCAATATAGGACAAAGCGTCCCAAAAAAATAGGTATTGACCCATAACCTGAAAGTCCATCGCTAAGACTAACTGCAATTTTTTCGGGTTAGACCTTTTTTTGATATTTATGGTAATTATATATGGTACTTAGTAAAAATTCAAAATTTACAAAATTTTTGGAAGTGATTAAAAAATTGTGCTAAAATGTAAAGTTAAATTGTGATAAAGTCCGTACCAACTAGCCTAAAGACTTTTAGTTTCACAAGCCATCAATTTATTAACAGGGGTGATTAATGAAACATCACACTTATTTGACAATACCCCGCGGCACCGTGACTTTCAATCTTATTATTCTACACAACTCGATGCTAAAAATTTTAACTAATATTATTGGCTTAAACTTTTTTACTAAGCACGAGGTTAAACATTGTTTTAGGGCGCTATGGTATCCATCTTAAGCATAATTGTTTTTGTTTATGCAAGGTAAGTTATTCGCGTGTTTAAGAAAACAAATAAGTACCTATTTAATAACCGATGACTGTGAGAAATAATCTCTTGTAAATCAAGGTTTGTCCAAAAATTTAAAAAAAAATAATAACTTCAAAACTACGAAAACTGCGGACTATCTCAAGTACTAGCAAAATAATGTCATTAAGTTTTGTATTTGACAGTTAATAAAATGAATGTGGTGAGTAAAAAATTGTTTAAACCTATAACGTGGGCTTTGGCCCAAATTATTTAAGACTAACTATTAAACGTGACATCGTTCGTGTGAAAATTTAGATGTGTGCCTATATGCCGAATCTCATTAAAACCGTTCACCCGTTTTGACGTATTAAGTTACAAAATTCTATACTTCTATGATTCATACATCTAAACTTTGGCCTCCTTTATACGTAGCTTTTTGTTTGAAAGCAGACTCCCATCTGACTTAGCATCATTAAACTTTTACTTAAAGAGTGGGCATTTAACCCTTTGGGGGTCATTTTTCTGAAAAAAATATACATCAATATATTGTTTTTATCATATACTCCAATATAAATTTTACAATTCTGACGAACGCAAACTATTTTCATATTTCAGTCAACAGTATACACAACATATTTTGTTTTATTTTCAAGCTGCAGTAAATATAAACTATCACGCGAACTTACTCTAGAACAGTCCACTTAAAATGGACCGTGAGAGAAGCAACTGCTTCTTAGATCTAAGTCAGCTACTTTTAAAGTCTAACCCTGCCCCTTTACAGAAAATGATGATGAATGTGGGATAAAAATAATTCGTATTAATTTTTTTAACGAAAAACCGACTTCAATACTGATCTTTGTACCTCTATCCAAGATACAGGCATGACGTTATGTTATGTGATTGCGTAAACAATGCATATTTATGTGTATTTTTTTAATGGTGCGTTGTCTGTCTCCTGTCTGTCCCATTTAAATGAATTTAAATGAGACCATTTCGGATAACCCCGTTTCAAACAAAAAAGCATTTGAATAAAACACTTTTTTACTGATTTTGCGCATATTTTATTTTATATTTAATCCTGATGTTTCGACTCCTTTACAGGAGCCGTCATCACAGGATGACTAAGATAATGGTTGTCATGTATTTTCTACTACCTTCACAATATTTTAATCGGGCACGTTCTTAATTGTTAAAATTGTTTTATATAAATCAAATTGTTTTATTTTTACATTTATTTAGTTATTCTCACTACAATTACATTGTGTACTACTAAGTCTAGTACCAGTTCGGAAATTGGGAGGCCCTTCCGAGAAGAACTGGCGAAAGAAACTCGGGCAGGCGGACGGACCTCAATCTTACTGTTATTATTTGCAAAAATAGCTAACTACATCATCAGGTCATATGTGTATTGTGCGCGGAAGTGTAAGAACTAAAAAAAAAAGCATGTATGTAAGCAATGTATGTTCGGACGTAACACCGTCTATATATGACACAAATTAAAAAAATATTTGAATGAAACAAATAAACGAATTGATAACTCCTCCTTTGTGAAGTGGGTAATTTTAATTTCTTTAAATAATAAATATTTTCTAATAATTTGCAAGCCCTACTATTAAAACTATGAAAGTTTTATACATACTTTGCAACCCTATTTCACTCCCTTAGGGGTTGAATTTCGCAAAAGTCTTAGTGAATTCCCATGCAAAATATGAGACTCCTAGCACTTGTAGTTTCTGCTATTTCGCGATGAGTGAGTAAATGACCTATCGCTTTTATACAGATTTAAATAAGCTAAAGCCATCTTGTGATCACATCAACGTCAATTACGTTGCATAAAAATCAAATAGATGTTTTTAATGCAATAAATATGTTTTATATAAGGGTTCATCCATTAATCACATGAGGTCTTTATAGGGAGGAGGGGTTGCAATTAATATCACGTGTGTATTTTTGCATTGCATGCATTATTTTTAATGAAAGGTATGTAAGGTTATAATATGTACTGTTTTTTATTAGTTCAATTATATATTTTTATTATACATATAGCAAAAAATATTATTTCAATAAATTCACATGATGTTAGAGAGATAGCTAAGAACAGCTTGACCCCATTTTTAGGACTTTATATTTAAAAGATTTTTAAACGTAAAAAAATCAACTTGTCCTTAGTGTCAGGCAAGAGTGGAACTGCCAAGACCTTGACAGACCCCGTTTTATTTTTTCCAATTGTTTCAATAACTACTATTAATAATTATCCATAAAACAGAAATCCATTCTAACAAAACACAAAAAAGGGTATTTTCTTTACTCAACATATTTCCTATTGTTTCACTACATTGCTACCACATTATTTTTTTGAGTTATATCGTTTTTGTTCTACGCGTGTAATATGTGTTACACAAAGGACATTAAATGTAACCACTTTTAACACGACCCCCATTATAACTTAACTTAATAACGAGCAATTATTTAACGAGCTACGCAGAATCGTTCCGGATGAACACGACGACGTAATCAACATATTCCGTGGGCAGTGTTCCGAACAATAAGTAATTTAATTTCTTACTATCTCTCTAGTACGGGTTAAGCATTTCTAATGAGGTTTTATTGAAATTCGATGTTATAAATTTATTACTACGTACTCACCTTAAGTAGTATGTAAAATTGTATTTATATCCATATATTTTCATATTATCTTTCATAATATCGTCTATTCAAAAGTATACAATTCGATTTTGAAGCTTAGAATATACAGATCAATATCACTAAAGAAACTTAGACATAGCGTAGCCCATACAAGACTTACTTAATCTGGCTTTACCTTAGCTAATAAAATGGATTTTCATGTCAACTTTTCATAAAGCAGCGCACCAATGCCGACTTCCACAAAGTACTAATCATGAAATAAGAAATTATATTCAGTCTGATTCACACAAACCTTGTTAAAATTATATTCAAATAAAGTTGCTTTAAATTTCGGAACATCAATTCACAGGTACCTACTCTTCATTCATCCAATCTTGTTAACTCTATATACTAATATTTGTTTTATAATAGCTGTTATTTTTTTTAATAGCTAGTTACAGATTTTTTATACTAATATCTATCGACGATATGCTTGGTTCTGAGATGCATTTTATCACTATCGCCGAAAAACGCCCACTGTTTGCATAATTCGGATTATTTTTTGTCTACTGGAGATGTATAGTAATTACCTCCAGTATCATTAGTCGCCAGTTAGGACACCTTTAAATTAATGCTTTTCTACTCTGCAGGATACCAAACTGCTAGAGATGTCTTAATTAACAAAGCAGTCGTTGAGGAATAATCTCAGGCATCACTTGATAACGTTGCAAAAATCACATTTGCAATCATAGGTACAGTTTTCGTGACTTACTGACGTGTTCTAGTGGTAAATTTCATACGCAGTGTGACCATGGTTGGTTCATGCTCCGCACCTTTCTAAGACTCACCTCAATATGGGACTATTTAATGACAAGCGTGAGAGATTTGTTACTTTCAATGACAACGCAAACCGTACTAGTTTTACGTTATGCCATTGGTTCTTCGCGGCAAATTCGCGGTCATCAAGCGTCACTTAGCACATCACAGCATGCATATTTCCTGACTCTGACAGACAGACATGACTTCTTTTTGTTTTTATTTTATTATCCTGCACCGACCCTGCTAGTAAGGGTGGGTATTCATTTTAATGCAGGCTTGTGTTTTTATGTTTACTTTATGTTCATCTTCTTTTTGTACTATGTTTTGTTTTGTTCTTTTTGTGTTATGTAAGACTTCTGTGTGTTATTCGTTGTTTTTAATTTATATTACTATTTGTTTAATTTGCTTATTCGTACATATATATATTCTTTAATTTTCCGCCTTCCGCGCACCAAACAGGCCCCGTCAGAATACCAGCGTTGCTACGACACGCATTAGTGTCGTAACAACACAAGCTGAGGCGGGGACCTGATTGACCTTGTGCTTTTACACTGTAACTTCTATTTGTAAAATTTATTTCTATTTTGTGTTGGTCAATAAATGTTTCTCTCTCTCTCTCAGTTATATATTAATTAGAAACCACTAGATAACTGATGTGTGAAGACAAAAGGACAATGATTTTCGGTAAGGTCTTGTAAATAAACTTTCCTAATCTCGACCACAAGGTCTCTACAAACAGAAGTTCCCTTTCTAAGAAATCGCAGACGAAATACAAATCGGTGCCATTCCCCTAACAAATGCGGGTAAGCAACGCTCCCATTCCACGACTGTCGGGTACAATACAGTGCAAGCTTTATATATTGCACACATTTTTGTTACGCATATCGTTGCTGATTCTGTAATAAAATATTCTTTTTATTAGAAAAATATATCTAAATCATAATCTAAATGTCAACGGTTAAAATTAGTAACGAAGATAAGTACAAAATAACCTACGGGGCCTATTTACCAGAATGTTTATATGTGATTTATCTGAACACGGTATGAGGTTTCAGAACACCATTAACAAAAAACTAAAACCGCGTATATTTCCCATCATTACGAATATTTTTTGTACAGCATGTCAACATAGGTGCCATTCATTTATACGTAAGACTATTTTCGCTAGTTTTTGGCCCCCTCCTCCCCTATTATAAGAAAAAATAAGAATAGGCCGACCCCATTCCCCCCATTTAATATTTATTACGTAAGAATCTAAAGGCAAAAATGAATACACGTTTGGTTTGTTTTAATATTCATTTTTTAAAGTAACAATTTTTAGAAATGTTTATAAGGTCTTACAGATGTACTAATAATTTTTATTTTTTGGTACAATAAACTTTGGTTTTACTCATTCATCTTTACCTACATAAGATTTTCAGTCCAGGGGCTCAAAACCCACTCGGAAAGTAGATATGACACTGGAACATCTCTAATAAATAATAGGTGTTGTTTCTAGTTGGTTATTCAGGATTTTGACGTCGTCGACGTTCACCCATTCCACATCAGCCCCGATGCAGCAAAAGTTCTTTGCCTCGCCTTGAATATATGGCTAAATATTTTCTTTTTCAATATTTGAAATACGGCCATTAATTTTTTTGTGAAGTTGCGCTGCCTTTTTCGACGCAAAGAATTTAGAGCATACTAAACAAATTCTTTCTATGAGCGCATCTTGTATTGATGGACAGTAAAAATGGTAAGGACCAAACAAGTGTTGACTAGTCCACAAGCGGGGAGTTCCCGTAGGCGTAGTGCGGGTGGCGCAGGTTCGTTGCCATGGAAATGGAAATCATTTACCTATACGCATCCGAGCGAACTTTGGCACTCACGCGGTTGCCTGCGGTTTTTCAAAGTATAATTTTAACTTTGCACATTTTTGTGATCTTACGTAAGAACTATCGAGACTCCCTCCCACCCCCTTGTAAGAAAAAATAAGACATAGTTGACCCCCCTTCCCCCCCTAAATCGTCTAACGTAATAAATGAATGGCCCCCTACCCAAACATGTAAAGCTTCGTCACTGAACTTTCAACTCAAAATAAGCTTAGCCAGAAAATTCAATATAAGAAAATGTAACTGTTCTTGGGAGGTTGATGCGCCAAACGAGACTGTATCTGAGAGAAAGCTATTTCAGCTATTATTAAAGGTCAAACTACCATTGTACATTTTTAAGCTCGTTTAATTAAATGACGCTTAAAATATCGTTACTGAATATTCCAACTAATAAAAGCACATGAAGATTTTACGACCTTCACGTAGGATCTAACTACGTGCGGGTCATGTCACTGTTTTTTAACCCTTTATAATTAACATATATTTTTTGAATACTTGTTATTAAGGTAGGTAAAAAAATAAAATACACGTATTTTTTTGGTTGCTTTTTTTATTAGATATGTATAAAATCATAAAAAAGAGAGTGTTACAGATATGTTACACTGTATAATACTGATCCTCTAGGATATATGATGTGCCTTGAAATATTTCTTTTTATTGTATAAATCGTTAAAAAATAATAAATATTTTTTTTTCATTTTAATAGAAAAATACTTCAAACATTTTTTTAGTAGAATTAATTTTTGTTAATAAAATATTTACATTTATAACTAAAAATTTAAACTAAAACAATTTTAAATACAATTTGTTTTGAAATTCACTTTGGTTTATGAATATTTTTCACCGAAAAAAAATAAAAAAATAATAGAAATTATTAATTTTAACGAATGCCGTCAGTTTATTACATATAAGAAGAATATTAAAAAATATATATATTTTTTTAAATTACATTCAAGAAACCTATTGTTCAACTTATTATAGCATAACGCTACGTCACAGTTTTCAAAACAGTTGTGGAGTTTTATATATCGTCGTTGCGCGTGCAAAAATCGTAAAGTGTTATTTAGCTATTTTCGGATTTTTATGCAGTGTTGATCGTTATTTCAATGCACACAAACTGTAAAAACGGCTATGTAATAAATGAAATATTTAAAGAGTTTCGAATAGAATAAAGAATACTCTGGATAATTTTCGTGAAAAACACATAGCGACTCCTTCACGCGCAACGACGACATGTTACTTGTATTTTGCAAATTATGCCCACAAACGAATGTCACAAGTTGGCGCGAAGTGAATTCCGCACGAGTTTTGACACACGTCAAAACCATCACCATCTTAGCCGTAAAAAGGGCTAACAGCTGTCCTTCAAGTGCTGGAATGATTTTTCGACCCCGATGCGAGATCTAAGAACTAAGCACTCGGTGAGGAGTAATTTAAAGCATCACTTGATGACGTTACAAAAATTGCATTTAGAATCATAGGTACAGTTACCGTGACTTACTGGCAAAGTTACGCAGCACATCACAGCATGCATATTTTCCGACTCTGACAGACCGACATGACTTTTTTTTATTATCTAGTACCGAACCTGCAAGCAAGGTTAGTTCTTTCTGCGGGGACCTTATTGACCTGCTGTGCTTTTTCATATTATATTTTATTATACCTTTCTCATGTACTGTAATTTTTCTTTGTTCAACTTATTTCATATGTTGGTCAATAAATATTTCTCTCTCTCTCTCTCTCTCATCATACATTTGGTTCCTCCTTGCTTTATGAATATTGGTGATTTTGTAATAAGTAATTATTTTTCTTCAAGAAACGAACACGAATGCTTAAAAAACCACCATATTTCATTTCTATAGTTTAATGACAATATAATATATAATGTTCGCTGGTTTCAAAATAAGTGATCGCCTTTAAATGGAAGAGGCAAAATTACCAATACTTTAAGATTTTGTCAGGTCATTTTTTTATTTATTAACTCTACAGTCATTTCGTAAATTGTTAAGTCCAACAATCTATTTTTCAAATATTTCTTCTGTGTATCTCTTCAGCGACATCTATTCACACACGCTTGAACTTTTAAGAAGAATGCATGCTTCGCGTTCCTTACAGCTTCGTTTCATACTTTTCATAGGGATCGCCTTTAGCCAACCACAAGAGACAGTTTAAAGAGTAGTCCTAAAACATTATACTAGATTTCGCATTACTCAATATACGAGCTTCGAAAGTTCTTATTGTTGAATTTCATATTGCGTATATTAAATTTATGTACTAATTTTTTACAATTAAACTTATTAAAATAAATACCATTATTGGTATTTAATAAATAAGATAATCCAAAAAGATTGCATTTAAAAAAAAGGAGTCACTCATATTTATGTACTATTTTTATTCCTTACTTTATATATTGGTATACACGCGTCTAAGTACAGTCTTAGTATTGCATTTTTTTTCTTATTACTTGTTTATCAAAAGTCAAAGTGATTAAAAAAATATAATTTTGAGTACCATTACTGTTAATGACCATAAAAGTTTAAAACAATATAGAAATACTGTGATTCAATTAATGAATAAAAACACAAAGTTCTAATCTATGTATTTTTTATGTCTCTCATTAAGGCATTTGTTGCTGACATTTTAGTTTGTCACATTATTCCTAACGGATCCAGCTAAAAATTACCTACTTTGGTTCAGTTGCTAAGCAACCTTTGCTGTTTCCCGTCATTTAACAAAAGGTTTTATGTAAAAAACTATGGTAGTCATATCAGCCCTAGCTAACCAGTGATAGGATATTAAAATTAGATGTTAGTTAGATTACCAATAATAACTTGGTGACTATAGCTTTTATTTTAATGTATTAAAAAGTCGGTTTGATTTTCATACATCATACTGACTTTTTAATAATTAAAGTTATCGCTCGTAGCACATAGTACACATGTATTTATTCATTTTAATGTAGAATAATGTAACGTACTGTGAGTTTTGGATTAAATAATTTACGAGATTTAATTACCTCGATAACTTTCGCACAGAACGAAATCTCTGTAACAAAGTTCCCAGACTATTCCGCTGATTAATTCCACTATCCAATAAACTCCTGAAGTCTTCAGAAATTAACTCTTGAATTCAGTCGCAGAATATCCTAATTATGTACCTAAACCACGGTCACAGTAGGCCAATATCTCGCTGAGGACGCTTTTTAAATCACTCTTAAGATTAATCCAAAATAGCTTCGATCGTTTCCAAAATCAGCTACGCGATCGTGCTCTGCTTTAAAATTAAGCGATAGCTAAAGGCAGAAACATATTTAGGTGTCGTGGCGTGTCGTGACGCGCCAGAAGCATATCGTTTTCATACATTTTATATAGTTAAGGACATGTTTGCATGCCGTGTCGTGTCGCAACGCGTTCTGTCGTGGCGCAGACTGCTCGCCACCGATTGCGCCAGAGTGGTGGTGGGGGTTACGACGCGACACGACACAACAGGTAAATATGTTTGTACTGGCGCGTGGCTCGTGGCGCGAACATCAAGGGGCCGTCCATTAATCACGTGATGTTTTTTTTGGTATTTTTGAATCCCCCCTCCCCCTTGGTGATACATGGTGAGGTTTAAGACTACCCCCCCCCCTCCCCTATATCACGTGTATTTTTTTGTGCCTACAAAGACTTTATTTTTTAAATATTTTTTTAAATACAGGTATAAGTATTATATAATTTTATTATAGAAAATTAAAGACTACAATAATAACGTTTAGAGGTAGACAAAAAGGTTGCAGGATGTTTTTGACTAACATAAAAATAATGAGAGAAATGCGAAAAACTTTTTTGTACCAATACATGAACATAATTTAATGTACAGTATCCTCGGACCACGTATTAGCAAGACTTTCTTCAACACCAATAACTGGATAAGCATCTTGCAAGTCAGTTGTTGGCACAGTGCTTTGTTGAAGATCAACATCGGTTTCATCAAGCCACTCGTCGTCATCATCATCATTTGGGGTGGTTGGGATCTACCTCCTAGCAGTCCACCCCGGGCAAAGGCATCACGGACCAACTCGGCCCGTGGTGACGGCTGATGATCCCAGCAGCGGTGGTAGGCTCCGTAAGGGGCCGCCTGGCTAGCGACCACCATCCTGCCGAAATCCGTCGTCAAGCAGCTCTGCTGCGTTCGGTCGGGGGGCCGGAGTACCAGTGCCAATGGGGGTTGGTATTAAGTCAGTTGCGCAGCTTAGGACCAGTCTTGGTATCTTGGCAATGCTGTACCAGGTAACTCATTCTGGAGAGTAGCGGGATCCGAAGTGCGGTTTTAACCATTGGCCGACCGCAGTTAGTAGGGGGCCCAACTAGCGCGCCAGCCACGCGTGAAAGGCTGCCCCGCCAACTCGTGAAATGGGAGGGAGGAGGCGACTGGATGGGAGGGCAAGGTAGCCTTTTCGGTGGGGTTCGGGCGTCCCCGCAGTCTCCAGGTGAGTTCCCCTCTGTGGTTAGCTTAGCCTAAGAGTACTTTAATGGTCGACGGAGTAGCGTCTCAACTGCAAATCCTACCCCCCCCAACAACACCATCCTGAAAAGAAGGAATAGGAAGAATCTTAAACAACGGCTGCACTTCCTCCCATTAAAAGTGCACCTCGCGATCATCAGAGGACTGCACTCAAATCTCGATCCGGTCCATCAGCATTTGGAGACTGAGAAGCCGCACCTACTCTTCTTGACGGAGACTCAGATAGCAACCTCGTCGGATGAGGCGTACCTCAACTACCCTGGTTACACGCTTGAACATAAGTTCAAGATGTATGCAGGGGTCTGTGTGTTTGTCCGTAATGACATTTGCTGTAGTCGACTCCGATGCTTTGAAAAAACCGGGTTTTCCGTTATTTGGCTTCTGGTGGACACAGGGGTAGAGAAAAAGCTCTACATCTGTGTTTACCGATTGCACAGCGGTGACCGGGAGACGACTCGGCTAATAGGTTACCTCACAGAGATGGCCGACTTGGCAACTCAGCGATATCCAGCGGCGGAGCTTGTTTTTCTGGGGGACTTCAACGCTCACCATAAAGAGTGGCTGTTCCCATTCCAGAAAACTGACCAAGCTGGGTTCACACAAACATTCGGGGTCAGCTCCACTGGGAACGACCGACCATTGTGTGGTGAAATCCGTATCTATCTGCTCTCCTCCGGATGATAGCCCCAGGGGCATGAGGCGGATATGGCGTTACGAGTCAGCAAATTGGGACGAGATGCGTATTTTATTTGCATCTTATCTCTGGCGGCAAACTTGCTTCTCTTCGAGCGACCCATCGTGCACCGCTGATGCGATTGCAGACGTAATTCGGCAGGGAATGCAGTATTTTATTCTATTCTCTGACATTCCGCTCGGTTACAAATCCCGGTCTTGGTATAATGCGGCTTGTGCTCGTGGTGAGGCCCGAAAACAGACTGTTTACCAGGCTTGGGTGCATATCCGCGATCGCAAGGTCCGCGCACGGAGAATCCGAGCGAAGAAGAGAGCCTATAATTCGGCCGCCAAGTCATGCAAAAGGGCCATTCTCAAGGCGAGATTCGACCACATCAGCGGAATAGGCATGAAACTGTCATTCTACCCGAATGGAAATAAACAGTTTTGGTCCCTTTCGAAGTCAGTCGAAGGGAATTTCTGCCGTCCTATGATACCACCTGTACTGAAACGTGACAGGTCACTGGCTCATTCTGTTACTGAAAAAGCAAGCTTATTTGCCTCTCTGTTTGCAAGCAGTTCCCGTCTAGACACCGGCTCTCAACAACCACCAAACATACTTCGCTGTGATTCTTCAATGTCGGAGATCCTCAGGAGTCTGTTCTTTCTGCGACACTTTTCCTGCTGCACATCAATGACCTGTTAATACTAGGAATTGTTGGGTATGCAGACGACAGTACTGTCGTAGAGAGATACCTGTCTAATTCTAAAGCCAGTGATGACGACGTGATTTTGATGAGAGAGGCCATGGTTGAGCCACGTTTCCCAGTGGGGTGACAGTATCCTCGTCCATTTCAACGTCTCCAAAACAAGCGTGTATTTTCACTGCAAAAAGGAGTTCCTTCAACCTCACTTCTACTTTCCGAGGTACATCTGTACCTGTGACCGACAGCCTCGAGCTTCTTGGCATGGAGTTGTCGTCAGATCTCAACTTCGGCGCCAACATCGAGTCCAAGGCTCAGACTGCAGCTAAAAAGCTGGGCGTCCTAAATAAGGTCAAGCGATATTTCACGCCGGGACAGCTTTCAACTCTCTATAAAGTTCCTCGTTTGTTTAAACCCAACGAAAACGTAACCGCAGTGAATGAAATGTTCTAGTGAAACGTGCGTAGGTATTAAATAATAGTAGTAGGCAAGGAAGCAAGAGATATCGAGATGTGCCACGCAAGCGAGTGAGCGAGACGGCTCTCGAATGTGGATCGAGTATTATGTCGACTCAATGTGCGTCGGTGGTGCGTGGTCTTAAGGCGGAAACATATTTACGTGTCGTGGCGTGGCGTGCTCTGGCGTTATTTATGAACAGTACTTAACGAACCGTAGCAGCGTTCAAACATACATAATGTTTTCTTCTGATTCGGATAGTGATTTTGATGAAGACCTTCAATTTCTCTTAGCAATGAAACTTCTTGAGGGCAAAAAAAAGAAAAGAAGATACTGGGTTCACCCTATAAACAGAGGGAGACAAGACTAAGGTGAATTTCGTCGTGTTGTTAAAGAGTTGGAGAGTAATGAAGAGAAATTTCATCAGTACTTTAGACAGAACAAAGCACAATATGAGGAATTCCATTCGCTGATTTAAGGAGACAAAAAAGTGCATACTAAATTTCGCAAACCCATAGGTACTAAAGAAACTAAATTTTTCGTTGACGTACAAGTTCAATAATATCGTCAGTCTTTTTGCTGCAAATACAATTAATTAAAAAGTGTCCGCTTGGGGGCTGTCCATTAATCACGTGAGGTTCGAAAGGGGGGGGGAGGGGTCCATAAAAAATCACGAAATATCACAAGGGGGGAGGGGGGGTTTAGTAATATATCACGTGTATTTATTTTTTAGGCAAATGCGCGATACTGAACCGAAATGCGGCGTTACGTGTACTAATTTTTTCGTCAAACGCGTACAAAACGAAAGCGGCTTACTTCTTCTGTACAAAGAAAATAGCAAAGGGCATGTGAATTCTTGTCACAAGCAACTGAATCCGAGTAATAAAAGCCTAGAGATGCACAATGTTCGTCCTTCCCGCATCCTCACGCGACGATCGAACGGTAGATCGAGGGAGATTGTCTGCGTAGTGCGCGAAAATGATTTTTTTTTAATTCAGAGTGGGTTTGCTCTTGATCCCAATCAAGCTCGGGGGCAAAGACAGAATCCATGAAAAGAGCTACCCCAAAATGTGCCTATTCACCCTGGCTTTAAAAACAGACGGGTTATAAGTACTCGGAAATACAGACGCAGGGAGGGAGTTCCGCTCCTTTGCTGTGAGCATTATAAAAGAAGTCGAGAAGCGCTTGGTGCAACAGGCAGGAATAGCGACTAAGAAAGGGTGGTAGCCCGCAATGCGTCTGGATGTCCGATGGAAGAAAGGTGATGGCGGTATGAGCATATGTAGCTCCTGAGCACACTTTCCAAAATACAATCTGTAGAAGACCGACAGACAGGCAACTATGCGACGGTGACCTAAGGTGTGAAGCTTGCTCTTCGTCAATTTGTTGTCACTAATGAGCCTCTCAGCTCTGCGCTGAATCGTGTCCAGTGCAGCAAGTTGGTATTTTGCTGAGCCATCCCAAAGGTGGCTGCACTGGAGGGAGACTCTGTACCAGGGTCGTCTGCTTAGGTACCTCCGTCTTACCTATTTCTGCCGCAAAGCAGCAGTGCTTGCATTGCTGTGTTCCGGTTTGAAGGGTAAGATATGGCAGTGAAATTACTGGGTACAGTGACTTTACATCTTGTGTCGCAAGTTGGCAACGTACACTGTGGTTCTTGTGAGGGTTGCAGTTTTGCTGCGAATCTCACAAGAGCCACATGTATTTTAGGTGACTGTTACCACTTTCCATCAGGTGGGCAGTTTGCTTGTTTGCCAACTTTCTGCAACAAAAAAAAAAAAAAAAAAAAAAACGATTGTGCGCGATACGTCACAGCCCTCCATCGTAACGATAAAAAATTTTAAAACGTGTTTTTATCAAAAAAAACTGTCGACTTGTTCTACATTAACTTCTTGTCGATTTTCCAATTACGAGTTCGTTAAGAAAAATTCGTATTTGACATTTTTATACACCAAAATATCAGTTCGACTTATCCATACTATGTATAATTACAATACTAATAAATTTTATAAAGAAACTATTTAAACATAAATTGAAAATTTATACAATATATCGTACCTCCAGTTTCACAAAGATAGAGAGAAAATTGCTAAATTTCCAAAATTGAGTTAGCAACGCCAGAATGTCCCAATGTCCCGAATTTGGGAAAATTTGGACATTCTGACGTTGTTAACACGATTTCGTATGCACATTTCAGTATTTGTAGTACCAGAGGTGCGATATATTCTTTCTCATTTATTTTCTTTGTACAATGCCTCAGTTTCTCTACTTGTAAGTTTCAGTTTCGTCTCTAAATACAACTTGTCCTTCAGACGAGGTCAATCGGCAGCAATGAAGGCACACACTCCTACCCCCGTTAAGGGATTGTTGGTGATGGAAATGTAACATTTTACGATTACATTTTTTTTGTATGTACACAATATTCCCTAAATGTCATAAAACTGATAACGCTATTCAACCTTTACCTACTTTGATTAATGCTCATCGAATGACAACAGGAAAATCATTGATCTCAAGGAAAAAGTAGAAAATGTCGATGCTTTCATTACATTTATAAAAGCTGTTGACATTTAGATAATCCGGGAACTGATATCCGTCCAAAATGTCAAAAGAAGTCCGACATTCGTAATTAAAATTGATCCAACATTATATATCAACTGAAAATCATAAATATATATTAACAAAATGTAAGAGGCACTGAGCGCAAATTAAGATACTATTTGATTTAGTGTTACAACTCTGGTTTCATAAAATAACTATAGGCCATAAATATGCTATTGATGGTGCTAAAGAAAGAATTTTATTGTCATGTTTAAAACCGAGATAATATAATGTAGTTTAGTATTATTTTTATATTATTAGTATCTATTTAGTGCTATATTGTTTAATTAATTGGTTGTTTTCAATTTAATTCATGTTAATTCATCCATTTAATTCGTTTTTGATATTACAAATTTGTAACAACTGTAAATTCAGAATAAAATAATTTTGCCCGATGGCTATCTAACTCTTAAAAGTCCTTGTCACAAATCTAACAACTGCCTACGGTAAAACTTTTAAAGGTCTCCAATAAGATTTCGAGATAAGAGCCATTCGAAAATCAATGATGTTTGGCAACACGAGGGTGGCGATACACCATTCAGCTGCTAAAGCGCTTCCTAGCTTTTTAAAGCCTTTCATAAAATGACCAGAAAATAGCTCTAAAAATAAACACACACACAATTAGTTAATATTAAAAGTAAAACTCAAATAATTTTTGTTCATACATTTAATTAACTATAATCCGTCTGTTTATTAGATACCTTTAGATTAGAAAGGGAAACAATCTTATAAAAAGCAAACAAAATAGTTATGTTTAACAAAATTAGTTAAATTTATTATAACGGGTTTATATTAACCGAGACGATGAACACACTCTGTTTTAATCTTCATATTTCTTTTTAATAAATTGCTCTTCTTTTGTAGAACATATAATGGACTTTTTTATAAAATGTTCGACTTACAAATTGTTAGATAAATGTAAACGATTTAATTACGACCAAAATGCTGCGATACATCTTAATTAAAACAGAACCTATTTTTTTTTTTAATTAAAATCAATCTTTGTATCGTAATATTTCTAGAGCGGAAAGGTAAAGAAGGGCTTTGACTAGCCGCTGAATTGGCTTCTTTCACCACGGGCAAGCGACTACAGCGCCCTGAAAAAGATTCGTTTCAGTTTACAGCCGCCGTCGCGACGCTGCACACATGCGCTGAACCGACCAGCCAAGCCTTCGCGTGATGGGATACCAATACAGTGCTTACTTCACTTAGTGTTCTCGAAAAAACATCAGTAAGTGTACCTTATGCTATTAATTATACAAACTAAAATATGTAATCTTCATGTAATACAAACTGTAAATAGGGCTCTTGATAATTGTGGACAACCTGTTTAACTGCAACTCCTTAACATTACTAAACATTCCGTCTTGTTAAAGCCAAAATGTAAAACGATATAATAACAATGCAAAATTATATTATCTAATTATATTATCAAAATTATATATTAAATGATATTATCCATTAGGTCGCGTATTGATTTTGTGTAGGCATATGTTATTCATTTATTTTGAGATTATATCTATTTAAATTAAAAAGATTCTTCCTTACTGCGTATATTTATAACCATTGCGTCTTTTTAACGTCGTATTCTTACAAAAATATAACCTCGAGATAAAGTAATCAGTTATCGTCAAAAGCTTAACTCTATTAAAAATAGGTTTGTTCAAAAATCTGTATGTACCTAAGTACTTGTTTAAACGTTATGATGATGACAAAAATATATATCACTTTGTTAAACAGAATAACAAATACGACGGTTTATTAAGAGTTGTTAAAAACAATAACATATATGGGTATTAATTTTTAACTTATTTGCGCAGAAGCTGATAGCAGCAGTAGGGATTCGCGTTATCGCCCTAAACACACACTCGGAGTATTTAAATTCATAATACTCTATAATATATGTGTACACATATATATTTATCTTAATTTATGTAGCATTTTAAAGTAGTAGGTACCAATGTTATACAGGTATAGCTATTAACGACATTGTATTATGAACTTCAACCCACCTTAAAGCAAAATTTTCTCTATTGATTTTTAACATTACGAAGGACTCGTATAATTCAATACTAATTTAATGTAATTGAGTTCGATAGATTGAAACCTATGTTGTTGACTAATGAAATTTCATATTGGAGAACCCCTTTAAAAACTAATTCCTTCTGTCAACAATTTACTGATACTGATTGTTATTATGTTGTACGCTTTACAGTTTTTACAGATGGTTCCCATTTTTACTTTATTCATTTTGGCTTTCAAATACAATTTACGTCAATCGATTTCGCTTACGTTTATAAACTTTGCAAACAAAATGCAATAAACAAATTGAACCCGGCAAATAAATCAAAAGCAATCTTTTTATATCACATTATCTTTTAATATTGGTCATAATGAAAGAGTCCTCACAAACGTTCGATAATATTAGTAGGACAAGCGTCAGTAAAAGATAAATACACAAAATTATATCGCTCTCTTAAAGTTAGTTATTTTAATTAATAATGATATAAAATTCATTACATTTATTTTTTGTTCGTATAAAAAAATAAAAACACTAACAATTAAAAAAACACCTGACCGACTACACGACTGCGCTTCTCGATTACCAATATTGTACACCAACGAGCCTTGCCCCTTCCTTGTCATCAACACATAAAATCTCAACCACTTGCTAAAGCAATATTGCGTAAAAGGCAAATTTTATCTACCAATAACACTGGCCTACAACTATTTTGGTGCCGGAGATTTTAAGCATGTCTTACATGGCGATATCAAAAATGTAATCGTTTTTTTTCTACAGCTCTTGTTCCCGAAATAAATAAAAAAACAATTTTTCACAATAAATATATATTTTTATGGCATTAAACATCACGAAATTGTCTTTTGAGTGATTTTGTCGAATGAAACTGACTTGGGCAGTCTCGCATGATTCCCCAACAGTAGTCGGTCATCATAAATGAGTGTCCCATCTTCCTTGGTATCTATTCTCTATTGATTTTATGTCTTGGGGAAAACGTTTTACTTGATCTTCGCTTAGGTCTCCTAAATTGTGTTGGAATGGATCTAGGTGACTGCTGAGATAGTGTAATTTTATACTCATATTACAGCCTAAATCTTTTAATCGAACCAGCATATCTTTTACTAATTCTACAGTCAGCCTTATAATTTCCGAGGAAATTTTGTGCAACTGCTACAAAAGATTTCCACGCAAACCGTTTTGACATCATTCATAAAAGTCTTAAATTTAGTGGTATCTTTTATTAATTGACGTATTTGAGGTCCATCAAAGATACCTTTTTCTGTATTTAAAACAGGAAATTTCTGTGAAATAAACTGAAAACATTGACCAGTTTTGTCGAGAGCCTTAACAAATTGCTTCATTAGCTCTAATTTTATATGTAATGGTGAAAGAATGATTTTTTTCTCTTGAAACCAAGGGTTCATTTATAACATTTCTTTCCCCAACATTGAGAGAATCTCTCATAGGCCAATTTTTTTGAGTCCAATGACGTGATTTGGCTCGACTGCCCCAGAGACAAATAAAGCATGGGTATTTAGTATAACCACTCTGGTGACCCAATAAAAATTTACCATCTTCAAATCGACGCAGATTACCCAGCCAGCATATTTTATTTTTTGTAAAAGTATTGAAATTACCTCATATTCTTCTTTCACACGTGTTGAGTGAGCAATTGGAACGGCGGCATATTTAGTTCCATTATGTAGTAGAACTGCATTGACACACAGTAGTAAACGAAGACTCGTTTACTACTGTCAATAAAGAGACGCCATTCATTGGACTGATAAATCGGCAAGTCCATGAAAGTCAGCAAACCACTCACATTACAGCAATTTACCACGCACATTACTTTAAATCATATTTTATCATTTTGTTTATTAACCCTAACATATAGTGTCACATACTTTTTGCAATCATTTTTTCTATAACTTCTCTATAGAAAGTATACTGTAAGTATATATATATGTGTGTGTGTGTGTGTCTTACCATTTACCAGCGTTCGAAAAAATAGCATCGTTTAATCATGTTGTAAAATAAGGCACCACGAAATCTTTTTATTTTATCTGGATAATATAAAGCCTATTTTCGTATCTAAAGCGTCAGGTGGAACCTGACACTTAAGACAATAGATACATTAGTGAACGGGCCTTAAAACTGTAAAGTTTCTGAGTTAATGCCATGAAATATAGACTTAATTTTCACATTTGCTATAAATCTATCACTTTAAATCGTGAAATACGCCAATGAAACGTAGACAAGGTACAGTCACATTTAAAAAATATTTATAGCCATCTATCACAAAAAAAGAATTCTTTTTGCGATTACATTAAGCTTACATTTGTTATAGAAATTTTAGATGGAGACGAATATCGATCGAATGAGAGATGATTAATTGAACTACAAAGTTGTAGATAAAACCATGCCACTTATGAATTTATCAGCTCAAATAGAGAGCTCCAAAACCATGAAATCAAAAACAATACATTCAAAACTCATGTAAAGACTATTTGACATACTAAACGAACTGAAACAGGATAGGTAAATATAAAGTTATTCTGAAATGAGATCATTCAGAAATCGTACCCAAGGGAAAAGCAAGGACAATAGATATTGGCGGCATTTATCTGCGGGATCCCTGAGAACCATGTTATGCAATCGAGTGACACTAAAAATCGCAGATATGTGACACACTTAAAATAATGATATGTATCAAATCATATCATCATACCTCTCATTCACAAATAAAGCGACCATCTAATGAAAATGAAAATAACTTTATTCAAATGCACTTAAAAATAAGTAGTTTTGAATCGTCCAACATTTTTTCCTACCACCCATTCAGGACGTCTTTTAACTAACAAGAAGAATTTGCGCAAGAAACTCGTCAGCTTAAACAGAAGTAACGACATTTACAATATAATACGTCGTCACCATACACAATCCACAAAAAAAAAAACAAAATTATTTTGTTTTGACAATACTAATAGTGTTATGATATCATTATTTCGTTGTTTCGTTGATTACAACAAAGTCAACAAGTATCTGTACTTACTTAAAGTAAGTATCCCTGAACATTGCAATAACATACAGGGAATAAACGACAAATTTAAGAAAACAACAAGATTTATGTTTAGTATTAGTCAATACTGAATACTGAAGGTTAAAGCAGACCCATTTCCCAAGGCAGCACTCGTTCACGAGCATGACGCATGATACAGCCATCGCTTCGCTCAACCATATCTTAGGGAACGTAACGATCCGCACCACATGCCACCACCCAAGAAATGTATTAAGAGAGCATGTCATACTCTTAACTACCAGTAATAAATTAGTTTTAAAAAATTTACAAATGCTAATGCTGTATGATACAACCTGTAATAAATAGTGTCATGTTGAAATGACACATATTACTTCCATGCATCGCGATCTATGTCGACATAGTTAGCCCAGGGATCTAAAACCTCTTAAAACCAGAAACATTCTTTTAGAATCATGCTGTTTAAAAATATGCTTAAATGTGTTAATATATAATTATTAAATAACAAAATACTGCTGTAGTAATGGAGGCGTTGTTCATGCCGGTAAAACAAAAAAAAATGGATTGATTGAAAGAATACCTAGAATATAACGCGTTTTAATATTTTCCCACAGTATCCTTGACTCCTAGAGAATATCTGCGTCAAAGGAACAGAAAAATTTTCTAAAGTGATGTTTCAATAAGATAAAGAAAAATGTATTGCATTATGTATAATTTTAAATCTACGTCTAATGAAGTCCACAGATGCCCAATAAGCGCTCTCACTCTAACCCGCAGGTTTCCATATTACTGTCTTACTTGCACTTACACGTTTTTCGCTCTGGCAGTCTGTTGGTGATGGAATTTCGTTCTGGCATTGTATATTATTAATTGTTTATTTATTTTATTTATTCTGTTAAAATTTGAAGACTGATGGAATGACAAAAATGGATTTTTATTTTATAAACAATTATAGCGTTTTGGCAACAATTAGGTAAGATGTAAATGCTCTGGCAAAAATCCCATGAAGACAAAGTACAGTCGAAAGTAATTTCCTAAAATTGTATGACTGATACTTTAACTAAAATAAAACTTATTTCTTACCCTCCTTTAAATATTAGGGTAGTCTATCCCGGCCACACTGGGCTGCCAGAAGTGGCTTTTCATTTTTAGTAGGTATGGGGGATTAACTGTAGAAAATTTTGTGACTGTTGAAATGACCACCTAAAATTGGTCACTGGCTCTCCCTCTACATGGTACGTTCAAAATCGCCATTATAGTGTTTATAAATTACATTTTATGCTTATTTAAATTAATACTTATGGTTTTATTAAATTATTTTAGTTTCTTAAGTCATAAAAACAACAAGAAGAAATTATATTTAGAATATACTACTTGTTAAGTATAAGAATTTTAAATGTATGGTGGGTGAAATTTCGTAAAATAGGCGATGCAATCGCTAAGTTTAAAGCTACGGTAGCACCATATATTGGAGCGGAGTGTAATGCCTAAAAAAAGGAAAAAAAAAATTGTTTCGATGGGAATTTTTGCGAATTTCAAAATTCGGGCTCCGTCACCATCTGGTCCTAAACCTGTTGATTCGATTCCACACAATAAGTATTAAAATCGGTCAAGAATTCGGGAAGTTATGGCGTAACAGACATTGCGCCATTGAAGCTGATCCATGGGAGCCCAATTATGCTCCAATTATGATTGGATTTCGGACCGCACCCGAAAAAGAACTGTCAATGTGTAACAAGCAAAATAAAAGCTTAAATCAATTCATATTTATAAAAAAACATTGAGAAAAATTACATTCAACATTACTAATAGTAGCAATTTTACTTTTAATTATAATAAATAAACCAATTCACCATATTATTTAAGCTATTTTCTTTGGATCTAATAATTTTCCTCGATGTAATGACGTAAAAAAATTGTCGTACCCTTGAAACCCTCGCTAAGCTTAGGATTCTATCTTTGATTCTTTCTATCTAGAATCCTTCGCTTGCTCAGGTTTTAATAGAGGTAACTGTAGCGGCCAAATCTCAACTTTCCAGCCTTGCATAACTAATAACTATTAATTAACTTTTGATAAAATTTTACCCAGCCTTAAACAATAGTCTAGGCTCTAAGCGGGGCCGTTTATAAACTATTTAGCATCCATGGCAATGCATGCATGCGCGCATTTATTCGGTGATTTCAAAATCAAAGAAATATACATAAACACAAAACGACTAGTTTGGTTCAAATATGTATACAGCGTATAAACATTTTTTCTACAAAGTACGAACGACGCGACGTCAACGTTATACCGTAAGCAAAATGCAACACGACTAGATGCGATACTCTATGTTATCGGGTATCAAAACGTAACGATACGATAGTAACGAGTACTGATTGTTATAGTAACCAATAAATACGGGTACGCTATTTTTCGTTACGTTTACACCTCTATTATAGCAAACGAAAGACATCCATTGGCGGGCGGAAGCAGTGGTAAAATCGATCCGAATAAATACTCTGTGAATTGCAGAGTTCGGAAGAAAGATATTTTTAATCCTTAACAATCCTTACACAGTTTTTTAATTTATTGAATGTTCAATAGCATCTTATGCTTAAATATAAAATCTTCCATCCCTAGTAATATTATAAATACGAAAGTAACTCTGTCTGTCTGTCTGTCTGTTACGCTTTCCCGCTTAAACCTCTCAACCGATTTTGATGAAATTTGGCAAAGACAATCTTTAGTCCCTGAGAAAGAACATAGGCTACCTTTTATTGCGAAAAAGAGTGATGAAGACGTTGAAATAGGGGTTGAAAGTTTGTATGGGATTTCTTAATTTTAAAAGAGAAAACCATGAAACTTTATATTTAAGCACTTGATAAGCTATAATTAAACATTTGTTCTAGCGTTTTTGAAATTTCGACCAGTGAGGGGGTGAAATAAGGGTTCAAAGTTTGTATGGGATTTTGTCATTTTTGGGGATAAAACTATGAAACTATATTTAGGAACTTGATAAGAAATAAAAAAACAATTTGTTGTAGCGTTTTTGAAATTTCGACCTGTGAGGGGATGCAATAGGGGTTGAAAGTTCGTATGAAGTTCGTAATTTTGAAGTTAAAAACATTACATTTTGTATCTAGGCACTAAATAAGAAACAAAAATCGTTTGTTCTAGCATTTTGAAATTTTTACAACTGTGGGGGTGAAATTCTACAAACGGAATTCACGAAATTCGAACAGAACGGAACGGATTCGAATCGGGAGCTTCGAAGCCAAACTTTTTGTATACAAAATTTTAACCACTGAACCTAGGAACATAATATTTAGAAGTTTTGGGTGTATCAAGTTAAAAAAAAATGGTAACGATGTGTGTAAAATAATGAATATTTATCTGTAGATACTGTGATAGAAACAGAATATAGTACCTCATATCCTGTGGAGTTCTTTAATTCTTTGGAATTATCTGGGGTGCCTTCTCATAAATTAAAACTAAAAGTAGGTGTTCCGGTGTTGCTCATGCGTAATCTCGATGCCCCGACGACTATGTAATAGTACTAGGCTGCGTGTCACTCAGCTTGGGCGGAACATTATTACAGCCACTATTTTAACTGGATCAGCAAAGGGTGAAAGTGTACTCATTCCTCGGATTCCGATTATTCCAACATTCCAACATTCCATTTCAATTTAAAAGACTACAATTTCCTATAAGGGTTTCATTTGCAATGACCATTAATAAAGCACAAGGCCAAACTCTAAGGGTTGCTGGAGTACACTTGGAAAAACATTGTTTTTCGCATGGTCAGCTCTATGTAGCGTGTTCCCGGGTTTCCACTGCCCAAAATCTGCATGTTTTTGCTCCACAAGGGAAAACATAGAATATAGTGTACCATTCAGTTTTGCTTTAACAACTAATTGTATCCAGCGTTACATCGCGCTTCTTAGATTTTTCCATGGGAATGAGAAGTTTTCGTATAGTTGTGCTTTATACCGCAATATAACCGAATTCCACGCGGGCGAAGCCGCGGGCGGAAAGCTAGTTATTAATAAAATAAGTATTAGTTGTTTTAATATACTTCAACACGAATTACTCGAGGTTTCCGAAACCATGGCATATGGACCGTGTATAAATGAAAAGCCTATCCCAAGCTACTTCATCGGTTTAACTCAGATAAATGTAAAGAATAAATTATAGATGACTAATAAAGTTAAATCTCAATCACTGACATTTCGAAAACAGTTTCTATTATGGAGATCAGTGATCAAAAACCATATGATTCGATATCATCACCCTTCGTCTTAGAACTATCGATTAGAACTATATTACTTAAACTTGAAAACGGCGGTCAGACAAAACAAAGCTTATTATTTTTATATAATTAGATATATTTTACTTTCCTTTATTGTATCAATATTTTTATGATGTAGAGTTTAAATATTTCACTTTTTTATGTTTAAAGGTGAAATATTTAACATTGCTATTGTCTCCTCCTAACTAAAATATTAGGTAATTTGGATATTCCACTTTTTTCCAAATAGGACAAATGATTAAATAATTTATTTTACCTTTGTATTTCATATTTCTAACGTTACTAACGAACCCTGTTCAAAGCAACCTAAATATTCAAATTTGACGAACAAAATCAATTCATTGGCGTACTACCCAAAGAGTATATAATCACTACTGGTAAACTCTTTATTCTTTAAAATAGAAGATAATAACAAAATGTTTATTACTCAATTCTAGTTCTAACGGAGTCTAGAATACCTACACCCTACATCCCACCCACATGAAACACAATAAATATTCTATTCTATTCTACCTTATCTAATACATTCGTCACCACTTGCAAACTTGCATAATGCAGGTATTCCTGTCATACCGCAGTGCCCAAAAACCTTTTCAAAGAGTAAGTTTTTAGACTGCCATAATATTTCTCATTTCTTAGTTTATGAATATAAAATAAATAAATTTCAAATTACTTTTTTAAATAAAATTTTTTTTTATATTATGTAAGGTTACAGTAGGAAACAACCAGTATCTTTAAATATTTTATTATGTTTTATTTTAATCATATTTTAGAAGATAGTAGTGTCTATAATTTTGTACACCAATTACGGTTTATCAAACGTTGACTTTTTATTTTATTATTTTCATCTCCTTGAAACAATAATTTAAAGTTATTGAGCCATCAAATCAAATCAAATTTGAAATTATTATTTATAATAAAAATCTATATCTACTTACACGTTCTATGATGAGAATACAACACCATAACTTACTTATAAATTCTAATATTCAAAAATTGTTTTCGATGTATCTGACACTATAGAACCTACCTAAATTTTGAAGCAATGTATAGAAAAATTACAATATTCTGGGGAGCAAAAATTTGTTCTCGAGATCTTACCACCAACGGATGAACTGTAAATACCTGACATAAAAAAATAGAAGACCTTTAATGACTTTTTATAAATAGATTATGAAATAAAAGAAAGGAAATTTAATCTTATTTATTAATAGCCTTAAAGTTTATGAGTATATTGGCATTTCACACCACCTACGCATATAGCAAAGTCCATTGAAGATAAACCTTTGTAATTTATTGGGTCTCACATCCCCGATAGTTATATTAATTGGCTATGTTAAAAATGAGGTATTTATCAGTTGTGAGAATTATAAAAAAATATATATCATTGGTATATTTACTGAAGTTAGCTGTTTTTACTGATTTGGAATTAGATGTTTACTTTCTTACTCTACTTGTTTAAGTAAGTTCAAAAATGCAAAAAGACGTCATATTAGGTATAAATTTCGCTTTTTTGTCTTACATGACTCCTTTAAAATAATGATTATTTCAATTTCTGTAATTAATTTGGAGTCCAAGCCACAATTTAAAGTATTTCTATACAAACAAAATCCAGTTTTAAATAAAACAAAAATATGTAGTTTACTTCCGCAAAAAAGCAAGCGAAATACAACGCCTGCCTGCCCACAAACAAATGCAGGCTTACACCTTCACCAACTACACGTGTTTTGCCGCACACGCAGCATCATCAGGAGCTGTTACACCGTGCAATATCAAGCAGTTGGATCTATTAATGGATATGAACCGCCAAGTAACGCCTGATTCTATCAAATACTTAAAATCCAATTATTTAATAATAATTGACTATGAAAAATACATTTACATGGCTTCTTTTCGGTTTCGCAGAATGATATTTCCTAACTTATTTAGTACTTCTTCTGATTTCCTTTTCTACTATACGAGCCAAAACCAATAAACACACAAAATTTAAAAACGAAGATTTAAAAAATTAAGAATGGTAGATATGACCGACAGGATAACAATGTCAGTAAGAATAACGAAACTTTTTAAAACGATTATTATAGGCTTTGCATCGCCATCGTTTCAGAAAGAAAGACACCCACTGCTAGTCGGAAGTCTCCTTTAAAAATACTCTCAACGCTTGGCTGGTAAATTAAAGTTCACATTAAAAAACAAGGAGGGGGCAGAAGGCAATTACATCCAATATAAATAGACGTCTTTTATGGCAACCTAATAATAATATAATCTAAGTAGTTAAAAATGAACAATCTCAAATCATTTATATATTTCCTTTTAAAATAATCTGAAAAAAATCATAATATAAGTAATTATTCATGATATACATATAACTGATAGTTTTCTCTCTTTTATTAATGTACTAAATATACAGTCCTATGTAATTGATTTATGCAAATTATTTAAAAAGTTTTAGAGAGATTTGGAATTTTCAAACCGTTCCCTGGTGGTTTCACTGACCTCATAAAGCCAACTATTTTCCTACATCAAAATTAAACCTATTGAACCTTCGTCCAATTATTATTAATTTACTACCTACGGGTTCGGTGATCTGTTGAGATGAGGTTCTTAAATGCTTGGAAAAGTGTCGACATGGCGTATAATGGCGTAAAACCATTAAAACCATTAATAGAGTTTGATGAAAGTATTTACTAAGTTTTTTTCAACAATTGTCTAGATCAATAAGTATTAGGAACAACCGTTATTTTTTTAAATATTGATATTTACTCCGCGAGTCATAATTGTTTGTACCTAATTATAAACTCAAATGGTTGGCTTACTTAATTGCCATAAAACACGGATACATAGCCATAGTTTCAATTGTTCTTTAAATGAACGAGCACATAAAAGTATCTTCAATAATACCGCAGGTTACATAAAAAAATATATGAGCTATAAATTATTATCAAGAAAATATAATTTCTGCTCGGTGGTGGAAGGTTTCGCATTCAGTCTAAGATTGCGAGGATGCTATTCCCCACAACTGAATGCCGTAGATCCAAAAAGGATTTAGGATTTTATAGAGAAGAAGCTTACAGAGTTGCAGATCGAGTGCTTTTCTTTTTGTTTGAATGTACTTTCTCCACGTCAGTCTACGGTCCACGTGTACGCTCAAGTATCGTACGTCGTCCGATCGTGGTATTTTGGTTTGGTTAAGCACAACCTTGGGACATGTATCACGCTGCAAACTAAATGTGACGTACACTGATTTAGTTTTGTTGGCTTTTATTCTACAGTTTTTTAGCCAGTGAGATAAGTCGTCTAGGTTTCTTTGTAGCTTTGTAGATTCTCCAGTAGTTGTCTTGTCGTCTGCTAGCACTGCAGTATCGTCTGCATATGTCCCTGTCAGAACGTGTTATGTATTCGGTAGATCAGATAGAGTATTGGGCCTATCACAAATTCCCTGAGGGACCCTGACTATTATTTCGTGTAATTTTGTGATGCAGTCGCCCATGTCTGACATAGAAATGTCTGTCATGAAGAGAAGACTTTACAAAAAGATAGTAATTTAATGGTAAGTTCTTCAGGATTTTAAACAGGAGTCCATCGTGCCAGACCCGATCAAAGGCCTGTGAGATGTCAAGGAAGCTAGCAGAACACCACCACTTAGAGTAGTGGTGTAGTAGGAGTTTGATAGATGTAATGCAAATACGTCGGCTTTTTCTTTGTCACTTTTCGCCCAGGCACCGTTCTGTTTTTTAATTACTGACCGGTGAATGGTAGGCCTTTTTTTTTACTTTCCAAAGCGAATAATCAGTGGCTGGTGTGGCGTCGAGAGTTCTGAGGTAGTGTGGTAGTTCTGTGCCAATTTGTTTCTGCCCTGCAAGTAATTTTTTTATTAAGTCCAGTAAATTTTATTTTGTGTTCATGATATTTTGTTGTCTGCCATGGTTTTCTAGCCTCACGTTTATGTTTCATCAAATCTTACGTGCCTTTGAGATAGTTATTAGTGTTTTGACTCTTCGCAGTTGGACAGGAGTGATATAGCTAGCCCATACAGCTTCCTGATTCGGATTGTTAAAACGTTCCACAGCATCAATCACATCCTCATCTGATTGAAGGGGAGTTCTATTATTTAGAATATTTTTAACTAGTTCACACACAAACATAACCCATCGATTTTGTTATTATGCAGTCTACAAAGCTTTTCTGTGTTTTCCACCGAGGAGTTCACTTGTGCTATTACTGGCGAATGATCAGAAGAAAGTTCATAACAAGATCTACATTTGACTGAAGAAGAGGGTAGCCCTTTACTGATGAAGGACTTGGAAGATTTTCCAAGCGGGAATTGATTACAAAACAGTTATGACCTATTTGAAAAAAGTTGAGTACACAAAAAAGCTCAATGTTTGGGTGCCACACGAGCTCACTGAAAGAAACCTAATGAACCGTATACTCTTTATTAACCGTATTTCCCACTTCCTTTAAAAGAGCCCTCGTTCACCCTATCCATAAGAACGGTGACAGAGACAGTGTCGACAACTATAGACCAATATCTGTCCTTACTACTTTGTCTAAGGTACTCGAAAAGATCCTCAATAACAAGCTTATCAGTTACCTAGAATCTAATAAGATCATTGCAGAAAATCAATTCGGCTTTCGTCGGGGCAAGTCAACTGAAGATGCATTGCTTGACTTAACAGAAACAGTTGCAAATAACTTCAATAGTAAGCTCAAAACTATTGGGATCTTTTTGGACCTTTCAAAGGCGTTTGACACTGTCTCTGTGCCTCTCTTGCTGGATAAATTGTGGCGTATTGGTATAAGGGGTCCTGTTCATGGTATCCTTAAAAGCTATCTAAGTGATCGGCGACAGTACGTTAAGATCGGCGAGCACACAAGTCAAGCTAAAGGGATTACTTTTGGTGTTCCTCAAGGTAGCGTTTTGGGTCCTACACTCTTTAACATCTATATTAACGATCTGTGCAAATTCAAACTTCCAGATTGTAAAGTTTTGGTCTATGCCGATGATACCACTCTTTTAGTTCAAGGTGAAGACTGGACTAAGGCTCGAGAAAGGGCTGAATTCGTTCTTAATAAAGTAATGCGCTGGCTTTCCTTGAACCTACTAACACTTAATCTTAATAAAACACGTGTCATTACTTTTGCCCCGACCATATCTTCCTCTGCTCCATCCTCTTTCTGCATCTCGGCTCATAAAAACCCTCCGCTTACATGCATAGACTGTACTTGCCAGAAAATTATGCGGGTGGACCATATCAGATATCTGGGAGTGTATGTGGATAGTGCTCTGTCTTGGAAGGAACATATACGTTACATAACTGGCCGTGTGAGGAAACTTATATACGTGTTTAAAAATCTCAGATCCGTTGTTGATTTTGAGACTCTAAAGAATGTATACTATGGCCTGGGACAGTCTATACTCTCCTATTGTATCTCGGTTTGGGGTGGTGCTGGGAAAACAGATCTACTTCGGCTAGAAATAGCCCAAAGAGCTGTGCTAAAAGTGATGACTCGCAAGCCCATCCTCTTTCCGACTATTGAGTTGTATAGTCTTACAGATGTTCTTTCGGTTCGCCAAATTTATCTTTTGCAAATTATCCTCCGAAAACATGCACATCTACCCTATGCACCTGAGCATCTCGAAAATCGGTCCATGAGAAGCAGACGTAGACCCTTAGCTCCTTGTAAAATACAGCCGTGTAAACTACTTATATCTAGGAGACACTATTATTACGTTGCGCCTATGCTCTATAATAAAGTCAATGCAACATTAAATATTTTTCCTTTAACTAAGAAAGAATGCAAATCTCGTGTCATTAAATGGCTAAAATCTCTCACATATATTGAAACAGAGAACCTTTTGAAAAGCTGTTTATGATCTTTCATATCATGTTTCACATATTTACGCACACACACACACACACACACACCCACACCCACACCCACACATACACACACACACACACACACACACACACACACACACACACACACACACACAAATTAATTAATTATAAGTTGTAATTTAACTTTTCTTAGTACATTGCTAAAATGTAAATTTAAATTAGTCTCAAACTCTAAGCACTTTTTGTTTAATCTAAATTTAAGGAACTCGGCTTTAAGTTTTTCTGGAGGTGGGCGTTTGTGGCCGCGCCACAGTTTTATACTATAGCGGTCACTTACGAACGCAACATTTTGTTTGTCACAATTTTTGTTCCAATAAAGAATTTTTAATTTTAGTTTTTTTTTTTTTCTTTTGCGATTCATTATTAAGATGTAATGAAACCGAACCGTTTTAAAGAGATTGATAACTGTTGATGAAAAGTGGGTCACGTTTAACAAGAAAGTGCGAAAAAGGTCGGTTAGGCTTCGCAAACTGTGGCAATACCTAGGTTAAATCGCAATAAGGTAATGCTGTTGCTATGACGGGATTGAAAGCTTTTACCGCCGGTTAGAACCATCGATTCGGATCTCTACTGCCAACAACTGATGAGATTAAAGCAAGAAGTTGAGAGAAAGCGGCTGGAATTGATTAATAAAAAGGGTGTGGTCTTTCATCACGATAACGCTAGACCACATACATATTTAGCCATTCAGCAAAAATTATTTTGAGAATTTGGCTGAGCGGTGTTAATGCATCCACCATAAAGCCCTGACCTTGCACCTTAAGATTTCTACCTGTTTCGGTCTCTTCAGAATTCTTTAGGCAGTGTCAGGTTAACATCAAGAGAGGACTGAAAAAAATATTTGTTGTGTTTTTTGATCAGAAGTCCCAAATTTCTACAGGACGGGGTCATGTCTCTCCTTAAAAGTCTCAGAAAGTCTACGAACAAAATAGCACATATATACTGTAATTAAATGTAAATTAACTTTGAAAAAAAGTCTTGAATTTTCATATAAAATGTGGAGAAACTTTTTCCCCAACCTATTATATTAATTCTCATAGATGGTAATTCGTCTGTTTGCTTGAATTATATTTTTTCACTGACAACACGTTTTCTTTGGTAACAGCCGAACAGTCGTAGGACGACCAATCCCATCCCCTAAAATAAGACGACCGCGCTTGAATTAGTTATGCCAACGATAGATGATTGCTTTAGAAGAGCCTTTATTTATAAATGATATTTGATGTTAATCAAATAACTCGTCTGATTCTAGGCAGCATTTGAAATCATAAAAAAATCATTGCACAAAAATATTCCAAACGCAGATTCGATTTTCAATGAGACACAATATTTCAGTTTAGATTTTAAAATATGCGTAAATGTTCAAAAAACTTTAACCTCAAATATCTTTTGTAATAATTGCAAGCTGTTTTACAATTTGTATATGTCCGGTGTTCTACAATTTGTCATTTAAACAGTCATTAAATAGTCATATTTTTTTTATTCCCAAGAAATTTAATTATTTTTGCTTCATTCTTTTAATGATTTTGCAGTTTGATAAACAATTTAATTGCCATTACACATGGATTGTTGCTATGCCAATTTAAGTTTGATTTTGCTATTAACAGATTGTTTTCTTATCTTGAAGGGTTTCGTCTTAGTTTCGTGTATCAGACTCAGCTACTAATTACCCCTTACCGCGTACCAAGCCATATATGGACGCAAAAGTTATAGCGACAAACGTAATAATTGTTATAAAGAATTCCACGAAATATAGTTTAGATTTGTCCTAAATATATAAGAAGCAATTTTTTTCTCTCATTCAACCCTGTCAGAATAACAGCGCCTTTGTGTCTATTCTGCCCAGCTGTGAATGACACAAAGGTAAAATGCTGAGACGGGGTATTTTTTGACCCCACACATTAGATTATTATTTTTTTTCTTTTGTTCACATCGTTCATCCCTTATTTTTTGTTTCTTTCTCCTATCCTTGTTTTCTGTGTGTGTGTGTGTCAATAAATGTTTTTTCTTTCTTTCTTTCAAATATGTACAAACCCCGACCTCATGCTAAGCTATATATCGCGTCGTTAAAAACTCTTAATGTACAAGTTTTACAGTCCTATGCAAAAAAAAACATATTTTATGTTATCTTTTTAATAATTCATTCGCTGAGGAGTTAATAATATATGTTTAAAAAATATATATATATTAATCAAACTATATTAGTTATGCCAGCGCAGCGCCGCCGTAAGGAGTTTCCTTTGCTCGTACGAAGGTACATTCATCTATTCTTTATTTGATCCAAGTTAGTCTACATCTTTTTACTTAAGTGTAGAACAAACATAGTGTAAATAAATAAAACAACGCTTAAATATATCTAACTAATTATTTTTTGATATAAAATTAAAAATTACACAAAAAGTAACTTAAAGATAATCAAATCTTAGCTTTTTCGCAGTGCACCTTTTGCTTTAATGATTTCCGTGCATATTTGCAAGGCATTCTACTAATTAATTTCTTAAAATAATGTTCGCCGAACTTGTTCCATTCATTTTCTAAATATTGCCATATATGTTCTGAGCTCGTAGAAGAATGATTTTTCACCCACCTGTCGAGTTCATCCCAGACAAGTTCTATTGGAGAAAAATCAGGTGACTACAATGGACATTGCATGATTTTTTAAACTTTCTCGTCTCTTTTATTCTTCAAAAAGTTCGGGCACAGTTTAGACGAATGTTTTGGGTCATTTTCCTATTCGAATTGGAATTCAAAACCAATAACATTTAGTTCACAGGATACGACTTAGTCCTGAAGAATAGTAAGAAGGTTATCTTCCTTCTTTGTTCAGTTTTCTGTGAGGATAACTCACAAGATTTCCAGGTTTATTGTTTCCAAAACACCGCCAAACTATCACATTTTCACCACCATGTTTTACAGTTAGCACTAGACACGCTTCGGAAAGCCTTTTCTCTTTTGAACTCTTTTGATTGGATCCGAAAATCTGAAACTTCAATTCATCACTCCAAAGGACATTTTCCCATTGATCTGTAGTCCAGTGTATATGAGTCTTTGCCCATTCTTTCTTGTTTCGAATTGTTAGTTTTAGTTTCTTAGCCGCAACACATCGTCTTAGACCCAGAGACAGAAGTCGTCGTTTAACAGTTGTTACTGAGATGGGCGTTTCTCGCGTGCTATTCACAGTTGCGTTAATTTCTGGTGCTGTTAAGCGTCGATTCCGTAATATAGAAGAACACTGATGTTATCCTCTTGATTAGTTGTGGTCTTAGGCTTGCCTGATCTTTTTCTGTTTGCGTTTGTTACAATATATAGATAACAATATATAGATGACAATATTTCATTTTGGTCAAAAACAGATATGCTTCCCAACTTTTCGACGGTAGTGTATGTATTAGGGTTAATCGCTTAGAAGTAAACATAGCTGGCAACCCTGAGTTCGAGAGCCTACCCTAAGCATTCATGGTAACATAGCTCCGCCCGACATCATTTGGAGTCAATCCAAGATTTTTTCGATATGTTTCACATTGTTAATCTTACAAAATACAACCACCTACTTCGTCGTCTGGTGGTTATTTCATCCACCGACACAAAGAGACACGGAATTAATAATTACACTGGTCAACAAAAATTTTACCCTGAGACGTGAGTATACTTTTCCGAAGGATTTTGGTGTGCTGAACCCAAATCCGGTAGCAGAATTGCTCTATCACGTCAGGTTTTTGAGATATTCTAACCTAAAAGTGCAAAAAACGCCGTTTTCGCCCATTTTTGAGGTTATGTGATCCTTCAGTTTTTAGTATACCTAAAAAACTACAGGAGTCTTCTTAAAGTACAAGTCTTGAACTTTCAACGTGTGTTTTTAGGGCAACCATTTTATTTTAAATTACCGAAACAGATTAAATTCATTTACACTTCGGCCCACGGATGGGTATTAGCTAATCAATTAACAACACTATCAACGTTGCAGAAACAGAAAGTTAATTCATTACTAATGATAACGTCATCCGTCAACTCTGCTGTCTATTATATACATGTAATTAATGTGTACTTGTATGTTCGTACTACATATTAGTTTTATGATCATACATCAATCTTTATGGTAACAAGTTGATAAATACAGAACAATTAGCACACCGGTTTCAAACAAATGTCAATGTAGTAAAAACTCTCCTATATGACGACCGTTTGGTGCAACGGTAGCGATCCTGCCTTTCGCACCGACGACGGTCCTGGGTTCGAATCCCGGAAGGGGCAGATGTTTGTATGATGAATACGAGCATTTGTACCTGAGTCATGGATGTATGTATATATTTCTATGCATATTACTTATTTATGTATGATATATGTAGGTCTATCCGTTACCCTAGTATCCATAACACAAGCCTTAAAGTGCTTACTTTGGGCTAGGTTAATTGGTGTGAATGTAGGAAATACTTATTTATTATTTATTTATATTGTCTGAGTTCTGGACGGTTGTGTCGTTTCTGATTATTATAAAATAGGTGCATTATATTATAACTACTAAATGGGCATCGAGTTTTAATGTTACGGTTTCGTTTATTTCTTTATTATTTTTTTTTACAATGTCGTAATGGACCGTGTCGTGATAAATCTACTAACAATAAAAGCTTGAAAGGTCAGTTGATAATGATAATTATCGACAAAATATAAAATCAGTAGATGTAGAATAATATAATTAAAACTATTTTCGATACCAAAAACTGTCAGAAACATTAAGATAGGGATGAAGTGATGGTTTTCTTCAGTGATAACAGTTTAAACGAACTCTTACCAGACTCAAATGTTGTAAGTTCGAGTCCCGCCTGAGAATAGCTTGTGATCCACGTAGTTTTTTTCATAATTTTTGTATTTAAAAAAATATCTTTATAGGTGTATTATGTTTTATTCGCAATGTTCTGCTCGCTCGAAATTTAATGAGTTGTTGACAACCAAAATTTAATTTTGCAATTCTGCTTAACTTTACTAACCCGGCAGTTAATTTTAAATTAACGTATGTAAATTAATCTATTTTTATTTTTAAAAGCCCAGTAATATTCTAAGAATAATTAATAAGATATAAAATACGTGAGTAAAAAACAACCACGCCTCCGAGCCCTCAGATGGGATTCGAACCCACCTTATATCTTATAGAAATATTGCATTGTGAATGTAAAAAATTAAATAAAAACAATAATTAATAACTTTGATGGAGAAGTTCGAAGCCAAATTTCCCAGTAAACAAGTCGCCTAATAGACTTTGCCAAATACCCTAACCAGGTCTTCAGTGGTCTAGAAAATTAGAGTACCATTATATGGTTGATATGCCAAAGATTCGCACTAAGCGTTTTAATTCCAATTTTGTGATACGTACCGCTAAGGAGTGGAACTCTTTGCCTGAATCTGTTTCCTGAGAAATACAATTTAGGCGACTTGAAGTCACGAGTAAATAGATATGTTCTAGGCAAGCGCGTCACGTCCTAGATCGCATCGTCGCTTACCATTAGGCGAGATAGTGGTCAAGCGCTTACTATAAAATAAAAATAAAAATTAGCAGGGATTTTAATGGACAACGACAACACGTCAATCTACCACAAACTGTAAATTTTCTCAATTGATATTGAGCTGTGTTAAGCTTTAAGTTGATAATAAAATGGAGACCTTCGACAGTTTTGTTTAAATTGATGTGCTGTTGATCGTTTGGTGCAACGGTAGCGATTCTACCTTTCGCGCCGCCGGTCCTGAGTTCGAACCCGGAAGGGGCACATGTTTGTGTGATGCATTACCCTTTGTAACTCAGTCATGAGTATTTATGTATACATATTTCTATAAATATTACATATCTGTGTATCATTTTATGTATGTCTATCCGGTAACCTAGTATCCATAACACAACTAACACAAGCCTTACAGGGCTAGACTAGTTTTTTTTTCAGATTTGGATAATTTTTAACAGAAATAATATTAAGTGTTATATTCACTTCTGGAAAAAAAATCTCCATCAGATCCGATGTAACAAGAAGCTTAAAAAGAACACACATTTGCAACAAAATCTTTAATGTTGACCACGTAGTCAACCTACCTACTCCATATAGTAAGCTTCAACTTTATCGCTATACATTTGATGTTTCGACTTATATTCTACGCTCATTCAAAAGCTAGTATCATAAGGGTCTCTTCAATGTACGCAACGAGTGACGTAAACGCCGTTTCTAGTCTGGCACCATGATAGAAGCATCGCATCGCGCAGCGGCAATCGATCGGTTGCGCGCGCAGCTTCGCCATCTCGGCTCTAGTTTAGTCAGGAGCCTCGTCCGATTATAATATTACATAGAAATGTTCCAAACCCGTGTTAAGTGACTACCACAATAGGAATTGCTAGACAAAGACGAGTTCGCCCGACCGAGGAACAATCTTAAGGTCAGTAGAAGCCATGCGGAAGTTATCCGAAAATATCCGCCTTAGCCGTTACGAACAAGATTTTGCCTAAATACTATGCATTTTCAAAATTGGTCATCTTATTTCAATGCTAATGTTTTTCATTTATGTTAGTTTGTAAAGTTCTTCTAAATTAAAGTAGCTATATTATATATTTCTTCACATGAGACTGTTCTGCGTACAAACTGCTTATGGATAGCTATAGCAATACCAATATGGCATTCCGTACGGTCCTTAAGTCATACCCCTCAGTCTAAATAAAACTTAAATTCAACGAATAATATGAAAACTTAACTTAAAAGAACTGCCAACACATAATGAATATCACGTTTATATTATTTCAAATTTTATTTTAACCAACATTAGAAGTATACAGTTATTAACTAATAAGACACATAATAACTTACAGGCTTCCTGTATCTTTCAGTGCGTTTTGTTTCACTCCCTAGTGTCCGCTTTCTGTAATGTAGTATCATTTTAAGTCATTCCATAAATTTCTACTTTCGATGTTAATTAGTTCTTTTACCATTTAGCTACTCATACCTAAGTCTATTTTTCAAATACTTACTAATGGAAAAAATCTCTACTTCTAATTCTGATTTGAAAATATTTTTGTAATTTTCCTTTAAAATGCCAGTCTAAAATTTTTTTTTATCACATACAATAATACAAAAAAAGAGATACTTACCTACCAAAGTCATGTTTTTATGTTTTATTATTATAATACACCTACAGGTCGCTGTTGTAATTTTTTTTACATAGTAGAAACTGAATTTAAATGAATACCTCAATCAATATCTCAAGTAATCAATACTAATAATTTAATGTATTTTTAAAAAAACTCTTTTATGAGGAAAAATTACAAAACCCGTGTAATAAAAGAAATAATTTCAAAGCCCAAATATCATGGTCGATTAAACATAAAACGCAAACCCTCGCATCGAATTATCCAGTAAAAATAAAAAATAAAAAAATAATAATTGATTGTTGTGGATATTCATAAGATATAAGATTCATATCTTTAATACGAAATGCATATATTTTTTATTATTCTACTCTTAATCTTAATTAAGCATTTAATACTTAGGGTAAATAAAAGGTTGGCGGGTTCGGCGTATGATTGCAAAGGATAAGCAATTTTCGTATTGAGTTCCTTTGTGCCTCAGATGGCACGTTTAGCCGTCGGTCCTTGCTGCATCAGCAGTCGTTAGCATCCACCAACCCTCATTGGACCTGCATATTTTGTAATAGCCCATTCTCCTTTTGACTTTTTCATCCAAGTACATATATTGAAATCCTACGCCCCAACAGTGGGACATTAAGAGACTGCTAATGATAAAATGTTATATTAAGTACCTTGGTTCAAATAATAAAACCAAAGCTTTTTCAAGTAATTAAATACGCATACGGTAAATCAATCAATATAGTGACTTTATTATCTTCATAAGTGGTGTAGTATATAATAAAAAAAACATAGTGTTACCAAATTCTTGATAGGTAAATAATTATGAAATAAAACTTATCTTTTTATTGTATTAAATAATACCTAAATCGACAATTTTGGAAACTTTTTATCGATATTACATTCAAACGACTGTAAAAACAAGGATTTTAGGTAAACTTACTACTTCCTCATTCTGCGACTCTACCTAATCAATCTAAGAACAATATAGAGAGCTTGATCAAAATAAGCAAACCAACGTTCTACGACTTACAGTTTTAACGCTGACTATGACTAAATTCGAACTAAATTAGTGCACCGTTCATATCATGTTCATAAGAACATCCCTACTAATATTATAAATGTGAATGTAAGTTTGTTTGTTATGCTTTCACGCAAAAACTACTAAGCCGATCATCATGAAACTTGGTACATATATTCTTGAAGGTATTAGAAGTAACATAGAATACTTTTTATTGAAAAAAAAATAAAAATTCGGGCGAAGTCGCGGCAGAAAGCTAGTATAGTATAAAAAACGACGTTTTTTGAACTAAATTTAATGTACAGGCATGTCGCCGCTGCTGGGTGCACTGCTGCGATGGCGCCGCGAAGCAGCGGAAGAGGGCGCACCTGAAACGGCAACCGTTGCCGCCACCGAATCATCACGTGAATCAGGTACCTTATCCATCATACATATCTATAAAATTCCCGTTTTGACACCCTCGTGCTTACAAACGGAAAAGTATATTAGCACGGGTGTAAAAGGCGGCTAATTATATAGAAAGTAATCACCATTCACCTCTCATACACAACATAATGGCCAGAAACGTTTTCAAGTTATGGTCTTTTACTGCAATCGTGTTTTACCCACCCGATAAGCCTGGAGATAATGGCAAAACCCCCCTTTAATAGGGAAGTCGTACATCCAATAGTGGAAGGCTTTCGGCTGAGATGAGATGAAGTCAAACACGATTTATGCGGCGACTTATCCAATATCTTCAGTCTCCTTTAACGACATATTTGAGTGTGAAGGATGTATGCTATTCCTCTCTGTCGGACACCACACGAAACATCTCACACGGCATGTTTGGTTTAGTCAATATTAATGAGGATGTAAAAAAAAATAAGAAAAAATAGATTTTTGAAAACCACGTTTTTATAAGCGGACTAAAAGAAGAAAATATTTTTTTTCCCAGAATTGTAATGAAAATACTTTTCCCGGAATGATAAAAATTTCAAAGATATATATTTGAGCACTATGATGTAACATGATTAAAACGTGAGCCGGGCGGTTTTCAGGCTTAACTAAATCAAATTCAATATTACATCATAGTACTTGAACATACATCTTTGAAATTTTTATCATTCCGGGAAAAGAATTTTCCATCACAATTCTGGGGAAAGAAATATTATCTTCTTTTTAGTCCGCTTATAAAACGTGGTTTTTAAAAATCTCTATTTAGTTCTATTTATTTTATTCTTTTTAGTCTATGATAAGAGCAAATTGATTAAATGTCATTCCTTTGTTAAATATTTTTAAATTCTAAAATTATTATAATTAATCTTTTTCTAATGTAAAATTAACGGTATTTTAGAAATTAAGATTTCCGAGTGGATGTAATTTTTTTAAAGTAAATCCCAGGATTAATCCGTGGATTTATTGAATTTCTTCAAGGATTATATAGGTGTTTTAATTAATTTATTGTGGATTATCTAACTATTAAGTTTATGTTGGTGATGAATGGATAATGAACTGTCATCCATGACCTACGTGTGGTAATATTTTGAGCTCTTTAGGAGTATCAGAAGTGGTCTAATTTTGAGTTATAAGATTAGAAAATTTTACGGACAGACAGAAGGACAGACACGACCGAAAGCCAATTAATAAAAACGTGGTAAAATACCTTATCGAAACTATAACATAATACAAATAGTACGTACACTGCTACATAGCTGCTGTTATGTGCTGATGCTGCTGTTTTTCATGTGGAAATAAGTAAGATTACCAAAACTACTATAATAATTTTTATTTTACTCCATTTTGCGATATTATTGTAGAAATAATTATCACACTGAACATCCGTTTTCAGAACTTTAAAATGGTGATTTAATAATAAAAAGACGTTTAATGTGATGGTTAAAACTTCAGTAACACTACTACACTATTTCACAGTTACGCACTCATACATAAAAGAAAAACTCTTTAGTGATTTGAAAAAATGTGGCTTAAGCATTCATTGAGAATATTTTTATACACTGTGTAACGCCTATAGAAAAGTTTATGTGTAATAGCTATAAATAATAAGCAAAGTTTGTTAAGTTTGTCAAACAACAGTTAATCTACTACTTATAAAATGATCTGCTATTAAACCTATATCGATTCGCGTTATTTCACTATAGTTTATTAAAAATAAAAATATGACTTTTCAATAAACATTTTGTTTTTACAAAAAATAGGATAACCTCTGACATTCTTACATTGTATAAGTCTATACAACTTTAAACAATGGAACGAAATATCGTCTTTGGCCGCAAAGCAATTTTTTTTTTTACCGAACAACAGTTATGTATTTTTTTTCTAAAGACATTTTATCCGGCTATAGTCTATTACGATTTAATTTAAATGAAAAGACCTTTTATTACCGTGTATATGCTAAAAAGAACAAAAGATTTTTTACAGTGTCTTCTAAAATTTGGAAGTAGAGGCAGGAAGTTTGGCACTTCCCTAATGACCGATGAAATGTATTGTACGCTTTAAGAGTAGGTTCTTTATTTATTGTGTGTCGAATGCATAAATTACCAACATCTGTGGCGAACGAAAGATAAAGGTCACACAATTATAGCCTTCACTGTATACACTAACACCTCGATCCCTGTAATAGATAGAGGTAACGAGTGTACCAACACACGATTCTTATTTTTACTAAAATGTAGGTATCCAATTTGTTTTTTTTTCATTTATGGATCAAATATAAAACGTTTAAACAGATCAATAACACAACAGAAACAAATGCAAATTCCCATTTATGTTCTGCAAAATAGTTCTCTAAAACCTTCAATGAGCACTAAAGAGGAACTAGTTTTTATTTTTCTCTCAATGGAAAATGTCTTTGATTTGAACCACAATAATCATGTCATTGTCGGAATAAGGACTCACGAACATCATCATCAGCATGTACCTCCCTATTTTTCTTTTGCGATGCCGCTACTAAACATGATATAACACGTGTGTTTTTGTCTAATGGAATAGTTAACTGCATTTCCATATTTTAATAATCATTTAATATTTTTGACGATAGCCTCAAATGTCGAATGTTCGAAAGATGTCACATTAACCTCTTTTAACTACCTTCTACATTTCACTACTTGTTGTGAGTAGGTACTAAATTATTATTTTAAACTAGATATCATTTTCATGAGATTTTATATTAAAACTAGCTTAGGCCCGCACTTCGTCCGCGTGGAACATGGAATTCGGTTTCTCGTCGGAGAGCGGCCCCTGGCCTCCGACCAATTGCGATGCTTCCCATCGTAGCGCTACGATGTTTTTGTTCGTTATCTTTGTGACATTGACATAGAATTGGACTATCAAATCAAAAAATCTGAACTCCTATTAATAATACCGGTATTATTAATAAGATTTAATATCCAGAGATTAACGCGTACGAATAAAAAAAACATACAACCTTCAGATTTATTTATAGGTCTATATTTATAGGTAAGGTCACAAACTTTGTAAATATTTTAAAACAGGGTGGGATTTCTCTACGTATTCCTGAAAAGTTCATGTCAAACTTGTCAAAGCAACATTTAAGGCAAACTCTGGGTGAAAGTTAATTTATAGTAGGATAATTACAAGTTTAAGTAAGGCAGGTAAGTATTTTAAAAGATTTGAAGCTTCTTAAAAACAATTTTTACTGAGAAAATTCTGCTTCTGATTGTCTAAAGCGTCAGATTATGCGATTGTTCTACCAATTGTCCTGCCGAGAGCTAAACTGACCTTATATGATCTAGATATCAGTCTACCTCAAAACTTATACTTTTTTTTAATGTAATATTTATTCTTAAAATATAATAAATAAACTACACATTTACAATACCGTTTGACAAATTTAATTTATTTTCGGCTTATATCCGGCTCACGATTTACGTATGTAGAGTAGTAAAATGATGTTTTATATACAGGGTGTCCCAAAAACAATGGATAACCCTGTAACCATAGTAGATCGAAAAATATCCTCATTTGTAGAAATGGCATGAGGAAAACTAAGAAAGGGTAACAATTATCGAAAAATACGAAAAAAAATAAAAATCTTGAAAACCGTGCAGCCTATCGATAGTTACAGGGTTATCCATTGTTTTTGGGACACCCTGTATATCCTAGATTTTACCCGCGTCTTCGCACACGTTAATGTAGACTACCGATTAAAAAGTATATTTTATCCCTCTGGAACGGTTGTTTATTCTCGATAAAAGTTACCCTATGTACTTTTCTGTACCCCTGGCAAAGTGTATACCGTATTTCATCATAACCGATTGAGTAGTTATGTAAGGCATGAAAGTGTAATAAACCAACTCGCTGTCGTGTTTATAATATTAATTAGGACTTTAAGGTTTTAGCTATATAATATATAGCCTTGCGCGATCATGTGTTCTTACTATATTCAAATTACATTGCAGCCGTTCAACTCGTTCTTGACTTATAGAACATACAGATAGACCGACAGACAAAAAGTTAAACAAAAATTTAAATAATTGTAAATTTTATTTAGTTCTTACACTTCCGCGCACATTACACATCAGAATAAAACACTTTTTTACGGATTTTTGCGCATGTTTTATTTTATTTTATATTTATATTACAACCATCATCTTAGTCATCCTGTGATCACGGCTCCTGTAAAGGAGTCGAAACGTCAGGATTAATTGTAAATTTTGTTAATTGTTGAATCAGTAAATCATAAAATGAAAATTAATCATAATTATTTCTAAAATTAAACGTACAGACAGTGCCTACAGATTATAGTAGTGTAGATAGATATAAATATGATATATGCCTATCATTTGCGCAGTCACGTGTTCTTACTATACAGCCTGTTCCAATTAGTGACGTCAACAATTTTTTTTTAGATTCCTCGCAACTAGCCATTTGGATTTTTATTTTTGCTCACATTTTAAATCTTACTAGTGAAACCAAAATTATTGTAAAATTACACATGCTAAAGTTATTTAATAAGAATTTCAATTTCATTTTATTTGAAATTACATTTTTAAGTTGAATTTACCATAACAGCGATAAAAAGTAGATAAAATAATTTTTAATGCTTTAATCCTGTTTCAATGATTTTTAGCCTATCCGCCTTCGAAGGCTCATTAAGTACTATTTTTTTATGATTTTTAGTAAGATAGAAGCATGCGGAGTTTTTAAACTTAGCCAGCAGTTATGGAAACTCCTTTTTGTATTTTTAAATTGAAGTTGAATGTTTGAGTAAATCCTATTGAAAAGTAAAGTTCTAACTTTCAAGCCTTTTTTGAGTACTTTTAAGTAATTTCAGGAAGCTGAGTTATTTTTTTTAATAAAACAACATTCAAGACCATTATGTCACAAATAAAGACTGCAAAATACCTACTACGAAAAAAATATGAATTTTTGAAACCTCGCTGGCAGAAATCATTAAAAATACACAAAAATAATTATAACTCGAAAACTAAGCAAAACCCCCTCGCACTTGGGGGTACTTTTCGGATACCCCCAAGTGCGAGGAATCTAAAAAAATTGTTGACGTCACTAATTGGACTAGGCTGTATACCAACTTTCATCGAAATCGGTCAACCCAAATAGACAGGCTGACAAAGTTTTTGAAAATTATTGTAGTGGTATCAGTAAGTAATAAATCGAATAGTAATCATAAAATGTATCCAAAAAATAAATGTACAGACAGAGTTAACAAATTTATAAAGTAGTATAGATAGTTACAATATTTTTGAAAATTCCATTTTACAAGAGTTACAACTATGAGTAAATGTCTTGAAAAAGTGAGCTTCTAATGTGCTATATTTGAGGAAATATTGGCTATGATTGTGGTGGCACTGTTGGGCTGACGTCAGCTCTTTTCTTTTTAGTATCTCCGTAATTACTTAATTTAGCCATTCATCATATTTGATCAAAACTGTTACATAAATATGTGACTACCTAATCAGTTTTCGTAAGATTACTCATCAGATTTCCAGCTGTCTATCGAAAACTACTTAACTTAGCAAAATGTCAATTTTTTTCACGGATTGATATATGAATATCAATCTAAGTCGATAATCTATTATAAAATCCAAAAATGTGGTGCTGCCTGAATGATACGATTTGGTCAACTTTGCAATTACTTTGGTATAATGTCTTTACATTTATGTTAATGATAAAAAATAAGAAATAAAACCATAATAGTATTATGCTAGAAGTAGGTACTAATATTCACTTTTTAAATTTTAACAGAATCGGCAAACAATGCATCGGTGTCTACGACACCCGCGCCGACCACGGAGTCAATCGGGGAAGTAACAGCGGACCTGGCGCGTAAGATGAATATGGAGACTTGGCAGTTAGTCGCCATCCTAGTTGGTGAGTTTCAAACAATAGTAATAACCACGCAACCATTGCGAGGTGACACGATTGTCACCTCTACTTGTCAGGTCGATATCTGTCGTGGAATAGAATGGCAAGGTCTAGTTGCCGTTTGTTTATTTCGACATTTAATTTCCACGCACTTCCAGTTCTGCTAGTGGGCGAATTGGAACCAACGGTGTCAAACACCCGGTAGGGCCAACTGCAAAAGGCCACCAAAAAGTCTATTACACAAAAAACTGTTTCCTAACGTAAAAGATGTATTAAATTTGTTGGAATAAATAACATACCATAAAGAGTCAAATAAAAACCTGTAATACACTATTAAGAACCTTATGAGGCAGAAAAGTGTAAATATTTAGTTAACGGTAAGACTCTAACTCACCTGCCAATTGTGCAAAACCTCCCATTTTTGAAAGCTTCCGTCCAGCAGTGGACGTCTTTCTTCTGAGATAATTAATGAAGAATGTACCTTTTCTCCTTTTCTGTTTTGATCCGCAGCTAAAAGCCTGCGCCCCATCAGTAAGGACGTTAATGATGATTATTATTTATTATGATATTTTCACATTGCTGATAGCTATTCCCTTTATAATTCTTAGTAAACTATTTGTATGCAACACAGAAATTGGCTTAATTTTGACTAAGGCTTGACAAGAAATTAAAACTAGCTGCCACTTCATGTTCAGTAATATTCTCTCTATTGGCATGGAGAACCACCGTCATAATTTATGTTCACCAATACATTTTTGATCTTTAATAATTAACACTTCAATAAATTAACAGGCGTGGGCGTGGTACTGTTGGGCATATGCTTCTGCTGCATCCGGAGATGCTTCCGCAAAAGGCGCTCCAAGGATGGCAAGAAGGGAATGAAGGGGGTCGACCTTAAGTCCGTCCAGCTCCTGGGATCAGCATATAAGGAAAAGGTAATGTGTTGCAACTGTTTAAAAAAAAGGTTACATTTTTAATCAATTACATTGTATAATGACATGATCTAATAAGTATTTTAAACACACGGGAATGATAGATAGCTTGTCTGGCTGACAAGATTTAATCAAATCGCTATAAATTTTTACGCATCAAATTATATCATATCATTGTAACATCAAAACTTTTAATTATCTGATAACAACCTATCGTCCCAAAAGTTTATCCACACAAAAATGTCTGAAACAATGAAACTTATGTTGTAAAAAATACTTAGTTTCTTATAACACGATTTTATATTATTTTTAACATGTTTGTAATAAATAGTTACCCAAAATACATAAAATGATACTTTCATCAATTTTTCTCTTAACGTTTAAAGAAACCAATATAACTGTGAAAAGGTTTCCTTAACTAGTTGTTGGTAAGCTTTGACCTAGTTTTAGCTTTAAAACGTGCTTTTAGAACACGTGTCTACTTTTAAACTAATTCAAGTCATATTAAGCACTTGCTTACTGGGAATTTTTACGTTAAGACTTATTTAACTTCTTGTTTGACTGAATAAACGTTTCCAAAATAAAATAAATTTTACATACTTCAAATTTTTAACTTCATATTTTCTTTGATAATAAAATTTAAAAATACTGAATTCTGATAGTAACTGCCAATGTAAAAATTTCAAGTTTCAGTCTTACATTGAACACTCATCAGAAGAAAAATGTATAGACAAAAGTTACTTTGTGAATTGTTTACTATTAAGAGATAAGATATTCATGTGAAATTTGCCGCGGGACGTACATTTAGGTTCAGCCCGACATGGAGGAGCTTACGGAGAACGCAGAGGAGCCTGATGACGGAGACTCCAAAAAGGAGGAGCAGAAGCTAGGCAAGCTCCAATATAAGGTGGGTCTCGCATTTTTCTTCATTGGACCGAATCGTTAACTGGAGTAAACAGCGTACGGCAACGGTACGAATGCAACTGTCTGTCCATTATATGTATAAACACTGGAATGATAATCCTGTCACTAGAATAGTATCATCTTTTTATTTTGTCCAGACAAAAACCATTTTAAGAGCATGCATTTACTTATATAGTTGATTTTTTCAACATCCCCAGATGACAGTTACTTTCATACTCCTACTTTACCTATAGATAATTTTTATTCAGTTATTTGGGTATATATGTAAGACTTCATTTACATTAATAAATATTTGTTTTTCTTTAAAATAGTAGATAGTAGATACTCAACCAATTATAGTATTTTGACCAATTGTAACATTTATTAAAACCAACCGATATACCAACTGTATAAACATAATCATGTAAACTTTAAGCATAAATTAGAAACAGTAAGTACTAGCTACATAAAATTAGTACCTGTTGGGTACAACTGCTTTTTTCTCCGTTTACAGCTAGAATACGATTTCAACAGCAACAGCTTATCAGTTACTGTAATCCAAGCGGAAGATCTACCTGCATTGGATATGGGTGGTACATCTGATCCTTACGTCAAAGTTTACTTGCTGCCTGACAAGAAGAAGAAGTTCGAAACGAAAGTGCATCGGAAAACACTGAGTCCGGTATTCAATGAAACGTTCGTTTTCAAGGTAATGAAGCAAGTTTTACTAAAATTACTGACGCCAGTAAGATAAGAACGCATAATAACAATACTTGATTATCCCCAGAATGTGCCGTATGCAGACGCTATGAATAAAACTCTGGTGTTCGCAATCTTCGACTTTGATCGATTCTCAAAACACGACCAAATTGGTGAGGTGAAGGTTCCCCTCTGCCAAGTAGACCTGGCGCAGACCATCGAAGAGTGGCGCGAGTTGCAGAGCGTGGAAGGAGAAGGGGGGCAGGTGCGGACATACACACACAACTTTCAAAAAGATACCAACTTAAATAAGACCAGTTGTGTGCAAAATATCAAATATCGGCCTATACTAAACATAAAAGCTATGGAGCCGCATTTTTATTATACTTTACATAAGTTGACATACCTATTCCTATACTTACAATATGATAGTAGGTACCTAGTTGACGTTATTAAACTTATCTCTCAGTAATATCGTGCTTTGTGTCGTAATTTTAACAGCTTTACTTTTCAGCATCCAACACCTCTACACTTATGGTAAAACCGTAACCACCATAATTTAAATAAAATAATATAGGTGTAGGGATAAATTAATTTTCCTAACGTTTGCTTTGTGTTTTACTCAAAACCATGCAAGCGGCCACTAATCGCATCTTATAGATAATTGTTTACTGTTGTGAATTGGGCCGCTAAACTACTTATTTCTTATTGTTGAATTTTTTAATGCAAATGGTCACAACATCGATGGATTGTTGCAAAAACTGCAATTGGTAAAGTTAACAAATCTGTTAACGGTTACACCCAGGTCACATCAACAACCACTTCAAACTTACATTAATATCTAATACGTTTCTACATTAACGCCATCAATGCACAGATTTAGAAATAAGGTTGCAAAAAAACAAATACTTTAAAGTATAAATTGTACAACTTACTTTTTTCTTAGCTTAGGCTAGACTGGCAAAACACACACATAATCTACCTACCTACCAACACAATATTTCCAACATTTACCTACATACTTACCATAGCGTTAAATTACTCTCGTTCTAGATTTGTGTTTTGGCAGAACAGCATTATTTTTTTGTAAAAATATCATCCTTTTGAAAAATCCCTTCTCATCTCACTTACCTAGGTATACCTCAAAACGCTCAATGTTCAGCTATCACCATTAATGAATTTGTATTTTCGCCCTTTCGCATTTTGAAAGGATGATATACACATTTTTAAAATTTTACTGCACTTTATTTAACGGAGGAACCTTGACCATGTAATATTTCTGTTTAACATAACTTATCTGTGACTAACTTTCACAAATGTTTGAGTTGTGGCCTCATCACATGCACAGCATTTATTATCGAGAGCGCAACGAAGTCAAGGCCCCTCATTGTGGATTGATTCGTCATTTATTTTTCTGATAAAATTAATTTCGACAGCAAAAATGTATTTACTTGGTTTTTCTCTTTTTCTCCATATTTTCTCTGCTCTGCTTGGCTGTGTTTGATTGTGTCCTGAACAATCTTGCATGCCGCTTCAAAAACGAAATGATCATTCACGTAAGTATTATTTTGAGACACATCAAGGTTTAATTGGTATATTATAAATTCACCACTAATAAAATTCATGGAAAATTTAATCACTGAGGTATTTACGTAAAAAAGATAGCGGTATACATAATAATAGGTCCTTAGGAAGGTAGGACGCATCATTTGGATATAATGCAGTCCACGTCAATAAGTTATTCACCTTTACCTTTTATCACCCGTCATACCAATTCATACCACATAATAAATTTGGTTTTTGTTATTTTTTTTAACCATCCAACACCTTTTTTTAATTATATATGCGGCTGGGGAATGATGCATGGACGTTTATTGTTGTATCTGTATTCCCTGATTTGGTGTACCACAGCATTTAGATTTTTTAATAAACGTTAAAAGAAATAAGAAAATTAAAGTTCCAGAAGTTTCTATTGAAGGAGATGTCAACTCAGGGTATAGAATATTGTGTATTTATTAGATAATTACTGGCTATTTGTTTTTTGTGACCTAATCTTTGGGCTTCAGTGCTTTATCGCTGCAAGTGTTGTTCTCTAAACAATATTAAAATAAAACAAACCGTTAGAAACACTTTAAATTAATCAGATTTAAGTCTAGAGAACGGCATTTAAATACATTTCATTACAACAGTCGCTCTATTCAATAATGTAGCACTACATTAACATATTTCTCCATGAAACATTCTATATTGAACGATAATATAACATGGCACCTATTAGTGTCGAAGTCATAAAGTCTATGAACAAATTATTATTATTACTCCAAATACAAATATTTCTAATTGAATACTAACAAGTATGTTACAGGTACTTAGTGCTTGCAGTGAAGAGAAAATGTTCCAACTTGATATCATTTCTATTTACACATGAAGTTATTTGCATGACATTACTAACTGTCAAGACTGTAAGAAAAACCCCGCAAACAATACAAAAGAAAAATTACCTCCATTCAAAACTACATATAAATGTTTGAAACGTTTATTATGCAACAGGAAATAAAACGAATGTGGATCCCTTTTTTGTACCAACCCATACATGAATTGTTGGAAGTATTTTAGGTTGTTGGTTCATTCTTTATTTTTGAATTCCCCAAAAACGTTGGATATGAACTTTAGGATTGTTTTAAATATTGAGATACAGTTATCTACAATAAGTAACACAATCACTTGCATAATAAAATAACCCATAATGAATGCATAAGAGGATAGCAATAACTACAATTCATTGAATAGTGTTCTATTACATGTTCGAAAATTTAATCTTTACGTCCTGATTAATACACACAATTTACAATATTTCATATAGAACACGATTCTAATACAATAAATAAATTAGAACTCTACACCACACTTCATCGCCTAATGTTCTGCTATGTGTCTATTTGTTTAGATTGATATGTTTCAGTGTCAACACTCATGAATGTGCGATTAACGCTCAATAAGAAATAAAGAAATCTTTTGAGAGATTATTTAAGTGAACATTCTTGAATTTACGTGTCCTACTTTTGAAGTCTGTTATGAGACAATTTCTTTATTTTTAATTGAGTATATTTATGTATATGTGTACCATTAGAATAATTGCGATCTGTTCCTAAAATGGTTAGTCTTTTTTGCAGAGTAGGAAACGTCTCATAAGGTAACATTATTTATAATTCAGTACACATGATGTAGGTCGAGTCCAGGAGGACTTTAGGTTTTAAAGGTGAGCACGTATATTTCAATGATGATCTGAGCTGGGTGTCACGAAATTTCATGATTGGCTTCATTTCGGCAACAGATCGTAATGACAACAATAAATCTATTCAAAATATTACCTATATATTTCAGCGGAATATGACTGCTTATTATTAGGTTTGATATGAACGTTGATGTACCTATTTTTATTTTTGTTCGTCTTATAGAATTGTTTTATGACAAATATTATGTATCGTGTTTAATTTCACGTTTTTAGATGAAATTATCTATGTGCTAAAACGTTATATGTAACGCAATGAACGTGTTCGTCAAATGTGCGTATGATTAGATGCAAAATCCATTCTGTTTGAGGCTATCTCAACTGTTTTGGGCTATGCGTCCTGAGCACGTGGCGTCGGAGCAGCGTTTCGGTTTATGTACGAGATGCTTATACTGGAATTAATTAATTCTAATCTCCGCGTCTAAACTGGAACACTGCACCGCCAATCCAATGACCATAAATACGCTTTTAGGTGACTACACGGAGCTATTGTTATGTTTTTTTATTTATGTTACGTGTAACGAGATGTTAAGTGCCCTGAACCACCCTAAGCCGCGTTATTTATGGCCCATATTATTTCTGTTTTATAAAAAGCTTTCAATCCCGATTTTTGAACGCTATTAGTATTCCTTACACAATTTATCCTCTTTTATTAACCATGTACTTTTCACACCTAAATGAACTTTCCACCCTAGAAAACTTTTTAAGCACCAATTAAGATAACAAGTGAATAACTACTTTAATCACAATATTATTATAAAGACATAAGTATATCTGGAACAGAAAAATATAAACCGATTTTTTCTGTGATCCAAAATACGTTTTCGTATTTCCTTATACAAGTAGTTAAATTTTGCAGCATTGTTCGTTTTAAGGACCAAATGATAAAATGTTTATTCGCCTGTATATATTTTTCAGGATAACAAGTTGGGAGATATATGTTTCTCATTGCGATATGTACCTACTGCCGGAAAACTCACCGTTGTAATATTGGAAGCAAAGAATTTAAAGAAAATGGACGTCGGCGGCCTATCAGGTGACCTCAACCACTACGTATCGCTACGCCTTTCAGTGTTGTGCTCGGTTACTAACACTACATACTCTATACTGTTAACACTATTGTCTAATTCCACAGGAGTTTTACGATAGCATATTTACTTGTAACTTTTTCTTAGCGGTGTGTATTTAACTTGAACACTTTTTTAGGTAAAAGACTTCACTTTTTTTACTACACTTTTATCCACTTACGTAGTCTTTACATATTTTATTCCGGCTATTTTGTTTCATTACATATTCGACTGATTCTTCAATGATTATGGTTTGGAAAAAATAATGTTTAATGCTTACATTAGTGGTTTTTATTTAGCTTTTAATAACAATATATTTGGTAGATGATTTCTCATCTTTATTTAACGCCTTTAGATTTACGTATACAAATGTGTGTACGATTTGCTAGAGAACTCATATTTTATACCTCTATAGGTTTTATAAGTGTGCATACTTTAAATCATTTTGTATTTCCATTAATTTTTACCTAATTACATTATTAAAACAATTGTTGCTACACTTAACACTGCTAATCATTCAATCACCATATAATCACAATACAATATTATTTGTTTAATAATTTTAACTTTTAAAAGTCATATAGAGCTTGTTAGAGGCTTAGATTTATTGTTAAAGTCATACCAGTCAAAAGTTCCCTGTGTTAATTTTCAAAGCTACGAAAATACAAGTCTATAGTGTTCCGACTTCTAGAGTAGATTGGGGCTTTAAATAGATCCCACTTAATTTTATAATTAAGTCCTTCCATTAAAATAATATTAATTTTCTCTTTTCCATATTTGACATCGATACGACAACGCAACAGATCCGTACGTAAAGATAGCACTCATGCAAAATGGCAAACGTCTCAAGAAGAAGAAGACGAGCATCAAGAAATGTACACTGAATCCCTATTACAACGAGTCATTTACTTTTGAAGTACCATTCGAACAAATACAGGTGCGAGCCGAGATTGCAAAATTGAATGTCGTCGCACACAGATCGGACAACATTTCGAATGAAGTCAAACAATACAAAATCGAAGCACATTTAGAAATTGGAATTAATAATTTCATTCGAAATTGTCTCTTCTGTGAGCATTTGATGTTGTGCATTTAATGTTGTGAATATGGAAATGTACACCACTTGCATCCATACCTATCCTGATTCCTTGTTTGACAGACTATTGTGTTTACGTGATGGATTTCATAGAGATTTATACATATCCCATTTATTTTTTTGAGTTAAAACTTTATTGAATTTATTAATTTGTGAAGCGCGGATTGTACATTTTTTTATTTTATTGTGTCTACTTCTTAATTTCTTAATTTTGTGTGTCATTTTTTTAACTACTGACTTTATAGCTAGTGGGTAGTGTTCTTAGTATTATGTTAATCTCGTATGCTGTCTCCCTAAAATCTTTTATCATTCTACGACCCCTCTTTGATTGCCCATCTAAAATCCTTTTATCCTTCTTTATATTATTAAAGCCAAGCTTTGTGCAAAAATTTCGTGATGTTGACCTTTAACTGTAATATAATGTTACAGTTTCAGGTTTTCATAACTCCTGAAATAGTTACTAAGAATGGCTCTAATAAAATATATAAAGAAAATAGTTAAGTGGTGTTGAATAATCTCCCCTCGTAACTGCATTACAATTTGGTGACTTCAAATTGTAATTACTTATGGTTTAAGGAATCCAGTCCCTCGTACTTCTTCTGCATCAAGTTTCTTTTCATATTTTCACGTTTTCCTTCTTTTGCCTCTGCTTAATCCCCTTACGCGATGTACGTAAGTATTAATTAAGTAAATGTGCTTTGTTAGTTTGAAGCGAATGGCATGTTTTCGACCAACCACACAGCTTAATGGTCAGGAACTTTCTCCACAATAACATAATCAATTTTGCACAGACGCATTGCGGTTCCATGTGGATTATTAGATACGATGAAGACGAAACGACTATAGAATATAATTAATTGTTTACGTCTACATAGTACCTATTAGTCTAAAACAAACGCAATCGTCACGCAATACTTTGATTAAATCAATTGGTTATTTTTATATACGCCTTCACGCAGTTCACTTACCAGTTATTTATTTCATCAACTTAAATAACAACAAGAATTGGAGAATCCGATAGAAGTGATGTATTCAATTCACAACTTTTGATTTTGTTTTCTCGTAATTAATTCGTTACTTACAAATAATTGCTCGGTGAAATCATACAATAACCGCGATGATGTTAGGTATGAGACTTCACAGTTCTTCAGGCTATTCTATGAGCGATCAAATCATAAAAAAATCGCTTGCATGAAATCAATCTCCATTCCCGAAGGCCGCCACAGAAATTGAGCAGAAATGTAACGGTTTGTGTTCTTTAGACGAACCTTACTTTTGGCATGACGCCAGATAATAGACATACTCGGTTTTGGCAAACCTCTGAACACTAAGAACGTTTAAAATTATGCCAGGAAACCCATACGTCCATGATAAAACAATTATGATAGAGCCGTGTATTTGGATCGGCAGATGAACTGGTTTGGATCAGAGGCAATCTCAATGCACAGATTTACACTGAAATGATTGTACCAGATGTAATCATTCCTTTGCAGACGTTATTTGGTACTTCATTATTGTTTATGCATGATCAACCAAGATTAAAAATCGCCTGAAAAAATCACGAACAGTTTATATTTTAAACGAAAATTTTTTAATCATTCTAAATAGACATTTTTATTTCATTTAACAACAAATATTTTATTCGCGATCTTTTTATGTGTATAGAATCATTAGTCTTGTTATTTGTTATTATTACACTTAAATTTTTATTGCTATCAAACCAGTAAACTTAAGAATACCTTATTTATTACAGTTTATAATAGAAACCTGATAAGGATTAGCTCCTTAAATATTTGGGACTGTTTTATGAAAGTTACTCAAAAGAGGCACGATCCGTAGTAAGAAGAAACGTCGTGTTGTTTATGCCTCTTTTACGCAGGCCACCAATACTTGGAAACTTCCAAATATGTAATCAGACGCCTCTTCAAATTACAATAAAATTTCTATAAAACTTTGATTAATATAGAAATTTAAATTAATATAAAGTTAACAACTGTTCACGTTAATCGGCCATTATTTTAGAATACAAAAGTGACTGTATCACTTGGTTAAAAAAATAGTGGTTAGCTGGAAAGTTTTCCGGGAGTTTTGAAAATTGGTAATTACCTATATAGATTTTCTTCGTCTCTATTGAAATTAGGATGTTTCTTGTTTTCAATAACTACACGTAGCATCCTAGGAACAAATCTTTGTAGCGAGAATTCTCGCTTGAGAACAATAAAAGAATTTGATTCATATAAAATTTTAACAATTAGGAACGATAAAAATATTGTGCGGGTAGTAGAAAGTATATGACGACCATTAGGTACCTTAGTCATCCTGTGATCACGGCTCCTATAAACGAGTCGAAACGTCAGAATTAAATATAAAATAAATTATGCGCAAAATCCGTAAAAAGTGTTTTATTCAAAGAATGTAATGGTAGCGGAAGTGTAGGAACCAAATATTGATATACTCTTTCCGAATTTCGACTTTGCCACCTCGTATTTTTGTTTCTTGGAAAAATGGCACCTAAACGCAATTTCTGAAATCTCCTTTTCGACTCATTTTACGATAAATTATGTTAACTATTATAAATAATAAATGCAACTAGAGACAATTGTCTAAAGTTTAACTTTTTTTTTAAGAAAGTCAATAATTTTGGCGTAAGAGGGCCGCAAACTACAACATGCATTTTGGTCATTACTCATTTTACATCCAACCTATTGCATTTAATTTTAACTAGTTATATTTGTGAATTAAAAATTAATTTAAATCTAAACTATACTGACTAAAGATATGATATTATACTATAATATACCAGTATATATGGATATTAAGCGCCATTTTTCATATGGCGGCGCTAGCAGCAAAAATACGAGGTGGCAAAATCGAAATTCGAAAAGAGCAGATCAAAATCTGTATAATTACCAATTTTTAGAACTACCGGAAAACTTTTCAGGTAAAACTACCAAATGACTGTATTACATCGTTAACTAAAATTTAAAAGTTGAAACTTCAACAGGTTCCCGGAATCGTTTCTTCTCGTATATTTTCTCAGCAAATCTCAACCACAACTCTAACAAAAAAATGACTAGATCCTTCATTTTGGTACTTCTGCTTTTAAGCCTTCATTCATACACTTTTCACGAAGCACGTCACTACAAAGTATACGCATTATCCGCTTAATTTTATCGAATTGCACTCCAGAAAGTGAATCTAGTGGTAACGGTGGTGGACTACGATCGCATCGGAACGTCGGAACCAATTGGCAAGGTGGTCTTGGGTTACAACGCGTCGGGCACGGAGCTGCGCCACTGGTCGGACATGCTCGCTAGCCCGCGGCGACCCATTGCACAGTGGCACACACTCAAGGACCCTGATGATGGAGAAAAGAAAGATTAAGGAAAATCAAGGTATGCTCTCCATAATTTTGACACAATACTCGTATATTTAACTCTATGTTTACCAGACTGCCCTACAATTACAATTTCACGACGTGGATGTTTTCATTGGGTCCTAGAAATTATTTCAGAATTACTTATGACCTAATTGGCAGTGACAAATAATTACAAATAACTGTTAATAATAGGGGTGTTTTGTTGTATTTGCTATGAAGGTGGTGAGTACGAGAATCAGATCGAGTGTTTATCATTTTTTTTTCTAATTGTTTTTGGTACTAAGTACCTACAGTATCATTTTATGTAAAATATATACATTTATTTATATCATTTTGCTTATTATTATATTTATATATATATAATTTTTTTAATTAAATATATATATATAAGGTGGGTGAACCAAATAAAGCCTATGTCCTAATAAGGCCTATTTTTAAAATTTCCCGCTTCACAATTTCAAATGGCCGCCAATGTGTGTAGAAGTGTGGGTTACATTAACTAACTCACACAAACACAGCAAGGGGCTCATGCCGCGAGCGTTTCGGGACCTGCAGTCGAAAACAAACACGACGCGGAGCGCACGCTTGTTTTTATAAAATTCTGGCAGAATAAAGGGTAAGTATTTTTATTTTTATTTGTACACGGTGTTTTGTCTATAGGATAATTATACGTTTAGTCATCTCCTCACATAAGTGAAAAAGCTGTAATATCGATGTATTCCATATAATTGTTATTCTATTTACCCATTTGCCATGCCCTAATAAAGCCTATAAAAATGTGTATAGGCCTTACAACGGCACAGGTACAGGCCTTATTAGGACAATGTTTTATGTCAGTTAGAAAAGTATCACAGTAAAATAGTAAACCCTTGTTTTCAGTAACATCATGGAAAATGCATCACCAGCTTCTACCACAAGGAAAAAAAGGGCTCAATGGACTTCGCAACAAATGGAAAGCGCTGTTATAATGGTAGAAAGCGGTATCTTGTCTACATATGCTGCTGCAGCCAGATACAATACCCCAAGAAGAACTCTACGCAACCATCTAGCGAGTGGTTCGACTACACGAAAGCTGGGTTGGTCCGCTATATTGACTACAGAACAAGAATCTGGACTTGTCAGAAGAATCATACGATCACGATAATAATCCTTCTTGGTACTGTCCAGCTTGTGAAGAAGATCGGGTTGATGATATGCCACAATGTCTTACTTGTGGCGTTTGGTATCATGAGGTGTGTGTTGGACTCACACCCGCTGATAAAATATTTTACTGAACAGGACATTGTTTAAAAAAAAGATGATAAAGGCTGATTAATATAGTACTCTTACATGATGAGAAACTCATTGAGTCTGATCTATAATGACCAAAAGTAATAAATAGGATCTCATTAGATTTAATATAGGTATTGACAACGTTTTCTATTAATTAAGAATTTAAATGCTTACTTGTTTTTATTAAGGCTTTATTAAGACACAGGGTTCCCAATAAGGCCAAAGTGACATTTTAGTTATTTTTGTTCATAAAAATGTGATTTTTGTTTCTAAAGCAATTTTGTTTCCTTTATTACAAAGTTTAATAAATAAATATAAGTATTTCAAATTACCAGTGCATTTTTATTATAAACCTGCTAGTTAGGTAATAAAATAATTAAGGTAGGCCTTATTTGGTGAACTTACCTTATATATATAATTTAATTTCAAAATAATATTAATATCCGTTGCATGGTACATCCGCTTCCCGCGGGTATCAGTACTTTAATTTTTTTACTATGGGTTTAGTTTTGATTTTTTTTATTGTTATTTGGAATATTACCTATTTTACAAAATTATACGTTACTACTACTATTGTAAATAGTAATGGTCTTTGTGCCGTGTTCTATCCCTATTATAAAAAAAATAAAACTTTATGGGTTTTGAGTTTTGGTTCTGTCAAGAACTTTTCAGTTGGTAGGTTATTCAACTGTAAACATTTATAGATATACTAGCTGCCCCGGCCACGCGTTGCTGTGTTATAAATTAAAATCAAATCTATCCTATCTTTTAAGTTGGATCAAATAACAGATAGTTACGAAGTTTGATCAAAATTGGTTAAGTAGTTTAGGAGTCCATTGAGGACAAACATTGTGACACGAGATTTATATATATTAAGATGAAACAAAATATTGTTTAATAGACTTAGATGCGTTTTGTTATGCAATATGCTCACTAATAAAAACGAAGGCTACGATTTGATTAGCCTTAGTTATTACGGCTACGGTTGATTTCCCTAAAACTTGATTTGAAGGAGTTATCATCCATTTAAAAATGACACGGTTTCAGTGGCTAACGCCACACGCAAAAAAAAGTGATGACACGACAGGCGTGTGTGCGATCAGCAACGAATCGGTTAACCAAATCGTGACGCAGTTATACAAAACTTGACCTCCACGGTCGAGTGGTTTGCATACCGGTTTTCATAGTGTTGATGTTCCGAAGGCTTGGGTTCGATACCGGCGATAGGTCAGTGTAGAAAACGAACTCTTTATAGGCTTAGCTTTGGGTGTTGGGGTACTGTCCTTGTTTCTGATTTCCAAAAGTGCTTAAGCTGTATACTTATCTTGGGTTACCTAAGAACAATTATATGATGTTGTCCAATATTTATTAATTTATTGTCTTTTTATTTAATATTGTATTTATACTTGTTATTTTTAAAATTACTCCTGTCATAAAAAATGCAACTCATTATACCGATCTGTTAACTGTTTTAACTATTTTCTGAAGTAAATAATTTAACTCTATTAATACGCTGATTAATTGAGTACCTATGATAACATTGATAACATATTAATTTGTGTTTCAGAAAAATAAATCAGTTCCAGAGGAGTGCGAGTGTGAAGAAAATACGACCCTTATTCAACTATTTACTTTATCCGTGTAATAGCTAAAGTTAAATGTTCATTTCTTATTTTTGGGTTCCATAAATATTGTTTCAACATTGTAATATATTTTAAATAACTTTTAAATCAAATTACTTTTACAAATGCTGACGAATTATGAAAAAATAAACACTAACTTACGGCTCTGTTAACTTAGCCTAATAATAATCATTTATATCAAAAGAAGTATTAATTTTACTTCTTATTATTAAATTCTTTCACTTTGGCGCATCCTCTTTAATATAAACATTCATTTACTTACGGAATACTAACGCTTTATTTTGCACAATCCTATGATTTATATTTTACTGATATTTCGACTTCCATTCAGGAGAAGTCAGCGTGATGCTGTGATTACACCTCCAGAAATGCAGTCAAAACGTCAGGATTAATTAAACCATAAAACATGCAAAATAAACGTATTGGATACCCGCCAAAAGATGTTTTATTATTGTCGATTTTGTTAATTTACCTCGACCATCAATACTCGTATCTTGCTATTATAAACACTTAGTTGTGAGATTCGTTTGGCAATATGTTAGAAAATGTTGTGAAGGATAGCACTAAACGCTGCTAATTATCCTTTGCTACTTCCACAACTAACTAGTCAGTTAAGTAAAGTTCATTACAATATTTTTTTAAGTTAACAGTACCGCTTTTCATATAATTACTTGGGCTTCGTCAAAGATGAAAAAGTGTTATTATTAACTACCTACATATTTTATCTAGAAGACGTTTTCTATAATCTATGTAACACAAATTTATTTAATATAATTATCTTGAGACCCTAATATCTAACGCTATGTAAATAAGTTGAATCCTGTTAAAATTATTACATTCTATTTTACTAAAATGTAAGTGTTATAGTATTGATACCCTTTTATTGTAAAAAGTTCCTCTATAGAAGAGAAATTGTCTTGAAGTAGTTATTCATATGAAGGTATTTAGAAGTATAAATTGTCTTGCAACTTTAGTTATTTTTGGAAAAGCTCTCTTCTTTCGAGGAACAAATAGGCCTATCATATAGGTACCTAATATTTATTATTTTAAGATATGACATTGTTTTATACTTATTAATATAGTAAATTGAATACCCAAAAATGGAAGTTATAGTAATTGATTTCTTAAATTTTACTTTGAATATATTATTTAACGCATAAGTACCCACAGCGGAGTAATTTTAAGCTTAACAAAATTTAATTTAATTTTTAGATACAAACTTACATTCTAAAAGTTTTATTACAAATGGACCCTCTAACAACTACGTGGTATCATCGAATCTAGTCAAATAAAATTAAACATAGTAATTTACTATTAGTTTCAAAGTTTCAAGTCTATTCATTAGACAGCAGCGTACATTTAAACCAATCATTTTAAAGTTTATTTACCTGAATGATTTAAATCTACGTTTAGATGTAAAATTTAAAATCTCTTATTTTAATGTCAAATCTATACTATAAAATATATACCTACCTACATCTTAGCTAAAGCTTGACTGTTGTTGATCTCAAACTATGTGTTATTGTGTATATAATGTAATCACATGTTATATTTCACGATCACTTGATATATCTACGTATAGGAGTATCTGGCGGGCTTCAGTACATTAGCAGTGCACCATCACGAACAAGTAGGAATAGACTTGTGGTTCAAGTACTGTATTTAACAATAAATATAATTACATTAAATGTAATATAGAACTTATTTATTAGCAAATTGCAGCAGATTCATAGGTAGGCAGTATATATGGACACAGAACCAAGTTATAATTAAATATGATGAATATTTAATTTGACAGATAGGCATTGAAATTTCTTTATTTATAAATTCTACATTTAAAATGTACATAAGTATGTATTTTATCGACACGGTAAAAATTACATCTCAATATCTATTTAAGCCTTCATAACTGTTGTTATTATAAACGGTAATATAGAATCACAATATTTACCTTGTGTAAAAATTGTAAAAAAAATATTATACTAATGACATATAGCTGTGTTATGTTAATAGATATAGCGTTTTAGCCATTTTTATTTACAGTTAGTCTTAAAGGTCCTATGAATCTGTTGGAACACGTCTCAAACTTTGTACGCTAGGTCGCTGTACGCGCGACGGGCCTCGATAGAATGACAATATAGACATTCCACACTTCTATTTAATATTTTTTATAATCTTAAGAACAAAACGAAGTATGTGAATAATCGCTAGAATACTAAAAAACGTCTTAATAAACTTTATAATATTTATAAGATCCCTGGTCTTCAGAAAGCGAACTAGACATGTAATCGCAATGTGGGTGTTTAACGTGTAATCTAATGTGTTTTTCGACACTTTTTAATATAGAGTAAATAAAATGCTAATGATAAAAAATACCAGTTCAAACATTTAACGAATTGGTAATTAAAAGATTCAGACTTAGTGGTCAGCCTCGTAACACGTTAAAGAGTGTTAACGACGCATCACGTATTATACAAACTTCCAAGTCCAAATACTTGTGAAATTCATTCTTGTGAAATTGTGTACAATCAAACTACATAAGTTTAAGTTGTTGAAAACATTTTGGATAACATTATTATGCTTTATATACAATACTATTCTAAGATTTTTACAGTTACAGATTTTTTTTATATTACACATTCCGAAAAAAATGTCTACTAAGTATTATGTACCATTTTCAAGTGATAATTAAGATTCAGATTCCTTATTTTAAATTATTTGGACTTGAAAGTTTGTATGAAATATCGTCCGCTTAAACGCTCATTAATATAAAGTTTTCTTGGAGAAGTCATTAAAAGAACGTCAGACATAAAAGTGGCATCTAAAGATCAGTTACAAGGCGAGCACGACGACCAACATGCCTGGTGTTCTATGCGTATTTAATGTTACTACTTACAAAAAGTTTGACGTGTTAAGCTATTGTATTGAATGCTGTTTGTTAAACTTTGAAGTTCGCTGAATTTAGTGAGTGCAAAATAAAAATTGTGAACAATTTTGTTTTAGTGATTTCTTTTATTCACATTTAACAATGCAGGGTTTATATTATATCCATTGCCCAATTATGCACTTGATCTGATAATATCGTAGATTTTTGTTTAAAATGTTGTTATTGTAGATCTTATCATGTATATATCCTTGAAATTGAATATTATATATCTAAATAACTGTCATATCACTCGTCACTTGAATAAAAAAACATTGTCCGATTAATATTATGTTCAAAATTATTTTAAGTAATAAATAGATATTGTTTTTATTTCAGATTATTATTACTTAGAGTTTATAATAGTAATGAATTATGTAAACTATGAAGAATGTCTATAATACATAATTACATAGATGTTATTGTTTCATTTATAGAAGTCCGAACAGTGACTGGAAAATCTTCCAGTAGCACCACAATAAAGATGAAATTCATTTGTTCTTTGTTCTTTTTATCAGATACAGTCAACAGTCAAGCTTTGTAATAAATATTATTTTGAATGTTTATCTTGACATGCTTGATGTAGACATCTCATAGGAATGAAAATAGTAGATTGTGTCACAAGGGACCAAAATAATTTATTGAGGGCGAGAGATCGATGAAAATATAATCTCCTTAGCTATCTACCTATATAAAAACTTCATCAACAAAAAGGACCTCGATGGCGCAGTGGTTAGTGAGACCGGCCTATTTGTGCGTACTTTCGCAAGCACCTCGAACTCGTCGTTGGTCAGTCAAGCCCACCAATCCGCAATGGGACCGTGTGGGCCACGTATTGCCTATTTTAATTGGCTAGTAATGATTCTGATGTGCAATTATAGGTACTTTGTTATTCAGTAACAGATCCAGGATTTTGGTTTGAGAGGCTTAATCTCAATGTGAAACCTAATGTATATAACCTTATGTATACTTTTGATGTCTTAAACTGAAAACGCATAACAACTTCCAATTTCCATCATCATCATCATAGCAGTCTGACGATGCCAACTGCTGGCCATAGGCCTCCATCAGTATCCCTTATAACAATAGGTTCTGCGCACCTCGCATCCAACGGCTTTCCACGACCGTCCCGCCCAAATCGTCAGTTCATCTTTAGGGGGGTAGGCCCCCCTGGGTAGGCCCAGGAAACGTCATCAGGTTCGCGGTCGCCATTCGCCAACCTTTGCGCCCCAACGGCCATCGTTTCTTCTCGCTGTGTCCCGCCCTCTGCCACTCCAGCTGAGCAAGCTCTTGAATAATTATTTTAATACTACTGCGCATCAACTCAATTCTGATTCAAGCTCCCAAGGAAACGCCATTCATCGCTCTCGCCATTGCCCACTGAGGACTTAAAGCCCTTTTACGAGACCCATAATTAACGACCACGTCTCACTTCCGTATGTCATCACGGGTAAAACACACTGGCCAGCCTTTCTTGTCTTGTTACCTCAGTGTCATTTGGACGTAAAGATTTTTGTAGCTCTCCGAATGCCGCTCATCCTAGCTGGATTCTCTTTCTCATGGTTCGCCTTACCTATTGGATCATTTCTTATAAGCATGACATAACATGGGCATTCAAACAATAGACAGCTATAAGAACTACATTATCGGCTAACCGATTGGTACTTTTGAAAGCCTGCAGTACTGCACAAGTTTTGATTAATTTTAGGACCATTTCATTATCCACAAAAGAAAAACCTGCTGCAGCATATGAATGTGTGATCTTTGACACTTTGGAGGGGTGTGTATACTCTAATCCTCTTGATTCATAGGATGTAGAGGTACACTTAAGGGTACCATAAAGATGACTAATTATACTATTAGTGATGACAATCCAGCCCCTATAGATCACAAAAAGGGGCAGCAGTGTTTTCTGACTTATGGCTCCTTACTACAGTAAAAGGTAAGTTAACAATTTTTTACCTGCCTGTCAAGTTTGGAGACTATGGCAAAATCCCTTCACTTCTCTTAATAACTGCAGGGTAGTCTCCTACAACCTTAATGCTTTTCCAATCAAGCTCACTAAAAACTTATCTTTAAATATAGGTGTTATGGAATGTTTTAACTATCCACCAATTAAATTGAGAAAAAATAGTGCTTTTTTTAATTTTTTTATTATTTTAGAAATATTACAACTTTTTAACAAGAACGATTCTTATTTACATTTGTGTTACCTATATTTTAAATTCTTCACTTACAAATACATCACAGGATTTGACCAGGGTAATATTACAAACACAATATTCTTTTGTTTCAAGATTACTGTCTAGTAAACAACCTGAAAATAAAAATCATAGTGAAAACCACATTTTTTCATAAGTTGAAATATATTATTTACTAGGATTTCACTCCAAGCAAACAAATTACGATAAAAATTAGTCTTGGCAACAAATATTGGGTAACTAGGTATTGGGTATTTGGCTGCTTTTATTATCTACATATTTTTCGGCTGAATACCAAATATTTCCTTTTCCTTATTTTTTACGCCACCACTAGAAGTTTTTATTAAGCACAATTTACACATGGCACTTTTCGGGTCACTTACATCATCCTCGAAGTGTATCATTATATGCAATTTCTTTTGAGACGTCATATTCAATTATTTATTATTATTATTATTACTGTGGGTGCGTAATTATTTTATTGTTCATTTGTTAGATCTTACACAACAAGAAACTGTACTTAACATATTTACAATATGTACGAAATAAACTTGTCAAAACACGGCTGAGGGTAGGAGGGCAGTGTACATGAGTACAACAAACTGCACATTTATAGTAGAACACAAACATTTACTACTATCTGACACTGCCACATGTTGCTGTGTTACAAATGAAACCTTTCTCATGTCCCAAGTCCAAACATCCAGCAAAATGAAAAAGTATCATTAAAATAGGTTGAGTAGTTTCAGAATCCATCGGGGTCTAACACTGTGACAGGAATTTTTATATATATAGTAGCTCAGCCGGCCACAGTAGATTAGCAAGGGAAAAAATTATTCCAAACTTACCTCAAGAACTATCATCATAATATCTCCTTTTCATCGTTCGATACTTCTTCAATTTATACATTGCCTCTATTTCTTTTGCGACAAAGTCTCCATGTTTTATCATTTTTTTGATATTTTCGGGATCTGTCTCTTGACTGTTTTTAGTAAAAACTTTATGTAATCTCTTTCTAAACAAATCATAACCTTGAGGCCAATCTCTGCCAAGAAACAACAACTGAAAGAAAAACAAATTAATAATTATTTAGAGAAATTATGGTACTTACTTAGCAGAATTTAACTTTCCCAATAGCACTTATTAGAATCCTTACCGTTTTATACAGATTCAGCACGGCTTTGCGATAAGTTTGCTCCATATCTTAACAATAAACCGCTTAGAAAGATGTTATTAACAGTGTTGAAGAGATATAATAAAAGTTCAGAGTCCAAAACTTTGAATAAGTACCCTATGATCGATTGATACCTGTGACAAATGTCTAACTAAAAGTAGCAGTAGTTTATATTCGTCCTTTTCGGGACAGGCAAAGGTTTAAACCATACTGCCAATTCTTGACTAATTTCTTTTCTTAATTAGATCATGATGAACGATGATAAGAGCCGATCCATGAATAATAGATGATCAATGATCAATGAATGATGAATGGACAATGAAATGTCCCGCCAAAAAGACTATTAAAATGACAAACATAACTTTAAATCTCTGAGCTTTAAATAGACATAGAATTTTTGTTGTTTTTCATAAATGAAGGCTAAGGGTATAAAACCCATTAAGCCTAATCTTAAGTAATTTCTTAAGAGTGTGTCGAACGTAAACGGAAAGGTATTTGCTGTGTACGTGAATTGCAAGCTTCACGAACACAAAGAATGCTCTCATATGTGTGGCCGCTGTAAAACAAAACTTGGTAACTTACATTTGATTTGATTAATAGTTAAAAGATTCCTTGTCGTTATTTTTACTTCAGCTCTATACTTTTTTCGAACTTGGTTTGAATCGAAAACATGTTATGTAAAAATTTCAATAGAAAATCTATTGTAAGAATTAATACAATGGTATATCAAAAGCTATTAATTTTAATCTTATATATTTGGATAAATTTGTTTTAAAGCTATCAATGCATTTTACATTTCAAAATTGTCTAATTATATAATGAAAAAGTCGGTTTTTTTTTTTTTTTTTTTTTTTTTTTTTTTTTTTTTTTTTTTTTTTTTTTTTGCCTGTAAAGTCGGTTTTACGGGCGAAGATTTTACGTGACAACGTCTTTTTCTCGGTAGAATATTTATTGATATGAATATAATTAAATTGCACAATGCGCGCGGCAGACCGATCATAGTTGAGTGGGAGAGAGACGCAAGGCATTCGGCGGGCCTCTCTCTCGTTCGGTGACTCATCGTAACGTTACCGAGCGTTACACTTTTTCATAAGTGACTCCCAGCCGCAACCAATTTATAAGACGTTATCACGTCAAAATAAAATAAATGATTTAGTACAGATTTTATCTTTATTATGGATTAATCAAAACAGTAGGTAGTGAAATAATAAAATATATATAAAAATATTTTTATAGTTTCTTTATTATTATATAACACTATCTTTTACCCGCAGCTTCGCTCACGTTAATGTAGACTACCGATTAAAATTCATATTACTATATTCTTTGGAAAAGTGCTATTTTCTGGATAAATGTACTTTACTGTACCCCAGACAAAACGCACGCAACATTTCATGATAATCGATTGAGTAGATAAAGCCCCCAATGAGATCACAGGGCCCAGTAACAGCACGGTTAAATCTCGTTAGGTTACTTTCAACAGTTTTCCCATATTTTAATGGGTAGCTAGTAGTTCTAGTTAGCTCATCTAACTTAGTGCAATAGTTTCGTAAAAAGTGATTGGTGCACTCAATTTTCTCTACTAATAATTTTCCATATGGCTTTGCTTTTTCTATGTTTCGATTAGTGCTTGAATTAGCGTTGGCTATCAGTCTAGAATAAATTAGGCCGTGAGTTTGCACTGAAGATTTTAGCCCTTCAAAGAGTGCTGCAGGTTGCATAACACTAGAGGAACCTTCATAATTTTTAAAGCAAATTTGCTCAGGTATCGTCTTTTTATTTTCTCCTCTATTACAAACCATGCAGTACTTATTTTTCACCGCCATATATAAAACTTTTTTCGTCCTGTAGCCTATAATACCCGCTGCGCCCTCAGAGTAAACAGGACGCTGCGCCCGATAAAGCATTGTATATTTTTCTATATGACCTCTTTGACCAGCACGCGTCCGCTACCACAGTTATCATGGGAACTCCATGTGAATCGACGTCACCATAGCGCACAGCCATATCATATTCCTCTTTTAGCTACGTCTGCCATGTTTTGCTCCTTGGCCGATTCCCAAAGTTTACAAACTTTAGTACTGGCACTTACAAACAATTTATTACTCATACAAAGTATGTCATGACAACTTTACAACTCTTCATTTCAAGTTTTACATTGCACATTTGGCAAGTAAAATGAAATGTTGAAAGAAGGCCTTTTCGTGTCTCTTTGATCATTTTTAAACAATTCAGGTTACAATCAATAGGGGAGGAAATATGGTACTAAATTCGCCGAGATGAGAATAAATTGCGCACTTAGTCGGATCGGAATGCGGTTTTTTGCCTTCTGTTCGTTAACTTATTTAGAAACTTTGTCCGCATTTTTTTGCAACTCATTAAACTGCATTTCTGCAGCGAAAAGTGCATTCTTTCCAATGCATATTTTCGAGTGAGGGGAAAAAAAATAACTGCCACAACAAACGACCAAATTGTACGAAATTTTGCATCCGTCGTTTTTTTGTGTCGCGGAAACTGAATACATTGCCAGAATAAGCCCTCTGAACACCTGGAGGCCAGGATGGCGCTAGGAACGTCATCGCCTGGAGTTCACGTCAATCTCACAGGTAAATCAAGAAAAACGCATGTCCTGGGGTTTTTAGGGTCGCCCTTCACGAATTTGACATCGGTAACCCGCCCGTGGGACATGGTACCCCAGGCGACCTGGCTTTCAACGTCATCTCCTGGAGTTATGCTGGTAAAACTTACCGAATCGCTGAAAACTTTATCATTTCAATAGATATTTTGGAAAAAATAATGCATAAGTACAAATAATGTATTGACATAATTTTACGAAGATTTGCCGACATGCTCGGATCATGTCGTGCTACAGTTTGCACGTCATGATCCGAGCAGTGTATCAACCAAATCTTCAATTTATTTCTTTTTTGATGTGACTAGTATTACTTTAGAATAACTTTAAATATTTATAGTTCAGTAAAACTGTAGCTCCTTTAAAAGTAACTCTTGTAACAATTTGAGGTTAGAGCACAGTTGTTTATTAAAGTGATAACTTCTTATGAGAGGGTAAACCGCTTGGCTAAGTAACGCGTTACGGCGCCAGTCTGTCTGGCTTCCCTTGCTCTCACGCATACGGCAGCGGTAGGCAGGCTCATCCTCTCGCACTCTAACCCTCAGCTCTAGCCGTATATTTATTTTGTGTTACGCACACGTAAACGCACTCATTTTCTGTTTAACGCTGATTTGTTTCTATTACAGCTCACCAAGAACATGGAAAACTAAATGGAGAACAATATTATGGGTTCTGTCTCGACAATACGAGTGAAACCTATGCGCAAATATTATCTTTGTCGGAATGACAAGAATTTTTTATTTATTTATTACATCGTGACGTCGCGTGCTCTGATTGGTCGCTGAGACTTTTCGTGTAAATGTAATGATGTACGGATTCAAAATCTCTTATTTTTATTAAGGAAAATAAAAAAAAATAATCATGTTTATTTGTAATTTAAGTCAAATATACTTAATTATACTTTGTCCAATGTGGGATGATACTTTTGACAGTTGACACCTATATAGAGAGAATAAAGTTGCTATTGCAATGTCAAGCCAAACATAAGGAAACAAACGCAACCTTAGTACGTAGCAATAAGGAAATGACACCTGTTTAAAGTATCATCCTACATTGGACAAAGTATAGGACCTTATATTCTATAGTACTTACTCAATGCAATACCTATTTATTGTTAACAATGTCATAAACCCTATTATAAAAAATGATGACAGTTGATTTGTAAATGATAGATAATCAATGCATAATCAATAAAATAATGAAATAATCCCTTTTGCTGAGTTTCAGTAAATGTGTGGGGTTTTACTGAAACCTCAATCAATCGATCTCGTGAACTTCTTTAGAGATCTTAAAAGACACCTTCCACTTATTTCTTTAACTTGCCAACACTAGAGCGTATTCATAAACACTAAGTGGTTAGTAATCCAGCATTATTCCACACTAATATCCTCCACAACAAAACATTTAATAAGAAAACCAAAAAGTCTGTGAACAGCAGTTGTACGGGACTGTCGTGTAAATGTACTAATTGGTGCTGGTTGTTTGCCAATTAAACCACGGATTCGTTTTTCTAAGCCTTTCCAGGGGTGGCCGACCAATGTTTCTATTTTCTTTCTCTTTCGACTGTTGTTCGGAGGAAGCAGTGTCATGCTGGACAAGTTCGCGCCTTATGTAGTCTTGTATTTAGCTGCCCAAAGGACCATTTCTTTTTTTTCGCTTCGTCGCTAGTTAACTTATACTTCCCAGTTTAGTTAGAACAAGTAAAAAGTTCTCTTGCCTATTAGTTATATTAAAGTTTTAAAACGTAGATACTGGATATTAATTATATGTGTTAAGTAGCTAGTAAATTACAAGATAAATTATTATAATAGAAAAATACTAGAAAAAATCGACTCGGGTCACAAGTGAATCTCAGGCGGGACTTGTGACCCGAGTCGATTTTTTCTAGTATTTTTCTATTATAATAATTTATCTTATAAGATCGCATTGAAAATGCATAAAATATATAAAAAATTATAAATCTAGTAAATTACAGTTTTAAATAATAATACATATGATTTGAAAAGATTTTAATAAATGCGATTATATTTAATATAATATAAAATATCACAATATTGACTCAGTTATGCACCTCACTGTATGTGTATCGCCGTGTGGGAATATAGGCAGCAGCAACAAAAGATGAGTTTAACAGCATTTCGTTACTATCACCAGACAGGTCCATCTATGTGGGCTTACGGGCAGGTATATCAATAAAATAAAGGCGGAATATAATTCTCCAATGGCTATTTAAATAAACTCAATTTACGCTAACTATAATAACTGATTGGTATGATCAGAACAGATTTAATTGATAATCGACAATTGGGAATAGGATAGGCAAGATACATTTTCTACAAGTTGATGTGCCGTTAACTGTATATAAAAAAAATGTTAATTCCAGTAAGGTAGATTTCCGCAGAACGGAGTTCACTTTTTTTTTAAGTTAAGTAGTTTGAGTATATAACAAAGTTATTTTAAGTGCATTCCAATTAAGTTTATTTTCGTTTGATTTCTTAGAACAGCAAGCTCCTTTTTTGTACTAACGAATATTTAGAAAGTGCTTAAACCACATTATTTCTTTACTGTAGGATATGATATCATCTAGGTAGATATAGTTTAATTATTTTTTTAGTTGTTTCCAAGCAGTATTATATCAATTTCTATGTTGCCAAGCAACAATCGTTGATGACACAACATTTATTGTGCATCCTAAAAATAAGATTGCAAATTTAAATATAAACATTTAGATATTTATTATAGTTGAACTTACGTTAACGTAATGGCGGATACAGAGTTTGGGGATGGTAAGTTATTGATGCTACTATAAAATAGCGGTGCGTGTGTTGATTTAAATAGTATATAAGTCAATGGATGCGTGAGTCTTTTTGCACCATTTGGATGTCTATTAGTACACCTATTGACTATATTATATTACTAGAGTAACTAACTGTGTGTCCGGTAACGGATTGGCTATAATATAAGGGTATATATATGTTTGATGAATATTTTTATCAACAATACCTAATCTTCTTAAGGGTTCAACTTCCTCTTGTTAAAAAGACCAAAATATAAATTAATACGGTTCAAGAAGACTTTTCTATGTCACAATAAAACTTCTTAACAGGGTACTTTAGCACGCCGACAGCGAAACTTACATTATTTTCGCAACTCGGACAATCCCATCTCGTTCAGTATACACCGCAGATAACTGCCCTTGGGCAGCTATCAGGACCACAATAGCCTATATGTAAAAAAGGAACCATGCTTGCATGTTTATCTCTTGATTATCAGTCTGTAAGCCAGCGTTGCGACAACGCTGTATCACAAATCCATGAGGTATTACAGCGCTGGCGCATTGCCGGATTCCAGGCTCATAATTAAGAGTATAACATTGCTGATCCTTCCTCAGTGCACACATGTGCATGGCGCTAGCTACAATCTAAAATGTAAGTATCTAAAACGAGGTACTTCGACGCGAGCAAAGCATATTAGGAGGTGAGGTATCGGCGGGGGCTGCACGAACGCCCAGAACCCTTCGCGCCTTTCGTTATTCATGACGTTAGGGTATCGTACGTAAAGTCTCCGGCAAATAAGTTGAACATGATTTTGAAACCACGTGACATGCCCAGTAGCAAGTTTAGGTACATTATTCACTACTGCGCATGTCACGTGATATACATACCGGGGACAATACCACAGCATAAAATATTTTAGAAGTGATATATGATTTATGTCAAGTTCAGTGACATAGTTACCGAAGGGCCAGATAGTATTGTGCACCGACCCCACAAGCTCAGGGGGTCATCGGACCCTGACCGGCTAATCTCGTATTGAACTAGCTAAGAATTCTCCCACCTTTGCAATGTAAATAAAATAGGTTACAACGCGACTTTAAGGTAGTACTGTTTATGATAAGACAATTATCTTGTTAAACTACAGAGAACCAGTAAAGAGTATTGAACTTTGCATTTTTTGCATTTAACTTTAAAGCTTATGAGAATGAGGTATAAGCCTTCTATTCCAAAGATAATCCTAACTAAAACGATTTATCTGTTTAAGGCGTGCTATCACTGTGTTAAGGTTCGACGGAACTGAGGGCAAACAATTTTTAGTTTTTATTGGAAGCTTAGATTTTAGTTTTAATTTATCGACGCTGAGACTACAACCCTCCATCTCCACTACGAAGTCTCTACATCTGTACTTATAATACGAGATCTCTATCAGACGAAAGATTACTCGACTTGAAGAGAGAATTTTCTAAAGTAAAATACGGGATATAATATTATAGAAGAAGACGAACATATTTTCTGCTATTTCGGAGAAACGAAAGGTCAATATGGAATCGGATTCCTTGTAAAAAAAGAAATGTAAGTTAAACATTGTAAGCTTCATTGGAGTATCTGAACGCATCTGAACGCATTCGGAATCTCGATTTCGGCAACACAAAACTCACTGGTGATGCAAACAACCAAGAAATTAATAACTTCTACAACCAACTGCAGAATGTACACTGTCAATATAACGATCATAGAATTAGGCGATTTTAATGCCCTTGTTGGAAAACGAATACCAGGAAGAAAGAATTCTGGGCAGATACTGTTACGGAAATAAAGACAAAAGAGGTGAAATATAGCTTCAGTTTTGCTGAGAAAATAAACTATGCGTAACAAATAGTCTATTCAAAAAAACAATAAATCTATGTGGACATGGCTCTCGCCAAGGAAGAGAAGAAGACAAATCATATACCCACCGATAGAAAAGAAACCATCTCAAACTTAGAAATTATATCAAAGCTAACGTTGCCTAGCGACCACCGACTCTTAAGAAGCACCCTACAGTAAGAAGAAGGTAGAGCAAATTTTAAAAATTACAAGAGCAAACTAGATACTCCAGAAGAAAGAGGACAATTCTTACGAAGCTTTAGTACAAGTATAAACGAAATTGTACTAGAACAAAATGAAAATATATAGTCCTCATACAACAAAATTAAAGTACGAATCATCACCGGTTTAAACTCAATTCAAGAGAAATAAACAACAAAACGGGAGTCTATCCCTGTTCACCTAAAACGTCTCACAGCATGAAGAAATTAATTGATCAAAAAGAAATCTCTGTCAAGAGAAGAAAAAGACAAAATTACCTACCTTTACAAAAACAAAATTAAAATACACCGAGTCGATTATTGTATGTCAATAATTATACAAAAAAAGGAATTTTGAAATTGATATAATATTTTCTTATTTATAACATACAATGCTGTAAATAACAAAACAAAATTGTTTTTACTATGCTGCTTATGACAATTTTTTTACTGTAAAAACATTAAACCTGTTACCTACAACATCAGTTATATCAAATCTAGTGCGGGTACCTAAATTTCTGTAGTTTGCAAAGGATTATTTGTATTTATACTAGTTACAGTGATATCTTCTGAAATGATGGTATTCACCACGCTTTACACGGTATCTAGTATTTAAAGTAGTGAGTGACCTTTTCAATATTTACAAGTATTCAAACATAAGAGTTTAGTATGTTTTACAACACTGCTCAAGATTCTAGGTTCATACATAACATAACACGAATTTACTTCTAATGAGCGGCGTCACCGCTGGTATTTGTTAAGATTTGCGTCCCGTTTTGCCGCAGTTTGCGGTCGTCTTGAATTATATATTTATTTATTAAACAATTAACTTGCTGGCTTACAGTTTGCCCAGTACGCCAGCAAGTTAATGTTATTAATACTATTACATAAAATAAAATATCAATTATAATTTTAATATTGCCTTACATACTAAAATACAACTACATAATGACTAAAATAATGGTATGGATAATAATGCAAATAAAGTCAATCGCTGGAATGTGAAGAATTATCAAAAAACAGGTGGTACCTTGTAATTTAAAATTAATTCTGTCAATTCATTCAATTTCAGTTCATTTTATGTTAGCACTTATACAAACTAAGGTGGGTGGACCATGGAAGGCCATGCTCCTTTGTAGGCCAACTATTAAAAAGTCGTAGTTATTGACATGTAAAGATATATTCCTTCTATTGCAAACTTAGATCCATCAAACTCAAGTCCACAGACGCGGTGGCGAGTCACTCGCGCCGCTATTGTGGGAGTGCGATCTCACGTTTCGTAGACTTCGGTGGTCGACATTACAATTGTTATTCGCGCGCACAGCAAAATGTTAATTTTTATTCAAATAACCTAGTATTTCTTCATATTGTTTACTGCGAATCGTCGTATAAGAATATGTTTATGGTACTAAAGAAAAAAAAAAAATTCCCTCGATGTAAGTTAAAATATTGGCGGTGTCCTAGGAAAGCCGGTGGTTCCTTATAAGGCCAATCAAAAATTTGACGATTGGCCTAGCTAGGGTACATGGGCCTAACAAGGAACATCTTTAAACCATGAACATATGAACACTTACTTTTTAGTTATTTACAGTTAAACTAAAGTAGAGTCTATTATTTTATTATAATTAATATAAAAAGTCATAGATAATTGTTAGTTTGGCCTTCTTAGGAAAATTGTGGTCTTACAAATAACGGACCCATAAGAAGGCTATTTTGGGTAAAAAAAGTTTTTAATTTCATTATAAAACGCGTTGGCAAGTTATTTGATATCAAAATTATACTCATTACTACTATTTTTAAATAATTTCCGTTAAGTTATTCTTAGTTATACGATGGTGTTCAAGTAATGTTCGTTGGGTTTTTTTTTTTATGATAAAAATATATTGAGCTTTTAATGTTTCGTTATCGCTTTTAATATTACATTATAAGTTGTAACAATTAATATACCCGCTTTATGTATAGTATGAGTATAGTGTATAGTGTATAGTATAGTATGAGTTTATAATGTAGTTTTAGTAAAGCGGGTATATTAATTGTTACAACTCTATGTTTAAGTTGAACGATTGATTTTATGATATTGGCCTCGTTTGGAGCCCTGTTCCTTACAAGGCCATTTGGAAAAGCTTAATAAAAATTAAGTTTAATAAATAGTGATTAAAATTAGGTTAAAAAAGTGATTTGTATGGTACACAATAAAACAAAGTATTACTTAATAATTTCTTTTCTTCCTTTATCTAGTAAATAAACGAATAAAAGGTGTTTACTCGTTACAGTAGCCTTCCATGGTCCACCCACCTTAGTACCTTGCTGCATAATTGTTCAAAGCGGTCAGCAAATATATTTATGTCGAAGTGGTCAGCGAGCAAATCTCGAGCGACAACTGGATGATTGAAAAAATGTTTCTTTCGATAAAGAGAGGAGAAAAAGCGTTAGCGTGAGAAATAGAAACTATTAACATAGTGTTTAATAGAACATGCAGAATTTTCTAAAGAAAAGCACTTATTCTTGAAATCTTGTATTTTCTATAAATTAATGCGATTTATTTATCTGAAGCGCCGATCGCATGGATGATTAACAAAGAAGTGAGACGAGTCCAAAAAAAGTATGTTGATTTACCAGCTTTAAAATACTCCTATTGTAATGGAGTAGTATGAGTTATGACAAAGAGGCGCTTGGGGCTGAACATCTTCCTGCCCGTTGAAGGAACCCTTTCAAGCTTCAAGTTCTTCCTCCGACGGTAACGAACACAGACGAAGCAGGGGTCTACGTAAACATCCCTTCACAGTCTCGATGTCAGCAACTCTGGATATGCTGTCAGGTCCAGGGAACAAACGGGAAACTCTTCCAAGACGCCAACAAATTTTTCAAAGCGATCGGGCCTAATCTATGCCAACAAACAATCAATGTTTTCCTCTTTATAATATTAGGAGATATAAAAAGCTTTTCTGCTCGGGTGAACAATTTTGGTTTTGCAGGTTTCTACGTTTAGGCTTTCTAACGTCGATATAGTCTAAATAAACTCTATGATCCGTAATGCACTGTATTTTACTTGTAAAGTCCTTTCATTAGATAACTATAAACTATAATGATGGTATTGAAACATATATGAAATCTGCCATTTTGAATATGTATTTTCCTGGTGTATTGTATTCAACAAGTCAAGGTCTTTGATATGCAAAATAAACCATCATTTATTGCAAATAAACCTAATACGCCATTTAATTGTGGCGGCCATCTTGGATTTAAATAATACTGAACAAACATAATTGTGTTGGCATCAAAACCAAAGGTGTGCACCACATTTCAGATTAATCGATAAACAGAAAGGGTTGAAAATGTTAATTACTAAATTTGACCCAACCAAAGCAAGCTAAGTAAAACCGCGTAAAAAAGTAAACATTGTAATTCCACTTAAATACGTTCTGTGGTCCCATTATAGTATAAAGTGTCATATTAATAGTGTTACTGAAGCGTGAAGGTAAACACAAACCAGTGAGGGTGGTAGAATAGCCATTCTATTCGTAGTACAAAATTATTAAGAATATATACAAATGAATATCTATATTTGAAAATGATAATGGTAATTATCTTTATATGATGTATTTATATAATTATTATTATAGAAGAGGAAGAAGAGGAGATAGAGGCGGAACCCATACCTGAAGAAGTAGAAGAGGAACAAGTGGAAGAGGAATCGATTCTTACCGAGTACGACCCCGACGATTTCTCGTCTGGTGCCGTCAACACTTTGGACTCAACTATACCCCTGGATTTACTTGAATTTGAGTATCCTTTGCACGGTGTACTTTTGAGATCAGCAGTTTAGTAATATTTATGACTTAGGTATTGCTCTTCACTTCAATTCGGTACCTAAACAAGTATCAAAATGAGTAAATAACAATAAAAAAATATCTTTTAAAAATCTAGAGACAGTCAAATGTGAGGAACAAAATACTTTTATTATACTTATCGCCTCACCTAGCCACTCCAAAATTCGAACCCGGGATCGTTTGTCTAGCTGACATGTTAACTATTGTTGCACGAAATAACCGCCAATACAAAGATATCTATTTATGGTCTTCGTGAAATAGCTAAAAATAAAAGTATAAAATATAATATATTTTTGAAAGGGAAAGAATGGAACGAATGTTCATAATATTAGGTCCTTACATATGAAATTGGCATTTCGTATGAGAGCAATACAAAGTTATTGTTGTTTTTTTTTAATATATTTCTTTAATCAAAGTATGCACCATTGTTATCTATGCACTTTTGCTATCTCATAGGTAGTTAATTGATCCTTTTGCTTAACCTAATACTAAAAACAAATAAAAGCTAGCCACCGAATTCAATGTTGTTACTGAAACTAATTCATAAAGGTTATTGTCTTTCCTTTTGAAGATATTCTCAGTAATATCTAATAAATGAACTGAAAACTACATGGGCACAATTCAGAAAAGATACTCGATAAATATTGCATAAATAATTCGTATTAGATTAGCATAACACTGTCCTAAGCTGAACGTTTTCTGGTTTGAACCAAAACTATATTGCTTCTTAACATTAACCAAGATACTCATACGGATACAACTGTCTCAAGTATTTCAATCTGTGTGCGTGTGACGAGTCGGTAGTATGCTGGGCGGCTGGCAGTATTATCACTTTCATGGATGCTGACACAAAGCAGACCTGGTTCAGAAGAAGCACCACTGGAGGCTCCGTAGGACATATCACTGTATGTTAGTTTCCATAAAACACAATATTATTAAAATTATTCAGTGTATACTATTACAAATTCTTGAGAACGATGAAAAATTATAAAATGTGAGCGCAATACCACATCAGATTACCTATCATAGACTGAAATTATAATAAAAATAATTATTTGTTATGCAAACCTGCAAAGTTAAGATTTGGTCGCTAGTTACCTTTATTGAGCAAGCGAAGGATTCCTGGATTGAACATTGGTTCAAAGATAGAATCCTAAGCATAACGAGGATTTCAAAGGTACGAGACGCTAAAGACTTTGCTGCCAACCAAAACACACAATTTTCACCTCATTACAGTGAGGAAAATTTTTAAGTTCAAGAAAAACAGCTTTAATAAAATGGTAAATTGATATCTTTGTCGCTGCTGGACATCTTTTTATATTAATTCTTACGGACTTAACAAAATTTCAGAATGCATCTCAAAAAATTTAAATTGGTTTCTATTCAATGTGAATTGACTAAAAGAACCATAAGATCACTTTTACTTTTTTTTTTGGGTGCGGCCCAAAATCCAATGATCCAATAATTAAATGTTATCCGCTATACATTAAAAATTCTTATTCTTACGAGTAAGAAATAGTTTATTCTTAATATTATTTATTCTCGTTGTTTTTATGATTTAAGGAACTAAAACAATTAAATGCAACCAAAACGGAGTAATTTAGTATTAATTTATATAAATAAATAGGATAAAATGTAAATTATAAAGACTATAATGAAGATTCGGAACGTAACATGTCGCACCTTTAAAGACAAACCGTTACTATACAAAATATCAAATTTTACAGGAGAGCAAATATACGGTAAAAAATTATATCTTTTTGCAATAACTCCCTATCTATGATGTTTTGAGACATCTTTGAGGGCTATTATTACAGGTCTTTATTTACATTATGGCACACAATGTACAAAATCATGATTTATCAATAAAAACACATTTTTTTACGATTTTGATTTTTTATAGTAACACTTTATACCATATTTTTTTTCTTCAATATAGTAGATTTCTTTAAAATAATGTGTATAAAATGTATTTATCTGAAAAATATTTGTTATGTAAGAAATCTATTCATAAACTATTATTTTTATATATGTAATTAATAAAGTTTACACACGTTTCTTCTAAGGATAACGTTGGGTGAGATAAAAAAGCATCCAAACTAATGGTAATCATTTATTAACATATCATTTAGTAACTTCCATACATTTATTTGGCTGAATTATTTGGCGGATTTTCTTAATTGTACTTATAAAATCACAACAAGTTTAAGCTTAAGACTATTTAATACCTATCTTTAGAATCATAAAAATAAAAATAAACAAAAATTCTAAACATTAATTACCGAAACACATTTTTCTGCACGACTCATACCCGAAAATAATAAAGGCAATCCTATTGCCGTAATAATATTCAAAATAATCAAATAGTCTTTGTCACAAACGTAAAACTGTCTTTTAAAACATAAAAATCTTCTAATAGTAGTAACAAACATAAAATGTCTCCTAAAGTATAAAATATCCAAAGAAAACACCTGGCTGCAATCAATGCAAGATATGTACTATTATAATAAGACAACGCGTAACTCTGTGCGCGTAACGCGTAAATTAAATTACTGTCGATTAAGCTCTTTAAATCACTTTTTTTCCTCTCACTTCACTTTAATCTAGACTGATACAAAGGCACCAGTTCGTAATTTTTAAGGCTTGTGCCAAGTGCCGTATGTGAGCGCGACGAAAGATTATTATTAAAGTATTGTATTTCTTTAAAGTCTGTATCTATATATTTTTGTAGTAAATGAAAATTTGCTCTGAATCTTGATGTTTTTCAAACTCAATTATCTTGATATCAGCTAAAATAACTGTTTAACCATGAATATTTTTCTAAATCTAACACCACACGCCCCTGTGAGTTTTTTTATGTCAATAAAGTCAGAAAAACACATTTCATTTCATTTGCATATTGGACGGATTTTTTGTTCCTTTGCGCTTTCGTTTATTCGATATATTCCAGGTATCATCTGTCGATGAATTCATTTCTTTGAGATTTCAATCGCTAACCTGCTGCATAATATTGTGGTCTCTTCCAAAAGTTGGACTGAATGTAACACGTCTAGATGGCGTTGGCAGTACATAATCCTGATAACGATCTTCATCATCGGGGGAAAAATCTTTTCCCGATTTAGATGCGCTAGATGAAGATGATGAACTAGACGAAGATGAAATTAAGTTGAGTTTGATCTGCCTCTGTTACTTGGACCGGGGTCAATTATTTCTTCCAAACATGAAATTGGAATTCCTTCACTATCTTTATCACAATACTCATATGCTGAAACATGATTAACTGACTGAGATAGTTCGTGTGCTTGTAACAGAGAAGAGATCTACAAGTTTCTGTTATTAGTTTATCTGTCAATAAAGAACTTGAAGTAACATTTGCTTTGCATGCTTGCGGCTCCTGTGGATTTAACGAAACAGTTTTTGCATCGTATAGGTTATTCAGCTCATCCATAGACATTTTTTTGGAGACATTAGTCATTATAGTATCTTTTTGAGGATCAATAGCAGCCAAAATGCGTGATACGCGTGGGTTTCGTGGGTACGACATTATCTGAAGCAAAGTTATTTTATTATTAAAATTTAACTTAATTTCATCATCGCCGTACAACATTAAAATTTACTTCGATTTCCAATTGTATATAAAGTGATACTTAATGAATTTAAACTATTTTCATCATATTATAAACTACATTATCAATTTATTTTTAAAATGAAATGGTATTTGAACGAAATGTTATATTTTCCCTTTGACATTATAGTGCAAATTTGCATTGTATGAAGTGATAAAACGCAACTATATGAAATATCCCGCTTTTATAATTAATCATTTTACTAAATTTACTCTTCATTAAAAATAAAACTGAGACTAAAGCAATAATCACTATTTAGCGATAAATATTATTTTGCATATATCCCCAAGCACAAAAGTAAAATGGAGGTTATACTAAAAGTAACATTTTACCAATCAAAATAATTAAACAATTACCTTTTTCCTGACGTGAAGCCGTATATATCCAAATAATCACACTTTTCTTTTGAACTTTCATCATCTCCCTTCGACAAACACGTTCCAACTGGTATAGACACAGTATTGTATTTAGTAAGCCATCCAAATTTTGATTGGTAACGAAAAAAAATAACGCCATCTAGCGTATTTAAACAGAACTTCAAAAAATATTAATGTCATCTTGTAGCTTACGAAATTTTAAGATATATGGCATTGATAACTCAATTTTAGAAAATTAGTAACGGTTTGTCTTTAAAGGTGCGATGTGTGTTTTTCTTTGAATAGAAAGGTTCCAATTTTAAAAGGCTTTTTCACACTAGGGAATAAAACGCAATTTTCCACGCAGAAATTGAATAACAAAACAAACTTTGTGAGGTGAAAAAGTTATTTTCTTACTTCACAATTGACAATTTAAAAATTCCGTGCGGTATCAAAATATAAAGATTATAATGATTTATACGAAATTTCAGTCTTACAGAAAAGATCCGAATTATCGCATAGCAGTTGCAGAAGGGAGAGAAGGTGACCGTGAACCTTTGATTATACTCTACACTTGGCCACAAATGGAAATAGACGCTGTACTGCGAGATGGTACAAGTAATGCCTATTCCATTCTTGATTTCAGGTATGTCTTGTACAGTCATCGAACATTTGACATTTGTTTCTTTTGTAATCAAAAGTATTTTTATTATCTTTTCGTGACAATCGGGTAAAAATAAGGATCATATCTAGGTACTTGATGTTGGAATTTTTAGAAAAAAGAATCATTTTATCGACTAATATTTACTTTTACATAATTATGTGATTTTTTTTAAATGTACCTTTAACAAGTTCATTATAATAGATATGCACATTCTATATTTTTTTACTTACCTTTAATTAATATTATTATTTGTTTAGCCCTGACGGTGAATTACTTGCTTCCGTTGGCAAAGAACCAGATTACAATCTTACCATTTGGAACTGGAAACGTCACAGAATTTTGCTTCGAACCAGTGCTTTCACGTTTGATGTTAATGCTGTAATGTTCTCGCCTTATTGTCCTGGCCAACTCACGACAGCAGGTTTACATTTTTATATAAAAAAAAAATATTTGTAGTATTAGCCGTTCACAAACAATGTAAGATTAACTCAAATAGTTACTGGTTATGATGAGTAAAACAATGCCTAAATATTGGATATCACATACCTACCTTACATTGATCAACTAACGACTTCGAAAAAACCCAGTATATTAGAGAAGCAAAGATTCTATGAGCCTACGTGCACGTGTGATTTCTGTTTACATGACTATTTTGTCACTATATGAAAATGTATATAAAGTCAACAATGCGCGCATTTTCATACGTCTCCGGGTCCACCCTAAAAGAAATGACAATTGTCACGACGTCAATTGTTACCCGACCGCGCAGGTTCTTAACCGGACAATTTAAAAAAATTGTTAATTGATTAACCGAATCACTAGAAAGTATGATTATGAATGTCGTCAAGTATTTCCGTATATTAGAATATTTACATATACTCGTATTTCAAAAACTCGTAACAATATTTTACCCAAATAAAAACAGGTGCGGCACACATAAAATTTTGGAAAATGGCAGAAACATTCACAGGCCTCAAACTGAAAGGGGAGCTAGGAAGATTCGGCAAAACAGAAATCTGCGATGTACTTGGAGTATATCCTATGCCTGATGAAAAGGTGAAGTTTTTGAAACTTTATATACTAAGAAAATGTTTACAATCAGAAGTCACGTGTTTCTGGCAAAACACATTTTCTCTATAAAATTAATATGTTTTTAAAACGTATTACCATTGAAAATGCAAAAATATAAAAAGTCATAAATTTTAGATTTATCACGAAACGAAGCAAATCAAATTCTGATTCGCCCTGATTTTCTCAACGCCTTTTTTGTTGCTGAGTTTTAATTACTTTACGTACTTACTTTACAATTGAAAGTCAGTTGTGTGAATATGGTTCTTTGAACAAATTTTATCTGAGAGGGTATCGTTGACTGAAAAAAACTGGTTGGTTGCCTGTAAAGTCGGTATACGGGCGAAAGTTTTACGTGACAACGACTTTGAGTGGTAAAATAATTTTAATGTGAATATTCATTCGTATAGTAGGAAGAAGGATGAAATAATAGTAACAATTTAAAACATTTATTTATACAAAGAATTATATTTAAAACATTAATTTATAGGCACGCGTCCCTTCCACTTTTTATGTCTGTCTCTCTCGCTCTTAGGCGGGCTAACCATGCCCGAGTGGAAGGGACGCGTGCCTCTCACTCGCTCTCATTGTAAGCGCATAACGTGAGCGGAGCGTAACGCAGTTTCTTGAAGTGTCACCCGGCAAACCAATTTATAAGACGTTGTCACGTCAAAAGGGTTAGATATTTTTAGTCCACCTTCTCAGGTAAGGTTAAGGTTCTATACCTATTCCGAGATTTAACGGGATATTCCATTTATTAACACCCCTCTCAGTGTGGAGAGCGAGAGCATGCGTCGCACGTAGATAATGAAACAAAGCTAACTGATGTTAATTTTTTTAAAAGCGGCAGCGGTTTTTCTTCTGTGGCATTTTAGCTACCTTTTGATTCTGATTGGATATGCTTTTGTTAACGGTAGTTGCAGAGACTCGCTACTTCTTGAGTCTACGTAGTTACTAATAAACTGTTTAGGATTGTTAATTCCAAAAAAGACAAATAAAATACATTAAAGTAACAAATTGACTTCGTTGTTACTGTCTCCTATAGTCACAAGATTACACTTACTATGAAATGCATTTACATTTTCTTTCTAGGCGGAGTCATGACTTCTGTAAATCCTTTAACAAGTATCAAAAAGCATTGGTTTTATAAGTTAACTCAGGCATTTTGTATTAAAAATGTTGTGGCAAGTCAAACATATACATCATTTACCAAAACCTTCTATTTGTCAGGTACTATCAGGATGTGAATGGGGAAATGTGTTAGTTTGGGAGGCAGGTCTCGTTAAATTAGAAGTGACTCAAAGAGGAAGAAAAACTTGCCACAAAGCGCCTATTGTAAGTATGGTATAAACTTAAGCTATATAGACAACGAAAAAAGTTTGAATTCATCCTAAATTCAAATTAATTGTACTCTTTTCCTACCCAATGGTATGTCACGACATAGATCCAATTCATGCTAAGTCCTGCCGGCGATGAAGTGACGACCATAGCTCGCGATGGCTGCGTACGTGCCTGGTATTGGGACACTGTTGAACAAGCGGATCCACCTGAAGAGGACCCTTACGTTGAACTTAATCCAGTGGCCGAAACTTGTGTATGATTTGAAAATATTGTCTTCCATAGCCAATAGTCTACAAATGAATCTACAAATATTGCTTCCTTGAGTAAGCAATACACTAATTTCCTGGGTCTAACTCCACCTAAAGGATTAATTCACATCAGGATATACATTTGTGCAGTACTATGTTACCCACCAAGTTGTAAGTCAATCTAAAGGTTCAAAAAATTTGTTTACCCCAAACAAACGGTCTCAAAGTGCTTATAGTCTGACCGCAACCGCTCTGCCGCGCCTTTGATATCCGCGGTGAGGTGGGGGGTGGGAAGGAAAAACATGAACGTTCATGAGATACTTAGTGTCAGACAGACCTTACGATATCGAAGCACATTTTTTTAAACTATATTTACGAGTATAATTATATCCAATCCCTGTTTTTCTCCAATGTGCCGAAGTACAATTAAAGAACCAATATAAATAAAATGAATCTCTAACCCTTGGAAATATAAAATCATTGTACATGAAAAAGAAAAAGTGACTGACAATTCAAACTAAAAAATTAAAAATTGTTTATTAGGAATATAAATTACACTGATTATTCTGACATAGATTCTGTCTCAACTTCACATTCCATTTCGCTATCGCAGCTTGAATCAGAGTCATCCTGCAGATTTAATATTATTGGCTCAATAATATCATCGAACCTATTCTCGCGATCCCAGTAATCGTACTCATTTTTTTGGACATGGTCATCACATCTCTGCCATTTTTCTGCCGTGTACTATGAAAAAAAAATTCAGTGCGTTTATCTTTTCGTCTAGAAAAGAATTAATATGATTTTGCGCTATATTGTTTTTGACATCAGCCCAAACCAACTCAATGGGTTTCGGATATGGATGGTATGGCAGTAAACGCAGTACTGTGTGTCCATGGGCTTTTAAGAATTCATAAATTCTGTAAACGGGCTCTTTTTGTGTGTTATTGGTAAGAGTTTGCAGTTGTGGTTTTTTCATAGTCTCGGGAAATTCAACGCTGTGGCGCCGCAACCAGTTCTGCATTTCACTTTTGAGGCTTGCAATGGGTTGTTTCTTCTCAACTTGAACGCTAAAATGCGTTGTCCATGATAAATGCAGAGTTCGGCAGCAACATATCTTTTAGTTTTTCATCCACCCACTTATAAAAAGTAGGCCCGTACATGTCTCCACGGTAGTCGCCGGTTTTAGCATCTGATTTAAATATAGTTACTGCACCTTGAACCAAGCTATTTCGACACCCAGCGTGCAGAATTACTACACGTCGTCCTTTCCCGATGTCAGTGTTAATTCCAGGTTCTGACACTGATTGCCAACATTTGCTCACATTGTGACTGACATTAATATATGTCTCATCTAGGAAATATATATTGCGGTTTTTGCTTCAGCATTTCCTGATTTTCGTTAAGTATTCTCTCCGCTCCTCTATAATATTAGGTTGCTCTATGAGAACATTTCTTTGCGATCTACATTTTTGTAACGGTAACCGATTGTGTGTAAAAGTTTTCTCAGATATTCTCGTCCACAATTCAATATGCCGTCCTGCCTCAATCTTGGCATTAATTTACGAATACTTGGCTCTGTTTTTTCGATCTCATAAAACTAATGAATTTTTCTTCAAATGACTCCCAAATCAAAATCGTCAATAACATGTTTTTTATTTATAACTTTCGGTTTTTGTGGTGAACTAAATTTCAGTCTGTCTAAATTAGTTCGTGAATTTCCCGCAGTTATTACATTTCTTACAGTTTTTTTGCAGTATCTCGTGGTCTCCACAATGATTTTGGCAACATTTGCGTTACTTTTATATTCAAAACTTTCTCTGTCTGCTATATGCTTTTTTTTTAATTATTCAACCATTTTGAAAATGACATTCTTGATATCTCGAGATAACGCACAACCCATCTTTTGATATTTTACCTCATGTGCATCTGACACAGACAGTCCGAAACAAATAAGGCTAGTTACCGCCTTGAGCGATGACGGCAGAATGACAAAATGGAGCAACTGTTTCGCCCCCCCGTCTCGCCGTTCGCAAACCTAAGGCGCGGTTTATCGGTTGTGATCAGACTATAAGTAATTATCCTACTATTAAAGCGACCTGTCATTTAAATAGGTATATATAAATCTTATAGATACTTGATATACTTACTTGACAAATAAACTATTGACTATTGAAAATTCAAGTGTTTTCCTATAGGCTTCGTCAACTCTGCTCTCTTTTGTTAAAAGTCATAAGATTATTTCACAGGTGCCCGATTGCCAAATTATGTGTTTGAAACACCGAAAAGGTTTATATTGGTTCGCTCAGGTAAATATCTAAAAATGGCTTGGTTTGGTTGGTTTTATGGTGTTATCATGTTGTAACTAATTCATCATACATTTTACATAATAGGACGGCAACGGTGGTATTTGGAATGTAGAGCTAGATATAGACAAAATAGAATGTGATCATCGCAAGTTTTATACTAGCCACGCTGGTGGCGTGGTGGCTATGGCAGCATTGCGAACACATCCAATATTACTGACAGCTGGCGAAGACGGAGCTCTTTTGGCTTATGACACTGAAAATCATGTACTATTAGCTCGTTATCAGTTTCCTACAAAAATTACATGTCTCTTGTATCCTCCTGTAGACGTGAGTTGATCCTCTTTATTATCCATATCATACTGACTTACTTGCTTTTTAAAAGCAAGTATAAACGTAACGCGATTTTATTTACTCTACTAACAGGTAGATGAAACCAATCGTATCTTAATGTTGGGATTTACGGATGGCATTATGCGCACTCTTTTTATCCACCCGGAGCGTCTCCAAACACAGACTAATTTGCTAGACGTGCGAGTACATTCTGCTCTTACTATACACAGCGAAGATTCTGCTAATGCAGACGTTATCGACTTAATATCGGTAAGATAAGGAATGCTTTTTGAGTTTGCGTTTGAATTAATATTTCAAGTAAGAGTTACAAGTAGATACGGACCATATCAGATTAGAACCTATTATAAAACACAAGTTCGTGACGCAATTAAAGATATTTGTTCAGTGAATAATGATAATGTTTTAATGGTTTTCAGCTTTTAAAACCTCACTCAAAGGCCTTAATGCAAATAACAATAAATGACCCTCGGACTCTTGTGGTGACTTGTGGTCAGGACAGTACAATATTCATGTACCGCTTAGAAAAAGGAACACCTTTTGTCCTGCACCGACTCGGTTTCATTGAAACACCCAATAACATCGCCTTCATGACATGGAAACCAAATGAGGTTTACTTATATTATTTTTAACTGTATAACCAAAGCACAAGTTATTTATTCGAATATCACTATGAAGTCTTTTGCCACTTATTGAAAATTATATTTTTTTCAAAAAAAACAATAAACAAAAAACAGCATTATAATTTAAACCATATTTATAACAAACTATTCTCCAAGAAACATGTTATAAGAAACTACATAATAATAAAAGTACTAACTTAAAACTTTCTTTGTATTTTATGATTTATTAATGAAACACCAAATAAAAATGAAGAGAATTTTTAACTTTAGAAATTAAAAACCTGCCTTACATATAATAATCTCTTCTAGGAGCGTGTGCTGTTGCTCTGCGGTCAAGTTGGGCTTCTCATGGAGACTGTATTACCAGATGTTCAAATTCGTAAATACACAGAAATAACAACATTTAAGCTAGATTTTATATCATATAAAGAAACTCTTGTCAAGAAAAATTTGTAAGTACTTAACAAAATAATGGTAGAATCAAATTATGTGAGTGCCTAGCGTCACATCGGGTTCGCCGAGATATTTTTGGTGGTGGTTGTTTCTAGCATGGAAGATAATAAAACACCCATTTTATTATCTGACAGTGTAATCAGTCTGATGTAATCAGTGAAAATCCCACAAACCAAATATTTTGCTTAAAAATTTTGTTACGTTGTAAATTTGTTATACAAAATACTTATAATTTTATTAACGAAATCTTCGCTTCTCTGAAAGCATAAGTATTTCATTGTATAGTTTGTGTATACAAACTATACAACATTTATATAGATAGATCAATGTTCTTATGTTCCTGCTAATAGAAATATGCATCAGCTAAAAATCAAGAGTAGGTATGCCTTAAAGATAAGTTACCTAACACGCTATGTAAATTATTCGTAATAACATTCGCCATTGACCTAAACTATTTTTACAGCATGCGATACCGACCTTTTCCAACTGAAGAAGATCTGGCTAGTATTGATGAGGAAGCACTGAAAGCAAAAGAAGAGGCGGAAAAGGAAAAGAAAGATGATGAGGAAGAAGAAGAATGGCTAGGAGAAATACAGCTCAGTAAGATCGCGCACCAAAAATTAATTTTATATTTTAATATTTAAAATTTCATAATTCGTAGTCATTACCAAAGATTACGTAGAGCGTTGACTGAAAATATGCATCAAAAAATAGCTAGTAATGACATGCATGAGGTTATTACTATCTCTTTGACCAAATTTTTATTAACTCAACTTTGATTGGTAATAAAAATTGTGTATTTTTTAATAAAATAATTAAATAATAATTTAATTTTTTAAATATTTTTAATTTTAATTTTTTTCTGCCTTGGTTAAAATTTTATTCAATGAATATCCTGTTACTTGATAACACTATTTTGACTTGAAGGTTGAAAATTGTATCTTCATTAGTTAATAAGATCATTTATGAAAGATTCAATAATATAGAAAATATACGTAAGTCATGTATGGTCAACATTAGTTACAAACTTGTTTTTGTCGTCTCAACCAAATGTCTGAAAGGCCGCACCCCAGGGATCTCCGCAATGACCGGTCCTGCGCTGCTCGCATCTAGGTGCTTCCCGCTACCATCGATCGTCGATCTACCGAGTGGGAGGTCTACCTACACTTCTTCTTCCGGTCCATGGTCACCATTCGAGAACTTTTCTGCCCCAACGGCTATTAGTTCCACGAGATATGTGCCCTGCCCACTGCCACTTCAGTTCTGCAGCGTATGTCGGTTACTTTGGTTCTCCTACGGATCTCCTCATTTCTGATTCGATCACGTAGGGAAATTCCGAGCTATCACGCTCCATCGCCCTTTGAGTGACCTTGAGCCTTATTATGAAGTCCATAGTAAGGGACCACGTCTCCGATCCCTTATTATTTTCACTGAGTTGGTCACAGAGATATCATTGAATATGTCCTTCTTCGTCGACAAGATGAAGTCGATCTCATTTTTTGTAACACCATTGGGATGCAACCATGCCTATTGTCGCTGTTATGGCTTCCTGAAGAAGGAGTTTATCCTAAAACTTCCCTGCCTCTCCATAAAGTCTGCCAACAGTTGGCCTCGTGCATTCTTGTTACCACATCCGACACAAATCGAAAAAAATCATCTTAAAATCGTGTTGAATATATCTCTAATAGTTAAAAAAGACATTCGACTGTACATTTTCTTATATACTAGTTTTATTTAATTTTTAATTAAATAAGTATTCAATCAATTGATTCAATTGTTTTTTTTTTCATAATTTATTACCAAATCTCATCACAGTGAAAATTTCTTATTTTAATATAATACAATATTTTTTATTATTTTTCCCCTTTTTTCTCGTATGAATTTATTTCTTTCAATAAAATATTATATATCATTTAATAGAAAATTATTGTAATTGTATATTAGTTAGATTTCACCCACCCACTGAATTTTCATGTTCAGTTTCACCGGTTTATTTATTTCTTAAAAAGTACATATTATTAATAAAAAAATACTTAAAAATGACTTACAATTAAAGAACTACTTACTCGATTCTGTTATCTAATAATAATTAAGTACATTTTACGTAATTAGGTTATTACTTAACAAGTATATTATTATACCTTTTCATAGTAAAGTAAATGCCCCTAGCTTAGAAGTTTCACTTCTATAAGAGTTTAAAAATAATAGTGAAAGAATGGTACTTTCCTTATTTAATTTTATACGGTGGGTGCCACCAACCCACTGAACGGACGCGTATTCACTTACAGAAAAAATCTATTTGAACATGCGAAATACACGTAATTGTTCCGTAACATTTTAGTGTTCTTTTATGGAGTGTTCTGTTTTTGTGAGAATACACCCTAATTTATTTAAAAAAAACGGTGATTATAATTTAAATTCAATAAGACACCATGGCAAGCTGTTGTTACCCAAAATTTACACTGTATTTTTTAAAAGAAGTCTTTACCCTAACTGGATAATCAATTATAATAATACAATTAAAAATGGTATTTATGCAATTAATTGTTCTTATGGATGTGAATAATAATTTATAAAAAAATAATGTAATAGCTTGACATTGAAATGCCCACTGCTGGCTAGACAGACGAACTCACAATGTTTATTTAACTATCTTTTATTGTACTCTGTTTTCTGTGAATAAATCTTTCCATTTCATTAAAATTTTGATTACAATTAAAACGTTTTAAAAATAAATGTAATAAATAAATATATTTAATAAGTAAACTTTAAATAAAAAAGCGCATCTTAAATTGTGTAATCTTTACATTATTAATAAAGAAATGTTCACGCTATAAACCTAATCAAATGTAAACTTAATTTAACTTTTTACATAAATTTAACAATTGTACCACAACATCTAAATCCGAGACAATATAGAAGTTAGTTTTCTACCTTGGCCCCTTCCGGGTTTCGAACCCGGGACCTCGTTCCCGTGAAAACCAGTATGCGAACCACTCGACCACGGTGGGCGTCAAATTTGATTGTATTTTGTTCTCTATACCTATTATTCAATTATTATATAAAAAATACTCTGTAAGATATAAAATACGCGTGTAAAAACAATAACGCCTCCGAGCCCTCAGGTGGGATTCGAACCCACGAGCTTTCACGATCCAGGAAGTGCTCTGACCGCTGAGCTACGAAGACGCTGGCAAACGTGTCGAAATTTACAATTACAAACGTATTTCAACTTCTACTATGAGCTAGTATCGTTACATGCGTATTTTATATCTTATAGAAATATTGCATTGTGAATGCAAAAATTAAATAAAAACACAAAAAATAACTTTTTTTTTTTGTTTGAAAAGATAGGAAAAATCACATAAAATTTTCGACCCCCCATAAAATCGTGGATCCGCGCCTCATACGGTATAATAGTCTATTAACATTTTCCTTACAGTGGAGAGCGAGAGTATGCTCGGCACAACTTTGACTTGGGCTCATTACTGTGAGGAAGGCATTTGGGTGGTCCAGAAAGGAACTGGAGCTCTTTTACTCGTCAAACCAGGAGTGAACAAAATTCTTAAGTATGGCCCCGTACCCGGAGCTTGGTGTGATGACTTAACCGCATTAAGGTTTATGTAAGTACTATAAATTTAGCGTGATACCGACGACAAATGTCTAAGTGAAATGTCTGGGACTGATATAATCTGTCATAATTATCGACTGTATTTGGCTTTTTTTTTAACCATCGGAATAATTATTATTGGAGTCACCGGAGCAATTTGTAGATTGATTATTAAATCTTGATTGTTTACATTGTCAAACTATACTTTGCACTCCCAATCTTCTTGTATGATTTTTCTACTTCCATTGACCATTTACGTCAAATTTTCTGGCTTTACATCATTTGTATCAGTTAATCATCTAATAATGTGAATATGTTTATTAAAACTTAATTTAAAATAAAACGATAGTTAATATATGTTTGACAGTGTAGAAAGAAAATGACGAGTTTCACATTATTTTTATTTATAAGATAAATATTGAAAAGGAAGAAAAAGTAATGTCTGATAGGTTTGAATTTGAAACATAGACATTTAAATCCTTTGATTTGAGCCCATATCACTTCAACTGCAACGGTATTGTAATTTATACTGACAGTGGTATGGGATAAAAAGACATTATGGTCTATTTTTACTGTGTTTTGATCCAAGATGGATGTCTTTGGAGATTGAGGCTTTACAGTTGTTTCTTCAGCATCGTTGCGTCTGCCTTTACTACTTTATTTTGCAGACATGAGATCAATTAATTGATCATTACGGTTGGTCATAGTTGGCGTTTTATCTTTTTTAACAGAGTGGTATGAAATGCCGTCTGTGATGATGACATGCGATTCTGTGAAGATGTTAAGAAAATTAAAATCCATTCTTGCAATTTTCAAACGTCTTTACACACTTGAACGCAAGTAATCGATTCGGCACAAAACTTGACGAAGTCCCAGCAATCTTTGCCCTTTGCTATTAGGCACTTCATTGTAAGACACGGCGTACCGTCAGTCCGCGATTTTGAAACGGTGTGGTTTGCCTCCCAGTTCCTAATATTTTTGATTTTGCGTAAACATCATTGTGAGTAAAAGCAATATCTGTGTATTTCTTAAAAAAAAATACATTTTATATATTGAAATCTAGTTTTCTTTAGAATTTTAAATAAAGATAATAAGCTTACTGAAAATTTGCTTATTTTTATGTACAAAGCCTTCACATTTATGTTTATGTTATTTTCTGAAATTAGTCATTGTTTAGTAAAACCGTAAAAATCTTTAAAATCGGTCGATTTAGATTTATCATTTCATTCCAACCCTCGCAATATTGTTACCTTTCACGTACGTTACCGTTTTAATTTTGTCAGTGCTAATAATGTGCAATTTAAAAGTAAGTTATGTTATAAGTTAAGTATATGTCATAAGTGTGAATAGCACTAATTTTAATTATAATGCTTTTAATTGTGCCCTGCGAAAGTACTATGTAAAAATAAAAGATGAAACTTTTTTGTCGCGGCACTTGTTCAAAGTCAATTGTCGGATTCAATTGCTTACGTCACAGGTATCAAGCTATATTTCTCAAAAATAGCATATTGTTTTTGAGTAATTTATGAGGCAATTGTGCATGGGCAAGTCCGTAAAGGCAGACCAAGACGAAATTTCAGGGACCAAATGAGAATGAGAAGTAGCCTTAACCGACAAGCTTATATGAAAAGGCATATGAGAGTTGAAAAATCGAGAGATGTATGTCAGGATCGGGGAAAGTGAAAATCTGTGATCTTTGCCTACCACTGAGGGAAAAACTCGTGATTTTATATATGTACATATACTTTTTCAATAATTTTATAATTGTAATGTTAAATTTCTGTAATGGCGTAAAGTAATTGATCTTAACACCTCACACTGAAAATAACTTTGCCATCAAATTGCAAAATTTTTCTCACACAAAACGTGCAACAATTTTAAATTTATTTCACATTAGTGACCGTCCCGGCTTCGCACGGGTATAACTGTACAGCATAATTATTATGCCTACATGATAAAATAGTACCTACTACTTAGTACTGTTTGCGCTAAAACAATTGCAGGGGCAATATTATTTATACTAATTCAAAAACTTAACATTTTGTTAGCAAATAATGGGAGGGTTGGATTAGTTGGGTGAAAATATAAGGAAATCAGTCTTGAAGACAGTTTCAAGAAATATTTTGCTATTTGGGGTGTGAAAGTGTCACTTGCATCACATTAAGAAAATAATCATATAATATTTTTTCTAAATTATTGTCAGATTACAATTTGATCAAAACAATGTTTACATATTTATAAAGAATATTAAGAAAACTATTGAATAGAATTTGACTGTCTTAATGTAAATATAAGAGCAACACAAAATTATGTAAACGTGTTTCAGATGTGAAAATCGCTATCTGATAGTGGCTACAAATACAGGTTACATACGTGTGGTACGAATGCCAACTGAAGAAGAGGATACTCCAGAGCACCATTATACCACCTGGATGATGGCACAACAAAAACTACTCAAAAAGCTGAAAGGACGGCGGTTGGCCAAGGAAGAGGTAGTTTCATTATAATTGTTGTAAAAATAATTCTTTTCAATGCATTCATGCCTGTTTATGAGTTTTTTTTGTACCTGGTAAAAGAGCAGCAAGGCAATAATAAAAAAGAACCACAATATTGTTGTCTATTTCTACAGCTTAGCAATAACTCTAAGTAAAGAACAGACAGCCAAATCAGGCGCCTTTGGTTAGTCTATTTAGTATGTGCCGATTATTGTGGCAATGTAGACCAAAATACTAGTTTCTCCTGCTCTATTTTTGGGAAATTAGTTTTCGTCTGGGAGAATATAAATGGGTGAATATACAAAAGCTGTCCAACTTTTTGACCTATTTTGAACATATATTTTTTACCATAAATATACACATATTTTGATTTCTATGCATAGTTTATCTCATCAATATGCTATCCTAAGCTGGGCCAGTCAGTTTTTTAAGTATTCTTTGAATTATTCGCGTTTTTCAAAATTTTAATGCCAAAGGACTGACGAGGGTGGCAGAGTACTGATAAAAACACAATTTTATAGAAAAAAAAAATATTTATTTTAACTTTAAGAGTGTTGAAGTACAAATTATGTTTAATCTAATAATGGCACTTTTCTTAAGAATAAAATCACGTTTAGGTTAAATATTTCCATAGGAAATATGGAATATGTCAGTCTTTTAGACAGTCTTTTTAATAATTAAATTTGTACTTAATACTTATTAGAAAATTATGAAAACTTTTTAACTAAACAAAAAATAATGATGCTTATAGCATATAGGTAATGTAATAAGTAGCTATAACAAAAAATCAGCTCTTATGCTGCAACAAAAAAAAAATATTTCTGAAGATAAAATAACATATTACGTAAGTGTAAATAACATCAATAAAAATCACTTTTCAAAAACGTCTATCTTCTCACTAAATTCGTAAAATATCCTGTTGCCTTTTGTGATCAGGTTTGGAACAGGAAGTTTTCTTATAATTTGGTCCATGGGTACATCTGACACATCGTTTTCATCTAATTTAAAGAGAGTACCAGCATCATTGCAAATTTTCAGAAAAGTAACCCTCAGTTCTCCTTCATATTCAACGGAAGAACAGATAGCCGCATAATGAAATTCTAATCTTCTAACTTTGTATCTAATTAAAACATAGTCACCACTGGTGTAGTAATTTTGCGTTTGTGATTTTGTTGGCTCACTAACTCCTGGCATAGACAGACATTTGCTAGCGTTGTTTTTCAGGGTGTAGGTTGACAGTGGCAGTGAATCGTCTTCAGAGTCAGAGAATACAGTCGAAACATTTAAATGTTCATCTGGCAATTCGCTTTCATACCTAATAGATCCTAGCTGGTAATGATGACATCCATCAGGGTCGCAAAAACAACTAAGAGACTTCATTGTAAGTTGGTTTGGCAAATAAACAGAGCCTGTCACCTGATGCACATTAAGTGTCCCCTTAAAAGCGACAAATTTAGATGAGTTCGCGTTGATTCTGGAGTTCATTTCCTCAATTTCATGGTCTTCAATCACAAATGCACGAATTCCAGGGCATCTCTCGCGAATAACAGCAATGAACTCTTTTAAGTCAGTTATGTCACCTCCTGTTGCTATTACATGATCGGCTGTTCTCTTACAGGTGGCCCCTACACCGTCGGGGGCACCTTTACCGTGACCGGCCTCATGATAGTTCCATGTGTACCTCATAATGTTAGGATACATTTGTGTCAACTTACAGCCCAACACATAGAACATAGTCTTGTTTCTGTATTGGGTTACAGGACCATCGCTAAGAAAGTGAACATGTTGAACATTTGGACTCAAGGAGTTTAATACCGGCTGTAAATGAGCCCAAATTGCTCCCACATTATGTGTCAAGTTTGATGAGATTGTACAATATGAAGTTACCGAGTTTTTTTGGTACACAACAACAGTATGTAGCGAAAGTTGTATACGCGAACCGCCGAAGTGAAAGGATTGTATCTCTTTGTTGTATTTAGTGCAATAATTTTCTGAAAAGTCCATGTGGACTATGGCATCATTTTCAGATAAAGTTTCCTTCAAGTTTTTAATTTGGTTGTACTGGTGAACAATGTAATAAACGTGACGGAAAAAAAGTATCGTATCATCTTCAAGTTTTAAAATAAGATCTTTGGGTAAGATTTCCTGTGTTTCTTTCTTATATTTTGTAACAAAACGTTTTTTTTTTGTCTTGAGATCAATGAATGCCTCCTTTTTATTTACCCACTGTTTCAATAAGATAGGCTTTGAATTATCAAATTCCTCGTATGTTAAAGTTTTGTCGCAACAGTCCTCACACGTTCTCTCCAAACATCCTTCAGCATATCGATTACAGCAGAGAATATCCAGCATGCTTTGATGATTTCTCACTGACGTTAGAATTTTTGCATTTTTTAAAGCTGCAAGTTTGAGGTCTATATTTTCATGGACTGTGCAAGCACAAGTATCACGGTTTGATAAAGTAGGTGGTACGACCCAAAATGGTCGTAGCCGATTGAACAGGGTATAACTAATTGCAAATGGAACAGTTTTCAAAAACTTTTTGTGGAGGTTTTTCATACTATCAAGCAGATATCGCTTTTGCTTTTTTATTTGCCTCCGAGATATAAATTCTTTCTTTCCAGCTGCGAGCCGGCTATTAGCGTCATCTTCTAAAAATTCCTCAACCAATCTTTGCAGCTGCATTTTACGATTCTTTGGTTTTGGAAGATTGTTTCGAAGCTTTTTGTAGGTCACTACTTTGTTTTTGAATCTCCATATTTTATATTTCTCTACTAAATTTCCAGATAAATTTTGTTTAAACTTATTTTTTTCTTTTTGGCTTCTAATTTTTTCGTAGTTTTCTTCTAGCTGTCTTTTCATTACTTCACCAAAAAGAGCTTTCTTTACTAATTCTTTCCTTTTATCAATATCCTCACTCATTTCTTCAAGTTTCGTTTTTGGCGTTTTTTCTACTGATTTTTTAACCTTCTTTAACTTTCTTTTAATCCTTCTATACTTTTGACGTTGAGTATTTAATTTGGTTTTTAACTCTTTTATAATTGTACTCATTGTCTTTATTTGCTTGTTTCTGTTTTTTCTCTGACGCTGACTTCTCCTTCCTGCTTCTTTTGCTCGTTGATCGTCGTTCATGATGGCAGGTCTATATTCCATTGGTGGCCCCTCTTCTTCGTTAGGTCTGTTTTCTACGGCGATTGGTGGCCCTTCGTCGTCACTGGTTACAGGTGTATTCTGACGTAAATAGTTATGTGTCTTTTGGCTCAAAGTAAGCTTTTTACTGTACTTTGATGAATACTCTTTCCAATTTTTTCTAGTTGTCCGTTGCTCTCGAGGTGTCATTTCTTTAATAGATTTTCTTTGACCTTTTTCTTTTTTTTTTAAGTACTGTAATCTCTGCTTCTCTTTGTATTCTGCTAATTTAACTGGATCACTTTTAATTCTTAGCAAACGTGCCTTTTCTGCTTCTCTTTTCTTTATTAAAACCTCTTCCCTCGATAATTTCGTTTTCTTTTTAGGCGGCGGCATGATGTCATTCGTCTAAAATAAGTAAAATAAATTGCTTCATATTAAACTGTACAATAACAAAATAAAACCTAAACTAATATCGGTTCATCTGTTTAGGAGCTACATTACCACAGACAGATACACAAACACGTTAAACTTATAACATGGAGGTTAAAATCATTTGAAATACTAGCTGTACCCGCTATTTCGTCCGCGTGCGAAAGCATTGTAAATCGGGATAAAAGGTAGCCTATATTCTTTTTCATGTCAAAGACTACATGCATGCCAAATTTCATCTAAATCGGCTCAGCCATTTTTGCGTGATTCAGTAACAAACATCCAAATATCCACACTTTCACATTCATAATATTACTTAGTAGAATATAGAACATTTAGTTCCTGAAATATAAAAAAACATCAGTTCCCTGGAAACAAGTCAGTCTTTTGGCGCAAGTTTAGACAACGGACTGACGACAGGGTACTGATGAATCGGACCTTAATTTGAGGTTATAATTGAAACATAATATTTTTTCCATATTTTCAGTTGTTACAATGATATATTTCTACAAATTACATGTAATCATGCATAAATTAAAACAAAACATAGGCATAAAAGAAAATAAAGACTCACCAGGGTACTGAAAAAGTGACTGGACCAACACAAACATACGCGATAATAGCGGCGCCAACACTGGCGTCGTAATGGCTGCCGTCGATCTGGCGCGCTTTGCGACTAACTTCACTTCCAACATTCAAATTTTAAAAAGATTTGAATAACATTCAGTAATATTTGGCGGGATATTCGAATTTTAAATTAGCACAAAGGACTGATGGGTAAAAGTAATGACAAAGATTCTTATTTTTTTTTAATAGCTTTTTTTTAGATTCTGTTAATAAATATTTGAAATATCTATACAAAATATATTATACAATAAGTGTACAAAATTAGATTAACAATAAATACGGTACATTTTTTAATATAACCCCTTCATTAAGAGTTTTTGGGATTGTGACACGCCAGGGAACTGATGTTATGAGGATTTATTGTATTATTTTATAAATTAGCTTTAATAGTATGTAGTTGAAATTCAGTGGACACATAAATAGGACTTAAAAGGTTCATAATATACTGTCAATTAAAAAAAATAAGTAAACATTTCGTATTTATCGGCTGATGACAGCGAGTTGGACAACTTTTGTATATTCACCCAAATACGAGATAAACGTAGTCAGCGTTCAAAAATTTATAGATTGTCTAATAATTAAATACATTTTTTTTACATTTACAATTATTATTTGCTTTCAGCCTCAACCAACACCTCGGTTAGATTTCCAGGACAACTACTATCTGCCAATGCATGACCGATACACTGGCGCCATAACTTTTCTTGAATTCAGCTCCGATGGAAAGTGAGTAGCGTTATACGATCAAAGTAAATTTGCCTTACAATTTAAAGACTGTTGTATCTAATATAAATTTATTATCAAGGTACTTCTATACGTGTGGCTCTGATGGTAACATATTCTCTTTTGTAATAAACTTCGAAGAGCCGCTGTTATCTTCTCCAACCCTCCAAGCGCCTCCTGAATTACCAGTAAGTATTTTTTAATAAGTTTTTAAAAAAAGGCGTGTTTGTAGGTATGTATGTATGTATAAAAGTTAAATTGTATTACTAAGAATAGGTTGAATTGTCATAAAACCTAATTTGAAGATTTGTTTGTACTAATTTTGATGTAAAATAAATATGTACTAGACTATTTTTAAGGCTTACTTTATTAAAAAAAATGACTGCTGGTCGAGTGTGTTGTTACTCTGTTCAAAGAAAAATAATAAAACTTTCGCATCTTCATCTATACACGATTAAAATATAATTACCATAAAAAATTAAACTGCGTTATCAGTATCGACTACTGATACTATAGACCTAGGTTTAAGCGCAAAAAAAAACATGAACTAATTTATCCTTAAAAAACTTAAAAAATGGTCTATCTCAAATATTTACTACGACTTTACTATCTTATTGAATACGTAACTTACACATAGGTATGTATCGGTGCGCAATGACCCAATCCTGGCGCGTGCAAACATAAAACCCCCGCCGCCGCGCCCTTCCCCGCTGCGCCCCTCCCCCGCTGCTCCCTTCCCCCGCACTAGGGGTGTCCGTTTTGGAAAAACATCGATGTTTTTCTCGATTCGATAAATCAGAACTGTACATCGATGTCTTTCGATGTATCAGGTGTAAACAGCGATATTTTGTACGCATCGAGTACTTTTTTAGGGTTCCATACCCAAAGGGTATAACTACTTGTCAAGCCACGGTAGTAATTGCCAGTCAACATCCCTCATCAGTCCTGGTAGCAATTGCTACCATATTCAAATTACCGTGTGGCTTTAAATTACGATTTATTTTTGAGTTTTTATTTATCGTGAATAGGAAAGCGCTTGACCGCCATCACGCCTGATGGTAAGTGACGATGCGATCTAGGATGTAACGCGCTTGCCTAGAAGAAACCTATTCACTAGTGACTTGAAGATCCTAAATTGTATTTATCAGGCAAAGAGTTCCGCTCTTTAGCGGTACGTATTACAAAATTGGAACCAAAAATCTTAGTGCGACTCTTTGGTATATCAAACAAATAAAGCCAATTCGTAAGTCTGGTTGTACGATGAAAAAATGGGGACGGCGGAACAAGGCTGTGCAATTCTGCTGCACACCCTCGGAAATGTATCCTATAAAAAACGGATAGGCTAGCTAACTTCCGTCAATGTTCAAGGCCCTTCAGCTTATTATTAAAAAGTTCGTTATTGCCGATGAGTTTCTTCGCCTTCGACTCCAGCGTCTGGAGTTGATATTGGACGGAACCGTCCTAAAGATACACAGATCTTAATATTCTGTGGTGGATTCTGTATTAATCAGCTTTATGGTAGTATTTTTTGATTGGTCCTGGCTTAATTATTAAGCGAGAAATAGGCATTTTTATCTAAGAATCCGACATCGTTTTCATAATTCGCACTGTACTGGGACTGTTGAGAGGGGTAAGGCGCGGTAACGGACTGACAAGTGGAAAAATGGAACCCTATCACTAAGATTTCGCTGTCCGATTGTCACCAGCCTGTATCTCATGCCAGTCCACTATTGAATCATCAACTTTTCTTTTTTAATTAAACAAATAGGGAAAAAAATATTAGGCAGAATTTTAGTGGTTAAACTTGAGTTTTTATGAAATTCATTGGTAAGATTAAAAATACGTGTGTAAACAACAACTACGCCTCCAAGCCCTCAGATGGGATTTGAATTTATATCTTATAGAAATATTGCATTGTGAATGCAAAAAATTAAATTAAAAACATAATTATAGCTGGTTCCATCTTAATCGATTGTTAAATATTTGTAAAAAATATTCCTTTCGATGTTGAAGGTAGTTAGCATTCAACATTGGTGGAACGATACTAACTCATAGTAGAAGTTGGAATACGTTTGTAAAATTCGACACGTTTGCCAGCGTCTCGGTAGCTCAGCGGTCAGAGCAGTCACCCGGATAGCGAAAGGTCGTGGGTTCGTATCCCATCTGAGGGCTCAGAGGCGTAGTTGTTTTTTACACACGTATTTTATATCTTGTAGAAATATTGCATTGTGAATGCAAAAAACATCGATACATCGAGTATATCGAAAGCATTTCAAAACATTGGATCGATTCGATGAATCGCATTGTAAACATCGATGTTTTCAATGCATCGATGTATATCGAATATCCCTAACCCGCACCACTCTGCACGTGTATAATCCCGGCATTTTGAAATCACGTGACATGCGCAGTAGTAAATAATGTACCTAAACTTGCTACTGCGCATGTCACGTGATTTGATGACGTAAATGCCGGGAACATAACCATTTCTTTGACCTTGACCTAATTACTTAGTTACCACTCGTCAGTCGGCCTGTGCGCATACGCTTTTGTGATCGATCAGTTACACTCGTTAAGTACATAATAAAATCATGGCTTATCAGTTTACATCTCGTGAATATGTCATGATGGTTCGTGCTTATTTTTTGAGCGGTGAAAACGTGTCGGCGGCTTTACGGATGTACCGAGAGCTGTACCCGAATGCTCGACAGCCAAACTACAGTACAGTGTTAAGTGCTTATCAACGGCTCCTAGACCATGGCTCATTTTACGTGCCATCGCACGCGCAAGGAAGAGGGAGACCACCGATCTCTCAGAACTTGTATGATGACGTGGTGACGTACTTTGAGGAAGATCCACGAAGAAGCACCCATGATGCTGCTCGACGATTTGGTATTAATCAATATTCGGCTTGGAAGATAATAAACTCGGCTGGTATGCATCCGTACCATTATCGTAAAGTTCAAGAACTTACGACCGTTGACCGAGAGCCGAGGATTACTTTTTGTCGTTGGGTAATAAGTAATCCAAACGCCAACGTGCTTTTCTCCGACGAGTGCCTTTTCACCAGAATAGGATTGTTTAACCATCATAATGAACATTGGTGGTCATACAGGAATCCTATGCTCACGCGAGAGCATTCGTTTCAACATAGGTTTAGTGTAAACGTTTGGGCCGGCATATTGAACGATGAAATCATCGGTCCATATTTTATTGAGAGCCGACTCACGGGCGAAACCTATTTAAATCTACTCCGCACGATGGTTTCGACTATGTTGGATGACATTCCACTGGCGAACTTGAGAGGGTTGTGGTTTCAACAAGACGGTGCACCTCCACATTACCATCGTGCTGTGAGAGAGTACCTCACCGAAGAGTTCGGTGACCGATGGATCGGCCGCGGCGGCCCGGTGCCGTGGCCCGCGCGCTCACCAGACCTTACACCTTTAGACTTTTTCCTATGGAGTGAAATAAAGCGTAGAGTGTATGTAAGTGAACCTGACACTATTGAAGTGCTAAAACAGCGAATAATAGACGCTTTTAATGAAGTGAAAATGCAAAGAAACGTATTAATTTCTTTAAAAGGAAATTTGTTAAAACGGGCTCGTGTGTGTGTTGAAAATGGAGGAGGACACTTTGAACAATTAATGAAATATTTGTAAGACAGTGACTTTAATGTGAACAGGTAATGTACATAACAATAATCTTTTTACATATGCTAATTCTAACTCTGTTAATACGCCAAAATTACTCGTGAATAATTTAATGACCTATTTGCATTTTGGTTAAAAAAAATTTGTATGTTATTTTGTTAACTTAATACCTATCTAAACGTAATTTTGTCGGTTCTACGCCCAATAAAGTATGAAAGATAAGTTTGATTTATTAATTGAGTATTTACCTATCGGTGCTTTTTGGTTCTTGAGCGGGAGTGGGGCGGCTTGCTAGCATATATTCTACCTTATTGCCATGTACAGTAAGTTCATTTTCACTTGAGATGGTGTGATACGTTTTCATTGACGGAAGTTCATTGAATACAATGTATTGTGTCTGTAAATTTGGCGATATTTTCCGCAATTTTAAAAACTGAATAACTTTACTATTATTACTAAAAAAAAAAAATTCTTCGCATATTTATAATATTGATGCTTTCTTAAATTTGGCATTCCATTTTTTATGGTAATTATATTTTAATCGTGTATTATTATCCTTACTAATAATATTATAAATCGGAAAGTGAGTTTGTTTGTTTGTTTGTTTGTTTGTTTGTTCCGCTTTCACGCCGTAACTACTGAACCGATTGCTTTGAAATTTTGCAGACGTAAAGATAAAAGTCCGGATTAAATAATAGAGTACTTTTTATCCTGGAAAAAAATGATATTCCCGAGGAAAAACAAAAATATTGTTTGCTTGATGGATGGATTGTAGATGGCGCTGTGTGTCGTTTAAAACAACGTAAAATATTGCAAACGAATATAAACATGTAAATTTAGAAGCTAAATGATACGATAACGAATCCCCGAAAATGAGGAATTCCCGAGGGATGACGTACAATTAATTTTATCGTTTAAACTGTTTTTTTTACATCTACTTATATGTTGCAAACGAATATGAACATGTAAATTTTGAAGCGAAATGATACGATAATGAATCCCCGAAAATGAGGATTTCCCGAGGGATGACGTACAATTAATTTTATCGTCTAAATTGTTTTTTTTACATCTACTTATCCTGAAATCACTAAAGTCAACGAATTACTAATTGGTATAAGTATTAGTTACGTTATTTAGTTCTTGAGGTATGCGATAGATGGCGCTGGGTGTTTTTTAAAACATGGTAACGATGTGTTTTTTAAAATACATAAGAAGTGGAATGATAGCTTACGCTTTTTTAGTTCTTGAGGTATGCGATAGATGGAGCTGGGTGTTTTTTAAAACATAGTAACGATGTGTTTTTTAAAATACATAAGAAGTGGAATGATAGCTTACGCTATTTAGTTCTTGAGGTATGCGATATATGGCGCTGGGTGTTTTTTTAAAACATGGTAACGATGTGTTTTTTAAAATGCGTAAGAAGTGGAATGATAGCTTACGCTATTTAGTTCTAGAGGTATGCGAAAGATGGCGCTGGGTGTTTTTTAAAACGCGGTAACGAAGTGGTTTTTTAAGATACGTAAGAATTATATGAATTTTGTATTCAGCGTTACATCGCGCTTCTTAGATTTTTCCGTGGGAATGAGAAGTTTTCTTATAGTTGTGCTTTATACCGCAATATAACCGAATTCCACGCAGGCGAAGCCGCGGGCGGAAAGCTAGTAAATCTATAAAAAGTCCGTGTCTGTACATTGAATATATTACAGAATAAACAATTGACATGGAGTACTAGAAGGTAAACATGACCCAACCTTTATTATTTTTGCATGTTTGTCTAGCGATCTGTCTGTGCGCGCATCATGCTTAATTCATCAAATAAATTTTGGTATAGTTTACACAATTCAGTAGCTTGGGGTCCAACTTAAAATCCTAGTCATATTTCATCTCATTCGGGTAGGTACAGTCATAGATACAGCTTTACCTCTCCGTAATATTAACCTTTATACAATTAGTCGATATGGGCAATGATTTACTTTATCCCAAATATACCCTGCGTATTTTATGTATAACATAAGCTGGAAATACTTTGACGCGGTGAAGGTGGTAACAGTGTTAACTAGCTAAGACTCCAGTTTTATATTTACGTACTACAGCAATGTGTCAATATTTTATAGAAAATGCAAAAGGTGCGGGAGGTTAGCACTCTAGATGGAGAACTTATGTCACACGAACAGCTAAAGCAAAAAGAAGAGTACGACAAAATGATGGCAATCGCTAATGCTCATAAAAAACGAGTACGAGATCAGCTGATAGAACTTACTACTGAATACAATAAACTTATTAAAGCGTACGTTATTTTTTTTCATTTATTAATTAAGAATCCTTCCAACTGTATTCTCCTTAATAAAATAATATATTAAAGAGATTCAAAATTGTAATAATTTCTAATCTAATAATTTTCACACGTCGTCACACACAAGGGCGTCTCAAAAGGTGCCTTTCTTTATTGGAGACACCTTATCATCGTACACCACCCATAGACCACAAAATAAGCAGCAGCGTGTTCTTAATTATGGCCTTTTATGGCGTGAAGATTATGTCAATAATCCACCAATTTTTGGGGAATGTTTGTATACCTGCTCTCATACCAAAGAGAAAACGGTTAACAAATTTATTGTTGCGATAATAGTATAAATACGCATTTTTATATATTTTGACAGAAACCGTGTTCTGCCAGTATCACAACAGATCGACGTGACTCTAGATCAAAGACCATTGGCGGTGCAAGAAGCCGAATTAGACGAGGCTAAAGCTTTAACAAGGAGGAAGTTGGCACACCAGCTTGAGGCATCTGACTTGGGATTTTACAAAATGTATTCAAGAAATATTATACAATTGGACGTCTTCCCATTTACTTTAAAAGCCATCAGGTATGCATGCGAAATTATAATTATCTTAAGTATACAGAACCAAATGAACTTTATAAATTAGTTAATGTACTTAGTTTCTAAGATATATTTTATATGTAGTATAGAGATGGAACTACCAATACTTAAAATCTAAATCTAATCTTTTTAAACGTGGTTGGATTCTCAATCTCACTTTCTATAGTCAATCTATGTAAAATACTAACCAACAATTTCCTTCAAAAATATCCTGCATCGCATCATGAGGTCTTTGTTAGTTCGTAAGTCCCCCTATTATTTTGCAATCAGGGATCCAGAGGTTATGATTAGACCACTGCGACAGAAAAATCTTTCAAAGGCGTTCTACGATCAACTCGAAGAGGTATATCAGAAAATGGCAGAAGCAGCACTGCGAGGACGGTAAACAGAATTCTGAAACCTTTTTGACACCGCATTGTATAGGAATTACCTGTAACATAGATTTTCTTAGCTAAGTATTTATAGCTTGTTTAAGTTTGCCTATAAACTATTCTATAGCTATTAGAGGATGACATTGAAATATTAGAAATACTGCTTGGTTTTACTGAACCTATTATTTTTTAATTTTATTTTTGGATTTTATTGCTTATGCCCCTACAAATCGAATAGTTAATTATATCGTTAAACACTGAAAAGTTTATTTGTACCATATTGATTGCCAACTTATTGTACATGTTTGATTTCACGCTAACATTTAGAGATAAGAATTTACTGGAATTAGCAGAAATGGAGTTAAAGTAAGTATTTACGTAAAATATCAACTCTAACGACATAAACATCTCCCTGCTGTGAAGTATATGCATGTAACTATGTTAACGTTTAAACAGCTTCACTTACTGAATGCCGGACAAGCAAAATTATATTTCGATGCATTATCTTACGTTTTTATTAAAACGGAGGTCGGTAACCCTTTTAACGTTATTCCAACAGTTCTTCTTCGATTTCCAAACTTTTTGTTAGACTCAGTAACGCAGAGACAAGGTAAATAAAGAGATATACCTATATAAAATATAACCGTTTAAAAATATATCTTTAATAAATTGAGTAGATAGGAACGTACTCGATTAAAATGTTAAATCATTCCCTCCAGTAGAACCCCGTTCCTGAAAATGAAAATAAACGCGTTTAGTTATTTCTTTAAAATTAGTTCATTCTAATAAATAAATTATACGAATTATTTATAATTATTTTACAAAAAAGGCTTTCATAAAATTTATACCTTATACTTGTGCGTTTATATTATGAGCACTAATAAACTGCAAATGAAATTTAAAATGACAGCCGAGCAGAATCAACGACTCGTCGGGCGGCACTACACAAAAAATCGTGGGGTCCACCTCGTGTAGCTTCATTCCTATTGGGCTTACCACCTAACCCTCCACATCCACTGAAGAAGGCTTTAAGAAACTACCACCAGCGCTTAAATAGACATCATCTACAATTAATCGAGGTAAAACTGCTTTATAAATCAAGAAGCTTTTTAAGATATTCTTCTAATTTGTATTGATAAAAAGTGCTTAGTAAGTAGTGGTTAAAGTAGGTGATAACATTTCTGTAAAATCACTAACTCCGACAGACAACTCTCGGGAATAAAGGGCCTTTGCTCACGTCCATTTAGATCGTAATCGTACAGTAATAATTAATATGAAGCATGTTAAAAAATAATTCATGTTCCTTGCTAACAACCTCGAATTATTCTTCTTTTATAACTGACTCATCATCATCAGCCTAGTAGTGTTCCCACTGCTAGAGCACAGACCTTCCCATGGATGACAATATTTCTCTAGGCTGAGCGACCTTTGCCTGGGGACCGCGGTCCACAGGTTACCTACTTAAAAAATGAAATAATTTCAGTGGCAAGAACATTTGGCTCTAAAGCCCGATCCTAATGCGATGCCTCCTGGTGCCGCAGAAGCCCTAAAAGAAGCCGAAGCGACTATCGGCAACAGACTCCTTAAATCACAACCCGATTATGTAGCGCCTCCTGGACACAACACACAACTGCGTGTTTGCCTTACTAGAAAAGAGGTTTATCAAATTTTACATTTTGTATTATTGTTTGGCTGTAATCTTAACGGTATCTTTTGGTAGTCAACAAACATTAACAAATAAACAATTACAAGTAATAAGGATTTTAAAACCTAGTAGTTACAATCTGTATATGAAACTTATTCCGGACTGATATAAATAAGGCTACAATATTTTAGATCCATGACAATAAAAGAGCATTCAATGTGAAAGTGCTGGAGTTGCGTGAACATAAAGTGCGTTTGGTAGAGCACATGAAAAAAATTGGCGAAAGGTTGAACGAGATACGTGTTGAAATCCCACCGAAAATGGCGAGACCTGCGCCACCGATACCGTATATTGATGATGACCTGGAATTCCCAGAAAAAAACCTTGAGGTATGAAATTTATACAATACAATATATTGTTATTAAAACTATAACTGATTAAATGTTTCCGAAACTACAGGTGAAACCTGAAAAAGTAGTAATACCACAAAGGAGTCAAGCAAAGAAGGCATCATCAACTGATACAAAAAAACTTTCACTGTACCCGCAGGCGAGAATGCGTCAGCCAAAAGTATCGCGATTTGTTCCACTAGCAGGTAACAAATCTATTTTTTACTTTACTATGTTCTATAGGAAATATTAATATCAGCGCAATAAGATAACACCTGAAAGACCACTACAAACCTTAATTGCCTGGGAGATAACGCAACTGCTCAAATCGTTAGATCAATTTTATTGCTGGCATAAGTTATTCTGCAGGATATTACAGGAGTTTAGTGGCCATACTTTATGAGGCGCTCAAGCACCTCTGTCTAAATCGGACTATTTCATACGTGTTATCTACCTAAAGTCTTCGTCACAAGAAGCATATAAATAAATAAGAATATAAACAAATATATTTTCTTGAGTTACGTAGGGATAACTATGATTAAACCAAATCCAATACTATCACATCTGACTCCCAAAGACAAGTGGAAATCTTTCTATTGGATTGAACGCTTACGATAACTTTTGAATTAGAAAAAAATCACAATAGGATTAAGTTACGTGTTGCAAGCCTATGTCATTTGTAAATATTGATTTATAGAATGGAATTGAAGTTTGTTTGTTTTTTTCACAATTTTTGCCCACCATTGAATGAGAATCACAATTCTCATTCGAGTCTGTTTTCGCAGCTTAGGTTATTTTGATTGGTTTTATTGATTTTGTATTTTCGAAGTGAAAACTTCTTATGGCGCGTTGGGCACTTTTGTGGGTGAGCATTTTCAGCCGTTCTCGCGACAGATGAGATTTTACACAGATATACTCCGCGTGTATTCTTATAATATATGTATACTATACGCGCTCTTTGCATGCGCATTCGTTCGTGCTCTCGCGACAGACGAGATTACTTACCTATATGTATACTCAGAGTGTATAGGTATGCGAGAGCGCTGCGTGCTATACGCAGTCTTTGCATGGGCATTCGTTCGTGCCCTCGCGACAGACGAGATTGAGAGTTTTTTATATTTATTTTATAAATGAATATTAAACGGAAAATTTATTTATTTAAATATTTCATTTGACTTGTGTTTCTGCTATGGTATTGTACTAATGTTTCGAATATTGGTGATATATGTATTCCCCAATGCCATTCTAATGGACAAACAATAATAATGGCTGCCGTTTATATTTCACCAAAACAGTCTTTACAAGCAATACGAGAGTTCTTGTATTCAAATTTATTCATTTATTCTAAAGCTGCTTCCGCACTATTTATGATGAAAATTAATAGATTTGATCATTATCCTATGATTTTGAGTGGAGATTTCAACATAAACTTTGAAGATGTCAAAAATCAATCATTAATTGAATTTTTATATGAAAAATTTGATTTAACGATGTCCAATGATCGGAATCTTAGCACAACAAAATACAAATCTATTATTGATGCAGTATTCACAAGATATATAAATAGATTTAAATCAAAATTGTTCATTTCATACTTTAGTTACCATAGACCTATTGTTTCAGTTTGTGAAAAAGTGATGAAAATCCTGATAATAATGATGAAAATGCTGATAATGATGATGTAAGAGTTGTTGAAATTATGGATGAGAATTGATAAATTTTGTATTTACTATTTACTAATATTTACTCATTTAAATAAAACCACTTCCTTCGAATATAGTTTCTATATTATTATATTATACTTCGTGTCCATTCAAAAAGTGCCCAAAAACATTGCTTTGATAAACTTGATTTTTTATGTACAATTTCTCATGTCGCGAGTGCACCTAAAAATGCTCACCCAAAAAAGTGCCCAACGCGCCATAAGTTCAAGTTTTCACTTCTGCCTGCACTCCCGGAGTGCAACCCCCATTTTTTTTTGTTTTAACTTTATTTAAATATATGTAATGTAAGTAATCATTGTTTTGTAGTTTTTCGATTTCATCATATTTTCATGTTAAAACTGTTTATGAACTGGTAATGTATAACTTCTAAGTTCATTAATTCAAATTTATATCGATAATCATTTTCCATAGATACTCGTCCACTTGCGGCATCTTGGGAAATTTTGAGGCAAAGACAAGACCAAGAATCAACGCCAATGGAGATAGAAATTCGTGAGAGGCGTATTCAAAGGTTTGAAAATTGAATTAGCATTTTTGGCTTTTGGCACATTATAAATCACATCGTGATGTTATAATATTTTGGTGTCCCTCCCTTCGGCCAAATAATTTTTCGTGAAATTCACTTCCCAAAAAACGATAAGTTTTTTCATTTTCCAAATGAACCTTTAGCAACTGTACATTTCGCAAGTAATTCATTTGGTCCAATTATTATTTGGAAAAATTTACTTAGTCAAGTTTTATAAAGACAAATGTTAATATAGCAAATGTATTTGGAAAATATTATATTCCAAAAAATATTTGCTGAAATTGTCACTTTACATACTTAGGTACTCAAATCAAAACGTAGGCAAATGTTTTTTTACTAATACAGGAATTTCGAATATAAGTTAAACAAACAGATTACAAAAAATAGTATGAATTTAATGATATCATCTGGATTAGGTTAGGTTAGAACAGTGACCATTAAGGCACGAAGGAGAGCGAAGCGAGCGAAATGAGAACGGCCGCCGAGAGCTAGATAGTCTCTATTGTTAATGAATCATTTGGAAATTTCGATAAAAATAAAATATGATAAAATAGCGTAAGTAGTACTAAATAAAACATTTGATTAAATAATATTTGGTTAAATGAACATGATCAAACAATTATTTGATAAACAATAATATACCAAAAAAGAGATTTTCTAACTTAACATTTGCAATAAGTTGTTTTAACAAACGTTTTTTTTTGCCAAATGAAAATTTGCCTACAATAATTTGAGATGTGATATTCTGGGAAACGTTATTTGGCCAAACATTAGTAATCCTATTGTTTTACAAGACTAAGACGTAATTACGTCTTATTATTACTTAAAATAACTTATTCGTTTAATTAAACATATTTTAAATATTGCATATTTCTTTTTTTTCAAGGCACTTATATGAACAGAACATATTACTCGGTGATGCTGAAATAGCTGTTCAAAAATTCGATTCCCGCCTGAAACAATTACAACGAGAAAGAATTCGTGTCCAAGTAAACTTTTTGGTTATCTAATTTAGTTATGTTATAAAAATTTGATTCATACTTATCACAATATTAAAAAATATTTGGAATTTATACTTACTGATAATGCTTTAATTAAATCCAGGAAAAGAACCTGTTGTTAGAGCTTCATCTCTACCAATTGCATAGAGAGATGAATGTTTTAAATCGTTTTGAAGCCCATGAAGATAGATTAGCGGAACGTGTATATGCGAAACTAATGCAGGTATGTGTTTATTCACATTAATGTATATGCTTTTAAAGTTTTACAAACATTGGGAAATTAATTATAATCGCAAGTTAATTATAATCATACTAAAGTAGTCGGTGTTTTTCTTAGATTCTATGATCTAGATATTCCTAATCATTCTAAGATCCGACGTATCATAGGACTCTTTTGTATTTGTGCAGTGAAAAAAGGGTGATAAACTCCATGTGTTGGACTTAAAATTCGCTTAAAGAAACTTTACATTTAGATACATGTAGATTAATGTGATGTTGACTGTACGCGTATCGTACTAAAAGTTTTTTGTATCCTATTAACGAACTGGTGCGCAAGAGCTTATTACTTCAAAAAATCCGTTTGTGAAATGGACATGAACTAAATAAGCAATCAAGAAGAAATGTTCAGATAAGTTCCGCTACAATGTTAGTAACAAAATTGAAACTCTATCAAGCCAGTTTTGAAACTTACACTCTTTATGATCATTTGACTCTTATAATTAAAATACATATTATTAATAATTATATTAATACATATTTAGTGATACATTTAAGGAAATAGCATTCAAAAAGGTAGTGATAGTAAGAAATTTAGTGATTAGGCTACAAGTGGAATTTATATAAACCAAAGGAAATTATTTAAACTTTATGTTTTAAGACATAAATTCATGCCAACTCTATTGAATATGTTAAAAAGAATGATATAATATTTCAAAAGTATGTTTTCATGTTACCTCAATGTACACAATTATTAACATTAAATTATCTGATAACAATCTCAAGACTATTGGAACCTAATAAATAAAAAAAACATTAATCTCACTTTTGTATTTTTTTACTGGAAATTTGAACATTTTTTTTTTTCATAAATACCATTAGAAACTACAAGAACCATGTTTTTCTTGTCCTAATGTTGCTGTTGCTCTCTTAGAATCGAATGTTTAATTGTAAGTTTGAAAAAAATAATATTATAAAGAAGTAAAGTTTGTGTGTTTGTATATTTGTTAAATTGTAAGGGGTAATCTCGGGATCTACTGAACCGATTTTAAAAATTCCTCCTCCAATAGAAAGGCACATTATTGCTGAGTGTCATAGGCTATATTGAATGCCAGAAAAAAATTAAAGAATTTTGTCCACCCGTGCGAAGCCGGGACGGGCCGCTAGTATATTATATATTAAAGCCTTAAAATCGATTAAAATAAAATATAGAATATTGAAGACGTATATCAGCAAATATTATTAAATCGATAAAACCGATATTATTTCTTCTTACTCAACTTTTATTTTTGATATTGTGTTGGCGAAAGGATTTTCCTAAACTTAATAAAATACACCAAATTCATTCCGTTTTTTCAAAACTATTAGCATTAGGTACTTTTGTACCTAATCAAAGATATAGTGGAAGAAAAACGCTGATATTATTGTGATGATAGATCAATATTGCTTTGATTATGCATGAGTACAATGCACAAGTATTGTAAATGTGATAACTGAGCTGACCAGGTTCTTACGACCTTTCTTCTTGCCAATTAAAAGTCATCCTAAATGGGTGATAGGTAAAAAAACTATTGATATACAGTGCATTAGAATAAACTTTATTTTCATTTCCTTTACATTCCACCATAGGAAATAATAGATTTACAGACGGAAATTATTTACTAATTAAAGGTACGAGGCATACAAGAACAAATCGTAGACTGTGAGCACCGTATAGAGGAGCACAAAGCAGAGAAGGCAACCCTCGACCAAGCGTGCCAGGAACTGCAGCGGCAATTTAAAAAACTTGTGCAAGATAACAAGTTCGCGGATTTTCTGCGACGCATATTCAAGAAGAAATATCGCCCGCCACGTGATCACCAAGATGATGGTAATTAGCTAGTTTTTACATCTTTTGGAATTATAGAAAAGATAACTACTTGACTAATTGATATTGCTATAATTCAATCATTTCTTTCTGTTCTGCAATTACTTTTTATTATCTGACTGCATCTACATATAATATAATAGCGAAGGGTCACTCAATCATTCATCACGAAATCTCAGAACCTACATATGCTAAGAGTCTCATGTTTAGGAGTTCCTTTTAAGACGAAGGTGCTCATTAAGACTGGATTTTGCTAAATATAACCCCTAAGCGGAGTGCTACAGTTTGTATGAAACTTCTATACTTTTGATAGTAGAGCTTCCAAATTATTAGAAAATGTTCATGTATGTACGGATGTTTAATTTTTTTATGTATGTTCGGGCATAACTATAGGTAGATTATCCTGATACGATGTACAATTGCCATTAGATCGGGTCGGCAATTTTCTCATATTGGCACACATCTAAATATTCACACGAACGAAGTCGCGGGTAATAGCTTAATGTATAATGTATATTCCTAAATGCAAGTAAACCTGTGTTGATCGATCATATCTCGCGAACCGAACATTACGAGCGAAATCGACTCGCAATGATCCGATCAAATGATCGAATGAGTTTTAAAAGTTTCATTTGATTTTCGTGGTCGCGTGGATCTTGCTTGATATGAGAACCGAAACAAATGCAGATTCGATTTTCGACTTGCGGGTCTAGTCTAGGATCGAGCACATTTCAGTTTCGGCTGTTTGTTGCGAACGTAATTTTTTTAAGTTATAAAAAATGTAGGCACATATTATAATGAAGGTTTTCTGGTTATTTAAGATTATATCATAACCGGATTCCGGTCCGAAATAAATTTATTTTATTTTTATAACATTTATTTGCAATGTTAATCCGAACTTTAATCAAATGTTTTTTCGTATCGTACTTTTGTATTGTGTAGCACGGTCGGGTCGGCTCGGCAGAGGCACATAGCATAGAGTACGCAATGTAAGCGACTCACTCAACATCGATCTCATTGATCGAATCTTCTAGTGATTGACCTGATTAGTCTTGAAAGAATCGCGATCGACTCAGGTCTAAATGCAAGGTGTACTTAGTGTTGCCAGGGGTCCGGATAAAGCTGGACACATTAAGGCTTTTTGTTTGTGTGTGCAGTATCCGGCCTGTGTCGGGCTATTTAATTTTACCGTTTTTTACATATGTCATGTGTTGGTTGCCGTTTCTTGAGATTATTTCAACAGAACGCCATTACATATCAGGGAAACGATTGATATTGCCAAACAGAAATTGCAAACGTAATGACGGGTTTAAATTGTCAAGTGTCTGGAATCCAGTAATCCGTTTCTGTTAAATCGACAAAACACTAAAAAGTGTCCTTTCACCATCTGATATTGTTAGTACCGTGTGTCGTGAACAGTTTCGAGTAATTTACAAACCGAGGTACCGGTATCGGTACCGGAATACGACGGAGGGCAGGCCTACATAACACCCACCCGCTAAAAATTCAGTTCTTTCATGACGATGGCGCATGCAACTGCGACGAAATATCGGAGCCTCAAAAATAAAAAACAAGGGTAACAAGCCCTTTTTTATTATTATTGATATAAGTGACCATGAGATATTAAAATAATATATTTGCTTTTTTTCGGAAAATCTATGTTAGTGAGTAGCACCAGAACCAGGGTTTTAGTCGAAATCTACCCAAATATAGTGATTTGTTTATTATAACAAGTTTGTTTATTATAACAACAATATTATAACCTCCTTAATACTTGTTACGCATGCCTAGTATATGCAATTCGTCGTGTAGGCATCGCCCCCGATTCCGCAACACAACAACCGAATGCACGAGCCGCTGACACCGCGCAACGTGACCAGGCGGCTGACGTCGTTCACCGCATCGTGGTTATTTTGATTGTATTCTTGTACCTACCATCGGTCGAGTATCATTCATATTTTATTGTAATTTTAATTATAAGTTTTTATTAAATAAAATTGATTTTTTTTGGACCTTCCGCTGCGAAGTAACTTAATTGGCGCAGTCGGTAGGATACCCGCGGGCTGGATCGGGTATTTAAGGGTAAATTCACCACAAACTCATCCCCAAGCCGCCCGAGTGGCTATCGCGTCGCGTTTCGGGTATCACGAATCTACATCAAGAACTGGCAGCAGAAGGGAATCAAGACATAGATTCATCCAAGAAAAAAAGATACCAGAATATGTTGTAAGTACCTTGAATCTTTCAAGTACCAATTTCCTTTATTACCTAGAAATTTTCCTTATATCTTATATATATCAATCGTAACTTATCTTAATAACCTTTTTTTTATCTTTCTCTTTGTAAGTGTTAGTATAATCCTTCAAAATTTTTCATCCAAGAGCCTCGCGAGTTAAGAAAAGCAGTAGGGGTAGAGATAATTGTATGGACGAAAGTAGGCAATTAGATTCGATTGACATAATTGAAGAACCGACTCCGACCATGGCTAGTGACGCACTTGACATGATTTTTAAATCCCTTAGGTTGGTGCCCGAGTTTGACGGGAACCCACACGTTCTTACGCGTTTTATTAATATATGTGATCAATTAGTTATCTCTCATTTTAAAACGACTGTAGGGAACGAGTTAAACAATTTAGCCCTTATTAACGGCATATTAAATAAAGTGACAGGCCCCGCGGCCCGACTTATAAATTCAAACGGTATCCCAGAGACTTGGGATGGGATACGCAGTGCTCTGATAAATAATTTCGCTGATCATCGCGACGAAACAGCGCTGTACAATGACTTGTCGATGTTAACCCAGGGTTCTAGCACCCCACAGGAATTCTATGAGCGGTGCCAGAATCTTTACAGTACTATAATGACTTATGTATCCCTTCACGAGACAGTGCGTAGTACAATAGATGCTAAGCGCGACTTATATAGAAAACTAACCCTACAAGCATACCTACGGGGCTTAAAGGATCCCTTAGGTTGCCGTATTAGGTGCATGCGCCCCGCGAGTGTCGAGCAGGCTCTTGAATTTGTACAGGAGGAACTAAATACCCTTTATATGCAGCAACGCAATGAAGGGCCTAGTCGAAAAGAATATCAACCTCAGTTGCCTCCAAGTAATAATTTTAACCTACCATTAAATAACTTTTCTCAGCGGATGCCTATCCTTAACATGCTTGGTCCATCTAGACAAAATGTAGTTAATGTGCCTGGACCGTCCAAGCCTTTGGCTATGCAGTACCAACTTAATCAAGGTTGGAAACCTAATTGGCAACAACCACCCCGAGGGCCAACCCGAACTCAGCAGATGTTCCGGGCGCCTCCACCAAATTACAACCCCCAAAGCAACGTTTTTAGGATGCCTAATAGGAATCAACCGCAACAGTCTTTTAGATTCGGTGCACCGCGCCCTATGAGTGGAGTTGCTCCTTTCGTAACAAAGCCGCTACCCCCCTCGGGACATGACTGGAATAAATTCGGAAACCCACCACCAAGTAATTATTTCAAATCACGCGAAATAAACTTCAATGATTTTTATTACGACAACCCTTACTATGACTATGACTATAATCAAGTTGACTACTACAATAATGACTATAGTAATTATGATCAGTACTATGATTGCGGTTATGTTGAGGAGCAGTCATGGTGCGAGGACACTTCAGTTGAGGAGGTAGACCAAAAGGCTCCCTCATCTGAGGATCAGAATTTTCAGAAAGTTTCCAAATCCGACATACAAAAATAGAAGTTAATTTCCACATTCAAAGACAACTTGGCTATATCCAGATAAAAAACCCTCCGCTTAAATTTCTTATTGATACGGGAGCTAACCAATCGTTTATTAGCCCCCAGGCCGTAGAAAAATATTTTAGTCATATCCAGTTAAACTATGAACCATTTCAAGTAACTAATATTCATGCTACTAGTAAAAACGATTATTCAATAACCTTGCCTATTTTTCCAGAGTTCAAGGAATCGGGAGACATTACTTTGTTCGTTTACGATTTTCACAATTACTTTGATGGGTTATTAGGCTTCGATTTACTTGACGCGTGGAAATCCAATATCGATTTAAGAAATAAACTTCTTATTACACGTAAAACATCCATTCCGATAGAAATGTATGATTCGCGTAATGCCAACTTATATGAGGAGATAATTCCGGCTAACAGTTCCAAATTAATTCGGTTGCCTATAAATAGTCGTGACGGTGAAGTATTGGTAGATAATCAGGTTATATGTAACTGTTTAATTTCAGAATGTTTGACTCAAGTTAAGAATAATAGGGGTTGGGTCCAAATTACTAACGATTCTCCTAATGACATTATATTTTCCATGGACCGCCCAGTATCAGCTGAATTGTTTAATATAGAATATGATAGTACTGAAATTTTATCCGATCGAGTTAGCGAAGTTTTATCTCGCCTTCGCACAGAACATTTAAATGCGGAAGAGCTAGCAAATTTACGAAATATTTGTGCGAATTACGCCGATGTGTTTTACCTTGAGGATGAACCATTAACATTCACCAACAAGATAAAACATAAAATAAGAACTACGGATGAAATTCCAGTACACACGAAAAGTTATCGCTATCCTTACGTCCACCGACAAGAAGTCCGAGATCAGATAGAAAAGATGCTTAATCAAAATATAATTAGACCTTCGGAATCTGCATGGAGCTCGCCTATCTGGGTCGTCCCCAAAAAGGCTGACGCGTCCGGCAAGGTCAAATGGCGTCTTGTGGTGGATTTCAGGAAAGTTAACGAGAAAACGATTGACGACAAATATCCTATCCCGAACATTACTGATGTACTGGATAAGTTAGGTAAATGTCAGTATTTTACTACTCTTGATTTGGCCAGTGGATTCTACCAAGTCGAGATGGATCCAACAGACATTCCTAAGACCGCGTTTAACGTAGAAAACGGGCATTACGAATTTCTAAGAATGCCGATGGGTCTTAAGAATTCTCCATCAACCTTTCAAAGGGTGATGGACAATGTCTTAAGAGGCCTTCAGAATGAAGTCTGTTTGGTTTATCTCGATGATATTATCGTGTTCAGCACCTCCCTACAGGAACATATTATAAATCTAGAAAAAGTATTCAAAAAACTACGCGAATCCAACTTTAAAATACAGATGGATAAATCTGAATTTTTAAAGTTGGAAACCGAATTTCTAGGTCATGTGATTTGTAAAGATGGCGTGAAACCTAATCCCGGTAAGATAGCAGCCATCGAAAAATATCCACTGCCCAAAACGACTACAGAAATCAAACGTTTTCTCGGCTTATTGGGATATTACCGAAAATTTATCCCAAATTTCGCTAAACTAACCAAGCCACTAACACAATGCTTAAAAAAGGGTTCCAAAATTACTCTCGGTCAAAATTACATTAGTTGTTTCGAACATTGTAAAACATTATTAACAAATGACCCGATACTTCAATACCCGGACTTCTCTAAAGAATTTTTATTAACAACCGATGCTTCAAACGTAGCGATAGGTGCAGTTTTATCTCAGGGAATTGTGGGCTCGGACAAACCTATCGCTTACGCCTCACGCACATTAAATTCAAGCGAACTTAATTACAGTACCATTGAGAAGGAGCTTTTAGCAATCGTATGGGCAACAAAATATTTTAGACCCTATCTTTTTGGCCGCAAATTTAAAATCATAACCGACCACAAGCCTTTACAATGGATAATGAATTTAAAAGAACCCAACTCGCGTTTGACAAGGTGGCGGTTGAAATTAAGCGAATACGATTTTACGATACTTTATAAGCAAGGTAAATCTAACACTAACGCGGATGCCTTGTCACGAGTTGAAATTAATAACAACGAAATAAGTTCGATTATAGTTAACCCTACGGAAAAAGCTCCCTCTCTTGATGCTTCCAGAACCATCACAGCTCCGGAGCTTGATGATTCTAGAACCATTACAGTACACACTGATGAAGAGAACCCTATTCTAGAGGTACCCATTACGGATGATCCCTTGAACAAATTTACTAAACAATTAATATTGAATGTAGTAGGCGACATCAAAGGACGTCCCGTAGTGACTAAGCCGTTCGAGACGCATACGCGTATATCTATTCAACTATCCCAATCAAATCTAGACGAAGATGTTATTAACGCCATCAAGGAATATGTTCATCCCAAGATTAAGACAGGAATCTTTATACATCCTTCCGAAGCTATGTATGCGATAGTCCCTATAATACAGAAAACCTTTAAAAATTCCGCTATGAATCTTATGATAGCTAAACGTGAACTAGAAAACGTGAGAGAGTATCTAAGACAGCAGGATATTATCAATAAATATCACGATGGTAAGACCAACCATCGCGGTATCAATGAAACCTATCTAACATTGTCGCATAAATACTATTGGCCGAAAATGCGCGAGCACATAGTCAAATTTATTAACGAATGTACTGTTTGCGGTCAGGCTAAGTACGACCGCAACCCAATAAATCAACAGTATCGTATAGTTCCCCCGGCAAATAAACCATTTGAATTAGTTCATTTAGATCTTTTAACAATTCAAAGCGAGAAATTCTTAACTATAGTTGATGCCTTTTCTAAGTACGCACAGGCCTACTACCTGAGAGACGGGACAGCTGTAAGCGTAGTACAAGCGTTACTTAAGTATTGTACTCACCATTCTATACCAATCACTCTAGTTACAGATAATGGCACAGAATTTAATAATCAGTTATTCAGTGAATTTACGAGATTGCATAAGATACAGCATCACCGTGTTGCACCTCATGCCCCGAATGAAAACGGCATCGTTGAAAGGTTTCATTCAACTGTCTTAGAACATCTGCGTGTCCTAAAGATCGACAAAAAATCGGAATCCGTCATAAATCTCATGCCATACGCTATACTTGGATATAATAGCAGCATACATAGTTTCACTAAATGTAGGCCAATTGAAGTAATTACAGGTCACTTCGATCCCCGCGACCCCTTTGATATTGATTTATCAGTCCACCTTTTGCAACAATATATTACTAATCATCGCGAAAAAATGAGTAAAGTATATAGCATTATCCATAATTCTGGTACTTCATATCGCAAAGAAATAACCCAGTTACGAAATAAAGATCGCGAGCCGGAAATAGAGTATACACCCGAGCAGCAAGTTTTTGTAAAGAATCCTTTTGCATCTCGCCAAAAACTTGCTCCTCGCTATACAAAGGATGTTGTCATGGCAGATCTTCCTATTCATATTTACACTAGGAAGAAACGTGGACCTGTCGCTAAATCACGATTAAAGAGGGTACCTAAAAGCGCCCAACTGTTGCAGGATCATCTTGGCCTTACAACTCGTCCTTCAACCAGCCCTAATGCAGGAGATAAAACTTGATAATCTGGATGACGGACCTGGCGTGTTACCTTTTAAGTTGGGCCCCGCTAATATAATCTCCAACTACCATTCATTCCTACAATATGTTAACTTTGATGACCTTCAGAGCAAAATTAATAGCCTAAACAATCAATTAACCGGTATTAGCCCCGACCTTGATAACAGTACATCTTCCTTATTTGAACCTCATGTTTCTTACTTAAAAAGCAAACTCAAAACTCTATCTACTCAATTACAAACGTTCGAAAATAACCGCGTCAAAAGGGGGCTTATAGATGGCCTGGGTTCCGCTATAAAGAGTATAACAGGCAACCTTGATCATACGGATGCTTTACATTATAATAACGCTATAAAAAATATACAGAGTAAAGAAAACGCGATAGTTTCTGAATTAAATAACCATGTTAGTATAACTAAGGAGTGGACAACTCAATATTCGAAAATTATTGATAATATAGTTTTAAACCAAAATAAAATTGAATCTATAGTTGCTAAAATAAGAAATAGTGTAGCTACAAATGACTACGATTTAATCAAATATGCCCATTTAGCTCAAGTATTCCTCATCTTAAGCGATAACGTAGATTTAGTATCTTTAGAAATAACTAAACTAGAAAATAACTTAGCTTTTATTAGAACCTCGACTATGCATCATTCTATCATTAGCCCAGACTTGATTCGAGACATATTAATTAAGATGAAAACTTTATATGGCAAGGACATTATCATAGATTTAGATACGCGGGAGTACTATGACATTATTAAGTTAGGATCATATTACACAGACAATAGCATCGTTATAGTATATAAATTTCCTGTCATTTTACCCCAATCATATAAGCTCTATAAATTGTCCATTGTTCCCAATAAACATCATGAAATATTAACCCCATCATCCCCATTCCTTGCTATCCACTCGAAAGATTTCAAGTACATAGAGGCAGAATGCCCGAAGACGAGCAAAGGGTATCTATGTGAAGAGATGCGGAATCTGCGGAGTAGAACATCCCCGGACTGCATTCACCAGCTGATCGTCACCCAACAAAGGAGTACGGTATGTCGTCCGATTACTGTCCAGTTGGAGAATCCAGCCTTCGAGGAACTTGATGACAGGCACTACACAGTCAGCTTCCCGAAGCCAACCAAGGTTCACTTATCATGCGGACAAGATCTGCACCAGACACTTCAGGGTAGTTACCTCCTCACCCTACCACACAAATGCTTCATTGAAACACCGGAGTTCCTGATTACGAATACCAAGGATCGCCTTAAGGGCCAAGCTATGAAGATCATGGACCTACCAAAATCCAACAGCGTCTTAACAACTAAGGCATTACCATTTAAACTTACTTCAATAAACTTAGATCATCTTCACGCAACAAGCTCTAAGATAGCGATGCAGAATCCAATGCAACCGGTCACACTCACCGACTACAGCCTATATCACACCACTATTCCGATGTACATATTACTATTCGGTGCATGTGTTCTAATAACAGTTGCGATAATATATCGCAAATACATAAATCGGAAAAGGGACAAGCCAGATGAATCTTCCGAGACTCAACATCAGCTTCCAAGAATCTATGCTGTCCCCATCGCTTCGAGATCATCATCCGTCGCTACGCAGCTTCCAGCTCAATTTACGACAAAAGTCTTCAATACTCGCTGCACTACGGGGGGAGGTGTTACGCATGCCTAGTATATGCAATTCGTCGTGTAGGCATCGCCCCCGATTCCGCAACACAACAACCGAATGCACGAGCCGCTGACACCGCGCAACGTGACCAGGCGGCTGACGTCGTTCACCGCATCGTGGTTATTTTGATTGTATTCTTGTACCTACCATCGGTCGAGTATCATTCATATTTTATTGTAATTTTAATTATAAGTTTTTATTAAATAAAATTGATTTTTTTTGGACCTTCCGCTGCGAAGTAACTTAATTTACTTAACCCCTTTCTTACCACAATAGATAGAATTTTCAAATATCCTATGGGGCTGTCCATTAATCACGTGAGGCTCGGAAGGGAGGGGGGAGGGGTCCATAAAAATCACGAAATATAAGGGGGGAGGGGGGTGTAGTAATACATCACGTGTATTTATTTTTTCGGCAAACGCGCTATACTGAACCAAAAAGTGGCGTTATGTGTAAAAAATGCCAAAAAAACATCACGTCAAGAGACGGCCCCTATGATTAATATATACCTTCTCCCTATGAGTAGAGTCATCAGAAGAAGAATCGTCATCATCGTCTAGCGAGGAAGAGGAAGAAGGAAGCATAGATAGCCGTGATATCGGTCCTATCCGCTTAGACCCTAACATATGTCCTGAAGGCTGCGACCCCGAAATTTACAACAAAACCTACGATCTTAGGAACACAAGGTTCAAATTCTTTTCCCTTAAATTAATGATCAACTATTGATTGCAAATGCTTATAAATATATGACTTGTTAATTGTCACGGGTTTGTTAGCGAGATATACTCCAAAGATCGGATTCTCGTAAAGGTAACTAATTATTTTTCAACCAGATCTGTATTATAAGATTATTAACTACTTGTTGTATGGTATCTCCCCTAGACACACTCATGAGCAGCAAATGTTAGAACAAGACCGCCTTGTGGAGTTATTGCGAAAAGATATCGATGCTCATAATAAAGTCAAACGCAAGCTTTCTGTGCAGTTGGACCAAAGAAAAAATGAACTGAGGGAATTTATGGTAACATTTTAACTTTGAAGTAGTTGCTTAATGAATTTACAGAAAATATTTACTAACATAATTGAATTAATCGTTTCCTTTGTGCATTGGTTTTTTTTGCGACCACTATGGCATAATATTTGTATATCAAATCAAAATGTTAACTATTTACCTTTTCTTACTTTTAGATGGAAAAACAGAGCTGCATGAATGATGTGACGCAAGTAGTAGTTCTGCGATACGATCAAATTCGAGCGTCAGCCTTACGAGGGTGTACTGGCCCTCAGGGCTTGTCCAAAACAGTGGTTTTTCCCGAACAGATGCTAGCTCGATTGCGACGACGTGTGCTAGAGTTGCAAGACGAGATTAAGCAACAAAAACAAAGGCAAAAGTAAGTTCTATGAAGTGTTTACATTCTAAATCCCAATCTTAGTAAGTCGGACATGAATAACAATATGATTTAACCATTAAAATTATGAGACAAATTCTGCTATTAATTATAATAGAATTTTATTTAGTGATATGTAGTGTAGTGATTTATCATATAATTTACAAAGTAATTCTAAAATCGAAAAATATTTGAGGAATCTTTGGGTGCATTTACGTCACTGAAAAAAAGACTCAGAGAAGACTCCCTCTTAGGAAGGGTCTGAGTTTGACAAAGACAGAGTGGCAATAGATTCCACACAAAATATTTCCGCCCAGGTTGGTGTTACCTATTTATTAACGAACTATAAAAATTTGTTGTGATACCATTAAAACCTTTTTTAAATATTAAGTTTTTACACATCCGCGCCTGTCGACATTTAAATACAACAATGCTCATATTCACATCCCAATATTTTAATCGGGCACTTTTCTTACTATCAAATTTACTCAAATAAAATTGTTTATATTATTTTCCGTCTTAATTAGTTATTCTGTTAGGTATATCTACGATTACTACTGATTCTAACACCAGTTCGAAAAGTGGAAGGCCCTTCCGAGAAGAACGGACGAAAAAAATATGCACAGGAGGACCGAATCCCATCTTATATTTATTATTTACAAAAAGAATTGGTCGATATATTCACAAATGTTACAGATACAAACCAAAGCCTAACAAGAATAAACTATGATTTCTGACTACGGGTTAAGTAGCAGCATTATTTTATCCTTTTTGACTGCTTATTGACAAAACTCAGTTGTCAATGCGGCCGGAGGGAATATTTGTCATTCGTTTCGAATAAACCACTTTTAGTGATGATGAGTTTTCATGGAACGTTCCTGATAAAACAAAACTTTTTGCTACACAACAAATAGATGTTTCGAGGTTTGGACACATGTGTCTGAACATCGGTACATATGTCTCTATTGCTTTTGTTTTTATCAGGATAAACCGAACTCACTTGTTCCGTATGAACATTGACCTACGTGCCATGGAAGCAGAGGCGGAAGATTTACGCGCAAAAATGCGCGATGTGCTCACACGAAAGCTGGGTCGTCCACGTCGTGTGGACCGCACGCTCGACGACTTGCTACGGCAGATGGCTCGCCGGCACAAGTTCACTACAACACTAGATAGTCTTCCACAAATATTCGTACAGCTTCGTCAATGGAGGGTATGACAAAGAGACACATAACAAACACAAAACTGAATAATCTACCTCATTCATATATCATTTTCAATGATTGGAATAGGTAGTGCAATTTAGTCTGAATGACCTTAAACTTTGTATTAATATGAATAAGTTTGGATTTTCGAGATTTTATGATTTATTATGATCAAATGTTTTCTCCGGGCTAAGTAAATAGATTTAGTTAATTGCGTTACTAGCAGTACATTAAAGAAAGGAAATAAACATATACGGCAAATAATTACTAATTTTGTGCCAAGATTCCTTTTAAATTTCATTGATTATATAGTCGAAAGCAGACGAAATTGAGTCGGTAGCTGGAAAAGGATGGCTAGACCTAGCTAAAGACAGAGAGACCTGGCATTCTTTGGAGGAGGCTTTTACCCATAGGGGGTCCTCACAGTATAATTAATTCGCATCCAATTGAATTTCATTGTTTTTTGGTTTGCTAATTTATTTAAATGCATAAGTTGTAATTCTATTGCTGTATCCATACTGTAAGGAACTAAATAAAGCTTTATTATTATTATTATTATTATTATTATATAGTACCTTTCTAAGTATATAATACGTAGCGGCCTAACTAATATGCTAAGATCACAATAGCATTGAAACGAATTAGTCTTTATTATATGTAAAAAATCATTATCATAAATATGCGTCTTTATACAAGTGGTACTTGGTAACACTTTAAAGTATTTAGAAATACTACATACAAAATACTTCTTAATACTATTTTCATAAAGCAATAACAACATATTTTTTTATAAAATAGTTGTTATTTAGTGAGTTATCCCGCTTATGCTTTGCGTATATTGATACTACAAAGCAATGCCCAGTTGCATAGTACAATAAAAAGAAAAAACAACACTTTCTAAATATCATGTTGTCTCTTTCTCTCGCACATATAAACAATTAGTTTTAAAGATGTTATTTACAATCGCTCCAGTAAATACTGCATTTACCTGGTAAGTTTAAATAATTAGAGCGTAGCGTTGACTGACGTCAATTTAAATCAACTTTAAGTACATTTGTTTTGAGTACATGCCCAAACATATTATATGCTTAGAACTTGTCACTAGTTGTTTTTTATTTATTCCAAATGGTATTAGAATCCTTTAAGTCACAAATATATTACGATAGCGTTACGAAATCCCACACAATTGTTCTACGTATTCCAATCACTGATCATTTCACAGGAACGACACAGTGAATTGGAAAAAAAATACCTTAAAACTCTTTCACATTACTCTGAAAGACTGCGATTGGCTTCAGCTTTACAGAGCGATGTGTTGCCACAGAAGGTATGGCACTTAAATAATAAAGAAAATACAATATATCATACAAATTAAGCCTCTTAAAAATAAAATAATAATGATTTTAGCCTCAAAAAGACCCCATGATTAATGTAGGGGGATACGAACCAGAACAGTACACCCGTGATGTGGTTCGCTTGAGGATCGTACGCGCTCAACAACTGCAACAAATCAAGGTAACAGTCATGCTGTCATCATTAATGACATAGATAGCACTTAATTATAGTAGTCTATATCATACACATAGTTTAGTGTTTAGTTTCTTGATTTTATATCAATGGCATAAAATTGTCTCTCATCCAGTTCTTGCTTCTTGTTCTTGAAAAATTACAAAAGATCTAATTATACAAATGTGTCTTTGTAAACCGTGGTTGTAAGAATCGGGTGAACTCTCTGGATATTCAAATAAATCCTAGTAAACCTGTAGGAAAATTATTTACTTATATCCATCTTGTTGAAGGGCTGAACGGTGGCCAACCGAGCAAACATTTTAATTTTTTTCTGGTGTTACTGTGACTGTAGTCTTTTCTTAAATAAAAATTAAGTTCCTTGAATCAATTCTTTTTACTTATAAATTGTTTTACACACAATCACAAACTATATAGAATAAATGGTAAAACTGGAATAATGGTTTTTGTCGATATAATTTATTTATTTATTTGAGGAAACAAACAGCACTTATACTACTTATGATATGAGTTTAGTTAAATATTGCATTAGCCAAAAAGAGTTTCCAACAATGAAAAATTCACGCGAAGACTAATAAATTTGAGTAAACTTTATCAATTCGAATTATACAGACTATTATTCTATAATTATATAAACTAAATATATATACTATAATTATATAAACTAAATAAAATAATTAACTTTTCAAGGTTATTTGTGCACTTTTTTAACCAGGGAAATATAGACCATTAGTTTAGAACTGAAAATATCAATATGACTATATCGGTCTTTATGTGTGTTACGGTCATTATGTAATGCAAGGATAGCATCACTTAACGTCGATTCGAGGTATCATATTTACGTCATCATGAAAATTGCGATCTAGAATGAGTATTCTTATTGTCATTTAACCAAAATTGTTTGCTGGGTATGGTTGGTCGAGAAATAGTATATTAACCACCTTTTTGAAAATCCCTAGCAACTACGAGAGGAGATCCAAGCACTCCGTCTGAAGCCGTTGTCCCATCGGACGCCACCAGTAATTGTCACTCCACCAGAGACGGAACGCTCAGAAATCTTTCTGTTTATGGTACCACGCTCGTTTCCTGCCAAGAAGAGATATTTTCCCATGTAAGAATTTTTTCAATACAGGATGAATATGGTACACATAAGAGCATGAAACATTATCTTAGTGTTTTGGTTAAGTTTTCGGAGAATAAAGCAAGCTGAGGAGCTCGATTTCACAGCGGGTAGCGGGACCCGAATGCCACTAGAAGTGGTTTTATTAATAAAAATATAAATCAAATATTTAATTTCTTTTAGAACGCCTCTAGGATCGCACGTCAAGTTGGTCTACGATGTGAACATTCAAAAGCTCCTGTTTGACTGTTTGGATGCTATGCGTGTGTCTCGAGATGAAGCTGAGCAATTACTGCATGACCTCACTGCGCAGCTACCTGAAGTCATATCCGGGTTTGTCCTCATTTATAAAGACGTCAATATTATTATTTGCATGCTATAATTAAACTTAACAAAATAGTCATACAAAGGTAAACTTAAAAGTTGAGAATAATAACTGATTTTATAGTCAACCCCAAAAGAGTTCGACAGCACTTTGTTATGACTTCGTTACTACTTAAGTGAATTCGCCTGCTTGGTTTGGATTTGTTAAAGTGATTTGTTTATTATACTTGATTTATTGATGTGATATAATAATAACAACTGTAATGAAGCCATTATAATATAAAGGTAGGTCTTGAATAAATAATATAAAATTTACAATTAAAAATTATCCTGTGTGGGCCACACACATATAAAATAACTAAGAGGATCAAATATTTTGCTTTCCCTACATAAAATACACAAAAACGTTAGTAACTAGCGTGTCACTTACTAACCGAATTCTAGGTCCCAATCCCGGTACGAAGTTGTGGACTCATTGGTAAGAAAGTGGTTATTAAAGTATGGAGGAGATCCCAGTCAATACAAAAAACAGACACGAGCCTTCGACGCCTTAGCTGCACTTGCCGACCGCATTATTCGACAGCACGTGAGTACTATGTTACATAAACTTTGTTAATTAACATTCTGTATTAAGCGAAATTTTCAAATAATCGGACTGCACATTCATTCAGGTGGAAACAATGGAAGGTCCAATGGACGATACACGTGTAATGGAATCGCTTGAAGCAGCGCTTAAGGACGTGGCTGACTCAAAGCAACCACTACATGAACGCTTAGGGCCAGCTATGGCTGCTCTTTTCCATTCGGCAGATATAGTTGATTTAGGTAAGAAAAAACCGTTGTGTGTACTTATGTACGCACGTAAGAAGTTATACTTCTTTATCGTTACTAAACAATAAAAAATTTCCTTCGGTGTGCTCGTAGTCTTTGTATGCGAAAAGCAAGATAAAGGCTCGGTCCGGAATCGCGCCCCCCCCTTCGATTTTCGATTCGGGTACCTCATTTTGTTCCTCTCCTCGAGAGGTGACTCGAGTGCAATTTTGAGCCCCCTACCCTTACAGTGTGAGGAGATATCCGCCCCAGACTGCAAAACTAGAAATGCGGATAACTCGAGAACCATTTGAGCTACAGAGTCGATAGACCCGGTTTTGGAAAGCTCTTGGCGAGCACTACCCGATAAAAATATCAGATTGGACGATTTACGAAAATTCGACCCAAAAAAATGGAAAAGTAGTTTTTGGCGATTTTTTTCCCCTTGATGCAGTTGAGACTCAATCACCACAAACCACTCAGAATGTAGTCCCAACACCCCACTATGCACTCAACAAGTTTCATCAAAATCGGTGCATGGCCCAATAGTTTAATTTTTTTTTTCTGGAGCGGGCCAGGGTTTTTCCATCCAATGAGGCGTACTGAAAATGCTAATAATTCAGAAACGCTCTGAGTTACCGGGTCGAACGACACCTCTCAGGCCGGCCTGATCAATGACTTTGATTTGGCGTTCCTGGAAAATCAGAGTTCGTCATTTTTCCTCATACTCTGGACAAGCTTAACTACGACCCCTGTGCGACGTGACGATGGAAGACATGGCTCTTTGTCTCCGGATATTCTATTGCTCGAGTACGATGTGTGTTCGCTTCTCCAGAGCGTCTCAGTGTATGTTTCTAGAAGTCGCGTCATCAGATCGGCTTTCTCGCGATCCTTACAAGCTGGTGTAGCTGCTCAAAGTTACTCATTATCGGAGTCATTCACGTGTTACGTAATGCCTCGGCGTGCGCCATAGGAATTCTAAGAAGTACAGGTTGTACATCGACTACGACCCCTCGAACAACACCGTCGACGGTATACGCCGATACTACTGCGAATGCCCGAGCGGGATGAGAACGATCGGATCGCTCCCACGTAGTTACTGCCATCTTCTACCTGGCCTATGCCAGGCATTTGCCTAGTATACCTCGTCCCGTATCGGACTCACGGACCTTTTCGTGCCTACACGTAGTGACTCAAAATCGGACGAGTAGGAGAATAATTAGCCGAGTGAGTAGAATCATCCAAGAATCACTTCGCGGAACGATCGACTGAGTTCGCGTCGAATTCTGCAGAAAATCCATATTAATAAAGCTTTTCGGTGATTTCGCAGGTTGCGAAACCTCGTGTTTTCATTCATTCTTAATTCGAACCGATCTTCTGATGGGGAATGACGAAATCTGATTTTCCAGGAACGCCAAATCAAAGTCATTGATCAGGCCAGCATGAGAGGTTTTTGATAAGATGTCGTTCGACCCGTTAACTCAGAGCGTTTCAGAGTTATGAGCATTTTCAGTACGCCTCATTGGATGGAAAAACCCTGGCCCGCTCCAGAAAAAAAATGATTAAACTATCGGGCCATGCACCGATTTTGATGAAACTTGTTGAGTGCATAGTGGGGTGTTGGGACTACATTCTGAGTGCTTTGTGGTGATTAAGTCTCAACTGCATCAAAGGAAAAAAAATCGCCAAAAACTACTTTTCCATTATTTTTGGTTGAATTTTCGTAAATCGTCCAATCTGTTATTTTTCTCGGGTAGTGCTTGCCGAGAGCTTTCCAAAACCGGGTCTATCGACTCTGTAGCTCAAATGGTTCTCGAGTTATCCGCATTTCTAGTTTTGCGGTCTCGGGCGGTTTTCTCCTCACTGTGTAGGGGTAGGGGGCTCAAAATTGCACTCGAGTCACCTCTCGAGGAGGGGAACAAAATGAGGTACCCGAATTGAAAATCGAAGGGGGGGGGCGCGATTTGACCCCTTTCCGGACAGACCCTTTTATAAATTGTATAGTGATCATTAAGAAGCATCAAAACATTAACAGATTTTCTATATTGGGGTGTTTGAGGGAGCGGCCCCGCGGGGGTGAAGTTCGGGGGGATGGGGGGTGGTACCCTTACCACCCAGACACGGTACCCTCAACAGCCAGACACGATAAATTACAAGTTACATAATTTACATTAAATTAGCCGCCAACTTCATCCTGCTGGTTTATTCCATGGCGCTTTAGCGGCCAACTTCAACATGATAAGTTTGTGTCACAACTTCAACATGGTAAGTTTGTGTCACAACTTCAACATAATAAGTTTGTGTCACAACTTCAACATGATAATTTTACTCTCATCATTTTTTCATAACGCGCCTAAAGAAGTATAACTTCAATTACGAAATGTGTGAAAGTATTGTTTCACATTTCGTTACACACAGTCGTTTATAGGTCACCATTTTTTTCTGTTAAGTAATAAGTAAGTAATCCGTTTCTACTTATGTACCTTTTCAGAAACTGAAGAAACTATGACTTCTCTCATCCACTCTCTCGTTGATGATAAACATCCGATTACCGTTGAATCTATTGACCTCATCCGAGTCGTCGATGTCATTAATGACATAAAAGGTTTATTTATTGGTTACGAACACTTATTTAAGTTACATACTCGCTAAAGTACTTAGTTTTTACTTACATAGTAGTACCAAAAAGTAGTTCATAAATCTGTGTATTTTATTAAATATATATGTTACGGTAAAAGTGATTAGTATGCTTATAATTAATAATAACCAGTAATGATTAATACTTACCTCATGATTTGGTTAGGTTAGGTTAGGTTAGCTTCCAGTCCTTGGATGAATATGACTGGAAGGAAGCGTAAGAGACGGCCGGCGGTGTAAACGTTAAAAATAAAAACATAATAAAAATATTGACAGACAGATGCTTACAAAAACATGCATAAAGGTGTATATATACAGGGAAATTTTATTAATACCATCTAAATTTATGTATTATATTCTTTGAAGACAATAAAGAAACAAGTATTTTTTCTTTTAATATAAATTTTGTTGGTTTTTACAATATTTCCCTGTATATGTTTATATATATATATATATATATATATATATATATATATATATATATATATATATATATCGGTGATCCGGGGGTTTGAAGCTTTATCGTTATTCATAGTTCGGTCATAGTTTTTAACTATTAGGTGGGCGTACTTGAGGTAGTGTTGGTTGAAATCACGAATCTCGATTTGTTCGAACGCAGAAGAATAGAACGCAGTATAGATCCTAAGGAACGTCTGCTTGCAGCGCTGGTTGGAATGAGAGTAAGTTCAACCACTTCAACAACAACCACCACCTAAACTTCAGACAGATCATTAGTACGGACTTATCACGATAAAGCAACCATAATCATAAAGATCCGACATATAATATATAAAAACCTATAGAATCACAATATGTGATAGTGCGTGGTATGATTATTTTAATTAATTTTATGTAATTTAATGCATGCTATACAAAATTATTACCTTTCTGCCCCCCTTCTTCATATAAACTTTAAATATGCCAAATTTCATACTCTTCCGTCCACTTAATTTTCTTCAAAGAGGTATAAAGTTTTGTCTTCGTCTTAATATATAGATTATATCGTCTGTATATATATACATATATAATGGTAAAAATACGTATATATATATGTATATGTGTATATATATATATATATATATATATATATAATTTCCTTTTTTTTAGTTTTAGTTTGATAGCAAGTAAAAATTTATTCACGATTCAAAACAACTTATTTTTATGTTAAGTAAGAAGATAAATTAAATATCATCTCATTCTGTCAAAAAACTTACTTTTCATACGATTATTTTATTACGGCTGCAGATTGTGGAATCCTAGCACCTTCTGAAGAACTTGAACATATGACAAGGCTAGTAATAGAATGTTTGCGTGCACAAATTGTGACGTCTGAGGAGGCGAAGCAAATTGACGAAGAGGTCCAACGAACTATGTCCATCGATATGGTAGGAGACATTATACAACTCTAATATCATGTCTAACATTTTAATGCTATGTAGGCAACTTTATTAATTTACGTACAAAAATGTAATTCATTTGCAAATTTTAATCTAGTAAACGTTTACATGTAACTGGTAATCGATAACATTTATCGAGTAAAAGTAGAATAGATGCCTTTGGGTGGGGTAACTTAACGCCAACACTAGCTACTGGACTCTTGCGTATTGTAGTACTCTACCTACTGCCTAGTATCTGTTGGTTATATGACCATAGTAATGGGCTTTTGCCATAGTAATTACAATGCTGTTTTCTTTGCCAGTGTGCACTCAGATTAAAAATATTTTTTCTTATTTCAGTCATCTGTTATTATTAGCCATACGTCAAGATGCTCCCAACGTGATGAAAAACCTACAGATCAAAATAAGGATGACCAAAATAAAGAAGAACAGGAGGATATACGTGACGAAAATGAACATGATGAGGATGATCAAATAGAAGAAGAGGGTGGTGAGAATGACCAGTACGACAGTGATAATAAGGAAGAGGGCCATAGTGCAAGTGATCTTAAGGAAGATAATGCTGAACAAGAAAACCAATAACGTAGTGTGGTATTGTGTGGATTTAATAAGACAGATATAATTTTACTTTTCAGAAATGGAGTCATACTGTTTTTGTAATAACAATAATTCTATAAATTAAAGAACTTCATACACTTCTATATACTTTAAGTACACTATGTCTAATTAAGTTTTTGCCTTTCAAAACTATACTATCCTCAATAGAATTTGCAGAAGCAACATGATTACTTTTATCTAACAATATTATGGTTAGAGTACGAATAACGTGGTTTAGTTTTTACCTGTTTCTATGTAGGTATAATACTTAGTTGGACATAAAGTGTCGCGAATCTTTCTCTAGATATTGATGTCTTCTCTGAAACTGTAGTACGTCCAGCAGATCCGGCACAATTAAATCATGTTATAATTTATTTAACCTTATGCTGTAGTTTCTAGCATATCTACCTACTTCAGTATTGGATTCGACTATGTCATGTATTCTTTTTAATTTAATTAAAATTGGTTTTACCGTTTCTTAATCACTATAGTCATATAACTAAATTTTTTTTATGCATGGCAGAATCATAATGTTAATCCGATTAATCTTTCACCATAAGTTCCATAGACGGATTCCTTCTATTTTATTAGTACACTTTTATTAATAACTCGTAACAGAACATACACTCAAAAAGTTCCCCTATCTACATATTATAATCCCTTATTAGAATAAAACACTTTTTTACGGATTTTTGCACATGTTTTATTTCATATTTAATTCTGACGTTTCGACTCCTTTACAGGATCCGTGATCACAGGATGACAGAGTTCATGATGATGATTCAGTCATTCTGTGATCACGGCTCCTGTAAAGGAGTCGAAACGTCAAGATTAAATATAAAATAAAACATAATCCCTTATGTTGCTAAGTTTTATTCTACACTTGCGTTGATTTCCTAAAAGTCCGGAAAAGTCTCTCTCTTTTGGAATTTCAATGACATGTAACTTACAAATATTTATTTGTTTATGAATGTTTAATTTAATAAAACTTATTTCTCAATCATCTTTACGATTATTAAAAATTAAAAAAGTCATGTCGGAACTCATAAGAACGATTCCATAAAATAAGTAGTCAGCATTAGTATTTTTTTGGGAAAATAGATCTAGGAATAGACTTTTAGGTCATACCGTTTAATTAAATGAGTATTATAAGTTTTCCCATAATCTATAACAACCTATCAAGTAAAATAAAAATTTTGAGACAAAATTATTGCCTAAGCCAGGCCACGGTTGCGATGCGACACAATATATGAGATCGAAGCTGTGACATCACGTATGTCAACAGGGTTGTTACCCAGGAATACAATTATACTTACTTCGTTGTCATGATGGGATATTAGAGCCTCAAAATCAGTTAATAGAAGATTCAAATGATTCTATATTCATTGAGGATCACGGCGATCAATACGATAGTGCACACGAGGATGTAGAAATGAATTAATAAAACAAATGAGAATTAAACAAATTAATAATTCCACAAATATAAATTTTGTATTTTTTAATTAGTATAATAATTTTTTTCTTAAATTGTATATATTCAACTTCTATATATTTTACTCTCCAATAAGCGCTCTCACTCTAACCCGCAGGTTTTCATATTACTGTCTTACTTGCACTCACAAGTTTTTTGCTCTGGCAGACTGTTGGTGATGGAATTTCGTTCTGGCGTTGTATATTATTAATTGTTTATTTATTTTATTTATTCTGTAGAAAATTCTGTAAGAAATATTCTGTTTTTTAAAATTTGAAGACTGATGAAATGACAAAATGGATTTTTATTTTATGAATAATTATAGCGTTCTGTCAACAATTACGAGAGATGTAAATGCTCTGGCAAAAATTCCATAAAAAACAAAATACTGTCGAAAGTAATTCCCTAAAATTTTATGACTGATACTTTAACTGAAATATATCTTATTTCTTACCCTCCTTCAAATTTTAGGGTAGTCTACCCAGGGCCGTAGCTAGGGGGGGGCATTGTGGGGCAATGCCCTACCTTGAAATTACAATGCCCTACCTTAAAAATACCAAAAACTAAGATAAATTAGTATAATTAAATTGTTTTATATTTTTTATATATTTTATGAATTTTTCAATGCGATCTTATAAGATAAATTATCATAATAGAAAAATACTACACTACTGGAAAAATTAAGGGATAAAAAAAAATCCAAATTTTTGGGCAATTTTCCAACAGGCCGTAACTTCGAGAGAAATGGTCGTACAGGAAATCAAAAAAAAAGTGAATTGTAGCTCCTAGTGCCTTGTTCTTGAATAAGAACTTTAAAATTATACTAGATTTAAAAAATCTAAAAATCCCACGTTTTTCAATGTCCTAAAAAGAATAAAATAACCCTGCGGGGCAAAGCGAGGGGCCACTCAAAACGTGGGGGCGCATATTACTAAGAGGAGATTTTAAAGAGATGAATGACATGCATTGATGCCGATTATTGTAAAGATGCGCCCCCACGTTTTTAGTGGCCCCTCGCTTTGCCCCGCAGGGTTATTTTATTCTTTTTAGGACATTGAAAAACGTGGGATTTTTAGATTTTTTAAATCTAGTATAATTATTTTATTCTTTTTAATTATTAACTCAACGAAGTAACCATGTGTTACGCAACAATCGGATAAGCCCCATACAAAAGTGAAAGTTGCCGAAAGTGGACCTGAAAGTGCATCTGGAAAGTTGAAAGTTGCTTTAGAGTGCATTGTCATCGGGTTCTGAACTATCCTGAAAGTTTCAGCTTTCTAGCTTATCGGAAAGTGCCTCAAATTTAAGTTGCAAGATTTTGCCCGGACAGACAAACAAATAAGAAAAGTGAGATAAGAAAAACGTGGTAAAAATGTTGTATCCTCCGCGGTTTTTGAGTGATCTTAGAAAAACCAGCAACAAAAAAATTTAATTTTTTTTTTAGTTTTATTTTATTGTCTACGGGCGAGGAATTTTTTTTTTCCTAACCACTATAAGGATCGGATACTTTGTTCATTTAGCTTTTATTTATTTCTTATACACCATGATACTTCCACTTCTCGCCGAGATATCGGTCTTCAAATGGAAAAGGATCCTTTTTTCTTTGATTATCGATATCTCAGCAACCAATGATCGCACAGAAAGTTAAAGGTGGGTTTCAAGAACTTGAATGAATTCTCTTTAACGACTAGCCATTGCTTTTCCGAAAAAAAAAATGTTTTAGTTTTGTCACATGAATTTGAAATGCAACAAAATGGGCTGTTGATGATTTTTTGGAAAATCAAGCGCTGGATCGAAAATATTGAGGAAACCACTAAAGTTAAGTGTTCCTTTTACAGTTCAATATGTCCACAAAAACCCTACATAGAACGAAATTAATCCAGCCAGCCGTTTTTTTGTTTCATTTGATCGAATATATTAAAAAATTAAAGGATCACGTTTTTTGCTCTGAAAAGGTCATAATTTTTAAAAATGAGAAAAGATAATGTTTTTCTGAGCTTTTTCCAGATATTTGTTCCATAAGTACTTAAATTTTATTGACGAAAGGTTGTCGTCGAACTTCTCTAATAATTGCCCGATCATCGCGGGCATTAGTAACTCGATGGCAACCTTGTCCGGAGCGACGATTGTATTGGTTCGTCTCTTGGTATCTGGCATAAGCTAGAGATACGACGGATTGACTTACACCCATCCGGACGGCAACTGCATGTTGACTGTAACCTTCGTCAATAAGAGTCACGAACCGAGCAACTTCTACCTCCGATAAATGTTGTCTAACCATGATTGAAAATAGAAAAATTTTCAATTTTAACCAAAAAAATTAAAAAAAAAATCTTCAAGCGCAAAGGGATTAATTTGGAAAAAACTGTTAAGGATTATTTTTTAAGGATTTGCTAGGAAAATCGTATGAAAAAGACTGAAATTCGATTGGGGGTATTTACTTTTTTTTAATTTAATTAAAAGCAGTAGAATCAAGGAATGATTGGGCGATAGTTTCTTGAATTTCCTTAACTTTCTGAAACAAAAATGTGGAAAAAGATCGGAAAAACATATTTTTTTTATTTTTAAAAATTATAAGCTTTTCAGAGCAAAAAACGTGATACGTTAATTCTTTTAAAAATTCGATCAAGTGAAACAGAAAAACGGCTGGCAGGATTAATTTAGTTCTTTGTAGGGTTTTTGTGGACGTATTGAACTGTAAAAGGCACACTTAACATTAGCGGTTTCCTCAATATTTTTGATTCAGCGCTTGATTTTCCAAAAAATCACCAACAGCCCTTATTTTGTTGCATTTTCAAATTCATGTGACATTAATAAAATATTTTTTTTTCGGAAAAGCAATGGCTAATCGTTAAAGAGAATTCATTCAAGTTCTTGAAACCCATATTTAACTTTCTGTGCGATCATTGATTGCTGAGATATCGATAATCAAAGACAAAAGGATGATTTTCCATTTGAAGACCGATATCTCGTCGAAAAGTGGACGTATCAAGGTGTATAAAAAAATAAATTAAAGCTAAATAAACAAAGTGTCTGATCCTAATAGTGGGTAAGCAAAACAATTTTTTTTTACGCCAGTAGATTAAAAATCAAAACTAAAAAAAAAATATTTTAATTTTTGTTGCTGATTTTTCTAAGATTACTCAAAAACCGCGGAGGACACAACATTTTAAAGTTCTAATCCAAAAACTAGACACATGGAGCTACAAATTACTTTTTTTTGATTTCCTGTACGACCATTTCTCTCGAAGTTACGGCCTGTTGAAAATTGCCCAAAATTTGGATTTTTTTTTTGATCCCTTAATCCTTTTTCCAGTAGTATAAAAAAATCGACTTGGGTCACAAGTGAATTCTCAGCAGGGAATCGAACCCGCAACCTTTGGAAATCCGCTCCAATGCTTGACCTAGAGGTCAGTGATATACATAGTGTTTGATTTAGGAGCCCGTGCTTCGAGGGCAGATCAATTCTGATAAATTTACTACTTCCGCCCTACCTGTAACCAATGCTGCCCTACCTCAAATTAGACTCTAGCTACAGCCCTGAGTCTACCCCGGCCACGTTAGGCTGCCAGAAGTGGCTTTTCATTTTTAGTAGGTAAGGAGGATGAACTGTAGAAAGTTTCGTGACTTTTGAAATGACCACCTAAAATTAGTCAGTGGCTCTTGGTCCAGTCCATACCTTTATAAATACTTAGTTATTTCACTGAAAAGTTTCACTGGAAAATGAGGAGTATATCCTGAATTGAAGAAGTATTAATCTCGTTTACAAAAGTGAATAAGTGAATATCAGTCGTTTTAGCAAAAACTGTTTAAATAAGGTTAAAAGTGACTTTTCAAAGTAGTTGAAGGGTTGGTGCATGTACTATCATACCTTTTGTCCCAAAAATCAGGGTTTCTGTAGCACAACCTATAACTACCAAACAGACAGCCAGCCAAGCGGAGGAGCGGAAGCGAAAGCGAAAATTCCAAATAAGGTATTATTAACACTTTGACTGTCCCAAAATAATTTTGAATACAATTGCCATACGTCCAATAGTGCATTATATGCGATGCACAGATGTATGACCTTCAACCGCCGACCAATAGTGTTGTCCAAAAACGTCGAAACACGATTGATGTATAAGTTTAATAAACATGGTCAAATCGCGCTGATAAACCTATTCTTTGAGGAACGCGAGAGACGCGAAGGCCACCATACATAGAACTCTTAATCCAAATTCAGGATTAAAAGTTCAAAGTGGACCATAAATCATGTTTTTAATAACAACTTCAAGCAAGCCTTGATCTAATTGTACATAGGGTTTGAAGATTTTTGTGTTTAGGGTGGCCCTAACGTCATCCGTCATTTTGATTTTTTTTCAAAATCGCGGTGCACAACGAAAGTTATATATTTAGATGAAGGACACTTATACAAACAAAAAATGTTATGTTACATGTTATCCTAAAGTTTCGGAGTATTCACCAAAATAAAAGTCTAGGTAATATGTGACTATCCATGAGAAAAGGTGTCTTATGGTCGTTTGCTCCTACGACATTGTTCTTATTAAAGCCCATATTGGCTATACCTGGCTATACCATTAGGTTCATTTTCTTGTGGTCACATAATTTAGTTATGAGCGATACATGGCATGGGCGCGACACCAAGAATATCCTATTCAGCGTCCCGCTACCTTCTTGGATGATATTATTTATACCGAATATGATTAATAAATCTTATGTTGTATTGTATCGTTTTTAATTATTTTTATGTTTGCCTACAAACAAATCATTATCTTTAAACATATTTATATCTAATTCCTATACTGAATTGTATTAAAAATTTATAAAAGAACAAAATCAAAGATTAGTATTAAAATATTTGTTTCCTTTCTTGGTCTGATTCAGATTAAAAGTAAAAACTTAAACAACATGAAATGACTACAAAATAAATTCGTTATAACTACTTTTATTTTTATCTTTGAATAACTCAGAAACGTAACGCTTTATGATATCATGTTACAGAACAGTAAAAAAGAGTAGAAGTCGCGAGTGGGCAGTACCTGAGCAACCTAGTGTACGTAACTCCATGCACTTAGACCTTCTGCTTTACTCCGTCGGGATCGCAAACTCTATGCGAAACAATATAGCAAAAAAAAATAGAAAGATGCCATTTTTTGCAGTTTTAAGATGTAAAAATGATAGTCAAAGGACTTATTTATCCAAATGAGGCATAACGTACCCTCGGTTATTCATGATTTCTGTTATTTTCATTTAATTTGAAAATTGATTAGGGGCCATTCCTTTATTACGTAAGACTATTTTCGCTAGTTTTTGACCCCCTCCCCCCCTATAATAAAAAAAAAAAATAGGCCGACCCCCTCCCCCCCCCCTATTTAATATTTATTACGTAAAAATCTAAAGGCAAAAATGAATACATGTTTGGTTTGTTTTAATGTTAATTTTGCAAAGAAACAATTTCTAGAAATGTTTATTTGTACTTACAAAGGTACTAATAATTTTATTTTTTTTGGTAGAATAAACTTTGATTTTAATTATTCATCTTTACCTACATAAGATTTTCAATCCAGGGGCTCAAAACCCACTCGGAAAGTGGATCTGACACTGGAACATCTCTAATAATAGGTGTTGCTTCTTGTTGGTTATTCAAGATTGTGACGTCGTCAATATTCACCCATTCCACATCAACTCCGACGCAGCACAAAACATTGCCTCACCTTGAATGTATGGCTAAAGATTTTTCTTTTTCAGTATTTAAAATACGGCCATAAAGTTTTTGGTTCATTATCCATTTGCATAAAAAAATGAAACCATAAAATATGTTGGCATATGGTAATTCATACTAATAATATTTACGCATAATATTATTATTCATAACAAATTTAGCATAAATGTTTGAATCATAAATACAATCAGCATAATCATATTTAAACAAAATTCACAATCATTACTTTATAAAAAATGAATATAATCATAATCATCCTACGCAGAATAAGTAATTGCTAAGACTTTACCTTACCTTAACCCCCTTTGACACTATATAATATAGGAAATACTGGTTCAAACAACCATTAATAAAATAAAAGTTTATTATAAAATCCTATTATGCGACTATACACTATGCCTAAAAACATTACGCAAATTAAAATTATGGATAAATATATTAGATCTAATTATAATTATGCCACAGTACATACATTGCTAAAAATCAAAAAAAAAATGCCAAACTATTTTAGAAATAAATATATTATGTCAACGAAAGAGAACCCGTAGTTTTTAGCTATACACATCCGAGCGAACCTCGGCACTTGCGCGGTTGCCCGCGCTTTTTCAAAATATAATTTTAACTTTTAGCTCATTTTTGGGATCTTACGTAAGAACTATTGAGACTCCCTCCCACCCCCTTGTAAGAAAAAATAAGACATGGTCGACCCCCTTCCCCCCCTAAATCATCTTACGTAATAAATGAATGGGCCCTTATATTGAGTTCTTGGAAATAAAAAAATATATATATCGACCATACTTCTGACATAGTTAAGTGTAGGTTTCAATGTGCAGTTTTGTTGTTCTAGAAGTTTCTAAAACACCTAAAAATTACTGAAAGCATGATTTCCGTCATACATATAACTTGCCCACTACTCAATTAGTGATGCTTCTGATTACGTGTAAATAATGGATATCGATAAATAGTATATTGAATAGATATACATTACAACCAATATAAAATATTGATTGTAACTTATTTCATGGAATAGTCATTTTAATTTAAATATTTTTATTGCTTAATTTTGTAAAAGTTAATTATTTTTGTACACAAATAAAGTAGTAAAATAAAAAGGTGATTTAATCGTTCCTTATTATTGAGATATAAATAACATGATCACTCCGAAATGGATTTTATTTATTTTTTTCTATTAATTTTTGATAGAACGAAGTCCGGGCAGCTTGTAATATAATAAATATTTCTAATACATTTTTATCTAATTCATAGAAATTTGTAATAACGTCCTTGTAATGATAAAGGAGCAATAATATGTTTACAAAACGATCAATCATTTTATTTAATTTTTATTCTCATAAAAGTTCTGAGTGTGGCAGGTTAATAGATAGATTTTTTTATCTCGTAGTCTAGCAATTACTACCAATTTTTGCCATTTAATTTACCGTTTTTCTTACGTAGGTAGGGGTTGGCAACACTGTCACAGATTACCAAGACGCTTTATTTGCTGCCCTTTAATGACGGATCATTTTTGCGAAATGTTTCTCAATTCAGTCCCATTCATTTCTCAAAAATAACATTTATTTCTATTTTTTACTGTTTTGAAACTGTATCAATTATTTCTGAACCAGATCAAATAGATTGAAAGGCCACTGTAATTTTTTTAATATGTGGAAAAGAAGTAAATGTTTACTTCATTATTATTTTGATGAGACACAGAATCGTCACATTCACAATAATATTTCTGTGTAAATTAACTTTGTGCAAATAGTTTTTACTAAGTGAAACGTGATAAATTATCCGTGATTATGAAATATGAGATAAACCAGGCGATTTCAATAAAATAATGCCATGTACGCTCCAGATCACAGAAGAAAAGACGCAAGAGATGTTATGTACCGCAGTAACTCCAGCCTGGACTTGATACACACTGATCAACCATCAAGCAACGGCTTACGCCGCGAATATGGAAGTCACGGTTCAATTGACGTGATAGGAGGAGGCTGCGAAAGATTTCCTGCAATGGTTCATAATTACAGTGGAGTCTCATCTTCGGATAAGCCACCAGGGTTTTCCCGTGCTACCGACCGTCTTACAGATGTTCTTAGTAGTGACCATGCTGACGGTCCGCAACCACGCTCCAGTGCTAGTCCAAAACCTCGGCTCAAACTCAACAAATTGTGGGGTGGAGCAGCACCTGCATTATCTCGCCAACCACTTGACGATGGGGCAATTTCAGCAGTAACCTCAGATAGTATCAAACGAAAACAATTTGCACATTATGATTGTCAGTCACTTATGGCTAACTTAAGTTATGCTGCTGAAATCCGAGGAGCATTATTAAGTCGACGCCGCAATACTACAACAGGAGCTTCAGCAGCATCTTTGTTAGCAACACGTGGACTTCCACCAGGCGAAGATTCAGTGCCTGATACGGGAGATGGACGTTCTAATGAACTATTAGACAGCTGCCCTTTTTTCCGGAATGAAATAGGTGGTAAGTATATTTCCAATAAAATAATCATACATTAAATTTATTAAAATTTTGTTGTGATTGTAAATAAATTGTAAAAGTAAATATCACATAATGAAGTTAGAAATTGGAGTTATAATAATAATGACAGTAAAATAGAAGAATCTTAGAAAAAAAAATTTACAGTACAATACTACTCTACACCCAAGGTTAGGATGGAGCTGAAACTAGCTTTGTAATAATTATACTGAAACAATTACTGTACAGGTTCATTCTATGAGATTTAATTATTTTTCAATGAAAAAATGTGTAAGGATGATTCAGGAGAAGAATCAATAAACATTGAGCATGCCTTCTATTTTTTTTATTTAATAAAATGCCTCTAATTGCTAAAATGGTTTCAACTACCAAGACGAAATCTGTATTGTTCTTTGAATATCATTATAATGCAAAACTGAGATGTAATGCAGATATTAAATTTTCAGGGTACTTTAACAACAAATGTATACCAGGGCCCCTTGATTGTTTCGGCCCTAGGTTTTCTGCATTCAACTGATACCTATCGCCGCTAGTTTCAGCTCCATAAGGTTAGGTCCACCTTTATTATAGGAGACAGATCCTTCTCTTTGAGTATCAGTATTGCATTAGCAAATAACACTAGCTCATAGCTATAGACTTAAAATGTCACTCAATGTATTCTATTTATGTCCAGGTATTATAGGATTAGTAAATTTTTCATACCTCATACAACACAAATTCCTCAGCATATCCTACATTTTTAATACAACCAGTCTATGATAAAAATGTTACTGTTAATGTGTGAACAAAATGACATATTGAAAATGGGTAGGGATTGACCATTGTGTCACCTGTGAATCAGGTGACATACAAAATTGGTTTCTTCTTAAGTTCTCACAATGTGTATTGTTTGAATGTATGGAATGCACTTGATAGCTAATTTTCTATGTTATATTATCTTAATGTATTGTAAAAATCAATATTTTTTAAAAACAAAAGATAAAGGCTTATTAATACTGTATATCTTCTTATACATAGAAAATTGTACTGTGATTAAGAACTAATCATTAATTGAGAGTTTTTCAGACCGTTTGACTATTCTTAGTTAAATAAAATTGATTAAAGAGTATTCATTTCTAATGAAAAAATCTATGTAAAACGTATCATGATTTTAATTAATATATCATGCTTTTGTCATTAATATTTTAAATACAATTGTCTATTATCGCTTTGGATTCTAATATTAAATATAAATATAATACTGTCCACATGCTTGAATTTAATCACATTACAATAATTTTATAATTTGATTATAATTTGTATAATTTTGTGATTTTTTGTAAAAGAGGAAAGTTGACATTGTAGAAAGAGTATTTTTTTTTTATTTTGAATCTTTCAATTTATGTAACATTTTTTTTGTAGAAGAATGTTGAAATATTAATTATAAAAATATAAACTATCATACTATACTATGACAAAATAAACAATATAGTACATAATGCCAATAGTAGCATTTATTCATTATAAAAACATACTACATGTAGATTATGGATCAGTGTACTCAAGATTGCTGAGTAATGAAATAATTACACTTTCATTTCTTTTAACATTGATAGATCAGATTTATGTGAGCAACTGTAATTCACATTCCACAATAGCTGTGAAAGTCAGCTTATAAAACATGTAATCTGAGCAGGTTTATAAAGATTTTTGATATTAACATTTAGTGAAGGTCTAATTAATGCCATAACTATTATTTCTATCATGTTTTTTTTTACTCTGTAATAATATGTAGTTTTAGTAGGTATTGTTGATTTTGCGTATCTGCTACTAATGTTTTAATAAAATCTTCAACTTTAAATTGAATTTCTTTAACTGGATTTACGACACCTCCATTATTGTTTTTTTAATATTTAATTGCGACGTTTCGGTTCAATTACGTAACCATAGAATGAGTTAATTTTAATCAAATTGATACATCGAAAATAATGTTTTATACTGCTTTCTAAAACCTATTGGCGTTATAAATTTTAATAAAAACATAAGCAGGGGTAAACTATTTTTCTTTGGTGTGATACATATACAACTTTACTTATAATACATTAATTAAGCCTAGAATAGTTATAAATCAATATCTCAATGTTATACGAGGGGTGATCCGATAATCCCTTATTTCCAATGCACATAGTATTTTTTTTTCTTGTACATATACCCACTAGTCTAGCATAAACAAAAATTTAAATAAGACACGATCACCGAGAGGTACATTCATTTGAATAAGAACCGTCGAAGCGGTAATCTTAAAATGGCGAAAATCTAAAATGAGAGCTGTCATCGAGTACCTCTGTGTTAAAAAAAATGTTTAAAAGGCATTTCCACCGACTTGGAAACGTTAGGGAACTCTGCTCCTCAATATTCAACAGTTTAGCGCTGGGCAAAACATCCACGAAAGACGAACATCGCGAAGAACGCCCATCCATCTCCTTCACTTAACATAACATAAAAAAGGTGAACATGTGTTAGCAGATCTAAAAGTGACCATTAAGCATATAGTTACAGTCATAGAGATCTCACAGGGCAGTGTTCAAAGAATACTCACGAACAAATAATTGCAAAACCAAAAGGTGTCTCTGCGTTGGGTGCCGCAATTTTGACTGGCGAGTAAAAAAAAAATCGATTTTCAAGTTCAAGTTCCAAGCAGATCAGGAAATTTATTTGTTACCTTTCGTGACCATGGACGAGACCTGGTACCGATCCTGAGACCGATCCTGAAATCAAGAACAATGCCTCGTCACCGACACTCAAGAAATTCAAAGTTTCGTGTTCGGCGTCCGTATTTGGGACGCTGAAGGAATAATTATAGTGGAATTATAGGAGACTCTTACTATGCAGACCAAATGAGAAGATCACGGGAAGTCATTAAGGAAAAAAGACGCAGCAAACTGTTAGCTAGAATGCTGTTTTACCAAGTCAACGCACAGCTCACAAAGCCGCAGTTGCGATGGCTACCATTCAAGAATCAAAATTAGAACTGCTTGAACACCTGCCCTAGTCGCCAAAGCTAGCTCCCAATGACTTCTTTCTCTTTCCTGCACTCAAAAAACACCTCCGTGGCAAGAAATTTGAAGACGATGGCTGCTGTTCAATGGTTTTTCGAGGGTCAAGATAAAGATTTTTTAGTAAGGGAATTCTGGGTTTAGGAAAAAGATGAACATTTAATCCATCTTTTTCCTTTTACAATTGTTAGGAAACTATACAGAGAAATATTTTTCTTAACTTTAATCATGATTTTTGAATCACCTTTCATACTATACTGAATCTATAATGTTACAAATCAAAGCCATTTTTTTCAATGTGACCTGCAATGGCTTTTTTGCAGTGGGCTGGACATGCTTTGAATCTCTAACTTTAATAAAGCTTTAATTCCATTATAGGCGAAGAAGAAAGATGTGTATCACTGTGTTGGAGGACAGCTCGTGGCGCTATACCTGGACAAACGGGAGGCTGGCATCGTCCTCGGGCTGCATATGGAATCTCAGTACTAGAGTTTCCACCGAGTCACACTCACTGGCGAAACGGCTGTCCCTTCGCTAGAACTCTCACACCACTTCCAGTAGAGAGTCAAGATTTGGGGGCTCTTTACTATAGAAATTACTTCTATAATCAACGTAAGTGTGTATCAAATATAAACAAATTATATTTAATTATATATTTATTAAAAATGTGCTGATGTTTCTAAATTGTGTTATGCACCTTGACCAAAATAAAAATGAAAATCATGTTACTGATTTTTCTGTACAAACACTAGGCCAGTATGTATTGCCCATCTTTTTTATATTTAAAACGATCTTTTCAGCCCATCAAAATTGGTTTGGCATGGATGAGAACTTAGGTCCCATAGCCATTTCAATAAAAAAAGAGCGCGTCGAGCTCCGCAGAGGAGGTGGTGACGTATCAGCGCCCGCGTCACAGCTCGCGTGGCAGTACCGATTAATCGTGCGTACGTCAGAACTGCTGACTCTGCGTGGCTCAGTTCTGGAAGATGCTTTACCCACCGTTAAACCAAGTAACAACAGCGCAACTTACTGCACTAAAGAGGTTTTGGATTATGTCGCTCCTGAAATGCAACTAAATTGCCTTCGGTAAGTTTAACACTCATTCAATAAAATATATTATATTTAGGAACTAACCAAAATTTAAACATCTCCCTTATGACATGCCATTGACGTAATATCTGTGATAGAGTTGATATTGATGAAGCCATATAATCAGGCATTAATTTTATATCATAATAAAATACTTATGTACCCAATTCTTTGTTTCAGGCTTGGCATTACAAACAGTGGAGCAGAAGAACAATTACTACGACTCGACGAACAATGCGTGACTAGACACTATAAAGTTGGTGTGATGTACTGCAAAAGTGGTCAAGCTACAGAAGAAGAAATGTATAATAACCAAGAAGCGGGACCAGCGTTTGTTGAATTTCTACAAATGTTGGGTCAAACTGTCAGGTTAAAGGACTTTGATAAGTATAAAGCAGGACTCGACAATCGAACGGACTCCACAGGTCTCTATTCCGTCTATACCACCTACCAAGGCTGTGAGATAATGTTCCATGTCTCAACGATGCTGCCTTACACTCCTCATAATCGACAACAATTATTGCGAAAGAGGCATATAGGCAACGATATTGTGACAATTGTCTTCCAAGAACCTGGTGCTGCGCCTTTCACACCCCGAAACATTCGTTCTCAATTTCAACACGTATTTGTTGTGGTCAGAGCGATTGATCCGTGTTCAGAAAACACGCATTACAGTATAGCTGTAAGTCGTGCTAAAGAAGTGCCTTTATTTGGACCTCCAATCAAAGATGGAGCAGTATACCCGAAGGGTGAAGCTTTTACTGATTTACTGTTAAGTAAGGTAGGTTGGGCTCACTACCTTGTGAATAAAATCAAAGTTAATAGTGTAATAAGGTTATAGACTTGCCTTTTTTATTTTCAGGTTATAAATGGTGAAAATGCAGCTATTCAATCGCCTAAATTTAGTACTATGGCAACGCGTACACGACAAGAGTATTTGAAAGACTTAGCCAAAAATTATGTAACGGCAACAACAGTCGAATCAGGACAAAAATTTTGTAAGTGAAGTTTGTCTGTCAAGCATTTTCTTATAACTAAAACATGTTTTTTTTTTTGCTATTTCAGTTATTATAAATTCTTTCACTGTATTCTTTTGTAGCTATATTTTCATCGCTACTAATGAAGAGTGGTAGCAACTCAAACAACAATACAGTATTGCCTCGTCTTGAGAACTGTACAAATGATGTATTAGTTGGTGGAGCATTATGTTTTCAAGTAAGCTGTATTAAATATATTTTTGAAATTTGTTAATTTGATTAAACCAAGGTTCAACACTTATTCAGTGAAACCATTATACATGCCGTCAGAAATAGCACAACTATCAAATATAACAAAAGTTATTTTTTTGAAGATACCTGTTTTTAAGTCAAATTATCATTAATTTTACAGGTGCAAGTGCAAGACGAAGGTGCGGGTGGATCGTTACATGACTGCATTATGGGTATTTCTGCGGATAGCGTGGTTTTCATAGAAGATAGCACTCGTCAAATAATACTAGTGTTACCTACTAATTCATTACTTGGTAAATGATTTGAATTTTTATATATATTTTGCATTTTTTCAATGCTATCTTATAAGATAAATTATTTGAATAGAAAAATACGAGAAAAATTCGACTCTGCTCACAAGTGAATTCTCAGCCGGAAATAGTTTCAAGTCTTTTTTCCTTTAGTTTGTCAACTATTTGAGCCCCTTCTGTTTTGTCCTAATACATAATACACGACTTAGTTACCAAATTTAATTAAATTACTATATTATGAAAAGCCCGTAAATCGAAACCATGACGCATACTACAATGAGTAAACTTATGTAACTTAATTTGTATACAACTTATTAGTTTCACTAGTCGTTATCACTCTTCCTGCAGAGAGTCCCCGCATGTCGACCGCCTTGACGATCAATGAAATTAAGCATTTACACAGAATGAAAGCCTAGAAAATTTCATAATTATGTTCTTTCCTTCCCACTTGCCTGATCTTCTACTAGGAAATAAATTATTGTTTAGGATGGGTGGTAAGCGGAGGGTGGACACGTGTATACTATCACCGCGGGGAAAGTGTCAGAGTCCGAGCTCGCAGCATCCACGACTCGTTGCTGCGGCGACTGGCCGCGGTCGCTCCGCAACATGCGCACGCGCTGCACGAGATCACACTAGAGCGCGGTGCGGCTACACAACTAGGTAGGTCATTGTTATAGCGCGTAACCGGCGTTGCAACACACACAAGCGTAGCATGAAATTATACTAGATTTAAAAAATCTAAAAATCCCACGTTTTTCAATGTCCTAAAAAGAATAAAATAACCCTGCGGGGCAAAGCGAGGGGCCACTCAAAACGTGGGGGCGCATATTACTAAGAGGAGATTTTAAAGAGATGAATGACATGCATTGATGCCGATTATTGTAAAGATGCGCCCCCACGTTTTGAGTGGCCCCTCGCTTTGCCCCGCAGGGTTATTTTATTCTTTTTAGGACATTGAAAAACGAGGGATTTTTAGATTTTTTAAATCTAGTATAATTATTTTATTCTTTTTAATTATTAACTCAACGAAGTAACCATGTGTTACGCAACAATCGGATAAGCCCCATACAAAAGTGAAAGTTGCCGAAAGTGGACCTGAAAGTGCATCTGGAAAGTTGAAAGTTGCTTTAGAGTGCATTGTCATCGGGTTCTGAACTATCCTGAAAGTTTCAGCTTTCTAGCTTATCGGAAAGTGCCTCAAATTTAAGTTGCAAGATTTTGCCCGGACAGACAAACAAATAAGAAAAGTGAGATAAGAAAAACGTGGTAAAATGAAAATAACTTTATTCAAATGCACTTAAAAAAAGTTGTTTTGGATCATCCAAGATTTTTACCTACCACCCATTCAGGACGTCTTTTAACTGACAAGAAGAATGGGCGCGAGAAACTCGTCAGCTTAAACAGAAGTAACGACATTTACAATATAATACGTCGTCACCATACATAAACCACAAAAAAAAACAAAATGATTCTGTTATTGCAATAATAGTAGTGTTATGACATCATTATTTCGTTGATTACAACAAAGTCAACAAGTATCTGTTTTAAGTAAGTATTAGTCAACATTGCAGTATCATAACATGATGTTACATCGAAGCGCCACTCGGCTACACAGTTACCTAATATTCATGACACTCGCAGCAGCATCCCCATCGCAGTACTTGAGTTGCTAAATAATATATTTTTTAACTTCTGTAATCCAACAAGAAATCTTTATAAGTCGTTATCCTACAAGCAAAATTGTCCTGAAACGCTTTCTTTATAAGGCTATTTAGACTTTTAAAGCTCCGGCTATGATATCAATAATTGCTGATGCGCGTTTGACAGCATAAATAAATGCTGTTTTTACTAAAGTGCATTTATTACTATAACTCTACCTTGTAACTGTTTACAAGAACACATTTCCTGGCTATTATAGGCCCAAGACTCTTTTAAAACAAACATAAAGAGTAATTGCACTTAGGAGTAATTACTCTGGCTAATGAGACTTTTAAAGACTTACAAGAGAATATCTGCGAGCCGTTATTATCTTATGACTCTTATAAGACTCAATGCCAGGAAAATATACACTCAGGAGTAATTACTCCAGTTACTTAAGCTTAAAAGCGCTTATAAGAAAACATCTGCGTGGCGTTACATGTTAGTTTGATGTTACATTAGCCTAAAAGTACAGTGTAAGATTTCAGTGTCACATTGAAATTCTGCAAAAAATTGGCCCCTTAATTTAACGAATATCAAATCTATTGACTGTTTTTATAAGGATAACTTTTCCTCTATATACTTGTCACATGCCATTATAAGCTTGAACTTATTTATAGTAGCATTCCGTAGTAGTATTTTAATACAAGTAATCCCAAATGATCTCTGCCAAAACTCTTATAATGTCACTATTGCTTGAAATAACCGGTATAGGCAAAAAAGGATTTAATAGGGTTTTGTGTTTTCTTTTATAAGATTTTATGTAATTAAGTTTGATTGTATTTTTTTAAATTAACCCACGTTCAAAATTGATGTAGTGAAGTGGAAGCTATTTTAAAAAGGTGGTTCTAATAAAAAAGTGATAAAATCCTACAATGCATACAAACTGATTTTGAAATGCAGCTGGTAAAGACCGTGTTCGAGAAAACGGGCGAGGGTTCTGGACAAAATAATTTTAGCTTTATTTTAGACGAAAAAGCATCTAAACTACAAAATCGCTTGTGCAACTGAAAAATCGTTAAACGAGTTGTAAATCGATAAAGAAGACGAACTTAATCGAATCGCTATTCTATAAAACAATGGGCTCTAAAACAAAAAATTTGACGTGTTGGGTTAAATTCATTGCTTGAAATTTCGATTATGAGAACAAAATAAATTTTAAGCTATAACGTGATATATTTCACTGCAAATTGATTTTACCCCGCGTAAATATTACACCAAATTAGAATTTCAACAACAAAATAACTAATAATTGTATAAACATTCGTCAGAGTAGGTTTTTGTGTTTCCATTTTTATAAAAATCCACCAAGCAAACAGTTCGATCTCACGTAATCAGAAACGAACTTATTAAAGCATTGCTGAGAGCGTATTAATCGCACTTTTTACTGTAAGTTGCTTAAAGTACGTAGTTTGGATTAACGTAATTCTATAATAGGAATACTATTGGCGTAATTTGCATTTCAACGGACCATTATAAATATCATATAAATTCAAATAGGCTTATACAATGCGCCTTTTTTCGGACTTGTAAACGATTACAAATCCCTTATATTCCTGGTCTTGGAATCAACACTTGCCACCGTATTGGTAATGTTACAGGATTCCACGTGCAACCCGACGGGCTAGTGACCGCGGTGGAGGGCGGCGGTTGCGCGGCAAGCGCCGGAATCCGTCGCGGTGCGCGGTTGCTCGAGGTGTGCCGTGCCGCAGTGGTCGCCCTACACCACGACCAACTCGTGGATCTACTCAAAACCTCCGATCCAGTCACTGTGAGTATTTCTACCATGGAATAAAGGTACTGCGTAAAAAGAGCCAAAGCCCGTACTTGAAAAGTCAAAAACCCTAAGTCGTGGGAAGTCAGCGACCATGATGAGTATTGGTTACTTACTACTACAGCAATGTTGGTTTTAATAATTATAATAATAGATGGCGCCATTTTCTCTCCACAGAAAATAATATAAAAAAAGCAATATGTGAGATACAAAATTACACATATTTTTATGGCATTATGCTTAAGTTATGGCCGTAAGCGGCAATTTAATGTGTGTATCGCCCTCTTAACTAAAATAGCGATTTAACCTACTAATAAAACGTTTAATAAGCATACATACCTTCTTCCAAACCTATTTAAAATAGGAGAGTAGCAAACTTTATTTAACTACGCATGGCCGCCTGGCGTCTCGAGCTCCGATCCTGCGTCTTTTGCGTGACGTCATATCCCCTCTCACCACGGTAAGCCACCATTGGTGCGGCTTTGAACTATTGGCTCGAATGTTGAAAACATTCGGCGATGGTTAGAAATATTAAGTTTGGAAGAAGGTAAGTATGCTTAATATACCTACGTTTTAATTGGTTCTTCCAATCCTATTTAAAACATGATAGTTGAGTTTCTTGAAGCCTGGTGGTGGTAGGATGCCAATCTGATAAGCTTAAGTATATCATGAATACAATAATGAATTCATGACTACTACATATAATATATCACGCGTGAGGAATCAACTTAGTATTCATAATTTAAATGTATTTTTATAACTTATACGACTCCATAATCATCTCATTACAATATATAAATTTAACAATCAACTAATAGAAAATTCAGATTGTCATTTATCTTCAAGTTCAGTCAGTAACTGGTGTAAATAAAGTTGTAATTATTGCCACTTTTGAACTAGCTCAACTCCAATATAGAACATAACTAAGCAGTCTGTTTTTTAATAAAGGAATGGTCATAGCACGTCCATACTACTCTGAATCTAGAAAGCCGCGCTTATGGCGACTCACTGTGGTGGAAGGGGATATGACGTCACGCAACAGACGGAGGAGGACCTGTCCTGACCTCAGGCGGCCCTACGTAGTTGGTCAGGCAACCGGAATCAAGTTCGCTACTCTCATTTTTCAATTATGCTTGCCAGAATAGTCAGGTTTGCTTAATAAAAATTAAATTTGCAAACCAAAGTTTGGTTAGTAACTGAACGGAGTTGAATCGAAGAGATGGATAACCATAATAATGTTGATAGATAGCTGCAATAGCAATTACAACTATTTATATTATTACATCATCCTAGGTATCTCGGTTGATGACTCATACAGATCTTGTTCCAGAACGATGAAAGATTTTTTTTACCTTCATTTATCAGGTGGCGGTGACGTTCGCGTCTAGCTCGCGTTGTGGTTGCGAGACGGTCGGCACTGAAATTGAAGAGCGTTTATGTCGCGCGGGCGGCCAGCAGCCTGCACGCCGTCGACCACCAGCGCCCGCTCACTCTCCCCCACGCTCTGATAGCTCCGGCTACGGTACTGGTTGGTACTCACAATACGATGTAATAGTACATTTATTCACCGAGAAGAGGAATTGACCGATTGGGCCCACAAGGGTTTGGCACCACAAGTTTTCTTTAAATACTTCCGAGACCGAAAGTCACACTTTCTCTCGAATGATATTACACCTACCTTGTTCTTTACCTACGAGGAACCTTACCTACCTTTTAGTTTATATGAATAGCAGGCACGTTTTTTCACTTTTCCATGGCATTATCGTATTTACTTCTTCTTAAGTAAACAAGAAGTAAATTGCCAGTGGCTGCTTATACGGTATCTTTTAGTTCTGACGACTCTATAAAATGGTCACTATCACTAGTAGATGTCATCTTGAATATTTAATGATATATGTACTGCAGTTACATAGACGAAATAAAATAAAAATTGAACCTACAATTTATCGAGCACTCATTTTTTTTAATTTAGAAATGAATCTATGCAGAAGAAATAAAGTGGCCAGTAAATTTCTTTGAAACTTAAAGTATAAAAATTGGTTTTCTGTAAAGTCGGTTTACGAACGATAATTTTACTTAATATCGTAGGAAAACATTGATGAAAAATTGCATACTTTTGTCAATTGAATTATTATCACTGAAATCATTACTTTTTGCCGCAATTGTTGTTATAATAAACAATGGAAACCACATTAACTTTTCGCTTTATAAACAGTTGACAAAACAGTTCACGTGTAGGTTTGTGCTGCCGCTGTATTTCTTCTTCTCTGACGAATCGGCCGATGAAGTGGAAAAGAGATAGATGCGTCACAAGCCGAACGCTAAGGCCGATCATGCGTCAATCGCTTGTTCGGCGTTCATCGATTTGTAAGACATTATCACGTCATCATGGTTTCCATTGCAACAAAAAAGGTAATTAATTCAGTAATAATAATTCAATTCATAAATGTTTTATCAATGTTTTCTTATGACGTTATCACGTCAAATTATCGTCCGTAAACCGACTTTACAGACAACCAATTTTTATGGCTTAAAAACAGCAGGCAAGTATAGTTTTTGAGTTACTTTACTGCCCGCGCTGCCATTAATGGATTCTTATACAATTTTACCCCCCGTATATTTGTATGACAGTAAATATGTTCATTCTGGCCCTTTCTTGCACAAGTTTCAACGTACGTTCCAAACAGGTATAGTCTGGATTTATTATTCTTCTCACATATATGGGTGAATTCTAAATTTATCAACAAATATACAGGGTATCACAAAAAAATGTAAAGCGGAAGTCCAGGGGTAGATCATCACTAGGGTTACTCAAACACCCATGTTTCGCGATTGTTCGTTGTTTTTAAGTTATGCATTTTCTTTCATATTTTTTGATAAACCGTTTAAGAATAAAGTTCATCATTATTTAAATCGTAAATGTATCCAACTTAACCATAATTGTATTTTGTTAATGCAAGGTTATTGCATTGCAATGCATATTATTTACTTAATTTTGAAAAAATCTAACACAATAATTAATTTCTGGATGAATAAATCAACTGGAAAACTAAAAAAACTGTTTTTTGTAGAATTAGGTGCTTTCCTGAGATTACTGATTTCAATAAATATTGGTTTTCTTAATATTATTTTATTGTCAGAACAATTTTTTTTGTTATTGTTATCAAAGACAACGACAGAAGTTTTTTGGTACCGTTTTTTGGTATGAACCGATTTTTTCTAGTATCGAAATGAAATCGAAAACCAAATTAACAATTTGGTGGTGTATATAGGCGGATCGGGTCGCAGCGCTCGTCGATCGCCGCAAACGTCGCCGGTGTCAGAAGCGGCGCTGCGACGGCGCTCGCACGACGACTCGCCTAGACACGCGCGCAATCGACGCTCATCTCCCAACACCAGCTCGCTCACGGTCAGTCATATCATCATCGTCAGTCTTTTAATATCGCTACTTACTTTAAGTGGGCCCGTAGATGAAAGCTGTTGGTTGTAGAGTAGTAGTAAGTTATAGCTGTGGTACACATTGTTTATAATTCTTGTAGAATGAAAAAACTGATTCCCGAAAGGTTGTCATAGTTAAAATACAGTAAATATTATGTAATTTTAATTAGTCGAATACTAATCTGTTTCTCGGTCTGTGTAAAGAGTGCACCGCAATATAACTAAACAAACATATTTATAACGTGAGTTGCGCTGATGTAACGAAACGCATGTTACTGTTAGGGGTTAGGGACATAGACGAGTTGCTCTGATATAGTGAAACACAAGTGTGCGGTCAGTGAACCGTACAGCCATTGCTGGGACACCTGGCCTTAACTATTAGTGAAAAAACTGAAGGAAGTGGTCATAACCTTGGACAAATTAACCACTGGACACGAAACCCAAGAAGAATGTACGGAATCATCGAGCAGTTTTCGCGGGGCGAATACAATTGTCCAATTATGCTTGAAGATTGATTATTTTTTTATCGATATGTAAAGAGTGTATGAATGGACGTAATGAGTTAAATAAATCATGTGTATGATTAATAAAAATCCAAATCTGAAATACGAGGCGTGTTTTTAAGTAAGTACCATTTTGCCACACCGCGGATGCAGCGCTGCGGTCTGGGTTTTGAGCATGCGCACTGGGTACACATCTTACATCTCTTGCTTACGCACTGACGCCATTACAGTCTGATTCTTCCTTGTTTACGTTATGTACTGAGAGTTTAAGATCCTCCGATAATCGTGAGTCCCGCCGACTGTGAAGTACGGGCTGTTATAAGATTTCTTAAGGCCTAAAAGCGATCGATATTCATCGTGAGATCTGTGCAGTTTACGGAGAAAACATTATGAGTGATGAAATGGTAAGAAAGTGAGTGAGAGCATTTAAAGATGGCCGAACAAATGTGCATGATGAACAACGTAGTATGCGTCATTCGGTCGTTTATGGAAGTTTGGTGCAGGCAGTGGACAAACAAACTCTAGATCATCTTCCGTACAGACCAGTTTTCTCCGTAAACTGCACAGATCTCACGATGAATATCGATCGCTTTTAGTCCTTTAGCAATAAGAAATCTTATAGGCTCAGTAAGTGGCCAAAGGGGTAAAAGCGAACATGGCCCACGTTACGCGTCCAGTGGTAAATTCGTCCAAGGCCATTACCCTCGCTGCCCTGCTTAATGTGCTTGCTTAACGTGGCGATCTTACGCCACTGCTTGGCCACTGGGCCATTATTTTTTCTGTATAAATATAAGAAAAAAATAAAATGCTCTTTCTTCAATATGAGTTTTTACAATGCATTGATTGTAAGTCAACAACTATGCCACGGCTTCGTATTTCTAGTCTAGAGAGGGCTCTACGCTCAGGAAAGCCGGTCCCGAGGTTCTTCCTCAAGCGCTCCGCTCGCGACAACTCGCTCGCGCTACTGACGTCTTCAGCACCCCTCCCGCTAACGAAGGATGGAAGAGGCCCTCTCCCCCGAGTGCTTTTACGGAGGAGGGGTTGGGCACCCGACGGGATGGGTGCCCCTTCCTCCATACGGACCACTGGTTCAGGGGACCTCCCCTTCACGGCTGGTGGGTCGCACCTGCGACCGCCCATAACGTGGTCAGCCGGCCGCCCGTTGTTTGAGGGTAAAAACCCTAAAACAAGAAGAAAAACTATAGTAGTCGGGACCCATTCTAGAAATGGAGGCTTAGCGAATTGAGAGCACATATTGCAGATTACTCCAATCTACTGACTGCTGACTTTCTAGAATGGGTCCCGACTGCTACAATTTTTCTTTTATTTAAAAATATTGTTGGTATGACGATTTTCTTGTTTTAGGGTTTTTCATTTCCAAATCACACAAAAACGCAGTCGGGTTTTTTAGTTTTTTTAAATTACCCTTTTTATTTTAGCTTCATTACTTCCTATCACCAGATTTGAAAATTTTATGTATGTCAGCTTTTTTAAAGATTTTAGGGAACATTCCAGATGATGAGCAAATATTCAAAACATGCGTCAAGACAGTAATTATATTTTTTGTATATACCTTCTTTATTAGAATAAATTGTACCTTTATTTCATAGGAGGAACTAATGCGCCTGATGGATGCAGAATTAGGAAGTGCTCAACGACCTACTGATAACGGTGGAGTGTCAGTAACAGGCAGTACGGCACCTACCCCGCCCCTGCCGCTACCAGACGCATCCGCGCTCGACTGGGCCACGCTAGTCCACACCGCCACCAGAGCTATGCTGCAGGTAGTTTCCTATAGAATAATTAGGGGGCATCCTTTTTATTTCTGAGATCGGAACCCAAATTTTTTTTTTATTAGTATTATAATACTAAATGTAGGGCGCTCAATGGACATGACGAAATTATAAGGGTTCCATGTAATTTACTACAGAATCCTAAAAAAAATTAGCAGGCTATTTGTACAGCATTACTTGCCACTCTTTTGTATAAGAATAAAGATATACTTTCGACTTACACTCTTGCAAATATAAACCTACTTTCCCAACAGCTGGAGTATAAATTAAATTAATATACTAAAAATTGATTAGTTAATACCACCATAAACTCTTTCAGATTTGCGAGGAGCATAATTACCCATCAATGGACAACACAGAGCCTTCCCTTGAGACACTTACCAGCGAACCTGTCCATGACTCCTGGTCTGAAATACCTGTAAGTGCTTTTGAGAATAAGGGTTAGTTCTCCATATAAAAAGCTTTGGCCTTAATCATACTTTTTGGACAAAACGCAATATTAATCTAAGATCATAACATACCACTCAAGTTAAAACCACTCAGGGATACGGTTATGAATTTTGTTCTTAACAGATAACCTAGACGAGGCAACCTTCCACCCTAGTGATCTTCTTAATAATCAATTATCATTTCAATAATGTATGTTTGGATCATGCATATTGATTTTAGTCTGGAAAAGCTTAACATGGTCCAAAGAGAAAATAAAATGTTTTGCCACTACTTACACTACTAGGAGTATGAGTATAGCCTTGATCTAAATTACTATCCATGACGTAAATATGATGTGGAACTCGGAAGTGCAATAGTTAATATATTCTACTTTGATTGAGAAGGTCCTCCATGCTACGGAAAGCACGTTAAGATCCGAACCAATCCGCATTTCATTCAATCCAACTTTAGGCCTGAACTAAGCAGAACGTGTACTATGGATACAACCCGGAGATATACCGTACGTACTCTCTCCAGAAAGTTTCCATAGTACCTTTGCTATAATAAAATAAATTAAAAAAAATAAGTTCAACCCTCTCACTTCGTGAAAATAAATTAATCGTGAAATCCTGGTTTTTGTTTGTAATCAGAAGAATTATTTAACTAACGGACTAGCAATCAATTGATTCCATATATATGGTATAAAAAAGGTATTATTTTGCATTATAAATAAGTAGAATAAAATCTATGTTAATTTTGTATTTATATACATGTATAAATAAAAAAATATAAATATATAAATAATAGTGTTTATCTATTAAAATGGTATATATCAAATTATACATATATGACGTTGTTAATTTTTCTATTTTTGATTAAAGCTTTCGTAACACTCATGTTGCAAAAAATTTAAGAGGCCGCTGACTAACATTGAGCCAAGTTTGGGCGTCAGATTCTTATATATATATGACCATAACTCGGGAACAAATGCTTGTGTAGAAGGTAGACTGGCTACCATGTCACCAAACGGTCATCATTATTTCAACTATTACAGGAGGTACCCGAGACAAATCCACGAGTGGAAACTACGACCGTCGGAGGAATTGCCATCGGAAATGCTAGCAGGGAAGGGAGTGGTAATGCAACTCCGTCGGCGAATTGTGCGTGTGGGCTCGCGGCGCGTGTGGCCACGCTGGAGGCGGACGCAGCCACGGCACAACGCGTCCAACACCAGCTCGAGGACGAGGTATGCCATAACATCTGGTGCCAGTGATGCGCCAAATACCATCAATAGTAGGTAGACCAAATTTATGTATTTCTTTCTACCAACTTAAAAACTAGTTAGAAGCTATTGACAACATTTCATTATTTTAACCCCTGTTATCGGCTCGATTGAATATATAGTGAAATCCTCAAGTTTGTTTAATATTAAATATACATATTTTACGACATTATCCACTGAACCACTAGCATCACGCCTGAGTGTGGGGCCATACTAGACGATTGAGGTACAATGCCATATATTGACGGCGAAGTATAAATAAATTCAAAGAAAAAAAACATTAATAAACAAAAAGCTAAAATCAAGACTTACTAGTTTTTTATATACAAATAGACGACGCTAATTCTTAGCACTACATAAGTTATTAAAAGCAAATTAATTACATCTACTGAGTTAAATAAAAGCTAAAAGGCAACACCTAGCTCGGCAGAAGTACTTCTATTTATGCTAAGTTGATGGCGGAGAAATCCTGTTCTTCCATAAATGTATTTACTTTGGAAATTAATCATAAATAAATATTGGCGTTGAGTTAAGAAACACTTCTACATTTTGATGTGATTCTGAACTGCATCAAATATATAATAAAGGCAAATGTATAACTTAGAAGTTTTACAAATTTACATAAGTGACCTGAACCGAAATCGGATTGACGTTAATTTTTTAATCGACCCCCATGATTCTCGTGTAGTATACACACCTTTGACCTTATGAATATTAAAGATATTGCTAATTTTGTTAGACTTTCGGGTCAACGCAAAAGCAATAAAGAATACGAGTTCCGATTGCAATCAAACTTAGAACAAAGTGCAAAATTCTCTACGACGATAGCGTCGACAATGCAACATTTTTAACTTTATTTTAATGCTGATAAAACTCTCTTTTCTACTGCTCTCGGTCTGGGCTCAAGCTGATAAAAGATGTTTAGCGCGCCGACATGCAGTGGTCATTTAATAATTTTTAATAATAAAAATAAGACTATAAAACTTATATATATTTTTAAGTAAGCATCAATCTGCGAGATTTTTATTTTTAAACCAATGTTTGCTATTCGTTAGGTACGTCGCCTTCGCCGCCATAACGCCCGTTTGCGGGAAGAATCAGCGCGCGCAGTTTGGCAACTAAGACAATTCACACAGTGGCTTAAGCGGACCGTCGACAGGCAATAACACTATAACAAAAGTGAGTCGTCACATGAAATGAAATATATACAGCTTATCATTACTAGGCAAAATTTACTTCCAAAAAATTAATCGTCTAATGAATATGAAAATGGTGTGATAATTCACAACTATTTATGTATCGAAATTGTCATGAATCTTGTGACAATATTTTGCAAAACTTTTTAATTAGAATCAAGGTTCTATGAGGGCAACTCAACTAAAAGCCTTATTATTGTAATATGACTTAGTGTGTGTATCAATCTTTATCAATATTTTTGACGAAACTTATGATCATGCCTCAAAAATAACCGGTTGTAAAATAAGTGATAAGATTAATAAATTGTAATACGTATATTTTACATTTTTGTGTATGGCGGTCTAAATATTCGACGAATAATATATATTATGGTACCATCGATTTTAGTTTTAGCTCAATATTTATTATATTTTGCAATGTGTAACTTTATCGTTTAACACTTAAAAATGTAAATATTGATAATATCATAGTAGAAAAGAGTGGCCTTAATTTATTGGCGTTAGTTTTAAGTTTATTCGATGCGAGTTTTCTAAATCGCATTATATGCTGTGGCAGTTAGGCTTCTTTAGGATTAATGATTCCTTGAATACCTCTCTCTGTTTGCCTATAGTAAATTATAGAGCTGCATAAAAAATCTATTTAATAATCATGTTATATTAGAGACAAATAAGAAAACTTTCATCGCCTTACATAGAATAAATTTTACAATATAAACATCATGAGGTGGCATTATTATCATACTAATTCTAAGCCTAACGTGTAGCTATTATTTAGGTGTAAAATTTGTTTTAATACTAAAGATTCAAGATTCAAACTATAGTGACATTCAATAAAATGGCATTACCAGAGAACCATGTTACATTTACATTATCTACATACTTCGGGCCTTATGTGCCATGGTTCTATGGTGTCTACTTCAGTGCGCGTGGGTATTCAATAATGTTGTAGACTAAAGCAACGTAAAGCCATTTAAAAAATTGGCGGAGTGGTAGACATAAATTTATAATTTTTTTTTTCTTTTAATTTATAAAATAAATATTTTATCAATCGGGCCTTATCTTAAATCACAATGAATCCTAAGTTGAATTTCTCATAGAAATATATAGGCCTATCAATTCATGAAGTCGTAATAGTAAAGCACACATTACATAGAGAGTACACAGTTAAAGTGACAGATAAATGTTTCCTATGTAATGTATCTTATGAATTCGTGCCTTTTCTGCGCTTTATGCAAGCTTTTCTTTTAGCTTGTTTACCTATGTTTGGTGTAGTGCCAAGCAAATAGCATTAGTATGGTTGTTATTGTCAAATGTTTACATGCTTATGTGTTATAATATATTATTGTTACCTTTTTCATTTAATTCTCACTATGCACCAAATAACTTTAAATGTGCAAAATTGATGAAAAATATTGTTGGACTTGAAGATCAATTGTGTTTAATCATACTCATACTGATTTTAAAAAAGTGATGACATGGTGCAAGACAAACAAATTAAAATTATCAGTGTCACGCTCGCTTCGTCACTTCACTATCAACTGTTAAAAATAGTACTATTTTCTCAAAAATAATATTGATGTGATTAGTACTTATTAAAAGACTTACAAACCGTAGTTAAAGTCCTTTGTTTTATATCTTATTAAAATACTATTAGGTATTTTACTTATAAAATTTTATTTTAAGAGATATTTTAATTGTTTTTGAAATATCCTTGATACAAAAACTGTCAATAAAACCTGAAAATGTCAAAATGAAAATGGTTTTCATCCTTTTGAAAAGGTTGGGAATAGCTTAGCGGACAAAATCCTGAGCTGAAAAAATATGCAAGGTTTTTGAAAAAACCATTTAGTAAAAACAATTAGTTACAATAAGATATAAAATACGTATGTAAAAAACAACTACGCCTCCGAGCCCTCAGATGGGATTCGAACCCACGACCTTTCGCTATCCGGGCGACTGCTCTGACCAGCTGAGCTACCGAGACGCTGGCAAACGTGTCGAATTTTACAAACGTATTTCAACTTCTACTATGAGCCCATCTGAGGGCTCGGAGGCGTAGTTGTTTTTTACATACGTATTTTATTTCTTATAGAAATATTGCATTGTGAATGCAAAAAATTAAATTAAAAACATAATTAGTTACAAGTTCATAAGCACCGAATAGGTACTTAAAGTATAAAAAACATATGATTACAACATCTTTGCGAGAGCGTCATGGTACACAAAAGTGACACCAATCTAAAGGTCAACTATTAATGTTGTAACATTTAAAGTATCAATCAGATACCACAAACACAAATATTTGAAAGTAGCTACCACAGCAACTGTTGTGAGTCTTTACACTAAAGTTAATGCTATTTATATATTTTATTATTTCATTGACCTTTTTACATTAATCAAAGAAGGTGTAATGACAATATTAGTTTTTTTACGTTTTGTAACACCTTATTGTCGTATTTAATACGTATTATACTTTATCTAGTTAATAGAATTTCGCGTTAAATTATTCTTTATATGTAGAATTGATAGCAATTTAAGAATGAATTAAAGAATTGTGTAAGGTAAACACCAATTATGTTAATTTGCTGTTTGCACAGTTAAATGTATTGTCTGTTATTAATTATTTAGTATGTATTATTCGCTTTATTTATTTTCGGATGAGATAATACATTTAACTGTGGAATTTTCTTAAGGATTGTGAAATAATCAATATACTCGTAAGTTTATTAGTATGTAGATTTAGTCTTACTCAGAATTGAAACCTGCCAAATATTAATTCAGTAAGATAACACAGATAATAGCACAAATTGTACTCGTATTGAAATGTTTCCACCATAAATATTTATAATTGTTTGCAATTTCAAAAAAAATATATATAAAATAAGTTTTTTAATGCGTTTAAACATATGTGCTCATAATACTGTTTTGGCATATGTATTCAATTATTTTTCCCACATACGAGTCTCACATTAGTTAATCATCGTAAAATGGAAGCTTTATTAGTTTAGAATGGTGTAGATAATAAATAAAATAATTATTAATGTAAGGGTTATTTCCATAATATTTCACAAACACGAAACGCGGACTGCATGCGCACTATATTTACACTACCTACCTACTTTAATTTCGTTTGAATAGTCTCTAATGAAGTGGATTTATGTCAATTGTGGATTGGTAAAAAATCATGATAATTCTTATAAATGATTATTATTTTTAATAATAAATTGATGGTTTCTTCTTTCTCTCAACGGATTCTCTTCCGTTCCGCAGATTTTCTTTCCACGAAAACTACTAGATCTCAAATATTTTTAATTATTGCGTTCATTAAACAACAACAATCCCATTTATTACAAAGTCAAAGTGTTTAACGTCCAATAGGTTACTTATAGAATTATGAAGTGTGCGTGCCTTGCGTTTGTTTAAATTTTAAATAATATGTCATCCAATCGTAGAAATTATGACTTATACTACACAATATAATCTATGTGTTTAAGTTAGTCATTGTTTAATATAGATATGGTTACATTTTTTAATATTGTAAGATAGTGACAGTATGATATTCACACTATCTAAATCTATTAAACATACGGTAACCTTGGTCTGTAGTAACACTATCATAGAAATCATGGCAGAAATCATTGTTTACTATTGAAAATAGTTTATTAGAGATTTTTATGGAATTTTAGTCTGTTAAATGGCTTCACAGTCAGGTTTCTTGTCTTTTTAATTTAATGACCGGTTTAGTAACAGACGCATGTTCGAAACGGTTGCCTGATTGTTATCCATTATGACCTTTGCACACTGCGTTTTTTAACGCGCTGTCGACGCGCATTTTAGAAACGCCTGTCGGCAGATTGTTTCTGTTTATTTTACAGAGAAAATTTTTTGCATGTGTAAGGTAGAACTTTGAACACCTACGTAAATTTATAGTCAAGCTGCCCTTTCACTCGTGTGAGTATCGCGTTTGTATTAATATAAGCGCGCGTCGACAGCGCGTTTGAAAAACGCAGTGTGAAAAGGCTTTAAGTTGTATATAACGATCAAATCAATTACACGTATCAACTTTAGTTCCATAAGCAAACATACGCGATCGTCAAAAATCGACAAATCTTTGAACACCTTAGTAACAACATATGAAACGGATGACACTCGTCTAATACAGCGCAATAATAGTATATAAAAACTGCATGAACACAACAATGGCAACGAGTGATTTAAAAACGTATATATTGGACTTATTATTCTACATACTTTTTAGAATCATTTTTCTCGTATTTTTATTTCCAGTGCTTATAAACTCGTATTAGACATGGTTATACTCATCTGTATGCGCTTTTCAATATATCTGCCTATTTCTGCCGCAAAGCAGCAGTGCTTGCATTGCTGTGTTCCGGTTTGAAGGATAAGATATGGCAGTGAAATTACTGGGTACAGTGACTTTACATCTTGTGTCACAAGTTGGAAACGTACACTGTGGTTCTTGTGGGGGTTGCAGTTTTGCTGCGAATCAAACAAGAGCCACATGTATTATAGGTGACTGTTACCACTTACCATCAGGTGGGCAGTTTGCTTGTTTGCCAACTTTCAGCAAAAAAAAAAAAAAAAAAAAAAAAAAAAAAAAAAAAAAAAAAAAATATCAGAACGTGCGTGTAGGGATATCCCATCTTTGAGCGCAGGGTGGGTATATGTGTCAAGTAACTGATACAATTTTAGAAGATTATAAATATCTGAAAGCGCTGCACACAAAAATGGGTCCAATATGTATATGCCCAAGTCTCCTAAATCATCACTTGTACAGCATTGCCTAAAGTAGTTGAAGTTGAGTTTTAATCATTAATATTTTTTATTGATTTGTACGAATTCTATCCTCACCTCAACAAAGTAAATGACTTCCTTCGTACTGATGAAACTTAAATATTCATTTACGAAATGTGGTGTATTTTTATATAAGTATATCATTTTGTACGTATTATAATAAGGTCTCAATAACAATTTGTACTTTCATAAAGTCCCACCATTTATGTTAATGTAGCTAAAACTATATTGAAGAGATTTACCACCGTCTGTTGAGAAAGAACACTTTTTACCTTTTGTTGAATAAAATGAAACGATTCATCATAATACGTAACAGCAATTGTATATCGGGAGATGGAGGAAAGTCTCTTGTCGTTTGGGTAACTTCAGACGTTGTCAGGATTAAAATTTTTTTGGATAGTATTCGGGTACATGATCTTCACTTAAATTTCAGATATGGTTATCAAGCTATAATTTTAAATTGCACTGTCAATAACACAACAACCCGTCCAGAAATGTTAATGTTTCTCAAACAACTTTCTATTTAAAGTGCATTTTATAGAATTCTAAATAAATTGAGGGTTTTCATTATGTTGATGTGCAGGTACGTTGATGTGTGTTTTGTCCGTACTTAAATAATTTCTACGTCTGAACTAGCCCTTACGTTTAGATAGAAGTATTTTATGTTAGGTAACCAAAGTTATAATTTAACCGCCATATATTTGGATTTGAAATTATTAGGTATTCGACAATTTCTCTTACATGTTTTGTATGTACATTTATTATAATGACATTCCAATTAAAGTATTTACCAAAAAGATGTTTTCATTTGAATTATGTTAAACCATGAACATTTTTATTATTTGGCCTAAGCAATGAATGAATAAATAAACAAACCTTATTCCAGTTGACTGTATTAACTAGTGATGTGCCGGATATAGACGCGGATATCCGCGGCAGAGGAAAGATCCGTATCCGTTACTTTTTGGCGGATCTTTTACGGATCTATTTACCTTATTAATTTTAAATTTATAGATAAAATTCTTTAAGGCGAAGGTTAAGGCGCAGTAGCAACGCCAATTGAAGGGATTCTGACGGTCCACAATTATTAAAAATAGATTCGGTTTAGTAACTAACAATTTAAAGCAATTGACGTCGCTTGTGCGTCTTACTCTTCGCCTTAACTAGGTGATTAGTTAGCTAGCTTTTTAATGAGATCAAAATTATAAAAAGTTATAAGATCACTTTTTATCAAGAAAACAAAACTTAGATCTTCGTAATATTTTAAATTAGAATTAAATGATATTTTAATCAAGTAAACTAATAGTGCAGTCATTGAAGCATTATTGCTCCGAATTTTTTTACTGCGAACCGAATTGCATACAATTTTGGAATTAGGTTCATCTTATCCTTAACTTCAAAAGTGAAAATGATTTGAACTCCGCAACCACCCTGGGGGTGGTTGCCACCCCTTCTCGGGGGTGAATTTTTTTTTTTGCAAAATAAAATTCTGAAGAAGATTAATATTTTTGAAATTCCGAGACAAATTTATCTTTAAAGGGAAATGCTATTATATATTATCTGCTATAGAGTTTATAGCTCCACCTACATCTAGCGGTATCGGGCATTATCAAGCTCATTTCTCGAATATTTGGTAAGTGGGAGTGCTACGATGACTTAAAGACGAAAGTTACGAATAGTCAAACGTACATAGTGCCTAATCGTTTAATATATGGGCAAAAATAAGTTGTTATAAACTTTATTTTTATTTTTTATGTAACTTTTCTCATTAGAACACTAAAGGTAAAACTTATAATTATTTTGTTGTTGTTGTTTCATTTCTGCATAAATGTGTCCATTTCAGAAATAACGATGAATGACAGATAACTTATGATGTACTTAAATTATGAACATGAAAATTACACAAGTTCATGTACTTAGGCGTTGGTGTTTTATAAAGTATTCTAAGTGCAATATTAAGCTAGATATTAAAGATCAAAGCCGTTTTTTATTTTGTGTGAAATTTAATCGATGTGGTCAATGCCATCTAGCGGCGAGCAGATGCATTTTATGCATTTTTATACAAAAGGGTTTTGTAGTGCTTGAAATAAGCTTTAAAATGAGCACTATTAAAAGTCTTTTACACGTAAAATAAGTGAGTTGTATTGCAAATAAGGGGAGCATCTAATGTTTTTTCTTATAAATCAACGGGTTTCATAAGTGCCATTTCCACCAAAATTAAAATAAATCGTATTCCGCCTAGAATTAACTTTATTATGAAGAGTTTGATAAATAGTATCAGTTTGGCTGCTTCAACCCACATATTTTTCAAAAAAGTCACGATGAAAGAAAAAAACAAAATTTAAATTAAAAAAAAACCCACATTTTTTTCATAATATCTCAAAAATGACGACAGATACGTATAAAAGTGTACGGATTAAAAATTTTGGTATTTTTCTGACGAACAATTTGGTTTTTTTGTTTTTTCTGTCAAACAAAAATTGACGGAGATATGATTGTTTAAAGAGCGCGTGGCAGCGCAATCACAGCCTCTCTTAAGCCCTTTAACCCTTCACCGTTTTAGAAAAAGGTTTTTTACTATATATTGCAATGAAGGATGTTGTAGCTCTCTTAATTACCTTTACAATGGTTTTTTATAAATTGTGATAGCATGAAAATTGAAGGAGTTATGGTCCAAAAACTTATCATATTTTTTTCTACTTAGTAACTGAAAATTTCGGAGTGTGAATATTTGGAGCAATGTGAAAGTACGCAGTATAATAAAAATCCACAACTATTATAATGTGTATATATATACATAATATGGCTCATATATTTTGGAAACGTAGGCATGAATACATACCAACGTTCTTATATGTATATATAACACATTTGAGTGAAGGGGCCAACGAAAAAGCCATGTGATCAGCTGTGCGTGCACCGTTTATTCGTTATAATGTGACCAGTATATTTCCGTCTGCAACTGCTGAAAATGATTTTTTGCAACTGCAAAAAAGGATGTGGAGCGTCTTGCGGATGCAGAAAATGTGGTCTGTTTTGTAATAGTACCTGTGCAACGTGCAGTGGAGATAACTGCCAAAATAGCCCTCCAATTCAGCCAGGAGATGTTGAATGTGACAGCGACTCCGACATTAAGTCATGAATAATAATATTATATTTTGATAATAATAGTACAATTTTATATAATTTGTAAATATTTTATTCAATAAATGGCAATTTTTTACTCTAAATTAAATTATTTTTTAATATGTAATCATATATATTTACTGTTTTAATTTAGGGGTAGTTTTAAGGGAGTCTTGTTAAAGGGAGATTGTTAATCAATTTCGAGTGTGGAATAATATTTAAATCCTTTTATTGTATCAAAAAATAAATTTTAACAATTTTTTATCAAGGGGTAGTTTTCAAGGGTTGAAAGGGGGTTAAAATTTGATAATTATTGTAGAGAATATAAAATATTACTTACTCTATACTTACATCTTTTTATGTCACACCAAAGTATTTTTTTGTGATTTTTTCAATTTAGGGGTTGTTTGCAAGGGTTGTAAGATTTTCAAGGGGTTGAAAATGATTTTAATATGAGGTAATTATGTTAGAAAATACTTTACAATTTCACCACTTACTATTAGACATGTTTTCTAGCGATAAAATGGATCAATGTCAATTTTTCCATTAAGGGGTTGTTTAGACCCCTTAAAAGTAATAGGCGGAGCTCAGATCATTTTCACTTTTGAAGTTAAGGGTAAGACGAGCATAATTCCAAAATTCGATGCAAATCGGTTTACAGTAAAAAAAATCAGAGGTAAGACCCTATTTTTCGCTTCAATGACTGCACTATAATACTGCGTGACACAAACAGTGTTAATGTTAGATAAAACACAAGCGTTATCTATGCTGCCCAGTGTCACATTAAACTAAAACAAAACAAAAAAAAGACCCGCCGCGCAATGCAAGTCGTAACATGTCTCAACTCAAGATCGCGTGCACCAACACTGATTGTGCAAGAAAGTTAAGATCCGTATCCGTATCTGCGGATCTTGACACCAAATATCCGTAATTAGATCTGTATCCGCGGATCTACATTTTTGACGATCCGGCACATCACTAGTACAGTCAGCGTCTAATAGATAGTGGCACTTAGGGTATTCAAATTTATAGACGCAACCTAAAAGTCAATAATATCGGTACAAACAGAGTTTCCATATTGTTGTCAACATTTTAGTCGCTCAAAAGATCAGACGTTGAAAATGTCATATATATAGGTTCAAATATAGATGTAAATCAACCGGTTTAAAACGTTTTAAACCAATTTCTGCGGTTTTAAACCAGTTTTCAACCATTTCAAAAGGTTTAAATGGTTTAAAACCCGCCTATCTACAAAAATAAAAGAACTGTATTTTAAACTTTATTAAGGGCAATTTTTGATTACCTGACGTCATATTATGTTTCGTTTTAATGAGTTTTTGCGGTTTTAAACCAGTTTTCAACCATTTCAAAAGTTTGATGTGGTTTAAAACTTGCCTGTCTACAAAAATAAAAAAACTGTATTTTACACCTGACGACATATTATTATGTTTTGTTTTAATTAGTTTATAGACAGTAAAATAGAAATTACCTACCTACACTACAATTCTTACATAGGTACCTACTATACGACAACCTAAGTTAAGTAGTAGTATGTAGGTTAACCTACACACTTAAGTTTCTTTATGTAGGTACAGTTCCCTACTGTGCTCATGCGATGAACATTGTATTTGTTCTGTGTCTGGGTGTTATTTATTTGTATACCTATAATTGTAATTTTAGAGAAGATAACTCTTATATCCGTAACGCAAGTAGGTACTTAATTAAAGCTAGTTATTTCGGAGTTAGATCAATGTGATGTTGTGTAAAATATACTTACCTATATTTTAAAGAAATATATACCTATTATTTATTACACACTCCATTAGAAGAAATCATCAACAAAATGTGGTCCGTTTTACTTGCGCATGAAACAAACAACGTTGTCTTTAAGGCCGCGCCGTTGCCACCCCGCCGCGAATGTACCTACAGTGCTCGTCAGTGCATGGTGATTCACGCATAGGCCATAAATGGATAAATATCAATGTTAGGTCTCCGTTAGATCTTCTCACTAAGTGATTCCCTAGTTAAGAAGCTTCCGAAAAGTATAAATAGAAATGTAATAAGATCAAATTATCTTCAAATGCTCCCTGGTATATCCGCACTCCCTACTCTACAACAATTCTATACGAAGGCCTCTGATCGTTTTTTTAAAACGTCAGAGAGCCACTCAAATCCTCTTATCCGAAGCGCATCCGACTATATACCTTCCACTTCCTCAAATCGTCTGTCCATATAACTTAGATCCGTCTTGACGGATCAACCTAATCAGCTATCGGCCAACCTGAACCACCCCTTAGAGGCATAGGAATCCGCCAAAAATAAAGTCACGACAGACCCTTCAGATCTACCCCAGTCCTCTCAATTGTCGACTGATCCCCCTTCTGGGACCCGGTCGATTTTTCTATGCGCATCCTGACCTAGGTGTGTAGCGCTTGCGCCGCCCCTCTCTAGAGGGGCGGTCGCCTCAGACGAAGGCGAAGCCAATCTCAGGTGTTGTTTAGTGAGTACGAGTCTGACATAACTTCGAAGCCGGGCCGGAGTATCCATAAAGGATTCACCACCTCCCACCTCCGAGTCAAATTATCATTCATTTTTGTGCACTGGAAGTAAGCGCATCTCGAGTCAAATAACCGCAACGCGTGAGTTATCAAAACCCTATCCCTACTAAATTTATCAAAATCTGTATATAACAAATTTAAAAACTTTACACAGTTTATAGGTAAGTACTTCGTAATGTTTTTACCTCGGTAAAATCAAGATAAAATAGTTATAATTATGAAAAACACAATTATCAAGACTAACGGTTTTAAACCGAAAAATAATGGTTTATTACGGTTTTAAACCGGCTTTTTGGTTTAAAATGGTTTTAAACCGATTGGTTTAATTGGTTTAAAACCGGCCTTACATCTATAGGTTCAAACAAACCGCCATTAATATGGTTACAGTCATCGCGTTAATGACACTATGAGTGATTTATAATTTTTATATATTTTATGCATTTTCAATGCGATCTTATAAGATAAATTATTATAATAGAAAAATACTAGAAAAAATCGACTCGGGTCACAAGTGAATCTCAGGCGGGAATCGAACCCGCAACCTTTGGAAATCCGGTCCAATGCTCTCCCAATTGAGCTACCGAGCCTTGCGAACACTCGTCGAAATTTTCTAGTACCTTCCTGATTTTACGCTGTAGGCCAGCGTTGTTTCATCAATGAGAGGAACATCCTCTCGTATTCGAAAGAAACATTTTTACAAATGTTTGGTCAATCGATTAAGATGAAACAGCCATGTTAGATTTATAATTTTTATATATTTTATGCATTTTCAATGCGATCTTATAAGATAAATTATTATAATAGAAAAATACTAGAAAAAATCGACTCGGGTCACAAGTGAATCTCAGGCGGGAATCGAACCCGCAACCTTTGGAAATCCGGTCCAATGCTCTCCCAATTGAGCTACCGAGCCTTGCGAACACTCGTCGAAATTTTCTAGTACCTTCCTGATTTTACGCTGTAGGCCAGCGTTGTTTCATCAATGAGAGGAACATCCTCTCGTATTCGAAAGAAACATTTTTACAAATGTTTGGTCAATCGATTAAGATGAAACAGCCATGTTAGATTTATAATTTTTATATATTTTATGCATTTTCAATGCGATCTTATAAGATAAATTATTATAATAGAAAAATACTAGAAAAAATCGACTCGGGTCACAAGTGAATCTCAGGCGGGAATCGAACCCGCAACCTTTGGAAATCCGGTCCAATGCTCTCCCAATTGAGCTACCGAGCCTTGCGAACACTCGTCGAAATTTTCTAGTACCTTCCTGATTTTACGCTGTAGGCCAGCGTTGTTTCATCAATGAGAGGAACATCCTCTCGTATTCGAAAGAAACATTTTTACAAATGTTTGGTCAATCGATTAAGATGAAACAGCCATGTTAGATTTATAATTTTTATATATTTTATGCATTTTCAATGCGATCTTATAAGATAAATTATTATAATAGAAAAATACTAGAAAAAATCGACTCGGGTCACAAGTGAATCTCAGGCGGGAATCGAACCCGCAACCTTTGGAAATCCGGTCCAATGCTCTCCCAATTGAGCTACCGAGCCTTGCGAACACTCGTCGAAATTTTCTAGTACCTTCCTGATTTTACGCTGTAGGCCAGCGTTGTTTCATCAATGAGAGGAACATCCTCTCGTATTCGAAAGAAACATTTTTACAAATGTTTGGTCAATCGATTAAGATGAAACAGCCATGTTAGATTTATAATTTTTATATATTTTATGCATTTTCAATGCGATCTTATAAGATAAATTATTATAATAGAAAAATACTAGAAAAAATCGACTCGGGTCACAAGTGAATCTCAGGCGGGAATCGAACCCGCAACCTTTGGAAATCCGGTCCAATGCTCTCCCAATTGTGCTACCGAGCCTTGCGAACACTCGTCGAAATTTTCTAGTACCTTCCTGATTTTACGCTGTAGGCCAGCGTTGTTTCATCAATGAGAGGAACATCCTCTCGTATTCGAAAGAAACATTTTTACAAATGTTTGGTCAATCGATTAAGATGAAACAGCCATGTTAGATTTATAATTTTTATATATTTTATGCATTTTCAATGCGATCTTATAAGATAAATTATTATAATAGAAAAATACTAGAAAAAATCGACTCGGGTCACAAGTGAATCTCAGGCGGGAATCGAACCCGCAACCTTTGGAAATCCGGTCCAATGCTCTCCCAATTGAGCTACCGAGCCTTGCGAACACTCGTCGAAATTTTCTAGTACCTTCCTGATTTTACGCTGTAGGCCAGCGTTGTTTCATCAATGAGAGGAACATCCTCTCGTATTCGAAAGAAACATTTTTACAAATGTTTGGTCAATCGATTAAGATGAAACAGCCATGTTAGATTTATAATTTTTATATATTTTATGCATTTTCAATGCGATCTTATAAGATAAATTATTATAATAGAAAAATACTAGAAAAAATCGACTCGGGTCACAAGTGAATCTCAGGCGGGAATCGAACCCGCAACCTTTGGAAATCCGGTCCAATGCTCTCCCAATTGAGCTACCGAGCCTTGCGAACACTCGTCGAAATTTTCTAGTACCTTCCTGATTTTACGCTGTAGGCCAGCGTTGTTTCATCAATGAGAGGAACATCCTCTCGTATTCGAAAGAAACATTTTTACAAATGTTTGGTCAATCGATTAAGATGAAACAGCCATGTTAGATTTATAATTTTTATATATTTTATGCATTTTCAATGCGATCTTATAAGATAAATTATTATAATAGAAAAATACTAGAAAAAATCGACTCGGGTCACAAGTGAATCTCAGGCGGGAATCGAACCCGCAACCTTTGGAAATCCGGTCCAATGCTCTCCCAATTGAGCTACCGAGCCTTGCGAACACTCGTCGAAATTTTCTAGTACCTTCCTGATTTTACGCTGTAGGCCAGCGTTGTTTCATCAATGAGAGGAACATCCTCTCGTATTCGAAAGAAACATTTTTACAAATGTTTGGTCAATCGATTAAGATGAAACAGCCATGTTAGATTTATAATTTTTATATATTTTATGCATTTTCAATGCGATCTTATAAGATAAATTATTATAATAGAAAAATACTAGAAAAAATCGACTCGGGTCACAAGTGAATCTCAGGCGGGAATCGAACCCGCAACCTTTGGAAATCCGGTCCAATGCTCTCCCAATTGAGCTACCGAGCCTTGCGAACACTCGTCGAAATTTTCTAGTACCTTCCTGATTTTACGCTGTAGGCCAGCGTTGTTTCATCAATGAGAGGAACATCCTCTCGTATTCGAAAGAAACATTTTTACAAATGTTTGGTCAATCGATTAAGATGAAACAGCCATGTTAGATTTATAATTTTTATATATTTTATGCATTTTCAATGCGATCTTATAAGATAAATTATTATAATAGAAAAATACTAGAAAAAATCGACTCGGGTCACAAGTGAATCTCAGGCGGGAATCGAACCCGCAACCTTTGGAAATCCGGTCCAATGCTCTCCCAATTGAGCTACCGAGCCTTGCGAACACTCGTCGAAATTTTCTAGTACCTTCCTGATTTTACGCTGTAGGCCAGCGTTGTTTCATCAATGAGAGGAACATCCTCTCGTATTCGAAAGAAACATTTTTACAAATGTTTGGTCAATCGATTAAGATGAAACAGCCATGTTAGATTTATAATTTTTATATATTTTATGCATTTTCAATGCGATCTTATAAGATAAATTATTATAATAGAAAAATACTAGAAAAAATCGACTCGGGTCACAAGTGAATCTCAGGCGGGAATCGAACCCGCAACCTTTGGAAATCCGGTCCAATGCTCTCCCAATTGAGCTACCGAGCCTTGCGAACACTCGTCGAAATTTTCTAGTACCTTCCTGATTTTACGCTGTAGGCCAGCGTTGTTTCATCAATGAGAGGAACATCCTCTCGTATTCGAAAGAAACATTTTTACAAATGTTTGGTCAATCGATTAAGATGAAACAGCCATGTTAGATTTATAATTTTTATATATTTTATGCATTTTCAATGCGATCTTATAAGATAAATTATTATAATAGAAAAATACTAGAAAAAATCGACTCGGGTCACAAGTGAATCTCAGGCGGGAATCGAACCCGCAACCTTTGGAAATCCGGTCCAATGCTCTCCCAATTGAGCTACCGAGCCTTGCGAACACTCGTCGAAATTTTCTAGTACCTTCCTGATTTTACGCTGTAGGCCAGCGTTGTTTCATCAATGAGAGGAACATCCTCTCGTATTCGAAAGAAACATTTTTACAAATGTTTGGTCAATCGATTAAGATGAAACAGCCATGTTAGATTTATAATTTTTATATATTTTATGCATTTTCAATGCGATCTTATAAGATAAATTATTATAATAGAAAAATACTAGAAAAAATCGACTCGGGTCACAAGTGAATCTCAGGCGGGAATCGAACCCGCAACCTTTGGAAATCCGGTCCAATGCTCTCCCAATTGAGCTACCGAGCCTTGCGAACACTCGTCGAAATTTTCTAGTACCTTCCTGATTTTACGCTGTAGGCCAGCGTTGTTTCATCAATGAGAGGAACATCCTCTCGTATTCGAAAGAAACATTTTTACAAATGTTTGGTCAATCGATTAAGATGAAACAGCCATGTTAGATTTATAATTTTTATATATTTTATGCATTTTCAATGCGATCTTATAAGATAATTTATTATAATAGAAAAATACTAGAAAAAATCGACTCGGGTCACAAGTGAATCTCAGGCGGGAATCGAACCCGCAACCTTTGGAAATCCGGTCCAATGCTCTCCCAATTGAGCTACCGAGCCTTGCGAACACTCGTCGAAATTTTCTAGTACCTTCCTGATTTTACGCTGTAGGCCAGCGTTGTTTCATCAATGAGAGGAACATCCTCTCGTATTCGAAAGAAACATTTTTACAAATGTTTGGTCAATCGATTAAGATGAAACAGCCATGTTAGATTTATAATTTTTATATATTTTATGCATTTTCAATGCGATCTTATAAGATAAATTATTATAATAGAAAAATACTAGAAAAAATCGACTCGGGTCACAAGTGAATCTCAGGCGGGAATCGAACCCGCAACCTTTGGAAATCCGGTCCAATGCTCTCCCAATTGAGCTACCGAGCCTTGCGAACACTCGTCGAAATTTTCTAGTACCTTCCTGATTTTACGCTGTAGGCCAGCGTTGTTTCATCAATGAGAGGAACATCCTCTCGTATTCGAAAGAAACATTTTTACAAATGTTTGGTCAATCGATTAAGATGAAACAGCCATGTTAGATTTATAATTTTTATATATTTTATGCATTTTCAATGCGATCTTATAAGATAAATTATTATAATAGAAAAATACTAGAAAAAATCGACTCGGGTCACAAGTGAATCTCAGGCGGGAATCGAACCCGCAACCTTTGGAAATCCGGTCCAATGCTCTCCCAATTGAGCTACCGAGCCTTGCGAACACTCGTCGAAATTTTCTAGTACCTTCCTGATTTTACGCTGTAGGCCAGCGTTGTTTCATCAATGAGAGGAACATCCTCTCGTATTCGAAAGAAACATTTTTACAAATGTTTGGTCAATCGATTAAGATGAAACAGCCATGTTAGATTTATAATTTTTATATATTTTATGCATTTTCAATGCGATCTTATAAGATAAATTATTATAATAGAAAAATACTAGAAAAAATCGACTCGGGTCACAAGTGAATCTCAGGCGGGAATCGAACCCGCAACCTTTGGAAATCCGGTCCAATGCTCTCCCAATTGAGCTACCGAGCCTTGCGAACACTCGTCGAAATTTTCTAGTACCTTCCTGATTTTACGCTGTAGGCCAGCGTTGTTTCATCAATGAGAGGAACATCCTCTCGTATTCGAAAGAAACATTTTTACAAATGTTTGGTCAATCGATTAAGATGAAACAGCCATGTTAGATTTATAATTTTTATATATTTTATGCATTTTCAATGCGATCTTATAAGATAAATTATTATAATAGAAAAATACTAGAAAAAATCGACTCGGGTCACAAGTGAATCTCAGGCGGGAATCGAACCCGCAACCTTTGGAAATCCGGTCCAATGCTCTCCCAATTGAGCTACCGAGCCTTGCGAACACTCGTCGAAATTTTCTAGTACCTTCCTGATTTTACGCTGTAGGCCAGCGTTGTTTCATCAATGAGAGGAACATCCTCTCGTATTCGAAAGAAACATTTTTACAAATGTTTGGTCAATCGATTAAGATGAAACAGCCATGTTAGATTTATAATTTTTATATATTTTATGCATTTTCAATGCGATCTTATAAGATAAATTATTATAATAGAAAAATACTAGAAAAAATCGACTCGGGTCACAAGTGAATCTCAGGCGGGAATCGAACCCGCAACCTTTGGAAATCCGGTCCAATGCTCTCCCAATTGAGCTACCGAGCCTTGCGAACACTCGTCGAAATTTTCTAGTACCTTCCTGATTTTACGCTGTTGGCCAGCGTTGTTTCATCAATGAGAGGAACATCCTCTCGTATTCGAAAGAAACATTTTTACAAATGTTTGGTCAATCGATTAAGATGAAACAGCCATGTTAGATTTATAATTTTTATATATTTTATGCATTTTCAATGCGATCTTATAAGATAAATTATTATAATAGAAAAATACTAGAAAAAATCGACTCGGGTCACAAGTGAATCTCAGGCGGGAATCGAACCCGCAACCTTTGGAAATCCGGTCCAATGCTCTCCCAATTGAGCTACCGAGCCTTGCGAACACTCGTCGAAATTTTTCTAGTACCTTCCTGATTTTACGCTGTAGGCCAGCGTTGTTTCATCAATGAGAGGAACATCCTCTCGTATTCGAAAGAAACATTTTTACAAATGTTTGGTCAATCGATTAAGATGAAACAGCCATGTTAGATTTATAATTTTTATATATTTTATGCATTTTCAATGCTCGGTAGCTCAATTGGGAGAGCATTGGACCGGATTTCCAAAGGTTGCGGGTTCGATTCCCGCCTGAGATTCACTTGTGACCCGAGTCGATTTTTTCTAGTATTTTTCTATTATAATAATTTATCTTATAAGATCGCATTGAAAATGCATAAAATATATAAAAATTATAAATCTAACATGGCTGTTTCATCTTAATCGATTGACCAAACATTTGTAAAAATGTTTCTTTCGAATACGAGAGGATGTTCCTCTCATTGATGAAACAACGCTGGCCTACAGCGTAAAATCAGGAAGGTACTAGAAAATTTCGACGAGTGTTCGCAAGGCTCGGTAGCTCAATTGGGAGAGCATTGGACCGGATTTCCAAAGGTTGCGGGTTCGATTCCCGCCTGAGATTCACTTGTGACCCGAGTCGATTTTTTCTAGTATTTTTCTATTATAATAATTTATCTTATAAGATCGCATTGAAAATGCATAAAATATATAAAAATTATAAATCTAACATGGCTGTTTCATCTTAATCGATTGACCAAACATTTGTAAAAATGTTTCTTTCGAATACGAGAGGATGTTCCTCTCATTGATGAAACAACGCTGGCCTACAGCGTAAAATCAGGAAGGTACTAGAAAATTTCGACGAGTGTTCGCAAGGCTCGGTAGCTCAATTGGGAGAGCATTGGACCGGATTTCCAAAGGTTGCGGGTTCGATTCCCGCCTGAGATTCACTTGTGACCCGAGTCGATTTTTTCTAGTATTTTTCTATTATAATAATTTATCTTATAAGATCGCATTGAAAATGCATAAAATATATAAAAATTATAAATCTAACATGGCTGTTTCATCTTAATCGATTGACCAAACATTTGTAAAAATGTTTCTTTCGAATACGAGAGGATGTTCCTCTCATTGATGAAACAACGCTGGCCTACAGCGTAAAATCAGGAAGGTACTAGAAAATTTCGACGAGTGTTCGCAAGGCTCGGTAGCTCAATTGGGAGAGCATTGGACCGGATTTCCAAAGGTTGCGGGTTCGATTCCCGCCTGAGATTCACTTGTGACCCGAGTCGATTTTTTCTAGTATTTTTCTATTATAATAACACTATGAGTGTTCAAAAATATGGAACACATTGGAAAAATATACTTTACTGCTATATGTTTTAAGTATTATTTTTCTTATCAATGATTAGTAAAACATTTATACACAAAATGAAAGGGATAGAAACTACTGCTGTCCTTTTCATTTTTAGCATGACGTCATAGACATGTCTTGATTTGTAAAGAATTTCGTGTATGGTTCTGGCTATTGCAAATGGCTGTTTACGATAGGTACAATCAGCCACATATTTATCTAAGCATAATAAATAGTCAACAATATTTTTACATTTAAAGTAAAAATTGTTCTTACGCGCAACGTTGTAAGTTTATTTTTGCATAAATCGAAAATGTTGACAGTAACTTTCGATCAAATCATATTCGAAGGTATAGAATAATAAAATAAACAGGTGTAAAATAAAAAATGTTTAGCTCTAATTATATTTATTTTTAACTAAAATCGTGTATAACCACCTTCTGCTAAAATTACATCAGAAAGTCGTCTTCGCACGGATTGTACCGCATTGTAGCAAAAATTGTCTCCTCTCATGGAGTCCCAAATTTCTTCGACGTGAGTCCTTAAATTTGCGGTGGTTCGTGCTCGAGTACTGTCCCATATCTGAACCATCTTGCCCCACAAATTTTCGATCGGGTTTAGGTCGGGACTATGTGGCGGCATCGAAATTAACTCCAGGTCCCTGTTGCCTTCCAAGTAATTTTGGACAATTCTGGAGTTGTGCACGGAACTGTTATCTTGGACGAACTTAATCCTTTCTTGGGGAAAAATATCCTGGCTGTTGGAAGCAAAACATTTTCGAGGATGTCTTTATATCGGGAGCCATTCATTCTTCCTCCCACCTCGACTAACTCTCCTGGTCCGCTTTGGGACATCCATCCCCAAAATCTTAAGGTGATTCGACCACTGCGATTGTTAGGAAGGACATTTCTTTCATCATACCTTGTGTTCGATGTTCGGTATAGAGATAAGCGTCCCTGGGCAGACGAACAAAAAACTTTTTCATCCACAAAGATCACATTTTCAAAATTGAAATTTAAATAGTTTCGTGCGAATTGTAATCGCTGCGCCTTAAGCCTCGGTGTCAAAATAGGCTTCTTAGCAGGAATACGATGGTGTAAACCATATTCTCGCAGGCGACGTCTTATTGTACTCTGTGATATTCCAAATTCCACTGACAAACTCCTAGTGTTTATAAAATGATTACTAATAGCTCGCTGCACTATATTTCTGTCTTGATTTATCCTCGTTTGACGTGGACGACCAAATGAAACATGGTTTTGCAATGCACCATCACTGCCGTCTGTCTAGCCATCGGTATAGGTGTTTCTCTAAATAAAATAAAGAACGAGTGATGAATAACGACTACATTCAGATTCGAAAAAATTATTAGGAATTATTCGCAACTCTTCGCTATATTTCGCATTTTAGATTCTCATTTTGCATATTCTGAAGAGAAATGAATAATTCGATAGGTGAATTATTTAAAGTCATACTTACGGATATTCCTAGTTCATTTAAAATATCAGTTACAGAGACACCTTCCTCCCTCAAATATATGATTCGATGCTTTGTGGAGTCACTAATGCGATATGTAGCCATATTTAGGTATAAAAAACTATGTATTGCTTAAATACAAATTATTTCAAGCTTGTGCTGTCCAGTGCAATTAAATTGCACTTGACATCAGTATGACCGATTAGTAGAATGTCATGAAAATGATAGATAATAGAATGACACAGGGCTGTAGCTAGAGTCTAATTTGAGGTAGGGCAGCATTGGTTACAGGTAGGGCGGAAGTAGTTATATCATAATTGATCTGCCCTCGAAGCACGGGCTCCTAAATCAAACACTATGTATATCACTGACTCTAGTTCAAGCATTAGACCGGATTTCCAAAGATTGCGGGTTCGATTCCCGCTGAAGAATTTACTTGTGACCCGAGTCGATTTTTTCTACACTACTGGAAAAAATTAAAGGATCAAAAAAAAATCCGTACTTCGAGAGAAATGGTCGTACAGGAAATAAAAAAAAGTAAATTGTAGCTCCAAGTGTCTAGTTTTTGGATGAGAACTTTAAAATTTTATACGCTCCGCGGTTTTCGAGTAATCTTAGAAAAACCAGCAACAAAAAAATTTTCTTTTTTTTTTTAGTTTTGATTTTCAGTCTACGGGCGTAGAAAAAAATTGTTTTGCTTACCCACTATGAGGATCAGACACTTTGTTTATTTAGCTTTAATTTATTTTTTATACACCTTGATACGTCCACTTCTCGCCGAGATATCGGTCTTCAAATGGAAAAGGATATCGATATCTCAGCAACCAATGATCGCACAGAAAGATAAAGGTGGTTTTCAAGAACTTGAATGAATTCTCTTTAACGACTAGCCATTGCTTTCCTGAAAAAAAAAATGTTTTGTTTTTGTCACTTGAATTTGAAAATGCAACAAAATAAGGGCTGTTGTTGATTTTTTGGAAAATCAACTGCTGGATCGAAAATATTGAAGAAACCAGTGTGCCTTTTACAGTTCAATATGTCCACAAAAACCCTACAAAGAACCATAAAATAATACAGCCAGCCGTTTTTTTGTTTCGCTTGATCGAATTTATGAAAAAATTAAAGGATCACGTTTTTTGCTCTGAAAAGCTCATAATTTTTAAAAATGAGAAAAGAAAATGTTTTTCCGATATTTTTCCAGATTTTGGTTCCAGAAAGAGCTTAAATTTTGTTGACGAAAGGTTGTCGTCGAACTTCTCTAATTATTGCCCGATCATCGCGGTAGTGGTTCGTCTCTTGGTATCTGGCATAAGCTAGAGATACGACGGACTGACTTACACCCATCTGGACGGCAACTGCATGTTGACTGTAACCTTCGTCAATAAGAGTCACGAACCGAGCACCTACCTCCGATAAATATCGTCTAACCATGATTGAAAATAGAAAAAGTAAGAAATTTTCAATTTTCACCAAAAAATTAAAAAAAATATCTTCTAGCGCAAAGGGATTAATTTTGAAAAAACTTAAGGATTATTTTTAAGGATATGCTAGGAAAAGCGTATGAAAAAGATTGAAATTCGATTGGGGGTATTAACTTATTTTTAATTTAATTAAAAGGAAAGCAGCGGCGGAAACGCGTTAAAAATGAATGGGCGATAGTTTATTGAATTTCCTTAACTTTCTGAAACAAAAATATGGAAAAAGCTCAGAAATACATATATATTTTTTTAAATTATAAGCTTTTCAGATCAAAACACGTGATCCTTTATTTTTTTCAAAAATTCGGTCAATTGAAACAGAAAACCGGAAAATTGATTTTCCAAAAAACCATCAACATCCCTTATTTTGTTGCATTTTCAAATTCATGTGACAAAAAGAAAAAAAAATTTTTTGGGATAAGCAATGGCTAGTCGTTTAAGAGAATTCATTCAAGTTCTTAAAACCCACCTTTAACTTTCTCTGCGATCATTGGTTGCTGAGATATCGATAATCAAAGACAAAAGGATCCTTTTCCATTTGAAGACCGATATCTCGGCGAGAAGTGGACGTATCAAGGTATATAAAAAAATAAATAAAAGCTAAATGAACAAAGTATCCGATCCTTATAGTGGTTAAGCAAAAAAAAAATTTCCAAACACGTAGACAAAAAATAAAGCTAAAAAAAATTTGAAAACTTTTTTGTTGCTGGTTTTTCTAAGATAACTCAAAAACCGCGGAGCGTACAAAATTTTTAAAGTTCTCATTCAAAAACTAGACACTTGGAGCTACAATTTACTTTTATTTGATTTCCTGTACGACCATTTCTCTCGAAGTTACGGCCTGTTGAAAATTACCCAAAAATTTGGATTTTTTTTTTGATCCCTTAATTTTTTCCAGTAGTGTAGTATTTTTCTATTATGATAATTTATCTTATAAGATCGCATTGAAAATGCATAAAATATATAAAAATTATAAAACATTTTAATTATACAAATTATCTTAGTTTTTGATATTTTTAAGGTAGGGCATTGTGATTTCAAGGTAGGGCATTGCCCCACAATGCCCCCCCCTAGCTACGGCCTTGGAATGACATGAACACTAGATTGCATAAAGAGGTTTTCATAAGTATATTTTTCCAATGTGTTCCATATTTTTAAATATATATAGTGCTTAGAAACCATTAACGCGATGACTGTAACCATATTAATGGCGGTTTGTTTGAACCTATATATATGACATTTTCAACGTCTGATCTTTTGAGCGACTAAAATGTTGACAACAATATGGAAACTCTGTTTGTACCGATATTATTGACTTTTAGGTTGCGTCTATTAATTTGAATACCCTAAGTGCCACTATCTATTAGACGCTGACTGTATTAACTACGTAGGGCCGTCTGACGTCACCATCACAGTGAGCCGCAACATTATGATCAAGATGGATCTGTTATCGTTAGCGACAGACTTCTTTCTTCTTCGCCGCCCTTGCCATTTGGGCTGGCGTGGGGTCAATCCAGTTGACAGTTCATGCTGCGTTTGTAGCAGGTCCTGCTGTCTCCCCGTGTGCAGTTGCTGGAACTGCCATCGGGCGCGTCCCCCGGGTGGCGGATAGGGGGGCCTCCAGATATGGGGGCCACTGGCTTAGCCGGCGCAGACCAAAACCAGCAGGGGGGGAGCTCGGCTGGCGTCCTGGGTATCCCGGGTAGCGGTAGCCGAGTTAGGGGAGTTTAGGCGATGCCAGTTCTGTCTGGTGTCGTCGAAGGAGCTCGTAACCCTGTACGTAGTGCAGGGCCGAGGGCCGCCACCTTCTGGTGGGGGCCGCGGGGAAGACAACCCCTTTAAAAAATCACCCGAGGGGGCCTTCGGGCCCAGCTCGCGTCAGCGGGCAAGGCGGGGCGTGTTCCGATCCGAGGATCGGTTCCGGCCCAACCGTAACCTCGTACGTGGTGCGGGAGCGGGGGCCGCCACTTCGGTGGGGGCCGCGTGGAGAAAACCACTATAAAAAATCTTCAAAGTCCCGGCACTGGGATTCGTGGTGTCGGGGCGCCTCTAGGAGGTGGCCGGCGGAGCGCAGTCGGCCCATTAGCGGTCGCCCTGGGGTACCTCCCGACCCCCCAGGCGTAAGTAGGGTTACCCGGGCATCGGGATCTCTGCCCGGGTGGACGTTATATTTCTCCCATATTCGTGGGATCAAGATGGAAGCAAATAGGAATAAAAAACAAACCAAAGGACGAGGTTCGAAGCCGGTTTCTGGTGGAGAACGGAAGGACAGAGCACAGGGTCCGGGGCAAAACAGTGCACAAAAGAAGATCACACCCCCAAAAGAGGGCGAAGTGGACAGGGAGCGCTCTCCCATTGCATCCGCTCCGAAGGGCGCGAAGAAGGTGACATTGAAGTCTCCACCACCCCGGAAGGAGCAGTCCTCTCAGGAGGCTATGTCGACAGAATCGTCCGACGGTTGCTCGGACGAGGAGTCAGAGTCGGAGACGGAGAACGAAGAGGCGGAGGAGAAGTTCCTCGGACTTAGGTCCGTTGACGAAGAAGACCGCAAGAACTGGAAGTGGCTCCGTGAAGACGCCGAATGGAATTCGCAGGACATAGTGGACGCATTTAAAGACGAGGAGAACGGGTTGGAGCCAGAAATCCGTAAACACCTTGTCTCCCGAATGCAAGGCATGATAAGGGCCATGCAAGGCATGTCGAACTTGTGCAGAGTGGCACTCACCCGCGAGGGGAAGAGGATGTCGGACCTGCTCAAGGTCAACCGTAAGCTCATTGCTACGGTGCAGTCGCTGAGTCAAGAGGTGAAGAAGTTGAAGGCTGAGGCAGCGAAACCCCTGAAGCCCGCCGAGGAGAGGCTTCCATGTCAAGAGGCGATATTGCAGGCAGTACGGCAGGCTGTCGACGAGCGGCTGGCGACCAGCGACGGAAAGCTGCTCCAAGCCGTAAAGCAGGTAGTCGAGGAACGGCTAACAGCGTGGGAGAAGCAAGCTGTTTTCCCGCCGAAGTCAGGGAGCGGGCCACCGGCGGCGGAGGCCAGAACGACTGGCTCAACTCGCACAGAGCGAAAGGCAGACCCCCCACCGCCCGAACGGGATGAAACCTGGACAGAGGCGCTGGGCAAGAAAAAGAGAAGAGCAGCCAGGAAAGCTGCTGAGAAGACGACCGCGGCACCGGTGACGACATCCGCGTCACAAAAAAGAGGGCAAAAGAGGAGTGATAAGCTGGTCCCTCCACGGACCACGGCGGTCAGCATCGTGCTGAAGCGAGAGGCGGCAGAGAGTGGGGCAACATACGCCCACATATTAAAAAGGGCTAAATCGGCACTCTCCCTCCCTGATCTGGGCCTGGAGGCAGGCATCAGAGTAAGGGAAACCCAGGCGGGCGCCCGTGTTCTCCACGTACCTGACACGAGCGGGGAAAAGGCTGACGAGCTAGCGCGACGTCTTCGGGACATTATCGGTGACATGGCGCAGATAGGAAGGCCGGAAAGAACCGCAGACCTGCGGTTAAACGGTATCGACGACTCCGTTGAGCTTGAAGAGGTGACGACGGCCATTGTTGCCAAAGCAGGATGCCCTAGGGCATCAGTCAAGGTGCAGGATCTGAGAGAGGGGCGTGAAGGGCTCCGATACACGTTCGCCAGAATGCCGGTGGCCGCTGCGAAGGCAGTATTAGCGGACGGGGCACGACTTCGCGTTGGATGGAGTGCCGTGGAGGTCAGGCTGCTCGGGCCCCGCCCCATGCGCTGCTTTAAGTGTATGGGGCTTGGGCATGCGCGCCCTAGATGTCCGGAGGTGACGGACAGGAGTGGCCTATGTTTCAGGTGCGGGGCGCCTGGTCACGTGGCCGCCTCCTGTAAGAGGGAGCCAGCATGCTCGGTGTGCGCCGCCTTCGGGCGACCGGCCGACCATGTGATGGGCAGTCGCAGGTGCGACCCACCGGTGGTGAAGGGGAGGCCCCCTCCACCACCGGTGGACCCCATGGAGGTAGGGGCACCCAGCCCGTCGGGTGCCCAACCCCCCCCCGTAAAAACGCTCGGGGGGGAGAGAGCCTCTTCCACCCTTCCCTCGCGGGAGGGGCGTGAAGACGCCGGAAGCGCGGGCGCGTGCGTGGGTCGCACGCGGAGCGCTTGAGGAGGACCCTCGGTACCATCCCCCGAGGGTAGGAGCCTCACTCGGAAACTACGGGTGATACCGGAGTTTTCTCCGTTATCACCCGGCGTGGCCGAGAGGGGGTCCGATGGGATGGCGGCCGCGGAAGCCCTCCGGGAACTTTTGTTCCCGGGGGACTTCCGCGGACGCACATTCCGATGAGGTGGGGGGGGGAAGGCCGTTAGCACACCTCGGCCGCCCCCGGCCTGCACTGGGCGGGGCAACCGCGCCGCCTGCGATGGCGCCCGGGAACTTGTTCTTGGGTGATCATCGCGGGCGCGGGAGTCTCGTTCTGTGTGGGTCGGGGTCGGTCGGGGGGTGTGGTTTATTCCTTCCCTCACCAAAAGGGGGCCAGCGGCTGTCGGAGCGGGAGACCGGCAGTCGCATTGCACTTGGCCCTCAGGCGTGCGGGGTGTTCAGGGCGTCACGGTTCACCCCGTTGCTCCGTCCCTCACGGAGCATAGGCGAGGTCCGCCCACGAGCGCGGACCCACACTGGAGCGGGTTGCGGTCGATTCCGGCCAAGGGCCCCGCGACCCGCTCCACTGTGTATTGGGACGCCGTAGTTTTTAGTGGGTAGGCCTCCAAGCCTTTACCGGGCACTCGGCCGGGTAGGGGCATGGAGGAGAGTCCCACATATCCACCGTGTTCTCCCGACACGGTGTGAATGCCTAATGCCATTTTCCACACCCACACCCGGTACCGCAATACCGGGTAATGCACCACTCGCTGAGACCCGTCACTGCCTGTGAATAAGTGGCGCTAGCAGCCGGGGTTCTGGGGTTCCGGACGCCAACGCCAACGTACGCCGTCGTATCCAGTTCTTCGAACGACGCTCTTCTACCCTCCGCAAGAGGTGGTTGTCGCGGTGCTTACGGAAGATGTTGGCCATCTTTCTGAAGGCCCTCCAAACGGGCGCTCACCAGCGTGCCCACCCAGTTGATGATGGACCACTTCAGGTCTTCTTTGTCCAGTGGTGGAGTTGCTCTGTCAGAGACCGACCGTTCTATTGTGAGGGGCCTTCTTCTGAGCGCGTCGCGGATATTCTCAACTTCCACGCGCAGCGCCGCTACCTCTCCGCGCAAACGCGCGTTTTCTTCTTCGAGCCGTAGATTCTGCTCCGAAATCGACCGCTCTGCCAGATTGTACACCGCTCTCCTCAACGATGTCGTCGCGTTCCTGATCGCCTTCACCACTGTGCTCTTCAGATTTTTAGACTTTGTAGTCTCCTCCTGGATTTTATCAATCTCCTTGTGGGCACTGTCCCTTACGAAATGACAGCTTTCCCAAAGATAATACCTACTTAAAAGAAGATTGGATCGATTTACTTCTTCCCGGTACAAGGTCTTCCGACGTAGGACTTACGAAGCCACGGCGTAGCTTTGACGTTTAATGCACGCATTGTAAATCCTCATATTGAATAAAAATCAACTTCAATAATGCCTACCTTAATTACATTAAAACTATATCGATAATTAATACCAATATTCATATTGTTTGCTACTCCGCTAATTTGTTCAACTTGAAGCGCCTTCTAGCGTGAGTTTGCAGTGTACAGTATGCCTTAAGCAGTGTTGCTAATAGCGTAACTATAACGCCATTTTGTACACAAAAACGGTACCAGAACCAAGTAGTAAGCTGTTATTTCTTATGGATCATAACTATATGAAAACTAAGAAATCATTCATTTTGTGATATATGCTCTAACGCTTACTATATTTTAACCAATCGGAATATCATCGCAATTTAAAGATGTGTGAATTAGTTGCTATCTTTTTTGATTTAAACCATATACCAACAAATTCTAGTTTTCGTAAGTCTATTTGCATGTACTTGTCGAATGTTTTCACGATATTGAAAATGGGATACTAATCAAACTTTAAAATAATATAACCCCGGCTAAATCTCTGGAAGTTACCTACTTCACATCACAAAATTTATCTTTGAATTTTGATGTTGAGATTGACAAGGGCCCTCCACAAAATTATTATGTACTATCACAGTGCTGTGGCTGTTCAAATGGTTCATAACTCGATTCAATCGTTTTTCATGAGTTAGATTAAAAACTGTTATAATTATATAATTTTGCTTGAACTAAGATTAAGCAATTGAACAGGGTTCCTCGTAAATGTAAATGTTAAAGATTAAAATCTCTTACTTCAAACAAGGATTCGTATTGGGTTAGTATTTCATACTAGCGCGTCATAATCCTTATAAAAAATTAAAATCTTTAACATTCACAAGAAACCCTGATCAATTACTTGTTCTATGTTCTAAAATATATAGCGAAGATGAGGATGTGTGGTCTTTATACCCTTTACATCCCTTCAGGATAAAAATTACAGGAAAAAAGAGACTGGCGGGAGCGGTAAGTGTCTCTTCGGTGGTTTTGTTTTTCTTGTTAAAAATTGTGTTGTGATACATATTAGTGCGTAATAATCGTGGATTATTAATCACTAAACTCTTATTTTTTATTCCGTGGAAATTTGACGTTCCTTGTGTCTGTGGTAAGAATTTCAAAATAAATAAAATGCAGAACTTGACTTCTATATTTCACATACATGAAATTACTATAACTGTATTGTATAATATATTACAACAAAGAAAGCATAATTTTACATTGCATGGTGTGGACACAATAAATTACAATATTTTCTTCTGGGGGAAAACAAAAATGTTGCCGGTATCACTTTGATGACTTTCATATATTACAAACCATTGGTTCAAAATTATAAGTTTATTTTCTTGATTATTTGTTAATTATTTTTTTATTATATTGAAATATAAATAATAATCCGCCGCATCCCGTCATATTAAGCAAAACGTCAGCTGTCAACTGTGAGTCACATGTGCAGCCAATTATGCAAAACAATTCTTTGACATGTCCTTCGTGTCGCGTCATTTGGCTTCTAGGCTTCTACCCTGAATGTTCAAATGTGCTCTCTCTCTCTTTTGTTCGTATTATTTTCGCTACTTTCGTTTTATTGTTACTAATTTATTGACTGTTACTGTTACGTTGTGTGTGCGGTTTCTTGTTTTAATAAACAAGATGAACCCTCGACCAAGTACATCCCAGGAGAAGGAATCTGATTTCCTTTCTCCTAAAAAGAAAAGTCCAAGTGGGGCTTTTCCTCACAACAAGAAGTAAAGTAAGTAGTAGATATATTTTTCTATTTATAAGTTCATAATACACATTTTACACTCATATGGCATACAGTAGTTGTAAGATTAGATTGTTTCATGTCAATATTCATACCTATTATATATATTATTCATACCTCTATATTATAGTAGTCAAAATAATAGAATTATTAATTTTTAATGATTTTGGTTATATGAGTAAGGATCAGGTACTATATTAATAATATTTATTTCTGCGTTATTATTAAATTTTTATACGAATAATAATATTATATTTCTTCTAGGTCACACTGTAAACGAGACTTGGTTAGATATCACGGTCCATTTATAACGGCAAGCCATCCTAGAGGGACTAACCACCGGCCTTATGGTTCCAACTGGGAAAGGAAGGAGACTTATAATTAGCTACATCTGTAGTGAAAAGAAGGATTTAACAAAGAAATGAATTCAGAAGTGTTTGAGGAGTGGTTTAGGGGCATATTACCGAAAATAAAACCTAATTCTGTGGTTGTAATGGACAATGCCCCTTGCCACTCCAGAAAAGTAGAAACTCCGATAAAGTCATGGAAGAAGGCTCACATACAAGATTATACAAGAATACAGCCAATAAATGACTAAAGCACGCTTGATGGAAGTTGTAGAACCTGAGAAAGCTAAATACAGCAAATGTTACGTTGATGAGATCGCAGCCGAGAAAGGCATCACTGTACTACTGTTACCCCCATACCACTGCGAACTGAACCCAATTGAGTTAATATGGGCACAAGTAAAAGGACATGTCGCTAGAAACAACAAAACATTCAAGATGGCGGAAGTGTAGGAATTGTTACTGGAAGGAATAAATAAACAAACTGCAGTGGAATGGCAGCATATTATGATCATATATAATAAAAGAAGGAGATAAGTTATTAGTGCTAATTAATTAATTGATAGTGGCTGTAAAACATTCATAATAAATGTTGGAGATAGTGACAACAGTAGCTCTGATAATGACACAGATTCTGATAACGAATAACTCATAGGAGAAATCCACTCCAATCAACTTACTGTCAAATTATTTTTTTCAAACTGATTGAAAAATAGATTTACTATTTAGTGTAGGCACTACCAAATAATTTTTTATTGGTCAAATACTTAGCAATGCAACTTTTCACCTTTCGAATTTTTATTTCATAAGTAAATTATAGCCCTCCTACACATTATTTCGTTATGGACGATCTCAATAATTTGTGGATTTACTTATATAAATATCACTCAACGAAAAGCTTTAGGGACTTATTACTTATTTTCTAGATTTAGATACCTATCGTAGAATATTTAATTCCCTGATACTAATTTCAATGTAATCTATAATACAAAATTATAAAAACAACGCATATTAAATGTAGCTTGTATAAAAAATGTTTCTTACTTTTGAAACGTCAAATTATGACAGATGTCAGAATTCCACGGAATAAAAAAATAAGAGTTTGAACAAACAAGAGTGTCGGCAAGTGGAACAAAGCAACGGAAGTTGTCTTTTCCCGCTCTGTCGAGAAGTCCACGGGGAGGTTTCAGTAAAACCCACACCTTTATTGAAACCTAGGGAAAGGGAAATTTCACTGGTCATTCATTTATCATCTATTTTTCATAGATCAGCTCTAATCATCCAATAAAGTAAAGACATCATCTTATGGATAAGCCGCGGCACGAAACTCTAGCGCTGACCGTTATTGTGCAGAAGTAAAAAATAAGATGTCCTTCGGGGATACAGGGTGACGGGCGGGCGTGCGCTGTGCCGATTGACTCTTCAGTCGTATCGTACTCCGTTCCCCATACTGATATGACGCATCGCGCACTTCCAGTGCACAGTCGCGTTCTAAATTGTTTTGTGGTCATTGTTAATTGTTAGTCTTGTTTTGTTGATGTTTGTTTGTTAATGTACTTACTGTTTTATTAAGTTTGAACAGTTTTTAAGAAGTGAAAATGCCGAGCGAAATATTGTTTTCAGTAGACAGGCACGGAAAAAGGTGTTTGATGTGCATTGTTTTTTGAATAGGGCATCTAATGACTTAATTGATTCCTTGAAACAAATCCAAAGTGAAATTGGTGAAGCTACGACTATTTTACTCGATCCGGACAGAAGCACTGTAGATTTAAGCTAAATAAAACAAACGGCAGAAGTTATTCAGACGGGAAATATGAAATTAAATAGTATAATTTGTGAGGGAAAATTCTAAAAAGGACAGCTGACACAACAAAAACGTCCATAGCAACGGTAAGGAAAATCTCCACTGACGCCAAAAGTAATAGATTTAATATCAGTATTTAGAAGACAGGACAAAAAACGCTCCAGATCCTCAGAACAATAACTTGTTCTGAGTCCAGATCAAAACCGGTCACAGATATTGATAACTTCGATCAAGGAATTATCAATATCTGTGACAGGTTTTGATCTGTAACTAGGCGATGCAGTCGCTAAGCATAAAGCTACGCTAGCACCATATATTGGAACGTAACTGTTGAGGATTCATACTCTTAAGTTTATATAATCTGTGGATTTTGGCATATCCGATGTCCGTTATGATTATGGTTTACTTCCTGTGGTGTAATGGCACGAGTTGCTCTAATAAATACAATAAATAATTAACAAGTGTATAATTCATAATAACCATGACAAACATGGTGTCAGGTGGGCTCCCAGAAATGGATTTTACTGGTAATTTAGGTGCTAATTATAAAACATGGATACAACGGTTCAGAATATTTGTTGAAGCGAATGACCTTGAAACGGCAACCGATAACAGAAAAATATGCTTATTACTAAATTTTATTGGAGAGAAGGGAATACAGATATATAATTCGTTTAATTGTAGTCAGTGGCGGATTTGCAGTACTAGCCGCTCTAGGCCCCAGGCCATGGGCCGCCCCTTTCTTAGCACTCATCATTATAGACTAGATACATTAATTCATGAATTTACTGTATTCCCACTTTTAATTGATTCAGAAAAGTGTTTTACTATCTGAATCAATTAAAATTTTCTGAGATTTCAAGGATGATTGGACATTTAAATAAAACATTTAAAACGGTTTTGTTTTTAATAAAATAAATGTTTTACAGTGTGTTACAAAACTCGTCTGCACTTAAGCGCAGCAAAATCATTAATTAAATCTTCGCAATCCAATTTTCTTAAAAATCATCTTTTATGTTAAGCAAAGCAAGATTGTTTAACCTCTGCTTCGTCATTGTTGTGCGTAAATAGTCAAATAATTTCCATTGTGGATTGATACAAATTTTTCGTCGTGTCCTTTGAAAGGCAAAGCACGTGATGCAAGCGCTTTTACGCATGCAACTACTCGTTTCAGAATGTTTTTCCAGTAATTTATTTCTTCATCTAATTGCATTGTTAATGCGCGGTCAATGCGACCGAACACGTTGCTTCGTTCATTCATATGCAGAACTGATAATTTGTGAGTAGACGAATTCTCATGAGTTAACACTCCTTAGCGGTACGTATCATAAAATTGAGACCAAGGTTTAGTGCGACTCTTTGGTATATCCACCATGTAACGGTGTCGCCAATTTGTAAGTCTGGTTGTCCGATGAAAAAATGGGGACGGCGGAACAAGGTTGTGCAATTCAGCTGCACACTCTCCGAAATGTATCCTATAAAATACGGATAGGCTTGCTACCTTTCGTCTATGCTCAAGGCTTTTGAGCTTTTTACAGAAAAGATCTTCATTGCCGATGAGCCTCTTGGCCCTCCTCTCGATGGACTCAAGCGTCTGGAGCTGGTATCGGGCGGATCCGTCCCAAAGATGAGAACAATACTCCATACACGATCATGGCACATCTTCGGCTTGTCTTCTTTTGATATACTTACCACATCGATCAAAGTATTTTCACTTGAAGACACTGCAGAATCATCAGTTGACGGAGCGCCACTACTACTTGGAACGTCGAGTGTTGGATCAATGATAGGATCTTTAATATATGTAGACGGTTTTCCAAAGCGTAATAACAATAGGTACCTACCTATTTTTCCTAGATGACTTATATTAAACTAAACGTACGAACTATTTTATATGTACGATGTACGAAATTATTTATACTTTTATACGCAATAATAGTGATTTAGGAAGATTATAACCATACGGTACGCGAGCCTTTAAAATATTAAGTTACTTTGCATTTAATATAGTTATTTTCTTGTCAATCTTGTTATCATCAATAATTTTTTTATCACGATTTGCCACCCTTAATATATGGCCGCCCTAGGCCCGGGCCTATTGGGCCTTAGGGCAAATCCGCCACTGATTGTAGTGGTGACGAAACTATAGACAACGTGATTGAAAAGTTTTCAACATATTTTTCTCCCAAGAAGAGCTTAGCAATATACAGAAATGAATTTTTCAATATGACTCTGCTTTTGGTCGAGTGTTTGCCACAACGTGTTATTGTGAAATTTTCGTTTATCATAGTTTTCTTAAGTTATATATTCCTGTTGAATTATTATTTTTGTGTACGTTTTATTAACGGTGGTGTTTGTATTTTGTGCATGTAAGTAGTTAACCGTTAAGTCTTAATTTTAATTAATGTCAGATCCTCCCGATCCGGGAGGAGGAGACGGCGAGCCATGTGCTCAATTATCTCCTCCAATGTTTAGCCAAACCTCACAAATGGAAGTTGATATTAACAATGTCAGCTCTAGAAAACGTGCCCCAACAGACTTAAATGCATCTCAACCGCCTAAAAAAACCAACTCATCACAATCCTCTCCCTCAATTCAGTCTACTTACACCAAACCTGATTTCCTAAATAATAAAATTAAATATACTGCCCAAGACAAAGCTCCTTTCGTAGTGCACATTAATAAATTAATAAGTGATCCATCCTCTGGTACTGCATTACGCCCTATTAAATTTGGTCATTTTTTGTTTCGCAACAATATTAAAAATGTAGTGTGTGATGGTGTGAAACTCATTGGAAGAAACCGAATTTCAGTTGAGTTTAAATCTTTTGTAGATGCTAATGCTTTCCTAGAACACCCAGCTCTCTCTCCTGCTAAATATGAGGCAATTATCCCTAGCTATAGCATCACAAGAATGGGTACTGTTCGTCAGATACCAGTAGAGTGGACCCTTGAGGAACTGGTAGAATCTATAGAGGTACCTATAGGTTTTGGGACAATTATTAAAGCACGCAGACTGAATAGGAAAACTGTTTTAGATGGAACCACAGTGTGGATACCAACGCAAACAGTAGTTCTCACATTTACGGGCCAAAAGCTACCATCACATGTCTACTGCTTCTATACATCACTCCCAATTGAAACCTATATATTACCAACCATCCAGTGTAACAAGTGCTGCAGATTCGGCCACATACAATCTCAGTGTAGATCGCAAGCCAGATGCTTTGTTTGTGCCCAGCCTCATGAAGGTGCTTCATGTCAAAAAACTACTCCCACCTGCCTATATTGTACAGGTTACCACAGATCAAATGATCCTTCCTGCCCAGAACAGTCCAGACAGAAACAAATAAAATTGGTAATGTCACAAGAGAGTTTGTCTTACTCTGAAGCAGCAGCTCGCTTCCCACAAGTACGAAGATCTTTTGCTGACACAGCTAGACGTATCCCCGAAAATATGGCAGTCTCAATCCCTCAAAATTCCCAATTAGGTAATAGTTTGCCTTCAACCTCATACAGGAAAACTCTTACAACCCGTAAACAGCCCCATATGCCTGCCTCCACCCCAGGATATGACCGCCAGGCCCACAGAGAGATAGTTGCAACCCCTAAATCTCAGCTGGATAACGGCTGTGCTATCCCTGATGATAAACCGGACTCGGATGATAACCTTATTTACCTGTTACTGACAACCACTATCAATATTCTTGACCGTTTTAGTGACATAGAATTACCGAACAATATCCGAAACAAACTGTCTAAGCTTCTTCAAGTCGGTCACGATGTCGCCAATAATTCTGCAATGGAACTGTCGCAGCAGTAAAAATAAAAAGAATGAATTAGTTTTTTTAATCCAAAAATATTCCCCCATTATTTTTGCTGTCCAGGAGATGCGACTGAAGCCTGGATCCATTTTCCGGGTTTCAGGCTTTTCATGTCTCCGGGATGACAGGAGTGATGGGCATGCAGGTGCTACATTACTTGTTTCTAGAAAAATAGTCTTTACACAACTTCCTCCCCCTCCCCATACTGAAAATATTAATGCAGTTGCATTAAGAGCCTTTAACATCTCCTTCCTATCCATATATATTCCTTATCCAGATGTGGCATGTCTGTCAGAGTTGTCTACTATCCTGTCCACTATTCCCCCCCCATTTGTTATTTTAGGTGATTTCAACATCCATCACACTTCATGGGGTTCTTACTACTGTGACAGCCTCTCTTCATCTTTCTTGGGCCTGTGTGATAATTTCGACATCTGCCTACTGAATGATGGATCACCTACTCGTAGAGTATATCCTTCACAAAACCCTAAAAGTGCAGTTGATTTATCTCTTTGCTCTCCTTCCATTTCCCCGCGTTTTCACTGGTCAATCCTACCTACATCCCATGGAAGTGATCACTTCCCTATAGTGATTTCAATGTCAGAGTCCTGTCGCCCTAATCCCCTCGAAACGCTCCGTCCTCAACTGAAATTTAATGTAACAAAAGCAGATTGGCCCCTATTTCGGTCCACATTAGACAGACAAATTGACTCCATTCCGAATGTCGATATTAATAATGCTCTCACAGTCTACTCACATTTTAGAGACTCAATTTTGTTGGCTGCTAGCAGATCTATTCCGGAAAAAAATATCTTCCAGCACAAATCACCTTCCCTCCCTTGGTGGGACTCTGAGTGCACCAATATTTGTAAAGAACGGAAACTAGCCGAGTTTACATACTCGAAATCAATGACCGAGGCTAACTATATAAAATTCCTTGAAATTTCTGCTAGGACAGTAAGAATCTTGTCAGAGAAGAAAAAATCAGGTTGGTACAAATTCTGTGAAGGGCTTTCACCTAGATCCCCTCCATCAATGGTTTGGAAAAATATTAGAAGATTCCGAGGCTCTACATCTGGAATAGGCAACATAACTTCTAATGACACATCAGTGTGGTTGGAACCCTTTTCCAACAAACTGACACCACCCTCAGTACCTACTTTACAAGAAGCTACAATATATCGATCTACTTTCTGCCCCAAATCTAATGAATTTGATGCCTTATTCTCTATGGAGGAGCTTACAACCGCTTTGAATGGACTTAAAGATACCTCTCCAGGAATTGATGGGATTCCTTATTCCTTTCTTGTTAACAGCAGCCCAAATACCAAAAGCATGTTTCTAAAGATCCTCAACAATATCTTTCTTTCTGGAGTTCCTCCAGAGGAATGGAAGACCCAAATCATCATTCCTATCCTAAAGCCAGGTAAACTCAGCAATGATCATAATGGTTACAGACCTATTGCTTTATCCTGCACAATGGCCAAAGTCTTGGAACACATTGTAAAAAACCGGCTGGAATGGATAGTTGAAAATAAGGGTATACTTGCAAAGAGTCAATTTGGATTTCGAAAGGGTATGAGCACCATGGACAGTCTCAGTATCTTTGTCACAGACATCTGGTTAGGTCTTTCCAAGCGTGAATCCGTGATTGGAGTCTTTTTGGATGTAGCATCAGCCTATGATAATGTTTTGCTTCCAATACTCAGGCAAAAATTGCTCAATCTGAGTATCCCTGTGAGGCTTGTAAATCTTATCTCCAACCTACTCTCGTCACGATCTATTCAAGTTTGCGTGAACAACTCCCTTCTACCGCCTAGAATTTCGTGGAAAGGTCTTCCCCAAGGGTCAGTGTTAAGTCCCTTACTATACTCGATTTATACATATGATCTCGAGCTATCTCTGAATTCCTTCTGCAATGTTCTACAGTATGCTGATGATTTAGCTCTTTACATATCTAACAGTGATGTAGATGTAGCCACTGCTCGTCTTAACTCAGCTAAGAATTACTTACAGGATTGGCTTGATGAACATGGTCTTTCGATATCTGTTCAAAAATCGAATGTAGTCCACTTCAACCGTTCTAGTCTCCCTTCTGAAATTTCTATTAGGTATGAGGATGAGATCATTCCTCTTAAAGATAAAGCTCGGTTTTTGGGAATCATTTTTGACTCTAGGATGACAGGAGCTTCTCACATTGCCCACATTGCTGGAAAATGTGAGAAAAATATTAATGTCCTTCGCTCAGTATCAGGATCTTGGTGGGGTGCCCACCCATTCTCACAAAGACTTCTATACAATGCCCTAGTTCGTAGCCATTTAGATTATGGATCTTTCCTTTTAGAGCCATGTTTAAAAATGTCCCTATACTCTTTGGACAAGTTACAATCTAAGTGCCTCCGCATAATAGTCGGCGCTATGAAATCCTCTCCTATAAACGCTCTTCAAGTGGAATGTGCTGAGCCTCCCTTATCACTCAGGAGACAATACCTATCAGATAGGTACTTATTCAAAATTATCCAAAATTCTTTCCACCCTTTGATTGGTAAACTCCATCAGCTTTCAGAATACATATCATTTGATAGATACTGGACCCATAAAAACACTCCCTGTTTATTTAATAGTTTTGTTAAATTTATTCGTCTTCCCTGCCCCGTTTATCAATGCACCCTAAATCCCCTGTTTGACTGTCCATTTAACTCACTAGTCTTTCAACCTCAAATTATACTCGATCTCGGTATTTATAAAGACTCTCCTAATGCTAACTCCCTGTTACAATCATATATAAACAAGAATTGGAGCGATTGGCTGGTGATGTACACAGATGCTTCAAAGATTAATGATTGTGAGTGTGTAGGTACTGCTGTTTGGATCCCTAAATATAGTATTATTTTAAATTACAAATTACCACCTGCCACATCTGTTTTTACCGGTGAAGCTGTTGGGTTACTTGAGGCTCTGTTATATGTGGAATCACATAAACTTAACAAGACGATTATCCTATCGGACTCCAAAAGCTGCCTTCAGGCTATATTGTCTAATCCCTTTAGGTCTAAAACCAAGTTCCCGTGTATACTCAACATCAGAAGTGCTCTATATAGATGCAACCAGCAGGGTCTTGATGTGTGCCTTGCTTGGATACCAGGACACTCGGGCATAGAAGGGAACGAAACAGTTGACCTTATTGCAAAGGAAGCTACCCGTAATGGATGTGACGTGCATTTTAGGTTGTTCTCCCATGACCTTACTTTGCTGGCAAAGCAACAATTGGCTCTTGCGTGGGACTCTCAGTGGAGAAAATCTAGCAGTGTTGTAGGAAAGCATTACTATGATATTCAAAAGTCTATACTCGTAAAACCATGGTTCTTTAAATTCATAAACGCGACTAAAACTTGCATATCTACTATTTGTCGCCTCAGGTTAGGCCAATCCTGTACACCTGTTCATCTAGCTAAAATAAGAGTTAGGGACTCATCTTTGTGTGAATGCGGTTTGGACGAAGGATCAACGGATCATATTTTCTTTGATTGCCCTAAGTTTCCTAGTTCCCTGTATGACCTGCTCCCTCCATATATCCCCAGACCCATTAACTTTAAATCCCTTCTTACATATGTCAATACCAAGTTCGTTTATGTTCTGTGTGATTACCTAACCTCCAATAAAATTAGACTCTAATTTGTTTGTCTAAATTAACCCACTAACAACGGTGTATATATTGTGTATGTTTGCTTTTCAGATAAATCAACAGTTTCACAATCGTTATAATTTCACTTAAATATGAAAACAAATTGTGCATTCATGACACTTCTCAAGCAAGCAGAGTCAGTGTAACAAATGTCTTAGCAGAAAACTCGATATTGGCGGAATCCATAAGGACAGCGCCATTTAAATAAAGAAGAAGAAGAAGATTTTTCAATATTCAGCAGAACGAAAAATCTCTTGAAGATTATTTTCAATATGTGATCAATCTTGGCATTGCTTGTGAATTGAATGAAAAACGAGAGAGTCTCACAGTGTGTAAAATAATTTCGGGACTCCATTCGAAATACAATACCCTGAAAACTAAATTGATGGCGGAAGATGATAATAATTTAACTCTAGCTTATGTCATGAAATATTTATTGAGTGCAGAGGCCTCACGAATTTATATTGAAGAATCAAATAATAAAAAAATAATTAATGACAATGAACTCTGCTACGCAAAAAATCTTAAGATAATAAAAAACTGCAGAAATTGTGGACAGCTTGAACACGAATTAAGGAAATGCCCTACTTTCGGAAAATTATGCTATAAATGTAACAGGCATAATCATTTCAGTAAAATGTGTCAGTCTCGTTTCAACCATCGGAGTAAACATGTTAATATTGCAGACTCAATGAATGATGATTCAAATAGTCAAAATAATAAAGATGGAGACTTTTTTGTGGGGTTAATAGGCAATGAAATAATTCAAGAATTCCAGGTAAGAAATAAAACTGTATCAATAAAAATGGACACAGGTGCAGCATGTAATATAATAGGGCGTGAGACTTGCAGACAGTTAGGTGTAAATGACAATGAAATAATGTGTTGTAAAAAAAATGTAATTCAATTAGATGGTAAACGTGTACCAGTCTGTGGTACATGTTGCTTAGAAATTATACATCCTAATAAAAATACATATAAGGTTAATTTTATTGTAATTAATGGTATGGTGCCTACATTATTGGGTTGCAAAACATGTCTTAAATACAATTTTATTTCTGCTAATACTAATCTTGTAAATATTCTTAATTTAAGTTGTGAAAAGAAATATGACAGTGTAGAAAAACTAACCAATTCAATAAAATCTGATTACAGTAAATTGTTTGATGGAGGTCTTGGTTGCATTCCTGGATCTGTAGACATACAGTTGAATAGCGATGCCGTGCCTAATGTACAAGCAGCTAGACGTGTCCCATTTTCATTGCTGCCTGAACTCAAGGAAGAATTGTCTAGAATGGAATCATTAGAAGTTATTGAAAAAGTCAATAAGCCTACAAGATGGGTAAATAATTTTGTTTCTGTCCGAAAACCAAACGCTAAATTAAGAATATGCATAGATCCTAGAGCTCTCAACAAATATATTACACTTCCAAAATATCAATTGCCTACAATTGATGAGATTAATAGCAAAATGCTCAATGCAAAATTTTTTGCATTACTTGATGCATCCAATGGCTTTTGGATGTTAAATTTAAACGAAAAGAGTTCAGAGCTGTGTACATTCATAACATCATTTGTGAGGTATAAATTTAAAAGATTACCATTTGGTATATGTTCAGCACCAGAAGAATTCAGTAGAATTATCACTCAGATGTTTGAAAATGTGGAAGGAGTCATTCCATACATTGATGATTTATGTATATTTGCTGAATCTGTTAGCCAGTTAAATGAAAGATTAAGAAGAGTACTTGATATTGCATTAAAAAATGGTATTAAATTTAATGAATCTAAATGTAAATTTTTTGTCACTGAACTTCGTTTTGTGGGTCATATTTTTACTTCAAATGGCATGTTACCAGATCCTAGTAAAGTCCAGGCAGTTATGGAAATGGCAAATCCCAAAAATAGAAAAGAATTGGAAAGGTTTTTAGGTATGTGCAATTATCTCTCACATTTTATTCCAAATTACTCAAAGATGACAGAACCATTAAGAATATTAATGAAAAAAGATACAGAGTTTATATGGGATAGCAACCAAGAAGACACAGTTAATTTGTTAAAAAATTCTTTGTGCAGTAGTCCTTGCCTAGCATTTTTCAATACAAATCAAGAAGTAGTATTGTCTGTGGATAGCTCTTCTACAGCCTTAGGAGCTGTATTGTTACAAAATGACAAACCAGTAGCTTTTGGGTCTCGATCCTTAAATAACACAGAACAAAATTATTGTCAGCTAGAAAAAGAAATGTTAGCCATAGTATTTGGCTGTCAAAAAATGCACCAATATACATATGGCCGTAGAGTTTTTGTTGAAACTGATCACAAGCCATTGGAAACTTTATTTAAAAAACCACTCAATAAAGTACCTGCTAGATTGCAACGAATGATGCTGGCTGTCCAAGGTTACAATTTGGTAGTTAAATACAAACCAGGTAGGTTATTATTTATTGCTGACACTTTGTCCCGTAGTTGCCCTAGTAAAAAAATGAAAGATCTCAATGATAATATAGTCCTTCATGTAAAATCTTTAAGACAAAATTTACCAGTATCTGATGTAAAATTAAAAGAAATTCAAAGACATACTAAAGAAGATAAAACCCTTTGTAAACTCATTCATTATACTAAAATAGGATGGCCTAGTAATATAAAGAATGTAGATGAAGATGTAAAATGTTATTGGACCTTTAAAGATGAGCTCAGTACTTTAGATGGTATTCTTTTGAAAAATAATGTGATCGTTATACCTAATAAATTAAAAAGGGAAATGCTTGAGATTGTACACCAAGGTCATGTGGGAGTAAGCACTTGTAAAATAAGAGCTAGAAGCTGTATATTTTGGCCAGATTTAAGTAAAGATATATACACTTATGTCAATAATTGTCATTCTTGTGCTAAATATGATTCTAACTTACCAAAAGAACCATTGATTTTCCATTCACTTGAAAAACTGCCATGGAATAAAGTTGGAATTGATATTTGTACTTTTGATAATGAGGACTACTTAGTATTTATGGACTATTACTCCAAGTATATAGAAGTTTGTAAACTGAATGATTTGTCAAGTAACACTGTAATTGAGAATTGTAAATCTGTATTCGCTAGGCATGGCATTCCTTCAATTGTAATTACTGATTGTGGAACTCAGTTCACCTCTGAATTATTTCAAAATTTTTGTAATAAATATAAGTTTAATCATGTTAAATCTAGCCCTAAACATTCACAATCGAATGGGCAAGCTGAGAGTGGTGTAAAAATATTCAAAAACATAATTAAAAAATGTAAAGAGGATAAATCAGACCCTTACCTAGGTTTATTAAATTATCGCAATACTTCTAAGCCTCATATACCATCGCCGGCACAATTATTATTTTCGAGAACATTAAATTCTTTATTACCAATTTCAAAAATACAGCTAAAGCCCAAGTGTTATAAATATGACGATAAGTATTTCAATCATATTAAGTCAGTTAAAAAATATTATGATAAAACCTCTCAGCCACAATCAGAATTAATAGTAGGTCAAAATGTTTACTTTAAAAAAACTTTAGATTCAACTTGGTCAAATGGAAAAGTAATATCAAAATGTAGCGAACCCAGATCATACATCATTAAAGATTTAGAAGGAAGGATGTATAGGAGAAACAGGAAGTTTATTAAATGTTCATTACATGAGTTTAATGACAAATGTAAACCTGAAAACAAAAATGTCAACACTGAACTCAATAACTGGCATAATAATTTTTATTCTGTGAATGCTCCTGATGTATTGCCAAGCCTTACTAGAGATGTGAATATTCCAAATGATAACTGCAACTCTAATGAAAACCTACATGATAAAGAAACAACAAATAATGATTGTGTCAAGGTTAGCCGCCATGGTCGTAGAATAATAAGACCAAAAAAATTTGATGATTATGTTCAAGATGTGAACCTATAAAATAATGATTGTTTGTTATTGTATCTTATTGATTGTAATATTATAGTATTAAGTATAATCATGTAAAGGGGGGATGTTGAGGATTCATACTCTTAAGTTTATATAATCTGTGGATTTTGACATATCCGATGTCCGTTATGATTATGGTTTACTTCCTGTGGTGTAATGGCACGAGTTGCTCTAATAAATACAATAAATAATTAACAAGTGTATAATTCATAATAACCATGACAAACAGTAACGTAATACCTAAAAAAGAAAAAATTTTGTTTTGTGAATTTCAAAATTCGGGCTCCGTCACCATCTGGTCCTAAACCTGTTGATTTGATTCACCATAAAAAATATTAAAATCGGTTAAGAACTCTGGAAGTTATGGCGTAACAGACATTGCGCCATTGAAGCTGATCCATGGGAGCTTCGCTTCGCTCCGCTCCAATAAAAAGGTGCATACATAACTTTCATGTGACATGTAATCAGCGGCGTAGCATGGGTCCGACACCCATGCTACGCCCGCCCGAGGCGAAGGACAATTTTGCCGCCCTCTTATTTAGGTATTTCAATTTAATGTATAGTATACATTACATAGGTACATTAATTCTAAATAACTTTTCGGCAAGAGCAGCAATTATTTTGCATTATTTTAAAAATCATAATTTTAAAGCGTAACATAAATTTCGATACGAGACAATGTGAATTGCACAACTGAGTATCTATCAATAAAACTTTCATTGAATTGTCAAAGACATTCTCGATGATCATAAGTCATAAACAATTCAAGCACAAAATAAACTACGGGGAATCCCCGCAAGTCAGAATAGACGACGTTGCCAGCAGTCGCTCCAATATATCATTCAAAGAAAGGGGATTCCTTGTATTCGTCACAGAATAAGTAATGAAAAATTTCGTGCTCTTTGGGCCGTAGTTGCGATAAAAATATGAAATGGTTAAAATAATTTTATTATTTATCGTAAAATTTTGCCGCCCCCACTTTGCTACGCTACTGCATGTAATGAACTTCCCACCGTGAGAAAGCTAACACAATTTATTACTAGTGAATATTAATAATTTACATTTTAATGGAACTGTTTAAAATATTTAATGATAGAATACATTTTATTTACATTCTCTGCTTTCGTAGGCATGAGCGGGTTTTATTAGTGTTATTACCGTGCGACATGTTAACCATACAGTAATTTGAGTTCGCTTAGACGGGCGCGACGCGTAAATCATTCAGTGCTTGCTTGCATTTTTCTTAATTGAGGGTTAAAGAATATTAGGGAGACATGCATACACACACACCTATACACATATTCACACATTTTGATTGTTAAATTTTCTTAAGATTATTGTTTAAGTACCCAGTATTTTGTTAATATTGATAGTAAACATAATGAGTTTCTGTAATTGGCTGCTAAACTGAATAACACTTTTATGTAATTTATAAGTATACAGATGTAGAAACTTTGTTTATTAATAAATAAATAAGAAGAAGCTAGCGGAAGACATCAATTTCAAAGGCTCAGAATGAAGTCTTAGACGAATAATTTAGGGTTTCGGTGAAAAGATACTGAAAACAGCCAAAAAGTGCTGATTGAAACTTCAAATATACGTTTGCAACGTATCGAATACTTACACAAAATAAACAATATCGCCAAGACGGAAGCCCATCCTTTCAAGCAGCAGATTTAGGTAGTGCCTAGTGTAGACTCCAGTCTCTTAAAAGCAAAATAAGATTTTATTTTTAAATTACACACCAACCTACCTATTGTTGAGAATATAAATAAGTGTTAATTTGACAACAGAACTCTGGCACGCTTGAACATTAACTAACTAACCTAATATTTGCGTGCGTGACAATACAGTAGCTAAATAGCAGCTAACCTCCACATTTTGTTCACCACTAGACCTACTATTTGACATTACATTAAAATAATGCAATTAACATTATTTTGCTATTATTAATTCAGTACCTTATTAAACTACTTATTTGTATCGCGTGCGTGGCAGTACCCATGCGCGGCTACCTCACCACGTTTCGTTTAGCGCTAGAGTTACGTGCCGTTAGTCATATAAGTCTTGTACCCTTTGCCTGACCTTATGGAAAATCTTAACAAAAAAAAAGGGGAAAAAAAAAGAAAAAGTAATCTATATAAATGAAATGCCGGGAAAGGGAGAGTAATAATAATTGTAAATGAAAATAAAATTATACCTTCGGTGGCAAAGTGTATTTGCATTGAAAAACTGCCATGACAAGTAGATTTAATTTGTTTTACGTGAGTAAATTTTTGTTGTTGAGTATTTGTTTTTAAACTCGTAATATTAAATTTCAATTCGTTTAGATCAAATTAAAAATTCAATTATTGGTATAATTTTTTGTATAAGCATTAAATTTCAGATTATCAAATTGTGCTTTTGTTTATCATGTTCTTGTTTTAGGATCAAAGAGATACCATTGTAGTACCAGTACAATACAATGATGAGAAGCGAGTATATATGGGTATGTATTTGTAACAATTTTGTTATCTGTAATGAAAGGGTGTTTAAAATGTTATAAATTGATCTATAACTGACATATTTATTTGAATGTTCAGAACAATTCATAACATTTTAAACACCCTTTCATAGTTTCATAGTAAATACATTTTTACAAGAAAGGTCTTTATTAAATAATAATAATTGATTAAAATTTTTATTATGACTTGTTAATAAAATGAGCTAAAAAACTAGCTCTAGCAGCAGACCCTGGTTACGATATAGGATTAAAGTGCTTGCCAATAGGAAATAAAAAAGCCCAAATTAAATGGGCTTGTGTTGTTTTTTGTGGAGTTCCTATGGCCACTTTCCAGCTCCAGCATCAGGACATGCACAATTTCAGCTCAATTGGAAAACCAAGAATAGGTTCTAATTTAACTTGCAAGATTTCCTGTCAGACCGAGACAGGTGAAAAGAAATAAAAGCTTGTAAAAAAAGCTTTCAACAACCAAAAATAAATTCTATTAAAATCAGTTTACATATAAGGGTTACATATAAACAAATCATCCATAAGAATTACTATAAAATTCTTTATTTGTAATTTTATTATCAAGTCTTTATTTTTCTTCAATTTAGTATAATTGTACTTACAGTAGTAAAAGATATCACAAAGTACCTACCAAAGTATCTTGTTATATTCCAGATCTCAAAATTGTAGGATATCATGAGAGAAACTACTATTATTTCGTACTTATTTTTCGCTAAGAAATGTGACCCCATCCAAAAACTAAGTATTTTATAATATTTATTTATATTTTAAATAATTATTGATCCAACTTCTGTAATTCCTGAGAAAAGTTTTAAATTTGTTGTACTGAATAGATTTTTAGTTATTTGATAAAAATAGTTTCTGCTGGAGTACCTCTGTGTCCACATAATCTCACTTCTTTTTATGCTTCATTGTCATTTGATGGAGACAAAAATTAGTAAGCAATATAGAAAGAGTTTGCATGACTCTAATGCATCCCATATAGAGCTGCGAGTAATACTGTCAAAGGCTTTTAGATAGTCTACATAGCCGATGTAAAGGGGACGGTTAAACTCCTTAAATTTCTCTATCAGTTGCTCCATGGTTTGAATGTGGTCCATTGTAGAAAAACCAGAGCGAAAGCCTGCTTGCTCCAATGGTTGCCGGCTGTCTATTTTTGCTGTAGTTCGGCTCAGCAGCAGCGATGCGAATAGTTTATGGATTGGAGATTGGAGTTCAGTACGCCTGGAGAGCAGAGGAGAAGAAATAAAAATCGAAAGAGGAGTAAGACAAGGAGATCCACTTTCACCCAAACTCTTTATAGCAGTACTTGAAAACATCTTCCGAAGAATAGGCTGGCAACATAACGGTATATGGATACACAACAAATACTTGAGCCATTTGAGGTTTGCCGATGACATAGCCGTGTTTGCTAACTCGGCTACAGAATTAGAACAAATGATGAGGACTTTGAATGTAGAAAGCAAAAAGGTAGGACTGCACATGAATACTTCCAAAACTAAAATAATGACAAAGAGCCACCAAAAACAAATACTAATAGAGGGGAACCCAATACAATATGTGGACCGTTACATCTACCTTGGTAAACAAATATCTTTTGACCCTTGCAATAATGATGAAGAAGCGGAAAGACGAATCAGAAACACTTGGAATAATTTTTGGTCTCATAAAGAAATATTAAAGGGGAGCTACAGCACCGAAATGAAAAAAACCGTCATGGATACCTGCGTCCTGCCATGTCTTACGTATGCGTGTCAGACATGGGTGTACACAAACAGAGTAAGAAATAAAGTGCGATGCTGCCAGCATGCAATGGAACGAAGCATACTGAAACTTCGAAAAATCCATAAAACCAGGAACAAGGACATACGGAATAGGACAAAGTTAGTGGACGCTCTGGAGTATGCACTAAAGGCCAAGTGGCAATGGGCAGGACATGTTGCTCGTTTCACTGACTGTAGATGGACCCTAAAGGCCACCGATTGGAAAGGGCCCCCTGGTAAACGGACTGTGGGCAGACCACGCGCGCGCTGGAAGGACGACATAGTCAGTGTAGCGGGCAACAACTGGATAACTAGGGCCCAGGACAGAGACGTGTGGAAGGAGTTGGGGGAGGCTTTTACCCAAGGGGATTCAGACCCAAATTAGTTATAGTATTATAGTATAAGTAATATTGAATTGTGAAAAAAGGGTTTGAAAATAAAAAGCTTTATTATTATTATTATTATATATAGAAAGAGTAAGCAGTCTGTATGGTAAGCAATATAGACAATTTGACAATTTGCATGTTAATATTCTCCACAAACAATGTCTTTAGGCTGCAAAAGAGAATACAACATGAGAAGATATGACTCTGTGCTAACAGTTGTGGGTCAACCTTTTCACTAACTGCTGATCCATATAGTATGACTTCGAGCTTTTAAATAGATTTCTAAGAAAAAGTTTTGATGCCTGTAGTGCCTCTAATGTACAGAAAATATGGTATTAAAAATGTTTTATCTGCCTGCAATGAATATACAATTAGTTATTTGTTGTAAGTGTCCACCATGGAGGTCATCAGGGTACATATTCTGTTTAAACTGTCCTTACTTTATTACAGAATCGGGAATTGAAGACCACAATTTTCTCAACTTTATTAACAGTAGTAATGATTGTAATTTGAACACTGATTCAAATATATCTGAAGAACTGTTGAATAGTCAATATGAAAATGTTTCACAAATTGTATCTATTGGGTCAATAGATACCATTACTTCTACTGCGGACCCCAAATTCCAGGATAAAGTTAAAACCACAGATATTACACCTGAAGTGGTTAGTTTTAAAAACAAAATACAAAATTGTCAGAAATTCGGTAAGAAAATTTGTTATATAATTTTGCTCTTATACTTTTTACGATTTTGGTTAGAACTCTTAGTAGGTATAACATCCAAACAGAGATAACCTTTCAATCTGCTTGCCAAATGAAAAGTATCTACATTAAATACTAGATGTCATATTTAAACCGAGTTACAAATCGTTGTTGGTCATGCAAAAATCGCTGTGTTATTTAGCTAATTTCGGATTCTTATGCAGTGTTGATGGTTATTTCAATGCACACATACTGTAAAAACAGCTATGTAATAAATGAAATATTTCAAGAGTTTCGGAATGAAGCTATGTGACATTCATACTACGAAGGTTCCATATATTTTCGTGAAAATCAGTTTTTTGCGTCTCCTGTAAAGTATGTAAAAAACACATAGCGACTCTTTCACGCGCAACGACGAAATGCTTGTCAGAATATTAGAATTATAAATAATTAAGGAAACAAATTATTTTTTCCATATTTCACTCCAAACTCACTTGGGTTACTAAAAGATTAATACAAATAAATAAAACTGAAGTGTCTGTTTGTAGTGTTTTTACTAAATACTTATGAAAGTATATACAGTACCTACCTGTAACTAAAATTATTGTGTCTTAAACTTTTTGTGTCTGTTATTTCTGGCTAATCTCCAAAATGGCTGGATTGATTTTGACGGGGCTTTTTTTGGCAGATTGCAATTACGCTACATTGATAGTAAAATTACCAAAAATAATGGTTTAAAAAAATGATAAAAAGAAATCTAATATCAGGAAGTGGTTCTTGTTTAGTCACACAAACATACTAACACTGTAAGTTAAATAAAAGCTCATATTTGAATGGGCAGTATAATGGCGTAGATGCAAAACTTATCTTTTATCCACTAATCTGCTTTGGAATGGCATCAATCTCTGTGTTCACTTAAATATGCTTTTGCAAGCACAGTGGTATAAATTTACCTGCAGAAAACTGCTCATGCTTTGAAATCTAAATCAGAACACTATTTTTCATTATAAAAGGCAATATCTCTTTGGTTCTAGAACCATGTCTTGTTCTTTTAACTAGTGAAAATCATCTTGCAGGTAGAGAAAGGATAACAAATAATTTTCTTTTTGAGCACTAGCTGTCTCTCTCCTCCTAATGTCAACAAAAACAGAGCAATTTGTTAAGGCTGATTTGTCATATAATAAAAAAATAGGAATAATTTGTTATAAATTTATAACGAAAAATATATCCCCTGTTTATAGTTCATCTGCAAGATTGTGTAGTACCTCCACGCGCTGTAGCTGTACTGCCCTCAGCTTTATATTATAAACGTGATTTTGTTACACCTCGTCGCTCATTACCTACAAAAGTAAAATTTGGACCTGTAACAGGTACAGAATAATTTGAAATTGTATTTATTTATATTTATTATATTGTATTTATTATTCAATTATTTAAATAACGTTACTTCTAGTTACTGTATGTAAATTAAAGTTATAAAAAACTAAAACAGGTGTGAATCATTTAATATCCAGTGAAGAAGCTCGTGAAATGGTTCATGAGGCTGCCACATCCAAAGTTCCAGTATTTTTAAAAATCATCAATGGTTCTACTATTTACATTGATGTTTCTGACAAAGGTAAATATAAGTACAATGTAACAACAATCCTGTAAAAGATAATTGTTTATTGTGTAATATAGAACACTGAATTTAATTATATAATAACTTAAACTAAGGTTCGTTTTCTATAAAGCCTTTACTTTTTCATGAATTGTAATTATGTTATAACTTAAAACCAATTATTTTTTCGTTCTGGATGATTACATTATCTAAACAACACTTTTAGATAAATCAAACTGGTTTAGTCTCTTGCCTCTTGGAGATCGAAATACGGCGAATGTATGGATACACCAGCAAGGTGGAGAATTGTATGGAATTGTTGTACGTTCTATTGCTGCACGCACGCCATTAATACTAGGGTACAGCAAGCAATATGCCGATGAACGTGGTATATCACCAGCATCACCAATTCTGGACATATCACAAGGTAAATTTATCAACGATCAAAATCGGTAACAAACAGTGCCAAATACCAACTTTACCTTTTTGTCGTCTGCGAAAGCGAAAATTAAGGAAATAATAAATTAATTTTTTGATAATTTTTTCGGTTATCCTCACAAGATTTCCGGGTTTATTGTTTGCAAAACACCCCCAAACCCTCACTCAAAAGGTGATGAAGTAAATGGGGCTTGTGTACGTGTTAAGTAAAACCAGTATGGTAACATGTTATATTATCAGATATCACAACACAGGAAAGCAATTATATTAATTATAAATTATTATTATTAAATTATTTTAACCAAGCTAATAGTGGATCATCAGCGACATACGTCATATTGCAGAGCGTAACGCTATGTAACGGTACAAGTACAAAACACAAGCGGGTCTTTTCACAGCAAATAGGAGTTTCTTCCACCTCACTCCTACTTTCCGAAGTACATATGTACCTGTGGCCGACAGCCTCAAGCTTCTTGGCATGGAGTTGGCTTCAGACCTCCACTTCGGCGCCAACATCGAGTCCTCAATTTGCTCAAATTGCAGCTAAAAACCTGGGCGTCCTAAATAAGGTCAAGCGATATATCACGTCGGGACAGCTTTTGACTCTAAAAAGCTCAAATCCGATCTTGCATGGCATATTACAGCCACCTCCAGAACGGCTTAGCAAAATACCAACTAATTGCACTGAACACGATTCAGCTCAGAGCTGAGAGGCTCATCGGTGACAGCAAATTGGTGAAAAGCAAGCTTCACACCTTAACTCATCGCCGCAAAGTTGCCTGTCTGTCGGTCTTCTACAGTTTGTACTTTAGAGAGTGTGCTCAAGAGCTGCATTTGCTCATACCGCCATTTCCTTTTTTCCATCGGATATCCAGACGCACTGCGAGCTACCACCCTTTCTTGGTTGCTATTCCTTCCTGTCGCACCAAGCGCTTCTCAACAACCTTCATAATGCCCACACCAAAGAAGTGGAACTCCCTCCCTCCATCTGTATTTTTGAGAACTTATAACACGTCCATTTTCAAAGCTAGGATGAATAAGCACCTTCTGGGTTAGCTCGTTCACTCGTGGATTCTGTCTTGGCCCCCGGGGTTGATGAGATCAAGAGCGAACCCATCCTAAATAAAAAAAAGTGGGAACCGCATGATTAATAATTATTTATCATGTCTCAGCATAATTCAGGAACTTGGTAAAACTTGTTTAATGAGAGCCGACAATCCTTTTGTTGTTGTGTAAACAATAGTAAAAAGCCATAAAGATAACATTTATTTCAATTTTTTACTGCACATAGTACTTAGGCAATGTTTCGTTTTGGTCAAAAAGAGGTACGCTTCCAAACTTCTGGACGGTAGTTTCCATTTGATTTATTATTTTATACCTAGTAAAGATACTAATTTTGCTATCGGCTTTACAATTTTTCAAACAACTTTATAATGCGTCGAGGTTTAAAAGCGTTACTGTAATGCTTCCAAACATTGTAAGGCAATTGATAATAAAGCCTGCTTGCGTGAAACAATTCAAAAGCATCTTATTTTGGTAAAATTTATAGATATGCATTTCGTTTGCAGAATTATCTGAGGATCAACAACAGCAGTGCCATGACCTCCTGCGTAAGGTATTTTCTTTTAATGATTATGTTGTTTTAAAACTGACGACCCGCCGCACAGTAGGCTGAAAATGGGTTTTAATAGGCTTAGGGATTTCAATTTACAAGTGCCGGATTTTTTTGTCGGATATTGCTTCTATCTCTATGGCGCTAGATGGCGCTAACACATAAACACCGGCTCCGAATTATTTAAACATAAAATTTTATGTTTAAATTAAGATATGGCTGTTTGACGGATAATCATATCTCTAGATTAAAGTGGAATACGGCAGAAAAATTCATAGTAATTGCATACGCACATCGAGTTGATACTATAGCATGAATTTGAATAAAGTAGTCATTGGGGGCCGATTCACAATACTTATCATGCTACACCCTTTATTTTAACTCTTTTATGTTTAAGGGTCCATAAATTTATTTCTAGCAGCAGAAATAGCAGCAGCGTGTGCAGCTTTTAATTTTACCTACCGATGGCTTAGATTGTAACAAAGTAGATTGAAAAAAAAGTTTGGATGAGTTTAAAGGTACATACAAAAGCGAAAAATTCAAGAAATTAAAAAAAATAATTTAAAAAATCTTGAGACATAGGTAAAATCTTTTGGGCTAGTTAGTTAGCAGACCACCCCACCTGCCCCCCATTTTTGTATGTTCAACGTTCTTCCGAATACCTTGTATATTATCAGCTAATAGAAGCCAGATCCGACAAAAAATTCGGCACTTGCAAAATGAAACCCCCAAGTCTATGAAAGCCGATTTTCAGTCCACTGTGCGCCGCTTTAAATAAATCGCAGGATTTTGATGTCAGACAGCTTTATATTTCATGTAAATATTAGTAACTACAAGGGGTATCCGGAAAGAAGTACCCGTTTGGGAATATAAGTAAAACTGTTACACACTTACAATTATTCATCTTATTTCAAATTTCTTGATTGTGAAGACTCCTTTAGTTTTCTAAACATTTGGTAATCTGCCGAAGCCAAGGCTGGGTGGACTGTTGAAAGTTCGGTCGGAATTCTTGAAATTTAATCACACCTCTAATTTTACAACTGGTGGCGAACACACATAAACAACACAGTCAATACCAGCGGGACACAACTTTGCACAGAGACAGCTGAAATACAACGTGTTGGAACTTGTCTGGTGGTTACTCTATTCGCCAGTGCTACGCACGGCGAAAACGGGTATAACTTTCCGGATGGCCCTCGTAAATACAATTAGTTTGAATCAGAATTAATATTGCTTTTTGCAGAACCAAAAGACTTCTGTTAAGCCTCGTCGAGCACGTCTTCGCTGTCGACATTGTAAACAGACTTTCTGCAGAATATTTACGTGAGTATTTTGTATGTTTTTTAAACTGGCGTTTTTAGTCGTATTCAGTTTTTGTACTGATAGTTTCAGTTGGTATGAATGAAATTTTATAAGAGCGGCTGGTGAGCCGTCCCTTAAGGTCTATGAGTAAAACAAGTGTGGAACTTCTTAAAGTAAATTGTTTCGTGCATTTAGAGTTTATTTATGGCAATATCGTTAAGTACGCTGAACGGGCATAAATTTAGTTGTTTTATAATTTTGATTTTATATAGACAAATAGTCATTATTATAGAAAAAAGAAGACACGTCTCTTTGAAATAAGATTTCAAAAAGATCTCGTCGTATAATTGATAACCCTCTTTTTTTCTCGAGGAGATGCCTTACGCAATCCCTACCATTGTTGGGTGGATGGTGGATTATGTGCAACTCACCTGTTACAAGGGCTGACGGGCGTACCCACTAAAACCCTCTGCTGTACTTCACTTCACCGTCTAGCTCTGTGGGTCCCCATTTGGAAGTCACCACTACGGCCCGGTGGTTGGCCCGCTTCGGGTCCGGCCCCGGATCGATAAAGCCTGAGTACATTACTTCACACAGTGGGATGACTGCAATGCCACCAACAGATACCCGGCCCGTTGATGGCCACCCCACCACCTTCTCCCATCTGGAGCGGAGTTGGTCCTAGACCTGCTCCACAACATCCCAACCACTTCCCATCCCATCGTCCAACGAAATGGCTACAACTCCCTCATCTCGATTCTCCACCTTCTCTTGTCTTATTACTGCGACGGCGTGTAAGGTAGATCTGCCCCTCCTGAACCCAAATTGATGGTTTGAGAGGTTTGGGCCGTTTTCCTCTAGATGCTGGACGACTCGGTCAGCTATGATTTTTTCTAGCATTTTACCGAGCTTGTCCAGCAGTACCACTGGGCGGTAACCGATGGGATGTCCGCCGTCCTCCCCTCTTCTTTGAGGAGGCACAACTTATCTTTTTTCCAGACTACATGGGAACTCCCCCCTCTCCAGGCATGAAGAGAAGCATAAAGAAGAAGCCGGCTATTAATAATAGTTGATTAGCTATGAATTATTTTCCAACATTGAATTTGAATTAAACAGGCAGTGCTTTTTGTATTATTGGAATTTTCATAACATTCAAAATGTTATTATTGCAGGTTAAAACGACACATGGTTTTGTACTGCCCTAAAAAGACAGAAAAAATGTAAGTATAAATTGACTTGTAGTGCTGTCGGCAGCACATGATATTTACAACAAACTTATTGTTAGGTATTATTTTTCAACACCAATCGTATATCTACTGATTGAATTTCAGTTCCTTGAATAAATCGGATTCGATACCAGAAGTTGTGTCTGCTACAACATTGAATACTGATGATAACAGGTTGCCGTCCGATGAAAGTTTACAAAACTATTCAAATGGCCTAGATTTTTCTACTAGTCTTTTTGATACGGATCGAATACCGAATCTCGACATATCTGGAAATTCTCGCTCTGAAACAGAATTCGATCCGTATGGCATTGCTTATAAAGACGAAAATGGTTTAAGCGCCGAGTTGGAATTGTCAACAAATGAGCTTGATAGCCAAAACCAATTAAATGGGGTTTGTTAGATACTAATTACTTTGTGTGTTATTATTAATTTTAAAATAATGTATATTTTATTATTACATTTTATTACAGGATCAGAATCAGAGTGTTACAAATGAATCTTTTCTGATAACATGTAAGCATTGTAATCAAACTATAGTCAATGAAAATAAAACTCGGCACCTACGGTAAGCTAGTTGAAAAAAAGCAAAGCAAATATCTCAAATTTTACTATGTTAAACAAATATTCCAGAAACCAAACTAGTCATTTGAAGTTATTTTACTTTCTTACAGGGAATGCCCAGAAATACATTTGAAGTGTGAGTGTGGTCGTACATTTAAGAACAGGGTAAAGCTAGCACAACATATATATACGCATCATCCCACAAGTGCTTCTATAGGCAAGGTATAAGTTCATAATTTCTTTTCAAATTAACACACAAAAATATAAAAAAAAACTGAAATGGCGACAATTTACAATTGACACCACATTACATCGACCATGAAGTTGTAGGTATAGTTGGAGAAAACACTTCTAATAGGTACTATCGAGGTCTCTCGTGCCTTACCACTTTGTAGAAATATTCGTTTGAACTGATCGCATCGGACACGCCCACACGACCCATACTATCCCTAATTGGCTTCGTATTTTACTACGATTTATACTACGGTCAATCATAAACAACTAGTTTTAAAATCGTCCTTAATGTCAGTACTGTCAACTGTCAATCTGCTTTTTCTGCTTGTTTGCGCACGCGCGCCATTGTTGAAAGAATGGAGCGGGGCGTGGCCTGAAGCGATAGGCATCGTGCAGTATGCAAGCGACATTCGACTTAGGACTGATAAGGCGCCAGAGGCTACGATAGTACCTATTTGATCCAAAAACTTATACAGCGTAGTACTGCTCTCTGGACCTGTCTCCATCTCTGTAGTCCCTGGTGATACCAGCTGCAAGAAAATGTTCCTTATAATTAATATTTCAAAGGGGTTTATGAGAATTTGTAAAATAAATAAGACCTGTTAGATAGATTGAATGGGACTGCTTATGGGTAATTGTCACATTTCGAGCAGGCTGGCGCATCTTGACTAGAAATTATTAACTTATAAAAAAATAAAGAAACAAATAGGACTTTTCTTTTTGACCGTGCCTGTTAAATCAATTGAATTTTGGTCTCTTACAATCGGCCGCGATATTTAACTAATGTTTTTTTATTTATTTCAAATTTTCTGGGTTAGGGTGTAAAAAAGTAGAACTCTGTTATTATGATGTTATAACTTATATTATGAAATTAAAGAATCGAGTCCCAAATATTTTGACATTAATGTTAATTACAGTAATTTTAATACAAACTAGATAAAACGACAAGGCTCACAAGTCAATTCTCAGGCGGGAATCGAACCCCCAACCTTTGGAAGTCCGATCCAATGCTCTCCCAATTGAGCTAACGAACCTTGCGAACACCCGTCGAAATTTTCTAGTACATTTTTTATATTATAAAACAAAAGTTAATTACAGTCTTTCATCGTATAATCGCATATAGAATCATATCGTTTATTTTAAGTTAAACAATTGTTAATTTAAATTATAAACAACTCTGTTACTTAAATCAACGTAGTGTAATATTACCATATTATATTAACTAGCTTTCCATAAAAATCTTATGTATGTCTTTTAATCTTTGGGACAGAACAATAACAAAGTTGTAACGAGGTAACATATTTGTCCTTTTGCTGTATAAACTATGACTGGTATTACTAATCTATAATAAAATTTATAAAATCAAAATATTCCTAAAATAGTCACTAAAAAGTGAAAGTAGCTGATGTCTCCAATATATCTAAAACAGTATCAAAATGGTACCTTTTAATTTTATAAACATTTTTAGAGTTTTATACTTACCAAGCTTAAAAATAAGAAGTTCCGAAATATAGTTTCAAACGTACACACTTGTACATAAAATGACAACGATTGTATATTAAAATGATTAATTAATACGCCAGCTTCATATTTTTTAATAAATAATACTAGCTGTTAGTCCTAAGCTAAAGGAAAAACGATTTTACCTTTTCTTATATCTATTTATTGCAAATTATAGTTTTGTAACTATATTGATATACAAATTTCTGCTTGAAAGCAATCCAAGTTGGTACTGTTAGGATCGGATGCTGATGTTCCAATCTGTTTATGGATACATTTTTGCCACGACTAGAATAAAGGATATCTGTGACGTTTTACTTGTTCTTTCACGTTATTTGCAAAAATCAAAGGACTAATGCTCATGTAGCCTTGTCCCATATTAGATTTGGTTGATCTAATAAGGCTACATGTCTATGGTACGATTCAGACCGACCGGCTCGCCTCGGCCCGGCCAGGAAGGCATTTCACAATGCGGTAAACGAATTGAAACTTCTTACAAGAATTTACAGTTCATATTTCTGCCACATATACATTCCGCGACGGCCCGTCGGCTCCGGTCGGCTCCGTTCGGCTCCTGCCTGCGCCTGCCTGACGGGTCAATTCGGAGCCGTGCTGCTGTCGAACGCTCAGAACAATAACTAAAGCTATAGAAGCCGTGCTAAAATAACAACACAATACGTTAGTGCGTACTATTATAATTCTATGGCGTCTACACAGCGTAATGCAAGCAGCACTTCTGGGCGCTCAGGGTGTTTACGCATGCCGCGGGCGCTGTCGGCTGTCGCAGCACGCATATGGCAGTCGCGGCAGCCGTACGGCTCCGTCCGCATCCGTTCCGGGGCGAAACGATGCGGGCCGGTCGGTCTGAATTGTATCTAAGTCTATTATTTTAAGCCTTCGGTGATCGGTTTAATGCTAAGCGTTTTGTAGTTGTTAGGAGTTTAGAATTGATATTGTTTATTTCGTTTTACACAAATAATTTTGAGTATATTAATCGTCTACATTTTTCTTGGGGACAGAAACATGGAGTCAACTTTTATACGTTTTAAGATTTTTCACACAAGTTTTAAAAGAAAAATACACGGCATAATTAATAAACGAATAATTGAATGTTATGGGCGAAATTAATTTACATATTTGAGGCAATTTAGCCATATCCTTTAAAAGTAGGTACTTTAAAGTATAGACACCTGATTAATTAAGATTGTTGTGTGTCCTCATTAATATAGAAATTTTATCACTTACTGTACTTTTAAAATTCTATCAATAAACCCGTGATAAACTCTGCAATATTAAGAAGCACATGAGTAATAAGATGAGCAGAAAGTAATGAACTTATTTCCGCGACAAATCTTTTTTTTTTTTATAAAATGAAGTGTAATTATTATAGGACGTGTATTATAGTTAAATTGTATTTGATGAAATATATCAAGTGAAAATTTTAGGAAAAACGCTATTATTATTTTTATATGGTTTTATCAAATACCCGCACTTCAGACGCTGACAGTAGTGAGTTTTAATGTAGAAAAATAATCGTATCTTTATTTATATACAACAGTCCGAATGTGTATATGGAATATCTTTACAAATCAGAAAAGTACCGAAAGAGTTAAAAAAAGTCTTGTGTTCCGGGAGAGAATAAAACAAAGGCTGTGTCTTGATGTATTACTCAGATGAAAAGAGAATTTTAATTAAAATATGTGACGGTGCTTTGCTAATCATAACAAAAAAAGTATTACGCCTAATAGTTAGGAACGTAAAACATTGCTTAGAAGAAAGGACTGAGGGGTTAATTCTTCTAAACAACCTGCATTGCTAACATGTTTAAAAGATGAGGGCTTGATAAGAACCGATAATGAAAAGTTTAAGTGAAACTATTTATTAAAATATAGGAGATAAATACAAGATTTATAAATTTTGATTTCTTTTTTGATTTACAGGGCAACGTAGACCATAGAATTTATCAGTGCGAGAAATGTGAGCATTCATACATGGTAAGTATAAAGAAAATTTTGAACATTAAGGGCTTATATTGGGTTATAACACTTAATGATTGCTGTAAGTGTGAGATATTTGACAAAAGATCATTATCTCAAACATCATTAATTAAAAGCATTGTGTTCATTCACTCACTTAATAATCGATAAAAAAAATATTAATTCCTTCAAACACTGCTGTTATTATTTGACAATTGTAGTCCCCTCATTAATATACATATACATTTTTCTTAGGTTTTGTGTAAGTGGTTACTTCGTCCAAGCGTCTGCAGCATGGCGTTGCGACTACCACGCAAAGTACAGTTCTGCAGAATACCCTTATCTTACACTAAATAAACAAAGAGTTTGTTTAAATTAAAACAGCAGTGATATATTTTGATTTATGTAAATTTTAATTCTAATCTGATTTAATGTAAAATTAGAGAATTTCTAAACTAGGAATTTACATTTTAAGATATAACTTATTTAATTTTTTTATGAATGGAAAAATAATAGTTATACCGTTATTAATTATCATAAATATATACCATATCATGGCCTGATATAACCTGTAAAAATTAAATATCGTAACAGACACACCATGCAATAGGTGGAATTAACCTAAATTACACGACTTAATGCTTACAAAGTAAGTCCAATCAGACCCTAATCCTTGGAGCAGATATTGTTCTTAACTGTGACATTAATGTAGCTATATTTTAATTGGGAGCATACTAAACGATAGTGTTTACTTAGCGTCGCGGCATGCTAGTGAACCACATGTGGCGAGTCCATCGAGCGCGCGCGGTCGTGCCTCTGGAGCGACGAGTACGTCACTACCCATGCGTCGCCTGCCCCAAGTTGTACCGCGCCGCCGGCAAGCGCGATATACATGTGCGGCGACACCATCCTGGTATGTACATTTGGCGTAGTCGTAGCTACACCGCAAACTGGAAAGCACATAAAACGACACGTACAACGGCTGCCCTAAGATGCACACATGCGTCACCTGTCCCAATAGTCTAGACTAGAATGAGCCCGAAATATAGAAGATAAATAAATAACAATAATTTATGATTTATTTATATAAAATAATATCTTACAGGTACTTTTAAAGGTAACTCAAGGAATCGTTTTACTTCATATTCTAAGTTTTCAGAGAACAATCGTAATAAATAGAAATGTTTTTTGAAATTTTCTCAACAGTTTTTTGGGAATCATGAAACACGTTTTATTATGCTTGCCATTTTATTTACTAATGCTCTTAGAAATATTTACAGAAACCAATGGCCAAATAAGTGTTTTACTTTTAAAAAATTGTATCATTTGTCAGGCGTTGAGTTGGTGAAGGGTGGGTCGATAGACGGGGGAATGCGCGCATGCGAGCCCGCAATGTGCTTGGCGTGCCCACGCCAATACGTTACCCGCGCTAAGTTACTGCAACATATGCGCGCCCAGCACCCCCACCTGGTGAGTGAACCCGCACAGCGTACTACTAATGGGACACTTAGTGGTGCGCTTGACAGACGGTAAGTGTAAGTGCTTGACAGACAAAGGTGTGAGGTCAATTGAGGCTTTGCATCCAGCTATCCCACTTGGCAAAGTGAACCTGTACTGTATTTGGCAGAGTTGAATAACTTATGCTTCACACTTTAGAAAACATTCTAGAAAACTTGGGGCAATTGTGTCATTATTTTTTACCGTGGTTTTACAAATTAGGGTTACGGTTCCAAAGTTTAAATGAACGAAAACAATAAAAATTAACCACAATAACCGAAAAATGGTTAAAATTTGACCAAATTTCTAGGTTTTTCTTAAATGCCGATAATTTTCAAACTGCATGGGATAGACTTTTTTCTGATTTTTCCCATGATGGTTCCAATCAATCCTGTCACCCCGTTTCGGCTTGACGTTGAATTCTGGGACACCCTGGATAAAGCAAGTTTAGTAGAAAAACTGGTTGGTTGCCTGTAAAGTCGGTATACGGGCGAAAGTTTTACGTAACAACGACTTTGAGTGGTAAAATAATTTTAATGTGAATATTCATTCGTATAGTAGGAAGAAGGATGAAATAATAGTAACAATTTAAAACATTTATTTATACAAAGAATTATATTTAAAACATTAATTTATAGGCACGCGTCCCTTCCACTTTTTATGTCTGTCTCTCTCGCTCTTAGGCGGGCTAACCATCCGAGTGGAAGGGACGCGTGCCTCTCACTCGCTCTCATTGTAAGCGCATAACGTGAGCGGAGCCTAACGCAGTTTCTTGAAGTGTCACCCGGCAAACCAATTTGTAAGACGTTGTCACGTCAAAAAGCTTAATTGGAATGGCAATAGCCCGTATAACGAATTCGAGTCCCGTTGAATTGAGTTTTTCCGAAGATGGTGACAAACTAATATACTTATAATCTGTCACGGTATGAATACCTCATCATAACTTTGTGTTGTTGCAGGCGCCACCAAAGCAAAAATCAAGTAAACCTTAGTGAAAACAACCACAGGTTGGTTCAATAATTATAATTAAGCGTACTGTTTATAAGAAATTAGTACTACATCAAAATAAGTTCCAAGTGCTCAAAATGGTAATAATCGTAGTAAATTCTAACGACTACAGTACAAGAACCAACTTTTTCTCAAGGAAGCATATATTTTTGTCAATTGATCTGTATCAATTGACACCTGTGTCAAGAGTGTAACACCTGTGTGTTACATTACCTAAAGCATATATTTTTGTTAATTGATAAAGGTGTTACCCATGACAACCTTGAATAAGTGATAACGTGGCTATCAATAATTCAGTGTAAATTTAGCTTAAAACAGTTCTTCCATATATCTTACCTACGATTCAATCAAATAATGAGTGAAAATTGTGATTATCTGTTGCGAATGTTACTACAATCGAGTAAAATTAAAAAACCACGTGAATGTAAATGTCGCATGTTCCAAAACGTTGTCCTCCTATTAGGGCTCTTTCAATTTGGACGTTTGATATTGGACCGCTACACGGAGGGACGCGCTCCATACAAGGGCGGTCATAAATAGTTAAAGTCCTGTTACTATCAATACATTGTATTATTTTAGTGACTTATAGTTGTAAAAGTGTTTTAGGAACATTAAAATGAAAGAAGTACATGTATTTACGGAATAAAAAACGTTTACTTCAGTAAAAAACAAATATAAACAATAACATACTTTTACCTAAATTTATCATGAACAAACACTTAAAAATTGGAATGTAAAACATATATTTTAAATAAAATAAGAGTCAAAACATTGATAACATTATTTAATTATAATAAAATAATAGAAATAAATAAATTAAAATTAATTAAATACAAAAAAAAACAAAACAACTAACAAAATACAAATAAATTATTCTTATTCTAACAATATTAAACATGTAACAATTCTATTACACTTTGTGACAGAGTATTTTTCTTTTTAGGGGGAAGTTTCCGAAGACTTGTAATATAAGGATCTGAATGTAATAATAGTCGTTGTATTAAATCTTGATTGGTAACTTCACGTGACATTTTTCGAGTGTGACTTCGTCTATAAATTTTGATATACTTATTTGTCGCTTCAGCAGCTTCTTCGGAAAGTTCTCCTATAGATAACAATGCATAACTTATAATATCTGATCCATGTACGAGCACCTTGTGGACAGAAGCAGGAAGAGTTCGTGGTTTTACCATCTACCATTGAAAGCTGCAACTTATGAGAAACGACCAATTCACGATTGTCGATCTGAATAAAAGTAGGTTGCAAACTTTCAATTTTATCCTTAAAATAAGCTTCCTCTTGCAAAGACACTGCTGTGCTTTCTTTCAAAAATTGAAATCGAATAGGACGGCAGTACCTAGTGGAAGAGGGTCGAGGATTTTTCCATAAAATTTTACAATTATCTTCAGCTAATTTTACAATAATTTGAAGGGGTACATAAGATGTTACAAACAAACTACTATCTTCTAAAGTTGAATCTGAAAAAAATTGTTTGTATTCACTATGTCGAGTGCTGCCATCGAATCCCCATTTCCCAAGTAAAGAGATATTAGACTAACAATCATCAGGAATCTGATCTAAGACCTCTTTTTGAGATTCAAGGATTCGAGAAGCTGTGTGATCAAAAAGACTTTGTAATTCAACTTCAGCTGAAGACTCGGAAACAGTTATATTAGAAGGGTAACATCTCTGTTTCGCTTTAGTAATTTGTTGGTAACATGGTAATACATTAGGAGAAATCTTACTATTAACAAAGTTTTTAATTAATAAATACTGATTTTTTGTCAACTGAGCATCAGTCACAAGTGACAAGACATCATCAGTGCTAACTCTAGATATACACGAATCGAATGAACAGTCTGAAACATCAAGCAATGCACTCACAGTAGAATCATCAGACTTTGACAAATCAGCTACTCTCCGACGTTTAGTCCTTTTACTACATTGCGTAAAAGGTTTTCGAGGACGACCACGTGAATGACACGGCGACGTTTCAGACGGAGTACATTGCTTATTGTTTTTCACAAGTTGAATTTTTTCAATAACATTAAACCAATCGGAATTCTTATATAAAAGCTTGGTTTTATCCCTATTACATTTTTTCCAGAATCGAGCAATAGCTTTACATAAATTATTAACAATTTTCTCTAAATAATGAATATCAATGTTCTCAGCATCGTTCAGAGTAGTCAACAAACTTTGTAGGACTTGACGACACTTTTCCGAGTCATTATCGGTATTGACAGTTAGCCATATTTCAAGAATATGCATTCTTGAAAACGAGCATATATATAAATTACCTAAAACAAAAAAAAAAACGGTTAAAATTCAGTCACAAAACCTACACAAAGCACTAAGACTAAAAAAACTAATTTCGTAGCAAATGCTACGAGATAATCTGGCAACCGTAGCACCCTTGTCATTGCCAAAAGGGCAGATAAGGGCAGCCAAGTTTTAATTTTCCTAAGATAAGAAAGTCTAAAGATTATGGTGCAATATACCTCCATAGTCGGAGCGAGTGGGAACATATTTAAAAGTTTATTCAAACTTTGAATATTAAAATATAATACTCCAAGAAAAGTCGCCTCGTAGCAATGACATACTAAAGAAAATATATACTAAAATACAATAAAAATAAAAATATTAATTATTACATACCCTGTTCTTGGATATCCATTTCAGAAAAAACACACACAACACTCACAGGTCCCGCAATGACAACAAATGACGTCACGCTTTTTAATGACTCACTGATAACAGTATTTACGATTGGCGATGCGCTCTCTTTGAATGCACAATAGATAATGAAGGCGCACTCTAATTACTGACCTATTTATAGTTTCAGAAGGTACCGCAACTATCCAATGTAACGACAAGGAATAAAATGTAAAACTAGAAAGCAGGTTTTTAAGATTTATGACCTATGGATGTCCCACAGTGCGCTACCGCACGTTTATTGTGCCGCTTACTGTGTATCCCGCAGCAGTGCCAATTAAAATAAAGTAAGAGAACATCAGCGATGTTTTTAACATACAATTCTGGCGATTTTCATATTCTTTACTCACGGCTAACGAATGAATGTCCAGAGAATACTTCTATGAATTATTTATCTAACGCACATAGAACACGACTATTCGCCTTAACAACGAACTAAGCGATGCCGGTGCCGCACCACACCGCTTTGTATGAAACAAACCAACTGTCCATGCGCAGTACGCAACACGCTCCACTCCGGCGCCGCAGCAATCTGACAAACAAATAAAACGTCTAAATTGAAAGAGCCCTTAGCGTCTGAAGCCGATTAAACAGGGTCTTTCGTTCATCATTTGCCAAATTAAAATTGGCCAAAACGACAGGTTATTTACTATCTCTTCAGGCCCCATAACTCATTCCTTGCGACACTGGTTTTTTATTTGATTTTTTAAATTTAATTTGTGAAAAAATCCAGAATATTGCGTTTATAATTACATAAAAAATTAGTTGTTATTATGGAGCTCAAAATTAATTTTTATTTTAATCTGTATTGTTGTATGGTTCTACAAAAATTAAAACTACTTACTAATAACTCATACTGTTTTTAATAAACTACAAAGTGTATGGAACAATGAAAATAATTTAAAACCTAACTTTAAAATTTTATAAAAAAAAACTAAAAATTTTTGGAAATCTTCGAATTTTTTTAAAAAGTTTAGTCTGTCCTCATTCAACGGAAATACAATATGGCCGAAAACCCTTTTGAGGTTTCATCTTTTGCCGCCTAGTGGTGTAAATTATGTAGATTTGGAATCCCTTCTTTTGTAAATTTGGACTCATCCGTCCACAGAATGCCTTTAAAAGAGTTCGGATTATCCACATCTGAATGTAAGTTAATTAATTTAAGTGTGTATAATTGTAATCTGAGTTAAAAATTGCATACCTTGCACCAGAGTGTAATGAAAACCGTGTTTGTAATTTTGGCGAAGCACTCGCCAAACTTTCCAGATGAATATCCCCAACGCAGCCACACTTCTTGCTTGCTTTGCATGCTTGTTGTGGGTTCCTCTTCAAACCGTGCCAGAATCTGTTCATCTACGTCAACATTATGTGGGATTACAATTCCTCTTGGTTCATTAGAAGCCAAATTATTAGTTTCGCGTAGGCGTCGATAAGTGTTCTGGAAAGTGTGGCGGGAAGGTAACCGTCTCTTCGGAAAACGCTCCTGATAAATTCTTTGAGCTTCACGAGCAACACCATCGGCTCTTCCATAAGCCATCAAAATGTCAGCGTATTCTTCATTGGAGAATGTAGCCATTTTAATTAAAATAAGTTAACACAAACACTCACAAAATTCAATAACAGAACAAGGATACGTTTGTTCCCAGAGACGGACACATGTCAACTAAAAAACATAACCAGTTTGTGGCTAATCCAGAAAAAAAAAAGAATCCCAAAAAGAGATAGAAGAAGAATTCTACAGAGCGGGAGAGAGATAAAAGGTTTTACCTGCTTTGCGCGTGTTATTTAAGCAACAATACATGAATCTTGAATACGGGTATTGCTTTCATGTGCATTTTTGCGAATTAGTAAAGTTATTATTTTGCCATATTGCATACCGTTGGAAAGAGGACAAACTACTAAACAACTTTTTAAAAGAATTCGAACATCTCGAAAACTTTGTTTTTTTATAAAATTTTAAATTATTTTTTATTTTTCCTTAAAGTTTGTAGTTTATTAAGAAAAAAGTATGTGTTATTAGTAAGTAGTTTTTATTTTTGTAGAACCATACAACAATACACATTAAAATCAAAATTAATTTTGAGCTCCATAATAACAACTAAATTTTAAATGTAATTTTAAACGCAATATTCAGAATTTTCAAAACATACATTAAAAAAATCAAATAAAAAACCAGTGTGGCAAGGGATGAGTTATGGAGCCTGAAGAGTTAGTAAATGACCAATCGTTTTGGCCAATTCGATTTGGTAAACGATGCACCAAACACCCCGTATAATACAATTTATCAGTAACATTTTAGTTTATACTTGTTTATACGATTTTAAAGCAGCATTTGTTCTGTTCAAGTTAACACCCATAATTTTGCCCGCTGTTTATTGCTTAGTAGGTGATGCGCCATACCGTAGTTCATTTCATACATTTTCTGGTATGTACATGAATATTGACATAAATGGAACTGTCCAATCGTAAATACTAAAATACCCCTTCCACTTCACTATTTAAAATGTATTTTATGGAATCGAGTGTTAGGTTGGCCACGTTATCCTATGTAATTGAGTCGTGTGGAGAGTGGAGACGCAGTACCGTGCAATGATATGAAATCTACCCACCGTAAAACCATGCAACACTAAAGTGACCGAAAGCGAAACTCAAATACCAACCAAACCAAAGAGGCAACCGTGAAGATATAAAATATATGTATATGATTTAAGGTTTTACAATGTAAACGTTGCTCGTCGCTGCACCTTTACTACAGAGAGCTGTGTGTAAGTTTTCAAATATGCAACTGGTACTACTATCACATATAAGATATTTAAATTTAGAACCAGCTTTAGTAGTATTACTTAAGCCACATCACACAAATATATTATCTCATAAGCGACAGTACCTAACGTTTGCATATTTAAAAATTACAAAACAAAATTCTCGAAAGGTAAAAAAGTTTGTGAAATGAATCTTACTTGTGATTCGTTTAAATTATAGAAATCTGATATTGTTAATAAATATAGTTATTTATAAAAACATGTCAATAATAATTAAATCATTATAAAACTGTATGGTTTGTTCATGTTTAAGTATTTTTGGTTGAAAAGTTAGTAACAAACGTATAGTATCCGAACAAAGTCGTACAAATTTTATAACAGAATATCGAGTGAAATTTCTTATTCTAATAAAATTCTCCCCATTTGAGACAGCTATTAAGTCATTTTGAGTTTCATATTGAAATTCGACAGATAAGTATTTAATTTAGAAACGGTCAAAATTTTGAATAATAATATTTCGGCTACAAATTATAACAGAACTATGATAAGTTCGAGAGAACATACTTCGACAACAAACACCTTTGAAAAACTACTTCGACAGAACCCTTCTTCGATATGCACTTGTTCGGTGTACTTATCTCTATTTCGACGGAACATACTTCTGACATAATACTGTTCTGAAATTAAAAAATAATAATTGAATTTCGTTTTAGGTACAAAATAAAAACAAAAATAATATGTTGACAGCAAATTGGTGAAGAGCAAGCTTTCATACCTTAGCTCATCGCTGTTGCCTGTCTTTTATAGACTGTACTTTGGAGAGTGTGCTCAAGAGCTGCATTTGCTCATACCGCCATTTCCTGTCTTCCATCGGACATCCAGACGCACTGCGGGCTACCACCCTTTCTTGGTTGCTATTCCTTCCTGTCATACCAAGCAACAACATTAACATCCTTCATAACGCGCACAGCAAAGCAGTGGAACTCCCTCCCTGCGTCTGTATTTCCGAGAACTCATAACCAGTCCATTTTCAAAGTCAGGGTGAATAGGCACCTTCTGGGTTAGCTTGTTCTATCGTGGATTCTGTCTTGGCCTCCCGGGCTTGATTATATTAGATTAGATAATTATTTGTTCCTCTGTATTTGTGTGTATTGCAGTAACTCTGTATTTCGGTCTGTGTGCTTTGTTACTTCTTGTTTCACTTCGGCCAAAGTTCTAAATATGTTCGCTTTTCTATTGAGCTGTCGATTGAACTATGAGTCGAAGGAAATCCACATTAAATGAAATGTGCAACCGACCATATTTCTAGTAGCACTTTTGAATGTGTAATTTTAAGTGGACTTTTTTGTTCTTTTTTGTTTGTTCCAATGACACTTTCGAAAACCAGTTCAAATTATGGTTGGACAAACCAGAAATATTAAATAACCCAGAAACATGGTCGGTTGCAGATTCCATTGAATCCAATTTCAAAGCAGTTTTTTGTCGAAGGTATGTTCCGTCGAAATAAGATCCGCTGAACAAGTGCATATCGAAAAAGATTTCTCTCGAAGTAGGGTTTTTGAAGGTGTGAACTTTCGAAGTAAGTTCTGTCGGACTTATGCTAATGCCGGTGTCGAAATTTAGTTTCACACTCAGTCAACGTGCTTTAAACGTCACCGCATCTCAAAGCAATAGTTATAGTCTATAAGAATAGAAAATAGAATACATGGTAGGTACTCAAAATACGTATTACGCTATATTTTGTTAAAGAGTATGAAAACAATCTGTAACTGACATTTGAGCTTATATTAGCGAGTTTTACAATTTATACATAGTTTAAATCTAACGAAATCACTTCCAGAGGTGTCTGGGGATTTTAATGGGATTCCATCAATAGATAGAATGATTCAAAAGGAAGGTTTATATTGTATAGTTTAATATTGATTTGTGTATATTGGTCGAATAATGACTATTATCAAATGAAATACCTAATTATTTACATCATACAAATTAAACATAATAAATTTAAATATTGGTTGTGTGTAAAGTCGGTTTACAGACGATAATTTTACGTGATAACGTCATAAGAAAACATTGATGAAAAATTGTATACTTTTATGAATATAATGGAAAAATAATCACTGAATTATCATTAATTTGTGTAATACAAAGAAGGAGTTAATTGATTACAATTTTTCGATATATTAACATTTATTTGCACTCGTTAATTCAAATATTTTTAACTTAAATTATACATTAATTACAAGAAATAATGTGCTATTTATTAGGTACATCTTATATATATTATGCTATTTATTTACATCTTACATACTTGTGTGATATTTAAGATCCTCCGCAGTTGACTTTTATACGATCGTTCATATGAGTCATTTTTTATTCAAAATTGTAACATAACCTATTATTACTGCACTTGTTAGAATTAGGAATAATTCGGAGTGTATTAATTGTTACTTAATCATATTCATTGTCATTATTTATATTTAAATGATTATTTATTGATTTACTAAATTGATTTATTGATTGATTTAACTATGTACACTTTATAGTACAATATTTTTCATCATTGTCTTTGGTCTAACGTGTTATCTGTCATAGCATAGACAACACGATCGGTCCACGTCACCTCCCCGCCAGGCGGTGGAGTGACGCGGTGCCTTTATAATGCCTCGCACTGAGTCAGACGGCCTCTTTCTTTGCTTGACGCTCAGAGCCGGCGGACGGCCGGTAGTCCTTATCGGATTATATTCAGCACTAATCGTTGTGCCAAAGATAAGTATATATTGGTAAAGTGCGAATATTAATTGTTGAATCATCATACAATATAAATTTAGAGCATTTGAATATTTAGTTTTCCATTTTGATGGCAAATACATGACCTAGATGAATAATCTGATTTTGGCCACTTAATAAATACTTTATTATCTACCCTCTTTTTGATATTTCATTTGATCAAAAGAAAATATAATATTTCCTCTTTTCCGTTTGATGACATCAGAAGTGGGATCCTCACGCCCTGTACTAATTTTTTTTTTTTCTTTCTTTCAGCATGTGACCAAGGTCGGTTAAATAGTTCGATATAGACACTACGATGCTGAAGGGATTGTTGTTGGCAATACGTGATGCTCTACCTCGTTATGATACTAAAAACTGTAATTTGAAACCACGTGTTCAGCAAACGAGTAAATTTAATGAATCGTGACTAAAAACTACTAAAATATTTATTCATGGCTGAGAAAAAAAGTAACAAAAATAAAATAAAAATTTAATTAATACCTACAAAAACACTCATTGCATGATATGATGATGTAGTTAGCTCTTTTTGCAAATAATAACAGTAAGATGGAGGTCGGTCCCCCTGCCCGAGTTTCTTTCGCCAGTTCTTCTCGGAAGGGCCTCCCAATTTCCGAACTGGTAGTAGACTCAGTAGTATACAAAGTGATCGTAGTAAGAATATAAAAACTAAATAAAATTTAAAAATAAAACAATTTAATTTTAACAATTTGGAACGTGCCCGATCAAAATATTGTGGAGGAAGTAGAAAATACATAACAACCATTGAAACATCGGGATTAAATGTAAAATAAAAAGTGCGCAAAATCCGTAAAAATAAAGTGTTTTATTCAAATGTGTAGTGTGTGCGGAGGTGTAAGAACTAAATGAGAAATAACTAAATTTCATATTAGGTATTGGTGTAAATTGTAGTCTGATAAGGGAATGTCTAGCAAAGCGTCTTTACAACTGTCTTAAAATCAACCGGATTATATTCTCTTCGATTTTTAACAGGTCGTACTGCAAACTTACCTTACAGGCTCGATTGAATAAGGTTACGAAAGGTAATGAACATAACTTCATAGATGAAATGCTTCTATAGAAAATGAACTTGTAAATAGTGATAATGAAAATGAACTTGTAAAAAGTGATAATGAAAATGAAACTGGAAAATAGTGATAATGAAAATGAACTTATAAATAATGATAATGAAAATGAACTTGTAATTGGTGATAATGAAAATTATTAATTGAGTAATAGTGCAACAGAATCGTATCATAAGAAACAATAACTTGATTTTGTGAAACGATATCTGATTTTATATAATCTAAAAAGTACTTCGGGGACGAAGTACCTACTGTCAGTATGGCCGTGTTAGAATTAGGAATAATTCGGAGTGTATTAATTGTTACTTAATCATATTCATTGTCATTATTTATATTTAAATGATTATTTATTGATTTACTAAATTGATTTATTGATTGATTTAACTATGTACACTTTATAGTACAATATTTTTCATCATTGTCTTTGGTCTAACGTGTTATCTGTCATAGCATAGACAACACGATCGGTCCACGTCACCTCCCCGCCAGGCGGTGGAGTGACGCGGTGCCTTTATAATGCCTCGCACTGAGTCAGACGGCCTCTTTCTTTGCTTGACGCTCAGAGCCGGCGGACGGCCGGTAGTCCTTATCGGATTATATTCAGCACTAATCGTTGTGCCAAAGATAAGTATATATTGGTAAAGTGCGAATATTAATTGTTGAATCATCATACAATATAAATTTAGAGCATTTGAATATTTAGTTTTCCATTTTGATGGCAAATACATGACCTAGATGAATAAACTGATTTTGGCCACTTAATAAATACTTTATTATCTACCCTCTTTTTGATATTTCATTTGATCAAAAGAAAATATAATATTTCCTCTTTTCCGTTTGATGACACACTCACCGACCGATGCTACTTTGTTTAATAATAAAAAAACAAATCACTTATTAAATACAAAAGAGACGTTAATCAAATGTACTTTCTTACAGGACAAGCAAAACTTTTTTTGTTAAATGAAAATGTGTTTTTTTTTTGTATTTTTATAACCGTTTTGGGTTATGGCGCCTTTTCCCAAACAAACGTGTTTTTTTGCAACAAAATGAATTAGATATTTTTTTGACGTACGTCTCTTTTGTATTTAATGAAATGAGCGAAATATATGAGATTATATCGCTAATCAAATTCTTAAAATGGAAGAATTAATAACCCTTTTGCCGCAATTGTTGTTTTAATGAATAATGGAAACCACATTATCTTTTTACTTTTTACACAGCTCACGTGTAGGTTGTGTGCTACCGCTGTCTCTTTTCTACTCGGACGCATCGGCCGATGGAGTGGAAGAGAGATAGATGCGTCACGAGCCGAAGGCTTACGCCAATCGTGCCTCTCTATCGCTTGTTCCGCGCTCTCGCTTGCACGCTCAGCTGACTGAGGCGAAGCGTCACAATGAGTCAAGCTTTTTTCGTGCGTGCAGCCGGCGTTCACTGATTTATAAGACGTTATCACATCAAAAACTTACTATGAACATCTTTTTTTTTTAGTGTTCACAATGCTAGTTAGCTCAATTGGGAGAGCATTAGACCGGATTTCCAAAGGATGCGGGTTCGATTCCCGCCTGAGAATTCACTTGTGACCCCGAGTCGATTTTTTCTAGTATTTTTCTATTATAATAATGTATTTTTTTTTATTGCATCTTCGCTAAGTAATTGACAGTTTGTGGTATCTACCACAGGTAGGTAGAAATTATATTTAATCATTATTTTGTCTCGGCTGAAAATTGTTGAACAGGATGTTATTTCAAAAATTATTGCGGTAAGTAGTTTACAAAAAGAGGAAAATAATATATTTCGCTAAAATAAAACATAACAAAGGCACATACAATTAAAAACTACTACAGGGTTAATTATTTTATTCGTCGCTTAGCCTGGTAACCCAGTTAGACTTGAGCCAGTAGAAGATCGATTCTCTTTGTACGTATTTAGGTACAGAATTCGTTTTGTGCCTGTAGTCAACAGACAAACTGTTATCAATCAATCTGCAATCTGCAAACTCCTTTTGGAATTTCAACAATGGAGTGTGCTAATACTTCACAATTATTCTTGATATGTAAACACATTTAATTAGTGGGTATAACTATGGTGATGTTATTTAATTTACTGAAACGGTAAATATAAATTAACATAGTAAAGTCATCACATTTGAATGAAGTGTTGTGAATAATTGTGTCGCATTGTTTGTTTGTGTAAATCTCATTATCAACCTGCTTTTATAAAGTGACATCTGTGAATATAATATTAAAAGAACATAATTGACTAAATTGTAACAAAGGCTATGCCCGTTGGGGCGCTAAGTTGTGTAAATTGTGTTAAAATGGACTATGATATTCAAGAAGGGACAATACCCAGAGATTTTATTGATTACGACTTTGCCGAAGATGCACTGGATTTCGAGGTTAGTTATTGACACTTGAAATGCCTATTCCGTGAAAATACTTGCACATTAAATTGCTTTCATAAATAACTAATAAAGCTCTTTTTTTTATTCGCTTCATATTCTAAACATAAAGTAAAACTTCAGTAAATATAGTGACTGGTATAGCATATCCAGTCATCACTCTCGAAGTAGGTTAATACCTTCACTGTTTATCTATAGACTCTTATTATCATATGACCTGCTCAATAAGATAGCGAAACATTTTCATAAATTCTCCCATAAGTAAAGGCAAGGGTACAAACCCCATACAGCCTAGTCTTTGGTAATGTCTTTTCTTAATAAGATTATGGTGATGAGATTGATTTGTGGATTTTATATGAATAATGAATTAATCCTTTCCCTAGGTTTCAGCAAATGTATGTGGTTTTACTGAAACCTTTTCCTACATTTCTTGAGTGTGAAAAGATTCCCTCATTGTTTCGTTTCACTTGCCGACACTTGAATTTTCACAAACATTAAATAAATAAACAAGTAGTTTATTAATCACCATTATTACACAGTAATCAATACACTAATCTACACTTCACAATTGTAACAAGAAAACCAAACGTACTAGAGTAATCTTCGATTATTATCTTATTATAAACACAGAATAAAGTTTTATTATACATACAAGCACTGCTCCTGCGTTTCACTAATCAGGGTTTATATTTTTTTCTATAACGGAAGGCAAGGGCACAATGTCCATAGAGCCTAGTCTTAGATAATTTCTTTTCTTAATTAGATTATGATGGTGAGAGGTTGATTTATAAACGATACATGATTAAGGAATAAATAAAAAAATAATTCCTTTGAGTTTAGTAAAGGTGTGTGGTTTTACTGAAACTTCGTGGACTTCTTGAGAGAAGACGAAACTACATCTTCCACTGTTTTATTTCACCTTCAAACATTTGAGCATGTTTACAAACATTTAGTGGTTGAAAACACCCCATTATTTTACATTAATATTCACCACAACACAGAATTTTGCATGAAAACCAAAACCACGTAGGAGATCCCGTTTCCGCCAAAAATTTTGTATATTTTAGCCAGGGTTTAATCACTTTACCCTGTGTTATCTTTATAAATTTTATTTAAACTACGAGGGGTGATCCAAAAGTAATGATAATGAATATTAGACAACATGATTGATTATACCTAATTTTTTATTTTATTTTTCTACATACACTCGAGAGCAATGTATCCGGGTCACTTAAAGAATCCTAAAAATCTCGGAAACTAAAAATGCTAGGTTAATGAAATAAATTGTATTTAATAGACAATGTAATACTCCTTAAATGAAGGTATTAAAACTTCTTAGTTATTGTAAAGTTATATCATAAAAAAATCAAATTTGAAAAAGGGCCACTTTCGAAGATGGAACTACGAAATTACAGCATTTGGTTTTGCTTTTGTTTGTAATCTGTCATTTATGTGGGTACATAAACCATGTTGATAGTGCTCTATATTCATTATTCAAGCTGAAATTATGTCGCTTACGCCTGAAGAATGCACCAGAATACTTACAATGCTGGAAACCGGCCGGAGTCAGCGCGATTTTTATATGCACTGGAAATAACCGATTATCATTACTTTTGGATCACCCGTCGTACTATTTGAACCATGCGATACTTTTAAATTAGGGTTTCTTATTAAGTTATTGACAGGTCTTCATGGGACTATACTCTGCAACACTTGTGGACTTCAATCGGTTCATTAAAGAATGTATGAAGTTGAATTCAATCAAGACAAAGGTTATCTTTTGATTATTGTTATTAAAAAAAATATGAAGCACTTGTGTTTAAATATTAGGAAAGGTTTGATTGTGAAAATAAAAAAACAGCTACCAATATGCTTAAATAATGAAAACCCAACTAATTAAATAAATAGAAAATTAATTTAAAAGACAATAACAAACATTTAATTATTACGCCGAACCTGCTCCAACATTCAAAAAATCTTTTTAAACCTAGGTAGTAATAATTATAAGATAATCTTATGTTATTATTTATTGATTTTAGTGCCATGCATCAACATTTCTTTTAAAACAAACTAACAACAAATAAACGACATAATATTTTAACGGATGCCGAATATAATATGAACTTGCCGCACAAATATACAAATCGTCACTGCTTGCTTCTTGTGGACGGCACCGGATACTAACGCCGATGCAAAGCGTAGTCAACCAATTCGAAACGAAGGCAACGCATGTACGTGGCCATTTCTAACGTTAATTGAAATAAATATGGATAAAGGATTATTTACATCAGAAATTCAATACCGCCCATTCTGATACTGCAAGGAACCACCGACCACAAGTGTCTACTACCTAAATCTGTCGCGCGCTTCAGCTACCTTTGCCGCGATGCCCGTCGTGGTTCTTATGGCAGATTAAGCCATTGGTTTGTAATATAAAACACTTTTAATAACATTTACATCAACATTTATTTACCACGTGTTACATTAATTCAATCCACCATCTTATACCTTTTTTCTTTTTCTTTATTTACCACAAAACACAAACGTCCGTCAACCATGAAACCTATGACCATTAACAACATTACATCTTCCCTCCTACAAACTATTATTATTTATCATATTCTTTTGCACGTATATGTAATAAAAAACGTTTTTCAGGATGCCTGAGACAAGACCTAGGCCTTAAGTTATAATATGAATTTTCACTATTTACATCATCTAATTGGTTAGTACCTATTATTTCAAGATCTTCATGAACTGAATTATAATTGGTAGATACAGGATGCTGAAATCTCTTTTGATGTGATTTTTTAAAGGTATAAAATTATCAGCAATGTCTGAATCTACAGGTCTACTTTGCTTTTAATGATACTGCCTAACTACATTGTCAATTTGTACTAAGTATATTAATGGATTTATCTTTTTCACCACAGTTCCCTTTACCCAATTTACATAAGTAAACTGTTCCCTTTGCTACTTTGTTTATTTCATACTTTTATTTGGTTTAAGTAGTGATAATCCAGTTCTGGGTACAAACTTAAAAAGCAATTCACTAGGAAATTTACCAGTAACAGTTGATGGTGTTGATATCGATATGTTAAAGGAAAATCGTCTACTTAATAGTTGAAATGACTTTACATGAAATGTTTCCCTAATTACACTAGACAAAATTACAGCCTGGCAGTAGCAATAGTAGATAAAATAGCTGAATAGATAAAATAAAAATTTTACAGGTTCATTATCTAGCACTAAGACAAAATATCGACCATAGTTTCAATATTTTCACTACAAAGAATAGTTTTTGTAGTGAAAATATTGAAATATTTTCACTACAAAAACTATTGCTTATGCCTCTTTTTCTACTTGACTGTATTTTTGTTGAACAGGTGTTAAGGTTGATGAAGCATAAAAAACTGGTTTGTTTATATTTCCTATTCTATACGTAAGAATGGTTCCTACTCCCACATGACTAGCATCCGCATATATTAGGTACTATCTGTTTACTTAGGTCATAGAATGTCAATACACTGTCATTACATAAGATTTCCATAGATTTATCAAACACATTTTAGCATTCCTGTGTCCAATTGAATTTGACTCCAGACTTTGTCAAGTCATACATTGGTTCAACAATTTACGAACCCCAAATAAGATTTCATTTTATCAACAGTTTTGGTACTGCTGCCCATGTGATAGCATCCATTTTACTTTTAATGGTTTTATCCCCTTCTCAATAATCATGTAACCCAGGAAGTCAATACTTGTTTTGTAAAATTCACATTTGTCATAATTACACTTAATATTGTATGTTTTAACTGCTTTAATATATGCCCATAACATAATGTCATCTAAGTAACATTAAATTACAATCTTTTAAAATAATGTTTACAATCCTTGTGTGTATTTATGGTAAGTAATGATTGAGAAGACTTGTACATCTAATCGTGATAAATCTAATCTACAATAATATTTATTTCAGGACAATTAACTAAATATATTTTCTAATTTAGGCAATGGATAATGACCGCTATTAATGTTTTTGTTTAATGTGACTACAATTGGAGTGCTGTATACAATCTGCTTCATATGATCCCACAAATAAAATCTAGGGGTGGTCCGATCTGGCCTTCGTGCCGCATATAACTGGTCCGCCTCGTCCAATCCATCTAACTCCGTATCGTTCGTTTAAATAATCACGCACAATTGTGCTGAAGTGAGCTGGAGCGCCGTCATGTTAAAACCTCATCCTCCTCCTTGTTTGTAAATCCCCATCATTTATCAAATCAAGTAACTCTTCTTGTAAAAATTATAGGTAAGCTGGGCCTGTCAACCTTGACGGGAGGATAATAGGGGCCTGTTAAATAATTTCCTATCATTCTAGCCCAAACGTTTATCGAAAATTCGATTTGAAAGGATGCTGGCCAAACTGCTAACGGATTTTCTTCTTGCGGCATACACAAGTGTAGGCTGCGAAAATTTGTAACTCCAGTCCGTTTAAAGTTTGCCTCGTCGGTCCACAAAATACGATCAGATACAGAAGAAAGAAATACGAAAAGAAGAAGAAATACGATACAGAAGTTGCGGACTAAACGTCTTTGCCGCAATAGAAATAAACAGAAAACACTTCTTCCTTTGTAATCTGGCTCCTACGAATTCTGCACTTTTCGAAAAAAGAAGGGTACAAACATTCTTTTTTCAAAGTTTTCCACACTCTGACGTGATTAATCCCCAATTGGAGAGCTATTCGTTGAGTACTAATTGCGGGGTCTTGGTACACCAAACGCAACACTTGTTCATTCACATCCACAGGTTTGAAGGGAGCACGTTCACGACGTTAGCGACGAAGTCCATTTTCACTAAATTCACGATGTACTGCTATGAAAACCCTGTAGTCAACGGCAGGTCTTGGCAGGAATCGCTGATGACACTCTGGAGCGGCGCACGGTGGGCTGAAATTCGCGTTGCATGTTGAAGTTAAATTTAAAAAATGTGTGTTTTTTTTTGTTAGAAATGGGTTTCGTTGATTGTTAATATCAAAAAAATGTCATCTGAGATGATTTAGGTCAAATACGAACGAGTAATAATTTTTCGAAAAAATATTTTGTATGGAGCTGACATGAAAAATGTGAATATCTCCGGTATCGCAAGGTTGGCCGTTATATCCTTCCACACGGATTTAGTACTAATTATTCCTGATTTTTGCCATACTTAGTATAGCGGGATCTCCTGCGATTTTTTTTAATCGTCAAAGTTTTCATTTCTTTTCCTTTCAGCTCTTGACTGAATTAGAAACCATCTAATGCTTCCAAAATGTGTTCATATACCGTTTTATTGTACTACAAGCCACAAAAGTAAATGATAGATTTATAAAATAAGGCAAGAATGGATAAAACATAAAAATAATTTATAATTAAATTTCATTTCGCATAAAATTGCAACGTCCTGATTTTTTGTGATGTTGTTAGGATAGATACCAATAGTATAAATCTAGATTTGCGACCTCGAAAGACCTGTGCTAACTTCGTGGTGCTCGAAAAACCTCGAAATTTTCTAATTTTATTTAGTTTTTGGCTTACAACTTCTAAATGCCGGCGACTCCTGCTGTGCAGTTGAGTCAGATTCAAAAATTACAGACGGAAGATGTAAAAGGGGGTCGTCAAAGTCATCTTCTTGATCTGACTCAGTCTCGTAGGCAGTAATGTGACTTATCTTAGATAAAAGTATCTGAAATACAGATACAAGATACAAAATACGTATTTACATCTTTTATTTGAAATACTTTTCAAATTTTTTATTTTGTATCTTATATTTAGATACATTTTTCTGGTATCTTAGTATTTTTAAGATAATTTGTTCCCTAAGATACTTTTACTAAAATGAACTTGGCAGTTTTTCTTTCCGAACGCAACTGAACGCAGCGCGTCGTTTATCTAGTAGATATTGGACTTTTTGGCGGGAGCTCGAAGCGTTTTAATGGTTTTTGGTTTTCTTGTTAAATTTTGTGTTGTGGTTGATATTAGTGTGTAATAATCCCTCTTTCGTTCCGTGCGCTGACCAGAGCGGACGCATGTCGCTCCACTTATTATCTTAGTAAATAAAATTACGCAATTATCTTATTCCGGCTAATCAAAGTTAAACCATAACTATTTGGTCATAAGTGTTTAAGTGCAGTTCTACGTTCATAACAAAATAATATTATCAGCGGTGCGCGTGAGTGTGACCTGTTTGCTAGAGGCCCTCTTCACCCCCGCGAGTAAAAAGGCCAACTGCCATAATTGCTGTCCTTGTTTCACACATGCTACGCGCGTAGCGTCTGACGTCATTGATCCAAGGCTACGATCATTCTACGAGTTTGCTACGGAAAGTACTTCGGTAAGTCACAACAATAAACAATGATGCGTACACCGGAGAAATATAGTTCAGCCCCTGATGTCTCCGCTTTAAGCGATAGCAACACAGATACGGCGCACGGTGAGCAATGTACAGAGGCTGGCAACATCACAACCCGCTTCAAACGGAAGCGATCCACCGAATTAATTGACTCTCACATTGACGACATAAAACAGGAACTCCGAGAACAAATAGAAGATTCCTTAAGATTGTTTACAGAGGCACACAAAGACCAATCAAAAAATATTCTTTCTACCTTAAAAGAAATTCAACAGGTTACAAATAACGTCCAGTCGACCATCTCGTTTCTCTGTGAAGAAAACTCTTTGCTTAAAAAGAAAATTGAAACTTTGGAAAATCAAGCTAGAACAGACAAGGAGCAGATAGTAATTCTTGAAAACAAACTAGAAGAAATTCAGAGAAACGAAAGAAAAACAAATATAGAAATAAAAAATATACCATTAAAAGGGGACGAAACAAAAATGGACTTACACGGTATGATCTGTAAACTATCGGAAAATATAGGCTTTTCGCTAAATAAATCTGATGTCAAAGATATTATAAAAATCAACAAAAATAAAAACGAAAAGTCTGCAATTATTGTAGAATTCACCAACATTTTTATAAAAAATGATGTGATGAAAGCTGCAAAATCATTTAATGTAAAGAACAAAACAAATAGACTTAGTGCCAAGCATCTAGGCATAAAATCAAATGCAGACGTTCCAATATTTGTCTCGGATAATCTGACACCAAAATCAGCAAGAATTTATTTTTTGGCCAGAGATTTGAAAAATAGCAAGAACTATAAGTATTGCTGGACGAACTACGGAAAAGTGTATCTACGGTTGGATGATGATTCGCCGATTATCTGGATAAAAAGTGAATACCAAATTCAGCAACTAGCTAACAAATGACTATCTTTTAAATGGATATGTGATTTCCTCATTAATTATTATTGTACGCTTCAAATTTGGGATAACTATCCCATGTCACAGCTTTCATATGTATTAATTAACTTTATGTACCTACGCTACACAACAGTTTCAAATTATAACTTGAAAACTTATAACTTATCAAACACACACACACATCATACACACACACGAAATTACACACAACACAAATTGTCTATTTATATAACCTTAGCTCTGTTTTTATATTATAATACAATATCATTAATTGTAACGACCAATACAATTTTACCTCTTCCAAATGGATAAGTCAAATAATATAGGACAAGACTTAGACGTCACAGGCAATATAACTGCTATTCAATGTCATGTAGAACACCTGGTTAAGCATTTACCATTAGACGCCCCCAAACTTTCAGTAATAACGCAAAATATACGCAGCATACACAAGACCTCTAACATGGATGATCTGGATATTAACCTAAACATACTCGGAATTAAGATTGATATATTAGTTTTAACAGAATGTCGTATTGATCCAGACAAGCCTTTACCATATAAATCTGACTATCTGAGCTATGGTACTACAAATAAAATTAACCAAAATGATGGGGTAGTAGTCTTCATAAGCCACACAGTCGAACATACTATTAAAGAAGTCCTACTAAATGGAGCCTCATGTCTTGAAATTTCTACTCCTTTGTACAACATATTATGTATCTATCGTCCTCCATCGGAAAAAAACCCTACTAACTTTATAAACTCTCTTAATAACCATCTTACATCTACATATCTCAAAAACAAAAATATAATAATAACAGGCGACATTAATATAAATATAATTGAAGGTAACAGTAATATCTACTCAGACCCATATCTTGACATGTTAGCAATACATGGCCTTCTTCCAGGACACACCTTTGACACAAGAATAAATAGTTGTCTGGATCATATTGTAACCAATTTAAGCCCAATTAATTATACAGCTATAATTGCAGTTCTCGGTACGACAATTACAGACCATAAAATGGCTGCCATCTTTATTTATAGTAAATCAAAATATCAGAAACCCTCCAAAACTAAAACTGTAACTAATTATATAGATGCCTTAAAGACTTTGAAAACTAAACTAACTTCTAATTTTCTGACTATTCAAGACCCTGATACTCTAACAAACGAAATAGTTACTTTAATTACTGACTCTCTGAATGAAAACACCAAAAAAATTAATATTCCAAACAGCAAAAAGGTCATCAAACCATGGATTACACCAGGTATACTAAATTGTATTAAAAACAGGAACAAATTACAATATGAATTAAAACTAGATAACACAAATGAAATCCTTAAAATGACATACCGTCGTTACAGAAATTTTTGCAACCAATTGATAAAAAAACTTAAAATTAAATATGAAAAAGATATCCTAGATAAAGCCAAATCAAACAACAAATCTCTATGGAGCTGCATAAAAAATATCACTAACCTAAAAAAACATAAAACTTCAAACAAAGAACTTTACACTCTTAGAAACAACCCAAACGAATCTGCAAATTTTATTAATAATCACTTTAGTAACGTTGGAAAATCTCTAGCTGAACGGTTTGAAAATGACGTTCCATCAATAAATGACTATTTTAATTCAATGTCATCATGTCCTAACTCGATTGGCATCGTTGAGCCGGAAGCCTCTGAAATAAACTCTATAATATCTAACCTAAAATCAGAATCTGCTGCAGGCTGGGATAATATTCCTACAACATTTATAAAAATGGCAAAAACAGAACTTGTCCCTATACTTACTCACCTCTACGTTATTGTTTTTCAACAAGGAGTGTTTCCTAGACTTTTAAAGCGATCAATAATACACCCCATATATAAGAGCGGGAACAGAGACGACATCAATAATTATAGGCCAATCTCGGTACTACCAGTTATCTCAAAAATCCTTGAAAAGTTAATTAATTCTCGACTTATTAAATATCTAAATAAATTCAAACTCCTTTCAGACTCTCAATATGGCTTTCGTGAAGGGCTGAGTACGGAAGATGCCATTCATAATCTCACTAAAAATATAATAAACAGCATTGATGAAAAAAAGAAGACACTCTGTATTTTCCTGGATCTAAAAAAGGCTTTTGATGCCGTCTCTGTCCCCCTTCTACTCCGAAAAATAGAGAAAATGGGAATTAGGGGCACCTTTTTAAGTCTACTCACTAGCTATTTAACTTTCCGAACACAACGTGTAAAAATAGATTCAGATATTCTTAGCGACGACATTTTAACAAATACTTACGGCGTTCCGCAAGGTAGTGTCCTCGGACCTACCCTATTTTTAATGTACATAAATGACTTGACCAATCTAAAACTAGACAATGGCAAAATAATATCATATGCGGATGATACTGCGCTTTTCTTTGAAAATAATTGCTGGTCGTCGGTGTTTAATACAGCTGAATCTGGGCTCCAAAAAGTTATTAAGTGGTTAAATACTAACCTGCTCACCATAAATAAGAATAAAACTAATTACATTACATTTTCAATTAAAGATTGCACGCAACCTACTGATGATTTAACTATAACTGCTCACTCATGCCTCAATGGATTAGGGTGTAACAGTAACTGCCAAAAAATTGAAAGAGTCACTACCACTAAATATCTTGGCGTGACTCTTGATCGAAACTTTTCTTGGATTCCTCAATTAACTATGGTTGCAAATCGGGCGAGGAAATTGATATGGTTATTTAAACATTTGCGAAATATTGCCGATAAAAAACTTTTATTATACATCTACACGGCCCTCGTTCAATCCATTCTATTATATTGTGTAACAATCTGGGGAGGTACATATAAAACCCGATTTATAAGCATTGAGCGAGCACAAAGAGGTATACTAAAAGTCATGTTAAGAAAGAAAAAAATATATAGCACAACTAAATTATATAAGGATGCTAATGTTCTGACTGTAAGGCAACTATATATATTACAGTCTATCCTTAAAGTTCATAAGGGCTGTAATATAAACCCGGCTATTCTTAAAAAGCGTAATCCATACTCTGTCATAAAACTACCCTCAGCTAGAACACTATTTGCCACACAACAATTCTCGATACAATCCATCTTTTTGTATAATAAAATAAATAGAATTAAACATATTTATGCAATGTCGGTTATTTAGTGTAAGAAAACAATAACAAACTGGTTAAAGGAACTCGACTATGATCAAACTGAGCGGCTGCTCCTGCGGTGAAATGGTCCCGATCTTTTCACAGTAGAAGTAGCTGCTCACTATGATACATAGACAAACACACTAGGTACATTATACTAGACAAATACAAAAATAATCCACATAGTGCACACATAAAATACATACACACATCCTAATACCCAACACCTATTTACACACACACACTTACACACGCACACACTTACGCACGCACTTACAGACGCACGCACACCACACACACACACACACAGACAGACACACACACATAACATACATGTTTTGTTTTTTTTTTTTAATACTATTATTTGTTAAATCTTATAGCTTATAATGTAAGCATGTTCGAAAGAGCGGGCATCTCCTAATACAGGTTTTTATTAACTTAAAAGGAGACTCCCAACCCCTGTAATTTACACTATAAGTTATTAAAGAATTTTTGAATTTTTTTGAATTTTGAATAATGGCGTGTTATGACTGTAGTGTACTGAGTGTTTCTGAATATGCATGAGTTTTGGCAAGCCAAACAAAACAGGTTGGAAGGTGTCTTTTCGCGCTCTCTCAAGAAGGCCACGAGGAGGTTTCAGTAAAACCCCACTTCTTTACTGAAACCTAGGAAATTACTCAAGAACATAGAAGAAAGATTATACTAACTTAACACTGGCTAAATGCACAAATTGTGCAAGCCATAAATAAAGAAAATAATCGATATTGTCGGGAACTAAATGACAGATGGCGACACTATGTTTCTACAAATGTCATCGGCTAAGATGTCCCACCCACCATCACTCCTGTCGGTCCTGTCTGACCTCGGTCTTGGGATACCAAGACCGAGGTCAGACAGGACCGTGTATCTTGGCTTTGTTGTACCTGGTAACTTATTCTGGAGGGTAGCGGTATCCGAAGCACGGTATTAGCCGCTGGCCGACCGTAGTTAGTAGGGGGCCTAACTGGCGCGCTAGCCACGCGTGAAAGGCCGCCCCGCCAACTCGCGAAAAATCCCGAAATGCTCCACCGTGCCAGTTGGTGACTGGACGGGAGGACCCGGTGGCCATTTCGGGGGGGTTCGAGCGGCGCCGCAGTCTCCAGATGAGTTCCCTTTTTTGGTCATCTTAGCACAAGAAAACTTCCATTGGTCGACTAAGTAGCGTCTCGACTAAAAATCCTACCCCCCAACATTCACTATCATGAAAAGAAGGAGTAGGAAGAATTTTAAACAACAGCTGCACTTTCTGCCATTTAAAGTGCACCTTGCAAACATTAGAGCACTGCACTCAAATGTCCATACGGTCCATAACCATCTGGAGACCGAGAAGCCGCACCTATTCTTCTTGACGGACGTCCTTAAATCCTTGAAGCTTGCCAATGTGCAATCAGTACCCAAAAAGGGTAGTCGTGCCGACCCATGTAATTACCGACCGATCGCCATCACTTCCATACTCTGTAAGGTTATTGAAAGAGTGCTGAACAGCAAGTTGCTCTCATACCTAGAAGACAACGATTACCTCAGTGACCGTCAATATGGCTTTCGCCGAGGACGTTCAACTGGGGATCTTCTAGTTTATGTGACGTATTTCTGGGGCGAGGCCCTCGAGATGCACAGCGAAGCACTCACCGTGTCACTTGACATCTCGAAGGCTTTTGACAGGGTCTGACACGCAAGTCTGCTGCGTAAGCTTCCTGCGTACGGTATCCCCGCTGATTTTTGCAGTTGGATAGCCGATTTCATGACTGAATGATCGATCAGAGTAGTTGTCGATGGCTGCTCCTCTGACTCAGTGGCCATTGATGCCGGAGTTCCTCAGGGGTCTGTTTTTTCTGCGACGCTTTCCCTGCTACACATCAATGTTAATACCAGGAATTGTTGGGTATGCACACGACAGTACTGTTGTAGAGAGATATCTGTCTAGCGTAAAAGTCAGCGGTGACGACGTGATGTTCATAAGAGAGGCTATGGTTGAGCGAATAAACCAGAGGATAAACTACGTTTCCCCGTGGGGCGACAGTAACCTTGTTAATTTCAACGCCTCCAAAATACAAGCGTGTCTTTTAACGGCAAAAATACATACGTACAAGGTACATCTGTACCTGTGACAAAAAAAAACCTGAAAAACAAAAATCGGAGGCTTTAAACAACATTGAAGGTGATATAAAAAAGTCAAATGATGACTCTTATTATATGTTTCTAGAGGACTACGATTCTTCTATTTCTAGTGGCGAAAAAACAAGCAGCACCAGTGATTTAGAGGCACTCCAATACCTCAACAATAAAGATGCAAACTTTAAGAGCTTGGATGCTTATCCTACAATTAAAAAAATATTTCTAAAATATGACACCTGTTTGCCCAGCTCTGCCCCTGTGGAGCGACTCTTCTCCTTTGAGGGCATGATAACCTCAGGCATGAGGCCTCATCGAAGGAATGTGAGCGACAATATGTTTGAGGAATTAGTTTTACTCAAATCTCAACTAAAACATAAAAAGTCTCAATTTTAATACCTTTATATTTTGTCTTGTCACATTTGCCTGATCCTTGTTATCAACGCGATCTATTCGAAAATTGTTTTCTCGAACAAATAAACCTTAATTCAATTAAATGTTGTTTTCTTGCAAAAGTATTTTATCTTTAAAAAGTATTTGAAAGATAGGTATTTTGTATCTAGTATTTCAGATACCTTTTTAGAAAATTATTTGTATCTGGTATCTGAAATACTTTTTTTTAAAGTATCTTGCATCTAGTATTTCAGATACTTTGTATAGGGTACGACCTGCCTACGAGCAGTGATGTATATCTTATACATCACTGCTCGTAGGCAGGAACATTGCGACAGGTCTTCCCCCGACAAATTTTACAGAGAGCACAGAATTTCAGCCCTGCTTTCTGGCAGGAACATCTTCCTGCTCCACACCCTTTCAGGCACCTGTGTGACAAGAAATTCAGCAGATATAATAATTACAGGTTATAACAGATTCAAATATTTTAATTTCAATCTTAAAAAAATACCAATGATGCTACATAGTTAAAAATATCTTAATACGAATGGATTACATTACCTGCATGACAGGAGTTTGAGCAGAGTTTGCGGCGCTTTGGTTGAGGCCACTGGTGTCAGCCCTTCCTGAGACCTTGTCCATCCCCACTCGGTGGGATTTTTCTCAACCCCCAACCACTGCTGCACCTGGTGGTAGGTTCTGTAAGAATGTTGGGAAGCAGCCTCTTCAGTTGGGGGCAGACGAGCAAGGTTGGCTTTGGCACTTGCAGCAGATCGGACAAATATCCCGTAACGCAAGGCGTGGAGAGAATCCTCTTTTCCACCGCCATATAACGCTACAAGACATTTGTTACCGGCAGAGGCTATCTCTTCAGGGGTGGCGTTATTATTAAGAAAAGTCGTAGCTGCATCAAGAAGGTCTGGCTGTTTTGACAAGACGCTCAACAACTTCGTTTTGCCTTGCCCGAAAATTGCAGAGGTTGTTGGCCATCAATCATACTTATACTTAATATTATAAAGAGAAAAGATTTGTTTGTTTGTTTTGTAATGGATAAACTCAAAAACTAAGGGGCCGATTTCAAAAATTTCCCCGTTGGATAGGTATGTTATCCGTGGGTGACATAGGCTATGTATGTACCACGGGTGAAGCCGGGGCGGACTGCTAGTATTGTAAATTCCATTCAACAATGAATAAGAAAAAATAACTATTTCTTGCGAAATTAGATTTCCTTATTATTACTTTTTACTTCTAATATGAGAACTATTGGTCTTAAACAGTTCCTTTTACACTTAAATTAAATCTAAATAACTGCTCTACAACTTAACTAATTGACTTTCCTTGTAGGATGAGTATTTTAGACAGTATTTCGATCTAAAGTCTAGCCAACTACAAATTTGAAATAATTAGGGAAAAATTGCCCATTTTCGAAATGTCATATCTTGAGATCTGTTAAACAAATAGAGCTGGGGTTACACTCATTTTGTAGCTTATTTTGTCTTATTTAAAAGTTTCATAGATGACTTTGCTGCAAAATGCATATTTCAGAAGTTGTAAGCCAAAAACTGAAAAAAGTTCGAAAATTTCGAGGTTTTTCGAGCACCACGAAGTTAGCACTGGTCTTTCGAGGTTGCAAATCTAGATTTACACTATTGGTATCTATCCTAACAACATCACAAAAAATCAGGACCTTGCAATTTTTTGCGACCTTACGCGATTTTTATGTCTTAGATGACTGGGCTATAGGTAATGACTAACTATCCTTGTAGCTTTTCTAATGGTGAAGACATTAGCTGATGGTCATTTGTCAGTCGCTTGCTCATCAGTTAATGACTGATAGCTCATCAGTTAATGCCTGGTTGCTCATCAGTTAATGACTAATAGCTGATTAGTTAATGACTTAACCATAACAATAAGCAATTTGAACAGTATAACAGTTTACATTTTAAGTGTACATTTTAAAGCTTTAACTAGTGAAGAAAATTACAAAAAATGGGATTTTATAATTAATAGGACAGTTAGAATTTATAAAACTGTATAATGAAATAAATTACAAAACCAAAAATACTTATCAATAAACTAAACTAAAATAAAAAATACATCAGAAAATAAATTAATTTTAAAGAGCTAAGTATACAATAATTGCCAATTATCAATCAATTAAAGTTACATAAAAATACATCGAAATACGATTAATTTTATAGACTTAGGTACAAATCTAATCTAATCTTCTTCACAATCATCAGAATCCAATTCAAAATCAGACTCTACAGTAGCCATAACCATGGACGATTGACGACATATAATACCACTCGTACAGTTCCACATACTTTTCAGCAGTAGTTTTGTGTATTCTTTGAATTTCGTCACATCTACAACTCCCCGAAAGTGATTACCTGCCGAATTAACAGCAAACCTACGAATCAGCATCATACTTATGTCAGCAAAGCAATCCTGACATTAAATTACACCGTAACAACGTACATTATCCGACGACGAAAGCGATGACGCGCCTAATCATTATTCTAAGGGGGAAGTATTATATTATATCATACCCATATTTACTGTAAAAATCTTATATTAATCTCTTTTGATCAGTAGGTATAATAACTTACTTTGTTACTAAATTCAATAACTATTTCATTTCCGTATTTAGGTACATCTTTTATTAGTATAATAATTAACTTTAAATATAAGTTCCCACAGTTATGTTAACTATTTCATCATCGTAGTTAATTACATCTTTAAACTAAATAGGTACCTTGTATAATTGTATTTAATAAACTAAAACATTCCTGAGTCCTTCGAACTTTTGTATAATAATAAAGTAACAGAATACTATAAATCTTTCAGCCTCTTCAAAGAGCAGTGACTTATAATTATAACTTATAATTATTCACACAAAAGCCTTGTAACTCTTAGTTCTTCTCGTGTAAATAAATATTGTAGTTTTTAAACTTGTTTTTCTGCAAGCCATATAACACCAGGTAAATTTACCTGGCAGAGTAGACCTTCACAATAGTAATAAAATATCTATAAAAAGCTGTCCTCGTTGATCGGTAAACGTACTAAATACGAACCAAGCATAACAATTAACATTTCCAAGCGACTGGCGGCCGTAGCCAGACGCTTGTTTACATTGTGTGCGAGGCGCGAGCGGATATTTTCGTAATAATGTAGCACCGGAGTTGTACTAATTCGAGTAGCCTGATGCTACTAATTTTATGAGTGTTCTGAGAAGGAAACAGTACCTAACTAATCTGTAATAATGGTGTGTGATAAAAGATGTGACTGTGGTGCATTTTGCCGACGTTTGTTCTGTCGCACAAAACCACCCGAAGAAAATGTTCTCGACGAAACGGTCCCTGTCACATTGGTAACTGTTTTGAAATTTTAATACTAAGGGAATTTGAATAATAATATTGTAGTTTTTATCACCCAATTTAACCTTTTAACCGTCCGACTTCATATCAGTTGTCGAGCCCCCTAGCGCCCGGCACAGTAAATCGAAGAATAAATATCTACAATAAGGGATGGGTATTTAACATTTTCAAGGTCGATATTTCGATATAGTAATCGTATCGGATTAATCCGACGGAAGCGGTCAAAGGGTTAAAAATAGACAAATAGATTATAGAAACCATTATTGTTTATTCATCCCATCTACTGACTTAAATAAAATTGACACAAAACTAAACCTTGACTAGTTAAATGCCATATATTTATGAGAAAATTTGCATTACATCATTATTATTTACTGTGTCTACTAAAGACGTAATGAATGATTCATTAATGAATAAATGTATGAATTGCAACAACAAAATAAGCAACATACATAACTAAGTAATACCTTATAACTATTATAAACTACGTTGTCCTTGTAACAGTGATCATTAATTTTAAGTACATACAACATACTTAGTTCCTGGCATTATACCATCTATTGGACAATATGAAATATAAAGTCTGATTTATTGGTTTTAGTTTAGCAAAATCGATTTGCAAGAATTGAAATTTATTAAAATGCAAGTATTTTACCCAAAAAACTAAAAGTAAACATTTTTTAAATTCGCGCTATGTTTCAAAATTAATAATGACTTAAATATTAATGACTGTTAATAGTATCAACACTATATTTGATGTTTGTTTATTTACTATCGTGTGATATGTAGTGAAAGTAGAGTTTTGGCGGAATATTTAAACGATGCAATTTATTTACTATAGATCTTATATTTATACACCTACTAGCTGCCCCGGCCACGCGTTGCTGTGTTATAAATCTATCCTTTCTTTTAAGTTAGGTCAAATAACAAATAGTTACGAAGTTTGATAAAAATTAGTTAAGTAGTTTAGGAGTGCATCGCGGACAAACAACGTGTCACGGAATTTATATTATTAAGTGGATTTGTGGTTGGCACGTTAAATAATAAAGAAATAGGTCATTTAACAAGTGTTTTTTATTCAGGTCCCAATAAAAAGGGTCAAGTAGAAGTCCAGAAGTGAAGCATCACTATGACTAATCCGAATCTCTTCGCTTTTTGTGTATTTTGGCGCGACGCAGCACGCGCAACTGATTATTCAAGTACCCACTGTAACTATAGTAGCTGTAAAATAAAACGCAATTCTTGATGATCGCTGACCCTAACTAAAACGCAGTAGAAAGATTAGTACATTTAAAACTAATATGACTGTTTGAGCATTATCATGAACTTTTTCACTATCGAGTTCTTTTTCAATATTAAGAATTAAAATTGTCTTGTCCGTCTGTTTTTCAAATAAATGTTCAACTAATAGAGTTCAATATCAATTAAGGAATATAATTATTGACAGTTTCTGGTAGGTCGATGTGCTTTTATCCGTATATATTCGGAATGAATCAAGGACTTAAGAAATAAGCAATCCTGTTACGGAGATTGCTGTAAGCACTATGATAATTAGTACGTGTCGCGATCGAATTTATTAAATCAAAACCTATATTCACCGAAAGATTCACTGTGTGCAAAATTTCCCTTTAGTTGTTAAGTACGTGATCGAGTAACAAAGTTAGCTTGTATCACTTGTATGATTCACTTGATCAACTTGTGATAGAAATAAAAGATTGAAAACACTATCATTTTTATATCTATTTTACCTATATTTTACTGAAAGCCTTCCAGAATTTAGTGTTTTTTTTTTACAAATTCACTGAAACGTTTATTTATGTTGGCCAAATAAAATCGTTTACTTCTCCGATGATCCATTTTATTTTCAGTGTGAAACTTCCTTGGCGTTCGCTCACATGATGTCACTACAATTTTTGAATCAGTTATTTTTATCAAACGTAATAAAATAAAGGAGTCGTTTACAATGTTACATCACAGAATAGTAATTTTTGAACGTAAATTGTCGTAAAATACTACAAGGTCTACAAGAACTTGTACATGTTCTATGGCTGAGAGATGCTTAAACAAAGTTCAACATAAACATTGGTGGGTTACACTACCCTATTTTTTTTAACGCTGTGTGTCTCCTTTTAACACAATCTGGGTTGACTGGGTTGATCTCTTTTATAATAAAACCACATTTTCAAAAAACGTTGTTATTAAGAAATAAGGTTTATATAGACATAGACAAAAATAATTGATTTTCTTTCTTTTATAACTTTAGAATCGGGCAAACAATAGAAGCCAAACATTTAAGTTTAAGGAAATTATTTTTTAACAATTGTAGGAAAACTAATAGCTACTTAAAATTACTACAAAGTCATAAATAAAATAATAATTCAAGTTCATCAATTCGATTCATCAAGTGACGATGAGGAGAGTCAGGAAGCACCAGAAATTGTCAGCCCCGACGCAATTCGCAAGAAGGAGTTACTTAATTTCCGCAATAAAAAGTGAATTAATTTAAATGAGAGTCCTCTTAAATGGTGGAGTGTTAATCAAAGCGAGTTCAAACTGTTACCTAAAATACCACGCAAATTCTTATCAACGCCACCAGCCAGTGTTCCAAGTGTACAGTTATTTAGTAGCGCAGGATTAATATACGTACCTTTGCGAAACACTAGACTAAGAGTCCGAAAAGGCGGCCGAAAATTTAATTACTAAAATCAGTAATAGTAATTCACTCACTACTTTATAATTAAATAAAGAAAGGATAAATATTACTGTTTTTTTACCCTACCAAACTAACACTTAAGTTTTTTGTATCGCATCCGCATCCGCAGGTGAAAAAAATTCATCTGCAACATCTACTAAAGATTAAGTAAATAACTTTCTTGGAATTGATGAATTCACGCCACACAAAAAAGAGTAGGTTAAGACCACATCTTATCATCGGGCGTGTCGTAAATTATACACGATACCAACTGTGATAAGAGTAACTGCAGGATTTATGTGATGTAAAAGCAACTTCCACGTGAACTAAAAAGTAAAAAAAAAAATACGTCTCTACAAAGTTTTAATGTACAAAATTACACCTTATTACATTTAAAAAATATTATGACTAATAATTGAATTAAACTCTTGTTTTCTTTATCTTCGTCTTTTCAGTTTTTTTTTATTCATTTTGGTGTTTGTTTGTTATCACCTTTTTTTTCTTTTCTGTGCTTTTTGTATCTTTCGCATCAAATAAATATTTCGTCACTCTTTGAATATGGGTCTGTTTAATGCTAATTTCCTGGCCGAGTTTTAATACGTCCATATATGTATATTAGAATGAATTTCTGAAAGGGAGAGTTTGTACTTAAATGCTCTAAATGTATGTTATCTTTAATATGATAAAAATAAGTCGGGTTTTCCTTCCTGACGCTATAACTCCAGAACGCACGAACCGATTTCCACGGTTTTGCATTCGTTGGAAAGGTCTCGGGCTCCATGAGGTTTATAGCAAAGAAAATTTAGGAAAAATTTCAACAGAAAAGCGAGAAAATCTTTTTTCACATACAGCGCCAGTTGTTTCATCAAATGCGTACCAAATACGAACGCTGTTCGCAATTATCATCACCACATGTTTTCCTTTACAACCAATTCAGTTATGGAACAAATACAAAGACGACATATGTGAAGATATCTTGCATCGCTTGCGCATTCAAACGAATAATCCTGACATCCAAATAACCGATGAAATCTACAATGAAGGATTGATTCTGATTGAGGATCAATGCTTGACTATTGCAAACAAGCTACTGATTGAAGTAGGAATGATTGCGCCAAATCGATCGATGCACGATGCATTCAACCAAGAATTAAATCGAGAGCTGCAATACAATGTTGATACATTGCAGGAATTCGTTCGAAATAATGTGCCGTTGCTGAATGAACAGCAAAAACAAGTATACGAAACATTAATGCAAGCGGTGGACAATAATACTGGTGGTAGTGTTGCCCAAATGCAAGAACAAGACGAGACTTAGCCAGTCTTGGTCTTGGTCTTGCGCCAATACACCTGGTCTTGGTCTTGGTCTTGGTCTTGCGCTTGCAGTCTTGGTCTTGGTCTTGGTCTTGCAGCAAGAGTCTTGCAAGTCTTGCAATTACCTATTAGTCTATTGCTATTTATTAAAGTTTACTTTAAATCTTAGAAAAACGTATTAGAATTGGAACATTGTGAGCTTGAATTAACATAGCCATAGTAAAGATCAATCAGATTAATAAATAACTGAAGATTTGATAAGAAAGTCGAAAAATCAACTGACCTATATGTCGTTTTCCATGGAAGTAACTGTTTCTTAATAAACATTTATGATTTATAAGCTTACATTTGCTAAAACATGTAAAAAAACAAATTAATTACAATAACTTGACTGTATTTTAAATAACAATGTCTGTCTAGAAAGAGATTGAACCCTCAACTTGCATGAAATTTAATAAAAGAGTTTTATGATTTATCATTTATTTCAATCAAAAATAAAATACAACACAAATCAAACATAACAGTACACAACAGCTTTATCATTAGGTTATGTTACTTTATATCAATTCTTTTGACCAAGAATTAATACAAAGTAACCATCTGGCTGACTCATCACTTAACCTATTTCTATGTTTTCTAATTACTAATGATGCTTTAGAAAATAATCTCTCAGCAGGTACTGAAGTTGCAGGTATTGAGAGAAAATCACGGGCCATCTTCGATAAAGTCGGATACTCTGTCTCATGCGTCCTCCACCAATCTAAAATGTCTTCCGAGCTGGCAGTTCTTGGTTTTCTCAGGTACTCCTCCAACTCGTCTATCACTAAGCCTTGAAGACAAGATCCAGATGACGTCGAGGGACATTCATAGAGTTTATCAAAGTCTATAATGTCTTCATCTTCATCACATACTTTATTTTCTTTTCTTGGCAATTCCAGAGATTTGTTCAGTGAGTGTAGACTTTTATATTCTTCATAAAGTTCATTGAACTTGCGCAGACTTTCTGTTTTAAGTTGCTTCCCCCACATTGTCAGGTCAAAAGTCTGAGCCTTATGCCTTGGGTCTAAAATTAAAGAAGTACAATAAATCCAGTTGCTCTTCTTATAATGTTTAAGCATTTTGTCTCGAGCTGCTTGGAAAGCTAGAATGAGCCTTTCATCCACTTCAGATCGATTAGGTTTCTCATCTAACTGTTTTACCATGGATTCAATTTTATCTAGCAAGAGATTGAATGATACAATGACTAGCGGTAATGTAACATATTTGTCTCCACCAAGTTTTGTACTTAAAAGTTTAAAGTTTATTAGAAATTTATGTAATTTTTCGAGTACCTGCCATTCACTAGCTGTGATTTGAAAATCATTCAATTCGGTGACAGAACTGCACAATATGTTAATGCCCGCTCTCACTTTTAAACCAAATCCAATCATATCATGTGTGGAATTCCATCTTGTTGGACAGTCAAGAATGGCATTTAGATTTGATGGCACGCCAGCTGCTTCACAAGCAGACTGAAACTTCTTCTTCACTATCTCACTTCTTTTTATTTTACTGGAAATACTGCGTAACTTTGTTACAGATGTACGCGAGTCAGCAATATTTGGTGCATATTCTTCATCTTCCTCAGTTTCGTCTGCATAGTCTTCATACTGCTGATCTTGCGCGTTAGTGTCAGACTCACAGTGTAATGCTAAGGTCTCTAATAAATCTTGTACACCAAGGTTTAAAATGTGAGCAAAGCACCGGAAATGTTGATTGTCTGAATCAAAGTGTGGCAACTGTTTGCCCAGTTCATACATAAATTTGGTATTTGCAGTTGCGTTGTCGACCGTGATACCTTGTATTTTATCAATTATGCCATATTCCAATAAACATTCATGGAAAATCGTTGCAATATCTTCCCCAGTATGTCGACCGCGTGATGGTATAAAATCAAGAACTACAGATCGATACTTCCATTCGTTGTCTATATAATGCATAGTAACCCCGTAGTAACTCCTACCAGCAATTGACGTCCACCCATCAATGGTAAATGACATTTTAGATGATAATTGTTGAAGTCGTTCCTTGAGATTAAATTGGAGCTCTTCAAATCGCTCTTTGACTTTCCTTCTAAGTGTAGACCTTTTAGGAAACTCCATATTAGGGCAAATACGTCGAAAATATACTTGTGTAGCTTCGTCATCGAAAAATGAGAAGGGAAGATATTTTTTCACTACCCAATCAACTGTAGCTGTCGTGATGTTGTCACTGCTGTTTTCCGACTGAAATAAAACAATAAATCTTGTGTTATTATTTAAAACATACTAGGTTTGAGCGTTTAGGAGGAGGAGGTTTGTTGTTGTTAAATCGAGAAAATCGTTAAATTGACATTTGTTATATTAAGGTTGCACTGTACTGTAATTTACCAAAATAAAGTACTTAGTTGTTACTGGCCGATTATGAAAACAAATGAAAATATAGGTGTTTATAAAAATATTTAAGACGATAATTACATACTTAATATGTCGCACCCCTAGATGAAAACACCACTAACTCAAAAATACTTACGTAAGTTAATGGCGTTTTTGAAAGTATCGCATGAACAGCTACGCGGAGTTAAAATTCCCGTAGCGACAATTTCGACCATTGTTAAAAATGACGCGAAATATGTACCTATGTATTACTATTTTATCAATATCTATAAAATATTCCGAAGTCAGTTTAAAGTCATTTGTTCAAAAAAGACTTTTTTGAGTTCCTGGAGTTTTCATATAAAAAAAATATATTCTTACCTGTCCACTTCTTCCAGCGGTTACTAAAAAGCTTGTGATATCTCCACTTAATTTTGGTTTAACAGGAAGAAATATTTGTGATTCCTTTTTGTGGAAAGATATTAGATGTTTCCTTAAGCCTGAAGTGTTTCTGTTTTTCATTTTTATTTCAGTCTTTTTATGTTGGCACAATTTACACAAGGCAGTTTGGGATGCATGAATTATTTCGAAAAACTCCTCAAATTTGCTTTTGGGTCTTTTAGATCTGTGACTCAAACTCTCGTTACTCGGACTAGAATAATTTGAATCTTCGTCACTCATATTAAATTGTACACGTGATACGTTTTTAGAAAACAACAAGAATTAGTAAAAACAATTATTAAGTTAGACTCGAAGCACAGCTCAATTGGAAATGACTGGAATTAAAATAATTCCTTTGTTTATAGTACGTTTCCTTGCTTTCTACCGCGCCGCCTCGCCACGTGCCGGCTCTATTAAAAGGATGCCGCCGCAAATCAAACGATGCCGCGTGCGGCGTACAAACACAGATTATTACCTACTTGTACAGACGCGACGCGTGAATAAAATATATGTAAAGAATTAGTGCCAATCACTATTCTTTACATATAAGTGAATGTTTTGGCGTACATCTATACTAATCTATACTAATATTATAAAGCTGAAGAGTTTGTTTGTATGTTTGATGACAGAAGTTTTAAAATAAATAAATAAATCCTGAACGTCACTATACCTCCAAAGTTACTATTCTTCGTGGGCGAAGTCGCGGGCACTGCTTGTAAATACTTTTTTTTTATTTTTATTTTTTTTTTTTTATTTATTTATTTCATATACAAGAAAAAAAAATACAAAGATACAATTTAGTCCCACAAAACCGACTTGTCGGTTTGACTGAGGGATCTTTAGTCTCTTAGCTTATAATTATAATTATGTAGGTATATAATACAACTATAACTGTATCAGGTAAAGTTAAGTGCACAATAATTGGATTTAGACTGAATTACAACAAACTGAAGGAAAATTTAGCGGTGATAATAATAAGATACAATTGTTGTAAGATATAAAATACGTGTGTAAAAAACAACCACGCCTCCGAGCCCTCAGATGGGCTCGGAGGCGTGGTTGTTTTTTACACACGTATTTTATATCTTATAGAAATATTGCATTGTGAATGCAAAAAAATAAATAAAAACATACAATTGTTGTGTTAAATAGTAGTCATCAGATAATCTTTTAATATTTTTTTAAATTTATTTTTATCCGTTTCACATCTAATAGTTTCGGGCAACGAATTAAGAAGATATGGTATACGCTTCTGTAAAGTTCTGTCACCAAAATAATTTTGAACCCTAGGAATTACAAATTTCTTTTTTGAAGTGGCTCTAGTGATCTGGTTATGATTTATGTATTCAAAAGTGGAGACACACTCTCGGCTGCCGTGATTATTTACTAATAATAAATCGCAGGCTTTTTATTTTATTAGTAGGTAAGTACCTACGCTTTTTATATTATTTTATTAATTATGTAGAATTTTTTTACACGTTTCAAGTATATTTAAAAGTGGCTACAATATTTATCAAACGGGTGATATTTGAACACTTTTTTGCTATTTTTTCTTGTAAAAACTTAAGAAATATAATGACTAAATGTACAATAATAGTACCTAAGTAATTAGTTTAAAACCATATAATCAATATTATAATATATACTTACTAGAATAAATTATTATGACATCTACTACCTATCCTTACCATTTTATTCTAATCATAATACTACTTGCGTGATCAGTATAATGTATTCATTTTCATTATAAGCACTCTGAAACTTATTTATTCTTTGGAACACCTGTAGGTACTCTTAAAATTCGAAATTATTTTGCATGAGTATACCTACGCCTACGCCCTGTGGCGGCAATCAAATAGTGTCAAATGTTGTGATTTCGGCGCGGCGGCAACGATTGTTGTATATGATTTCAAAAGAAGCCGCCGGCGCGTGTATTATAACCATGTGCTTCCGAAAAGCAGCAAATTTCTTTGAGAAGTAAGTACAAAACCTTTGATGCCGCATTATCAAAGTGCCGATGGTTAAAACATAACTATGCATGCACTCAGTTTGATTTTAATGGATATTTTTTTATTCGCTATGTAGGTATGTTTATGGTATTAGTCGTAATGCGCATAGATCCAGTTTTTCATATTCTTTGATACAGTTTTTTGCGTCTCATAGAATTCCTAAGCGTACCTATACACCGAACTGTTACACCTAACTACTCCGTGAAATAGCGCTAAGTCCTAGCTGCAAGACGCAAGAGTCTTGCAGGCTTAGTCTTGTTCTTGCTCAAGTCTTGCACGGTCAGTCTTGGTCTTGGTCTTGCTAAAAATACGCGGTCTTGTTCTTGGTCTTGGTCTTGCAAAAACGCAAGAACAAGACCAAGACTGCAAGACCAAGACTGAATTTGGGCAACACTAACTGGTGGTCTTTTCTCCCTGGACGCATCTGGAGGAACAGGAAAAACATTTGTCATTTCATTGATTTTGGCCACTATTCGATCTAGATGTGACATAGCTTCGGCGTTAGCATCGTCTGGAATTGCGGCGACTCTTCTGGATGGCGGTCGTACTGCACATTCTGCGTTTAAGTTGCCATTCAATTTAAACACAATTGATACTCCAACATGCAATATTTCCCGATCCAGTGCAATGGGAAAATTGTTGAGGCAATGCAAGCTCATTGTTTGGGATGAGTGCACAATGGCACATAAGAAATCACTTGAAGCACTTAACTTCACACTGAAGGATCTTCGGCGAAATAACAACATCTTTGGCGGCTTGGTGATATTGTTGGCAGGCGATTTCAGGTAGACGTTGCCAGTAATTCCCCGTGGAACGCCTGCAGATGAATTGAATGCTTGCCTGAAGGCATCACCTTTATGGAATAACGTAAAAACATTATCGCTAACCACTAATATGAGAGTTCAACTTCAAAATGATCAAAGTGCTGAACAATTTTTCAAACAATTGTTAGCTGTTGGAAATGGAAAAGTCCCAGTTGATGCGACATCTGGATTAATTACTCTTACCAACGACTTTTGCCGATTTGTAGACTCTCAATTAGCTCTTATTGAAAATGTTTTCCCAAACATTAGTGAGAATTATCAGAATTATGCTTGGTTAAGTCAACGAGCAATTCTTGCCGCAAAGAATAATGATGTACACGCACTGAATTTCACCATTCAATCAAAAATTGCTGGCGATTTGCTGACATACAAATCCGTTGATTCCATAACAAATCCCGATGATGTAGTAAATTATCCATCGGAGTTTTTGAACTCTCTGGATTTACCAGGATTTCCACCACATAACTTGCAACTCAAAGTTGGTACAATTATTATGATATTGCGTAATTTGAATCCACCGCGACTGCAACGGTACTCGACTTTCGGTAAAAAGACTTATGCCGAATTTGATTGAGGCAACCATTATTAACGGAAAGTACGCAGGTGAAAATGTATGTATTCCTCGAATACCAATGATTCCGACTGATCTTCCGTTTGACTTCAAACGAACGAACGCAATTTCCAGTTCGCCTTGCGTTCGCAATGACAATTAACAAGTCGCAAGGCCAATCGCTTAGTGTTTGCGGGATAAATTTAGAAAATCATTGTTTTTCACATGGGCAGTTATACGTTGCGTGTTCACGAGTAGGGAAACCATCCGCTTTGTCTGTGTTAACGTCAGACCAAAAAACAAAAAATGTGGTTTACCAAAGAGCACTTCAATGAAACGGATAATTTGCGGACAGGTATAACGCTTCGATTCAGTATTTACTTTGGATTCACTTTCATTTACTTAGAGAAGTTCAACTAAATAACACTTCATTTTTGTAATCGAAATGAATTCATTACTGTTGTGAAATGAAATAATTTTTTTCCTTTTCAAAAATAAAACAAAAAAATTTTTTTTTTCTTCTTTTAATCATCAAACGAAATGTTACATAAAACGAAGCCATCTGATAGCGAAACGAAGTTCGCCGGGTTTGCTAGTCTTTAATATGATGAATCTTGATCATGTGATATAGTGATTTTGAGGTTTTGTAGGCTGCACAATCTGATGGTTTGTTCCTGCATGTTCATATGATGCTTTATAAGTCGAAAAACCGTTTAGGTACCTATTGAACGAACTGCCAGGTGGTCTTCCTACCAAGTTGCAAGTTTTTGTTTTGGGAGAAACATGTTGTTGTCGATGACGCAAACATCTCTGTAATGAAGTAAATCATATATAAGTTGCTGTATTCTCAATATGGCCGACGGTCACTAATAGGTATATGGCGTTCTGTGCTGAACTGTATTAAATAAGGCTTATAGTAGGCTTTATTCGATATTACTCTCGAGCTGTCTTTGAAAAAGTTATAGGCTATATTAGACTTTATTTATACCATATACTTTATTATTATTAAATACCGTAACTATTTATTTTACATTTTAAAGCTAATCTATATAAACTGGCACTCATTTTACACACCAAACCCACCAATTACTTAAATGATTATATTTTTTAGGTTGGATAGAAGTAGGTAGGTAATCGATTAAATTCAACCCACGCTAAATTCAGGTCACGCTGATGGCCGTGCTGTTAGGCGGTTAGGTGTTTATTATTGTGTGCTAGCACGCAAGCGTTTGTTGAACAGGTAGAAGTTAGGGACGTTAAAGATCTGTATATCAATCTAAAATAGTAGTTATATGGCAGAAAATTTCTTTTTTTAACACAACCTCGCGGCATCTGTAAGATTGTAAATTATTTTAATTATAACTATGATAAAATGAGCAAGACCAAACCTTAATACTCATGACCAAGACCAAACCTTAATACTCATGACCAAGACCAAACCTTAATACTCATGACCAAGACCAAGACTTAATACGTAAGACCAAAATCAAGACTAAACGAGCAAAATCAAGACCAAGTCTGAATGAGCAAGACCCAGACCGAGAATGTCCAAGTACTATATGTCATACATGTATGTTTATCCATACCACAAGCCTTACATTGCTTACTTTGGGCTAGGCTAATTGGTGAGAATGCAAAACATTATTACATATTAATATTTAGCTTCTTCTTAGGTTGATAGTTTACAATTTAAAAGTTAAAGGTGTCATTTCGTTAAATACAATTCTTAACTTAACGCCAATGTTTTGTTGTCGTGGAGTTTTAGATACGCTGCGATTACAATTGCACGTGTTTATTTATGTAGTTAGATAGATTAACTCTGTGGTATCATACCTACATTACAAACTTACAATCTTATTGTATGAGCTATCTCGAACTGGCTGCAGTTATTGCACAAACTATAATTAATGTTATTCGTGTGAGTCTAAGTTGTCAAATAGTGATTTAGTGTTCTAGCACACAAATACATATTAACTTAAACACAATAGTAATGTTTGCATATTTAAAAACTTACACTCAGACCTCTGTATTCAAAACCTACTTAAAAAGTAGAACTAAGTACCTATATATAACTATGCAATATACAAATTAACCATTGGTATTCATAATAGATACCTCCAATATTACTTTACGTATTGACTTGTTAAATAGACCCTGGCATCAATTACCGACATCTATGATGACCTCACCTTCAGAGATTATGACTCAACGTTTATCAAAATTGGACAGGAATTCCACAGATAGGCAGCTACTTATATGTGTCTGCCTAAACCAAAGCCACATACTTAATTACTCACCTGTTTGTTTATATTATTCAATGATTGTTATTTTCTGTTCTGCATGACACATTGGCAGAATGGCATTGGCTGTATGTAAATATCAAAAAAGTGTAAACCTATTTTATTCAATATGTAAGTGTGATGTGTACTAAGTAATATTGTATTGTTACAGTCTTCGTCTCTTTTTAAGCTTAACTATCTAGCGGTAAGCTCAGAGTCAATAAGTTATTTGTCTATGTATGTATAACCCGGTTACAATATCTGTGGACCTGATGACGTCACGTCAGCGCTTAGGTACGGTGCATAAAACAAGCATCATGGGGATAGTATTGTAAACAATAAAAATTATGAACTATAAATAAAATATATTATACTTTCTCTCTTTTATTATTTTATTTTTTTATTCTTTTTCAAGAGAACGGGGAGGGGGCTTGACATTCCAGCGAGGTCCACGGATATTGTAACCGAGTTGTACTATGGAATTTATTGGGAAGAGGTCATCCATAAATTACGTCATACGTTGAAGGGGGGAGGGTATAACCGGAATGTGACATTGTGTGACAAGGGGCAGGGGGGTCAAAAGCTTTGTATTGTCATGTCACATGTTAAAATTAGAGTTTTGTATCTTTTTTTACATTGGTCATTTATTGTTACTTAACTAGTCGTTTGTTTTCTGTTATATAAAATATCGGACTTTATGTTGATTTTATCAAAGATTATTTAAATAAATAAGAAAAATAAAAAATAACTTTTCTCTTTTGATTTTTATAATCACATCAGGGGGAAGTGGGTTAGAGTTAGTTAGGTTTATCAATGACGACATAACACCTTCATTTCCTCTTAACTTGATTTGCGTTTGATCTACTAAAGACCTATGATTTTTTAATAATTTATGTCATTAATGATAATATTTCATTCTTCCTTTTTTTTCTTAATTTCTCCGAAATATTTTGTTTATCTTTATAGTTGTACCTTTTGTCATGGGCCTTTAATAATGGTGCAAAAATTCAAAATTCTCTTTACGTCTATAGTTGATTGCAATCGGGATGTTTAAGTAAAACCCCACACATTTACTGAAAGGGATATTCTGTTTATTCATCATCATCTTACTAATGAAATAAATTACTGGCTTTTATACTTACTTGACACTGGCTCAATGCGCAAATCGTGCATAAAGCATAAAAAGAGGAAAAAAAACTTGTTTATCGAAATATAGTTTATTGTAGTGGCGCCTGTTTAAATATATGAAAAAATTCATAACTTTAAATGCCAAAATTAATTAATGATGTCCACGCTGGGCTCAGAATGGGCATTTCCCTTTAATAACTTGACTGTAAAACTTTAGAAAATAGCCAGACTAAACTAAAACTCAATGTTAAACATGGAGATAAGGCAATTTTTGTGTGTATGTATTACTAGAGGTCAATTGTGATTGGAAACAGCATGTATTTCTTATCACAAATAAATTAATCGGTTTCGTTTATGCTGAAATTCGCAATTTTAATTTAGGGAAACTCGACAGATATTGATAAGCTGTTTAGAATTCGATATAAAAGTGAGTGCAATATGTGGCTTATCACTATGTGAGTCTTGCAAGCCTCTATTGAAATCTCTAGGCATATTGGCAAAAGGCATTGGCAAAATTTGTAAAACTAATTTCGAAATTTTTAAAACCCGAAATAATTTTAATGAAGAAGTGTACGTTATCGTGATAAGTTAATATATAATAGTAAGCCAAAATTTTCCTGGTACCAAAAACAATGCAATCATATGTGTGTGAAAATTTTTAATGTTAAGTTTAAGGGTAACTCGTTTATACCTGATGATATAAACGAGTTACCCAGTACAGTATTTAAATCCAAGTTATTGACATAGCTTAAGGATAAAAATTTATATGAAGTTCGTTCGCGTGTTCGTAAAATCAGGCGTTACTTGGCGGAAGTCCATATCCATTAGTAAAACATATGTAGCTTACTTCTGCAAAACTCGAGCAGTGTGCATCGCCCACCCGTTCTCGGCGGTTTTGTTTTTTTTTATTAATGTCTTTACTTTCGAGTATTATTGATAAAAAAATTGAATACCTCCAATTATAAAATGTGCGGATAATTTCGTATTTTTTAATATCTTGTTGTGCCATATTTTGGCAATAAATAATTATACAGTATATTTTATAATCATAATCATAAGATTATGATTATAAAATTATTCCAAAAAAGCTGGCAAAGCCATAAGCATTAGAAGTATGTATATTATATTATTACAATATTTTAATATTTTTACTGTCGTTGGTTTCAGACTCAATTAGCGGAAGCGCGTGACGTGAAGTTTACTCAGGCTTTGAGTGAACAGCTGTCTATAGGATCACACGTTGTATGCACCGGCACACCCAGCGAAGATTTACCATGGTAAACTATAATATTCACAGCGACAAGTTTTTTTCCGATACAGCTCGTAGCATGATATTTATCGCTTTTTGAATAAGATGAACTTTTACTCTTGATTTCCATATTTGATCAAGTTTAGATTTACGTACCCTGTATTAGAGATCATTTCGCGAACTACATCGGACAGAATGTCAGTCCTTTATGGTAAACAGAGCCCTGAGTCTAAGCTTTTAAAAGTGCAACGTCACTTGTTTATTAGTTCACTCACTGTGAAACACATAAGTGCTTAGATACTGTGCTAACTTAATTCGAAGTTTAATTAAAGTCCTCCAGTTCAACTGCAGAACCTTTTAAAATAAAGATTTTGTAATACTAAGTGTATTAATAATATATTGTTCACCGAGAGGAGATAAGAACTGAGTTACCTATGAACGCTTCAAAACACCCGAGATCGCAAATCTTACCCTCGAATGATAGATAATAGTAACTTTATACTACACCGGCGAGTTAAATAAAATGAATAATTCTTAATTAAAGTTTATATATGTGAGTAAGAAAGACCATTTCTCTTACTTTATCTTGCCTCATGATATAACAACAAATAAATTAATGATAAGTCTATGAGTACAAAAGCCAAACAAAATTAAAGTTCTTATAGAAACGTCACCCTAAAAAACTTAACACAAAAAAGAAAAAAAAAACAGTTTTTTATCCAATTTATAAATGTTAGCAAAATTAAGATTAACTTTAATACAATAAAAAATAATTAACTTTTTAAAAAAATAAAACCGACTTCAAATGCGTGAACACAAAAAAAAATTAAAAATTAAAAAATAATTCCTAATATCTATTACCTAATACTATAATTTTCCTAAACTATGTCAAAGTAATTAAAGTTAAACCAGCTAAATATCTTACAATAGTTATACTTATATACCTATTGTTTTTTGGAGTCGGGGCCAGCCGTATTAAGTTTAGCCGCGAACAAGAGACGTGCGGCGCGGTGGCGGGGGACGCAAGGCGCGAGGCGGGGCCGCGCGGTGCGGCGGGGGACGCGGGCGCGCGTGGCGGGGCGCGCGCGGCTCTTGCTCGAGTGAGCGACCCGAAGGCGGGCAGACACTTGAGGGCAGGGGGGGTCAACTTCCTTAGGAGCCAATGCAAACATATGGAACGATTTGCAAATAGAGATGGGTTTACGTGAAAGAAAGAGATAGAGCAATGTATCTGACAATAAGAATAATGACAAGACCACGGCCTCCATACAGCCAAATCCTTAGTTATAGTTTCTTCATAACGTTAGTCAAATGCTGCAGAATTAAGTCTGCCCGATAGGTGTTCAATATATGAGGCCTCATTGTAATCCACTTGCAATCCAAAGGCTCTTTTGAGTATGGCCTATTCGGAAAAAATGTTACTTTTAACTTTTTGGCTGTATATGATCACCTCTTTGCTTTCCCTAAAATTAAAGGAATAAAAAAAAAGAAATAAAATGGCTAGGTACCTGTTTTTACCCAATTGTTATCATCATTGTTTTTCTTTAAATCCCTGACTGTGTATTGGCCTCTTACGCGAAATTGGCAGAATTGTGCGAAAAGCGCAACAGAGCTATTAATCCAAAAGAAGAAGTAGAACTTTTTTGCAATGGTTGCGAAAAAAAATGCTGTAAGTGCGGCATAACTTCTAAAGAAGATACTCCCTAAAACTTTCATAGATTTCCTCGCCCGTCAATGCATGGGTCACTCAAGTAAGTACCTATCTATACTACATAATTTTATGATACTGCCAAATCAACTCACCCCACCTCCCATTGAACAACAATGGGCTGTCGCTGGTGTGTTTGTGCGTGTAGTTTCAAACCCTATAGTTAGTGTTTAACTATAATTTGTCATAAAATTGAGATTCCCAGGTATACAGGTATTTTTGACATTACTGGCAATCACAAAAATTGGGTTGAATAAAAATATGATGCATAATACTTGTTTTGTTTTAGGGCTAAAGTATGGGCCACATCCTGTTTTCTTAATCAAGATTGGTCCACTGAAGAATCATTGTCAAGGCTATATCCACAGCATAAGGTGCTCTGCAGCAAGCATTTCGATGCAACATCATATACCAGCGGCAATATGAAAAGTTTGCATAAATTTGCTATACCAACTGGAGCTGAAAATATACTGTCCCAGTTACCAGAGGAACAATTAAAAGCAAATCACCAAGTAGAAGTAACACGGGTAAGATTTTAAATCATTCCTTAAATCCCTAATACAGGTTAGCACAATCATTTTTGTACTGGAGTTGTTATTAGTTAGTTGATTTAATTCATAAGTTTGGATTCTTTTCAGAGTCCTTACCTCAAGAAGCTATTGGCACAGGAATTATAGCTTCCAACATGGACAAGCTCTTTGGTGCTGTCAATGAAAATACAGCAGATAGAAAAAGAGGGAACCATTTCTTACAAATTTATCCGAAAATAGTTTGCATTTGAAGATTTTCAAAAAAATGAAATTGTTTTTTAATGAAATGTAATGTATGCCTAAAACGTTTCTGCAGATTAAAGAACTTAGAGTTTGTTGAGGAAGCCTCCAAAAAAACTCTCATGAACAAAATTAATTTATTAAAACACATGTAAATTTTAAAATCTTGTTTTATTTCTTTTTTCAATATTGCAGTTTTTGTTTTGCAGCTAATTTTGACTGTACCTAGCTTGGTATGTACCCCTATATGTAGTTTTTATTTCGCAACCAATTTTATGTAAAATTGGTTGCGAAATAGAAACTACATTAATTTTTGTACCTAACCAAGAAATTAAATAGTATTTAAAGTTCGCGCCCTATTTTAGTTCTGGTGGAACAAACTGGAGCGCTAGTGAGCTTCCATGTTTGCAATTTTTTTGTATGAAGTTGACGTTCTTGGACCTAGATGTATTCTATGCTTGAGGGCAGACTACGTTGACGCTCGTGTCAAAAATACTGAATTTTCGGATGCGTAAATTTTCAAATTATTGCTTTCTTTTTTGTTTGTTGTATTCTATTGTATTAGTTATTCATAGTTGGTATAGGTTTTGTTGTACCAGGCTTAACATACAACTTATTTCTTAATATTTTTTGTTTCATTGGGTACTTTTTTCTTATTTCAGTAGGTTTAATATTCATTTATTACTGGCACCGACTCCAAAAAACATTAGGTATATAAGTATAACTATTGTAAGATATTTAGCTGGTTTAACTTTAATTACTTTGACATAATTTAGGAAAATTATAGTATTAGGTAATAGATATTAGGAATTATTTTTTAATTTTTAATTTTTTTTTTTGTGTTCACGCATTTGAAGTCGGTTTTATTTTTTTTAAAAGTTAATTATTTTATTTTAAAATTTTTAGTGTTACTTTTTTGTAGATACCCTTAGTGCATTTAATATGGGTAGGCCTACTAAACGCGCAGCTCTAATGAGACAGCGCCCGCCGTTCGTTCAAATTGGTTTATAATCGGCGGAGATATTGCGTATAAAAAAGTTCATCCCCAATTTTCCACCCTTGGGGGTTGTTTTTTTATTATTACATTTAAATGGGACCACCCTTGAGGTATTACCTATACGCCGAAAAAAGATTTGTCGGTTCATAATTGGCGGAGTTATCGCGTAACAAACATAGAAAAAAAAAAACATACGGGTCGAATTGAGAACCTCCTCCTTTTTGAAGTCGGTTGAAAATAAAAGTCAATTCAAGAATTGAATCCTACAATGTTTTATAATGCCTGAGCTTTTATTGACTTTTTCTAAACTTGTATTATTTATGATGAGTGATATAATTAAAACTACAGTCAGAAGTAAGTTTTCAATGACTTCTAGGGCAGCATCTTTTGTATCTAGTTTTTTGCGCCAATTCGGCTTAATTATAACGTCATCACTGTTATTAGGGTCCATTCATTTATTACGTAAGACGATTTAGGGTTTGACCCCCTCCCGGTCAACCATGTCTTATTTTTTCTTACAAGGGGGTGGGAGGGAGTTTCCATAGTTCTTTCGTAAAATCACAAAAATGCGCAAAGTTAAAATTATACTTTGTAAAAGCGCGGGCAACCGTGCGAGTGCTAAAGTTCGCTCAGATGCGTATAGGTAAATGATTTCCATTTCCATGGCAACAGACCTGCGTCACCCGCACTACGCCTTCCGGTAACTCCCCGCTTGTGGACTAGTCGTCACTTGTTCGGTCCTTACCATTTTTACTGTCCATCAATACAAGATGCGCTCATAGAAAGAATTTGTTAAGTATACTCTAGTCGAAACCTATTATTATAGATGTTCCAGTGTCAGATCCACTCTCCGAGTGGGTTTTGAGCCCCTGGACTAAAAATCTTATGTACCTAGGTAAAGATAAATGAGTAGAACCAAAGTTTATTCAACCAAAAATAAAAATTATTAATACCTTTGTTAGTACTAATAAACATTTCTAAAAATTGTTACTTTGAAAAATAAACATTAAAACAAACCAAACGTTTATTCATTTTTGCCTTTAGATTCTTACGTAATAAATATTATATAGGGGAGGAGGGAGTCAGCCTATTCTTATTTTTTCTTATAGAAGGGGAGGAGGGGGCAAAAACTTGCGAAAATATTCTTACGTAATAAATGAATGGCGCCTTATTAAATTTCATCTTCTATTCAAAAATCAATGCCTCCGCAGTTTGTACTTGTATTATGCTACTACAAGTATCTAACTATAACCATGACCAAACGTTTATACATGTGATCTAATTTATAGCAATTAACTGTAATTGAGCATCATATAAATTAACTCATAGTGCCCATGTGCGGTAGATAAGTGCTACTAGAAGATTAAATGTAACCAACTGATTAAAGTTAAACTATGTGCAGCAAGACGCATGAAATCAATATTAATTAAATTAAAATGAATAAGTTATGGTAAGCTTGTTATCTTTACTTCAAAATGATTTTAAATGAGTTCGCTCTTAATCACAATCAAGCCTGGGGGCCAAGATGAGATCCACGAGGGAACGAGCTAACCCAGAAGGTGCCTATTTATCCTGACTTTGAAAATGTAGTGTTATAAGTACTCGGAAATATGGACGCAGGGAGCGAGTTCCACTCCTTTTCAGTGCGCATTATAAAGGATGTTGAGAAGAGCTTGGTGCGATAGGTAGAAATAGCAACCAAAAAAGGGTAACCACCCTTGCCCCTTGCCACGCCCGCAGTGCGTCTGGATGTCCGATCGAAAAATGGATGGAAAGATGTCGGTATGAGCAAATGCAGCTCCTGAGCTTACTCCAAAGTACATTCTGTAGAAGACTAACAGACTTTGCGACGATGATTTAAGGTGTCGAGCTTGCTCTTCACCAATTTGCTGTCACTAATGAGACTCTCAGCCTTGCGCTGAATCGTTTCCAGTGCAGTAAGTTGGTATTTTGCTGAGCCGTTTCAGAGGTGACTGCAATATCGGAGTTGAGCTTTATAGAGAGTTACAGAAGAGCAACCATCGATTACTACTCTGATTGACTGTACAACGACATTCCTAGAAACACAGACTCAGGCAAACATTTCCACTTCTTAGCGGTACGTATCACAAAACTGGAACCAAAACGCTTAGTGTGACTCTTTGGTTTTAAAAAATGGGGACGGCGGAACAAGGTTTGTGCAATTCTGCTACACACTCTTTGAAATGTATCCTATAATAAACGGATATGCTAGCTACCTTTCGTCTATGCTCAAGACTTTAAAGCTCCTTATAAAAATATAATCATTGCAGATAAGCCTCTTGACACTTCTCTCATTGGACTCAAGCGTCTGGACCTGGTCGGAACCGTCCCAAAGATGAAAACAGTACTCCATACCCGATTGAACTGACCCTTGGTAAAGGTTGAGCAACTGTTCCGGCGTGAAGTACCTTCTCACCTGAACAGTGTGCAATTCTGCTACACACTCTTTGAAATGTATCCTATAATAAACGGATATGCTAGCTACCTTTCGTCTATGCTCAAGACTTTAAAGCTCCTTATAAAAATATAATCATTGCAGATAAGCCTCTTGACACTTCTCTCATTGGACTCAAGCGTCTGGACCTGGTCGGAAACGTCCCAAAGATGAAAACAGTACTCCATACCCGATTGAACTGACCCTTGGTAAAGGTTGAGCAACTGTTCCGGCGTGAAGTGCCTTCCCACCTGAACAGAATGCCAAGTTTTTTTACAGCTAATTGAGAAGAAATTAAATGCTCTCAATGAAAGAGACAAAATTTAGAGTTGGTGACAATGATGTGCTAGAAAAGCTCAAGATTGCCGAGGAGTCAATTCGTAAGGACTCCTTTTAGGGAAGCAAGGCAAGCCTGGGTCTTTAATGAATTAAACCTTACCAGATTGGCATCGCCTCATTCGGAGACTTCTTGTAGAGATAAGTTCATGCGGCTGATCATCGCTTCTCCATGACGCTGGATCTGTTCAGCACTGGCTCTTGCGTCAGACATATAGCTCTTTACAACCATGCTGTCATCTGCGTACCCCGAAATACCGCGCAAAAGCAGGTCATTAATTTGAAGCCGTAAAAGTGTTGCAGAGAGTATGGAACCTTGAGGGACACCGACATTATAGCTAAATGGTCCGACGAGTTACCATCAGTCCAAAACTTTTTAGGCTAGAGTGTACAAAAATTAAAAAAAAAAGTATTTCGAGAAAAACGCGTTTACAGAAAACAAAAACGAAAAAATAACAAAAGAACCTCTGGCGACATCACCCTCCCTTTAAAATACACAATAAATAAATAAATGCACAATAATTCATAGAAGACTACCTGAATGACCGTCCGGCTTTACATGCCGCGCCGGTCTGGCGCGTCAAACGGGACGCTCACTTAAACAGCTTCACAACACCGAAACAAATTTAAAATTTTCCTTTTAAACTGTGGGAATATATTCTTCGATAGTTTACTAATAATTAATGCAAAAAATCCAATACTTTGAACTGTACCTATTTCCCCCCTTAAAAATTCAAACAAAATACACTTACATGAAGTTTGAAACCAATCACTTTAAAGTGTAAGCGATTTCTCTTCGCCGTGCCGCCGTTTAATTTCGTTTGACATAGAACATTGATTTCAATTGCAAGTGTGAATACATTTCGTTAGGTAGGTCATTATGCGACGTAAATGCGTGAACGCAACGTTATGCGTCGCGGGAGGTCCCCGGGTGACTGATTTCATTGCCAGTGTTACCAACTCTTAAAAATATTTAACCCTAAATTAAATTCAAAAACCCCTAAAATTGCCCTAATTACTTGGAAATCCCCCTACAAATAAATTGTATGATATAATTGTGTTAATTTTTTACTTATAAAAATAAATTATATTTATTATGTCAAATATTATTTCATTTTCTTCTGACGAATGAGATTTTATAAAGTCATACATGTTGACTTTGAATAAGCCTAATATTTTAGGAGATGCGTTGAATATTGTACAAGATCATTTCATTCACCATTTCGATTGAAAATTTCAAGTACTTTACTTGGATTTTAAGTACACTATATGTCACTAAGTCCGAGGTCGCTAGATAAAAAATAAATTTGATTAGCTAGTTAAGACTGTCCCAGGGCCTATACTTTAAATCTTTATTTTCTTGATAAATAAAATATGAAGGTTCACAAAAAGCCTAAAAATAACCCTAAATATATAACACCCCTAAAAAAATCCCATCTCACTTATTTATCCCCTAAATTTAGGGGGAAAACAACTAAGTTGGGAACCCTGTTCATTGCGCAACTCCACGCGCACAATGCTTGCTGCAATGCTGCTTGCTTGCGAGCTGCTGCAGCTCGACGGGGCGCTGTTTCATTTAAAACGCTCGAAAGAGCGGTCGTATAACTGTAGGTATATTAAACCAGTAACCAGCTGTTGTAATTATTCGCTCGGACAAAATATTTTTTTGCGGAAATTTTACCTATTTTTTTTTTTTAAATGAAGTGTTTGATCAATAACTTATGCTCAGAAACAAATTGGATAGTGTTTATAAAATAACGCTGTATATATATTTCAGGTTTGCTGTAAACGTAGGATTGGGAGACCCAGACGGACGTGGCGACATTGCAGTTCATTTCAATGTTCGACTGCCGCAGTGCTATGTGGTGCGAAACACGCGCCGCCATGGGAAGTGGGGGGTGGAGGAAACTACCTCTTTTAGGTGAAATTCTAATATACATATATGTTTTATATTTTAAGTAAATCGTCTATTATTGCGGCGTTGTTTGGCTAGATATTGTGACTAGCAAAGCCGAGAAAGCCAGTTTTTTAACGATTTTTGACGAATATCGAAGCTTTGTTAACTGAAATTTTCAATACATTGTATATTTTTCAGATTATTCCCATTTAAAATGGATCGCCCATTCACGATAGAGGTGCTGATTGAAGAAAAAGAAACTTTATTTGCGGTGGATGGAGAACACTATTGCAGTTTTACTCATAGAAACCCCAGCCCATTCGTCGCCACGTGGGTGCAGGTGGCCGGAGTTAGAAATGCAACGTTACACATTGACAAAACAGACGTTTACCCAGCTTTAGCGGCACCTCCTGTAGAGGTAAGTATTTTTTTTTTGTTTAAATGTAAAAGGGGTCGTATCTGGTGGAATTCGAATGCTTGCAATCAGCGTGTCGAATCTGTAATTTTCTATGTAAGTTTGTCACATCGAGCTTCGATAAATCTTATTTTTGTCATTTATCAGATTTGCTCCGTTGTTATTGAACAAAAAGTTACTACCGTTTACAAGGCTCGATAGTGAGATTGAACGTTACAGAAAGAAGAGGCTGCAAGTTACGTAATTGTATTTATCTACCTCGAAGAGAGCTAACTCTTTACATGAAGATTGTTTAATAAAGCTAAATCGACCATTAACTGGGATCGATATCTTAAAGCCTTAACTGCTTAGAATAAAGATATACGAAAAGCAAAACGACTCTCATGGCGAAGGTTATGTAAAGAGCTCACAAAGGTTTCTCAAGAAGCTATAAATCATAGTCATAAAAAAACTGAGACTCTAAAAAAAACAGATGTGTCACTGAAACAGCGTAAGAAACACTGATAATTCTAGCATTATTACATTTCTCTGGTTTAGTGCTAGATACCAACACCATAAATTATTCCCACAACTGCTTGTCAAAGCCTACTAATGAAGACTGGAGAATAGTAGCGAGAAGCTTTAGAGCTAACAAGGTTGATCGGGCAATTGGGCAAGCCGTTTCAATCTGCTGGTGAGGAAAAAATCTTTCCTCTCTGATGTATATATGCCTATGTATACGTATTCCTACTTAACAACTTTTATCATACAAGTTGTTTCAGTTACGCTCCGATATACCAGTCTCTCTTAAACCAATATAAACCATAACGGTAAAAATCCGTTTAATTCTAAATTTCCAAATGCCTTTTTTCTAATCGGTCTTAGCACATTCTTGCTCAAAAGCATGGAGAAGATTATTGACGAATACCTAGGTACATAAAAGATGGGCCATTGCGCATTGATATATGGTTTCATTATAAAAATTGCAAGATTTTCTCATTTATATTAAGAATTTGGTATGTCAGAGTGTAATAGAACTTACAAAGTTTTATTTAAACGCAGGTCCCGCTCAGGCCGTCCATAGACGCTCCTCCGGAATCGTTGGAGACAAATTGTTGGCGACCTAATGTTATCGCAGCGCTTACCAATGGAGTTCCCGAAGGGCATCAAATAATTATTCATGGAAGGTAATATTTATACTATACGTGCCTGCCAGGTTTTTTTTCTTTATATATTTTTTTTATTTTTCTATTACATCTCAATTAACCATGAAAGAAATGCTTATGATATTCACAATAGTGTGATAGGCAAGATTGTTGCCGTTGTTGTAAACTAATCTTTTCCCAAAAATGTTTTATTAAGAGTACAAAGATGATTAGATACTGTTAAAATTATATAAAAATTACCGTTGTTTACAGTTAATATGACACTTAGGTTTGTGTTATGAAATTGCCTAGTGTATATTTTTTTAAATTGTCTTAGTAACTATAGTGTCTCTTGGTACAAAATTATATCCGTTATCTAAGCACCTGAAGCAAAAGCAAATAAAGAAAAAACCGTGTATTTTAAATGTTACAAAGTATCAAAAATCAAATCTGTGAAACCAGAAAGGAGCCATGTAAAAGTACTTGTGATATCTATAATTTTGTTTGGATTGCAGATTTTTTTTGTAAATCCGTATCACAATATAAGTAACTACTCAATCAGGAAATACGCGCTGCCATATTTAAAGCTCTTCACATATATGTTGCAGTTGCCATACTTCATACATTTTATTTTCATCAAAACCTGCCGACACTGAATACTGTATGTATGTGTTAAAAACTTAGATGAGATTACAAATATGATTCTAGTTTTTCTCAATAGCTCTATTCTAGTGGATATTTTTCACACTAAAATAATTATCAACGATTTTTTTTAAAGTCTTGTATTAACAATGTGTTATAAAAAAATATTATTTATGGAATAGTCAAACAAAGTATTGTAAATATTTATAACTTGACTATGGAAACCCAATACTAATAAATATCTACATGAATCAAGAAAGGAAAAATTGTCAGGCCTGTGTTAATAGTGAGATCAAATTATAACTTTTTACTAAAGAAATCCAAAACTCCATCTAATATATATAGTCAAGAAGACAGTTATTATAATATAATACACCTGTTTAGAAAATACTTATACTCGTGCAAGAACGAGTTAGAAATCCCCGAGTCTTTATTGCCATACAAATATGCGGGAGTTAAGTTGTATAAAAATCCGTTAGTTTTTAGACCCTGCTCTCCTGGACTGTAAAGTAATAACAAAATCCTTGACTAGTCTACTTTTTTTTAATTTTGAACACTATAAAGAAAACCGAAATGCTAAAATATAAAGTTCTTACATATTTAAAAATTTAAAGAAATTCTAAATTTTTGTTGGAATGTTTAATTTCTTTATATGAAAATGGAGGGGAATGTTAAATAATAAATGTACCGACAGAGCCTTTTGTCCCGTTGTTTAAGTATCTATTAACGTACATTCCGAGCAGGAGTATTATAAAAAATAATAAATAAAATTAAATCTATCATAGTTTTTAAAGCATTTTTAATAAATTGCGTTCCTTATTATGTTTCATAGTCTCCGTCCACTATTACATTCATTCGCAATCGACCTGATTGACTGTGCGCGCGAGTGGCCGTTCCCAAACGTTCATGTGCACGTGAACGTGCGTGCATACGTGGAGTCGCAGATGGATCGTCAGCTGGTGGTGTTTAACGCGTGGCTTGGTGCCTGGGGGCCAGAACGCCGCCAGCGAACCGCAAGGCTCGTGCCGGGTGCCAAGGTAACTTCTATTTGCATTTAAATATTCATGGGAATGAAGTTCTAAGACACCGTTAACCAATTTTGCCTTTAAAGAAAATATTACAATAATAAAATCAGTGTCAGGCGTTCGATACTTGTAATAGTGTTACAATAAATATGATTATTAGTAATTAATTAAGTAAAGTTTAGGAAATACTTGAAAATTCGAAGCGTCTGTTAAAGCCTTAAATGACAAAACAATATAATATTTGCCTTCGTTTCCCATGATGCCCACTGCTTGATTCTTAGCAGTAGTGTCTTTTTACACTTATGCCGGTATTGCCCATTGTACAATAGGAGTTGCCCAAGATACAACTTTGATGTCATAACTGTCACAGGACATTTTTGTGATACTTTAATGTTTCAATAGGGAAGTAAATGTTGGACATAGACATTATGTATGAATTCAAATCCATATTCTTGAACAAGTTCCATATTTTTCTATTTTTTCGTTTTTTCTGACGATATGACTTAAAAGGTCGACCACGTTCGCCTGAAAAAATTGTAGAAGTATTATCTTCAAATGTTATTTTAAACTCACCATCTAACCAAGGACTGTTACTATTTTCAAACCGATCTACTATTCTTCTGGACATCGAAATTACCTATGTATATGTAACCACTGATTTCATAATGATTATTTATTATGTTAATTATTAATTAGTGATTAAACCAAGAAATAAACACAGGTTTGTAATTGTGATCATTTAGAGAATACAATAAAATATAATAGAATTGTGACATAATTTATTTCTCCCCTCGGCCCTCGACGAAAAAGGGCAAAAAAGGAGCAATTTTTTTTTGGTTTTTATTAATTTAGAATGACCAAACATTCTAATAAGATATGTAAGAAGACAGCGGCAGGCATCGCGAAATTTCAAGTCTATTTGAAAACCGAGGTCTCATACTAAAATAAGATCTATAATAAGATGAGAGTATCTTTTTTGTTTTTAATATTTATTATTAAACTACTATTTTTTATATTTTATCCTTTGCCCTTTCTTAAAATCTATAACATATATATATATATATATATATATATATATATATATATATATATATAGTTTCAAATAAAATTTCCCCAAATTACTTATTTGAAATGTCTCTACGATTATTTCACCAGAAACAATATTTTTTAAGTCTGAACTCGGCGACTCATTTCACTAATTTGTTTACAAATAAAAAATAATATATTATTAAAATCTAATTAAATGTTTATTAAGCTAAAAATCACAAAGAAACAAGGGGGAAAACCTACTTTTACAAAAAACATTTACGGCGCGGTTTAACAACATCCACGATAATTTATCTCATTACGGTGTCATAATTTGCTGTATAACATTTTCTTTTTATTTTTTTTATCTGCATTATGTCTTCACTGATATTAGTATAGTGTTGTGTATAAAATATACACAAGAAGACAAAATGTCTTACTTATAGGTGACTTATAGGACAAACACTCTTCTTTTATTTTTGATATGCTAAATGCATTTTTGTTTTTTACAGTCCATTTTTAAAATAATTCGCGGGGGAGGTGAATGGTCAGTATATGCTGACGATATACTGATCGGTGAGTTGGAGTACAGAGCGGCGCCCGCCGGAGTTAAAGCGGTGCGAGTGAGAGGTGACTTCTACCCCGACGACATTTATCTCTGCCCCGCTTCTAGTTCTCCGCTACAAGAAGGAAACATTTCCTGAACAAAAACATCTATCAATGAGTTTTTTTCTTCTTTTTCAACAAATCCTTGAAGAAATAATTGTATGAAAAACTCAACAAATCGTTTACCATATGAAGATTTTGTACGAAAAATTTTAAATCATCATTCCAGCCAAATATTGTACTAGGGCCTTTCTCAAAAAATGAAGGGGTTTTTCCATAATCTTCACACATGACAGATGGGGTGGTTATCGCACTAAAAGCAGCATAATTCGAAAATGCTGCTGTCCCTTATGACTACGGGTAGTGTGTGGTGATGACCTCCATTATGAATAGTCACTTTTTATGACAACTTTAAGTGTTTAAGGCTTTCTATTTGACTCTGCCGGACACCATACGGCATTTTAATTACTTTTCATTGGAATAAAACACTTTTTTACGGATTTTTGCGCATGTTTTATTTTATTTTATATTTAATCCTGACGTTTCGACTCCTTTACAGGAGCCGTGATCACAGGATGACTAAGATGCTGGTTGTCATGTACTACGATCGATCGGCCGGCCATCGAATGCCGACAAACAAAGAGAAGTATAGGGACGCGCATTAAAGAACACGTAGCTGACATGAAACATAGGCGCGATAATAGGTCTGCAGTGTGTGAGCATGCTTTTGAGGGGCCAAACCACTATATTCGTTTCGATAAACCACAAATTCTCACTAGAGAACAAATATTTGTTCCTAGGATGCTACGCGAGGCTATTGAAATTAGGAAACATCCTAACTTCAATAGAGACGAAGGTTGGCGCGTTCCACCTGCTTGGGACCCCATAATTAATAAATTAATACCTACAAAAATACACACTGCAAGACCTGATGATGTAGTTAGCTCTTTTTGCAAATAATTAAACAGTTAGATGGAGGTCGGTCCCCCTGCCCGAGTTTCTTTCGCCAGTTCTTCTCGGAAGGCCCTCCCAATTTCCGAACTGGTAGTAGACTCAGTAGTATACAATGTAATCGTAGTGAGAATTAATTAAATAACTAAATAATGTTTTAAAAATAAAATAAAACAATTTGATTTATATAAAATAATTTAATAATTAGGAACGTGCCCGATTAAAATATTGTGAAGGTAGTAGAAAATACATGACAACCATCATCTTAGTCATCCTGTGATCACGGCTCCTGTAAAGGAGTCGAAACGTCAGGATTAAATATAAAATAAAATAAAACATGCGCAAAAATCCGTGAAAAAGTGTTTTAATCTGATGTGTAATGTGCGCGGAAGTGTAAGAACTAAATACTTTTCATTGACTTCATATTCAAAATATTTATAGAAAAGAGACGAGGAAGTTGTGCACTAGAGAAATGATAATTTCTGTAAAAATACCAGACTGAGTTGACATTATCTCTACTCATTAACTAGAATGAAACACATTTTAAGTTGGTATAATGAAAGTTCGTTGGTTGTTTAGACCATTGATGAAGCCGGAAATGACAAACTATAATTATTTAGTAAGCCCATGTGTGACAGAGTTCTTCTTTGTAACGTTTAATTGTGAAATATTAGCTATTAAACTAAGTATTAATAATAATAAGGTTTCGATGGCCATTACTTTAGTTACTGACCATAGTCCCAACTTCCAAGGAAATTTAATAATTACGAATATTAGAAAGATTCAGAGGACACAAATAAAAACATAGATAAGTAAGAAAACAGTGGCTGACAGTCGTTTGTGATGATATGAAATGTGTCTTAATGTTATAATTAGGAGAAGAAACTACTTAGAAATGCTAGCGCTGACGACGACGTCATCAGACAATAATAGTATTAATACATACTAATGTGTAGTAAAATGCTTTATAACTTATAAACTAAAAGCGAGCTAGCCTGCTTATATGTTGCGTAACTTAAACTTCCACAGTACTAGAATAATTGGTGTTACAATTTGGCGGGATTCCATTAGTCCATTATAAATAATTTCCCAGTTCCACCTAATCGCTGTGTGCACGATGACAGCGCCCCTAGTACCACAATTATTGTTGACTTTAGATATGTAAAATTATATCAACTACTCTCGCGAGCAAAAGTATGGACTCACTTACATGGAATTAATTCCGCGCGTTCTTGAGTACTGAATCAATCACAAATAATAAAAATGGCACAATTAAAAAAAAACTGCTAACTTTAAATTGTCACCAAATTCATTTGAATCACATTTAAGGAGCTATCTCGGATTAAGTAAAGAAGTTAGGAAAACAAGGAAATATGGAAAAATAATGAATGAAGAAAACAATAAAAATTAATTTATAAAAAAATGGCTTTATAATAAGTGTCAATATTTAATGTAGACTAGTCCTAATAACTTCTCGAAGAAGATTCTTATTGACCAAATCAGCTTCTGAATCGATTCTTGCAAAAATAACCAAATAAAAGTCATCAATGAGCTTCAATTTCATTCTTCTACAATATTTAGAATATATATGTACATTCAATCTACATATTGTTTAAAAATATTACATTAACCCAATACTTGGACTTGATAGACAGTCTTCTTATCGTTGTATAATAAAAAAGATTTTAGCCCTATATGTTTTAATAATCGTTAGTACCTAGTCGCTATGGGCAAAGTGGGTGTCGGGAACCGTCCAATCGATCGCAGCGCAATATGTGGCAGAAATGTAAAATAACTCTGGACTGTCATGTGTCAACTGTCAAATTGCAATAGTTTCATAGAATTCCTAACTAACGTTATTAAGTATTTTTAAGTAACAACGTTACAATTCGCGATATGGATCACAGTAGCAACAATAGGAAAAACAGTTCGTGTTATTCGTTTCCAACATCAAAATACAAATTCAATAAGTAGATGTGTATTCACATTTAATGATGTTTTGTTGGAGTTTGAATCACAAACGTTTGTCTTATGATCAGAGCTCTTATTAAGTAGTTTTGTCCGTTGGTTCTAACCTCTACAACGTCTCTCACATGCTGTGCTAATACCCTTTTTGCACAATTTGAGGTTAAAAATTTATATCATGTTTTATCGATTCAAATCCCGTACATATTATAACATACATCTTTTAAATATTAAATATAAAAATCAATTATTATAATATGCACGAATTTCTTAGATATTTTCACTTAATTTTACTGTTAAACAATCCGGAAATCGACATCAAACCATCCAGTTGTAGTCACTTGTGGCGCTATCATCGCGCACACACGGCTCACAGCCAATATTTATCAGTGATCATTGGTGATGCTGGCTGTAGATACAATTTATTTAAATCTTCTAATATTTTAGATTTGGTTGAGTTTATTAAAAGATTTATAATTGTTACACTGTATTAGTATTAATTAAAACGGGTTTATTTCCACGTGTTTTTTTTTTATTTTTTGAATCCCCGATATTGCGGGGCAGTGCATCCGCCGTCGCTACAAAACAACTGAATGAAATTAATCTATAATCTAAGATCACAGTGGTTTGTGTGTTTGTCTGTCCGCTCTTTTCCCCGCTCTTTTTCCATCCCGCGTCTACCGACGACGCTAGATGGCGCTAACGGAAAAATATTTAATAATAGAAAAAAAATAAAGAATTTTGTCCACCCGTGCGAAGCCGGGACGGGCCGTTAGTTCATATGAATAACATGTATTCAATAACATAATTTAAACATTATATAATCCCTTTTCAATAAATATTAATGCTAGTGTCTTTTGAAGTTAAAAACAATGTATTGTTATAATATATGTAGTTTACTAATGTTAATAAAATCTTTATAATTTACCTAACACAGAGGCTTAGCAACTATCTAGGGACGTATTAAGGTACAATAATTGTAATTAAGAGTTAAGAAAGGCTGCTTATATATATATTTTGATTGTAAATAAATACTTATATTGCTTAGATTTAGTTAGATAGGTTTTACAACACATCTTGATCGTATGTCATGTTCGGTAGCTTTTTATAATTAATGTACTAGTTATACATACATTTATAACCACACACACACACACACACACACACACACACACACACATATTTGTTTTTATATTTATATCTAAAACTGGAGGTGAACAGCACACTCTTCGTGTCTATTACTTACTGTTGACTGACTTGTTGTTGCATAGCTTTTCTATGGTGCATTTCATTTTATTGTTATATGTTTATAAGTCTACTGCAATTAAAATAAATATAAAATATATAATTGTTTTACTTATTACAGCATAGCGTTAGTTGCTTGCTATAGATATTCACTTTCCTTTTCAATAATTAGCGTAAACATAGTACTGTTAGGTATAAAGGAATAGTAGATTGTTAACCGTGGATGGAAAGAATCAATTCCCGAGGTATTTAGACGCCCGAGGCCAGCGAGGGCGGCTATAGTCCGAGTAGGAATTGATTCTTATACCCGTGTTAAACACTCTACTTTTCATTTCGAATATATGAGGAAAAATAAAAAATTGGTTGTTTATTTAATTTATTTATTGATAATATATGATAATATTAGTACTACCTATTTAAAATTAATTGTCAAATTAGGACAATTCGTGAAATTAAAAGATACATTTTTGTTTGGAATGTTTATGCTGTTTGATTTATTATGACAAATTTGGCTGTTCTGAATTTCTGTAAAAGTAGGAGACTCTGGTATTTCGTCAGACGATGGATTGCATGGCGGATACTCCCTGGAAGTTGACGGCTGAGGTGAATTGGGGCGTATTTTTATGGTTTCAGTTAATTTGGTTGAAATTTTAGTTTTATTTTGGACCGTCCTTGTCTTTTTAACGTTGTCATGTTTGCCCCAGAATCGGCTAAAAGTGTTGCTGACGTTCGTCTATAACAATGTCCGGTATACTGCTCACAGTTTGGCAAATTTAAATATGTCGCTATCTGCTTCGGCATACCTGAGATTTTATTTTTACCGATCACTTGTTTATAACATATTCCCTTCTGGTAGTTGAGAAAAAAACGGTCCGTTTTTACATCATTAGGTCTCATTTTTTGATATTTCTGTACTATTTGTGTAAATTCTTCTTGTACTACAAACGAGCGCTCAATATTAGTTTTTGTTTTAGTCAGTTTTACTAGTAATAATTGGCCTTGACTTTCAATGTCTTTAATTGTCAAATTTGTGAGTTCACAGCTTCTGCAAGCGCCGCTTATACCGAGTATCAATACCACCTGTGAAAAACACCACCTGTGTGTTTTTTAGTATTTGTGTAATAAATACGTTCATTTTTAGAATAAATACTTAGGTAAACTTACCTTCACTGCCAAATATACAGGGCCATTTTATAAACACCATCCAAATTTATATATTATATTCTTTGAATAAAGTAACGAAACAAGATTTTTTTCTTTTAATATCACTCAGTACTAAAATATTAAGTTAAGCCTATACAAAGTTATCCGAGGAAAACTACCGATTGCTGTCACAGTCACGCTACGCACGGTGTTGTAGCAGATGATTACACGACCCCCGCCCCGCCCTCCCGTATTTCATTGATACATTACAATGATTTTCATAAGTTGCAAATTTAAGCGAAAAAAAATAGGAACGTCAAATTGAAGAAGAGATAAGTTGATTTGTTCTTTGATTATAACAATATTAATCGATAACACTTTTAATAAATAAAAAATTAACATAAAAGTAAGCCACACCATATGCACTTACGTCGCATTTTTTAAAATTTAATCAACTTATGTACAATAATTGGTTGGAGTAAAGCAAAGGGTGTTTCTTAACCACAGAATCTAAAAAAACACAGCGATCGCAAAGGCAATTCGCAAAAATGCTGTGCCAAAACCTTAGTACCTACCTACCTAAGTTATTTTTGTCTATTTTACACGATAGGATAAAGAAATGTATAATTTATAGTTCTAAAAATATTTTTGTGAAAAATTTCACAAGTCTTAGCCGCCCTGCACACATTTTGCTTTACTCCAACAAAATAATTAATTAAAAATCCAAACAAAATACACTTACATGAAGTTTGAAAACAATCACTTTACCTTAAAGTGTAGGTAATTTCTCTCTAAGCAGTATTGCACGTTTATGAACATTGTCTTTAATTGTATTACTTGTTTTTTCACTTTGTCACTTCGTTAAATGCATATTTAAGTTCTCGAGGCTTTGGGCCTTCTTCACATAAACCCGTCGTTCAATTTCGCCCTCGATTTCAATTGCAAGTGTGAACACATTTCGTTAGGTAGATAATTATGCGACGTAAATGCGTGAACGCAACATTGTACATCGCGGAAAGTCCGCGGGTGACTGATTTCCAGTGCTGCCAGATGAAAAAATCTACTCAGCGCTGACAGCGGTGCACTAAGCGCTATATCGAATATGTTCAAGAGATAATAAAGCGCTAAATCGGCACAAAAGAGTCAATAAAGCGTTAAATTCGAACTTTTAACTGAGGTGGTTTTTAGACGACAAGTGTGATTAAACAATCTTCCATACTAATTCTGGTAAAGTTGTGGAAGCGAGACGCAGATTGCGACTTGTTATAAACGTATCTCGCCGGCTTACTAAACTGTGTATTGCTATACGTGTTTATTATGGGAGATTGTGAAAACATAATAATATAATTTTATACCTACAGTTTGGGTATAGTGAAGTCAACTTTAAGTAAAAAACAAGTAAAAAAAAAAGTAAAAATATTCAGCCTCAACACAGAGCTTATCGACGGGTTTTTGCAGCATTGAAGAGATTTGTGTTTGTTTTTTGCCCAACAAAGGTTTCGCCTGCTTCTTGTGATGAACTGAATCACAATGTCTCTGGATGTCGCTTAATTTGGCAAGAAAGTCCTTCCTACAATACAAACACATTGCCCTTGTATCATCTCCAGGCACAGGTTTCAACCATTGTTTGAAATTGGGTGATTTCTCCCATTCGACTTTATATCTTTGTTTGTACACAGTTTTTTTTGATAATGGTACATCCATTTCCAAAGAGTTAACTAACACTATGGAACAGAACACTCTCAAAAGTAACTATTAAAATCAGTGCTTAAAACGTTATTTCTTCACCTAAACTTCAGAGCGTTTACAAATGAAAGAAGCAAAGTCAATCAATCAAACATGAAACCGTACTTAAGTTACAGGGGATTCCCCGTGCTCTATTGCCATGTTAAAACCCATCTGGCATAGACTATAAAATTGCGTATAGACAATTTTATTCTCCACAGAACAAATAGTGCTGCCATATTAAAAATTAATAAAGCGCTAAATTATCCGCTCGGCGCTAAAATTATCAAGAGCCCGCTGAACATAGTAAAAAAGCGCTAGATCTAGCGCCGAACGCGCTAAAATGGCAGCACTGCTGATTTCATTGCGCCGATGTCGTTACAACTTGCGCGCGCAGCTCGGTGGGGCGCTTCGGGCGGTCGGTCGTTCAACTGTAAGTGCCTATTTTGCCAGTAACCAGCTGTTGTAATAATTCGCTCGGACAAAATTTTTTTTTGCGGAAATTTTACCTCCCAATTTTTTTTCATAAATGAAGTGTTTGAATGATATCTTATGCCTAGAAAAAATTTGGATGGTGTTTATATAATAACCCTGTATATCGTCAGGAGCATCATTTAAAAATTTTTCTACTTCATGAGAGGTGAAAACCTTAAATTTTCTACTCTTGAACCCGTGAGACTGTCTTTTCAAAAATGATGTTAAATTATGGAGTTTGCTCAAATTTACATTATGTTTCACACTAAGTGTACTCTTGAGCATTAAATATCGGCTCCATAGCGTAGAAGGCTGTAGTTTGCTAGACAGTCCATTAAAAAATGTAAGAAATACACTCTCGGAAAACGATTTTATATTCTTCTCAGCTCGCCACTTCATAAAATCATTGTATGTATTTATATATCTTTCTTTTGAGATTTCTGGCAAAAGATTTTGGATAACACAATTTGCCTCGTCTTTAATTGAATCTGGTGTCAATATTTCGAAATCGCTTGAACTCATTTTTAAAATTAAAATCTTAACTAGTATAAGAGATTATTAGAATTTTTTCAAATTCCGTCACAGATACATATGAGGCGTATAGTTTCAAACTCCGCAAAGTCCATTTTTTTCGTGTGGTAACATTTTTATTACAATGGCAAGAGTTTTTGTTTTTTTTTTATATTCTCATATCCAACTGTTTCAAAACTAACTAAGTCCTATAGAAAATCCGTTCAAAAGGTGACTGTTGGGAACAAAATCCACAAAGTCCCTAGTAGTTAAATTCAAAAACAGCAAAGTCCCGATTAGCCAATGACGCGCCGCTATTTCGTCCACGTGATTGAGAAAACAGTATGGCGAAATCTAGTGAGTTCAGCGTGTTGTGGTGGACGAAAACAAATATTTTTAAACAGTAAATGTTATTATTTCTAAATAAATGAGCACAATTTGTGAACATGGACGCACATCCAACAGTGGTTGATAATAATAAAGCGCGGAAACGCAAAAGAAACCCAGAAAAATGGACGCGAAATCAACAGAAATTACAGAGGTAAGTGTAATGTAGATTTAATAATTTTGATCCTTGTGTTGGAGTTTGACTAGGTACCTATCTCATAAAGTCTAGCTAGCCGTACAACACGGTAGGTAGTAATGTGTAACTAAAATATTTTTCTTTTTTCGTGAGATGGTTGAGTTTCCCAAAACTCGATATTTATAAATATCTAACTAAATCTTTTTCGCGCGTAAGTACCTATGTTTTATTTTATGCTGGCTTAGGAGAATAGAAAAACGTTACCAGCTGCTCTCTTCACGCGCAAATCGTAAAAGCCAGTAAACGGATTAGGTGGATTTCTAAGGAATCAAATCAAAATTATTTATTTACATGGTACTAGCTGTGGCCCACGTTGTTATCCGCGGTAGCTTATGTGTTAATCCAGGGAGTCAGCTAAAACGAAACCAAAATTTATTAAAATCGCTTCAGCCATTTAGACGTGAAGTAGTAACAAACACACGCCATACACTCACACATTCACAAACTTTCGCCTTCATAATATTAGTGTGACATAATTACACATATATATATATATATATATATATATATATATATATATATATATTTACACGCATACATATTTACATAAATTCATATTTACACACATACATATTTACATACATACACTGCCAAAATCATTACCCTTCCTTTTGGCTACGCCATATTTGGTTAAAATTTTGATTTTTATATGTTTGTATGGTTACCCAACAGACCCACTTGGAAAGAGGATAATGTTTTTCGTTCCTATTTATATATGTATTTTTTTTGTTTCAGATATGCATCAAGAGCTTTACCTAGAAAACCTAACTGTATGTATAAAAAACTGTACGAGTGTAAATCTCTTACAATGATGGACTTAAATTCATTTCATTCGCGCTTTTATAAAAACAAGGATAATTAACTAACTAACTATCTCAGGATGCTTTTATTCTGAAACATGTTAAGGGGACATCTACTTCCAGACGTAGGCCACGAAGAGCAACTCGTAAAGAAAAGGAAATTAGTACTAAATATTATGTTTCCAGTAAATCGACAAAAAAAATGTTAAGAGTGTGCCATAAAACGTTCTTAGATATACTTGGAATCAAAAGGTATCAAGTAGAGACTATAGCAAAGAGATTTCTGAAAGAAGGGCTTATTCCGGAGGAAAGACGAGGAGGAGACCACAAATCTCATAAATATATTGACAAAAAAGCAGCTGTAACAGAATTTATAAAACAATTAAAGTGTTCGGAGTCGCATTACTGCCGAGGTAGTACTTGTGCAAGACTTTACTTACCAGCGGAATTATCAATAAATAAGCTTTACAAAATATACGACAAAGAGGCCCCACAAAATTTAAAAGTTAAAAAAAGTTATTTCAGGAATGTATTTAACACTTCATTCAACTTGGGATTCGGTTCACCCCGCACTGACGTATGCTCTGTCTGTTTACAAATTAGGCTAGGGAAAAAATTAAGATAGCAAAAGACGACGAAATAAAAAACAATTTGATGATACAATTAAGGGTACACAAAAAACGCGCACAAGCCTTTTTTAATTATTTGAAAGATGATTCTCCGAATGTTTATATATTTTCATATTACTGTCAAAAAAACTTGCCTCTTCCCAAGATTCCCGATCAAAGCACTTATTATTCAAGACAGTTTTATCTTTATAACTTTACATTAGTTTCGGGCTCATCAAAATCGCCGTTAAATAAAAATAATACTTTTGCATACGTTTGGACTGAAGACCAATTTTCGAAGGACTCCAACTTAATAGCCTCTGCAGTCTACCATCGATTAGATACAACTCAATTTCCTGCCCAAATTGATACAGTTCGATTAATGGCCGATGGATGCGCCGGTCAAAACAAAAATACTCCTGTTATAGCCATGTGCCAAAAATGGCTGTCAGAAGCTCCAGAGCACATCAAAAAGGTAGAGGTCATATTCCCAGTCGTGGGTCACTCTTTTCTCCCAGCGGATAGAGTATTTGGACGCATTGAAAAAGAATTTCGAAAACGAGACACAATTCTGGAGCCGAATGATTACACGAACATCATAAAAGAATATTCCACTGTCATTTCAGTAGGACAAGAGTGTCCGATCAATGATTGGAAAGAAGCTGCGAAAAACGTTTTAAAGACCGTTGGCGCTTGGCATGTGCCTTTTAAGAAGTGTAAACGTTTTATTTTAAAGCGTTCCAAACAAAGATTCGGCAATGTTTTTTTAAAAGGAGAAGTACATTATATGGCGAACACGGGAGTTTGTAGAGGTGTCTGTAAAAAAGGAAAAATTATAAATATGATTAGTCCGAAAGATATTTCATCGGGATTAGTTACCCTCAAGCATACAAAAATAAAGGACGTCAACAAATTGCTGACCACGCAATTCGACAAAGATTGGAGAAGTTACGATGTATTGTCTTTTTACGATAAATTAATACCGAATACGATTCAAGAGGCAAACGAAATAGAAAATAATAGTGCTGATATAGAGGAAGAGGAGGAATCTCTATATTGTGAAAAACAAGAAAATACAGATGACTTAATGATATAGATTTTTTAGATTTTCTTTGCACTTCTTAATACTGAAAACTGTTTTATTCTTTCTTTTGACTTACTTAATTGTTTGCATTTAGGTCCTTAAGTGCATTTCTGTTGTTTTTTTTATAATAAACATTTCATAATATTACATACTTTTGTCTTTTTTTATTTACCAACTTTGTTTGAATATACCTGAATGTAATTAACGTTATTATTTTTTTCAATTAGAATAAAGTATCTTCTTTGTTTGAGTTGAGTATAACATAAAAATTGGCATATCAAAAACAGCAAAGTCCATAAATGACAAATTCAAAATCCGCTAAGTCCCTGCTTCAGTTTCAATTTCTGCAAAGTCCAACATATGTTCATCTTTTACATTTACGTGGGGCATAATGTAGCCGTAAAGTATGATTTAATTGAATTTAAAGTATCTATTACTTATTATAACCGACAAATAAAATAGGTAGAATATTTTTTTAAATAGATACCAACAAAAGTTATCTCTTGAAATTTTAAGGGAACCGGACTTTGCAGAGTTTGAAACTATACGCCTCATATAATAGATTCATATCCCGCCAATTTATGTCGACTGTTTAAATTTTAAATATGGAACTCACCGCGTATTGTTTGTTGCGGCTTATTCCGCTCGAAGTAGTTTGCGCTAAGTTCACACTGGCTGTTTAGAAATTCACATGGCCGCAGCATTTTTTTTTTAATAAACTCATTTGCAAAAAAAACGGGCACCTAAGCAATGAACCATTTTAAATGTTAATATTGCTTTGTTTGATAATTATAAGTAGTTTTATCCTCACAATTTGGTATATTTATAAGAAAATAATCCTTTTCATCAGTATTTCATAAAATTTTGATACAATTTATGGGAAATAATGCTAAACCTCACTAGTAGTGTATGTTCGCTAGTAGTGCATATGCTCATGAAGCAAAAATAAAAAAGTTTTTTTGTTTGTTTTTCTTTAATAAAGTAAAACCAGATAAATGTTTAGTATTGAGTGTGACCCGCTCTAGCTAAAATCACAGCTTGAATTCGTCTGGGCATGCTAGCGAGTATATCCCCGATACTTGCTTGCGGAATACGTTCCCACTCCGCAGTAATCACATTCTTCAGCTCTCTGATGGTCTGCGGAGCCGGTTGTACTGATCTCACACGCCGTTTCAGAACGTCCCAGACATGCTCTATGGGATTGAGGTCGGGACTTCGAGCTCGCCAATCCAAACGACGAATGCCGACCTCTTGCACATACGCTTTAACATCGCGAGATCGGTGGGCGCGAGCATTGTTGTCCATAAAAATCGAGTCTTCACCTAGAGCGGATAATGCGGGTTGTGCATGAGGAATTAGAACTTCCGTTATGTATCGATGCCCAGTCAGTGAGCCGTTTTCAATGAAGACTAACTCTGTACGATCCATTGAATTTATTCCTGCCCAAAACATAACAGAGCCCCCACCATAAGGTGTGATTTCTTCGAAACATGCCTCTGCAAAGCGTTCTCCTTGTCTTCTTAGCACTCGCCGACGTCGATCTTCACCGAACAGAGATATCCTGGCTTCATCAGAGAACAAAACCCTATTCCAATCTTCTTGAGTCCATGATTCACATTTTCTAGCGAACCTAAGCCTGCGAACTCGGTGCTCACGGAGTAATTTTGGGCCGTGGGCCGGGCGGTGACTGCGTATATTGGCAGCGAGAAGCCTCTTCCTGACCGTCCATAGACTAATATGCACATTTCTTACATCTTGGAGGTTGTTCTTAAGATCCACATTCGAAGATTTGCGATTTCTCAATGGGCGACTCACAAGAAAACGATCATCCTGTGGTTGGGTACATGGTTTTCTTCCAGAACCAGGCCTTCTCTCGACGGAACCAGTCTCCTGATATCGCTGCCAGGTCCTTTGGACCGTCGAGCGACTAACATTTAGCCTCCTAGCCACGAAGCATTGGCTGAAACCCTCTTCAAGCAGCGCGATAATTTTGGTAGCTTTTACCACTTTATCTACCATTTTTGATACAGCCAAACAGCAATAAATAAAGCTTTGACAGTCAAGGATATGAAATTAATCGATGAAAATTGAATAAAAGTTATAAAAGTCGATGTTAACTTCTGGAACTTCGCGCCAAAAATGTAGGATAAAAAGGGGTTTTCTGTAAAAATGAGCATCAAATGAAAATTTGAATTTACAACGTACTTTTTTAAATACCACGGCATTTTTAAAACCAGCCAGTAACGTGTACAAACCATTGAAACCTTTTTTTTATTGTATCTTTTTAAATATGAATGAAAATCAAAACCGCCCGTTTTTTTTGCAAATGAGTGTAGTTCACAGCTGATAGTACTCGTAGTTCTATTTTTAAAGTTCATTCCGGCCCTTAGGTGGGAAGTAAATTGTATGAGTTTTTCCCTTCCTATGTCGGGAAGCAGCATTTTCCACCCAATAATCAGATCAAAACAACACAACTTTCCGAGTATGAGAAATGAAAAGTTATTTTATGCTTTTTAGTTTTTCTCCTCAAAGAGTCTTCCCGAAATATAGTACCACCTACATATAAGACAAAATAGGAACCTATTCACTCCCCTGATTCTGAACTAATTCCAACGCACACTGTTTTACAAACCCCCATTTTGTCTCATGCCCTTTTTATTGTTAAAATCGTTAGTTTATATCATTCTAAGCACTACAGTGAGAATCCGACATCGATACGACCTTTAGTTTCAACAAAAAAAAATGCAAAGTTTCAGATTTAACAAAAACTTTAATAGCTTTTGAATAACGCGGAATTAGTTTGTGGTATTCATAATATTGATAGAATACCGTATGAAGAATATACTGTATAAATATCTCGTTCTAATATGGCATTATGCTTGAAATAATAAATATAAAAGAAATACGGAAAAACAATTATTATTTCATAATCTGTTAACATTACAAATTTCAAAAAATGGACAGAATGTTTGTTGTTGAGTGTTAACAATATGTTTAATATTTTTTTAAATAATCATTTTTTTTTTATTTATATTTTTGTGTTTTTCCGGGGATATGGGAGACTACATTTTTTTTTCTCGAAACTAAAGGTCGTATCGAAGCCGGATTTTCACTGTAGTGCTTAGAATGATATAAACTAACAATTTTAACATTTTAAAAGGGTATGAGACAAAATCGGGGTTTCTAGAACACTGCAACGCAGTGCAGTGGCGGCGTAATTTATAAAACTCATATTAATATCGTATTTATGAACGCATAGAATCATTACAATTTGTAAAGGAAGCAACAGCGTTAATGTACAGATACATACGAACTCATAATATTCATAACACGGGCGTAGCCAGGGGGAGGGTTTTGGGGGTTCAAACCCCGAAATGTTAAGATATCAATATCAATAATATCAAAATAAAGAGAGGCCAGCGGCATAACTTATTTTATTACTAATTTTTACACTAGTAATGTATTTTGGATTAGCCCTTTACCACCCGCTGCTGCCCGTCGTCATTTAGGGCGTACGCTAAACCTTGCGCAGGCACACGCGTCTGCTCCGGGCCTCCGGCGTCCGACGCGGGCCTGGGACATTATCTGGTGTGTTACCTTTAAATTTTGCGGTCAGTTCTATAATAGAAGACGCAATTTTTATGTATTCGGCACTCCTACCCGAAAGAATTACATTCAGTCAAAAAAGTATCGGGAATGGATGATTTGTTTATGGTTCCAAATTCAAATTTTTGTTTTTTTGTTGTTGTTAGATTGGCACAACTGTTTTCCATTTTGTTGCGGAGTTTGAGTTGCATCTGTTATTAATATAAAATACAGTGCTGTTTTTAGTTATATCACATCTAGTGTGTATTGCGAATTTCATAATAAACAAAAATATTGAACAAATAGTTTGTCTTAAATTTTGCATCGCCAATGGAATTTCGTATTCGGTGTTACTGAAAATGTTACCGAAGGCTTACAGTGAATCGACTTTATCAAAAACACGTGCTTATGAGTGGTACAAAGCGTTCAAAAGCAATCGAGATGTGATGGAAGATTTGCCTCGCTCTGGTAGGCCATCGACGTCTGCAACTGAAGTTAACATCGCAAAAGTGAAGGACATAATGACGGAAAATCCTCATTTAACTTTAAGAGAGATAGCCGCCGAACTTTTTGTATCTCACAAGTCTATCCGTACCATTTTAACTAATCATTTGGCTATGAAACATGTTACCGCTCGGCTAGTCCCAAAGACCTGAATTTTCTCCAAAAACTCAATCGCATGAGTGTCTCTGAGGACATGCTAGAACGAGTCAATTCCAACCCAATATTCATGAAACGCATTGTTACTGTTGACGAGACGTGGGTTTACGAGTTTGACACGCAAACTAGTCGACAAACTTCGGAGTGGCGCCTTCCAACTAAACCGAAACCGAAAAAACCACGCCAAAGTCGATCAAAAAACAAAGACATGTTGAATGTTTTCTTTAAAAATCGCGGTGTTGTGCACTCGGAATTCTTGCCGGAAAGTCAAATGGTAAATTAAGAATATTATTTAAGCGTTATGCGGCATTTAAGACAGCAAATTCCACGAAAAAGGCCAGATTTGTTAAAAGAAAATTCTTGGATTTTGCACCACGATAATGCGCCTTCGCACAAGGCCATCATTGTGAACGAATTTTCGACCAAACACTCAAAAAATACCATCGAACAACCACCATATTCAACAGATATGGCTCCAGCTGACTTCTTTCTTTTCCTAAACTCAAATTACCACTTCGTGGCACCCGTTTTCAATCGGTAGAAGACATAAAGGAGAATTCGCGGCGAGAACTGTACTCAATACCGGAAACAGCGTTTCAAAAATTTTTTGTTGATTGGATTATTCGTTGGCGTAAGTGTATCGTTACTGAAGGAGCATACTTTGAAGGTGATAAAATAAATTTGGATGAATAACAATTATTTTGTATATTATTGATCTTTTCCCGGTACTTTCTTGACATAGTAGTACATCTGTCGTCAAAGCAGAACTTAAAGTGTGGAAAGCAGCTATGACTATCAGTCATAGCTGCTTCCTCCCCTACTCCAAAATCTGCTTTGGGTGCGATCAAAAATTATGTCCAAATATTAACACGTTGTTACGAATATTGGCTACCATACCTGTTTCCACTGCTACACCAGAAAGGACTTTTTCAAGCCTACGAAGATTAAAAACTACTTGCGGAACACAACGAGTGAAAACAGACTGAACGGCTTGGCTCTCATGAATATTCACTATGGGATAAAAATTGATGCGAATGAAGTAGTCGATATATTTAAAAAGAAAAACAGAAGATTAATTCTGTAGGACATATGTAGTCAAATGAACCTTCTGTTTCTTTTTTTTATATATTTCATATTTTTCATATAATATAAAGGTTATTGCATGCACTTTCAGTAGTTTTATTTTCTTGAACCCCCCCCCCCCGAAACTAAAACCTGGCTACGCCCGTGATTCATAATATCAGAAATAAATAAAATAAGTTTTCTGTTACTGTCTACTAACTTTGTCAGGTAGTCAGAAAATATCGAATTTTAAGAATTGAGAGTATAAGATATTAAATTATCCAGCTTCTGCAATTTTTTGCCGGGTAACGTTACTATGATCAGAAGTATTATTTTTAATGGATATATTGATATAATGTTATTACATAATTAGCTGCTTAGAGCAGGTAAATGCGCGATAAAATATGTATTTTTTTTCTATTATGGTTGCGAAGTGAGTAAAAGCTTTGAGCCCAAATGTTGCTAATAATAGTAATGCTTCTAAAACCATATAGATACCCCACTGAAAATCTTTATCAGGAAGCTAATCTTCTATCACTTATGAAACTATACACATAAGTTATTGTTCTTAGAATTCACAAATCTCTTCCCTTTGATGCTAAATTACTAACGAAAAGAAAAAACATAGTTGCCTTGGTAACTTCAGTAAAATCAGACTGCAAGACGGCAGCACTCTATGCAGTCTGGCTCGATCTATAATAAAATAAATAAGCACCTTAACATTTACCCCCTTAATTAAAACAAATGTACGAAAACGGTCTTGGAATGATTGATATAATTAACTTACACGGAGACAGAATTGTTGCTTAAAAATTAACACATCATTATTTTTTACATATAGGTAGGTCTTCACTTAAATTAAGGTGAGCGAGTATCTGAAAATATGAATTATGCAATTGGCGATGCAAAGATTCTAACTAGCGCCTCAAGCGTCAAAATTGTGAACCTGTCTAAAAACGACACTTTGACAGTTTTCGATACAATTACGTCACGGGAAAATTCATTTATTAAATATAAATCAGATTTATGTGGTTTATTGTCGGACGAGATAATAATTATGTTGTCCTGTAATTAGAACGTCTGCAGGATACACAAAATCAATGGTTTCTGGAGAAGAATTATTACGGAGTGTAATGGTGATTTCTGTAGGAAAAAAAGAAAAATGAATAACATAATTAATGTAAAAAGCACTGGTACTGCGCACATCGGAAAAAAGTTTAAAGCTTGAAAATTATGAGAACAAACGCTCATTGCTGGTGAAATCGGCTTGCCTATTCTTAAAGCAGTCTCCCATTTTTAACACGCTTTTATTAGTTTCACCCGTATGTTTGTATGTATGTAACCGACTCGTTTGGGCTCGATTTTGCCCAATTTTAAGCGGTCAGATTTACTTTAAATGTTGTAGACTTATCAACGATCGACGACAATACAATATTTCGATAAACTTATTACATTATCCTAATTAGGATCGCCAGGATTAATGATTTTATTACAAGTCCTCTGCGTGAGAGCAAAAGAGATAGAGCAAGAGCGCGGTCTGCGCAAAAGAAATCCTTGAATATGTTTTCTATCAAGGTGAAACTGTTAACACGTCTGTACATATTAAAAACGGGTTTAAAAATAAAATATAGTTGAAAGAAACTAAAAAAACACGCTTTAATAGCAAATCGTATTTAAAATCAGAAAAAAACTTTAATTTATATTTTATTCGACTGTTATAAAAAGTATACTAACTCAATATGTTTAAATAATTCTTAAAAAATAAATTTATGAAAAGACAATTAATTTCATTGTAAAAAGCGTGGGGTGCTCGATATTGATTGTTGTAAATATAAAATTAGTAGTTATTTGTAAACATAAAGTTAGTATAGAAATTTGATATAAAAAGCACCCCACGCTTTTTTACAATAAAATTAATTTTCATTTCACAACTTTATTTATTTTTAAATTTTGAAAATTATTTAAATATATTGAGCTCGTATATTTTTATAACAGTCGAATAACATATAAATTAAAAGTTATTTTCTGATTCTTAATTCGATTTGACATTAAAGCGTGTTTTTAGTTTTTTTTAACTATATTTTATCTCTTAATTATTTTGTCTTTTGAAACAAATGAAAACTTATTCCCGAATCTCCGTAAGTACTACATTGAGTAACGCAACAGCATTTCGTATTGCTGCTTTTATAAGCAACAGCTTTCTGTATTAATCGTGATCCATATAAATAAACTTAACCTCACCTTTAAAGCAAAGTGGCGTTCTTAGACAACTAATATATTTCGCCGCTAGAGGCGCGCGCATATCTTTGCATTTCCAATAATACAAGGCAACATAAAACACGTACACTCACTCTCATACACAGATACACACGCACACACATGCACTCACATGCATAGGTACACATACACACTACACAAACACACTGCACACATATAACAGTAAGAAAAAATAAATATATTTATTAAAACATTATATAACTTTTATCTTTAGCGTTTAACAGTTGTAATTCAGTAAGCTATATAATTGATTGTTAAAAGATGTCGTTTCTTCCAACCACAGGCGATGTTTTGCCTAAGGGGGAGTTCTCACATATAATATTCGTAATAGACTATGTTACCGATATAAAATATTTGAATTTGAACCTAGGGAAAGGGAATCACTGTTTGTTCATTGATCACCTGTCATATAGATCGGTTCTCATCATCAAAAATTATTGAAGACTAGGCTGAATGATATTTGTACCCTATATCCTGCCCTAATGGGAGAATTAACAAAGAATAAAAAATGGACAGATTAGTCATGACAAAGAAAGACAGTCATCAGCCAATGTCACTTCAATATTAATATCAATTTTATGAAAGTTGAAATGTCGAGCATATATTTTTTGAATTAGCTATAAATAAATAAAATTATCAATAAAACCGTTTTAAGCAGATATCAAGCCATCGTGGTAACCATAAGTAACTAAATTACAAATACCGGTGCGGACCGGCAAACGTAATTGTCATTAATATTGGTAGCCAGCTTTGACCTTCTCAAGGTGACCGATACGAGGCTGATTTCTTCTTCAGTCAGAGTTGTCGCCTTTCTTGAGTCACACAAGTCGAGTCGGAGAATTACGTCGATACTAAAATGAGTGTCCAGACGGATAGTGATAAGCGGAAACAGATTTCCGTTAGGGGAATTGTAGCAGTGGAAAATGTAGCCGAAGTAAAGAAGGCTTTTAACCGGCACGTCCATTACACTCTAGTGAAAGACAGGAATGTTGCAACGCCAAGGGACTACTACTTTGCCTTGGCGCATACTGTTCGGGACCATCTGGTTTCACGTTGGATTCGTACTCAGCAATATTACTATGAAAATGACCCTAAGGTAGGTGAACATTTTTTTGAATTGTATTTTTTTTAAATATTTAATTACATTAATTAATTTATGACAAATAAAGTTCAAAATCAACCATAGAAGAGAAATATCTATGAATTAAATAAAAAATAAGTTTTGTGAAATAATTAAATCATTAACCTTCATTTATTGTTTAAATGTAAAAAAAAACTGGTTGGTTGCCTGTAAAGTCGGTATATGGGCGAAAGTTTTACGTGACAACGACTTTGAGTGGTAAAATAATTTTAATGAGAATATTCATTCGTATAGTAGGAAGAAGGATGAAATAATAGTAACAATTTAAAACATTTATTTATACAAAGAATTATATTTAAAACATTAATTTATAGGCATGCGTCCCTTCCACTTTTTATGTCTGTCTCTCTCGCTCTTAGGCGGGCTAACCATGCCCGAGTGGAAGGGACGCGTGCCTCTCACTCGCTCTCATTGTAAGCGCATAACGTGAGCGGAGCGTAACGCAGTTTCTTGAAGTGTCACCCGGCAAACCAATTTATAAGACGTTGTCACGTCAAAAACATATGTAAGTTTGCATGTAACATTTATTGCAATATCATATAGCTATTAACTTTTTTATGTAATAAAGTAAATGAAATTGATTTACTTAAAAATGGCAGAACAGAAATGTAGGTTTTAAATTGTAAAAAAGAAAAGTTTTGTTAAAATCGTTCTTTTGAAGAGTAGACCGTATTCTGCTAGATATTATTATATATAAAGAATATATATATTTTCCATTATAATGCATTAATTTTGTCCATAGCGGGTTTATTACCTATCCTTGGAATATTACATGGGACGCTCGCTGCAAAATACCATGATCAATCTTGGTATTCAGGGTACAGTTGATGAAGCCCTGTACCAACTAGGCTTGGACATTGAAGAGTTGGAAGAGCTAGAAGAAGATGCAGGTCTTGGCAACGGAGGTCTTGGACGTTTGGCAGCTTGTTTCCTTGATTCCATGGCAACCTTAGGCCTGGCTGCTTATGGCTATGGTTTGTATGAGAATCACATAATTATTATTTCTTATTATGATTAGACTTATACTAACATTGCAACTATTGTATGGTTGCTGATGCGGGATATTGAAATTGGGACATCATAACAGCAATTTGATACTTCTAACAAAAAATAATAAGATTAAAAGTATGGATTCTAACATTGCAACAACCATTTGGTGCAACAATAGAGATCATGCCTCTCTTTTGATGCAACAATAACAATCCTACCCCTTGTACCTCAGAGATAGGTTTGTTCTATATTTCTACAAATATTAAGTATCTGTGTATAACTCCATTAATACTGACACAAAAAACTTTTTCTTTATTTCAACTTTTTAATCATTTTGAATTTGAAACATTTTTATTATTTTAAAAAGTTCTTTTAATTTTGTGCCATTTTACATATTTTTTCCTGTTCATTATCAAATTACAATATTGGCAATGCAAAGATTCTAACTAGCGCCTCAAGCATCAAAATTGTGAAGCTGTCTAAGGATGACACTTTTCGATACAATTTATGTCACGGAACAAATTATTTATTAAATATAAATCAGATTTATGTGGTTTAATGCTTGACGAGACAATAATTATGTTGTCAATAGTCGATGTAATTAAAAAGTCTGCAGGATACAGAAAACCAATATGTTCTGGAGAAGAATTTTTACGGAGTGGAACGGTGATTCCTGTAGGAAAAAAAGAAAAATAAATAACATAATTAATGTATAAGCAATGGTATTGCGCACGTCGGAAAATAGTTTAAAGCTTGAAAATTATGAGAACAAACGCTCATTGCTGGTCTCATTTTTTCTTCATAATTTTGTCTTTTGTAACAAATGAAAACTTATTCCCGAATCTCTGTAAGTACTACATTGAGGAACACAAAGACATTTCGTATTGCTGCTTTTATAAGCAACAGGTTTCTGTATGTAATCATGATCCATCTAAACTTAACCTCAACTTTAAAGCAAAGTGTCGTTCTTAAACAACTTCTAAATTTCGCCGCTAGAGGCGCGCGCATAAACTATGCGTCGTCAATTTAATGGGGTGTTCAAGAAAATAGGATTGCAGTGATAGCCTTGCACAGAGTGGGTATGGAGCTGTCGGTCATATTCCAGACACTTCAAAAGCTTGGTAGCAGCTGTATCTTTTTATAATGTGCTATCAACAGATCCTCTGTCGACGATCATAAAAGATTGGTGCGGCTACATGCTGTTAGAACTACAAAGGCTTAACAGCTTGTTAAAGCCAGAATTCGTCGAAACTCCATTAGGAAGCAAAAAATCTTATCGCGAGAAAAGAAGATTCCCGTTAGGACTCCTTCGCGTATTATTATACAAGACCTGAAGCTCGGTGCTTATCGTCGATATTTATAGTGTGGATCGTTCAAAATGCCTTCTGTCACTATACACAGGTAATCACAGGTAAGGCACAGAAATATCCTTTTTACCTACGAAAAAATTTTCACAATTGAAGAGCACTATAATAAGCAAAATCATAAAGTGTACGCTCACAGTTTTAAATAATCTGCTCAAGTGGTCGTAAAGGTACACCATGGTCATCATCCTGCATCAGTGATCATCGGTTTGGTGAGGCGTGTTTTATCAAGGCGTCACAAAGCTACATTTCTGTGAAAAAGGAGTGAAAACTTCAGCCAGTGTACCAAGAGACAGTCTTGGATCGACCTACTCATCTAGACCTCTCAGCAATACACTTTTTAAAATTGTACCATGGTCTTTCTAGCAGGACTCTGCATCTGGTCACAAGGCACGAACTACCCAAGTCTGGCTTGAAACCACCGTTTCCGACTTTATAAGAGCTGAAGACTGGGCCTCATCTAGACCAGACCTCAACCCCTTAGACTACAAATTATTGTCACTTTTAGAGGACATTGCCTGCTCTTAACGACACGGCAATATCGAGTCTCTTAAAAAATCTGGAGCCAGCAGTGGTGAAATATCCCATGGAAATACTGCGTAAATCCTTAGATTCGTGTTCACAGCCAGATTAACGGCTTGTATAAAAGCCAAAGGTGGCCATTTCAAATAGAATATTTTTATATTATTTTGAGACTTTAATATATAGATACATATAAGTTTTAGTAATCCTACATTACTTCATAAAATCGCATTTTCATTCGTAACAGAACTTACTTATGGCCGGAGTAGGTATATAAGGGCTAGGCTAAGAAATGTTATTATTATTCATAGTGAATAATAAGAAAATATACAGTATAAAGTAAGTTTTTTGTCTTTAATTACTAGAAGATTTGTGTTACAATATCAACCGAAATAGTTGACATTATTTGCACAGGCATAAAGTAATTAAGACACTTTAAAATGTCACAGCTGGCCACATGCCAATTACAAATGTGTTGACCAGATTGGATAGGTACTTCGAGATATTATAATGGTAATACATAAATGAACTCGTATAAAAGTAATAGATGTTTAAAAAATCATTATGATATCTATACTCTGATTTTTTATTCCCTGGAATTCTGACATCTGTCATGTTTCAGAAGTAAGAAGCATTTTTTATACAAGCTACATTTAATATGCGCTGCTTTAATAATTTTGTATTATAGATTGCATTGAAATTAGTATCAGGGAATTAAATATTCTACGATAGGTATCTAAATCTACGAAATAAGTAATAAGTTCCTAAAGCTTTTCGTTGAGTGATATTTATATAAGTAAACCCACAAATTATTGAGATCATCCATTACGAAATATTTTGTAGGAGGGCTATAATTTTCTTATGAAATAAAAATCCGAAAGCTGATACGTTGCATTTGACCAATAAAAAAATATTTGGTAGTGCCTACACTAAATAGTAAATCTATTTTCAATCACTTTGAAAAAAATAATTTGAGTAAGTAGATTGGTGTAGATTTCTCCTATGAGAAATAAGTAAAGTATAATGACTTATAAAATACTTTATTTGTTATCAGAATTTTTGTCATTATCAGAGCTACTGTTGTCACTATCTCCAACATTTATTATGAATGTGTCACAGACACTATCAATTAAATGGTCGAGCACTAATAACTTGTCTTCTTCTTTTATTATTTGCGATATACCCCCTGCATTCCACTGTAGCTATTTTATTTATTTCTTCCAGTAACAATTCCTTCACTTCCGCCATCTTGAATGTTTTGTTGTTTTTAGCGACATGTCCTTTTACTTGTGCCCATATTAACTCAATTGAGTTCAGTTCGCAGTGGTAGGGGGGTAACCGTAGTAGTACCGTGAGGCCTTTCTCGGCTGCCATCTCATCCACGTAACATTTGCTGTATTTAGCTTTCTCAGGTTCTACATCTTCCATCAAGCGTGCTTTAGTCATTTCTTCGCTGTATTGTTTTATTTGAGCCAATCTTGTATTGCCTTCTTCCATGACTTCACCGGACTTTTTTTCAACTTTTCTGAAGTGGTAAGGGGCATTGTCCATTACAACCACAGAATTAGGTTTTAATTTCGGTAATATGCCCTTTTTTTTTGACGCGGGGAATGCGTTACGCATACGCCGCCGTTTAGGAGAACAGGACACGTTATGTGGGACTCCCCCTGCAGACCTACCTGACGATAAAAGCTCGTCAGGTTGGTGCGCAGGGGCCTACCCACTAAACCACCCGCGGTGTCCCTCTAACACCTTGGTGGGGATTATGTGATCGTGTTAGGATTCTTTCCACGATCCCCACCAGTGTGCGTCCGCCCTAGGCGGACCCTCCTCCGCTCCGTGAGGGGGCACGGAGCTGCGGAGCACCCTGAGTGCCCCGCATCGCCTGGAGACCGGTGCAATGCTGGTCTCCCAAACCCAGCATCCGCTTGCCTCCACAGGTGGAGATGGTGAAAAACTTCCCCCACGTCCATCCACCAATAGGCCTCCTTCAACAAATCCTTCTGCACTACCGATGTGGCTAATTATAAGTCTCCTTCCTTTCCCAGTTGGAGCCATAAGGCCGGTGGTCAGTCCCTCTAGGAAGGCTTGCCGGGATAATTATACCGTGATATCTAACCAAGTCTTGTTTACAATGTGACAGAAATATAATATTAATAATAACGCAGAAATAAATATTATTAAAATAGTAACTGATCATTACTCATATTAACAAAATCATTAGAAATTAACAATTCTATTATTTTGACTATAATGATATATAGAGGTATGAATAATATAAATAATAGGTATGAATGATGTTGGTGCTGAAGTTGAGGTCTGAAGACAACTCCATGCTAAGAAACTCGAAGCTGTCAATGAAGATCGACGTAATCAAATGTAAGGATTATGCCCGCAAAACAGCAGTACGCCTACGTGGAATTATACGACTGGTACAACATGTCGTCAACCGTACATAAATTATCGATACATGGGGTTGACAAAATCAAGAAAAAAAGTATTGTGCCTATTGGGACACTTTCAGAAGAAGCATCAGAGTCTCGAAACAAAGATTTTAGGAGGTTCCGGGAACATCTTTCGCGGAAAAGGAGAATGCAAGATTCTAATTAGGAGATCCTTAATATGCTTGTTGTTTCATCGGATCCTTTCCTAACTGCACAAAGGCCTAAAACAAGTAGAACCTTTATCCTGAAACTCTCGACTTAATTCAATTTCAGGAAACTGAATTTGAGTTTTAAGGCAAATTTAATCTGGATTCTGGTTCATAATTGGAGTCCGACAATGAGAGTGATAAGGAAAATTTATAATAATGTTTTTTTTTTATGTTCTCTGCTATTTATGTTATTTATAGTACCAATATTTATTGTTATGAATTCCATAAATATTTTTGTAAAATAATTTATATTATTGTATTTATAGTAATTAAATAACATCTTTTTAACCTCTATTTTATTTTTATATACACTTAATATTTGTAACATTCTTCATATCGAGATTTTTAACTTAGACACTAAAAGAAACCATTTCATATGAAAAAATAAATAAGATATTTCGATGATTTAAAAAAAATCGACACAGTTGTAACCGTTATGGAATATGCCAAAATATCATAAATACTTAGTGATATAAACAATGATAAGAATATAACGGCTTTCCTTGCCGTTTCAGAAATAATGGGATTATTCATACAAGATTTAAAAAAAATTGTAACAAAAAATATGATTCCTTCGTTTTTATGGAAAATATTTTTGTATAAAGTAACAGCTTATAGAAACAGTTACCAACAAAAAATCCGGAACTTGTAAATTGAAACCCCTAAGTCTATAAAAGCCGATTTTCGGCCCACTGTATAATACACAGTTCAGCAGTACCGCGTGGCTTTTTATGCACAAAGTGTCAAACGAGTTTTTGATTTCTTAATAAGAAGATAAGTTCTTATTAAGAAAGTTAGTACGATATAACAAAAGTTTATATCGTACTAGCTTCAGCCCGCGGTTTCACTGGCTTGTTTGGTGGAAACTTCTTGCTCAAGGGCCATGGTCATACGATCGGAGTGCCTTTCTAAATATTAATGGTAGCCCTTGGCATGGTTACATAACTGGTTAGTTAGTTACATTGTCAAACATATTTTTCCAGGTATAAGGTACGAGTATGGTATCTTCGCACAGAAGATTGAAAATGGGGAACAACAGGAGGAACCAGATGACTGGCTCCGTTACGGCAACCCTTGGGAAAAGGCACGCCCTGAGTTTATGATTCCTGTAAACTTCTACGGCCGTGTGGTTGATACGCCGCAGGGGAAGAAATGGGTTGATACTCAAGTAAGTCTTAGTACATCCTGCAAATAACTCACACATCTGTATTAGTACTTGTACGCTCATTGCATTACGCTTCTTGTTGATAGCACTGATTTGTAACAAAAAACATAATTTAAAATCTCCTATTATGTTAATAGTAAATAAAAATATGATGTTCTTTCCAAAGAAAGAAATACCATCCTAAGTCAATTAAGTTTATTGTAAAAACTGCTAGGACAGGAATTTCGAGATTTCATGAGAAATATCCAAATTACGAATGAATTATTTGAGGGAAACATAGTAGCGTGAATAGCGTTAGGGAGAACGAAATAGCAAACACACGTGGTGTTCTCAAGCGAGTAGGCGAGACCAACAAGCTTCGGTATTAATGTAAACTCTCACACAACTCATAGTTTTAATTTTAAACAGCGTAGAAGCTATTTGAAAGATATCTTCAAAGCTATTTAAAAAGCGTGTTAAGCGTGTAATGGATGACTGTGACCGTGATTTTAACATACGATTGGGACAGTGCTGCGCTAGTTTAAGAGAACCTAACAGCCACGATAAGTTTATTCGGACGGCTAAGTCAATTGACGTAATTGTTCGGAAACTGTGCTTGAAATGACTTTTATAGTATCACCTGTACCTATGTACCTATTTGGAAAACAAAATCCCCCTGTCCTAGTCAGATAATTGTCGATTTGATATGACAATTCAGATCATCCTTTATTTAATTTTTTTACAGATACAAAGGCTACAATTTTTACAGATATGTGTCCTGCCTAAAGATGTTTTTGCAGAAACTATCTAAATATTAAAATTAAATCAATCTACCAACCTATAAAATGTATTTGGAAATGTAAACAAGAAAAACACTCGATTAAAATTTAACATAATACCTGCATATTGTGCTGACCAATGATGGAACCCTAAACAGCACATGGCCCGACACCATTAAAATACATAAAACTATTAATTTTTAAATGAAAATTAAAAAAAATGTGTTTTTCAAACTTGAAATATATGTCATTTGTTACTAGGTCGTGTTCGCTATGCCGTACGACAATCCCATTCCTGGATTCAACAACAATGTAGTCAATACATTGCGTCTTTGGTCTGCAAAGAGCCCTATTGATTTCAACCTTAAGTTCTGTAAGTAATTATAAATATCAGAGTTTAAATGGAGTTACTTACGTACTTAGTATGCTGTTTTCTTTTATCTTTATAAGGAACATTTGCTTTGAATATTTTCGCTGTGATAGCTGTGACATATGTTATATACTAAATAATAGTGGTAAAAAATAGACGAAATTTTCTTTTACAGTCAACTCAGGTGATTACATTCAGGCTGTACTTGATCGTAACGTTGCCGAAAACATTTCAAGAGTGCTTTACCCGAACGATAACTTCTTTGAGGGTAAGGAATTGCGTCTGCGTCAGGAGTACTTCATGTGTGCCGCTACTCTTCAAGATATCCTTAGAAGGTACAAGGCTTCCAAATTCGGTAGCCGCGAAGCCGTTAGGACCTCTTTCGAAACTCTTCCGGAAAAAGTCGCCATTCAACTCAATGACACCCATCCTGCTCTTGCTATTCCAGAATTATTGAGGGTTCTTATTGACATCGAAAACGTACCATATGATGAAGCCTGGCAGTTGGTAGTGAAATGTTGCGCTTACACCAACCATACAGTCTTACCTGAAGCTTTGGAGAGATGGCCTTGTACCATGTTAGAAAATGTGCTGCCAAGACACATGCAGTTAATTTACCATATCAACTTCTTGCATTTACAAGAGGTTAAAAAACGCTGGCCTAATGATATGGATCGCATGCGCCGTATGTCCCTGATTGAAGAAGAAGGAGAGAAGCGGGTGAACATGGCCAATCTGTGTGTTGTTGGTGCTCATGCCGTCAATGGTGTGGCCGCTATTCATTCTGATATCCTTAAAGCCACCGTCTTCCGTGATTTCTACGAAATGTGGCCAGAAAAGTTCCAAAATAAGACAAATGGCATAACCCCTCGCCGTTGGCTATTGCTTTGCAACCCAGGCTTATCGGACTTGATTTGTGATAAAATTGGTGAGGAGTGGATGGTGCATTTAGATAAGTTGCAGGGACTAAAACGCTGGGCTAAAGATACTGCCTTCCAGCGTGCCGTAATGAAAGTAAAACAGGAAAACAAACTGCGTTTGGCTTCTCTTATTGAGCGTGACACCGGAGTAAAGATCAACCCAGCTTCCATGTTTGACGTTCAAGTGAAGCGTATTCACGAATACAAACGTCAGTTACTGAATATCCTACATGTCATCACTTTATACAACAGAATCAAACGTGATCCCACAGCGCCGTTCACTCCAAGAACGGTTATGATCGGTGGAAAGGCTGCGCCGGGATATTATATTGCTAAGCAAATTATTGCTTTGGCATGTGCTGTTGGTAATACTGTGAGTGTTTATAGTATTTCGATAAGACTTAGTACACCGAAATTGTACTTTTCATGGTAATACGTATATATATTTTTATTTTCTTTATAGGTTAATAATGATCCCGACGTTGGCGACAAATTGAAGTTGATCTTTTTGGAGAACTATCGCGTTACTTTAGCAGAGCGAATTATGCCTGCTGCTGACCTCAGTGAACAGGTAATTTTTGTAAAAAAGATCGGCGGTAATCGCTTGTATTTTACAGAACCGTTTTCTATCGGAAATATGAAAAATAAATTGTTATTTCTTACTATTTACTTTTACAAACTCATTTTTTAAAGTCCGGCACAAAAAGATAATTTATTTTAAAATCGCGAATAATGAGTGAAGCGACACGCATCCAGTAGTGTTAAAACTCAAGATTAGATACGTTTCAATAAACTGTATTATTTTCAATGACCAAAGACCATATTTCAGATCGGAAAAAAATAGTTTGAAGTCTCAGTTGGTGTCAGTGTCATAGACAATAAAAATTGTCACGACAATGACGATTTATGGTTCAGACTTTTTAGGCGGGAGCGGGAACCGTCACGTTGGTGGTTTTGTTTTTCTTGTTAAATTTGTGTTGATGTGGATATTAGTGCGTAATAATGGTGGATGATAAGCCACTAAGTGTTTGTGAACATACAAGAGTATTGGCAAGTGTAACAAAGCAGCAGAAGTTGTTTTTTCCTACTCTCTCAAGAAGTCCACGGGGAGGTTTCAGTAAAACCCCACACATTTACTGAAACCTAGGGGGGGAAAATATATTTTACTGTTCGTTCATCATCATCAAATTAAGAAAAGAAATACTCAAGAACTGGCAATTAAACTTACTTGACACTGGCTAAATGCACAAATCGTGCAAGAAAGAGTTATGGTTGTTTTTGTATGACAGACAAATGCAACCGAATTCGTCATAGAATAGAGTGTTTATACTTCCTTACTTTTATAAATAGTTTTAATTTTTATTTTAACTAATTGCAGGTACCTATTTACATTTTTTTAAATAATAGGTTCTAAAAACTATCGAATCAAATCCCAACCTCAATATTATGAGGTTATTTATTACATATCTCTGTAATTCCAACTTTAAAAAAGTAAACACAATTAACTTTTTGTTAGTCTAACGGAGTTCTTCAAGTATCATACGATTTCATCCATGAACGTCCTCTTTAAATAAAGATGTGAAAATACATAGCAGTTGGCCAGTCTTCTTTAGTTGCTTTTTAAGTTTTGTATTTACAGTTTCATCAATGACTTATGACTTGTTTTACAGATTTCTACCGCAGGTACCGAGGCTTCTGGTACTGGAAATATGAAATTCATGTTGAATGGAGCCTTGACTATTGGAACAATGGACGGCGCTAACGTTGAAATGGCTGAGGAAGCCGGTGAAAATAATATGTTCATTTTTGGCATGAGGGTTAACGACGTGGAGGAACTGCAACGTCGCGGGTAAGTCGATATATTTATCAGTATATATTAACTTGTTTGTCTATGTTTTTTAGATGTTCATCTTAACGATATCTTCCCGTTTAGCGACTGACTTGACTTTTTTAATAATTAATAAAATAAAAAAAACGTTGACGAACATGTAAAAGAAACTTTACCTATATATTGCCGTGCCGTTATAGATATAGCCGTTTTAGTCGAGGGACATTTTTTAAACTATTTTTTTATGTTTTAGTTTTAAATGCGTTTTTTTTCTTATTCGGCTCAATTAAACTTTTTTAATGATTATACGATACCCAGAGAGGTAAGGAAATTTTATCAATAAGTAATCTTATTGACCTGTAATTTAGCTTTATATGTTTTATCAGAATTTATTTTTAATTTCTTCAACATTTCAGACAGGGTTTGCATATTACTGAGAATAGATTGTACGTAAAATTTCCAAAGTTACTAAGTATTGAATAATTAAATGCTTAGGTTTACCATTATGTAAAAATATGTAAAAAAAAAAAGTATACAGATCATTATGGACCCTAGGCACAACAACTAGGAGCATTGTCAAAGTAATGTCAAATGTTAATTTTCCTTTTATATTTACGATTTTAAATAAGGTAGGTAAAACTTTTTACTCACATATAGATTATCGTAGATTACAGTATTTTTTTTTATTTTGCACAATTATGCAAATAAAAACGCCACCTAAAAATAATTAAATATAAAATGTCGATATTTATATTAAACCATATAATTAGACTAGGTTTTCGAATTTTAGAGTCAGAAAGCTTATTATAAAATCGTTCTTGCGCTTGACCAAAAGATAACTCTAATAAATAACAATAAACTAGTGTTATGTGCATAATAAAAATTCTATAATGTCGTCAGCTATAACGCCTATGAGTACTACGAGCGCAACCCGGAACTACGGCAGTGCGTGGAGCAAATCCGTAGCGGTTTCTTCTCACCCGGCGAACCGGGTCGCTACGCTCACTTGGCGGAAGTGTTGCTACAGCACGACCGATTCTTACATCTCGCCGACTTTGATGCCTACATCGAAGCGCAGCAGAAGGTCTCCGACCTCTACCAGGTAGGGTTTTTTTTTATTTGCAAGTCCATCGAAGTTTCAATAAAGTAAATGAGATTGCTATGTTTTTTTTTTTATATATTATAAATAGATATATTATATATTATATATACATTTTATAAATCTAGGTTTATGCTAAGTTCGCGAATCGCAAGCGCAATATCACTGCGATCTCTCCTTGTATATCATTTCTCAGTTCAACTAAGTCAGTCCGACCCCGGATTTTGACTTATTGGGAACACAAATAGAAGCGCCCAGTCATCAATTAAGTGGATACATTGTCGCGAAGCATCTTTGTGACTTTGTTCTTTACCACAGCGCACACCGCGCACTGCAAATACTACTAGCTTTAGTCGAGTGCTTAGACTGACTGGTTTTAAGAATCATCTAATAGTGAGTATTGGGTTAGACTGGCAACAATACCACCTTATAACTTTAAATCATATTTTCTTGTATTAATTTAAAGCTTTGATGTTAAGTTTATATTACAATATGTAGAAGTATAAATTACACACATATTTTGTAAACTGTGACGTCATAAGCTAGTATTATTTCTTTTGAAATATTTCCAGGCTTCCTATTTTAATATGTATAGCAAAAAGTTGTAAAAATGTGTACTAAAAATGTTTTTCTTTTTCAGGATCAAGCGAAGTGGGCTGAAATGGTAATTGAAAATATTGCGTCGTCTGGAAAATTCTCTTCCGATCGCACCATCGCTGAGTACGCCCGTGAAATCTGGGGAGTGGAGCCTACTTGGGAAAAGCTACCTGCACCCCATGAAAAAACTGCTTAGACAGTACAGGAAGGCTTGAACACCCAGGGTACATGATTGGTTTGTCAATAACACATTTTATCAATCAACAAACTATAAAAAAGATATGTATGAATAAACGCAATCAGCGTATCAAATTTAAGGAATTACAAAAGAAAGAATGTTTTAGCACACGTTTATTTGATCCAGCTGTAACTAATAAACTATTAAATAATATCTAAGAAGCTGAATTTCGCCCAGCTCTATTCCTTGTATCATCACAAAACTTGGCTATAATGTAGTTAAAATAATAATACGATGATATGGTACTACCAAACTGATTTGAGGATTGAGCTCGAAGGTGTAAAGTAACATTCTGGGATGCTTACAAAGAAACCCGTCGAGTTTGGGCTTATTACATTCATCGTTACAAGACTTGTTCCACTTTTTATTGCAATTATTTACAAATATAAAAGTGTTTTTATTGTTTTTGAAACTATCATTTAATTAATTTCTTGGTTGTCATGTACCCTTATCAACACTTCATTGTGGTCAGCTTCTTAATTATTTAATATTGTTGATTAGTGTAATGTATTGTTTTTAAAGTCGTTTTGAGAATTCGATGTATCTGTTTTTTTACCTTTGTCACATAATTTATTTTGTATGTCCTTCCCAAACAAAAAATGTCGAAATGTCTTGGAAAAGATCGGCATATTATTTCAGTATTCGGTACAACTAATTCGAAGCCGTGTCTTTATGAAAAGATCTTTCAAGTAGATGATATAGTCACATAACATTTCATTATATACTTACTCTTCTTCATGTTTGCACTAACGAAGTCTGTATATTAAGCTAAGCACTATTTAGCCCTATAAAAGGGTTCCTATGGTAAATATAGATAATTCTGTTGATGTTGTAAACAATGCTACATTAGATTCAGATATTATAGAATGATTAACATTGGTTTGCCCTTTGAAAATATTTTATGCATGTTATGAAAATTACCTTATAAATATTACTTTTAATTCTTATGCAATAAAATTTGTTCTTGTTATATATTTGAAATAAAAAAGCTCTTTATTATTGCTTTAACGAAGGAAGTAAAAGATATCTTTAAATATATATTTATAAGAAAGATATATTTATAAACAATACCAAATCCAATAAACATTCAAAATACTGACACTATTTTCTGACACTATTGATTAAAGTCATGTCCACTTAATATATATTGATATAAGTTATTTATGTAAACATATGTTTAATTTATCTATGTAATTTTACTTATCTATTCATATTAACAAGAGCTAATTTAGGTGCTTGAATATCCTTCATGCATTTTTGTATTGTTATGTTGTTAAGCTTGTATTATTGTAGAAACTATTAGATTGCTATTGTAAGTGTAGTATATTTAACATCCTTGTCTTAGTATGGTAACTGATACAAAGTAAAATCTGCTGATCTACAGTGATGTATCTAAATAATGTGAAATCTTAAATCCGTTTTCTGTTTTCTTTTTTCTTTAACCAATAATTGTCTTATTTTTGAGTCGCTTTCTTGAGAATCCATTGCCACTTAAATGCGACCGTGTACTTTATTCAGTATTAATTTATTGTTTTTTTATTATAATATCACTATATTTGAATAATTTAAAATTTTCATCACGTTAAACTACTTTAGAAGTAAATTCTGTGACTGTTTTTTAGCATCAAATTGATACTGATTTGTAAAACAAAAATATATAAATTCAGTAGTACATATCTTATTTAGGTGGCATGTCTTATTATTTTTTTTGTTATATTTAAACTACTTAATTTTAAGAGAGGTTTATAGTCTATTGAAATTTATATAGTTAGCAAAAAAGCGAAAAGTAACTTGTGTGTTTAGAACATTACTATACAGATTTTTTAAATTAAAATAAGTAAATGTTATGTTGTTTTAAAATTAGAAAATTTAGAATTTATTTCTGTGCCATATTTGTATTACTTGTTTCCTAATAACTCTTCACAAATACCTATTATTAATTTGTATTAGCATTGTGCTTAAGGCGTTCTTAATTATTTTTTTAATTTCTTTTACAAGTGAGGTTGGATTTTAGTAGGTTGCGCCCAGTATTAATTTAAATAAGTATATGAAGTTTTTTGCTGGCGCAGCTGAATAATTCATGAAAAGCAAAGACATTCTTTTGATGTTTTTATGGGTTTGTGCCATTTCCTGTTAATAACAGTCTCACAGAAAGAGTTAGGAAACCTAGAATAATTCGCAACCCTAGTTAGCCGAGTACGCATTCTGTCTTATTTGCACCCACCCATGTTTGAGTATTATTCCGTGAGTGTTCCTTCAAATATAACATACAAAATGTCTGTATTCAACCTTTTCGAGGCTTCAAAAACTTAAGTTGCTATGAAAAATTTTATCAATATTTTGTCGAAGCTTTCTTTAAATCGTCTTTTCAGTAGGTAGGTCTTTTTAGAAAATCTTATAACTTTTGGGATGGAAATTGTGGTTTAGTTTGAATAACATAATTGCATTCTAAATGAGAGCATTCTAAATGAAAGTTAACAGACAATTGTATTCTTCTTAATATTATTTTAAAGGTATTGGGTTAAAGCTACTCACTTTAAAATACTGCCATAGAATTATAAACTTGTTATTTTTTTTCTATTTAACATTTGAATAAACGTTGTAATCATATGTGAGAATTTCAATAATTATTCTTTATCTGTAACCTGTTGACCAAAGTAAAAAAAAAATAGACATGGTATGAAATGCATGAGCTGGTGTAAAGCAAAATAGACTACTGATAAGCATTGTGTCTATACTGAAGATACTCCTGAAAAAATATACTGAAGCACGCTGGGGCGTAAACAACACAAATAATCTTTTGTTGAATGATTAAAGTTTTATCTGTTTATCTACCGAGGTGTATAGGTGCCGATCACAGACCATCTTGAACTTCTCGGCATGTCATTGCCACCAACTCTCAATTTTGGCAAAGGGGGTGGTGGGTCGGTTAAGTGTGACAAGGGGTGGGAAGGGTCCTAAGTTTCGTGACGTCACATTTTATAATCTAATACTCATATCACTCATATTGGAGAGTTCACACTAGCTCTACCAGTGTGACGCGCCGGTCGCCTATAAGCCACTTGATAATGCCGCCACATTCGCCGCCCCGCGGCTCGTCGTGATGTCATTGTTTCCAAAATATTTACAACTCTACCTGTATGAACATAAGGTTTAAATTGTTTTGTTAGTGAGCTTATGCTGGCTCTACTAGTGTTTGTTTGGCAAAATGACAAATAAGGCCATACGCCAATGCGCCGCTCTTCACCGTGATTTAATTGTTTATATTTTATTTTATTAAACGATTGACTTTCGTCCAGTGAACATCATCGTTTTTTAGTTCTGCTACTTTGTATCTTTCAACTAAAGAATAATTTTGAAACGAACACAAAGCGTGATTTAGATAGTGCAGATTATGATTACAAAAAAAAGCAAAATATACAAGAAGCAGTTAACACTTTATGGAAAAATTTGAAAAGTAGTGACAATGGTGAAGGTAAAGTGGAATCCAAAATCAAAGAATTACAAATAAAGTTGACGAAAAAGAAGACGACACTTATGATTTTTTTTTCCAAAAATTCCTTCGACGTCTTCTATGTCACGAATACAGCTAGAGACCGAGTACGTAAAAGTAAGTTCGAATTTTACAATAATTACCAAACTGACTAGGTAATTATATAGGTACTGGGTCGGGGTCGTTTCGCGAAATACTACGCATGCATGAAATTAACATTAATACATCCGTCCGTGTATACAGAGTGAAAATGATTAAGTGATTTTATTCAATTGTTTAAAAAAACAAGATATCGGAAAAATGATTTAGACGTTTATTTTTAATTTACAGGGAAATACTCAACCAGGCATACCAGAAGATGCCAGTTACTTCAAACAATACCTAAGCCTAATCAGAACGTTTGTAGGAATAAACTCGTAGTTCTACAATCTGAGCTCAATAACTTGTTGTTAGCACGCAATACTGGTATAGCTACTAATAAAGCAATAAAAAGAATAGCAACATTGAGGAAAGAAATGGAGCATGGAAAAAGCTTACTGAAGGCAGAAAAAAAGTTGCGATTCGGAAAAACAAAAACTTTTACAACTTTGTGAAAATAATTCCGACTTAGCAGTAGCTCTAAAACTTCGAGAAACTATTGATCGGCCTAGAGTAGTAGAAAACCAATCCAGTATACTTGAAGTCATAAAAGAGATTGCATTTTTTTTGGAACGCTGATGAGCGACGTCGCACTGAAACTATAAGGTGTTGCAAAACATTGGACGACTTACAAGCCCAACTTCGTAAACAAGGATATACCATCAGTCAATCAGGGTTATACTTGTGACTTCTTCCCAGACGTGTCAATACAGAGCAAGGAAAAAGGCCCGTCGTAACTCTATGCAAACCAGACTTTTAAAACATAAATGTGGCACATCCTGTATTGCTACAATAAGTAACCTAGAATCTTTGGCTTTAATTTTAGGCCCTAAACAAATTTTCTTTTTGTCTACGCATGACAAAGCACGCGTGCTATTAGGGATTAAAGCATAAAACGCTGTGAAGAAACTAACTTCAACATATTTGTTGGAGTTAGTTTCTTCACATTTTTTCAGTAGACACTTTTTATCGATTATCTCGTAAACATGAATTTTACACATAGGAGGTCTTAAAGTCGCATTGACGTTATGAAATTTTATCTCTAATCAAATTCTTAAAATGGACCTTTTGCCGCAATTGTTGTTGTTGTTGTTATAAAAAACGGTAACCACATTAACTATTTACTTTACTTTGTAAACAGTTGACACTGTTTTGACACGTGTAGGTTGTGTGCTGCCGCTGTCTCTCTTCTACTCAGACATAGATGATAGATGCATGACAAGCCGATCGCTTAGGCCGATCGTGTCTCTTTATCGCTTGTTCCGCGCTCTCGCTTGCACGCTCGGCTCAGGCGGAACGTGACAATAAGACAAATATATGAGATTATATCGCTGATCAAATTCTTACAATGCAAAAATTAATTACCTTTTGTGCCGCTGCCGCAATTGTTGTTGTAGTAAACAATGGTGACCACATAAACTTTTCACTTCACTTTATAAACAGTTGACAAAACAACTAACATCAGATACTTAAAATGCAAAAATTAATTACCTTTTTTGACGCAATTATTGTTGTAATTAAAAATGAAAACCACGTTAACTTTCACTTCACTTTATAAACAGTTGACAAAATAGTTCACGTGTAGGTTGTGTGCTGCCGCTGTCTCTCTTCTACTCAGACACATCGGCCGATGGAGTAAAAGAGAGATAGATGCGTCACAAGCCGTACGCTTATGCCGGTCGTGCCTCTCTATCGCTTGTTCCGCGCTCTCGCTTGCACGCTCGGCTCAGGCGGAACGTGACAGTGAGTCATATTTTTTCGTGCGTGCAGCACGCGTTCATCGATTTATAAGACGTTTTTACATCAAAAGTGTACCCGCACAATGACGATATGATCATGAATACAGTGGGCCTTACAAATTGCCCAGAGTGAGTAGATCACGCCACTGCCGCGCATCACGGTCAATTGTTCACACCGTTGTCGCAAGCCGCGTCGAAATATTAAAAACACCGAGTGATCGCACCGAGTTGCCCACGTGATATCTGAAAGAGTGGTGAGGTATAATAATAAAACTTTCTTTGTTTTTGTACCACAAATAAGATCAATAAGGTTAGTTAATCCAAAAATTTTTCTACAGATAAGTTTTATCTTTTTATTTTCATAGGTTACACGTGCTTGCTTACCTGAATAACAATACAATTTCATATTTTTAATATAAAAATGATGCGTATTTATTGTTTTATACTTATTGTATATCCTAAAATTAAAGACTTTTCTAACCCAACCTAAGACCTAAAACCGTACAAATTTTCCAATTGTTAAAGTGGACACTAATCTAGTTTGGTATAAATAATTATTTGCTTGTAAAAGAGAGGACATCAGTAAATTCTCATTTGATATTAAACTTTATGCATCGGAATTCAAGTTCTAAACCGATTGGGTAACATGTTATTTATTGCATAAGTTGATTTGCTATTAACATAAGTTATGTACGTATGTTCGTTAGTTATGCTAAATGCTAAATGAATCAAAGCAAAACGACAATAACGAAATGAATAAAAAAGTGTGTGTATCAGCTCCGAAGCACGACTGGAGTTTACTCCTTAAGAACGATTGTCTTTTAACAGGCACAGAAATAATAAAACAAATCTTTTAAATAAAAGTAAAAAGTGCGTACGATAGGTAGCGTACAAAAAACGTAACGCTGTCATTCGATCACGTAATTTCGCTTTTCAAATTTGTTTCATACCGGACGCCTTATATGAAAACCAATTCTTAAGGAGTAAACTCCGAAAACATTCTGATGCTACAACATTAAGATTAAGATTGTGTTACTTAAAAATGAAGATACACTGTAGTACATATTTTTATGGATAAATCTTTTTTTTTGGAAATAGGACGTTACCTATAGAAAATACCTGACGCGTTTCATGAGAAAATGTGACTTAGAAGTGCAGTTTTGCATGGATTTTGACACACATCAAATGACTTGAGAGAGCAAGTCCAAAAACGGGTTACATTTTATGAAAATTACAATTATGAATATACATATATGTAGGTATAAAAAGGCCAATATCATTTTTTTTTTAAATAAGACGTTTCTTAGTTTTACGGAGATAAAACATAGCTAAGCAAAGATGTATTCATCTTCGCTGAGCTTAAATTTTATATTTTTAAATTACTAGATTAAGATGATTTGAATATTGACACGCTTTTAATAACTTCACCTGTATGCTTGTATGTATGTTTGTAACGGAATCTACTAACGCGATTTTTACCCATTCCAAAACGTCATATTAGGTAATTTGAAGTTTTGCACACTTACTAGGGGCAAACTGAATATTTCTGGAACTGGCCACTCACAATAAAACAAATAAAAAAATAATTACAGAATTCGAAAATGAAACCCTTGGGGAACATCGATGGATACCACATGATATAACAGAAGATTAGAAACGCCTGCGTGTGGACTGGTGCCGTAATATGATAAAAATGTTTCATGGAGGGCAGTCTTTGACTCTATAATATCGTTATAGGTGACGAAACCTGGGTGTACTGCTTTGAACCGGGAAGAAAAAGCCAGTCGACAGGAAGGGTCTTTTCTTTCGGAGACTTGCCGCCGAAAATTAAGAAAAGTCAGATGAACGGCAAGAAATTGGTTGCTTCTTTTTTCGGGAAATAAGGACACTACATCACAGTGCCACTCGAAAACCAAAAAACAGTGACTGCACATTGGTATGTAAACAATAGTGTGCAGCTTCTCTTCTCACTGTTCTCTTCTCTTCTACGCACTCTTATGAGGGTTAAGATTTCTTTTTGTGCTTCGATCCACTGTTGTTCAAGTGTTACAATTTTCTATTGTATATCGGTTAAGTCCATATCTAAGCTGCAAATTGCGGTGTTAAAGGTGTGAGGTTGCAATCTACAATTGAATGGTTCATGGACTGTCCACTTTTCTTTTTTACACTACGTATTTATTGTGTGATAAGATCCGGTTTTCGCTTAATGATTTAAGGACATCATTTTCTATAGCCAGTTTTAAATAACGTCGACGTGGGTTATTGTTCTCCAAAATATAGTTATCCAATTCGCATTGTGAGCTGGCAAGTTCTTATTGTAATTTATCTGTTTTCCTTCAGCTCCTGTATATGAAATATTTCTGTTCCTGTGCACTCCATACTTGGCAGCAGTTACTACTTCGCAGAGACAGATAGTGAAATAAATACACAAAAATTGTTTACATAATTTATTTAAACGACTCTCTTCGCCTCCGTCGCCTTAGTGTCAACTATCTGTTTCTCTCACACTACATAAAATGACTCTCCCGGTCTCAATCAAACTAGAATGTTAAAGTTACGGCCTTAAAGCAAACCATGGGTACACTGTCTGTTTTTGGAAAAAAAAAATTGTCTACAATCGAAGAAATTGTCTAGCAAGTATCATACCATTTTGTAATCCTTATTAAATGAGCCAACTTTTGCAGTTACTTGCCAAAATCGCATAGTACATTTTTTTCAGTACAGCTTGTTAAAGCTATGCGAAAAATTAATTATGAATATTCAATTTAGATAAAAATGGCATATTCTTCTAATCTGGAGCAGCTGGCTTTTAATTTTTGATGAGAGTATACAGAAGCATTATTCAGGATTACAAAACAAAAGTAAATGTTTGGAAAAGTCAAGATTTGTAGCAACAAGAGTGAAAAAACCGTCACAGGGTTTAAATTTTATCGTTTTTTAAATGCTACATTATTTTTAAAATACATGACTTAGCTTTTTATATTTTTCTGATAACTTATATGAGTTAGTCTATCACCCGCTTTCGGCTTGACGTCGGCTGGGATATCCTGTATAACCAAAAATAAGAAATTATAAAAATTTGCCAGAAAATAAATGTAGAGACATAACCTACAGATTGAATACAGTTGAATAAATAATTAGTTCATAAATACGTTTGATTCTTTAGGTGTAATTTTTTATAAAGATGTGAGGAAAATTATTAGATTAAAAATCAATTGTTTCATTAGACCTCCCCAAGCGCTACTCGTAATAGTAAATAGATTAACCTATGAATTTTATGTTTTATTTTTATTTATACTTGTACGAGATTTTGTACTGAAAGTACGAGATATTTGACATCCCTGGAACGAGAAAAAAGTTCGGCATCTGGCAACCCTGTAGAAAGAATAATCTACCAATGTCATTTCAATATCAACAATCTTATGAAAGTTAAAATGTGAACGGGCAAATATTTTTTTAAACAGCTATAAATAAATAAATTATCGATAATACCGATTTAAGCAGATATCAATCAATCGTGGTAACCATTAGTAACTAAATTTCAAATACCGGTGCGGACCGGCATACGTAATTGTCATTGATATTGGTATACAGATACAGCTTTGACCTTCTCAAAATGACCGATATGAGACTGATTTCTTCTTCAGTCAGAGTTGTCGCCTTTCTTGAGCCACACGAGTCGAGTCGGAGAATTACGTCGATACTAAAATGAGTGTCCAGTCGGATAGCGATAAGCGGAAACAGATTTCCGTTAGGGGAATTGTAGCAGTTGAGAATGTAGCCGAAGTGAAAAAGGCCTTTAACCGGCACGTACATTACACTCTGGTGAAAGACAGGAATGTTGCAACGCCAAGGGACTACTACTTTGCCTTGGCCCATACTGTTCGGGACCACCTGGTTTCACGTTGGATTCGTACTCAGCAATATTACTATGAAAATAACCCTAAGGTATGTGCAAATTTTTTGAATTGTAATTTTCTTTTTTAATTTAATATTAACAAATAAATTAATATGTGATAAAATAATGTTCAAAATCAATCATAGAAGAGAAATATCTATGAATTAAATAAAAAAATAAGTATTGTGAAATAATTAAGTAATTTACCTTCATTTATTATTTTAATGTAATTATGAACGAGGGTACGTTTTTGAGTTCGCGGAATGTCGGGGTTCGAGAGAGGTGAGGTGTTACATTAGTACCGTAATGAGTTGAGTGATTCACTATTAGTATAAATAGTGAGTATTATGACCAGAGATCAGAATTATATAGAGTTATTTACGTGCTTACACTGATTTCTTACAGCGAAAGAATAAAGTGAATATGCCTCAAATCCCGAGATTAAATTTAATGAGCAGAAAAGTTCCCGTGATTTATCAAATAAAAAAGTTAATTACTTTAACATAATTTAAATCATTGCACCCGTGACATTACCAAACTTACAAGAACGACATCGGATGTCCGAAGTTGCTAAATTCCAATGCGCACATATGCGATTTTGCCACATTTGTACTTTGCACATATAGCTTGTGAGAGCAAAAGAAAACAAAAGCGGGAAATGCGGAGCACTCCCTGCTTAACGGAATGAACTCGATTTTGTCTCTTTCTACCGCATCCAAACTTTCCAACGTTCATAGACTCCTCTTTGACCCTGGCTTGTTTATTGGATTCCGTACTCTACTTAATATGACTATTTCGGCATACATTAACGGAGTTTGACTGGGCCTTACTGTATTGGATGATTGAATATTTGAAGTCATACAAATCATATAAATAATGATAAATCATTTAAATATGTTTAAAAAAAAATCATACCAACAAGAGATTGTTGCTGTCCGTCGTACCTAATTGGAAATTTTTTTATGAAGTGTATATATCATGTCTACGCATACTTCCTTATACAAGTACAATAGATAAAACAGAATTCACACTATTTTTCAATGACCTAAACATATTGTCTTAGACCAGTTGTTTTTTGACATATAATACAATGCTTGTGAGATCAACAACTCCTGGTGCACCTGTAGTTGTTGATACCTCCAGGTTTGAAGACACCTCGTCAGATGCTGTACATTTAGGAATAGAAGCTTTTTTATTAATATATAGGATAAGACGATACTTGTTACAGAATATATCATTTACCGTTACTGTTTTATTCAAAGAATCACTAATCACTTTTAACTTCTTTTTCAGTTTTTACAACTGTTTGATAACCAAAAATGTTACGAAGATATTTGTTACAGTTTTTTTCACTTGTCAGACATTATTACCTTATAAAAATAATAAGTTGGTTTAACAATTACTAATTTAAAAATCTTGAAACAAAAATCCAAGTCAAAAGCTTCCTTTTAGATTAGAACAATACCAATGTCCAAGACCGATACCAATGCATGATCAGCGATGTTAGTAAGTCATAAAATATAAGACAGCGTGACAAGAAGTGTACATTTGTTTATGTACAATTCCCACGCGAGCGATAAAAATTTCTGCGTGTTAATCATGTTTATACCTATAAGTTACAACGTGCGAAACACTTTTTATTTTTCTTTCAATGTGTTGCACCAACTTTTTTCTCGCAATTTTTATGAGTATAGAGCACATAAAGGAGCATAACATATTAGCTCGCGGAAAAAGTGTTTTCGCATATAGTTTGTATAAACTTGTAATAAAATATCTTTGGCTGTACTATTTGTATCTGGCAGGTTTTCATGACATTGAAAAGGTGACATTCCAAAAAAAGCAACAAATTAGGAAAATTTTATTTCCCACTATTTTTCATTTGTTTTTCTTTCTGTCAAAATGAGTGAACCGAATGAAGAAATTAGATACATATCAAAAAAGGCAAAAATGCAACGCAAGCGCCGAAAACGTTTATGAACCTAATGCAGTGTCAGTAAGAGTAGCACAAAGTTGGTTTAAGCGTTTTCAATCTGGGAATTTTAATGTCGAAGATGCACCTTGCTCTGGTCGCCCTGTTACGGATAAAAAAGACGCTATTTTTAAAAAAGTGGAGCAAGATCGGCACATCAGCAGTTACAACATGACTTAAAAAATGGGAATTGACCACAAAACAGTTTTGACCCATTTGAAAAAAGCTGGATACACAAAAAAGCTCGATATTTGGGTGCCACACGAGCTCACTGAAAGAAACCTAATGAACCGTGTACTCATTTGCGATCATTTAATGAGACGTAATGAAGCCGAACCGTTTTTGAAGGGATTGATAACTGGTGATAAAAAGTGGATCACGTATGACAAGTGCGAAACAGGTCATGGTCAAGGGTACCGACCTTACCGACCGACCAGGCCTCAGGTCAGGCCTCACAGACAGTGGCAAAACCTGGGTTAACTCGCAATAAGGTGATGCTGTGTCTATAGTGGGATTAGAAGGGCATTGTTCATTATGAGCTTTTACCGCTGGGCAGAACCATCGATTCGGATCTCTACTACCAACAACTGATGAGATTAAAGCAAGAAGTTGAGAGAACGCGGCCGGAGTTAATTAATAGAAAGGGTGTGGTCTTTCATCACGATAACGCTAGAATATATACATTTTTGTAATTTTAAGTCTCAATTGTCGAAGGTGTCGCAGTCGGCCGGAACACTCATGGCAACTGTTTTCTGGGATACTGAATGAATTCTGCTGATTTAATATAAGGACAAGAGTGTTAATATAACAGGAGAATACTATGCATCAATTCTGGAGTGCTTGAGGGAAGCCATCAAAGAGAAAAGACGAGGAAAATTGACAAAAGGCGTCTTGCTCTAACATGACAATGCGCCTGTTCACAACAGCCGTGTTGCCCTGGCTATTAGCTTCGAAATAATTAACCACCCACCGTATAGTTGAGACCTGGGCTCTCTGAAACAAACAATGAAACATGAAAAAAGAGCTTCGTGGCTAGAAATTTTTTAAGTGATAAGAAGTGAAGGACACATTTTTAACGTATTTCGAGGACAAAAATAAATCTTCTTTCCCTACACAAGGCTAGCTTCGAATTAATTAACCACCCACCATATAGTCGACACCTGGGCTCCCTGAAACAAACAATGAAATATGAAAAAAGAGCTTCGTGGCTTGAAATTTTTTAAGTGATGAAGAAGTGAAGGACACAGTTTCAGCGTATTTTAAGGAAAAAATAAATCTTTTTTTCGATGGTATGCATAAGCTTATTGAAAGATCTGAAAAATGTATTAGGCTTGCAGGTAAATATACCTATCGAAAAAGAAAAAATATTTACGAATTTTTGTTTACCCACCTTACCTCCCATTCCGCGAATTAAAAAACGCACCCTCGTATTAAAGTAAATGATATTGATTTACTTTAAAAAATGACAGAAAAAAAAATGTGTCTGATTACAAATTAAAAAAATCATAAGTTTTGTTAACTTTATCATGCTTTTGGGGAGCAAACCTTATTTTGCTGGTTATTATTTAAATATATATTTTCCATTTTAACGAATTAATTTTGTCCTTAGCGGGTTCATTACCTATCCTTGGAATATTACATGGGACGCTCCCTCCAAAATACCATGATCAATCTTGGTATTCAGGGTACAGTTGATGAAGCTCTGTATCAACTAGGCTTGGACATTGAGGAGTTGGAAGAGCTAGAGCAAGATGCCGGTCTTGGCAACGGAGGTCTTGGACGTTTGGCAGCTTGTTTCCTTGATTCCATGGCAACTTTACGTCTGGCTGCTTATGGCTATGGTTTGTATGAGAATCACATAATAATCATTTCTAATAATGATTCAATATTTGACATATGATGTGTTAAAGAACTTGAACTAACAGCACAACTATTGTATTGATGCCGATGCAGGATATTGAAACTGGAACATCATAACAGCAATTTGATACTTTTAAAAAAAATATAAGATTAGTATGGATTCCAACATTGCGACAACTATTTGGTGCAACAATAGAGAGCCGGCCTTTCTTTCATTGCAACAATAACGTTCCTACCTCAAGTCATGGCTGTTTGCATATATTTCTATTAATATTAAATACCTATGTATCATATAGTTATGTCCATCAGTTACCCTAGTATCTAAAACACAACGCTTACATTGCTTACTTTGGGCTAGGCTCATAAGTATAAGAAATGTTATTATTATTATTGATGGAGAATTATAAGAAAGTATTTAGTATGAAGTAAATTTTTTGTCTTTAATTACTAGAAGATTTCTACTACAATATCAACCGAAATAGTTAACATTATCTGCACAGGCATAAAGTGGCAAACATGGCAATTACAATTGTGTTGACTAAATAGGATACTTCGAGAAATTAAAATGGTAATATGGGAATAAAAAGTTTAAAAATTCATTTTGAAATCCAACTTAGAGGATTTTAATTAATTATTGATAATATTGTTTTTGTTTGAATATATTAATTTATAGCAAGTTTTTGAAGTGAAAATTTCTTGAGCGGCGTTGTGCACTTTTTGGGATGGGTAAAAAATGTTAAACTCGCGTCAGGACACGTGACCTGATCGAAAATTCGTAAGACGCAGGGAGTGTAGACCGCCGGCGCGGCGTAGGAGAGGAAGTAATATCCCTCTCTCTTTCTACCGCGCGGCGAAAATGTATGCCTGCTCCTGCTGTTTCGTTTAATCGGCATCGGGCGCTTACGCGAGTGTGCGTGTGTGTTTGTTGTCATGTTTGTGTACGATAGCGCAATAAATGAATATTGTATTTTACTATATAACTTATTCCCTAACCATTCCAAAATATAAAATAAAAATAAAAAATTTACAACTTTAATGTTCATGTTATCACTTCTGCCAGCACTCCCGGAGTGCAACCCGTTGTTTTTTTTTTATATTTAAACGATGTTAGATATACCTTTTATTAAGTTTCACTAAGCATTCGTCGGTATAATTCACTGAAATAAGGCAAACCGAACACGGCTCCGTGCACCGGGGCTGCAGATTTTAGCATTGTATGCAAACATGTCTTTTGTATAGAAAACACGACTTAACGTGTCGGCCCGCGGGAAGTGTTCCCGCAGATTGCAAATTCGTTCAATCGGCGCGAGGGCGTGAATCGTGCCGCTGGGTATATACACTGAAATCCGCAGTACCGCGAGAGTTTTTATGTAGGTACAAAGTGAAACGAGTTCTTGATTTCTTAATAGGAACTTATCATTGCTTGTTAATTACTAAGGCAAGGTAACAATTTATTAAATCGCATCATGAATTTACAAAAGTTTTTATCGTACTAGCTTCAGCCCGCGGTTTGTCTATTGGTAACTACTTGCTCGGGGGTCATCTTCATACGATCGGAGTGCCTTTCTAAACATTAATTGGCAAGATTACATAACTAGTTAATAAGTTACCTTGTCAAACCTATTTAATGCAGGTATAAGGTACGAGTATGGTATCTTCACACAGAAAATTAAAAATGGGGAACAACAGGAGGAACCCGATGACTGGCTGCGTTTCGGCAACCCTTGGGAAAAGGCACGTCCTGAGTATATGCATCCTGTAAACTTCTACGGCCGTGTGGTTGACACCCCACAGGGGAAGAAATGGATTGATACTCAGGTAAGTCTCAGTTCATCCTGCATATAACTCACACATCTGTATTAGTACTTGTACGCTCATCGCATTACGGTTCTTGCCTTATGTAACGGAGCCTTTAGACAGCGTAAATTGACAGCGCTGATTTGTAAAGAACCGCGCACACGGTACATGGGATCCGTGGCACGGGTTAAATTCGCTCAAATTAATATATTTCACAGCTCACGTGCCTGTGATGAAATGCCCAAGGAGTTTTCCCCCAGTGATATGTCAAGGGCAGGGGCGTGCATTGGTTTTCCAGCGCGGTAGGCACTGTAGATCTAACAAGTCGTAGTTGCGCTTATCATTTAAAAATTCCTAATATTTGGTAGGTAATATGGATATAAATTCACTTACCACTTTTTTTGCAGGTTTTTTCAGGCTTTTAGAAAAGCCGTTGTTGTTGTTATAAGTTTTTTGTCACTTCACATCATCACTCACGATTTACGAATACCGGGTATAAATAATTATACGAGTAATAATACACTGACTGAGGTAAATTGAGTAAAAAAAAAAAATGTTGTTGCAGTTTGTGTCGATTCGATCGAACCTTTTCGTATTACTTATGTATTATATTTCTAAATTTTATTTTATTTATAAACAAGATCAACTCATCTGTCTTTTTGTAAATAAATTTCTAGTACGTCATTTACTAATGCTTGTCGTATTGATCATGTTTCTTAGCAAGGTTTGTTAAATTATTAAAATCACCGTAACCAGTATCATTCCACACCGTCTTTGTTGTAGAAAACAAAAGACAGGGAAAGCAAAACAATAATTTCGAATGGCGGCAACCAGCTAGCCAAGTATAACTGTCGTAATATTTGGTATTGAAATGTCTGATATTTTTACCTTTCCGTTGAATAAGCTCGATATTTGGAGTTGGTCTAGTAAAAGAAACGATTTCTAATTTATCTATGAACGTAAATTGTCCGAAAGGATAGGTACGTAGTTTTTGTACACAAATCGAATCCTTACAATCGGCACACTGTAATTTCTCCATTATTAAATACCTTCGATATTAAATACCTTCGAATAACTTCGATACTTATTCTTAACAAAAAACACTCATCAACATCTTTTTTCTTTACACACAGTACACTACAAACACTCACACAGGAAATTAACAAAAAACAACAAAAAAATGCTATCTTAATAGATAATATTGTAATGATATTACTAATGTAATTAAATTATCGGTCGCGCGCGCGTGATAAAGCCAACTATAATACAAAAACACGAACTAAAGGAAGGAGGCACTTTTCGGCGGCATTGTTACATTTTTCATCACTGAAAAAAATAATGGGTTGGAATAATCAAAATTATGTTAGAGGGTATCAAGAAACTTGTTTATATACGAGCGCACAAAGCAACATGATTCTAGCAATAAGTTGTGCTTGATTAAGCGACGTGAACAAGCAATCTTATTGAAATCAAACAAGTATTTGTCAACTGCATCAAGTATGGTTATTATGGCTATCACAAAAGCTTTATGGATTTTACAAAGGCTTTATAATATTTATTACGCTTTAGTCGTCCCTATCATGTCATACATTTCATTTTATAAATTAATTTGTGCCATTTACAAAGCACTTGATAGTTTTTAATAAGTATATGATTGATTGGCTAATGTTTGGTAATGAATGCAAACAACTATTTATTAAAATTAACAATATTTTACATTTAAGTTAATATTTATCTTTTTTATAACAATCAAGTTATTTTTATAGAATTAACCAAGATCATATTCAATTCAGTTATTATACCTAATTATTGAGCTTTAGGTACTTCATGTGGATTAGGTACTGTAATATAGCTAGCTATAGATATGGTTGAGTAATTTTAATGTTCAAATAATTTGTATAAGACACTTTTTAAAGTCTTATCAGCTTATGACATTTGTTTATTTGGACATTTCTATTGCTCAACAAATCTAGCGCTTTCAATACTTAAAAACAAACTATGACTGTCATAATAATTTATTTAATAAATATATTTTAAACATAACACTTACACTACACTTTAAACATGTATTTGTCTTATAGCTACTAATTAGCCCAGCAAACATCTCGAATAATTTATCAGTAGGTACCATGACGTTAGTTGAGCAGAAAATAAATGTCTTTTTATTCTGTTGGATAAGGTTTCTTTTGCAATTAAACAAATTGGTACAACTTCAATAAATTCATGTTGTTTACCGGATTCTGTAATTCACATTTAAAAATAAACACTGCAATATATCTATTATTCTTAAGTAAGCTAGGTACTAATATAAATCTATAAGTGGTGCCATCAAAATGTTTATATGATTGCTATTTTTACAACACAAACTTAACACTATTAATTATATTAATCCTATTTAGTCTCGTGACTAATGCAACAATCAACAATACAAAAAAAACGAAGTCTGATTTCAAATTAATAATTACAAAAATATCTCTTATTATAAAAAAGCTACCAATTGATTTAAGGTGATGGTATAGGGGAGTAGTGTGTAGAGCTTGTTGAAGAAGACTTGCCGGGCAATGCAACAATACTTGGGATGATTAATTCTGGTAAACTCAATACAGCTGCAAGCTTTTTCTCTTTTCTATCTAAATCTGAAATTAAAAAATATTTTTATTTTCACTTATAAAACACAAGCACCAACATTAATTATCCTTATGATATTGACATTCTGTATGATGATTTTTCATATTTTAAGAATTCTTATAATGTAATTATTGTACATAAAAGAGTCAAAACTCACCATCTCCTAAATGAATGATGTCATTGTGATAATAATTTTAGATTTTTTCTTTCTCAAAAGTTCAGTTAATTTGTTTTTACACTGGGAATATACAAATATATTTGTTCATGTATTTTGAATGTAGATTATTGAAGTTGTCTACAAGCTGAAACAAAAGAATAGTAAATGTACACAGTATGCAAGTACATATCATTTGAAATAACCATATATCAAAATTCATTTTAATTAATGTAATCTAGTGTAAATAGTATAATATATTTATGGTTGTTGGAGTTGAAGGAGGAAATGTAAGCTAGTTCAAACATTTTACTAGAAATAAAAGAGAAAAAGCAATTGAGTGATGAGTACTAAAAAAGTATTAAAATCGGACCAGTTCAGCAAAAGCTTTCATGTGTCGAAATAATCGAAAGAATACATAATAAATAAGGGAATTCCCTTTATGTTCAATTGATCATAAGATACACTTATGTTACTAGTTTAGGTAAAACACACTTTTAAGACAAATAATCATTGAACATAAAGCATCAATCTTATATACCTACTACTTATTTATTTCATTTCAATGGTTTCATAATTATATAATAATTCTTAATATGTTGTTAGTTTATAAGGAATATCTTTATATGCCATATTGTTTGCTAAACATGTTTGGCTAGTTATATTATTTAAATGACTATTACACATTCTATGTTTAAAAACAAAAAATATATCATAATAGATACTCACCAATTTATATCCATGAGGTTTTCATAAGGCAGAATAGTCCAAACTATTGTTCAACTGAATATTCCGCCAAATATTTAAATCGTTTCGTTAAACAGCAAGAACAGCATTTAAGCCATACAAAGTTTCTTCTTTTTATCACTAGTATTTCGCATAATAATACTGAATAAAGGTTGGTCTGGATTTTTCTGCCACTTGAATGGTCTCTGCAGCTTAATTGCCTTCAGTTAATACTTTACTATCCTGCAATAAGATAGGCCTTACAATCTTGGATCCTTGATAGGTTAAAAACATTGATGATGAAAGAGCTTAGCATGTAAGTAATTACGCTTAGAGAAAAATCTGCTGAAATATTCAAATTACCGATGGTAGCATTACATGGTAATATCTGCTTGCTACACTTTCCAGGATCTTAAAAAAGGTCTCTTGGTCCTGGTTGAGGAATAAGAAATAGGAATGCTTGAATGTTTATTCCATTTAGTGCAAAATTATATTATTAGATTTTCTTACCTACTTCTGATTTATATGGTACAAAACACTTAAGAAATCGACAATTGCAGATTAATAGAGATATGATTTAGTGCGTATAAAAATATAGGTAGGTACTTACTAACGACGACAGCTCGAAATTCCGGGAGACCCCAAGCCTGGGGAAGATCTAGCACGTCATCCACGATAAAAAAGCAGTAAACACAGTCCACAAACCTTCGAAAACGACATCAAACACATTAACAGAACAATTATCTCTAATAAATTAGTATAGGTAGTTAGATTTCGGCTCCGCATATGAGCGAACGACTTCTGAATGAAGTGAAAAATAACGGTCTTGATTAGCGGTCATTTTTTTCAGTAGGTATACGTCTCAAGTCATAGTCATAAGTGATGACATCGCCATAAAGTCGAAACTTGTTCAACTTATCCGCTCTCGTGCGGTAGCGTATCCATCTCATCTATTGCGTATAGAACCGAGTGAGACAGATATAGGATCGGGGGTCGTCGGTTTATCTCGCTCGGCAGGTAAGCTTGCTTACCTAGGAAACTAAAATACTTTTAAATTGCGTAGCTCATGTTTTAGAACGTTACACGGACAAAGAGCGCACTTTATATTGCGGCCGTATAATATTGACCAATACTTTTATTAATTATGTTGTATGAAACGCTGCTCGCTTCGAATAGGCAATCTTTAGACTGCCTACCGTTACTGTACGTAGTAAAGAAAAACTTACCGGGCGGGTGCTCAATAGAAGTTTGGTTGAGTATAGAATTACGGAACCAATTAAACTAAATTAACTTTAATACTAGTAGTATATTATTTAGGTTCTTAATGAGGTAGGCACTGCCTAATTGCCTATATGGTATGCACGCCCCTGGTCAAGGGGGTATAAACAGCCCTTAAATGCTTCAGGTATAAGTAGTATAGATCTACTCGTTCAAAAACTATTTCTCAATGTCAAACAATAATGGACCGTGGGTATGCGAACGTAATTGCAGAGAGAGAGAGAGAGCTAGTGAGATTGTGGACAGAAATATTGACTTCCGCTTGTTTGTTGACTGACCAAATCCACTGATTCAAAGCCTATCCTTTTTCCGTCGGACAGAACACTGACTCCTGCTATTGGTTCAAAAACTCGCTTGCACCCTCCAACTTCATGGATGCAGTGATGTAAACCTTCTTTTTTGAACGGGAATGATTTAGCCACCACGTTTCGCTATTACCGTCTCCCTGGTCACTGACCTATACAAGTTATTCCTGAAACATGTAAAAGCTGTTTTTACCCCCTTGACATATCACTGGGGGGACTCCTTAGGCATCACACATCATCATCACAAGCACGTGAACTGTGAATTATAACAATTTGAGCGAATTTGACCGGTGCCACGAATCCCATGTATCGTGTGGCGTGGTCCCTTGCAGTTTAAATATCTCCTATCATGTAAATACTAAATAAAAATGTAAACGAACTACTTATAGGTTGAGTAACATGATCTACAAAATTCGTTGTAAGTTTGCGGGTTGGTAACAATCTGTATACAAGCAGACCTGTTCAGTCTGAGTAGTATATCAGACAGGCAGGCCGGAACATTAAGGTCGAAAAAAAGATGTTGGTCCCGCGTATCGTGAGGTATATACGAATCATAGAGTATTATTGTATATACTTAATAAGAGGCTTAAATTGATATTCAACATAGAGAAAACATTCATAATCTTTTAATTTTCATATCTCTATTCTTTACATGGAATTTATATAATCGTTAGACGCGCAAAATTAAAATTATAATATTTAAGTTAATCAATTGCACGTTAGATGAAACGCCATTTTTTTATATTTAGAAATTCATCACTTAAATAGTCAACATACCTTTTGGCACAAATATTATATTTTTAACAATGAAGTCCTATCTTAAATTGCACTCAAATTTCTACTAAAAAAGTACTGGAACGCGTTCCAGTTCTGAAAAAAGGTAAGGGAACATCGTTCCACCTCGTTCCCCTCCCAATACACCACTGCCTACGGGGCATTCCGGAACAATGTTATGTAGGTGATCAACAACAGCGTAATCGTAGATTAAATCTACAAAATACCATCTACGATCTGATAAGACTTGGCACTTATAGAGTACGTTAGATATCGTCCCATACTATTTTTTTGGAAATTTTTATTTTCGTAAATCATAACATTTACAATAAAAAATTGCCCTGACAATATCTCATAACCTGAAATAGGACAATTGATGGTATAAAGAAAACAATTGCATGTTACAAAAAGTCCTCTGTCCGCAAAGCCGAAATTCCTCATATTATATTAACCGACCGCACAATTGTGGTAGTGATAAACCAATTTTTACTAGTTGATAAGATTCAAAAGGTAACTGTTTATAAATTACCCCTTTTGATGGGAGTTGATAATATACCTACAGAAGTTCTAACCCCAAAAACTGGAATTCTCCAAAAAATAAGATATGGCACGAAAATTCGAAAGGGGGATGGTTTCATTAATAGATATATATTCTTAGAGAAAATATGTCTCTGAGATAACTCATTAGATAGATACGTAGTGAATTAATGTCCTCAAATGACCTCAGATAGTATATCATTTTTGTGTTTGTTAAGTTATGTAAACGCAAAGATGATTCATGCAAAAATTAATGACAATAATAGAAAGATAACTTGTTTTTCTTGTCGTTAGGTGGCTCACAAGTAAAATACCGTGTATAGATAAATGCCTGTTTATCGTTATTCAGAAGTAGATTGGTGACGGTTAGTAGATTAACATGCCTTGTGCATGCTTTTTTCGTAAAACTCAATCCAATTTCTTGTTGTTTGGATCACTTCTACCATATAGCAAATGCATATCCAAAACTAACTTCTTCCTAGTAAATATCATAAGAATTTGTAGGTAGTGGTACTGAAAACATGAAGAGACTGGGCTGGCGTCAGCTTAAAAAATACTTAGAAAAATAAATTCCGCCGGCTCTGTCAAGGTCTCGGTAGCTCAATTGAAAGAGTACTCGTCTGGTTAGCGAGGCGATGTGGCTTCGAGTCCCGCTTGAGACCTTGATTTTATTCTTGTTATACTTACTAACGGATAATACATAGTAGCTGTAGTCTGCGACTTCGCCCGCACGTCTTTTTTTTACTTTTTTGTTCCAATATTTTAAACTTGTATTAGCTTTGATAAGAAACCTGGTTAGCAATAGACATCACGAAATGTTCCCAAGGATTACCAGATATATGGACAACAACACGTCAGTCAACCTACCACAAACTGTCATTTTTCTCAATTGATACGACGACGTAGTAAATAACGAATGAATTGTTTGAGAGACACGTGAACAGGCGAGTAAGCGAAACTAACATGCTTTAGTGTTTATTTAGACTCTCACACAACACACACAATTCATAGTTTTAATTTTGAACAGCTATAGAATTTATTTGAAAGATATCTTCAGAGCGTTTTAGGAAGCGACTTCAGCGTGTGATTTTAACATGCGATTGGGATATTCTGCAACAGTTTAAGAATTAATTCCTTACGATCATTTTATTTTTATTATAATATTATAATTATTTGGACGGCTAAGTTAATGAACGTACTTGTTCGGGGACTGTGTTTGAAAGCACTTTTATACTGTGACACCTGTACCTATATACCTATTTAGAAAAAAAAATCTCTCTGTCTCAGTCAGATAATTCTCGCTTTGATATGACTATTCAGATTATTCTTTATTTAGTTTTTTACAGATATAAAGGCTATTTTTTACAGATACGTGTCCAGTCTAAAGATATTTTTGTAGAAACTATCTAAATTTTATAATAAAATCAATCGACCAACCTATAAAATGTATATGGAGATGTAATTAAGAAAACATACACTCGATTGAAATATTCAAAAAATCATACAGAAAAAACTGCATATTGTGACGACCAATGACGGAACCCTAAACAGCGCGCGGCCCAACACTCTAAAAATTCATAAAATTAAAAATTATCAAATGAAAATAAAATAATGTGTCTTAAATTTAAAATATTATTATTTGTTACTAGGTCGTGTTCGCTATGCCGTACGACAATCCCATCCCTGGATACAACAACAATGTAGTCAATACCTTGCGTCTTTGGTCGGCGAAGAGCCCTATTGATTTCAACCTTAAGTTCTGTAAGTAACTATAAATATCACAGTTGAAATGGAATTCAAAAACGTACTTAGGTACTATGCTATTGACTTTTATCTTTCATACGGAACATTGGCTTTGAATATATTCGCTGTTATAGCTGCCACATATGTGATATAGTCAATAATACTAGTATAAAATAAAGCCGAAATTTTCTTTTACAGTCAACTCAGGTGATTACATTCAGGCTGTACTTGATCGTAACATTGCCGAAAACATTTCAAGAGTGCTTTACCCTAACGATAACTTCTTTGAGGGTAAGGAATTGCGTCTGCGTCAGGAGTACTTCATGTGTGCCGCTTCTCTTCAAGATATCATTAGAAGATTCAAGGCCTCCAAATTCGGTAGCCGCGATGCCGATAGGATTTCTTTTGAAACTCTTCCGGAAAAAGTCGCCATTCAACTCAATGACACCCATCCTGCTCTTGCTATTCCAGAATTATTGAGGGTTCTTATTGACATCGAAAACATACCTTATGATGAAGCCTGGCAGTTGGTAGTGAAATGTTGCGCTTACACCAACCATACAGTCTTACCTGAAGCTTTGGAGAGATGGCCTTGTACCATGTTGGAAAATGTACTGCCAAGACATATGCAGTTGATTTACGATATCAACTTCTTGCATGTACAAGAGGTTAAAAAACGCTGGCCTAATGACATGGATCGCATGCGCCGTATGTCCCTGATTGAAGAAGAAGGAGAGAAGCGGGTGAACATGGCCAATCTGTGTGTTGTTGGTGCTCATGCTGTCAATGGTGTGGCCGCTATTCATTCTGATATCCTTAAAGCCACCGTCTTCCGTGATTTCTACGAAATGTGGCCAGAAAAGTTCCAAAATAAGACAAATGGCATAACCCCACGCCGTTGGCTATTGCTTTGCAACCCAGGCTTATCGGACTTGATTTGTGATAAAATTGGTGAGGAGTGGATGGTGCATTTAGATAAGTTGCAGGGACTAAAACGCTGGGCTAAGGATACTGCCTTCCAGCGTGCCGTAATGAAGGTAAAACAGGAAAACAAACTGCGTTTGGCTTCTCTTCTTGAGCGTGACACCGGAGTAAAGATCAACCCAGCTTCGATGTTCGACGTTCAAGTGAAGCGTATTCACGAATACAAACGTCAGTTACTGAATGTCCTTCATGCCATCACTTTATACAACAGAATCAAACGTGATCCCACAGCGCCGATCACTCCTAGAACGGTTATGATCGGTGGAAAGGCTGCGCCGGGATATTATATTGCTAAGCAAATTATTGCTTTGGCATGTGCTGTCGGTAATACTGTGAGTGTTTATAGTATTTCGATAAGACTAAGTACACCGGAATTGTACTTTTCATGGTAATACGTAAATATATTTTTATTTTCTTTGTAGGTTAATAATGATCCCGACGTTGGCGATAAATTGAAGTTGATCTTTTTGGAGAACTATCGCGTTACTTTAGCAGAGCGAATCATACCTGCTGCTGACCTCAGTGAACAGGTAATTCTTGTAAATTTAGTTGCTTTTTAAGTTTTGTTTTTATATCAACGGTTTTGATCAATGACTTATGACTTGTTTTACAGATTTCTACCGCAGGTACCGAGGCTTCCGGTACTGGAAATATGAAATTCATGTTGAATGGAGCCTTGACTATTGGAACAATGGACGGCGCTAATGTTGAAATGGCTGAGGAAGCCGGTGAAAATAATATGTTCATTTTTGGCATGAGGGTTAACGACGTGGAGGAACTGCAACGTCGCGGGTAAGTCGATATATTTATTGGTTTATATTTGTTTTCTTTTATCTTCGTTTTTTGGATGTTCATCTAAACGATATCTCCGACTATACGATATTCCAGTTCAGTGCAATGACTGACTTGACTTTTTTAATAGGTTAAAAAATAAAAAATGTTGACGAACATGTAAATGAAACTTTATATTTCATTTTGCCGTTATAATTGAATGGGACTTTTTTAAACTATTTTTTTATGTTTTGGTTTTAAATGCCTTTTTTCTAATTCGGCTCAATTAATCTTTTTTATTTATTATACGATACCCAGAGGGTTAAAGATTAATTTATGAATAAGTAATCTTACTGACCTGTAACTTTCACTTTTTATTTTTTATCAGAATTTATATTTGCATATTCCTGAGAAAAGATTACACGTCAAATTTCCAAAGGTTCTCAATATTAAATACTTTATTGCTTAGGTTTACCATAATGCAAAAAAATTGTTGGAAAAAATGGTTTACGGATCATTATGGAACTAGGAGCAGTTTTTCAAAGTAACGTTAAATGTTAACTTTCCTTTTATATTTCAGATCTTAAATAAGGTAGGTAAACTTTCCACTCATAGATAGATTATCGTGGCAGGGCCGTGGGCATAAAGAATAATGGGGCCCCTATGACTTTGACAGAATACTTTTTTATTACTAGAATAGACGATGAAAGTATATAAACAAGGTTTCAGATATTTTTATTAACAGTCAATAGATGAATAGATAAATATTTAGTTTAAATGGGGCGATTCTCACATATTTAAAATTATCTAAGCATGCTGAAATTCGATAGCCTTATTTTGCGCGAGAGTAAAGTAGCTTCGCATATGCAAAAGCTCATAAGCAAGTCGATAATATAGTCCCTGATTGAGGTTCGATTTACTCTAATTAAATAAGTTTTTCAGTAGTAAATGTCGGTGTTGGTTTAGTTATCTGGCAGGAACTAGGCCCCTGGGCATTTGCCCAGAGTTCCCAGTGGGAAAGAGGGGTCTCTATCGTAGATTACATTTATTATTTTTTATTTTGCATGTGCAAAGAAAAACGCCATCTAAAAATAATTAAGATTAAATGTTGATATTTATATTAAAACTTATAATTAGATTATCGATACTTGGTTTTTGAATTTTAGAGTCAGAAATCTTAATATAATTTCATTCTTGAGCTTGACTGAAAGATCACTCTAATAAATAACAATAAACTAGTGATATGTGCATAATAAAAATTCTATAATGTCGTCAGCTATAACGCCTATGAGTATTACGAGCGCAACCCGGAACTACGGCAGTGCGTGGAGCAAATCCGTAGCGGTTTCTTCTCACCCGATGAACCGGGTCGCTTCGCTCACTTAGCGGAAGTCTTGCTACAGCACGACCGATTCTTACATCTCGCCGACTTCGATGCCTACATCGAAGCGCAGCAGAAGGTCTCCGACGTCTACCAGGTAGGGTTTTATTTTATTTGCAAGTCCATCGAAGTTTCAATAAATTAAATGAGATTGCTATGTTTTTTTATAATATTGAATCTAAGTTTATGTTAAGTACGCCAATCATTAACACTCTGCGTTATTATCATCATCAATCATTAACAATCATTAAATCTCTCGTTGTGTATTATTTCTCGGTTCAACTAAGTCAGTCCGACAACGGGCGGATTTGACTTATTGGCAACACAAATAGAAGCGCCCAATTAAGTGGATACTTTGTCGCGAAACGTGATTGTGAATGTGACTTATTAGTCACATTCACAATCACGACTTTAGGTTTTGATTAAACAGTTTTAGTAAAGAACTGATATTTAGGCGTTTACCACAGCGCTCACCACGCACTGCAAATACTACTACTTATCTATTGTCGAGTGCTTAGACTGACTGGATTTAAGAATCATCTAATAATGATTATTGGGTTAGACTGGCAACAATACCATCTAATAAGTGTAAATCGTATTTTCTTGTATTAATTTAAAGCTTTGATGTTTGTAAACTGTGACGTCATAGGCTAGTATTATTTCTTATGAAATGATTCCAGACGACATGCAACGCTTCAAAGTTATCGCCATATGTATTTTTTTATCTATTGACATAATTATTTCCTATTTTAATATGGATGGCAAAAGGTTGTAAAAAATGTCTACTAAAAATGTTTTTCTTTTTCAGGATCAAGCGAAGTGGGCTGAAATGGTAATCGAAAATATTGCGTCGTCCGGAAAATTCTCTTCCGATCGCACCATCGCTGAGTACGCCCGTGAAATCTGGGGAGTGGAGCCTTCTTGGGAGAAGCTACCTGCACCCCATGAAACTGCCTAGACAGTACAGGAAGGCTTGAATACCCCGGGTAAAAAAATATAAAAAAGATTTGTATAAATTTACGCTAAACGCAGTCAGCGTATTAAATTTAAGGAATTACAAAAGAAAGAATGTTTTAGTACACGTTTATTTGATCCATCTGTAACTAATAAACTATTAAATAATATCTAAGAAGCTGAATTTCGCCCAGCTCTATTCCTTGTATCATCACAAAACTTGGCGTACATATGTAGTTAATATGATAATACGATGATATGGTACTACCAAACTGATCTGAGGATGGAGCTCGAAGGTGTAAAGTAACATTCTGGGATGCTGACTAAGAAACCCGTCGAGTTTAGGCTTATTAGACTCATCGTTACAAGACTTGTTAACTTTTCCACTTTTTATTGCAATTATGTACAAATATAAGCGTATTTTTATTGTTTTTTAAACTGTTATTTAATTAATATCTTGGTTGTCATGTACCCTTGTCAACACTTCATTGTCGACAGCTTCTTAATTATTTAATATTGTTGATTTTAAATGTAATCACGTATTGTTGTTAAAGTCGTTTTGAAAATTCGATGTATCTGTTTTTTTACCTTTGTCCCATAATTTATTCAGTATAATCATCCTTCTCAAATAAACAGTTAGTGATATATAAAAAATTTCGACATGACTCTTGGAAAAGATCGACAAATTATTTCAGTATTCGGTAAAATTAATTCGAAGCCGTGTTTTTAAGAAATGATCTTTCAAGTTGCTGATACAGTTACATAAAATTTCTTCTTCATGTTTGCACTAACGAAGTTTGTATATTAAGTCACTAAGCACTATTTAGCCCTATGACAGTGGTCCTATGATAAATATAGATAATTCTGTTGACGTTGTAAACAATGCTACATTAGATCTAGAATATAATGTTATTGAATGAGTAACACTGATTTGCCCTTTGAAATTATTTTATGTATGTTATGTTTTGAAAATAACCTTATAAATTTTACTTTTACTTATTATGCAACAAAATTTGTTCTTGTTATATATTTGCAATAAAGGAAAGCTCTTTATTATTGCTTCAACGAAGGAAGTAAAAGATATCTATAAATATATATTTATAAGAAAGATATATTTATAAACAATACCAAATCCAATCAACATTCAAAACACTGACACTATTTGCTGATACTATTATGATTGAAAGTCATGTCCACTTAATATATGTTGGAAATAATATATATTGATATAAGTTATTTATATAAACATATGTTTAATTTATCTATTTAATTTTAGTATCTTTTCATATTTACAGGTAATTTAGGTGCTTCAATATCCTTCATGGATTTTTGTATTGTTACGTTGTTAAGCTTGGATTTTTGTATAAGCTATTAGATTGTTATTGTAAGTGTAGTATAACTAACATCTTTGTCTTAGATGGTAACCGATACAAATTTAAGTCTACGGATATTCAGTGTAGTATCTAAATATTTTTTTTAATTCTAATATCAGTATATTTAAATAAAAAAAAAATATTAAGATTAAATGTAAATTTCGTCGCAATACTTTATCTACTACATCTACATCAATTTAATAGTGATTTCTAAAATAATAATAAATAAATTCAGTAGTACTTAGGATATGTCTTATGATTTTTTATAATATTTAAACAACTTAATTTTTAGAAAGCGGTTTGTATTCTATTATAATTTATACATATAGAAAGTAAAGAAGAAAATGGTGACGAAAACCATGCTTGAGTATTATGATCACGTCTACAGGATCATACGATGTAAATGCAAGCAAGCATTTATTAAAATGTGCAAAAAATATAAGATAATTCTGTTAAAATGGTACCATAACCGTTCCGTCAGTGTTCGTTCAAATATAACATACAAAAAAACTATATTCAACCTTTTTGAGGCTTTTATCAAAGCTTTCTTTAGATAGATAGGTCTTTTTAGAAAATCTAGGACTTTTGGAATCGTATTGTAGTTTCGTGTGCATAACGTAATTGCATTCTAAATGAAAGCAATTCCTTATTAGAAATAGTTCTTTTAGTGTCAACTTTTGCGCAATATGTAACGAATATTATCTCAATTGACTAGTAGGTTTTTATATTTTTTCAAGTAAATAAAATGTCCACCTGTTAACTGTCAATGGCATTCTTCTTAATATTATTTTGAAGGTATTGGTTACCTACACACTTTAAAATATTTGTAAACTTGTTATTTATTTTTCTATTTAACATTTAAATAAACGTTGTAATCATATTGTGAGAATTTCAATAATTATCCTTTATTTGTGACCGGTTTAATATATGCATAAGTGGTCTGTTGACAAAAGTAAAACAATTAGACTTGATATGACATAAGCAAGGTGTAAAGTAAAATAGTCCAAGTATAATCATTGTATCTATACTATTATAAAATTGTAAAAAAGCCTAAAAAGATACTCCTGAAAAATCAATTGAGACACTGGGGTGTAAACAACACAAAAAAGATTTGTTTAATTATTCAAAGTTTATCTTTCTATCTACCGAGGTGTATCCCGATCAAAGACCATCTCAAGCTGCTCAGCATGTCATTGTCACCAACTCTCAATTTTGGCTTTTTCTTTGAGAGTAAAGCTCATTTTAGCCTCAATAAAACTTGGCATTCTGACGAAGATGAGAAGGTACTTCACGCCGCAACAGTTGCTCAATCTTTACCAAACGCTAGTCCGATTAAGTATGGAGTATGTACTGTTTTCATCTTAAGGACGGTTCCGCCCAATACCTCATACTCATACGCCCAATAACTTAACGGCAATGTCAATCTTTTTAATAATAAGCTGAAAATCTTTGAACATAGATGGAAGGTAGCTAGCCTATTCGTTTCTTATAGGATACAATTCGGATAGTGTGCGGCAGAAATGCACAGCCCTGTTCCGCCGTACCCATTCTTTTTATTGGACAACCAGACAACAGTATATGGTTGATATTCCAAGGAGTCGCACTAAGCGTTTTGATTTGACTGGCCGAATACTGGTTCACACTAGCAATTCCCTATGAAATTTGATTGGAAAGATTTTTAAGGATCCTCAAAAGACCGACCAAACCATTTTTCGAATAATTTATTATGAATAGTCATAATTGAAATGGTATATCCCTGAATTAAATAAAATTTATCTACAACAATGATTTATTTTATAGCTTTACGAAGTTTGATTAATGTTACGTACAGGGTTGGGTATGTATGTAATTTTAATCTGTAAATTGTACGTGAAACCCAAAACACGTAACGATTTTTGTGTGTGTTAACTTAGCAGATCATTGCCCAGTAGAGCAAAATTAAATGTGAGTTCTTTTCACATGCAGCTGAGTTCTATATTTTCCGGTACTTTTTAGAAATAGTTCTGGCGTTTTTACCTCGAAAAATGTCAATTAACGAAATGACCTGCTAACTTCCCGTAACAGATCAATTTGCAGCAGATCGAAAACAGATAATTTTTATCGATACAAACAAGTCTCAGGGCTAGAACTATTTCGCTTTTAACATATTCTTAAGAGTAACTGCAATGTATAACTCGATTGGAGTCCAGAACTCACGTTCGAGTGCCAGCAGATTATGTGAAAACGTTTAAAGAGTCGAAAAATATAATTTTCGTCGGTTCAAACAATCGGCGATTGCTACAACTCTTTCGTTTTTCAGCGATCCGTAGCAGAACTGCAATCAACAATTCGATTAGTGTCCAGTACTCACGTCCCAGTACCAGAAGATCATGATAGAGCATTTAAAAAGTCGAAATATATAATTTTCGTCGGTTCAAACAATCGACGATAGCTAGAACTCTTTCATTTTTCACCGATTTATTGTAGAACTGCAATCTAGAACTCGATTCGAGTCCAGAACTCACGTTTCAGTACCAGCATATCATGTAAGAGTGTTTAAAAACTCGAAAAATATAATTTTCGTCGGCCCAAACAATCGTCGAAGGCTACAACTCTTTCATTTTTCACCGATTTGTTGTAGAACTGCAATGTAGAACTCGATTCGAGTCTAGAACTCACGTTCCTGTACCAGCAGATCATGTAAGAGTGTTTAAAAACTCGAAAAATATAACTTTCGTCGGCCCAAACAATCGTCGAAGGCTACAACTCTTTCAATTTTTACCGATTTGTTGTAGAACTGCAATGTAGAACTCGATTCGAGTCCAGAACTCACGTTTCAGTACCAGCATATCATGTAAGAGTAATAAAAACTCGAAAAATATAACTTTCGTCGGCCCAAACAATCGTCGAAGGCTACAACTCTTACATTTTTCACCGATTTGCTGTAGAACTGCAATGTAGAACTCAAAAGGAGTCTGGAACTTACGTTCCAGTACTAGCAGATCATGATAGAGCGTTTAAAAACTCGAAAAATATTATTCTCGTAAGTTCAAACAATCGTCTTGGGTTAGAACTCTTTAATTTTTCACCGATCCGTGGTAGAAATGCAATCTGGAACTCGATTCGAGTCCGGAACTCATGTTTCAGTACCAGCAGATCATGTCAGAGCGTTAAAAAAGACGAAAATTATATTTTTTTTCGGTTCAAACAGTGGTCGAAGGCTAGAACTCTTTCATTTTTCACCGATACATAGCAGAACTGATATCTACAATTTGATTAGAGTCCAGAACTCACATCCCAGTACCAGCAGATGAGAACGTTTAGAAATTCGAAAGTTATAACTTTCGTCATTTCAAACAACCATCGAAGGCTAGAACTCTTTCATTTTTCACCGATACGTGGCAGAACTGCAATCAACAATTCGATTCGAGTCCAGAACTCACGTTCCAGTGCCAGCAGACCATGTGAAAACTTTTAAAAAGTCTAAAATATAATTTTTGTTGGTTCAAACAATCGTCAAAGGCAAGAATCCTTTCATTTTTCACCGATCCATGGTAGAACTGCAATCTAGAACTCAAAAGGGGTCTAGAACCCACGTTCCAGTACCAGCAGATCATGATAGAGCGTTTAAAAGGTCGAAAAATATAATTTTCGTCGGTTCAAACAACCGTCAAAGGCTCGAACTCTTTCGTTTTTCACAGATCCGTGGTAGAACTGCGATCTACAATTTGATTCGAGTCCAGAACTCACGTCCCAGTACCAGCAGATCATGATAGAGTGTTTAAAAACTCGAAAAATATAATTTTCGTCGGCCTAAAACAATCGTCGAAGGCTACAACTCTTTCCTTTATCACCGATTCGTAGCAGAACTGCAATCTAGAACTCAATTGGTGTCCAAAAGGCACGTTCCAGTACCAGCAGATCATGATATAGCGTTTTGAAAGTCAAAAAATATAATTTTCGCCGGTCCAAACAATCGTCGAGGGCTAGAACTCTTTCGTTTTTCACTGATCCGTGGTAGAAATGCAATCTAGAACTCGAAAGGAGTCTAGAACTCACGTTCCAGTACCAGCAGATCATGATAGAGCGTTTAAAAAATCGAAAAATATAATTTTCGTCGGTCCAAACAATCGTCGAGGGCTAGATCTCTTTCGTTTTTCATGGATCCGTAGCAGAACTGCAATCTAGAACTAATTGGTGTAATGATATTTTTCGAGTTTATTTTTCGACTTTTTAAACGTTTTCACATGATCTGCTGCACTTGAATGTGAGTTTTGGACTCCAATCGAGTTATACATTGCAGTTCTTATTGGAATATGTTAAAAACGAAATAGTTCTAGCCCTGATACTTGTTTGAACTGATAAAAATTACCTGTTTTCGATCCGCTGCAAATTGATCTGACCGACTAAATATCAGAAACTATGTCAATGAAAATATCTGCGAGAAAAATCACGAAGATGTACAAGGTGTTACAAGAATAACCATAAAGCGGAAACGAGGTTAAATGGTCTCTTATAAAGAGTCAATTCACAATATATAAAACCGTAGTATCGCAATATGACTTACCCCCAAAATTAGTAAAAAAATATATTTATGATTTATGTGCCAACCCTATTTCCATATAATTAAAGAGTAAATAACACAGAATGTTGATGTACATATTTACCTAATATCCGCGGAACGACATAGAGTCAATTACAAAATGTACAGAAGCCACTCAGATCGATATTACAAGTCAAAGAAAATTTTAAAAGACCTGACAGTGGACCGATGAAAGGACCCGGTGGAATGTAGATCTTGACATGTTGAAAAAGCATTGGTACGAAGGTAGCCGTCGCTGTTCAATGAGGGGGTCTACCATCAATAAAGCAGTGCCGATACAGTTCGCGAGCACGATTTAAGTTGCAATCTTCATGGCCTACGCATAACATCATATCGTAATTAGAAAAGATAGCCATTTTTTCACTTTGCAAATAATGTTGGTTAAAACACGAAATAATTGTAAGATATTGATTATGATTTGAAACTGACAACATAACGTTTTTTTTTTCGACTTGACGTTTTTCAAAGCGACCAATTCCTCTTTTTAAGGTTGCCAGCCTTTTAGAATGAAAAACTTAAAATCCGTTAAAAAGCACACTCTGTTAATTAATCTATTATAACTTAAGTTCTATGCAGTAACAGATTATTAGGGTTGACAATATTTTTCGCTTTGATAATGTCACATTTTTACGGGGTTTTTCGTAACACGTTGTATTTAATCAGTCACCAACGGAATAAATTAAGTGATGTGATTCTTTAATGATTAAGCGTTAATTATAATGTTCTCAAATAGTAATAAGAACGTTTATGTGGACTTGTAACAGCCACTATTGAGGCGTTAACAATAACAGTATAGAGACAGTCCGTCTCTAGAAGTGGAAAAATTTACACTTCTTGCTGAAAAAAGCACAAAATTTTCTCCTTTACAAAACTTCTGAATTAATAAGAATCTACATGTACTTTCTCTAGAAATTATTTGATTCAGAGAGAAAGGGCATTTAAAGGTCTACATTTACTCTATTATACAGCAAATGGCATATTCGCCTGTATTTAACTGGCCTTATTCACAAAAAAAGGCTTGTTAATATCCAATTACTGAATAAAGGCAAATAAAGGTATACCAAATAAACACCCTGTAACGTTTTAAGCGTAGTGAATATATAGGTACCATTATTTAGTTCTTATTCAGAATATAGCTTTTAAAGATTGCTGTGATATTCAGCTTTAGGATCACCAGTGAATAATAATAACAGGTTTAATACGCTGAAAGCACCATATAAGACCACAAGTGATTAAATATACAGAATTCTGTGTTGCTTGCAGCGCCTCTCTGTGACAAAACGATAACCATGTGGCTGAAACCGCGGACGGAAGCTAGTAATGATTATATCAATAAGTAAATGTTTAAAATATATAAAACACCAGTCTAAGATTGTCCTGAAATAGGAAAATTTATTTCTTTCCTTACCGTACAACGTATATTGAAGCAGAAGAATCTTTTTAGCTAGGTTACAAAATAGGTTCAAGGGAATCTCCACCTAATTAAACCTTTTATTTATTAACCAGTTCTTCATTTTATATTATAAGAATAGACACCTTAAGGATAAAATAATAATTTAATATATGACGCAGTGTGTATGTGTCATAGTGGAATAGCACAAAATACCTCGCAAATAAGGGTTTCGTAGAAGCGACTAATGGTACTGGAGGTAATCACCAAACACCTCCCGTAGAGCAAATTATCCAATAATAGGTTATGATAACATCCTCATAACCTTAGGGGTAAACGAAAATGGCCGATAGATCTGTTAATGCGAGGAAACACCGACGCCATGTGTAAAATTGGTGTTTTTGGGTTTTCAAGCAATTTAATGTTAATATTATTAATTGATCGAAATAAAGCAAATTGTCCACTGAAAGTGACTACAGTTCAAACCACAAAAGCGACGGTGGACTGTGAAATTAAATAATGTATGGCTCAATAGTTTAAAAGCACGTGTGACGAATATCCTGCGCGCGCATTTCACAGGTCCTGTCGTTCGGCAAAAATCGGAGAAACTCGGTTGGGGGTGATCCTTGTCGCAACGGCGGGTAAGGAGAGCCGAATAATCTTGCTATCCTTGTTAGTTGCTTGGGTGTCATTGGCCGTTCATATCACAGTATTCACAGTATTACTCACTCCGCGTCTCTACTACAGGCGAGTCGGTTGTCGCCGCTCGCTATATCGCGTGTGTTGTGTTGTATGTGTAGTGGTTGCTTCATTGAGCCACCCTTTGGATATTCGCAGGTAAGTTACACAGCATTGATTTTATGCCTCTCAGTTTTCTGTCAAAAAATTATTTGTAAATATTCCGGCTCAAGCAATGCACGGTCACGATCGATAACGAACGATGTTGTTTTACATCAATGTAAGCCTACTCACAACATCAAGTTTTAATGTCAAATGATTTATTCTATTAGCAATTCTAGACCCTTGTCTATACGATATTGCAAATTGACGGTTTGTTGCTATAGATTTGCTTGGAGACGCCGTATTAGTGATAAAACCGTAATACACTTGTTAATTCAACATAGTATTACACTGCGTACCTATTACTGATACGCGTAATCAGATTTATTATATACTTTTTGTTTTGATAAACACAGCCAGTGAAGGTGAAATACAATAATTTAGATAAATATTTTTCATTCATCATTTCTTTGATATGCGTTGTTGTAAAGTTTGCCATGTATGAAATAAAGCATCAGTGGGTGGCGGATATTGGGAAACAGCGGTCGAAGTTTCGCAATTTATTGATCTTCGTCCAATTTTTTAAACTGGCTGCTCAACGTTTTTTAGTATATTAATACACTAATGTTGACAACTCTTTAAAAAAATTAAGTATACATTTATATAACTTTATCAATCAAAAGAAATGACGGTAGAAATTAAAACAAAACACTATCACACATGTGCCGATCGCGCTTGCAAGTACGTTCGGCACATCTCTTCACAGCTTTCGTTTCTCGTCTTCTACATAGATAGCTAGATATAGGATTCTAGCCAGTCCATGCTATGCAGTGTACTCAGGTTGTATATCTGTTCACGACACGTGAACTGGTATTTCTATATTGGTGTTGTTTATCTCCAGACACGCAAACTATTTATAGCTAACTGGGTCCATGTAATACAAAGAAATAAAGCCAGTATAACTTTATCTTCAATATTAATGCAATATTTATTCTTATTAATTTATTGCAATATATTCTTGAATTAGTTTTAACTTATTAAAGTTCTTAGGAAATGAATAAATATAAATGCAATAGAATACATAGGTATCTAAAATGTTGGTTTGTTTCATTCCGGAAGCGGCACTTATTCACAACGGTTCGATGATTTTTGAGACCACACATGGTTAATGTTTTCTTTTATAACTAGCAAAGATATCGGAAGCGTCCCTCTGAACCATAATAAAGCTATCTAATAAAAAGGTTATAAGCATGAAACTAGTAGGAAGGAGAATACACGACAGTGTATTGACTGTATCACCTAGGTTAAAAAAATATTCTTTTGTTTTTTGAGCTTATACAAAATACAATTAAGAGCAGTCTATGGTTCATTAATTTCAGGCCGGAAAGGGGCTAACGCCCGACCTCGGCCCTCAGCTCGTTGCTTTCCCCATTTACCCTACCTATATTCAGCATATTAGGAGGGTGACGATTCGAGTAGGACTGTTCTACATTAGTTGGTTAACTTGAAAAAAAAAATATTTAGACACACACACAATTAAGTTTTACTCGTTTTGCTTCGTGGCTCTTAGTGTTTTCTCATATGTTTCCTCTAACTACATTGAGTATGATTAATTTATACTTATTTCTATGAATTCGGCATTATAAACCAAACATACAAAAGAAAAAATGCTTTACTAACTTTAACGGACAGGAGCCATTTAAGCTCCGGTTCTGGTGAATCTGGGATCGGTATCTAAGTATAATTCTGAACTTGTAATAATTTTTTTTAAGTATAATCCACTACGATATTGCCATGATTTAATGTATTCCTTCCTACATTTGACCTGTCCGGGCCCTGGGTTGAATCCAGGAAGGCGCAGATGTTTGTATGATGAATACGAGCATTTGTACCTGAGGCATGGGTATTTATATATATTTCTATGAATATTGCATGTCTATTTATCATATATGTATTTCTATCCGTTACCCTAGTATCCATAATATCCTTTACTATAAATACAAAACTATTTTATAATTATATTTTTTTATACAACAATGTTTATTTAGATCTTCGTAGTTTACAGGCGATTCTAGAACCAAGATTAAAATCGCTTAAATATGAAATCCCCAAAAGCTGATCGAAGCGCATATAGAGTATAGATAAAACACAATACATCCCCGAAAAATAACAGCCGTATCCTCAGAGGCAAGGCAGGTGCAAAACGTTGAAAGGCGGTTTGGTGATTTTTTGCTCGTAAGCCCGGACAGGTATATCGTACGACCTTTTTTTTTACAACTTTAGTACTGATTGAGTTTATTTAAGTATAACAACGTTTAACAATAATACGGCAGCCTTAGAGATGTGGAATTATTAAATATAATTACGCCATCTTTATTTTTTATTGTTGTTTAAAATTAAAAATTTCTGGTGTCTTTTTAAAAAATTCTCCCTTTTAAGAACAAATAAAGCGTAACTTGATACTAATAACGATTTGATAAAAAAACTGTTTTCCCTTACTATTGATTATTTTTACTTAGATATATGTACTAAAGTTACTAATGTATTTATTAGTCACTGAATGGCTCTGTCGATGATTAACCTTAATAGGATGGCGCAGAAATAATCTTGTTTTACTATTTAGCCACACAAGTAAAAATGATAATTTTAAATCTAAGTTTCTGTAGGGTTCATTCAGTTAAAAATCTATCAGAAGCGTGGAAGTGTGGGTGCTGGATACAGCTTCCTGCCTAGGGGGTTTTCGAGAGGAGGGGTTCGCATGAACGGAATTTGGCGACTCCGCGAGTAGGGAGCGACCCAGACGGCACGGCTGTTAGTCGATATCTATACGGCAGCGGTGGCTGACCGAGACTGCCAATAAGAATGTCTCCGACTCTGCTTTAGTAGACTGTTTTTAATAAACTATTATCAATTAATTATCAATGACAGCTTAACTTAAATTTCCTTCCATAATAATCTATTCCACATAAAAAACTTGATCGGGATTATGTTCTCTCCAATGAATGGCACCTACTTTTTTTCTCACAATTAACTAAACTCATTTTACTTTTAGCCTAGAGCAGTAGCTAGTCGATATTATGACACAAATCTAGAATAATAATATATTCCTACATTCTATCTTAGCATAATATCGACTACCTAATGCTCTAGCAAGATTTCCTTTGCGCTACTTGTTTAAACTTGTCATTTATCATGGTATAATCCCCGGCATTTAAGTTGAACATGATTTTGAAATCACGTGACATGCGCAGTAGCAAGTTTAGATACATTATTCACTACTGCGCATGTCATGTGATTTCAAAATCATGTTCAACTTATTTGCCGGGAACTATAACGATTTCTATCTTGACTTTATGCTTATCATCTGGCTCAAACATAAGTTAGATCAAGATCCTTCAAACACAAGTGTCAAAAGACAATATGTTTGACACAGTTTAGAAACCTGGATTTAAATGTTAATTTAATCCTTTTTGAGCTAATATAAACCAATGTAATTATAAAATATTCTTTCTACGTCCCATTTATTAAAACAAAATCGAACCACTCTATGGGAATGTGCTAGCATCGCTAACATTAGACTAAACATTTAACGCTCATGTACTACCAACATCCAGCTAGCATAAACTCAAACAAGAACGCGTGGCCATTTCTGGATAATGGTGCCAGAAATAGTTCTACGTCCCTTCACTCATGCAACGCGTCCGTGTATATAGGTACATTGAAGTCGTAATAAAACGTCAAATAAAATCTCATAGTAAGTAATCTATTGTTAAATATAAATAGTAGTCATCTCACAGTGCACTATATTCAATAGTTAGAACTCGTTATTTTATAAAAAAGAAGTGCTTGTAATGTTAGAAGTAAATCATTTTTGTATTATTTTCATACCGAGGCGTACGTGATGCTGATATCCACCGCTACCAGATTGAAATTCTATACGAAACACAATTTGCTACATTAAAAGTCATAATCATTTTCGTAATTAATTTATTCTAATAGTTTAAGTACCTTTATGTGGTTTTAAAATAAATCACAATATAGACTTAAATTTATACTGATATTTAAACTATAAGAATTTAAATAAATGGAATTGTTGACGACTCTACCAAGTTTTAAGAATCAAAAGGCGTCAAGGCGTCACAAAGCTACCTTTTTGTGAAAAAGGAGTGAAAATTTCAGCTGAAGTATATCAAAAGGCAGTCTTGAATCGTATTGTGAAACCTCTCAGCAATACACTTTTTAAAAATGTACCGTTGACTTTCCAACAGGACTCTGCACCTGGTCACTAATCACGAACTACCCAAGCATGGCTTGAAACCAACGTCCCGGACTTTATAAGAGTTGAAGACTGGGCCTCATCTAGCGCAGACCTCAACTCTTTAGACTACAAATTATGGTCAATTTTAGAGGACATGGCCTGCACTAAACGACATGGCGACATCGAGTCTTTTAAAAAATCTCTGGAGCAAGCAGTTTCCCATAGAAACTTCCAATAGATTCGTGGCCAGACAATTCTTATAAGATAAATTTTATAATAGAAATTATAAAATTTATCTTATATTCTTATTTATTAGATTTAGGAGTAACTGTTTCAAATTGTTATTAAAAGCTTTTTTTAAGTGCTAGTAGTTATTGTACAGCGTTGTCACTTCCAGGGGTTAAAGTCAGAGATGCCTCTCATCCAAGAGCAAAAATGAAAAGAGATATATAAAAGAAAGAAAGAGTGACAGTGGGAATCGGAAAGAAAGAAAGAAGGTAGAAATGTAGATTGAAGTGTGGTTTATCCCTATTTTTTTTTAATTTATTGTTGGAAATTCAGTGTTTGTATGGGTAGGTCAATGTCTTATATATTATAATAATTAATATGAAACGCATGTTGTGAATGACTGGGTGTGTTGTAATTCCATTAGCCATGTGTGTTTTACATTGGAATATTAAATAGTTAGTGACATTTAGAGTAACAAGTAAATAAATGGACAATTTTATGTTCACTTAATATCCATCCATTTCCCAGGCATACTCTTAACCAATAAAATACATCCACAGTGATGAGAAACATATCGAGTTTTCATTTTCTTTATAATTTGTGTTTCATGTGTGTACGTATGTACGTAACGAGAAGATTTACAGGTGCCTAATAATTCAGCATATTATCTTTGATGCTGACGTTTTTCATAGTACCTACCCATCCTCTTCTGAATGCGCAGATAAATCAAATTAAAACAATTTGAACATACATACACATATGCAAGGAAATCCTCTGTCTCGGGTAACATCATTAAACTATTACTAAAAAACTCTAAGTACTTCTTAACTTCCCTCCTCCCTTATATTATAAATTGTATTTACATTAAATAATCGTTGTTTTTTATGATAACATTCCACTAATAGATTTTTCCTTGTTGCAGATTCGGGCTAAGCCCAGCCGCGTAGCGGTCCATTGGATTTTTTCTGGTGTTAATTAATACAAGTGACAAAAGTGATCATCAGTGGAGTGTCAAGTGAAAACGACATGTTTCAGCTCAACTTACTAGCCCTCGTGGCACTGGTCGCTTTGGGTAAGTCAAACATATTTTGTGTCATCTTTTACAATGCGTATTTACCTTACTGACATAAAGCAAAACCAGAATCTATTTATATTAATTTTACAGTAAAAAATATATATATTATAAAAAAAATTAAATACAGGCCAACATCAAAAAAATTGTTATGGTATGCAATAATAACTCATAATAAAAAGTAATATAGTACATAGTTAGAATCAGAAATTAGAAACATACTTTATATCACTTACTAGCGACCCGCCCCGGCTTCGCACGGATGTAATGCTCTACTATATTATGCATATATTATACATATAAACCTTCCTCTTGAATTACTCTATCTATTAAAAAAAAACCGCATCAAGATCCGTTGCGTAGTTTTAAAGATTTAAGCATACATAGGGATATAGGGACAGAGAAAGCGACTTTGTTTTATACTATGTAGTGATAGTGATAATAACACCTATTTACTGATTTCAAAACGACAATAATTGTAAATCATTATATTTTGAAGTCTGTGCCAACTAAGGCTAGCAAACTTAGTAACTAAGTGTAGTAATTAACATATTAGAAAAGTACCAGTAAATTTAAAATTAAGGGTTGACCCACATCCTCAGCCCGTAGTCGCATTTTCTCAAGATTTTTCCTTTTCCGTAGTCGGAACGTACGCAAATGTGCTAACGTAATAAAGATGGCGTGCTGCCTAACGCATCGACGATGCTCACGCTAATGACTATCTATGATTTAGAAAATTTCCTAAAATTGCTTAAAAGCTTGGCTGGCAATTAGTGCCCTAATAAATTAATGTTATTTTAATAATTATTTAAGTAAGTATTTTGAGTGGTTTATATACAAATAAAGACTATGATATTTGTCAGGTCATATTATGTGTCGTATATGGCATACGCATAGCTCTTAAAAATATAAGATCGAGTTAAACAAAATAGATATCTGTAAGTAAATTAAAGCAAAAGGAAGCAATTGCGTTTATTTTTTTACTTGTTACTGTATGTTTCATAGAAACGTTTTTAGAGTTTGATTTTATTTTATAAAATCATTTAAATATTACTTAGTGGCCAGACTTTCGTTTCGTAACTGATTTATTTAAAAGAACCTAAGCAGAAAGTGTGGTAAACAATTACAATGCAGCCTTTTTAAGTATATATGTGGAGGGAAACATCGACGTGTAAATTGTGTGGTATTGTCACTGTTGTAGCCTACTTCATCGCCAAACATGGAAATTGATTCGAACCATTAGTACAAATTACAAAGTCTAAGAGACGAGGTGGCGATGTATAGCAACAGTTATTTTCAGTATCAATGGTTATCTTGAATATCTATTGTCCTTAGTCTAAAATATAGTAACGGTTGCATATCCATACATAGCCCTTACTACTACAGTGGCAAGGGGTTAGGAAGACGTGGAGCGTCGTACGTTGCCTTTGTATTAACCTGAGCGGTCACAGATTGGGGGTGGGCAGGCGGGGCTACTGTCCTGGGGCCTTCACAAGAGATGGGCCCCCACAATAGAGATAAAAAAGCGTGTGTGTCAGCTGCGACGCACGACTGGAGTTTACTCCTTAAGAACGATTGTCTTTAAAAGGCACAGAAAATAGTAAAATAAAACTTCAAAATAAAAGTGAAAAATGATTTAATTTCCATACATATACATTTACTGGAGGGAGACTCTGTACCAGGGTCGTCTGCTTAGGTACCTCCGTCTTACCTATTTCTGCCGCAAAGCAGCAGTGCTTGCATTGCTGTGTTCCGGTTTGAAGGGTAAGATATGGCAGTGAAATTACTGGGTACAGTGACTTTACATCTTGTGTCACAAGTTGGCAACGTACACTGTGGTTCGTGTGGGGGTTGCAGTTTTGCTGCGAATCTAACAAGAGCCACATGTATTATAGGTGACTGTTACCACTTACCATCAGATGGGCAGTTTGCTTGTTTGCCAACTTTCAGCAATAAAAAAAAAATATATTACTGCAGGAGTAGCCTACACTTTCATCTTCCGGTGAAAAGATTGTAGAATATATAGCTGGACTTGTCGTACACAAATAAAAAAAGTGAAGTTCGATACGTGTGTAACCGCACTATTATCCGACGCAAAGTCTCAAAAAGAAAAGAAAATTGAAAATTGATTTATCCTTTAGGTGATACAATATCTATATGTAGATTTTATGACTGGTAAGTTCAGAAAAGACTTCGAAAAAACATACTAAAAAAGAGTATCTGACGGCTAATCCTACTATCCTTAGTTTGTTCCGGATTGGAACTACAGCAACTTTACCGAGATAAAAATTTTCACAAAAATTAAAACGAGGATGTAAATATATCTGTAGGAACGATGTAAAGCTGTTGCACAAGATTTATTTAGATACAAGAATAGCTTTTATAAGAAAGCCAGTCTATTATGAAAGCTTCAAAAAACATATCTATAAAAATTTATTCATAATAAAAGCCAATAATTTTTTCACGGCTTTAATTATTTCACTATAACTTATATTTTAAATTATTAATCAAAATCTGTAATTCTAGTCCCAGTTTACTATTATGCTCATCATAAAAGAGTCCGGGAATAACAAAAAGTCACACGAAATCATTGATTAGTTATAATGTTGTGTGCACTGCATATTTTGTAGAGTGGGCGAGGTCGCCAGCTTATAGCATTGTCAGTAAACACCCAGACCGTTGGCCTTTAGCGGCTGCGATTCACCAAGGTCGCGACCGACGATCTCGGCAGTTAGTCCGTCTGAAACAACTGCGGTTGCGTTAGCAAGTCGCTAACAAGACTAACTACCTAATGCAAAGTAATCTCGGATCGAAAATTGACAACACAACAATTCATCAAAGGCGTCTTTACCTAGGGGGCGCCGAGCACTTATAATCACTTCATTGTTAAGAAATGGAAATCGTAAAAAAATGGACTCTTCATAAATAATGACCGATCAGGTGATCGAGTGAGAATGGAAAATTCCCTTTTTATTACAATTTAAAATTTTGACATTGATATACCTAACATCTTTTTTTGGTTTGTTAGGGTTGTTTATCCTGTAAAATTCTAAATACAGTCAGTCAGCACATAATGGCTTCTAAAATGCCAGTTTTAGATGCCATTGCTTTAATCTATTTTCAATTTTATCTTCCAACATTAGGGTTTTTACTGGGGAATATGACAGTTTGTTGTAATGTGCTGTTATTTGTATCTCATTCTATTTTGACCACGGGCTTACTAGAGTGCGCTAGGGAAATGCACACGGGCTCTACATGGGCTAAAGACGCTTCTGCGACTCATTAAGCTGACTGACTGAACTCGTAATTTTAATTGTTTTGTAATAAATTTTTTCCTGCTCCCTAGATATAAATTTTAATAGTCTGTGTTTAGTTGTGTGAATCTGTAATTGGTTTACTATTGCTAGTTTAAAAGTAATGCATATTTTGTGAACTATTGATTCGCCTGTAAAAATTAAATTAAATTATTTAAACCATTTTCAGATTTACTAAAACAAAGCTTATTCTATAAAATACCTCATTTTAAAGTTAATTTTTAAGAGGTATTTACAAATATATAAATAGTGCAGGTACATTAAGGTTAAATAAAGTGTACCTTATCTATCATATTGCCAATAAAATAGTAAGTATTAAATTCTATTATAGATGGTCAAACGCACTAGGAAATCGCCAGTCTTAATTTATTTCAGATTATATTCATGTTTTGTTACATCTTGTGTTGTTTATGCATTTAACTGTGTTGACAGATTACCAACCCGGGTTCGAGAATGATAGGTAGCGCTGCATAGTCTCTTTGGAAAATAAACTGATGATCTTTACACCCACAATCAGCTGACAACTATTTTTTATTTTTTTTTAAATTCAAATTATCTTATACTTTGAATACAATAAGTAAAATATTAATTTAATATAAATAACACAACATTAGATTTATTCATTTTGTGTTGGTTTCAAATCATATACAGAAATATACATTTATTAAAATACATTTTTTTAATAAACACAAATAACACAAAAGAAAACTTAGATTTCTATTGATACCTACATAAATCATTATTCTACATCTTCAGCTGTGTCTGTCTCAACGCTCAAATTCATCGAACGCGCAAAATGTTTATTATCATGCTGACTAACGGCCTTACCCCCTTCAAAAATACAGCTGATGATAAATAAATAAATAAATAATGATGTTTTTCTTTATCATTTTAAAAGTATAAATATTTAGATGTATAAATTTCATAAGGTACGAAATAGATTTATTTCTTATATTTTCAACGAGGTTCATGCACGTGGCTGACGTATAACGCGCCCTCATCAATACAGCTGACGATTTTTTTTAATGTGATTGAAACAATATTTTAATACATTTTTGCTTGGTACAAAAATCATCGGAGCACTTTTTTTCCAATGAATTTTTCATACTGTCTCCTCTAGCTCCACCGCTAGTGTAACAAATGACGCTCACTTCACTGATTTCCGAACATTAAACAACTGTTTGAAATAAAATTTATAAATTTCTAGAAAAATGGAACGCTACCTCCCCTACTATAATGTTACTTCCTGTGTTTAAATCAACACTATCAACACAATATCTATTTGCCAATTTCACAATCTCCATCATACAAAAAGTCGAGCAGGTTTTGAAAATAGTACTCCCGTTCATATAGTATATTTTTTACGATGTTGATCGTATAAAACGCATTCCGTGAAGAATGTTTTGTTTAAGCTTGCCCTGTTTCGAGCGACAAAATTCCTTTGCTGCTTGTGTAACATCTTTACAAACACTGACAATGGAGACCATCTCTGAATATTATTATGCTGCACGCGTACCGAAATCTCTATATAGAGACAAAAAATATAAATCTAGGAATATGACTTCCTTATATATAAATATTTTTTCCTCATTAGTAAATATTCTTAAATTTCAATAATAAATAGTTTTCGTAACACTATGTGTCCTCTGAACGTACACACTGAAATAACTTTCTGAAATAACTCTTCTTATCAGTGCTTTTCGAATCTTACTAATAATTATAGTTTTTAAATGTTGCACTACTGTTTATTTTATTCTGCCAAATAAATCGTAGAGAAACTTAATAATTGCTACAGCGCTTGTACCTGGTTGCAATCAAAGTCGATTACGAATTAGAGTTACTTGATCAGTAAAGCAGGCTCTTTCATCTGTTCATACATTTATGGTTGATCATGTGGAATTAAACTATAATTCCAACTATAAGCGTTATGTCCGTAGACGGATAGAAAATATGAAAATAGATAAGGCTAAGTGAAGATTACTCGGTCATCATAGTACACAGGAATTTGAGCGGGTGAATGACCGCGTTGTTTTTACTGAACGTTTATACTTTCTCGCACCCTTTGCGTGCCAACTGACTGAATAATTTAACAGATTGTTCACTTATCCAGTATTTCAAAATTCAACTCAAACAATATGTTGTAGACTCTCATTCAAATAAAGTTATAAACAATGCGATTGATTGATCTCATAATTATTCAATCAAACTGCGTGTTTCTTTTAAGGTAAGTATTTACTACAACAATGATTTTATTTTCTAATTTTTCACGTAATTAAAAAAGGTAAATACATCTACAGGTACCACAAATAATTATTTGTAAAATGAGTTTGAATGTGACTGTTGTTTTTTAAAAATTTGGATGTATTTAGATGCTTGATCTGCTACTCGAATAATATCCAGGGTCATAAGTGAATACTAAAAAAGAAGTCCTGTTAGTAGTAGAGTTAAATAACTAGGTCGATGCAGTCGCTAAGCCTAAAGCTTCGCTAGCACAATATATTGCAGCGTAGCGTCATACTAAAAAAAATCAATAAAATTAAGTAAATTTTAAAATTCCATGAGAATGCGCGTTTTGTTTCAATGAGAATTCCCATAGAGCCCATGTTTTTTGGTCATAACTTTTTATTTTTGCGAATTTCAAAATTCGGGCTCCGTCACTATCTAGTCATAAGCCTGTTGGTTCTATTCATAAAAAAAATAAAATTCAATAAAATTTAGTAAATTTTAAAATTCCATGAGAATGCGCGTTTAGTTTTAGTAAGAATTCCCATAGAGCCCATGTTTTTTGGTCATAACTTTTTTATTTCTGCGAATTTCAAAATTCGGGCTCCGTCACGATCTAGTCCTAAACCTGTTGGTTCGTTGGTTCGGTAAAATACGAACACATACATTGCGCCATTGAAGTTGATCGCTCACTTCGCTCACTCCGCTCCGAATAATACTTTTAGCCCAGTGCAGTTAACATTTAACTCATGCAAAGGAAACATATAGTACCTTTCAACATTTACTTTCAACCTTCAACCTTTCAACATAACAAAGTACATTTAGAAAATTTCGACGAGTGTTCGCAAGGCTCGGTAGCTCAATTGGGAGAGCATTGGACCGGATTTCCAAAGGTTGCGGGTTCGATTCCCGCCTGAGATTCACTTGTGACCCGAGTCGATTTTTTCTAGTATTTTTCTATTACAATAATTTATCTTATAAGATCGCATTGAAAATGCATAAAATATATAAAAATTATAAATCTAACATGGCTGTTTCATCTTAATCGATTGACCAAACATTTGTAAAAATGTTTCCTTCGAATACGAGAGGATGTTTCCTCTCATTGATGAAACAACGCTGGCCTACAGCGTAAAATCAGGAATGTACTAGAAAATTTCGACGAGTGTTCGCAAGGCTCGGTAGCTCAATTGGGAGAGCATTGGACCGGATTTCCAAAGGTTGCGGGTTCGATTCCCGCCTGAGATTCACTTGTGACCCGAGTCGATTTTTTCTAGTATTTTTCTATTACGATAATTTATCTTATAAGATCGCATTGAAAATGCATAAAATATATAAAAATTATAAATCTAACATGGCTGTTTCATCTTAATCGATTGACCAAACATTTGTAAAAATGTTTCCTTCGAATACGAGAGGATGTTTCCTCTCATTGATGAAACAACGCTGGCCTACAGCGTAAAATCAGGAATGTACTAGAAAATTTCGACAAGTGTTCGCAAGGCTCGGTAGCTCAATTGGGAGAGCATTGGACCGGATTTCGAAAGGTTGCGGGTTCGATTCCCGCCTGAGATTCACTTGTGACCCGAGTCGATTTTTTCTAGTATTTTTCTATTACAATAATTTATCTTATAAGATCGCATTGAAAATGCATAAAATATATAAAAATTATAAATATAGTACCTACAGACATAAAAACCTTAAGTAGGTAGTATATTACTATTTAACTGTATGATCCCAATTAGTACGTTGTAACTCTAATAGTAGTTTATGATACTGTTGCATAATAAGGGTTCTTATAACATGAGTGTGTTTTAAAAAAACGAGCCGTAGGCGAGTTTTTTTACAGTATCACACGAGTGTTATAAGACCAAGTTATGAACAGTGTCATACACTACTTTATCTACTCTCATACTATAATATGTAAAACAATATTGCAAATAAAACGCTGAATATAACAACAAATTTATTTAAATGTCAAATGTTGGCGCCAAGGTGCAAACATCAATTGCGCATGCGTGTTGCGTCGGTCGTCGAGGACTCGTTCATTGAAACCTTTTTAAAGTAGAGGTTCAACCTCCTTGGTCCAGCTGGAGGTTGTATAGGTGTATCGTTATGATAAAAAAGTTATATTATGTTACAGGTGTCCATACAAGACCTGTATCGTAATGAAACTTTTTTTTTATTATTTTTGGCCTGTACGTAATGTTTGTCATAAGCATTTTGTTTTCAGTTTTAGAATCTTTGTATTATAGTATTAGAGTAGATAAAGTTTATTACTAAATAGGTTCCTTTTTACGGCAGATATGTTAGGTAGACGTGCTTCTATTTGCAAAGTTTTTGATTTCCTGTTCCGGCATCTGGCATGTCCTGCGTACATGAGTAAGCCGTGACTCTACTCTCTGTAATGTGAGACGAATCACACGTGCTACGATTTCCGCTGTATAATATTTATGCTAATTTATGTTGTACAAAAGAATTTATATAAAATTAACCTCAGTTTACATAACTTTTGAACTCTTATTATCATTACAAGTGTATTTTTTGTTTATTGCGTTCTTCTTAAATAGAAGATAATATAAAAGAATTCAAATTGTATTGTTAGAGCAAATTAAGACTTGTTTTGTAGCAATGTTGGATTGAACTTAGCTTTTTACGGGAAAACTCATTAAAAAAAAAACAAAATTTTGTATAAATTATAAAATCACTTTTAAATCAATGATATTGAATATTGAGGACCTTCGCATTGGTCAATTTTTAGACATAGGTAATGTAAATCCATAATGTATTGTCCATATTTTGTGAATGGGAAGGTTACATACAGTGAAGTGTGAACCAAAACAAGAATCGAAGCATGTTAATTATTTTATAACAAAGCTCATAGTACGCTATAAATAATGTACGAAAGTTTGTCAAACAGGCAGGCGTTTAACCAGCCAAGTTAGGATGTCGAGAGGCGCATTAAATTGAAACTACTATTGCATGTTAGCATTTAATTCATCCATTAACAAGTTCCATTGTGTCACAATAATTAACCCATTTCTTAGCTTGGCACTATCAATGATGTCATCATTTTCACGAAGAATTATATTATGTTTTTATAATATCTAAATCTTTGTTTTTGAGCGATGTGACAAATTGATCTTTATTTCTTCATTTCATTAAACGTAATTGTTGTCTCGTCAGTAAAAAAGTTTGAAGTTACTTTTGATTAAGCAATGGTTTTTTTTTCATGCACACCTATTGTGCAGATATCCACTAAAAATACTTGATACGTCAACAAGAATATTTTTTTGTTATCACTGATTTCATATAGAACTAGTTTAGTATAAAACTTTTCATTAATTACTCTTTTACGGTGGCGCTACAAGTAGCCATAACTGAGTGTTCGATACCGATAAAATCGACAGATTACAAGCTTGACCGCATTGACATAGCATTACCGCATATAAACGAGGTTTTTAATTTTAATAGCTCAATAATGTTTATATAAATATTAAATAAATGTAATATTTATATAACCATTATAATGAGCAAATTATGTAAATTATTTATTTCTATTCGAAAGTTTACCTTTTACATTCATGTACTAAAATTTATCGAATAGAATAGACATGCGGAAATTTACAATTAAGACCTTGTGCTACCGAAGAATAAGGGTTAATGAAACTCTCATAAACCATAAAGAATGCTGTTGTTATTATTAGTTTTAAAAACATACATATATAAATACATGATAACTACTTACATAGCTTTTTATTATTTTCTATCAATCTAATCTAGAAGTTGTGTTATTGTGATAATTTGAGAGCTAACATCACAGGACATTATATGTTATTTTGTGTCGAGTTAAAGAATATCGTAGTAACGTTAGAAAAAGTGTTTAAGAATAAGGAATGTTTATGCATACTAATATTACTTATATCTTGAGATTTAGAATCTATTTAAAGAAATTTAATGTATCCAATTAGAGATTCATCGGAAACTTTGAATTTCTTTTGAGAATTCGAAACAATATAATCTGACACATAAGTTTTTTACTTATTTATTCAAAAAGTAAATCAAAATGATGTCGGTAAACACTCAGAATTCGTTAAATATGGCAATAAAAAGTAAAAGTTGTAAACAGTTGAAGTTAACTGTGTTTAATAGGATGATAAATTAAAAGTTTTATTTTTTCTTTTAGCACGACCCAAAGTTTCCTATTTTTATCCGTATCCTTTTCAATTAATAATTATCTAAACAATTAACTTTTTTATAGATCATTAACGATGCAGTTATTTGATGCATGTAAACACATACATAATTGATGCATAGATAGCGTTGAATACCTTAATTATAGAGTAATCTAGCAGAATGCTTTTATTTTCATTAGATAATATATTTATGAGGGAGTTTTTCCAAATTGAGAATAATATTTATTTCTCTTCCACGTAAAGGTGATACGTTAGTCTAAATCTACCTATACATAATAGTTTGATGACCAGTATGAGACTGGAGCCTGAGATAGGTTGAAATTTAATGACAAAAGCTTAAATTAACTCTCTTTTCAAGTGTGGACCCCAGTAATTTTAAACCCAATATTTAGTTGTGCAAGCATTAAGCAAAATCTTAAAAAACTAATTTATCTATAAGTTATTTTCGATATATAATTCGGCTTATCAAGGATAGAAGCGCCACGGATACTATAATTGCACTTTTGGCACATGTTTTCGATGCCTGGATGTAATCCATATTCATTTTAACCTCTCGAAAGCGTTTGACTGTGTCAATCACCATATAATCGTATATTGTGGTTTTAGCAAAAAAGCTGGGATGTTAGTTAGGTGGCTCGATGAACTCTTTATGCCTAATATTCTAATGCCTAATATCTAGCGGTGAGAATTGAAATAGTTTTTGGGGATGCTAATCCATTTCTTTTTCGTATCATACATTTCTGACCACCTTTGATGAAGAACTTATCGCACCCTAGGATTAAAGTGACTTATGTAAAATGCTATTTAATAGATATATGAGTAAAGAATAGTCAGTGTTTTATTACTTAAAATAGTAACTTCGGCGTTTTATTATAATAGTCTACTTTTTGACATAAATCAGAATAAATAAATGCAATTAGGTTTATCACATTCATTTGCAAATTTGCTTTTATAGGGTAGTTTTGTGTGGGAACACTGGAAGACTGTTTTTGGATTAGGTCACTTTACTTCTAAAGGTGCATTATGTCAGATACCGAGCATTATTTTCAGATAACACCTTTTTAGTTTTAAGAACTGACAGAGATAACATGTGCTTTGATGAATGTAAATGATGCTCTCTCTCCATCAAGGTAGTTCACTTGTTTACTAGTAACAATTTCAAACATAACTAGACTAAAACTAAATGTGTATAGTTTTCTTTACCAAATGTGAGGCAAGTGAATAAACGTGAATGGCAGAGCTGTAGAAATGGTAGAATCCATAATGGGATCCCCTTATCCCCGCCGCGTATGCCATTAATAACATTAATGAATATCGCTAGAAAAGTTTCCTTAAATTTAGAAATTCTGTTACACATATTTAAAGGAAGAAAAAACAACCCTTGTGTTTTCTTATCGGGACAAGGTCTCCTGTCATAGGTTGTCATGGTACGTATACAAGTGATGATAAAGGTAATAATTTACTGGCACTAACAAAATTCTTCTATACTACCATATATATAAAAAATAACCTAATGTAAAATATTTTCTATTATACCTGTTTGATTTCAAACTCCTACAAATGCCCCAGTCGTTGGAAGTACCATAATGAAACGTTCACTTCTCCACTCGCTGATTGCCGCGAACATCTGTCGGGGCCTCAGCCAATAACGTGCGTGCGCAGGCGCACATCTGTCGCAAACCAAAACGGCCGCCGCGTTTTTGTTCCACTTAGTTGTATTTTTTTGTCCTCCGCTTGAACAAAGCTTGGGATGGTATTTGAATTCTCCATTCAATTAACAATTATATTTATCTCTAGTAAACTGAGCTTCCTATTATGTTAATGAGACGTGCTAGAACAAATTATTGAAGTTTTGCTCAATGCAGGCTGAATTAAAAAGTAATGTTCCTCATCATAAAACCACCTATAATTCTTTTAAATACGACTTTTTTTGAATATGAAATAAGGGATAACAAGCAAAAACAAAAGTAAGAAAGCGGCACCGACTTAAATAAATAGAGTTTAAAATAAAACAGTATCAATATAATCATCAATCCTTATTATGGTTGTTAATTGTAGCAACTTTTCATCTGACAGCTGCAGACAGCCGTTGTATATGCCGGATCGTTAGCAATCGTCTAATAAAGTTTGCTTGCTATTAGATTCGGAGGTACCTAACCGACATTATAAAATAACATTATCTTGAATAGTTTCAATGTCTACGAAAAACATGACAATTTGGAATTTCATTTAGATAACTGTACCAACAAAAGTCCCATACAATATATGAGTTTTCGTACACTGAGACAACATCTTCTAACAAATATAAACAATATTTGTTACCAGGTACCATTACAAAGTAGGTCGAGTTCCCGTGATCAAAGGGTGAGCACTTACTTTCGTATGCTCGACTCGTGCTCGAGTGCTGAAAGCTAGTTCACGCTTGCATACTTTTTCAAAGGGTTAAATGGTGTGATGTTTCTATGAATGAACTTGTAAGTATATAAAATAAATGTGAGAGTTTGTAAAAGACTGAGCGTGTAGAATGTTAATTAATGGCCATGTTCATTTGTGTAGATATATGTAAAGATGTATATTTTTTTTAATTACTAAAATTAAAAGACACCTATATAACTTCAATGTTCTTATTCTCTTAGAATTGAGTAGGGTAAATACTTATTAATATTGTGATCCGTAACACAAAGATATGTATTTCCAAAAGTTCTTTTGATAAGATCAAGCACCGAAAACAATTTCTTCAATAAATTTAAAAATCAAAACTTGATTGAAAACGTCGTTCTTATAAGAGACATGATCTATGTGTCTACGAAAATCTACAAATTAAGATTTTTAATCTATAAAAAAATCAATCTTATCATTTAATAACTTGACGAAAAAATAATATAAAATGTATTGAACTATTTCGTTTTAACAGCCCCATTTCAATAAGTTAATTAACGTCTTGCTTTGTTTCTTATCCTTAGTATTTTTTGCCTGTTCCTGATTCTGTTTATGTTTAATAATTGTATGTCCAATGTTATTATTATTTAAAAACAATTATGTTTTAATATTAATGTTGCACTTTAATGCATATGACCACCTATACATTGATCTTTTAGACTAAGGACAAAAATAAGTAATTATTAAAAAGAATAAAAACCACAGTCTTAACAAAAACAGTATATTTTAATAATTTTTACTTACATTGATAATGTACGGGTAAATGGACAACATAATTTATTACGTTGCTTTGTTTTTATTTTTGTTAAAACAAACCCCTTTCTTAATAGAAAAGTGTTGTGACTTTTACTAATTTTATTTATGTTCATACAAAAAGATCTTACAATTGAAATTCAAAATTCTTGAAAATATTTCAGCATTAAAATACTTTCATCAGTTTATTTTTGTGATGAAACTTTAAGTGTTCTAATTAAGTTTTGTTTTATTTTTTTGACAAATATTTTCGGCCGTTTTGCCAATATTTTCCCAACATCATCATGTGATTAATAAATACCCAAATAATGTAATAAATTATAAACTCAGATAAATAAGTCAGCAAATGACGACAGAGGCGATCTATCGATTTTTATAAATCCAGCTTCAAAAATCATCATGAATTCATGACACTTTCGTTAGCTAGTATCACTTTATCATCATGTTATTCGTAAGACCAAAAAGATTACTACCGCGGAATTATTTTGAATTTTGGAGGGAGATGATAAAGGTGATTTTGAAATTTAATTTCAATTCAATATATTTCTTTAAATATATTAAATCCATATTTTAATACGAACTTCAAATCATTGAAACATCAACCTATAAGTGCAATAGATAAATTACGCTTTGGCGTTTTTACATACCTTATGACACTATAATAAAGACCTTTATTTAGCGTATATTTTAGTATCCAGTATAGCTGTCGGAGGTAGTATGCTGATGATGATGACCTAATCAAAATCCATTAATATTTTATCACATTTATTTACTAATTTATCGACATTTACTATCCAAAGAAATAACGTCTTATATATCAGAGCAATAGTGCTCCTAGAGGGGAAATCACAAAAAAATTGTAATACGGAAATATTACAATTTTTAATAAAATATTTTTAGGTAGTATGTAAAGAATGGTTATAATGTTTTCGTGAATCGGTATCAACAAATTCACTTTGAGACACCCTTTTTATATAATATCGATATTGATATGTCGCCTCCCTAGCATCTATATCTCAACTAGTCATTACGAAAAAATACGATATAAAGCATGATTTTTAAAAAAATACGTAGCAGTAAAGGGTTAATCTACTTTCGATTCTGAATGGACAAATTAAATTATTTTAGGTTTTGCGTTGCAATCTTGTAAGATAAATTTCGACTCAAATTTTTTTATTGACGATATAAAACGTTTTGTCTGCAGGATCAGTGTCATGTGAGGATGAAACCATAGGCCCGATATTTATAAAGGAACCGCCGAACCGAGTGGACTTCAGTAACACGACTGGTGCAGTGGTGGAATGCGCCGCGAGAGGTTCTCCCGTGCCTGACGTTATCTGGGTGCGATCTGATGGAACCGCTATTGGAGATGTTCCCGGCTTGAGACAGGTACGTGGAATCATTTCCCACTCTTGATTACCATAATTATTCCCAAACGGAAACCTAACCGACTCCTTCAGATATCTGACAGTGCAGAGATTTCGGTTAAACCAAAGTGTAAATGCTCAGTAATTATGTTTTTTTTTTCATTAATTTCTGCTTATTTAAGTATTATTTCATTTTTATAAAGATATTAATATATAATAAACGTACAAATTTAGATAATTATTACATCAGTTTTGTATTACTTAGAAATCTTTCAACACCTGTGCCTTTTTTTTATTATTTTTTACATATTTAGAAAAAACTTACATCCTTGAAAGTAGGTTAGTGGTTAGGTTACCACGGCTTTAGACATTTGCTTTAGACGTATCAGGCGTCTCTCTACCGTATCTCAAGCTGACCCCGTTCCCCTATCACGTCGTGGAATTTTGGAACATTACTCAAGAGTCCACTATTACAGGATTCTCGTTTAATTTAATCAGTCGTCTGTAGGGGGAGGATTAGCCAACCGGGGCAGAGACGTCTGACCAGTAAATAAGCACGCTGTGAGCTATATCTCTCTTAATAAGTAACTATTTATGAAGAATTCTACTGTCATTAAACCTACAAATAATAAATTAGAAGAATATAAACCGAGATAATGGGACTTGTAATTTAAAGTTGACGTACCAATTGTGTCACAATTGCACTATCTTGTCTACTAAGTGTCTTAAATTGCACAATTGCAATGGGTAGCACTTAGTCAAGGACAGCTTCCGATCTAGAAGTTCGACTTTTCAATATGCTGTAGGTAAACGATCACATCACAAGTATGCACAATATAGACATTACATCAAATATATTGTCGTAGTTTCATACATTTAGCTTTTAGGTCTCAATTAAACACATAAAATAATAGAAAGCCTTTAACAAAATGTAAAATAACGGTTATTCGGTCTGTATACTTATGACAATAATAATATTGTATGTTCCAGGTCTTACCGAATGGAAACTTGGTGTTCCCTCCATTCCGTGCAGAGGACTATAGACAGGAAGTACATGCTCAGGTTTACGCTTGTCTGGCCCGAAACCCTGTTGGAACTATTCATTCGAGAGATGTTAACGTTCGAGCGGGTAAGTTTTACTTTATTTTCTCCAAGGGTCTAGCTAGGTTTAAAGATCTCGTCATTCAAAACATTTAATAAACATCAAAATACAAACTACATATATATGTTTTACTTAAAGAAATATTTAGTAATATTTTTGCTATATGTTAAATATAATAATAACATTAATTTGTCAATTAAAATAAGAACCTTTGTGAATCTATTAAAGTGAAGGTACAACGAATTTAATAAATTGAAGGACGAGATCTCTGATAATTTCTATACAAAATGCATTGTTATTCAAACATATACAAAGAAGAAAAAAGATATGCCTATTAATGCCACTGCTGGACTCTTTTCTATGAATAAGAATGTTCCATACGCACCATACTCATCACGCCTTCACCAGGCGTGGTTATGGTGCGTATTGGTGAGTGCAAACAACTGTTGATAGATATGGGGTTACCGAAGTGAATATAAAAACCTCTGATTGTCGCATTAAATTTATTTACTTAATTACCTATCTATCATAGCAGCAAAACACAAAAGCAGGTAGGCATATATCAAACTCGTCAATTCATAAATAGGTTAACATATTTTAATAATTAGAAAGCTGTTAATAAATATAGGTAAGGCGCGTTGGGGTAAAACCGTATGGTGTTTTGACTAGTTCTAAGAATGTAACAAAAATAATTTCTCAGCTGCAGTATTCATCAATGAATATGAATATCAATGAATTATGAAATATGGCGCAAATTAAACGAAGTTTACCTGGTGTACGGTCATTTAACCGCACAATAGCATCAATTTGTCAATCAGCACTTTTGTAAATGAAATATTTAATTATAATTTAATTTTCTTTTCCGTCACCGATCACATCACTCATTAGCATCAGCATTTAAATTAATAGCCGCTTTATAATTGTGGAAACACGTAATTAAAACATCATAGTTATCTGCATCTCGTATTACTGAAGATATAGCAGCCCTTATCATTAGCAGTTAAGGTGTGTGGGTTTAGCAAGGACTCATACACCTGGTATTTCTATTTAATTCTCAACAGTTGTTGTGTTATGCGTCGGTAGTAAGGATATTTTTCTTTATACATTTGATAAGGGATTGACCATTAAGGGGTAAGTCTGGATTTAAATAATAAGCATTAAATAAAAGAATACATCCGTAGTATTATTTAATAATACTAAGAAATATTATATACATTCCTAGAAAGAGATATATATCTCTTTCTACAATTAATATATATTTTTTTGCGTTTGAGCTATTTACACGATTCTCAAAGTTTGGCCTTGGCATGACCAAGGCCAAACTTTGAGAAATTTTAAAAGTAAGAATTACTCATTGTGGGAAAAGAACTGTTAAATTCCACCTTACATGTTCAAGGAAAAAAAACGTTGTAGTAATTGCTTGAAAATTGCTTGTGAAGTCAATTCAAAGATAAATATGACAGTCTTACTATGAGATTCATATAAACATGTTACTCAAAATGTAGGATTCAAAGAAAATATTTATAAGAACAGGAGATTGGGCTTTTTTTCACAGTTAAATGCAAATTATAATAATTAGCTCACAAAATTCTTATAAATTAAAATTATTACTTAACTAGCATTATTCAAGTTATTTTTTAGTAATTTGCTCTAATGCGGAGTTCGAGCCACACATCAAAATAAAATGCATATTTTGCAACGCTATAACAATTAAATGTATTCTTAAATAAGAACAAGGGGAGTGAACCAGCCATAGCATAGGACTTTAAAGTAGATACATCAGTTCAACCAAAATATATGCTTAACTAGGTAGCCAGTAATTAGTGTGCGCTACTAATTATTCAAAATATCTATGAATAATTTAAAATACGTGATATTCCAAAAAAAAAACATTGCTAAAAAAACAATTGTTATTTTTACATAGTGCTTTGACAACCACTGCCGTTTTGAAATGGGCAAAGACCGGATTATATTTATCCGATCTTCACCCGAGAGGGGTATGAGCGGTTCTTAGTCTAGAGGTACCCTACACCTATTTTAATTCCATCTAGCTATTAGTACTTAAAACTTTGTATTCAGAAAATATAATAACAAAATAAGCAATAGTTTCGACGAAATACGCAAATGTAAATAAAAGGGAAAGTCCGGCTAGCCAAAGCAGTTGGGACAAAACAAATGACATTGTGCACAATGTGGCTAACATTAAAAAATATAGTTTGCTTAGTAATATATTTAACACGAATGTTCTTTCCCCAGTGTCGATCTTACCCCAACGCACCTTATATGGGTTTCTAAAGAATAATATACATAGTGATTTGTTCTGCAACCTTATATGACACATGTCGTAGTGTCGGTAGAACCACTTCACTGTTGACTTATGACCTATACATACCTATAACGAGACACCGCTATCTCTATACCAACGTTGCCTTACGCTGTTATGTGCTACGAACATTATACGCAACAGTCTCGTAACATCATTTCAGATGTAAAATAAAACTCTTAGTGTAGTGATGTATCTCTATCTTGTTAAAACTATTAACAGTCAAACTTTTAAAAGACCTACTTCGTAACGTTGCAACTGGTTTTTATTGTTAGGGCAGACAATTTTATATGGTTATATTAAATTTTGTGCACGGAGAGAAAAACTGAAACAAATTGGTATAGAGAAATGAATAACATTGTATATAATTTTAATTACATATCCTTGTAATTTTAGACATGATGATTCTCTCACCTCTAAAAGTTAAGATGATTCATGCTAAAGATCACATGAGTCAGTAGCAGTGTAGTAAAAACTTAGTCACCGTTATATTATTTCTACCCATTGATCGTTTTATGTAAAGTGTTTCTATTTGTTTATTAATTACATGATTTTGATAGATTAATATCCCTTTTTCTTACAATCAAATCAATATGTATTAAGCTTAACGTACCTAATAGATATTTCATTCATGTAAATACGACGACATAAAACTGTTGATTGGCTGTTACAGGGCGCTGCCCTTTATACTTCAGGGTCAAATAGAGCAATTAGATTACAACCAACGCTTCGGTCAATTGACTTTAACGGGGAACTATTATAGCTTAATCCTTTGTAAATTAGGCTTTTAAGTGGCTCAATTTTTATAACGACTGAAAGATGATATTGAAATTGACGAATTTGGTTGTTTCAAAAATAAAAAATAACGTAAATATCATATTTATGTTTTTTTTATTAATTACATAAAGTAGTGTATATTTTAATAAAAGTGAAGTATAAATATATGTATATAAATTATTAATAGCATTCATTGTTCTCTTGCAGCTCTTGTCTTAGTTTTTAATGTTATTGATTCAAATTGATAAAATTATACGTTATTGTAATAGTGGTGGCTCAGAATTACGGCACAGATGTCAACAAGGAGTATGTTATTAAGGGCAACAGTATAATTTTGAAGTGTCAGGTCCCGTCATTTGTTGCTGACTTTATCGAAGTTATCTCTTGGCATACAGACGAGAACGAGGATTTTTTCCCAGGCGAAAACTATGGTTAATCTTTTTTGAATGACTCTGACATTCATTCATATAAACCCTGTCCCAAATTGCCATAAAGAATATTAATATGTCAGTTATCTATTTACCTATTCACAGTTGTTGAACAGCAATACGAATCAGAAGTAAATAATGAGTACGTGATTCGCGGAAACTCCGCAATCCTGAAATGTTCTATCCCCTCTTTTGTGGCGGACTTTGTCACGGTAGTTTCTTGGCAGGATGAAGCTGGCAATTCTTTTACCATTAATGGATCTCAGAGAGTGGATGGTACCTATATAATGACAAATTTAATCTGAATCCCTTTCCTATCTTTACTGAGCAGTATTACCTAAAAATCAATATCCTTTCTAATTTATTGCAGTTGTGACTCAATACTACGAAGCTGAAGTAGTATCTGAATATGTCATAAGAGGAAACACTGCTGTTCTCAAATGTAATATACCGTCTTTTGTCGCTGATTTCGTTAAAGTGGAAGCTTGGGTTGATTCTGATGGAGGCGAATACCTACTGACAGATGATATCGGTATTCATATTCAACAAAAAAATATGTTCATACAGTCATTTCCCGTCCAAATAATCTCCTTTCCACAATATTAAACGAGTTGTAAACAATTTCTGACCTGTTTTAGTTGTCAATCAGTTTTATGAAGCTGAAATTCTGAATGAATATGTCATTCGAGGAAACGCTGCTGTTTTAAAATGCTCGATCCCTTCATTTGTCTCCGATTTTGTTAAAGTAGAAGAGTGGATTGATGAACAAGGGACAGTGATTAGCCAATCCGAAAGCCTGGGTAACAATGACCTCGCTAAACAATAAGCTTGTCCTGTCCATGTACACTTCCCTTTTTAACTAGTGCCGTATGTTCCTACACCTTAAACTGTCATTCCCTTTTAAGTGGCTCTTTATTATTCCTCAGTCGTATCACAGTATTACGTGACCGAAGCCGAAAACGAGTATGTTATTAGAGGAAACGCTGCTATTGTTCGATGCAAGATTCCATCTTTTGTTAGCGACTTTGTCAACGTGGAATCCTGGTTAATGGATAATGGACAAATATTTACTATAAATAACACAAACGCCGCTGATGGTATATTTTTTAGAACCCTTTACCGATTTCAATGATTCCTTATCCAAAGTCCTGTAGGTCTTTTAAGATTGATTACCTGAATCATAAGTTTAAATAATTTGTAGTGGTGTCACAATCTTATGAAGCAGAGGCTGATAATGAATATGTTATTCGGGGTAATGCTGCTATCATGAAATGTGAAGTTCCTAGCTTCGTCTCGGACTTCGTGTCCGTAGAAATGTGGACAGACAGCGATGGAGGCACTTATTACCCAGGAAATAACGAGGGTACTTAACAACACCAAACGAGCATGGTCCTTATTTCCTTTATTCTTATGTTCTCCCTTCAGCTGTGCTTCAAGTTTACGAGGCTAGAGTAAACGATGAATTCGTTTTAAGAGGAAATACGGCAATACTGAAATGTATCGTGCCTTCATTCGTTGCGGATTTTGTTCATATAACGGCCTGGATTATAAACGATAATGAAACTATCAGAGCCCAAGAAAATTCTAATACTGGATACGGTACCTAGTACAGTAATTTCTTAAAGTTAAAATCCGTTCTCCTTCCACTGAAAATAGTTGCTGTTCTTAATCTTGTATTCATTAACAGTGGTACACCAAAGTTACGAACCTCGAGTAATTGACGAAGATGTTTTGCGTGGCAATTCAGCTATAGTCAAATGTTTGATACCATCGTTTGTGGCTGATTACGTATCTGTTGTGGAATGGGTGACAGAGGAAGAGTCCCTGTTTGTGTTTTCGTTGAATAGCTCTGAGAGCAATTACGGTAATCGAGAATGCCCGATCGTCCTCAATTGTTCCTATCCGCTCTAAGCCAAGTCCCCGAGTTTGTACGAAACACAGTATTAGGCAGTTGTTTCAATGTCACAAAAAAATTTCAGCCGTCAACCAGTTCTACGAGTCGCAAGTGTATGATATTTACGTTATAAGAGGCAATGCCGCTGTGTTTAAATGTCATATTCCTTCATTTGTATCCGATCACGTTCAAGTTGTTTCATGGCATGATACTGAGGGTGGAGAGTATTTGCTGAATAATATTAATGGTATATGCTTGTTCTGTAAATTTTGACAGTCCTATTTATCCCATCCCTAACCATATAGCAAAGTTAAAAAGGGTAAACATTTCAAATTGATTTCATATTATATTTCAGTGGTTTCCCAGGCTTACACTGTCAATTTAGTAGAAGAAAACGTTTTGCGAGGTAACGCCGCGATTTTGAAATGCCTTATTCCAAGTTTTGTTACCGAATACGTATCTGTGACATCTTGGATTATTTCCGAAGATGATATTGAAGACGTTATTAATTTTGACGATAAAATAGAGCCGGGTAAAATAGATCAGCTCTACTTAATTATTTTGTTTACCCTTAATCCTATCCATGCTTGAAATTAATAGAAATTTATTATTTGCATTCGTTATATTTTTCACAGTCGTCTCACAAGCATATACGGTCAATTTAATGGAAGAGAGTGTATTGCGAGGGAATGCTGCCATTTTGAAATGTCATATCTCAACTTTTGTTACTGAATATGTAAGCGTTGCTTCTTGGATCGTGTCTGAGGGCGATACTGATCAATTAGAAATAAAGGCAGAATCAAATGACTTGGGTATATAAATCTTCAAAAAATTGACTTTTATCAATCTCCTCTCCTTCCCTTTTGTTGTTGATAGAGTTCTTTGAAACATTGCTTATCAATATATATACTTTTCAGTGGTGTCTCAGGCTTACACTGTCAATCTTATGGAGGAAAATGTGCTACGTGGAAATTCAGCGATAGTAAAATGTCATACTCCGAGTTTTGTCTCCGAGTACGTAAACGTATCATCTTGGTTCATTTCCGAAGGAGATATTACCGAGACGGAAATTAAATCCAATGAATCCCTTAATTTAGGTACCAGGAACGTTCATCCTAGATCTTGTCCATCCTCCTTAATAATAACAACGTTTTTAATAAATTTGTCAACCACAACTATTTAGTTTAAAAATGTCGTATTGTGTGGTTAAAGTGCTTCTATATCCATTTGAGTTTTTCAGTGGTATCCCAATCGTATACTGTAAATCTGTGGGAAGAGAACGTCTTGAGGGGTAACGCGGCAATACTAAAATGTCATATTCCAAGTTTTGTCACTGAATTTGTTTCAATTACTTCTTGGATAATTTCTGAGGGTGGAACTGACGAAATCGAAATACAAATAGATTCAGATTTCAATTTAGGTAACAGTTCGTAGCTTCGTTCATTCCACACCTTTTACATCCTTCCTTTTCTTTCACTATTCCAAAAATTGCATCAGCATTTCAGTGCATTTAAGTCGTTGTATCAAGTTTGGAAATGGTAAACCAATTCAATCTTAATATTCCTTTCAGTCGTCTCCCAAGCCTACGACGTAAAATTTTGGGAAGAGTATGTTTTACGCGGTAATGCGGCAATCCTAAAATGTCAAATTCCCAGTTTCGTTGCTGAATATGTCAATGTAAACTCCTGGATAATTTCGGAAGATGAAAATGAACAAGAAATAAAGATAACTGAATCATCAAATTTAGGTATCAAGAATCGATGTTTGCAAATAATAATTCCACCCTATCCTTATAATTTCCAACTAAATCCTTACCAATTAAAAACTTCCGTGGTTGTTGCAAAAGTGGACAAAACATCTGTGGTGGTTATATCTTCTTCATTTATAATATTCTAAAATTATTGACTTATTAGTATTGTTAGCAAAGCAAGCTCACTTGAAGTCCTATTGTTTCAGTGGTTTCGCAATCATATGCGGTCAATCTAATGGAGGAATATGTTTTGAGAGGAAATGCGGCCATCTTAAAATGCCATATACCGAGTTTTGTTTCTGAGTATCTTACTGTCATCTCGTGGATCATCATGGAAGATAAGGAGGAAATTGAAATTAAAATTGACTCTACAGATAATGTAGACGGTACTGATAGTTTATTTTTCAATTGTTTGGCAACGCTCGTTAACCCTATTGGTATACTTCAATACTAGGATTGTAACGTCGTCGCTTAGGGATGTGATCCTATTATTGGGTTTCCGTGATTCCATGGGCCTAACGGCCTACCTTTATCCAATGTTCCTTCTTCCTGCATGCTATGAAATTTGTAAGTAAATTGCAACCTTATGTTGCCCTGGAGCTTTTATCATTAATTGAGAAAATAGCTTTTTGTCGTTTTGGTGTTTCTAATTAGAAAATATATTTATTATGTATTTTTTTGTAGATGGAAAATACTTAGTACTCCCATCAGGGGAATTACACATTAGAGATGTTGGGCCTGAGGATGGTTACAAGTCATATCAATGTCGAACCAAACACAGACTTACTGGTGAAACTCGTCTATCTGCTACCAAAGGGCGATTAGTCATTACTGGTAAGTTTAATAAAATGTGAACTAAGCATTGCATAAATTCAATCAATTGTATCATTAATTAAATATTGATTAAATTTAGGCGTTGCTTATTCGTCCCAGTGTCAATATAAAGTCATGCCGTTAAACAGGGTTTTAAAAGTAGAATTATTATCGTAGTCACAATATTTCATTTTTAAATTATATACATATTGACTTTGGGATTTTTTATTCACCTTGTATTTCCATTCAATGCAGAATATTATTGTTGAAACAAGATTATATTAAGTTATAAACCCAATTTTTATCTATATTATAATAACTAACAAATAATTATAATTTACATAATATTCTGTATTTTTCAACGAATATATATTATTTTTCATTATGAGTTTAATCTTCCGAATAAATGCGAGGTTCACGGATTATTTTGGAAATACTTGGGTATTGTTACTATATTTTTGGAAGGTTAAAATCATAAATTGTGTTGCTGATGTTAAAATTATTAATTGTATTTTATCTCAATATTTATTAGTAACTTGCCTGAATGTTGGGATAGGGTAACCCGCGGAGCCTTGACTCGCGTTCTAATACAAATTATTTACGCTTGTGTTAAAATGATATCGTAGAGAATAGTAGGGGCGTTCAAATAGTGAGTTGTTTATTATGGTGTCCACTCCTCGTGATCCCGCCTTCTCTCAACATGCGCAGAGCCGGTGGGCCGGGTGCCCCCCAAGTTCCCTAGTGCACAGACAACCAGTGGATTTCAGTTCATAGTGGACACAAGCCTCGCAATGCTGTGCTCTGCACAGGCATATCCTACGCCTTCGCACCGGTAAGGCAACATTATTATTAATCGGTTGACATGATGCTTAGAACTATAGGGCGCATCTTATCAAATCTATCTACAGGTCCAAGCAGGCACGATGTTCTCAAAAAACGCGGATGCTGTAATTGATTTCCAATGTCTAGCTCAGCCAATCTCTGTCCCTGTATTCAGGTAATGTTTAAGTATTACCTTTAAATACAACTATTGAAATTTTTTAGAACCTGTTGGCCGCGTGCCTCCAAAGTTCGCAACTGTGTTAACAGGAACTATGTTTGAAGTAACCAAACACGATTCTTACGCATTGCAGTGCCCTGCGCAAGCATATCCTACGCCACTGTTCAGGTAAATTCGTATAAAAAAGACAATTCACTTTTTAGAACCAGTAGGATGGGTGTCGCCCCGATTTGCATCTGTTGTAATGGGAACAATGATTGGCATCAAGCAAAATTATTCAATCGTTTTGCAATGCCCTGCACAGGCGTTTCCAGTCCCAATTTTCAGGTACTGCCCTTTTTAATATTGGTGGACAATTTTAATTTTGATTTTACTGCAGAGCTCATGGAAAAAGTAGCTCCAAACATTCCGGGTTTAGGGAAAAGTCGTTTATTTAACTTTTATGCCAACTAATGGATAGTAATTTTATATCCCGCACAAGCGTTTCCTACGCCAACGTTTGGGTAAAGTGTTTTATCAGAATATATGATGTAAAGCAAACAATATGCAATTATTTAGAACCAATAGGAAGAGTATCTCCGAAGTTTTCCACCGAAGATATAAGTAGAACTTTCACTGCTGACTCGCGGGAGATAGAGTTCCAATACTTTGCCCTGCACAAGGGTTCCCTGCTCCAGCATTTAAGTAATTTTAAATAATCTATTTTTCAAACAGAACCCATGGGTAAGGTGTCTCCTAAATTTCCAACGATGGAAACAGGACGCAGCTTTACTTTTGCTTCAAAGTCATGTGTGACTATTTTATGCCCAGCACAAGCATATCCTTCACCATCCTTCAGGTACATTCACTTAACGAAATAACTCTTGTATTCTTAGAGCCTGTGGGTCAAGTTTCTCCAAAGTTTCCCTCGGTGGACAGCTCAAGAAGTTTCAGCGCTAGTTTAAGTACAAGTCTTACAATATTATGTCCGGCGCAGTCATATCCGGTCCCAGTATTCAGGTAAATTCGAAAATGCTTGACTTTATTAAAATACTTTTCTATAGAACCAGTTGGTCGTGTTTCTCCAAAATTTACAACCGGTGATAAAAGTCGAGCTTTTGATGCTAAAGGCAGCGACAGCATCCCGTTGTTATGTCCTGCCCAAGGCTTTCCGGCCCCATTATTCAGGTATTTAACTTTACAAAATTAAAGAAAATCTTAACTGAATAATTTACCTACATATATAACTCTACAATATCTAGCTCAATGCTACCCTGTTCCGATATTCGGGTAATACTTAAAAATATTTCTTTAGTCAAGACTGGAATGTTAATCTTCAGAACCAGTAGGAAGAGTCCCACCAAAATTTCCAACTATGGATAATGTAAGAGGGTTCAGTGCACATGTTAATGATAGTATAACGGTGTTGTGTCCCGCTCAAGCCTTTCCTGCCCCTCTGTCCAGGTAATAAATGTCAATTTATTATTTTTAGAACCTATTAATAGTGCACCACCTAAAACCCCAACTAAGATGATAGAGATCGTGGAATTCATGATGGATTCGAGTGTTACGTTATTATGTTTGGCACAGGCGTTCCCAGTCCCGGTATTTAGGTGAGTCAAGTGACAACATATTAAAAATCGCGTTTGTTTTAGAACCGATTGGTATGAAAGCTCCTACATTCTCTACAGATTTTAAGATGGCTTGGTATGTAAAGGATATTATGCAAGGCTTTGCATTACTTTGTCCAGCACAGGGATACCCATCGCCTCAATTCAGGTAGTTATTTTTAACGAATGTTGTATAATTTTAGAACCAATCGGGACCAAAAGCCCTTCGTTTTCAAGTGGTTCAAAACTTGCTTGGTTCGAAATAAGATCCAGTCAAGACTTCGCATTAATCTGTCCTGCACAAGGATATCCCGTTCCAATGTTTAGGTGAGGTTTGTCAAAATAACTTTTTTGATATTTCCAGAACCCATCGGTTCCAAATCACCTTCTTTTCCCACTGATGATAAATTATCTTGGTTTATATATAGACCTCTGAAACAAAGTCTATCGTTAATCTGTCGAGCCCAAGGATACCCTGTTCCAACATACAGGTACAAAAACAGTGTTTCAATAAGTTATTAATTATTTCTAGAGCCTATCGGAACGAAGTCGCCTTCTTTTTCTACTGATAATAAATTCTCATGGTATGTAAGGAATATTGGACAAAATATAAATATCCTGTGTCCAGCACAAGGTTTTCCAGTACCAGCGTTCAGGTGATTTTACTTATTCTCATTTATCTCACTTATAGAACCTGTTGGCTCAAAATCACCTACATTTTCCAATGACGTGCAATTCTCGGGGATAACTCGTAAAACTGGTCAAGACTTCGCGCTTTTATGTCAGGCTCAAGCTTTCCCTGTCCCAAAATTCAGGTGAGTTTAAGATTTTGTGTTTAGACATACCGTGCAACATTTAGTTGGCAGTTGTTTATTTTGGATCTATACAATTTAAATTTCTTTTGACAATCAAGTCATTATCTTTCAAATCTGTGTCGCAGAACCTATTGGATCAAAGGCGCCAACATTTTCTTTGGAATTTAAAAGTACAACATTAACAAAAACAGCTGACCAAGGAATAGTCCTTTTGTGTCAAGCTCAGGCATTTCCCGTACCCAATTTCAAGTGAGTGCCATATATTGAGATAAATTATTTTCAATTTAGAACCTGTTACTGCGAGAGCACCTGCATTTCCCTCTGCGGCATCGTCTTACAATTATATCATAGAAGTTAATTATGGTGGCTCATTACTTTGTCAAGCACAAGGCTTCCCTCAACCAGAATTCAGGTATAGCTATTGCTATTCGTATATTTCTTTTAGAACCTGTTGGGGCCAAGGGACCTTCATTTTCTACTGAATCAAAAGGCAGTATATTTGTAAGAGAAATGGGTCAAAGCTTCGCATTGCTCTGTCAGGCACAGGCGTTCCCTACTCTGATATTTCGGTAAGCTTTAAATGTTATTTTTTTATTTAAACAGAGCCCGTGGGTTCCAAGCCTCCAACGTTTTCAACAGATTTTACATTGTCAGCAGTAACGAGACATTTAAGCCAAAACTTTGCAATGATGTGTCAAGCTCAGGCTTTTCCTGTTCCTAAATTCAGGCAAGTGTTCGTTAACATATTTCTTGTTCTTTCCGATTAAGAGAATATCTTATATTTAGTAATCTAATTGGAATAATTCCAATGTCTTACGGGTTGCTTATACGTACTTGTCTTCATTTATGGTAATTTTGTGCAGAGCCTGTTGGATCAAAGGCTCCTTCTTTTTCAACTGAATCCGCACTATCATCCTTAAAGAGACATGAAGCTCAAAGCTTTGCTCTACTTTGTCAAGCTCAAGCATTTCCTGTACCGAAATTCAGGCAAGTTCCTTGTATAAATTTACATTCAGTGACGTGTGATCATCATCGATAATTTTAGAACCAGTTGGAGCTAAATCCCCTACATTCTCTACTGAATCTATGGGTAGTATATTCAGGAAACGAATTAGACAAAGTTTTGCTCTTCTTTGTCAGGCGCAGAGCTACCCTGCTCCTATATTCAGGCAAGTATATAGCAGTATATTTACTATTATTAATACGTCTTTTACTTCTAAAACAGAACCAGTTGGATTTAAAGCTCCTACATTTTCGACGGACGCTCATAGCATATCATTCATACGCCATATTGGTCATAGCTTTGGGTTACTATGCCAGGCGCAGGCTTTCCCAGTACCAGTTTTCAGGCAAGTTTGCTACAACAAATAAATTTATTTTAATAAACGAATTTCCAAATAAAACTTTAAATGGGAGCTGAACCAATTGCGAGCACAACATCGAGCATCACTGCGACCCCGAAAGCTGCTGTGATGTTTCCGGTACTTACATTATTAGCTTTCCTATGTCCAAGGGTTCCCTGTCCCAATGTCGAGGTGCGTTCATTCCTCCCCATTGATATTACAGAACCAACAAATAAAATTGCCCCACGAAGTGATAAATCCCGAAAATTTGAGGGGGGCGAAATATTTTTAGTCTCTGCTTCGGAATCAGTTTATTTTACGTGTGAAGTAGCTGGTTACCCTGCTCCAATGTTCAGGTAAGTGTTCATTCAATAATAATTTCTAACTCGGGTGGACGCACCTCATGTAAGTAAACCAAATACAATATAGTTCTTTGGCGTTATTTTCTGAGAATATGTATATAGAAAATTTCGGGATCTTTTTTCTCAAAAAATATCAAATATAGTAGTGGTATTATCGTAACCTACTGAGCCACTTTCGTGATTACAGAGCCAACTAATAAGATTCCACCTAGAAAAGATTCCACTAAGCATTTTGAAGGTTGGGAAGTAATCTGCGTGCCACAAAATAAAATAGCATATTTAACTTGTCAAGTATCTGCTTACCCAGTGCCCTTATTTAGGTGAGTGATAGGCTTAACCTATGGTGATAGTCGGCTTATATTCCAGAACCGACTGGTAGGACCGGGCCAAAAGTGACTGGTGATGGTCTCAATCGACAAATAGGTCGAAGTATCGAGAGCCTCGCATTACTTTGCGAAGTACAAGCTTTTCCCGCTCCCTTGATGAGGTATGGCGTTATTTAAAATCCGGCCGGCCGTAGGCATCTCACGCATTCATTTCTCACGTAGTTGTATATCATACCATTCCAATGTACTGATGTGCGTTGTTATTGCAGTATGTCGCGGCAACCGCACCTCCCACTCGTGACATGAAGGCGTGATCAACCGCGGCCGGCCGCGTGCCTCTATTATGGTCCCCAGTCTAAGTAATGATTGAGCAACGCAAACACGTCCTGGTAAGTTACAGGGTGTTCTTGCTTCCGTTCAAATGCTTTACATCTTTACTTTGTGCTTTCTCGTGACTCAAGGCTGCATACATTATTGATTAATCATAAGGAATCCCAATAATAGTCCTGGATATCGTGTAGCTTTCCATTTATTTCAATGCTAGTGTTCTTATTTAGCACTTTTTTTTAAACTTTGGGCACTTGGGTTTTCTTTGTACTTAAGTTTAATCCACGTGGCAAATATTAAAATAAAATCTTTAAGAGCCAACGAACAGTGTTCCTCCCAAACTTTCTGGTGGTCGTTTGCAAGATTCTAAATTCACACTTAAAGAAATGGGTTCTATTCTTTGTATAAGCCAAGATTTTCCTGTCCCTGGTTTGTAGATAGGTGATTTTGGCTCTCTGCTAGGTTTGCAGTTGAAAAAAAAATCTGAAATGCCTAATCAGGGTATCCAAAGCCTTATTTAAGTTATTTTAGAAAAATTACTTAGGATACCCTAAATTTATTTAATTAGGAGAAGGAACAAAACCTGAACATGTTTTCTTTTGTTACAGATGGTACAAATTTGTTGATGGAAGTACCAGAAAGCAACCAGTAACACTCAATGACAGAGTAAAACAAGTGTCAGGAACTTTGATTATCAAAGAAGCTAAAGTTGAAGACTCTGGAAAGTATCTGTGCGTGGTTAACAACTCAGTTGGAGGTTAGTGTAAAAAATTTATTACAAATTTTATAGCAAACATATATTTTATAACCTTGCATTGAAAATAAATATTTTTAGTTAAATTGTTAATGCCCTTCTTTTTTTACAGGTGAATCCGTAGAAACAGTTCTAACAGTAACTGCCCCACTTAAGTCTGCAGTAGAACCCGCTACACAGACGGTAGACTTTGGAAGGCCTGCTGTCTTTACTTGCAGATATGAAGGCAACCCTATTAAGACCCTTACTTGGTTGAAAGATGGCAAAGATATGAATCATCATGATGCAGTATTGAGGTATTCAAATATGTGGCATTTTTTTATGATTGTGTATTAAAACGGCGCTTTTTATAAGAACCATGATCATTAGCGACAAAATTAATAACAAAATCAGTGCCTATTAATAGTTAAATGAAGTTCCAAATGTATTAATAAAGCTATTTAATAATCATATTTTCAGAATCGAATCTGTGAAGAAAGAGGACAAGGGAATGTACCAATGCTTTATACGTAACGACCAAGAGAGCGCGGGTGCTAGTGCTGAACTTAAACTTGGAGGACGATGTAAGATTTCCGTTGTTATACAATCTACTCTCTTCGCTGTTGAGCAAATCTTTTCAGCTGGAGTTACTGCACCGTAATGTTATGATATATTTTTATTTTATAATACTAAAATCGAGCAAATGTCTTAAAGAAGAAAGGCTTATTAGTGATTTAAAAATATGTTTCTACGTCTAATCTAAAAATACGTCTTATGATTAAAAACACTTAAATAGGTAGGTCATAATTAAGTAGCTTTAACTAGCTTAAACGTTGTTAAAGGAGTAGGAAATAATTAGAAAAAGGATAAACAAATTATCCTTTTTTTACTGAAATAGAATGCTAATCTGCCAATAATTTTGGAAAACCAAAACGCTTTTGCTTTGAATTGATGTATTGTATATCAATGAAGTATTGCGTTGCCTGTGGTGTTAGAATAAAATAATCGTTTCTTGAGAAATGTAATTATGATATCACTTCAGTAAATCGAGTACAATGACTAAATCACTTTAACTAATCCACCAAGGGGCAAAGCGATCAAGCGAGCGAATTCACAACAATACTTACTATATATTAAGCTAGTTTTGAGCGTTATGTTTAGAATCAACATTTTATTTCTACCTAGAAATATATCTTACCATTACATATTTTATTAAGATTATTTAAAGTATTAAAATCCTAATTTTCACTCGTGAAGATGTTATTCGTTAGAGGTTAGTTTAGAGGCTTTTCTCTGTGTGGTTATTTTCATTCGTTTCGGAAGGGACAGTATTCACTGCAAACGAGAGGTTCTGTTGTGAGTCCTCGATGACATACTTTTATTCTCATACCCGGATAAATTTCTAGAAGTCAGAATATTGTTAAGAATTATTTGACACATTTTTCAGTTGAACCACCGCAAATTCGACACAGTTTTGGCGAACAAACTCTTCGTTCTGGTCCATCCCTACGTCTCAAGTGCGTAGCATCCGGTAACCCTACACCCGACATCGCCTGGCTCTTAGATGGCGAGAAGCTCAACAGTGGCGAGCGGCTCCAAATCGGACAATTTGTTACTGCGGATGGCAACGTGGAATCCCATTTGAACATCTCTTCGGTACACACCAATGATGGCGGATTGTACTCTTGCATCGCCTCTAGTAAGGTATATTTCAATACAATATCAAATCTTTGACACTCAACGTCAAACACCTTTCGCATGTAGTGATGATAGAGATACGTTCATATACCGCAAAAAGAAATATTATATTCTTATAATAATGTTAGTTCATCAAATCCTCATTCATCCAATATCCAAAGCAGTCTTTTACATTAAACATTCCACAGATGTATTTAAACTTATCATTTGAAATAATGTTTATACACTACTTTTCCACCGTTTACAAATGTGAAAAAAAGGAATGTTTATAAATAAAATTAACTTGTTCTATTTTGAAAATGTACCTACCCTTAAATTTTTCAATAACTAGCAAATAACTATTAAAAAATGTAAGGGTACATTTTCAAAATCGCAAAATATATGTGGTATGGAAAACACATTGTAAAAAGATATTTGAGTTTTTTTTTTTCATTTCGATACAAAAACCAAATATTATGTCTGCAGGTTGGCAGTGCATCACATTCGGCCCGCGTGAACGTATACGGTCTACCATATATCCGGCCCATGAAGAAACGCCCAGTGGTCGCTGGAGACACCCTCATCGCACACTGCCCTGTAGCCGGATACCCTATCGACTCTATTGTGTGGGAACGCGACGGACGGTCAGTATTTACTACCCGAAAATTTGTATTTTATTTTTTTATTGGAAATTTTACAACTATAACCCTAAGCAAAAACATAAAACTGCCTTGATATATACTCGTTAACTAAAAGCATTGATGATGACCAAAATTTGTCTTGCAGTCGTGATCTTAGTCTTGCGCAATAGCGAGACCAAGACCTAATAAACAAGAACAAGACCAATACCCAGACCAAATACACAAGAAAAATATAAAAAGTCTTACTTCCAGAGCATCTATGAGTTAAAATATTTGTAACAGCATCAACACATGCTTTACAAACACAACAAAATAATTTTGATTTCCTTTGTTAAATTTGAACATAAGGTTAAAAAACAGAAACTTAACCAATATTTGAAAATCAAAAGGATCTTCACAAATGTTCTTTGTCATAGCGTCTGGAAAATACTTATTTCTTTTTCTATATTTTCACTTCTCTCATGAACTAATTTTGCTAAATTATCAATTTAGGCGTTGGAGGAAAATCTACCCCGATTTTGGAGTTTTCATAGGTCTCACAACTAAACATATCATTCTCTTGACAAGTTATGACAAGTTTGCATATAGAACAGAAAATTTCGGCATTTTATTAATTTTAATTTATAACGGTGATGATCTTCAAAAGTATAAAAAAATAATTAACAGATAAAATGAACAAAAGCAAGACTTAATACTCAAGACCAAGACTGTCCAAGTCTGGTCTTGGTCTTGCTTTGCTCATCATTAAAAGCATAGGTACTTGCTATGGTTTAGACAACGACATTCCATTTGTTTTTATTACGTGGCAATGTTATTCTACATTGCTAATATATATCATTGATGTTTTAATACGAATCATGTTCCTTATCTCTCGCGAGGCGCGTTTTTCAGCGAGCTACGAGTACCTATACTGTCCCTTAGGGGATCAACTCGTGGAATGGAGTATAAATATAAATTCCAATGCTGCTTTAGAATTTTGCTATTTTATTCAATTTCAGAGTGCTACCGATCAACCGCAAACAGAAAGTATTTCCCAACGGTACTCTTGTCATCGAGAATGTGGAGCGAATGAGTGATCAGGCCACATACACTTGCGTTGCTAAGAACTCTCAAGGATATAGCGTTAGAGGAAATCTGGAGCTACAGGTTATGGGTGAGTGGAAATACTATACTTTCATAAATAAATATATAATAAAACATACAGACGATAATATGACAGCTTATTTCCGTTTTACTCTATTACTTTCTTTAACAATTATTGACAATATAATAACAAGGAGCGGAAGCTGATGTGTTATCGTCCGTATAGTAAACTTAAATATGTTTATTTATTCCTTATTAAAGTGCAGAAAAGAAGTGGTATTAAAATATTACGATACGATTTTACGACATTGGTACTGTGAAAAATAAGAAAGTTTAAAGTTAAAATTCGAAAAATATGAACAAATTATAAAGTAATTGACCATAAAAAATACCACAATCATAATGCCAATATAGGAATAGAAAGACATGTACTTGATTACAATTAAAGCTAAGATTGGTTCCTAATTAGGTACAATCCTTACAATAACATATGAAAATGTTATGGTAAAAATGCATATCCGTTTTAACAATTATACTTAGTCAAGTTCATATAATATATACCATACAGTCTTAGCTGTCGTGCAATTGATATTTACGTCTTTTAAATGTCTTTAATACACATGTTTAAATACAAATTGATTTCAACACTCTTTAGACGTTTTACTTACCAAAATATATGTATGAAATTTATAAAAACTTTTTAATCAAATTTTAATGATGTTGAATTATAGTATTATTTGGTATTTATTATAAACATAATCAAAAAATTTTAAAAATAGAAAATTCTCATTATTTAGAACGATAATAGACTGAAATTTCGAAAGCAATTTTCGATAGGTTATAGTTTTTTTTTTAATTTGTATAATAAATCAATGAAATGATACATAACATTTATCATTTAAAGTGTATCACTTAATTTTTTTTATGAAATGGATATTTAATGTTTGTTTTTAGATGTTGTGATAATATATAAAGACAAGTAAAGTAACTTTATATGAAACGATTCCAATTATTAACTTATTTACAATTAAAATGTCTATGTGATCACAGCATCTAAAATGTAGCTACTAATTTTTTTTTCAGGTGAATATTATTAACTTTATTATTGTGTATACTGTTTGTTGAAAACTGTTCACCAACTGTTTGTTGAAAACTGTTCTGCTCAAATTCTATTTAGGACACAAGACTTTTATGCCCGCCAAAGCTACATCGTTTGCCACACACGCCCCTATACGTTAATATTTAGCTTAAGTTGTATTCACACAGTGCCTCCACAAATTTTACCCTTTGAATTTGGCGAGGAACCGGCTAATGCAGGGGATATGGCCTCGGTGACATGTGCTGTAAACAAAGGCGATCAACCTCTAAATATCACGTGGACACACGACGGAAAATTACTTAGAAGAAATAACGATATGGGAATCGTTATTACCAGTATTAACAAAAAAACTTCCATACTGAACATAGATTCTGTGAACGGAATACACAGGGGCGAATTTCACTGTGTGGCAACGAATCCGGCCGGCTCCTCTAACCATAGCGCAGTACTAAAAGTCAACGGTACAACACCGAATAACTCTCAACATTTTTGTCTTTCATTTTTATGATATAATAACTTTTTATCTAGCTTGTTATCGAGTTATTACAATTTTGTTTAGTCCCGCCACAAATTACTCCTTTCGAGTTTGGTGAAGAGATTTTAAACGAAGGGGAAACAGCGTCTGTATCTTGCGTGATGAGCAAGGGAGATCTGCCAGTTACTTTTAAATGGCGTTTTAATGGCGAAGAAATAAAACCGCGAAACAAAATTGGAATCGTTTTGACAACTATTAGCAAGAAAACATCCATCCTTAACATTGAAGCCGTAACATCCGTCCACCGTGGATCATTTACTTGTGAAATAAAAAATGATGCTGGACAAACTAATCACACAACACTCCTTAGCGTCAATGGTTCGCTCATTCCTGATTTAATTTTGTTTTAGTAGTTAAAGCTTTTTTATCAACGCAGTTCCTCCCCAAATCTCACCCTTCGAGTTCGGCGATGAACCGGCCAACGCTGGCGATACTGCATCAGTCCAATGCGTTATGAATAAAGGCGATTTGCCGGCAAATTTTTCATGGAGTTTCAATGGAAAGATAATTTCAAAAGGCAACGCTATGGGCATCGCTATTGGCAGTATGAGCCGAAAAATGTCGATCCTAAACATAGATTCTGTTAATGGCACCCACCGAGGAATATACGCTTGTCATGTTGAAAATTTAGCTGGTCAAGTCAATCACAGCGCTTCGTTGGAAGTTAATGGTTTTTTTAACAATATTACATTTTTATGTAGTTTCTCTTAAAGGTTTATTTAATTGCTTTTATCCTAAAGTAATACAATATCACAGTTTTACCACAAATCCATCCTTTTACCTTCGGGGAGGAGCCAGCCAACGCGGGAGATACAGTCGGCGTACAATGCATGGTTACAAAAGGGAATATTCCCGTTAACATCACATGGTCGTTGAACGGTAACCTTATCGGTAAAATGCAAGGCATCACAATCACAAAGATCGGGCATAAAGCGAGCAGTCTGTCGATTGATGCGGTGGTTTCTGCACATTCAGGGGTTTATACATGTTCTGCCTCCAATCAAGCTGGCCATGCGAACTATTCCTCTGAGTTGGTAGTGAATGGTAAATCGAAATACAATATGTTGCTATCACGCTTTAAACCCTTCTTATATGTAGCATTGCGTTTCTTTTTTCCTAATCCCATCGAATGTGTTGTGACCAAAGAATATAAAATACCCTATTAATTTTCTCGACAGATACGAGCTATCAATATTATGGGGATCGTTATGAAATCAATATTGCACGCCAATATTTTGTCCCTACTAATTGAGACTTTGTCTTAGTTGTGCCTCAGGTTACGCCTTTTGATTTCGGCGAAGAAATCTTGAACGCAGGCGATACAGTATCTTTAACATGCACCGTGGGGAAAGGCGACTTGCCTTTAAACATTCATTGGCAATTAAATAATCATCTTCTGAATTCGGGAAATGGTGTCCTTATAAACAGAAATGGAAAAAGAATTTCCATCCTGAGTATAGAGAATGTCCAACACGATCACATTGGAAATTACACTTGTATTGCTGAAAATGACGCTGGTAGCACTAGCCATAGCGCTGTTCTCAACGTTAATGGTACTAAACCCAGAATATTGTAAAAACATTTTTATGTCCGCACGTATTTCATTATGGTATATATATTGGTAGTATCTAATACATTTTATTCATATTAGTTTTATCCTATCCCCTACCCTTTTAAGGGACATTCACGTGTGTGGCAAATTATAAACGGGCGCTTTAATTAGTACCTTCCACTATCCACTTTTATTTTAGTGCTTAGCTTCCATACCAAAAGTGACTACAATACTTTTGTTCCTCTTAGTTGCACCACAAATTATGCCTTTCGATTTTGGCACTGATCCCGTTAACGACCAAGAAATGGTGGTAGCAATATGTACGGTCAGTAAGGGTGACATGCCTCTGGACATAAACTGGTACTTCAATGGAACGGTTATTAAATCGGGCGTCAACGGAATTGTACTTACGAAATCAAAGCGCACCAGTCAGCTGACCATAGAGTCTGTAACACATTACAACCAAGGAAATTACTCTTGTGTCGTAAAAAATCAAGCAGGCACTACAAACCACACCTCTGAACTCTATGTCAACGGTAGTAACCTACAGCGTGGAATTCTCTCCTAGCTTTCAGTGGTTTTATGATTTTGCTTACTCTAGATTTCCCTTTAGTTCCTCCGCAGATAATGCCCTTTGAATTCGGTGAAGAGCCCGTTAATGCACAAGAAATGGTTTTGGTAACTTGTACGGTCACAAAAGGAGATCTACCATTGAGAATTGAATGGTACTTCAACAATAACTTGGTAAAATCTGGTAGTAATGGAGTTAATTTAGTAAACACAAAACGCACAAGCCAACTTAGCATAGAATCTGTTACTCATCAAAATCAAGGAAACTTTACATGCGTTGTAATAAACGAAGCTGGGGTTATAAATCATACTGCAGAATTATTCGTTAATGGTATAAATTTAATCATCCCCCATTTACTATTGATCTATAATATTAGAAATAGTGCATGCCGTTATAGTAGTTTATGATACTGTTGCATAATAAGGGTTCTTATAACATGAGTGTGTTTTAAAAAAACGAGCCGTAGGCGAGTTTTTTTATAGTATCACACAAGTGTTATAAGACCAAGTTATGTACAGTGTCATACACTACTTTATCTACTCTCATACTATATTACGTAAAACAATGTTGCAAACAAAACCAAACTTTGTTTAAATATTGAAAAGATTTTTTAAATGTCAAATGTTGGCGCCAAGGTGCAAACATCGATTGTGAATGCGTGTTGCGTCGTCGCGGACTCGTTCATTGAAACCTTTTTAAAGTAGAGGTTCAACCTCCTTGGTCCAGCTGGAGGTTGTATAGGTGTATCGTTATGATTAAAAAGTTATATTATGATACAGGTGTCCATACAAGACCTGTATCGTAATTAAACTTTTTTTTTTATTATTTTTGGCCTGTACGTAATGTTTGTCATAAGCATTTTGTTTTCAGTTTTAGAATCTTTGTATTATAGTATCAGAGTAGATAAAATGCTTTTTACCCTGTCCTTATCATGCAGTGTGTTGTAACTTTGGCGGTCATAAAGATACAGCAGACATTATTAAAATATAATATTTTAAATCGGAGACAAAATGAAACAGTTCATTAGTTCGTGTATTTCAGTGGCTCCAATTATTACTCCTTTTGAATTCGACGAGTCCGTATTTTTTGGAGAAGGTGTTCAGGTGATGTGCCATGTTCCAAAAGGAGACAAACCTTTGGTATTCGAATGGAATTTTAGTGGTGGAGACGTGAGTTCATTAACTGGGGTGAACATCATGCGGGTTGGGGATAGGGGGTCAGCGCTCATTATACCTACCGTGACAGCCAAACATTCTGGCAATTACACATGCACAGCCTCCAATGTTGTCGCCAATGCTAAACATCATGCTACGCTCAATGTCAAGGGTGAATAACAGCGCTTTCTCGTCTCCTGCTACAATACATTTCCTATCACATTGCAATAATAAAGTGTTTTCAGTGTGTCCGAACATATATTTCAGTGTCGCCATTGATATCCCCTTTTGAGTTTGATGAAGCTGTATTTTATGGAGAAAGTATACAAGTTATGTGCCATATTCCCAAAGGCGATATGCCATTAAAACTTACATGGTCATTCCGTGACCAACCATTGAGTAAAAATTTAGCCGTAAAAATAACAACAGTAGGCGACAGAAGTTCTATATTAGCCATACCTGCCGCTACTGAAAAACACTCCGGAAATTACACCTGCACAGCTTCCAATATTGTAGCCAGCACCAACCACACAGCCGTGTTAAACGTTCAGGGTACACTTAGTACATATTTGTGTTGCGTCTTCGTAGTTTTCAGTTTTTTTATTTAATTTGTTTACCCTTACCAGTCCCTCCACACATCGTTCCATTCGAGGCTGAAGAATCAGTTTTTGCTGGAGAATCTGTTCAGTTGAATTGTCACGTATCCAAAGGCGATGCACCTTTTACTATCACTTGGAGTCTTCATGGCGAAGAATCCTCCTCTCACAGGGGAATTACCACTATGAAGATTGGCGAAAGAACGTCGTTACTAACCATATCTAGTGCCACGGCGAGTCATAGTGGCGAATATTCATGCCATGCCTCAAACCATGCTGGCACAGTGGTTCACTCCACCGTAATTAATGTCCATGGTATTTCAATCTCTCCGTTAGCTACCTCCTGCCTTTATCGCACGCTGCACGCTTGCCTCAGTAATGTTTTGGCTTTCTGAATTAACAGTATTGCCATACATCGTACCATTTGAAGCGGACGAGTCGGTGTTTGCTGGCGAGTCGGTACAGCTCAATTGTCATGTCGAAGGGGGATTTGCCCCTAGATATTAAATGGCACTTTGAAGGATTCGGAAACAGCTCATCGCATCTTGGCATAATTACAACCAAAATGACGTCACGTACATCATTTTTATCAATCGGCGCGGCTTCTGCTGGTCACAGCGGCAACTACACCTGTGTTGCTTCCAACAGTGCTGGCTCCACTAATCATTCCACTACCCTTAATGTTCATGGTCAGTTTTTATCCTTCATATCATTTCTTATCGTATGTTAAGTTCCTCACTTAGCGACTCGATGCAAATAGATTTGTATATAGAATAAGCATGACTTCCATATACATATCTTGAGGCAACGTACGCTTGTTTGTTTTTGTTTAATCATCATTAATTTATCTCAGATTATTTATATTTTCGTTTCAAACAGTTACGCCAAACATTTTGCCATTCGACGTTGATCAAGCCTTATTCTACGGAGAATCAGTACAAATGATGTGCCACATATCAAAAGGAGATTCTCCTTTAGAAATTCACTGGGAATTTAATGGACATGCTATGTCAAGACAACTAGGATCATTTTCAAAAGTCAATGATCGGTCGTCGGTACTTGTGTTGCCGTCAGTTACCGGCGCCCATAGCGGAAATTACACATGTATCGCAAAAAATCACGCCGGAGTTGCTTCATACACTACAATCCTAAAAATAATCGGTATCTTAATTATGTATTAAATCTGATACTTTAATTAGGCAATTAGTATATTATTAGTTTTCTCCTTCCATATCCAGTTCTAACTGCAATTGTTTTTTGTTCGGGTCAAAGTGGTTCCACATATTATCGCATTTGAAGTTGAAGAATCCATTTTTGCTGGCGAATCAGTTCATCTTACTTGTCACGTATCCAAAGGAGATGGCCCACTTCAAATTACATGGAGTTTTCAAGGAAACAACATTTCTTATCATAATAATATGGGTGTTACTACCACAAAGCTAGGAGATAAAGCTTCAGTGCTTAGTATTCCAACGGCGATGGGCCACCATAGTGGAAATTACACGTGCACTGCCAGTAATCGCGCAGGGCGTGCTCATCACTCTGCTCTCGTCAAAGTCCACGGTATTCAAGCCCGTTTCGTACTTTCTAAATAGAAATTGTCTACTTATGATGTATAGAATGCACGTTTAGATTTTGTCTTAGAATTCACTATTTCTTTCTTTTCTGATCAGTTCCTCCCCATATAATGCCGTTTGAAATCGAAGAATCCATATACTACGGTGAGTCAGTTCAAATGACCTGCCATGCTAGTAAAGGAGATCGTCCCATGACAATCACATGGACTTTTGAAGGCCAAAACCTTGCAAATCGTCTAGATTCGGGAATTAAGACTATGAAAATGGCTGAACAGACTTCATTTCTAACAATAGCATCGGTCACTGGTGCTCACACTGGAAATTATACGTGTATAGCAAAAAACAAAGCAGGAGAAGATAGATATACAACTGCTCTACATGTAAAGGGTATTTCGAAATTTGATTATACGCGCATGTTTACGTAACACTCACTAACATTACTGCAATTTTTTTTGCTCAGTCGTTCCACACATCAAACCTTTCGAATTGGACGAAGCCGTATTCGCTGGAGAGTCAGTACACCTCGATTGTCACGTACCAAAAGGAGACCTACCTTTAAATATATCATGGAGTTTTCAAGGTCAAAGTGTGACTCATATGGCGGGGTTAAAGACTATGTCACTTAATGGACGCGTTTCTGTGCTCGATATTCCCAACGCTATGGGTCAAAATAGCGGCAACTATACGTGCACGGCAACAAACAAGGCGGGAAGGGCGAGTCATACTGCCGTCCTCAATGTTATTGGTACACAAATTCTATATTTTGGGTGATATTTGCTTTTTCTTCAGTTCCTCCCGTGGTCCAACCCTTCTCGTTTGGGGAAGTCGCATTGAACTCTGGGCAAATTGTTACAACTCCTTGCTCCGTTATCGAAGGCGATCACCCCTTACAGCTGCGCTGGCTCTTTGATGGTGAACCTATCAAGCCAAGGTCAGGAGCCACCGTATTTAATATCGGAGAAAGAAGTGCCATACTAAGTATTAGTTCAGTCGAGCACAATCATGCAGGCAACTATACTTGTGTCGCCGAAAACGAGGCCGGAACCGATTCCCATACAGCAACTTTAATTATTAACGGTGCTTGAAACCATTTATATTTTTGTACACTCGTATATCTAACGCGTTGAAATTACTTCCTTAGGCTGTTAATTATGCTAATATTTACCAATTTAGTTTTCAATTATCTAATGACATTCCAGTCCCTCCCAACATTCTGCCATTCTCATTCGGCGAAAAACCAGCTAATTTCGGAGAATATTTACAAGCATCCTGTACTGTCAACTTAGGAGACCTTCCTCTCACAATAACCTGGATGTTCAATGGTCAGCCCATCTCACAAAGGAATAACGATTATGTTTTGACCAATTCGAGAAGAAGTAGCTTGCTCATAATAGAATCTGTAGACGCGAAACATGCTGGTTCATATACGTGTATTGGAGAAAATCGTGCAGGACGTAGTTTTTTTTCATCCGATCTCGTAGTTTACGGTTAGTCGTAATTTAATTAGTAGAAATCTTTTTTATCACTTAGTATAAATTTGTTTCAGTTGTTCCCAAGATTGCGCCCTTTATTGCCGGTCCAGAACCAGCTTTTCTCGGGGATTATTTTGCTCTCCAGTGCATAATAACACATGGTGACCAGCCCGTGCGCATAGAATGGACAATTAATAATAAATCGGCCAATTATGTCCCTGGCACTCGCGTCAGTAAGAACGACCGAAGAAGTAGCGTCCTCACCATAGAATCTTTGGAAGCAAAGCACGCTGGTTTTTACAATTGTACTGCGTCTAACGCAGCCGGCGTCGCCTCGCACACTACTGAATTAGTTGTTAAGGGTGCGAATACCATAAAACATATCTGTTCACATAAGCTTCCAAACCACTTTCCTACTCTATGTGTACTTCGATTCCTATAATTTATAGCTTCTTTACAAACGAAATTTTATTATCCCAGTTCCACCATTGATTGTGCCGTTCAATTTTGGTGAGACGCCATCAAATCCTGGCGACGCGGTGGTTGTTAACTGCGTCGCGACTAAAGGGGACCTGCCTCTTGACATCTCATGGACATTCAGCAGCGAAACCATAGATTCAAGTCAACACCGAGACATCACTACGATGCCAGTAGGCTCACGCGCGTCAGCTCTTTCAATCAACTCCATCAGCGCTAACCATCAGGGCAACTACACGTGCATCGTTCAAAATGCGGCCGGCCGCGCAGAGTACGCAGCAACCCTCGTCGTCAATGGTTTTTATCTAGCACGTTTATTATGCGACCTCAGTTGGGGACTAACACCACAAAATCGCACAATACGGCAAATCAATCACTGTCACAACTCTTCACAGTCTCGCCAGTCGCTAACATTACCTGATACAAAAACCAGATCTAACCTTACTTTCTATGGTTGTTTCCAGTAATACCTCGTATAGTTCCATTCTCATTTGAGACTCCACTGTTTGCCGGGCAAGCGACCCAAGTCACTTGTTTAGTATCCGAGGGTGATCTACCCCTGGAAATTCAGTGGTATTTTGAAGGCAAGCCCTTGAAGGAGAAAACCGGTGTATCGGCTACAAAAATAGCGCAAAGAGCATCTCTGCTACTAATCGACCCAGCTGGGTGGTCACACAGCGGGGTATATGCGTGTCTCGCGCGCAATGCCGCTGGCTCGTCCAACTATACTGCTTCGCTTGAAGTACATGGTACCTATATCACACGCATCTGTGTACCCTACCTCCTAGCACGGACGAGCTTTGCTTAGTATCAGTATGTACGCTTAGAGCCATTAGTTTCTCAGGGCAGTGCGCCGATATAAAACTTTTTACTGTTTATCGAGACTTTATTACACCTCTATACGCCTAATTTGTACAAAAGAGAAAAGAGATCCTTCTATATGCACCATACACATATTCTATATACTGGGCAGATCAATTGTCGAAAGTGTCGTTTCTAGGAATCGGCTGCGGCTCTCATCGACGAAACCATTTCCATTCCTACCCTTGCCGTATAATTTTCTTCCCGTCCTTATCCATCTTCCTGGGATCCTTTCATTAATTTTATTTTGTACTTTTATTTGCATTTTTGGTTATAAGTGCTTGGAGGCTTGGCTTACTAACAATAGTTGTCTAATGAAATATTTATATTAAATTGTAGAGAAAAGTCACCATCTGTAATGACTGACCTATTATAAATATAAAATATATTTCATCAGATGCTATTTTGTGCCTTTTGTTGCATTTCGCTTCTTATTATACCTTATTTTTCTATTTTTAATTAGGATTGGTTTGCTTGAAATCATTGTTTTTTGCCAAATTAAAATATAATGTGAAAAGCTTCTATAGTAAGCTTTGCTACAGTCTATTGGTTTAAGAAATATATTGTTATGATTTTTTTTCTCTACTGCACTAATGATGTATATCAGCAAAGTTATAGAGGCTTTTATACACATAATAATGCCTAAGCTGACTTTGAATATAAAACAGATAAATAAATCAAATAATATTAACAACTTTCCTTGTCACTTTTTGTTGTTTTTTAATGATTTTATATAAAGAATATTGATAAAAGATATTCAAGTTCAGCTTAATAGTCAGTTTGTTTATTGGAATTACTATTATATTTGCATACTTGCATATTCATTTGAAAATTCTAAATATTTACATTTGATTAAATTTAAATTTATTTGAGAACGAAAATAATTCTTAAAATTATAAAAGAGATTTTTTAACGTTAATATAAAGTTTTTTGACAGTTGACAATAATTTAACGCTTTCGCTTTTCATAAGTAGGCCTTTGACGGATACTATAACTTGAATGATGATTTCAGTACCCCCGCGTTGGATTTTAGAGCCCACTGATAAAGCTTTTGCCCAAGGCTCTGATGCCAAAGTAGAATGTAAAGCCGATGGCTTCCCCAAGCCTCAAGTGACATGGAAAAGGGCTGAAGGTATGCCAGTAACAAAAAAATTGATGTCTTTACGAAAATTTAATACGCGTACCTAATCATTATTAAATCAAATGTTCACTGTGTTATCTTTAGGGGATACGCCTGGCGATTACAAAGACTTGAAACCAAATAATCCTAATGTCAAAGTTGAGGATGGAACTCTTACGATTGCGAATATTCAAAAAACAAACGAAGGATATTATTTATGCGAAGCTGTCAATGGAATTGGGTCTGGATTATCTGCCGTTATTTTGATCAGCGTTCAGGGTAAGCTTAGGAAATTGTATATACTCATTTTAAAATAAAGTTTCAGGAGGTAACTAATATTATAACTATTACTATAACTATTTTTAATTATAGCTCCACCCCAATTTGAAATTAAAATGAGAAATCAAACTGCTCGTCGCAGTGAACCGGCTGTGCTGCAATGCCAGGCCAAAGGCGAAAAGGTATAAAATATGATAAGTATGTGACTTACCCAACATTATCAATAGAAATTAATATTAATAGTATTTTCTATTTTACTCAGCCCATTGGTATAATATGGAATATGAACAACAAACGCCTCGAACCCAAGTCTGACCCAAGATACACAATCCGTGAAGAAATTTTACCTGGTGGTGTTATTTCGGACCTGAGCATCAGAAGGACTGAACGATCGGACAGCGCACTTTTTACCTGTGTTGCTACCAACGCCTTTGGTTCTGATGACACTAGTATTAACATGATTATCCAAGGTAAATATTTAAAGACATGTCGACTACATCTATGTAGCTTACACTTAAATGTCTTATAATATACTGAAATTCACCAATAAAATTGAAACAAATTGCAGAGGTACCGGAGGCACCTTATGGCTTGAAAGTTTTGGATAAATCTGGTAGAACAGTACAATTATCTTGGGCGGCACCTTACGATGGTAATTCTCCTATCAAGAAGTTCCTTATTGAGTACAAACGTGCTAAAGGCAGCTGGGAAAAGGACATTGATAGGTACCTCACATTACATATAGATCTAGCTATGTCCCACACATGAACTATGGCATGATATCTTTTGATGAAAAAAGTAATAACAGCAATAAACCATTATATAGCACAAAGTTCCATCATCTAATGATGTATCTGATTAGGCTATATAGCATGGCTATCAGTAGAAGATATGTAAAGATTTATTCCGTCCTTTTGTTAAAATACATACCAAGCATAACAAAAACAGATACACTCTAACAACCACAATTTTCAACAGAGTACTTGTTCCTGGTGACGCTACTGAAGCCGGCGTGTTTAGCCTAAGACCTGCGACTGCATACCACATCAGGATTGTAGCTGAAAATGAATTGGGTACCTCGGAACCTTCAGAAACAGTGACTATCATTACCGCTGAAGAAGCTCCCACTGGTCCTCCCCAAGATGTCAAAGTTGACGCTATCGACAAACATGCATTGAGGGTTACCTGGAAACCACCTCCACCTCATGATTGGAATGGCGAACTCCAAGGGTGCGCTTAGCAATGAATTAAGTTCAAACTGATTTTATAACTCTAGACTTATTCCTATTCGTTTTAATTTTTAATTACTTGCAGATATTATGTTGGTTACAAACTAGCGTCCAGCAACAAGTCATTTGTATTCGAGACCGTAGATATTTCTAAGGAATCTGGCAAGGAGCATCACCTTGATATTCTAAATCTCAAGTAAGTGTATTTTTGTTTGTTATACCCACATTGATTTATTTAAATTTAGGGTACTTGATGTATATTTTTTTTATTTGATCAGGATTTACACCCAATATGCCGTCGTAGTTCAGGCTTTTAACAAGATTGGATCAGGTCCCGTGTCTGCTGAAGTCCGTGCTTATACCGCTGAAGGTGCACCATCTGCTCCACCACAAGATGTTCTATGTACCACTCTTACGGCTCAAACAATTCGAGTATCTTGGATATCACCACCTCTAGCCGCTGCCAATGGACTTATCAAAGCTTACAAAGTAATTTATGGTCCAAGCGAAACCTGGTACGGTAAGTATCACTAATGCTGTAGGGTAGACACAATTAATATATTTTAATTACAAACACAGTCACTTGTTTTTTTCAGACGAAAAAACTAAAGATACCAAAATCACAGCCAGCAGTGAAACTATTCTACATGGACTGAAAAAATACACAAACTACTCAATGGAAGTACTTGCTACTACTAACGGAGGCGATGGCGTTAGATCAACCCCTATTCATTGCCAGACAGAACAAGATGGTAAGAATTTTAAACTCCCAAAAGTAAAATAATAGGTATCAAAGTTTTGTGAATCTGATGGACATTGCATACTAAACTTCTATTTACAGTCCCAGAAGCTCCGCGTGCCGTTAAAGCTTTGGTCATGGGTCAAGATTCAATTCTGGTTTCATGGAGACCACCAGCGCAGCCCAATGGTGTAGTAACACACTACAATGTCTACACTCAGGCACAAAACGCTGAACCACATCCCAACAAGGTACAGCGCAACATTTAAAGAAAGTCTGAATACAATGAACATCTTAAATGGATTCCACCGTAAACAACTTACCAAACGGACGTGATTTAATTACCTTTCCAAAATGGCGTTATTGTCATAAATTAATCTAAATAAATCGTTGTTACCAAAAACAATAACCCCACAAAATTCAATATTCTAAGTTACATTACGTATTTTTAGGTACCGGCATCTCAAACCAGCTATTCCGCTACCGAACTGAAACCTGGCCGATACGACTTTTGGGTAACAGCATCTACCATCATCGGAGAAGGCCAACCCTCAGCTACTGCCTCCTGCAGCCCTAGCGATAAAGGTAGGATAATTATTTACTTTAATTTACTAAATTTTTGCTATTTTAACAAAAATTAGTATTACATCATTACTTATCTCATCGCATTAATTTATATTTTACAAATCGCTGAAACATTAATTCCTTGAACAAGTTAAACATGATATAAATATTTTCAATATCATTCATATTCACATTAACAATGATAAAAAGAGAGAAATTTCATTTCAGTTCCTGCTAAAATTGCTTCATTTGACGAGTCATTCACTGCTACCTACAAGGAAGATGTTAAACTGCCGTGTCTCGCTGTTGGTGTTCCTCCTCCGAATATCATTTGGAAGGTAACAATGTTCAATATTTGAACATTCGCAGCCGAAATAGTGTTATATATTATTACTTACTTATATTTAACGACACAGGTGAAAAGCCAACCCCTTGTGCCGTCGGAGCGCGTTCGCCAGTTGCCCGAGGGCTCATTGCAAATCGCAGGAGTAGCGCGCGATGACGCCGGCGAGTACTCCTGTCACGTCGACAATCAGTTTGGTACTGATACTGTCACCCATACGCTCTCCGTCCTGGGTAAAAATATCATATTTTTTTAACTTTTCCACTTTTAATTTTCCTAAACTAGTAGCCACTTTGTGTGAAATTGGAAAGGGTTAGATCGCGCTTATATAAATTTCTGATATAAAAATCGTGATAAATACGATCGTACCTGAGTCGTGGGTATTTCATATATATTTCTATAAATATTACATATTTATGTATCATATATGTCTATCCGTTACCCTATTATCCATAACACGAGCCTTATAATGCTTACTTTAGGCTAGGCTAATTAGAGTGAATGCAAGAAATACTATTATTATTATCATGAGAAATTAGCAGACAGAGATTCTTTCGCATTTATTATGTTAGTATGGATAAGATTTCTGCCAAAATAAGAAATGTTTGAATATCCACGAAATATATAAATAAACCGATACCATTATTAAGGCAGAATTTCTATTTGATGTATCGTTACATTTAAGTCTTCTTATAATGTATTTTGTTTTTGATTTTTTATTACAATATTGTCATTTCAATTGTTTTATTAGTTGTCAATTGATTCATATTGTAAAGGGACCTATAAATAACTAGTTTTACTAAAAAAAGGCTCTACATTACAATTAGTGATCGTGGTAGCTTTTTCAATAGACAATTTCCGGAATATAAACATTAATATAAAATTTACGATACTAACTATGTTTACAAACACAACTTTTAATCCTTAGCTCCGCCGTTTCCACCTCAACTGAGCGTCGCTTCGTCCTCCGTATCATCGTTGACTATTCGCCTGAAGCCCTCTGTGGACGCCGACCAATCGCCCGCCGCCGGATATACAATCCACTACAAACAAGAATTTGGAGACTGGGAGACCGTTCAAGTAAGAACTTAAGCATGCGTTATAATAATAATAATAATAATAATAATAAGTATAATTTATTTTCTCTTCACAATAAAACGCTTAGGACTAAAATAAAACAAAAATTTTACAACTTTGTGGAAGAGACTAGTTCCTGAAAAAAGTTCCTGAGGAACCTGAACTACAGGTAACTAGGCCCCACCCGCAGATAACCTTAGCTATATGAGATTACAATAATCGATGGCAAGGAAAGACTATCACTAAATTCATTATTAAAGCCAAATTGTTACTTTAACAAGAAATCAATACTACTACGAACTATGACTTTATAAAAAAAAATATAACAAACAAAAAAAAAAAAAAAAAAAAAAAAAAAAAAAAAAAAAAAAAATAAAACAAAGACGTACTAAAGATACTTAGTTATTGAATATAGATTTATATGTATACCCAAAATATACATAAAAGGATTGCAGGTATCCCAAGCCAGTATGTGCACGTGTGTAACCGAAGTGAGTGTTTTTGCGAGTGAGTGAGTGTATACGGAATGTAAGTAAGAGTGTGAGAGTGAGTTTGTTTATATGTGGGTGATAGTAGAAGAGGGGGGGGGGGGGGTACTGCTGCTACTCAAGGTAAGTGGGATCGGGCACCATAGGATAGATGCAAGCTAAAATTTATTAAATATTGTGTCGTCAAGTTAAATGAGGTGTTATTTTATCGGTGTTAGGAGATTTTCTGTTTCTGTATAATCTAGTGTTTTGAGATAGTGGGTAACAAGGGATTTCAAACCGAATTTGTGGAGAGGGTAAAAGTTTAGCTTATAATTTATTTGGTTGTAGAGGTAAGGACCAAGGAAACAGAAAAAATTGTGTGAAGTTGCCGTTCTTAACTTTTGGACTGTACAGACTTTACTCTTTAATCGTTTATTGCTAAGCTGTTCGGGGTTGTATTCCAACTGGGAATGCTGTCTTAGCAAGATATTTAAAATAAATAACTTTCTTACCGAGAGAACGTCCCAGTGTTTGTATAGATCGGTGGTGGGGTATCGGAAGGGGAAGCCAGCAGCAACTTTGAGTATGGAGCGTTGGGCTCTTTCTACTTCAAGGAGGTGGGTTTTTGCTACACCACCCCATGAAGAGACGCAATACGTGAGTAATGATTGAGAAAGAGCAAAGTAGACCATTTTTATTACACGGCGGTCAGCTATGTGTCGTAGGGTCCTGAAAATGTAAATGAGTTTGCGGAGTCTTGGAACTAGAGCCTCCATGTGGGGCTTGAAGGAAAGTGTTCGGTCCAATATAACACCTAAATATTTTATGCTTTCCGTTCTTTGGAGGGCTGGGCAAGAACAACTTGAGTAACAAGTTATGTATTCATGTGCTATGATCTTCATAGAATCAGGTGGAAGCTGGCTAGATTTGAGTGCAAATGCAACGTATTTAGTTTTTTTTACGTTTAAGGATAGTAAATTCCCGGTGAGCCATTTCTTTACAGAGTTCAACCCTTCTTGCGCTTTTTTGAATGTGTCGTACCAAGTGTTCCCACTGAAGAAAAGGGCCGTGTCATCGGCGAAAGTGAAGACTTTACCACCTTGTAACTGGAGCTGACACAGGTCATTTATATAGACAAGGAATAGCGTTGGAGAGATAATACTGCCTTGAGGCACCCCAAAGGAAACGATAGCTTCATCACTTGTCCATTGACCTATTTTGACGCGTTGAGTCCTATCACTCAGGAAGTCTTTAAATAGCTTCAATGGTATACCTCTTACACCTATCTTCTCCAATTTGGAAAGGAGATGTGGGATATAGACGGTGTCAAAAGCCTTCGCGAGATCAAGGAATATTGTAACACATTTTCTTTTTCCATCCAGCGCGGTGATAGCAGAATTTACCAAATCATGGACCGCATCATTAGTAGAAATGCCGGCACGGAATCCATATTGATTTCGAGAGAGTAGCTTGTGAGATTCTAGGAATTTAATTAGTCTATCGTTCATTATACGCTCTAATATTTTGGAGAACGTTGGCAATATGGAGATGGGCCTATAATTGTCCACACAGTCTTTTTCACCAGATTTGTGTATTGGTTTAATAAGTGCTTCTTTAAAAGCGGTGGGAAAGATGCCTTGCGTGATGGATAAGTTACAGATATGTGTGATGGATTCGGCCAAGAATGAGACATATCTTTTTACAATCTTGCCTGAGATAAGGTCTCTACCTACAGCACATTTGTCCTTGAGGCCCATAATAATATGTATGATATCTTCTTCTAGGACGGGAGTCATCAGTAAAGAATTTAATGTAGTGGAGGTTACGGAGGCATTTGGTTTGGACGCGTTAGGGTCGACGGACAATAATTTTTCGGTTAGGTTCCGTCCAACGTTGGAAAAGAAGTGATTGACTCTGTTAATACTTTCTTTTGTATTGTTAGCAGATAAGAGAGACTGGGAGTGATCATAGACTTGTTGGGAGCCACTAATATTTTTAATAACTTTCCAGAGTTGCGTTTTGTTTCCACGTGCATTTTTAATTTCCTCCTTCTCATAAGCTCTTTTTACCTTTTTAATTATAGAGGTGCAAAAGTTCCTGTATCGTATGTAAGTAGCTTTAAGGATTACATTGTTGGGATCTTTTTTCCGTTTCTTATTTAAGTTATCCCTATTTCTCATACAGCGCAGTAGGCCTTGCGTAATCCAAGGTTTCCGAATTAAGTTTCTTTTAGAGGTTTTTGTCGGTTTCGTGCATTCTTTAATAGCGGATGATAAATAAAGTATTAAGAGATCAGCAGCTGCGTTCGCTTCTTGACAATCGAGGACAAGGCGCAGATTCAGCTCTTTAACGGCCAGGTCCAATTGATCAAAGTCTAATCGGTAACCTGTTTCACTTTTAAAAGGCAGTCTATGCTTAAGATTTATACCAATGGCAACAGTGTAGTGGTCGGTAATGGAAGACTCGATAACAAGACAAGAGGCATCGAGTTTTGTTTTGACCATTATGTGGTCGAGACATGTGCGGCCATGGGTTGGCCGAGTATGACCCGGCAGGATACCGTGGTTTGCCAACATATTTAAGTATTCGTAGGAGCGCTTATCAGGGCTATTGGGTACGATATCGATATTGATATCACCACCTATAATAATGTTTTGGTAACTATTAAGTTTAGTAAGAGCATAGTCGAGTGAGTTTATAAAGTTGGTTACATTAATACTTGGAGGTCTATATATTCCCATAATGCAGGTGGTTGAATTAAGTTTTAATAGAATACAATTTGCATCATTAATTTGGAGTTCTTCAAAGGTTGCGTTAATAGATTTGTTGTAATAAATCACGACCCCTTCATTTTGGGTCTTGTTTCTTGTCGTTGAAGCATATGCGTAGTTGTCGAGTTTAGGTATAAATTTCGCCAAAGGCAGCCAACACTCGGATAGGATGATTACATCCCATGGAGTTTCGGATTCCTGTAAGAGGGTGGTAAAATTGGGCATATTACAGTTTATGCTGCGTATGTTCTGAGAGATAATGTTTAGCGTACGATCATTATTCGATAGTTGATCCTTTATAGTGCCAACATCACATTCAAACACTTGAGCTATAGATAAGGAATCCAAATCTAATGACATAGTTTCTATGTTAGCCATTGTTTGAAATTTACTATGGTGATAGTTGTCACGTACTTAGCGTGACAAAAACGGCTTAGATAAATGGTAATATTCAGATCAGGATTCCTTTTCCCCCTTTGTTGTACTGTATGGTGTGTAATTGTGTGTGGTGTGTAGAATGAAGTGCTGGCGCTAGGTGAATGTAAAGATTTATGTGATTTATTGCTGTATTGGTGTAGGATGGTGTCTGTAATAAATGAGCTTAGGGTAATAACTGTCTTGCAATCCTTTATAACAATAGGGAAGTTAATATAATGTTGGGCATTTTTAATTCTATAATTTTTAGTCGCATGCATATATGTAATCAGTAAGTAAAGAAAAATAAAGCTTAATTGTAAGAAACAACAATTATTATAAGGTAGGTTAAATGATATTAAAATTATATATATTGAAAAATTCAAACAGACAACCACTAATAGTCACATAGTTATAATGTTTTGCAGCTGGGGCTCCTCGTTTATGCGGATCGGTAATGCATCTTCATCTTTCTTAACATATACTTTTCCGTATGACGTCCAGGCCCCTACTAGTTTCTTGTTCTTGACACCTTCCCGCGCCAAATAAAATAGGTGTTTGGCTTTGCTTGTTAATGACTCTGAGATGTAAATGGTACGGGAGGGTCCCGGTAAGTTAAAGTGGACTGAGTTCAGTAGTGGTTCCCTGTTTAGTCTTTTTGTTTTGTTGAATAGTTTATAGTTCGAGATTAGGGATTCTTTTTGCAAGGCAGAAGTAAGATCAACGACAATAGTGTCAGACTTGGTCCTATATATATCTTTTATTTCAGTTTGCTGGATAGGATTTTTCATACCTAAAGTGGAGGATACTTCTTTTATCATGTTGATAAGCATCTCCTTGTTTTCTTCCCTTTCTTTAGGTAAGTTACGAATTTCCAGGGAAGAAGAATAGCGGCTATGCTTCTCAAGTGTATCAATCTTTTTTTCTAATGTAGATATCCGGGTTTTATACATGTTATTTTGCTGCTCCAAAACATTTATTTTCGTTAATAACTCCTCGTGTTTATTTGACATGGCTTCGACCGATTGCTTTATTTCTTGGTTTTGTGATGCTATGGTAAGTAAAGTATTATTTAGCATTTCAAATCTACTGTCAAACATAGTCTCGATTTCGTGAAGATTTGTCGATGTTATGTCGGCTATTTTATTAAACGACCGTTTGTGTCTTTTCGTAGAATTGAAGTAATTGTCATTAGAACCAATGCTACTGGTCGTATTAAGGGCGGAATCAGAGTTATAGTGTTCTATATTGTGTTTTTTCGGAGGTTGTAACAGCTGAGATTCGGGCGGCGTGCGTGGCGTTGACATATTAGCTGTTCTAGGCCTAAATTAACCGACGGCAAATGATAAGATTCCGAGGGAGGGGCCTGTGTTTGCACGGTCAAGGTTTTAGGGGCGTGGCTAGTGCAGATAGCAGCGGGTGGGAATATGTGCATGCACTTGTGGGTGGCAAATTTTTTACCGCGTTTTCTAAAATATCTTAACATTCATATACTTATCTTCGTCCCGCTTTGATGGTCTCTTTTTCTTGCAACAGACCACTACCTCTTCGACGTTTATGCACTCCTAATTTTCGCACTCGATTTAATGGTTTAGGATTTGAGATAAATTTAAAATTTTACTACGATGACGGGTCGAACACGTCTACACTGTGTGGAATCCACGGGGGAAGGGGATATACTTTGATCTATTTTGGGATATATTTTGGGGATCACGTTATACTTTGACCAATGTAGGATGATACCTTTGACAGGTGTCACTTCCTTATTGCTACGTACTAAGGTTGCATTTGTTTCCGTATGTTTGGCTTGACATTGCAATAGCAACTTTATACCCTCTATATACGTGTCAACTGTCAAAAGTATCATCCTACATTGGACAAAGTATAACAACTTTTTCTTATTGTTATAAGGTTTGTCATCGATTGCTACAATTTATTCTTACTCACTAAAAATATACAAACTTTTGATCTATTTGTACAATCTATTACCGACAAACACCACATGCACTTAATTAATTAATTCAGGAAACAAGAACAATACTTACCATATCTATAATTTTAAAATTAATTACGCATTTTACCTTACACACACTTAACAGTAAAATAAATAAATGTACTGTTAACCTATCTAAAACGATTTTGTTTCTCGACTTTCTATTTGATGTGTACAATATTATTGATCCGAGTAATTATTCAAGTTTAAAACTCAACAGAAGTTATATTGCATTGATAAAATTTATTACAGAACAATACATATACATATAACCGAAATATTGCATAGATAACTATCCGATTTACACACCTACCTATGAAAGCAACATTTCGACTCGATTAAACACTTATATAATCGCGATTAATGATGTTTGTTTATGTGTAAACACAGTACACAGTACAGGTGAACCTAAATATAAGTTGTAAAAAACCATACATAGTTATAATTGTATGTGGTACCTAACATTTACTTTCTTTTTCAGATACCAAGTAACACTGATACCTACACCCTTGAGAATTTGGTCTGCGGCACAAGATATCAGCTCTATGTCACAGCTTACAATAGGTAATGGAAACTTTATTTATAATTGTCTGTAATTTTGTCATCACTAGTAGGCATATTTCAAGATAATATTATTATATGTATACGTTTACGTTTGGGTTTTTAAACGTTATTACGTTTAAAAACCCAAACGTATTCTAATGTGTAAATATTCACAATAAAAATGTATTTTAGATTGAAGATTTACTTTAAGTTAGGTACTTTATCTTTTCTATCTTTTATTATAATAACACCTGTAGGTATGCCTTCTCTACAACACCCGTGTATGTAGGTATACTAAATTTGCAATAAAAAAAGTATTTTTCATCAACGACTAAATATAATATTGGGTGTGTGTATGTAGCATAGCAAAAACACGTGTAAATATTAGACAATATCACATACATTGTATAGGTACCTCTACCAAATATATTTAGCTGTCTATTCTTTCGGTAAGATTAACACTGTGGAATACGTTTGTATTTCGATTATAAAAAAGTCGTTATAGGTATTGTGAGTTCACACAAACTGATCATGGTATTTTGTTCGCTAAAATGTTGATAATCTTTATCACAACCTGCTTTTACCTTTTTTGCACCCTAACCCTTTTTTCCTTACTAGTATTTTTTCACAATCACGCACTGTATTCTGAGGATAAGTAGGACTGGTGCCATTTACGTCACGCGTAGATATGGTTGTCGTCAAAGCCAACGGCTTAGAGCTAGTATAATAAAGAATGCACAAAAATATAGTTTAAGTATTTTAAAAAAGTGTTTTTCCATAATCCTAAAACCAGTTGATTTAATTTTACCCACTTTAGCGTCAAGTCTCGTTAGCTTTTGATACGCCAGCTATCGAAATACCAATTTTCCTAGGGTCTTACTTTTACTATCTTAAGGCTTTTCTTACCAGAATAAAACAACGTCGAAGACGATTATTAGTAAAATGACATCGCCCAAAGAATAAGTCGCTGACTTATTTTGTCGATTGTTTTTAATCTGTTCAAAGAGAAGGACATTATTACGTTTTCGATTTTGCAGTATCGGCACAGGTGAAGCGTCTGATATGGTAGGTGCACGCACACGCGGCTCCAAACCGCCAGTGCCGCGCGCTGCTGACTTCATCGAAGTAGCCAGTACCTCCGTTACTCTGCACTTCAAGCAATGGCTGGATGGTGGCTGCTCCATGAGTCATTTCGTCGTGGAAAACAAGAAGAAGTAAGAATATATTTTTTTTAGTAAGACGCTCTCAGTTATATTCTGAACCTAGTGATCATGTGATGGTAGGAAGATGGTTTACGGTAGAAAGGACCCAGTTAATATCCATATAATTGCACCATTAAACTTTTTTAATAAACTGTCAATTTCTATTAAAAATTTCATCATATACAATAACGTTGAGAGTGTAAAAATATAAATGAACAATTAAAATTGTTGTCACATATTAATCCATTGTTAAACATTTGTAAAAGTGTTTCTTCCGAGTGCAGGGGGTATTCCTCTCATTGATGAAGCAACGTAAAAAAGATTCCGACTAAAAAATTCCGACGGGTGTTCATTGGGAGAGCAGTGTACCGGACGTCTAAAGGTTGCGGATTCGAGCCCCGCCTGTGAATAACTTGTCAGCCGAGTCGATTTTATCCGGTATCTTTCTATTCAAAAAACCAGCCAAGTGCGAGTCGGGTCGCGCACGAAGGGTTCCGTACAACCTTTTAGTTAAGTAAATTATAAAAGTATCGAACGTTGCTCTAACAAAATGAACAACGGATTGAGGAACAAACTTAACTTTGCCGTTCAAAAACTGTTGTCCCCATCCGACATAGGTCGCGGTTAATTTACCAACTGCAAAAAACTTTTTAATTGCAAAAAAGATTTTTTTGGTGATGCAACTACAAATTTACGGTTTTTGGATTTTATCCTTTACTTGTGCTACAAAACATTGCTTCATACCAAATTTTATGATTCTAGGTCAACGGAAAATACACTATAAATTTTGGTTCCCTTGAAAGTAAGAAATATACGATTTTTGAGGTATAAACGAGCGTATCTTTGCATCAGATACACCTGTTTATGTTTAGATTTTCTCACAACTTCAAGAGACTGTAGCCCTGAGCATATGGTTTTAATCTCAACTTGATACCTTCACGTGTTCCCGAGATAAAGGGTCTTGATAGACAGACAACACAGTGATCCTATAAGGGTTCCGTTTTTACCGTTTGAGGTACGGAACATAAATTGAAAAAAAAAAATCAGAAACTGTCAACTACCAACTCAGTGAGTGGTGACAGTATGTACATAGATACATCACCTCTTCTCCCATATTTTATTAAAAGAAAATTAATTTATGTCGACAAATGTTTTTAATTAAAATATAAACTTTTATAGGGGTGCCGTCGAATGGAATCAGATTTCTAACAATGTGAAACCAGCTAGTAACTTCGTAGTTCTTGGTATGTATTCTCTAATTTGTTTCTAGTAAATTATTCAATAAAATGAGATTTACGTAATGTAATGTTCTATTTGAAATATTTCTTTTAGACTTGGAGCCTGCAACATGGTATGTTTTGAGAATAACGGCGCACAATAACGCAGGATTTAATGTTGCCGAATATGAAGTTGCGACTCTCACTGTCACTGGTGGTAAGTTAAATTTGATTTTGCCATTTTCAAAAGAAACAAAACCATTTAATGATTTCCTAACTATTACAAAACAATTACAAAAATAAAAGTGATTTTTACATTAAAGTTATTTGAAAGTATTTCACAGGAAGGCATAATCTTAGCATATTGTCAATATAAAAAAATCGCTATTCTACAGTAATAAATTGTTTTGAATATCTAATTTACAAGGTTAATTAAAATTATTCACTTAACAATACTAAAAATTAAAAACAAAAATACGATTTTTTTTATTTTACCTAAGTAAATTATTAAAATATTGAAATCAATAAAACAAATTATATCAAATATGATATCTTTTTTCTTTTTCTTGCAAATCTTAGCACATTTCTGATAGTTGAGGTCACCGTCCTTATTAATGGCATGCAATAAATTATGTTCTACGTTTAATACTTAAAATAATATTTTGATTTTAATCATGGGTTATGATCCAAATGTTTCATTTTATGTAAAAAATATGTCATTTCAATAAATAAACGTGAAAAGTATAAATCAAATAAGTACCTATTTCATTTAATTAACTTAAAAGTGTCAGAGTTTCAGCTTTATGAAGAAATTCATAATTATAAGTTTGAGATATATGTATAATGAGAATGTGGTAAAAAGTGCTACACAATGATGTACTTACATATTTGACCCCAAATTACGCACTTTAAGTACTTTGCCTTTCCTATTGATGTTATAATTTCGCGATTTTAAAATGGTTTCTTTAGTAAACTTATATATTACTTATGTATGTACATACATATGACTTAAATAGTTTAATAAAAATAAAGTACCTGAAATGCATCGCCTCATTTCCTGTTCATATTATGACGGCACATTTTATCATTATTATAATTCTAAATGTAATGGCGGTTTGCATTTCAGGTACTATAGCGCCCGCGCGCGAAGTCGGTGGCGGCTCTCTCACCACTGAGCAGACGCTCAAAATCATCCTTTCTCACCTTAACTTGATCGTGCCCGTTGTGGCGGCGATACTAGTCATCATCATCGCTATCGTCGTCGTGTGTGTAGTACGAGGAGCACGTGATCACCACAAAGGTTTGCAGTTTTGCGTAACTATTTGTAGGAACCATCGCTCCACTGCCTGGCAACATCGATGATGATAAAGAACTCCCGCCCTGGGTGAAGGCTTGGCTCGAACCTGAAGTTCTGGTACCGATTCTGGCCACTATTGTGGTGTTTGTTGTGGGCGTTGTTGTCATCTGCCTGACCCTCGCCAGGAGGAATACCCCACACCGGCTGCGAGGTCAGAAGGACCAGTACTGTATGTATGGCACGGCTCGCCGCTTTATATATTATTTTACCTCATTAGATACATTTAATTACGAACTGACATCTGACTAGAAATAATTTTTTGATTAATTTAATCTCAAAATAAAATAACGAACTCACATAGTAAGACCTAAGTATCTAATATTTTATGAATATATTTTCTGGTCAGAATTTACAATTTCGTATCAAAAATCATTGTTAACTATATTTTGCAATAACCACAGTTAGCGTTATATTTTACGCCATTCCAGTATATAATTTTGATTAAGTGTTTCATTATTATATTAGTTCGAAAAAGAATATTTGTTAAAATAGTTTACTTTTATACAAGTTATAAATTGAAAATATTTCAATTTATAACTTGTAACAAAGTGGACGTAGCAATGAAATCGTTCAATTAAATATAATTGCTATACTACAAAAAGGAATGTTTCATAACAAATATTCTTCGTCGCATGTGGTCCAGGTAACGCTTTCCCTTTATTTGTCCTGCCATTGACGATATTCTGATTGATTAATTTTAGTTAAAACAAGATATTTAAAAAAAAATTGTGTTTAACGACTGCCAATTTTATATAGCAGAATAGTCCTTTACAAAACCTTTCCAATAAATAAAGGGTTTTTTCAAAAGAAAATACAACTAAGTTCATAACTATTCAATAGATAGGTTAATTAAAAGACAATCAAGTTACGTTTTATTTAAGAGTTTTTTTTGTGTAATGAGGAAACAAAAATTTATTTATCAAGAAAAGTTTAGTTTATCTATTAAGATATTGGTGTTCTCTAATTAGTAAATACAACAACTATATACTTTATTTAATAGACTGTATTGGTTGGGTTTTGCGGCAACAGATGACGCGGTGTACAACGCTTCTCAAGCTGCGCTGGGCGGCGGCGGGGGCACACTGGACAAGCGCGGAGGTCTGCGCGACGAACTCGGCTACATTGCGCCCCCTAACCGCAAGCTGCCCCCCGTACCAGGCTCTAACTACAACACGTGCGACCGCGTCAAACGACAAGCTGTTATCAGTGAGTACTGGCAGAAAAAAAAATTAGTCATACTTTCAGGAAGAACTGCCAATTTTAAAAATACAATAACTTCTTCGTTGTCTTCGTAGATTGGATACAATTTTCAAAAGTACACAGGCACTGCACTGACTACACCAAACCAATTAAATCATTCTAATTTTGCGTGCCGAAAGAATATTATGCATTAAAATTGTTCCCTGGGTGGACGACGCTCTAAACCAAGACCTAGCCTGGTGTTTATAGCATCTGGCCTGGTTTACCAGATAAACGCGGATTCGAATCTCACCTGAGGAGAATTTCGATTGAATAAATAACTTTGGCTTTGTGTTTGATGTCCAGTCGTTATCTTAAGACATTAAACAGTTTTAGTAAGGTATATTGGTTTTTAAGTCTGGTTTGTAAAAACTTCTTGTTAAAACTGCTTATTTTAGTCAGCAATATATATTTTTAGTTTATGTACGAACGGGAGCAGTTCTGCGGCATCTAAAAGACAACGGAACGGGTTTACCAGGAATCAAAACTTTCACTTTTTTCTCTTCATCTCTAGCACTATCTCCCTTAAATAGCTTTATGTTTGCACGGCTCTTATTTCTGCACATTTTCCCCTTCTTTATGTTACGGTGAAGGCATTTTCAATTATCCTGAAATATTCAGCTTTAGATCCTAAACATAATTAATCAGATATCGACTAGAATTTTATTATTTATAAGATATACAATGTACAGTGCATTCGCAGAATATGCCGCTTTGCCATTCATAGACTTTAAATCACTTGCGCAGTCCTTTTAATACTGAGCTCGAGGACAGACTTGGAATGCCTTTTACATTATTTGCTTTGACATATGACCGTGTGTATTGTAGTGGACGGGTCGTGATGGCGAAAACCTTTTTAAATAATTATAATTATGTTAAGAACAGGCAAATTCTGCGTGAGTACATAATTTGATTCCTATCCTTGGCTTTATTATTTTGTCATTTCATTGTGCTCCTCTTAGTGTTTATACTAGACAAAACTTACGAGAGAATAAGGAAAAAAAATATTGCACGTACTTTATTTTTCGTACGTTTTGTCATTTTATGAACACATTTTTGTCTCTCGTAGATGTGATGTTACGATGCTTTCTCTCAAATGTCATCTCACATATTTTGAATAAGTATAACACCCCAAAACGGGATTTATCGCATGTATCACCTATAATTGTTTACGTTCTAAATATAGTATTATTATGGATTGTCGTTGAAAATAGAAGATTTATAAGATCTGTCAACATCAATATTGGACACAACCTAAAATACAGAGCGACTTTTCCTAACCCGTGGGATCTTAACAATAAGCTTGAATTGCTTACTCTCTGACAATACCAGTGTCCATATTGGCCACTACAATTTAACTGGGCATTAATTGCCGCAAAATGAGTGAGTCGACAATTGAGAGCTAGGTAACGTGCGTATCGCATGCATAACGCAGTAGTATGGTTCAGTGGGGGCGCACTCGACGTGGGATCCGCGGCGGCATCACTACGAGCGCGTGCGTCGTCCGCGCTTACGACGTGCTGGCTCCGGCGATACCGTCTCCATAGGTCAGTGCTTCGCTTGATGCTTGGTGCTATGTGCCTGTATAGCCTGTTAGAAATGGATTTATATTTTGTATAATCATCAGTTATTTTTACAAAACTGAAATATAATTAAATGAATATTTTGCTGCACTACCGTTCCGGACAGTGTTTTTATGTACCGTTTTCTTTCAAATTATTTAGCAAACTATCCAGTGGTGTGTAAATTCATGAGAGAGAGAAATTTGGACTAAAGTGCACAAACCAAATTTCTGTTGAACAGAGTAAGGGGACGAATATAAATTAGGAATGACAAAACCAATAAAATATGAAACTATTGCAAGATGTCCGTAAACCACGACACAACGACTCAATGCGTTACCTTATTGTACTCGTATATGCATAATAAAGTTAGCCAAATGGGTTCATTCACTTGCTCTGTAACATTTATACTCTTTATCCGCGGTAGTCCAGAAACTTAAAAGGTTGCTTTTACCGAGGCCTGATTTATATAAGCTTACAATTTATATAGTCTATTGAAGGTGGAGCTGTGTAAGATTAAACATTGGTTCCAATGCCACAGCAGCGACGTCTCCTACTTCCTGTGAAAATACTGCAGGCCTGGAGCTTAAGACTTTGACTAGCAAGACTTTGATTGGGGGTAGTTTTAGGCCACCACACAAAAGGACTCTAACTTACCACTGGTCTGATCGCCCTGTTGTAAAGCCACAGGAAGATCATTGGGGCCAAGCCACAGTTTTTCTCCTATGTGATCTACTAATCAGCGCACAAAGCTCATGTGGTCCGCTCTGTCTCCGCGAGGCCGTGAAGTATCTTAAATCAGGCCCAGCTTTTTATTTAATGATACTATTAAACATGTTGACGTGGTTGCTGAGCATTTTAGTTATGCATGTGGTATTTGTAAGCCGTTTCATTAAAGAAAGGTAGCTAAAATGGTGACTTATGTAATGGCGATGAAAACCTGGTAAGTTCAGTATAGTAAAGTCAGTACATCAGCTCAATGAAAAAATATATTTCCTTAAGTTTTCTTTATCTAAGATAGAACAAAACTTGTAGTAAGAAAAAAGTAATGGAAAATATTAATTAATTACATGAAATATTGTATTAAAGTATAAAATAAGTAATATCAGAGTAGGGTCGATTTTCCATTGGCATACCTGGCATACCTTCAGCGCATACCAATAGTTTCTGTGAGAGCTCATGGAGTGCCGCCATTTTAGATTTCTTTCTCTATGGAACAAGTTAAACATTGTTTATAGCACGTCACTAACCCTGTCTGCCGATTAATATAAGTAAGTATTTAGATGTTTAAGTTTTCCTAACGCTTATTTCTAACCTCAGTTTTATGTTTCTTTTGCCTTTTTTGTTGTAACTTAACAACCAGACTTGATGATTTAATAATGTTGTAAATGAAGTCAGTATTAGACAAATAGGATATAAATTAAATTACTGGCACTAGTCACAACTTGTCAAAATTGTTTGCGTTTGACAAGTTGTGACTAGTGCCAGTATTGACACCAACAATTGATTTATCCAAATTAATTGCAGCAAACGAAACAATATGTTGCCTGTTTTTGAAAGCACAGAGCGAAAAGTCAATAATATAATTCCTAATCTCTGTCGTTCTCATTGAATCCAATCGAATATTGTAATTGTTTCTTAACTATTACAAGTATTGTAGGTGGTAGATAAGTTGTTTGTACACATATTAAAAAGAAGAAAGGACTTTTATACGTCCACGTAAGCGTAACAACTTTTCATTTGTATATTGAATGGACAAATAAATAAATGATATTCAACCTCCTTTCAAGAACAAATGACATATTAGACAATTATGCCAAAGTATTTCAGTTTTCGAAATGCAGGAAGGTAAAGTGAAAAATTAGCTGATAAGAACCTCATGGGATTAAATATGCAATGAAGATTAAAAGAAATGAGAAATAAATAATAATGATCCTTCTTTCCACTATCACTGCTTCAAACCTAGCTTAACAAAGACAAGCGTGAATTAATTAAACTAATAACCTTTGAGATTATATCTTAATGCTAACGACTCTACTAACTTGGCTCTCTTTAGTTAGTTTCGTAAATATACGTCGTTTTTTACAAATTGCAGGCATGGAGGACGAGATCTGCCCGTACGCGACATTCCACCTTCTCGGCTTCCGCGAAGAAATGGACCCAAGCAAGGCGCTGGCGTTCCCTCACCACCACGCGGCCCACGCGGGCACTCTCGCACACCCCCACCCGCACCACCCTGCACACTCCCGCGCCGGCTCACAGAGCATGGTCAGTTTTGCTGTTTTCAATAACTAATTACCAAATACAAATATCCATTTAACTAATATACAAGACCAATAAAAACAATGAAAACACAAACTTATAATCCGTTCTATTAAAGAAACGCAGCCATAATTACAGCTTACACATGAATTGACAAATAAGTATACAAGAAAATTTAATGCTTATTTTCACTAACAAAAATTAATTAATTTTGTTAAAAGTAAAATAGTGGAAATTATGAAATATGAATAACAAAAAATAAAAGGAGACCTCGAATAATGTAATTCTTCATCAAAGTTTCGATCCGCAGTTCGTATAACGTTCGTTTCTCGAGGATCAGGCAAAAAAATATATTATTCTCATTTACATGATCTAGGTCCCACTACTATATACAACATCGAATATTATACTTTTACAAGTATCCAACAATCGACAAAGAAGAAACAGCTCTCTAATAATTATATATTATACAATAATATTGAATAAGATACATTGTGCGAATATTATATTCTTTAACTAGCGACCCGCCCCGACTTCGCACGGATGCAATGCTCTACTATATTTTGCGTGTATTATACATATAAACCTTCCTCTTAAATTACTCTATCTATTAAAAAAAAACCGCATCAAAATCCGTAGCGTAGTTTTAAAGATGTAAGCATACATAGGGATATAGGGACGGAGAAAGCGACTTTATTTTATACTATGTAGTGATTGGGATTTTAGTCGCAGCAACCTAAAAGATTTATTGTGACTCTCTGTATTGTCTTTACTTTGTTGGATTCCAATATTTTTTTAAATAACTAAGCTTTAATTATTTTGCAACTCCGGGATAACTCATTGTATTAAACTATTATTTAACTTAATATCTCTATTTATTGCCTTTATGACTGTTATTAATTATCTCTTTACTCTCGTAGCCCCGTGCCAACAGCCGCTACGCTCGCAAGAATTCGCAAGGAGGACAAAGTGCTATCTACTCTACCGCTCCCGAATACGACGACCCGGCCACTTGCGCTGAAGAGGATCAATATGTAAGTACCTTTTCAACAGTACGCCCCATGCGGTAGCCATTACAAAAATTGTAATAGTGAGTAAATTTTTCACCGAGGGAGAAGAGTGACCGACGAGGATTGAAAACCTGAGCCGTCGCCAAGGGCTTCAAAAGCACCTGTGATCGATAAATACATTTTTCCTCGAGTGACATATAGTACTTTAGGCAACACCTACTTACTTGAAAAATAGATGTATTTTTTTTTTAAGTTTAAATGACAATGAAATCATGAGTAATCTTTCGCAACGTAAAATTTCGATTATCACAAAAACAAATTAGCATACCAATGAAAAAAAAACATAAATCGACATACATTGTAGGTTAGGTTAGCTATTTTTTATCTAGTAGCTGCCAGCAAGCCATATCAAATAACGACTTTTAAACAAACTTTATGCATTATTCTCAATGATTAGGCGTCCTCTTACAGTTCTGTCGCTGTCGTTTATATATATTTATATATATATATATATATTGCATGAGAGTTCCTTTTAGGGCGTAGGTGATCACTAAGACGGGATTTTGCGAAATTCAACCCCTAAAGGGGTAAAACGTGGTAACAAAGTTTGTATGAAACTTCTTTTGTTTTAGTAATTAAAATGTAGTTTATTATTAATCGGCCTCTAAAAGGAGGAGGTTATCAATTTGGATGTTTATTTTTTTATGTATATTCGGGCATGACTCCGTCTTATATAGACGGATTTGCAAAATTATTTTCTTTTCGTTTGAAAGGCGGTTTTTCCGTAATGGTCCTATTTAAATTTTATTTAGATCTGATGATAAGTTTCGGAGACCAACAACGGAACTCTTTGAAAAAATGACAGAAAATCAACCGCGACTGCACCCACTTATTACTCACATAAAATGACTAAATTACTTGTTTGTTTTCAGCGCGCTCGCTATTCCCGGCCGATGTACGCATGCGGCCCAGAGTACGATGAGCCAGCGTGCTGCGCACCCGAGGATGAACAGTACACCGGCGCTTACGGCACACCCTACTCCGACCATTATGGCTCTCGGCCCAGCATTGGTAAGCCATCATAATTAGTTGGCGAAAAAATACCGCCACCATTTGTAAGCGAGCGTTTTCATATACATATCCAAATTTTGTTCACACTTAAACGAAAACACAATTTTACGCTACGCTTTTGTTGTCTTTTGGAGTGGGCATTTTTGTAATGCGTTCCACTACTACTCTCAAAGGACTCTGACTAAATACTTAACTGAGAATAATGTTGTACCGAATCCCAGCGTCAGCAGACTATTTCTATTACCTACTTGAAAGAATGTAACATTTTCTTCTCCACACCAGTTATAAGTTAAACGTGATATTGACATATTAAGGGAAAACCATGTACTCAAGCAGCATGCTAATTAAGCGTGAACAAGAAATGCTTGCTTACTTCACTTTAAACCACAATACTTATGCCTTCAGTAAAGTTGGCTATAGAAAGTTGTAAATAGCTGCCAGATACGACAACCAAACCTTATTTTGAAAGTGTTCCAAAATATAATTACTAGAACTTATGGTCGTATCCCAGAAACTTATTAAGTTGACAATGAGCAGGCACCCGCAAATGCGGGGGTTCCCCTGAGCCTCCTCCGCCGCCACCCCGCAACGCAAACAACGACAACAACTGCTCCTCTTCCTTCAACGAGAGCAAGGACTCTAACGAAATCTCCGAAGCCGAATGCGACCAACCACGTAACTACCCCGGTATGTATGAAGATATAATGGTACTCCCTCATTTAAGCCCCTCACACCATTCTATCATAATAAACAAATGAAATATACAGTTATTATGTCAAACCTTCATCGCCATTCACATTCATAACTTTTAACATAATAATATTTACGTACCCTGAAAATACGGTAAATAAGGCCAAATAGACGAGGTAAAGAATGTAAGCGACTCGACAATTACACAGTAAACATTTCTGTCAACTTTATCATCATCATCATCACAATATTCTAAGAAAAAGATCATCTCTGCTTTTGATATTTAAAATTCCATTTGATTGTCAATATAGGTAAAAAAATATGTATCGATGGTTTACTTATTCTATCTCGTTTCGTTGGCTTTTCAATACATAACACATTGCGTAACGAATTTATAATTTGCAACAATCTACACTATAAGAATAGTTATTTGTTATGCGAGCCTGGAAAGTTCAGTTTCGGCGGTTCAGGTTTCAATAGAGGTACTATTGAAACCTGAGCCGGCAAAGGATTTTATGATTGAAATTCAAAGATAGAATCCTAAGCATAGCGAGGGTTTCAAAGGTACGAGACGATAAAAACTTTGCTGCCGAGCGAACACACACAAATTTTTCACCTCACTACAGCGAGGAAAATTTTTAGATGCAAGAAAAACAGCTTAAATAAAATGGTAAATTGCTTTATTTCAATTAAAAGTAGAGTTGCTACAACTAGTAATGTTGTATTTAATTTTTTATTGAAATTGGTTTCTATTCAATGTGAATTGATTAAGAATACCATAATCACTTTGACAGTTATTTTTCGAGTGCGAGAGTAGGAAATATTTATTTATTTATTTATTCTAATTTTAAAACACTATTCCACGCTAGCGGATAAAACGTAGTTTTCCACGCAGAAATTGTATGACAAACTAAACTTCCGAACGTGTGAGGTGAAAAAGATTTTGCATTAAATCTATGGCATACGGTTTCAAAACAATTTGCCGGCAAAGAACTCAAAGCTAATTTATTTGGACCCTAAAAGAGAGCACTCATTGAAATGCTATTCGGTCTTTATTAAGATGTTCCTGAAATTCTTCTATGCCTTTTACTGTGTAGATTATTACATTTACCATCACCAAGTTTTTCAAAGCTCGAAAGTGGCAATTGACACCGTTCATTTGTCGAGTCAATCTTTTTGTACCAGAAAAAGATATTATCGCTTACTAGCATTTGCCAGCATTGCGCTTCGGTAAAATAAACTTATCACAGTATTATCAGCAGTGCGCTTATTTGGCAAGGAATCAAGTAGAATTGTTGATTTTAGCACAAAACGCCAGCTTCAACTACTTGCAAAATATGATCAAATCTTTTGATTTGCAGCTTTTGAGTAAAATTCTTGTCAGATTTATTTAATTTGCACTAAACTGGTAGAACATTGATAACTACTGCGAAAAGGTACCCAGGCAATTGACGAATGCAATTTTTTTTGCATATTTATACCAAACGCAAAAAGGAATAAAAATCATAATATCATAATCATAACTTCATTTACCATCCATTCCATCAATCAATAATTGTCATTAAAAATAAACTTACCTACTTTTTATATTGTCTAAATTCTTAAAATTGATCCATGCGCTCATGGGTGTCACCTGAACAGAAGACGGTAAAACAGTTTTGGCTCAGTAATTTTTTTAATTCCTAATTTTTGTTAATAATATTTTTGTGACTGACAGCATGCAAAATATTTTATTGTCAGTAAATAACAATTGATAATGTTCATTGCTTTTTAATAGACTTTTATGGAATTGGCTTTCTATTTTTATTTTCCAAAATTAATTCTATTTTATTCTACTTTTTAAAATTTCACCTGGTAAAATTTATTGAAATACCGAAATTAGGCTAAATAAATTTTGCCAAGTGAAATATAATTGTGAATTTCTTCAAATGTACATTTCTATGATTATTTTCTATATGCTTAGACGTGACTGTGTTAAAATACAAATTCTTTCTATTTGAATTTACTCTGTAGATTTAGTAAGTGTTTTAAGAACTCGAATAATACCCACTGAACCTTTAACTATGTGTGATAAATTATCGAAAGGATGAGGATGGAGACAGGGTAAAATCATAGCAAATTATGTTACATATCAAAGAAAGTGGTAATACAGTGTTATTTATTAAAACCACTGTCACAGAAAGGCGTGGAATTACCTAAGCTCTTGTAAAGATAAATATATTTATCAATGCTCGCGACACCTATAGGTAGGTTTCAAGTGGGTATTGTTGGAGTGTGGTAGTAGGGGGCAGGCGGCTCCAGGTCTCGTGACTAGAGTAGAGCCGTGACTTGTGTGTTGTTACAGTAAGGGCCCACACTGCCAAGGACGGCTTGCACAGCGAGGAAATGAGGAAACTCATTGACAGGTCAGTTCAACTAGGCCTAACACATTTATCCACATTAGTAAAAAACACCTTGCCATACACACCCGCAAGGGTTAACAACATATAATTATATTGCAAATAATAACAATTTTGCAATAAATGCACATGATTTTCCTAACACTTTGGTTTTTTAAATACATTATCTACTAAAATTTATAGATTTTTAAATTACACAATTACTAATTAATTTGTCATTGCCAAGGAAAAAATATTCTCATAACCGATATCTACCAACAACATAGTGACATACTCAGTTGTTTTTCTAATTAATACATATGTTAGCCGGTTCCTTGTGTGTGCGCTAGCAAAAGTACTCTGTGATGCCATAGAAATATGACATACAAAATAATGCATTTTGTACGAATAGTTAATGCTAGTAATTAAGCATGTGTTATGTTCTGCATACCTGATCTCCAGGAAACAGTAAGTCAAGTATGTGAAATCGTAAATATTTTTGTAATTGTTAATTATTATGCCTTGGTAATTGTTTTGTGATTAATTTTATGTGGCTAACACTATAACCTTTTGTGCACTTAACTTTTTTCGCTGCTAATGGTAAGAACCCTCTTTGCTAACGGCTAGTTTGATTTTCTAGTAACTACGTGTTAAGAAAAGCATGGGACTTTATTATTTAAATCATAATATATAGGTACTTATTATTTTCACTGTTATACAAATAGCTCCATGCCAATTTAACATAGCTAAGTTAGCTCCCTGGCACTGGTTTATTTAAGCATATAATGTATTCGCGTTCTCTATAAATATTTATACATCCATAATCTGTAACGTAATCACCTTCACTTGGAACTCGCATACCATTAGGAGAATGTGAGGCTAAGCATCGCAGTAGATAGTTTATAATCTCGTTCAGCTAGCCCCAAACTTTAAAACCGCCCTGAGTTTAGCCGCATTGTGCTACGTTGCGGTAAATAGTGTTTACAGAGTAAGGAGTTCGTTATTATGTAATCTCAAGCCTTTAAATGTACTTTCCTGAGGAATTACCATAAATACTTAAATAAGATAATGTGACATGGTAAGGCATGCGACTACACTCAAGAGCATCAATATAATACAATTATATGTGTATGCTGTAGATATCCTATCCTTTAATTTAAATGGTTTAATAATGTATCGTTCGTTGATGTTTCTAATTGTGATGGGTTATGGTTTACAGACCAGAAGCAACCACCCCAATCCCCCAGCAAGCAGTCCACGGGAGGGGACTCACAGCCTACGATACTGTGGCAGTGTAACCTGTAAATGCAACGCGATCGCGCAGCGACTCACACTTCTAGCTTTTATTTATAATCTTCTTACCCAACACCACTGTCTTGCTGAAGCAATCGTGAGCTCAACTTTAATTTACTCATTAGCATTTAATTACCGCGGTCCTCTAGATTTCTTCGCTGCTTCACACTAAAACATTGCGTTCAGCAAGTCAGTGCATGAGTGCCAAATACAATTTCTGTTCTTGAAAGCGTGTGTCGCATTTTGCGTTGTTGTTTTATTTTAAATTTATCCCAACTAAGTTGTCTGGATTTCTTCTTTTAGGTGTAAAACGCGCACATTTGTGCCATAGATGAAACATGTCCTCGCGGGCTCAATTTGCCTGTAGTAAACATGCTGAAGTGGACCGGCAATTAGCACGGTCCTACCCTTTTTAGAAAAGAATGTACGTCACTATTTAGTGTTACCATGTAAAATCGGAAAATTATGGTTGTGGTAGTTATTGCAAATTGATATACATACTTGCTTTATAGTAATGTGACGTATTCCTATCCAATATACATACCTCCATGCCGGGCCATTGCAGCATTTCTACTATTGAGCTATGCTGTTGTTACAGCGCAGTACATAGTTAACCTTAATTTGATCTTATTTGTTCAGCTTAATTTAAACGAGTCGCTGGCATATTGGGGTGTTTTGGAGTCTATTTAAATTAAGCTCAACATGTAATAATGTGATATTTTGTATTTTTATCCCATTTTTATTTGAATTTGGTATACTAACGTAAATGTTATTTATATTTTGTGTATTTGTAGGGTGATAACTTTTATAAACCCAGCAACCGCTCGGTTGTAACGATGCTTCCTTTTTAAACTGATGTTGTAGTTATTATTATGCTTTTTAATTGTCTGGCCTTAGTTTTTATGGTTTTAATGTTTTGCTTTGCGTTTACGCATAAACTACATAGAGTAAATTTAGGTGTAAGATTCTTTTTAGAGATTATGATTAATCAACTTTTAATAAAGTACCTACTATGTAATCCGTAGCTAGTTAGTAACGTATGTGTTACTCAATATTATATAATTATATAAAAAATAATTATAATCAATGTTAGGTACACTATCCACACAATGATAACCGTACCATGATAATAAAGTTACCTAAACGATGGAAAACGTAACCTGGTCATCATTGAAAATGTTACAAAAACTACAGACACGGAATTTGATGCTTTTTAATATTACTCTAGGATATTAAGGTGCATTTTTAATAATCATAATCGTAATTTTACCCTTTATAGTAATATTATGCAAATGATTAGATGTAAGACACGGGCGTGTCGTTTTCTAGATGTTTCCATTATATGTTGTGCATCGTCGTGTAAGCTTTGCAAGTAGACTTGTAGTTAGGTTCTCGCGACTTCCTAGCAACAGATATCTTCTCTCAACCTTCCAATTAGAAAATTTGGAATAAATTAGATAAAAATTAATGAACAAATTAAAATAATCAAAATTATAATATTCATAGCTATGCAATGAAAAATTGATGGCGATAAGATTACCAAAAGCCAATTTATAAATGAATGGATTTTAATATAGTTTGGCGGTTTTTGCTTATTTAACGTGTGTTTGATTTGCCAATAATTGCAACGGTAAGAAATTAATTTTCATACTATATACACATGCGATAGGTCATTGCTAACGCAGCTAACTGTTTGTACCAAAGTGTTTGATTTGTGTTGAATAAAGTATTCAAACGTCAACTATCATAGTTGTTTTATTTCGAGGCATTCTCCAAAGGCTGGTAATGATGAGATCCTAAGCATCTAATCCCAGCAAAGCGTTTTCTTCGAAAGAACTTTAATCACCGTAGCTTTACCGTTACTTAAAACTCCATTACTGCCAATTGATATTCAAAAGTCGTCATTTGACACAATTTTAGGTTGTGTTACTCCAAATGACGTTAAGAATTCGTAAATTACTAAAGATGTCGAATTTACTGTATTTAATATTGAACTCAACGACGTTGATAGCTACTAACCAACACTAAACTGATCCACTACAATCCATTGAGTCTGAGGTATTGACGTGGAATGAGTGAATAATTCACCATAATACCTTTTTAAGTTTGTTCTAAAAAAAGGATTTTTAAAGATGCATGAAAATCGATAATACTAAAACAATACAGTATTGTTTTGAAAATTTTATTTTACAACAAGAACTGCAAATAACCCTCAACGGTGAATAATAATCGAACTAGAAACGGTTAATGATGCAATAAACATTTAACCGCAGCACGCCTCGTGAGCGTTGAGTTAGCGGGCCGTCCTCAGAGATTTATAAAAAGCTGCCTCTTCAATTTAAATTCGATTATTAATCGGAAAAAGTAATTGGATCTTTCTCGAGTGATTGACGAGTCTGCTAAAGCATTTTCAACATGAAACCACAAAGTAGATAATATACAGAGACACCACTTAGTACAAAAAAATGGTATCACCCTAAAACTGGTTATTCAACTGGCTATATTGCTTTCCTTCTATTTTACGATAGATGACACTAGTGAGAACACAAATAACGCGATACGTATTGCCATCTAGTGAGACACTAAGAAAACGGATGTCGCTTGTTGTTGTTAGATGGCGCTTCGTAGATCGGACGTAGCCTACTCACGGACGTTGGTCGATGCGTAATCAATCGAGGTTTCGTATGTCAGTAAAATCTCTTTATTCACGGTCGCGGGGTTTAACCTTTCGTATGCCGCGACTGGCACAGCGACGCTACCGCTAAATGCCGAAAAATATCGCATGTAGCGCGACTGCACAACTTGAAGTTTTTACATCAATTATCACTTAGATTAGAAAACGTAACTTTTATCTGATTTTTGTTTTTAAAACACCATGAATCTACCTTTTTGTTAGTGCATAATTTATTAGAATATCATCAGTTGAATATCGGTTATAACCCATTATTTCTTATGAAACGGCAAAATTTGTTAGTACTGCGGTAAAATACGGATAATAAAAAGTTAGATATTTTCATTTGACTTTTTTAATTTCATTGGATTCTTGAATATATTGTGTACGTAATACATAATAAAATAGCTTATTATTTTTCTTTATAAAAACCTTTTAAACACGCACAGTGACTTACGCCAGGGCACAAGGAAAGGGATTGAACATTTCGAATACTTTTGACACAAGTTATGAACGAACATGAATGGTTTGGTTGAATGAGACGATAACTTGATTTAATAGGAACTTTATTCTATGATTCGCAACCTTGTCTGCATGTGAATATTATAGAAAAATGGAAAAAATCGCGTGGAGTCGTTTTAGCGTGGATCCGCGTTTCGGCAGTATAACGGGATAACGCGGATCCACGTTCCGGCATACGAAAGGTTAACGTTCCAAAAATATGCCGCGAATACAGAAACCGTGAATATGGCATGGTAATTAGTATGGAATCATAGGGGATGCGTTACAAGTTACAAAATAAAACGAATATAATATCAAAATAAAATCAATTTGAGCTGTAGCATTATAAATTTGCCTTTTAAGAGTAAGGCTCCTTTCCATAGATCGAACATTTTTCATGATCACAAAGTTCATTTGCGTATAAACCTTCACTCAGACTTTTTAAATTTAATGTATTCCTTACCAAGCGGACCTATGAGTAGTTCGATCCTCGTTGATGTACTACGAACGTAGAACTACTCTATTACCACGAGGGGTAATATTCTTTTTTTAACGTGCTTTTGTATTGTGACGGTAAGGTTTGTTTTAATTGACATTAGTCTGCTTGGTCAAATCTTTCATGAAAGCCGCCTGGGCATGTACCAGAACTCAAATGATGCCGCTACTTTAATAAAAGACTGTTTTCATCCTCGAATAATGAAATTTTTAGCCGCGAATACAGGAACTGGGTTGCAATTTTTTCTCCCTCGGATAAGGAAACCGTGAATGGGGAACTTTTACTGTATTGACGGAACATTGCGAACAATTTTAGGAAACCACTTTCTTAACTATTATAACTATGTATTTTTTACTCATGTTTGGTTCAGGTTTACGAACGTGTCGTTTATTATACCTATTTGGAAAATTGTTTTTTTTTGTTTCAAATGAAACAATTTCTAGTTTATCCCTTTGTTATCAGGTCAGGGTCAGGTGACGTGATCCTGGAGAAATCGAGGGAAATAAAATATTAGAGGCACACCTATCGAGATTTAGGTATTTTAAATAGTAACTGGTGCAGTTGTTACTGTAAACACCCGTGGCCGTAATAGGTATGGTTGCATTTTATTGATGGCCAAAACATTTGTTCGAGACCATCGATTTTCGTTTCCGGGTCTGGGTGTCAACTATTAATTGTTTGTTTTGTGTGTGTTTCGGAGATCCAATTAGACACAAGTTCATGCCTGCTTACTTCTAAGTTTATTTTTGTTACAAAAATAGGTACATACCTGTTAACTGATTTATGCCCACGACTTTGTACTTTGCTTTTATTTTCTGATCGAATGCAATTTTTTTTTAAAGATGCGATCAACTGATTATATTGATTTGTATGAGAAATTACTTTTTCGCGGGGTCACAGACCCATGGCACCGTATTGCCTCAGCAGGGGCTTACCCAACCTACTGAGAGCCATAGCCAAAGACTATACCTCACCGGGTCCATTACAGCCACTGGTAAAATTGTCAAAGCTTTCGCCACTAGTATTTTTTCGAGCGATGTAGAAAGGCACATTAAGCCTACTCCTAAAGCGGCAAAGCCACAACCTTATACGCCCATAGCAGCTCTTATTATGATAATAGATTGACCGTTAAGTGACGAAACATGTAAACAAATAAGGGCAGATCTTAATAGGAGAGGATACCCAGCCTATCCACCTCATTACAAGGCAACTGAGTCCTGAAATAAATTCTGGCGTCCAAACAGAGAGCATCATTGCCGAAAAATGAATAGAAGAATGACGGACCTCTTTCACCATGCCCTAGAATCGTCAGACCCGTTTATTTCTATGGCAAATATCAGCCAACGTCGAAAACATTCTAAGCGATTTCCCTTGTGTTCAGATGTTTGCGAGATCTAACAATCAATTGATGCAGATCGATTGCTGTTTTCGAAGCAGAGGAAGATTCTGAAGATGTAGATTTTTTGAACGTCTCAAATGAAAGCAACCTGGAATTATTAAACGAAAATGATTTATTTGTATAAAAATTAAAGTAGACGTGCTGCACACAGAAGGTGCCGGCAGGTTATGAGATTTACCTAGATCGATTTTAAATGTGAATGAATTTCTAAATCTAAAATTTCATCACAATCGTTAGACGCGTTTCCGAGAAACCAATTACATACCAATATATTTATATAGGTACATGCAAGAATTGCTCGTTTAAAGTATAGGATGTGTGTATGTGTGTTAAATTATTTCAATCAACATAGTTTATTTTTTCGACCATTTGGCGTGTAAGGTAGAAAATTAAAGATGTGGTCGAACATACATAAAGTATTCCTACATTATCACATCTACATTAAGTAGGTAGTATAAGTTAGTATATTGTATTCGTCTATAAGTGTTGTTAATTTATTCAATTGATTGACGGTATCAATTAACAAACTAAAAATGAAACATTTTCATTTAACACATAGTTGATCTTTGTGACAACCCTAGATCATGAAAGTTGACTTTATGTAAATTCTATCATAACTTCTTACAACTGCAAAAGTGGGACTTGATTTTTTATGGGTGATAGAATTTGGCTTTTAGAACCTTTCCATTCTAAATCCAGGTTCCACTTTTGCCGATTTTTGGAGAAAAAAAATAAAATCAAAATTTAAAAAAATATATATTACTCAGAAAGTAGGACACTTATAAATAAAATAAAATTGCGAAATTATGCCTTCAATGATTCCTTATCCATTGCCATTAAAAGTGGCAAATATCTCATGGACAGAGATGGAACCGTCTTTTGAAGAAATTAAATTGTTAATTTTTTTTATGCGCAAATTTTGAAAACTTTACTACTTCATATAGTTTTTCACTGAAAAAAGTGATCCGGAAATTGAACTCTTGCCTTTATTAGGGTATAAATAATCGATTTATGCAAAAACCTTAAGGTGTAAATTTTTTGTTTCCATAAAACACAGTGCATAGATAACTCCTATTGGAGATTTCTTCCAACTTCAAAAGATAAGGAAAACTTCAATAAAAACTGAATGTAAAAGCTGAATTAATTTGAAACATTCAACTTTTAAGCAAGCTCACCAACTGAGCCTACGTGATGTATCTGTGTTATTTACGTCGTTAGAAGAGAATGGGATGCTTCTCTCAAATAGTTTCGACGAATGTGTGCAAGCCGCGCGCCAATCACATTTTGGTTAATCGCCATCTAGCGTCACAATTGCAAAACACTTTGTAAGCCTCATAGCTGAAATGTAGTCACATGTAGCATATACTTACGTATTCTCAATTGATTATTTATGGTGTTTCATATCTTCAAATTTAGGAGTCGAATTAAGGTTGATGTGAAGTTGTATATATAAAATATGCTTGTCTTTATTTTAATCTTAATATTTCTACTTAATTCGTCTTATTTCTAAACTTGTGAAATGTTATAATTTACAAATGTTAATGGTAGTGACATCTATTGCGGTTTTTTAGAATTAAAAATCTCTTGTATGAAATGGTACCCCATGATGAAACTGAACATTTTTACGTACGCTGACAAGATAGAAATGGGAAGGTAATTTTGCACATGAAAATGTCACTCTTTAAAGTACTTCTTAGTTTCTGTATTAGTCGGAAAATACTCCATCTCGTAGATATTAGTAAGTATACAGTCATCGTCAAATATATCATGACGGTCATCGTAACTTAAAAACTAAATGATTAAAAATATTGGAACCGCCTCTTTATTTAAATTTATGGTAACACTATGTGTAGTATGTCAAATCCCTAAACATTAAAAGCGTTGTCATTGATTAATTAAAAAAACTAGCTATTCCGATATTTTAAAATAACTTTTGTACCCAAGTATTTGGATATATTGACAGTGCTAAAGATGGTCCTCGTCAAACCTTATCATCAGTATCGTCTGAATTTCGAAGAAAAAGTAAGATAACGTGATAATTTATAAAAAATCAGTTAAAACTTCGCAAAATATATTAATAATATATGATGATGATTAAAATAAATTTTGATCTACCGAAACGTGTTTTATTTAATTGATTTATACATTATGCAGTAGCAGTTTAAGACAAACTGCATCAGAGCGGGGGGGTTATGTTTACGCAGACGCCGCCTTCACGATCTCTTCGGCGACTTCCAAGGCAATAGCTGCCTCGGCCTTGGCCTGAAAAGCAATTTATTAAGTGAAAATTATTGTTGATCTCTAATCTATTCTCATATCAGTTACTTGTTATACCAAATTAAGTAAAACTGTGAAGTATAATTTGTTTTTAAAACAATGTATGAATTTTATAAAGTCAGTCTCCCTTGTTGAATTGCTACCGATAGCCAACACCCCCTCGTCAGTCCCTGGTAGCAATTGCTACCATATTCAAAGGGTCTGTCCGGAAAGGGGTCAAATCGCGCCCCCCCTTCGATTTTCGATTCGGGTACCTCATTTTGTTCCCCTCCTCGAGAGGTGACTCGAGTGCTATTTTGAGCCCCCTACCCTTACACAGTGAGGAGAAAACCGCCCCAGACCGCAAAACTAGAAATGCGCATAACTCGAGAACCATCTGAGCTACAGAGTCGATAGACCCGGTTTTGAAAAGCTCTCGGCGAGCACTACCCGCGAAAAAAATCAGATCGGACGATATACGAAAATTCGACCCCAAAAAATGGAAAAGTAGTTTTCGGTGATTTTTTTCCCCTTGATGCAGTTGAGACTCAATCACTACAAACCACTCAGAATGTAGTCCCAACACCCCACTATGCACTCAAGAAGTTTCATCAAAATCGGTGCATGGCCCGATAGTCTAATAATTTTTTTTCTGGAGAGGGCCAGGGTTTTTCCATCCAATGAGGCGTACTGAAAATGCTCATAACTCAGAAACGCTCGGAGTTATGCCGACTCTGTCGTACACGTTGCGTCGAGTCTCGAAACTGACGACATAAAGCGGTCTCGTCTGCTTGCATATGAAACATCGCCTGTGAGAGGATGCAACCCTTGGCCAACTGTTGGTTACGAGTTCCTGTTCAGCCGATCCTTCGAGCGCACTACTGCAAGGACCAGCGCCCTTCCACTCTCCACAACGAAATCTTCAAATTCTTCTCCAGATGAATCGTCGTGTTCTGAAGGGTTCTCGCGACCATGATCCGGGGGTTTCCGCAAACGGTACTTATTGCAGATCACATAACCAATAGTAACACGCACTCGAAGAACTTCAGAGAAAACATTCGCTTCCACTTGGGTTCGAATCGTTTTCGTGAAACCGCGCACTGATACAGTGCGCGGTACACCTGGACAGTTCGCACGCCGAGGCATTACGTGACACGTGAATGAGTCCGATAATGAGTAACTTTGAGCAGCTACACCAGCTTGTAAGGATCGCGAGAAAGCCGATCTGATGACGCGACTTCTAGAATCAAACATTGGGACGCTCTCGACAAGCGAACACACATCATACTCGAGCAATAGAATATCCGGAGACAAAGAGCCATGTCTGCATCGTCACGTCGCACAGGGGTCGTAGTTAAGCTTGTCTAGAGTATGAGGAAAAATGACGAAATCTGATTTTCCAGGAACGCCAAATCAAAGTCATTGATCAGGCCAGCCTGAGAGGTTTTTGATAAGATGTCGTTCGACCCGGTAACTCAAAGCGTTTCTGAGTTATGAGCATTTTCAGTACGCCTCATTGGATGTAAAAACCCTGGCCCGCTCCAGAAAAAAAAAAATTGAACTATCGGGCCATGCACCGATTTTGATGAAACTTCTTGAGTGCATAGTGGGGTTTTGGGACTACATTCTGAGTGGTTTGTGGTGATTGAGTCTTAACTGCATCAAGGGGAAAAAAATCGCCGAAAAATACTTTTCCATTTTTTTGGGTCGAATTTTCGTAAATCGTCCGATCCGATTTTTTTCTCGGGTAGTGCTCGCCGAGAGCTTTCCAAAACCGGGTCTATCGACACTGTAGCTCAAATGGTTCTCAAGTTATCCGCATTTCTAGTTTTGCGGTCTGGGGCGGATATCTCCTCACAGTGTAAGGGTAGGGGGCTCAAAATTGCACTCGAGCCACCTCTCGAGGAGAGGAACAAAATGAGGTACCCGAATCGAAAATCGAAGGGGGGGCGCGATTCCGGACAGAACCTTTCCACGTAGCCTGCTGTTTTTTTTGTTACGATTAATTTTTAAGTTACTGAGATCCAAATATTCTGTGGTGGATCCGTTACTTCATCAGCTTTACGACAGTAATTTTTGTTTGGTCCTAGCTTGATTATTTAGCGAGAAAATAGCATTTTTATCTAAGAGTCCGAAATTTTCTTCATAATTCGCACAGCATTGGGACTGTTGAGAGGGGAGGGGCGCGCTGTAGCGGACTGACAAGTGGCTAGCTAACCAAACCGAGTGTAATGTGTTTAGGAATGATTGGCAGGTTTAAACGTTGTTTTCCTTATTGTGAAAAATATGAACCAGAGTCCATCTATAAATTTGCTACCTACTTTTATTTCTTTATTATTGTTTTTTTTCACCTACCTTCATTAATTACTGTAAGTGGTGTTACCATTGCAACTATAAAAATAAATGACTATATGTTATAAATATATACAGCGTGTCAATGTAATTAAAGTACATACCTTTTCATTGGCAGCAGAGTTGAACTCAGACTGGGCTTTGCTAAGGGCTTCTTGTGCAGCACTTCTGTCTAGGTTTTCAAGTGGGTGAGCTTCTTCTGCTAAAACCTATACAGTTCAAATTTCAGTAGTCATTTTGGTATTTCAAACTTTATTTAATAATAAGCAACACACAATCATGTCATCAAACCTCACAAAAAATGTCATTGTTACTATAGGAAAAACTGATGTCGAATGAGTGATATGAAAAAAATTTCTAATTTGTGAGAACAAAAAGAGCTAAGAAAATAGTTGGCTTACAACTGTGTAATTTTCTCCTTGAAGTACATTTAAATAAAAATATATATTTTGATTTGCAAGAAAATAACTAAGATAAAATGAGTTTAATCTATCTCAAATTCTTTAAAATCGAGAGATAGTGAGGTGCTATAGTAGTATGTTTTTAGATGACAATCTATATTTATAATACATCCAACTATTCTCTATGCTAAATTATGGATGTGTGCTATAAATAATTTATAGCTCTGACAATCCTAAACGGCTGTGCATGATAAAGAACAAGATACAAAATAAAAAAAACAGTCAAAATATTACCTGGACTGAGGAATCATCATTGACAGTGACAGTACCCGAGGAAACAAAGATCTTATTCGTCTTTCCATCATTTTCTAAAACTGTGACAACTCCAGGGCGTAATACGGCTGGAAAAACAAATAAAAATATATACAAAAATAACCAAAATTTGTAAGTACTGCCTTATGTTAGGACCAGATTTAGTTTTGTAATCATAAAGTAAGTTGAATTTTTATTACGGGATAAAAAAAATACTGATTTTAACTCATTCATAAAACGGAAGCAAGGCAATTAACTTTAAAGGTGCTTGACCTTTGATTTGATACCTAATTTTTATGTTATGCCACCAACTATATTATACATATGTAAATTAAATTCCAAATAAAATATCAGAAAGGATATGTTGCTTTTTGTATTCAGTTATTTTATTATATTACATAAATTTCATTTTGATGACCGATATATTTATTTTTAACTCTACTTATTTTGATTTACGTTAAATACTAACATGCTTAGATTTGGTGAAACTTGCAACTATTAATTACAATGATATTTAATTAAATAAAAACTTCTTTAGACAATCTATGTTGAATAATAATAAAACCGCAACTTAGAAAAAAATATATTATTTATATGAAGACACGAAATTGCAATATTAAAAGCTAATTAACCCTAACATCTTTATACTTGGACAAGTAGACAATTAGACATGTAGTCTAAGTAACATTTCATGATTAGGAAATTACACTCTTACAGTTTAAAAGAAAACAGATACCTAGTGTGGGTACATGCTTGGGCAGGATACCAAAAGCACCACTGAATGATGGCACATCAATCTGCTTTACCACCTGTTTATTGTAGAAAACCTGGAGAAAGAAGAAAAGACTAAAACTTATCAAGAATCTTATATACCCACTGTAATGCAGAATAAATAATAATACTTAAAACATTTTTTTATATTTTATCTTTACCTTATTCTAATAGACGATATAAAACGTGAACATCAGGATGACGGGTGTACGTTAATAAACAGTGATTATTTAGTTATAAAACATGAAAGAGAGATATCTTCTCCTGCACCACGTTCTGGATAACAAGTTTCTCACGAGAGTCACGCACTTTTGCCGAATCGTCGGTTACGGTTACGTCGGTCGTCAGAACAAATTCGGGAAGCGACCTGGGCCGACGGTGAACTGAGCGGCGAAATCCAGACCCGCATGGAGCAACAGAGATTTTCACCAAACACTCTCGCAGCAGAAGTCGAAAGTGCACATTGGAATACGCGTCCCACGACCTACCAACGAATTTCCGCTTCAGCTGTCAATGATTTCCCTAGGTTGGACGAAAATCAGCTTAGACTCCTCTTCACAGGCTACCAACTACGTTTGGCACTGTCGTATTTATCTGAGCTGATTTATGAGGATGATGATGACTTTCCAATGGGCTATATAAAGGGCCAACCGAACATTCTCCGTATCCAGATACAGTCGCGCCATAGGAATTCTAAGAAGTACAAGTTGTACATCTACTACGACCACTCGAACAACACCGTCGACGGTATACGCCGATACTACTGCGAATGCCCGAGCGGGATGAGAACGATCGGATGCTTCTCCCACGTACCTACTGCCATCTTCTACCTGGCCTATGCCAGGCATTTGCCTAGTATACCTCGTCCCGTATCAGAGCTCACGGAACTTTTCGTGCCTACACGTAGTGACTCAGAATCGGACGAGTAGGAGGATAACTAGCCGAGTGAGTAGAATCATCTAAGAATCACTTCGCGGAACGGTCGACGGAGTTCGCGACGAAGTCTGCAGAAAATTCATATTAATAAAGCTTTTCGGTGATTTCGCGACTTGCGAAACTTCGTGTTTTCATTCATTCTTAATTCGAAGCGATCTTCTGATGGGGAATGACAAAATCTGATTTTCCAGGAACTCCGATGAAGATTACAACAAACGTTAAAATTGACTAAGTGGGGTTCATAGAGGTTAGTAGTGGAAGAATTTTCGATAGTAGTAAAGAAAAAAAATTACTAGAAATATTTTACTTGAGTCTAACTTGTTTGGGAGCCTTTACTGGATAAAATCTGTTTGATTTGATTTGAAGATGAGCACGATTACTACTAACGTAAGAATTGACTAAGAAGGGTTCGTAGAGGTCAGTAGTGAATTATTTTTTGATAGTAGTAAAGATACAAGTTGATTAGAAGTACTTGAGTTGAATCAAACTTGTTTGGGAGAAAACTTTTCTGGATAAAGTCTGTTTGAAGTTGAATACGATTACTACAAACGTTAGAATTGACTAAAGGGTTTCGTAGAGCTAGGTAGTGAAAGAATTTTCGATAGTAGTGAAGATAGAAGTTGATTAGAAGCATTTGAGTGCACAAATATCGCTCCGAAACAAGTTTGAATCAACTCAAGTGCTTCTTATCAAGTTGTGTCTTTACTACTTTCAAAAATTATTTCACTTTTAACTTCTACGAAACCCTCTTAATCAATTCTCACTATCGTAGTAATCGTATTCACCTTCAAACACACTTGATACAGTAATCTTGCTCCCTAACAAGTTTGACTCAACTGAAGTGCTTCTAGTATTTTTTTCTTACTCCTATCAAAAATTATTTCACTACTAACCTCTACGAACTCTCCTTAATCAGTTCTAATGTTTGTAGTAATCGTGTTCATCTTCAAACAGACTTTATCCAGTAAATATTAATCCGCAACAAGTTTGACTCAACTCAAGTGCTTCTAAGCAACTACTATTAAAAAATATTAATTTTAAGTTCTATTCGAGGTATAAAGAAAATAATTATTTGGGTATATGTACATTTTTTATTATGATTTTTTTATCAATAAAAAGCAAAAAAATACTTTACAAAATTATCTGAACACCTTTATTTTATTTACAATGATTTATAAAAATATATAATAACAGTCATCACATAGACTATACATTAGACACTATAGCCATCCCACATAGACTATACATAAAAATCTTACGGTTTTTTATAACCCTACGGACGTGTTTTCCCAGCTAGGGTACCCCACCGCACACCCCATAAGAGACTTCATTCTAAAATTCTTCCGACTTCTAACCTCTACGAACCTCCCCCAGTCATGTCTACCATTAGTAGTAATCGTATAAGCCTTGAAACAGTATTTATGTTATAAAAATTATTTTAAAAAATACTCCAAAACATTTTTATTTTTTCTCTTTTGCTACTAACAAATAAAATTGCTCTAAAATCCACTACTAACGTTTATCTATGAGAAACAGCCGATAAAAACAGATTTTTCGAATTTTGGGATCACATTTTTTACTATTTAGTTTTATTTTTTGGCATTACTACTAATGAAAATAGCTTAATTACTATACACTACTAATCGAAATCTTTTGAAAAATCTTAAAAAAACGAAATTGCCTATCACGATTGAATCAGGTGCCAAGTACACACAGGCTCCTCACATAGTTAGAACATTACTTTCATCACATACAATCACTTGTTTATTAATCGTTTATTGACGTACACCTGTCATCCTGATGTTCTTTATAAACTACTGTATATTATTTACCAAGCATCTATAGAGTTTTAAACACAGAACAAACACAAAACTACACCAATAGCAAATCAACAGTATTATCATTATCTGTGGCACCTTTTCAGTTTGTTACTCTGGCATTGGATTCATGGAATAAGTTGCTAGAGGAAATAGTGGAAGCGAACAGCACAAATCTATAATCTAAGAACACAAATTTGTTCTTTGTCTGTCTGCTCTTTTTCCCGCTCTTTTTCCATTGTATACGCGTTACCACAGCAACGCGTTACCACAGCAACGTGTTACCACAGCAATGCGTTACCAGGTCAGCTAGTCTATAATCTAAGAACACAAATTTGTTGTTTGTCTATTTGTCTGTGCGTTTTTTTTCCATTGTATATGCGTTACCATAGCAATGCGTTACTGGGTCAGCTAGTCAATTTATGAATAGACAAGATGCTCACATTGGATACAGGCAAATATTAGTGGTTTCACTACTTGCCTAAATTAAGTAAAAATAATAATAACTTATTTCATTAATACCATTTTCATATACGAAAATAAAAAATAAGGAATACGCCAATTACAGTAAACAATATAAAATTAGTTGATCATCAAATCCTACCTTGTTGCCAGCAGCAAATGTGAGTGCCATTTCACCTTCTTTGGGTGCCTCCGCAGCAAAGCTGCGAACTTGCCATCTTGCTGCTGAACTTCTTAATAAACTGCGTAGTGCCACAGCCATCCTAAAAAATAATAGGTGCATCTTTATATGTATGTTTCTGTCCTGAATTTTGCACTGCAGGTCTTGGGTTTTTGTCCCGGAAGGGGCAGATGTTACCAGAGATGAATACCAGTGTTACACCCAAGTCATGGATATTTATATATTATATATTTCTGTAAATATTACATATCTATATATCACATGATTATGTATGTTCATCTGCTACCCTAGTGCCCATAACACAAACCTTATAGTGATTACTTTGGGCTAGGCTAATTGGTGTAAGTGTAAAAAAATAATATTTTTATTATTATGAACGGTAAACCTAACCTGCATTTACTTTTTTGATTTATATCAGATGTCTCAACGATACTGACTCAATTTTGCTTTAATTGTGATCCCAAGGAAAGAAAATCAAAACTAAAAGAAATGCTTTATTTCGTTTCATCATAAGTTTTTCAAAATATGAGCCCTGGAATAGTCTAGATTATGTAATAATCGACGATAGAAAAAATAAAATACATCGCTAACTGAAAGACTTGTCATCAATGAAATCGCATTTAATTAATTGTGTCTCAAATACTCACTTTACGGAATATTAATTCAAGTATTCACAATTTTAATATTTGAACTTTTACGAATTATAAATTCGGCACCCCTTTGGCTTGACAGCTGTTGTAGAAAAACTGTAATCAGTTTGTAGTCTGTGGTTGAAATGACATTGTGAAATAAGAAAAGGCAAATACATATATACATCCAGCTCATTTGATTATTTCTACGTAGTTAATTCTTTTAACAATTAATTGAGACATTTATACAAAAGCACTAATAATGACCAATATTTACGGGATCGAAAACAATACAGTTCCATATATTTTTGTCATAAAAAATATGTAGTGGTGGTGTTTTTGCGTTGATATGCTGTAATTCGAGTAATAGTGAAATGAGTGACCTGTGAGTAAGGGCTGGTGTCCAACCTCTACCCCCTAGACTGCTGTCAATGTGTGGATGACTCATTCGTAGTGGTAGGCAACGAAAAGTGCTCCAAAGCGCGCTCCAAAACTACCACCATCGTATGAGTCTGAGTCAAACTTAGACTCCGATGACATGCCTAAAAAGCCAGTGGTTGCAGAGCCCCATAGGCCTTCTCTTCGTCGGCTTCGGAGCCGACATCTTACGCCTTGATTTTGGCGCGGCGCTCGCCACGACCGCAGAGCTAGCCACACAGCTCAGCTCAGCCACTCAGCTTAAATTATTTGTAAGGAGCTCGTTCTTTATATCTTTCCCGATATTATTCAAATAATTATAAGTCAGACTATTTCTCTCTATTTTCATTTCCAAATTTATTTGATCAGTACCAATGATCACCAAGATCGGAATGAAATTGAAAACCTACTTTAAAACCACAAATTTGAACAAAGGTGCTGGGTCTAATAGTGTGAGTCCTTTTTTTATAAGGCAGTGTGCACATAATTTAGTCTCCACCCTTTATGTGATTTTCAAACGTTTTATTTGTAAAGGTCAAGTCCCAGCAATTTGGAAATCTGCATTTGTAACACCGATGCATAAAAATGGTGTCAGATCGAATATCAAATTATAGACCTACATCGAAATTATATATTTTTGCCAAATTGTATGAGAAAACAGCTTACTGACAGATCTAAGATGTACTAAACCCGTTTTTAATATCGCTATAGCATGGATTTCTAAGACAAAGGTCAACTGTATCTAACCTTTTGGTATTTAATTACTATATCACATATGGACTTGGGCCAGCAGGTTGATTGTATATTTACTGATTTTAGCAAATGTTTTGATCGCATTGATCACCAGCTGCTCCTTGATAAGCAGTACAAAGCAGGTATACATGGTAACTTATATAGTTGATTTTCTTCTTATATTAGTAATAGATCACAGGCGGTCGCTAAAAATGGGTTTACATCTGCTTGGATGCCGATACCCTCTGGTGTACCGCAGGGGACATTGTTTGATTAGTTTTATTTACTAATGACATCATCCTATGTATCAAATATGCAGATGATACTAAAATTTATATGTCGACTGACAGTTGGACTGATTGTGATTAACTTCAATGCGAACTTAGTCATTTTGCGCAATACTGTACCCAAAACAAGCTTTATCTCAATGTTTCCAAATGTTACACGATGTCCTTTACTCGTAAACCTAATCATACCTATATATTATCAATATGTCATCCAAAACAAGACACCTACTTACTCGAGTAACATCTGTAAAAAATCTCTTAAATATACACGACTCCAAACTTCTGTTTGTCAAATATGTTGATTTTGTGGTTAAAAAAGCAGCTAAATCTCTCGGTTTCGTTATGAGATCAACTCGTTATTTTAAATCAATTAAACCGCTAATATTACTTTTCTGTGCTTACGTGCGCAACGGCCTCGAATACGCATCAATTGTCTGGAATCCATATTATAATGTGTACATTTTCCCTATAAGTTCTCTACAAAAAAGATTTTGCATTATTTGCAATATAAAAGTCGTACAATAGATCATGAACGTTTTCCATTTAGACAAAATTGTCGACACTGTGTTGCACTGTCTCGACCATACTATTGCAAAAACCCAAAGTAAACAGGGGGTCTAAAACAGTAACATTGTATGTTTCATATTCCGTCCATAATATGTTTCATTTGCCAAATCTTAAAATGATAAGTTATTTGACCAATCATAAAATGAAACATAAACTGCAATTAATCTAGTGTCAGTTTTGTATGGGAATGCGTAATATGGTACACTTACCTATATGAATTGCCATTTATGTCAAATTGAAGAATTGTTAGTTGTTACTAGTGGACCAACATTTTGCTCTCATATTTTTTATTTAAATCATTTTTGTCGCCTGAGCAGTGAAAAATCGCATGTTTTTGAATAATGGCAGACTTGGGACTTTACGAAAATTTTTTAGAACATGCTCGTCAAGAGGAAGCTCTTATATATAGAAGATGTACCGCTGGTCTTAGGAATTTGCAGTTGGCTCTCGAAATGCCTGACTCCGAGTTTATTGATCTTTATAGACTTAATAAGTGTTTGGCTCTTAAACTAATAAAGGAATTGGAGGCCTTTATTATGTCCAATAAATAAAGGATAAATAAATAAATAAATATTTCCTACATTCACACCAATTAGCCTAGCCCAAAGTAAGCACTGTAAGGCTTGTGTTATGGATACTAGTGAAACCGTGAGGGAAACGAATAGACATACATATATGATACATTGATATGTGATATTCATAGAAATGTATATAAACACCCATGACTCAGGTACAAATGCTCGTATTCATCATATAAACATCTGCCCCTACCGGGATTCGAACCCAGGACCGTCGTCGGTGCGAAAGGCAGGATCGCTACCGTTGCTCCAAACAGTCGTCGTTAGGAAAGAAATATCAATTGTTTCCAAATTAGTATAAAATTATATGTATTGGTCTTATATATGATAAGATATGAGGTATATCATTAAGTAATTGGTAATCGCTCTATGACACTGGCCCTAAATAATGAGCATTTTAGAGGAAAGTTTATACATTTCCCTCAGAACAGACAAGAACGAAATATTATAAATAATACAATGTAAACTTTTGTCTGAAAAAAATTATTTGCAGCTTATAAATATATCAAAATATTATCTAGGAGAGATCCTTTATATTTATTTGTGTTAAGTAGGGTATATATTATGGTATTCATTCTTATCAAAACATTATACAATACTTAATTTCAGTTACAATTTTTACAATACTTCTCTAATTAGGTTCATATCTAATCATACTTAAATGACTAATTTATTAGAATAAAAATAAGATTATATTTAATGTTGTTGTTATGACGCAGGAATCTTTCAGCTATGTCTGATAGCCGTCCCAAATTTTGCCTTATCACATGGAAGGCACGAGGTATATCTTCATTTGCTTCCGCTATATCTCTTAGCCGCGCCAAATTCTGGCCGATAACTTACAAAGCACTAGTGAATTCGGCATCTGCAGTAGCTCGTTGCATCTCCACCTGCGATAATATTCTTCTGGCTTCTTAATAATATATCAAAAATTTAAGACCGTTTGGCATATTAAGTTCAATTTGAGTTCCGTCGATATTCTCGCAAACCAGCGAATTGTTGTAGACATAAGCATTGTTGTAAACATTTAGCAAAGCAAAAGCAAAGTGTAAATGGGTTTTATTTAAACCACTTATTCCACACAATAACGAAAGAAACTAAACACTTTAATTCTTGAAAATCCCTACCGACACTTAAACAAAACTATAATAATAAATAATTTTTTGAAAATTGTGTTCTCGTTGATAATTGACAGGCATGATGACAGACGCGCGCAATATTGCCAGTGCAGACATAAAGACCTATAACGAAAATACTCACTTAAAGCCATATAAATCATTTTATAATATTTTTATTCAATAATATTGACTACTTAAAAAATAAAGAACATTTAAGTCAACTTATTTTTCACTATATTCATGGAAAATATTAGTTTAACTAAAACCGTAAAATTACGATTTGGCCCATCACTGTATTTTTTAGGTGTAGCAATATCGACGTCAAATATGATTCTGATACGAAATGAATTGCAGATGTTTCATATATTAATTTCACCGTTTTAGGGTGTAAAAAATGTTTCTGCTACAAATCTGCAAATGAAACATTTTATAGATGTTTCATACAATGTTACTATTTTAGACCCCCAGGTTACTCTGAGCAAAAACCTAATGTCAACTTAATTGGCACACACACAAAAAGTTGACACAGTGCAACACAGTCTCGACTTTTTTTTCTAAATGGTAAACGCTCTATGGATATGAGGCGAGGTCTTGGAGATATCGTTTCTTACCCTTAGAAAAGAGGCGACAAGTTTCTAACATTTGCACTCTGTTAAAAATTGCTTATGTCACTATAGATGGTCCTGCTTTATTGGAGCAAATAAACATAATGAGTTCCGTGTAAACTACCGGTAAGGCATACTCAACCTGTGACGATACCATGTGTCAACACTAATTATCGTCGTAACTCTTTATTTTATGCGAACTAGTAATTCTTTCAGCGACATGTCAAAAAGCAGTGTCGAGTTGAAATTATTTAGTACCAAGAATTAAAATGTGGTGAAATTTTTTGCTTCGGAGTTTTCCGGCATATATTCTTAAAGTAATAAATAAAAAAGTTTAATGTTACATTAATTGTTATAATTATATTCATTGTTATTGTTACCTAAATCTTATCTTAGTTTCCACATGCGAATACCCGTTCATAGCTTAGTCTGTATATAGTTTTTATTCCATTAGTTTTATAAGACATGCTGTTGCTATTCTGACTAAAATAAAATAAAAATAAAATTTACAAGAAATATATCTGCCAGTAGCCTAATAATGATAATAATTCTTATATTATAAATATAACTAAAAATACCCATGATTCGGGTACAAAGGCTCATACAAACGTTTGCTCCTTCCGGGACTCGAACCCAGGACCGACACGGTGTTAAATACAGGATAGCTACCGTTGCACCAATCAGTCGTTATTTGAATATAGAGTAGGCAGATTCTCGCTGGGTACTCGATACTGGCGATTAATATAAGTAAGAGCTATAGTATCGAGTTTCGCCATAAAAAGTATCGATAATGAAAGTATCGTTCAATCCTCCCTATTGATAGGACAAAATTGCAGTGATGCCAGATGGGGGGGATTCCCTGCAAATTCGAAGGTTTTTTTTTCTACTTCGGAGGGAGTTTTGGAGGGATAAGACCTTTGGGGGATTTTCGGAGGGAAATATTAAAGTTGGAGGAAATTCGGAGACATTTTTAAGTCAAACCGATTTACCACAACATACTTGTTTTGTAAAGAAATGGTCTTTAGGCTTTATCTGCATCTTACATCTGTATAGGCTGGTCTCTTTGCCTAAAAAAAAGGAATCTTAAGTTCAGTGCTGTGGTTTAGTGAGTGAATTTAAATAATCTGTGCTTGCTCGCTTGTAAAATGTATTGTATTTTTTTGATATATTTTATGCATTTTCAATGCGATCTTATAAGATACATTATTATAATAGAAAAATACTAGAAAAAATCGACTCGGGTCACAAGTGAATTCATTGGTCACAATTGGGAGAGCATTGGACCGGATTTCCAAAGGTTGCGGGTTCGTTTCCCGCCTGAGAATTCACTTGTGACCCGAGTCGATTTTTTCTAGTATTTTTCTATTATAATAATTTATGTATTGTATCGTTATGTTACTACTTAAGTATCTACCGGCCCTTAACGGCCATAACATAAGCAAATATGGTTTATGCTATGTCCGGTACGGGGGATAGCCACTGTGAGGGCTGAAAATTTAGTGATTAAAAAATTTTTTTTTTTGACCGAGTAAGTAGAGGAATTTTTGAGTTGGGTTTTTTTTATTTTTTTAGTATAGCTATGAAAATTTTTAAAGATACACGATCTCATTACGAGAGAGATGAATTAAAATCTTTTAAAGCATTTTTCTCGTAACGACTATTTTTGAACTGAATGCATCAATAACTCGAACAATTATTAACCGATGTCTTATTTCTTTTTTGTTTTGTTCGTCTTAGTAGTGGTTAAGGTCAAGCGTAGCCGTTTTGAAGAATTTTGCACTTTACTATTTTTTAAACTGTTTGAAAACCAAAAAAAAAAAACGATCAAAAAATTAAAATATCGTCAATCGGTCGCCATTTTGTGAAAAATCAAAATAAAAAAAAACAATGATAACTACATTCATACAGATTAAAATATTTTTTTTTTTCGAAGTAATGGCTTTTAAAAAATTGATGTGACCATGGAGGGGGAATTTTTTTCAGGCGCTACGGCATCGTTTATTTTGTCGAAACTATTTAATATTTTTTAATAAAAAATTGTGGACAAATTATTAATAAAATAAAAAAACTCGATTCAAAAATTCCTCTTCTTACTTGGTTAAAAAAAAATTAAAAATCACTAAATTTTCGGCCGTCAACTGTGGCTATCCCCCTTAAACTAAAAATAAAAAAAGTTTCTACCGTTTGTTGTGTTAGAATAATAAAATCTATACCTAAGTAAAGTGTGTCGCAATCTAATACAGGCAGTCCTCGTACTTACGGCACGTTAGGTTCTCGAAATACGCGACGTATATCGAGAAATTTTTTCGTATGTTTACATGTAAAAATCAAGGGTTAGGATCCACACGGACTCAAAATTAAAAAAAAACTGCATTTATAACAAAGAATGTAGGTAGAATACATACTTTATTATCAAAAGTAAGTTATTAAAATAATTAGATGTGTACTTATGAAATTTCTAGTTATTTTTGGTATTTGTGTTATTAATTCCAATACATATTACCTACTTCTTGACAGTCCGTTGTCCCTAAACTAACTAAACAAAACGAGCAGCATATGCGGGGTAATCCCCGCTCGCCCTCTCCGCGCCCCACCAGCCCCACGGATATTGACCTCGCTACAAGTGAATAAAGCTATGCTTGAGGAATAGTGTCAAAACATTGTTCGACGTAACTTGAAACGACGTAAGTCGAGGACTGCCTTTAAATCAAAATATGTAAGAACATACCGCAAGGAATGGGAAGATGAAGCGGTATTTTCAGGTTAGTTTTATAATATTTGTTTATGTTTGTCGTAATGTATGAAAAATAATATGTTGAAGAGTTTTACCATACTCAAACAAATGAAAAATACATTTTATTTTGATTAAACCTTACGATTAAAAATAAATACATATCGACACGTTCTGTATCTAATAGATGATACGATCACGATAAAAAGTATGGAGGTTTTGTTCTCAGAACTGTCAATTTTTGGGGGATTTCGAATAAGGATGGGGGGAAGTTCACACGGTCATCTGGCAACACTGCAAAATTGACAAGACAGACAACGGACAGACATACTTTTATTTAACAATCTCGGCCTCGCGGGTAGATTGTTTTTGCCAATTAATTATAGGGTGTCTACAGTCCACACTACAAGTTTGCGTTTAAGTTGGAGTCAAACTTATCATTATAATACAGCAGAGTCTTCTACATACCTAGTCTGCGCTTGTTTCAGTTTATTTGCGTTTTCTTCTCGTAAACTTTAAAAGTTATTCATTTATCTTCTAGTAACTAACTTTTTAATTTGCTTTATTCATTTATCGATGATTGTATCTTCTTACCCTGTAGGTATTCGTATTCAAGGTACTTATATTTACTCATCATATCTCAGCCGATTTACAGATGTGTAGTATTACTTTCGGCAGAAAATGAATCTTACGGGACTAGATCTTCCCCTCGTGACAAAACTTATATCTGAACAAATTTATAATGTCACCTGTTTAGAATGGTATGGTATTGGTAATAGGAAACAAGCTGTTCTATTTATAATCTGTAATTGAAACCGTCCAAGTTCTTAATCAATCTTTATACATTTCAGTTGCAAATATTATATAGCACCTGAAACAGCAGCCTGCGGTCACACATTATGTCATTCTTGCTGGAGTGGAAGGCGCTCATGCCCATCTTGTGCTGCACCACTAGAAAGGCGCCTGTTAAAACTTAATTTGTCCATGCAAACACTTACTGAACTTGTTTATAGTCTTGGTAAAATGTTTGAAAAGCTGTTTGATATAAAATGTGAGTTTTTTAAATTAAATTTAACTTATAACTAATCTAAATGTAAGAGAGAATGGCAACATACTATACTGAGAATGAAATAAATACTTTTCATATATAAAAGTACATTAGATCTACATTTTTTGAATAAAATTGAAACTAATAAAAAAAATAAATTGCAATAATATTATTATAAGGGTTGATCAACTTTTAACTGTCCCAATTGTAATATTTTTTACTTTTTTTGGTAATATTTAAATTTTACTTATAAAATTATATAAGATTGTAGAATATGAATTGAATTTTATAATCTCATATTGAACAGACCACTTTTTAATATTTTAAGTATAGGTTTGATCAAAAATGTTCAACCGAACAAGAAAAATGCATCCCTTGGACAACTGCTTTATAATTTTTTTTATTAAGTTAATTTTGTTGAAAATTATACCCACGCATTACATATTAATAAAAACATAAAAAACCTCAGTTGGCATTCTATATAATACCGTAATATTTTAAAAAATATTCCCATTTGAAAAGTGTGTTGGATAACCATTGTCTTAAAACTAAGAGAATATTAAAATTAAACCACAACTTCTGTTTTATTGTTTATAAAAACTACAAAGATTTGAATATATTTCCTTGATAATAGTTGACTAGTTAAATAACATTATTTTATTCATCAACAAAGCAGCAATCTTTAGTCTTGAAAATATGGTGACAACCCAGTTGTCAAAATTGCTTGTCTCGAGGATGCGGTGGACCTTCAGCTACTTCAAAATCACATAAAACTAAAAACAAATCTTTTCTAGAATCTCAACATAAACCTAATAATCAACTTTACCAGGGAATGGAAAGATATCAATTTTGTATTATTTAACCACTTATTATTATTTATTATACTCAATCACATCCAAAACTTTACAATCTCGAATCAGTCTTGATTTCTTGAAAATTAACATGTTTACTATTTTATTTAAAACTACTTTCAAAAGAGTCAATAACACATGGGAATTTATAAAAAATATGGACATTTATTGGGTTAAGTATATTAGCGTGTTTTAGATGAACTTGTAGTGCTTTGTATGTTATTAATTTAAAATTCAGAGCGGTTGTGCAAGCACCTTACACCATATCACACTTCGGGGACAACCTTAATGAAAGAAATAATAATGAAAATGATGAAACAAAAATATTACAGTGTTTTTCGAAAACTAGGTATATAATACTACATACATATATGTGTATCAATCATTAAAAATACCACATGATGAATTTTTTGTAACATAAGTTTTGTGTTAAGACTTTTCTAGCGGACAACCTACATTACTATGAAATAGACTTGCTTGTCTAATGGACAACCGTTAAAATACGATTTAATTAAATTAAATATTTTCTTATGTCACTAAAATGTTATTTTATGTATTACATAAAAGCCAAACTATATTTTGTAGCTAAGGTATGTTAATTTTCAAGATTTTTTAAATATATAGACCAGGGTAGTAATAAGGAGGACAACTAAAAGTTGACTGACCCATAATATCTTTATTATTATTGGTAGTTTTAATTATGATGATGACAAATTATAGTTAAAATTATATGAATGAATGTCTTTATCACTGTGTCAACTAACAATATCCATAGCAACCATTGGTTAACATTAAGTAAACTACTAATATTATAATTGATTATTTATATGGAACTCCAAATTATATAGCAAGTACATTCTTATTATCCTATGCTTTGTTTTTGAAATATTAGCAGTTGTTCTCTAACTGCATTTCGTTTTAGTAATTATTAAAAACTGTATATTATTTTTTGCAGTGGATGAATTTGTATCGGAAGTGTCTGTACCAGCAGTGCAATCTGTAGATGATCCAACTAAGAATGTTAAGGACTGGTTAGCGAGTTCTCAAAATCATTTCTCAGCTCCAATGTTAAATTCAGAGATAAGCACACAAGAAGAAAATAATGCTATTGAAATTTCATCTAGTAAAATACAGATACACACTACATCTAAAAAGAGTAATAATCCAGATAAAGTCGTTTATGTGCATCAACCTCAAGATGATTGGGATAAAATAGAGCAAGAAGTAGATCTTGAAGAAAACTGTACAAATAAAAAAAAATTAGAAGCTGAAAACAAACCAGGTATATCTTTAATTGAAGAAAATGAATATAACTTGGATAATCCTCGCAGAAGTTCACGCAAAAAGGATCTGAACCAGAGTGAGCCTACTATTAGAGGCCAAGATACATCCTTAGATCCTGAGTTGAAGTCTACCAAAGCAAAACAAAATTGGAATAATGTTAAAAGAATGAGAAAAGAATTTAGTAAACTGAACAAACAAAATAGAAATAAACTTAATGTGTCAATTGAAATGTGTAAAAAAGCTCAAAGAACTGTTGCAAAAGAAAACATTGTAGAAGAACAGCAGAAATTAATGGAAACTGAATCTCCTCAATCTGAATATATAATCGAAGACAACACACCTGTAGTAAATATAGAAAAACCTAAAGATTTGAAAAGAAATGTAGTGACAGAACTTTCTAATAATGATACTGTAAACAAAACAAATAAAAGTATAGATAATGTAACAAAAGAAACTGCAATTAGCAACACAAATTATACACTATTACATACTAATAATCTTATTAACTTAGATCAAGCTAGTAACAAAAATATGTCTAATAAAAAATCATCAGCAAATGAAATACCTGAAAATTTTAATAACGATTTTCAGAATAATCCTCCGAAATTCGCTTTCGTAAAGAAAAGTATGCTTTGTCCCAACCAAGAAGAAACAGTGAAAGTGCAAACTATTAACATTGATGATAAAACTGGTAATGCAAATGCTGAAGATATAGAAATTTCAATAAGAATTGGCAATACACTAACAAACATCGTCATCCAAAAGAAAACAAAAGATGTTCAATTAAAAGTAAACACAGATAGAGAAGTACAAACATCATTAGGGGTAAATTTTCTTGTCAATAAAGATTCACAAGAAGCTGACTTACAAAAAAATAATAACACTCGAAATCTACAAATGAGTACAGGAAATGACAAAAGTGTTGTTTGGCCTGAGAACCAAAATAAAGATCCTAAAATAAAAAATAAAAATACCATTGAAGATAATATTTTACTAAAATCCTTTTCCACCAAGAAAAACACAGCATCTGCTGAAACTGCAACAGCACAATATGAAATTACGGAAAGTGTTGAAAAGGAATTGTCTAAAATTATGGAATGTGATGAAGTAGTGAATGACAACCAGCTATATTCAAAACCTCAATGTAACTTGCAAAATGTTAATAATAAAAATGGGGCTCCAAATAACTCACAAATTACATATGACTTGGACATATCTGAAAATTTCTCAATTTGTGAGCAAACTGTGCATGCACTTAAAGAGTCTGACTATGCTGCTTCTGATATATTAATACCCACTGCGAAAAGTACAAAATTAACTAACCATCCTGATAAGAGACACAGACATTTTAATGAAGATAATGAAATGCCAAATCCTAAAAAAATTAAATCTATGTCAGCCAAGTGTAATAAGTCAGATGTAAGCCTCACTTGTAATATATTGCAAGAAAAAAACAGAGTTGATGCTGATAATGACTCTATGAACTATGATGTTGTAATGGATCAAGTGTTTGCAAATATAGATGCAGATATTCAAAAGAGTCAAAAATTAAGTTATGCAAAATCAACAACTCAATCAAAAGAAATTCAAGAATTAAGGGAATTTGAACAAAAACTAACAGCAAGTACAATCTCTTCGCTAAATGTGTTGGAAAAGCAGCCCATCAGCAAGAGATGCCTTGATGAAAAATACAGTGAAAATGTATTTTCTGTTGTAGAAAAAGACATAGACTCTCATGATGTCATTGTGAAAGGAACAAAAGAAGTAAGTATGTAAAATGTATAGTTTACCTATTTACCATGTCCCATATAGTTCAAGAGCTATAAAGTTGCTAGCAAAATCAGTAATGCCTGTCTAGCTAGCACATGCAGTTGCTTCAAAATTTATGTATATGTTCTGTCCACATCAGTATATTAGTACACTTATCTAGTACATTAATACCACTTATTTTTTGGTGATATTAATCCATATTGACACGTTTTCTTTATTTCTTTCAGTGTGGTTCTACACAAAGTCACATATTGACTCAAGGCATGGGCCAAGATTTAGTTTCAAATTATAGAGGAAACTTACAGTCTCATATAGAGGTGGAGGTAGTAGACACAGACATCTGTACACCTCATCAGGATCAAGACGACTCTGATAAAAGCGTAGTTGAAGAAACGCCACAAAAGTAGATACTTGTTATATGAATTTCGACAGTTTAAAAATGTTTAATCTATCTAAAAAAATTATTCTTTTCCAGAAATGTGTCATATTCCAAACCAAAAAACAAAAACACAGGTGCACTAAATATTCGAAGAACTAATTCAGGAGCGACAAACGAAGTCAGTCGTACTCCAGTAGCAAACACCGTTATTAATCTATCAGACTCGGTGGTAGATCTAAACAAAACAAGCAAAGATACAGAAGTCACGACAACCTTAACTACTGACACAAAAAAGCAGGAGTTGGACACGCCTCTCACTATAAATAGATTTGTTGATCATATTACACACATGTCTACTCCAGCTGCTAAAAAATCGCTTAACTTTGAATCTGAACACATTGAAGATGGTGATGACCCTAAGCAAACTTTATGCCCTAGTTCAGTCATTGCTAAAACAACTCTGGAAAAAGAATTTATGTGTAAAGCATTTGAACAAACACCCAAATCATCTATGAGAAAGCCGTTGGCAACTAATAACACAAAAATAGATGACTTGAAATACTGTATTGCTGGATCATGTTTATCTGTCGCCGAGTTGACTAACGTGAAACTGTTGTGTCGTAAATACAATTGGAAATATGTTGACAAATATACAAAAGAACTCACGCATTTAGTAGTGGGTGTTGATGACGAAAATAAATCGCAAAGGTAAAAGACATAGGGGCCGTCCATTAATCATGTGATGTTTTTTTTGGCATTTTTTAACCACCCTCCCCCATGGTGATACATGGTGAGGTTTCAGACTACCCCCCCAAACACACTATATCACGTGTATTTTTTAGTACCTACAAAGAATCTTATTTTTTTTTTAAATATTTTTAAAATACAGGTCTAAGTTTCATCTTATTTCATTATAGAAAATTAAAGACTACAATAATAACGTTTAGAGGTAGAAAGAGAGGTTGCAGGTTTTGGAGTGGGTGGGATCTACCTCCTAGAGGTCCACCCCGGGCAACCAACTCGGCCCGTGGTGACGGCTGATGATCCCAGCAGCGGTGGTAGGCTACGTAAGGGGCCGCCTGGCTTGCGACCACCATCCTGCCGAAATCCGTCGTCAAGCAGCGTGCCGTTGGAGGGCGGGAGTACCAGTGCCAATAGGGGTTGGTAATAAGTCAGTTGGGCAACTTAAGACCGGTCTTGGTATCTTGGCAATGCTGTACCAGGTAACTCATTCCGGAGGGTAGCGGGATCCGAATCACGGTTTAGCCATTGGCCGACCGCAGCTAGTGAGGGCCCAACTAGCGCGTGAGCCACGCGTGAAAGGCTACCCCGTCAACTTGCGAAAAATCCCGAAATGCTCCACCGTGCCAGTTGGCGACTTGATGGGAGGACCCGGTGGCCATTTCGGGGGGATTCGGGCGTCCCCGCAGTCTCCAGGTGAATTCCATTCTGTAGTTAGCTTAGCCTAAGAGTACTTTAATGGTCGACTGATTAGCGTCTCCACTGAAAATCCAACTCCCCAACATTAACCACTATGATCCAGAAGCACAAGAAGAAAGTTAAACAACGGCTGCACTTCCTCCCATAAAAACTGCACTTCGCGAACATCAGAGGACTGCACTCAAATCTCGATCCGGTCCATCATTATCTGGAGACCAAGAAGCCGCATCTACTCTTCTTAACGGACACTCAAATAGCAACCCCGTCGAATGAGGCGTACCTCAACTACCCTGGTTACACGCTTGAGCATAAGTTCAAGACGAGTGCAGGGGTCTGTGTGTTTGTCCGTAATGACATTTGCAGTAGGCGTCTCCGATGCTTTAAAAAGTCCGAGATTTCCGTTATTTGGCTTCTGGTGGACACAGGAGTAGAGAAGAAGCTCTACATCTGTGTTTACCGATCGCACAGCGGTGACCGGGAGACGACTCGGCTCAAAGATTACCTCACAGAGACGGCAGAATTGGCTACTGTGCGATATCCAGCGGCGGAGCTTGTTTTTCTGGGGGACTTCAACGCTCCCCATAAAAATCCTACCCGAATGGAAGTAAACAGTTCTGGTCCCTTTCGAAGTCAGTCGAAGTGAATTTCTGCCGACCTTTGCTGAAACCTAACGGGTCACTGGCTCATTCTGCAACTGAAAAAGCAAGTTTATTTGCCTCTCTGTTTGCAAGCAGTTCCCGTCTAGACACCGGCTCTCATCAACCACCAAACATACCTCGATGTGATTCTTCAATATCGGAGATCACAATTCACAATAAGCAGGTACGTAGTCTTACTTGCTCTGGACGTGAATAAGGCTAGTGGTCCTGATGGTATACCAGCAAGAGTACTGAGGTATTGTGCATCCGAGTTGTCTCCTGTGCTAACACGCTTGTATCGCCTCTCTCTCAAAATAAGAACCATACCAAAATCCTGGTAGCTTGCCAATGTGCAGCCAGTCCCCAAAAAGGGTTGTCGTGCCGACCCATGCAATTACCGACCGATCGCCATCATTTCCATACTATGTAAAGTAATGGAAAAAGTGCTGTACAGTAAGTTGCTCTCGTACCTAGAAAACAATGATCTTCTCAGTGACGGTCAATATGGCTTTCACCGTGGACGTTCAACTGGGGATCTTCTAGTTTATGTGACGCACTGCTGGGGCGAGACCCTCGAGATGCACGACGAAGCACTTGCCGAGTCACTTGACATCTCGAAGGCTTTTGACAGGGTTTGGCACGCTAGTCTGCTGCGCCAACTTCCTGCGTATGGTATCCTCGCTGACTTTTGTTATTGGATAGCCGATTTCCCGACAGAACGGTCGATCAGAGTAGTTATCGATGGCTGCTCCTCTGACTTAGTGGCTATTGATGCCGGAGTTCCTAAGTGGTCTGTTCTCTCTCCGACACTTCTCCTGCTGCACATCAATGACCTGTTGATACCTGGAATTGTTGGGTATTCAGAGGACAGTAGTAGAGAGATACCTGTATTATTCAAAAGCCAGCGGTGACAACGTGATATTGATGAGAGAGGCCATGGTTGAGCGAACGAATCAGAGGTTGAGCCACGTTTCCCAGTGGGGTGACAGATCTCAACTTCGGCGCCGACATCGAACTACAGAAGTAGTAAGCCGCTTTCGTTACAATAATAAATACACATAAAATAAATACACGTCACGCCGCTTTTCGGTTCAGCATCGTGCGTTTGCTAAAAAAATAAATACACGTGATATATTACTACACCCACCTACAAAAAATCACGAAATTGTGATATTTCGTGATTTTTTATGGACCCCCCCCCCCCCCCCCTTTCGAGCCTCACGTGATTAATGGACAGCCCCATATTGGTTTTTAGTACTAGAATATAATCATAATGCATGTCGACCTATATAAAACTGAATATTAGCGCCATCTCTTCATGTTCCAACCCGCCTAGCATACGCAACACGACAATATTTTGTCGTGTTGCGTATGCTAGGCGGGCTTTTCTCGTTTATTAGTCATTTGTAGTCTATCGTCTCTAACATAGTTGCGCTTAAAAGTAGACTTCTTATGTCAAAAGAGTAATTTTACTTAGCCGCAGCATTTTTGTCTACAAACTCTTACATGGCGACAGAATTTTATCGACATTTTGACAGCGATATTCAACATATTTCTCGTCCATGCAGTATGTAGAGAAGGTGACTACAAATGGTTTGTGTGCTATTTCGATTGAAGCGATGGTGGTGCCTAATTATTCATTACAATTATCTACTCACAGTATGTTAAGGGCAAACGGCACGGTAATATATTTTTATACATATATTTATACTAATATAAATATATTTGTATATGTTGTATAAGTATAGATTTATGTGTATGTATGTATAAAATATAGTACCTAATGGGTATAGGTACAGATTTAGGTATCGATATATGTTTAAATATAGCTATGTCGAGCCAGCACAAACATAATTTACGGCAAGCGTAGATACCCCTAGCTACTACCCCCTAAAATAGCATAAGTCTATGAATAAGTAATTCCTGGTAGCGAGTTCCATAGTAGTAAAAACTCACAATGTCCATAATGGATTTGCCCTTGACTAAAAAAAACTGTTTATAAGTAGCACTATAGCCATTGAACAACTACAACCATCAACTTCCACAGCTGTTTAAGCCGCAGCTACTGAATTGAGTGGTGTTGTGTTAAGGAATTATCATAATTTTCATGATTTTTTTAATCAATTATTAACCATTTTCACTCACGTTTGAATTTCTGGCTCTTTTTTAAAATTCGATTTATGCAAATCCAGCCCTTTCCTCGTAGTTAGCCCTTATACAAAAAGTAAAGTGGCAACATTGCAAGTATCAATAAATCAATAAAGCAGAAACTGTTTTGTAATTATTATTATGATAATATTAGCTGACCCGGTAACGCGTTGCTATGGTAACGTTAAAAGAGCGGGAAAAAGAGCGGACAGACAAACAATAAATTTGTGTTCTTAGATTATAAATTAAAAAAAACTAAGTATATCACAAAACGTATTTTTAATGATTTTCTGATACTAGTAGAAGTATTAATTTCGATGTTGTAAGTACTACTTATTACGTAGCTTACCAAATTCTTGGAAAAAATTAATGTGTCGGTCAAGGTCTCAGTAACACAATTGGAAGTGCACTCGCTCGCACAGCGAGAACGCGTAGGGTGACGCCTGAAACAAGTTTACTTTTATCAAGTAAAAATTCCTTAAAATATAAAAATCTAGCAGTTACATGCTTAAATAACACAAAACTGAAATTTCTTAATTCAATTTACAGTCCCAACACTTTTTTCACCCTTCGAACAGATCAATATCAATTATTTTTGTGTTTTCAGACGGAAATCTCCTGTTGCCTTTTCGCAAAGCCAATAAAATTAATTATATTTTCAGATCAGTGAAATATATGTGTGCCTTGGCGGCTTCAAAATGGATTGTATCGTACAAATGGGTGGAAACCTGTTTAAAAACAAACCTTGTTGTGGCAGAGGTACGAACTTTCAGTTTTTGTAAATAGTATTGAGCCATTTGAGTTCGCATAGTTTAGGCCTGTACTTCCCTATGTAAATCGAGTCTGAATGGGACGGTAGCGACATTAGGAAAAAAAAAACTTCGTTTCTTTTAGTTCGTTTTAATGTAGACTGCGCTTAAGACTCGTAATAAACGACTGCTTTTTATAAATATAAAAAAATCATATTATTTAATGTTTTGTGATTTTTTTCATACTGTTCAATTCATAATTTCACAGAACTCAGTCAGCAACCTTGACGGTTTATATGCTAATGAGAGTTCGCAATCAATTTTGAGCAAAACAAGAGTATCAAAAAGTTTTTCGTAAACTAAATGCTTTGCTGAAATCGATGACGACAACGAGCACGTTTTATAATCAGGTGCTCGTTGACCTCATTAGTGAATTGGCAAAGCAGTTGTGAAATACTTTAATTTTTTTTAAACCAAAACTTTTTGCGTTTATTTTTTTTTTGGAAGAAATTATTTATTTCATTACCCACTTTACCTCTCAACTACATTGTACAGACATTACAAAATCGCTACTTTTTCAATATTTTGAATAATTTATTACTTTGTTTTTGCACCATTATTACTTTTTCATTATTTCTTTTTTATTTTAAAATGTCTCAATATTTTACAGCTTTCATATACCTGTTTGAATTTTTGTTTAATAAAATCGAATATCATATAGTCGGACAATCGAATGTAAGCGCCGCATTCCAATGAACCTTATGCAAAGCAGATTTTATTTTTTATTATCTAAAACAGTTATAAGACGCGTGCGGTCTGAAATCGCCGCGTCGTCGTTAGCTTACGTAGTTATTAATATTCAACCTGTTATGTAATATTCTGCTACAGCTATATTGTTGCCGTATGCACCGCTCGGCAGTCCACGGCATAAAATAAGATATGATCTATGCAAAATCGTTATTATATTAACTTTTTTTCTTATCTTGTGTATTGATTTATCCTACAAAAATTCGCATAGAGCTGAAAATTGGAACGAATATTCGGAACACCATTATTAATGAATTGTAAAAAGTCCCCATCGATCCCACACTTGCAAAATGAATTATTTATGGTCAAAGTTGGAAAATATGTCTTTTTTCGTTTTTTAACCAAACGGTAACTTCAATCATAAAAATGTCAGACAAAAATTGTAGATCATGCAATTATCTATGATATTGTTTGTACACTTTTTCTTTTAAATGTCACCGTTTCTGAGATAATGGTTGAAAAAGATGTATTCTTCAAAATACGCACAGGTTTCCATGCCACCTGGGAGGTAGTGTACTTGGCGTGTTTTTAACGTGGTTTGCCCGGTAGGCCTATTCCACATTCCTTTTAATTCAATATTATTTTAAGATATTTAAACTTTTGGAAATGGTGAAAGCCGTGTGAATTCTAAAAAATAGGGAAATCCGTCTCATTCATAATGATCTGATAATTCTGTTGACTCTTCTTCTTGTGCTTCTTCTTCCTGCTGGGTGCAAGAAAATTGTTGATAATTGTTGTAATAAATTGTTGATATCGAACTATTTAAAAGATCTCAGGCAAAGGGCATGGACTAAAAGTGGTACTCTATCTTAGTCAGTGACGAGAGGCATATCATTGAAAAGCTTATATTAAGGGCTATCAGATCCAATGTATTTTAATTTTCTCCCTTTTTTTTTTAATTATTATTTGAATATTGACACAATATGAAAGAAAACATCATTCAAGTTCTATTAAATTATTCAAAGGTAACTTGTAAAATGTTTATTTATATAATGTTAATTTAATTTAGCTACAGAATTAAATAATATTTTGTAATCAATTAAATAACAATAAATTCAACTTAATTTTTGATAAATAAAGACTTAATTGCTCACCACCCTGAATTATTATATTTAGTCTGTGACATTGTCAATGTGACACTGTCATGACATTAGGGATGATGATCTGATATCGAAGAATCGATGTTTCAGTCCAATTTTTAACTGCTGGCTGTGCGGTGACGGATTATATACTTCTTCCGTTGTGTCCGTTTATTTACCACCAGTTTTGAGATGGAAAACAAAATATAAAAAAGAATTTTAGTTTAACGTTTAAAGAAAAACGTATTTCTGTAACATAATGTTCATACTCGTGTTTGAGGGAATTGATTCAACTTGGGATGTGACTTCCGTAAAAAATCTGTTTATCTATAAATAATAAATTATTTCTGCTTAGAAAAATCGATTAAGGAAAATATGTTTTTTATGAATTAATCGACTTTCCACAAGAAAATATTTTTTTTGCACCTAAGTAATTGAACGAAAAATTACATTCAAAATCTACTGTAAAAGTAGAAAACTACTGCTTCAGTCATGCGATGGAGGTACAGGAATGTACAAAAACTTCAACGAGAGAATTAACAAAAACTGAAAAAGTTCTAAGAAGTATTTATTAGGTAGTAAAGTAAGGAGAACGCTTAGTGGTTTTTTTTCGATTCGGCGGTAACTTATTAGCAGAATTGGACCTTTGATGCTTACACCACGAAATGAAACACTTTTTAACATAATTTATGCTGCAAAATAAAAAAAAAACTATTTGGAATCGATTAAAGTTAATTGAAATTGTGTTTTTAAATATAATCGATTATTACAATAATCGATAACTTTTTCACGTACCGTGAGTGGCAGCCGATAAGGGTGAGACATGTGTTAAATAGTGTTAATTCAATGCGTCTATGTTGCCAGAATTAAAATATTTCAATTAATTATTACAACAAAACGGGAGATATTTAAAATGTAATTTTTTACCAGATGATCTACAGTAATTTAACCTATGTGCTGCCAAAATTGCGAAGCTTATTAATTCTCAGTACCACCTCCCATACAATTTCAGACCGTGTCCTTTCTATGGGGTAGATTCTTAGAAATGTGAGTATTCCATGTTTCTTGAAGTAAGGTTTGCAAGAGCTATCTATGGTAGTCAAGTCTAACTAGTTTTTTTGTAAAGTAAATAACTAAGGAGTGTCGGTGCTACATAAATTTTAGGTACTAACGCTCGCGCTTGGAGGTCGATTGCCTTTTTTATTTCACGGAAAGCATAACTGAATTTAGATAATTTAGTTTTAAAATATTTAATATGTGTTTCCCAGTTATATGAACTGTGTCTATTTAAAAATAAATAGTCTTCCAGCCCACCCAGCATACGCAACACGACAAAATTTTGTCGACCCTTTTTCTCGTGTATTGTCATTTGTCGTCATGGTTGCACTTAAAAGTCAAAAGAGAAGTTTTAATTAGCCGCGGCATTGTTGTCTACAAATTCTAACATGGCAACAGAATTTTGTCGCCATTTTGACAGATATATTCGACCTATTGCTCGTCAAAGCATGAGTACGTAGTGAAGGTGACAACAAATGGTTTGTGTGCTATTTCGATTAAAGTGATGGCGGCGGTGACTTATTATTTATTACAACTATGTACTCCACAGTATATTAAGGGCGAACGGCACTTAAATATATATTTTTATGTTATATCATATTTATACTAATATACATATACTTGTATATGTATAAATATAGGTATGTCGAGCCAGCACACAAACATAATCTACGGCGAGCGTAGGTACCGTTGGCTACCCAGATTCTCCGTAAAAAATCTAAATCGTCGAACAAAGAACGCAGTTTCGTCCACAATTACTTCGCGGTCGTTGTTTCCTTAATGTGCACAAAGAGGGCTGAATCATTTTTGCACGTGCTTTTGCATCTGCCTCTGCCGTAGCCTGCGTTCCTTCTTGCTTTAGGTACTTGTCCGCGCCCTCCAAGACTAACAAGTTCTCCACTGCAAATCATCGTAGTTCTCGCGCCCTTTCAACTTCAATAAACGTTAGTGAGATAACTGGAGCTCATTTACTGGCTTGCGTAACACGAACGAGGAAAAAAAAACACAATAACCTTCTCCTTACAATGAAAAATGGCACTGGACCTTAAGCTATAATTCAAACACGTTGATTGCAGAGAATCAAATGATTTTTTTTTATTACACACATGACATTGAATGTCACTGGCAAACAAGTATGTTAATACAAAATGTTGCCAGCAGACATATCTATTTTTGATATCCTTTCTAACAATAATAAGAATTTATTTCTTCTCTCACACAGAATTACCAATTATAATTTATAACTTAATCTAAAAATAATTACAAGTTAGTCTATGCGAGAAACTGACGTCCATACTAGGAGATCCTGTGTGACAGATCATCAATCTAACAATTGCCACATTACTTTACATATAATGGCAGGTCTATACCTACGTTATAAATGCGCTGCCAAAATCGCGTCACCGTCGTAAGTTTTTAGAATCGTGTAAACTTTTTGAGGCATAACCTAGCATACCAACGCACAGTATGATTTGGAGTCTCAAAATAAAGACATCATAATATCATTAGAAATACGTGACAAAAACTCCCATGTGGCAAATTTTTGAGTGGTATTTATGAAAATTAAAAATAATTAAACAACCGTAAACAATATTTGAATAATGTTTAGATAAAATATGTTAAGCTACCAATTAACTATGTATTTGTGTAATCAAGACAAATGTTACATTACATCTTTCACTTGGATAGTAAGATTTTGGTGGCGCGAGAAGTAAGAGTTTACCATCTAAACAAAATTAAAACAATCTAAAACAAAATTTGAATATTATACTACAGAATCACTATGAAGCATTAGATGGTAGCGGGGAACCGGGTCCGAGACGCTCACGCTTAGCCAAAAAGAAGTTATTCGAAGGGATCACTTTCTACTGTATGCCGCCCTTTAGTGTTTTGGAGGTCAATACGTTAAAGGTAAGTTTCTTTATAATATCATTACTAATTTTATTGGGTTCTAGCTTAACCAGCAGTCAGAATAATATTATCTCATAAATAATGTTTGTTTTTGTGTGCCTCTATTAATATAATTTTTATATGTTTTTAGCATTCTTTCAATGCTATCTTGAAAGAAAAAATATTTTAATAAAAAAATGTTAGAAATAATCGATTCGGCTCACAAGTGAATTCTAAAGCGGGAATTCATTTGTGATTTTTTTTCTAGTATTTTTCTATGAAAATAATTTATCTTCCATCTATTAATTTTGTAATCGATGTGATATTCATTGATGATCGATACAATAACTTTCGCTTTCAATTTTTTGTAAGGAAATGCTGGAAGCGTCAGGAGGGCAAGTGGTGAACGAAAAAGAAGCTGTTGAAGCCACTAGCGATGCTCCCGCCTTTCTCCTTGCTGAACCAGAGCACACGCAGGAGAATAAATGTATGTGTAAGTAGGGTAACCATTAATCTGAATTTTTCCAAAAGGTACTATCTAAAGATAGTGTTAAAAAAGACTCGAGTCTGGACTCATTTTTATACAGGTAGTGTAACTCTGGCCACTCTCCCCACTTAGAACTGATGAGGACTCAAGTCTTATCCATTACACCTATATAGACGTTTCCTATTATACAGCACAGTATCTGATTATTTAAGTGTGTGGAGAATATTAAAAAGTGGCAAAATTGGAAATAATTTTTCTTCTCCGTCTAATACTACATAGTTTATTTATTATTTTATTACCATTTAATGACAGGTGTTTACAACGAAATGAATATTAGTTTTTGAAAAGTGTAACTCTAAAATGTTCGTATAATTGGGAAAGCACGTTTATTGTAAAATACCATATGAATACAGACATTTTTTCACTATAATCAATAATACATTTTATTTTCGTTGATCAAAAAAATAATTAATATTATTACGAGTATATTACCTACATAGTCTCAAACCTATATAATCGCAAACAACCAATGTGCAGCCCGTTAATCACAATCATAGGCTAAGAACTTTTATAGAATTTACTCGTGGCACATAACGCAGAAACAGGCTGATGCGAATAGTTCCATATGAAGAATTGACTTTTAGGGATCCGTGAAAACATGGCATTACACTTACGTTTTACAAAGGAGAATGCCCATGGCTAGTACTTTTGTATCATGATTTGTGTCACAATGATTTTCAAACAACAAAACTGATTAAAATATTTTAAGCACTTCAGCTTTTTTTAACTATTCCTTTTTGGGTTATTATTCTAAAAATAATTAGTAATGCAAGCAGGTAACATCCGCTTTACTTACTACAAATCAAAATATTTCGATCAAGGTTGGGCTAAATTGCACAAGTAAATAAAATCGATCAATAAGGATTAATTATTCTTTGTGTTCATATTTATTGAAGCGGAGCGAACGAAGTGAGCGAAGCTCCCATGGATCAGCTTCAATTGCGAAATGTCTGTTACGCCATAACTTCCCGAGTTCTTAACCGATTTTAATATTTTTTGTGCGGAATCGAATCAACAGGTTTAGGACCAGATTGTGACGGAGCCCGAATTTTTAAATTCGCAAAAATTCCCATTGTAATTTTTTTTTCTTTTTTTTAGGTATTTATGCTCCGCTCCAATATATGGTGCTAGCGTAGCTTTATGCTTAGCGACTGCATCGCCTAGTTATTTTTTGCATTACTCCGACTTTTTATATAGGTAAAAACAGATATTTATTTCTTGTACTCAAAATGAGTATTACCCAATAACACGAACAAATTGAGTCCGCATTTTTAAACTATAGTTACAGAATTGATCACGTATCAATTAGGTGAAACACTACTTGTATTGTTGTAGCTGTCACTTGACTCTAGTCGGTGTTTTTTTATTATTTCGCTCCCGAAGCAATGAATGGACTTCTCTCCGGACACGGGGGAGGGAGGTGGTGAATCCTCATGGATACTTCAGCCCGGGCCGAGAGTTATCTCAGACTCGTACTGACTAAACATCACCTGGAAAGTGCTATAGAACTGAGAAGGCTATAACCTTTGTAGATGTTGATGTAGGTTACCCGATTTTTCGTATAGATTTTTAATGGCGGCTCTAGCTAATGCTTCTAACTATGTTGATCCTTTATTCATCAAGTAAGCTTCTAAAAACCTTTGTACTAAACTAAAACGTTTTATAAAAGTACGTCAAATCACAAATCGATTTCGCAAGTTATCGATTTTAATACAGCTTGCGATTCACAATAAATTCATTGTACCTATGTATAATATCAATTATGTATCTCGATAAACCGTTTCTTGTCGCTATTTTCCTAATAATTATGAGGAGGACTGCAAATTGTCAATTACATCCAAAACACGAATGCGAGGCTTAAAATACGGCTACATATAGTCTATATCACTTTGAAGTTGCTATAACCTAAAGAACAATTTATATATCTCTTAACTCTAAAAATGAAAATTGGCTAAAGTTGGTACGTTGAATTTATGAAGACAGCATTATCAAATAAACCCATTTTCAATAAGATACGAAAATATTTAAATCTGTGCTTTCATCCATACTTGCTTGCATATTGCTTCGGAGGAAATAAATTATTTTTTATTTCATAACATTCAGATGCTACAAGACGTCTGGCCAATAAGTACAAGTGACAGAATGTCCAAGTGATACCTCTCGACTTGACAGACAAAGAGTATGATATAAAAATATATAATAAAAAAATTAAAGACCTGACCAAGGACTTACGGGCGAAGCTCCAAGATCTATGATCACGACTTAACTTCCTATTAATTTCTTGTCCATTCTTCTTCATTTATTTGTACAACTACTAAATACAAGAAATACTGAAATTACAAAAAAATAATACATGAAATAAGTCCTCAACTAGGTTTTTAGATAATTACACATTTTGACAACTGCACTAACGCCTTCAAGGCAAGGCAAGGCTGATTTATATGAAAAAATAATCGACCAGCTCAATATTGCAAATTAAATTTAACGTAATGTAAAAGATTGGGGAAACCGATTCTTCGCATTTTATTTGAAAATTCAAGACTTTTTTTTTTCAAAGTTAATTTACATTTAATTAAAGTATATATGTGCCATTTTGTTCGTAGACTTACTGCCATCATGTAGGTAGAGACATGATCCCATTGCTGTAGAAATTTTGGGACCTCCGATCAAAAAAACTGTTATTGCGTTTGCCAAACGCAACAACAACAACAACTGCCTAAAGAATTCTTAAGAGACCGAAACAGGTGGAAATCGGAAGGTGCATGGTCAGGGCTATATGGCGCATGCATTAACAACTCCCAGCCAAACTCTTAATTTTTGCAGAGTGGTTAAAGATGTATGTGGTCTAGCGTTATCGTGGTGAAAGACCACACCCTTTCTCTTTATCAATTCAGGTAGCTTTCCCTCAACTTCTTGCTTGAATCTCATCAGTTGTTGGCAGTACAGATCCGAATCGATGCTTCGAACCATGCCCTTCCAATCCCACCATAGACACAGCATCACCTTATTGTGAGTTAACCTAGATTTTGCCACAGTCTGTGTAGCCTAAACGACCTTTGACCACGACCGTTTTCCCACTTTCTTGTTATACGTGATCCACTGTTGTTCACAAATTATCAATCTCTTCAAAAACGGGTTCGGTTCATTACGTCTCAATAAAAAATCGCAAATGAGTACACGGTTCAATAGGTTTCTTTCTATGAGATCATGTGGCACCCAAATATCGAGGTTTTTTTGTTTACCCAGAATTTTTCAAATGGGTCAAAACTGTTTTGTGGTCAATTCCCAGTTCTTCAGCTATGTCGTAACTGCCGATATGCCGATCTTGCTCCACTTTTTCAAAAATAGCGTTCATTTTATCCTTAAAGGCGGAAACACATTATTAAAGGCGGAAACACATTATTAAAACGCGACGCGACCCGACGAAACGCGATGCGTGTTGAGTTGAATCAAATGTATTGTTTTCTATAGACCAGAATCATACTATGAACACCCGACGCGATGCCATGCGCGGACACGCCACCCGATCCAAACGGGCCAGGTCGGTGTGTTGTCCATGGTGGGGGTAAACACGCCATCCGACGCGGCGCGCGTGGTATGTTTCTAGACAACACCCTACGCCACGCGTCAGTCGTCCGAGAACTGTCAAAGAGCATATACGAATTCTTTGACACCATCCCTATTCTTTGAACTGTGGAACGGAATTTATGCCATATTAATATAAATTCTTGCATTTATTTAGCGAAATGACCGACGAAAAATTAATTAAGTTGGTAAAACAATATCCTGTTTTATATGACATGAATTTCGCTATATGCATGGGAAGAAATTGCCAATTCAAGAAATTGAATAAACCGATAGTGAAATCTTATGAAATCTTTCATATGAAATCTTTCAGTATCTTGAAGTATAATACTTCTCTTTTGATTTATTTCATGTACCCAGTAACGCCTAGTTATTCTCTTTTTATTAAGTCATTTAAGTATCATATATGAACACAAAATTTGCATCAAATCTTCTTCAAAATCTTCATCTGACACTCGTTATTTATTAAACCCATTGTATATTACCATACACTTCCGCTGCTGTAAGCAAACTGTATTCAAAAATTGCTAGTATGTCGTGGCGTCGCGTGTTGGTAATGTGCACGGTGCATATCGGGTGTCGACACGTTGCGTCGGGTCGCGTTTTAATAATATGTTCCCGCCTTAAAACGATGAAACGCGATGCGTGTTGAGTCGAATCAAATGTATTGTTTTCTATGGACCAGAATCATACTATGAACATCCGACGCGACGCCATGCGCTCACACGCCACCCGATCCAGACGGGCCAGGTCGGTGTGTTGTCCATGGTGGGGGTAAACACGCCATCCGACGCGGCGCGCGCAGTATGTTTCTAAACAACACCCGACGCCACGCGTCAGTCGTTTGAGAACTGTCACAGAGCGAATACGAATTCGTTGACCCATCCCTATTCTTCAAACTATCAAACAGAATTTATGTCAATTTAATATTATTTTTTGCATTTTTTTTTTCATTTATTCTGGCACCTAACAGTCATTAGAAATAATAAAGTACACAAGATTTTGACTTCAATTGTAGAATAATGAGTGCCCAATATTAATTAGGTACATTAATGTAGGAACAGAAACTAGTTTAAAATCAAAATATAAAAGTACATTAAAATACAAATTAGCTTATTATTAAATATCTATGATTAAGGCGAGTTTCTATAGGCAGCTGTATTCCAGTATCACACCAGGCCAAAGCAGAGCTCGAGATCCTAGAGCCAAGCTTACCCGACACTATACCGAAGATATCCCGGACGTCAGCCTGTACGAGATTAGAATAGCCCTCAAACAGCTAAAGAACAACAAGGCGGCGGGAGATGACGGAATTACAACAGAGCTTCTGAGAGCGGGCGGCACGCCGGTACTTAAAGTCCTCCAGAAGCTCTTCAATTCTGTCATCGTCCAGGGCAAAACGCCGAAGGCATGGAGCAGAAGCGAGGTGATTTTGTTCTTCAAAAAGGGCGACAAAACCCTACTGAAGAACTACAGACCCATCTCGCTTCTGAGCCATGTCTACAAGCTGTTTTCGAGGGTCATTACGAATCGTCTTGCTTGTAGGTTTGACGACTTCCAACCTCCCGAACAAGCCGGTTTCCGAAAAGGCTTTAGCACCATAGACCACATCCATACGCTGCGGCAGGTTATACAGAAGACCGAAGAGTATAATCGGCCACTTTGCTTGGCGTTTGTGGACTATGAGAAGGCCTTTGATTCGATCGAGACTTGGGCGGTGTTGCAGTCTCTCCAGAGGTGCCAAGTGGACTACAGGTATATCGAAGTGTTAAGGTGCCTGTACCAAAACGCCACTATGTCGGTCCGAGTACAGAGCCAGAGCTCTAATCCTATCCAACTACAGCGAGGAGTGAGACAGGGAGACGTTATCTCTCCGAAACTGTTCACTGCTGCGTTGGAGGATATTTTTAAGCTTCTGGACTGGAATGGACTTGGCATCAACATCAACGGCGAGTACCTGACGCATCTTCGGTTTGCCGATGATGTGGTCCTAATGGCTGAGACCTTGGAAGACCTGAGCACCATGCTCGAAGATCTCAGTAACGCATCCCAACGAGTGGGTCTTAAGATGAACATGGACAAGACGAAAATTATGTCCAACGCCCATGTTACACCCGCTCCAGTAAATGTTGGGAACGTTACACTCGAAGTTGTTGACCACTATGTTTACCTAGGACATATAATACAGTTAGGTAAGTCCAACTTCGAGAAAGAGATCTCTCGTCGAATCCAACTCGGATGGGCAGCGTTCGGGAAGCTGCGATACATTTTCGCGTCCAAATTACCTCAGTGCCTTAAGACGAAAGTCTTTAACCAGTGTGTGTTGCCAGTGATGACTTATGGCAGTGAAACGTGGTCGTTCACTATGGGTCTTGTAAGAAGGCTCAAGGTCGCCCAGCGGGCAATGGAGAGAGCTATGCTTGGTGTTTCCCTACGCGATCGAATCAGAAATGAGGAGATCCGTAGGAGAACAAAAACCGCCGACATAGCTCAAAGAATTGCGAAGCTGAAGTGGCAATGGGCAGGACACATAGCAAGGAGAACCGATGGCCGTTGGGGCGGAAAGGTTCTCGAATGGCGACCGCGTGCCGGACGACGCTCAGTGGGTAGGCCCGCTACGAGGTGGACCGACGATCTGGTCAAGGTCGCGGGAAAACGCTGGATGCGGGCAGCACAGGACCGATCGTTGTGGAGATCCTTGGGGGAGGCCTATGTCCAGCAGTGGGCGTCGTACGGCTGATATGATGATGATGATGATGATGATGATTAAGGCAACAACACAACAAAATAAGTATTAATTTACTTAAAAATTATTAAAACGAACATCATTAGCATTTTCCTTAAATATATTGAAAATGTCTGACTTGATACCAGTTAATGTGTTACAAAACAGGTGTTATTTGTAGAATTGTTCGTAATATGTTTTCAGACAGCGAGCAAAATAGCTATTGCGAGTATAATTCTTGCGATATTGTGGTGGTACAAATATTTTTATGGGGCGTGAGGAGCGTGCGGGTAGTCGTGCCTTGACTATAAGGTTGATCTGTGATAGAAGAACTAGACAATCTATCTTATTATTTAATAATTTAAAGAGAAAAACTAAATCGCACATCAACCTACGGTTTTCAAGAGATAATAAATTATGTTAATCCATAGTACATAACCATTCACTTCCACTGCTGTTAGCTAACTGTATCCAAAAATTGCTACTATGTCGTGGCGTCGCGTGTTGGTAATGTGCACGGTGTATATCGGGTGTCGACACGTTGCGTCGCATCGCGTTTTAATAATGTGTTCCCGCCTTTACAGTGCGACCAGAGCGAGCTGCATCTTTGACATCAAAATTCCCGATTTGAAAACGCTTAAACCAACTTTGTGCTACTGCATTAGGTCCATAAACGGCACAAAATTTTCGCGGCTTGCTTTGCATTTTTCCTTTTTAACCGACTTCAAAAAAAGGAGGAGGTTCTCAATTTGTCTGTATTTTTTTTGTTTGTTACCTCATAACTTTCGCCTGGGTGAACCGATTTTGATGTTTTTTTTTTATTTGAAAGCTGGTGCTTCCCGTTTGGTCCCATAGCAATTTGGTCCAGTTCTGACAGTGGCATCCATGAAAAAACTGAATAAGTCTGAAATTTACCTTAAGTATGTGCTCAACAAATGGACAATTAATAGCTCAATATCACGCCAAGCGATATCGATGATTTTTTTTATTTTTTTTATTTGTAATTAAATTTTAAAATATATCTAATTTCTTCATTCGATTCGCTCATTTTGACAGAAAGAAAAATAAATGAAAAATAGTGGGAAACAAAATTTTCCTAATTTTATTCTTTTTTTTTTTAATGTCATGAAAACCAACCAGATACAAATCAACAGCCAAAGATATTTTATTACAAGTTTATACATACTATATGCGAAAAGACGTTTTCCCCGACCTAATATACAAAAAAAATAATGCGCGATTATTCATTTCTTGTGTTATGTACAAACAGCAACACCCTTAACTGCCCCTTCAAGACCCAACAGACAGAAAGGTAGAAAGAGATGAAATGCTTTTTCTCATGACAACTTCATAACAAAAACTAAAGTTTTCATGACATAATAAGAGACACACACCACACACACAAAGATGTGTGTGTGGTGTGTGTCTCTTGGCGCCAGAGAACTGTCACTACTTGACGCAGTCTTGACATGCCTGATGACGTGCTTTCAGTTGTTGCCGCTCTTCCAAAACAAAGAGAAACGGCAACGTCGCATGCTTTTGGATGAAATAATGATAAAATTTAATTTAACTTATCCTGTCTACTTAGAAAGGTATAGATGCAGCAAGCAAATAATAATAAAGATTTCTTACACTTGCATTATAAAAAAATATTATTAACATTATATTACTCAAATAAAACATATACCTACTAACTTAACAAATAAACAAATCGAAATAGCGCATAAATATTGTGATTTTTTATTACACAAACATTTGTCTTTACCGGAACTCTAACTCAAAATCTTTTCTGATTATGTTAGTAGGATCATTGCCAAACTCGACCCCATCATGTAGTTTGTCCTGAGCTCTTATTCCACCATGCATATGGTTGCCCCCGTTCCCAAAACTTATGCTGTTATTTAAAATATGAAGTAGTAATTTTTCAGACATGCGGTAATCTATTCAATTCTACTCGAATTTTATATCTGTGACAGCTTGTCTTTTTCTGTTCAAAAACCTCGGTGTTCGAAATGCAAAGATTAGAATGATTTTAAGGTTCAAAATGTGTCTTGCTTTTAAATTTCAGGTTAACGAAAGTGAAGAAAGTAAAAATAGCAATTTTTGTAGTGCAATATGAAATAATATTTTATTAAATATACCTATTCTTTTGCTATAATGTTAGAGCGCAAAGCGCGTAAATAATTTGTTCGCCAGTCTGACTAAAAGTAAAATTAAAAACCAACCCTTTTTGTAGCAATATATAATTATAAACTTTAAAAACCTTACTTACACAAAAGCACAAAGAAGATAGAATCGCCTTTTGTCTTCAATATTATAATTTTGATTGGACGGATAATATCGTACTCCTGGTAATTTTAAAAACCAATACGCTTTTCAGTAAAAATATATTATTACCACTTCATAACATTGTTTGAACATTGTTATGAAGTGGTAATAATATATTTATAGTGGTAGCAATAAAAACCAACCGTTTGTGCCTTCTGCCTTTTAAAAATCGCTATCATACGAAGATAACTTGGAACAACAGTAATAAAAAACTGATATTGTGTAAGTGGCAATTTACGGGCTGGCACGAGGGCGGCACTGAAAATTTTGGGAATCAAGGAAAAGACACAACTTTACTATTTAAAAGTGTATTTATTGCTTATCGAAGTATTCTCCGCGAAATTTGACACATTTTTCCATACGATGGAGCCAATCATTGAAGCAACCATTCCATTCGGAAGTTGGGGTCTCCAAAATGGCCGTTTTGTAGGCGTCCACAGCTTCTTTAGGTGATGAAAATCTCTGATCACCCAATTTATTCTTTATTTTAGGGAAAGTATAGTAATCATTAGGGCTTAGGTCGAGTCTGTACGGCAGATGGTCTAATAATTCTATGTTTTCTTGCTCCAAAAACTCTTTTGTTCTGTGCGCGGTGTGAGAACTCCCACTGTCGTGATGGAGGATGATGCGGCGGTTGCAGTTCTCATTACGGAGTTCAGAAAAGACCTGTGGCAAACAAATGATAGAATACCATTCTGCATTAACCGTTTTTTGTCCCTCAAGAGGAATAGTCACAACATGGCCGGTTTTGGAGACAAACGTGGTCACCATTTTTTTGCAACTCTCCGTGAACGAACAATTATTGTTGGCTTTAACTCATTTTTGAACACCCAAACTTGTGACTGGTTTTTTGTTTCGGGTTCGTACGCGTATATCCAGGATTCGTCACCTGATACGATTTTGTATACAGCATTTGAGGATCCTGCGTGGAATCTTTCGAGAGTTCTGACGCACCAAGTAACGCGAGCCGCTTTTTACTCTTCACAGAGCGAATGCGGTATCCATCGGGAAAACAACTTTTTTACACCTAATTGTTCATGCAAAATAATTTGTATTAGACATTGGCATGAGCCAATGTCTAAAGTTGCCTGAATTTCGCAGTATGTCCTCAATCAGCTTACGCACAGCATCACGTTTTCTTGGGTGACTGCAGCAGACCTTGACGGGGAACATCACTGAGCTTGACACGTCTACGTTAAAATTCAGCAAACCAACGACAAATTGTGGTTTTGGGGCTTCATCACCAAATGCAGAAAGCATCCGATCAACACACTGTTTTTATGTTAAACTACTACGAAAGTCATAATAAATCATCGCTCTTGATTTTTCTAGAGTTAATTCCATTTTCTCAACGACTAAACAAGTTTGACAAGACCTTGTGAATAGACCGAGAATCTTTTTTTTAAATAAATAAATGGTATTCGATTTTTGAAACCAAGGAGTTTTCAATTAATAAGATTTTAATATGACAGGAAAAGTGGAAATATTCGATGCCCGATACTTTTAGTGCAGCCCTCGTATGTGACGGTGTAGGCCACCTTCATTTAGCCTACGCCGCACTGTCTGCATTGATATCTGCAATTAAAGATAAAATAATACTTTAGTGCTGAATCCGTCGTATTTTATACTAAAATTTAAAATACATCACATTTTGACCGTGTCAAACATACACGGTACTGAACCGCTGAATCGCGAGTGCGGTGGAAGGGATCTTGAGAGTGGGTGGCTATAATGGTTGCATCCTCCGCCTCCGTAGTCGCCCGGGCTCTTGCCCCGCGAGGACGGTCTCGAAGAGCCTCGTCACCACCTTCGAACCGCTGGATCCACTGGCTTACCGACCTTCTCTACAAATAGAAACAGCTGGTGTCTACAAACGTTATTTCTGTGTACGGAAAAGTGTTTTAGGTGATGTAAAATTTATTTACATGAATACCTAACTGCCGCGAGATCTCCACAACTCCCATACCAGTTAGTCTTAAAGTTACAATTCTGACCCGCTCAAAGTAAGATAGTCGGGCCGGCATTTTTTTAAAAAATTTAATTTTTAAAAAAAATTTAATTTTGTTAAAGAAATTAAATTAAATGAAAGGAAAGAACTCAAACAAAAAGATAAAACCAATAATTCCAAACGAGCGACCGGAAAATTTTGACAATGATTGTTATTATTGAATTGAAATAATCCCACCTTTTTGATGCGAAACTCATTAGGGTCTTAGAAAAAAGTATTAGTTTCAGTTATTATGGTTCATTTCAAAACTTTGTAAAATTACACACACATCTACAATAAAAATGGCATTTATGATGACGTCATACGTCTATTCTCACTTTCTTTCAAAAAGTTGGTAGTCACGTGACAGGGGCAGTTAAGGTTGTTGCTGTTTGTACATATCTTGTGTATCTTTGAGATATTTTCATCAATTAGGGTAAGATCATTTTATTTCAGGTCTGTATATAATCAACATATTTTAACATAGAATTACCATTTGGTGCAACGGCAGCGATCCTGCCGTTCCCTCCGACATGCGACAGTGCTGGGTTCGAGTCCCGGAAGAGACAGATGTTTATGTGATGAATAGGAGCAATTTTACTGGAGTTATGGATATTAACATATATTTATATAAAAATTAAATATCTATGTATCATGTACTATGCACTATGTACAAATACATATTGTATATATATGGATACTGAGTATCCATAGCACAAGCCTTACAGTGCTTACTTTGGGTTAGGCTAATTGGTGTCAATGTAAGAAATTTTATTATTATTATATTTATTTAATCATACACACTTGTAATTGGGTACGCAAATGACACCATTAACAACAATTAATCTCGAATATAACTATATCTTCCATATAAAAGTTACAGAGAGACAGAAACAGTCTCGCCTGTATAATATCATATGGTTGATTTGCTTTTAACTATACAAGCGTTCTTTTGTTTCAGACTTTGACATGGCCATTAAAAAAATTGTACCGTTGAACTACGAATGGGTGCTCAACTGTCTGGGAGATTACGAACTAGATTCTATCCACGACCTCCTTCTGTGCCCCTCAACACTGCTACCTCCGGCTACTTCGAAGTGGCCCGCTATTTTGATGTCGCGCGACAATGATTGTTTTGTATAATGTAATTAAATATTAGGTAGGTATATATAATATTTTGTTATATTTTAATATAATATTCAACAAGTGCTCATCTTTATTTCTGTTCTCTATTAGCAATCTAAATGAAGCAAAATAAATGTAATGTCTTAATAGTTCCGCTCCATGGCAGGCAGACTAAACTAATAAAATACGAGAGAATACGAGGCATATCCAGAAAGTCGAATGCCAAGTTGCCTAATTAACCCATTCGTTGCTGCGGACGCCCATTGGCGTTATTTCGATGTTAGATTCAGGTGCGGAAAACGCCCATCGGCGTTTTTAATTAATGCTTATATCTTGGTCAAAATAAGCCACAAAATACTGTGCTTGCACTTTAATTTTTCATAAATAGAACAAGGTATTGTGCGCCGTTTCCGGAAATAATTTTTTTGTAAAATTGCATATTTCTTCCTAGGTGTGAAAGACGCCTAAGAGCGTTTTCCAGGATTAAAAAACCTTTCGATGCTAAATAAATACTAATATATTTTAAATAAATACCATAAAGTTACATACTATTCTGAAACGTATTTAGAACAAAAATACATACATACATATATCCTCACGCTTTTCTGCAAAGAGGTAAGCAGAGATGAAAAAATGTGATCCTCGATCCACATTTCACTATTACACAATTATTTACAAATATAGGAAAATACGATAATGTGCAAATATGTGCCTCTAGTCTTTTAAAAATAAAGTGTTATTACATTTACAGAATCAAGGAACAAAAAAATTTGGAATTTTTTTTTTATTCGATGCTCACCTATTAGGATACAATTATTTTTAAAGAAACCTTACAATCATCGCATAATGCCTGACATGTTACATCTTTTTTAATCTCCTTAGGCATAACATTTTGTTTTATCGTATTTTGAGGTGACAATAGTGATTGAGACATTGCAGTAGTCTTGACCATCACCTAATAAATTGGGTGACCACGGACGTTATCTATCTAGAAAAATAAATAACAAGGAGTAAAATTATACTAAAAGTACAATTAGTTAAATAGGTACTCGGTTACTATCTAATAAGTAAAAAAAAAACATAAAAAATATTTTCATCCCCACAGCCCGGAAAGTGAAGTTTTGCTATTCGACATCTGAGTGCAAAAGCTATTTTTATAATCTAGAAGTTAAAGTTAAGGAGAATGGGCAAATTGGCCCAAAGATACAAAATGTCTGCCCCCAGGGTTGTCACATAGTATATTTAAAAGTTTTATATACGGGCCATTTCTTTATATGGAAACGTATGAATCCAACCTACAGAAAAGGAAATAATGAATAACAAAAATATGTAATCCGAAAGCGCGTGAGACTCTGGACGTCCTTGGTATACTTTTGTTTTTGATTTGTTTTGCGCGCGCCATTTTGTTTTAACGTATGAAACTGCTTTCAGCAAGTAAAAAAAGACCTACTTTAGTATTAATTGATAAACATAATATAAATATTTCCCTGTAATACCTATAAAAAAAAGAACAAACGCTTTTCGCAATAATAACTGACTGAAGTCATAGTTTGTCATTAATTAAATATATAAATAAAATGTGACAAAAAGTAGTTCGTGTGAATTAATTTACTCATTTTTTAATTAAAGTCCATTCACTGATCATTGCGAAGTACCCAAAAATTTTTTTCATAATATTGCATGGTGAATGCATATCACTTAAAAATATGAAAATAAAGATATCAATATAAAAGGGCAATGGTAAAAGTATAATTATGAAAAAGGTCAAAAGGTATAAAAAGGTTTGCCACCTCTGATATAAAGTTATACTGATAATTTAGCTCTTCCTATAATCTTAATATCTTGAATCTTATATTTAGATACATTTTCCTGGTATCTTTGTATTTTGAAGATACTTTGTTCCCTCAGATACTTTTACTACAATGAACTTCGCAGGTTTTCTCTCCGAACGCTCTTTAGTCGACATTGGACTTTTTGGCGGGAGCGCGAAGTGTCACTTTAATGGTTTTGGTTTTCTTGTTAAATTTTGTGTTCAGGTTGACATTAGTGTGTAATAATGGCGTGTTATTAACCACTGAGTGTTTCTGAATATGCATGAGTGTTGGCAAGTGAAACACAACAAAACAGTAAACAAATCGCGCTCTCTCAAGAAGGCCACGAGGAGGTTTCAGTTAAACCCCACTTCTTTACTGAAACCTCGAAAATTACTTAAGAACATAGAAGAAAGATTATACTTACTTGACACTGACTAAATGCACAAATTGTGCAAGTCATAAATAAAGAAAATAGTCGATATTGTCGGGAACTTAACGAAAGATGGCGACGCTATCTTCCTACAAATATCATCGGCTAAGATGTCCCACCCACCGTCACTCGGGGGGCTCGGGCGTCCCCGCAGTCTCCAGGTGAGTTCCCTTTTTTGGTCAGCTTAGCCCAAGGAAACTTCCAATGGTCGACTAAGTAGCGTCTCGACTAACCCCCCCCCCCTCCCCCCCCCAACATTCGCCATCATGAAAAGAAGGAATAGGAAAAGGAAGAAGCAACGGCTGCACTTCCTCCCATTTAAAGTTCACCTTGCGAACATTAGAGGACTGCACTCAAATCTCCATACGGTCCATCACCATCTGGAGACCGAGAAGCCTCACCTATTTCTTCTCGGACTTGACGGACGTCTTAAAATCCTGGAAGCTTGCCAATGTGCAACCAGTACCCAAAAAGGGTAGTCGTGCCGACCCATGCAATTACCAACCGATCACCATCACTTCCATACTCTGTAAGGTTATGGAAAAAGTGCTGAACAGCAAGTTGCTCGTTCCATCAGAGTAGTTGCCGATGGCTGCTCCTCTGACTCCGTGGCTATTGATGCCGGAGTTCCTCAGGGGTCTGTTCTTTCTGCGACGCTTTTCCTGCTACACATCAATGACCTGTTAATGCCAGGAATTGTTGGATATGCAGACGACAGTACTGATGTTGAGAGATACCTGTCTAGCGCAAAAGCCAGCGGTGATGACGTGATGTTCATGAGAGGCCATGGTTTAGCGAATAAACCAGAGGCTAAACTACTTTTCCCAGTGGGGTGACAGTAACTTCGTTAATTTCAACGCCTCTAAAACACAAGCGTGTCTTTTCACGGCAAAAAGGAATTCCTTCCACCTAACTCCTACTTTCCGAGGTACATCTGTACCTGTGACCTGACTAGCCTCAGTGTCCCATCCCATGTTTAAACTGAAATGGGTACCAAAAGCGCGAAAGGGATATGTAAAAGAACTTGTCCTGTTTGAAACAAGAAAGATCAATCGATCTGAAAAACAAAAATCGGAGGTTTTAAACAACATTGAAGGTGATATAAAAAAAAAACAAAAGATGACTCTTATTATATGTTTGTAGAGGACTCAGATTCCTGTATTGCTAGTGGCGAAAACACAAGCAGCGCCAGTGATTTTGAGACACTCTAGTACCTCAACAATAAAGATGTTTATCCTACAATTAAAAAAATATTTCTAAAATATAACACCTGTTTGCCCAGCTCTGCCCCTGTGGAGCAACTCTTCTCCCTTGGGGGCATGATAATGAGGCCTCATCGAAGGAAGGTGAGCGACAATATGTATGAGGAATTAGTTTTACTCAAATGTCAACTAAAACATAAAAAGTCTCAATTTTAATACCTTCATATTTTCTCTTGTCACTTGTTATCAACGCGATCTATTCGAAAATTGTTATCTCGAACAAATAAACTTAAATTCAATTAAATGTTGTTTTCTTACAAAAGTATTTTATCTTTAAAAAGTATTTGAAAGATAGGTATTTTGTATCTAGTATTTCAGATACCTTTTCAGAAAATTATTTGTATCTGGTATCTGAAATACTTCTTTTTAAGTATCTTGCATCTAGTATATAAGATACTTTGTATAGGGTATCTTATACATCACTGGCTAGGAGCCTAACTAGTACCGCGATTATTTATATATTTGGGATTATTCATTTTTTTCCATGCAATCTCATATTTTTTACATTTTTAATAAATAAATAAGTAGGTAATATCTACAAATCACCACACACGGAATTAAATATCCACATCTAGAAAATTTAAATGGCAAAGAAGAAATTGTTTCGAATTTGATTATCAAGAATTACAGTTTAATTACGAGTCTAAAATGTATAGACATAACGATTAATATTATTTTATACAAAGTTATTCAGTACAATTAGAATGAATTATACATAAATTGTCGATATTCTTATTGCGTTTTCCTAACTAGTACCGATACCGGCATAATGTTATTAGCATAAAATCGACTTTGCACAAAGAATTTCGTTATTCTCCCTAACACCGGTAATTCAAGCAATCCATATGTAAGGAAGGACACAGCCAAGTCATTCTAAAGTAATGATGCAACAAATTCAGAAAAGCGAGTGGAAATTTTACTGGAACTTTACTATTTTTGTAGCCAATTCGAAACAATGTCATCACGTTACACCCTCATGAGAATATGAACCAACACGATATGAATCGCGTGGCGGTCAACAGTACAAGGTCAGTGCCCGAATCGTGGTTTATTACTCACTCTCATTAGAATGATCATCTAAAAAACTGAACGCAGTTTTATTTTAAATCTCGTGATAGACAGTATATCGGGAAACAAAACACATCCGATTGGTTCGATGTAGATAAGTACTCCACCCCGGTATAAAATTGCATTCAAAGGCTTTTTCCATAAAATTGTGAAATAATATTGTCTTAATTTTAGTTATAGGTACAAACAATAGCAGTATAAATATTACAATCTATTTACTCAACGATATTCCTTTGTCTTGGTTTTATGTCTATGGTGTCTACACATAGCTCGCGACTGCACGTAGTTTACAAACATAACAAATCGTCCTGTAGCTAAACATCAATAAGATTAAAAACTGTACTAGATGCAAGCAGAAGGCTTTATCACCAAGGATGTGTACAAAAGTGTTAGTAAAATAAATAGCAGGACATGCGTGAGTCTAACTCGCTCGTTCGTCATTTCTTATTATAGAAATTTGGCTTGTCTTGCCTAAGATAAGCAGTCACTTTCAAACAGTTCCCGAAACCTGAAATATTTTCTAGCCACACTAGATTTTATGTATTAACATATAACTACTAGATAAAAATGTGTCCTTCCTTTTCACCTGTAATAGTATCTAAAGGCGAGAGTGGATTGTCATTTACGGCATATATTCGTCTTATGTTGTTGCTCATGTCTAGGAAATGGTTTTGATGTGTTAACACTACGTAATATTATGTAGTATTTGTTTACACTTTGATTAAGATAATGAAGTACAACCTGTTCTTTATAGAAATGGTAGGTTTACTCCCAGAAAATGATGGTTAATCAAAGGTTCCACTTATGTAGTGCTTACTAAACCACTGACTCTTCTTCAAATAAATAAATAAATATTTCTTACATTCACACCAATTACCCTAGCCCAAAGTAAGCTCTGTAAGGCTTGTGTTATGGTTACTAGGGTAACGGATAGACATACATATATGATACATAGATATATAATACTCATAGAAATATATATAAACACCCATGACTCAGGTACAAATGCTCGAATTCATCATCAGAAAAAACATCTGCCCCTTCCGGGATTTGAACCCAGAACCGTCGGTGTGAAAGGCAGGATCGCTACCGTTGCACCAAACGGTCGTCATTTAAGCTCTTACGGAAGCAAATTTCGACGAACAAGCTCGAAAGTAGCTGGAATGTCTGTAGGTTTCCAAAAAATCCAAATGTATGAATTTTATTTTTAAACATTACAGCACAATACTTCTACTCCTAAAAACTAATTGTGGTAATTTTTTTCTCAGTACTAACTTAAGTATACTTTTAAGGAAACGTTAATTAATTTTACGACTTATATCCCTAGTTCTGAGGTCACTCCTCCCGAACCCGATTTGTAAGAAGATCAGAAAACTTCCAAAGCTGATAACACTATAAGATAAACGTGAATATCTAAACAAATAGGCAATATCGCATAACTTTAAAAATCAATATACACTTACATATTCGAGGAAAACCGGTTTGTCAGACCTTGGAAATAGGATTAATTCCATTTGATGTAAGTGAGCTTTACGAGAGTGTGAAGTTAAATATGTAAAATTAATATTTGTCGGTTAGACACTAAAATACTAGGCGATGCAGTCGCTAAGCATAAAGCTACGCTAGCACCATATATTGGAGCGGAGCATAATACCTAAAAAAAGAAAAGAAAATTGTTTCAATGGCAATTTTTGCAAATTTCAATCTCCGTTACCATCTGATCCTAAACCCTTTGATTCGATTCCACACAAAAAATATTAAAGTCGGTTAAGAATTCGGGAAGTTATAGCGTAACAGACATTGCGCCATTAAAGCTGATCCATGGGAGCTTCGCTCCAATTAGGATAAAAAAATCTTAACTCAAATGCGATAGTATTATTTGGTATATTTGACAATTAGTAATGGTTACATAATTACATGGATTCCCATTGCCTTATAAATTAAAAAAAAAAAATTCACATGCCACAAAGAATTATTGTAGCAATAACTTTTCCCCGAGCATCTTTTAGCATTTATTCCTGTCAGTCCCCTCAGCCTAGGCAAGTTAATTAATTAACAAACGACTGTTCTGCGAGTACGGTTTTGAGCTAAAACATTACTGTTAATGGGAAATGGCTAATATGTACCTGTATTTTCATGATCTTTTTCCCTCTCAACCGCAGAATACTCACAGAAAACAGCATCATTTTATTAAAAGTATTTTTATTGCATTCACAATGCCATAATTCTATAGATAGATATAAAATACGCATGTAAAAAACGACCACGCCTCCGGGATCGAATCCTGCCTGTGGGTTCGAATCCTACCTGAGGGCTCGGAGGCGTGGTGGTTTTTACATGTGTATTTCATATCTTAAATTGCAAACTTTTTAAATAAAAATTGTATATCCGTGAGTTGAAAAGGGAATGCAGGTAATCAAACCACCTTCTCCAGTTCCATATCCAGCCAATATTGGCAACTCTATTAAAAAGGTTTTTAATGATTTTAGCTGTAAGTGTGTATCTACTAGTTTCGGGTTTTTTTCTACAATAATACGCATGTATTATAGATGTAGAGATGTACGATAATATAGAGAAGAAATTCTCTAAATGTGGAAACCGTATCAAAATCCGTTGCGTGGTTTAGAAGCCACATCACGTCAACCGTCAGGAATCAGTCACGCGAAAACAGCGAATTGTTTATGCTTTGAAAGTAAAAAGAATGTTAGAATTATAAAGATCAGAAAGAGTTAAAGTTAAAACGTAAGAGTTAAAGAAGGCTGCAAATAAAAAATAACACGCAAAAATAGAACAACAATAAAAACATGAAATTATAGTATCCCTATATATAGCAAAATATATGCTATATATATATGCACAATTATTATATCCTGAGATACACTAATTAAGTATTAAGCTTAACAATTCGTCAAGTCCGGTTCTATATGGGGCGCTTTAAAAATGGACTTGCTCTTTTTGGAATTTTATGAGGAGTAGCGCCACATGAGTAAAGAATGAACAGAGACAAAGCTACATACGAATGCGCTGTGATAGGTACATCACTACAAGTGCAACGCGTGTCTGTGCGTTACCACTGGCCGCTTGTCACGTATAAGCCGAAACCGCTTCAAACTAGATCAGCCAGTGGACAATCTCAGGGCGTGCAGGCGTGACGCGACGCTCAAACGTTGTGCGTGTTATGTTTTTGTTTTCGAGTTTCTCACATAATACGTAGTAATATTTTAGTTTTAGTATTTAAAAAGTGTTGTGAATATGGTTGTACATTGTACTGTGTGCATGAATAATAATAGAAAGACTAAAAATATTTCTTATTTTAACTATCCCAAGGAGTCTACTAGGTAAGTTTGTACTTGAAACTTAATTTATATTTATAATGTGTTATGTAGATTGAAAGGTATACAACTCTTTAATCAAAACTACTCAATACTCGTTATTATATATGTTACGGAAAATTATACCAGATATTTCGGTAAAATTGTGTAAGTAATTCTGAATAGATACCTACAATAACTTTTTTGGGAAATATATTGAATCGGAGCGCAGGATTTCGCAAGAGGGAGAGGGGGCTTCCCTCTGGTATCATTCCCAAAGCGAATATTTTGATCTTCATGTACAAATTGTTAATATTGGTAATGACATATTAGCACGTTTGCAAGATTGTACATTTCAAATGCCATGTGAGTGTTTCCCATTGGATTATTGGAAAAAACTTTATATTAGATTTAGAATTTATCATTCGATTAAAAGACACAACAAATTATTAAAAACCAAAAGTAATAAAAAAAATATTTAGAGTATGTAATTTGTAAAAAAATAACCTATTTTAATAAAAAATGTGAAAAAAAATGAACATTTATATTTTTAATTTATTCAATTGTGCCAACCTTACCAAAATAGGCATAAATTTTGCTAGCTCTTTAGAAGCTTTGTCTCTGTACCGTTTCTTTACTCATGTGGTAGCGCTGCCATATTACTGTAACTCAGAGATTTTAAGCTCTCGTTACGCGGTCCCTGTGTAATTGAGTTACCGCAGATAGGCATATCAGGCGTGGGTGCCAGCGAGACGACGGGGCAGCCTTTTGTAAATAGCTAGCTCACTACTTTGCCCTTTCGCATCTCAATAAACCAGCCGTTGCAACCTTGCAACCAGCACAATTATTATTGTTCTGACCCGACCTCCAGTGCGGCTTCACCAGACTTCAACATTGGAACACTATCGGTCGAGACCGTTAAGCAGTGTTGTCTTAGTCTGGCGGGTAGTAACACGCCGCGACCGAAACCTACCACCTGGAAGGGGTTAACTCCTTAAGCACCGGGGCCAGATGTGAGACATCGAGGGTTAAATTCTACGGTCGCAAGTAAGGTTGGACCCTAAGTTTATAATAATAAAAGTTGCAATTTTTAAATTAAATATTATGATTTCATTAATTTTTAATACCATTAATATTTTGCCTACTCTGTGTAATTTCAATTTTAGCTGATAAGTTTGTTTCAGTAGACATACAACTCACTGCGCGGATCGCGTGTAACTTAGATACACGCCCTCGCGTATAACACGATTTCTATGAAAAAAATTATTAAGCTATAATTTAAATCGCTGTTAATAATTATTTATTTCAGATATTGTAAAAAATAAGACGGCCTTGTTTTAGAATATTTGCTTTATTTTTTTACTATTTTTAATACATAAATTTATAATTCGTTTACAAATAAGAACGAAAAAAAAAACGAATTTTACATTCAAATGCGTTTTTCTCAAAAACAGTATGCAAAATTTTCACGGTATGTGCATCATAGGGCAGAGTAGCATTATGACTCTGCTCGGCCACTACATTTTAATACTGAATAGCTTATTAAATCTAGACAAAGTAATATTCGATATTCTATTTGAACCTTCCTGGATTTCGATGGCTACTATAGACTCTGAATGAATGGACATCCTTATCAAAAAATTCGTAAGTCTGATGCAAAAACAAAGTATTTTTCGTATTGTGTATGACTCACTCATGGACTTTGCATTGTATCTTATGATTGGTGTTGTTATGGTGTAAGACGACGGCGGACACTTACAACCTACGTGGCTCAAAGATAATAAATAATAACACTTTGAATGTAAACGTAGAATACCTATACAGTTCTACAAATAATACAATTTTTCATTAAAGCTAGCATGAAATTATAAACTTCGACGACCGTTTGGTGCAACGGTAGCGATCCTGCCTTTCGCACCGACGACGGTCCTGGGTTCCAATCCCGGTAGGGGCAACTGTTTGTATGATGAATACGAGCAATTTGTACCTGAGTTATGGGTGTTTATATATATTTCTATGAATATTGTATATCTGTGTATCATATATGTATGTCTATCCGTTACCCTAGTATCCCTAACACAAGCCTTACATTGCTTACTTTGGGCTAGGCTAATTGGTGTGAATGTAATAAATATTTATTTTATTTTGAAAACTCGTGTTACAATATTCACAATATAAAATACGCGTGTAAAAAACAACTACGCCTCCGAGCCCTCAGGTGGGATTCGAACCCACGACCTTTCGCTATCCGGGCGAGTGCTCTGACCGCTGAGCTACCGAGACGCCGGCAGACGTGTCGAATTAAAAAAAAACCTAATACCTACTCACAATGTCAAAAGTCAATCCGGACTTGGGGAACCTGAGGTCTGATAATACCAAGTTCTCAAGTTTGCAAACTTTACTGTACCGTTTTTGGGTGAAGATTTAAAATTCAGAATTTGTTTCCGTACTTTTAAGGTCCATCACACAAATATTAACTGAAAAGCGACAGTAACCTTTGGACTCACAGAAGTTCAGACTAGAAGTCAGAAGAGTGTAAGTTTTAAATGCCTGTACTTCGAATTATATTCGAAGTATTCGATGCAAGCTAAGTATGGCAACATATTTTTTATTTAAAGAAAGTTGGTTGTCTGTAAAGTCGGTTTACGAACGATAATTTTACGTATCTATCACGTAGGTTAGGCCTGTCCCTAATAAAGATAATGTGAACAGAAGTTTTTTTATATTTTTCAACGTAGAATCTAAAACTAGTTGATATTGTAAGATAATGATGTTGTTGTTGCTTGCTTTACAATATAAGCTACAAAGCAATAATTTCCCAATACCTACTTATATACTTATCTAGATTAAAAAATTCAACACCACCCTAAGCGAAGTCAGTTGTTGTCTAAAAGCATTGATTTTACCTACCAATTAACGAAGATGAGTTCACATGGGGACTGTTTTTTCAATAGGTGAGTTGCGAAGTCTCTATGCTACACATACAGTGGCCGCGGTTCATTATTTCGTTTCGTTCGTGAACGTTTGGCGACCCGCGGTGACGGGTGACGTGGTCTTATTATCGCGCCACTGCGCCGTCCAATCCCCGTTGCACCAGCCGTGCTAAACTTATCTAGGCACACGCGTTGCTCGTGTTCGGTCTCTACAAACGGACGAGCACAGACAGTTCAACACGTGAGATTACCGCTATCACCGGCTACACTGCAGGCCGGGAGCGATTAGTTCATTTTGAAATCACATAAAAGTGCGCACAGTCGGAAGTTAGAAAACATTTAATGCGTGAAATTCGGTCAATACTGCTGTGAATGTTATAACATTATTACCGTTCGAGAATTAAAATTACGTTTTTGAAGTAACAGTGCACTTCAACATAAGGTTAGTACAATTATTAAGTAAATAACCTTTTATTATAATTTATAGTTCCAATCATCAAGCCAATTATATCAGTCCTGTCACTTTTCAATCCTTTAAAAGAATAAATCGGAATAGTTTCATAATAAAATTAGAAATCGCCAAAATCCTCGCTAGACGATCGGTGACCTCTATCTAGCACACACCTGCGCGGATTTGGGATTCGTGCCAATTCTCATTACGTGATGATGGAGGTTTTTATTATAATATAATCCACTTCATATTAGCTAATATAGAAGGTTCTGATGTCCACAAATGTAATTAGGTAGAATTACTTATTGATCAATTCTGCCAACAAGTTACGTTCAATTAAGTACTTATATTTTCGCTCGATCATGGATGTAATTGTCATTTACTTGTAATTGTGGAAAAGAATAATTAAACTATACTTAAAATAAATGTGTTGATCACACTGAAAAACTATTATTAAACTATTTTTTTTAAAACCGAAGCAATTATTAGCTATGATGAGATTAGCTGCTTAACTACTTAAGTTTAAAAAGAAACGAAGAACTTGAAGTATTAATTAGAATTAAGGTAAATGTCCCTTATTTCAGCGTGTTAACGCTGTTAAACTTTAATTTTTTTAAATAAATTATTAAACATGATGTCTTTTTGCAAGCTTATGTGTAATAAATATTAGTAGTTTGCCAGTAAGTTAATGTATGAATTATGTAGTTTTAGTTCGATTCCTTTTATAACCTCTTTTTCGAATCCTTAGATATTCGTGATAAAATTTGGTTCTGCTTCTAAGTTCGTGAGCCCGTGGCCTTTGTTTCGGAATAAACGTTTTTACAGTGAGTTATGATAATTTATTAGTAAAAACATAAATAATTAAAAGGTTTAATAATTAAGAACAGGATAGTTAGTTAGATAGGAGACAGTCCTTTAACTAATTTACCAACAGAATGCAATAACTGTTCTTCTCAATTCAATTCTCTATGCCAATCTCTGCCATATAATGAATCCATTTGAGCATTAATTCTTCTTCCTCCTTCGTGAGACTGTTGCATATCCAGAGGGATTTGGATGTATATTTTTTTAATTTGTCCAATAACGTTTGGTACCGCACTTTATATACCTTTCCAATTGTAAGCCGTTATTTTGATTTCAAAGCTTGGTCTAAGTTTTCAGTACCATAACTTATATACGGCATTTTGTGCGATGCATGTCTCTAGAAAATAAACAAACCAATTTTTAAGTAAATTCCTAACAAACTAAATATATGCGCAACAAAAATGTATCTAGAATATCCCTGATTCGGTAGTGTCACACAAATGAAACTAGGGGACACACGAAAAATAAAATTACCGCTATTCCGTGAGTCGATTTAATAAAATTTTAAAGAAGTTCTATGCTTACATATTTTTTTTTTCTTAGTCAAATCGATTGTTAAAGAACACAAGACATCACTGTTAAAAGTTTTATTCAAATGGACTTACTTACCATTGCCTTTCCGTAAGCTTAAGAAGTACGGTTGACACTTACGGTGACGAGGAATACACGCACACACAACACAGCTGTTCGTAGCCGACATGCGACAGTTTGTTTAGGTCACTCACTTCAGTCGCCAAAATGTTTAGTTAGTTTAAATGTTAGAGATTTGGTACTAATGTATAATTTAAATAAATACTATATAAACTGTTCATTTTATTGCGTCAGAAACAACCTACCGAAATAACGTACTAGCACGAACCAACCGTATTTGTATGCACTGTCAAAAGCTCATCAATCTATATAAAAATGTAAAATTTATCTAACCGACCGTTTTATTGCTTAACGTGCTTATATAACTGCAAGATTTTTATATCTAAAGAAATTATTACAAGAAAATTCTAAGGTAGGACTTGAACCCACATCCCTCGCTAATAGAATTTTATATTAACTAACAAGTTCACCGATTTATTACGATTTCTCATAAAGTTCTTTATAATAATATAAAATAGTAAACCAACTTCTGTTTATAAAACGAATTTAAAATTGTCAATTTATTTTTAATGATGAAATAGAATCATTTATATTTCATCATTTTTTGCCAATTAGGACATAGAAGGACGTGCTTAGTCGCTATTCGATATTATTCTGTTTTTTTTCCATTATCCACTTATAGCTAATAGTGTCTGTTATTCGCTGAGGTTATTCGACATAGGCAAATAATTTCCAGACATAATTAAAAAATCAAACTATAATTATCCTCTTTACGATCGATTTTATTAACTAAGTCAGAAAAAACAATTGTTAATTGTATAAAACATAAGTAATCAATTCCTTAAAATACATTCAAAGCCTACAAGAGTCAGATTGTGGTGCAGAAAAACTATTGTTTCTACACGATTAGGCGCTATTTTTCATAAATGAAGCTTGCTTTAGAAAATAGTCTTTGAATAAATAAAATTTGCTGGTGTGGTTAGGTATAAATAATCAAGTTCACTTTAAATGCAAAATTTGTTTCTATTTGTGTTCCAGCGATCATAAAGTTTTATACTTCCGTCTGCCTTTACTTTGGTGACGTCGTAGCGGACGATTTAGTTAACAGGGACATTCTTGGGTTCCTTCTGAGAAGGCTGCTTTGTTGTAGGTCCTTACAGACAGGCCACGAATAATTTATTCAGTTCTTTAGTTGAGTAAAATCAGTATTAGAAACGATCCAGTTCTTTTATGGAAGATGTAAAATAATGGTTTACCTATTTAAGATTACTATTAGCGAGTTATTGTAATTTGATAATTTATGCGTATAATTAACAGTTTTTGACGTGGAATAATTATTATAGTGAATAACTCGTGGCGATTAATCTCTAATTGAATGTTCGCCTTAACAAATATTCGCGGTCTCTATAATTCATATCTATGTCATAAAAATACAACTACGTTAAAAATATTTATGAAAAAAGAAGGAAATGAAGTGGTGCTAATCTAATAATTGTGTAACTCTAAACTATTCAAAATAAGCAATATTAATGGCGCGGGCTGAAGGGCGAGCAGTCCGTGCGAAAGGCAGGATCGCTAGCAATACACCAAAAGAATCGCCAAATGAGTGCTTGGGCTAGGTTAATTGGTATGAATGTAGGAAGTATTATTATTTATTATTATAACACTAGTCCAAAATTAGATAACGTATCTGTTGCATAAAATCAGTTCAGGAAATTTGACATTTATATGTAGTTTGGTGTGCTGTTTATTGTTTATTCCCTTTAGTACGAAATAGGTAATATCTATTGTTTCAGTACTCATAATTTTAGCCACTTAACAATGTTAAATTATTTAGCTATTAGCATAACGTTCGTATCTGAGAATAATATATGTATTTACAGGTATTACCTTACAGCACGCGAGCGAAATCCCTCGACATAAGAGTCTGTTAATAAACGTGAGTTTGTATCGATGATAAAACGTAAACAAACTGCTCTGTGGAATAAAAACTGCCGTCGCGTGTTTTTAAAAACGTTGGGTTTAAGAAATAGATCCTTACTCTTAAATCTCTAAATGGTGTATTGTTCATTGGTACTTTGGCATATTATGTTGGTTTTAGCGTAGCGTTTAGATAGACATAACTATCATTTGGCGTAGATATTTACATCACTTAATTTATCAAAAGATATTTTGTTTCTATAACTAGCTATTCGATAGTAGGAATGTATTTATTAAGCTTATAAGAAGGTATATAAGAATATTATCCTTTATTTTATGACTATACTATTGACTAATATAGCTACAAGCTAAAAGCAATATCATTGAGGATGTGTGATTGATCGAATGTCCACAAAAATCGATAGTATTATTTTGTCTCGATAGTAGTTTTTAATTTAAGAGCAGTAAAAAATCGATAGCATTATCACCCGACGAGTTATTAATAGTAGGTGTAGATGGTTATACTATCAGTCTGTATCGATAGACTATCTTACTGATATCGATGTTAGACTATCCATCAGCATCACTACCCGTGATTGATTGTGTGATGTGATGGGTGATATGATAAAAAACAGTCAACCCATCAAGCACAGGTGCAAAAATAGCGATTCGTTAAAACGGTGTTTGTTTGTTTTTTATCTAATAAGCTATCTCGGAGATAATTTATTGAGCATAATTAATTTAATAACACCTGTACTCGAAATGAAATAAAATGGATTTTAACAGTGAAATAAATAACTGTTCTACAAAGTATACTACAATCTATTTCATAGCTTAGTATATGCATTTTGTTCCCCTCTAAATAATGAATATTGTTGTTAACAGATTACAAAAAAGAAACACGATGGCTCCCAATGTTACAGACGCCAATGGCGTATTATTCGAAGATGATGCAGCTACTCCTGATATGGCCCTATCCAATACTCCTGTACAGAAAGCAGATAATTATCCAAGAAAGCTGGTCTGGAGAAATATCATAGCATTCGCTTATTTGCATCTTGCTGCCGTATATGGAGGTTACCTATTCTTATTTTCTGCAAAATGGCAAACAGACGTATTTGGTAAGTACAGCAGACCAATAATAAAGGTGCTTTGTTTCTTTAAATTAAGTAAACAATATATTGATAAATGTGCATAACAATATAACGTCAGTGGATCAAAGCTCAATGTATATTTAGCTGATGTTCCATGACAAAATATTTACATTAGTTGCTTTGCATTACCCCACAAAACATTTAAGTAAGAGTTAAACATTCTATTTATTATCTACTTGTTTGCCCCATTTGAGTTTTTAAATGACCCCTGAATTGCCTGTACCCTTTTACGCCTCCCGGCCTGGCCCCAATGCTCAGCTCGGTTCGGTTCCCATTTAATCCTTGATTGTGACTCAACTTGTTATTGTAAGACTGTCAAGAGATGTTTTTTGTGTTAAGTAGGAATAAAGCTATAGAATGCAGTCTTTTGTTTTTAAAATGTGTAGAATTACTTTGAACTAAACATGGAGATAGCGAGTGTCAGAGCGAGACTTGTATTTACAATTTTTTTTTTTAATACAAGTAATGACCTAAGGTTTTCATTTTAAAATACGTTAATTAGCTAATAAACAATATGATAATAAATAAAAACATACACTTGTTAATAAAAAAAATTTCCAACACAAAACCTTTTTCACAGAAGACAATGCTCATATGAACAGTCAGGTTTTTTCTATTTTTTTTTTGAACTTGCTATATGATCTTTTGGGATTGTATTGGCAGCAAATTTAACGGTGAAGCTAGATAAACATTTAGAAATGGGCTTATGAGTCAAATAGATCAGTATATATCATTAAATCGAGGCCTCTTAAGTGTGTCAATAGCAGTGGTGTATGGGGAGGGGAACGCGGTGGAACGACGTTCCCTTACCTTTTTTCAGAACCGGAACATGTTCCAGTACTTTTTTTGTAGAAATTGTTTTAATTACAAATGAAAATTATATTTTAAAATGGCGAATTTGAAAAACATTTCAAAAAATATGTTAACTAACATAGTATTTATCTTTGTATAGTAAGAATAAGAAAAAATAAATACATGGAAAAAAATAGTTTGCTGAAAATAGAACTTTTTTTGCTCCCACTATGCGTTCCCTCACTTCTTATTTTACCAATACATCACTGGTCAATAGTGTGTCAAAATTGTGGTTGACATGGGCATTTCAGGTACAAAACTTATGTTAACTATGGGTTGACACAGGCAAACCAGCGGTCCTTACTTCTTGATTATATTTTTATTGTTTAAATAAACAACATGGTCACAAATTTGAATCATTGTTAATTAGTGAGATAAAAAATTGACAAGTATTTTGACCTATTTTCTTTTCTATAAAAGTCCTGCTAAGTTAATTTCCTTAACCACTAAAAATTTGAGCATGAAGTAACATGTCAAAAACCCTTAATTACTGCCGAAAACAAGCTGTAAGGAATTACTGCTGGAATTACTTAAGAAAATATTTTATTGCCCTTGAACTAAACTTGTTCATAAAAAAATTGTGTAATGTGAGGAATTAGAATTTAAAGTTGTCTGGTTATGTGTCAACACCAGCATTTAGCCTACTAAAGTTTTAGTAAAATACAGAGACCCACTGGTGTTCTTATGAGCCTGAGCTGGTTAAACCCTTCAGTTACTAACTATTGTTGTGTGTATGTGGCTATGTGCCAAGTCATTTGTTAATTTTTCTTATAATATAATATTGTTTTTTGCAGCTTATATACTATATGTGATGTCTGGACTAGGGATTACTGCTGGAGCCCACCGATTATGGGCCCATAAGTCATACAAGGCTAAATGGCCTTTGAGACTTATCCTTGTCCTCTTTAACACATTGGCTTTTCAGGTTAGTTTTTCTTTGCATTATATTTATATATTTTTTTAATAATTGTAATTGATAAGTATCAGTTTTTACTTCACTCTTAAAAATATTCCATGTTCAATGGAAGTGTTTTAGAATTTAAAGACACAGAAAAGATGTGTCATAAAATTTCCCTGGCAAGTCAGTAATTGTAAACCAGAGTTGGGTGTAATCAATAACTTATGTAATCAGATTAATGATCTGATTGGAAGTAATCATGATTATTTTTAATCCAATTACATTTAATCAGATTGCATGAAGTAAGACTTTAGTTTTGATTAAATTAATCATAATCTAAATTACAAAATAACACTGAAATTATAACATTATATTTAAAGAAAAGAAAGCTTTTTAATGCAATTAAAACTTATGTCACGAAAAAATATCATAATCATCATTTGGGTGCAACAACAGCAATCTTGCCTTTCGCACCGACAGGTTTGAGGGTGCGGTGTTGCTATATTCTCGTTAAAATCGACTCCTACCATATTTTTAGTTCTTTATTTAAAGTAACCATCTATTCTTTAACCATTCCTTCTTTATCAAACTAAATACTTTAAGTCTCTTCCCATTTTTCTCATATTCCTCTTGTATTCTTCCTCAGTCTTTACATTGTGTGTTATCGTTATGGTATTTTCTAAAAGGCTCTTGCAGCCTGCACTCAACCTTTGATAGCTGTAGCTGTGTTTGTCCTAAATATATTTTTACTTACAGTACAGTATGCCAAATACTTACTCACTTATTATTAACTTTTTAGCCCTAAAAACTACTATCAAGATCTTAGTTGGAACCTCAACTAGAATTGTAACTCATTGTGACTTGAGAATAGAAAGCTGTAAAATAGATTAGCGAATCTAAGATTCTAGTAATTATGGTCATAGCATTGCAAGTTGGTTATTGGTTTAGTTTACCATATTGCAGTGCATAAAAGGTCTTACATTACAATAAAATAGACCCCAACCCTGTACATTATTTTGGTTTAGAGTAAAAATCTCCTAAATCAAGTTTATTGCTCTTTAGTACAATATGAGTCAAAAACTGTTAGGAAAACTTATTTGATGTTTTCACAAATTTTTATGTTTTGTTTTAGGATTGGATGGCGAAATTTCATTGTCCTTTTATTTTAGCAGGCAATAAAAATACTTTGTTTTTTTTTTATTAGGAGTCTTTTTATAGATTTATTTTTTGATGTCATGATGTTTTGGCAAATATTTTTATTTTTTGTTATATTTTTAGGACTCTGCAATAGATTGGGCGCGGGACCATCGGATGCATCACAAATATTCAGAAACGGATGCTGATCCACACAATGCAACCCGTGGCTTCTTCTTTTCCCACATTGGCTGGCTTCTTGTTCGAAAACACCCTGAACTCAAGAGAAAGGGCAAAGGTCTTGATCTGAGCGACCTTTATGCAGACCCAATACTACGATTTCAAAAGAAGTAAGTGTTAATTTTCAAGCAAAAGCTATGTACCCCTTTTTAAGACAACACACGCGCGCACTCACTGACTATAATATTTGTTTCTAGTTTAACTCTATAAAATCGAGTCAAACCGAGAACAGGATATATGGTCTAAATGCAAAAAAAAAAGGATTTTTATAAGATATAAAATACGTTTTTTATATCTCATAGAAAATTAACAGGAAGTAAATTAACCGGGAATTGTATCCACTCCCACTAAGCCTTGGAGTTAATAAAGAGTTTTAGCTCCTTTGTCACCGCCATATGTGTCTCTTTTATTAAACAATAAATTTCTACTTTGTTCCAGGTATTATCTCATTTTGATGCCCATTGGCTGTTTCATTCTACCAACGATAATCCCAGTATATCTCTGGGGCGAGAGTTGGGTAAACGCTTTTTTTGTAGCTGCTCTGTTCCGTTACACGTTCATCCTTAACGTCACTTGGCTGGTCAACTCCGCCGCTCACAAATGGGGTGACAAACCCTACGACAAAAATATAAAACCTTCAGAAAATATTTCTGTCTCGATATTTGCACTAGGCGAAGGGTTCCACAACTATCATCACACATTCCCTTGGGACTATAAAACAGCCGAATTGGGCAACAATAGGCTCAACTTCACAACAAACTTTATTAACCTATTCGCCAAAATCGGTTGGGCTTATGACATGAAAACTGTTTCTGATGAAATAGTACAGAAGAGGGTTAAGCGCACGGGAGATGGCTCTCACCATCTTTGGGGCTGGGGCGACACAGATCATTCAGAGGAAGAAATTGCAGCGGCCATTAGAATCAACCCGAAAGATGATTAGATTTGAAGACTCATCCCTAAACAAAAATTTAGATATTTGACAATTATATCCTTTAAGGTCAAAGGTAAAAAGAAATGTCAACAATACTGTTTGTATTGTTTGTTTGTGAAATGTACAGGTCTGAAAGGAAAATAGCTTAGTATTAGCTATATTATATGTAGAGCTTGTACCTATGAACACATAGCACAAGCTAAGGTTAAAATTAGAACCACGTTTTCAACACAAATATTTTCGATTAGTGTAACATACACCAATTCACTATCTTTGGAGGTAATTACACTGAAAAGTAAACTTTATGTATTTCACCTAGATGTGACTATATGAAAGATGCTTGATTGGCGATTATAATAAAGTCAAAACTATCTGGAGATAGACTAATTTTGCGATTGAGTAAAAAGGCTTATATACATTGTCGGGGCGTTTTGTCTTTAACTTCACTGTCTAAGAACTCTTCGTGCACGTTTAACCCTTAATTCGACGGATTATTATTTTTTTTAATTTGTAAAATTGTAACTAATTTTTTGTTCTTAGCTTGTAGGGGCCCTAAAAAAAAATATCAAAAAATCTACCTATTTCAATTTCCTGTTACAATTACAGCACCCAGACCTCTAGATATATGGACTAATTTTCGACGGAGATTTTTATTCATTCAACGGGAAGTATACTGCACGACGTCGAATTAAGGGTTGAGGTGGGAGTGAGTAACAAAGGTATTTTTTTTTATTCTTCGTTCTTCACGATGCGTATAACCTGTTGTACGAAGATGTTTTGACTTGCAACTTAATGTCCCCCATTCAAACATTGATCCTTTGTATGTTTTGGCTTGATTTTATATAAAGTATGTTAGAAAGTAAGTTTATACATATAACATGGAAATGTGATGTGGTAAAAATAAAGTTTCAATTTATTACGTAATGATCGTTAATTACGTTACGTATGGATTTCGATCCGGTAATTTCAAACTTTATTTTTCGTCTTCCTTTTACTTGTTACTCCAGAGGAATACATTTTTATATAAGTGTTTGTAATATTTAACAGATTATATCAAATATGACACAATTTAAAGACAAACGTACCAAACTATATATTGTAGTAGGAAGAGTTGTAGTAATAATACAACAATAATGTAAGTACTTTAATTAATTGTTAAACTTAAAAAGTTTAATAAATCTGAGCAACTCAGCGTGATAGGTAAGTTAAGATAGAAAACACATCAGTATTACATTTAAAACCACATATTATAATATAAAGTCCAAGAGGCGTGGAGCTAGTTCGGTTGCATTTTGTTTAAGGACGTTTTAAGTTATGTGTTTAATTACGCGATCTATGCAAATATGGCAGGCTGGTTTCCTTTGCTGTCGCAGTAATATGTGGTGATTTTAAGTTATATGATTTTAGCATGTTTATGCACTTCACTTTACCTTCTTCGTGGCAATAAGATTGTCTGTGTGTGGCGGTAGCATAACACTGCGAAATGACTGATGTGTAATGATATGAGACTTGTGATATTTAGGTAAAACCTGTTACTATATGGAAAGTCCGAAGAATACTTCTACTGCGACGTATTCGAAAGTGAACATAATATTGGTACTGAATTTGTAACGTAACTCCTAGTGTTGTTGACGTAATGTATTCGTTATTATGTTTCTGTGTTGTGCTCGACATACTGTTGTTGTTCAACGCTTATTTATTATATTTATAGTGCTACTTACCAATGTTGTTTCATTATACCCATACTGAAATTAAGAGCCCATGCACACTACTACTTTTACGCTCTTTAGGAGGGTTTTATAGTAGGATGTTTTGTATTGTAACTATATTAATTAATAGTAATCTAAACAAATCACACATGCTTATGTTCCGGAAAGGCGAGGTGTAAGCAGCAAAGCAAAGTTAATGTGTTGGTAATAAAAGTTAAACTAGAATCATGTTATAATTTAATATTCATATTGACAAAACATGATTTTTACTAGACCATATATTAATAAAACATTATACTATTGAGATATTATAGATGAGCGAAACAACGATCCTAAAACTTCGTATTAGCAAAATATGATATTCAAAATATAGTTTTCTAATAAATGTCGACTGTTCATGCATTGGAAACTCTTTAACGCGTAGTCCAAATTTTATATCCCATTAAAATTGGATAATTAACTTAAATATAACCGTGTAATTTCATTTAAAAAATAAAGTGTCAATTCAGACTTCTGACTGTAGTGTCTAAAATGAATTAATTGTATTTTGAAGTTATCCATAAAGTTGCTATTTCTTCTCTATTATTTCTCTCGATTTTTTTGTGCAATAGACGTGCACTAACAAAGGTTTCCTAGAACCTGAATCAAAGTAAGTCAAGTACCTACATAAACTCTTATTGCGATACAGGTTCCACTGTTGAAGAGAAACGCCACTATAAATACGTATAAAGGTATCTTATTTTGATAATCTAACTTTCATCGCGCTGGGAGATCGGGGTAAAGCCTCTGATCTGATAGGGTATTGGGAATTTGTAGGTACCGCCTATTGAAGATATATTGCTTTGATCACGCCACGCCGCGCGATACAAGTTCTATAATGGAGTCTCTCTTCAATATTTTAACTTGAATGGCGATAAGAGGTGATGGTAGGGCTTCTAGCCCTTTATTCTTTACCGTATGTACGGTCCTTGTATTCTGTCTGTAGAGACTCGATATATCGAAATTTTGAAATTTGTCAAATATCCATCGCTATGTTACAAAGCAAAATGTCACAATGTAGTAGCCAGTAGGTAAGTGATATTTCCCTTATGTCAAAAATACTCAGAGTAAACAGGACTGGAGTAGCCTTTGCCTAACATTACCCCTCTGCCAAATGCACAAGCGTCGGAATCCTGTGCGTTATATAAAACTAGTTGAGCCGCCATTTTAAAACCACAATAATCAGAACGTCTTACCGTGCAGAGCTCCCACGAAAATGCCTGCCTGTGCTGTTTTCTACTGTAAAAAAAATTCGAAAATATCTAGTATGCAAAAAGATGGTGTCACCTTTCATTTGTAAGCATAATTTTTAGGTTTTGATTATTATTTAATTCATAATTTCATGTTTTAGCAGACTACAATTTCAAATTTCGCGCTCAAAGTTCGTTTGATGACGTCACGGCTGCACTCCCCACGAGACTACCTAGGGTTGACCATTATCGCATTTCAATTAATTAAGACAAAAATTAGAAAAAGTTTGTTGGTAATAAATAACTGTAATTTTGTATTAATTAATTACCAATTATAATTTCGTTTTAACAATGTACGTTGCGTGTTTATTTTTAGTTTAGTATTAAGTACATACCTACGCTTTTGCGGTTGCTTGAAGCCTATTCTTTGCCACACAACATGGAAATATAAAATAATAAATAAAATAATTAATTAAAATAATAATCAAACTATTTGTCCTTTTATTCATGCTGGGCGGCGCTCATAAACATTAAGAGTACTAATGCTGTATATACTTCCAGTGTCCCTGACTTCATAAAAAAGACACGGTTAAAAGGGTACCATCGTCTAACCAGCACACCCGATCATTTCCGAGAAATCAAAATTTTTTTTCGAGCCACAGGACAAATTGTTTTTATTTTGTAATCAGCAACCCTTATTAATTTGTACAATATTAATTTGCACAATAGTGATGTCAACTTCATCGATATTGTGATTTTACGAGTGAGTAATGAATGAATGAATGCAAGTATCATACTTAAATTGGAAATATGTATTTTTAATTTAAATCTGTATGTCGCAGGGAAATTGTATAATTCCGCAGTTTACATTCGGCGTCATCAGTTTAAAAAACACATACCCTTTTCTTAGTTCTTTTTCTTAACGATAATAAAACACAGCTTAGATAAATTACAGTTTGTTTCAGTAATTATTACCAGGTATTAATGATGATTTCAAATAAGAATAAGGTATGTGATTTTGAACTGATGACGCCGTATGTAAAGTGCGGAATTATACTATTTACCTGCGATATTATACATACGAGAATAAAACTGTAAAGATATAGAATAAAACAGGTCAAGTCCACCTTAAACCAAATGGCTAGTAATGAGAGTAGAGGAAGCGAAATCACTAATTTTTGAACATTTTGTCTGTCTGTATGTATGTTTGAGCACGCATCACCCAAAAACTACGCGACGGATTTTGATGACATTTTAGTATGGTAATAGCTAAATGTCATCGTCAACATTTATGTTAAGTTTTTTATTAATATTGTAGCATTTATAGCTCCTTTTAAAAACCGGCTTGTCCAACTGCAATACTTCAAGATACTAGGAGTAAGGTATGTGGTACCAAAAGTCATTTGTACATAAATGAAAGCTATTGGAAGATAGTATTGCAGTATTAAAATTAGAAATGATCGGTATGTGTAGTTCAGGCAAATATACTCTGCCCCTAGGCGGTATACTAATTGTTGGTATTTATACTTTAAGCTTTGATATGCCCGGAAACATCTAATTTTTCATATTCAGTTTTCCTAAAGAATACAGCATACGAAAAAAATGGATTCATGCTTGTAATAGGTAATAGGGCATCTTGGACATCTTCAAGAACAAGTACTATATGTTCCATACATATTGAGCCGTCTCAGTTTCAAAAATTATCTAACAATAGAAGAAGATTAGTTGCCCATGCTGTGCCAACGTTATTCTTGAATGATCCTCTTAGTTTATTATAAAACTAGTTATGCTTCAAATAGATATTAACATGTAATATTATAACAGTTTTAGTTTATTACATTTAAATGTATTAATTTTAGGTTAAAAAATAAGTTGAAAAGGAAATACCTGCAAAAAGTGATGTAAGCAAATCGCAAAAAAATACAAATAATCAATCGGTCAAAGTAAAAATCTGAGAATTATAACTATATTCACTATCGCTTTGTTAAAAATAATGTTTCAGAGTTCCTCCTTTCCATTATGGGTATACGCAAAAGGGTCCACAGTGAATTCTATATATATAATAACACCTATTGTAAATATCTTTTAAATGCAATAAACTATCAAGTTTCAATTTGTATTTGTAGGAATACTAACGCAAAGTTAATAAATTCATTCATTGAACGAAACTGATTTATCGATATCGATATTCTCGTGCTATGTCATGTCACTTCTCACACAATGACATTCGTGTGTTTGAATAGAACGTTAACACACTATTTTAAGCACGTGTGCGTGTATTTTAAATATGTTTGTCGTATTATGCATGTGTGCGTTTGTAAACACGCAAAGAGTTTTTGTTCCTGTGTGCTGGCATTGAATGTAGTAGTAACCTCACCCCCCGCAAAAAATGGCAGAAAAATATGTACGAGATATTGACTAATGGCTACTCCAGTCCCGTTTACTCTGAGCAAAAATACGATATCGTGGCTTGACAATGAGATTTAACATACCTTATAGAATCAAGTCTGAATTTTTATTTTTTAAATAAAACTATTTTACTTGTTAATTACGCGTATTATTTTCCGTGATTTGGGGTTGAATAGAAAGGTTTCTTCATGTGAACATATTCATTAAAGGGAGTAGACATGTAAGGATTTATTAAACATAAAAACAAGTAAAATAAACGCAATAGTTGACCAATAGTATTTAATTTAAACGAGAAAGCGCGTAATTAGTGGATTTATATTTTTAACTGAAAACTCCATTTGTGTCTTACTTAACTTGCGTATATTTTTGTAACCATTAAATGTTTTAATTTATAACAAAATATTTTATTAACATTTACAAATAGGTACATACAAGTGTGCCATTTAATATAAAACTCACGTGTGTTTCACAGGAAGCACGTGGCTGGTTGTGTAGTCAACTTCCCATCTACCCACCTCATATGACATTTCACACCTTTTGCTACTTTTGGGTGCCTATCGTTGATTACATTGCGATTATTAAAGGAATACAAATAGGAAATATTAAAACTTTACTCAAATGAAAATGCGGCCGTATGCGTAGCTACGGTGACGTAAGGATAAGAATCGGTGTACCTATTAAAAGTTTTATTCAAACATTAATTTATAGAAATATAGGTACTACTCGCGTTTGACTTAGAATAAAATTTAAGTAGCTATTTCAAGTGCTGGCTGATACTTTTATTAGGTATAAGAATCTTTTGACACTCCAGGGGTGATCGCACACCCCTAAAAGTGGTGTATGGTGACTATCTCCAGAATCATTAGTAGTGTTTTTAAGTGTAAACGGTTGGTGATATTTCTACTGTGCCAGCTAAATATGTATTTACCGCTTTTAGCTAACTACTCATACTCAGGTACCCGCATAGGAAAATCAGATAGATTAAACCAGATACCGTGTACCCCCGGTAATCCGACAAAAGTTTTGCAGGGCACTGTCGAATTTGCATTGCCTAAGATTCCCTATAGACCGGATTTTTTTGAAACAGAGTACCTTGTAATCAAAATGATAAGATTCTATCTGAACTTGTAAACAATGAACGCACGTAAGTTACTCTCCTAACATATGAAGGCAAATTCATACAGAGCAATCAGAATCAAAACAACACGCGTCGAGTACAATACAGTGTAGTGGTGGCGCGTGCAAGTTGCAACCTGTTCAAACATGCATTACCTATATTAGTGACGATTTGCTAAATTAATGTTTGTGTAGGTACTAGTGATGTGCCGGATATCCGTATCCGCGGATATCCGAGGCAGAAGAAATTTCTGCATCCGTGTCCGTATCCGTTACTTTTTGCCGGATCTTTTACGGATCTATTTACCTTATTAATTTTAAATTTATAGATAAAATTCTTTAAGACAAAGGGTAAGGTGCACTAGCAACGCCAATTGCCGAGATTCTGACGGTCCACAATTATTTAAATGCTGCCCAGTGTCACATTAAACTAAAACAAAACAAAAGAAAGACCCGCCGCGCAATGCAAGTCGAAACATGTCTCAACTCAAGATCGCGCGCACCGACACCGATTGAGCAAGAAAGTTAAGATCCGTATCCGTATCTGCGGATCTTGACACCAAATATCCGTATTTAGATCCGTATCCGCGGATCTACATGTTTGACGATCCGGCACATCACTAGTAGGTACCTATGTACAACAGTGATAGACATGTCGGATTACAGGGGGCGCCGGATTAGACCACCGGGGCCGGGGGTTCACTGTATAGATTAAATAGTAAGCAGATACATTATTTATAGATTTCAAGAATTCTTATTATAGTATATTTATATGACAAAGTTACATTACATTGGACTCAGCCAACAACACCATACTTTTCCGATTTCCATTCGAAGTCAGCATTATGTTACTACATCTGAGCATTTCACATCATATAGTCTCTTCATGAAAAAAGTCTTGTTCGTCACATTTATCAGGAAGGCAAACGAAGAATTCGATCAAGTTCATAATAGGACCTCTAGAGAACGGATTCTGGTAGCGTCCTCTCTTATCCCTGAGGTACGGATACCTTTTATAGTTGAACATCTCGTTAGTTGTCAGGTTCATACACGCATGCAATATCTGTAAGGGAATGTACTTGAATTAACAGTCTAGCCTTACATTAACGTTATAATAGGATTGTTCACACGTGATTGGTGTGACAATATACATATCAAGGTATTTCCGTTCGGTTACACTAGCGTTGCGCAAGATGTTTTCGGCTAAAGGTTATGAATACCTTACATCTCTTTATCATTTCACAGCCAGAGATAAAAATACTCAAATAAATTTCATGAGTGTTACTTGTTAAATTTACGAATGTATGGCCTGTTTATTGTGGGTAAAGTACCTTCATATGTGATTCAATACATTCATGTTTGTATTTAATCAACTAAACTCTATCAAAAAGTTTGTTTGCCAATATTTGAACTCTGTGACCTATACACAGCCTCAACGTTTCTGACACTAATAAGAACAACAAGGCAACGTTAATTGTAGTTGTATTTGCTCCTAAAATAAAATGCCATGAACTGCCTTTTAGTATTAAAATGCGAAGGTATATAAATACCCAGTCAAATAGTTTTGTCAAAGAAACAATATTAAATAGGTAAGAAACCTCCACCATCAATCACGAATAGAGTATTACCTATCTATGTTGATTAAAAAAAAACACATCAGAATTGGGATCAGTGATATTGATATCATTGCACCATGTATCAATCTAAAACATTTCGATTTATGGAAACTTACAGAAGTGCACGTAAGTATCCACCCGAGGGCGCAGAATGTAATAGCTTCCAGTAGGCCCAAAGCATACAACAACCCGAAACCCTCCAGTAGCAGACAATAACACGCGAAGTAAATTGACAATGTGCAGTTGATTGCTACGCTCATCACGAACAGGAAAAACCACATGCGGTTTCGTACACCAACACAGTTGTAAATGAACGGGCAATGGTGGTCGAAGTATGCTACACACCTCTTGCAGATGCGACAATGCTTAGCTCTGTAACAATAAAAATGAAAGTTAATCATATACATAGATATCATTAGGTACACCATAATTCTATATTATTTAGTTATTGTTCATTGGAGCGGAGCGAACGAAGTGGGCGAAGCTCCCATGGATCAGCTTCAATGGCGAAATGTCTGTTACGCCATAACTTCCCGAGTTCATAACCGATTTTAATATTTTTTGTGCGGAATCGAATCAACAGATTGTGACGGAGCCCGAATTTTGAAATTCGAAAAAATTCCCATCGAAAAAATCTTTTTTTTCTTTTTTTAGGTATTATGCTCCGCTCCAATATATGGTGCTAGCGTAGCTTTATGCCTAGCGACTGCATCGCCTAGTAATCGCTAACACACATCTAAGATCTTATTGCGAGTTAGCGCATTCGATACTCGTTCGATAAGAGCGCGTTACAGATTTTTATGAAGATTAGTAGTTCCTTATGGTTACCGCTAGGGGCGCTCATACAAAAATCCATCGTAATATTTTACACAGACTATACATATATGTATAGATATAGTATGCATAACTGATATAATATACTGATTAAAATGGTCTTAAATATGGAATACTTCTTTGGGATTATTTTAAGAACAACAATATGTACCTATTGTTGTTTTATTTTTTTGTTGTTTACTTTTGTTTAATTGTTTTGACGTGACAACGTCTTATAAATTGGTTTGCCGGGTGACACTTCAAGAAACTGCGTTACGCTCCGCTCACTATAATATACTGATACAACACACAACAAGTAATTAATATACTGATGATTTGATCATGATGACTGGTGATGATTCTATGATGGATGATAAAATAATAATGACTCCTCACCTCAATGGCCTCAAGCAGCGACACGTGTGGCAGAGTCTCGAAAGGATAACATTTCTCTTCTTCCACTTGTCGTAGTATGGTATCTGTCTGATTGCTCGGTAATAAGTCTCCGAGTTCTGAGGGATGTATCCGGGATCACGGCGATTTGCTGTCACCCAACTGAGCCACATTATAGCGTTCCAATACAAGAAGCAATAGTGGGACAGTCGCAAAGTATTCCATGTTAAAGGTATGCACTGAAATATTAAAATACTTGTATTTAGTTACTTATTTTAAAATAATATCAATTATAATTGACAACAATGCAGTGTTAAGTTAGCACTTAAAGGAGCCGATATTTTTTGCCTTTGCATCTGTAATGTAAATGTAAACAATGGGTGCGTTTAGCCGACAGAAAGACTGGACAGAAATCGAAAATGCTGAAAAAATTTTCGGCTGAAATCATGCTGAGTTCAGACAAGAGTATAGCATTTCTCAGCCGCCTCAGCCTATGCTACTCAGCAATCACCATTTTTCTTTTAGTACTGTCATGATGTTGTGTCGGCTAAACGCACTTTGACTTTGTATGTGTTTTTAAAAAGCAAAGAAAAAAATAATGTCAATTTTGTGTAGCCATCATGCGACCTATCTAAAATATTTTTCATAATGCGATCTGCAATAGGGGCCGTCCATAAATTACATCATCGATATTTTCAGATTCTAGACCCCCCCCCCCTACAATCATCCTATCGTCATTTCTTAATGACCCCCCCCTTCTCCCAAAATTGACGTCATTACCAGTTTGACAAAATTAAAACATTGCAGATTTGAGGAAAAATAGGGTATTATATGATTAAAACACTTGGTTATAGAATCACCTTTTATTATTTTTACTTTGGCAATAATCATTGATATAATATAATATAAAAGTAAAAAATAGGGAATAATAATATTATATATTATTATTCCCTATTTTTTACTTTTCTTTGGATAACTCCTACGGAGTTTTCACCCATTCTTTTAAATTCTGGATCACGTGTAATATCTCCGTATCCTCCCGATACTCGTTTTGGCTCGATTCATCCACGTCTTCAACCCACTCAACGTCGAGTGCCTGTCCCGTTACGCCGTCATGCAACTGTTGAAGGACTTCTATTCCTCGCCGTCCCAAGATTCGAGCACTACGACGAGGGGCCGCAGGACCTCCAGTTTCCTGTTCCATTAAACACTGAAACAAAAAAAAGACTATAAGCACTTTATCGCTAAAAATACTTTTTTGTACCTATGTAAAACAATACCTGATCCGGGGAACCGTGTACATAATCTTTCATATTCTTTTTGTGCTCCTTCATGGAGGTTTTTGAAGCAAAGTAAGTACCACATTTCGAACAGCATCTTTCTATTAGCTCGCCTTGTAACGTAGGACAGTAGAAGTCATATGGAAGTTTCTTAAAATGTCCAAGAGGTACTTCCACTTTCAGTGCTAACTGAAGGTAAAGAGGACAGAAGCTGGCGTCCTCTTTTAAAGGAGGCGCTGCTTCCAGATTTGATGTAAGCAGCAGGGGTGGCGGCATAAATCCATCAGGGAGGATCTTGCGTAATTTGCTACGTGACATTGTGCAGCAAGCCAGATCTGAGCATTTGGAAATCTGTAACATATATTGAGACTCCATAACGTGCTTGGTGTACCATTCAAGTCCAGGATGGGTGCCAATCTCCGGATCTGGTTTATCTGGACAGATATACTCTGCCACTACGCTTTCCCCGTCTATGACCATCTCGTTCCAAACGTTAGCAAGCGTTTCCCCAGCACATTTAAAATTCTTTTTCTCTAAATCGACGTCTGTAGTGCGCCGCTGGGTATCGAGATGACTGCCAAATTTATCGTGTGGAATTATTAATCCTGCAAGCTGGTGACTGAGTGGTGCCATTCTCCTTTCAACACGGTTAAACGCACTGCGTCCAGGTGCATTGCATGCTATTGCAATATAGTCCAAATTGTGGTCCAAAAAATGTCTCACAGCGTAGGCAATGACTTTTTGGTAACGGGGATTTTCGTCAGGACCTCCGTCAACAGTGAAAATCAGCACTGGGTTCACCACACCCGAGGGTGTTTTCAAAATACTCTTAAAGTTGTCAAGTGTCAATAATCTCTCGAAGTCTTGGGCGTGTGTTGCTGCAGTTGAAGACGAGTGTTTTCCACTCCTAATTGCTATGTATGTTGGGCCGCTATAGGACACTCCGTCAGGCTGGCCAATCGGCTTTGTTTCATTAACCCGGCATCCGGCATAGACACTTGGGATCAACTTGTGTCCGGGTCCGACAACGAAGGTATGGTCTGGTAGGCGGACTAAGTAGTCCATATGCATCATGAAAGGTGCTTGCTTGTTAGCAGCAGTTAGGCCGATTGGTACCCTTGCTTTGTCGTCCTGAGATATAAAAGCTGAATCATCTCCAAGCAGATATGCAAGACATTCCAGTCTTCGGTTGGAAGCGACGCAGAACGCAGTGTCTGGGTGAGACTTATGATAATCTTCTTGAGCTCGAATCAAACGCACTGGAGCTGTTTTAACATGTCTTTTGCCCTCCAATGATCTGGATTTGCGGGGTATGAGTCTTATATATGTAGCTGAGCGGGAAATCTCAAAACCTACATCAGTTAGTTTTTTGTGTAGGTCATCCAACGTGCGACAAGAACGAATAATCTCGCTTCTACGTTTCTCATCCACTGAACTTCCATACATGGCGATTTCAGTAATAGTTTTTATTAAATTGTCTTCATTTTCCAGCCGTGGGCGACCGGGATGCTCGTGTAAAGTTATTATCGATTCTGCTCCAGGATTTGTAGCTACCAAAGCTTGAAAAGCTTCTTTTTTCTTTTTCCTTTATTTTGTTGATGCTTTTTGGTTACTTTTTAGTTTCTCTTTAATTAATAGTTTCCTTTTTTATTGATTTCTTCGCCTCCTGAAGCTCAGCATATCCACTTTCAGTCAGTAGTCCCCGATTTTCGGACTGTTCCAATTTGCCAATTGTTACTTGCAATGCAGCTATGCGAATCTTGCTTGCATCTACTGCGTGGGCCTTGTAGGTACGCGATTTCTTCGTAGTGCTGCTCTCATCCTCATCAGATGATAGAGTTTGATGAACCCTTTTCTGTTGGCGAGCCCCTTTAATGTCGTCATCCGAAATGTTGACCGCATACCCTTGCTGAGGGCTACCACAATCAGCACTGATTGTGAGTGGAAGAATAGCTTCTTTGGATCCACCCTGAAATAAAAATCATTCTAGGATCAAATACTGAACAGTATAACAGTTCCCAAGATCTTGGGCAAAGCAACTGGATAGTTAAGTCTATTTGAAAGAATTCAAAATTATTTACAGGTTGGGCTATAGCGTTATCTTCCAGCACAGTTGAAGATCCGAGCGAGGAGGTAGTTGGGAGCAGTGAGGACGAAGGAATCGATGCTGGGGACTCGCCAGAGAACGGCGCTATTGAAGTGCTTGCTTTTGCTTTATCCTGAAAAACCCAAAATTAATCAAGGTCATGTTAAATAGGTCAGTCTATAATTCTCAGAATATACTTAGGCCAGTTTTCAAAATTCTGTTGGTCTGTGGTGTAAGATTGAACGGTTCCGAACAATTATTATCTGGAACAGTTTCATCATAAAATCATAATTTATAACACATATAATGTACGTTCAATCGCTTAGTTTGAAAGAAAATATTGGGTTGAGAGGCTCTTATTTCTTCTGAACAGTCTAATACGCAAAAATAAAATATTTAAATAGGTTTAAGTATTTAATGACAAATTTCTTTTTGACTAGCTTTCCGTGGTACTATTATACTATGTTTAAAATTAATACTAATATTATTCTATTATACTATGTTTATCGGGGATAATGTCGGCTTGTAAAGGTAAAAGAATTTTTTAAATTGGTCCAGTAGTTTCAAAGTATATTTAGTACAAACAATCAAATCTTTTTTTACCTTTACCTTTATAATATGAGTAATTTTTGACTTACTTTCTGTCGTGAAAAAAAAGACGTAATGCTTTTGTTTTCCCTGATGGCCGGTAAATCTTTTAGTAGGTCCGAAATTTTCCTTTCTGCTGCATTAGCAAGTTCCGTCCGCTGTTTCTTTGGGTCAAATTCACTCTTCAGTTTACGCCATATTTCATCGCAAAGCTTTTGTGCGGCTTGAGGGGTTTTATCAAAATAACGTCTCTTCACAGCAGAAAACAATCGCTGGTGCACTTTTTGTAAGTCAATAACCATCGCGGATCGACTATAGTAATAAATAGCAGTGAAAATAGTCGCCGCCAATCTTCGTTTAATAAACACAGTGTCGCATACGAACTATTTTCATAGGTACGATGTTATTTATAGTTTTAAAAAATAATGTAGACATGCCTTGACCTTGTAATAAATAAATAAATAAATAATGAGTTCAATAATTAATACCATTAAATACTTGCAAAATATCACAAGAACACTATCTTTCCTTAGTATGAGACATGTATTTAAGTATAAGTAATGTATTATTATGTAATGTTGTAGTTATTATTTAAGTATTGTGTTGATTATCAATACATATAGGTAGTCTGTTTTTTTTTTGCATTAGAAAGAACAAAATTTTGGTTCTTTATTGTACACACATAATGTAACAAGCAAAACGTAACAGCGTGAAAAGTTTACACTAAAAATACCTTAAGAAGCAGAAGTTGCAAACTTGTGGAACGAAACGTTGGTCAGTTTGACACGACAAAATTAAAAAGTACATGCCGATGTTGTAATACGTACCATATTAGGTGATTTTTAAAATGGTCGCTTAACATGGCAGCCATTTGCAACAATAGCGGCAAATGTCAACGTCTGCATTTATCTGTTTTGACTATTATCTTTAGTTTTTTGTTAAGTTTCTATTGTTTTTGTTGAAGTTTTTTGTTAAGTTTTTGTTGTTATTTGTTATTTTATCTGTTCAACAATGGACGAGCCTGAAGCCGGTCAAATTGGACTCGAGCACAAGGTTAGCCACCACTGCTTCTTTGTTTACATAATTTCTAATGCTAAAAAAAATGGACTATAGTATAAAACAAAGTCGCTTTCGCTGTCTGTCCCTATGTATGCTTAGATCTTCAAAACTACGCAACGGATTTTGATGCGGTTTTTTTTAATAGATAGAGTGATTCTTAAGGAAGGTTTATATGTATAATACATGTAAGTACCACGGGCAAAGCCGGGGCGGGCAGCTAGTATTATATGTAATATTATTGTTAGAGTATTTTATCTGTTTTTCGATTATAATTTTATTAATATACCGATAATTTCGAAACACCCCCCCCCCCCTAATTTAGAATGACGTAATATATGGACGGCCCCTAATACTCTATTTTTCACAGAAGTCGTCTTTTAATAACTGAATAATTTGTGGTTAGTAACTGAACTTACCCTAATTATGTACATGGGGTAACCCCACAACAGGACGGAGATCAAGAAAAACAACAACGGCCCCTTCGAGTCGCCTGCACCTCCAAACAATAACGCCCACAGTTCAGAAAGAGGCGGCATCCAATGCGACTTCCTTTTCATTTCTTTTTGCAGAAGTTTTACCACCTCTGCATGGCGGTGGCTTTGAGCCAGCATCAACGGCGTCTTACCGTTCTTGTCACGAGGCTCCAATTCAGCTTTTACCTTAAAAATGTAGACGTTTGACATGAATTTTAGGGAAAACAAATAATTAATTACTCTACTCTACTAGAATATAACTATAAATGTAACTTTAAAAGAAATACGAAATACGAATAATAAATATAAAAGAAATACGAAAAACAATTATTATTTCATAATCTATTAACATTACAAATTACAAAAATGAACAAAATGTTTGTTGTTTTCAGTGTAAACAAAAAGTTTAATATTTTTTTTAATAATCGTTAATTATATTTTTAATTTATATTTTTATGATTTTTAATACCCGAATATAGGGAAACTGCATTTTTTTTTGTTGCAACTAAATGTCGTATCGATGCCGGATTTTCACTATAGTGCTTAGAATACTATAAACTAACGATTTTAACAATAAAAAGAGCATGAGACAAAATCGGGGTTTGTAAAACACTGTGCGTAGGTACATCAGAATTCTCCACTGACGGTTTATATGAAATAGTTTGGGCTGAACAACACATTATTTTATACAAAACGTATGTATACTAGAACTTTTTCGCCCTTACGAAACAATGACAGATGAACTTGTGGATAGAACCCTTAAGGGAGTTATTAGTAATTTTACCTTCTCACATAATAGCCTGACGCATGTAAGATTGCCTGACAAACAAGCCAGATGCAGTGGGGTTGAGCCGAAATTATCAGTGCAATGTAAAGGGACTCCCGAATAGATCAGAAGACGGACTAGATCTGCGTGGCCTTTGTACGCAGCCCAGTGAAGTGCTGTATCTCCATTAATGTCGGAGAGACGAGTCGCGGCCCCCATGCCCAGTAAGTATGCTGCAGTCGCAGTTTTCCCATACATGCATGCTGTCATCAAGGGGGTTAATCCTAAAAAAAAACATTTTTTAAATGGACCTTACCATGAGTTAATTAAAATTAGAATAAATTGTTGCATATCAACTGTTCCTTATTAAATTTGTGATACCTTTGAAATCGGCTGCGTTGACGGCTACACCTGATTGCAACAATACTTGGACAACTGAAGCGTGGCCCTTTCTACATGCCCAGTGGATTGGACGTGGTCCCTGAACATGACGAAAGTTCAAAAGGTTTATTTAAAAGGCAAGTGCCAAGTAAACGACAGACCTTTTGTGCAATCCAGTCTGCGACAAGAACGATCATTATTACTGAGCACATAAACTTGAGCTTGAAACCCTTGAATCACGCAGAAAATCTTATTTTCGTAAACGTAATGAGTTTCTGTAATTGGCTGACAAACTGAATTACATTTTTATATAATTTATAAGTATACGAAAGCTGTAGAAACTTTGTTTATTAAGAAATAAACAAATAAATCAGAAGGGTCTCTACCTATGGTGCAGAGTGCCACGTGTGGGCATATCCTAGGGGCACCGAGCACTTTCAATCACTTCTATGTCAATAAATGAAAATCGGTTAAAATTTGTAAAAAAAAATGAACTCTACGTATGAAATGACCGATCCAGCTGATCGATGAGTGAGAATGGGAATTCGTTTTGTTTACAGTTTCCATTTTTTGGCATTGATATATCTAACATCTATATAGAGATGTCAACATCGGTAGGTTTTGGCTTGTTAGGGTTGTTTACCCTGTATAATTCTAAATACAGGCACCAAAAATGGAAAATTGCTTTAATTGATTTTCAATTCAATCTTCATACAATAGAGTTTATTATCCACTGAGGAGTTTTTAAAGTTTGCGGTAATGTGTTGTTTTTTGTACCCATTCCATTTTTACCACGCGCTTACTAGAGGGCGCTAGGGTAATAATTGCACACGAGCTCTACATGAGCTAGAGATGCTTCTGTCTTTAATGATAAATTTATGTCACTGTATCGATTGCATAATCGGTCATCTGCGTAAACTTTAACATTTTAATTACATTTTATTTTGACTGGTAAGCAATAAATCCCTACCAGACGCATACACGCCATTTTGTAAAGTAGGAACATTAAGATACTTTGCGCGTTCTCTTGCTGCAAAAAGTAATTACACTTAGTCAAGAGTACTTGATGACTACTTTCAAATCCTGTTCACCATTATTATTCATGTTTTTACTTTGACTTCTTAACTTGCAATGAATTAAGTTTATTAATATGCTTTTTATTCGTCTCTTGTGAGCGCAGATCCGTTCTGTGCTAGTAAGTAGGTGTAATACAGAAGTCACCAAAATGTTTTGATATAACTGAATATACCCTTGTTCAGTTTGTATTGTATTTCCTACATACCTACCTACCACTAAAAATATAGGATTTTTCTATCACGACCAGCTTTTGGATTTTGGACTTCGTAATCAATTGATTGCACCTTCGGCGATGGCGTAACGAGAGGGAAATTTGTTTACCCATGTACGTACTGTTTGTTAAACTTAAGTAAAAAATTGACCATGAACTTGGCATCGGCAAAAAGTGTTACTTGATTGCGATTCTGTATAGATGTTACATAAAAATCCATAAATCTTAGATTTCGTCCAAAAAAGCACGATTTTAGAGATTTACGTAAACTACTTTTTAACTACTAGAATAATTTTGTTTTTTTATCTTGTGGATTATGCATGTTGACGACGTATTCTATTGTAAATGTCGTTACTTCTGTTAAAGCTAACGAGTTTTTTGCGCCCATTTTTTTTGTCAGTTAAAAGACGTGGTGGTAGGTAAAAATGTTGGACGATTCAAAACAACTTATTTTAAGTGCATTTGAATAAAGTTATTGTCATTTTCTACTGTAGTACATTTCTGATTCAGGTTGCAGATTAACGAGCAATGTAATACTTATGAAATATTGCTGACTTTTGTGGTTTAAACTAGATACCTGTGTTCCAAGACACGAAAGGTCGATCGGAGCGCCTCTCTCCACCAAGTACCGCATAACCGCGACGCTGCCGTCCAGGGCGGCCCAGTGAGCGGGCGTATAACCATGCTGGTCACGAGCACTCAATACTTCCACACCTAACTTTTCCACCAAGCGCTCTATCTCCGATACCTCACTGTAAAATTATAGGTAGGATCCAATGAAACATAAGCACTGCTGGGTGGGTATTTTATTATGTACACGCTTTAATAATACAATTAACAGTCCATTGAACTATACAAAAAGGTAAATTTCTCTCTTTAAAATCCTACTTTTAGAGTTGACTATCAATTGAATATACTTAGTACTTAAATTTCCATACGAGAATACCTATGATTGGGCAAATACCTACGCTCTTATAAAAGTTTAATTTGCGGTAAAGAAACAAGACAATATTGTTTACTTTTTGCAGATTTTTTATTGAAATGTTAAGAGGATGAGTCCATACGTCGAGACGTATGACACTTTTGCGATTAGAAGTCATAATTTAGAAACAGGTCTTCAAACATAATTTTTCAAACTAGTTTTATGTGTAGCTAGCACTATTAATTTAGTAATAGATATATGCCTTTAAAATTTACCTTAAAGAGGAGTAAGAACTCTTGCCTGAAACCCAATGCACTGATTACTCCACTCAGACGCAATGTCCTGACAGTCTTTCGAATAAAAGAGCGATTAATATCAAATAAATCCAACGTTATTGGTTTGAGAATCATTAGGTACCTATTCACGACATACCTTTGTTGGTCTTCGATTAAAACATTATATAAACAGATTTACAGTACCGGTTTTTGCTTACCCTGATCGCACCGCTTCGAAAATGAGCTGGTGCAAATCCGAATGGTGGTAAAGACTGGTGATGGTTCGAGGTGGGGCAGCCGGTGCGTCCGGTGACATGGGGGAGCACGGCGGCAGCGGCTCCTCCGCTGCCATCGAGCAGGGGGGCGGCTGCGGCAGCGCCCACACGCCGCGCGCCGCCCCCGGACTCGGATACACCTACCATTACGAACGGTACCTAATTAACAGTAGAAACTAAAACTTTTTCACACAAAGGCACTCTTCGCGATAGTCACACAATGCCACTGTGACTGATCACTCCATAGTATAATGTTATTTGGCCGCGCATAGCTGCTTCTAACTCTATGGGTTTCTAGCTATTCTAATCACTTTTATTTTTATTATGTAAACTCATAAAAATCAAAGAACCTAGCTACTTTATTTATTGCTCACAACAGAGCATTATTAACAGTATTAAAGGATTGGGTAAATTAATGGAAATGACAAGCTTCCGATAAATAAATATAAATGCAAGAAGAAACCATAGATGTTAATAATATAAGGAAGAATATATGTAACTTAAACTATAAGCTTTTTTGATGTTCACTGGTTATGAGTTCCACAGCCGGACAGTTTATACGGACAAACAGCACATCAACCTACAACAAACTGTCCAATTTTCTCTGTTGATAATAAACTTTATATCTTGGAACTTTAGGTGAAAATCGAAAAGAGAAGTTTTAGTTTTATACAAGTCGATTCAGTGTTGTTGTACAAATAAAAACGAATTAGAGACAAGATCCCACATACAGTACAATTTTCGATATTAACTGAACATACAGCCCTATGTTATGTGTTTATAAATTGTTAACGTAACCTATATAGTTATAAAATTTTTGTTTTAGGAGCCAAGCATTCATAAATTAAAATATGACAAAAGGATCTGCAGTTAGATCCCCAAGAATTAAACTCTGATTTGCGACATGGCGTACTAATTGTCATTATTGAAAATAATTTTGCCAATACAATTTCATTTTGATTAGACAAGCCGCTTTTGGACGCGCAAATAGGGAATTAAATTAATATGTTACCATAATTTACTTAAGGGTTTATTAAGTGACGGAAGTATAAGAATTAATTAAGTTACGGCAGTCAGTTGTTTTACCGGAACAAATAAAAACTTTGTCATTATAAGTGATTAAATTTCCTGTCCCTTTACCTTACTACTCACGGCGAGGCCTACGCCTCCCGCCACAGATCCCTCACCCTCCACGGCCACTTCAGCGGCACACGGTTTCACTATGAAAGTAAATTCTGTTTAATTAATAAAAATAAAACTAGTAACAGAATTGGTTGCGTGTTAAACGGCTACTAAACATATCGATTTACGAAAGTGAAAAGGGCATGCGCAGTGGGATTTGAACGTGGCTTTGCAGTCATTTTGCGGATAGATGTTTCTGTGTTAGATACTTATTCTATGATATGAGTAAAAAGTTGCACAAATGCACTTAGTAAATACAGAGACCATAGTATATAATTTGGGCACTGAGGGCCTGGTACCCTATCTTTTGTAATTATAGAAAAAACTATACAATTATATACTATCTTTAACTTTTGAAGACTAAACTGTTAACGAAGATCGTGAGCAGTTTTAGCAAAAGTGATAAGATAAGATAAGCGTTTATTTCCAAGAATATGGTAGTAAATATAGGTGACAAACATTTACAAGCCTATTCTTCTTTTGTTCGGCGTGGAAATTATTAAAATATAAAAAAGTTAACAAAAATAAATAATCTAAACATTAGTTAATATCACAACCATATTAACTGTAAATATATCATTTATTAATAATATTAAAAACATATCATAGTGTCTCTATTTATATAAAAGTCATTAATATTTATATTTAGTCCGGTCAAAGAAGACATGTCAAAGTGCAAAAAATCGCATAGAACTGAAAATTGGTACTTATGTTCGGAACACTGTTATAAACAAAATGTAAAAAGTCCCCATCGATCCTTCACTTGCAAAAATAAAACAAAACAAGGTCAAAGTTCACATACACTCGGCGTCAAAAAAATCGCACCTCTAAGAAAATCACGTTCAAATGGCATTAACTCTGGATATGCACATGCAGTCGTATTAATTATAATTTTATTTAAAAGGTTACTTAATTAACTTAATAAAAAAACATTATTTTTCATTATCAAATAAAACCTAAAGCAACAAATAAAGGGTCACAAAAATTCTAAGGAAATTTTGCTGCTCGGGAGAGTCGCGAGTTGCGCTAACTTTGTGGGTATAAAGAGGTCAACACGGGTTCAATGTGGGTCATTCGCTATTAAACCGTTGAAGGGGACACACGCACTGATTTTACTGAAGAAAGAACATCTGGAAAATGGACACTACAGCTGATGAGGCCGCTCAAGTGGTTGCACTACTGCAAGCAGGGGTGCGGCAGTGTGATGTCGCCCGGCAACTGAATCTGAGCCGTTTTTCGGTTCGTAGAGTCTACCAGCGCTTTTTAGAGACCGGTGGCTATATCCGGCGACATGGGTCCGGTAGACGTCGCTGCACTTCGGAAAGAGACGACCGGTTCGTTGTGTCGTACTCTTTGAGAAATCGCTTCTCAAACGCTGTTCAGCTGCAACAGGAGCTCCAGGCAGTTCGCAGACGCACCGTGAGTGTATCCACGGTTAGAAGAAGACTGAAGGAGAAGAACATAGCAGCCCGCAGAGCTGCTACAGGTCCAAAATTGACTGCAGCGCACCGACGAGCCCGCTTGCAGTTTGCTCGCGACCACGTCGATTGGACCATTGAGCAGTGGGGAGCTGTTCTCTTCTCAGACGAGACACGAGTGTGTCTTTTCTGCAACGACCGACGAAGAAGAGTATACCGGAGGCAGGGTGAACGTTTCGCTCAAGCCTGCATCCAGGAGACGGTGGAATATGGAGGCGGATCCTGCATGTTCTGGGGCGGTATGTCGGCTGCCGGCAAAACCGACCTGGTCTGCGTCTCCCGGACCGGAGGTGCTCGCGGACAAGGGTCGCTGACTGCGCGCCGCTATATCACAGAGATCCTGGATGTGCATGTGGTCCCTTTTGCCGAATCTTTTGGCGAGGGGTTCACATTAATGCACGACAACGCTCGCGCACACACTGCAGCCATCGTGAACGACTTCCTGCGGAGGTCCCAAATTCCTGTGATGCAGTGGCCAGCGAGAAGTCCTGATCTGAATCCGATAGAGCACCTCTGGGACCATCTTAAACGTAAGGTTCGATCTCGGGATCCGGCTCCTTCGACTCTAGAGGAACTCCAAACCGCGGTGATTGAAGAATGGGGTCTTATCCCTCAAGAAGAGCTCCTGAAGTTGGTGAGGTCTATGAGGGACCGTATGGAAGCCGTCATCAGGGCAAGGGGGGGTAACACTAGATTTTGAGTTAATTTTAAGACACTTTTTGTACATTTTTTTTGTAAATTATCGATTATTAATTAGGACTTAATTAAGATTTTTTATTATTTTTCAAATTTTTATGCTTTTTGTATAATTTTAATTAAAAAAAAGATTGCACTTAATTGTTGTTTGATGCTCCTTTTTGTTACCTTTCTAATGATACCTAACACTATCCTCTATATAAGGTTTAGGAATTTTTGAATAAGATTTTTATAAGGTGCGATTTTTTTGACGCCGAGTTTATATGGGTTTTACATTTTTAAGCCAAACGGTATTATAAAAATAAGTCTGTCAAAAATTGTAGATCGTGCAATTATCTATAAAAATATTCATAATAAAATCCAATATTTTTTTACGGCTTTAATAGGACGTAGTTAAGTAGTAAGGACTCAACCCACACATTGGCCAAAATTGAGTTAAATATGCCATCGTACTTGCTGAGGGTCGAATCTACAATATAGTGAAAACCCTATTTTTAAAATGTACATGAAAACTAGTTTTCTTTACTACCCTGTCTTAACCCACAGTATGAAGAGCACACAAAATGTATGTATTCAGTCCGCTTGAATTGTTTCTGAGTAATGTATTTCTAGCCCATCTAGCTTCAAGTGGGATCCCACCTGAGGGCTCGGAGACGTAGTTGCTTTTTACACAGGTATTTTATATTTTATAGAAATATTGCATTGTGAATGCAAAAAATTAAATAAAAATAAACACGATTACTTTAAATATTTAGAGTCTAGCCATTCCTTTTATGTTAAACGACACTGATTTTAGCCAGATTGAATACGAGCTTCAGCATCACGAGCGAATTAATACTGCAAAAGAATATGTAAATTTAATGAAAATCGCTAAAAAGAAAAAACCCGCTTCAAGATACTAGAATGAAATCACAAGATTTCTTAAGTTAAAAAAAAATAGAAAAAATGATAGTAACCCATAATATCTATAAATAAAGATAAAATAAACTGGCTGAATACTAAACAGATTTTATTAAAAAAAGAAAAACCATACCTAATTACTATGACGTCAGTGAGTGGAGATATTCAAAAGTTGGATTTGTCAAAAGAAACAAAGGTGCGTAAGTTACATTTTCAGAAGATTTTGACTTTCTTTGGCCTCAGGGAAAACCCATTCCTCAAGCAAAGCTTAAAGATCTCAGGTCTATGTTTGGGTTAATGCCTGAAGATTGTCATGACTTCTGCAAAAACCTTGAAAGAAACAGCAATATCAATGAAGATATTTATGGATACGGGCCAACCCTCGACTTTGACTCAGGGCTGTAGCTAGAGTCTAATTTGAGGTAGGGCAGCATTGGTTACAGGTAGGGCGGAAGTAGTAAATTTATCATAATTGATCTGCCCTCGAAGCACGGGCTCCTAAATCAAACACTATGTATATCACTGACCTCTAGGTCAAGCATTGGAGCGGCTTTCCAAAGGTTGCGGGTTCGATTCCCGCCTGAGAATTCACTTGTGAACCAAGTCGATTTTTTCTACACTACTGAAAAAAGGATAAAAGGATCAAAAAAAAATTCCAAATTTTTGGGCAATTTTCAACAGTCCCTAACTTCGAGAGAAATGGTCGTACAGAAAAAAAGTAAATTGTAGCTCCAAGTGTCTAAATTTTTAGTCTACGGACGTAAAAAAAATTGTTTTGCTTACCCACTATAAGGATCGGGCACTTTGTTTATTTAGCTTTAATTTATTTTTTATAAACCTTGATACGTCCACTTCTCGACGAGATATCGGTCTTCAAATGGAACAGGATCCTTTTGTCTTTGATTATTATCGATATCTCAGCAACGAATGATCGCACAGAAAGTTAATGGTGGGTTTCATGAACTTGAAAGAATTCTCTTTACAGACTAGCCATTGCTTTTCCGAAAAAGAATTGTTTAATTTTTGTCAAATGAATTTGAAAATGCAACAAAATAAGGGCTGTTGGTGGTTTTTTGGAAAATCAAGCGCTGGATCGAAAATATTGAGGAAACCGCTAATGTTAAGTGTGCCTTTTACAGTTCAATATCTCCACAAAAACCCTACAAAGAACTAAATTAATCCAGCCAGCCACTTAACTGTTTCACTTGCTCGAATTTTTGAAAAAATTAAAGTATCACGTTTTTTGCTCTGAAAAGCTTATTTATTTATGGCGGACTTAATGCCATTAGGCATTCTTTACCAGTCAACCGGAGAGTTAGAAACTGATAGCTTATAATTTATAAAAATAAAAAAATATGTTTTTCCGAGCTTTTTCCACGTTTTTGTTTCAGAAAGTTAAGGAAATTCAAGAAACTATCGCCCAATCATTTTTAACGCGTTTCCACCGCTGCATTCCTTGATTCTACTAATTTCCTTTTAATTACATTAAAAAAAAAGTTGATACCCCCAATCGAATTTCAATCTTTTTCATACGATTTTCCTAGCAAATCCATAAAAAATAATCCTTAACAGTTTGTTCCAAATTAATCCCTTTACGCTTGAAGATTTTTTTTTTTGGTTAAAATTGAAAATTTCTTACTTTTTCTATTTTCAATCATGGTTAGACAACATTTAGCGGAGGTAAAAGTTGCTCGGTTCGTAACTCTTATTGACGAAGGTTACAGTTGCCGTCCGGATGGGTGTAAGTCAATCCGTCGTATCTCTAGCTTATGCCAGATACCAAGAGACGAACCAATACAATCGTAATCCGGACAAGGTCGCCATCGAGTCGCTAATGCCCGCGATGATCGGGCAATAATTAGAGAAGTTCGACGACAACCTTTCGTCAATAAAATTTAAGCACTTTCTGGAACAAAAATCTGGAAAAAGCTCGGAAAAACATTTTCTTTTCTCATATTTAAAAATTATGAGCTTTTCATATCAAAAACGTGATCCTTTAGTTTTTTAATAAATTCGATCAAGTGAAACAAAAAAACGGCTGGCTGGATTAATTTGGTTCTTTGTAGGGTTATTGTGGACATATTGAACTGTAAAAGGAACACTTAACATTAGTGATTTCCTCAATATTTTCGATCCAGCGCTTGATTTTCCAAAAAATCATCAACAGTCCTTATTTTGTTTCATTTTCAAATTCATGTGACAAAAATAAAACAATTTTTTTTCGGAAAAGCAATGGCTAGTCGTTAAAGAGAATTCATTCAAGTTTTTAAAACCTACCTTTAAATTTCTGTGCGATCATTGGTTGCTCAGATATCGATAATCAAAGACAATAGGATCCTTTTCCATTTTAAGACCGATATCTCGGCGAGAAGTGGACGTATCAAGGTGTATAAAAAATAAATAAAAGCTAATTATCCGATCCTTATAGTGGTTACGCAAAAAAAAAATTTCACGCCCGTAGACAAAAAAAAAAATTTATTTTTTTTTGCTGATTTTTCTAAGATTTCTCAAAAACCGCGGAAGGTACAACATTTTAAAGTTCTAATTCAAAAACTAGACACTTGGAGCTACAATTTACTGTTTTATTTCCTGTACGTCCATTTCTCTCAAAGTTAAGGCCTGTTGAAAATTGCCCAAAATTTTGGATTTTTTTTTTGATCCCTTAATTTTTTCCAGAAGTGAAGTATTTTTCTATTATGATAATTCATCTTATAAGATCGCATTGAAAAATGCATAAAATATATAAAAATTATAAAGCAATTGCATTATACTAATTTATCTTAGTTTTTGGTATTTTTAAGGTAGGGCATTGTGATTTCAAGGTAGGGCAATGCCCCACAATGCCCCCCCCCCCTAGCTACGGCCTTGCTTTGACTTGGAGAGGGATGAGTGAAGTTGAAATTTTGGTGCTGTTATTTCCATTTTTGGTATTTTAAGAATGGTGTATCGTGGTATATGGTGTATTTTATCGTCTTTTAATCAGCTTTATGATTAAAGACATTAAATATTTATCATTTTACTCATTTTACTTATTTTGTTTTATCTAATACTTAACTATTTTTTCAGCCGAATGATACTTAAGAGCAGTGCCGGATTAAGATCGCCTGGGGCCTCTAGGCACTTTATGTTTGGGGGCCCCCTTATACAATGTGTCCCGTCACCAGTGTCGGAGCCTTTAATGGGGTGAAATACATGTATAGCATTTTGTTATCGACAAATTGCCCCGCAAATTTTGTGGAATACTCATTTCTTGAGTGAATAAATACAAAATCAGAAAATAATTTTTAAATAAAAATTTAATATTTACATTTTTTTTATATTTTAACATTTTGGGGCCCCTTCTACACCGGGGCCCCTAGGCACGTGCCTAGTGTGCCTAGGGGGTAATGCTTAAGAGTCCTTTCTGGGGAAGTAAAAAAAAAACTTGTCTTCGCAAACTTACGTTTAATCGTAAGGACTCAACTCACATTTCACTTAATATCTCGAGGTCTATTACAACATATGTTACTATAATTGAAGGACAAATTAAAGAATACTGATATCCCTTAAATTAAGGCGCACGTAAAAAAATATATATTAATTTGTTTAGGAGAAATTATAGCTGAAACTTCTAACGCTCATAACTCAAAAGTGACTTTGTGTGCTATGAGTCCTTTCTGCTTAACTACGTTCATTATACGTCACTATAAATTATATTTTTCAATCATTCATTAAAATCTGTAATTTCTGTTCCCTGAACAAGTTTTTTCTATTTATTTAAACTATTATTTCTATACATTGTAACCCATTTATAGTTTCTATGAATATGACGGAACATTTTTAAGAGATTTTCATATTAAATAGCGGCCCGTCCCGGCTTCGCACGGGTGGACAAATTCTTTAAATTTTTTCTATTATTAAAAAAAAAAATCCGTTAGCGCCATCTACATATCACCATGCATTTTTTTGCAAGTGTGATATCGATGGGACTTTACATTTCATTTATAATGAATATTCGTAACAATTTTCAGCTCTATGCGACTTTTTTTAACCTACCCTTATTTTTTGGGCTAACTTGACCGAGCTATATGGGTTTGATTGAATTAAACTTGTTATCTTCGCTTGACATGCAAGAGCTTATTAAAACTCAAAGTGATTTCATCTTCGTATAATATATAAATTACAAAGAAAAAAGTAACTTTGATGCACGTCTTACTGTGATCGGACGGTAAGTAAGGAGTTAATAACATCCACCTTACGTTGTAATGTCCTACTAGCAGAGAATAGCAATGCTGAGTGTACAACAGTTTGCCAAAGTTGAATTATGATGGTCGTGGGCCGGAACACTTGTATATCGGTTGGCAGAATTTCATATTTTTGAGAAGCTTGGTATGTTGTTGATTACAGAGGAAATGTAATAAATATTATGATCAACATTTAATTAGTTCATTTAAATGGTTTAACTTCATTTAACTATTAATAACAAATCAGCTGTAATCGCACGTGCTCTAATTTTAAATTCTTGTTCATACCTGTTCAGCTTATTTGATATTTTTACTTACCCTAATGAAATAATACTGGTTAGTGCTTACATTTTATTTTCTGTAGCGTGGGACTCTGCATATTATACCAAGTAAAAATCAATTAAATTATTTATAACTAACTGACATACCTATATCTATGATAACAAAAAAAATTGGTTGTCTATAAAGTCGGTTTACGGATGACAATTTTACGTGATAACGTCATAAGAAAACTGATTAAAAATTGCATACTTTAATGAATTGAATTGATTTACTGTTACTTAATTATATTTTTTTTGTATAATACAGAGGAGTTAAATTTTTTCGGTAATATTACATTTATTTGCACTCGTTGATTCAAATACCTACATTAATTTTTAATCTTACATTAAAAGTTACGCACTTTCTTTTTTTCATTGAATACTAAATAATAGCAGTTGACTTTTTATACTATCGTTTATATGAGCCATAAGCATCTTTTAGACAAAAATGGAACATAAGATAACCTATTATTACTGCACTCGCCGACCGATGATACTTTTTTTTTAATAATCAAAGAACAAATATATGTGATTATATAGCTAATAAATTTCTTAAATTGCTAGAATTAATTACCTTTTTTGCCGCAATTGTTGTTGTAATAAACTATGGAAACCACATCAACTTTTCACTTCACTATATAAACAGTTGACATAACAGTTTACGTGTAGGTTGTGTGCTGCCGCTGTTTCTCTTCTACTCGGAAGCAGAGGCCAATGGAGTGGAAGAGAGATAGATGCGGCACAAGCCGAACGATAAGGTCGATCGTGCCTCTCTATCTCTTGTTCCCCGCTCGCGCTTGCACGCTTAGCTCAGGCGGAACGTGACAACGAGTCATGTTTTATCGTGCGTGCAACCGGCGTTCATTGGATTATAAGACAAAAACCTTTCAAAAAACCTTTCTTGCCCATGTAACCCTTCTAGCCAATAGTAATACAGGTATTATCGGTACACATTTTAAAGAAATACATTACTGTTCCCAGGTTATACCAGCCAATATTTGCTAAACTTTTTCACATACCAGCTCAAAGAGTTTAACTTGGCCGACTTTATTATCACGTCACAATCACACTACATGTGGGTGCGGTGGGTGCGGTAACGCGCCGCAAATGTCTTAGTCTCTTTGGAAAATAAACTGACGATCTTTACACCCACGAACAATCAGCTGAGGAAGATTTTTTAACATTTAAATTATCTTACACTTCGAATTCAATAAGTAGGTATAATATTAATTTAATATAAATAATACCACATTATATTTATTCATAATTAATTTGGCGCAATTTCATTATGATTTTTAACGAAGTTTTCCTATGATTTTATTTGTTTTTAAATTCTCCACAGTTGTATTATGTCTCGGTAAAGTGAGAATATTTTTCTTTATTCATATTCATAATAAAGGGGTAAGTCCGAATTTATATTTAAACCCGCTTCAACTGTCTCAAATATAGTCTTTAAAAAGAATACATCCGTGCTTTTCCATTCTTTAATATTGCTAAGAAATAATCTCTACATTCCTAAAAACGGATATATAACAGTCCATACACTTTTTGGCGTTTGAGCTATCCCATCTTACCCCTAAACTATAAATTTGAAGATTTCGTGGTTCTCAAAGTTTGCCCTTGGTTATGAGTAAGAATTACTAATTTTGGGTGAAGAACGGATAAATTCAACTGAACAGGTTAAAAGAAAAACGCAGTGATTGCTTGAAAATCGCTTGTGAAGTCAAATAAAAGATGAATAATTATGACGGTCTTACTGTGAGATTCATCTAAACATGACACTTAATATGTAGGATACAAAAAAATATCAAAAAGTGACATTCTGACGACACAGATTGTTCGGGTATATTGATTCAAACTACATGACCGCGTAGGAAGTGTTCTAGTTACCTTATTAGAAAGAATAAAAGTTTTATTGGAATGTGAGATTGGGGTTGACTCGCAATTAAGCTCTCTCCAATCAAATAAAGGTAGGAAATGTTTTTATTATAGAAGTGTACATTGTTAGGTATTTAAGTAGGTACCTAAAGATAAACCTGCTTTTTTCTTCTCTTGCTCTTGTGCACAGTTAAATGCAAATGATTATAAACAGCTAACATAATACTTATAACTAAAGTTATTACTTAACAAGCATTATTTTAGTTAGTAGGCAGTAAATTGCTCTAATGGGTAATTCGAGCCACACATAAAAATACAATACATATTTTGAAACGCTATAACAATTATTCTCAAATAAGAACAGTTTAACCAGCCATATCATAAGACTTTAAAGTAGATACATCAGTTCCACCAAAATATATGCTTGACCAGATAGCCAGTTAGGTAATTAGTGTGCGCTACTACCTATTCGAAATATTTATTAATAATTTAAAATACGTATAGTTCCAAACAAAAATTTTGCTCAAAAAAACAATTGTTATTTCGCATAGTGGTTTGACAACCACTGCCGTTTTTGAAATGGGCAAAGACCGGATTGTCCAAACTTCATTCGCGAGAGGGATGAACGGATCTCAGTCTAGAGAAACCCTACACCTATTTTGATTAATTCCATCCGGCTATTCGTACCTAAAACTTTGTATAAAGGAGAGATAATAACAAAATAAACAATAATTTCGATCGAAAATAGGCAAATGAAAATAAAAGGATGGACAGCCAAAAAGAGAAGCTATATAATTTTTTTTTTAAATTCATCTACCACACGTCCGATTTACCGTAGCGATTAGCATTTATAGGCAGTTAGCAGTTAGGATAAAACAACTTGCACATTGTGGCTGACATTAAAAAATATAGTTTCTTAGTACGATATTTAACTCATACGTTCTTTCCCCAGTGCCGATCTTACCCGACGCATAATGTATGTTCGGGGAAAACTATTATTGTTATGATTTTCAGCCAGTATAAAATGACTCGCTCAACTATAACGCTACCTCCCGGACTATAGCCAAGCACGCTACTCTATGGAAAATACGATATTTAAATATCTATCAGTTTTAGTTGAGCAATAAAAACAAAAGCAAGATTTACCAACTTTTGCATAATTTTGTAGTACATTACATAAACATATTAAGAAACAAACAAATAAATTCACAGATTTTTTTTATCTAGCATTAATTTATTAATAAATAAAATAAAATATTAGAAAATATCTCTCATTATTATTTCTTATCTGAAACTGATAAAATTATAGAACTGTGTAATTAACAGTCAGTAAAAAAAAAATTACTTGGAAATATACATATACTATTCATGTACTAATAAACCACAGTAGGTAAACTCATTCAACCATTTGGATTAAAAAAACTTGGGTTTATTTCATGATATTGCTTTTTCTTTCAGGATGTTCATAATACCATTACAAATAAGAGTTATGCACATTTATAATATAAATACTACTACTAATTAAAAAGAATTTTAAAAAAGATACTCAATGTTAGATAGATAATTAAAGACTTATTTATTCAATATAAATTTTAAATAGGGCACTTAGGTATATTTTACAGGGGCTGCTGATTGTAAATAAAAAACATTTTTACATAAAAATTAACAAACAGGTTTAAAACCACTATTGAACATAATTCATTGTTATCTCACAATTTATTATGTAAATAAATACACTTTTTTTTAAATTGTGAAAATGAACTTTAATTCAGCAAATTTTATACTAAATGTATAAATATGATATAATCTAGATTTCGTTTTCACTACCTAAATAGACATCATGTTATAAAAAAGTGTACAACTAAAACTAGTAGCTGATTAAACATTTCAATGTGGCTTATTAATAAGTAAGATCTTGTAAAAGCACTTTCTTTAAAACGGTTTATTATACTTAAATAATAGATAAAAATAATGAAAGCATTTTAGTTTACAACTGATGTTGAAAATCCAAACAACAATCATCTTCAATACAAATCTTAAACTTCTAGTAAACTTGAAACATTTAACGAGCAAACTGAATAAATTATTATTCATAATAAGAAACAAACTTAACAATGTCGATAGCTCAAAGTAATAAAATATTTTCAACAAATGTCCACAGACTTAGCTCTTTATGGTTACGTGTACATGGGCAGTAGTCAGGTCTATTTCGATGCAGCTTATATCAATGTCAATTAATGATAGAATTATTATTTTTGTCTATTAGTTACTGTATTGATATTGTTATGTCAAGTCTTTATTCACAGCATTATCTTTTTTGGGTTTTGAAACTAACAGACAAAGGCTGTCCATGAAGAACGTAACCATTAAGCGCTTGTATCGCCATAGCGGCTTGGTCATAATTTCTCATAGTAACAAAACCAAATCCCTTACTTTTATTTGTTTGATGATCTTTAATAATTTTAACAGACACAATAGCACCATAAGGACCAAATAACTGCCACAGAGTTAATTCTTCCACCTCTGGAGCAATGTTATAAATATATATAGACCATGTGCTTGGAGAGTTGTGATCACCCATAGCACCCATATGATTAATCCAATGATAAGGTTTCACTAAAGGACTTTTAGTGAAATTATTATTATTGTTTTTATGTTTATTTGGGTTACTCTTATTTGCATACTTAACAGTTAAAGGATGTAAAAATCCAGGCGGAGTAGTGCCATTGATATTTTGAATAGCTCTCTCTGCTTCATATTGGTGTTCATATAAAACAAATGCTATACCTGCAGCTATGCGAGAATTAACTATTTTACCAAATTGTGCAAAAAGTCCATGTAAATCCTGCAAGGTCAGTTCATTAGGCAGGTTACATACGTAGAGGTTCCAATCTGCTTCCGGTTTTGACGGGGGCTTTAACTCTGGATTAAGAAGGGCGTGTGACACTTTCAGCGTTTTGTTCTGCATTAAAAGGCCATTAAAAGCTTTCCGAGCTTTAACTGCATCTTCAGGACAAGTGTACTCTACGAACCCATAGCCTCGGTTTGCTATCAGTTTACAACTTTCCAGTTTACCCATTGTCGAAAATAGCGAGAACATCATATCCTGGGTCATGACTTCAGGAATGTAATTGACGATAAGTTTGGTGGGTGATTCGTCGGGCCCATATTCGTTATTTCCGTGACAATTACCGTCTTGACACGATTCCGACATTTTTTAATTGTTGTCGGTGAATGACATTTCACCATAGTGTTACTAACTTTTTAAATTTCGTTCAGAAATCGATACACGTGTCAAAACAATAAGCTTCTTCGAATTTATGCATGTGCAATAAGACCGACTTTTTTTACCGATTTTTCGACATCTTATTTGTGTGACAGTCTTAACGCTTACTTCCTATTTCAAGCTACTGATAAAGAAACGGACATGTGCATTCACTTTTTTTAAATCAGTTAAGAAACCGGTGGAATAAACATCCCCAAAGACAGTTGTGTGCGAAAAGCTAAAGAATATCTGTGTTGCCAACACGTAACTATGAGTACGAGTGAAAAAATTACGAAAATAAATATACTTTGTAGACTTTTAATAGTTAACAAATAAATCTAAAGAACCTTAGAAATTAATCATTATTCATATGTATAACTATAAACAATTGTACAGACTTGAGGACATCAGCTACCTATTGCAAATCTATCACAAATTAATAATGAACTCTAAAAGTTTTAATTAGGTGAAAATTTGCTAAAGAAATTAGGCATTTCCGACGTCGTAGTTTGTCTAGTGTATGATTTACACTGACTTTTTTGTAACTTTTTTTGGGACCCCTTATTACAGGGCTTTTGCTATTACTTTAGGGAGGAAAAAGAAAGAAAAAACCCTGTCACTAAATATTATTGGACTAACCCGGCATTCTCTAAAGATTACGTAGGTACACTTCATTAGTATGCACTACTTCTTAATTTTACTTATACCACTTGGTACAGGAAAAAGGTTTATTTCTGTTTTTATCTGTATTGCTTTAACATGGAGGGAAATACAATATTTTGTAGGAGTATTTTTTATATCAGTAATTCATCTTGTAACAAACAAAACATGACAGGAATGGCGTCAATGTCCAGACACCAACGAATTTTTAAGTTTTGCGAATACGAGCCACGTTGTTTAGGTGAAGTGACGTCACACACTGGAGCGCCGCGTGTAACGTAATTATTTTTGAAAGCGTAACTTTAAAGTCCCATATGTTTTTCATTTTTACAGATATTTCAATGCTATTTTTATGATCAACAGTAACGAAAAATTGAGAACTTCTTCATTATCCAGGGGAAAATTTAAGAACATCGCAGACCAGGCATACCAAAAACCTAATGGCTGAAACAGTTCAGCAACTGACATGACAGGTAGGGTTGCTTTGATGATTGCCAATTCCGACAGAAAACAGAATCATAAGTAGAATATTATGATGCGATGACCATCTTTGTATTAGATATTTCGTTATTTTATATGTTAAAGCAAACAAGCACAGACTAGTTTACAAGCAGGGACTTCCCGTTAGGCTTTGTGTAGTAGGGGCTCTAGGGGTGACGCGGGTCCGTTGCCATGGAAATCCTTTAATGGGGACGTTCATCACATCACATCACAAATCACGTTTTATGTTATGAATGCAGTTCTATAGACATTGAGAAAGTGAAACATAAAGTGCAAAAATTTTTGTTCTACGACCAAAACTGACAAAGTTATGAGCAAAATACCGAACGAGGTTCACAGACCGCGCGAACGCATGCGATGACGTCACAATGACCCAGCGCATGCCGCCGAACCACTGCGCGGTTTTATTCTGTTTGCGATATTCGTCCAACAGGGAGCGTAACGTCACCAGTTTATACCCAATCGATTAATAACTGATTTTATTTGTTTAATATTAGAAGGTTGTTATTATAATATACCTAACAAATGAGTGAAATAAGGTAGATATCGGTTTTGAGCAAGCGCAATCCGATAATCTACCTTAAGTGGATACCTTCATGGTATTTGATTATCTTAGTAATCATTTAAACTAGACAAGCTCTGAAATTAGTGGTTGGAAACTCAGAGGTAGGCAAGTCTCATTATCAACCTAATTAGAACTGCAGGATAATAAGTAGGTAGGTACACGTACTTGGACTAGCCTATAAAATACCCAAAAGGTTTAGGTTAGTCAGCCAGGGCAGTTGTGTTTGTTGTTGTAACTACCTACGCCGTTATTTTAACATTGTTATGTAGATGAGTATGTAGAAACTTTACTGTTCAAAAAATATTATGTATACAATAAATAAAATTAGAGTTAAATACTTCATTTGACAGGAATGTACCAACGTTCTTTGGACACGTAATTTTGAGCTATGAATAAACGAAATCACTTTGTTAAGTCCTAGTATTGTTTCTAGGTAGGTAGGTAGGTACTACTTTCTTAAATCCGGTTTATTTATTATAATCTTAGTAACTACTATATTTACAGCAAGTTTCGTGGTGATAGCAGCAAGAAAACTTACTTCTCCATACAAACTTCACTTGTGATCTTCCTAGTCCCTTGGGGTCAAGGCGTGATTATTGTACAAAATTATGTTTAAGAGGCAGAAGGACACTCGAATGCAAAAAGTTTTATTTAAATACGTCTAACTGTTTTCACATGGAAAGCGTACAACAGACAGACAAGAAATTCAATAACAATGTTTTTGGTTTCTATTGCGTGTATGGAGCCCTCCTAACGCGATTATTCAAAAAAATATTCAATGTACAGAATTCATTTTGGCTACAGTTTAATTACATGTATAGATAGATATATATATTCCCCAAGGCGGGAATATTCCCCTATGTTCCGGGGAACTTCGAGGAATATTCTCGGGAACGGCACATTTTATTGTAGTTAGACCTTAGTAAGACCCTGGTTTTTACCCGAGGAAGGGTTATTAGAAACTTCACTACTTACCCTTTTTATAATTCATTTACTCATTGAAATATACATAATACGAGTATTTTTTTTAACATTCGTAAACATGTTTTACTAAGTTACCTACCCACTTGTTTACCACACGAGTAATGATGATAAAAGTTGGTATACAATTGTTGTGTTGTATACAAGGTAATGGTTGGTTGGGAGGTATTTACATCAAAATGATCCTCGCAACAAAATCTTGAAGCTTGGCACGAAAGCGGAATTTTATCATCCCTCTTCATGACTGTACACCATTTTTTGCGCACTTTTGAGTCCTTTGGCACATTGAAAAACAGTTTTTCAGGTGTACTAATTGAAGTATTAGTACATTTCGGTATTATACAGTACTTATAATCCGGAATATTTTCACTTAAAAACTGCAAAACCACAACACCACCCGAGCAAATCGAGGGAATCTTAATAAATGAATGGCGGAGAGCGCGCGCGCGGGTGGAAAGGTAATCGTGACGTCACATAAGCTATTTGGCCGCCCCGCAGTTGGCTTGTACAAAATGTGTAATATCTTCGCAACCAATGGACCGATTTCAATGATTTAAAAAGTATCGTACCTAAACGAGTTAAAGGAACAGCATTATATAGATAATATTGGCATTTTCCGACTTGATACGGGGACCCATTGCCGCATACACTACGCGTCCAGGACGCACCTCGGCAATCGCGCTTTTTTAAAGAATAATCATAACTACGCGCAATTTTGTGACATAAAGTAAATACTATTAAGGGCGTCTTGATAGTTCTTACTTTTAATCACTCGCCTCGTAAGAATAAATAAGACATGGTTGACACTATCGACATATACTAATGGACATGCCGTACCTACCCGTATAACGTGCAGTTATTTCTTGGTTGAGAAGAATGACGAAGATGGCATATGCTTTTGGACTAACGCTATCTCTTTCCTTATAGGCGATTGGCTCTCAATTTTCATTACAGGTAGAGGAGAGTTGGATAATACCGAGCCCCTAAGGACTTGGGTCCATAGTTAGGAAAATGTTTGATATTAAAAGAAAAAAAATGCAGTAATTAGTAGGACATTTATTCAGGTACATATACCGTATAACAAAAAAATCGAAAATTGAGAAGGGAAGTAATAATTTTAAAATTTCAAAAAACGTTAAAAGCGTGGTATTGTCAAACCGGTCTGATAATATCGTGCCTTGGTTTGATAAAATCGTGCCCACATTAATTGCACACAGGGTAATGGGGGGTCATAATTTTCTCCCAATTTAAATCGATCTCTAATTTTTGATTCAGGGATACTGAAGTTTCTAGCAGCTGTCTTTATTTTACTTCCGTTTCGTATAGCAGCAAGTACAGCCTTCATATTTATTAATATAAAAATATTCGATTTAGATGGATGAATCTGTGTCAAAGAAAAAGATGAAGTCATGGGATCCAGAAAATATGAAGGCTACGCAATGACACGGACAGACAAACGGACGCATAGACAGACACATCATACATAACTTTTTTGTCGGGGGTAAAATCAAGTTAGTGTAAATAATATATTATTTTTCATAGTTTATAATTTCGCGCCCTCGTCTGATAATATAGTACCCCGGGCGCGAAATTGTCAAACTTACCCATTAAAATTTTTAACCTTCAAATAATATGGAAAAGTTTATAGTTTGTAAAAACGTATTTTAACATTAAGCATTAAAAATGTATGGTATCAAAGTATTATAATACTACAGTATCGCTTACCTCTTATCGAAAGTATGTACGAGATTTTATAAGGAGTGACGAAAAAAACTTCTACAAAATGTGCTGTCTCCGTCGTCGCGCGGAACGTAGTGGCGACGCGCGGGGAAGGGTGGAGACATGTCGAGCTTCGATGTTTACGCACTGTATTGCAGAACCAGTGGATGGTTTTTGAAATATGCTGATGCGCGGAATTATCAACCGCGCGGTAATATCCAACTCTCCCCTACGGCATATGTTTTGAGAAGGATAAAAATAGTCCGAAACTTAGTTTTATCGCTTTCTTTCGTAGTGCCACAATTCTCACCACTAGGGGATCTCCATTAGTACATGTCGATGGTTGATACCCCTTCCCTCTTAATCGACTTACTTAATAAATTTTTAGCCCCATAAATCAGTGTCTTGCTTGACTCGGAATTGCATTTTGAAAATCATTATCATAAATCCAGAGCACACCAATTATATGGTTTTATAAAGCGCGCATGCCAGCATTTTAAACGACTAAACTCCTGCTTATATCTTTATAAGACCATATTAAGATATACTTACTGGAATACGCAACGGTGATTCGGAACCCATTTTAGGATAAATATAAGATTAACTTACGAGTCGTTGCAGCGAAAGTTCAATAGGCAAATATGTTACATATGTTCGAGAGCAAAACTATCTTATAACAGCTACTACAAAGGTTTTCAGGGCCACAACTAGAGACAAGAAGGACACTTTTTGATGTTCTTTGTTTATACGACATTATGCACACCAAATAAGACTGTGCTGAACTGAAAGGATCAAGTATAGGATACCCAGCTCATCAACTAGCATCCGCGTAAGGCATGTATTCAGACCGTTTGATCCTGGTTTCAGCTTGCCCCGCTTACCAGAATGTCACCTACAATAGGTCACGCCTTTCCATAGTGAACGCCATTCCGAAGTGGCCAAACCATAGATATCTTCTCTGTTTCCGCATCTTATTTCAAGTCCAAAGCCTCCGACCTATTGTCGCAATGGACAATAGGTCGGATTGTATATGTTACTCATATTATTTTTTGTTAGTATTACATATTATGATACTTGGTTCACCCTGATATAGGATATGGATAATGAAAGCTATGGATAATGTTGCTGTTTGTATAACTTGTCATTTTTATTCTGTTCTATACCCTATTTGTTATATACAATATTGTACAAGAGTTTGTTATCCCTTGCAAAATAAAATAAACAGAATAAATGTTATATGAACATGCGTAAATTAGACTGATACGATTTTTTTACTTCGTGGTCTTCAAATATTTTTCTCACAAACGTACACACCGACCAAAATCACATTAATGTATTTAAATACCATTTCCATAATCCAAACGAATTGAAAATGAAACAAAAAAAAACAATAATAATATGCACAATATATTTATTTACTTCCTTGTAAATTCAAAAGACAGATACAGACAAAAGCATATCAAGGTAACACATGTTGTGAAGTTTCCAAATTGATATTGGAGTCGTATGAATTGTACATAAAATTGAAAAAGATTTAAACAAATTGAGGGAACAATAAAAGTGGGCAAATTGACGTGACTTTAACTGTACAATGAAAAAATAAGATACAATAAGAGACAGATCAAAACGGTCCACAACGTACCGGCCATAAATGATTTAATAATGGAACTCTTGCAAAGATAATTGATATTACAGTAAAATAGAAAATCTTATCCTAGAAAGCAATTTAATAAAATTGCAATAGGTACATAACTTTGTCGTGAAGCACATTGTATTATGCAGAGATCTTTACAAAGGAGACAGGATAATAACCGTTACAATACAATATAGTTGCAACTTAGATATTAACTACAATTTAAGACTTAACCGAATGCCGAAAATAATAAACGAGATTTATGCACCATTGAACATATTGGAATATGTAAATAAAATGAAATAGTTTATAGTCAATTTTTAAATATTAATGTGTTCACTAAACATGTATCTTACAGCGAAAGGTCGTAAGCTGAATGTACTCTGAATGAGTTTTAAATAAAAGTTATACACGATTATAATATTTAAGATTCGGGATCGATTATGAATGTTTGACAGAATGACAGAACTTGACACAAACATGCATGCAATGTGAATCTAACCTTAAATTTTACGAACAGAAAAATGAGCGCTCTGTTTTATCATTTATAATTACAAAGTGGAAGTATACAAATTGGTCTAAAAACCCCAAACAATGTTAGAAAGAATTTGTTACAAATACCTAGGTTCTAACTTTAAATGCCGTTTTAAAAGTTCGCATAACATTTTCATAAACTTCAAAAAATAATAAATAAAACAATCTCATTAAAAATAATACCCGTGCATACAAAACTAAAATAATATTTTATAAAGCAATCTTAAATGTCTAAATGAAAAAAAATATCGAGATTATCTCATGTTAGAATGAGCCTACATTTACTAATTTGGAATAGGTACTTTGAATATTTATTAAAAAAATATTTTCTCTCAATAACGGTCCTGATCATAGTAATATAATTACTACTAATGTATTTTATAAAACACTATTGGATTCTTACATTTATCTACAAACTGCATCATCTTAATACAGTATGTCAACTTTAAAGTAGGTAGGTACCTAAATTAGGATTCAAATGGATAAAGCATTATTTATTATACAATATAACCTATAATAAATAGAATATCACATAAGCAAAACGTACCGTCTGGTACAAAACAGATTAAATTGAAAATTCGTAAAACTGCAATAACACTTATTATTGATTTCATAAAAAAGGTCAGCCATATCTATCACATACAATTTAAATAATTCTTTTATACGTTAATACTAAAAGGCTCTTAAAAACAATCATAGTTTCAGTTTAGCATTTTAACATTCGACACCTATAAGCTAAAATAAATTAACATTAAGAGATAAAAAACAAATCAAAATGATTACTACATACAATTATTGTCATGGTTATGCATAAAATATATAACAAATCTTCCTTTGGTTTATGATTTCATGGTCAGGTTCGCTTACTTATGTATGTTTCAAGATAGATTCTAGACTGGCGTATGTGCCAAAGACAAAACCCGTGATGCCGAAGAGCATTATGAAGATATCCTTCCATAGTTTCCATCCGTGTGTGCCGAGGTGATCAGGCCAGAATGTGACTATTTCGATGAAGGGGGGGAAGATGAGTGCAAGGGCGGAGCTGCTAAAGGCCCCGACGAGAGAGATAATTCCGCTCAGGTTTGGAATCAACGCCGCCGCTGAAACTGTTGAGATAACGCGTTAGATGACCTTGTCCTAGTTGAGTGCTTGATATGATATTCATGGTTTATGTACAGGGCCGTCTTTAACCAAGTTATTTATAAAGAACTAATGAATTTTAGCGCTTGCTGCAAGTTAATTAATCAATATATACAAATAACACGATAAAATACAAATGGCAAGATTAATGTTGATCGGTCAGAGATGTAAATCGGTAGAAATACCCTTGTAAAATTCCATAAAAATATCTAATTTGTAAGTATTTTTATGTAAAAATAAAACAATGTAATTTAAAATGTGTCACTAGATTTATTTAATGCGTTAGAGAAAACCAGAGGGAAAACCACATCACACATACAGAGTGCTACCAAGCTCAGGGGGCCCTCGGACCCTGATCAGTAACCCTCGTATTGAACTAGCTAAAAATTCTCCCACTTTGGAAATTGCAGATTTAAAATTCCTCAAATTTGGCATTTTAATAGATTATGAAATCTTTTGATTTACTTCACTTTAATTGCTGAATACCAATATTAATAATCCAATTATACGTGCCTAAACTCTTCACCTGTAGAACTTAGGTGGTAACTAAAGCTCACACAAGACACTTATGCACATTAATGTAGTAAAATGTTTTGTTGTGCCATGCAGTGCACCTGTTAATAAAACCTCAACAGTTTAGTTAGGACCCCAGTTTTGTGCCAGAGCCTTTGGTTATATAGCTACGCCTCTGTACACACATATCATATAATGGTATGAGATTTACAAAAAAAGATGAAAATTATTTTTTCATAGAAAAAATTGATATTTTATTATTTTAATAGAAGAACGGTTTGATTGATTACTGGGTTAAAAGCTTTCATAATTGTGGTCGAAATATATATCGACATACATCAGTAATTTTGGGCCTAAACTCATTGTGTCTAAATACAAAACCATAAGTCAGTTTTGTGTTGATGTATAAATAAATAAAGTATGCTAAAGTACGTTTATAAATATTCCACTTCTCCTTTTAATGGAAAAAATTTGCAACTCTGCGCCAGGGCCCAAACAAAGCGAACCAATGCGTAAAAGCGGCCCTGGTAATGGGTTGCCTGATACGATATCTGGATGAGTATTATATTATCTACTCATAAATTTATTGAGATATCGAAAAAGTAGTTATTTAGTTCGCTTTCAGTTAATAAACTCTAACTTACTGTCTTAACAATAAATTTATTATACACATATACATACATCTTTTTCTATTCCCCTTAACCGAAAGAGATAGGAAGAGTTGAATGTTTCTAACTCGATATAATAATATCTTACATTCACACCAATTAGTCTAGCCCAAAGTGAGCACTATAAGGCTTGTGTTATGGATACTAGGGTGATGGATAGACATACATATATGATACATAGATATATAATATTATATAAATATTTATAAATACCCCTGACTTCGGTAAAAATGGTAGTATCACACAAACATCTGCCCCTTTCGGGATTAGAAGCCAGGACCGTCGGTGCGAAAGGCAGGATAACTACCATTGCACCAAACGGTGGTCATATAAAATAACGGATTAAATAACGTCGATATAATATATTTTAAGTTTAATCTCGCAAGTTTGCAACTCAAGTTTCGTCGAATCTAATGCGAATACATCAGTTGTTGTGTTATTACAATGCCAATATTCCCTATTCTAATTCTCATAAGAAATCTTTACTAATATTTTAAAGAGGAAAGATTTAAAACTTCTGTGAGCAGCTGGCCGCGTTGCTTGTTGGAAAAGAAATAGTCAAAAGATCCTCTCTTTCTTCCATACAACTAAGACTAAACATGTGCTTAGATTCAATACCAACCAAAAAAAAACTAAAAACTGTAGATTCCTGAAAAAACAGTTACTTATTTATTTTTAAATACATTTGTACCACTAAAAACAATCGTTCAAAAATATACATTACTTGCAACAAATGTTTTTTTTTTTGCTGGCAAGCACTATTTTTTTGTTTTTGATGCGTTTTATAGTTTTAAGTTATGTAAACATTTTTCGATATTCAGTCTTAAATAAAAATTTATAAAAGTTTATCAGCAATATACTGCTTTATAAATGCATGTGTTTTTAATAAATATAATAGAGACAAGTGCAAAAATACAAGTAGCAAATTATTAAAGTAAATATCAAGGTTATGGCCGAGTACTGCTAAAATATCATTTCTGATTCTTATTAATAACCAAAATTAACAACAAAAAAGTGTCTCGTATTTTTACAGACAAATACGCGATAATGCCGTGTTAAATATTTCTTAATTGTCCATCTGACGTAATGCTTAATGCGGATAATTCTGTCTTTATGAGTGTATTACTTATCATTTATTAGATAAGAAGGCAACATTCATCTTGCACTCACAAGCAAGTCAAGATTAATACGTTACTAATACGTTACGTTAGACTTTCAGTTAAGAACGCAAAAATGTATGTCGCAGGAAAATAATTCGTTTAAATCTGTACAGATGTCATTTGCTCATAACATATCTATAAATTATTATAATGTATCCCACATTATGTTGTATAATATCGCCTTTAATTAACACGCGGTAAATGGCTCCTAAAACGAAATAATCGTGTTTCCCTAATACTAAATCACGACTTAACTAGGGCATGTCACCATACTGTCGTCTATAGATGATAGACCTAATTTATCTAAAGGAATATTACATAATTATATATCTATTAACAAGATTTATTACATTAGAAATATATTTCATGGTGATTACTACTTATTACTAGATTGTATGACGTTATCACTCCTACTTATATAGCGGTTTGAATGAATGATTTAATGAAAACACAATTTAACCGAAAACCACAATAACACCACACTTAAAAAAACATCATCTACCCTACACCTGTAATTATGGATTTAATTAACAGATAATATGGTCGGTATGTTATTGGCACGACGTCGAATTTATCATCGTTTGTTCTAACCTGTACATACCCTACCCTACCCTAATGCATAAAACCTATCCTAAATCTGAACGCTCACGAATTGTCACTTTATTTTTCCATCGCTTAGATATCTCGAGCTCGAAAAGAGATAAGTGTTGCGTGTTGTAGGTATTTGTTAGACAAATAAAAAGCAATGAATTAATCCAAAATTTATTTACCTCAATAGCTAAAAAAATATTTCAAACACATTTCGGCTCCTGTAAAAGAGTCAAAATGTCGTGAATAAATATAAAAAACTGGTTTTATTAAAATGGGCGATCCAGCTTCCCCGCCACGATGCCAATACTGCTTATATTTATGAAGCCTATGCCAGAGCCTGCTTGATGTCCTAGGCTTACTGCTGTTTTAACCTCCAAGTGTTTAATTCTATCAACAAACGCTTGTACAAAGGTAGATTCAATTTCCAGGCCCATTGTTAAAGGTCCTCCTTTTTGCACAGGACTCGCTCTTTGGGTTGACCTTTGTACATGCTCTGTACAGTGTCTCCGTAGTATGTCTCCAAGGCTTCCATAATCTGCTAGTATGAGTATTCTAGTCCAGCATTTCCATAAAGCTTTAAGCGTCGTCGTCCCTCAGAGCGATGGATAATGAGGTCCACCCGTTAGCATATTTCACAGCTTTAAACTGTCACCAATAAACCGCCCAAGAAGAGGTGCCATCAAAGACCGGTTCCATGAAGAGGATCTAGTCTACACGATGTCCGATGATCCGACTTTATTGTCTGCTAGATATTTTTCGTACTTGTCGACGAGCAGCAATTTTCACATTTATTTAAGATCATTAATCTTTGTTTGTGCGAAGTTGTCTTTGATCGTGTCAAATTTCACAGTCAGAATTTGGAAAGTATCTATTTTTCTTGCTGTCTCAGGGGTTCTATTTCTTCTGCCGTCGATGAACTTCCTTTTTCTTCTTCTCCTGAGGACGATAAGCTTCCTCTGTCTGTCTTTTCGTAGTCGTGTCGTAGTCAGGCTTTTTTGGCCATGAACTACTTTAATAGCATAGTAGCGGTTTTCTTTAGTTTGTTGAACACGGTTTGAAGAAGCATGACAGAGTTTTCTCTAGGAATTAATGAAATGGCTATCCCGCATCTGACATCAAAATATTACGATGTGGATTTTGGATATTAAAAATAAAAATAATTAAGTTAACCAGTGACTATTTACTTAATTGTCATTAGTAGGTACAGCAATTTTATCTTCCCATAAACTTGCCATTGTTGTCAAAAATTAACTCTTAAACCATCGCAGAATATTTCAATCACAGTCACAGTAGTCCAAGATTACTTCCAAATCCTTTTGATTACTATTCAAAATTGTAACAATGAGTTTTTGCGGTCACGCTCTAATTTATATATGCGCGTAGCCGTACAACCCTCATGCCGTTTATACCAAAAACAATCGTCACGAATGAGTAATAGGTTTACATACTTTAACTATGTAAAAAATGTGAAAAAAATTATACTTACCTGATACACTACAAGCTAAGCCAAGAAATAATAGGATTAAAGACAAGTTCAGATTATTGGGCGTCCCATACTTACATGTTATAAAAATCAAAGTAATTCTCGTCGCGATTTCACCATGTTTAAGTGCTTCTTCCGATGTTAATCTCGATTTCACGAAAGGCCATACAATGTTCATTGGTACATAGAATTGGAGTCCGTACGATAAAAATATAGACGCGGCCATGATAGCGCGAACACTCTGGGCGAGTCTGGGGAACGATGAGTAATGAATAATTTTAAGTTGTTTTAAATATTCAGAACTTAAAGCACAAATCAGTTAGGTACTTACAAATCATTCGGCAAATTTAATGTGATGCTGCCTAGAACATGTTCACCGTATTTCAAATATCCAAAAAATCCGATCGCAGTGTATAATGCAGCGACTATGACCATACCCAAATTTAAAACTCCAGTACATCCACCAAAATCTTCTGGAGTCTTCATATTATTTTCTAAGGGTAATACCTGAAAAATTAGAACAAAATTTGAATAAAACTAAATTTAACGTTGATGGAAATAAAATAAACAGTTACAAGATCATAATAGAAAATGATTATTATAGTCATTTACAGGTTCTTTTCGAATACTCAAAACGTTGGTATACAAACAGAATAATATTATTTTCCGTTTTGCTGTGATAACTCATGATCAGCGGAAAGTTAAGTTTGCCGCAAATATTTGTCTTCACTTTATAGAATGAGGCCAAATGAGTAATTATGCGTCAACTTTACCCACTTAGGATTTTTGGGGATATTTTAAAAATCTACTAAGCAATACTCGTATTAAAATTATTACGTATATTATGAATGCCGCCTTTTCATATTTTTACTAATCCCAAAGTATACTAAGTAGTTACGAAATAAAACACTTATTAAGTATTTATTAATCCCTAATTCTTGAGGAGAAGAGTCACGGGATGGATAAGGTATAGTTGCCTTAAGTGTCACTTATAAAAAACGACACCACATATTATAATAAGATGAAGCTATAGGTAGGCTACAATACACCCTATATTTACATATTTATAAAAATATTTATCTTTTCTGAACGCAACAGCGCGGTATTTAGCTCATTAATCTCATTATACACACATACTGATGACTATTTCTATATTGAAGTATGCTCTATGATATAATAATGACACAGACACCGATAACAAAGTCAATTAATGTTAATATTATTAGGTAATTTTCCCACGCCGAAGATAAGTTTATTGACTTTTCAATATTTCCAATGGAAATATCTGTATACACAATTATTTAAACACTCGCGACACGCTCGGCGGTGAAGTTATAAAAAAAATATTCCTAGAAATTTGAAGAGTATTTAAAATATTTAAAAATAATTAATAAATACCATGTGTGCAACATTATCTAAGGAACATTACATAGAGGATTGCCAACCGTACTATAATATATAGCATTGTACTGTATTTCAGGTACTTTATACTGTTGAGGAAACTCATAGAACGCAAAAATAATATATTTTAACACCGAAACCTAACAAACAAATATTTCATTTTACAAATTTATTAAATTATAACTGATGCAATAGTGTGTAGTCAATGTCAAACTGACAAAGTGAAACGCATGTTTCGTCATTGGTTGGCTTTATTTTTGTTTTGGGATCTTTAGAAGCCTATAGATTTCTGTGGGAGATCCCACAAAAATTTAAGAAATTCAATTTTTTTTTTGCTATTTATAGATAAATGTTTAGACTATCTCAATAACATAATACTTAAAAATAACTTACCTAATTTATTTAAAGTAATTTCATTTCTGCTCTCTTTTCCCGCCACTTCAGCATTCACAGAAAGAATATTTTCGTTAGTTATGAATTTGAAGTGGCGAGAAGAGAGCCACAGATGTATAGGTCGACCGCATAAATGAGTATTCGCCCGCGCGGCACAGGGGCGCGGGGGTAAGGCGATAAAGGGGAAATGCGCTCCCTTCCTCTTTTTTCCTTAACCTAATTTCGGTTGGGGGGATAGGGGGCTTGACCTCGATAAGGGAGGTTTTATCAGGTTATGAAAACTTTTTTGTCCTTAATGCAGACTTAATTGCCATAATCATTTAAAAAATAATGTTCGGTTCTACAGTAAGTTTGATTAAAGATTTCTCATGGGTGGACTTAAATGTAATCCGCTCCGTTACTGGTATCCGCTATTGATGTAAATGATGGTTCGGCGCCGTAGCTTTTTACAATATGTACGTACAGTCAACAAATAATCAAACAAATTGTGCAAACTTTTCAATCGATCATCAAACTCAACTTTAAAGATTAACATCCATTGAGATGTAAGATTTTGTGGTAAGTTTAATGTGTGCGCTGCATACATACGTGCCATGCAAGCTTGCGACTGTGAAATTAGCTTTAATTTGCGAGATGTATCTCAGCACGCTACCGGGCTACTAATGAAGAAAAGTCACATGGGAGATATAATTAACTAATAAAGTACTTGTTCTAAATCTGACATAACCACCGCTAAAATGCAAAAGCAATTTTCTTTGACACGTAACAAGCATGACAAAATGCGAGATATCTATGGACTGTATTAAGAGCTAGAAGAAAACAAAGAATATAAAATAACTTTTACACACACACACACACACACACAACAAAGAATATAAAATAACTATTACACACACTTACCACTCCAATACCTTCAAATGCGTATATAGCTGTGCCAAAATACAAAGGTAACTGGCGCCAACTTGCAAATGCTTTCACTGTGCTAGTATGTGGCAAATCTTGCAATATATAATAGAATGTTACAACTAAGCCCCAAGCAGTCATTATTGATGCAATTAAAGATACTGGGGTCAAGTACTTTAAATTCTTCACCATAGATAATGCCAATATCGCCGGAAATAAGATCGCCAAATATGTATGCACACTGAGGTTTATATGGAAGAAACGCATAGTGTCTTGAAGGTTAGTAGCCACAAACAAAAAGTATACACAGCAAAATCCCAGTTGTGTTATTACCAGAAATACGTTAATTAAATTCCTGAAACAATAAGCAAATTAAGTATCTCTATTAAGTTATAGTAAGTATCAAAATCATGCTTTAAAAACAACTCTTTTTGGATGGTATTTTATGGTATATGTTCTTTATTATTGGTTCGCAATTAATTGCGCTATTACAAACCAAAAAATAGGCATAAGTGATATATATATATATATATATATATATATATAATGGATACCATACAGCCGGCAGCCGGCTGTGCGGTTATGTCAAGCTCTTACACTGCGGTTCGTGGATGGTGGTGGACCCGGGAAGGGTCAGAAACCTTTATAGGAAGCGAGAGAAGGACTAGACTAGAGAAGGATGGCAGTTTTACTGAAGCACGGCAAACTAATATAAGGAGGGATATCTTGCACCCTGTTGAGGACCTACCTTCACAATCTTTGTGTAGGGACGTGCGTCTAGAGCGGCGGATAAGAATAGTAAAAAAATATCGTTAGAAATACCTACTCGAGAGCTTCAGAATAAGGTAAAGGTGGTTGTTGAATTACATGATGAAAAGAGTGCATTCAATAATCTTTCGACACAGGCTGGCGTGAGGGGGTGGAAAGGTTACAATATGCATAATAACCCTTACCTCGACATTCTAGAGCGCAGTCCATTTTGAAGACAATTATTAAAAATAACAAGAGAATAACAAAGAAAATACTGTTTTTTTTTAATCTTTAGATTAAGAAAATTCCGCCAGATAATGTTTCAGAACAATTAGGCCATCAAGCTGAACCATCTTTATGATAAATAGAACGCGCTCGAGTTTGGCAGCGAAATGGCGGATTGTTTTTGCATTTTTAAAAAGCCTACGACCTAGGCTTCAAGGTTTCAAACTTTTTTGGCTTCACTTAATATATTATACATTATATATATATATATATCAAACACTATGTGCAAACATGCTAAATAATATTTCCCTGTTATCAGAGACAAGTGATACACACATGTGATGAGGCACATACGCAATCAATATCTGACCCGCTCGAGTCCACGTCACCACGACCCTGCTCCAGCTTAAAGGTGGATTATACATTTATAAACTTTTTTCTTTTTATCATTTCATCTTCAAAATCCATTAAGTCTTATAGATGAGTATCATTTGCCGAGGTCCAAGGCGATCAATACCATAAATAACTGAGAATATAATAGTTGAGAATACCCCAGGGGTCTTAGTGTGGTATCCTCGCTGGAGTTACTCACAAGTGATTTCCCATTTAGCATTGTGAGCTTGCCTATTAAAGCTGATTTACGTCAGATAAGCAACTAAGAATTTATAATTTTTTATATATTTTATGCATTTTCAATGCGATCTTATAAGATAAATTATTATAATAGAAAAATACTAGAAAAAATCTCAGGCGGGAATTCCCGCCTGAGATTCACTTGTGACCCGAGACCCGAAATATAAAAAATTATAAATCTAACATGGCTGTTTCATCTTAATCGATTGACCAAACATTTGTAAAAATGTTTCTTTCGAATACGAGAGGATGTTCCTCTCATTGATGAAACAACGCTGGCCTACAGCGTAAAATCAGGAATGTACTAGAAAATTTCGACGAGTGTTCGCAAGGCTCGGTAGCTCAATTGGGAGAGCATTGGACCGGATTTCCAAAGGTTGCGGGTTCGGTTCCCGCCTGAGATTCACTTGTGACCCGAGTCGATTTTTTCTAGTATTTTTCTATTATAATAATTTATCAACTAAGAATTTGTTTAAAATTTTTAACCAAATTGAAACCATTCCTAAAGCCACATATATGACAAATATTTTGGAAATTGGTTTGTAATTTTTGCTTTCTAGCAAAATATATTTCTGATGAAGTATTTCAAATGCCAGCATTAATAGTTGAAAGACTACTTTGAAAAGACTACCTTGGCAGCGTAATCAATTGTAGCAATATTTGGGAAAACTATAGGAAAGTGATTATTTAACAATAAAAATAAAATGTCTGGTGACAAGAGTTGGTTGTTAGATTATATGTGGTCACATCATTTAATTCACCTCATTTTACTATATGTCGGTAATCTGTTTTATGATGATTTGTATTCATAAACTTTCACTGTAAAACTTTTCATTTATTCATAAAATTTTTTGCTCCATTTTCCAATTGTTCCATTTTTAGTAGCTTTCAGCAACATAGGTGTAATTAGAATTTTTGGTTTATGAACTATGTGGTGAATTCATAGGTTTCTGTAAAATTATCAATTGAATTATCTTATATAGTTAGTCTATTTCTTCTAAAGTTTTACATGGTTAAGATAAAATTGTTTTTAAGTGCTGCCAATATGTTAATTTTTCTCCCTAAGCCTCGAACCCAATCTGCTTGGCTAAGCCAGTAATGGGTGTTGCAGCATTTGTGTTAGGAAGGGTTCCTATTACATGAATATAATTGACAGAAATACACAAAGAATAACAAGAAGAAAAGAGATACAGATGTGTCTCGCTGAAGGGTTGTAAAGGTGAGGAAGTGATGCCAGAGATGTTAATTTTTGATTAAATAATTTTTTTGTAGCCCAAATTCCAATTATTATATTCTCCTTGTAACATAACAGAAGTAACATGCACAATAAATGGTAATTAATTTAAACAAAAGCAACAGCAGTTAACATTTAATGTTACATTTTCTTAAGGTAATTTTTTTTTCTGTTCCGCACATAGGTATGTGTATTTTTTTAATTTTTGTAAATCAAAATTCAACTAATAAACTTGAATCAAACAACTACAAACATATAAAAGCATAGCAAAATGAACATCCAAACACTCAAGTTGTCAAACATCGTGGCCACTCTTTTCTAAAAGCAACCATATTTTTATATTATATTGAATAAAAAGAAAAGCTTACTTCATTTTTTTGGCATATGGCCGTAATGGCACAGGTCCTGACGTAAAAGCATCTTCTACCACTTCAGAAAATCCTAAAGCTGGCCTTTGGTTTCTGATACAAAGCTCATTTGAACATTGAACAAGAATATGCATACAGTGGGTACAAATTGCTCCCATAAATAATGTACCAACCACACCTGTAAAAGTATTATTGCAGTCTTTTAGTAAATCTCGTGTTACACTTGTAAAATAAAATAAAATATTCACTCAAGAAACTTACCGAACATCAGACCAGCATTTTTAAACGCATCTGGCATTGCTAAAATTCCCGTGCCAATATTTCCTTTGAGAAGATGAATGAGGGTATCGAAGTTTGATGTTGGGTGTTCCAGGCATCTTTCTGAAGCGGGGTGGTACTCAGTTTTGGTTTTTTCGTCTTTAGGCACTGCAGGATCATTTATTAATTCTACAGCTTGAACATCGCTGTTATCGATAGGGGTGTTCGGTCCAGTTAGAAGCGGTTGCTTTTCATCGCTCATAGTTGATTTTAATAACTATTAGTTTATTAAAAGCAATAAAAAATTATATCAATATAATTTTTTATAGCAATATTAAATTATATCTATCTTAGATAACGTTTAAATTTTACGCCCGCCGTGACGTCAATCTATTTTGTGACGAGTTTTACTCTAATTCTGCGAACTTATTGACACACTCGAGGCGTTCCAAAAGTACTCTTTGAGGCGTTCCTCCACCCGATTCATTGGATCATTGAGATACACACTTGCAGTCATACAAAGGGTCACCCGGGTATCAGCTAAACAGACAGTCAGTGTTGCAAACTCTGTGTGACGATTGCGCGCCAAATTATTAAAATGCTTTTTTAAGGCGCATAATATTATAATAAAAAACTGGATACTAATTATTGTTATATTTATTAAATATAATGAGTTATTTCTTAGGAAATGATTTTATTTGGTACCCATTTGCTTGTGATATTTTTAGTCCGTTTTAAATGTAATAAAGTTGACATTTAAGATAAATGATATCTTGTAAAACAGTCGTAATCTTATCCCATTCAAAAATAATTTCTTTTGCATTGATTACCTGTTTGATAAAGGCTATTCTGTGCACTTTTTTCATTAAGAACATGTATCAGTGTATTTATTTATTTTTTAGCATTCACAATACCATATTTCTAGGTGAATCCCATTTGAGGGCTCGGCAATGAATTTTTTGTTGATAAGCGTATTTAACCTTATAACATGTATCAGTTTCAGGCAAGAAAATCATAGTGACAAAATAAGAAGTAAAAAATTGAGTGCATATCAAGTGACAATTGGGCGGTAAAAATCTCCAGCCCCACTCTATCGTATTCGCACAGTTATGTATAAATAGTCATAGGCTTAATAAAATTAAGAGTCTCTCTGGCAGGCGACGAAGCCATGCTATAAATAATCGATTTGATAACTGAAAGTGTGATTAAACAAACATTTAAAAAAAATTATATGTAAGATAAATCACACACAAATTAAAGAAATTCTCACTTTTCACACACACACAATTCTCAATTGACAACAATAGCAAGGCTTGTTGTTTTTGGAGTTTTCTCCTTATGGATTGAATTTTATTGGGAATTATTGTTTTTTTGTTATTTTCTGTGCCTGTTCAAAGACAATCGTTCTTAAACTGTAAACTCCAGTCGTTCGTCATAGACACACTCTTTTTTTATAAATAACTAAGTCGATGCAGTCGATAAGCATAAAGCTTCGCTAGCACCATATATTGGAGCGGGACGTAAGACAAAAAAAAAACAATAATGTTTAGTAAATTTTTTATTCTATAAGAATGAAATCTTTCAAAAATTTCAATGGGAAATCCCATAGAGCCAATGATTTTTGGTCATACTTTTTTAAATTTTGTGAATTTTTAAATTTGGGCTCCGTCTCAGTCTGGTCCTAGATTCCACACAAAAATTATTAAAATCAGTTAAGAATTCGGGAAGTAATGGCGTAAGAGACATTGCGTCATTAAAGCTGATCCATAGGAATTCCGCTCCAACAACAAATTTGGTTTCTTAAGGTTTCTTAATACATCAAGCGGCTTTTTGTCTAATGCCTCGGTATCAGACAAAATTAGACTAAAAGTTGCTACATTATGGGTTAGATGTCAAAAGTTTCATGTGCGCTGTGAACCATAAAAAACGCTGGTTTTAGCGCCGAAAGCACTAAGCTGGCAACAGTGCACACATTTATTTTCTGTTAGGTTACTCCATAAAGGAAGGCAAAGAATACAAAGCAGAAAGCCAATCTACTAAAGTAGCACTTTACGTTTCCACTTTTAAAGGCGCTATTGGATTTTGTGGCGACGAAATCCTTGGTTAGGCGTCAAGATAAGAGTAGCAAGTCATCGTAGTGATTTTCTAAACTTAATATTAACATAGATTTATTACCACGCTATAGCCGAAGAGATCATGGAGTGCCATAGATTGTTGACGAGGCATATTATGGATATTTAATGTATATAAACTAGGTCTGCAATTCATGCTGCTGTTTGCAAATACTGAGCGAAGCAATTAGATTTTTGAAGGGTGATTATTCCTCGATGGTATGTTCGATTTCAAAACTTTTTTTGCTCATTAGTCACGACCACGATGTGAGTTTTGGCGCCAATTTTCATCAATGTAGCCTCAGCAGTTTGGCTGTAATCAGCTTTTGAATTTTTCTTTCGGTAATTATTCCACCATGGTAAAGTATATATTTTTTTTACATAGCCTATGTCCGTCAGGTTATAATCATGTAAGTTCATGCCAAAATTCGTTCGAATGGTTGAACCGTTAAGTAGCAGGAGGGAGACAAGCGAAATTTGTGAGTTGCCTAAAAGAGAGCTTCGCTCAATAAAAGCGTTTTGATTACGCTAGTGGGCGTAACATACTAAACATTGATTCCGTTACAAAACAATTAAAAAATAGAAAAAAGGAATATAAACAAAAAAAACTGGTAAAAATAAAGTGAATAATACATAATTAGTTCGTGAATATATGTGACAATTTCCTACAAAAGAATTATAAAAATAATTAAAATGTAGAAGTGAATATAATTATAAAATAATAAATGAGGAACTAACTAAAATTAGGAGTTCACCTGTTCAGTCTATAAATTATATCAATGTATATTTTGCTAGTATTGGCAAGGATTTGGCAGCAAATATATTGTTTGAATTACCTCTGCAAATGATGTTAATAATTATATCCAAAAGATTTCCGACCAAGACCAATCTATGGCCCTACTAGATACTGATCCCGATGAAATTAATTCTATAACAATGACTACATTCTGATGGTGCCCCTGGTTGTGATAATATTTCAACCGGTGACTTGAAACTTATAAGACATGAAATTATGCCCGTTTTGACCCATTTTTTTAACCTACGCTTCAGAAAGATACTTCCAATACTACCAATCTATTATTACTTCTGTTTATAAGGATGGCGACAAAAATGACATGAATAACTTTTGATCTATCTCTGCCTTATCTGTTATATCTAAAATCCGATTAATTTCCGATTAATAGACTACTTAACTTCTTTTAAAATACTATCACCAAACCAATTCGGCTTCAGAAAAGGAATATCGACGGAAGACGCAGTTACATCTTTGACTTCACTGATAGCAGAGCAACTCAATAAAGGAAACAAGTCTTCATCCATATTTATAGACCTGAGAAAAGCATTTGACACAGTTTCTGTCTCCATCCTCGTACGTAAATTAGAGAAAATGGAGTCAGGAGTACTACACCATCGATTTTTCAGGATTATCTAAGTAACATAAAGCAAATGGTTACGGTTAATTAACATACTAGTAACTACATCGACGTGCACTATGGATGCCCCAGGGTAGTGTACTTGGCACTACATTATTTTTGGTGTACATTAACGACGTACACACAATGGACTTATTGAATGCTAAAGTGTTCACTTACGCTGCCGATACAGCAACTGTCTTTAACGGTCTAAGTCTTTACACTCAATACTTCGAAGAGCGACTACATTTGTTTCAGTATAATGAATAACACACAACCAGATCAATCTTTAAGCATAAAAATACATTCAAGCAAAAATAATATAGCAAACAAACTCTGCATGTGCAAGACAAATATTTAGGTACAATGATAGATCATATGTCTTGGTGCCAACAAATTCAATTAATATCTACTAGAATCAGAAAATTTATTAGACTATTCAATACATTAAGATATGTAGACTAGTACTATCGAATACTTTCTCCAGAAATTAGTAAAATGAGATATACTTTGTACTGGTGCAGTCGATGATAACCTACTGGATACCTGTTTGGGGTGAGACTTACAAAACGTGTTTTGTTAAGGTTGAAAGAGCTCAACGAGCCTAAGTAAAAGTCGTCTATTTCAAAAAAACATGACATTGGCGAAGCTACGAATATTTTACTCGATCCGGAGAGCAGCACAGTAGATTTTAGCCACGATACCTTAAAAACATGTCAATACTATCTAACTTCTTGGCAAGAATACTATCGATAGTACCGAGACTATCAATTGTTTTAGATTATCGATAGTATTCAAATTGGCAATAGTATTGGGTATGTTTTAACAGCAATATAATGAAACGGAAACCCTTTTACATTTTTACCGATCTGTACTACTCACGTAAATTTAAACGTTTCATTTGAAATTATTTGTTCTGTTTACTTTATTGTTGACGGCTATGCCATAAAATTGTGAGAAATAGTATAGCAAATTGACAAACTATCGACAGTCTCGACAGTATTGTAACCAAAAACATAGATAGTATCGACACTATCAATAGTTTGTTATTCACGGGCAACATTATTATCGATAGTATCGCAATCTTCAATAGTGTTGACATGTTTTAAGCTATCGATAATATCGATATTATCTTTACTACGATCGATAGCTCTGCTATCTATCCCTTATCGATAGTCTATCTATTAATTATTAATAGTCTTTGGATTAATTATCGATAGTCCACTATTGATCGGCAATACGCCTGAGTTAGGGATGGCGATTTTTTTAGGTAAAGATCGATTTTTAAATCGATCTGAATGCTGATGAATTGATTTACAAAAAAACTATTTATAAAATATCGACGTTTTCCTTTTATAATGTGAATATAAATCCATTTCATGAAAAAAAAAGAAACATACCATAGTAAATTATCTCTTATCAGTAAAATCAGTTTTTTAGTTCAGTGAATTCGTTAACAAAAATCATTTTTATTACCAAATCAAAGTCATATCAGGTATGAAAGAAGATATTTATTTTCAAAAAGTATTGATTTCATGAAAAAGTTAAAAGTTCTAAATGCTTTATTTCTAAACTTTTTGAAAATAACAGTTTGTCCAGTCTTTTCAGATCCAAGCGGTACCTCTCATCACTTGCAATGTTGCCGGCAATTGAAAAAAGGTTCTCACAGGGAACAGACGATCCCATGATACTCATATTCATCATGGCTAAAAAGTGAAAGTCGACTACAAAGCCATCTCGCGAGTTTTTAAGTAATTAACCTTTTAACCGGCAACATTGTAATATTACGGGTACATTCAATTAATTATAAATAATGTTATGGTATGGTTATACCAAAACAAAAATATTTCAAGGGTGAAATATCAATTCACTGGACCGATTCAGCACTGCATATCTCTTTAAAAAATCGATCTTTTCGATCTGAAAAGTCGACCTTCGATTAATCGATCTCAGATCGCCATCCCTAGTATATAATAGTGATGTGCCAACTCGGAAAAAACAAAACTCGATTTACCCCGAGTTAAAATTCACGTAACTCGGGTTGAACTCGAGTTACGTAACTCGAGTTAACTAGATGGAAGAGTTGTTTTTTTTTACCAATTTATTCCCTGACTAAAAAAAATTTGAACAGACAAATGATATTTTTATTTCTTCGACGGTAACATTTGGATGCTTATTTTTAATGTGGTTTAATAATGTGGTCGTATTTCCATTATATTTGAAAGAATCTTTAATACATTTAATACATCCCAAACCAAAGATTTTCTTTTAGGACCCGGCATTTTTCAAAAACAGAACTTGTTTGTTATGAATGAATATAGTCTCAAATGATAGCAAACTTCGTTTCATGTCGGTTTCCTCCAGTTTTTAAACTCGAGTCAGAGAGAATTCAACTCGACTTAGTTCGAGTTAAGTCCAACTCGAGTTTACTCGAGTTAGTTACTCGAGTTGACCATCACTAGTATATAATAATCTGTGTTTTTTCTGCTAATGGTAAAATACATTGCAGGTTTTTCTATTGTTTTGGTTACAGTTTAATCTAGTGGAGGTTTAGTATTTATTATGGGTAACGCAGGAAGTAACCAGACCAAAGAATGGCATCGAGAAACAGTTGCAAAAGTGCCAGATGTTGGTCCATCATCTCCTGTGAAAGAAGGAGAAGCATTCACTTTTGATAAAAAGTTAGGTGATAACCGTGGTGGACGAGATGAAGACAATACTATTGAAGATGGAGCACCTTATTATACTAAAGCAGTACCTGAAAGCGAGGAGGAGTACAATACCCCACGTGAAAGATCAAACACACTGACTGAAAATAATAAAGATGTAGATGAAATGAAGGTTTTACCTACAGTTTTCAAATGGGAAGGTGGTGGGAAACAGGTGGGTAAAAAGACCTTCTTAAATTCATTACAGCACATGGTTGTCTTAAATCAGTTAATTAAAAAATTTTTTTTTTTATTAAAATTGCATTATTTTAGGTTTACATAAGTGGAACATTTACTGATTGGAAAACAATTCCAATGGTGAAGTCTCATGGGGATTTTGTGACTATTATTGATTTACCTGAAGGAGAGCATCAGTACAAATATTTTGTGGATGGAGAATGGCGTCATGACCCTACTGTGGTAGGTAAATGAAGTGTCTTTTCATTTCAAGGTGTTATTTATCTAAATCAGAGGTCGGCACCGTTTTGCTATAGGAGGCTCACAAATGTCAGAGTATAAGTGCAGGCTGCACGTTTTTTATATGTATGGAGATGTAATTTTAATATTTGAAATAAACACATCTACATTTTTAATCATATATACATATATTCACATAATCATTCAATTACAATACTAACATAAAAATAAGAACTAGTGAGATTTTTGCAGCTGCATTTGATTTGCAAGTTTTTTAATATCTGCTTTAATTTTAGTTGTTGACAAGCGCAGTATTGCATCTAAATATTCATTTGTTAACTGGGAACAACTCTTATTTTTGCGATAGTTGAGAATTGAAAAAGTCTGCTTACACAAATACACTCTACCAAACATAGTAATTATCTGCTGAGCAAACTTTTTCAATTCTTTGAAATTTTCTGAACTCAAACTTCCATAGAACTGTACCAAGTCAGTGCTTTCCTTAAATGTCATTTTAAGTGTGCTATTAGTTTGCAAATCTATGTTCTTTTGCAAATTGTATGTATTTTGTACCAAGTACAGCATAAATATCAATTGCAAAAGGGTTTTCTTTTCTGCTTCAAGACATACCAAGGGAAATCTTTTTAAAGTTGGTGTATCAATTTACAAACGCAATTTGTAGTTAAGTTAATGTGTTCCTCATTCTAATATTTTGCCACTCAAAATTATCTCCAGTTTCTTCCACGGCTTGGCTAAAATTTTCAATATGGACTGTCGATTTTAATGCCCATATTTTTTTGTAGATAGTACTCACTAAAAGAAAGCATTTTGCAAAGTATTAGGTTACGAAAACTTACGGTTCATGAGATATATTTTTTTAAACTTTTCATATAAATTGGCAAATAACACACAATTACACAATAAATTTGACAAATAATAGATGTCAAACGTCAATCACTTCACATACTATTGTAGTATGTATTCATTACTATGACAATTAGTTCCCGTTACTATCATATTGTTACTTGTTACTTCAGTTACTGAGTAACTTATAACATGCTATGTTATGTATATTAGAACAACGTACTGCGTACGCGTACAGTATGACGTCGCGGCGTTCCAACATTCGTGATTTGTAGAAAACATACTTATACATTACATACCCAGCTGCGTCAGATATTATTTTTTCACTTTTCTTTATTTTGAACTAGACTTTTAATAATTAACAGCTTTTGTTAACCAAGAAACAATTAAATCTCATTAGAGCTCATTTAGACACATCTCTTTTAAGATAAGAACGAAAAAACCGTGAAAATACGCGATAATAAAAAAAAAACATATTTCTAATTTGTAAAAATTACTTTCTTACCTTGTTTCTGTTACAATCTCAAACTTTGTATACATACACCATATTCCCAGCATGACAACTTATTTCGTCGCTGACCAGTGGGACATTACGATTTTCATGTATTTCTGTTGTAGTTGGCTTTAGTACAGACTTGTATATTAGCAGTTTGTTGTCGATGGATAGTTTTGAGTTTCTTCTTAATAACCAGAAGAGGCCCCTCTATTTGAGGTTCATTTCTTCTCCTTTTGTTTCAACATGTTTCTTCCATGTGAGTCCTCGATCAAGGTGCATTCCCAGATATTTCACTAAGTTATGGTGTGGGAGTTGGGTGCTGTTTAAGATAACTAGTTCACAATTATTTTTGCAGAGTGTAAATGTGATATGCACGGATTTGGATACACTGACAGCAATCTCCATTTGGATAACCATTCTTCAATTTCGTTCAAGTTAGTTTGCAGGATGCGAGATGTTTGTGTTGGACAATTCAGTGAAAAATCAATGGCACAGTAGATGGAGATTTTTCACTTTGCTGGTGATTCTCCCAACAACACCTTTGTTTTGACCGCTGATGTTCTTGCTTCCATCGGTAGTGACACTTAACTTTTCCCAGCTTATTTGCAATAAATCCAGAGCTTGTTCCAAATAGTGAAATAAATCTTCTTCCTTAGTTGTACCTTTCAAACTGCACACTTTTACAAGCTCTTCGTAAACAGTAAAGTTGTCGTCAACGCCGCGTACTTTCATACATTGCAAAAGAGAAACAGTCAAAAGACAGCGCCTTATCCCCGAGTTGTTCACACAAATTAGCACCCAAGTCTGCGGTAAGTCGAGTGCAAGTTCTAGCAGAGGGACTAAGACTTTCAAAATTTTTTTCTGCTCTGAGCATTTTTATTCTGCAATAGCTAAGGCACACTCTTTTACTAATTCTCTATCGGTAAACGGACGTTCACTTTTTCTAGAATCTCTGCTACCCTGGAGCTAGCTCGAACATTCGATTCGGTGTTGTCTGCCTTAAATATGTTTTGTTGATCTTTTAATGACGATTTCAAAGTGAAAATTTTTCTTTTTCGATTTTCTTCTTCAAGACACTCAAATTTAGCTTTGTGCTCAATGTCGTAATGTCGCTTCAGGTAACGTTCGCACCTGCGTCTGATCAAAGGGTGCCGCCGCCTATTGTCTCAAAGGAGCCGCCGCCTATTGTCTCAAAGGAGCCGCCACCGACGGCCACGTGCGGCAGATAAGCGCAAGTGGATTTGCCATTTAAATTGAATAGAACAAATATTTATTTTCGATAGAAACAATATATAACATCACAGTCTTGATAAACAGTTCTTAAGAAATGAAATAGGTACATTTTTTTATTACCTCGCGTAGAAGCGAGCTTTTACGAATACTCTCATCATGGCCGTATAAATCCTAATGGATTTATATTGAAGGTGTGCAGGCCGCCCGCGCCCCGCACCGAGATGGTCCACGGGCCGCATGTGACCTACGGGCCGCCGGTTGCCGACCTCTGATCTAAATGACTAAATTTATCTAAACAGAAATGTATAATGTCGATACTTAGTTATTAGGAATCAGTACTGCTAATATTTAATAATTCTATCTTTCATTTTAACTAAGCTAATATAATTTATATGTCCTTACTGGCTAGACACTTTGATTTTTAATTTTAATATAAAATCAGTACTACCTTTTAAATCATGTATATATTGCAGATATGGGCTTAGCTTTGGAATATGAGACTCCAAATATTTGCTTGATATTTCTTTTGTGGATAGGGTACTAAAGAGGTGTAATTTACCAAAACATTTATGCATATATATTTATTTTACTAATGGATATGGACTTCCGCCAAGTAACGCCTGATTCTATCAAATACTAATCATAGGTATGTTTGAGATATTTTGGGTTAGAACAGTCTCCATTAATGCGCAAAGGCGAACATGCTACGGCAGTGACCGCCGAGCACCAGATTTCCTCTGTGGTTGGTGAATTATTTGGGTTTGAGGTTATAACAGTATAATCTTGTCCAATGCTCTCCCAATTGAGCTACCGAGCCTTGCGAACACTCGTCGAAATTTTCTAGTACCTTCCTGATTTTACGCTGTAGGCCAGCGTTGTTTCATCAATGAGAGGAACATCCTCTCGTATTCGAAAGAAACATTTTTACAAATGTTTAGTCAATCGATTAAGATGAAACAGCCATGTTAGATTTATAATTTTTATATATTTTATGCATTTTCAATGCGATCTTATAAGATAAATTATTATAATAGAAAAATACTAGAAAAAATCGACTCGGGTCACAAGTGAATCTCAGGCGGGAGTATAATTTTACCTGATATTAACTTATTCATTATAGAAATTTGAATGGCAACTAGTAAATATGGAAATTATATTGAATAAAAATTAGGTCAACTGAATAATGTATAAAAGGAGCATTATACAAATTTAAAATTATATGAAATAAATGTTATAAAAGCAAGGTTATATAATATATAACTAAATCACATGAAATTAGGTTATTTGTTTTATAGCATATGAAAATGATATCATGTAAACATTATTTCTAGTAAAATTATAATGTTATTATGCCATACATAACACACTGCTTCCGCCCTTTATTCTTTACAATTTTATGTAGGTTTTTCTTACTTTGAGGAAGTAGAAACTAACCTAAATAGTTTTCTCTTTTTTTAAAGTATGCTCCTCCGCGCTATACCGCGTGGAGGGGGGAGTCTTATTATATGGTGTTGCATAATCTAAAGTGCATCCCATATGTTTTTATATCTACGGATCTCGGTGATTGAGTGACTTGCATATCATTTGTGGTAATGTCACTGTGACGACTCAAGCTCATTCCTCCGCAGCCTGATCAATGTATAAAGGGGTTTGAAGATTTTTGTATGGAGGGTGGCCCTAAACGTCGGCCGCCATTTTTATTTTTTTTCAAAATCGCGGTGCACAACGAAAGTTATATATTTAGATGGAGTACATAATACATTTACAAACAAAAAATGTTATATAACATGATATCCTAAAGCGTCACGTTTCGGAGTTCTTCACCAAAATAAAGATATAGGTAATACAACAATATAATTAAACACATTTATATCTGATTGCCATACTGAATTGTATTAAAAAGTTATTAAGGAACAAAATCTATTATTAGTATTATCATATTTGTTTTCTTTCTTTGTCTGGTTCAGATTAAAAGTAAAAACTTAAACAACATGAAATAACTACAAAAAATAATAAGTAAATTCGTCATAACAACTGTCATTTTTATCTTTGAATAACTCAGAAACGTGACGCTTTATGATGTTATCCCTACTAATATTATAAATGCGAAAGTAACTCTGTCTGTCTGTCTGCTACGCTTTCCTGCTTAAACCTCTCAACCGATTTTGATGAAATTTGGCACAGACAATCTTTAGTCCCTGAGAAAGAACATAGGCTACCTTTTATTGCGAAAAAATTCTTGAAATAGGGGTTGAAAGTTTGTATGGGATTTCTTAATTTTAAAAGATAAAACCATGAAACTTTATATTAAAGCACTTAATAAGATTTTTTGTTACATTTGTTCTAGCGTTTTTGAAATTTCGACCAGTGAGGGGGTGAAATCGACCCCTCCCAAGCATAAGGGCGTATCGAGATTATAGCAACTTTTCAGTACGGGCATTTAAAGATAATTTACATGATTACTAAAAATTTGTGATAATTATTTAGATCCTATCTGGCTTAAAATTCAAAGTACCTCTTTATCTTTATTAGTTAATACCTATTTACATAAAAAGTATATAATTAGCGAAAAAAGCTAAAATTACATACTTAAGACTTTATGCACTGGGATGAAACTGGCGTCTTACTAAGATACGACGACTTACGACGATATGCCTGGTGAATATTTTGTGTACCTTAAAGTTACAACGGGTTACTACTTTATGCGTTGTAAGATAACATAATAATGACCATCAAGTGTTACGATGTTATGTTTGTTGGTGATAAATATAGTTTAGTTTAAGTGATTTGTTAAAGGAGATGGTTATAAAAATAATATAATATTCATATATAATAGAATACTTAGTATCAACAACAATTAAAACGAAAAAATTTTCTAATCAGCTTTAATCATCTAAGTTTACAGGCGATACCAGCGTAAAGCATAGAACTTGTTAATACAAGTACAACAATCAACTTAATTAATCAGTCTTAAAAATCTTTAGGAACGTGCATAATGATCTTCTTACTTAATACCTATCCAATTGTTATTTGGTAACAAAAACAATCTTGTCACATAATCAGTCATAATAATAATTATCTTAAAGCTTTGATTTAACAATATTGAAAAAAACAACTCCAAATAACTTCTGTAATATTTTAAAGAACTAAAAACCGTTAATAAAATAGCTTAACTTTTTTAAAACAAAAATAAAGATTTATAAAAATTTAAGAATGTACAAAAACGAACATTATACAAATCTAAGAATCGTTAGATGAATCAAGATCAGGATTTTCTTGGCTAATAATATTGCTTGTGTTTGGTAAATTTTAATAATACTTATGATATTCGTGAGGTATTATTCCACCATGGCATAGACTTTGCAAATCATTATACTTTGCTATTGTTATAGGCAAATAATCTACGTAACACCGATCTAAATTAATTTGAGTTTCATTTTTAATTCTACGAGATGAATAAATCTTTTTGGCTATTAATAAAGTCAAAGAAGTTTCGTTTTCGAAGCTGTATCGATATTTTAGCATATGTGGATCACTAGAAGTAACTTCAACTTCCTTAATTTTATTCCAATTTATCTTTTGCTTGTTACAGTTTTTTAACCAATTATTCCCATCAAGTAACTTTTTAAAATTGTAAAAATCCGCGACACTCATCTCAATAACATTGTAATTGGGTGGGTTAACTTTGGACCATCTCACTAATGCATACCACTGTTCTGGTGTGTATACCAGTTTATTTTTAGCATTTCGTTCTATCAAAGCATGTACCGAGTCAGCTTCGTTTTGTGTGTGTCCGCGCTCTAAGAACCTATGACTTATTGTAACACCATATTTTTTTGCAACATATGTATAAAACGAAAACACGATACGATTTCGATTTTGGCCAGCGCAGTTGTCTGACCAAAATCTGAATTCCTTTGCGCCATCTTTTATTTTAATTTCAATAAATTTAAGCAAACAACTAGCAACTTCACAAGCACCATGTTTCTCATTAACCTCTGGCCACATATAGCAATAGCCTTCTTTGCTAGCTAAATCAAAAACTGTAAAGTTGTATATCGACAGTTTTCTTTTATAATAGAAAAGACCAACATTCCCGTGCGGACAATTTAAAATTTTTTGAAAGTCAAAACATGCTGTGATTATTCTTCCATTACTTTTCATAGCTGCTTTTTTGTCATTTTCCTTCATTTCTCTTGCTAAAACCTTTGATTTCATGTGCTGTTCTTGCTTTTTTATTTCTTCATCTGTCTATTTATTTTTGTTTGTGTCGTAAACATGGCATTCGTTGCAAATATCTTTTTTTGGCTTGTGAAACGAAATATTCAAATTATTATTGACAATGTCTCGATATTGACGAATTGTTTTAACGTTTTTTGTAATATTTTGAGCAGTACACCACTCAGTGTAGAGAGAAAACATCTTTGTAAACGTGAGCTCGCCATCTCAGTAAACTTTTGTTGATTTTTTTCGCACATAATGCGATTCCACAGGTTGAAATGTTTGCACATGATTGATTACTCCTTGTTTTATTTCACTATCTATTATGATCACTCTTGAACCTCCTCGATGATCGGGAGAAATAGATCCTCCACCAGAACACCACTTGGACAACGCTGTATTAACTGTTCGCTCTCCTACAGAAAGAGTATTGAGGAACATTGTTTTACACACCAGCAAATTATGAGGCACATCGGAATTGGGCTCACTTAGCGGTAATGAGTATTTAAAAGTTTTCTTACGTCTAGATCCAGACTGTGCGTTACTCTGAGTATTACAAACTTCAACATAATTAGCAATGTAATCCCATTGTCTAGTATGGTCACCGAGATTCCAAAATGCATAAAAAATTTGCTCTCGTTGCTGGTGAGTTATCTTCTCAAAGGATTTAAGTCGACATGTTGAAGGACATGGGGGTTTAATCACCTTTCCATCTCTAGCAGTACCATCTTTTTTACTTACGTAAGCCTTGCCTAAATTTTTAAGATATTTTCGTTTAATATCCTTCCAATCATCTTTTCGAATATGCCGTTTTCGACTGGTAGTTGTGGTACTGGCAACAGACGAACAAGCGGAAGAACCAAAACTGGAGGCATCACTATGTTGCGGTGTGACAGATCTACTAGTAGGAATGGATACCCAAGGTGATATTAAACTGCTATCAAGTGGAAGCGCAGGAGTAACGTCATCAGTCCCAAAAAGCTCGTTTGAAGGTAACGGGGTCGGAGTTTTTTCGAAAATATTTAATGCTTGTCTCACCTCGTAGGAACTTGTTCTAGCATCATTATTATTAGTGTTACTTATAAGGGATTCTTCGCACGTTGATTCGTACAGATTCCAGTACTGCTCCATTTCAAGTAAATCAGGTGATTCTAAAAAAACGTTATAAATTAATTAATAAAACAATCAATCAGTGTTAAAATATTTCAGTTTTTTGCTTTAAATTTAACTAAATCTTATCGCATAAAGTCTTATTTCATATTTTGGTCGGAGCATAACGTCGTATGTACTAAATACGACTATATGCATACAGTAAGATTGGAATAAAACCAGAGCATAAAGTGGTAAGTTTCAGTTACGACCCCTGACTTTCAAATATAAACGACGCATAGGATCGTAACTATAGTATTACGACTTTGTGCGCTGGACAAAATGTAAAATACTTAATGATAAAAATCTCTTAGATATTGTGATCAATTAAAATAAATTATGTTAAAATTGCGTAGTGCTTAGTAAATATTTCATACTTTCAAATTAATATCAAACAAAACTTACCAGATCGACGAGATTCATATGAGGTAAGATGTTCATTTGAATTATTGAGGGCTAATTCTAAAATTCTTGACGATCGTAAGTTGTTCATTTTGCTATCACATAACAATAATACTATTATCACAGGTTAATTAACACAAAACATAAACAAAATGTAATTATTTTTATAATGCAGGTCCCATGTTTACGGCGCGTAGCGGTAATGTCATACGACGTCGGTAACTAACCTTGATTGGTCTCGCGCGAGCCAATAGTACAACGCAAATCGTCGCTACTCGTGATCGAGCTATATGCGCGGGAACTCTGAATAGGTACGACGATGTGCGTTTCAAAATCTCATTAATTAATAATAATTTGAAGATTTTTATTTCAGGAATGTATAAAGCTTGTATTCGTAATCACAATGAACTAAAAATCTAATTTTCGGTAAAAAAATTGATAAGACTTTATGCGTGGGAGGTGTCGAAATAAGGGTTGAAAGTTTGTATGAAGTTCGTCATTTTGAAGATAAAAACATTACATTTTGTATTTAGGCACTAAATAAGAAACAAAAATCGTTTGTTCTAGCATTTTGAAATTTTTACCACTGTGGGGCTGAAATTCTACAAAAGGAATTCCCGAAATTCGAACGGAACGGAACGGATTCGGAACGGGAACTACGAAGCCAAACTTTTTGTATACAAAATTTTAACCACTGAACCTAGGAACATAATATTTAGAAGTTTTGGGTGTATCAAGTTAAAAAAAATTGGCTTTTGAAGTTAAAGTTCCTTTTAACAAATACTCTGCATCGCCGCCGCTGCCGTCGGTCGTCGTCGCGCACATTCGCCGAAGTGTGGCGGCAGGCAACGGCGCTGTCGTGTGGTGGGGAAGCGCACGAATCTAACTATGCCTACCCGAACGGGCAGACACGTGAGGGCAGACGTCATTGTCGGACGCATGTGATTAGAGAAATTTGCGTTTCTCTGTCTGTTTGTCTGTTTCTCTGTTTGTACGGGCTAATCTCCGAAATGGCTAGACCGATTTCAATGAAATTTTGCATAGTGATACCTTATATCTCTGGTCAACATCTTAAATACTTTTTATCCCGGAAAATTAAAGGGTTCCCGTGGGATAGTTAAAATACCATAGTAACTTGGACATATTAATACACACGACTTATGTACTTCAATTAGGCTGATACTTTATATTACCGCCCGAATTAAGCATAAATCCTATAAAAGTGACGGGATTCAGTGGGAAAAAAATTGCTACGGATCCCTATTCAATGCGTGGCCTGACACACACGTGGCTGACTGATCTTGAACAGCCCGACATTTACTCGACGATGACCAGCATTGGCTAAGGCGTAATGCCTTAGCCGGATAGAACTTTAGAACAATTGCCTTAGAACAATTCGTTCACTTGTGACCCGAGTCGATTTTTTCTAGTATTTTTCTATAATAATAATTTATCTTATAAGATCGCATTGAAAATGCATAAAAATATATAAAAATTATAAATCTGCTCATACGATGTTTAAAATCCCCATAAATTTGGACATAAATGAACATTCTGTATGTGCTGTTTTTTTATTCTGTAATTCTGTATCTCTAGAAGCAGTGATAAAGCGAAGGTTTTACGCGATTGCTGTTTAATTATCTGGGACGAGTACACTATGGCACATCGAAAAGCAATAGAAGCAGTTGATAGAACTCTCAGAGATATCCGCCAAAATGACTAACCTATGGGTGGCGTAATGATGCTGTTTTGTGGGGATTTTAGACAAATGTTGCCAGTAGTACCACTGGGAACAAAAACCGACGAGATAAGAGCATGCTTAAAGTGCTCAAGTCTTTGGCGACACGTTACAAAGATGCACTTAACAGTGAACATGAGGGCGCGAACAGGAGTCAATACAAATGCGCAGGAATTTTCTGATTTATTGCTAAAAATTGACGAAGGGACATATCCGGAAGAAGAAGGGCAAATTTTATCTGAAAATCTCTGCCACACTGTTAATTCAATTGAAGAACTCATCTCTTCCGTGTATGGTGAACAAAATCAAATAACAAATCATGGCTTTGCAAAAGAGCAATTTTGACTCTGTGAAATAGCCAAGTCGCAAGAATCAATATCATAGATATACTCAACAATGTTGAAGGAGAAGTAGTTGAGTATACTTCTATTAACAGAGTAATGGAGCAAGATGACGCTACCAATTATCCCGTTGAATTTATTAGTTCTCTGAGCGTTTCTGAACTTCCAGCACACAAGATTAATTTAAAAACTGGCGTCCCAATTATTTTGTTGAGAAATTTAAGTCCCCCAAAATTATACAATAGGACAAGACTGAAAGTTACTTCTCTGCAGTGTTATATAATAGAAGCGAAGATTTTGGCGTCGTTGAAAGAGTTTTTATACCAAAATTCCACTGATTCGCAATAATTACCCATTCCATTTCAAACGTGTACAGTTCTCGGTGAGTTTGTGTTATGCAATGACAATAAACAAAGCCCAAGTGCAGACGCTACGTCTTGCCGGCGTGGACCTCAGCGTCGGCTGTTTCTCAGACGGTGTCGCTTTCTTCCGTGTAAGTCAACCAAATAAACTGTTTGTTTGTGTTCCGAACCAAACCACATCGAACGCATTATCGAACGAATTATTTTTGCTGATCGTGTCGATCAAACGACCTCTGTGGCACAGTGGTCATTTATGGTACCGCAAGTGCCTCTGGCCTGCAGGGATCCGGATTCAATCACCGGCCAGGTTAAGTTGGAAAATAATCTGTGTCCAATTGTTTGCATTTTCTTTTTATCTATGATTCACGCATTAATCCAAACTTTATATTTTTGTTTTATTTTTATTTGCTGTATAACAGTTAACAAGCCTGTATAACTGTATAAAATCAATCACACGCGAACGAAGTCGCGGGCAACAGCTAGTGTTATATAACATTTTATGCTTGTATATGTGTCCCCTATCCAAATATATGACATTTATTGTGCACCGCCATTTTGAAAAAAAAAATCAAAATGGCGGCTGATGTTAGGGCCAAAACCTTCAAAACCCTTTAACTTTTGTATTTGGCTCAGATCTGGGTGTTGTGATACTGTTGTTGTTTCTGATTACCATAACACAAGTGATTTAGCTATTTACCTTAGGTTCAGAGGAAATAATGTAATATTGTCTAACAGTTATAATTATGTTTACACTTTTTTATACTGTCTATGCTTTCTTCTAGTCCTAATCATTTACAGGTTATCTGGGCCAATGTAAACTTTTTAACGTATTCTATTATTTCCTTAATTTGGTGTTATCAGTAGATTTGACCTGTATCAAGTTAAATATGATATTATTATTTAAACCAATAATTTATTTTACAGAAGGTTATAGATAATGGCATGGGATCAAAAAATAATCTGGTATCAGTGAAAATGTCAGATTTCGAAGTATTTCAAGCTCTTGCAAAAGATAGTGAAGGAGTGCACAGTAGTGCCCAAACTGAATATTCTCAGGTAAAAATGAGTTAAGTATAGTTAGAGGTGGGTGTCAAATACAAAAACCTCAGCAGGGGCATGCTTGACGCCGGCCACGTGATATTGTAGACTTATTTTATAATTAAATATTTTTTATTTTTCTTTAGTTAGATACCCTGAAATTCGGTTATCTTTTTCAAATTTTTAGTTTTACTTTAAAATTACTCTTATCATCATAATCAGCTAAAAGGCAGCCACTTCTAGACTAAGGCGTCCCCCTAAAAAGTTTTGCCATATTCACCACGGTAGTCATGTTAGAGACCACAGTAAAAGACCATTTGGAAAATACTGGTGTCACTTTTGAGGTTTAAGGGAGGTGTACCATACATCTCCCTTAGATTACCTCCAGTATCATGAGTTGGTACCCTTAAGTGTGAAGGATTGGTGCGATTCTGCCCTGCCGGATGGACACCATACGACACATAGACAGCACATATTACTCTAATTATGGTAAAATATTGTTACATGCTGTGGGTAGTGAATATCCAATAATTCATTAATTCTGAGATCTTTCTACCTAGATCACTAACACAGTAAAGTCTTAATATTAATAACCTTTCTAAAATCACACAAATCAGTCTTACCCAAATAATATTTAAAAACTCAGAATCAGGCTTCTGATTGTGCTAATAAAATTTAATATATATTCTGAAAAAATGTGAAGGGCTTGCAAAAGTAAGTTTCCACCTGGTTATTGTAATTTTAACGAGACAGAAGACTTGTTGTTTATGAATTAACACACACTCATAGTCACACAAACACACATACGTGTATAATTTCATACCTATCATATTTTTTTGTAAGTTGTTAATAATAACAGTGACTGTCATTCATTAACATTCTTGTAGTTAGTATCTTCAGGAGCCTGATGACCTGTAACACAGATATTTTGTATCTAGCTCAGACATTATTCTCACACATAAAAGTGCAACTGTAATGTGTTTGATAACACATTACAGTTAATTGTCTACGTTTCTAATGAGAAATGATTTATTTTATTAATACTATTAATACTAATTTTTCAGGAAATACCACAGTCAAAGCCTTGGGAAAAAGTGTCAGGTCCTCCTATATTACCACCACATTTGCTACAAGTCATTCTAAATAAAGATACACCTCTCTCGGTGAGTATTTTGATAGAAAAATTATCGATTGCTAAAAATATATAATATTATTAATCAATCTGACATATTTTAATTTTATTTCAGTGTGAACCAACATTATTACCAGAGCCTAACCATGTGATGTTAAATCATCTCTATGCTTTGTCTATAAAAGATGGAGTTATGGTATTATCTGCTACACATAGGTATAGGAAGAAATATGTCACCACCCTCCTCTACAAGCCTATTTAAATACCTGCCTAGTATTGTAGTCATTGTTATTGTTAGACTTCATTAGCAACAAATTGTAATATATTATGTTAAATATGTGGCATTCTAGATATCCATTTCCATCTAAATCATGGGACATATTGGGATAGATATTAGTAATCTAATTAAAGATAATTACGATTGCCTAAACAAGAAAGCTTGCAAAATACCTAGGTTATGTGAATTCGAAAACAAATTGGTTTACATTGGAAATGTTTTACCTTACAAATCATTGGCATGGTTGACAAACTCCTTAAAAAAAGGAAAATAACTGGGCGCCAATTATATTGCCCCGATTCGCAAATAGCTGAAGAACTTGTATTATAAAAATGAGAAATAAAGATTATATTAGAACTATCTAGACTTGTAGAAAAGTTGGCTATGAAGATTGAGTTTGGCCGAGAAAAAAAGCTGGGATGTTAAAAGAATACTATCAAAATTCACATTTGTCTTCCGTGCTTTTACAATCGACTACAAACCTCAAAGTAATAAGGGAGGTTTAGATCTTTGATTGATCAAATACTTATTATTTCGGAAACAATTGGGTATCCCTGAAAATTTTATTTGATATTTTTGCGGGATAATTTAGGTATATTTTTGCATTTTGCAACGCTTCAAGGTGATGGATGACGTAGTTTTATTAATTGTAATAGTTACACTTGGCCAGTCCACATCATAAACAAAAAAGCACAACAGCTTCTATCAATTTTGTTAGTATATTGTATTGTAAATCGTAAGAAATTATCCAAAGAAAAAGAATTTCAATGAAGCGTTATTTTTATTTATAAGCCCCAGCATGCGGAGATATAACCGAAAAATGGGTGTAGTATACAGTTTTCAATGACATTGCAGCGAAGAACGTCGTGGTAAACAACAAAGCGTATACTAATTTATAAATTCTCCAAAAAAAATAATATTACAAATATTGAAAGTTTCCCCCAAATTATTATTCGCCGCAGTGTAATTCGCAACTGTGTTCTTTTAATCCCAAAATACTGTTTGAAAGATGCATTTTTACCATCATTAGTAAAGTAGAAAACAGTGTAATAAAATTATCCTGGTACTATTAATATACTAGCAGTGTCTGGAATGCTTTACTACGCTTTTTTGCGGATTATAGAAACCTCTGGCATGCGTACAACAACTACTATACTTATGTCGTCTCAAAAGGACCTGAGTAAGCAGTAATCAAACTTTGTAAGAGGAAGGAAAAGCTGATTATTTATATTCGAGGATTAATTTATATCAAAATATTTTTCGGTAGAAAATACGAAGCATAACAACGATGGGATTGGAAATTTTTCAATAGTCCAAAAATTACGAAATTGGAGTATTAACAATTAAACTAAAATTTTGTAATTTTTGGGAGTTACTCATTATGATAACTAGGCCAACGATTTTTAAGTTTAAATTTTTACCTTGTTTCTCCCAATTTTTCAAAACAAAAAGTTATTAAACAAAGAAATACGGTATTTTATACATAAAAAGTACAAAATCAGTCTAATTATTTACTAACCCTAAATAAACAGAATTCAAAGTTAAAAGAAGATCGGCGAAAGTCGCCCTTATATTTTACAGAACCATTCACTATCGGAGATATGAAAAATAAATTATGTTTAATTCTTATAATTTACTTTTACAAACGCATCATTTTTTAAAGACCAAAATAAAAAGATAATTTATTTTCAAATCGCAAATAATGGGTGGAACGTGACGCTTTCGTGTTAAAAATAATTATTATCATTCATACTCTCAGAGTAAACAGGACTGGAGTAGCCATTAGTCAATTTCTCGTACATATTTTTCTGCCATTTTTTGCGGTGAGGTTACTACTACATTCAATGCCAGCACACAGGAACAAAAACTCTTTGCGTGTTTACAAACGCACACATGCATAATACGACAAACATATTTAAAATACACGCACACGTGCTTAAAATAGTGTGTTAACGTTCTATTCAAACACACGAATGTCATTGTGTGAGAAGTGACATGACATAGCACGAGAATATCAATATCTATAAATCAGTTTCGTTCAATGAATGAATGTATTAAATTTGCGTTAGTATTCCTACATTATGTAATAAAAATTAAATTAAATTAATGATGATATTACACGCTACAACAGTCAGTTTCGGAGGCTATATCCATAAAATACAAATTGAAACTTAATAGTTTATTGCATTTAAAAGATATTTACAATAGGTGTTATTATATATATAGAATTCACTGTGGACCCTTTCGCGTATAACCATAATGGAAAGGAGGAACACTGAAACATTATTTTTAACAAAGCGATAGTCAATACAGTTAGTTTTCTCAGATTTTTACTTTGACCGATTGATTATTTGTATTTTTTTGCGATTTGCTTAGGTACATCACCTTTTGCAGGTATTTCCTTTTTAACTTATTCTTTAACCTAAAATATTTAAATGTAATAAACTAAAACTGTTATAATACAACATGTTAATATCTATTTGAAACATAACTAGTTATATAATAAACTAAGAGGATCATTCAAGAATAACGTTGTCACAGCATGGGCAACTAATCTTCTTCTATTGTTAGATAATTTTTGAAACTGAGACGGCTCAAAATGTATGGAACATATAGTACTTGTTCTTGAAGATGCCCTATTCCCTATTACAAGCATGAATCCATTTTTTTCGTATGCTGTTTTCTTAAGGGAAACCGAATATGAAAAATTAAATGTTTCCGGGCATGTCAAAGCTTAAAGTATAAAAACCAACAATTAGTATACCGCCTAGGGTATATTTGCCTGAACTACACATACCGATCATTTCTAATTACCGCCAGAGTATATTTGCCTGAACTACACATACCGATCATTTCTAATTTTAATACCGCAATACTATCTTCCAATAGCTTTCATTTATGTACAAAGGACTTTTGGCACCACATACCTTACTCCTAGTATCTTGAAGTATTGCAGTTGGACAAGCCGGTTTTTAAAAATAGCTATAAATGCTACAATATTAATAAAAAAACTTAACTTAAATGTTGACGATGACATTTAGCTATTACCATATTAAAATGTCATCAAAATCCGTCGCGTAGTTTTTGCGTGATGCGTGCTCAAACATACATACAGACAGACAAAATGTTCAAAAATTAGTGATTTCGCTTCCTCTACTCTCATTACTAGCCATTTGGTTTAAGGTGGACTTGAACTGTTTTATTCTATATCTTTACAGTTTTATTCTCGTATGTATAATATCGCAGGTAAATAGTATAATTCCGCACTTTACATACGGCGTCATCAGTTTAAAATCACATACCTTATTCTTATTTGAAATCATCATTAATACCTGGTAATAAAAGCCGAAACAAACTGTAATTTATCTAAGCTGTGTTTTATTATCGTTAAGAAAAATAACTAAGAATAGGGTGTGTTTTTTAAACTGATGACGCCGAATGTAAACTGCGGAATTATACAATTTCCCTGCGACATATAGATTTAAATTATAAATACATATTTTCAATTTAAGTATGTTACTTGCATTCATTCATTACTCACTCGTAAAATCACAATATCGATGAAGTTGACATCACTATTGTGCAAATAAATATTGTACAAATTAATAAGGGTTGCTGATTACAAAATAAAAACAATTTGTCGTGGCTCGAAAAAAAATTTTGGTTTCTCGGAAATGATCGGGTGTGCTGGTTAGGCGATGGTACCCTTTTAACCGTGCTTTTTTATGAAGTCAGGGACACTGTGAGTATATGCAGCATTAGTACTCTTAATGTTTATGAGCGCCGCCCAGCATGAATAAAAGGGCAAATAGTTTGATTATTATTTTAATTTATTATTTTATTTATTATTTTGTATTTCCATGTTGTGTGGCAAAGAATAGGCTTCAAGCAGCCGCAAAAGTGTAGGTATGTACTTAATACTAAACTAAAAAAAAACACGCAACGTACATTGTTAAAACGAAATTAAAATTGGTAATTAATTAATACAAAATTACAGTTATTTATTACCAACAAACTTTTTCTAATTTTTGTCTTAATTAATTGAAATGCGATAATGATCAACCCTAGGTAGTCTCGTGGGGAGTGCGGCCGTGACGTCATCAAACGAACTTTGAGCGCGAAATTTGAAATTGTAGTCTGCTAAAACATGAAATTATGAATTAAATAATAATCAAATCCTAAAAATTATACTTACGAATGAAATGAGACGCCATCTTTTTGCATACTAGATATTTTCGTATTTTTTTACAGTAGAAAACAGCACAGGCAGGCATTTTCGTGGGAGCTCTGCACGGTAAGACGTTCTGATTATTGTGGTTTTAAAATGGCGGCTCAACTAGTTTTATATAACGCACAGGCATCCGATGCTTGTGCATTTGGTAGAGGGGTAATGTTAGGTAAAGGCTACTCCAGTCCTGTTTACTCTGAGTTCATACTCCATATTTTAGATCGGTTGATAATCGGTTGTTGATCGGATGAGTCTCAGTTGGTGTCAGTGTCATAGACAAGAAATTAACACGAAAATAATGACTTATGGTGATTTTTGTATGACACTGACAGATGCAACCGAATTCGTCATAGAAAAGAGTTTCAATACTTCCCCTAACCCTCAGAGGTCCGAGGAAAGTTGAGTCCGTCTTGATAATGAGAAAAACCTTCTCATTATCAAGACGGACCTAACCAACTTAATTGAGCGAAGCTCTCTTTTAGACAACTCACAAATTTCGCTTGTCTCACTCATGCTACTTAACGGTTCAACCGATTCGAACGAATTTTGGCATGAACATACATGATTATAACCTGACGGACATAGGCTATGTAAAAAAAATTAGACTACCATGGAGGAATAATCACCGAAAGAAAAATTCAAAAGCTGATCACAGCCAAACCGCTGATACTACATTGATGAAATTTTGAGCCAAAACTCCTCAGAGTAAACAGGACTGGATTAGCCTTTGCCTAACATTACCCCTCTGCCAAATGCACAAGCGTCGGAATCCTGTGCGTTATATAAAACTAGTTGAGCCGCCATTTTAAAACCACAATAATCAGAACGTCTTACCGTGCAGAGCTCCCACGAAAATGCCTGCCTGTGCTGTTTTCTACTGTAAAAAAAATTCGAAAATATCTGGTATGCAAAAAGATGGCGTCACCTTTCATTTGTAAGCATAATTTTTAGGTTTTGATTATTATTTAATTCATAATTTCATGTTTTAGCAAACTACAATTTCAAATTTCGCGCTTAAAGTTCGTTTGATGACGTCATGGCTGCACTCCCCACGAGACTACCTAGGGTTGACCATTATCGCATTTCAATTAATTAAGACAAAAATTAGAAATAGTTTGTTGGTAATAAATAACTGTAATTTTGTATTAATTAATTACCAATTATAATTTCGTTTTAACAATGTACGTTGCGTGTTTATTTTTAGTTCAGTATTAAGTACATACCTTCAATTTTGCGGCTGCTTGAAGCCTATTCTTTGCTACACAACATGGAAATATAAAATAATAAATAAAATAATTAATTAAAATAATAATCAAACTATTTGCCCTTTTATTCATGCTGGGCGGCGCTCATAAACATTAAGAGTACTAATGCTGTATATACCTACAGTGTCCCTGACTTCATAAAAAAGCACGGTTAAAAGGGTACCATCGCCTAACCAGCACACCCGATCATTTCCGAGAAACCAAAATTTTTTTTCGAGCCACAGGACAAATAGTTTTTATTTTGTAATCAGCAACCCTTATTAATTTGTACAATATTAATTTGCACAATAGTGATGTCAACTTCATCGATATTGTGATTTTACGAGTGAGTAATGAATGAGTGAATGAATGCTTTTTCTTAACGATACTAAAAAACAGCTTAGATAAATTACAGTTTGTTTCAGTAATTATTACCAGGTATTAATGATGATTTCAAATAAGAATAAGATATGTGATTTTGAACTGATGACGCCGTATGTAAAGTGCGGAATTATACTATTTACCTGCGATATTATACATACGAGAATAAAACTGTAAAGATATAGAATAAAACAGGTCAAGTCCACCTTAAACCAAATGGCTAGTAATGAGAGTAGAGGAAGCGAAATCACTAATTTTTGAACATTTTGTCTGTCTGTATGTATGTTTGAGCACGCATCACGCAAAAACTACTCGACGGATTTTGATGACATTTTAGTATGGTAATAGCTAAATGTCATCGTCAACATTTAAGTTAAGTTTTTTTATTAATATTGTAGCATTTATAGCTATTTTTAAAAACCGGCTTGTCCAACTGCAATACTTCAAGATACTAGGAGTAAGGTATGTGGTGCCAAAAGTCATTTGTACATAAATGAAAGCTATTGGAAGATAGTATTGCAGTATTAAAATTAGAAATGATCGGTATGTGTAGTTCAGGCAAATATACTCTGCCCCTAGGCGGTATACTAATTGTTGGTATTTATACTTTAAGCTTTGACATGCCCGGAAACATCTAATTTTTCATATCCAGTTTTCCTAAAGAATACAGCATACGAAAAAAATGGATTCATGCTTGTAATAGGTAATAGGGCATCTTGGGCATCTTCAAGAACAAGTACTATATTTTCCATACATTTTGAGCCGTCTCAGTTTCAAAAATTATTTAACAATAGAAGAAGATTAGTTGCCCATGCTGTGCCAACGTTATGCTTGAATGATCCTCTTAGTTTATTATATAACTAGTTATGTTTCAAATAGATATTAACAGTTTTAGTTTATTACATTTAAATGTATTAATTTTAGGTTAAAGAATAAGTTGAAAAGGAAATACCTGCAAAAAGTGATGTAAGCAAATCGCAAAAAAATACAAATAATCAATCGGTCAAAGTAAAAATCTGAGAATTATAACTATATACGCTTTGTTAAAAATAATGTTTCAGAGTTCCTCTTTTCCATTATGGTTATACGCGAAAGGGTCCACAGTAAATTCTATATATATAATAACACCTATTGTAAATATCTCTTAAATGCAATAAACTATTAAGTTTCAATTTGTATTTTATGGATGTAGCCTTCGAAACTGACTGTTGTAGCGTGTAATATCATCATTAATTTAATTTAATTTTTAATACATAATGTAGGAATACTAACGCAAAGTTAATACATTCATTCATTAAACGAAACTGATTTATCGATATCGATATTCTCGTGCTATGTCATGTCACTTCTCACACAATGACATTCGTGTGTTTGAATAGAACGTTAACACACTATTTTAGGCACGTGTGCGTGTATTTTAAATATGTTTGTCGTATTATGCATGTGTGCGTTTGTAAACACGCAAAGATTTTTTGTTCCTGTGTGCTGGCATTGAATGTAGTAGTAACCTCACCCCCCGCAAAAAATGGCAGAAAAATATGTACGAGAAATTGACTAATGGCTACTCCAGTCCTGTTTACTCTGAGCAAAACTCACATCGTCGTCGTGATTAATGTGTAAAAAAAGTTTTGATATCGGACATACCATCGAGGAATAATCACCCTTCAAAAATCTAATTGCTTCGCTTAGTATTTGCAAACAGCAGCATGTGTTGCAGACCTAGTATATCTTCAAGTCGCTTCGAAATGTTCAGACTTATGTATCTATTTATTAAATTATTCATTATTAATTAGCAGGTACCTATTAACATTTGTTTTGAATAATATTTTCTAAAAACTAACTATTCAAATCCTCAATATTTTGTGGTTATTTATTACATATCTCTGTAATCCATCTTTACGAAAACCATTAACTTTTTGTTAGTCCAATGGAGTTTTACAAATATCATTCGAGTTCTTCCATGAACGTGCTCTTTAAATAGAGGTCTGAAAATACATAGGAGTTCGCCAGTCTTCTTTAGAAGCACCTATAAAACACAGCCACAGACTGCAGTTTTCTGCATCGGATATAACACTTACTTAATATCTCGCGCGTTATAATTTTAGTGTAGTAAATTAATATAAGTATGTATGGAATTAGTCGCTAATTAATTAACCGATGGCGACGTAGTAGGTACATTTTAATCAATTTCAACGTCGTAATTTTCTAGTTAAAGCGATACAGTTCTATGGTGGTTTAGAAATAAAATTAGTTGACTGTACCTAATATTGCTGTTCTATAGTGTCCTTTTAAGACATAATTTCGAAGTCGACAAAATTTTGAGCAGCTCGATTTGGAATTAGTTTTAGTTTTAGATATTTAAATGTGCCGTTAATTAGTATTTATGTTATAAGAATTGTTAACAAGCATCTTGTATTTACAAAATAAAGTTGTTTATTTTTTAGTTTTTTTGTTTTGATAGTGGTTTTAAGTTACACGCCCCTGTTTTTATAAATATTACTAAAAGTTAAAAGCAGTGTATTTGAACAAAGATATTGTTTCTTGGTAGAATTGCCATTGGAGCTGTTGTTCTATTTAAATTTTAAATATATTGAGGCGCCGCGTTTCATCCGTGTTACCCCAGCACCATTGTTTTAAACCGTTGGAAATAGTTAGACACTATTGCAGGCAGTTAAGTATTATTTCCAAAATATTGCCTTTTTAATGTTCATTACTTTTAAGCATTACAAATCGCGATGTATAGGTACGCCATAAAATAGCTGTAGCACATACCTATATGTTTTGGTAAATAAAACGAAAAGACATTGAAAGTGGCTACGAAAAACTTTATACGCTAGATTAAATATTATTCTACTGATTATTTTATGAAAACTAGTTAGGAACTTAAAGTTGACGATATTTATAGTAGCTCATTTTGTTTCAAAACGTTTTTTCTGTTCTTATTTCTGTTGGAGAATGTATCGATAATATTTGAAAATCTAGGTCATAGCCGCGGTCCTATAAAGATGTTTTAAGTATCTGTGTGATTGATGTAAACTTGCAGACATTGTAGCTTCGGCCACACTTCCAATAAAATAAACAAGAACTTAATACTTATATATATTACGACCGGCAAGTGTCAATACCTCCTATTTCTTATGACTGATGACAGCGGTCAAATCAGCATAATTCTTTCAAAAATCATTTTACTAAGCTGAATTCTAAACTGTATACTTGCACATCAAACCAATTTAAAGGAATAGCACCTCACGCGGCCATTGTATTTATTAAAGGAGATGGTCAGGTAATTAAAGTAAAATTTCAATTATTGTACAGGATCCGAAAATTTATCGTCCTTCACCGATCTGCATATCAGTTGAAAATTATATGAACGCAAGTATTATTTTTATCGAATATCGAAATATTGAACATATTATATTTTATAATAGGATATTTTTAATTAAGCATCTTTCAATTAATTCGTAGCGAACATGCATTCGTCCCTATTTGCGCGAAGCCTCAAAATACGAAATTTGTCGAAAACTGTAAGTTCTTTATGTGCTCGTCAAATGTACCCTCTGTAATAATCAGTTAGTCATCTTGATATGCCAGCAAGTTCACATCTTTTAGAGAAAAGCCAGTACGAAGCCTATCTAAACGCTGAATAGTTGATGACGCAGTCTTGAGTCCAAATGGCATTCTCCTAAATCGGTAAGTCCCAAAAGGTGTCAAAAAGGATGTTTTGTCTCTGTCCTGCTCACGAATCGAGACTTGCCAATATCCACTACTCATGTCAAGAGAAGACTTAAAACAGTTATTTTTAGTTGATTTCAGAAGCTCCTTTATCAAGGGCATAGGGTGAACATCCGTTTTTGTTATTGCATTGAGCTTTCTGTAATCAATACAAAAGCGAACTTTACCATAATTTTCGGTACTCAAAGCGCTGGTGATCCTCATGGTGATTCACATTTCTCTATTATATCATCCGCAAGCATACGTTCCACTTCCATGCGCATAAGTTCCTTTTTCGCTGAAGTTAACCTATATGGAGAAACTACTATTGAAGGATACGCATACCAATTCTTGCCAGAAACGTTTACTAGTTACTAGCAGCCTGCATCACTTCAGAGGTCCAAATATAATGTCCCGTTTAGAGAGGGAAGCTTAAAAATAGAACGCGGAGCTAAACACTTCAAGACGAGGTGTTTTTTACTAAAGTCATCACTTAAAAAGCCACTTGCAGTAATCACTACTCAAAATGTAAGTGGGCCAAAAATACTAAATGTGCATTACTATAGTGTGATAAATTATTTTAACAGAAAAAATCAACTCGGCTCACAAGTGAATTCTCAGGCAGGAATCGAACCTTTGGAAGCCTGGTCCAATGCTCTCCCAATTGAGCTACCGAGCTTTGACACGACACACGTCAAAATTTTCTAGAACATTTCTTATTTTACGCTGTAGGTCAGCGTTATCTCATCAATGAGAGGAACATCCTCTCGTTTTCGAAAGAAATATTTTTACAATTGTTTGGGCAATCAATTAAGACGAAACAGCCATTTAGTTTTACATATTTGTATTATATTTGTTTGTATTGTTCAATGATACCTTATAAAATAAATTATTTTAATAGAAAAAATACTAGAAAAAGTCCACTCGGCTCACAAGTGAATCTTATATATAAGGTAGCATTAAAAAAAGGCAAAAATATATGAAATCACTATAGTATGTTATATTTGTATGAGTATTATATGACCGACTTGAAAACTATGGAAATAAGTTCTAAATTAAAAATCTTATCTCATAAGTAAAAGTAACGTCGGAGTATTTGACTCTGCTCTGTTTATTAGCTAATATATTTTTAAATGAGTTACCAATATCTCTTGTACCAGCAATGTCGATCACAAAAAGTCAGCAAAATCGGTTCAGCAAAATGTGGCAGAGGGATACTACCGCATTTATAATTTATTTTAGAACTTTTTAGGATATTTTTTTTAAAACATACTAGACAGTTCATCTGTTACCCTTACAGTTTTTGGAGTCACAAACACAGACAGGAGAGGGACTGCGCGAGCGACAGTCAATAAATTAAATCATTCTTAATAAAAACTATTCCATATTTATTTGTCACAGTCTTAAGCCATACAAACTTCTTTATCACACTAAAATACAGAAAGTTAACATAGGCAATTACTTAGTTTAAAAACTATTTTTGGTGTTAAGAGCCTCTCCACACTGGTGTTTGTTAAGCATAGACGTTCACATTATTCTTGTCATTATTGATTAAACCCATAAAAGTAGCCTAAAAGTAGTAGTTACATAAGCAATATGCCAGTGAAACAAACATACAAACACCTTAAATTATTTTATTGTTATAATGTTTTTTTTGACATAATATACGAAACTTCAATTTATAGATTAAACTTTATAATAAAAGGACATTTTGAATTCGTATTTTTTGATTTTAATATTGAGCTTCTTTCTAGCATAAACATTTCGTTTATGTTTTAAAGTTTTATCAAAATGTTTAAAAAGTTCTAAACATTTTAAGGCAGACTGGTGATTTTTCTACATCTACCGTTTTTAGTGAAGTTTTTCTCTTGGAGAAGACAAAAGCTACTACTTCATTTGTTTCTTTTCTTAATTTGTTGACGATGAATAATGAGGGCTGATTTTTTAAAGATCGAAATTAAATGAAAATCCGATATTTTATGTAGGGTTTACTTATGATTCCTCAAACAATATAAATACTGATTTCGTTAGCCATAATTTCATCGGTCGCAATTTTATTAAAACTTAAGCTCCTTTTGCCATAAGTTAAAAAAATACATAAAACTAATTTCACTAATCTGATTGGTCATAAGCAATCAAATATTTTTTGCATACCTACATACCCTAATTTAATTTGCCCTACATTTTATTTTGAATAATGTTATTAGTGATAATGCTTTACCATAAAATTTATAGCATCGTTCAGGTTTTATATGTTGGGAATATATTGGATCACCTCATTCAATCGCGAACCCAAATGAAGGAGAGATAAATTAAAATAACAGTTTGCTCTTTTGGCTAGCGCATGTTTCAGATCTCCGACCTTTTCCCTTCTTAGGTCTTTTTCGTTGCATGCACTATCTGTATTATTAAGTTTAGGTAACAAATACGTTATAATATATGTATATTTTATTAATTATATAAAATTATAATAATGAAAAGAATAATTATAATATTTGACAATGCGGCACCAATTATATGGTAATTGAATTATGGATAATAAATAGTTATGCCATGCGTTGTTAGAGTATAAATGATAATAGGGTAAACGAATATTATGGTAAACTATACAATAGCTTTTAGCATTGTGTAAGTAAAAGTGTAGATTTTAATCGAAATCTTTGCGAGCTTCTTTAGAAGAAGGCTGTATTTCTTCTAAAGAACTTTCCACTGTTATGTTTCACTTCCCTGCTACTAGTGCCCTAGTATTGCCTGATAATTTATTGTCTGCCGATAGCATCGATCCCCTCGAAGGGCCCCAATCACGTAGTGAGATATCTTACAGTACTTTCAATAGTATTGTAGTGAACAGGTCGAAACTATTGATAGTCTGATTGGTTTTGAGTGCCTTAGGGTGGGATATGTCGATTATTCGATAGCGGACTTATCTGCAACACTGGGGCCATTCATTTATTACGTAAGACGATTTAGGGGGGTGGGGCTCTACCATGTCTTTTTTTCTTACAAGGGGGTGGGAGGGAGTCTCGATAGTTCTTACGTAAGATCACAAAATGCGCAAATTTAAAATTATACCTCGCGAGTGCCGAGGTTCGCTCGGATGCGTATGGGTAAAAACTTCATGGCCGTATTTCAATATTGAAAGAGAAAAAGCTTTAGCCATATATTCAAGGCGAGGCAAAGAAGTCTTGTACCGCATCAGGGCTGATGGGTGAACGTTGACAACGTCATAATCCTGAATAACCAACTAGAAGCAACACCTATTATTAGAAACGTTCCAGTGTCAGATCCAATTTCCGACTGGGTTTTGAGCCCCTGGACTGAAAATCTTATGTAGGTGAAGGTTGATTATTAAAATCAAAGTTAATTCTACCAAAAAATAAAAAATATTTTTAACCTTTGTAAGTACAAATAAACATTTCTAATAATTGTTACTTTGAAAAATAAACATTAAAACAAACCAAACGTGTATTCATTGTTGCCTTTAGATTCTTACGTAATAAATATTAAACAGGGAGGGGAGGGTGTCGACCTATTCTTATTTTTTCTTATAATAGGGGGGGAGGGGGTCAAAAACTAGCGAAAAGAGTCTTACGTAATAAATGAATGGCGCCTTTAAATAGTACTCGTCTGCCATTTAGGCTAAAACAGGTTTTTATAAAATATGTTTTTTTAGGTGGTTTACCAATATGCTAAATTACACTTACTAATTATGCTCTACGGTGTAATGTTTTGATAATTTCAAATAAACCTACACACTTTATGAAGAGATATTTATTAGGTGCCTATATATTTTTGTTATTTATGCATTCAATTGCTATAGTTTTTATACCAAAGGCTATCTTTGTGGAGAGCGTCCTTTATTGCAAATAGATATTACATACTAAAGTTTGTGAAAGCCTCGCCTCTCTGGAGTGACACCAGTATGAAAGAGCTTTAAGAAAACTCCTTGATTAGTCAATGCGGTATTGTTATAAGTACTTTCGGTGAAAAGGTTGTAGTATAAGCATTAACATACATATGTATCGAATATAGTAATATACTTAATACTTACAGTATCTCAGCGACTAATCAAAGAGCGATCCCCAAGTGTCTTTAGTTATGGGCGAACCTTATTGGTAAAATATAAATTATTTGAAATAATTATATAGTCTACTCTGTTATGAAAACTAATGTTAGTTCTTAATTTTTCTAGTATTAATAATACAAACAAGATACCCTCGTCTGATACTTACGATCTGACGATTGGAAACTTTTATCTTAAAATAATACTTTAGTTCAAAATATATGCCAAGCTACATTTGATTTTCGAAATTTTACATGTACTTATGATGTGGTCTGCAAGCACTTAAAGGACATAAATCTCCTCGGTCCTATCATATTAAACATACGGAAAAACGCGGAATTCAAGTCCTTTAGACAGATGACTGTTATATTTAAACCATGAATTCTTTGAACTTTTATGCACCGTTTAATTACTTTATTGCTTGTACATGTACTAAAATACTAATAAGTAATTTTAAAACAAATTTATTTATTTTTTTTAAATTAAATTTTCATAAGTCTAATTTCGTATTTTTTTTACACGTTTCTTCCTTAATATCTATGTATATTAGCCGGTTCAGTTAGTTATAACAGGAATTATAATAGCAAATATCACGAAAACTTATTTTTTTAAATATTGAACATTATATTTTATACATTTACATACTACAGACTATAAAATATTATATTTATAAAAAGTAATAAACAAGTAAAGAAATAATAAAATAAAATAAAATAATTAAAAAATATCAAAATAATAATAACAATCCAAAGAAATATATTTTTGACATTAATTGAAATATTGCTTTATAACACTTATATATAATTAATTAAATAAAACTTAATAGGTGAAATAGATAAGAACTGGTGATTTTGCAATATGCGATAATGCAATTAGCGTTAAGTTCGCCTTTTGTACCATTTTATATTTATTTTCAATAAAGCTTTTTAAATTAAAAAGAAGCAACCAATAAAGTGTATTAAATGAAAAAGTTTTTACGAATAACGAATATACTTTTATTTTTGTTTATATATAATCTAAAGTTTCGACTTCTTGCTGGGAGCTGTGTTCACAAGGATGACTATGGTTACGGTTGGTAGTGGTACACAACAAGGTCAGAAATTAATAAAAACATGATAATAAATGTATTTTCTAAGTCTAAAGAGTAATTACTTAATAAATGTAGTAAATTTCAGTCAAAATATTAAAAAAAATAGGTACCTACCTAATTGACCACTACTAACCCGGTTCTGTCAATAACAAAAAAGAAACTTGTGGCGGCAGATTTACTTAGAATTTGTGAAGAGGTTTTTTGTTTTGAATACGTGCGTCTTCTCACAATTAAATTCTACGATAGTTAACACTTATTTTTTTTAAATAAACGAAAACATCAGTTTAGTTTTCTAAGGTTAATAAACAAAATGTTATTCCTGTTAAGTTTAATGAATTGCCATTTTAGTTCGGTTTGATTATTTAATTTTTTTTAACTATAATTAATTTAAAATTGTTTATTTCGATCAACTATAGAAGCGCATTTTTTTTCATATTTCATGATATTTATTATATTTTTTTAGTTCTTCGTATTTAAATTATTGAATTGTTATCGGTCTCTGATAAGTTAGCAAAATTTATATTTTTTTCTCACTTTTTGAAGTGGGTGAAATCGCGTTAGTAGATTCTGTAAAACAAACACGCAGGTTGTTGTTGAGTGATGTTAAGAAAAGCGTGTTAAAAAACGCATACGTACTTCCATATTTCTATGAAATCTTCTGTCTTCACAAATTTTCTTTAAAAAAAATCCAGCACTATATATAAATTTAAAAAATTGCATTATTTATGTTATCAAAACTTGGCTGGTGGTCATTTAAGAGCTAAATTACTAACGACCAAACCGGGTAGATGGTTTTCGAGACTAGGTGATCTATTAAGAACAAAATTCTTAATAGACTTGGGACTTGGGTGGATGGTTTGAGTGGACCGATAAGCGTTTCTTGAATCGCCCATGCTCGGGAGGCTTTAACTCATCATCGGCTATTGCTTAGCCTGCGGTAGTTAAAAAGAGTTTTCCCCCGGCAGAAAAAGGGTGTATTGACCAAACCTGTGCGAAGGCTGGCTGTCCGTTTTAGCAAGATGAAGTATGTATTAGCTATATCAGAGCTGAGCTGCGTGTAGCGAGTATTAGATGTTGAGAACAACAGATAACTAGTGACGCCGCTGGGAGTACGTCGCTCATATTGGCTCCCGTCTGCTCAATCGTATCCATTAAAGCTAGCCGAGAAGAGGTGTGGAAATAATGAAATTTCGCTTTATTACCAACTTGGAAGGACCGGTTTACAGGTTTGAAGTATGTATTATCGTATTGATCGATTAAAAAGCGACACGTCAACTAAAACTTCATTTGATCTCCTTTTATAATTCTTTAGATATTTCACAATAATAACCAAATGTTACTCTGGAATCAGGAAGGTTTATTTCTGCATTAATATCACTGTTGAATAAATTATATTCATCTCTATATTATAGTTGGCAAAAGTAAAAAAAATAATACGAGTGAGCACAATGAGCAGCAATCGTTCGTACATCCAAGAATGCCTGCGCCTGCCGCGTGCGGCTTATCACAAACAATATATAGTTATTTTCGAACTACACAAAGACCAATTACTTAGCCCCGAGATATACACAATGTATTGAGGTTTAGTAATACCTATATAATTTCGATTATGGTACACCAGGGGTTGCATGCTTACAAGCCCAGGAAATTAATATAAAGCCTGAAAATCATCACTCGACTGAAAAGATATTGTGCTTCTTTTTATGAAATACTGTACTGCCACGTAGTGGCAACCATAGACCGAGATAGTGTATTGTGAGAGTGTATTGTGATGGAATAGATAATGAAACACGATAGTCCATTTCTGTATAGTGTTGATATTTTGTCCTTTTCCATAGAGATAAAAATCAGACATTTGCAGTCATTTGATTGTTTTCAGGCTTTATAATAATAATTTTACAGGGTTGTATGTATGTTATCTTATCTACCGCATTAGGGATTATATATCTATTACCAAACACTATGTATATTGATTATCAGTTATTACATTTTGAGATTTTGTCTAGTTTTGACATAAAATATTAAGTCCAGTATTTAAGTAGAGTTTAATGAATTGAAATCGTGTTAGTCCATTGAAAAGTTACATTTGGGGTTGGGTTTTTCAGAGGACACAGTTTTATTTTTTTGATGTGTAGGGGGTCAGTAAAAGCTTGAGTTCAAGTTTGTGGGGTGGCCACCCTTGTCCCCGGCTGCATTTTGGAAAAAGGGGTGCAAAGGTATTTTGCGCTGTATCTACCTAAACTAGCAACCCCGCAAAAAATTTTACATTTGACATTATTTGTAGCAAATTGAATTGTCTAACAACTTTGATCCTATTACTTTTTATCGTAAAATGGAAAATAAAAAAGTTATAACCTTTTTCTTTTTTTTTTCTTATTTTCTTATTCATATAATTTATCGTTTCCTAAACATTGCTATGTTATTATTCCATTACTATAGATCCTTTTATCCACCACCTAGTTAGAAGTGCGTTTTTTACGTGGTATCTCCAGTAGGCCTCATCCACGGACAACTTTAAAAAGTTGTTTTCCAGCTATTGTTTTTTCATTTTTTTTAAGGTCCTAGGTGCGTTTCAGACGTTTCTAATTCAGTATGGGAGATGAATATTTGCGGAATAACGGGAGTTAGAATTGGTGTCATTATGGGTAATTCATTCATCTTCGAATTAATAAATTAAATATTATTACTTATATAATATACTTTATATAATAAATTAAATAAAATTATCAACATCCATCCCCTTAATGACCATCACTGTAAACGAAAATTATCTCAATGGTTAAAGTCACAATCATATGATGAAGTCGAAAACCTCCTCAAAATTCATAAGTAGATATACAGAAATATCTTAAATTACTATAGACAAGCCAACTTGCAAGTAAATAGCAATAGTACTTGTACACACTTAACAAATATAATTCAAATAAAAAATACACACACGCACAAACACACACGCACACACACACACTCTCACACACACACATACAGGTTTATTACAGATACTAGAATTAAATAGTTAACAAGAATAGGTATGGACACAAATTAAATAGATATATAATAGTACAAAATGTATATGTGTATATATATATATATATATGTATATATATATATAGTAATGAAAATTCTTTTTGATTACGGATTATCAATTAAAAAAAATAATCTCTAAAGTACTTACTTAAATTAACTATACAGTCGAACCTCTATAAGTCGAACCTCGATAAGTCAAAAACCTCCAAATCTCGAAAAAATGTTTTGTTCCCTTCCCTTCAAACACCAAAACCTCCATTACTTGAAATCTTGACCCTTTGTTAGTCGAAATAATCACCGAGTCCCTCCAAGCCATTTTGGTACATATTTTCACTCTATAACTCGAAAAATTAAATTTGACCTCTGTATCTCGAACATAGCAACGTTTTATTTTACAACCTTTACAACTTGATCATTTGGAATTTATTACCTCTATTGTTCGAACAAAAATAAGTTACCGACTTTAAGAACTTGCCGACAATGTGAGTGTACACTATTGTGTACACTTGAAAACATTTTAGGAGTATACGATAATAAATTTATGACTCACGCACACGTGTTTGCTTGCTTGGTGTCAGGTGTTCAATTTTGATTATCTCAATAAACTATTCTTAAAACAAAACAAAATCAAAACGCTCAGCAAACAAATATTACAATTTTGTCGCGAACCGTTTGTTTACATTATTCATTTAGTAGGTATGTACTTTTGCCAATGAAAGAAAGCAGTGTCAAAATGGCGTTAACAAATATGTATACCAAAATGTCTATTAATATGTATGTTTGTCACCTCTGCAAGTTGAATTTTTATTTATTTTACCTCTCTAACTCAAAATTTATAAGAATAAACCTCAAACTCTTTATGTCGAATCAAAATCCGCTTAAGTCGAAATCCTCCATAAGTTGAAAACTCTATAACTCGAAATTTTTGGCGTCTCCCTTGATGTTCGACTTATAGAGGTTCGACTGTATTTAAACGTAAATTCCATTATTAAATTAATTAAGTCGCTAAGAAGAAACTGGTACCTATAATACAGGCCCGGCCTAGTTTAGGTACCAGCATACTGTATACTAGTCATTTAATACAAGTAATAGAATAATTGTCATCATACTTATCAAAATGTAACATAATTTTAAGTCCAAAGTTGGAGTGGTTGTTTGTATCTGCCAATAACTGTTGCACACTATTATGACCAGTATGATAAATCGTTTAGCACACACTTTCCTATGCACACCGTGCTGGTTCGCTGCATTGTGAGTGTAACCTTGATGTAGCAACAAGTTTGCGGCAGCGACAGATAATCAATTCTTTATAAAATTGTCAAATTACCCCCATTATTCTACATTACTGTTTTGTTGGTATGTTAGTTTAAGGTATACAAATTGTGTTTCACTACTTATATTCAATAAACTATTATTAAACTATTATTATTAAGTTTTTTGACGTGACAACGTCTTATAAATTGGTTTGCCGGGTGACACTTCAAGAAACTGCGTTACGCTCCGCTCACGTTATGCGCTTACAATGAGAGCGAGTGAGAGGCACGCGTCCCTTCCACTCGGGCATGGTTAGCCCGCCTAAGAGCGAGAGAGACAGACATAAAAAGTGGAAGGGACGCGTGCCTATAAATTAATGTTTTAAATATAATTCTTTGTATAAATAAATGTTTTAAATTGTTACTATTATTTCATCCTTCTTCCTACTATACGAATGAATATTCACATTAAAATTATTTTACCACTCAAAGTCGTTGTCACGTAAAACTTTCGCCCGTATACCGACTTTACAGGCAACCAACCAGTTTTTTTGTGGAGAAAACGGACTATAATAATTGAATAATAACATAGCAATGTTAAGAAAATGATGAATTATGTGAATAAGAATATATGTAACAGAAAATTAAGCCTAATGGTTCGTTTTTATCGTAATCTTACGAGTATGAAGAACCCGGTCAACTTCGGAGCGCTGATAACTTAATGAAAATAAAAAAAATTAAGTGGAAATCATGTGTTCAAAACCCTTCATAAGATTGCTCTGGTGTCATGTTATTGTAAAATGACCAGAAAACAGTTATAACGCCAGAAAGAATGTTCAAAAACTTTCAGTTATTTTTGTTCATAACTTTTTTATTTTCCATTTTACGATAAAAAGTAATAGATAATTGTATTTGCAACTACTATTATGCAACTGGTAACTAATAATTTTGAGCCCATTCATTTTATTAAATTAAATTACATTGAGAAATTCTTTTTTTTCTATAATAAGAGATTCATGTCGATGGTCGATGCTGTCGCTAAGCATAAAGCTCCGCTAGCACCATATTCGCTAGCACGAGCGGAGCGTAACATTAATAATAATTAATAAAATATAATTCAATAACGTTTAGTAAATTTTAAAATTCCATAAGAATGAAAATATTTAAAAAGCGCGCGCTTTTTGTTTCAATGGGAAATCCCATAGAGCCAATGTTTATTGATCATAACTTTTTTATTTTTTCGAAAATTGCAAAATCGAAAATTTAAAAATTCTGGCAAAATATGTTGATTCAATTCCACACAAAAATTATCACTCCGCGCCGCTCCAATAAATAATATAATTAAAGTTACACTCAGTGTAGAGCGATTCCTTGTCAGTTATTTTTTTTAGATTTCATTAGAAGGTAGTAGTAGTATCTACTACTACTCTACTGCTCGCGAGTAGTAGTAGATACTACTCGCGAGTAGTATCTACTACTACTCGCGAGCAACCAAATCGACATATGCCTCTACATCACAATGAATTTTTCAAAAATTATTTAATTTAATTGTCATATTTATACATTTTAGGTAATTTTTTTTTACTTTGAGATTAACAAAAAAATAGATTTTCCTTAAATCCTTATTTTGCCACTGCTCTCATTCGAATGACATTATTTAAAAAAAAACCTTAATGAATATTGGCAACAATGGTATCAATTTAAAGCTGAAGAGTCATGCTTTAAAATGATGTATATTTTTTATAAGATGTTATTTGTTTCACGGAAAAAAGTACATTCATTTATATGCGCGCTTATACGTTGAGTCGATTTGGTTGCTCGCGAGTGTAGTGTTAAATAGACAAAAATTTCATCATCGAGTTATTATTATTTACAGATACTTTATTGGTGCGTGTATCTAATTGTTTAACCTTAAAGTATAAATATAAAAGAATTCGAATTCGAGATTTCAAATGACATTTTGCTTACGCTACAACAATGGTTGGCGCACTGCGCTTTTCCAAAGCGGAAAATTCCACTAGATATCAAAATAATAAAATAAATATCGACCGAACTTATTACAATGTTTAAAATAGTGCAGTTCGTTAAAGAAAATTACATAACTTAACAATGAAAACTATGAATTCAATTTAAAATCTTTGGCGAAATAAAATTGGAGATTATAGTCATTTTTAAATAATACCTACTCAATGGTTATTACAAGAGGAGGTCCAATTGTTCCCGAAGCTAACCGATTTTAATATCACAGTAATCAATGGCTAATTGATACGCTTCTTTCATTTTATTTTTACCTAGGGGGAAAGTACGTAGTTTTATGATGGATTGGCATATTGTCAGTTTAAGTACAATTAAAGGGGTTTGAATAAGAATTAAATCTATAAATAATAATGATTTTTAAAATGCAAACAAGAAGGGGGATGACCTAAATAAGAGTTCTGAGTGTAAGTTTTCAAATATACAAAGTTTCTGATTTAGAAGTTTTTAAAATCAGAACTTGTTTTCATAGTATTAGAATCTATTACTAATGTTAACTCTAACGCGACAGTAATTATTGCACATTTAAAAACTTACACAATTACAAATATATCCCTTAATTAAGGCCGATTCCGATGAACTTAATTATAACTATTTCTTTGTATAGTCAACGTTAAATACTTGGTTATGGTAAATAGCTAAAGGTTAAAAAAAATATTTCAAGTATTTTGATGTACTTTATAAGGTATCATAAATACATAACCTGCTTTTTCAAAATGTTTTATCATTTTGGATGTTTATAATAAACGCATCGACCGTTACGTAATATTTGACACTGACCATGCCATAAAATATAAAAAGTATTGAAGACTTAATACAAATAAATCATCATATATATAAATTAATCGGCTACTTATCTGTCTGGGAATCTTTGGTCCTCTCCTCGAAATAATTAGTATCTAACTGGTTACAATCTGTCGACTATAACTAACAACAGCCATGTCTTAAACCTACATATAAAAACAATTAGTCACTTTCGATAATGTTACACTTCTCTTCCCCTATCATAGCTCCTTAATTTTTTTTTGTCACGACACTAAAAGTTAAGTACAATAATTAATATCAAACTATTACATCGGAGTTTAAAACCACAATACAGAAGAATTATTTTTTTCATTTCGAAATCTGGTTTTTAAACTCATAAAAAGAATTAATGTGTCATTTGTAATTGTGGATGAGCGTAAACTTGCATCGAGCAAAACCACTACTGATAAGAAATTGCTTGTCTAGTACCCGTAAATAATTAGGCTTTTTACGTAAATATCCTGGAAGTGACTTATTTGGTTGAGAAACTATACTCTATTTACGGTCCTTTAAGTTATTCTGTACTGACTTCTAAGAGCGGTATTTTATCTTTATTCGAAGCTTTTATTGGTGTAATGTTATTAACGGGATTTTTAAAGTATATAACTACAGCTATACTGACTAGACCTATTGATACAATTGTATATGATGTGATATAAATATTAAATATAATATAACACACTACGGCAGTAATAACTAATTCTAAAGCACTGGCGTATGTTTTTAAAATCGAATTGAGATTTTTCAAAAAGAAACTAGTAACTATACCGACTATAGCACTATTTATTGTAATAAGTATTACAAATACATCCCCCAATGATTGGAAATCTTCTAAAATAGTAGGAAGTTCTCCCTTCATCATCAAAATAAAAAAGTTTGCTATGATGGAATCCAGATACATGAAAACATTTTGCAGGAATATATCCACCGTGGCACCTTGAGATTTCAATAGATATTCGTTATACGTACCTGCTAAACAAGAACAAAAGTTTTGGAAGTTGATAGATAGAAAATATATATTAAATATTTGTGACCAGGTGTCCGTGCTGTCGTTTCCTGACATAGTCGCTTTTGCAGCATCAAAATTTTTGATTATGCACCCCAATGTGAGTATCCCTAACGACGTCCACTGGATTAATGATAAGTTCTTTTTGAACAAACACTGAAAATAAAATTGAAGTGATGACACAGAAGATAGGACAAGTCTTTGGTTAAATATATGTTAATGGAGTCGTTTATCGTTAAATGTTAAATTTTTTTACATAAGATTTGCAAATCAGTATCTTATTGGTAAATTGTTTGTCTAGAACATTTAACTATTGGGCGTTTCCTTAAAGAAAAGCACGCCAATTAAATATATTGTGTTTTAAAATTTGACGACTGTGTGACGTTAAATAGAAAAGTTTACCGTTAAGGAAGCCTTATTTAAGTCTAATATACTCGTAGTAGCTGTTGTTCCATACGATATTTTATAATACCGTTTTTTTTTCTAAATATAGGTACTTTATATCTAAAGCAACTTTACTTATAACCTATTTCAGGTTTCGGTCAGGACTTGAACCCGCTATCTCTCTTTATCTGGACAATTGGAATAGCTATCATCCTGACATTCAGGCATAAAAATATACCCGTTAAATGGTTAAATAACATAAAATATAACAATATATTTTTTACTCTTCTATAACAGTAATGTATGCGATAATATTTTTATCTTTATATAATAAAACTTGTGTGAATTTTCTAGAACGTTTATCAATATTATAACTATTTATATTTGCTGCCGCTATCTTAGATATCAATGAGCGAGTTTTAATTTTTTTGTTTATTCAAAATGAAAAAAGAAATTTCAACATATACCTAAAGAAAATAAATAAAACGAAACATTCAAAACGAAAAAAGTTAAAAATATGAGAAATACTTTATTTTTCAAGTATTTTCTTTATTTTGGAATCAAATGTTTATTTAAAAAAAAAAGACAGCTGAGAATCCTAATAACTTGCACTCAATTCAGCTATCTGGCGACGTGTATAACTAAAATAAAAATTACCCCGGTGCACCGGATGCACCTGATAAGTTGTCAACATTATTAAAGTTTAGAAACATTTTTATGCGTTTATAACTATTGGGATGCAATTTCAAATCAATTTTTTTAAACCTCTTTAAGATTTTTTATTTGTTTAACTAGCAATGTTTAGTTCCTACTTTTATGTATTACGAAAACACGTACAAGTCGTAAATACAACGTCTATATACAATTTGTTTTAAATGTACAAATTACGTTAGCTGTTTAAATATTTTTTTTAATGTTTAAAATATCCTGTAACTATATATTCAATAAGCTTCCGATACAAATCTAAACGGGTAATTTCTAAACGTTTATTCGTCACTAGCGACCCGCCCCGGCTTCGCACGGATGCAATGCTCTTCCATATTATGCATGTATTATACATATAAACCTTCCTCTTGAATTACTCTATCTATTAAAAAAAACCGCATCAAAATCCGTTGCGTAGTTTTAAAGATTTAAGCATACATAGGGATATAGGGACAGAGAAAGCGAATTTGTTTTATACTATGTAGTGATTAACTTATTACTTTTAATTTCTTAGGAGTACAAATCTCTGGATTAAATAAATAATAAAATATGATAATAAAAAAACGCATTAGTTACGAAATAAAAATAACCTTTCAGTGAAGTAAACATGAATATATGATATTAGATTTAAAGACATACCTGAAACAGCAATGCAGTAAGTACAACTCTAAATTGCAGCAACACATAATAAGATGTGGGATCGTAATGTGACAAATTAATAAATGCCAAATTATTGTAGAAACAGTACAGCAAAGATGGCACGAAATAAAGTAGCAATAAATTATAATTTATTGCAATCGCTTTAAAGATATGTGGCTTGTTCCTGAAACAAACAAAGAGATAAGTATTATATATTTTTTTTCTTTTATATTTATAAAAAATTCCCTATCACAGAGTTTTATCGCGGTGAACTCTGAAAAAACTCAACCGATTTTGATGTTTTCTTTTGATTTTTCTGGATTTGTTCCACCTTAGGACATAGGATAGGTTTAATTTTAATTTATAACACAGCATCGCGTGGTCGGGTTAGCTAGTAAACACTATTTCTTGTCATGATAAAGTATTTTTCATCGACAGTGACTTCCTACTAAGTCCAACGGAAAGGGTTCATAATTGAATAAAGACGGCAACATTTTGTGGTAGCTGTAATTTGATGAGCGGTTAACTTTACCGAAGTTCGGTTTTGTACAGTCATTTCATTTACAAAAGAAGGGATATAATTAATTATTTGGGATAGCAAACAGCATTCAGTATACACCTTAAAATCGTAATTATTACAATAAGTACTGCTTATAGTAAAGACCGCATAATTATCCTTAAGTTAATTTCACAAAATTCATTAACTTATCTACTACCTAACGCATGCACACATAAAAAACAAAATACACAAAGATCTTAATACAGCTCCACTTGACCATACGTGACAATTAAGTGAAACACTAATCTAATAATAATCTTCAAAACTTGTACAATAAGAAAAAAAAACATTTTGATAAATTGGCTAAAACTTTCGTTACTTTTTTTTTATTTGTACTCAGAATCTGCGAATTTGTCGAGATTGGGGAAATAAAGTGGCACGCGTGAACCGGCGTGCCTTACAAATACTTACTTCTTCCCATTTAGAAACTTAACGCTACTTACAGCATTTCTGCGGCGTGTGATTTTTAGATTCGTTTACTTACAGCATTTTTAGGGAACTTACAGTTTTAGTTTTTGTCATTTACAGCAAATCATCACGTATTTGCTTTAAAAGCTCACACCACATAATGCATTTTGTGTAATCATTTTTTATTTCATTTTACCGTTACGCCATTGAAAAAATGATAGTACTTTGAAGTTGTGTTTGTGTTACCGCATCGCTACCGGCTCCGCCCGCACCCTTCATTCCTTGTACAACATTCTGTAATTGTCTCATATAAGCGTGGCATTTGATTTGAAACGTCGTGTGTGCTGGGTGTCCGTAATAAGTGGTGTGATTTAGATTGAACCTGAGTATTTTATCACGAAAACGTAAGTAAATTTTCCGAATGATTATTATCAAGTGTTGATAAGTATTTACGTATTGTATCTTAATCGAAACCATCTAATACAAGCAAAGATATTTGTATTCTGCCATAATTAGGTTTAAGCATTTTTTCTAGGTAATTTCAAAGTATAAAAACGATTAATTTACTTGTCCTTCTATAGATTTTTTATGAATATCGTCACACCTGTAATCCCTGACGGAGTAGGCATTTCACCGACGTATTTAGTCTCCAATGTGACTGGTGGCGAACAAACCAATATACTACGAGCACAAATCCGGTTACGAGCTGCAATTGAGGAAGTTTCACAACAGTAAAACCACAATTATTACACTTTACCATAGCCGGGAATCGAACCCGGAATCTCATGACCTATAATCAGCAATCACTAGGCAAACGAGGGTAACAAGATATTTTTTATTTTTTATAAACTGCCTTGCTTATTTTAGATGGCGAAACGTAGGGAATGGATGGACGAATTGAGACCTCTTCAAGAAGACATTGTTGAAGAGCATTCAAGAAAGAAACCTAAAATACAAATATTAAGCAACGAACTGTACCTACAAGGCAATTTAATACATAGGCGCGATAATAAGTCTGCAGTGTGTGAGCATGCTTTTGAGGGGCCAAACCACTACATTCGTTTCGATAAACCATAAATTCTCGCTAAAGAACAAAGATTTGTTCCTAGGATGTTACGCGAGGCTATTGAAATCAGGAAACATCCTAATTTCAATAGAGACGAAGGTTGGAGCGTTCCACCTGCTTGGGACCCAATAATTAATAAATTAATATATACAAAAACACACATTGCAAGACCTGATGATGTAGTTAGCTCTTTTTGCAAATAATAACAGTAAGATGGAGGTCGGTCCCCCTGCCTGAGTTTCATTCGCCAGTTCTTCTCGGAAGGGCCTCCCAATTTCCGAACTGGTAGTAGACTCAGTAGTATACAATCTAATCGTAGTGAGAATTTAATAACCAAATAAAATGTAAAAATAAAACAATTTGACTTATATAAAATAATTTTAATAAATAGGAACGTGCCCGATTAATATATTGTGAAGGTAGTAGAAAATACATGACAACCATCATCTTAGTCATCCTGTGATCACGGCTCCAGTAAAGGAGTCGAAACGTCAGGATTAAATATAAAATAAAACATGCGCAAAAATCCGTAAAAAAGTGTTTTATTCTAATGAAACAATTAAAGTTCAATTGAGCAGCCTCAATAGTGCAATGCCGAAATCAAATTTATATTCGACTAAGCTACCAATATCCCAATAAATATATAATGACTTAAAAAAATTTGTGGAAAAAAAATTGATTCCAAATATGTACGCCAAAGAATACTTAGGTTTTAAGTACAGCTGTAAAACAAATGAAACCGATGAAGATGACTGAAAAAAAATGTGAATGATTCGCGATAGCATAATTTTAATATCATTGGTTTATTTACTTTTCCTTCAATATGTTTTTGATTGAACACAATGTCTTCATGTAAAGTTTCAATTATAATTGTATTTTGTTACATCTTTCGTTCTAAAATAAGGCGAATTGCCACTAAGTTTCCGTTTTTTACTTTTAAATAAATATTTTTTGATTGGACACAATGTTTTTATTTGCATCTTGCGTTCCTAACTAGTTTTAGGGCCTTAGTTTTTATTTTGAATATTTTATTTTTTATTGTTTTATCTTCTTCTATCTTATATATAAGAGAAAAAGACTTTTTTAATTCATTGTATTGTTGAAACGAAGTTCTGGCAGTATAATTAGAGTTTCAAATTTTGCTTTCAACAATTTAAAAGCCCATAATTTTTTTTTACCATTTACGACATTTTATTTCAACCAAACATTACATTACCAACTGACCCACTGCATTTCTAGATCTAATCATAATTATAAATTTATTCTTACATCTTAATTGCAGTACCCAAATAAATAAATTTACTGCATACAGCATATTTACCGCCTGTAAATTGATAATATTTCCATCTACGCGTACATTTTTCTTCCTTAGTTACAGCGTTTTAAAGGTATGTAATTTAAAAACTGTTTGCTGTAACTAGCCAAACACGTACTTATAGTAACTTTGGATAAAAAAATTACATTGCAAATGGTGACTGGCAGTTAAATAAACCTATGTTCCAAAAATGGTAGCAATATCATGGATAGGTCAGACACTATTAATTTTTTTCGGAAATTAATAAAGTTTTTTGGCTCTGGTGAACAATTGCAATATGTCTACTTACAGCAAATATGCTTTCCTACGTCGAATTATTTTTACAAAATTATGCTTACTGACAAGGACCAGTTACCTACCGATTGTAGTGCAACAGTACTACTTATAATTTGAGTGTGCTAACCTAAACCTATTTTTCCCTAATTAATTAATTACTATTATTTAACTATGATATATCAATAGAAAGATAGTTAAATGTATTTTTCGGAAATATATAATTCATTATGATTCTGCAGACCAAGTATTAATGAAGGCAAGTAACCTTCTTAAATAAATAACCTAACCTAACCTACATACAATGTAAATAAAAAGGTCATATTTTGCTTTAGAAATGCGCGAGCAATCTGTACATTTATACAGATTGATCTGTACTCATACGCAGTTTGCTTCAGAATATTCGTTATTTTAATAAGCATGAAGTGATAGAGTACACACTACGGGTGTACTGATATACAGTGTGGCAATACGCTGCCCGAACCCATCGTTTCAGGTCGTTCCAAAGGTATCTTTATCGGGTTCAGGTCTGGACTTCGCGCTGGTCATCGCATAACAGTGATCCCAAACTCTTGCAGGTTGAATGAACAATTATCGCGGAGTGCGACCGAGCATTTTCGTGCATTGGAGTTCTGTGTGCCGATAAGCTGTTAGAGAGGCTTGCCCGCTAGCAACTCCAGTCCGGGAAACGTATACAACGTCAGTTTTGTCATCGATTGACATGCCGCAAAACGTTCCCACCATCTTCTGTATACTCTTCTACGCCTGTCCCGAACCCGCAACCTTTGGAAAACCGGTCCAATGCCGGTCTCATTGATGAAACAACGCTGCCCTACAGCGTAAAATCAGGAAGGTAAGCTCGGTAGCTCAATTGGGAGAGCATTGGACCGGGTTTCCAAAGGTTGCGGGTTCGATTTCCGCCTGAGAATTCACTTGTGACCCAAGTCGATTTTTTCTAGTATTTTTCTATTATAATAATTTATCTTATAAGATCGCATTAAAAATGCATAAAATATATAAAAATATTTTTAATATTAAAATACAGTGTATTTTAGCGTTTTATTTTTATTACGAAATAAAATTTTAGTTATTAAATAATTCATAAAAATGTTGTAAAAGAACTGTGTCATTTGCCATTATTGTTTAAGTAGAATTGATAACTTTGATATTTGTAGGTAGGAGTTTAATCAAAAATCAACTTAATAAATAAATAATTAGTGATTAATTATTAACGCCAATAATCATGATTAACCTTTCGACAACCACGTGCATAAAAGTTACATCGCAAACCATCTGGGGTTTATCAGACCTGATAAAAAATCTAAAAACGAATAATCAACATTGTTATCTTTTACAACTAAGAAACAAAACATAGTAAATATTTTATGGACTAAACCATACTCTTCTTTAGCACGACTTCCACAATATAAAAAGTAATAAAAATCTTATGATGTATCATAAATTTAAAAAACTGACATTGTAAGGCATATAAATAAGTCGAAAGAAACGAATGTTCTAAAAAATCAGTGTTTCATACTAAAATAACTACTAGTTTTTAGACGACGTCCCAAACTACGTAGGGTCTGTGGGACCCGAACGCATTTTGCGTCTGTTTACTGTGTCGGCGATATGATTACTAAACCTTTGTCGCCAAGCAGTTGAGCAACGTCACAATTCCAGCTACACAAAGTGTCGAAAAAGCCGCCTGAATTTTTAGAGTTACAAGGATTTTTGTGTGACTGGGGCCTGATGAACCCCCACATGGTTTTTTATTTTATTTAGAATGGGTTCGCTCTTGATCCCAATCAAGCCCGTGGGCAAGACAGAATTCACGATGGAACGAGCTTACCCAGAAGGTGCCCGCCCATTCACCCTGGCTTTAAAAACAGATGGGTTATAAGTACTCAGAAATACAGACGCAGGGAGGGAGTTCCAATGCTTTGCTGTACGCATTATAAAAGAAGTTGAGAAACGCTTGGTTAAAACTAATTTTTCAATGTAACTTAATCATGATTGATTTAATGTGTGATTTTGTTTATAATTTTCAACCATTTGCTAGAGTAATTTTAATATTTTATTTTGTTTGTTAATTTGTCAAACCTTACAGATGCACAACAATTTCTTGTTTAAGTTCATTGTGATTTTAACTGTATATTTTCTTATGTAATAAGTAAATTTTAAAGGCTCAAGTGGTGCTTCTTGTAGGTAAGCTTACTCCACCATCCACCTTTTCTTAGCATCAAGATTTAAAATGTAGTCGGGCGTTTCTCTGTAAACTGGGCAACTCTTCTAATGAAACTGTCTAAGCTACTTTTTTGCTCATAATATAATAAACTTTCTTTAGGAAATAAGTATTTGCCTATATATTAATATACAGAAGATGAACCACAAATATTCCCATTACTTTAGGAAATATTAAGTATTTTCTGAAACAAATAGACAGGGGACTGTTGCCAAAGCCAGGGGACTGTGAACTTAAATAAAATATACAATTTTAGTAGTGAAATCAAACGTTTTATTGGTATCATAAACTTTGGAGCTTAAGAATTAAGTAACTGAGAAATAAAGAATCAACTATCTTTCTGTAACATTGTACGTAGCACTGTAATCTTAATATTTACTTTATTAAATCACATATTTAAAAAAAACTTTCAGTACTTTGAATTAAACTTACACTACAGAATCAGTCTCAAAATTATTTAGTTATTTCTAAAATATAGCAAAATAATAAAAATTGTACGTAAAGTCTTATTTTTTCTCGAAAACATCTACAGGCAAATCAAACTTATAAAATATTCTATGGCCTTTTAAAACTATGTTTGGATTAGACAGCTTCTGTACCACTTGGTCCATTGTAATGTCCGACACATCATCAGCATCGTATCTAAATAATTGGCCTTTATTATCACAGAGCTTTAGGAATGTGACCCGGATTTCGCTATCTTCTTCATCAATATTGTCAATTATGCTCACATATCTATATTCCGTATTTGTTTTGCCAAGCAATTTCACAACAATATAATCACCAGTTTTAAATGGTTGTACTACATCAGAACTAGGTCCAGCCTCATTGTCAGATTCTGAATCAGTGTACACATCTTCTACATTAAGTTTTGGCTTGTCTTCATAGATTATTTTTCCGATATTAAAGTGCACACAATAATCATTGTCGCAAAAACAGCTTAAAGTTTTCATCACTATTTCAGTAGAATTTGATTTTATTCCTGTTGGGTTAAAGAGTTTTCCAGTGACTTGATGGACTTTGAGGGTGCCAACGAAAGTTTTCATTTTGGTTACTTCTCGATCAATTTCAGTGCTCATTTCTTCAATTGCTTCATCTGGTATAATGCTCAAACTAATTGCAGGACATCTCTTTTCAATGGCTTCTACAAATTTTTCCAGATTCTCGACATCACCTCCAGTAGCGATCAGGGCATCTGCAGTCCTTTTGCAGGTAGCTCCAATGCCGTCTGGAGCGCCTTTACCATGGCCACTTTCCGTATAGTTCCAAGTAAAATTTTGCACATATGGAAATCTCTTTGATATTTTCGTCGCCATAATGTAAAACATGGTTTTATTTCTATACTGAGTAACTGGGCCATCACTCAAAAAATGTAGGTGTTTAATTTGAGGTGGCAAAGCATTAAAAATTGGATTAAGGTGAGCCCAAATAGCAGCTGGAGAATGAGAAACATTCGTAGAAATTGTGCAGTAAGATTTTGTTGTGTCTTTCAAGTATACTACAACCGTATGCAAACTAATTTGTGTGCGTGAACCGCCGAAGTGAAAAGCTTGAATTTCTTGAGAATATTTAGTTGAATAATTCTCAGAAAAATCCATGTGAATGAGAGCATCTTCTTCAGTCAGCATACTTTTAAGTTTTTTTATTGCACTGAACTGATGTACAATATTTCTTTCGTGAAGAAGAAATGTCTGTAGCTCATCTTGCAATTCTATAATGAGATCGCGCGGTTTCACATCGAAGGATTTTTTAACGTATTTGGTAACTCGACGAGTCTTTTTGGATTTTGGGTGTATGAAGTCGGCTTTTTCAGATATCCATTTCTTATAACTGATACGTCTCATGTTATTAAATTCTTTATATAAAGGATTATTATTAAAACACTTTTGACAGTCTCTCGACAAACATTTCTCATTATAGCGGTCACAACATAGTTCCTGAAGCAATTTCTGGTAGCTATTATAATTTAAAATTTTTGCATTGAATAAAGCAGATACTTTTAAGTCTATGTTTGCGTGGTTTATACACAAACAAGTTTCACGTTTATCAACTTATGGCACGACAATCCAAAAAGGTCGCAGTTTGCAAAAAGTTTGATAACTTAGTGTTAAATTTGTCTTCTCTAGTTTGAATTTTTCGTACAACCCTAGTAATGAGTCAAGCATGTATCGCTTTTGTTTTCGTTCTGATTTTCTTGTTATAAATTCCTTCTTTCCAGCGCCCAGCCTACTATTAGAATCATCTTCATAGAAATTAACAACTGCTCTTACACATTCATCGGAAATTTTCTTTCTTCTTTCCAGTCGATGACCCATTTTTGCCTTTTTTATTCTTTTGTAGCTTATCACACCTGTGTTCTTCATTCGCCATAACTTATATTTATCAACTATCTTTCCAGTAACCATTTTTGTTAAAAGTCTTTTTTCTTTTACGGTCTTCATCACTGAAAAATTATCTTCTATTTGTTGTTTTAGTACTTCACCGAAAAGAGCTTTTTTTACAAGATCTTTTGTTGATTCTGAATTGTCTGCCATTTTTTGTAATTTTGTTATTGGTGTATCTGTAGGCTTTGGATTTGTACTCTTTTTTAATCGCGATAAACGTTTTTTGTACTTTAATACTTTCCTCTTCAGTTCTTTAATTTCTTCATCTTTTTTCTTTTTAATTTTATATCTTAGCATTTTTTCTTTTTTTTTATTATTTTTTCCAGCAACATCAGGCGTTACCATTTGACATGAAGCAGATACGTCAGAATCTGGAGTATTTTCTTTAATAAATGAATTAGTAATGTTTGCTAATACTTTTTTCTTACTGCGATACTTGGTGCAGTGCTCTTTCCACTTCTTTTTAGCGTCTCGGTGTTCTCGTGGAGTCATATTCTCAACAAGCTTTCTAGTTCCCTTTTCTTTTTTCTTAAGGTACTTTAGACGTTCTTTTTCTCTAAGTTCTTACCTTTTCTGAGGATCTTTTTTAATCTTCGCATATCGCTTTCGCTCTGCTTCCCTTTTTTTTTGTAGAATCTCTTCTTTAGTGGCTTTTTTTTTCTTTGGCGCCATTTCCTAATCTAAAACAATAACCAGTATATATAAAAAGGCTGGGCAAGTATTACGTAGGTATTTTTTTTGTTATTATTAATAAGTCTGTAGACTTAAGTAATAGTTTTGGGATATTTTTTAAATAAACTTTACTTACACTGTATTCAACATAGATTGACTTATAAATATCGAACATTTTGTCAAAAAATATGCAAAGAAAAGACCCCCTCCACTTTCTATAATGCTTACATAATACTTGAATTGCCTCTTAGACAGTCCCCTGGGTGCAGAAACAGTCCCCTGTCTTGTAGAGAGACAGGGGACTGTTGCCAGGGGACTGTTTAATTTGATTTCATTGAAGAGTAGTATAAAATGTAATTGAACTATGCTATTTTACTGCACATAGGAAATATGTACTTGTTGTACCAATTTAAATATTTGAAAGAATCATTAAAATACATTAATAGAAATTTAAAAAATCCTTACCAGTGGACTGTTGGCTTTGAGGTTATAACGCGGGTTCCACGGAAGGACGCTCGCACACCACTAAATAAGATGGCGTCCGAGCCATCATGGCGGCAACCGCGCAAACTTCAGACTTGTTGCGTTTCGTTATACGCGGAAAAGGCGTTGTTTAACCTTTGGGCTACGTGACACCTAATTTAAAATATAGACAGGGGGACTGTTCCCAAAATGCGAAGACAAAGTTTCATTGTTTTTTTTTTAATTATAAAATAATATTTATGCAAAATAAATGGGTCTCATGAACAAACAAACAATATTGATTAATAATATATTAATTACATTAATTCCAATAGATTACTGTCCCGAATAATTTAGTTTGAAGTAACTATACAGCTTTGGTGACATGCCAGGGGACTGGTTTAGAAGCACTATAAAAACGTTTTTAATATTATAAAGTTTATTTTATTTTTAATGTTGTGCAGCGGTAGATTAGGTTATTGATTTTTTGGAATTACTTACGAAATATTTGCGATATTTATTTTTTTAAACAAAATCAGCCTGGGACAATGAGTTGCCCAGTTTACAGAGAAACACCCAGTCAAGATGACATAGAAACATTTACTAATAGAAATAGTGGAACTTACTCCTTCTTGATTGTATACAATACTGCCGATATAATCAGTTTGAGAAGTTCTGATAGGAACACCACAAGGGTTGTGTTATAGTCGTATCCACCATTTTCTGTCTTAGATGCAGTAACAAACACACCTGAAATGAAGTTAAGAAATATTAATTTATGGAATGCTCACTTTGTAAAACTTTTATTTTTCAAGTTTATGTATGCTTACCATGATTATGTTGATAGTCAGAAAAATGGAAAAATTATAACTATTTATTACTGTATTATATACAGGCTGTCCCAAAAAATTAAGCCGACCGGTAGAGCATCACTAGGGCTTATAGGGAATTGCCCCTTGAATGTTCCGCAATTTTTAGTACTTTTCTAGTTATTAATATTATTCCCAGTTTTTTAAAAAACTTTGATTTACAAGAATTAGTGATAAAAAAAATTAATACCTCAAAACCAAATGGCAGAACAAACATGTGGGATAATGTGGGTAGCCCCAGTGGTACTTTCCCACAGGACTTCTGGCTGACCCTAGTTTTGGGATATTTATACAAATATTTGAATGTATATGTAAGCAAAGAGCTAGCAACTTTTGTAACAGATAATGAGTGGCAGTCACTATAAAGGTGTTTCTAAAACATTTGTAAGCTGTGGTGTCATATTAGGAGCTTATTCATGCTTAAGAATCATATAGACTTGAATTAATAACTAGAAAAGATTTTTATATTATTTGTAATGTGACTGGCTTACAGTTAAGATTAAACATTTTTTGGGGAACTGGAATTTATTTAAAAAAACAGTTTTTTTTTTTATTTAAAAATATGTGGCAATAACATGTAAGTACAACACTAGGCCCTATTTAATAAATGTGACAAACAAACAATTTTGTCAGTGTTTAAGAAATAAATATATTTAGTCATACAGAAAAATGAACAACACCAAGACCAATTTTGACTGATCTGCACTTTGAATAATTTCCAATCATTGAAATATTTTCATATTTTTATATAATCTCAATGGTTAGATCTAAATCCAAGACTAAGGTAATGATTACTTTAGTATCCAGTCAACATAAAATATGTAAATAGAAATACACTATTGTTGTAGTATCCATAAGAAGTGTTTAATAGTAGACACTAAACTTTAAGAACTAAATCTTTCAGTAAGAAAGAACGAAAAAGTACAGGATTATCAGAGGTAGGATGACAGACAAAAAGTTGTTTTATGCTTAGTCTAAAAATCTAAATTTGATCTAAAAAACTATTTTTGTTGCCTCTATTTATTGCCAAATATGTGTCAACTTTTACTTATAAAGACAGGCTTAAAACAAATATTTTGCATAGAAAAATAGAATGTCACTCATTAATGTGTGTAAGAGGTCCTTATCTCTGCATGTGGTGGCATGCAGAGATAATATAACACCATATTAATAGAGTAGAATGTAAACAGTGATTACTAGAAGTGGTACATGCACTTGTATAGGATACAAATTGCAATTTTTAATATATTAGTTTCGTTACATGCTTAGATTTCATTTGTATGGCCAACATACAGCATAAAAATTTTATAAATAAAAACCATACTAATCTTTAATGATTTTGTCGATATTATAAACATATTGTGATTAATAACAGACTTATTCATAATAAGTATTCAATTAAGTACTAATTAAATTTCATGAAAGTAAAAATTATTTTTGCATAACTGATTAATAAGACTATTTAATTTTTCAATTTAAGTGGCACTAAAATACGGTCTACTACTAAATACTCATACTGATAACGAAATATGAAAGGAAATATGTACATAACGGAGGAAATTATACGAAAACTAGTTTTAATTTAAATAAAATACGCACCTTGAAAAACAAATAATATTATGTATAAATTAAAAATTATAAAGGCTTCCTTATTTGCGAAAAGATCCTTTTTCATCTTGATTTTTCTGTTTCTATGAAATAGTACTAGGTATTTGTTTTCGTTTACATACACTTTCTCTATGACATATATATAGGGCTGACATACAATAAACTCTCGGCCGTCAGTCGTAGTTATCCTTTTCGAGGCAGGCAAAGTTCTAAGTCATACTGCCAGTTGTTGAGTCACTTCTTTTCGTCGAGATCTTTGAGTCGATCCTTGAATGATAAATGATCAATGAATTATTATGTCCATAGGTTTCAGCAGTTTTACTGAAACCTCTCCGTGAACTTCTTGAGAGAGCAGAAAAAGACCAATTCCGCTGTTTTGGTTCACTTGGCTATACTCTTAGACGTTCACTAACACTTAACCACCAACGTTAATATCCACCACAACACGAGTTTTAATAAGAAAAACAAAACCAAAGTGACACTTCCCGCTCCCGCAAAAACTTGCTCTTCCTCGAAAAAAACGTCCTCCGTCGGTCGGGTGTCGGTTGGGAGCTGACCACAGTTTAGATTCTAGTTATGCTGACTAGTTTCAAAAAGTATTTAATCTGTATTTTACTTTTCTTGCTATTTTGTTGTGGCGAATGGATATTAAACAACAATTGTTCGTCAACATGCATAAATGCTGGCAAGTGAAAGAATGGAATCTATTTATTCACGCTTTTTCAAAAAGTCAATAGAGATTTCAATAAAAACCCCGCATATTTAATAAAATCTAGGGTAATAGATTATTTTATTAATTAAACAATATCCATTATCATTTACCTTCATCAATCAGATCTCATCCATTGTGATCATCTTTTTAAATAAGAAAATAAATTTTGAGACTAGGCTATATGAGCTTCGAACCTTTAGCTTTCCTTGCGTCAGAAAAAAACTGGGTCGTTTGTGAACATACAAAGGTATTGGCAAGTGAAAAAAAGCAGTTGTTTTTTCCTGCTCTCTCAAAAGGTCTACGGGGAGGTTTCAAATAGATGAAGCTATTGAAGATATCGGGAGTGATCAACTAGAAGACAACGAATTATCTGATACTGAGATTGCTAACCAAGGCACAAAAGTCTTGAGAGATCGTTCGCAACTCAGGCCCCCAGTTAAATTCAAAGATTATGTCATGTAGTTTCTGAACAACATTGAGAGTGGACATTAACCAACTACCTACAGGGAAGCTATTCAGAGCAGATGGAAAACCAAACCTGGACCTTGGTAAATCTTCCGAAGAATAGGAAAGCAATACCCTGTAAATGGGTGTATAAGGTCAAGTTAAACCCAGACGGATCGGTTCAAAAATATAAAGCAAGACTTGTTATCAAAGGTTTTTCGCAAAAAAGAGACCTGGAGTATGAGTGAACTTTTAGTCCAGTGGCAAAAATGGGAACAAAAAAAAAAATTAATTCGAGCACTATTAAGTGTAGCGACTAGTGAAGGTCTGGCACTACTACAGTTTGATGTCTCGACAGCGTTTCTGTATGGAAATCTCGATGAAGAGATATTTATGAAACAACCTGAAGGATTTTGTGATGGAATAAATCGAGTTTGTTTGCTACAAAGAAGCCTCTACGGCTTGAAACAAGCACCTAGATGTTGGAACAAGTGTATCGTAGACGTTTTGAAGCAAGTTCGTTTCAAAAATAGTGAAGCTGATTCCTGTCTATTTATAAAGAGTAAGAATGAAGAAAAGCTTGTTCTAGCCCTGTCTCAGAGTAAACCGGACCTGTATGTCCATGACGGATTGGTCGCTGGGACTACGGTCAAACTTACTCAAATAACAGTTTGTTGAAGAGCTAAGAACTCACTTCATAATTACGACGAAACCAGCTTCCTATTTTCTCGGTAGGTATAGAGATCGAAACAAGAGAAGACGGATTGAAGATTTGTCAAACCGCCTATACTCGGAAAGTACTACAGCGTTTTAGAATGGAAGAATGTCGACCTGTTATGACTCCCATTGTAAAGGTCACTGACAATGACCACCTTGAGACTGAACAGGACGATGAAATTCTACAGAATTATAGGCAGATAGTTGGTTCATTAGCATACCTGATGGTTGGTACAATACCAGACATTGCTTTTGCAGTTAGCATAGCATCAAGAAACTTAGAAAACCCTGAAAAGGAAGACTGTAGACGAGTAAAGCGGATACTGCGATACTTACAGTATGTTCCTGATACTGGTATAATCTATAAACGAGACTACAAGAAAGGCGTTATAAAAAACTATTTTGACGCAGATCATGGCGGTTGTATTAGTACTGGAAGATGTACTTCTGGAGTATTATGTTTATACGCTGGAGGTGCGTTATCTTGGGTTAGTCAACGACAACCAAGTGTAGCAATATCGACAACGGAAGCAGAAGTTGTGGCTGCCAGCGAAGGTGCCAGAGAATGTATTTGGTTGACACGTTTGATGAAAGATATGACTCGTATAGAAGAATTACCGGAATTAAGAGTTGATAATGAAGCTGCAATCAGACTTGCAGAGAATCCTGAATTCTATAAACGGACAAAGCATATCAGGATTAGACACTTCTTTGTGGGAGAGCTAGTTACAATTGGACAACTGAAAGTGACAAATGTTTCTAGCAGTCTGCAACTGGTAGATATGTTCACGAAGGCTCTGCCTAGACCAGCGTTGTTCAAACACATGCAACTGATTGGTCTACACAACGAGAGAAGATGTTAAAGTTACTGGCAGGCAGAAGATACTTGTGAGAACAATCGCATTGCTATGCAACGGTTGTTGACTGCCAATATGTTGTAATGTCTGAAAATTTTATCTAATGGTTTTATTTTGTATTCTTATATCGTACTGTTTTAAAAGTGATTATTGTGGACATTAGGGAGTGTGTTATAAAGTGTGCAGGTTTTGTGGACGCTAATAACTATAAGTTTTTAGTGTGGACTCCTTTTAAATTCATCTTAATCTTTTACATTGCTGCTCTTACATCTCTGCTATTCAAGTAAGTTTTAACAGTCATTATCTAATGACGGAAGAAAATAACTATAGACTGGGCTGTATGGACTTTTTTACCCTTTTCTGCCCTTATGGGAAAACTTAACAAAAAAACAAAATTATTGGTTTGACAGTCAGTGTCATTGTCAAACCGAAAAGGTAATCGAATTGTATAGGAAAAATAGTAATAAAAAAAAAACAAATATATCTTTGATTACTTATGTAAAATTATGCATTAATTTGTGTTTTTTGTTGATTACTATTGGAAATATTTCACATAATTGTTAATTTATGTTATATTGGACTTATTTAATATATTCCAGCAATATTCTTATTGTTTCCTTTTTGAGATAAGGCGAACCAGTTATTACGTTGTTCTTGTCGTTCGTTGGAGCGCGTATTTTACGATGTCTGGAGAAGATGACAGCACCTGGTATGCTATAGTTAAATTATACCTTTACATAGATAATTCACTTATTTAGTTTTTTTTCTTCATTTTGATAGATATTGCTAATTGTTTGTTATTAAAATAAATTTATGATCAAAACATTATTGTGAAAAATTTGGTTAAAGGTAATTTTTTTCGGTTTTTTATAGAGTTGCTTACATAATATATTAAATATAGTGAGAATCTTTATTATTTTACAGGTTGATTGAATTGGAATCTGCACTCTTAGATGGATGTTCCGCACAACAAATTAACACTCTCACAAAAGGCAAAAAAATACCTGAAACATTACGTCCTGATGTTTGGTTACTTTGTCTTAACTGTCAAGATGCTGGCAACCAATTATTGCTGTTTGATGAAATATTTGACTTAGCTAACCAAAATGAACTTAGAGATGATGTCAAAAAGTTTGTTAATAGGTTGGGTAATGATGAAGATGACAAATTGGCAGTTATTTCTGATATTGAATCAATTATCACCTTTTATTGCAAATCAAAACACATTTCTTATTGTTCAAATAACGGGTGGATTGAAATTTTGTTGCCATTATTGAGTTTAAAATTACCAAGATCTGATACTTATAACTTATTTGAAAGGATACAACAACTTTACATTCCAAAAGGCTGTACCAAGAATGGTGTACCATTCCATATTTTACGATTGATATTACAATATCATGATCCTGAATTGTGTTCATTCTTAGACACTAAACGTATTACACCTGAGCAGTATTGTCTATCATGGTTGAGGTCACTATTTGCAGGTCCCTGTAACTTAGAAGTGGTTCTTTTCATGTGGGATTTATATTTTCAAAGATCAGATCCATTTTTCATATTTTTTCTTTGCCTCATTATGATAATTAATGCAAGAGAACAGCTATTACAAATGAAAAATCAAGACAATTCAGACATTATTGCTACATTGAAAAACATGCCGGCTGACCTAGAAGCAAATGATGTATCTGACTTTTGTTCACTCGCTCATTATTATTCATTAAAAACACCTTTGTCTTTTAGAGAAGATGTTTTAGAAGTATTGTTTTCAGAAACAGGTGTAGAAATTAATTCTAAATTGTATTCACAAGCATTATGTCTTCCTGTGGCTGTGCATGAGTTAATTGAAAATGCTACTGTTGATTCATCAGATATTGATAATGTAAAATTCTTTTTGGTGGATTGTCGCCCCGCTGAGCAGTACAATTCAGGTCATCTGTCAACTGCCTTCCATTTAGACTGTAATCTTATGTTGCAAGAGCCTAATGCTTTTAATACAGCCGTTCAAGGTTTATTAAATGCACAAAGACAAGCTTTGGCTGCTGGTTCGCTTGCAGCTGGAGAACATCTTTGTTTTGTTGGTTCAGGCCGCACTGAAGAAGATAGTTATGCTCATATGGTAGTAGCATCATTTCTCAAGAGGAACACCAAACATGTGTCCATGTTAGAAGGAGGTTTTGTAGCTATACATGATTATTTTGGTCCCCATATGACAGACTGTTTAGAAGAACACAATCCTGCTTCATGCTTGGTTTGTGCTCCTAACAACAACAATGAGGGACAAGAAGCATTACGGACTACTAAAGCAAGGGAAAATATACCTGCTATACAGTTATTTAGTAAACTCTCAACTGCTATGAAAACCAAAAGCCAGGAAGTCAAGGGAAAACTGATTGAGTACATAGTAAACCCAAATGCTACATCAAATATTGGAGAATGGCATGTATCTGCTAGTGACAAGAAGGAACAGAGGTACAGAAATGTACCTCCAGTGTTTAGTATAAATGACGAAGAGGACGACTCTCGTTCAGACAACCAAAGAGATACAACTGATGGTGAATCTTTGGATGAAATTGTAGATGTTAACACTTATATTAAAGAACACAACATTGTACATAGTTTTCCATGTCAAGAAGTGCTAATTAATGGGTACATGCATGATTCATACTTAATTGTTACTGAAACACATTTAGTAGTTTTGCGTGATATTCCTAATAAAAAAGGGACTGCAAAGGTCATGTCTAGAAGACCACTATCAACTATTGTTAAAATTACAGCCAAAAAGAGGCATCCTGAATTAATAACTTTTAAATATGGCATTCCAGATGGTGATAATTTGTTGATTAAAGATATGGATCGCTTTTTAATACCTAATGCTTCTGTAGCTACTAAAGTGGTTTCCAATCAGATTGTTCAGCAATTAGATAATAAACTACAATAAGTATATTCTATTAGAACTAGTATTTATTATTATGTAGCAGTGCAAGAATTTTCGGATAAAGTATTACTTACACTTACATAATTACAATTAGAGATGCTCTATCACAAGGTAACTAAAAGATTACGATTTAACTAAAATGTATGAGTACATTTTCTTATTTATGTACTTACAAATTATAATTATTAAGTTCTATCAAGTGTTATGAATGCTTACGAAGTACTTGCATATTTTTGGACTAAGTTCACTAAATTCTGGTATTTTAATTGGTTTTATGTTAGTATAAATTAATGCTAATGTAAGTACCCATAATTGTTTAAAAAATTTAATGCTAAAGTTGTATACAATTGAATTTGGTGTTATTTATCATTGTCTTATTAGATTTTTTGTAATGTTGGGTAAAACTTATTTAATGCTTTTAATATGAATGGTTTGATTTTGAGAAACACTGCTTACAAAAACTTTTCATTACACACTCTAAATAAAATTTGGGTATTGTAATATTCTATTAAATAAATCTCCAATAATGTTTCAATATAGATAAACACAATGACAATTATTGGCACATAATTGTAGGTCGTTCTTGTCAGATCTTGCTAGTATCAGCCTTATTTCTCAAAGCCTCAGCGCTCAAAATGCATTTGTATAGTTATTTTGATGAATGAAAATGCTAATGGAAAAAATAAATTTCATACAATTACATGCTCAATAAATAATCATTGTCATACTAAAATTAAATTGGAGATCAGCACATTAATCTATCATAAAATGTATAAGTTTCCTAATCTATATTGAACAATGGTACAGTAAGTGGATCGTAAGTGAATAATCTATTGGAAAAGTTAACATCATTGGGTAGGTTCATGTGTTGTTTTTGGTAGTAACTATAAAATTTGTCATTATCGATTCATGCTCATAAGTTGACTTTTGAGAAACTAGTTATTGGCTTAATATTTCAAAATATGTGATTTTTATGAACCAAAGAAATGTCGTATACAAATTTAAATTTAGATCCAGTATTGTATTTTTTAAATTACTTTGAACATAAGTAGAATGGGTATAGGCGCCTAATATATTATAATATATAGCCAAGTCAGATGCACTAAAAGTATTAAGTTCATGAGCATATTAAAGGGTGTTGTTTTATATTCATATGTTTAATTGTGCTCACTATAGCTACCACACAATATATAGAAGTACCTACTGTTATAACTCTTACATAACAAAGTATGGTTTACACAGAGGCAAAATAAATACTTATAACTTAAGTACCTATTTTAAACTATAAAAGTAAAAAGAGCTTGGTGCCTTGTTAAATTAGGTTTTGTTAACTTATTCCGTACACGAAAGTTTCATTTAGAAATATTTTATATGTTCCAAGTACCGTTTTTAGTATAGCAAGGTTCTATGTATGCTCGACGTATTTGTAATAGTTCTCATTATCTGTACACTCAACCTATCAGCAAATCAACTATTAAACCTTTTTTAAATTTCGATAACAGATTTCCTGCTGACAGTTTTTTGAGTTTAAATTCAATTGAGAAATGTCGTCATTTTGTGATAAGTTTTGTATTGTCTGTATAACTAGCAAACTTTGTAAGCAAAAGAAAATCACAACGAGATGTAGTATAAGGCTGTATTAACCTGATTTAATTTCACATGCAAATCTGCTCTTGCCAACACAAACTTGGATGACCTCTGCCATATTTAAAATTATTGTTAGGTTATACTTACTTACGGCTCCAAATAAATGAGGTGAGGGCACCGACTGTCGTCATTGAATGATTCGACTCTGTAAGGTTATTTAAAATGTATGTTTCTATTTCTATTGTGTAAATGTTGTTATGTTGTTTTCAATAAAGAGATTTATTTAACAGGAACTTATTTGGTTTTTGGTTAAGAAAAAAATAAATGAAACGGTATTCTAAATTTATTTAACAATGAATATTATTACTACTATTTAATCATTTAATAATCTCTAATAATCAATATTACTACTATTTAATAATCTACTAATATTGCTTTTTACTACTCTTAATTATATAATTTTAGTCAGCATAAAAGTTAAAAAGTACCTATAGGTAGGTACCTACTTATGTCTTCAAAATATAGGAACATATCTATAAAAAATAGATACATATATCTAGTTATATATAAAAATTCCGTGTCAGTGTGATCTCTTTAAACTCCAAAACTACTCAACCGATTTTGATATTTTATTACATAGGATAGGTTTCATTTATAGAAAAGCAACTCGTGGCCAGATTTAGCTAGTATATACACTATGGAGCAAAACTGAACCAATACATAGTGAGATTACAATTTCTTAGGGAAGAAAGTGATTTTTTCAGTTGAAAATTATTAAGAACTATTTACTAGCATGTATTAGGTACTGTTTTATTATTACATCGAGATTAATAAATTAAAAATAAAATAACACAAAAAACAACGAATCACTTTTGCACAAAATAAAAAATTGAATTATTACACTTTTTAATATTTTGCTCATAAGCCTTTAGCTTTCATGACTGCATCCAATCTATTTTTCATCATCATCTGCTGGACATAGGCCTCCCCCCAAGGATCTCTACAACGATCGGTCCTGTGCTGCCCGCATCCAGCGTTTTCCCGCGACCTTGACCAGATCGTCGGTCCACCTCGTAGCAGGCCTACCCACTGAGCGTCGTCCGGCACGCGGTCGCCATTCGAGAACCTTTCCGCCCCAACGGCCATCGGTTCTCCTTGCTATGTGTCCTGCCCATTGCCACTTCAGCTTCGCAATTCTTTGAGCTATGTCGGCGGTTTTTGTTCTCCTACGGATCTCCTCATTTCTGATTCGATCGCGTAGGGAAACACCAAGCATAGCTCTCTCCATTGCCCGCTGGGCGACCTTGAGCCTTCTTACAAGACCCATAGTGAACGACCACGTTTCACTGCCATAAGTCATCACTGGCAACACACACTGGTTAAAGACTTTCGTCTTAAGGCACTGAGGTAATTTGGACGCGAAAATGTATCGCAGCTTCCCGAACGCTGCCCACCCGAGTTGGATTCGACGAGAGATCTCTCTCTCGAAGTTGGACTTACCTAACTGTATTATATGTCCTAGGTAAACATAGTGGTCAACAACTTCGAGTGTAACGTTCCCAACATTTACTGGAGCGGGTGTAACATGGGCGTTGGACATAATTTTCGTCTTGTCCATGTTCATCTTAAGACCCACTCGTTGGGATGCGTTACTGAGATCTTCGAGCATGGTGCTCAGGTCTTCCAAGGTCTCAGCCATTAGGACCACATCATCGGCAAACCGAAGATGCGTCAGGTACTCGCCGTTGATGTTGATGCCAAGTCCATTCCAGTCCAGAAGCTTAAAAATATCCTCCAACGCAGCAGTGAACAGTTTCGGAGAGATAACGTCTCCCTGTCTCACTCCTCGCTGTAGTTGGATAGGATTAGAGCTCTGGCTCTGTACTCGGACCGACATAGTGGCGTTTTGGTACAGGCACCTTAACACTTCGATATACCTGTAGTCCACTTGGCACCTCTGGAGAGACTGCAACACCGCCCAAGTCTCGATCGAATCAAAGGCCTTCTCATAGTCCACAAACGCCAAGCAAAGTGGCCGATTATACTCTTCGGTCTTCTGTATAACCTGCCGCAGCGTATGGATGTGGTTTATGGTGCTAAAGCCTTTTCGGAAACCGGCTTGTTCGGGAGGTTGGAAGTCGTCAAACCTGCGAGCAAGACGATTCGTAATGACCCTCGAAAACAGCTTGTAGACATGGCTCAGAAGCGAGATCGGTCTGTAGTTCTTCAGTAGGGTTTTTTCGCCCTTTTTGAAGAACAAAATCACCTCGCTTCTGCTCCATGCCTTCGGCGTTTTGCCCTGGACGATGACAGAATTGAAGAGCTTCTGGAGGACTTTAAGTACCGGCGTGCCGCCCGCTCTCAGAAGCTCTGTTGTAATTCCGTCATCTCCCGCCGCCTTGTTGTTCTTTAGCTGTTTGAGGGCTATTCTAATCTCTTACAGGCTGACGTCCGGGATATCTTCGGTATAGTGTCGGGTAAGCTTGGCTCTAGGATCTCGAGCTCTGCTTTGGCCTGGTGTGATACTGGAATACAGCTGCCTATAGAAACTCTCAATCTCTCTCAGGATTTCAGGAGTCGATGAAATGATACTGCCGTCCTCAGTTTTCAGCCTCGTCAGTTGACTTTGCCCAATAGACAGATCTCTAGCGAACACTTTGGAGCCTTTGTTCCGCTCTATGGCCTCTTTAATACGCTCGGTATTAAATTGGCGAAGGTCACTCGTCAGCGACTTCGAGATCTGTCTATTAAGCTGTCTATAACGTAGGGCATCCGCTGAGTCTTGCAGTCTCATTTCATGTCTCTTATCCATGAGTTCGAGTGTATGTGTGGAGAGTTTCTTCAATTTGGGACGGTGAGTTTTGAAGTATTTTGACCCTACCGTACGGACAGCATCCACCACCAGGTCGTTCAGATCGTCCACATCTATGCTGTTTTCAAGGGTCTCAAAGCGGTTCTGGAGCTCGAGCTGAAAGCGTTCGGGGTTTTGAATCTGGGTCGGCACTGGTCGGAGCGTAGATTTTATCAGTCGCGATCTTTCAAGCTTCACGTTGATATTCAATGTGCCTCTTACCAGTCGGTGATCGCTCCCTGTCTTAACAGCGTTGATCACAGAGACGTCATTGAATATTTGCTTCCTCGTTGACATGATAAAATCGATCTCATTTTTGACCTTGCCGTCGGGACTTATCCAGGTCCATTTGCGAGTTACGGGCTTTCTGAAGAAGGAGTTCATCATATAGAGGTTTTCCCTCTCCATAAAGTCCGCCAGCATCTGGCCTCTGTCGTTCCGTTCTCCAAATCCAAATTGCCCCACTCTCAACTCGTCACCGCAGCGCTTCCCCAACTTTGCATTGAAGTCCCCCATCACAACCGTGTAATGGGATTTGTGACTATGCATGGCCCTAGAAATCTCCTCATACATAGCCTCCACTTCGTCATCGTCGTGTTTCGAGGTTGGGGCGTATACTTGGATGACCGTCAACGAATATCGTGATGATATTCTGAGTACCAAGTATGCCACTCTGCTGGAAACACTACCGATGGATAGCACGTTGTTGACGAGGCACTTGTTGACGATAAACCCCTCGTAGGTCGCCCTCCCGGAAGTACAGCAAGTTACCGGAGTCCAGAATTATCGTGTCCTCTCCCTCTCGTCGGACTTCAGACAACCCGATGACGTCCCAGTGTAACTTGCCGATAACTTCTTCCAACTCTGTAATTTTCGCGTCGGTCCTCAATGTGCGCGTGTTATATGTTGCCAGGTCCAGTCGTCGGTGTTGGTAGCCGCAACCTACCCGGAGATTCTTCGCACCCCCTGCCGCACCGTTACCGTAGCCGCTACCGTAGCTAGGAATGGTTTGGCTGCCGGGGACTAGGGGCCGTTTCTTGTTGTGCCTATCCATATGAGGGGTTTTGCCATAATCGCCACGCTTGGCAGGCGGGTTGGCGATCGCAGTATGACCCGTACGCATAAAGAGATGCTGCTGCCCATCTCCTTAGGTGAGGTTTCCCTTAGTCGGCTCTTACGACACCCACGGGATGAGAGGGGAGTAGTACTATTCTAGGCAGGCACTACACGGCAAACATATTTATATACTATTTTTCATACTTTTTACTAATTTTTCACAGTAGTTCGGTGAAATTTTATCCCATTGCTTCTGAATTGGAATCTATAATTCATTCAATGATGATTGTGGTGACTTATTGTCATTGCGAATATTATGTTTTAATTGTGACCACAAATTTTTAATTGGATTTACAGTCAGGATTTTGTTTTTATATTTTTTTTACTCAAGAATAGGTTTTTTTATAAATTATTATATATTATTAATTATTATATTATGTAGTTTACGTTGTAATGTCCACTTAGGTACTAATTGACTTCCCAGTATCACACTGGAGAAGTTTAGCTGCATGAGACGTCGATAAAGCTTCTCCAGTAGCCATGTATTTAATAATACGATGACTGTCTCTAATACTCAACTTATTCGACCGGCCACCAAGATGTTTTTTTAATTATTTTTGCACGTCTTTCAGCTAGTGTATCTATAAAATTCCTAGAACCTGTGTTCTTAATCAGGTTAAATAGGTAAACAAATTTTTCATTATTTTGAGCACCTTTGAGTCCAATTGAGACCAATGAATTCACGGGCATTAGCTCTAATTAGCACCCACCAATCCGCACTGGGCCGGGTTATAGTTATAATCCGGGTTAGGATTATAGGCCACTCTTTCTAAAGTTTTTTTATCAATTTAGTACGCTCAAAAACATCAATATAGGCATGTGATTGTAACTTATATACATATGCACTCTACATAAGGTGTCAATGAAAATTTAGGTCCGTCAAAGTTTTACTGCTCCTATGAGGTTTTTAAGGATGTCACTATTATATACATATTTCAATACATGGATCTTGATATTGCAATAATACAGCAATGTGCAGTAAAATAATTAGTCTAGCTGACCCGTCCACGCGTCGCTGTGGCTCAGTTAGTATAATTTGCATATTTTTTGGTCATAAATTAAAATGAAACCTATCATATGTCCTAAGTTGAAACAAATCCAGCAAAATGAAACAAAAGTCATCAAAATCGGTTGAGTAGTTTCAGAGTTCATCCCGTTAAAACACTATGCCATGAAATTTTTGTATATATAAGATACTAGCGGCCCGTCCCGGCTTCGCACGGGTGGACAAAATTCTTTACATTTTTAAATGAAAACTTCGTTAGCGGCGCTGTGTACTTTTTTTGGAATGGGTAAAAATTTCTAAACTCGCGTCAGGACACGTGACCTGATCGAAAATTCGTAAGACGGCGTAGGGCGCTTGCGCGATGTGCGTATAGTCGTGTCATTTTTAAACTTCATAGTGACAGTAACATTATTATTTTTTTTAAAACTGTCATGAAATTTTAAAAGGGCAGGTGATTTTATTCATTGCGCATGTGCAAAATCCTGCACATGCGCACAAAAAAATGCAACGAACACGACTTGGTGTGTTTATTGGAGGTTTATTGACATGTTTGTATACGATAGCGCAATAAATGAATATTGTATTTTACCACATAAATGATAGCACTTTTATACTGATCATTAAAACAATTCGTGCGAAATTATTCCTTAACCATTTCAAAATATCAAAAATGCACAAGAGTTAATATTCAAGTTTTCACTTCTGCCGGCACTCCCGGAGTGCAACCCGTCGTTTTTTTCTAGCATTCAATATAGCCTATGACACTCAGCAATAATGTACCTTTCTATTGGTGAAAGAATTTTTAAAATCGGTTCAGTAGATCCCGAGATTACCCCTTACAATTTAACAAATATACAAACACACAAACTTTACTTCTTTATAATATTAGTAAGTATAGATGAAGCAACGGTTTTATTGTTAAATGCAGGTAAAATTATGTTAATTAACATTACTACGGCAAAGTATTTAAATTAAATTGTAGTATGAAATACAACGAATTCAGCACTAAAGTATTATTTTATCTTTAATTGCAGATATCAATGCAGACAGTGCGTCGTAGGCTAAATGAAGGTGGCCAACACCATCATATACGAGGGCTGCACTAAAAGTATCGGGAATCGAATATTTCCACTGTTCCTGTCATATTAAAATCTTTTTAATTGAAAACTCCTTGGTTTCAAAAAACGAATACCATTTATTTATTTTAAATAAAGATTCTCGGTCTAGTCACAAGGTCTTGTCAAACTTGTTTAGTCATTGAGAAAATGGAATTAACTCGAGAAAAATCAAGAGCGATGATTTATTATGACTTTCGAAGTAGTTTAACACAAAAACAGTGTGTTGATCGGATGCTTTCTGCATTTGGTGATGAAGCCCCATCCAAAACCACAATTTATCGCTGGTTTGCTGAATTTTAACGTGGACGTGTCAAGCTCAGTGATGTTCCCCGTTAAGGTCGTCCAAAAACTGCAGTCACCCAAGAAGACGTTGATGCTGTGCGTAAGCTGATTGAGGACATACCACGAAATTCAGGCAACTTTAGACATTGGCTCATGCCAATGTCTAATGCAAATAATCTTGCATGAACAATAAGGTGTAAAAAAGTTGTTTTCCCGATGGATACCGCATTGGCTCTGTGAAGAGTAAAAAGCGGCTCGCGCTACTTGGTGCGTCAGAACTCTCGAAAGATTCCACGCAGGATCCTCAAATGCTCAGGTGACGAATCGAATCGAAACCGAAATGGATATACGCGTACGAACCCGAAACAAAAAACCAGTCACGAGTTTGGGTGTTCGAAAATGAGTTAAAGCCAACAAAAATTGTTCAATCACGGAGTGTTGCAAAAAAAATGGTGACCACGTATGTCTCCAAAACCGGCAATGTTGTGACTATTCCTCTTGAGGGACAAAGAACGGTTAATGCAGAATGGTATGCTAGCATTTGTTTGCCACAGGTCTTTTCTGAACTCCGTAAAGAGAACTGCAACCGCCGCATCATCCTCCATCACGACAATGCGAGTTCTCACACCGCGCACAAAACAAAAGAGTTTTTGGAGCAAGAAAATATATAATTATTAGACCATCTGCCGTACAGCCCCGACCTAAGCCCTAATGATTACTATACTTTCCCTAAAATAAAGAATAAATTGCGTGGTCAGAGATTTTTATCACCTGAAGAAGCTGTAGACGCCTACAAAACGGCCATTTTGGAGACCCCAACTTCCGAATGGAATGGTTGCTTCAATGATTGATTCCATCGTATGGAAAAAAGTGTCAAATTACGCGGAGAATACTTCGAAAAGCAATGAATACATTTATAAATAGTAAAGTTGTGTAACTTCCTTGATTCCCAAAATTTTCAGTGCCGCCCTCGTACCAGCCCGAAAATTGTCACTTACACAACATCAGTTTTTTCTGTTGGTCCCAGTTATCATCGTATGATAGCGGTTTTTAAAGGCAGAAGGCACAAACGGTTGGTTCTACGTAACAATGTTCAAACATTGTTATGAAGTGGTAATAAAGTAATTTTACTGAAAAGCGTATTGGTTTTTGAAATTACCAGGACTACGATATTATCCGTCCAATCAAAATAATAATATTGATGATATATTGCTACAAAAAAGTGTTAGCTTTTTATTTTACTTTTAGTCAGACTGGCGAACAAATTATTTACGCGCTTTGCGCTCTAACATTATAGCAAAAGAATAGTTATATTTAATAAAATATTATTTCATGTTGCACTACAAAAATTGCAATTTTTACTTTCTTTACTTTTGTTAACCTGAAAATTTAAAAGCAAGACACATTTGAACCTTAAAACCATTCTAATCTTTGCGATTTCGAACAACGAGGTTTTTGAACAGAAAAAGACACACAGATATAAAATTCCAGTAGAATTGAATAGATTACCGCATGTCTGAAAAACTATTACTTCATATTTTAAATAACAGAAATGTTAAAGTTTTGGGAACGGAGGAAACCATATGTGTGGTGGAATAAGAGCTAAGGACAAACTACATGAGGTCGACTTTGGCAATGATCCTACTAACATAATCAGAAAAGATTTAGAGTCCCGATAAGGACAAATGTTTGTGTAATAAAAAATCACAATAATTATGCGCTATTTCGATTTGTTTATTTGTTAAGTTAGTATATGTTTTATTTGAGTAATATAATGTTAACAATAATTTTTTATGATGCAAGTGTAATCTTTATTATTATATGCTTGCTGCATCTATACCTTTCTAAGTCTATGGATGCAGGATAAGTAAAATTAAATTTTATCATTATTTCATCCAAAAGCATGCGACGTTGCCGTTGCTCTTTGTTTTGGAAGTGCGGCAACAACTGAAAGCACGTCATCAGACATGTCAAGACTCTGTGTCAAACAGTGACAGTTCTCTGGCGCCAAGAGACACACACCACACACACAAAGATATTGTGTCATAAAAACTTTACTTTTTGTTATGAAGTTGTCATGAGAAAAATAATTTCATCTCTTTCTACCTTTCTGTCTGTTGGGTCTTGAAGGGGCAGTTAAGAGTGTTGCTGTTTGTACATTGTTACAAATACGGCCTACTTAGCTGTGACATTTTCCTTTGTCTATCTATATACTACTATTGTCAATATTTATCACAGTTAAAACATTTACAAAACCCTTTTGCATGACTCGGCCGCCAAGTCATGCAAAAGGCTCTTCTTACTAAAGGCGAGATTTGACCACATCAGCCGAACAGGGACGAAGCTGTCCTATCCGAATGGAAGTAAACAGTTCTAGTCCCTCTCGAAGTCAGTCGAAGCGTATTTCTGCCATCCTATGCTACCGACTTTGCTGAAATCTGACGGGTCACTGGCTCATTCTGCAGCTGAGAAAGCAGTTTATTTGCTTCTCTGTTTGCGAGCAATTCCCGTCTAAACACCGGCTCTCAACAAACCACCAAACATACCTCACTGTGATTCTTCGATGTCGGAGATCACAATTCACTTATCAATCAATCACAATGATAATTTCAATCTACAATCTTATTTGTCTGGACGTGAATAAGGCCAGTGATCCTATTAGCCTCCCAGTAAGAGTACTGAGTTATTGTGCACCTGAGTTGTCTCCTGTGCTGACACGCTTGTATCGCCTCTCTCTCTCAACACAAAACCGTCTCAAAATCCTGGAAGCTTGCCAATGCGCAAAAAGGGTGGGTAGTCGCGCCGACCCATGCAATTACCGATCGATCGCCATCTGTAAGGTTATGGAAAGAGTGCTGAACAGCAAGTTGCTCTCATATTTAGAAGACAATGATCTCCTCATTGACCGTCAATATGGCTTTCGTAGAGGACCGTTAACTGGGGATCTTCTAGTTTATGTGATGCATTTCTGGGGTGAGGCCCTCGAGTTGCCAGACCAGAGGTTAAGCAACGATTCCCAGTGTACCCAGGGTAACAGTAACTTCGTTAATTGCAACGTCTCCAAAACACAAGCGTGTCTTTTCACTGCAAAAAGGAGTTCCACCTCACTCCTACTTTCCGAGCTTCTTGGAATGGAGTTGTCTTCAGACCTCAACTACGGCGCCAACATCGATTCCAAGGCTCAAACTGGATCTAAAAAGCTGGGCGTCCTAAATAAAATTAAGTGATATTTCACGCCAGGACAGCTGTAAACTCTCTATAAAGCTTCGATCTGGCATGGAATATTGCAGCCAACTCTAGGACGGCTCAGCAAAATACCAACTTGCTGCACTGGATACAATTCAACGCAGAGCTGAGAGACTCATTGGTGACAGCAAATTCGTAAAGAGCAAGCTTCACACCTTAGCTCATCGCCGCAATGTTGCCTGTCTGTCGGTCTTCTATAGACTGTACTTTGGAGAGTGTGCTCAAGAGCTGCATTTGCTTTTACCGCCCTCTCCTTTTTTCCCATCGGTCATCCAGACGCACTGCGGGCTGCCATGCTTTTTTGGTTGCTCTTCCTACCTGTCGCACCAAGCGCTTCGCCATATCCTTCATAATGCGCATAGCAAAGGAGTGGAACTTCCTCCCTGCGTCCGTTCCGAGAACTTATAACCCGTCAATTTTCAAAGCAAGGGTGAATAGGCTTACCTTCTGGGTCGTTCCATCGTCGCTTCTGTCTTGGCCCCCGGGCCCCCGGCAAAGTCAAAATACATAAAGGATCTGAACAGGGACTTGGCGAAACTATGGTATAAAGTATGAAACTGCGTTAAGAGGACGTCCGCGCTCGTTCATAATATTGAACTTGGCTCTTATTTCACATTTATGTTTTTGATGGGATATAAGTACTGTAGCGCCCTACGCGCGCTCCGGTGTCATAGATGCAAGGAGGTGTGGTGACCTCCTTGCATCTATGACACCGCATTTCATCTCTTTACGTATATTTGCTTTATGGCAAGGAATGTCACCCTTTTAAATATAGAATATTCCAGAAGGCTAGACGAACATAAGAGAATCACCAGTAGTGTCTGAGAGTGTAATCTGAGTCATTATAATAATAATATAATAATTCTTATATTATTTGGTTTGAATATAACGTCTTAAAGATCCCGGAGCGCGCGTAGGGCGCTACATGATGGAAGCGCCGGGTATATAATACAGCGTATAAAATATAAAGTATAGCATATAGCGTGTATACAATATTGAACGGCGTATTTCGAAAAGAAGCAAAGAAGTCATCATGGAGCGATTCGGTGGACTATCTGGTGATGTGCACGATTTTTTTAATCAATTTGATGTTGTAGCTGCGGTGCTGCGGCGAAGAAGCTTGTTTTGGGGGCTTATTTGGAGGGTCCAGCGTTATTGTTTTATAAATCGACGTTGTCAGACACGATTACGTATTTAGATTTACGGAAGAAAATCAGTGATGAGTTTGCTCCAACTACGAACCCGATCGCCAATTTTTTTGCACGTAAACAGGGTCACGAGGAAGATGCATTAACATTCTTTTATTCCTTAGAGAGACTCACATCGAAAGCTGGATCTGCGATTGATGAAGCGTGTCATCCAACATTATTTAAAAAAATGTAAATTTTATTTAAAACGAGATACTGGTATTAGATACATCTGTATGATATTTAAACTCATTATTATTACCTACTGACATTATTTAGGGATTAGTATACAATAAAATGTATTCTAAAATAATTAAAAAGAGGAATCTAAATGTCATTATTTTCCCGGCTATGGTCGTACTGCTACTCTACGTGACTTTTAGTAAATCTTCTTCGAGTATGTATGTACATAATATACTTGTCGTGTCGTATAATCAGCGGCGCCTCTTGCGATTTAGGAACTAGTTAAATTAGCTTGATGGATGACAGAAAATGGGGTTGAGATAGAAGAAGAAAAAGGAATAGGCAGGAATTATAATAAAACTTAATTTTCATAAAATCTTTTAATATAAGTCTATTAACAAAGTGAGGATGATATGTACATACAATTTAATTTATAAAGAGGTATGACGACGTGAATACTTATTATTATTATGCATAACGATTGGGTGCCGTGAAACCAACCAATACTGACTCATAAAGGACAACTTTTAACACAAATGAAAAATATCAATCGTACAAACGAAAGCAAAAAGTTGCATGAGAGTAAGCGCATTAAAAACAACATTTACATCGGCCTGAGTCAACTGTAAGAAAAGAAATACATTACAAATTTTTCTCATTTTTCATACTGCTAAAAGAATTAACAGATACGGGGCGCCACGTTGATATTCTTATTATCGAATTCAGTTGTCGATTGCATACTAGTTTTCATAATGACGCCATACCAAGGTCCGAGTTCTATCCCTAACTGGGTCAAAATAGGAAAAAAACTTTTCTCAATTAGCTCGAACCTTAGTTATGGTACCAACTAGTGCTTTGTAATTAAAAAAACTAAAGAAATGCTTTGATCTGTACTAATATTAAAAGGCAAAAAATTCCACCAGCCACATCCTAGTTCTATCATCAAGTAAAATGAACTAGTCTTATCACGACGAATCTAATGAGCCCAAATTCGTATTCTGTATCTGTATATTTATTTTATGTTATATAGTATCTCGGAGGTCATTGGTCCTAAATCAATCTACCTAAGATTGTTAACATATTTATATAGATAGTTCTCCAAAGAGAACTCAATCGCATACATATTTATTTATATTTATTGTTGCAATAAACACAGCAAAAAGTTGACTTAATACCCCTTAGTATTATCTACCAATTAACCGGTAACGGTGTAACCTAACCTAACCTAACCTATACCTATACAAAATAGCGACGTAATAGAAAAAAGAAATAGTAATTAAATTAGCTGAAACCTTAATTAAATTATTTGTCACATTCAAAACAATGTAAAAACGATTTACAATCGCTTCCTTCTAGTTTGAAATGTAGTAATTAAAATTTTGTAATGAATCTGAAAGTATCCATAAATAAAACACTTGTCTATATTAATATACACATGTCGTAAAACAAATACGAAAAACAATCTACTAATAATCCTGCCCGGAAGGACCAGACAGATGCCAAGTTTTGTGATTATGAAAGAACCTGCAGAGGTCGAAATTCAGCTTCTTAGATTTTATTATATACTCGTAGGTTCCTTGTTACAGGTCGACCTAATAAAAGCGTGTTAAAAATAAATCAGGATATGAGATGTAGTGTCCTCCTCCTATAAATAATGCCCACACACAGTAAAAGATATAAACTGTATAGTATCGTATTGTTGTATTTGCTGTATGGTATTTGTTGTATTTTTTAACAAAAGTTATCCTCTATGTCCAATAACCCATCAGTTTCACGGTAAGTAGATATCAATTCGAACATAATACCTAAGTTATATCTAGAAAAGAGGTAAAATTTTGATATGTATTGATTACAGTTAATATAGGAAAAGTATGTTATTCTTGTTTTATCAATTTTTAATTCTATTATATTTGATGACGTACAGTCACAATAAATATAGTACCATTGAACTACATATTAAAAATAATGTAACACTAGATAAATAAGGATTGAGAACATTCGTTGAAATATATAATGGAAGTGTTCTGCGCCTGTTACTGTGTCTACGACTACACTTTATAGAGAGGATAGGAATGTACATTAATTACTTACATTTGCAATCGTTCACAGTTTCACAACTATATTACAGCTATAATATTTTAATTAGATACTTGTAGATGTAAATACATATTTTGGATGTGAATTTTAGCAAATTACTTACTCTGTGACTGTTTATTAATGTAGATCGTCATGTTCGTTTACGCCGATACGTTATTTTTAAATTTTTTGTAATATATCTTAGTGTCTATAACAAAATCATATTCTTTATGTAGGTACTTACGTACGAATACCTAATTTATATTGATCCCATGTTTCTCCAATTATTTTAAAAGACAATAAAAATTATACTCGAAAAACTAACTTAACAACGTAATTGAATAAAGACACTACATGCTGCGGAATGAACTGCAAAGCACGTATATTTAGTAGCCAAAATCTGCCAATAGAAAGTTTATTAAATTGGCAACTTTTGTTAAGTATTTTGATATTTGAATATGTGATGCATTTTTGCACTTTATAAGAGCACCATAGCGCCAAATTTACCTTTACTCGAGATATAGAGAAATTATTTAAGTCGTTGTCTGCTGTGTTATTTAAAATCTAGCACTGTATTATAGTTACAGAATAGACACAGGTATGTCCTAAGCAAAGTGGCGAATTTCAACTACCCACGTTAGAGCGCAGGTGAAACAAATGAAATTGTTTTATAGTGAATTGAGTTTTTAACTGAAAGTTTTTATATCTTAAGTACATTTAATACCAGCGATTTAAATACACATAATTGAAAATCATGCGTAAAATTTAAAAAAACAAAATTATAGTTACCTACTATTGGGAAAGGTCTCTTTCACTTTGAGTCCGTTTAGGAATAGTGTAGAGTAGGTAATAATATTTGGGTAACAGAATAAAGTTATAAAAATTGGGACGAACGGTAATGTGCAGAAATCAATAACGTTGCTACAAAACAATTTACACATAGGTACTGTACTGTAATAAACTTTATTATTTATATGTTTTTGTCAGATTTTTACAATAAAATTAGTTATAATTGAACTAATTTTATTGTTACTATTATGATAATTACCATAGTAAACTAATATTTGACAGACTAGATAGTACGAATTATGGATATCTTGGACCGTCCCCAAATATAAAATACAGTAATTCTTACTATATAGTTGAGTAATACAAAGTGAATTAGTTACTTAACTAAGTTTATTTCTTACTTCCTATTTAAAGCTCTCGCAAAGAGAGATGATATGTCGTTATTTTGGCTATTTCAGATGACCTAGGCACAATAATGGCTATCTCAAATTAATGGGAAGCGTTTATATACAATAATCATTTATATCTTAAAAATATTAATGTACAATAATCACTGAAGCAGTTCAATACTCAAGTTTTACAAAGACTTCTGAAATAATGATGTGAGCGTACTAAATAACTTTACTACGATGACCACTAGTCTCAAAACAACATTTTTATAAAATATTATATTGGTAATGCAACAGACACTTTCTTGCTGGAGTTACAATAGGAATTATTTCATGTAGAAATACTAGGAAATCTTCGAATGTTAACAGTATATAGAATCTAATACTATCAAATCAATATACAGTTGCCTATATGTAAACTTCAGTATTTACATAAATGCATTTGTAATCATAACGTTGTTCATAATAAATAATTCAAGTATTTTATCTACTAATTTCATAAGAAAAATTAACTGTACTATGTTTATTACTATGTTATAAACTAAATTTCTTTGAGTTTTCCTTAAGACATAACTAAACTGATAAATACGGTACAATTTTATAAAACTTAAGAAAGTTTTATAACGAAAACGCATTTGATATTCCTGATGCATCGGTACAGTATGTGAATATTTAGGTATAGTGCGATCTTAATGTATGACACAGGTAATAGATAGGTATAAATGTACGACGGTGATGTTGTTACATTTTCTTATTGATAAAAAGAAAACTGTTTCTTATAGTTCATTAAAAATTGTTAATATGAAAACCTGTATAAAATTTTAGAGGTTTTAATTTTTTAAGATAGACACCTAATTAATCGAAATTAAAATAGAATATCGACGGTGATATGTAATCTGCCTCTTCGAATTAAAACAATAAATATAATTCTCTCATACACTACTACAAGTAGTTTTTTTAGAGTCTCCTCGCATTTACAGAAAAAGTGTTTTCTGAAATGAATGCGAAGTGGAGAGACTACTAAAATAAATCCTCAATAAATGCAATAAAAAATGAGATTTTAACTCAATATAAGTTTTAACTGTGCTGAGAGTGCACTTGAAGCTTTTGCAAATGACAACAGGTTGATAAGTTGGGCAAAGATATTAAGATGCGCCATGGGTATAAGAAATAACATTGTGTTCATAATCATAATATAATTCAAAAGAATGCAGAAGAACACCGTTTCTCCTGGCTAAGACGTTTACGTAGTCTTTGAGAGAATTGCAATTCAGATCACTCACAGAAATAGTAGTTAGGGATTCATTATTCCTATGGAAGAAATTAACATAGATGGTTTCAATAGATTAATATTACTTACCATAAAATGTACGAAGCCTCTAAAAGATTGACACTCTCATAATGAGTGAATAAAAATATCACAGCCCAAATAATTTGCAATTGTTTAAACTCCTATCAAGCAACACGTAGTCGTATTAATACTATATAAGGGAAAATGTGGTGTATAGAGGGAAGAAATATGCTGCCTTCTGAATTACTAGATTCTGGAGCAGATAAGTTGGCTACTGGTTGCGAGTAGGTCGATGGTCTGATGATATCAACTGCAACAAAAAATGGTATATGCAAATTATATACACAATTCAGATTCAAGTTACCATTTAATAATTGAAATGTTTACTAATTTGTATATAAAATTAATGTATAATAATTTGTAATAAGGTAACTATTTTATTTAAGGTTCAAAGTTTATACTAAAGTTTTGTCCTATGATTACACGTTTAGAAGATTCGGAGATCTGAGATTTTGCAAAACGTTACTCCAGCCTGAGTCCTAAGCTCTCTAAAACTAAGACTCTAGTAATTATGTAAGCCTTCTATAAAGCTCAAAATTCAATTTGATTTCAATGAATTAAAATGATTCTAGTTCAAAAATTAAGAGTAGGGATTTGATTTGAGACTAAAGACTTGAAGGACTTCAAAGAACACGCAGAACTCATAAGACTGAGAATCGCGAGTTATGAAAAAAAATCTTAAAACTCATAGTTGTATCAAAAGATGTCAAATCTTTAACAACACTTATCTGGATCGTCTTGCCTGAGAGGCATGTGTTGAATTCTGCCCTTGACGGATAAAGTGTCTACATAGAAATATACAGTGTGTCCCGTCACCAGTGTCGGAGCCTTTAATGGTGTGAAATATGACATTTTTTATCGACAAATTACCCCTCAAATTTGGTTTTTCTCAAAAAGCCAATAATTAAAAAATACACAAAAAATATCTATTTGTTTTTCTTAAATTATTTTTTATTCCATGAGGATTAAAACATGATGGCTGTGTAAATGTTGTCTACATGTTTACATGAGATTTACATGAGTAGTGGTGGTCGAATTAGCATGAGAGCCCAGGTATCGGTTACTAAGAAAACAAAATGGCGGCCGTAAGAGAAAAACAAAATTTGAGGGGCAATTGTCGATATTAGATTTTCACAACTTTACCCACTCTTGCTGGTTTCTGAACGTAATTGTTCAGCTTATTGCGGGTTTGCTGGGGATTAATTTTGTGATTGTTTAAATACATTTTTGTTAGCCATAAATCTTGATTTTTGTATGAGTGTAATATATATATATATATATATATATATATATATATATATATATATATGAGTATGAGTGTAAAATTCCAAGCGTAGAAACACTTAAAAACAGTAACTGAATACAACATTGTTTAAGGACGTAAAGTGTATAATTGATCGTAGCGCTCGTAGCGCAGATGGCGTGCGTGTTTGCTTCACGCACTGTGTAAATATGTCGACTGCTGAATACGGAATCGAAATTTAATTGATGTTCATCGTGCTACATTTGTTGTCCATAATGTTGATTTTAATAATGCACGCAATGAAGAGGGATGCATGTACCAAAAGGCTATGTGTCTGTCATACATATGTGTGTATAACAACTGGAGTATTCATGAATTATATTTGAAAAGTGATTTCCTAACAAAGGCCTAACAACAACTGAATTTTAAACAAAATGAATTTTATCTTCATAAATTACACTTGTTGAGGACCAGCTATGGTTTCGTACAAAAAATTAAATTAGTATGAATTTCACAATTTGCATAACCTATAGGTACTAAGTTGAGAGGATTTTTCAAAACTTTACTTTAATTATATTGTGTAAGGAGGCTTATTTTGCTAGTGTTAAATTATGAATAAAGTTATAACGCAATAAAGGGAGATATAAGAAGTAAACAGGTAGGTAATAATTACAAAATTAAAAAAAATGTAAATATAGCTGTGGTATTTTTCCAAAAATGATATAAGTCAGAATTTAAGGAGTCTGTCTCTAAGTCTAAATGTCCCTGCGAAATGCGAGTGTGTGCATTATCGTTATAGTTACGTGTACTTACCTATAACAGTGTCATTTCTAACATCTGCAAACTTGTCTTCCTTATTTCTAAACTCCGGGATGGTGCTGACGCAAGTGATCTCCATCCGTCCGGTGGTAACAAGCTGCAACTCCGACACCGTTATGTACAGATCCCGCCCGCGGCTCGGTTTACGACTTCTGTGACGGCTGAGTGGGTGTACAGAATTCGATTCCTCGTGTTCGTGCAATTCGGACAGCTAGAATAGGCAATAACATACGTTGAATTACTCGTGATTGTAAACATCATAACAACAAAAAATACAGTGTAATACATATATGATCTAATTGCAAAGGGTTTTATAAACAGCTTAATTAATTAATTTTTATACTAAATCAATAGAAAAATTTTAATGGAATCAGACGGCAATTCGCGGAAGTCCATATTAATTAAAAAACAAAAAATATTTGGTGACCGTGCAAGATGTGTCGGTATCTCCGCTATCTGCATTTATTTGCGGATAGGCGGGCTACAAATTTTGTTGGATTTTGCGGAAGCGGAACTTAATTTTGACGTGACAACGTCTTAAATTAGGTTGCGGCTGGGAGTCACTTATGAAAAAGTGTAACGCTCGGTAACGTTACGATGAGTCACCGAACGAGAGAGAGGCCCGCCGAATGCCTTGCGTCTCTCTCCCACTCAACTATGATCGGTCTGCCGCGCGCATTGTGCAATTTAATTATATTCATATCAATAAATATTCTACCGAGAAAAAGACGTTGTCACGTAAAATCTTCGCCCGTAAAACCGACTTTACAGGCAAAAAAAAAAAAAAAAAAAAAAAAAAAAAAAAAAAAAATGGTTTTATTTTATTTTTGTTTTATCATAAATGAATAGAGTTCTGCTTCTAAAAGCTATTATTACAGTAAATAAAATCCATATATATATTTTCTTGAAATACATTTAAAGTCTATATATATAAAAATATAAAAATTGTACCGTTGTAATTAATTAAGGTTGTTTTGATTACAAGCAGAAACCCTTCGCCACAAATGTACCAGCAGCGTATCCTGTGAGCCTGGGACGCGTCAATAGCGCTGTAGAGCGAATCACAGTAATTTCGACGCGGGAAGGGTTAACCGTTAAAAGTTTTCATAATTTTACGTAAACAGAAGAAAGTCGGCATTCTGACGTCAAAATGCTACTTAATGAAGGTTTTTAATTTTCCAGCAAGTTTACCCCAGTGGGCGGCACGGCGCACATGCGAGCGTAATGGAATAATTTGCATAAAAGTAATTTCCATGCGAATGGATAGTAAACAAAATAAGCTGGTGGCCTAGTGTTAATTAGTAGCCTCACTATTGTTACTAGTGCAGCAAACAAAAAAAAGGGTTGCTTAATTAAATAATTACATAAAAAAGTGACCAAACTGTTATTAATTTAGGGAAACGTACGTTTCAATTAACTTAATGAAATTTAAAAATATGGCGGTTTGTAACAGTATATCGTATTTTGTTGTGTTTGATGCTAACGGTTTTTAAAAGCTGTTTTATTTGTGCAAAAGTTTCTTATTAAATAAATCTAAGTTTACCATGTATCAAAGCATATCAAAACGGATGGCTAAATTAATAAACATGAGAAAACACGACTCTGCAACTATAAGCCGGACTTAGTAAAGTAATAATACTTCAAATTTACAGCTTTTTCCTTAAATTTTTAAAAGGCTTTTTATTTGTTTCGGCTAATCTCCGGAACGGCTGGACTGATTGTAACGATACTTTTAGTGGCAGGGAGCTGACGTTATAAGAAGTAACTTATGCTACAGTTCATTGTATGGTCAGCAAAAAAAGAACGTTGCAAACATGTCGGGCACAGCTAGCGTCTATTATTTAACTAAATATATATTTAAGTAATTATTTAAAAAGTAAGTACCTATCTTAAAAAACAAATTAATTACCAGATTCCATTAAAAATACCTACAAAAAAAAAATCAAATACAACCAACTCTAACTACATCCAACGCAAATGTACAAGTACAATAAATCATTAATATACCAACAGCGAGAGAATTCACATGTAATTACCTATATTCCTTCACAGAACTCTAATTCCAAAATAGCTTCGAAATTTCTAAAGTAATTTTAACTCTAGGGTGGTTAAAGTTTAAATTGAAATAGCAGATAGGTTCATACACATTGTGTTCCGTATACGTCAATGTGTTACCATAACAATAATTGCGTCTGATATGTTATTATGTTGCAAATGCAAGTTCATATTTTTTTTTTCTGATGTTATTTTCTTGACCCCGAAATGTGTTTCGTGACCCCGGAACTCTGGCGTTATTTATACCTCGTGTTCCTTTAAGCTGCATCCAGGAGGCCGCGTAGCTATGTGCGATGCGTGAGTAAGGGTAAGGAGAGGAGGCGGGCTACTCGCACCCATTTCGTACTCGAACGACCGCTGAAGACCTCTTCTTCCATTCCTCTCAGTCATTGGTACCCTATACTTATGGGAATGTGCAGCTAATTCGTCCATCTGTAAAACACAATTTAGTTTTTCGCTTCAAGCCTGTGAATACTGTATTTACTCTTAGCACGTTTGCCAGCGCTTGCCTAACTCGTGCAAGTACGAGTATAATCTGGGGGCACGGCAGTGCCCTCACCAAGTCAAGCAAAAAAGCGGCACGGACGTACCATCCTTTTCTCGAAGCAATTCAGGCCATTTTCGACCCCCTGTAACTTCGTTGTGTATAAAACTAGAAGACTGAATTTTCAGTAACCATGCAGGCATTGTAAAGACACGGTATATTTCAAATTTCATTCAATTTGAACTAGTAGTTTAAGAATTATAACGGGTCAAATTTCTTAATTTTGTCACTCACTGACTCACCGATCATCAAAATTCTAAGACACTTCTAGCAGACCTAGAAGCTTCAAATTTGGAATATAAATAGTGTTTGGTGTATGAATCAAGGAAAAACCAAAAAAAATACAAAAAGCAATGAGATCCCATCAAAAACAAAACTTGTCAAAAAAACCAAGTCTCGCAACTCAGTTGTTCTACGGTAAAAAGTTGTGAGATCCATGTAATACCAAGTCGGTTATTAATTTATTCAGGCCCTACTTAAGCGAATTTCTGTCTTAATACGTCCAGTCCCTGAGACCACGATCGTGGTCAATAACAATTGAAAATCAATTGTGTCTGGAATCTCCGTACTCGAAGCATTAAGTTGTTACGTAATAATTAACAGCATCTTATAGTGACGCATATCAATATTAAAAATCCTTATAGTTTCATATAAATATATTGACTTGGCCATCGCACGAAATAATTTAATTTACACGTGTTTTCATGCGATGGCCGAGTCAATATATTTATATGAAACTATAAGGATTTTTAATATTGATATGCGTCACTATAAGATGCTGTTAATTATTACGTAACAACTTAATGCTTCGAGTACGGAGATTCCAGACACAATTGATTTTCAATTGTTATTGACCACGATCGTGGTCTCAGGGACTGGACGTATTAAGACAGAAATTCGCTTAAGTAGGGCCTGAATAAATTAATAACCGACTTGGTATTACATGGATCTCACAACTTTTTACCGTAGAACAACTGAGTTGCGAGACTTGGTTTTTTTGACAAGTTTTGTTTTTGATGGGATACTGTTTTATCAGTACAAGTACTGAATTTGTACAGATAAAATAGTAATTGAGTAATGAGCATTTGCACCTAAGTCATAGGTCATTTAGATATATCTTGAAATATTAAAATGTATCAATTATTGTATGCATATCCTTTTTGACGACCGTTTGGTGCAACGGTAGCGATCCTGCCTTTCGCACCGACGGTCCTGGGTTCGAATCCCGGTAGGGGCAGATGTTTTTATGGTGAATACGAGCATTTGTACCTGAGTCATGGGTGTTTATATATATTTCTATGAATATTACATATCTATGTATCATATATGTATGTCTATCCGTTACCCTAGTATACATAACACAAGTCTTACAGTGCTGACTTTGGGCTAGGATAATTGGTGTAAGTGTAAGATATATTATTATAAAAGCCCGTGTGAGTACCATTTCCATAGTAAAGATGGTTTTTGCATTTTCAAATATTGTAAAGTTAGTTATAATCTGAAATTATCTGTTCGCCATCAATGTCAAAAGGAATTGTGATCGTGCAATTTGTAATTGAAATATATTTTTAGTATGTCACTCTAAGCTGCTTTTATCAAATTCAAAGTGTATGAAAATGTGCACTCTTCTCACTTAAAGGTATAATTTTATATTATGAAAATTACCTTTAAACTTTGCCAAGTACTATGCTAAGATTATTTATCAGAAAAGCGTAAGCATGGCATCGCTAAATGCTGCCTAAAGTGATGTGAATAGTTAATATTTTATTTTTATTATAAAAAGTCTTGCAAAAACTCTCATATACCACGTATATTTTAAAATTAATCAGAAAAAACATGTATTCACAAAAGTTAAACTCTAAAACTTGTGTGATGAATATTATGATTGTTCCATAAATAAGAGAAGGATTTAGTTAATAACGTAATATAAAAAAACAAACGAGAGACAACAGCAAAAAAACGATAAAGCCGCTTCCAAAAAGTATACTTCATATGAATTGGGGCGATTACGGTTAGCCTGACATAAAAAGTGGGATTACCTTCTTCCCATTAATAAACCAGGTGATATGTGGCGCTGGGAGCGCGGGCGCGGTAGTGCAGTTAGCTCGCAAGGTCTCTCCCAAACTAAGGTAGTGTGTTGGGAAGTCGATCCGGGGATGATGCTTTTGAGGGTCTGCAAATAATAAATATAAAGGGTGACACTAATTCAGATCAAATGAGTGCAGCCTCAAAACATCGTTCGAACGGACGATTATGCATAAATTTGTTGTTGCCATAATAATCAAATAATAACTAATATTACTTAGAAATTAACAAACAAATAATGAACACTCCGATGCTTTTGAGAGTGGATTCAGTCCCTTAGCGACGTCCTGGATCCACTATTCATTGTTAATATAACTGATAACTCCTAAATCCTAGTGGTTGCGTTCTACCGGAGATTGCTTTCTATTATAATTGTAATACAAAAATAAAATAATATATAGACAAAGCTAAGAGTTTGTCTTTGTTAATATAGGTACCTACTCATTTCAATTAAAATAGTGATTTAGTCCTGATTGACATATTTTTTGTAAAAATACAAGTGATTGATGGCCAAAGACTGAACCTAACCCTTTGCGTGTTTTCGAGCTTCGTGTTTAATTAATTGTTACTTAATAGCTGGGAAGTTTGTAAGTAATCGAATTGAACTGACTTGTATTACTAATGTCTTAATTACAATGAATAAGTAACGTTTTTCTGTAACTTCCGGAACCTTTGAGAAGGCGATATGTTAACATTGGTTAATATCTACCGATTTATAATCTGAAAGAACCATATCATAAATGTAACAGGGGCAAGTAGTAACTAGCATTTTTTATCTACGTAATAGAAGAACGCTCATTTGATTTTCATGCTATCCTACTACTAAATACCCATTTTATTACATGAGCGTGCGTGATTAGTATCCTGTTGATGGTGCAGGAGGCGGTGTTGTGCAGGCGCTCCGATAAGACCAGGTAATGGACCTTTTTTGTTTATACAAAATTGATTATTGTTGATTTTAAATTGGTCACCTGTTATTGATTTATTCAAATATAATTTCAATTCGTTTACCTGATTATGTTAACAGTAATCTCGCACCCAATAAGGGATAGGTATATATTTATTATAGCAGTTTTTTCAAAAAAACCTTGCGGTTGGGTATGTTGTAACACATTCATGGGACAAGTTGTAACAAGTCACAATTTGTCCCTTATTGATTTATTATTTTCATGAAATTAATGGCATAAACTTAAATTTCTTCTTTTTATTTTTGTAATACTTTTTCATTTTATCTATTTTAGAATAAAATACTTTAAAAAGAAACTGAACCTTCTTCCCAAAGCCAAGATGTGAACGAATTGACTTTTGTTGAAGTCCTGGAAAATAAAACCAGTCTGTAGTGTTTAAATTCCGGAAATAAATAAGTATATAAACGACCATTTCTCAGGAACAAATATTTGTGCTTATGTTCATCACACAAAAATATGCCCCTACCGGGATTCGAAACAGGAACCTTTGGCACACAAGGTAGGATAGCTACTGATGCATCAAGCGGCCGTCAGCTGCAAAATATTTTACTTTGTGTTATGTGTCGCTATATAGATATGTGAAAAAAAAGAAGAGTAACAGTAGCCGGCTATGTCAAACCCAGATTTGTATTTAAACAGGAAGGAGAATCTAACATACTTGAGTAGCTGCTTACGTGCCATAACATCTACTTTGGATTGCTTCCTTTGAAGTTTCTAATGCTTAATATGCTAAACAAATCATTGAAAAATAGAAAACTGGTTATAATTTCCTACTGTTCGTAACAGTTGCCCCAAGCCCGTTACAACAAGCTTCAATCACGGGGTAAGATGTAACACTCGACACTTTTTTTTCTAAGCCATTTTTACAAGAATTCTTCACAAGTTTGATCAAAATTTTATTTGAAATCGACAGTTGAATAGTAGCTTATTCGAACAGTATTACTTGCTGCTTTTCCTAAATACTTAACAAGTAAGCTTCCAGAGCCAAGAAACAAAAAATGTTACAACTTGCCTTCCACTCCCCTACATTATTGTTTTTTTAATATATTACGTTCTATGGAATTACTGTTTTTTTTCTATACGCTATTATGCGAATACCTAGTTAATTCCCGTAATGAAATAATAATTAACATAATAACTTAACATAATAAATAATTTGTCACAAAACTTCTGCTTATTCTCACTCTCACCGGAAAGTTTTGCAATCGTTGAACAAAGCTGCAAATAATTACTTAATAAATATGAATATACTTTGTTTTATTTATTGTAGATTTTTGTATTATACATATATATTTTCAACTTTCGTTTGTATTAAAGCGTTAATTACTTACTCACAAAAAGTCAGTATTTACGTAGTTACTGCAAATTGGGAGAAATAAAAATTTACATCACGTAATGAGCAAGCTGTGTGCCGACCAAGATGGAATCCCTGCGAGATGTCGAGCCCTCCAGCCTTACAAGGGGGAAAAGCAAGAATTTATTTTTCAGCAGTTTTATGCCATTTATCTTTCCTTTCAAAAGCTTAGGGTGGTGGTTGACAATGATATTAGTACTAAGGTATTATGAGAAATTTAGCTAACGTAATGTTGGTTTCTATATTACAATGAATTTGTTTATTATATTTTATTATAATGCCAATTCATAAATTATAGCTAAAAAAGTAAAAACAATATGAAGAGAACAATTAATTAATGACAGTTTATAAGTGTACAAATTTTTCAATTAAATTTTATAAAAAATGAGATCGAGACAGCAAACTTACTATTTGTATTCACAGTAATCGCAGTATCCAGTTCATATAAGAAGAAACTCTAGCAAATGCGGATGGGAATCCTAATTCACAACCATCTCGAGCCACGAAAGAACTGACACCGATCAGAATCGGTACACCGTTACGAGTAATCGTCAAAGGGCCTCCTGAGTCACCTTGGCAGATGCCCACGCCTCCGTAGCCATTGGTGCAAATATTTGAGTCTAGCACAATATTTCCGTAGAAAGACCTACACTCTGCCAAAGAAATCACTTGGAGATGCACGTATCTTGTCATTGTGTTTGTGGTAGGATTGATCAAGTCGGAGTATCTCCCGTAGCCCGAAGCAATCGTCCATTCTCCTATGAAGTCCTCTTCCCATATGTCACTGTTTGGTAATCTGATTGGATGGATGTTTTGTGTGAACGGGATGCTTACCGGCGAGAATAACATAGCAATGTCATTAGCGAAAGTTCTAGTGTCGTATTGTGGGTGCACAGCAATTTTATTAGGTTGAATTCTTAATCCCCCATGGAAAAGAAATGGAGAACCTAAAACGGCGGTGAATGCCCTTGCTGTATATCTACCATCGTTCCAGCAGTGTGCAGCTGTTAAGATTCTATTAGCCGTCAGCAGTGATCCTCCGCAGGCCGACACTGTGTTTGATCCCCATAAATCAATTAGTAATCCGACAAGATATGCGTGATTGTTAAATGGTGCAACTGCTCCTCCTACGATACGTTTGAATATTTCATCTTCGAACTTCTTGATTTTCTCTGCATTTTTAATACCGACTGATTCGTGCCAACTTTCAAGCTTCTCTGTTTCAATGCAGCTTGTTTGAGCAAGGAAAATTAAAAAAATAATTGACACAAAAACTTTCATTTTGTTTCAGTGTCTGTCAATTTATAAGTAATGATAAAATTATGGAAAAGTCGTGGCTATATATAGTTTACTCTTCTTATCTTAAAATGAAGGCAACCAGACTGTAATGGTTAATAACACTTAATCCAAATTTTAATTATCATTAAAGCTAATCTACTCTTATATACAAAATGTGCGTAATAACAGAAATTTCACCGTCTGGATTAGATGATAGCCTACAACTATCATAACCAGAGATCGGAGCAGGTAGAGCTCAATTCCTCTCCGACGGGTAAGTTTAAGGACGGGTTTAAGGATAGTATAATAAATACATAGAAACTTGATTTATTAAACAACATATATTTAGTTCTTACACTTCCGCTCACATTACACATCAGAATAAAACACTTTTTTACGGATTATTGCGCATGTTTTATTTTATTTTATATTTAATCCTGACGTTTCGACTCCTTTACAGGAGCCGTGATCACAGGATGACTAAGATGATGGTTGTCATGTATTTTCTACTACCTTCACAATATTTTAATCGGGAACGTTCCTAATTATTAAATTATTTTATATAAATCAAATTGTTTTATTTTGCTCTGACTTGATCAGAAGCCAAAAATGTGTCGCTTAATGCTAAAGTTTGTGGTTGCAACTCTTTTAATGAAAATAAGACAATTGTATAATGATTTCCTATATATACTAATTGATTCCATAGATTCTCTTTTTCTAGAATATTTTCGCATTTCGCATTGCCATTGATTCAGAGCTGTTTAATCGAGAAACAACATTTACTATTTCCACATAATCATTTCATTCATTCATTCATTAACATCAATGTTTGCTGTCAATGAACCTATACTTTGTCCAATGTAGGATGATACTTTTGACAGGTGTCACTTCCTTCTAGCTATGTACTAAGGTTGCGTTTGTTTCCTTATGTTTGGCTTGACATTGCAATAGCAACTTTATACCCTCTATATAGGTGTCAACTGTCAAAAGTATCATCCTACATTGGACAAAGTATAAATAGCTCTACCTACTCCGATCAGTGATCATAACGATAGTGTCACAACTATTATTACATTACCTATAATAAGGTAGTATCAAAAATGTTGTTGGTTTTTATCTAAAAGTATTGTAAACTGATAAATGCAAATTTAATTTTTCGCACCATTTAGCAGGTGGGTGTGCAAATATTCATTAGAACGGGATTTTTATCATGTTTTTTCTACTACCTTACACACAAAGAACGGATAGGGAAGCGATTTGCAATACCAAACACAAATTTTCAATTGTAATCACCCGTAAAAAAGTTTAGATTCACTTCACTTCCTCTTTATATAAAATCGGTAAAAATTACATTAAGGTGAGTAATTGTTTTGTAATATTGATATGGATATTAGATGACATCTATTTGATTGCAATATAAATCAGTTTTGCTATAGAAATCGTAAAAAATAGAAGGTTATAACCACACACACCCGTAACCAGGGAGTTGATTCCAGAAACATAGAGACATTTTAATAATAATAATAATATTTCTTACATTCACACCAATTAGCCTAGTCCAAAGTAAGCACTGTAAGGCTTGTATTATGGATTCCAGGGTAACGGATATACATACATATATGATACATAGATAAGTTATATTCATAGAAATGTATATAAATACCCACAACTCAAGTACAAATACTCGTACTTATCACACAATAATTTGCCCCTTCTGGGACTCTAACCCAGGACCGTCGTTGCGAAAGGCAGTATCACTACCGTTGCACCAAACGGTCGTCAAATCATAAATTCTTTTCTTGGCGAACTTTAAAGGGCTTGTTGAATTAATATTATATATCATTATGTTTAAACAGAATAAATGCTGTTCATAGAAGTATTTTGATAATCGGACAATCATTATTATAACAAAAGAGATATAACTACTTTATGCCACACTTCTTTTTACAATAAGGATATAACACTATTTCATATATGAACACAAATGTAATAGCAAAACTCATTGACATGATAAGCTTCCATATTTATATTTTTTTACATTAAGTAAACAACTTCAAATGAATTGATTCTTATTATCACACTGATAACTCTTATATATTATTTTCAGGTGATTTAAAACTAATGGAAAACCCTTTAAATTACAATAAAAACCCAGAATTAAGGATTATTACACCTGATGTCTCAGTTTGATTTCAAGAATGGATAAAATTGATATGTCAAAATAAAACGTGCTATCACACGTTGTGATATGATTACTAATCCTATTTAAGAACTAAAATAATAAAAAGAAACACTAGTTAATCTGGGGAATTATTAATCTCATTGCTAAAATAATCAAGTTTTAATCAAAGTCCGTTTCTAGTAAGTTATATTTAGAAAAATAATACAAGAATAGATAGGTAATCAAAAGATTCATTGAAATAAAACTGAATTAAAAGAGTTCTAAAATAATTGAAAGGCACTTACCTTATTCTCATCAAAGTCTGTTTAGTTTTCATTAATTATAACGAAAGATAAAAGATTCAAATGAAATAGGAATATGATTGGCATGATTACATTTTCTCTTTTGGATTATGTAAGGCAATGAATTTAAACTATTATTTCCTACTAGCGACCCGCCCCGGCTTCGCACGGATGCAATGCTCTACTATATTATGCATGTATTATACATATAAACCTTCCTCTTGAATTACTCTATCTATTAAAAAAAACCGCATCAAAATCCGGTGCGTAGTTTTAAAGATTTAAGCATACATAGGGATATAGGGACAGAGAAAGCGACTTTGTTTTATACTATGTAGTGATGATAATTAACAACTTCTAGGAAGGATTTACATATTTTAAACAGACTGTAAGACACTGCTTTTTTATTTCAGCAGTCTAAAAAAATACCCAAACGTAAAAGTTCTCTGTTGTAACAGATATACCTACGTAAGCAGTGTCATGATTGTGATTAATGTTTTCATTGATGACGCGGCATTGAGATGGGTGAAAATAACAGAAACCTGGCGACAATTAATGTAACATTTCCATTTAGTACCTATGTAAAAAAATACTACTTTACTCATAAATACTTTACTTACCACCTCATTCTCTTACTTAAAGTGTTGTCAGAGAAGATAGACAAAAGATTAAAATTATAATTACAGTACCAAACAACAGCGGAAAGGAAAGAGAATGGTCATTTTCAATAAAACTAGCTACTACTATATTAATCCTACGCAAACAACAGGGTTTCAGCAGTGTAAAATATAAGTAAGTTATCACCTTGTCCCTGATTGAGACGACTGCTGGGACATTTATTCCCAGTGGACGAAAATACCGAAGGGAGAGAGGCCAAAACACTTTATGGTGCAGATTGGCAAACGCATCGAAAACAACCGCTTACGTGCCATTAAAAACACGAAGGAACTATCCGATGACTGGCCCTTACAAAAGATACTTGACCACCGACCTTGTTGAATACTGCGTCAGCGCGCTCCTCAACAATTGCTCCTATCGGTCGGCATAGTTGATATGATATAAAATATGGACATATGCAGATAAATACTGAATTGTTTTCGGTCATAGTGTCTATGCATTTGCTAGTTTTCAAGCCACTGCGCAGTGACATAATCTTCCTAGAGACTATTAAGGACGTTATGATGTTATGTGGTCAGATAATTTCTATTTGAAAGTATATTGTGGTTTACAACTCATTTGCAAAAAGCTATATTTATATGTAATAGTAATCATTTAAATTACTATTAAATGTTATAGGGGGTGAACAATGAAATCCAAAATCTATAACTAGTACACAGAACTTTGGTAAGATATGTTAAAATGATTAATTTTCCTCTTCTGTTACGCAGTACGCAAACAAATAACGTGGCAAGTCCGAAAATAAATTAGAATTGGATATTACGTTTACTAAAACTATCAATCAACATTTAAGTGAATGTGTTATAGAAACTTTTGAATCAGGGTCATAATTGAAGGAATTTAATAGAATGGGATAAACATGTTTTCGGCACGCAGAGGGAGGCAATATTGAAGTTTTTTTGGAGTATATCTAAGGGTTGCCCAAATTGTGGGAAAATCTATGACAATGTGTTAAAACTTGGAAAATATTCAAAAATAAGATTAAGTAGGTTAAAATAACTATTACCAGATTAAAATGTCTTCTCAAATCTTTTAACAATTTTGGAAAAACAGTCTTAGATTTCTGCGCCTACCAAACATTTAAATAAAACCATTTTAACCGGATAAATGACGCGTTTATTCTTGTTTTTTTATTTAATCCTCACCTTTTTAGGAGCCGTGATCACAGGATAACTAATTGATGTGATTTACTCATCGAATAACTTCTTTATGCTGGCCGTCAAGTTATACTTGCATCATCGAAAGAGGCATTCCAGGAGATGATGAGCACTATGTGCATCAGAAAGTAAAGGCATAAAAGTGAATGTAAATAAGACGAAAATAATGATTTTTGAAAGAGAAGAAAGTATGATTGAATTTACGATAACTATACGAAGAGAAAAAGTAGATCAAATGGAAGAGTTTGTGTACCTTGGGTCAATGTTTACAAGGGATGGAAGATATGAAAGTGATATTGAAAGAAGAGTGAATGCAGGAAATTTGATGAAACGGACTTTGCATGCTTTTATGGGCAGCCAGAATGTGTTAAAAAAGGTCCGACTGGCTGTTCATAGAGGCATGTGGGTACCGACTTTAACGCATGAAAGTGAATCTTGGGATTGACAGTAGAAGCACTAATGTATGATTAATGCAGTGGAAATGAGAGCTTTAAGAAGTATAGTTTGAGTCAATTTGATGAATAAGGAATGACGTGATAAGAAAGTGGTATGGAGTGGAAGAAGATATAGTGACAAAGATAGGAAAAGGAATGTTTAAATGGTTTGGTCATGTAGAGAGGATGGACTAAAGAAGATTATCAAGACAAATATATGAGACCAATGTGCATGGGCAAGTGGGTAACGGCAGACCAAGGAGAACTTTCAGGGAATAATTGGAGGATGTCCTGAAAAAAAGCCTGGTACTGTTTAATTATTATTGTGAATACCATTTTTTTGTATAGTATTGAATATTAGTAATAAAGTAGTTGAAATAAATTATGTCTTTCTGTAGGCTAATTTAAGTTAGGGCTATTTTACTATAATTAGCATTTCTAATCTGAATCACAGGATTAGATCAGGCACTTATTACTTCATTGATGCCTAAATGTTAATAAGGACCTTTTGCTAATTTAAATTCTCTGTACAAAAATAAAAACCTATGTTAATAATTGTATCATCGTTTTATCTAACTATTAGATACGAAAAAAATTTATATATAGAAGTTACTATATCAGAGACAGCGACCTGTTGGTTTTACAAAAGGAACCGCGTTACTTTTGTTGTACTTATGTGTACTTATGGGTTGTTTGTTTGTTAAAGCAGATCAATTAATGTTATATTTCTTTAAATCTCTACATTATTACGTAGCTCCTACGATATTGATATGTCTGTATTATATTAATTAGACATTTATGTTTATTATTAATTAAAAATCTATCTTTATATATATAATTCTTCTGTGAGTGTGTATGTCACTGAACTCCTCCTAAACGGCTGGACCGATTTGAATGATTTTTTTTGTGTGTGTTCAAGGGGATCTGAGAATGGTTTAGATTCACAAATCAGCCCGGCAGATGGCGCTGCAGACGGTATCTAGGTTATTTATCTATACTGCAAAAATAACAGGCAGGACAACGTCTGTCGGGTCCACTAGTGTTATATAAATTCTATGACAAGGTTAATATATAAAATTTTTAATTATCACTGACATTAAATTAATATGACAAAAAAATAAAATATAAACTCTGTAAAAAGTACCTTATTACTATATACTGGTATATAAATACTTATTTGATATATTTTGTAAGCTTATTCAAATGAATAATTTATAAATCAAAGGTGCTGTACAGTGCCTTTTTTCCTTCTGTTTGTCTAATGATTTTCTTTTTGTGTTTACCTAGTAACCGTTGACTAAGTTTAGTGTTATCAATAGATAATTATGGAAACCCTTTATGTTTTAATAAAATATTGATTATATTATGCTACAATAGACACGCGTCCATCTCTTCAAGGGCACTAAGCTATTTTCTGAACATAATTATTATTTTGTACTAACGTAGTGTTATTTGTTAGTGACATTATGGACATACTTCTGAAATAAATAGTTTTTATTTTATTATTTTTACATATTTCTTTAAATTAATCGAATATTGACCGCTGGGTGATCAATAGTACTAATAAAATTATAGTATACATAGCGCAGTTTGAATTTGTTTAGAATTATGCTAGCGATGTCGGAGTGTGCTGAAACGAAGCGGAACAAATACTTCTCAATAAAAACGGGACCGCAATATTTGTTGCTCGACCCGGGACTTGATAAATTATCCGAGAGAGAAATAAACCTTGCTACACGTTTTACGCAAGAGATAACTATTTTGCCGGGGTTGTTGTAAACAACAACCGCTAAAAATATTATCTTCAGAAAATATTTTCTTTTTACTTTAAATTCTGCCACATTTCTTGTTTATTACATAAAGTAAATAGGAATAGCGTTGGTTAGATCTATATATTTATTCTGTTAATACAAACTTAAGTTTTAACATTTTCAATTCCGGAACTGATGCGGGAGTGTTGTGAGTATCCTCTGTCTTATGGAATAAGTTCAATAGATATCCCAGGTATGTACATACATTCTCATTGTTATGTAATTATATTTGATACAATATGGTACAAATGGGTATAACAATATAATATTAAATTATCAGCGTGTTCTGGCGTACAGCGTACGTGCCGATTTAGTCAAGTACACTTCCATTATATTACAGTAAAATTATCTACATTAATATTATAAAGAGGAAAGATTTGTATTTTTGTTTGTTTGTATTTTTTTATGTTTGCAATGAATAAACTCAAAAATTACTAAGCCGATTTCAAAAATTCTTTCACCATTGGAAAACTATATTCACGCTGAGTAACATAGACTATATTTAATGCTAGAAAAAATTTAAAGAATTTTGTCCACCCGTGCGAAGCCGGGACGGGCCGCTAGTTAATACGTTCACAAACCAATACCAGAGTAACTTAATACATTACCTAATTAACACTTTGTTTTTAGGCCGTGATAATAAGTTTTAATGAATTAATGACATTTAATCGCATAAGTATAGCGTAAAAACTAAGTGTTATTGAAATCACATTAAATTGCAAAACAATTTCATATCGTACAGCCCTTATTTTTCATGAGAGTAGCATCTTTAGAATAGATACGCTATGCCTAATTCTGATCAAAACATTAACGAATTCATGCAACTTGCTAACTTAAAAAGACGTATGTTTCACATTATCCATATTTTTTTTAAATTAGCCATTTTTAATATTGTTTCATATTATATTTTTTACGTTATCAACTTGTTCTTTGAGTCTGCTCTTTATAAGTTAATGAAGTATCATCAGCGATTAAAATGCATTGTACTCTAAGGCTGGCAGTAGATCGTTTATGTAGATTAGGCATAAGAGTAGCCCTAACACGCTACCCTGCGGTATTACGTATCCATTCGGACTGGTTGCGCCAGTATTAAATTCAAATCTGCTGCGTTATTTATTTGTATGTTTTGTAATTTTTATTAGTTTGATCGACTAATTAAAATTACACCTCTTAGCCTCACCACCATTTATTCCATTTATATCTTGTCTCGCATATGGAACAGCGAGACGACCGTGGCATCTATCGGTGGCAAATCATATCGCAATGTGGCCAACATGCGGACAAAAAGATGAAAAAAGTGGACGGATGAGTTCCGCAATTTTAAATTAAACTAGTGGCCTATCCGCTAACCCCTACAACAAACTACAGTTTTATGTGACCGCGTCTTCGTGTGTGTAACAGTAAGAAACAACAAAGCCCAAGGACGACCCTGGCAGCTTCCAGCATTTTCACGTGGGTGAAGGTATCGTGCCCCCTTCATTTTCTTCTCATATTTGTTGTTGATATTATTTTCTCATACCGCAATATAGTCCACTAATTTTGAATCACCCGCATAACCATATTGGTCAAATATGATTAAATCCATAAATTACGAATTTTTTATATTTTTTATTTTGAATGGGTTCGCTGTTGATTCCAATCAAACTCGGGGGCCAAGACAGGATCCACGATGGAACTAGCTAACTCAGAAGGTGCCTTTTCACCCTGGCTTTAAAAAGTACTCGGAAATACAGACTCAGGGAGGGAGTTCCATCCCTTTGCTGTGCGCATTATAAATGATGTTGAGAAGCGCTTGATGCGACAGGTAGGGATAGCAATTAAGAAAGGGTGGTAGCCCGCAGTGAGTCTGGATGTACAATGGAAAAAAGATGGCGGTATGAGCATACTATGCAGCTCCTGAGCATACTTTCCAAAATACAGTTTGTAGAAGACCGACAGTCAGGCAACTTTGCGGCGCTGAGCTAAGGTGTGAGCTTACTCTTTTTTTTATAGAAAAATAGGCATGCGCTTGACCACTATCTCGCCTGATGGTAAGCGTTGATGCGATCTAGGATGTGACGCTCTTGCTTAGAAGATACCTATTCACTCGTGACTTGAAGACCCCTAAATTGTATTTGTCAGGAAACACAGACTCAGGCAAAGAGACTCTTCACCAATTTGCTGTCACCAATGAGCCTCTTGGCTCTGTGCTGAAGTGCACACGCTTCGCTTCGCGCACAGTGCAGCGAGTTGGCATTATTTAACTATACACTTCCAACAATTTTTCATTATTTTGATCAAAATAGTACACGGTTTAAAACTTACTTCAACTATACTAAGTATGAATATTACAAGGAAGAAAATAGATGTACTGCCTACATGAATTTTCATCATTTCATATTTCTTTGAATCGATTGGAATTTGATCCCGGGACCTACTAAGAAAAACCTGCTTGCATGTCACTCGACTCGTAATAGGTACTCTTGTCTTTGCAAAATATTTTCCTAATTTAATTAATTTAATTTTTCAGATATAAGCAACGAAAAAAAGCGCGGCGTCCCTTAAAATAACATAAGCTATGTAAGAGTTAAGTATTTAACGTGATTACCACAACTTACGGAAAACGGTAAGCTGCTTTTCAGCGGAAGCCTTCGTGTATATGGGTGTGTCCATGGATACTTCGCACGAGTAGCTACCGCTCGCTGCAAAGTCCAGGTTTTGCAGGATTATGGAGTTCTCCGTGGCTAATGCGATCTGTAAGATAATTAATAGTTTATAAAATCTACAGAAAAAGAGGTATATACAAACTGATTTTTTTTTAGTTTAAGATTAGGATTTTATTGGATTAGTATCTACATAGATTTTGTGTGCAGGGGTAGTCGTAATACTATGGGATATTAATTGTTACGTATTGGCAGACAGATATAGTAAAAGGCACCAAAATTTATTTCTATTTATTCTTTTTCATGCATTTGTTTAAAACTTAATAATAACAGCATCTTACAACAGTTTTGTTTTGGTTAAAATTTTAGGGCGTACCTTCTATTTTTCTATGCTGGGCCTTTGACACTGACTGCTCCCAGTTAACTTAAAGTGAGATAATATTTTTTTTAATTGCTTAATGCTACGATATACCTACTCGTTTATATCAAAATGTTGCCTCACTGTGCAATACCTATTAGCATATTGTAAAACAACTCTAAAAATAATTAACATAAAAATGTTTAATTTCTTAGTTTTGTATTGGTAATTTTCAAATAGTTTATAAATCTTGGTGTCCTTTTAAAATTCAATATCGGCAATCAATTTTCAACAGGTGAATTTATTTGAAATGTTTAGCAGTGTCATTTGGGAGCTTCTGGTCGATTTAACTCCTGACGAAGTAAGTTTTGGCATAAAATAAATATGACAAGACCACAAATAACCGAGCTCTTTGTATTGAAATCTGCATTTCGCACCGATGGGTCTAGCTTCGAGTCCCGGCGGATGTTTGTATGATAAATACGAGTCATATTTGTATCATATATGTATGTCTATACTATCTGTTACCCTAGTATGCATAACATAAGCCTCCCGTGTTTACTTTGGGCTAGGCTAATTGGTATGAATATAAAATATATTATATTATCAGCAATATCATAATGAGAAAATTATAATATTTTGAATATTCTCACTAATCTGCTTAGTGCAAAGTAAGCACTGTGAGCTCATGTTATGGATAAGGAAATAATCTTAAAATTGTTATACCAGTTTAAGATGCACGTCTTACACATAAATAAGTAATATCCATATATTATAGTTATGTTATATAGTAAACAAATATCTAAATACCATTACCCTTACTGGGACTCGAACTTGGGGCCGTTTGGCTTCAAAGGTAGGGTCACTCCCGTTCGGCCAAACTAATTAATGACTAATTAAGTAATCTTATCCGAGTGGTACATTTCTTGTGACACAACTTGTGATAACTTATTATCAGAATAAACAGTTCGACTTTTTTATGAGCCATAAATCTCTAATTAATTTTTATCTTTGGAATTTTTTGTGTGGGATTTGTGTTCTGAATTGAGTTCTAGAATTCACAGTATTTTATTTTAATTATCGATCATTTCGTCATCGTTTTATCGAAACGATTAATTCTGGTAATTTTTACTTGAACAGTATATACACATACCTGTGTGGCAGATGAGTGAATTATCGTTAATTTAGAGATTTAAAGAGTAAATAAATTAATTTCAATGAAAGAATTGTTTCTTTTATTGTCATATGGCATCGATAAAGTAAGATATTTTGTTATATTTAAAAAAATGTAAAATAACGTTGTCTTTACAGTGTAAAATATCCATGACGAAGTCACAACTTATACATACTGCTCAATTAACCAAGTAACAATAACAAAATAATGGAAAGAAAACTATTTTTTCTGTAGCAAAAACAGTTGCGCCTGCTACATAGAGGCGTAGTTGGTTTTATGGAATGTACACATCAACAGTTTTTTTCCATTTGACTATACCTTGCCTTATCGCATCATACTACAAAATCTTAATAATAATTGGTATTATGTATTCATCGTCAGGAAAAACTTGGGACAACGGTATCACGGTACTGAATGGGTACGATGACGTAGCATTACTTTTCTTAAAGCGTTTAAAAATACACTTGTAAAAAAATCATACATTTGACTGTTTTCTTTATTTAATTTCTATAGTATTATGTATTTAATAGGAGCCAAATCGTTATTATAGTGTTAAATTTCGTATCTAGAATGCAAAATAGCAACACATAGGGAGCGACATGAAGCGGACTATCCAGAGTAATATTTTTTTATGTAACTACACTTTGCATAAGAAATAGTAGTTTATGATACTGTTGCATAATAAGGGTTCTTATAACATGAGTGTGTTTTAAAAAAACGAGCCGTAGGCGAGTTTTTTTATAGTATCACACGAGTGTTATAAGACCAAGTTATGTACAGTGTCATACACTACTTTATCTACTCTCATACTATATTACGTAAAACAATGTTGCAAACAAAACCAAACTTTGTTTAAATATTGAAAAGATTTTTTAAATGTCAAATGTTGGCGCCAAGGTGCAAACATCGATTGTGAATGCGTGTTGCGTCGTCGCGGACTCGTTCATTGAAACCTTTTTAAAGTAGAGGTTCAACCTCCTTGGTCCAGCTGGAGGTTGTATAGGTGTATCGTTATGATTAAAAAGTTATATTATGATACAGGTGTCCATACAAGACCTGTATCGTAATTAAACTTTTTTTTTAATTATTTTTGGCCTGTACGTAATGTTTGTCATAAGCATTTTGTTTTCAGTTTTAGAATCTTTGTATTATAGTATCAGAGTAGATAAACATAATTAACGTTACAATTTGGCTACTATACTAGGTCTGCAATACATGCTGCTGTTTGCAAATACTGAGCGAAGCAATTATATTTTTGAAGGGTGATTATATCTCGATGGTCTGTCCGATTTCAAGACTTTTTTTGCACATTAGTCACAACCACGATGTGAGTTTTGGCGCCAAATTTCATCAATGTAGTATTAGCGGTTTGGCTGTGATCCGCTATTGAATTTTTCTTTCTGTGATTATTCCTCCATGGTAAAGTCTATATTTTTTTTACATAGCCTATATCCGTCAGGTTATAATCATGTATGTTCATGCCAAAATTCGTTTGAATCGGTTGAACCGTCAAGTAGCAGGAGGGAGACAAGCAAAATTTGTGAGTTGCCTAAAAGAGAGCTTCGCTCAATTAAAACTAACCGTTTGAAATGAATGTAAAATGTGATACAATTATCTGCTCTATATACTATACGAATAAGAAATATTTTTGACCGACAGCGAAAAAACCACCCAACTCGCGATATAAGTGATGAGATTAGAATTGTTTAGAAGTATAAAGATACATATATGTTCATACACACATGATCCTTGAACATTCATACTTTTTTACAATTCTCTTCGCATCTCTTCATCTAAAAGGGTGGCTTAAAAAGAAAATTCTTGTAAAATACGCGTCGTATACGAACCTCTTACTCTGATTGAAGTATTACGATTGCACTAAAGGTTCAGTTAAGAATGTTATATTGCCACGGAAGTGAAATGAAGCCCTTTTTTATTTCAAACGTCCGAAAAAAATGCCCAGGAAGGGAGGGTAACATCGATATAGCAGGAAGAACGATTCGCACTTATTATATTAGTAATTAGGTCGAAACATAAATCTCTATTTTAACTTCCTGAGCTAGTTTTTTTTTAAAGTGTTAGTATCGCGTTATTGGCGGCAATGGAAATCGTTACAATAGGAAAATTTATTAAAGTGATTCCTTTTGCCTGTTTTATTCAACTTATCATCCACACCATTATGATCCTGAAACTGTCGAATAAAAACGTAACCCAAAATATTTTCCTTTTTTCGGACTACGAACTTAAACGTTTACGTTGTAGACAAAAGTAACTGATTAATGCAACATCAGTAGTCGCATACATTTGTTTTAAACAATGGTTATACAAAGGAAACTTAATCTAATGGCTAAATGTTATTATCACTACATATTATGAAAGAAAGTCCTCTTCCGCGTCTGCCTGTCTTTCTGTTTGCAATGACCTTAAAAACTACCGAATGGATTTTCATGCGGTTTTCACGAATAGATAAAATGATACATGAGGAAGGTTTAGATATATAATTTGTCAAGTTTTTGTAGAAATATGTTGAAATATAACTATAATTGCTGAAAAAAAACACGCCGCTTGGGAGCTTTCTTCGAAAACGCTGCCTAATCCCATTGAGATATATCAAAACGATGAATGGTCCTAGTCAATGTTGCCACTTTAGCGACTTTGTCGCTAGATCTAGCGAGATTTTTGTTAATTTAGGGAGTTAAATTTAAAGCTTAGCGGGAAAATATATTCTGGCGACTTCTGGCGAGTTTTGCATAATCTACATCAGCCCTGTCCAACTCTCTTTTATTTTTACTCTGTTATTGACTCTCTTCCGATACGCGGCGCTAGTAGTTATTGAGTGCCGAGCACATGGGTCAAAAAAGATGGCGTACGCCCGGGTATTTAAAATATTGTATCCAACGATGAACATTTTAAAATATCAATAAATCTTCACTATAAAAAGACCCCTGACAGGAGATTTTCAAATAAAAAGCGAATTTCCTTTGCTTTCATGGGCAAGCGAAGCCCCTTACGCAGCTTAAATATAACCTGTAATACAAATATAGAATGGTACGGTGGCTTCGAGGTAAAGCGCTAAGCTGCGGTGACTAACGTTTTGGGTTCGAGTCCCACTACGCAAATTTTTTTTTTTTTTTTTCAGAATTTAATAATAACAATCGAAATTTAATAATAACTATAATTTAATAATAACAATCGAAAAAACATTTAATGAAATAATAACAATAATTTAATAATAACAATCTACATTCACTTGAATTTTTGTAACCAGCTAGCAACATTTTACATAGGCACCGGCCTTCAAACCATGACAATACCTACTTAACTAATAAACTACTGGGGAAGTCCCGATCAAAGCTTGCATGAACAGATAATAGTACGGCGAAGTGTAAGCTAAGATCGGGACTTCCCCAATAGTTCAATTCGTATTTTATGTTCGTGTAGGTACTTTGTGTAGTTAATACTTCGTACCACTCAGTCTTGTTACTTCTTGCGCTCCATGTGTTAAGTTTTAATGTTCCTCGAGTGTTTAATTTTGTTTGTTCAGATTTATAGTGACTGTTAACTGTTACTGACTTAAATTAACTGATGAACAATATATAAGATGGATGTACCGCTGAAGAAAAAAGCCTATAGTCAAAAATACAGAAAGGAATGGGAAGGCGAATTTAAATGGCTAAAACCAGTGATGACTGACGATACTAAGGCATTTTGTACAATATGTAGTACTGAAATGTACGCAAAAATAAATGACTTAAAAAAACACGCTGCTACAAAGAAGCACATAGAAAAGTGCAAATTTCTTTCGAAAAATAAACAGATAGATTTTTTTACAACCATTACAGATATGAAAACTACCAAAAAGTCATCAAGAGCAGAAGGTACGTTAGCCTTATATATTGCCGAACACAGTGCTCTATCACACATAGACCACTTAACCGAAGTTTTAAAAACATGTTTTAAAGATTCGCCGGCCGCCACAGATTTAAAAATGCATAGAACAAAATGCACTGAAGTTATCAAACATGTTTTAACACCACATTTTAAGCATAAATTAACAGAAGATATTGGTTCTAAAAAAACTGGTTGGTTGCCTGTAAAGTCGGTATACGGGCGAAAGTTTTACGTGACAACGACTTTGAGTGGTAAAATAATTTTAATGTGAATATTCATTCGTATAGTAGGAAGAAGGATGAAATAATAGTAACAATTTAAAACATTTACTTATACAAAGAATTATATTTAAAACATTAATTTATAGGCACGCGTCCCTTCCACTTTTTATGTCTGTCTCTCTCGCTCTTAGGCGGGCTAACCATGCCCGAGTGGAAGGGACGCGTGCCTCTCACTCGCTCTCATTGTAAGCGCATATATAGTTGAGTGGGAGAGAGACGCAAGGCATTCGGCGGGCCTCTCTCTCGTTCGGTGACTCATCGTAACGTTACCGAGCGTTACACTTTTTCATAAGTGACTCCCAGCCGCAACCTAATTTAAGACGTTGTCACGTCAAAAATTCAGTCTCATTATCGATGAGTCTACTGATCTTAGCATTTCTAAACTGCTAGGGATAGTGATAAGATATTTCAGCTCAGAGCAAGATTCAGTCGTATCTTCGTTTCTGGCTTTAGAGCCATTAAAAAGTAGTGATGCTCGTGGAATCGTGTCTGCTTTATTAAAATGTTCAGACACGTATGGATTGAACGTAAAGAACATGGTTGGACTAGGAACTGACAACGCATCCGTTATGACGGGCGTAAATAATGGTGTCCATACCATTCTCAAGACTGAACATGGGTTACCAAATTTAATATTAGTGCGATGTGTTTGCCACTCGCTTCAACTAGCTGTAAGCCACGCTTCAGAGGAAACACTACCGAGAAATATCGAATTTCTCATACGGGAAACCTACAATTGGTTTTCCCATTCTCCAAAAAGATACGAAGAATACAAATTATTATACGAAACGATAAATGCTGGTGAACAACCGCTGAAAATCTTGAGATCGTGTGATACTCGATGGCTCTCAGTGGAACCGGCCGTTGCAAGGATTCTTTCTCAATGGGATGAATTAAAATTGCATTTCTCTGTAACCAAAGACAAGTGTTACACCGCAAACTTACTGAGTGCAATGTATTCTGATGAAATAAACAAATTATATATTTGTTTTTTAAGGAGTATACTGAATGAAGTACAAACTGGCATAAAAAATTTCGAAAGCGAGAGATCAAATCCCCTTTACTTACTTAACGAATTGATGGCAGTTTTTAAATCAATTTGTAACAGAATAATATTGCCAAATGCAGCCGTTACCGATAAGGACTATCTTACTATCAATTTTGAACGCCATTTGAACCCCTGTCCATATCTCGGATACCTTTTTGAATCCCAATTAAGTCGGATGTCATTACCCCCAACCACAATAAATTATGTGAAAAAACGTTGCATAGATTTCAACGTTAAATTGGCTAAGGAGTTGCAAGCAAGGCTTCCATCAAACTATACAACGTTAGAAAAAATGACTCTTTTAAGTGTGGAAAGTACGTTGTGCCAAGGCAAAGACAATAACATTTCTATGTCTGAATTGGCTCTAGAGATGGGATACGAAGATAACCAAATCGATAAAATTCTTCAACAATGGCACAGTATTAATTTTGTCAAGTGGGACAAGACGAATGACGTGATCAAATTTTGGGCAGAAGTTAAAAAATATAAAGATGCCTCTGGAGCTATTCGATTTGAAGAACTGTCTAATTTAGCATTTTCAGTGTTATCGTTGCCCCATTCGAACGCTGAAGTAGAAAGAATTTTCAGCATGATGAATATTGTCAAATCGAAACTGAGGAATAGAATGACGGTGTCAACGTTGAATAGCATTATGTTTTTGCGAAACCAGCTAAAAATCCGTAAGACTAATTGTTTTAGCTATCAACTACCGGATGAAGTAGTAAACCAAATCCGTAAAGATGGGAAATATTCATTCAGAGGCCAAACAAACACGGAATTGCAACAGCCGTCTACGTCGCAAACCATCCGAACTGATGAAGATAGTGAAGATGAAGAGTTTCCTACATTATTTGATGTTGAGTTAGACTTTTAAGTTTTGTTTTTAATATTTTTACTCAATAAATAAATTTGATTCTTCGTTTTACTGTTTCTTTCTTTAAAAAAAATTAGCGACATCTGGAGACTTTTTATGTTACTAAGTTTACCTATATCTAGGGACTTTCGAATGGCAGTCTAGGGACATCCACCAATACAACGTGGCAACACTGGTCCTAGTTCATTGATCTACAAAAAGTCCGCGATGGCATTAATATCTTTTTGGGATAGCAAATTTTACCCCATTCTATCTTCTAAAAAATGGTCACGTATAACCTTGGAAATCTATTAAGACGGACCTAGTAATAATCCTTTTAAAATTAAATACGTTAGTTAGCTGAAGTGTATTATGGTCATTAATTTAATCCTTCGCAGTTAACTGAATATCATAGGAGATATCGCAAAAAATTAATGCGCGCAAAAATAAATTCAAGAGCGTTTCTCATACCGACGATGACGCCCCCGTACTGGGCGATTAAGCGCGTGAATCCCACTTCTAATAATAGAAGGGGAGTAGGTTTTATTAAAATAAAAACAAACGTCGTACTCAGTACGCTCTCAATAATAAACTGTTTCTTATGCATAGGACTTCTACTGTTTAAAACAGTACTTATGTTATACAAAAACATTGGCTGTGCGGTAGAGCTACGGGATCTAATTCTTATTACTAAACAGTTAAAGTTGACATTGGGTTCTTCGTTTATTATTTGTTTTTGTTGCGGTCCTAGCGCACTTTTTCGCTCGCGCTTTAATATTTATTTCTAATATATATTTATTTCTTTACCTCAAATCCTCAATTATTGGGACTTTCATATGTTTTTGTTTACCTCAACTCAAGCTTTTTTTCCGGCTACTGTGTTCCAAAGCCTTATTCTGTCTTTAGGTACTATTGGGATAAGGCTATGTCTTTAGGTACTATCTGAACCGTCTTTTTTTAGTTTTTCACTTTATATTACTCTTTAAGCAATCACTTGTCAATTGTGTATGAACCCTTATAACATGGGTCTAGTTTGGTCAGACGGGTCCGCTGTTGCTGCGTAAACGGTATCATCTTTTTACAGTTGTGTATTATTCCTTCGTATTTTATCGAACCTTTGCTTTTATTTCAATTACTCGAATTTCTATTGCCCTGATGACATCTCTTGGGTTCTCTAATCTATTTGAATCGTTGGAATTTGTAACTAAATCAGCATTTTTTTCATTCTTTTTTCTTGGTTATAATATACAAGAATGTAACTTTTCATACAGCATCGAGATTGAGTTGGCACTACTTACAATAGATTTCAATCAGTTTGGTTGAATTTGAGTCTCAGTTTTTTCAGGATTCGGTGCTTCTTCGCAGCATAAATTGACACTGTTTTATATTGATATTTGTATTACAAACATTCAATAATAATACGTCATTTTACAATCCAGTCGTGCAAATGTGCTGGCTTTACAATGAACTGCTTCAGTATGATAACAACGGCGACCTTGATATATTTGAACCCAGACACGTTACGTGTTCGATTCCATTACAACGACAAACAGATCCTCAACTGTGCTTTCACTACTAGCGTTAATTAACATTATATGTATTGTTTTATCTTTATCACCTATTTAGAGTGTTTTTGTTGCTCTCATTGTATCGCAATTGTTGTTGTAAAAACATATGATATATTGTTTTGTAACTCTCTTCAACAGTCGAATTTGAATCGAATTAAGAGGTGATGGTGAGGCCTTTGATCATGGAGTGTGGGAAGTTAGGGACATAATCCCGTTCCCTCACTCACAATGATGTTCCGACTAAATCGGCTCCTTTAACGTAATGGTGTAACAAACTTGCGTTTCTTAAGTTAGTTAATACGGTTATGCTGTGAAACATTCTTTTATATAACCGGATCATGGCTTCTTAGTATTTTTCTAGAAAATTTGGGATTAAAAGGTGTAAAGATTGAAATGGAATCTATAAAATAAAAAAGACTATTTCCAGCTACAGTTTACGATGTTTTAGTCAATTATCGAAGGGCATTGTAATTAATGTTGTTTTATTGTTCTATTTATAGTGTCCAAAAGTATAAAGAGTAGGTAAAGATTGTTATTTAAAATATTTATAATTATGTAAGGGTTTTATACAATATAGTCTAACAGCAAAATATTGATATCATTTCGGTATTTATATAATTATCTATTTAATACAGAACTCATAAACAATTACAAGATTTTCACGTTGCATGTTTTTGGATTTATTTGAATAATTTAATAAAATCTTAATGTAAATACTATGTTAATTTAAAGGCAACAAGTGCAATATCTGACAGGTCTCAGTGCTTCGGAAATAGAATATTCCTTTTTTACATGAAAACTATTTAAAAAACATATCGTACCTACAGCATTCATATTTATTATTGCATATATATTTTAATGCTATCAGTAAAAACTGGTATTTACAAGAATAAAATGATGCTTATATAATTTTTCTTTCTTCTGTATACCAACTTTTTATTTGGATAGTACTTTTTGTATTGTATTAACCTATTTCAAATCTTCATAAACCTGTGACAAAGATTAATCAATCTTTGTAATTATTTGTTTAATCTTCCATTAATATGTGCTTGCTTAAATAACTAGTCACAAGTCTCACTTCTTTGTGACACTTTGTCTTAACAGGCGGGCGTCTCATAAACTTATCCTGGCATAACAACTTTCGGTTATTTAAGAGGCGGTTGAGACTGCTATAATTAGTTGTTGCAGTTGATAACAGCGCACATTCTCCAACAGGTATTCCAGGATTGACCTAAAAGTGAGGTCGACCTGTTACGCCCTCGATGCCAAACGAGCAGTGTGCATGCAATCTTGTAGGCGCTCGATCACTACAGGCATACCGAATTAATTTAAGTGCACTTTTGCATTTCCACTTTCCGCTATGAATACTTTCCACGAACTCATTTTATCAAGGTGAGACTGACAATGAAGGTTTAGCAATATTTGTTGGCTTCCAAAAAGATTTGACGTTTTTATGAAATTGAATGTTAAACAGTTCAACCCAATGAGTCGAGAAATTGCAATTAACGTAATGAACTGTGCTGTTTTAGGAAACATTGTTCAAAATCCACCAAGGTCATTACTTTTTAAGTGTCCATTTGCTTAAATTGGCACAAGAATATATATCTGTGTTTCGTTTAATCACATAGTTGAATTTTTTTGAACAATTGCCTTTTGGTAGAATTGCTGACAGAGAACGTTTAATTCATTAAAACCTATACAATTAGACGTGGAGCTGACGCTTACGGCAAACTTTCTTGTGGGGCTGCCATAATTCTTAACTTCGCACCGGAAAAATTAAATATTCAGTTTATTACGGTTAAGGAAACTCGCTGATTGCACGTCTGATTTCCTATGAAAGATAAACAGTTCGTACCGATGGAAGAGAAAGAAATCTCATACTTTTTTATCCTAAAGTTTTTCTTTTATTTCAGTTTATCTTACGAGGCGTTCTAGTGCCACAAGAATGTTTTCAATTTTATGTGAATATAACAACGATAATTTTGTAAAATATTTTGTTAAAGTTGCCTATACAATTTTATTGTATGACTTAAGCCGAATATTTCTGTTTCTACTATATTTTTAAGGAAAATAATGTTAAACTGTGATTAAATACATTATTAACTATTTATAACACTTAGATACGAAAGTAGAAAAACAAGTTAAATAATTTATTTGGTTTATGAATAGTGTTTATCACACTGCTTGCATTTTAAATTTTATCGGAGAATAATATTAGCAGGTGTAAAGTGCCATAGTAGTGGGTGGATTTTTATTTAATTTTTAAGCAGTGTCTACAACACAAAATAAGTATTTACGTATTCATATCTACAGAGTAAATAAAGACAGAGGATCAGGCAAATACAGTTTCCGATATGCTAACCGTGACATCCCTTCAGGCAAAGGGTGTCGATTTAATAGGATTTATGTAAGTTCAACTCCAAACGTGTGGTTGCCTTGGCTTACGGTGACCTGGAAAATTAACTTCACCCGAGCTATTACCCGGCCGGCACCCAATTCTGTTACTTTTAAGGTATGTTGATATATCGAAGCTCAGTTTTGAGACGAATGTTCTATAAAACATTCAATGTAAATTTGGGAAGATAAAAAATTATAACTTTCTTGGGATCTGCTCATCTGTCTTCGCAGAAGAGCTTAGATGTATATTTTCGTAGGTGCAATCGTTTGTATTACTCATCCGACAGTTTTCGTCAGAAAAATGGGTTGTAGGTAGTTATATACCCGTATAATGGCCCTTTAAATAGCTTCATTCAAAAGTTATTTATATACTTAAATAGAATAAATTATTTAACTTTAAAATCATGAGAGGTAGTGATCATCAGGATGTGGTTGGTATTCCAAAAAACATAAGAACCCTTAAAAAATATTAGCGTAAAATGACTTCCTAGTAAGAGTACAAAATTTGACCTATTGTATTAATAATACTTAGTTGAACTTTTGCCTAAAAACAATTTCTGTATTATCTTTTTTACGTAAACTTCTATTTTGTTAACATGGCTCGAAAATGGCTGTATGCTCTGGGTTAAGTCATTAAAAAAATCTTATGTACTTAATTTCATCTAATTTTCCAAATATATACAAGAACTCTTCCGCGTGGATGTAGAAATGAAATGCTTATATACCGTTGAAACTGAATTCCAATAGCTCAAGAAACTCAAGGGCCCCCCTTATCTCAAGCTTATCTAATGCACAAAATATTGTCGACCTAGTGCTTTGTGAAAAAGACCAACCATCATAATACCTACGTATATACACACTTATGCATGTAGGTACATATTTTTGCTTTATTTAATAAGAGGAGGTGATAGAGTAAGAGCCCAGGGCCGCCAGAAAAAAATAAAAGAAATAATTTAATTAAAAAAATAATTCAAGATTAGTTACTTTGCTAATTAATAAGTATATTGTAATTTCCAATTTTCGTCATCGTCATCGTTGATATTTGATACGAATAATGATCTTACACTCATACTCAAGGCGAGATTTTAAAAATGTCTGGGGGATATTTGGCTCCAACAATTTGTCTGGCTGTTTGCAAATTGTGTTGAAATATATTGTTTTAAACTTTCATGGTCACTAACATTATAGTAATATAAGTTATTTGCGGGATTGCTACCATGTACCTTGTTATTGAGTTTCCGATATTTCGGCACTGTTGCAAGTGCCATGATCACGGAGCGACTGAAGTAATTGCGGGTAGGCTGTTATTGGCAGAAATATCGGTCTACCCTCCGACGAAGTCTCTTATTGCGTTCGTTACCCGTACCACTGTTCACATTCTCACTATTCACTTGGGATTGTTCTCGACACACAACACTTACAGTATCGGATCGCGACACGACACATTTTTGATTTTTTCGGTTTTTACACATACGAACCACTGGATTCCAGACATTCGACAATTTATCATGATTTATCGTCATCATGGCACTTGCAACAGTGCCGAAATATCGGAAACTCAATAACAAGGTACATGGTAGCAATCCCGCAAATAACTTATATTACTATAATGTGTTGAAATAGTTTCTAAAATATCATGTATAAAAATTAAGACTCAGACTCTAAGTAATCTTACGTTATTTTTTCGCAAACTTGGCGGAAATTACCGCCGACGAAAATTGTCTGGCAATATTAATTTGAATTTTTTAATGAAATTGTGTAAAATATATACAAAAATTATCACTCAGACTTTAAAAAAAGTGAGAGATTTTTTCATTTACCTTTAGTACCTGGTACAGGTAAATTGGCCGCCGACCCAAGCTAGCAGGTATGTTACTATTCTGTACGATACATTTTTTTCTCAGAAAATAAGTAAAGTCTGGCGGCCCTGGGCTCTTGGACTATGATCATTCGATCTTGTCACTGATACGAAAAGTAGTCATTTGTCATAAGTTAAACAATGATAAACAGTACTGTAACGAGGCGCCATAGCTATATTGGCGACTCGTTGCTTTCATTGCGCTCTTCTCTGGCCATTTTTCATATTTTCTTTTCTCTTCGTTTCCTATTTTAAATTTACTGTCTGTCTCTGTTTATTTGTTTTGTTCGAAGTTTATTCTTACCAGAGTCAGCGCGTAGAGTGGTTGACTCACCGATAGCAAATTATTTAAATATATTTATAGTGCTGAGCAGTTATAATAAGCTCACAAATATAATAAGCTCATAAGCATAATTCACAAGTTTCCTGTATATATATTCTGTACCACCAGTTCCTGTTTATAAGTCTATAAGTTTCTTTAAGGCACTATTTTGTGCCTTAATTCCTTAAATATAAAAAACAAGTGACCTTTTTGTGTGAGCTTTTATTTCTCCGGCTGCACCCGTCACAGTACTGCTTCTTTACAGACTTTTATTAGGATGACGTAACTTACAGTAATTAGCACATTAATCTATATACTATTTAATGAAAAAACTGTAAAATTTGTTCATTCGATTTGCAGCTTAAATTCCAACGCTGAGCGTTTAATATGGATAGTGAAAACTTGACCGTTTTTGGTAGGTTAAGGTGCTGTATACCTGTATAATAATTCTAGACATGAATTCGAATTCACTTTGCTAATCGAAGTAGTAATTCTTAGTAATTCCAAACCTGTTAACTGCCAAAGTATCATCATTTTTATCAAAGAACAATGCACTATGTTTCCCATAAAGTTAAGTATAGTTCACGTTCAGTTTAGTTCATTTTACAATCTCATAGAATAATCAAAAAAATATTAATGTTATTAGGAGATCTTCGAGGCCGATGATGTACGTGAAGTAAGTCGTCATTCTTTTATAAAGTTAAATGAAAAGAAAAATATTTAATTGACTGCAACAGCAACGTAGTGCAGATCCTGTGAGAAGATTTCACAGTTCCCGATGGACTGGAAGAATTTTGTGTTGTTGTTTAGTAACACGTATTTCTCGAAGTTAAGAAGTTAAATAAATATATATATTCACACTGCACACAGCTTTATGGGCAAAAACGAAGGTATCGGTACCTACCCCGACACCGCGACGTACATTTACGTGATCGTTGCCGAGGAGGTGGTGTGTGTGATGAAAATGAAACTCACTTTAAACAAGAGTAAAAGCTTTAAAGGCCGTTAATCTTTTTAAGTGTTCAAAGGAGTCGAAATACCTAGACGAAGTTGAAATACCAACTTCGACTTCTTTTTAAGGGGCTGTTCAAAGGATCATCGCGGGCGCGGGAGTCTCGTCCTGTGTGGGTCGGGGTCGGTCGGGGGGTGTGGTTTATTCCTTCCCTCACCGAAAGGGGGCCAGCGGCTGTCGGAGCGGGAGACCGGCAGTCGCATTGCACTTGGCCCTCAGGCGTGCGGGGTGTTCAGGGCGTCACGGTTCACCCCGTTGCTCCGTCCCTCACGGAGCATAGGCGAGGTCCGCCCACGAGCGCGGACCCACACTGGTCCGGGCCGCGGCTGAGTCCGACAAGGGACCCCGCGACCCGCACCACTGTGTATTGGGACGCCGCAGTTTTTAGTGGGTAGGCCTCCAAGCCTTTACCGGGCACTCGGCCGGGTAGAGGCATGGAGGAGAGTCCCACATATCCATCGTGTTCTCCCGACACGATGGAATGCGTAATGCCATTTTCTGCGAATAAAAAAAAAAAAAAAAAAAAAAAAAAAAAAAAAAAAAAAAAAAAAAAAAAAAAAGGGGGCTGTTCAAAGGATGACTCAAACTTTCAGTCTTAAAACCTGTGTTCTACCTTTGTTGCATTGGAAAATCTCAGATCTGTAACTCTACGAGGAAGGTCGACTTTGTTGAAGTTCTGGTGAACTTTGGAAGCACAATGAACGTGAATAACTTACTTTGAACGCTGCTCCAAGTTTAGTGAAGTTAAGCTGGTTTTTGAAAGTATTTGGTTGTTTTGAGTTTGATTGACAGGGGTGTCGAAGCTAATATACATAAAATCTTACATGCAATTCCAAAAATTATTCAAGTTTTATCTTTATCTTGTACGTGCATCGGGCACAGACGGCACAGATCTTGTTGAGGACTTCTCTTCATGAAGTGCAGAAGCAGAACTAAAAAAACTTACATTAAGCACTGCTCCAGGCGTTGTAAAATTTCGGTATGGAGGTTTTCTATCTCTGATGTACTGAAAAATCTTGGTTCCCTGGCGCAAGAAGACGACCTTGTCTAGGAGATGGTGCGGCACGTCGTGCAGGCAGCGAAGACGTACGGAGCCGCCACGTGCTGCCCACCGCTCCATCTGCAGTTCGACACGGACCTCCGTGTGACCTCGAACTGAAATACAAATATAATTATAAAGTTACCGAAATTTCATTTATAATTATGTTAATAAATATATTAAACCATTAATTAATTATATTAAAAATGTAATTTCATTTGTAAATAAATTAACTCCCCGCTGTATTGAAATGAAATGGAAATGAAAATAACTTTATTCAAATGCACTTAAAATAAGTTTTTTTTAATCGTCCAACATTTTTACCTACCACCCATTCAGGACGTCTTTTAACTGACAAGAAGAATGGGCACAAGAAACTCGTCAGTTTTAACAGAAGTAACGACATTTACAATACATAATCCACAAAAAATAAAGAATAAAAAAAATTATTTATTTTGTTATGACAATACTAACAGTGTTATGATATCCTTATTTCGTTGATTACAACAAAGGCAACAAGTATCTGTACTTACTTAAGTAAGTATCCCTGAACTCTGCAATAACATATAGGAAATAAACGACAAAATTAAGAAAGCAACAAGATGTATGTTTGTTATTAGTCAATAATACTGAAGGTTAAAGCAGACCCATTTCCCAAGGTAACACCCGTTCACGAGCATGACGCATGATGCAGCCATCGTTTCGTTCAACCATTTCTGAGGGGAACGCAACGACCAGCAACACATGCCACAACTCAAGAAATGTATTAAGAGAGCATGTCATACTCTAACTACCAGTAATAAATTAGTTTTAAAAATTAACAAATGAAACATGTATATGTAGAAATCTGACCCGTATGGTTTTTGTCTTATTGTACTTCAAGTATATTTAAATCTTTTCGTTATAATGAGTACCTTGAGACAGAATTATCTTTTCCATTTGTCAACTCAATAAAGTTACCAGGATTGCATCTTATGCAATTAAATGACGTATTGCTATAATACTTAAAAATATGTTAAGGAATTTTTTATAATCAAATATTTTAATTAAAGTTAATAGTTATGGCGAAGTCAGCCATAATTTGGAGCTGTATAATAAATATATGGAGAGTTGTAAATTTAAAACTATATATTTCTGAACTAAACTAAATAATTATCTCTAATAATTAGCTCTATATTATTTATTATTATTGAAATTGTTTTTAAGCTTTTTTATAACTCAAGGAAAGCTCTTTGGCTCCCCAACTACTTATATCTTTTTCGTGTCAACAATTAATTAAGGCAACATCTAAACTTACATACCACGGACCTTGCAACTCTTAACTTATAAGGTGTGTGACCTTGTTTAAGTAAAATAAAATATTTGTAAAAGTGACGATTTATTGTTAGCAAAGCTATTAACAGACCGACTCCGCTAACCACTACGTTCTCAAACTACCTAAAGACCAATTTAGGGCACTGTCGCAAATTATTTTTAAGTCCACACTAGTGATGAGAAAGTGTATCTACTCCGAATTTGGATAATACAAAAAACAGATTAACGTCGAATGAAATTTTAGGACAAGACAATCACCATCATCTTTGAAAGAAAAGTTCTTCCGTATTCTAAACGTATTATAAATAATGTTAACGTGACTGCCACCTACACAGCGAAGTTTCGTTATCCTTTGTTATACCAATCGACATGACAGATTATTATCTAATATACGTATATTTATACATTATATATTTTATTAGATAAGAGGCGATCATAATCCAATCAATGACATATTTCATTTTGTATTTATGTTTCGTCTTCTAACATAAATGAGATATTTAGAGCTATTTTCTTAAATTCTAAAAGTTGTGAACTCATGTGATCGACCACTTTCACGGTAACCCCACTCCGGGGTTCGGTGTCCGGGGGCCAATGTAGAAAACTAACTTTTCAATATTGGCTCGAGTCTGGGTTTTGCGGTACCGTCGTGTTTTTGGATTCCATAAGTGTTTAACCCACTTGGCTTGTAATATTTTATTTTACCACGTTTTTCTTATCTCACTTTTCTTATTTGTTTGTCTGTCCGGGCAAAATCTTGCAACTTAAATTTGAGGCACTTTCCGATAAGCTAGAAAGCTGAAACTTTCAGGATAGTTCAGAACCCGATGACAATGCACTCTAAAGCAACTTTCAACTTTCCAGATGCACTTTCAGGTCCACTTTCGGCAACTTTCACTTTTGTATTGGGCTTATCCGATTGTTGCGTAACACATGGTTACTTCGTTGAGTTAATAATTAAAAAGAATAAAATAATTATACTAGATTTAAAAAATCTAAAAATCCCACGTTTTTCAATGTCCTAAAAAGAATAAAATAACCCTGCGGGGCAAAGCGAGGGGCCACTCAAAACGTGGGGGCGCATCTTTACAATAATCGGCATCAATGCATGTCATTCATCTCTTTAAAATCTCCTCTTAGTAATATGCGCCCCCACGTTTTGAGTGGCCCCTCGCTTTGCCCCGCAGGGTTATTTTATTCTTTTTAGGACATTGAAAAACGTGGGATTTTTAGATTTTTTAAATCTAGTATAATTATTTTCTAATCTATAATCTAAGATCTCAGTGGTTTGTGTGTTTGTCTATCCGCTCTTTTTCCCGCTCTTTTTCCATTGTATCAATGACGTTACCATAGCAACGCGTTAACCGCAAGTAGTTCGTCTACCGGACGCTAGATAGCGCTAACAGAAAAATATTTATTAATAGAAAAAAAATAAAGAATTTTGTCCACCCGTGCGAAGCCGGGACGGGCCGCTAGTATTTATTTATATTCATAAATAGCTAATAAATCTGCCCAATTATTCTGTTAAATGTTAAATACTGTTATATTTTAAAAGGTACACTAAAAATCTGTGCGACTGTGATAAGATGGGAGGCTTAACTAACGTAGGTAAATATGAATAGGTACGTCGATGTTATAGCTGATGAACCAATGCGTTTTTCATATGAGTCCGCTGTAACTCACCCTATATCCCGAGGGATATATTGAAATATTGGAAAAAAGCTCTTACTTGACGTATTGGTGATAAATTGTCAGAGAAAATTGAGAGGCTTATACATCAGAACGAAGCGCTGCCTGAGACGCTATTATTCTTATTAGAGTTAATGGTAATTTGTTATATAACGGTAACTAAGTAATTGAATTACTATTGTTGCATGTAGATGTTACTTTTTTAATAATTATAGTAATAAAAATAATTAAAAGTATTATTATTTATACTAACTTCATGCATGTATGTAAGCAACCATAACTCGCAATCATTTATATACCTAACGCACAAACATGAAAGATAAAGGAAAATTACTATCGATTTATTAATACAATCGGGAGACATGGTACCATGAAGAAGCCGCAAGAAACTCAACAGAGACTGTTTTTGTCCCGTTAAATACGTCTTACAGCATTTCTTGATTTAAAGAAACTTCTCAAGCGTTACTAAAAATGCAACAGAGAAATTATACTAGTAAAAATATATAAAAAGAAAGACCATACTCACGCATTTGTGTATTTTAAAGAATCATCAATTCTTTATAAGCCTTTGTTCATAAGTGTTTTGAAAGTTTTCGCAAGACAGTGCAATGACATGGTGAGATCCCTTATTATAAAATGCAATACATCTACCTCAAAACGAACCCACTATAATATTTTATATACACCATTCTAAAAACAATTCTCGAAAAGAAACTCTAGACCGTTAGTTGGCAAATTCGGCCGTTTTATATTTGGTAGAGAGATCACGTATTCAGTTTTTAATTAATTTCATTTAGATTAGAACTAAGTTTTAGATTATTACTAGTTAACTATGTTGTCGAAAGTATAGTTTTACATCACAATTGTAATTGGACGATGCACCTAAAACTAACATATTTTAAGTGCATCGTTGAAGTTTCATCGTTAGATATCGCATTGACCAGATATGCAAATTTATGGAAGTACCTTTAGTTGAGCTTAAAGTTACCATAAAGCAGATGAGTTTTTAGACGCACTTCAATGACCCTGTTCTTTTAATAAAGAAGCGTGATTGACACCATTAAACGAAAACACTGTATAAATTGTGTGTTAAGAAATGATTTTCAAAATTACATGATAGGTTTTACTCTCTGTTTAATGTTGATAGCCAGATTAGAACTTAAAATAAAAATTAAATCCCGCGGAACCATATGGTTAAACAAAAAAAAAAACCATTTAACGAAAACACTGTAAAAATTATATGTCTTAAGGAGTGATTTTCAAAGTTAGACGATAAGTTTACTCTCTGTTTAATGTTGATAGCCAGATTAGAACTTAAAATAAAAATTAACTCCAGCGGAACCATGTGGTTAAACAAAAAAAAAACATTAAACGAAAATACTGTATAAATTATATGTGTTAAGGAGTGATTTTCAAAATAAGATGATAGGTTTTACTCTTTGTTTAATGTTGATAGCCAGATTAGAACTTAAAATAAAAATTAACTCCAGCGGAACCATGTGGTTAAACAAAAAAAAAACATTAAACGAAAATACTGTATAAATTATATGTGTTAAGGAGTGATTTTCAAAATAAGATGATAGGTTTTACTCTTTGTTTAATGTTGATAGCCAGATTAGAACTTAAAATAAAAATTTAATCCAGCGGAACCAAGTGGTTAAACAAAAAAAAAGAAAAGAACCAGTGACTCATTTATTGTGAAGCAACTCCATTACAGCTTTCATGACATGCGCTGCGTCTCCGTCTCTGTCCTTTTTTATGACCTTTGTCACGTTTTTCAGAAATTGCCTCGCCTCACTTCTGTTTTCGTGATCAAAGAAAACAAGCTAGCTGTACATGCAAAAATCTTCTGCCTATTTGAATTTCAACTCTCTTCACTTAGCATTGTAGTACAGTTAATTTAGTTAATAAGTTGCCGCACGAAGACGCAAAGTTGTCTTAAACAAACAATGATCTAAGTGTGCTTTTGTAAACTGAAGTTTCATGACGACACGTTTGTTTGTTTCGATTCATGTTCTTTTCTGTGAACTGGCCGCGTGGGACTGATTTATCTTATCATATATATATAAATGGGTCCCTATTGACGGATTAATACCTCAAAAGCCCTATACATACATAAAAAACTAGGAAGATGAATTTTCTAAAGAAGTATAATAAAGTTACATTTAAAGCATTATAGCAAAAGTATCGTCTTGTTGTGTAATTAATAACACACCCTTGGGAAACGTAGCGTTGATTACGTCATATGTTCGTGACAATTGTGACGTAATAATTTCCTTAACCCAAGCATTGGAGTAGAAAATGACTATAAAATATAATGTGCAATCTAGTGAAATGGGCCCGTTGGCTAGGCTCGCATCCTTCTTGCGTGCCGTAAACCATTCTGCGAGTTTTATCGTTTGCACGTTTTATGACTTTCACTGCTACGGTGCAATGTATTACATACTGAGTAACAAAAACATGTATAAGAAGATATTATTTTTTTTAATATGACTTAATTCATCTTTTATGAATGTATTCTCTATCAATTAAAGTGCAAAATTGAATTGTTAATTTGTCTTTATTGGATTAAAATCTGTGTTCGGTGAAATTACTTTACTGAATGATACCTATTGATTCGAACCTTTTATTATTTTAATTTAAATCAAATAGATGTTGATTAAACTTTTACGACCGGTTGACTAGATAAATTACTATAAACGGTTTGTTACTCTCGCACAGGTCGTGAGTTTAAATTCTGCAAGGAGCAAATGTTTTTGGAGTTTACTCCTTAAGAATTGATTTTCATATAAGATGCTCGGCATGAAAAAAATATGAAACGTAAAATTTTGTGATTTAATGACAACGTTACGTTTTTTTTACGCAACCTATCGTGCGCACCTTTCGCTTTTACTTTGAAGTTTTGTTTAATTATTTTCTGTGCCTGTTCAAAGACAATCGAATTCTTGAGGAGTAAATTTCATTAGTTCGTCGGAAGTGACACACACATTTTTATATACTTTAATATTATTTTTCTTTTTTTATACTTCTTTATGTATTCTATCCATCACCACAGATTAGTTATTACTACCACTTGTAGTATATCTTGAATTGTATTACATTTTAATTCGTCGTCAATATTGCGTCAGCAGTAACTTTGTGTATTACCTAAATAGGAAACGACTTGTATAATCTTCGAAACCAAAATTTCATGGACATCCTACATTTTATTATAATTAACAATAGTTTCGTTAACTCTATTATAGGTTAGAATCGTACTTGCAATTCTAAATTTTTATAACGTTAACTTTTATAATATTTACCTCACTGAATTTACTGCCACATGCGTTCCATTTCCATTTTGGTTCCATTGCACAAGGTAATTATGATAAGTTATCACAAACGTCCGTTCTATGACAGTGCTAACTGTGAAGGAAGGTCAGGTTTTTCATTACCGAAATGGTGTGAACAATATGAGAAACGTCATAAGTAGATCCTTACGGGAAGCTTATTTCTTATTACATAAAGCATAAGGTCTATTTAGTGGGTAATGTCGGAGAAACAATAGGAACGTTACTCGCATAAATGTGGTCTGTGTATTATACGTGTGTACTTTTACATAATACGGTTCATCCGACAGCTTGTATAGAAATACTTTGTACGGGGTATGACTATGTTAAAATTATGTGCGGTGTTACCGAATTTGTCTTTATGTGGGAAAAGCTAGACCGTTGTGTTCTAGTGGATATCTTGACAATTTGGGTTTCATAATAGAAGTTTAAGGCTTATGGTACATTGTATCTCACCGTATCATTAACATAAAATACCATACAGTAAGTTAATTGGAAGGGAAAAGAAAAATTCCTCACATTGATATTCACTTTTATAAAATAATGTACTAATTTTTAATGGAGAACTATTTATAATTACTAATAACAATTATTTATATAGTAGCCATCCTGCTTTTTGTGCCGGCTGTCTTGCGTTCGAGTCCCGGAATGGGCAGATGCTTTTGTACCTGAGTCATGAGTATTTGCTTCTATGAATATTACACACACACACATATATATCTATATATATCTGTCTATCCGTTACCCTCCTAGTATTCATAAAAGAGGTCTTAAAGAGTTTACTTTCGGCATAGGCTAATTAGTGTGAACGTTAGAAATTTAGTTAATTATATCCAACCTTATCTAGGTTAATTTTATTCCAGAACATGGAAAAAAATCAACTTATTATTCACAAACTAACACAAACGTTACTATTTTATCAAGAGTCACACTTGTACATTGTGACAAACATGCAACGCAATCAGCTAAGTGGTCGGAATAACTACTGTTCACGACCTCACTAGCATAATAAGTGACCTGTTACTAACACAAAAACATTTACTCAAAATTTAATTCAACATTAGACTTCGTGACGAGAAATAACATGCACCGTCTAGACTAGATCTAGCTAGACGGAGTTATCTTTATCGCATCGTATTTCCATAAAACATATCAGACAGATTTACTGCTTACATCAAATGTAAAAGCTCTGAAATTTAAATTTGAATATAAAGTCGAATAAATCTCGATAGCTCAAACGAAATTCATCCCTAAAGCGAGACTAATAATACTAGCATCGATTTAGACAGCGACGCTAGCTTAATGAAATCACTTCTACCCTACTGCACAAGCAAACTGGAGCTAGAAACAAAGTCTCATATGAATTTATGCAAACTGTTTTCTTTATTCACTATATCATATTATCATTCGGTTCGAGTGATAATTTTTGATAATAAATAAATAAATATTTCTTACATTCACACCAATTAGCCTAGCCCAAAGTAAGCACTGTAAGGCTTGTGTTATGGATACTAGGCTAACGGATAGACATACATATATGATACATAGATATGTAATATTCATAGAAATATATGAAAACACCCATGACTCAGGTACAAATGCTCGTATTCATCATACAAACATTTGCCCCTTCCGGGATGTTGGTCGAAAGGCAGGATCACTACCGCTGCACAAAACGGCTGTCAACTGATACTGATACCGTCGGCTTTGATACTGAAAATACTTTGAATAAACTTAGTATATAGTTAAAAAAATACATTTTAGCTCATATGTTAAGAGTTTAAGCATTGTCTTAAGCGCCTTGATAGCATTAGAATCCATTACATGAGTTATTTGAAAAACGCGTTCCTTCAATGTTATCCTTATTCATCGCGTATCGATCAGTGTTAACTGTGACCCGTAGTTTGAAGTAAATTTTTCATAATGTTCGCTCTTACTGGCGCTTAGGGTATTTTCTAATTTTGTAAATCTTGAGAGAAGAAACAACTTGCACGACGTTATTCCTTTGAACAATATATTTTTATTTCTATTTTTGTTACCAAAAGACGAAAGTAATAACTCTCCAACAAATTTATGTATTAATTCAGAGACACAAATAACATAAGCCGTAGTTTCAGGTTTTTACGGCGCTGAATTATTGAGAGCATCGCGGTTCCGGAGGCAGAACTATTTAAAATTTTATCACAGTTTAACTTGGGTTATCTTTTTAGGATTCATTAAAAGTATATTAAAGTATTTGTTTTTGTAATATGTTTACAAAACCATATATCATACTGGCACCAAAAGAAGGCATTGTCACGAATTACAATGTAATGTAGACTCGAGTAGAGCTCGATGCAGCAGCTGGCACGTTTGACTCATGATTGTGGAGGTTGACCTTTGCATATCTCGAGCTCCTTCATATTTCATAAAACGCGTTTAGCTATTAATCCAGACAGCATCAAACCGCAGTGAGCGTGTTGGTTTATGCTCCATTCTTCTTACTATATGTTTTTTTCATACACTTCGATCCTAGCCCGCAACAGCGTCTACGAGTATCTTAAGCTGGATGATGCATTCATTTTTGTACCTTATGTAAGTGCAAGTAATAAAAAATAAATAAATGTAATATACTCGTATGTAAAAGTAAGTAAAATTTAGAAAAATATGATATTCTTTTATTTACAGTTATAAAAATTAAATTTTAGGCGAAAAACAGCGATAAATTCCACTGTGGTTACGGTTATCATTGAATTGAAAGTTTTCAAGTCTCTGACATATAAATCTAGGTTAAGTTTATTTTGTTTAGTGTCTCCTTAGGCTGATAGTTGACGACTGGGATTGTTAGTTAAAAACTATATTTACGAATAGTCGGCGGCTGCGCCAAAAGCAATATTTATTTTTTCCTATTTTTGGACGTGTGGACAACAGCACGTCAATCCGCCACATCTGCATACTTTTTTCAATTATTGCTGAACTTTATATGTTAGATTTTAAGCTGACAATAAAAAAATACAGTTAAGTATAAAGCAATTCTGGGTGCGCATGTATAATTAAAAGGCATAAATTGATATAAATTGCAAATTTTGTAGGTAAGTTTTGTATTTGTATCCATTAGGAGCTAGCAAGCTATAACAAATTATGTCTCAAAAACTAATGCGTATAAAAGTTATTGTTATTTTATTAGCACGTTTTTATTACCACGTTTTTATTAACTTGCTTTCGTTCGTGTCTGTCCTTCTGTCTGTCCGCAAAACTTTTTAATCTTATAACTCACAATTACACCACTTCTGATGCTCCTAAAAAGCTTAAAATTTTTTTTTCAGTTGTGTACACAATGATTTTGTAATTAATATACACGTAGGTAGGTACTTATTGATTTAATATAATAGTAATAGTGTATAGTGTTTGCTGTGAATATATTTTACCCTTATATTCAATCAATAAGTACCTTTATGTAAGAATTTTAATTACACAATCACTGTGTAATATACATATTTGAGCTGCAGGTATCAGGTAGATTACAGGTTGATCAACCTAAGTAAATGAGTTACGCGTTAATAATTATATTTTCGTTCCACTTGCTCAAAAAAGTGACATTCTATGCCACAAAAAGCGAACAAAACAATAGTCATTTTTAATCTGTTAAAAACAGGGAAAGAAAATTGTACTTAATTTTATTTATCCTCTAGGGGGAGAATGTGATTTAAAAAATAAATAAACTGGAGCTATAGTGTAGGAAGAACATGTAGCACTATGTTTTATTCCCAGCGGCTCGCGGCTCGATATTGGTCGCAAGTACCTTTACTTATAGCTGTGTACGCTCAATTCGACCCATTTTGCGAGATTCATTTATAATTTACCCTACAATGTCTCCCACATCTGTAGGTTTCCGAGTCTCCCGTAGGTGCTTAGGTTGACCGTAGATCAGCTTTATTGTTTCAGAGATATCTGACTTTGGCCAGCTCCGAATATTTCCATAAAAGCCTGTGCACACGGGTGACTTTAGTCAACTTGACTATTTTATTATCTTTGAAATGTATGGAGATGCTTACCGTAAAGACGTGATAACTTGGTGACTTTACATACATTTCCCTAAAGTGACGAAATAGTCACGATAACAAAACTCACCCGTGCGTGGAGGCTATAATAGGAGACGGTCACCGTAAGTTAAATGACTTTTGAAATTGAAGAGGGGCGAACATGCCCAAAGCACATACTTAAGCTATAGGCTGTTTTATTTCAAATAAGTTATAATTGAGCTATTCTACTTTGGCTGTTTTAAGCTTTTGTAATTTTTCTTAATATTCTGCTGTTAAAATAGTATTTTCATCCTTATTAATGTCATCATTGTCCCTACAAGATGGCTTTTACGAAAGTACTGTTCAGGTATTTTCCATGGATAATAGCACCCAAGGGAGAATAGGATGTGACCACGTGCGTCCAATAGGGATTGGTGGGTGCAAACTTTTACATATGGCGGGACCAAAATCAGGACGTGCCTTTCTTTTTCTTGATCATCAGTTGGACTGGCTCCTGCGAAAGTAGCTAAAACCTCCAAAATTTATAGGAACTCATTCTTAAATTTATCTGATTCTCAGAAATACGGCAAGAGTATTCAAATTTTCCTCATGACAAAACTACCCTTCCACCGAAGCAATGATAATAAAAACAGATGTAAAATAAAAAAAAGGTGGTTACACATCTACACGATACACAGGAGAGTTGTAAGACATGTATGTTCCTTACATGTAGGAAACCTTTTTCTGGTAGAATTTAATATATTTCACTACATACACGGCATTTCAAGTTAGTGGATGAAAGTGAACCTTGCGGATTTTAAGTTATTTATAAAGTTTTATTTTAATATAAAACATAAATTAGTTTTGTCAAATTAGAGAAACAGATTTATTTCTCAAGGGTTGTCGATGTTAAATGTGCAATGAAAAACCTAATTATTAAGTTAAAGATTACATTTTTACTTCTTAAATTCTAAACATCCATTATTTAAGAATCAAGTTATATTGCCTAGTTTGCTTTAAGCGGTTGTTGCTCCTTATAAAGATTACTGATGTGAAAATCGGCAACATACAAAATACTAGTCTACACTTATCGATTGAGATAATAAATAAATGTAATTGATCTTCAGATGAAAAGAGAGTAAAACTAAATTCTATTTATGTGTAATCAAGTATTCTGTGACAATGTAGAAGAATATGATTGTTTTTCCAGAGTGACGTTTACATCTGCGGCCAGGCCGTGCCGTACTCTTGACCCACATCGCGGGACGCATCCCACTCGGATTATATCTGTTTTTCATGCAAATATCTGGGGTGTTTGCAGCTTTCTTATACTCTGTGTGAATTGAACCTTGTTTTAATGTGTTATCTTAAGTATATTTTTCAAAGTATATTTTTCCATCTAAACTAAATTAAGTAGGCATGAATTAGAAACAGTACAGTTTATTTTAAAAAAAGTTAAAAAGCCTTCTCTTCCCTTTTTATCGTATACAGTTTATATGAAAATGATTGAGTGTTATTTTATATGTTTTGGAATTGATTTGCTTTGAATTGATTTGAATGAAACAAATCACTATAATAATATTTTTGGTCTAAAGTATCATAGAAGTATGACCGAATACTTATTGGTATTGACCCAAAATATTAGTATTACAGAGAGAGAGAGCAAAGTAAAAAAAAAGATCTGAATTTACTAAATTTTAAAAATTTGGCAATTGATTATAGTAGTTGTGTACATACTTCGGTCAGTAAAGGCGAATTATGCGTCACATATATGCTATCAGACGTGTTATGATTACTGTTTACTAACGCTGAAAATAGTTGTACAGGTAGTTTATTGAATATAAATAACAGTGATTCAGTCAGTCACTTAGGTGTGAGTATGGAGCTGGTCAGTCAGCCTCAATGTATGAATAATAATTAAATAAGGTGCAATTTAATTAATTTGAGGGGTTCTCAATTCTATTTGATACATAAATAAAATAGTCAGCCAATATTATATAACAATCGTCAGTCAGCTGAAGAATATTGAAAGATAAATACACTTACATCATAACCCGAATTTTTGTTTATAATGCGTAGCGACCATGAGTTTGTCCTTTCCTATGTAATATGATTTCGCAACCGTCCTCCTAAGACCCATTCACCATTGGACTGTTCGTCGACACGACGTTTCATTTATTTCCTTTTCTCTAGCAGATTCTTTCACCTACGGACATTTTGCAGACAGAACCTTTCATCTAAGTCACTTTCGACGATAGGCCTTTCCATTTCCAGCTACATAATTTTTCACCGATACGACGATAAACCTATAACTCTTTTAACTACAGATCTTTCCATCTACTGAGAATTCGCCGTCAATCTTAAGACAAGCGATATTACAATAAATACACATATCTATAGATTACTGTGCCTTTAATATGATGTAAGAGCCGGCTACTTACTGGCTGTAAGTTGGTATGGATTCCGATTGACACCTGAGACAAATTGAATATTTTCTATATAACTATTATTTAGTTAAACGTAAATAATAAAAAATATAATAAAATGAAATGTCAATACAAAAAGCACGGTACCTACTGTAAATAAGGCACGTATTTTAATATTTTTTTAAAAGTTTACTGCTTTATTAATATATCTGAAACTATTTAACATTAAAATATCTTGCTCGTTTCAGGACAGTTTTAGACTCCAACCCTGTCGCCTTCGCTATCCGAGCGAGTGTTCTAATTGAGCCAACTAGATAGGTCAATCAACCTGGTCACTTTTATCCCACGCTATCCATTCACACTCTACCTTACCTACAACAGCACCGCGATCTATCTCTATAATAGGCTTCTCTAAATCGCAGATTACCAAAGGTTGCGTGTTTGAGGCAAAATGAACACTTAAAATATTTATTTTTAATATCTGTAGTATTTTGTATTTTTTAAAGTTGACGTGAGATTTTCGATCATCCCCCCTCCGGTTTAAATGAGATTTGGTAAGATTTTACAGGACCCCCCCCCCATTCTGAGCTCACGTAATTAATGGATGTCCCCTTAGTAAACCTAAACATCCTTTAGTTCTTTAAGTTTAAAATGAAGTGCAAAATGGCAAGTCTGGATTTGTATTATGTATCGATGGTGGTATTGTACCTGATCAACAACTTAGGATTTTGTAGTCTGTTATTTTATTATCACTAATATCCTTGACCTTGACTACTTTTAATAGTCTAACCTGAACAGAGACAGGAGACGTTAGTATGTAGACGTAATTATGATGTAGACGCTAGTAGGGTGATATGAATTATTTCTTTATAATTAAAATAGCCATACTTTTTCTTTGTTCTAGTTGAAGTTCTAGTGCGAAATTCTAGTTTGGTTAGCTAAACTAGTCCTAGTACTTACGTTATGAGCTGAATGTCTGCACAATGCCACCGACTCAGGGACACAGGGCATCTTATCTTGCAATTTTATGGATGATAACGCAGAGAAATGGGTAATGGCATGACACATCATGCGAGCATATTGCGGACTGGTAGGGATTAACAACTATAGATATAGCAAGAACCAGCTACCGAACACGTCTTCGGAGGCATAGAGGGTCTCAAGGTATTTTTGTTCACTTTTCCGATGATCAGTCGCTTAACCTCCGAAATCATAGAGAGAACGCGTTAATTAAAGAAGAGTAGAAAAATGAGTCGGTACAATAATGTGATTGGATTTTGGTGTCGTGAAATGAATAATATGTTTTTTTGTTTTAGTTATATTATTTAATGTTTTGTTTTTAATTATACGCATACTTAATTCTTTATTTTGGCAATTTTCTTTTACTTTGCTTACGAAAGCTATTTTTACATTTCTAGGATTCATCATCACCCTAAAGTCACGGCTACATTTTAATTTTGTTTTACACCTTAAAATCACTTTTCTATTTAAATTAATGGGTCTTAAGAAATGTACCTTTCACTTATTTATGTTATAGATTTTGAGATACTAAGGGGTCAAAACTGGCTCCGTATGCGTCCAAATGCGGCCGTGTGTCCAGATTTTCTTGGGTAAGTAGCCGGCCCTGAAGCCCTACCATCATGTCTTATAGCGATTCAAGTTAAGCTGTTGAAAAGAGACAACTGTATAGACCACGTATAGCGGTGTCTCACTTTGAAAATCAAACTTGCATCGCGCTAAGAGATCATGGTAGGCTCTCTGATTTCATATTAAAGTAGTAAGTTGTAGATATGTGTATTTTTTGTAATAAAGCTTGTCTTAAGATTGACGGCGAATTCTCAGTAGATGGAAAGGTCTGTAGTTAAAAGAGTTATAAGTTTATCGTCGTATCGGTGACACATTCTGTAGCTGGAAAGGCCTGTCGTCGAAAGTGACTTAGATGAAAGGTTCTGTCGACAAAATGTCCGTAGATGAAAGAATCTGCTAGAGAAAAGTAAATCCCAATCAAAAACATAAATGTGAAATGAGAGCCAAGTTCAATATTATGATAAATGCCTTGGTTGTTGACTTCAACGACAAAAGAAGTGAGATCTTAATGGGTGCCAAGTTCAATGGTCAGTCCTGAAATGTATTTAAAGTAACAGTATAACATATCATATCTTCTTATAACATAAGATAATGTATTGTAGCCTAAGGTCTGTCTTGGCTAGTTTTTATAAACCTACCAACGAATTATATATCCAAATTTTCGGAATTATAAAATAAGAGCCGACAAATACTTGTAGGTTTAGAACTTGCGAAGGCTATAATTCATATATGAAAACTACCTACCTGTCACGCCTCCCGACCTACCAGCAGCGCTGCCCGTCTACCAGCAGCTCCGGCTAACGTCTGGCCCGCCACCTGTCTACCGGCAGCGCCACCCTTCATCCGACAGTTTCACCGCCTCTGGGCCCTAAAGCCCCGGGCCTCAAGCCGCCTACATAGAAGATCGCCGACGACCCACAACCACCTACTCACATTTTCACTGTACACTACTCATACTCGCCCTCACTCTTCTTACCTCCATTAATTTTGTTTTGTAAATAGATAAACTGTACTTTACCCTGATCTTCCGTCTTTATATTTTGTCCCTTCACGACAACACTTTTGGACACAAATCTAGCGAAAAATCAGTTTTTGGGAATTAACTCGAAAAATAAGCCGATTAACGAAAGAAACCCAAGAGAAAAAAATTGTTTTAAATTAAATTTCCCATCGATATAGGCCCTGAAATGACGATTAATTTCAGGTACTGGGCCTAGCGATATGGCCCATTTCGTGCGTTTTTGGTGGTTTTGGAAAATTACGTTTATTTGGCGCATTTTTTCTTCTTTCAAGGCACACTATCAGCCAAAAAGTAAAGTTTTATACGTTCCTTGGTCACGCTAGTGATTTTTTTCCCAACCTCAATTTTCGCGCCAAATTCGGCCATTTACAAAAATCCGTAAAATGACGATATTGAGCATAACAATTGAGCTATCCATAAAATTCGAAATTCTGTCCGTTGGTTTTGATGCTTACCACCTACAATCCAAAATTGGATCATTTTGGACTGCTAGAAAAAATTTAAGACGCATTTTAAATTTTGGGCCCAATCCAAATCAGGTAATTTTTGAGGTTAGGAAAGTCTAAATGGGCCCAAATTGCAGATATAATTGAAACGCTCAAAAATGAAAATTTTACCAAATGATATTTTTTTATCTGTACAGTGTAAATGTGTTTTGGGCCCTACAGGGTAAAAACGTGATATAGCGTGGTAAATAATTTTTGGTAATAAGCATATTAATAGTATTTAAATAAAATAATAATAATAAATATTTCCTACATTCACATCAATATATACATATTAGCCTAGCCCAAAGTAAGCACAGAAAGGCTTGTGTTATGGATACTAGGGTAACGGATAGACATACAATTATGATACACAGATATGTAATATTTATAGAAATATATATAAACACCCATGACTCAGGTACAAATGCTCGTATTCATTATACAAATATCTAACCCTACTTTTTGGCTGATAGTGTGGGCAGATTTGGACCTCACAAGTGTAGTGAAAAATCCGCTACCGGAAAAAAAGCATGAAAAATGCCAGGATGACTGGCCTATAATGCCATATTTATTATTTAAATATGATTATTAATCCATTATTATTATCCTCCCTGCTATGATAATATAATAAAACTAATGTTTTGTTGACTGACGGGAGTCGTTCTATAATATGGTTGACTGACTATTTTATTATTTCATATACAATTAAGTGTCCCTTTAAAAAAATCAATTTAAATTAATAACTTGCACCATATTTATTAATATATATCAGCCTTAATATACATATAATTAATATACATGGCCTTAATATTAAGGCTGATTGACCAGATCCGTTCTCACATCAAAATGAATTACTGATATAACTGTTATTTACATGGAATATATAGCCTATTCAACAATTATTAGCTTTAGTAAACTCATTTTAATACCACAGTATTAATAACACGTTTGATAGCATATATGTGACGCCTGTTTTTCTGTTCGTTTGACTAACCACAGTTAGTGTGTGTACACAACTACTATAATCAATTGTCAAATGATCAGCTTTAGTAATTTTTTGAGTCGGCTCTTAGACTTAGCAAATACATTTTGTTATTTGCGAGTAGTTACGAGTAACACGGAAATACTGAGGTGAAAAAGGAAGTGCCACTTAATAATCTGAAGGGTCATCAAAAATTCACCACTCATTATTTCTCGCTGTAAGCACACCCATATTTCTTGAATTCCCTCGAGAGTTTCCTGATCACTAAGCAGGTACTTCTTTCGTCTCAATTCATCTGTTTTTTATCCAAAAGGTTTTTTTTGATTATGATATTAATGGAGTAATCACACAAATCATATTAATAAAAGGGATAATGGCAAAAACGTCGAAATTTTAAATATAACATGAGTCAATAGTTGATTGGCCCACAGTTTGTAATATTTTTTCAAGCCGTGGTTATTTTGTGAGAAATTATGTGAAAATTTTGGTGCCGTGTTTTATATTTGCCAACAATGTTTCCAACCTCGAGTTTCCAATGGTCAGCGAGGTCTTAAAATACATCGATCTCGAAAACACAAACTGAGTATCTAATTTTTGCTAGTTTTGGATTTTTATCAACTAGGATCGACACACTCCTACCTGTTGAAAAACTTTATCATCCCGTAAAATATCTACTCCAGTCATCATAAGAATACGTTTAATTCAAGCCGAGGAATTAATGACAACATTAAATAAGGTTATACTACGAATTCCTCCCACACTTTTTTTCAATATTAAGGACGGTCTTCGAGACTTTTCAGTCGTATCACTTAAAGCACATTTTAAAGCTTGAGCAACATGTGTTCGCTCCGCCATAAATGTGGAAATAAAAGCCAGGTTTTCTTGAAAATGTTAAAATATTTTAAAATGCAAAATGTATGTATGAAACAGACCGCAGCGTACATTTGCGCAGCGATAATTTTTATTTGCATTATATCCCTATATGATGCAAATAAATTTAAATGCAAACAAATAAATTGACGAACCGCATGGATTGATATAAGGAAGACGTCAGGCGGGCCGTAACAACATGGTTACATAAAAGCTAGGTCAACAGCAAGAAATCTCGTGGGATTAGTTTCTATAGTGGTCGAATCTGTGGATCGTGGGACGCCGGTGGACGTCATTAACACAGACTTTAGCAAGGCTTGACAAGATCAACCACAAAATTTTAATATACAAGCTTGTTTAATGTGGTGACATAGGCAACTTTCTCAGTTGGTGTGAACTATTCATCTTATAGGGCGATCTTCAAAGGTTGTAATTGGCCGATATAATCCCGCTACCATCGCTTCCAAAAGTGCTGATATACTTGTTCTAGTCGAGCGTAGCGATTCAGTTGCGATTCAATGTAGTTGGTAAAATCAGGCACTGGCAATGAGCCCAATTTTCTTCAAGACAGACACAAGACAAGGGACAAAGGGTTGTCTCGACCTGGGCGAAAATAGTGCTTAGCTATTCAAAGATAAAATGCGAATTGCCCATTACGCGTTTGAAGTATTTTTTTGCAGGTTTCACGCCAGCCTCCCAAATGACACCGAAGTGAGGAGCGTACGTAGGAGTAAAAATAATTTTAAAAACTTCTTGATTTGCAGTCAGATAGGGCGCAATTGTTTGATTTAATAAATTCACCTAACTGTTCTGCTGCTACCGCAAAATTGCAACCATTATCGCAGAAAATATCTATAGGTTTACCCCTCCGCGAAATAAATCGTTTAAGGGTTTGTATAAATGAGTCTTTACTCAAATCGCTAACGACCTGGAGGGGAATACATTTATATCTCATAAAATTAACGTTCAACCATTGGGATGGAAGGTCACCCTTTCTTGGGCAAAGAGTTTTGCCTTGCAAACGTCGGCACAGCACGCCTCTGTGAACTGTTTCGAACAACACGTCTGCCGTTCACCGGCTATACTACCTCCCTTATGACCGATAAAAGCAATTGAGGACCGGCATGTAAATAGCGTTTGTATTCGCGTTGGAATAATAAGTGTGTTAAATGATGGGTTCCATTCAGTATTGGATATTTTTTGTCGTATTTGTATGATCCAGCATTTATCCGACCGCTTACACGTATTACATTATTATGATCCAAAAATGGAGAGAAGGAGAGAATTTTTGATTTTGAATGAAAGGGTATTTTCTTTATTAGCCTATCGTAATTTTGGTAAAAGCTTTGTTTTTGTGCACTTAAGCAAAGTAAATTGAATGAATCGTTTAATTCTTCTCACTTTAAATATCCTGATTTCCTAGCCCGCTAGCCTTTGTTTCAGGCAAGTCTTTTGCATCCAATTTTAAACTAGGCCACTCAGACTCAGATAAATTTAAAAAATTAGGACCCGACCACCACAAATCCATATTTGGCAGATTACTAGGACTTACACCTCTGGCTTTGATTTGGTTAGAATATACCGTCAATTTTTTGCTGTAGGTCTCTCCAATATATCACAGACTCTACTAGAGACAAACGTCAATTTCGATGGATCGCCATATAACCATGCCAACACCACTTGAGAATCACTCCAATAAATGTATTTAGATCGTTTAATTTGGAGCGGTTCGCTGTTTTATAAAATTTAGCTGAGAGCAAAGCAGCATATAACTCTAAACGTAACTGGATTCAAAGGAGCGACCTTTGGGTTTGAGTACAGGAGTTTCTACGTACCTATTAGTTTCTATTAGTGGATGTCAAGAAAATGCATGCACCATAAGCTAATTGAGAAGCATCATATAAACTGTGCAATTGTATTTCGATTGGAGAGTCGCAGAAAACTTGACGAGGTATTGAAAGAGAAGAAAGCTGTGGTAGGCTCTGACTAAACTCATTCCACATATTCTGTATATCCTGTGGGACAAAGTTATCTTAAGAATTTCTTGCTACAATCTTTGTATGATTATTGACGTGATAACCACTTATAAATCGATGAACGATGGCTGCATGCACGAAAAAGAACGTTCCGTCATTGTCACGTTCCGCCTGAGCGTGAAAGCGAGAGCAATTAATTTGTATAATTTAAGTAAAAAATATTTGAATTAACTTTAACTTTACAGACAACCAATTTTTTTAGTGTCTATTATGCAGGGACTGAGTAAACCCAAAGGATCAAATATTTTAAGGGTCAATGACATAATATTTCTTTTGGAAGCTTGGGTAGTTTGGGGTGGAATTACAATTGGAAAAAAGAAACAATCTTCTATAGGATTTCAATCCAGTTCAAGAGTGCTCTGCGCTCGCTAAAGGTTAAGTTTGATTAGCATTAAAGTTGACGTTACTTTGAATTGTAACTGAGTTAGATTTAAATTTATGTCATTTGAATGCCAATTTAAGTGCCTCAGTGACAGAATTCTGTATATATTGTAATGTTTGTTCATCGTCAGCTCCTGTGATTACGTCATCCACGTAAAAATCTTTTATGGACGATTGTTTTAATTGTTTCATCACCAAAGTCAAAGACATTTGGTACTCAAATAACTGGCACTTGTAGCACCGTAAGTGACCGTCTTTGATTGCATTTTCTTCAGTGGCTGAGACTCGTCTTCTCTCCATAATATTACTTGAAGATAGCGATCATCACTATTTACTTTGACCTGGCGGTACATCTTTTCGATGTCGCCAGTCAAAAAGTATTTTTTTTTAGAAAATAGGCATGCGCTTGACCACTATCTCGCCTGATGGTAAGCGTCGATGCGATCTAAGATGTGACGCGCTTGCCTAGAAGATACCTATTCACTCGTGACTTGAAGACCCCTAAATTGTGTTTGTCAGGAAACACAGACTCAGGCAAATTATATAAGCGAGCACGCAATAAAATGCAAAAAAGGGAGCTTTGTGAGTTTAGGCCAACCATCAGGATGTCATTAGTAGCACATTGTTACTAGCATCGAGCGGCATGATGATAGTAAGGCTTTTGACAGGGTGTGGTATGAAAGCCTTATTAGCAAGCTACCGTCATATGGTCTCTCTACTGGTTTGTGCGTCACTGCGACGATATCCTGACGTACAAATACACTTTCTGAGAGAACGGTCAATACGAGTTATCATTGATGGTAGCTCGTCGGACCGTTGGACCATCGGCTATCAATGCCGGCGTTCCTTAAGGTTCAGTTCTCTCTGCAACACTTTTCTGCTTCATATTAAAGACCTGCTTTTGCCCGGTATTTTGGGATACGCAGATGACAGCACCGTTGTAGAGAGTAGATGTCTGATGCACGAGCCAGTGCTGAACAGATCTAGCGTCTTAGAGAAGCTATGGTCAGCCGCATGAACCTATCGCTGCAGGCAGTCTTCGAATGGGGCGATGCTTATCTGGTAAGGTTCAATCCGGCAAAGACCTAGGCGTGTCTTTTCTCCGCTAAAAGGAGTCTTTAAAACTTGACTCCTGCAACCGACTTTCCGAGGTGTATCTGTGCCGATCACTGACCATATTGAGCTTCTCGGTATGTCATTGTCACCAACTCTCAATTAGTGCACTTTCATTGAGAGCAAGGCTCAATTAGCTTCAAAAAACTCGGCATTCTGGCAAAGGTGAGAAGGTTCTTCACACCGTACCAGTTGCTCATTCTTTACCAAGCGCAAGTTCGATCGTGTATGAAGTACTGTTCTAATCTCTGGGACGGTTCCGCCCAATACCAACTTCCGACGCTTGAGTCCATTGAGAGGCGGGCCAAGAGGCTTACTGGCAATGACGATATTTTTTTATAAAAAGCTTAAAAGCCTTTTCGCATAGACGAAATATATAGCATAGAAGAATACATTTCGTAGAGTGTGCAGCAGAATTGCACAACCTCGTTCCACCGACCTTATTTTTACATCGGGCAACCAGACTTACAAATAGCGCCACCTTTATATGGTAGATATACCAAAGAGTCGCAATAAGCGTTTTGGTTTCAATTATGTGATATGGGCCGCTAAGGAGTGGAACTCTTTGCCTGAATCTGTGTTTCTTGACGACAACAATTTAGGGCTCTTCAAATCACGAATGAATAGGTATCTTCTAGGCAAGCGCGTTACATCCTAGATCGCGTCGTCGCTTACCATCAGGCGAGATAGTGGTCAAGCGCAAGTATAAAAAAAGGTGGGGGCGGAGCCGTCGAAGACAACTCGAGGTTTTGTGGACTCACTCTTTTGTTTAAAATCCGAGTGATGAGACAAAAAATATTATGTATTCGGGTTAGTTGTTTGAAACGCAGAAAGATGACCAAGTTCTTCATACTTGCGTATGAAATATTGAGCCTTCAAGTCCGAAATTTTGCGAAAACTATTTTCTAAATTGAAAAATCGCCTTTTTGCCATAGCATAACAATTATCAAGACACATAGGTGATTCTTTTAGAGACAGTCTCACACAAAACCTGCCAGTAGGAAGTCGAGTAGTATTAGATAAAAATGTTTCTCAGCAGCTTGTTCGATGGCACTTAATTTAGAGCTCTGGGTTACCTCTTCGAGTTTCCAAAACTTTGTGGCCAAATTGTCAACTCTTTGTTCGGGTAATGAAGTGAGTGAATTATTGCAAAAAATATGTTGTATATTATAAATTTTAATTGGCCCTGCAACAAGCTATCCCAAATGGGAGCTTCTCAGAACTGGTTTGCCAGTTCCTAGGCCTTTCTGCTTACAATGTCCCAAAATAGGTCAGAGCCAATTATCACATCAATGTTTGACGATTGATTTATATTTGGATCGGCTAAAACAGTGTTTTTACGTATACCCAACATGCGGATGTCTACTGGATGCTTAGGTAATTTTCCCGGTCAATTCATCCATGACTAAACACGAAAAGTTACATTAAACTCTGATCAGTTAGATTGAAGCTTATCAGTGCAACACTCTGTGATATTAGTAACGGAGCTATTCCCAACGCCTATAATGTTTCTATTGATGGGACGAGTTCGAATGGATAACGCGTCACGCAGAGTACTTAAAAAGGACGATTGACTGCCGCAGTCAAGTAATCCATGCACTAACATTGATTCATTAGTCTCAGGATTCTTTATATGTATCATTGTCGTACACAATAATATTTTACTATTTTCATTACACTAATTGACTAAAGATTCAGGCTGAATGTATTTTATTTTATTTATTTCATTATTTATAGGCTCATGAAGCAAAGTATTATGTTTTTTATTGTTTATGCGACACCTAAAAACTGTGTTTTAGGCTCGTGATTTTGCCTTAAATAATTACCGCAGAGCTTATATTTCGTAGCCTCGGCTAATCGTTTATTTACACTTTTGGCTTTAAAAACTGGACAATCATGATTTTATGAAATTTATCGCATTATAAATCATCAAGCTCGGAACCCAGACTTTCAGAATTAATGACCTTTTTTTGTCCAATTCATCGAACTTTAATTACAAACCCTCAAATCTATTCAGTCTAAGAGACAGCTTGGCCATTTCTATATTCGTAGGAAAACTTGACTGTGATAGTCTATCTAAATAATTGTTATATTTTGTTATTTGATCCTTTATTGAGCTACGGTTAGTTATTAAATCCCTCAAGAATCACCTTTATCTGTCGCAATTTTATTATGTATATGTATTTAAAGTTTTAACAAAACTTGCCTTTTATCAATTAAGACAAATGCGATTCCAAAGAAAACTATTGCAAGTTACTATAAAATTTCGCTTATTCTCACTCGGCGGCACAGACAGCTGACGTTCAACAATATAAAACCGGTTTTTCCTACACACTCCGCACTGCTTCGGTCGCTCGTGCAAAATGCAATGGGCTGCTTGAAACCTCTTGAATTTAGGTTGAAATGCAAAACGCAATTGCGATCGTTCTGATTATATCTGAAAGTTTTGGCAAATTATACCTTAGAAATTAATACGATTAATATTAAAAACAAAAAAAAAGAAGTAATATTACTAGAAATAGTTTTCACTTTTATTATTTTTAATATTTGATTACATATTACTAATATTTTATTAAGTCAAAATATGCAATAAACATATGGCTTAAAACTTTATTAATTGTGCAAATTTAACCTTAACCTTCTAGTAAAAAAAATATTTTAAATAATTAGTGTTTTTGAAAGTACTCTTAAATAAACAGTAAAACCGTCCTTGTATTTGGAAATAAGGAATATTTTATGGAATTTGGAATGGAAAAAAATTGAGTTTTAGTTAATGGGTTTGAACTGATTAGAGTAAATGTATGTTATAGGTATGGAATAACGGAGCACTTATCTTTGATTCTCGTCACTGCAGGGTGATGATTTAGAACATCATTGGCCTAGGTGGAAATATCTGTGAAATGATGGTATCCTGTAAATTCTTCCCTTTGACTTCGTGGCCGCTAAAAATATTTCTCAATTGCATTTATGAATTGCACTCTTTGATGATGCACCCCCAATTCTTTTCAAATATGATGTACTATTTCGGCTTCTTAGGTGTTGTAAAATCTGATGAAACAAGTGTCCTGTCACGGTCGCCAAATTTTATGTTTGTTGCGATATAAATGTGGAAATACAATCTAGGTTTTCTTGAACATCGGTGTAATGTTCTTTTACACAAACAACAATGAAATTACTTTTGTAAAAATATATTAAAATGCAAAATGTATGAGAGACAGACGTTCTCCGATGTTTCGATAAAATGAGTGGAAGTCCCTACCTATGGACATCAATATGCGCAGCGATAATTTTTATTTGCATTATATCCCTATATAGTGCAAATAAAGTAACAAATATTAGAAATAGTTAATATTTAGTCAAACGCATGTAGAAGTTCATCAAAACCCACAGCATTGACATTTATTTTACGTGTGCGCGTTGAAGGACGAATTATAATATCTCATTCCAAATATTAATTACTTTCTAAATAATAACTTATTAGGTGTTTGTTTTTATTTCTTTAATATTTGCATAAAATTGTTTATGCCCTTGGTATCTAGCGACTAATTCTAATTTACTTGAGATTCAAAAGCACTCTTAGTCAATTCTATTATTGTACATTTATTTTCTACTTTCAGGTGCATACGATGTTTTATTTTTCATACTCTTCTCAGGTACGCATTGAGTCACCTTCGTTTTGAATAAGTCCGTTAAGTAAAAATCTGTAATCAACTTTTTCGTTCAATATACGTCACATACATTGAAAATATAAATCGATTTTTTTGGGCCAAAACAATTCTGTAAATACAGTGACTGTTAATGTGAACTTCTGTCTCAATAAACTAGCAATTGGCCATTTCGTTTGCACCCCTTTTAGCAATTAGGACATGCCAATGATAATAAAAACCTTGTTGGGATATTGAATTGTACACCTGATTTTATTATTTACTTTTATAGTGGAATATACCTACATTAGACTAAAAAACTTTTCTTAGACAAAAACAATTTTTTTTTGCACTTGTGTCTGCTGATTCTTTTTTGCTAAGTACTATTTATATTTCGTATGAAATTCTTATTATTTAGCCGTAATTTGCCTTCTTCAGATGCATCCTCATATTTTCTACATATATAAAAAAGATGTATATATTTCGCGTTTCAAAAACCATGGATATAGAATTTTCAAGAACTGATAAATTACTTTTAGGGTTTTTTTATAGATATGTACTCTTGCAAGTTTTGTAACTATGGTAGTTTCTACTAGAAGTGTTTTCTCATGATGCGTAAAGAATGCAGGCTCTTCATCAGGTTCTTTAGATGTTTTGTTTTCGAGAACTGGAGAAGTTTCGTTAAGGCATCTTATTGATTTAAGTTCTATGATTTTATAAAGGCACAGACTCTGCTAATTCTGCGGCTAAATTACTTTTAAAGTCAGAAAGTGTTTTATGATACCGTGATATAGATAATAGTAGGGTAGCCCACGATGCTAAATCGGGATTTATTCGAGCGTCATAGAGACCTATTGGGTTGCGAAGCTTGGATGATAAAAAAAAATAACATGTCATATAATATATACCTTTTCATCGGTGTGTGGAGCGGCTATATATTTTCAATATGTAAAAAAAAACTACATACTACTACATACTCGAGCGCGTCAGATATTGATATCATCCATGTCCTACGTATTTCAAAAAATGTACGTATGTTAATCTGATTATTTCCATGACGGGGGTAGTCGTACGTATATGAGAAACAGTGCTGGATTTACTCATTTGCCGCCCCAAAGCCATAAAATTTTTGCCGCCCCTACTGACCTCTAAAATTACATACACTGTTTACAATAACATTAATTCCTTTTTTTAGGGAATAATCTAGTTTCTAGATTATTTTTACAACTTTTTGGGTATCTTTTTAAGCTAAGAAAAGCAAAGCTTTTTTTTACCGCAGTTGATAAGTAGGTATAGCCCGATACTGCTAGCGATGCACCTGTCAACGTCAAAATAACCAACAGTTGGCACTACTTGATCGACGGGGTGCGGGGTGCGGAGGAGGTCCGCGAGTGGGTGAATTCAAGTACTGCCAACCGACACGACTTAGATAGCTCTGCAGGTGCACAGTTACCAATGCCGGTTTAGTCGAGTCTTAAAACGCCTAAATCACAATAACGCACATTCAATAAAAGCCATTAAATGATTTCTATTGCAATCAATTTAACACAAATTTTAAAAACCATATGGTATTGAAATTAACAATCAATAAATACGTCACTATCAATATCTCTATTTGAATTAAAGATCTTAAAAAAAGGTTACTTGATATTACTTTTGATTTGGAATCACAAAATCATCGCTGATATTGTCGTAAGAAATCCTATTCATTAATTCCGATTTCATAGATAGAAGGGCTAAAGAATTAGATTTTTCCTGGCTTAAAGAGGATCTAAGATAATTTTTTACCCGCTTTGAGCATGAAAAGCTCCTTTCACCGGAACAATTGGCGGCTAGTGTGCATAATGCCATTCGGAGAGCTATATCTAAGTTCGGGTAAACATTCTCTAAATTTTGCTTCCGCAAGAACGTGGATAGACCTATTATAGATGTAGTCCGGTTTATTCAATTTTTTTTCTGACTAACAAAAAGATAACATTGAAAATGTACACATTCCTGCACGAAGACAGATTTAAATAATTAATATAGGTTTTTAACAAAACAGTAGCTTGTTTCTTAATAAGAGTTGCCGGGGATAAGTCACTCATTTTGGTTAGGAATGATTTTTTTTGTCAAAGTACGCCTCTTGTCGCTTTTCTAACTCTGATACTAGTCTATGGATGTACAAGAAATGTATTCACTCTGAAATTTTCACTCGATGTCATTTCAATAACTTCGTCGTGTGGTTCGTCAAATCTTTTTTTCTTTAAGGCTATGTTTTCCCGTTCTCTTTTGTGTAGTATTCGGCCACGCTTTACTTTTTCACCTTTTCTTTGTAATAATTAAAATCTCTTTCTCTCTCTTTGTTACGAAAGTGAATCATAAAGGCTCGTAACGGTAATCAGCTTGGGCCTACCTTATTCCTAATTTGCATAAACGAGCTAAGCAAACTCAACCTATCTGGTGCACGAATCTTTTCCTACGCTGATGATACTGCCATAGTGTTTAATGCTGCAACTTGGGAGGGGGTTAGGCGTGATGCAGAGATTGGTTTAGCTTTGGTTGCGGACTGGCTTAAAACTAACTTACTTACACTTAACATTCTTAAGACAAATTACATCTGTTTTACAATTAATAACCGTACCCAACCAAATGAAAACTTTGCTATCCAAATACATGGTTGTCTGAATCAGGCTTTAGATGGGCTGAATGAATGCACTTGCCCTTTCCTTTCTCGAGTGTTATCAACAAGATACTTAGGTGTAGTTATTGACCAGAGACTGTCTTGGCATCCACACATAGAAAATTTATCAAATAAGATCAGGAAACTCACCTGGATTTTTAGGAATTTAAGACACGTTGCCCCCCAAAAACTACTTAAATACATATATTGTGCCTTAGTACAATCTATAATTACCTATTGTATCCCTATCTGGGGTGGAGCATCTAAAGAAAAATTTTTGGAAGTTGAAAGAGCACAGCGGCTACTACTAAAGGTTATGTCCTTTAAGAAAATTAGATTTCCCACTGAGCAACTTTATCAATTGAACGATTTACTAACAGTGAGGAAACTGTATATTTTGTCTACTGTACTCAGAAGACACAGATACTTAAACTATGATCCAGGCTTGCTAATCAGAAGACGAGCACATATTGTTATTCCCCAAAAAACATGTAAAACGTACTTTGCTAGTAGACAATATTATACAATGTCAGGACACTTGTATAACAACACAAATAAAATATTGAATATTTATCCAGAGACCTATCGCAGTTGTGTTGTAGCAGTAGCGGATTTCTTGAGAGGGCTAAATTATGAGAGGACCGAAGAAATGCTGAATACCTTAAAATGTTAATCCTTATATAAATATGTATTATATTATATCTTTACACACATACACATACACACACACACACACAACACATACACACACACTCACATGCACACACACTATACATAATTAACATACTTGATTTAAGATTAATTTATCTGTCAATTTAATTTCAATGTTAATTTTATTTTCTTTAACATAATGTAAGATACGGAAGAGCGGGGCCCTCTGGCACAAGTATTGTTATACTTAAAAGAAGGCCCCAACCCCTATGTTTTTAGTCATTAAGTATTTTGAAAGAAATAAAATTAATTTTTTTTTTTTTTTTATCATATCGACCGTGGAGGACTGAATTTCAATGTTCACTTTGTTGATTCTCTGTAACATTGCATAGTACAACCATTAAAGCTGTTTCAATTTTTCCAAATTCAAAAGTATTCCTGCCGCTTCGCGTCGCGTTACAGGCTTTTCGGAACTGTTTTCTTTGATTGATCCAAAGGTTTGGAGAACTTCGTTCCAAGAATCTCGTAGGCTTTGACATGCTTCCTCTCTAGCCGACCAACGTGTCAGACTCACTCTCTTGAGGGTTTCACCTTTCTTTCGCCCTCCCGAGGCGGCACGAGTGGGGAAGCGGTTGCTTCCGCCGCCCCGCGCCGCCACCGCAACCTTGTAGGGTTCCTTTTCTGTACCTGTTTTTTTATGGCTAATTTTGCCGCCCCCCTTATTTTGCCGCCCTAAGCTTCAGCTTATCTAGCTTCTATGGTAAATCCGGCACTGATGAAAAAGTATTTATCATTATCTGGAGGGGTTCGCCTAATCTGACAATGAAAAAAAAAATATTTTTTTTTTTTAAATCATTGAACTTAATTAACGTAGTGGCACCAAAGATCGACACTTTAAGGAGATAGTGGGCTTTTTCATAAGATTAAAGGTCATTTAGTCATCTTTAAACCAAGAGTAACAATTGAGTATGGTAAAGTATATTCTTGAGATAAGAATAGAATGTATTAAATTTATTGACTATACACGGACTAAAAAAAATCCTAAAAAAAGAAAAAGTATATAAATCTCCAATCATCGACACCGAATCTCCAGTAGTCAACACCCAGTCATCGACAGTTGCCACTTACCGACACCCAGTTATCGACTGTTGACTAAGTGTAATGCGTATCTGCCAAATCACCACACCACCCGCTTATTGAGTCATAAAATAAAATTAACTGTTTAAGAAGTACTTATTCATTTATTATTCACAGTACAATATCCATATATTATACATAAGTGTATTAATCATACAAATACGTAACAAATAATTCTCAAAAAGTTTAAATTGCAAAAATCAACAATATTTACTGTAAAGTTATTCTTACTTAACCAATTATTAAATATTTATTATTTATCAAATCACTCTTTCGGTTCGTAATTAAATATCTATTTAGAAACAACGTTTCCTAACCATTTTCGTTAAAATTATGAATTATTATAACTATATAACAATCAGTCATACATAGTAGTAACAAGGTAATAAAGTACCTTGTACTAATATAGTATTTGCAATGTATTTTAATGTGTACTAAATTCAATCAAAAACATAACAGACAACGTAAATGAGATCTTTTTTCAATATATAATTAGCTTTTGCACATATACCTACCTACGAGATAGTTTTGTAATAAATAATAGGGGTTAAAGTATGAAATTGCCGTTTTATTGCAATAGGTTCTTTGAATTGACATAGAATCTTCATGGTTTGAGGTTTTCGAATGAAACTTTTTTTAAATGGTTTCTATGATGTTCTTTTTTTAAAAAATGTAAAACATTTGAATATCGACTTTCAATTGTTTTTGTTATTCAATTTAGACAAGAAAGATGGATACTGCGAAAATTCGAGTTATTTTTGAATACGAGTTCCGACGCGGAACTAACGCGGCAGAAACAGCCCGCAATATCAATGCTGCGTTTGGAGAGGGGTCTACTAATGAACGCACCGTGCGATTTTGGTTTAAACGCTTTCGTGATGGAAATTTCGACTTAAAGAACGAGCCACGAGGAAGACCGCCCACACAGGTAAATAACGATGAATTAAGAGAGATAGTGGAAGCCGATCCTAGTCAAAGTACCCAGGAATTAGCGGCATGGTTTAACGTTACCTTACCCACAATATTGACTCACTTGCGTCAAATCAATAAAATAAAAAAATACGAAAAATGGGTGCCTCATGATTTGACTGATCTGCAGAAAGAAACGCGTGTTGAAACTTGTGTTGCCTTGTTGAACCGGTACAGAAATGAAGGAATATTGGATCGAATTGTAACATGTGATGAAAAGTGGATTCTTTATGATAACCGGAAAAGAAAAATGCAATGGCTGACCCCAGGTCAAATGCCACAACAGTGTCCTAAAGCAAAACTTACCAATAAAAAGGTAATGGTAACTGTTTGGTGGTCTCAGCATGGTGTTATTCACTATAGTTTTCTCCGATCTGGTCAAGCAATAACGGCAGATGTCTATTGTGCCGAACTCCGAACCATGTTGACAAAACTAGCAGTAAAACAGCCCCGACTCATGAATCGATCTTCACCATTATTGCTCCACGACAACGCGAGACCTCACACAGCACGAGAAACCATTTTGACCCTTCAGGAACTGCAGTTAGAAACCATTCGTCATCCTCCGTATTCACCAGACCTTGCTCCAACGGACTACCATTTTTTTCGTGATTTGGACAATTATCTACGTGACAAGAAGTTTTCTTCCCAGGAGGCAGTACAAAATGCTTTCACACAGTTTGTGCAGTCTAGATCGTCGGAATTCTATCGCAAAGGCATTAATGACCTTCCCATTAGATGGCAGCAATGTATAGATAATAATGGCAACTATTTTGATTAAATAAATTTGTTAAAAATTTAAAAAATAAACAATATAGATTTTCAGTACAAATCGGCAATTTCATACTTTAACCCCTAATATATTAAGTTACTTTTTTATTAATTATAAGGGATGCTTTTATAAAGATTAACTACCTAAGCACTTATAGTGCAACCCATTGTTGTTTTTCCCGAAATTTTGTCATGGAGCGTAATCCTAGGTACTCCGAAGCGTTTCGCAGCAACTGCAATCTTTTCGCCATTTTTAACAGCTTTTACAGCTTGTTCTAACTGGTTGGGTGAATAATTTTTTCTCGGAGCCATCTGTAAGAACCAATCATCGACATATATTATTCCCCAATAATCGACACCTGTCGATTACTGGTAGCTCGACTCTAATTAGTTTACTTCAAATATCTACTAAATGCGCCAAGTAATAAGAACTATATTCGGTTGTCAAATGAAAAATATTTAAAAAAATTATTATCGACACGTGTTGATTATTGGAAAAGTCAGTTTTTGAAAACCAGTGATCGACACTAACATTTTACTTATAACAACATAACCTTAAAATTTAGTTTTAACAAAAATCGATCCTATAGTTCTTATAGTAACTCGTAAAAAAGATAAAATTCAAATAAGTTACAATACAGTAGAGTAATTAACAAAAAATGTACTCACTTCCTTAAGGATTTCACTAAGAAATGTTATTATTTTCACCGGTACTTCAGCCGCAATCAGTTGTTATATCGCCATTTTATAAACAAAATGGCGGATTTTGCTTAAATGTCAATAGGAGCCAGTCAAAAGTGTGCTATCTATGGTACAGTGTTGCTATATTAAGAAATCGATTTCTTACTCTTATTTTATGGAATCAAAAAATAAAGTGTCGGTTATTGGTTCTTGTCGGTCATTGGTGCCACTACGTTAATTGAATAGCTCAGAAAATGGCATACAAATATAAATGTGTATGTTATTTTAAGTAGAATACTTGTATTTATAAGAAAATAGTTATATACAATTAAATTTGTAAGCCGAAGTAACAAATGAATTTTTGTTACTTGGACTTGTGGAAATCGTCAGATTATATATTTTTCGTAATCCTTAATTGAGTGAAGCTCTGAAAGAGTGAAGCTCTCTTTTAGGCAACTCACAAATTTCGCTTGTCTTCCTCCTGCTACTTAACGGTTCAACCGATTCGAACGAATTTTGGCATGAACATACATGATTATAACCTGACGGACATAGGCTATGTAAAAAAATATAGACTTTACCATGGAGGAATAATCACCGAAAGAAAAATTCAAAAGCCAAACCGCTGATACTACATTGATGAAATTTGGCGCCAAAACTCACATCGTGGTCGTGATTAATGTGCAAAAAAAAAGATTTGAAATCGGACATACCATAGAGGAATAATCACCCTTCAAAAATCTAATTGCTTCGCTCAGTATTTGCAAACAGCAGCATGTATTGCAGACCTAGTTTATTCCCTTAAAAAAAAAAAATAGCCACGCTTGAGAATGTAAAGATGACGTTTTTTTTACAACTTTGTAGCCCTACCTCTTCTTTATGTCACTCTCAAATTGTCAGATTAGTGGAAAATTCACATTTTTGCATGTAACTGACTCACCCTATCTTAATTTGACGCGCTCGATAATTCCAGATGATCATTTTTTTTCACTAATCTGAAATCCTTGACGGGCGGTCATATATATGGGGCTCATATTTGGTGGAAGTACTTAACCGGGCACAAGGTATCCCCCTGTATATTAATTTCCGCGTTTTAGTAAATTCCGAAATCCCTGCTGGGGCTCCCCTACTATAAGGGTTGAAAATGAAAATGAAAAATGAAAATAACTTTATTCAAATGCACTTAAAAATAAGTAGTTTTGTATCGTCCAACATTTTTTCCTACCACCTATTCAGGACGTCTTTTAACTGACAAGAAGAATGTTGACGATCACTGACCATTTGCCAAAGAGTAATTCCCTCTATATAATTTTCTACCATTGGGTACATTGTTAGTGACGTTAGTTGTAGTAGAGAAAAGTGTAATATTACAATCTCCTTATAAAGTCAAAATATAATAATTCACTAGTGAAAATGGTAAAGTATTGGCTAAGTTCCTTATTACACATATTATTGTCACACCGGATAGCAGTGGTGAAAATCACACTTAAGAGACTCTTATTCTGAAGTTTACTGTAGATTTACTAGACTAACAAAGATTGATTTTTATAATAAAATATAGCCATACAATTATAATTATCACTCTCTTTGGATTTCTAATAATTAAAGAGAGACTTACCAAATATATTCAAAATTATTTTCTCGCTACTATAGTGCGGATACTCATTATTAAGTAACTTTACGTTGAAATAGTAAGAAAAACATTCGGTTGTTGTAAGGTAACCTTGACCTAGAAACAAATACTGACTATCAATCGCGTAGACGCGTCTACCCTCTTAAGTTCCTATCGCCAACTCCCACGTTGTTTTAATTAGTCTGACGTCTCTAAGCAAATAAATGTTTTTAGTTGAAGAAATTAGTAATCATTCATAATTTATTTTAAATTCATAAGAACTTAATACCGATGTTAAATTATTATTTTTAATGAAATATCTACATTTATTATATAATGTTTCTTTGTTTGTACAACAAATAAAAACATAATCGTGTATACAAGGTGTATACGGTGTAAAAATGTTACTGTTTATTTTCTACATCAAATATTATGGAAAAACATAACGTAATACGCTTTATGATTTGATTGATTTGCTTACAACACATATTTAATTTTTTCCTTTTCCCTGAGAAAATGTTTGGGTAGTCAAAATTAAAAATCAATATTTCTTACAATGATTCGTCAATTTCAATAAGAATTATGATAAAATCGATATTTCGAAGCAAAATTACTTATGCTTTTTTTCACTGAAGGTACGACATATTTCACCGTTAACTTCCTTAAGCATGTTTTGGACAGCCCTGGCTTTTATGACTTTTAGTCGCCTATAAATGATGGATTGATGAATAATTATCTTACTTCAGTAAAAGTATAGAGATTTACTGAAAGCTTCGCGGACTTCTTGGGATAGGACGAAAAGACATTCTAGGCTGTTTTGATTATTTTACCAACACTCTTGCAAGTTACTGATCACTAACACAATAATAATCGAGCATTATTAGATATTCACTAATATCCGCCCCAACTCAAAACTTAACAAGAAAACCAAAACTAATATAGTGACAATTCCCTCATACGCCACAAACCTTAACTGTTTGAATTAAAACACAATCTTTCAACTCGGCCTCCTAAAAAAATCAATGAGGAGCTGCTAAAAAAGTTCTAGTGATATATTTTTTAAGGGAACTGCGAAGTAGATTTTATAATTTTTATTTTATTTTTTGCATTTTTCAATACTATCAAATATGATAAATTAATCGAATAAAAAAATACTAGAATAATCGACTCGGCTCACAAGTCATTTTTATTTGTCAGTCTAGAGACATTGGTTTGTGTATAGCGTGAGTATACGTGTTAAGGGAGGGACGACATAAAAATTTTCATGCTAATGCGCTCTTATTGCCTTATTATACTTATTTTGGTTATTTAACCATCTATCATTACTACATTTTTATATTAAAAAATGATAAGAAAACTCGACTTGGTACAGCAGTCAGTCGGAACTCGAATTCGAGTCCTTTCGCTATCTGGACGAGTGCTCTTCTAATTATTTTAAAGTCTTGCTCCTCAAGAAAACCATTTTGTTATACAAAAATTACTTATCATAATAACTAATAAAAGATTCCAATGATAGATTATGATTTAACTAATCAGACTATTTAAGTGAGATTAGGAGTTTTAGTTTTCGATCGTGGAAAATCCCACAGGTTGACACGTTCTACTCTTATCGGCAGTCCCAAAAGTTCTGAACCTAAGTACTTTTATTCCAGTAAAACCCTTGGTAAATGACTTTGAAATGCTTTGGATTTTATCGATTCCTAAGAGTTACACAGTATCTTAAGCTTTTTATTACATCACTTATTATTCTGTTAAAAATCTGTAGTAGAACATTTTTTTTTATACACACATTAAAAAAGGGAGAACGAAAACATATTTTTATTTAAGCAATTTCAACCGAGTAGTAATAATTTGTTATCATGGAGTACATTTCTGGATAGATACTGTATGTCTTACACACAATAGACTGGCAGCCTATATATAATTCTAAAACAAGAACTTTTATCAATTTTTTTTAAGAATATATAGGGAGTGTAAGCAACATTTACAATTAATTTAAATTTATCAAATCAGTTTATATTCAATTGTCTAAGTCTTGTTAAGACCCATTATCCAAAATTAGTCTTGGTTTCTATACGACTACGATACAGAATATCTTACAGTTTAGGGGTTAAATTATATTCGTCTTACTAAATAGAAGAAGACGGTTTTCGTAAGAGCATTAAAGGCAATTTAACATTTTGCATTTCTGACTAAACATTTGTCGCACAAATTTATGTGCTTATGCACTCTGGAGGGATGTCCAGAATCAGAACACGTTGTAGAACGCCAGAAGGCATAAATTCAGTCCGTCGCTGTTGGTGACCAGAATACGTGAGCAGAAATGAATATAGTCAAAATTAAAGATAAGGGCAGACAGATTTTTAAAGGAGAATTTTAGCAGAGTTTTGTTGAACGTTTGTGAACGTGTTTGATATATGTAGATTGTACATAAGGTTTTTCAATGTTAAATAGCAAATCTTTTACTGATCTGCTACATCCCTGATACGGGTATTAGGCTCAATTACTCAAATATTAGTATTCCGATCAACTGATAAGCTGCCAGTTCTAGTGTACACTACATATTCAGCTTGATCTTCCTGCATTATAGCATGACCCCAAATCGCCATTATTGGCCTATTAAAGTCTGATTTAAGCGCCCAGTACGCAAATTGGTGAGTGCAGGCTCCACAAGCAGCCAGCAGCAACGGCTTAACGTTTAACCATTCCAAGGAAATAAATAAAATAATAGGTGGTCTTCAATAGCAGGCATGCAAAATATCGAAAAGAGCATGAGGTCTTTTCGAACAGTTTGTATTCATTTATTTGCAAGCAAACACGGTACAAAAGATGTATAAAATTATGTAATATTCACGTGCTGCACCATATATTGGCACGCAAACGTTAACATGTTAAAGAAGTTGTATAATGTCAAAACATTCAGCATGCAATTAAAACTAGTAATATAATGATGAATAATTAATGTCATAATTAAATTCTAATAAAATAATCACTATTATTTCAAATTTTCACAATTAAATACTAAAAATAATTTTAAGAATGCCACAATTAAATATTTATAAGCAATGTCAACAAAAATACTAGGAGCTCAATAACATAATCATTTTTTTCTCATATTTAGGAATTCATTGATATAACGAGGGTGGGTCAAAATGTTCGCGGAATGGAGGGTAAAAAGTAAGAAATAAAACACAAAATTATTTTTCCTACTCAATGTATTCCCCCTTAACTCTTATACATTTATTTGACCTATCAATTATTTTATTAATACCTTCGAAAAAAAAAATGATTTCTTTTTGTCGTCAAAATCTCTCTTGTCGCTCTTCACTTCTTCATCGCTGGAAAATTTCTTCCCTTGAAGCTCTTTTTTCATTTTTGGGAACAAATAATAATCACTTGGGGCTAAATCTCGGCTATAGGGAGGATGTTCCAAGATTTCGAAGCCCACTCTTTGAACAGCAGCCATCGCAACTTGCGCCTTGTGAACGGGTGCATTGTCGTGCAAAAGGAGTACCCCTTTAGTCAATTTTCCCCGTTTTTTTTCTCTCACAGCATCTCGCAGACGTTCTAATAGTGCAGCGTAGTACTCCCCGGTGATAGAGACACCCTTTTCTTTATAATCAATAAGGAGGATTCCCTCTGAATCCCAGAAAACAGTAGCCATGAGTATTTGGCCTGGATCATCTTCAATCGAATCCCTGCCTTGCTTAAACAGGTTGTGCCACTTGTAAACCATGGTTTTACCAGGGCAAGAGTCCCCGTAAGCAGAAGACATCTCTTCCAAAATAGTCTGGGGAGGTTTTCCTTGTTTGGTAAGGAACTTGATGACTGCGCGAAACTCAATTTTCTCCATGTTACAAATTATCTTCCGGATTGACTTGTTGATTGATGTGTAGCTCAGGTAATTATGACCTTTTTTTTAAACTTAGTATTTATACTCTTAATGAGTGTCACAACTAGTGCAGGTAGTAAAAAGTCACCTTTCCCCCCTCCATGCCCCTCATTCCGCGAACTTTTTGACCCGCCCTCGTATATATGTCATCATAAAATTGTAAATACCGTTAGATTATAATCTATCTCGTGATATTGTAAACTGTCGAAAGATTGTGAACCGTAACATAGAACTTACAATTTAACGCATTATGGGTTGGTCTTGCAATAAGCCCTTCTGTGTCCATAGAGTTAGGTTAGGTAAGTGAAATTTGGCCGTTTTACTTCGATAGATTATAATCTACCTGACAACGATGCGTTAAATTGTAACAACTATATTACGGTTCACAATCTTTCGACAGTTTACAATCTCGCGAGATAGATTATAATCTAACGGTATTTACAATTTTACGGTGACATATATACACATCACATAATAAGTCGAACAGTCTATAGTAGTAGGTTTTGAAACCATTATGAAGGTTATAATTACAGTGGGAATGTTGATATCAGGGGCGTAACGTAGTGATTATTAGTTACGATGATTAGTTACCTTTTGATGTACAAATTCCTGTTATAATCCTTTAAATGAATTACGTCACTCTTATTTTTTACGCGGAATTAAAATTGGCTAGGTGAGACCATATTTATATTAGACAACATCACATACATTGTTTTGGATCCAAGTTAGGTAGCAAAAACTTTTGTATTATGGTAATTAGAAGCAACGACGGTACCACAATGCCCAGACTCCAGCCTATATAGAAAAGCTTGAACTTGAAACTCCGGGGATTGAACCCCGGAGTGGCGTTACCAGGAAATATGGTATGCAAGCCACTCGACCACAAAAGTCATTGTTTACTTTAAGAGGCTATTTCAGCCGAAAGTCAGGGACAAAAGTAGATTTTTTAAGTATTTTTTAACCAGAAATTTATACAGACAACAAAGTAATTCGAAGTATATCGCTATAATATATTAAATTCTACCAAAATAAATCTAAGCGAAAATGAAATAAAATATCAACCAAGGTATGATTGAATGTAGCTTTGGCAAACTTTCGCCGCGGTGCCGTTACTATTGTAAGCTTGTAACGTCATATTTTTGGAATACAATGTGTTCGTGTTTGTGAACCATTCGTACCTTACTAGGGGCGGTATGTGCCGCAGACGTACCTGCTGGCCTAATTACAATAATGACGCTCCGTAATCACAATTATCGGTCAATGTTTTTTCTTTAATAATTATTAGGTGAAGGGCTTGTTCATATCTCGATAGCGCTCCTATTAGCCACCAATCGTTAACTTTGCCATGTTTTCAACTGCTGACTGCAGAAAGAGCTAAAGAAAGCTGCTAAAGTTCATACCACTACCATCCCTCAGGCGTCAGTCACCCACAAATCCGCATTGGGACTACATGATGTTTATAATAGCTCGTTCTTTCCATTCATAGAAAAACCTTACGATCCATCAGGGTTTTACTTAAAACAAATGATACTTGTTACTCAATTTTGAATGCAATGAATAAATAATGCTCCGTTACAAAGAAATATTCGCAGCACAAGTTAAAGTATTCGTTTAAAATATTCCTCGTTTCTTACAGTCGCTTACTGTCGTGGCTCGTGACTGCCGTCCAGCGACAATCTTTCTCCATTTGTTCGGGGCTCTTAGGGAAGCATGGACCGAAGACGCTATTTCAAGTAAAATAGCGATTCTTTTAAACATAATTTAGGTCAAAGTAAAATAAATAACTTTGGCTTAACGATGTTTTTCGTGATCCGCGGATCATAGCACTTTTCTACAGGATGTTGGGTTTCATAATTCATTTCTACTATTTCTTCTGCCTTTCACCGATCTCGACTTCGAACATTAATCTTGATAATGATTATCGTATTAGCAAAAAGAATGGATTATATACTTTTGTGTTTTCTTTAAAAAGGCATGTTTTTCGTGAGTGGCATCACAACACATCCAAAAATTATTTTCTTATATTAAATTTTAAGTCCAACCTGCAGAGTTTAGTATAAATAAATGGTGGTTAAATCAGTGTTAAAATTATTGAACGTTTTTTGTTCTACTAATTGTAATACAACCGTAACAATATTTATTACTAAGTCAACAGATGATTTACAAAAATACCCAAATATTTGCACTTGCATTGCCGAAGTCGCTGTTATTACAACCCGAATAATCACGTTCTAAGGCTAAATGGTTTCCATAGGTCTTTGCTATCTTTTGCATCATGTGTTAGCTTATGGATAATGCATATAAAATATGTGCGTTCAGTGCTTGTATCATTCGATGTTGGAAATAACTAGGACTTTAAAAATATATCAAGCATTTTCTTTCAGGTAAGAAAAGAAATACGGTTAAGAAGTGTATTTAAAAAGGGCAGTTTCTTGCTTATTAACTAGCTTACAACAGTTTGGCGATAATTTAGATTAAGTAATCCATATAATATAACATCTAAACAGCTTTCCACCACGTGAACTGTGTCATAGAATTGATTTTATAAAAATACAGAACTATAGGAAATGTCTATTAAAACATGAAGGCGATGTTATTTTTTACTACGTCTAACAAGTACACGCACGAGTGTGTTGTATAAAATATCTATTTATCTAAGAATTCGCATTTTAACGAAGATAAGGATTTTTCTGTATTCCGAAAGCATACCTTTAAATACTTAGATCGTTCTGTTCTTTAATATAGTATGTACTAAGTTGACTACTACATATCTGTAGTCATGAACTATTTTAAATAACTATGGTGATTTATATTGTCTCGAAATACCAAAAATACATTTCAAACGTAGATTACTTATCACAAAGCCTTTGGATACCTACGATTCGTGTGCTTTACATTGTTGGATTATTTAACTTTTAAAGTTTTAATAACCTTCATATTTGTGTACTATTAACGTAATAATCATTGAGTTGTGTCTAGAAAAGCCTTTTTCAATGGAAGTTGTTGTGTAGTAATTGTAATAGCTTTACAAAATTTTAAATGCAGTTACTTATATATTAGGGAGAATAAAGAATAGACTATAAAATGATGAACTATCATTCAACAGAAAGTATTTTTTTTGGCGTCTATTCTGCAAAGTACCTAGTTATATTACGTTTGTTTTATGTAGTCTAGGGTTGTAGCCTTAGGCCGTATGCGAAAGTCGTTGTTTTGCAAAAGGCTATGAAGATTTTTAAATGCTCCCCTGAAATATTACACCATTTACATAAGTGACGTAATAGCACCGTATGTGCGATGTATTCCTTGATTAGAATTGGAGATCTTTTGCTATATTTCATTATAGTGGTTTTGTTTGAGCCTGCCGTGTCACTCAGTAAAGAATAATATCGCCATATTACGTAGATTAATCCTTGGACATCTTCGACTTTCGTAAAATCAATCTCCTCGGTAGGTGTGATGCTACATTTACATTTGAAACTATCGCTAAACCTAGTTTTCCGTAATCTCACATCAGAAGTGGGATTCGAACCCCTTTTAAGCAACACTAACTTGATTATCTTTACAGATGGATCTCGCTGTGTTTGAGGCTTTGTTAAAAGCTATTCGTGATGCAGTGGCTGGTAATCACCATGAAGATGACGTTGGATTGTCACCGTTTGATCCAGAAAATAATGGCAACGGCGCAGAAAGTTGGTGCAAGCACATCGACTCCGTAGCCAAGGATCGTGGTTGGAGCAGCATCACAACCGTTGGTAAAGCAGGTTGGCCGAACGGTTTGTGGAAAGTGCAACAATCAATACACACTATTGTGCAAAAGTCAACAAGGTTTTCACTAACTAGGTTATTATTGGTTGTAATGGAAATATAACTCAAGTACAGGTTCGGCTTGTTAAAATACAGGATAATTATTCTGTTCAGCATCATAAGCCGTGTTAGATTATTTAAATAAAAAACAGAATACACTAATTACAGTATAATATAATTCATTTGATACTTTTAAGGGGATTTCAGTTGATTATTAATTTTATTGAAACTGTTCTCAATGCTTATTCATAATAAAAATTATCACTGTAAAAGGATAATAAAAAAATGAATAATTTGGATATATATAAAAAATTAATGTAGAAGAAGACCTAATTTACGTATACCTCTGAATATATGCTAATTTAACATGAAAGAAATAGACATTGTTTGAAAGAAATGATTCTTATGGTCATTTGTTTGATTTGCTATTGTGAAAACATGTTGGTTTGATTTGCTATTATGAAAAAAAACTGCTGGTCGGTCACTGCCCTGATACCTTTCTGAAATTCACTCGCAGCAGGTGATAGGACTGGTATGACAAGGCCAGATGACCAATAGCAATCAAACCAATGTGTGTGATAAACTGCTGGTCGGTCACTGCCCTGATATCTTTCTGAAATTCACTCGCAGCAGGTGATAGGACTGATATGACAAGGCCAGAGACCAGTGGCAATCGAAGAAATGCCTATGATGACCTGCTGGTCGGTCACTGCCCTGATACCTTTCTGAAATTCACTCGCAGCAGGTGATAGGACTGGTATGACAAGGCCAGAGACTAAATTATAGAAAAAAAAAACGTGTTCCTAACCAGTAAAGTATACAGTAAATTGGGTACTTCGAGAGCGAAGTACTGGTCAGTCTGGCCGTGTTAGATTTATTAACTATAAAGTATGATAATTAAGTATTTTACACATGTTTTCTTGTTTACCTTAAAGAAAAGCATCTTTTGCTTGATAGTTTGAGTGATTTTCTTGTATGTAAATGACAAATTGTTTTCAATAAGAATCATATAATTTACCAAAGCAAAAACCAACCTTTAAGTAATCTAAACTCTGTTTTCATATATCCATTAATATCTCCAATTTAATCAATGTGTGTTGTATACATAACCTTACAATTTGTTCCTATTAAGTTATTTTTGCAATTAAAAGCTTAATATCCTAGTTAACCTCCTTTAAATCTCTTTTGATATAATTAATTCATAGTCAATTTGAAAGATATTGTTAAATAGAGACAAATGAATGACGTCAGAGATTATCGTCCGATGTGACTCACTTGTTTGTCACCGCCTATAAAAGACTGTGCTCCGGTCGTACTCGGATTTGCGCCACCCCTCTCTAGAGGGGTGGTCGCCTCAGATGACGGCTTATGACCTTCTCCGGGTGCAAGCCAATCCCAGGTGGTGTTTAGTCAGTACGAGTCTGACATAACTATCGGGCCGGCCCGAAGTATCCATAGAGGATTCACCACCTCCCTCCCCCGTGTCCGGAGGGTGCATTTTGCATAAAAAAAAAAAAAAAAAAAAATCGTACTCGGCCCACTTGCTTCGCAGCAGCCGCACCGCACGGACCTAAGCTAAGTATACAATTATTTAGTATATGTCAGGAAGACATACTATGTACCGCTTGTGTGTTGGTATATAGGTACAATATGTTCTTATTATCGAACCCAGAATTAAATTAATAAATTATATACCTTGCTTTGTTACTTGATATTTAAAAATGTTTTAATAAGGTTATTTTGGATAGCTCCACACTATTTTACTAAATGTTTAAGTAAATGAAGTTATTGTGGGTAGTTTTATGTTCAACTAAATTATGTTGATAAATGTTATAATAAATGTTATTCCATGACATTCTTCTTATATGCTTTAAATCATTCTATGATTATGATGATTTAAATGAGATTAAAATACTTTTTTTAGTATTCTACCTTCTCTCTTCTCTATTTTTTTTAACTTAATCTCACAAAGGCGATGTTATTTTTTACTACGTCTAACAAGTACACGCACGAGTGTGTTGTATAAAATATCTATTTATCTAAGAATTCGCATTTTAACGAAGATAAGGATTTTTCTGTATTCCGAAAGCATACCTTTAAATACTTAGATCGTTCTGTTCTTTAATATAGTATGTACTAAGTTGACTACTACATATCTGTAGTCATGAACTATTTTAAATAACTATGGTGATTTATATTGTCTCGAAATACCAAAAATACATTTCAAACGTAGATTACTTATCACAAAGCCTTTGGATACCTACGATTCGTTTGCTTTACATTGTTGGATTATTTAAATTTTAAAGTTTTAATAACCTTCATATTTGTGTACTATTAACGTAATAATCATTGAGTTGTGTCTAGAAAAGCCTTTTTCAATGGAAGTTGTTGTGTAGTAATTGTAATAGCTTTACAAAATTTTAAATGCAGTTACTTATATATTAGGGAGAATAAAGAATAGACTATAAAATGATGAACTATCATTCAACAGAAAGTATTTTTTTTGGCGTCTATTCTGCAAAGTACCTAGTTATATTACGTTTGTTTTATGTAGTCTAGGGTTGTAGCCTTAGGCCGTATGCGAAAGTCGTTGTTTTGCAAAAGGCTATGAAGATTTTTAAATGCTCCCCTGAAATATTGCACCATTTACATAAGTGACGTAATAGCACCGTATGTGCGATGTATTCCTTGATTAGAATTGGAGATCTTTTGCTATATTTCATTATAGTGGTTTTGTTTGAGCCTGCCGTGTCACTCAGTAAAGAATAATATCGCCATATTACGTAGATTAATCCTTGGACATCTTCGACTTTCGTAAAATCAATCTCCTCGGTAGGTGTGATGCTACATTTACATTTGAAACTATCGCTAAACCTAGTAAGATAAGTTATTTTACGTTGAATATCAAACAAGTGTTGGTAACGATTTTTTTTTTATTTTGCCCTTGTTTCTTTACACATTTATCAAAACTGTAATGTAAATTATTTTAATAGATAAAATCTCACCTTATAAGTGAATTCTCAGGCGTCGTGAGCCGAGTCGATTTTCTCTAGTATATTTCTATTAAAATATAAAAATTATAACATTGTAATGTGGTAGACGCATTCAGTTTTATTTTTAGTAATAAATTGGCATAATCCCAGCCACTCCCTTCAGAGCTAATCGAGTTGCCCAGGAGTCCATATTCATTCAAGTTTTAACGGTTAACGGTATTAGAATTATATGTATTATGTAAAAAACTACAGAAACATTTGCCTAAACACCAAGGATCTCACATCACCAATCAAGTGTTAAATATTTTTCTTTCCATTACACAAAAAAAAAATGAGAATTTTAGGCGGCGCACCAACCAATGACCAACTAAGTAATAGTTAAAATGTTTTAGTAGCCCTGGTAACAATTTCTTGGTCTAATATTTTCAAAGGCCAGGCTTTAAGCAATGCGGGTACGTTATATTATAATAAAACCAGTAGCAACATAACACAGCACCAAACCAGGAGATAGAGAGGAGAGATATATATCTTTAGGTGGAATAGAAATTATAGCTACAATAGTATACGTAAGATTGGCAAACTTCATAGTGAACTTTATATACGTAACTTTATTACGAACTCTATATTATTTGGTCATAATCGCACTTCAAAGAACATACATTTACTTTGAAAGCAAATGTCTAAAAAAATGTCAATGTCACGGGTCAGAAGTTCTTTTTTCCATAATTCGTAATTTCATACACAAAAATAAAGATTTTATACTCAAACAATTATCGAATCGAATTTTAGGAACTCTAATTTAAAAAATAAGTTAAAACGAAAAAAAATACAAACGTTAGTTACGTATGTATTTTCAGCAAAGATTTTGTTGAATTTGTTTCAAGTTTTGTTTGAAAGCAAAACACAAAAATATAATGGTAAGAAAGAATGTTAGAATTAATTTAAGAAAGTATAAGAAGCAGGTATATAAACTCCAACGTCTTTTCGCTAACTAAACATAATTACAGCTGTAGTAATTATTTAGCAGAAATACTAATTTTGGTTCAATGTTACAAAGAAACTGTTAATGATAATTTAAAATAATGTACCCAGTAACCCGGAAAGGTAGGAAAAATGTTTTTATGTTAAAGTGTTTAAACCCCAGCTTATGTAAAGCTGTGGTTATGGCAACTGGCAGCCACACACCCACATTTATAAATAGCGTAAAATTATTTTAAAACGAATGTATTACAGAAGATGTATTATAAATTTTTGTCAGCTGACATTAAGTATTTAGTATTTTTGTATTATGAAACTAAGCAACGAATATAATACATAATATATATATATATATATATATATATATATATATATGTTCCAGTTTAGGACATAGGATAGGTTTAATTTTTATTTACAATAAAAAAATATATTGCAAATCATAATAACTTAACCACAGCAACGCGTGCCTGGGTCAGCTAGTGTAGTATATAATTTATCCGAATAGGACTTGAGAACGAATATTTATGCTCATCTATCACATATAAGTTAACGTTACAAGGAGTCGAACCATACTTGTGGCGCGCTTACGTTTGCATCAATCCAGCGAAGTGCAAGCCAGTTTTGTCGTATCATAAGCTTTTAAGATTTAAAAGTGTGAATAATATAATCAACTTTATATGTACAACAACATAATGCTATGAAATAAAACTCTGATATTTATGAAACAATTTCTTTTACTAACTTTTGCTAAATCCAACTAATCCGACGTAACAGCGCAATCAATCAAAAAAAAGAAAACAAATGTTAGGTATTTTTTTTGATATCGCTTGGATTTGGGCAAGTTTCGGCAAAACGAAGTACCTATTTATGAAGAAATAGCTGTTGGTATGTATATTTTCTATATATCATACATTTAAGTTATTATATTTATATTACTACTACTTTATGTTACTACTCCCGTTAATTCTTCGTGATAATTTAAGTGCTTGAATTGAGAAGTTGTTCAAACTTGGTCTGATTTATGGCTAATATTCCGGTCGAAGGGTTACGTTCGCCCTATACAAAAGAATTTCCTCCCTATACGAAAGAATATACACATCCATATTAAAAAAATATGTAAGTCCTGTGTAATATTATTATTGATGATATAAAAATGGCAAAACCCTCAAAAAAAAAGCACGTAAGCTTGTTTTACTCGATGATTACCTAAATAGCTTCTTTAAAGAGAACATCAATAATTGATTAGGAAAATATTGCTTGCACGAGTTGATATGTTAATTGTAACAATTTACAAATAAATAATAATGAATAAATTGCTTTGACGTATTGACACTTTCATTCAAACAATTTTAGTTTCTAAATAAAATGATGCTCATCTGCTTCCACTTTGTCCAACAATACGTATTCAATTGATATCAATGAACACAGTACAAACTAAAATGCGCCTTCATGTTTCAGTAACTTGTTTGTTTCATGCTCATTCGGTTTTGTTAGGTTGCGTCTCTCATTCAAAGGAAAATATTCGATATTTTTAATGTTCCGGTCCATAAATGGAAAATAGAACGTTTGTCGGAATAGTCAGATATTTTCTAGTGTTAGTTTTTTTTTATTTGAGACTAGTCTTTTATTTAGACAGCGTTATTTCAAGGAGAACTTAATGGATATGGATAATTATTAAAAATTGTTCTTGCTGAGCTAGAGAAAATGGTTTCTTTCGAAATTAAGATGATTAAATTATTACTTATCAAATAATTGGTTATTAAAGAATCAGTTAACCAGGACTTTTCAATTTGAACTATGACGTATGTATAAAGTATGGCATATGACTGAGAAAATTTACATTTTGATTGGAATATATAATATAAATATTTCAATGTAGCTGACACGACCACGCGTTGCCGTGGCTCAGTTATAATACTTTGCAAAAATGTTTTTTAATTATAAATCAAAATGAAATTTATTCTATGTTCTAAGTTAGCACATATCCAGTAAAATGAAAAATAATAATCATCAAATTGGTTCATTAGTATCGGAGTTCATCGCGGTCAAACACTGTGACAGGGAATTTGTATATATACAGGGTGTCCCAAAAAATAGTGTCAAGCGTAAGTCCAGAGTTAGAGCACCTCTTGGAGTACCCGAATCACCCTCATGTATGTTCCGCGATTATTCGTAGTTTTCGAGAAATATTTTTTTCTGACTTTTTGAAAATTTTGATCCAAAGAACTTAAAAATTTTAAATAAAAAAAAGTAGAACATATTTTAATGTTTTTCTGAATCATCTTTAGTGCTTCTTTTATGTCTAAAATAATCAGCTTCGTAACTTTAGTGGAAATTTGGAAAACAGTAGTGTAAAGTCAAAATTTTAATGTTAGTGAATAATTACTTAAAAAATCATCTTTAAATTAAAAATCTAAACAGGCGAATTCATGGTTTCTAAGTATGTGTAAAAACTTCTCTAGACTCTCTGCTTTCATAATCATTTAAAAAAAGAAGTACTTAATAGGGCTACTTTGGTATGAATCGGCCATCAAAAACAGCGAGGTGAAACTTTCATAAAATTTACCAAATTCCTATCAGACGATAAAAAGAAATATCTGGTCTTTTTATAATTTCTAAGGTTCAGATTAATTACAATTTAGCAAAAATTAACTACACGAAACCCATATTTAAATATTTTTCTCGCGGATCACATCGGTTGTAGTGTTGTATGTAACGCAGTACTTACCTGCTAAAAAATTGGCCGAGTGAGAGGATATGAAAGAGACCGCATTATTGCTATCTCTATCACTCTCATTGGCGAAATGGATAACTGTAACTGAGGAATGCTATTCTTTGTGACAAGGGGATGAGGCGGGGGGTGTAGTCCGAGCGCCTATTGTGTTCTGGCGCCAGTCGTTTGCCTGCTTTTGTTTGCGCCTTACGTACGATACGCTCATTTGTGATTATTTGACGAACTTTGCTTTCTTTACGGACCTTGAGTGCGATTACGATTTGGTTTTGTGTGAATACGGGATTTTGACAAATTTGGCATTCTTATCGGACTTTTCAAGCTCTTCATTTTGTGATGTCTTTTTCATCGCAAGAATATGCTCTTATGCATTACTTTTATGGATATGCAAGAGCAAAATGCTTCTGAAGCAGCCAGGTTGTTCCGGCAGCAAGTACAAAATGGAGGTGGACCTCAGCCTGAAACTTGGCCTGATCATCGCATGATTTTAAGAGTACATAACTCTTACATGGAAGGACGCCTACCAGGTAGAAGATCGGGGCGCCCATCTGAAATGAGTGACCCAGATACTGTCCAATCAGTGGTCGAAGAAGTGGTGAGAGATCCATCAGTTAGTGTAATAACAATAGAACGTCGAATCGGAATTCCGAAATCACAAGCATATCGAATACTTCATCAAGAGCGTTTTCACCCATATCACATCCAGAAAGTTCAGCAGCTCAAGCCCGCAGACTACCCGAGAAGGGTGGCATTTTGTCAGGAAATGTTACGGAGACAAGCTGAAAACGAAAATTTCTTTAAAAATATTCTATGGACTGATGAATCACATTTTAAGCGATGTGGGGTGTTTAATGCGCATAACTACCATTCGTGGAGTATTGAAAATCCACACCTCACAAGGGAATCTAATTTCCAAGAACAATATAGTATCAATTTGTGGTCAGGCATCCTAAACGGACAGCTGATTGGTCCGTTCGAACTACCGGACCGACTGAACAGCGAGGCCTACTTGCAATTTCTACGACGTGATCTCGGCGTCTTATTAGAAGATGTAGACCTATTAACGCGGAGAAATATGATTTTTCAAAACGACGGCGCTCCATGCCATTTTGCTAGAAATGTTAGACAACATTTGTCTGAAACATTTCCAGGCAGATGGATCGGTCGTGGAGGGCCCATTGCGTGGCCGCCACGGTCCCCCGACTTGAACCCCATAGATTTTTTCGTCTGGCGATACTACAAGGAATTAGTATACGCCAAGGACATTACAAACGTCACAGTGTTAAGAACAAAATTAAGACAAGCGGAAGAAACAATAAAAAACAACAGAATTGCATTTATAAATTTAAAAGAAAACTTTTTAATAATAATAATAATTTTTTAGACAATGTAGAATATGTATTGAGCACGAAGGTCGTCATATTGAAAACTTTCTTTAAGCGATCGAATAATAAATACTTTGAAAATAATGTTTTGTTTCATTTATTAAGTTATAATAAACCTTCAAAGGTTATTAAACATGGCAGCAGGAACAGTTATTTTTGAACTTCAAATAAATTTTTAGCTTTTCTACAATCATTTTTGGTTTATTAATAAATAATTGGAATTAAAAAAAAAAAATATTCAGAAGTCGAGTTTTATGAAATTTTCACCTTGCTGTCTTTGATGGCCGATTTAAGCCAAAGGTTTTTCCCGTACCACCGGGTGCATCTAGAAATATAATTTCTCCTATAGCATTGTCAATACTGTGACATACACGGTCAAATACAGTGCGCTGTTCTACAGTAAGACTGTGGACTACGGTTCGTAAAGTTTCAGCTAGTTCAGCTGGATCATAATTTATTTTCGCAGCGTACTCTCTATTAATACGTTCCCCTTTTATGGTCGGCGCTGGTTAACCATACTGAGGAAGAGAATCACCACCCATAGATATAAGTAAATCTGGTAAAGCTACTAAGCATTGATTGAAAGCTATATTTCGTAATCTGTGGTTAAGGTCACCGTCAATATTTTGTCTTGTATTCCTAAAAAAGTCTTCCACTAATCTGTCATGATATTTTTGCCACAATTTCTCAGCACTCGAAAGACCACAAAATACCAGTAATACAGCAAATAAATGACGCAAGCGGTGTGGACTCCAATACTGGTCATCGTCGAGTTAATGTCGGGTTGTTCAAGTTCAGCCGGCCAAGTGTATGTTAGGTCAAGCATTGAATAGGGATTCATAGCAATTTTTTTTCCCGCTAAATCCCGTCACTTTCATTGGATTTATACTTAATTCGAGCGGTAATATAAAGTATCAGCATAGGGTGAGTACATGTAAGTTGTGTGTACTAAAATGTCCAAGTTACTATGGTATTTAACTATCCCACGGGAACCCTTCAATTTTCCGGAATAAAAAGTATCTCAGATGTTGACCAGGGATATAAGGTATTACCATGCAAAATTTCATTGAAATCGGTCCAGCCATTTCGTAGATTAGTCCGTACAAACAGATAAACAGACAGAGAAACATTTTTTTTTTCTAAAATAAAAGTAGCCTAAGTTACTCCTTATTACATCAGCTACCTGCCAATAAAAGTCCCGTCAAAATCGGTCCAGCCATTTCAGAGATTAGCCGGAACAAACAGACAGACAGACACAGACAAAAATTGTAAAAAATGTTATTTTGGTGTATGTATCGTATATATATTCATATGCATGTAGTAAAAAACGGTTGTTTCAATATTAAAAACAGACACTCCAATTTTATTTATATGTATAGATATACGAGTATAAAGCTTTACTAACTGACGCGGCCACGAGTTGCTGTGTAAATTAAAATGAAACCTATCCTATGTCCTAGTAAGTCGAAACAAATCCAGAAAAAAAAAAAAAAAAACATTAAAATCGGTTGAGTAGTTTCGGATTTCATCGCGATTAAACACTGTGATTTTTTATATAACTATATAGATATTTATCATATGTTTTTATTATGAATCATCATCATCATATCAGCCGTACGACGCCTACTGCTGGACATAGGCCTCCCCCAAGGATCTCCACAACGATCGGTCCTGTGTTGCCCGCATCCAGCGTTTTCCCACGACCTTGACCAGATCGTCGGTCCACCTCGTAGCGGGCCTACCCACTGAGCGTCGTCCGGCACGCGGTCGCCATTCGAGAACCTTTCCGCCCCAACGGCCATCGGTTTTATTATGAATATATCTATATAAATCAAATTTAATGTATATACATACGTTTAAAGTATTACCCATGGATATAATTAAAAAAATACTCTTCCCCTTTAAAAAGTAATGTTCTTGTTGAATATAAGATATATTTACGATTCGCGCACAGTATAAGTGTGAGTGCACGCAACACTCAACATGATTACCACTTTAACTGACCAGCTTTTCACATATTCCTGATCCTTATTTATTACAAGACGTATTTTCGCGAGGAACGGAGCTGCACTGTACAATACTGTGTGTACCTATATAAGTCTACGCTGATTGCGCGCGTTGAGCAAACAGGGAGCCCAAGTCAAACAGCGCTGCCGGACTCTACGTACCCAAGCAGATTTTATTCGATGAATTTGGAAAATATGGAACTTCCGCCGTGAATTAAATTGATAGAAAATGTTGCATTATTGGCCTAGTGTAAAATCTTCTTATGTTAAGGTCTTTTTAACTCTTTGAGAGTACAGATGGATATTTTGAATGGAGTTTATGAATGAAATCGTTTCGTGGATTTTTTATTTGGTTTGTTGTACTGCAATAAAATTTACAAACATATTTATGTTTAACATCTTTAAAAAATATTATTTATTGTGTACTTTATGTAAAATTAAATGACAATTAAAATTTTAAATATTTGAAGAAGGTTTGCTAACATAACTACTACCTTTTATGAAGATGGTACTTTATGTCCAACAAATGGTACGGTAAGTCTGTTATGTAAAGAATAGTGGTAAGGAATAGCTAATGCTGTTTAAGTAAGTAGGTACATATTACAGGTACAGGCACGCACTTTCTTGCTTGCTTCTCACAGCTATGATACGTTGGACCACCCTAACAGAGCACATGTTAGGGTAAGGCTAGCCAGGGCAAAAGGCCCAAAAATTTATACTTACAAAAAAAGTAAATATATTTTGTGTTTCAGATACATGTGGATAAAAAAAGGAATGAACAACGTTTTAACAAGGCTCGCCCTTTGCTATGCATCCTTCGGTACGGCGACCTTGGATTGGGGGAGGGGAAGAAGAAGGGAAAAAAGGATACTAATCTGTCTGGAAAGAAGAGGACTAGGCAGAGATAGTTCGGGAGGTCGGGGTCGCATACCCGTGTATATCCCATAACTACCGGACAGGTAATTCGGAAAGGTATTCCCTGAGCATTTCCATTATTTTAACGCTGTTTCTTAAGATAATGTACTTAAACTTTGACACAGTTCCTTATTTAGAAACCATTAATGTTCATATGAAAGTTCGTGCTAGCGGGCATAGGAAGTTTATACAGCGAGCGGTTTGGTTCCACTTCGTGAGTCTCGTTAAGTTGCTGGTCTCAGTTACTAATGTGTGATCGTTAGCACCCACGTTATGCTAGCAAGTTCAACAAATTACACAAACTCCCAATGCGATTGTGTAGTTTTCGGAAGTATGTCATAAACTGATAAGACGCGGTCAAAAACTTTTGATACGATCGAGATTTTTCATTTATTTTTGTTATTAATATATATTTATAAATACAGACTACCCACCGAATAATGTGAAAAATTGACTTTTCAAGCCTAAAACTGGTCGTGGGTTTGCCATTAGCGAATGTACCATAAGTAAATGATATTCAACTTAGTAAAATGGTTGGCATTGCCTTTGAATTTATACTTCTGCATATTTTGTGCTTCAGCTACGTATGGATAAAAAATGGAATGAATAACATCTACATTTATATGAAAAAATTAACGTTCAATTGATTCTCTCCTTTCCTTTCACAACAAACAAGAATTTTAAAGGTTTTATAACGCGGCCATAGATATTGGTTGATATATCAGCTTTAACCAGAGCAAACCAAATTTCATTTTCACCGGTGTACTACTTCGGTCATTACGAACATTTAACTTACCACAATGGGTTTATATAAATAACATGTTTAACGTAGTAATAGTATTCTTTGAAAAAAAGTTTTTGATAAAAAATAATTCCAATTATTGTCTTAGCTATTCAGCACTAGTACTACTTCCACTTGTGACGTAAATAGTGTTATTCGTAAAACAATATTCTGACCGATAATAAATATTTATAAACGAATCAATAAAAACTAAGTGAGAAATGTTGTCTAGTATCTCATTTTTTCAACCACCTTTAGTTAAGCCTAGTTTTTCTACATCTATAAACACTATCTGGGTTGCGGGAAGCCGATGATGGCCACAAATTGCTAATAGCTGCTGCTTGTGGCTCTTTAAAGAATAGGACTATGGCCAGCAGTGGACTCGTAACGGCTGATGAAAATAATGATGATGAAGGACTGTCAACACAGCAAAATAACTGCTAATTGTCAACAGCCTTACAGAGGCGATAATAAAACCTTCTTTAACGTTGGAAATCAAAAATAAAAATTTAAGAAGGTTTCCAAATTTAACTCGAATTTAATCGTAATATAATCCAATTAGTAGTAATCAGCAAATGGTTTTCTCAAAAAATTTCCCCAACTTTACATTTTCTTTGTAAATTTTAATAAAGCTCTTTCAGATATATATATCGGTAAAGAAATTACTATTGAATATTAACGCGTTTAACCATAGTGCCATTCATTCGGTAAAAAAATAATCACACACCTATTTAAATCAAGTGCGGTTTTATGCAATTAGGCATTGATTGCGCGTAACTATCTGTGGTTATATATATAATTAATGTATGACGTAAGCTGCTAATTTATGGTTTTTGATTGCTCCATTTGACAGTTACTGACGAGCTGAGGATAGAAGAATGATCAACATTACTGGTGTCCAACACACAACTGAAACAGCTGTGGTTGAGCACCATGAGAAGATTAACAAAAACCTATGCTGAGAGTTTGTATTTTTTTTTTAAATAAATAGAAAAGTTTCTAATAAATTCATCCAATATCCATCCGGGAAAAAAGTGAAAAACATCAGGGTATTGCAAGTCCTTCATTTTAAAGCTCATGCTGTCGTCGAATCCATTTTTTGGGAACAACGAGAGCCGGTTTTCATTTTGTTACAATTTTTTGACCGCTTCATATTTTGGGCGACTCCAATATTTTTTTATGAAAGAAGTCGCTATAACAATATTTTATTTTGTTTTATATGTAAATAACGCTTAAACTTAAAATATAAATAGATTTTGATAACTATCTTTACAAACATTTGAATTATGCTCAGCAAATGTCGATATAGTTAACGGAACCTCAAGAGCTGTTACGTCCTGTTACTTTTGAGTTTTTAAGGCTTAATGCCATTTAAGGTAAAAAAAGTTTCCTTAATATAACGTTTAGTGCGTCTAATGTAGTAATGTTAACCTCTTATGGATTACTTTTGTTATATATTATTGAAAGATTAATGAAATAACGTAATGACTATCGGATATTTCGAATGTATTGAGTATTGGAAATAACCGAGAATTAAAGAAATGTACTTGTTACTGACCCGAATTCATTTCTAACCCAGTTTTAATTATTAATAAAATTTGATATTATGTAGCTAAGCATGTGTCTGTATAATTATGATAAATGAAGAAAACATAGATATTTGAAAATATGCAAAATAAAGGTAAATGAATGAATTATATATTTTTGTTTCGATTTTGTTTCAATGATATAGTTATGGTTAAAAGTAAAGGAATTTTATAGCGTATAAGTAATATAAAATAATGGGTTGATTTTACCGCCTGGTGCTTCAAAAACATATAACATATTACATAGAATCCAAAAGAAGGAAAATATTAGTCACACTCTTTGAATTTTTTTCCATAAGCTTTCATTCGGCATCCACTCGCAAAGTGGGCCGAGCGTGTGCCCTCATAAATAAGAGATGCTGTGTGAGCGGGCGAAGCATTCGTAACAGTTCTTGTTCTTACATTAATTGTACTTAACGGTTAAGGGTCGGTGTTTTTAAAGGTTTTGCAATTCAGGAGAATTACCGTACACTAACTGGTCCTCTAAGGTCCAATTTCTGTTATGAGTGGTTTCATGTACCTATTGTGCTGATAATAAATATCTTATTGATTTATCTGCCTTTATTCCTACCTTCTGTTGTACAAGGTAAGAAGTACATATCATGCAACAAATACAAATTTTGTAATAATGTATACTATCAATATATCTATTACGTACCAAGATTGCTTCATCTCAAAAAGTACTTATATGATATAGCTATCCAATTTAAATTTTGTTCTTGGAAATTTATAATTTTCCATCACCATCACAGCTGAAAACGTCTACTTTTTCGGGGAAAATGAGAGACCCCGAGAATGGGGGATTTTGCAATAATTTTCACGTTTGGCAGGCGGGTTGGAGATCGCAGTTAAGTACAGTAAAATCTCTTTATTCGCGGGGTATATGTTCCGGAAATATGCCGCTAATACAGAAACCGTGATATAGAATGATAATTAGTACAGAATCATAGGGGATGGTAAGGTTCCAAAATTAAACTAATATAAATCAAAATGAAATCAATCGATTCAGATATTCGCAATTGAAACCAATTGCCATTTAAAGCAAGCAAGAGTTTAAAGATTTTTTTTTGCTTCGCCGCTTTAAAAATGTCTTTTAATTTAGATTAATATCGATCTGTAACAGTAATAATTTGCCTTCTAAAAATAAGGCTCCTTTCCGTAGATTGATCAACTTTCATGAAGAAATCACAAAGTTCACTTGCTACACGTAAACCTTTACTCAGATTTTACAAGTTGAATGTCCTCTCTCCAAGCGGAGCTAGTTCGATCCTCGCCGATATACTACGGACGTAGAACCACTCGATTACCACGAGGGCTTAACGGGACTAATATTAGTAATGTAAAGCATTGTAAATATTCTTTTTTTTAACTTGCTTTTATATAGTGAGGGTAAGGTTTGTTTTAGCCTGACATTAGTCCACTCGGTAAAATTGTTTATAAAAGCTGCCTCGGCATGTACCAGCCCTCAAATGATGCCGCTATGTAAATAAATGACACCGAATCTCTTTCTGTTTACCGATTGCATCCGGGAATAATGAAATTTTTTGCCGCGAGTACAGGAACTGGGTTGCAATTTTTTTTCCCGCGAATAATGAAAATGCGAATAAGGAAACCGTGAATAAGGAACTTTTACTGTACTATGTTCCAAAAACGCTGTTGCCCATTTTGTGGCATATGAGAGGTGTTTGTTGATTACCACTAGTGTCTTAAGTTGACCTTTATAACACTTTATTTCTCAGTTTTTAACTGAGAAGAGTTGGTGCTATTTTACTTTGCCAGACTCCACACGGCAGAATTAATCAAGTGATAATTTAATTTAAAATAATTTAAGTTAATTTGTCAGCTGGTGAGTAATAATACAAGGGATATTTGTCTCAGGTGAAGTGAGCTTACCGTTATTTAACAATTCGTACTTAATGCCTTCGAGCTTTAGAATGATCCAATCACTCCTTCAATCTGGCGCTCTGAGGAGGGTCAGGCACTGATGTCACGCCTAATTTATTAACATGACTTTGCTTCAGAACTTATTATCCAAGAGCATCCATTTACACAATGGTGTCATTATTTAAAGTAATTGTGTCAACAGCGTCATGAGGTGGGTGTATGTTAATGACTTAAGTATAGGTGTTAAACAGACACATATATTAGAGGTCTCTTAAACGTATGAATATTTCTATACTGGCATTGCACGGCCTGGGACAATCACCATTGTGTGGCGAATCGTGAACTCAACCCCCTTTTACAGAGTTCTAACACCTACTGTTTAGCCATTCATCTAGACTGAAGACGTGCATCACGGTCACAAATACTTGATTTAACGGCAATCGCACATAACAATGGTACTTATAACATTTAGTTCTTACATTTCCGCTCCTATCGCACGCTTAAATAAAACTAAAATACTATATAATATACTAGCTGACCCAGCCACGCGTTGCTGTGTTATAAATTAAAATAAAATCTTTTAAGTTAGATCAAATAACAGATAGTTACGAAGTTTGATCAAAATCGGTTAAGTAGTTTAGGAGTACATCGCGGACAAACAACGTGACACGTAATTTATATATATTAAGATTAACTTATTTTAATAACTAGCTATTGCAGATAAGTTCCACGTTAAATGACAATTTGACGCCTATACATTATGTGATCACAGGATGACTAAGGTAATGGTCGTCACTTCTGTTAAAACTGACGAGTTTCTTGTGTTCATTCTTCCTGTCGTCCTGAATGGGTGGTAAGTAGGTAAAATGTTGGACGATTCAAAACAACTTATTTTTAAATGCATTTGAATAAAGTTATTTTCATTTCATTTTATTTCATATAAACTACTGAGTCTTCCACAAGTTCGGAAATTGTGATGTCCTTCCGAAAACTGTCGGAAGAAATTTGGGGGGGGGGGGGGGACCGACCGAAGCGAGTGAAATAATCGGCTTAATGTTCTTTAACGTGCATCCCTATATTATTTTTTGTGTGCCTTATTTACGAAAGATAACAGTTGTTACTGTTATTATTAATTTAGTAGATCCCTGCTTCATACAAAACTTAAAGTTCTGTGAGTCAGTTTCTACTGCGAGAATTTGACGTTGAGTAATTACATTTATTAGTGTATTAGTGTAGTCACAAATGATAACCCTTTCAAATGTATTAAAGTTTAACCTTTTTGTTATTTGAAGTAAATTCTTGGAAGAGCCTTCCATTTTCCGAACTGGTCGCAGACTTAATAGATTATTGTTATCGTAGGTATAATAAAATAACTAAATAAAATTCAACATAAAACAAACAATTTCATTTGTATAAATTGAGTAATTTGGAATGAAAAAAAAACCGGCCAAGTGCGAGTCAGACTCGCGCACCGAGGGTTCCGTACAAACCTGTAGGTATATAAGTAAAAGTTCACCCATCACGACAATCGAGTCATAGTTATGGTATTTTTATTGCAAAATGAGGATATAACAAAAAATTTAAGGTTTTCGGAAGTTTTCCTTTATATGTGCTGTTAACCATTGCTTCATGCCAAATTTTAAGATTCTAGATCGACTGGAAATACCCTTTAGGTTTTGATTCCCTCGCGAGTAGTTGCGAGTTCGAAAATATACGGCTTAAATTGCTATTTCTTTTGATTGCGTTGACATAAAAGTTTGATTTTGTTACAGCTCAAAGGTATTATAGACCTGAGTATTTGATATGAATTTCAATTTAATACCTCTACGCGTTCATGAGAAAAGAGGTAGTAACTTTAAAATTTCCAAAAATATTTTTTATTATATGATGTAACTAAAAATTTACGGTTTTAGCAATTTTTCGTTTATCTGTACAATAAGACGTTACTTCGTACCAAATTGCAAGGTTCTAAGTCTACGAGAAGTACCCTGTAGGTTTTGATTCCCGTGCGAGTTTCGAAAATTTGCGGAAATTTGCGGCATAAACGTCTGTATCTTTTGATTTCTTTCGCTTAGGAGTTTGATTTTTTCACAGCTCCAAGGGACAGTAGGCCTGAGTATTGGATATAAATTTTAGTTTGATATCTCCACGCGTTCCTGAGAAAAACGGTCTTGACAGACGGACAACAAAGTGATCCTATAAGGGTTCCGTTTTGTCCTTTTGAGGTACGGAACCCTAAAAAGGAAAAAGTACCTTATGAAAACCATATCTGTAGACATTCTGTGATCATGGCTCCTGTAAAGGAGTCGAAATGTCAGGATTGAATATAAAAAAAAAGAGAATATACGTGTTCTGGATCCGGTGAAAGTTTTTTAATGTGCCAATAGTACGGCAGAATTTAGTAACCTATTTGAATATGAAACATAAAAATAAATAATTAAAAAAATAAAATGACGCCTAAATACTAAATTAAAAGCAAACAAAAAGTTCTATTTAATAATTCTGTAATACAAAGCGAATAGCCTCTTAAAGTCCTGAACTAAACAGGAATTTACCTGTCTTAGACAAAATATAAGTAAGAAACTACGAATAAGATGACGATATGCGATTATTATGTTCGAAATACAGTAAGACCATAATTAATTTCTTCTCAGTGTGACCATAGACTTTACAGAAATTAACCATGAACAAATATTCTATAGGTTCCACCTACATGCGTGTGTGTGTATGTGTGCACGATGTATGGTGCCCTATTTTGTCTTACAGGATTCTTAGATCTTATTGACAGTTTTATTAGGAAAAGTATAATTATAAGTAAAACTACATGTATACTAAGTTAGGTTTAGAAATAGGTGTAAAAAAGGCCAAGAAGTAAATATTACCTAAACATTCACCAATGCCAAAGAGTAATTCGTTGAATGAATTGGTGAGAGCAAATAGGAAAACTTCCAACACAAAGTTTTGTAATAGAGTGCGTGCTGTGGTGGAGAGGTTTTCTAGAATTCATCTACATCTACACTTATATTATAAAGAGGAAAGATTGGTATTTTTGTATGTTTGCAATGAATAAATTCAAAAACTACTAAGCCGATTACAAAAGTTCTGTCACGTAGAATGTAGTTAGAAAGCTACATTCTCGCTGAGTAACATAGACTATATTTAATGCTAGAAAAAATTTAAAGAATTTTGTCCACCCTTGCGATGCCAGGACGGGCCGCTAGTTATGAATAAATTCCAAATAAATCGTATTTATCCAAAATAATAATAAATAAACACTAAGTAAAAAAATTAATAAGAAAATTTAGCACAGATAAAAAATACATATAATATGCATTATTACAGAGGTCGCGGTTCAAGGTTATACGGCTTTTATGAAATAAGTAGCGTAGACACGTGCAACCGTGCGTGCACGGAGATTAACAAAAACTATAGCATTTCTATTTCGTTCTTGCCCATTGTTTACATCCCAAAAACTACCTGAAGGGCGGGAGTTACTTGAGCCGATGAGTTCTTTTGATAACAGTCTTTTTTTGGAAAATCTAAATGAATAAAAAACATATTGTGGTAACTTAATGTACTCCATTGGTTATTAACTAGATCCCATAGTTCAAACTATGCATTTTATGATAAGATTGCAGCATAATAGTAAGTTATTAGGAAAACTTAAGAAAATTTAATTCGTTGTTTTGAATTGTATATGTCGTATCCGGTCATGAGTACGGACACTGAGCGAGGCGCAAGCGCGCCCTCTAGCCGGCGAACATAAGAAACTACGATTTCCCGCGCTTCGACAGAGTCGTGATGCTGTCAACATGCGAGCTTCGATTCACTTTCGATCGAGCCGCCATCAAGTGAAGTCGTCGTCACGGAACTGTCCTACGTTTCGCTAAGTACCTTATTATAACAAGTTTGTTACTTGCTACGTGGTTCTTATAACTGTGTCCAAAAATTACAACATCTTCTCAGTGTACGATTTCTAACTCTGCCCATATGATATCGGAAGGTTCGGACCAAAATCCTGACGTTCCCCCCGACATCAGAAGTGGGATCGAATCGTGCAAATGATTTTCTTCATAATAATAATGAAATAAAATGACAGACTCTGTTATAAATTCAAAAACTACAAATGCGTAAGTGAATTTAAGCTCCAAAGACAAACTTTCCTGTTGTGATGAGTTTAACCTTGACAAGGTGACTATAGACGCAAGATCGTGGTATGTGACAGCGGATTTGTTTTGATGGCGGTCAAGCTGATGGCACTGGAGCAGTGCGGAACGAGTTACGTGTGGATGCTAGCGTCGTTGGGTACCTCAGATCATAAAGGTGAGCGATATTGTTTTTCATACGATGTTGGTGCTGAATGCTCGTATATTAAGGATAGTGTTGTTCAAAGATGAGTGATAAACGTTTTAATAATGTTACTGTCATGACCGGTATAAGTCAAACACAAGTATTCAGCGCAGAACAGGTATAATGTAAAAATTAACCATTTGCAATTTTTTTAAGTTTTACAAGACCTTTATTTGAAAATGATATTAACAGATTCATTGCCACCCTCATTTTCATAACTTTTTTACGCAGGCCCTAACAATAATCGAAGGACGCGCTATCACGTCATTAGCCTAGCTGAAAGTTGACGCACTTTCGCGTCAAGGGCCCCTGGCAATGTTTTGTTCATTTTCTAGTTAACTGTGTCCATTCGAGGAAATCCCTAAGAGATTCAGTGTTTACAAAAAAAATTCAAATGACGCGTTTATGCGTCATTGGCCTTCCTAAAGGTTTCTTCATGACGAAACAGGTGCTTCATTGGCCACAAATCGGTTAAGATCGACCGGAACATTTTTATGTAGAATGACTGCAATTGTGTTTTTATTGAACAAAAATGTTAGTGTGAATTCTTTTATTTTTTTATGAACCTACCCTCGAACTAAATAATATCGATACATCCGTATCGTTACATATGGTAATATTTAAACTTTGAAAGCTGTAAATTCTAACCTTACAAGTACGCATATGATCGGTTCAGAAGGATGCCAAATGGTTATGTACCAGTTGAAGTTGAGTTACATGTTGATCAATGATAATTACTTTTTTGTGGGAACTCGAGTAGGTTCTTGAGCCGTAAAGGTGTTGACCGTACCTAGAGTCATTATGCGGTGTGCATTTGACTTAGGTAAAGGTCGTGGTCCCGGGGGACCGTAGTGTGTAGTCAATGGGTGATACACACGGTGTTGTGGATGTACAGAGTGGTACAAGGACAGCAATTTCAATCTTCACAGAAGTAAAGATTGTGGCAAATAGAGGTACTCGAGGGTCCAATTAACTAAATTTAGATATTGACGTTAATAAAGTGTTGCCGTGAACGATCATGGTACATAGCCTAGCTACTTCTGTATACTTAACTGATGATGCTTTTGACGATTTTTTTTTAGTTAAATTTTCTTAGTTTAGTTTAATTAGTTAGTTGTCAAAGTAATAAAGAAGAGTAGGGCATTATTAGGTGCTCCCATACGTATAATCGCTGTTCAGAGTCGTTGCTTTTGAAGTGAAAGTTCCGTGACTTCTGTGATAGTAAAATAACTATCTTCATCTTATTGCAATGTTGTCTAGCCGCGCGAACGGTCAGGTTAGAGGCTGACAAAGATAAATCGTGGCAAGACTCTTTAGGAGATGTGCAACTTGCTCTAAATTGTACAGTCAATCGAGTAACTAATCTAATCCGTTGTAGCTTTTGATGAGAAAAGCAGCACGCTCTTTAGCTTTGATGACAAGTGATGCAAAAGTTTTCAAAAGGAGATTTTGTTTTAATAGAGAACGAAGAGCGGAACCAGTTACAAGTGAGACGCAAAATTCAGAGGTCCGTTTCAAATAATTGAAGTTTTAGATGGAAACCACTACACACTCCAAGCATTGAACTTTAGACGTACTTTTTTTATTAAAAATAAATTACATTGTATTGTTCTAAAACCGCGTATAGAAATCCACAAAGGTTTAAAGCAACGCTGTTTAAAGCAAGCGTCAAGATACAATAAATACACTTGAAAAAAGAAATCAAGTTGATTAACTCTTTTACAAGGAGCAAACTAGGTGCATAAAAAAAAAGTCTTGAAAAAGTACTTATTCAATTCGTACCTTAAATTCAGTTGAGTCAAACCATCAATAAGATCTGCGGGTAGTTGATTTATCTAGCGCGGTACGTGGTAAGCGGTAGTTCTTTCGCCGTAGACATTATTCGCCTTTGTCGTAAGCATTTTGTTTCGAGCAATCCCACGAGTAAATATAGGGTAATTCAATTTTTATTTTTTTTAATGAAAAAGTTTTCACATGTTTTTCTGAAATTGAAATTGGATAGGTAATATTTGACATAGTTGAAATAATTTAATTTCATCCGAAGAATGTTGTTTTTTTGATATTCGAGATATAAAGGTATTCGAGTCCTTAAAATAGTCGTATTTGCTAAAAATTGTCTAAGTTTATTGCAGACATGATCAATATGAAGGCCCTAGTTGAACTTTTTATCGATTCTTAAGCCAAGATATGTATGCGAATTCACATTTTCTATGAGAGGACAGTTGCAGATGCTGTCACTAGATAAATGGAGACAGGAATAATGATGGGCCATCAGATTCTGAATAGGTGCTGGTCGGATATAGGGCGATACGATATGGAGTAATTTTGTTTTTTTTTGGGTTTATCACTAATCCAGAATCACTTACAAGTATGCTCACGATAGGCTCAGGGAAATGCCCGAAATAGAGAAAATCGTTTGCGAGACAGATAATGTAGAGTAAAGCGATGATGACGAAGTTGGATCAGTCAGTGTGTAGGTAACATTTCATTCGGGTTTCAGGAGGAAACCGTAGAGTCGTTGGACTCGGCGATCCCATGAGCGCATTTTTTTTTTTTTTTTACGCGCATCCCCATGCGCGTAATGTTGTGACGTCGTATCAAGGTGACACGGAAGTTGACCGTACTAGACTATTTCGTAGCCGTAGTCCAGTAGAAATCGGCATCTACCATGAGGATTGGTAGTCCGTGGATACGCGGTACGCGGGTAGATCTGGCGGAGGTCGGGTTTCAGGAGGAAACCGTAGAGTCGTTGGACTCGGCGATCCCATGAGGGGATGCGCGTAATGTCACAGTTGTGTCAGGGTGACACGGAATTGGTGAATGAAATATTACTGTTAGATTTGTTGTCAATGAATAAAGTTTAATGATTGAGAAATAACGATTTTCCTATTTCGGAGCAACAATGATAATAAGAGAGCTTAATGTAACTAGTATGTAGATTTTCAGATTTATTGTAAAAGTCTTTGATTTATTTGTGAGTTGTAATGAATTGGTAAAGTTCCTAATTGTTTAGAAAAAGATTATCAAATGAAGCGTTAATATTTCAGTTAAAGAATCTTGGTAAAAAAAATGAAGTATTCATTTTGTTTAGTTCTGAAAAGTTAGGTCAGGTATGATCGAGCGATACTTTCTGTTGTTTTGTCTTGTTTCAGAATAACACACGAGGACGTGTGTCTCGCAGGATGGCCGTGTCGTATCCGGTCATGAGTACGGACACTGAGCGAGGCGCAAGCGCGCCCTCTAGCCGGCGAACATAAGAAACTACGATTTCCCGCGCTTCGACAGAGTCGTGATGCTGTCAACATGCGAGCTCCGATTCACTTTCGATCGAGCCGCCATCAAGTGAAGTCGTCGTCACGGAACTGTCCTACGTTTCGCTAAGTACCTTATTATAACAAGTTTGTTACTTGCTACGTGGTTCTTATAACTGTGTCCAAAAATTACAACATCTTCTCAGTGCACGATTTCTAACTCTGCCCATATGATATCGGAAGGTTCGGACCAAAATCCTGACGTTCCCCCCGACATATAAATACATTATGTTGATTACAAATATTGACTTAAAACTTTAATTTTTATTAACAATAAGATAAAATTTTCAACTTTCCAAAAGGTACAATTTCAAGAAAGAGCTCCAATCGGCATTTTGCATTAATAGATTGGGAAAGGTCGATGGGGGAATATAAATAAGGACTTATATACACTTATATACACCAAGTCCAAGTATAAGATCTCAGAAATGATCCGTAAGTATAACGTTTTTTATTATATTATGAACTCGAATTCAAACCGAATTAATTACCATCTCCAAGAATCGGGCCTTTATGAAACAGGAAATAAATTTTAATGACACAAATATGCAAACTTGTCTAAAAGGTGTTATGAAATTCCATTACTAAGACTGCCCAAACCTATATATTGGAAACATAATTGAGGTGTCTTAAGATTTGTATCGTATAAACGTGTACTTTGTCACGTCATAACGTATACACAACTTTTATCATCTCAATCGTTTTTCGGATTTAACAGTTTTAGAGACATTAGTTAATTTGTTTTGATATTGAAAACTGTCATTAACAATCCATCATCATCATAATATTAATTTATTATTTGACGAATATGTACTGTCGGTTGGCGCTCAGTGTATGGTAAGATTGATCGATATTTGATTAGCAACAGCTTCGGTATTTGTTTGTTCCACTTTTATTTTGGGGACCAAAGTTACAAAAAGTTATGGGGATAGGTTTTCGCTTGTCACAGTTAAATATAAGCGTCTGATATGAATATTTATTTAATCAGTTTCAGGCTTCATTGACAAGTGAAACAGAGCAAAGAGAAGTTTATTTTTGCTTTCTCTACATGTCTACATTCTTGTGTATCCTCACACTGCTGTTACTGTATCTCAAGGAAACAACTAAATTCCATTTATTATTGATCATCCATTTAAAAGTCTCTTATTGGATTTTGTCATCATGTAAGACTATATATATCTTTAAAAATTGTATTTTTTATTTTTATTTATTAGTGATAACAATAGCATGTTACAATTGGTTATAGATTAATAGTAGACTACAATACTTTAAACGAAAATAAAATATAAAAAATGTTTCTTAATTTATATTTGATAACGTTCTTAAAAAGTCTATATGCAAACAGTTAAGAGTCAAGTGGCGTGGAATGGAATGGATCGGAATGAATGGAAAGTGTTATGATTTCATTCGTACATAACGGTGATTACAACAAAGTCATCTAGTACCGTTTTAAGAAGTATACTTAGACATTGCTATGATAAACAGGGGATAAGAGAGACATGTTTTCTAAAAAGCAACATAAAAATGTTACAACTTAAGAAAATTTGCAAATAACTTAGATAGAGGCTGTAGTATCTACGAACATATTATTAGAGAAGCTTGAAACTGTCGGAATACGTGGCATTCCCTTGCAACTTATTGAAAACTGTTAAAGTAATAGATACCAAACATTAAAATTGGTGATTATGTTAGTAGCCCTCTACCTAAGCTGAGGTGTGCCACAGGGCAGTGTTCTTGAACCAAGTCTCTTTTTGATATACTTCTGAACTGTGTCAGTACAAACCAACTAACGGTGAGATTATTTTATATGCAGACGACACTGTATTATTCCAGGGAGAGACTTGGGGTGAAGCGCAGTCTTACGCAGAGAACTCTTAGAAATCTCTTGCTGGCTACGTAAAAACCTTTTGACACTCAATATTCAAAAATCACAATATTTAACATTTTCCTTCAACAAAGTCACACAACCAAAAAAAGCATATCATTTTAAAAGTCCACAACTGCAATAACATAAATACACTAACTTTTTCCTATCTATATTTTGAACAATGTGATCACATAAGATATCTCGGTATTCAACTTGACAAAAACCTATCGTGGAAGACACAAACAGGCTTCTCATCTGCATGCACGCGAATGTTGATATATATATATATAAAATATTTTGTTTGCGGACTTGCTACTAAGAGTACTGAGTTATGAAGGGTTCTTTTATTTTTGAGCTTTTTTATGTATTAAGTCATATATTAGTCAGTCCATAAAGTAGATAAAAAATTTTTTTTTTGAATTTTTAGGTGAACAATAAAAGGGGTCGAAAACACGCCTTTTTGACCCTCCTCCTTTGTAAAACCATAACTTATAACATTGCATTCTTTCGTCGACAAACATACTTTCTCGTCCCGAACTTGTACAACAAATTAAATTCAGCATTAGATATCTACCCTATAACATATTATCAATGCAAACGAACTGTCTCTGATTTCCTATTGAATATGAGTTATATCGAGACAGAATCTCTTTTTACCATTTTGTGTTAATATTACTTACACACGTAACTTATAAGCACATCGTATTAAAATTTAAAATAAAATTAAAAAGCACACACACATAAACACATACACACGCACGCACACATCAACACACATTCACTCAATGAACACTAACTCGTTATGTAATTGTTTTTCTTTTTATCTTTCCCTAAATTACCTACATCCATAGTCAACAGAACACACACACATACTTTAATAAACCTGGAATCTAGATGTACAGGAATTTCCTAGTTTAAGCTCCAGTCCGTCGAAATGTTTAAAATATTGTACTCATTGTTATGCCCATGTATTTGTTACTTTGGAGGTTTTTTTTTTCATTTTTATTCATACATTACCTTTATTTTACTTTTTTTCGTTTAGAAAACCTGATTTTATTCTGCTTAAGTAGACAGCAGTGTTACAATGTTTATACTAGCCGATTCCGGTCGGGTAAACATCTTACCACTTTTAGAAATCCAACCTTACCGATTCACCTATCATTATTTTATAATCCAATTTATTTTTATGTGCATTACTGAAAAAACGACTGCGTGCAAAGAAAAGCAAATCTTCCGTACAAAAATACGATGTGGCCAGCCTTTTAGTTTTAGTCGACCTCAATAAGGTAGACCAACTGCCAATCAGTAATATTAAAAAAGCGGATATACGACAACTATCTTACATCACGACTCATTTCTAGTATACGACGCCTTTCCTAGAATACGACAGCGGTAAAACCTTCTTAGAAAATTAGATGCTAATATCATAAAGATATTGAGATCGTGTCTCGGACTCTAAGAAAACTTCCGAACTCTATAAACACCTGAGAGTTACAAAAAACATATTTTGGGAATGTCTCAATACGAATTAATTACATCTCTCTCAATGGCAACAGCGCCACAGAACTCGAATCTAGACTTCAATTCCACAAATAATTTATGGCAGGCGCACAAGTAAATAGAGTTGGGTTTGGTACGAGAGAGAGTAAAGGGAAAACCGAGACAGTAAAAACCTTTCTACAACAAGACGGAAATGACAGTTATAAAGTGCACGCTAAGAATTTAGAAATGCAATACGAATGTTTAACTCACCATCATTGTTTGGTACTTACCTATGATCTTAATACTAGCTTAATGAACGATGGAGTCTACGAGAATTACTCAGTAGATAAACGTATATTTAAAATAATAATTGTGATGAGTTCATAGAAGCTGATATCAGTTAAGCGCAAAAATAATTTAATGCTGTAATAATATATAATATAAATGTACTTTTAAATTTAAAAAATAGTTATTATGTAATATTGAACGATTACCATGAAGAAAACACAGATTATGTTGAAATTGCAGTCAAAACTATTCATTGTTGAACTGAATACTTTTTTAAACATTATTTTTTTATTATTTTCAGGCTTTAAAAATTAATAAAGATATGCTATTTACTACTCGTTAATTAATGTTCGCCATTGTTCTTTCTTGTTAGACTGTGATGATTCATAGTGTTGTTTATATATTTTGAAAATGTATCTGTCAATTTTCTTAGAAAAATTAAGAATTAATTCGATCCGATTCCTTAGACAGTGAGAGCTTGATTTCAACAAAATGGCTCGATAAAATGTATAGCACTTGTCATGAACATTCGAAGGGCATCGCTCGTCTTAATGTTAATGATCTAGACGTGATTCTAGCTGTCGATTCAAGAAGAAGAAAACGTAAAATAGGCAAATTTTTGCGTGAATAACGTTTCTGTTTCTTATTTTAAAACATAATAATGTCTACGTAATTGGTTTTACATTTTTTGTGAACTTCTTTTTTTTTTTAACTTCGATAAATTCTCCGTAATCAAAAATAATTAATTTCACAAAGCAATTAGTTCATAACAGATGAAAAGCTTATACTTTCTAAAATATGTTCTTGTTTTATTATATACTGTGAAAGTTGTATAAGAAATATTAAAATATTCCGTTGTTTGCGAGGTTCCCCGGTAAGTGGTACCGTTCAGTTGGGTGCAATATAAGTGTTATATTCAGTCGGATCGTGCCCGAGGAATATCTCAGTACAATAATGGTGGGGCATAAGCGCAAATATTTACATAATGGTTACTGCGCGTCGACCGCGGAATCAAATGGGCCTTTATATTTTTTGGTAGAGAGATGTTTGTTTCACTACGTATTGTCTTTTCCACCCAGATTTTACATGAAAACATTAAAAAAAAGAACAGGTTGCAAGCGATAGTAAACCGTGCGCGTTCTGTTAAGGGTTATTTAAGCATTAAGGATTATATGTTATAACAGGTCCTAACTGCATTATTTTAACCATGAGTGTCTCATCTTATAAAGCATATTTAAGAATATTATGAAATTTAGTTAAAAAAAATAAATGTTGATACTTTTTTTAACCATTATAAATACTCAGCGGCGTAAGACGGATGCTTTGTGATCATCTTTACTAGTGAAATAGTAAGGGATAGCCAAGTGATGAAAAAAAAACATTAATTGATTTAAAATATTTTAACTCACATAACACAAATTGATAAGTTTAAGTATATTTCTCCATTGTATCCGCTTTTAAGTTTCTTTTCCCCCAAAGGTTGACTGGGAGAGAATGCAATTAGCATTAAATCCGCCTTTTGTACCATTTTATATTTATGGTTAATAAAGATTTTTATAAAATAAATAAGTAAAATAAGTATATAAATATGTATAATGCCTTTTAAAATTATTGAAGTTTTAAAGCAATACCTACAAAGATTTTATTATTAGACTGAATCAAAATGTTGTGCAAACTGCTAAATTCTGAGTATCGTAATGTAACGCAGTAACATCAAAGTTAAAACCTAAAAGGCTTCTTACAAACCGAATGGAAAGTACGTACATGAATAGATTCTTTAATACTAGATTTTTTATAGTCAACGACACAAATTAAAGATAATTTCAAAATATATTATATATTCTCGTCTTTCCCATGGTTATGGGGTGGACGAATTTTGACTCTAGGGGCTCAGTAACATCAAGATAAACCGCCCTTCCGTTATCACGCTGATATCTTGTTACGTGTCCCACGATTGTCATTATTTCGTATCTCTAAGGATTCATAAGGAACTTAAACGACTAACTCTCTAAGTAGACAGTGGTGTTCTTATCATTGCTGAATGTATTAACGCTTCTAATAAACATTTTAATTAAAGTATCTTTAAGCTTAATTAATAATGTAACACGCTAGAGATAATGAGATAATAAGGTTCAAGTTAGGGCTCGTTTCGATCAGTCTTTAGGAAAACACTGTATCATACAGTTTTGTTTTTACATTGTGATCTTATTCATTTGATGCTAGTCGCTTTATATTCTATAATTCCTGTTTTACACACTTAGGAAAAGAAATTGTTCGTCAAAACATACATCTGTTATAAGAAGCCGGCTCGAGGCAGGATTTATTTGTTTATAATAATTTTGAATTTTTAACTCTGTATCCAACATTTCTCGACTTATTAGTAAATGGTTATGCGATAGCAATTAAAATATATAACAAAATACTAGCTCAAATTATTATATATTTTCTCCAAAATATATAGAATAGAATTAAGGTCATATAACGTGAGATTTTACTCCATCATTTTTTTTCTCAGATATAATGAGTTAGGAAAGTCAATGTATAATATTGTGACGTAACTGGAACGTATAATTTAGACGATATAAGTGATTTGGTCAAGAGGACAGGACTAGCATAGTTTGCGACATTACATTATCAGACAGCAACGTATTGAAAGAACTTGTCGTTGGATACAACCAAAGCGCCGGGAACAGATAATTTGCCTTCAATCTTTTTAAAGAATACAGCTCCATCTATTCACAAGCTCTTACATATTCTATTTAATAAGAGTCTCAAAGAAGGCGTATGTCCTAAGGTATGGAAGTCTGCCAGGATTACGCCGGTACACAAGGGGGGCTCGAAAACAGATATAAATAACTATCGGCCAATCTCTATTTTGTTGTATCCTAGCAAAATTAATTGAAACTCGTACACAGTACTCTGTACCCTTTTATCCACAGACATATACTCCCGCAGCAACATTACCAGACGATCAACAACCACTAATCTCATGGTGTATACGTCTCATTTATTTAAAACCATGGATGCTATTAAACAAACAGATGTTGTGTATATTGCCTTTAGGAAAGCCTTTGATCGCGTAGATCACAAAATCTTGCTACAAAAGATTGCCTTCAATGGCATCCGTGGGAATCTGTGGAGATGGTTTAAGTCTTATATAAGTAATAGGAGCCAAAAAGTAGTCATAAATGGTTATGAATCCCAAAACGTGGCGGTAACATCTGGCGTTCCGCAAGGATCAATATAAGGTCCGCTTTTAATTATTCTCTTCATTAATGATATAGATAAATGTTTTAGAAATAGTGACTTTTTATTATATGCAGATAATCTTAAAGTTAATTTAATAAAAAATTTCAAGACGACCTGAACCGATTAACTGCCTATTGCCATAATAATAAACTAAGTCTTAGCTTAGAAAAATGTAAATGTATAACTTTCACAAAAAAAGTCACCCATGAAATTCAACTACTCACTATGTAGCGTAGCCCTTGACAGAGTATTAAGCATCAAAGACCTAGGTGTAACGCTGGACGGAAAACTGACTCTAGATTTGCACATAGATAATAAAGCTTTCAAGCTGTATGGTTTTGTGAATCGGGCTACAAAGGACTTTAAACGCCCTTCTACACTACTACATTTGTTTAAATCATTAATTAGATCGCAATAAGAATATGCCACTCCCATATGGGATCCCATGTATAGCATATATTCAGATCAGCTTGAACGAGTGTAAAAGTAATTTTTGCGTTACATTAATTTTAAGTGTTGCCGTGTTCGATTGTCATACTTGCTATTACTAGAACATTATGAATTGCTACAACTTAAATATCGAAGGTTACAAGTACAAGCCAAATTGCTTTACGATTTATGCCATAATAAGTATGACTGTATAGATATAATCAATAATATAAGTTATCAAGTGCCTGTCAGACCAAGAGTCGTACTAAGAATTTATTCGCTACGCCAAGATGTAGAACTAACGCAGGCAAACGTTCTCCTGACTGACACTTATAACAACTATTTCAATGATGTAGATATACTTTCAACTAGAATTGGAATTTTCATAAAAAGAATTAAGATAAAGCTGTATGAAATCAACACTGATAATAGAACAAACTAAACTAAATTAAACAAACAATAAAATAAAATTATTCCAGGATAATCTGCACTTTATAAATTATAGTCAACTCCTCAACGTCTGGAATTTAAGTTACTTGTGGTTAACGGTGTTGGTTTCACAATCAGTACACCTTGTAACTAGCTAGTAAGATCTTTTTGTAAAAACATATTGTGAAACCGTTTGTTGACCCCTATAAATATAAAAAATATACATTTGTCATAATCATAAGCGGTCAGACCGTGTTTTGTATATTCGGTACTAAATTGGTATGATTTGGGCTCTAAAATTGAGTTAGTATTTTTTTGGTATAATTTTAGAATTTGGTACAATTTGAAATTTAGAACAATTTTTAACATATTATAGGTACTATTTTTGGGCAAAACTGACTTTGACATAACACCGACTTACACTCGTCGGATGGCACGTAAGAAAAGAATATTTGTACGGCGGAAGAAGTACTGCTTACCTTGTGCCACGGATTATTCGAATTATTTAATTACCTGCGGATTTCGTTGACATCATTGAAGTCTAAACTAAAGAATCACTTTCATAAAACTTTGGAATGCACCTAGTATACCTTTGGAAATATATATATATATTTTAGTGTGGTTGTGACAAATTATTGTATAAAGTTATGCAATCCTTCCTCACAATTACAGTAATTGTGAGGAAGGATCACAATTGTTGTTTGTGTTCCTGAACACAAACAAACTTAAACAACTGAAACAACAAACTGTTGTTTCAGTTTTTTTGACTTAAACTGAAACAACAGCCCATCGAATGAAACCACTGTAAACTTCACCTGACCTTCCTTAGAAATTTATTTGATTAATTTAATTCCATAAAATTACAAACAATCAGAACAGTTAAGTCTTAAAATTAGTTATCAATATCGATATCGACAAGCTGCCATTCGATATCAATGTATGCAAATAAATAGGTAGTACACGAATATTTGGTTTTTAATTAGGAACAATCAACAAATTTTGCAAAAACTATTGTTGTTTCTATTAAAACACAACTCTGCGCGGCACTTTTCGCAAGATACATATGTTTTTCCTTCACACTGAGGATACTTGCTGCGTTGTCCATTCTCCTTCCACGTTGGAAGATGATTAACATCCTGGATGACCTGGAGGTACTTGTAAGGAGTTGTCATTGAAGTGCAAGAGTTGTCTTATCTTCTCGAAATGATTCACGGTCAGCGCCTTTCTTACTAAAGGTAAACCTAACTCAGATTCCCAATACATCCGTATATTCGCCAATGAAGCAATGCTCATGAGTAAACATATACCTATATTCTTTTCAAGCTAAGCATTTTATTTCTCTATAATCACGATGAACAGCACCATATCTCGAGACTTGAGAACAAATGCCCATTATCCGACACTGGGAATAAAAACAAACTACGCTAACGCGAAGCTCCAACATAATAGTGTTCAATTAATCCAATCGAAACAATCAATTAATTGATCGAATCATAAATGGTTTTACTTTTACCACATCACTCAATAGTGTATGGTCGCAATAATGGCGTCTTTGTTTATATTTTCATTAAATTGGATTGAGACAGACTATACATAAAACACTTCACTTTTTTCGATTTCACGCCATTTTACATATTTTTTCGAGTTCATTATCAAATTACAATATGGAATGGAGTGTTGAAGAAAATGATAATAAAATCGCCGTGCACAAAGTGGGTATGGAGCCGTCGGTCATATTCCAGACACTTCAAAAGTTTGGTATCATCCGTATGTTTGTATATCGTACTAGCAACAAATACAATAACACGTCCTCTGACGAAGAATTCGACGAAACGCGATGAGGAAGCAAAAAACTCATAGCGCGAGAAATGAAGATTACCGCTAAGACTGTCGCGTATTATAAAACAAGACCTGAAGCTCGGTGTTTATCGTCGATATACTTTACAATTAAAGAGAGTGGATCAATCAAATGAAAGGCACAGAAATATTCTCTTTACCGATGAAAAAAAATTCACGATTGAAGAGCACTACAATAAGCAAAATGATAAGTATGCTCATAGTTCTAAAGAAGCTGCTCAAGTGGTCGGTAAGGTACAACATGATCATCATCCTGCCTGAGTGATGGTTTGGTGGGGCGTGTCTTATTGAGGCGACATAAAGCTACATTTTTGGAAAAAAGGAGTGAAAACTTCAGTCAAAGTGTATCAAGAGACAGTCTTGGATCGTGTTGTAAAACCCCTCAGTAATTAAAAATGTACCGTGGACTTTCCAGCAGGACTCTACACTAATTTGTTCTTAAACTCTTAACGATTTTGTCGTATTTTCGAGACTCGAGACCACAACTCCAGTTTTCGAGACTTTCGAGACTTAGTTAAATAATGTACAAAAAATACCAATCTACTAAAAAATCTACTAAACCACCATTCCTTTTTTAATTCGGTAACGTGGCAACACTGTAAAGTGAATGTTAGGATAGTCTGTAGAGATTGCAACCTAACCTCAAACACAATACGTTCACAACTTCACTTATTGTTTCTTTATAAAAAGTGTGAATTATATAGCTACAATGTGTTCCTGAGCAGATAAATTGAAAGGTACCTATGTGTCTTATTCATGTTGAAAGCATCAGTGACAAACAAAATAATATTTAGTTTAACTATTTGCGTTATATTTTGTGAATGTTTTGGTTTGTTGTGACAGCTTGATGGCGCAAAATAATTAATTGATTAAAATAATCTATTAATTCTATATTCTTAACCATGATGTGCTGTTGATTTAATATGCTGTTTGATTCTTGTTATAACCTTGTTCAACCCTTTTTTTCTGACAGCTCGATCGAATGTTGAATGTGAATCAATTAGTGAAGCCCAATTGCATTACCGATTCCCACTTTGAATGCCCTTTGCTTTCTGCGTGCCTATTATAAAAATGAAAAATGTTATTTTACTTATGTTTGATTATATTGTAATAGTTGATTCTTAAAGTACTTAATTGAAACATATTGTATTAATTGCCAAATTGTATAAACCTTGAGTATGAACAGTGTTGCCAATTTAGCAAATTTTATGCTAGATTTGGCATATTTTTATGTTGTTTAGCATTTTTATAAGTTATTTAGCAAATAGCATATTTTTTGGCATATAAAATAATTATGAATAACAAGTCCACTTTCCCTTTTTAAGTCCAAATACTTCAAAAATATATATAAAATATACTGTAATTATCATTTGTTTTTTATTGTTGATGTACTTCTTTATAGTTGGATAGGGCATCACCAACGAATACAGACGTTCATAGAAGCCTCATTAGTATTTAAAGTCTGAGGCAAAATGGTTGCGTTCAAATCTGTAGTTCTGCCTCCGACCACCGATGGCGCTGCTGGAAATTGCCAGTAAAAAAAATATCTTCAAATAAATAAATTAAATAAATTATTTCAAATGGATGGCGCGTGCATGCCTTGAAACTGAAAAATCTGACAAAAGCGCAGATATCTGACCTAGAAATAGAGGTATCTGCAAAAATATGGCGCCAAGTACACGTTTAACCTCTATCTTTTTCTCAACATGCCGATGGATTTCCACATTTTCGGCAGAACTTGGGTGGATGAAGTCGAAAAATATTTTAAATCTGAAAAATGCGCTTAGGGATGGAAGAATTTTTATACGAAAAATATTTAATGATTTTTTACGTGAGTGCAATAATCTATAGGAAAATGATCATGAAACAATGTACTTGCCCGTTTTTATTTTTAAATTTAATTACATTTTTTTATTATTGTAGTATTTCAAAAATTGGACCAAGCTCATTTTTTTCTTATCATTTTCCTTGAGATCATCACATTCACGTAAAGAATCATTAAATATTTTTCGTATAAAAATTCTTAGAACTACAGATTTGAACGCAACCATTTTGCCTCAGACTTTAAATACTAATGAGGCTTCTATGAACGTCTGTATTCGTTGGGCATCACTGTCTGATATTTGATGATGGTGCCAACTTAACGCAAGGGTAACCTTTACGTCAAACGCTCTCAAGCGTGTTTCGGGGATTCCCCAACAAATCTAATTCAATATACCATAGACAAACAGCATTCTTTCACTCCCTCCTTCCTTTACGAAAGAAGCGAGATAGATTGTAAGTACTATACCGCGATTACCGCGTATTCACGTATTTACTGTCACTGTAAATGAAAGAAAGTTTAAAAGTTTTACGTGCATTATTAATTAATTGCTTGATAGTCGTTTCGTTAATATGCCGCCTAAATACAGTCAGCATTACCGGTCTACGTGGGAGCAAATGCTGGATTTCAAGGATTGGTTACAGCCTGTCGAAGATGATACGACGAAGGCCTATTGTAAGTACTGCAAGTGCGAGATGATTGCAAAAGTCCATTGTTTAAAGTTACATATTTTGTCAATAAAGCATAAGAAAGCTATAGAACCAGTAAAAAGTCAAAGAACAATTAATTTTCCCAAAGTTAAAGAAGATCTAAATACACAGAGAGCAGAATCTTCACTAGCGATGTTTGTGTGCGCGCATTGTTCGATTATGGCTGTCGATCATTTATCAGACTTATGTAAACACCGATTCGGTGATAGCAAAAGTGGAGACTTACGAGTCCATCGTACAAAATGCACAAATATTATAAAAAATGTTTTGGCGCCTCATTTTATTGAAGAAATTGTGTCAGATTTGGGAGACCAAGAGTACAGTCTCTTGCTCGATGAGTCCACGGATATTTCTGTAAGCAAAATGTTGGGAGTATCGATCAGATATTTCAGCCGATCTTTAAAAACAATAATATCCACATTTTTGGGGTTGGTCGAGATTGAAGATGGCACTGCAAACAGCATAGTCAGCGGTATTAAAGGATTATTGTTAGTTTTGAATATTGAAATAAAAAAAATGATCGGTATTGGCACAGATAATGCTACGGTGATGACAGGCACTAACAAAGGAGTACATGCCCTATTAAAAAATGAAACTGGTAATGATAATTTGGTATTAGTTCGCTGCGTGTGCCATTCATTACAGTTGGCTTTATCGCATGCTTCGGAAGAAACTCTACCACGGAATGTTGAATTTCTAATAAGAGAAACCTACAATTGGTTTAGTCATTCTTCGAACCGTCGACGATATTACAAAAATATCTACCAAACAATTAACTGTGGCTCCGAACCATTGTTAATTCCACAGATGTGCAACACCCGATGGATATCAATTGAACCAGCAGTCAACCGTATTCTGGAGCAATGGGTGGAATTAAAACTCCTGTTTGAAGTTGCTAGGCGCGATAACCACTGCTATATTACTAATTGTATTTAAAACCTATTTGGGAGGAAGTCCAAGCTGTGAACAAGCTATTTGAAAGCAACAATATTGACCCAACAAAACTTTACAAAGATTTGTGTGCCTTAGTTCAATTAGTCCAGTCATTATATACATTTAAAAGTGAAAATGAACCGAGAAAGCCAAATTTGGATATCACGTGGGGGGTGGCTAGAAAAGCTTAAGTTCAAATTGTCGACCAAAATAACCTTGTGCAATTTCCGCCATCTTGAAAAAACCCTTAAATTCAGTTTTTTCATCATAACTCGGTTCCCCGTTGAGATACGAAAATTTTTATACAATACTTTTTTGTTGCTCTTCTTGCGATCTACAATTAAGGTCCCATGCATTTTTCACGTATCGATCGTCGTTTTCGAGATATCGATCAAAAATATCAAAAATTTGGGGAGAATTTTTTGTTTTGGAGAAAAAAAATATTTTCTTCCACAAACCAGCCAAAGGCAAAACACCGGCAAAAGTGTACTCTCCAAATTGTTTCAAGCATGATAAGATTGTTCTTGAGAACATTCTTTTCATCCATGCTTTCAGCGGTTGTGACACCACGTCATCTTTTTATAACATTGGAAAGTCGAAGTTCATCAGCACCCTCGAGAAGAATCCGAACCTCCGGTCATCGGTAGAAATATTCAAGAAAAGGTCGATCCGGAGATGCTAGCTTGCGCGGGAAAGCTCTTCCTTATCGCTCTTTATGGTGGTCGTAAAGAGGACACGACGATGGATATTTTGCGATTCCATCGCTTCGCAAAATCAATGACGACAAGCAAGACGAATAATCTTTCACTGCTCCCACCAACGGAAAGTGCAGTCCGCCAACACGTTTTCCGGACATATTTACAAGTATACACATCGACATACATATCGACCGATACGTTGTTGTAAGCAGACGTGCGCACAATTGTTTTTCCGCTAAGTAGTTTTTATTGCATTAGAAAAGTGACCTTATTGAGCAAGTTATTGCAAGGTGCAGTGTTGTTTTGTCAGTGTTAGTTAAAATTCCACTGGTTTTATTACCTGTGAATCGGTTTCTTGAAGAGCAACGCTTATCAAAGCGTCCCGCCTACCGCATTCACCCCCGCGAGAAGAGTATTAGTGCGATTTTTTGACTCACTCAACCACTCGTTGCTGTTTTTTTTTTGTTGATTACCGAAGATTGCCGACGCACACCCCACAATCGCAATGAATTGTGCTGCTTGTTGCTCGGATATTAACGACGAAGAATACCTACAATGTATTAAATGTTGTGACACCTACGAATATTCATGCCTGAACATATCAACAACTAATAGTAACGTGAAAGCCGAGTCATTTAAAAGCAAATGGTTATGCCCTGGTTGCTTAAGTAAGCAGCCGAAGAATGACAATACTGATGTTCCGGCGCGTCCCTCGACTCCTACTAGTCTCGCCGACTTCACGTTTAACTCCGTTACCCGACGTAAGGCGCAGACTAAACCCGATTCTTTGATGACAAAAACCAAAACGTCGGATTACGTCTCGCGTTTAGATATTAAGGAAATTATTCGCGATGAAATAAGAAGTGCAATGAAAGAGAGTGTAGGTGAATTTAAGCGTAGCTTAAACGCAAGCCTTCATGACATACGTGAACAAATAAAGGCGTTTCATGACTCACTTAATTTCTTTAACGAACAGTTCGAAACACTTAAGCAAGATATCTCAACATGTACTCAGACCACTTCTACATTAAGGAAGGAGAACGACCAACTACGCCTCGACATTAATAGCCTAAATAATCGCCTTACTAACTTAGATCAGATGTCAAGAGCCTCCAACCTCGACATCCAATGCGTGCCCGAGCATAGATCAGAAAACGTACTCAGTATTATTAAACAGGTATGTAACACTGTTAAGTTTTCGATTAACGTGAATGACATAGCTTATTGCTCGCGCATTGCAAAAAAAGATAATAACAGTGCGCGACCACGATCTATACTGGTTAAATTTGTCACCCCACGCTTACGGGATTGTTTATTGGCGGCGGTTATCCAGTATAACAAGGACCACAAGGATCATAAACTCAGCAGTAGTGATCTTGGTATAGACGACAAGAAAACGCCAATTTATGTCATTGAAAACTTGACTTCTGAGAACAAATCATTACATGCCGCTGCCCGGATCCGCGCCAAGGAATATAAGTACAAGTTTGTGTGGGTGCGTGGTGGCCGAGTGTATGTACGCAAGTCTGAGGCCAGCGAAGCAATTTTTGTGCGTAACACTGACTCTATAAACAACGTTTACTGCTGTGATGGTCAATTTGTTTTTAAACGTTCACTTACAATAATTTTTTGAATATTTATTTTCAAAATGTCAGGGGATTAAATACGAAAACTGTAGACTTATTTCACAATATTGTAACAAGTAACTACGATATCATTGTGTTGTGTGAAGCATGGCTTTCCCACAGTGTAAAAGATTCAGAATTGTTCGATGCTAGATATTTTGTATATAGGCGTGATCGTGAATCGAATACTTTTGATAGTGGCAGGTCGGGTGGTGGAGTGCTTATTGCAGTGTCCAAGCGTTTCACTTCACATAGATTGCACAATTTCGAAAGTAATTGCGAGGATGTTTGGGTGAGTATTGACATTGTTTTAAATAATAAACCGCAACGGCTCGTTGTATGCGGTGTATATCTCCCACCGCCTTTGAAAATAAATGTTTTAGAACATTTTTTATTTAACACTTGTAAAATCCTCGACGACAATCCTCACTCACTCATACTTGGTGATTTTAATCAGAGTAGCATACATTGGTCTGGCGCTCCAAACTCACCTCTAACACCACTATGCCACAGCAACTGCACCACCAATTCGCTACTACTCGACTTTATGTCTTACAATAATTTAGTACAATATAACCATGTTTTAAATAAAAATAACAAAATATTAGATTTGATTTTAACTACTCTGCCTGTAGACAATGTTCAGCAATGCATTTCACCTTTGATTAACGTGGACCAGTATCACCCTCCCTTAGAACTTATAATGAAATGTTCCATTGATGCTTTCGGTTTGGAGTCAAGCAAGAACCTCATACACAAGTTCTATAAAGGTGACTATGATAAAATCATTAGTCACCTCAGTAGTGTTGAGTGGGAGAACGAGTTTCGTGGCTGTTGTTCGGTGGATTCTATGGTAGAAAAGTTTTATACAATTATTCGTAGCACCATTAAGTTGCACATACCACGATCCTCATCTAGTTCGAATAAACGCTATCCAGCATGGTTTAATAAATCTATTATACGTGTTTTAAACGAAAAGTTAAAGTATAGAACCTTGTATTCCAAATTCAAAAATCCTATGGATCTAATAACATTTCGAGTACTGAAAGAGAGATCTCTAAGAATGATTAGCAAAAGCTATAAAAGCTACTTATGTGCCATTGAATCAACCCTCACAAGCAACCCTAAGATTTTTTGGTCATTTATTAAACATAAAAATAAAAACGCTAATGGTTATCCTTCCTGCATGTATAACAAAGACATTTCCTCTTCTAACGGCGCCGAGGTTTGTAACCTCTTTGCTCAGCATTTCTCCTCTATATACTCACCTGTTAATGCACCTGATACACATCTAGACAGAACTGTTGACCCTATTGATAATACGTCAAATTACCTTCCTAAAATTATCTTTACCGTTGATGAAGTAAAGCTGGCACTTAAACATCTTGACAAGAGAAAGGGAGCTGGGTCAGACAATATACCGTCAATATTTATAATAAAATGTGCTGATGTTCTGGCTCTGCCACTTTCTTTAATATTTAATAGATCTTTATCATCTGGAGTGTTCCCTTCATTTTGGAAAGAGGCGCGCATTGTTCCAGTTCACAAGTCTGGAGACAAGTCAAATATTGAAAATTTACGTCCCATTTCTATTCTCCCTATTTTTGGCAAGGTGTTTGAAGCGTTGGTTTATCCCTTAATATACGGGCACGTGAAACGGTTAGTTATTCCAGAACAACATGGCTTTATAAAGGCACGTTCCACCATGACTAACTTAATTAGTTTTGTATCAAACATAGTGGACGCTGTAGACTCTAGGGCTTCTGCTGACGTCATATATACGGATTTTAGCAAAGCTTTCGATCTAGTTAACATAAAAATTTTGACGAATAAATTATCTTCTTTTAGCATATCTGGTGACCTGTTAGTGTGGTGTAAATCATACCTCTCAGATCATAGTTCAAAGGTAGTCATAAATGGGTACGAATCCAACCTGTATATGACGTCATCAGAAGTTCCTCAGGGCTCACATTTAGGGCCTCTTTTTTTGTCCTATTTATCAATGACATCCCTTCTTGTTTTTATCATTCCCAATGCTACTTATATGCAGATGATCTTAAAATTGTAAAGCATATCAAGAGCATTTTTGACGTTCAGATGCTCCAGCAAGATCTTGACAGGTTTGCGAATTGGTGTAGTAATAATTTGTTAAAATTGAACCTCAATAAGTGCTTTTTCGTCCACTTTTCAAAAAAAAAGTTGCCGCATTTCTCATCCTATTCATTGTGTAACCAAAGGCTAAGGGAGGTTGATACAGTTCGTGACCTGGGTGTTGTAATCGACAATAAATTAATGTTTAATATTCATATAGACAACATAGTCCCCGGGAGATTTAGAATGCTTGGATTTGTGCTGCGCAACTGTCAGGAGTTTAAAAATGCTCAAAGTAAAATTTGTGTATATAACTGCCTGGTCAGATCTCTACTTGAGTATTGCAGTTCTGTCTGGTCTCCCCTTTACGAAGTTCATAAAAAAAGGGTTGAGTCGATCAATAAGAGATTTCTTTGGCATTTAACTTATCAGTGCCATATGGCTAAAGATCTAAAATCGTACAGTCAACGTTTAGAGTATTTCAAAATTCTAAACTTAGAGGATCGTAGAAAAATTGCCGATTTGAAGTTTTTGTATAAGCTAGTAAATGGTCAGCTTGACTGCCCCCAACTGTTATCAAATGTAAGATTTTATACTCCTTATAAACTGCCACGCCGTTCTCGTTTTAAATTGTTTATGCCTTTGTCATTTAAAAGTAATTTGGGTCATTTCTCAGCACTAAATCGCGTACAATCATATTATAACAAGTTATCTACAAATACAAATGTCGATATTTTTAGTAAATATGGGACTTTCATTAAATCTATTACTCCCACGAAAGAAGGAATGTAATTTTTTAAAAGTACTCAGACGTGTATACAAGTGCTTTAGAGTTATAATTTTATTTTATTTTAAGTGTTATTAAAACTTGCTTTATCCTGGTGTTTCAACTTTAATTTAAAATTGTTTTAAATTTAAATTTAATTCAAATTGTAACTGTTTCTCACTCAATATGGATATTATTATTATTAAATTATTTAATATTTTTCCTTTTTCTATGTATACTCTTGCACCATATGGAAAAATGTTTTTAGTTTGCATGTTCTGCTTAGTCCGTAATTTGAATGTAATTTAAACATGCCGTGATAGCCTTTAATTAAGACATCACTTAAGATTGTACCTATATAACTTTAACTTAAATTTGTGTAAAAGTGAATGTTCTTGTTGGTTGTCCTCAAATAAATGAATAAACAAATAAATAAATAAATAAGTACAAACGTGGCTCGGAATTTTTAAAGATCCTTAAGAATGGGGTTGGCGACAAACAAATAACGGGCTCGAACCAATTTGCACCACAGCCGCACCCGCTCCACCTGAACTTTTGAAACTCATTTCGTGCAAATGCAAAGGAAAGTGTGGAGCTGCTTGTGGCTGCAGGAAAGCAGAAATCCATTGCTCCGTTATTTGCCTGCACTGCAGTGGACAGACATGTGACAATGTCGCCAGAGTCGAAATTTTATTCAACGACGATCACGACGATGACGATGATTACGATTTTTCGACCGTCACAACATCATTTCCTGCGATTGAAGAGGTTTCACGACTCGAAGAGTCTACGGAGGAGGAACTTGAACAGCCAGGACCATCCAAACGACGAAAAACGTATGAAAAAAATTACCACTTGTAATCATTATGTTTGCTGCATAAAAATTATTTCATCAATAAATTTCATGTATTTGATTTCTAATTTGGCTGGTTTATGATTTTTTTTTTGTATTGCAATAATTTCCTGAACCATTTTCCATCCATTTTGACGTGTGGATACAACCGAGCGAGCGGCTAAATGAAAACCGGGCACAGTTTCACTGACTTTGTGGCGCGCTAGAGGTCGTAATTTTTGTCGAAAATGAAAAATAAAAAAACGAATTTGTAGGTCTGGACACGCTGTACAAGTTTTATTTCAAACATTTTTCGATATCTTTCACCAGAAAAAAGTAAATAGCGAAAAAAAAAATTCTCCCCAAATTTTTGATATTTTTGATCGTAATCTCGAAAACGACGATCGATACGTGAAAAATGCATGGGACCTTAATTGTAGATCGCAAGAAGAGCAACAAAAAAGTATTGTATAAAAATTTTCGTATCTCAACGGGGAACCGAGTTATGATGAAAAAACTGAATTTAAGGGTTTTTTCAAGATGGCGGAAATTGCACAAGGTTATTTTGGTCGACAATTTGAACTTAAGCTTTTCTTGCCATCCCCCACGTAATATCCAAAATTTGGCTTTCTCGGTTCATTTTCATTTATTTCCCGATTTTTCCGACGTAATGACTGGACTAAATCTACAAGTCGGCGTATTTTGAACCCAACTGCGAGAGTCGATATTTTTACACAAAATATAGAAAGTTATTTGGATCCGAAACCGTACATGGGATATGCTTTTGAAACAAAATTACGGGAATACAACCTTCAACCTGAAGTGGAAAATAATTTACGTCAACGTTGCCTGAATTTCACACTGAAACTTGTATCAGAGCTGCGTTCTAGATTACCAATTAATTTTAATATACCTACTTGAGAAAGTATCTTTATTTTCAGTAGAAGAAACTTTAAAAGCAGTCAAGCCTTCTCTAATCGATATTGCCCAAGAATTCCGAGCGGATGCAGCTACAATGGATAGGCTCATGTCTCAATGGAGAAATATAGTGCACATTAAATGGGAACGCACATCTTCCACTGTAGAATTCTGGAATGAAGTAATTGATTACAAAGATGCAGCTGGTAATAACCCCTTTGCAGATTTATCTCAGTTAGCAATATCATTATTATCACTACCTCATTCCAACGCAGAAATTGGACGCGTTTTCAGCCAAATGAATATAGTCAAAACTAAACTTCGCAACCGTTTGTCGATAAAAACTTTAAATGCCATTCTATACGCAAGATTCGGCCTAAAGAGGGCAGGGAAATGCTGCTATTCTTACACAGTTCCGGATAACGTACTGCGCTGTATAGGTACCAAGGAGAGTTATAGTCTTGAGAATAAGGCTTCCACGTCTACATGCACATCAGCTGCCGAGCCTGCCGATGAAGACGAAGATATTAACATTTTATTTAGTAACATAGTCGATTAAAACGTAGTATAAATCAAAATTTTGTTGATTAATAAACATTTTAAATTAAATGACGTTTTATTTGACATTGAAAAATGTTAGCTTATTTTCTGGCAATATTATAAAGCAATTAGCATAATTTTGGCAAAATTTTAACATCAGTTTAGCAAGTTTTAGATTCACCTTGTTGGCAACACTGAGTATGAAACTTATTTTCAAAGTCTCGAAAGTCTCGTTTTTCCCGGGAAACCCGGGACCGGACAAAGTCTCGATTTTTTTCCCGGGACTCGAAAATGTATCGAGACTGAAAGCCTTACTCTGCACCTGGTCACAAGGCACGAATTATCCAAGCCTCTTTTTTTTTGTTTTCGTAGAAAATGGCATTAGGCATTCCATCGGGCCGGGAGAACACGATGGATATGTGGGACTCTCCTCCATGCCCCTGCCCGGCCGAGTGCCCGGTAAAGGCTTGGAGGCCTACCCATTAAAAACTGCGTACGAACTACCCAAGCCTCTCTTGAAACCATAGTTCCGCACTTTATAAGAGCTGAAGACTGGTCTAGACTCATCTAGCCCAGACCTCAACCCTTTAGACTTCAAATTAAGGTCAGTTTTAGAGGATCTGGTCTGCTCTAAAGCACACGGCTACATCGAGTCTCTTAAAAAATCACTGCTTGAGTGGTGAAATTTCCCATGGAAACAGTGTGTTTATCCATAGATATATGGTCAAACAGATTAAAGGCCTAAGGTGGCCATTTCGAATAGAATATTTTTTATATTTTGCTGCGACTTTAATAAATATGTTCATATAAGTTTGAGTAATATTACATTACTTCATAAAATATTCATTTTCATTTGTAACAGAATTGCTGGCCGGACTAAAATATAATCGTATGTCTAAAAATCCATTTTAATTAAGCTAAGTAAGCTTGATATACAAACTTATATAAAACTACTGTATTATGATTGAGAGTTGAAAATAAACGATGATATAGTAAGTTCCTTTTTTAGGATTGTAATATTACGAATGCTACAGATGAACAAGCGGTTCCAATGCAAACGAAAGGACGAGTGAAGTGCAAGGCCTTGGGAAATAAAAGCTTTCTTCTATATTTTAGGGAAAAATAAACTTCAACATTAGCTGCAGTGTAAAATGTCGCCACATGTTGAAAGTTAGAAATGTCAGGAAAATAGGTCAACCGAAGTGTAAACGGTAAGTAGGAGTTGCGAAAATCGTGTTGGAATCAATTTAATTGAAAATATCACCTTTGTTTATTTTTATTTAATTGCCGAGCCAAGGTCTTTCTTTATAGTAAATAGGTAGTCGCTTGACCACTGTCTTGCCTGATGGTAAGCGACGATGCGATCTAGGATGTGTCGCGCTTGCCTAGAAGATATCTATTCACTCGTGACTTGAAGACCTCTAAATTGTATTTGTCAAGAAACACAGATTCAGGCAAAGGGAAATACGTATCCTTAGCGATACGTATCACAAAATTGGATCTAAAATGCTAAGCTCGACTCCTTGGTATTTCTACCATATAATGGTGTCGCCTATTTGTAAGTCTGTTTGTCCGATGAAAAATGGGGACAGCGGAACAACATTGTGCAATTCTGTTGCACACTCTCCGAAAAGTATTCTATTAAAAAACGGATAGGCTAGCTACTTTTCGTCTATGCTCAAGGCTTTTGAGATTTTTATAAAAAATATTAGCCTTACTGCGATTTCTTTATTATTATGTTGTTTATGTTGTGTGACTTGGCCGTTGAACATTCTTTATACGTTCGGTAGTCGATTTGACGCTCCAAAAAGAAGAGAGCAGAAGTCAGCATTGTCATTGCTGAATGCATGTGTTGCACAATCAAAAACAGCCTAAAATGAGACACCAGCGTCCAATTACCAATACCAGTATGGGCTTTTGTCTCGCTTAACAAACATAGGGAGTTACAACAGATATAACATTACGTGTAAACAAAATTTACTTATACCCACTAACGTATAAAGAATGTTCAACGGCCAAGTCACACAACATAAACAACATAATAATAAAGAAATCGCAGTAAGGCACCTTGGGCTTGGCACGACTTTGTCTAGATTTCATTATATTTAGTTCTTACACTTCCGCGCACAATACACATCAGAATAAAACACTTTTTTACGGATTTTTGCGCATGTTTTATTTTATTTTATATTTAATCCTGACGTTTCGACTCCTTTACAGGAGTCGTGATCACAGGATGACTAAGATGATGGTTGTGGATGGATGACAAGTAGACTACAAAAAAAAATTTGAACAAGGACTCTTTGTATAATTGAATAGTTTATGTAATTATTTCTCAGAGTTATGCCAATAAAATTTGACTTCCGGCACGAAACTATTGTTTAGTTCAGTTAGTCTTCCGCTCATCTCCATAGTGTTAAGAGATAAATCGCGTACAGTTCGTACCTTGTGGAATTTAATGTAAATATACAGGTACAATTCTTTACAGTCAAATAGTAAAGTTTCATTTAAACTACATAATGTAAGAGGTTATGGGCCCAGAACGTTTGTGAACTGTGAAATAGAACATGTCATTTTGATTTCAATTCTTAAAACTTATAAAGTGTAGTTAACAAGTGCAAATTATATAATTAACATAATGGGCAATCTTAAAGTAAAACGGAACATTGAACCTTTTGATGGTGAGAAATATAGTGTATGGAAATTGCGAATACATTCTTTATGGACTGAATTAGATGTAGTTAAAGTTATTAACGACGAACCTACCGATAAAACTAAGGAATGGATAAAGGCAGAGCAAATTGCTAAAATTATTATTATAAAATATTTACCTGACGCATTTTTCGGTTTTGCAAAAAGAATGTACCGTAAAGGAGATATTACATAAAGTGTTGCCACTCAACTGACTCTACGAAAGAAACTTTTGAGTTTAAAATTACAAGTAGACTTATCATTGATAAAACATTTTACGACTTTTGATGACTTGATTACGGAGTTAGCAGGTGCCTAATTAAAAGAACCTGACAAGGTTACTACTGACCGTACCAAAAACCTACGATGAAATAACTACTGCAACTGAAGCATAATCAGAGCATAACTTCACGTTAACTTTTGTCAAAACGAGAATTCTTGATCATTAAATAAAATTAATTAAAGAAAATCAAGAGTGCAAAATTACTTCAAGTTATTTTTTTTTAATATTTAGAATGGGTTCGCTCTTGATCCCAATCAAGCCCGGGGGCAAAGACAGAATCCACGATGGAACGAGCTAACCCAGAAGGTGCCTATTCACCCTAGCCCTGAAAACAGACGGGTTATATGTACTCGGAAACACAGACGCAGGGAGAGAGTTCCACTCCCTTGCTATTTTGAATAAAATTGACACAACAAAAATATTTTTAAACACAAACTTCATTGGAAAAAAAATAGCAAGAGCAATACAAAAGGTCGAACATTTAAAAACATTAAGAGAAATTTACACTCTTTCTTAGCAACATAGGATAAACGTATTTTATTTAACTAGTCATTAAGGAAATTCACCCATCACAAGGGTGCTGAAGCCCATGACAAGCCCATCACACCCATTACAAGCCGACGCTAATATTTAAGCTTGCAGAGAGATGAGAGTTATTCTATAAAATAAGAGTAAATGCAAAGAAAAGAAAAAAAGATACCAAAATAAAAATGTATGTGTCGACTGTAACAAAGAAACGTATAAAGAAGAAAAATATTTAAAAAAAATAATACTTGGTGTTTAGTGTCAAAGCCTAAAAATAAAATATTGTTGATTGCAAATGGGTATTTTCTATGAACAATGATGAATATGACAATCCAGTATGATATAAAGCTAGACTTGTTGCCCAAGGTTTTTGTCAAGAATATTTAATGGACTATAATTAAATTTTTGCGCCTGTCGCAAGAATTTCTATTTTAGCCTTTTCAAATCAAAATAACTTGTTGATCCATCATATGGATTTTGTTGTATTATTGTCATATTGTGGCTTTATTAATTATATAATATTGTGTATTTCAACTCTGCCGTTGTTATATTCTTTTTTCACGAAATATTAGGTAATGTCGGCTAATAATTTGAAAGCTGTTGAATAATATACGAATCTGCAAGAAATCGTTTGGTCTTCAACGGGTTAGCTCGTAAAATGTTTGCAGCTTGTAGTTTTGGTTGCGGTGACCTACATTGCCTTCGAGGAAAATTAGATTTCAAGCTGTATGCTTACTCGGAATAATATCTCGAGAACATTACTATTTATGTTCAAATTTGTCAAAATATAAAAACCTCAAAATATCCAAGCTAAAAACCTATGATACCTATGTAAGCATGTGACATAAAAAAGCTATTTTTAATTATCCTCTTGGTAGTATAATAAAAATGGTGTACATGTAAGTAATATTATTATTATTAGGTCCTCACATATGAAACTGATATTTTGTATGAAAGGAATATAAGGTCGATTTTTTTGTAACATAATATTTCATTAATCAAAATGTGCGCCATTGTTATCTATGCACTTTTGCCATCTCATAAGTAGTTTATTGGTCTCATTACTAAAAAATTCTGGGGGCGAGAATCAATAAACTCTCTGAAGGTGGTTTGAACTGCCTCATCGGAGTTGATTTTTTTTCATTTTAAGAAGTTATTTAAATTCCCGAAAATATGGTTATCTGTTTGAACAAGGTCCGGGAAGTTCGATGGATGTATCAGGCATTCCCATTGCAGCTCCTCTAGTTTAGTGGCCGTGTGTTCTGCAGTGTGTGGTCCAGTTTGTCCTGAAGCAGCACTGGCGTAGAGCGATTAAACAGCCTTGATTGTTTAGCAGCTAGTTCTTCCATCATGGTTTGCAGTTGCTGACAATAGCTATTTGCCGTAATCGTTTGGCCAGATTTAATAAAGTTGTAGTAAACGACTCCGGAACTGGTCCACTAAATACTCACAAGTAACTTTTCTGAGTCAATTTTTCCTTGGGGCAGGATTTGGCTGGTTCTCCTGGGTTCAGCCATTACTACGAGCGCTTCTAATTATCGTTAAGGATCCACTTTTCATCACATGTAATGATAACATGGATGATTTAAAATCCCTTCATTATTGTGTTGGTTGAACAATGTGACGTAGCAGTCGACGCGTGTTTGCTGGTTTGATTCACTCAATTAATGAGGTTTCCACACACCCACCTTTCAAGCTTTTTATTTACTTGATTTGTTTCAGGTGGATTAAAACAGTTTTATCACTTATACCGAAACCTGCAGTTAACTCTGAAGTGGTGACTTGTTCTGAAGATCGAAATTTCAAGAACGTAAATATTGAAACCAAAAACGTACCGTCTTTTATTTTGCAACACTACTGCCATCGTTAATCGTTCGAGCTGTTTCTGCAGTACTGGTGCCATGGTAGACTCATAAATATAGCGATATTTCATGTTTTCCATTTTGCGATATAAGAGACGCCAAAGAAAAAACAAATGAATGACTGTTTTCGAAACTCAAATGTACCAGCTAAATAAATTTATAAATTCTTGTTCAAAGAGAAGATATTTTAGATCAAGTGAAGTGGCCAGTAAGACAAACGCCATTTTCATATGTAAGGATGTAATATTTTTATTACGATTAATTTATGATTATATTAATACGTGCTCTGGGTATTGGATATTACAACAAGATAATTAATTTAACTCGAAATTAATTTACCTAAAATTCTACCTAACAAAGTTCCTAAGCAAGTATGTTCAATAAGTTTGCCGAAGCTGTTAAATATCAACACTTAAATTCCATTGCAGAATATCCCAATTGTGTGCGTGGTCACAGTAGTCCAATAATTTGCAACAGTTGATTTTTAAATACTTTAATTAGTTTCGAAAATTACTTTCAAATCACTTAGATCGATTCCAAAATTTGAACTATTTATTACGCGGTTGCGCTCCGCTTTACATATGCGCGGGAGCTTAGACCAAGCAGTCGCGAACGTTTCAGAATCACTGCATCGAGTTTAAATAAATCTCGATCCACGTGCGAGAGCCGTCTTTCTCATTCGCCTGCGTGACACTGCGCGTGCTAGCTGTCTCTTTCTTCTAATTTATATCCGCTTTTGTTACACTTACTTATACCTATTTTACTTTTGTTATACTTATACACGTATCTCTAAAACAGTTCATTCACCGCAACGATTTTTCGTTAGATTTTATAAACATATGTTAGGGCGCAATACGTCGCACAGCCCTTCGTCGTAACAATATGTTTAGTAGGAAACAAAAGCCATTTGTCGCTGCAGAATACGCCACTTTGTTTATCAAATTTGAAGCCAAGCTTAACTCTTGCTAGTCGCAATTTACGTGAGTTTGAGTAGCTCAAAATTAACATCAAGTATTGCCAAAACATAGCAAAAAAGAAAAAGAAATCTGAAAATCGTATTGTAACACAAAGCAGAGAACACAAAAAAAGGTTATTATTATTAAATTTTTTTATCTCTTTAAAATAAAAGTAGCGCATCCTTACATATACTACTTTAAATTCCAAAAGTTAGCTAAATGATAAATTAATGAATGAAATAAAGTGTTTGTATTCTTTAAATATAGTATACAGTAACATTTCAAACAGTAAAATAACAATACATATAGATTTCTTTTACTTTTAACTGTAGTATTACATATGTATTTCAAATAGCTGCGCTAAAAGCATACTCTGTTTTATATAACTTAAACTTACAGTTGGACTGCTTTGTCATAACATAGTTTTGTTATTACGTTTCTTTTATCCTGCACATTATCCTTTAAAGTAAGCTGTTTGTATAATTAGTAACTTTTATTCTGTAAGCATATTTGTTATATACGGTATTGTACAACCGTTTATACCTTGCAAAATAAAAAATAAATAAAAAATGCTATGTAAGAAGTTATAATAATAAATTCGTATAAATGCACTTTATTATAATGTAATTAAGTTCGAATGTACACGTCGAATCTTCTATCACATCTGATTTATGTCAGTTATAAATATAAAGGTAGTATAAAGCTTCACCAAAGCTAAAACATGTTCTACTACGGAATGAACATAACCATAATATAAAAATTTAAGAAAGGGTCCATAGTAGGCCGGGTATTTTTGCGTGATTCATAAATTATGTTTAATTATTACGGTGGCATACAACGGGTCGAGAGAAAAAGCTCTGGTAGAGTGTAGGCTAGGGAAAACGCTTGTAAGTATATAAATTATGAAAGCACATACTTCAGGAATATTATGCCTTAGCTGCATTTACCGTGTGCTTGCAGAGCTTCAGAGCTGATCGTCAAAAAGCCAACCCTTGTCGAGTGTCGGAATTTTAAGGAAGTTTTTATTTAGACATATTTTGATCAAGACTTTACAAATGATGATGTCATCGATTTTATTGCTATTAAGATAACAATGGCATTGAATTTTTTATTTGCTCTTAGTTTTGCATTAGAAAGGCAAGTTATATCCTAACGCGTGGCTTTAAGCTGGCTTGAGCACAAAATAAGTAATTTACCTACTAGGCGGTGGAGCTAGACCATTACGAGTTTCAGTTCTTATAAAATGCATAAACCTATGTACGGAATTAGTCGGTGAGCTATTACTACGTCCTATGAATAGGTAAATTGTTTTGGTTTAACTTAATATGAAACACTTTTAAATAATAATTTTAACTGATAACATTAAACGTACGTTTTCAACAATAAACAAGTTGTAGGTAGGTTTTTTATCTCTTCAGGCTACCCTTTATTGCAAAGAACAGTACAAATGGCGGACTCAATACCAAAAGGAATTCTTAGGGTTAACCAGTGAGTTACAAACGAAAAAGAATAAAAGGCGGAGATAAAGAGGGGAAACCATAAATATAAAATATTTTAAATAATAAAATTAAATGTACAAACACAACCTGTCTAAACCGATCAAAACAAATGTATAAGTATTTAGAAAAAAAAACGAAAATAACTTCTATTGTAAAGTAGATTTTAGACATAAACGATAGCTTGTCCGTCATATTCTTTTTTATCCTCTCAAATCCCGCTTCCGTTCAGTGCATGGTACTTGTACGACTACTTAACTCAAAATTACAGAAGATATTCTTTTTGGAATGGAAGGTGTTCATTTGACGGTATTGACATTGTTGGACTTCAGTAATACTTTTAATACTGTTAATTTTGACATTCTTCCGCCATTGTTGTGCTCACTTAACATACAGTGGTTCCACTGTTATTTGTATGGCCGCAAGCAGTGGGTTTGTCTTGCAGACAGGCTATATTCGAGGAGGCCCATGGCTACTGGTGTTCTCTTTGATATATTGTCTTCTTTTAAGCATCTGTATGCAGACAACCTTCAAATTTACTATGAAAAACTTGTGACTGACTTACGAAATGCGGTCTGTGTTATAAGCAATGATCTCTGTCAAATTTAAAATCCTATAGCCTTGAAAATAATCCAATTGAGATAATGCAATTATCATGTGGAGCTCCAGGATGATTGCTAAGGTACACCGGCAATTGATACCAAATATAAATTTTGCTGGCACCGCTATTCTCTTTAGTTTGCCGGTGAAACATGTTAATGCTGAGCTGCCGAGAGTGCATAATTTTCTACCTAGTTATAGCTAGTGCACCAAAAGTGCACTAAAATCCAGGTGTTAAATCTCCAGGTTTTGTATAAAATTGTTTATATTTTTAAACAAAATTACATATTTCCAAAATATACAAGCTGGGAAGGGTTTTTTTATCTGATTATTTAAGTTTAAGGGCAACTAGTTCCCCTACTTGAAAGTTTTTACATTTATGAATAATAGTTATTATTATGTCATTGCATTGGAGCAAAACATGTGTGTGTGTGTGTGCGAGAGCTGGTGTGTGTATAGAATAGTGTGTATCAGTGTGTTATGATAAAGTATGTGTGTGCTTGGTATAGTATAGTTTTTATGTAAGTACATGAAATACAGATAAAGTTAGACCAATAACATTTCACAGTCTTCATATTCTTTATCTTTTAGCCAGTCTAATATTACTTTATTAGCGTGTAAATCATTAGTTCCATGGATTTTAATTATTCTATTGATCTTGTTGTAAATTCGAGGACCTTGCACGTCATAATGACGACTGGCTAAGGCACTCCTTACCCTTGGTACCCGGCAAAGATTAGTCCTTTTATTGTTTATTATGGGTCCTGTTGACTTATGGTAACGTAAATACGTATGTCTTTTTTGAACTTGTTACCAGTCTACGCTTTTGTCCTCCAAATAATCACCAATTCTGTAATAGCCTTTGATCATAAGGGGTTTATTAACATTTTTTTGGCGTGGCATGCTTTGGTGTGGCACCTTATTATAAAATGCAATACATCTTCTTAAAAATGAGCCTGCAATGTGATTTTTTCAATCTGAAGCTTGAAACAGCAATTTTATTTTTATTTCTATAGTTGACCATTCGGTTATCACTATTTTTATAAAAAGTATTATAATATTGTTACATAGATAATATTTTCTTATATATTACTGAGAAGACACTGTAAGTATATTAATTTTCTCAAATAGTTATGTTTAAGTTTTAAATAGCGCGCACTGATCTTTTTTAAGAACAAATATATTATTAATATTACCTGATGACCCTCATAGCAATAGTTCGTAGGACATAACACTGTGAAAGTAGCTGAAGCAAACCATTTTTGCTGTTTTAATAACAGATATGAGTCTTATCTTCTTAACAGCGTACGAGGCGGAACTAAGTTTTTTGTTGCCTTGTCACATCAATATATAATTTCGTGTCTGAAGTGATACCCAAGAATATAGTGGATTTCAGGAATTTAACGTTTATTGGCGTATTCATCTGTCTTATATTTGGTAAAGAAGACTTTACAAATTTGATTTTACTCGAGTTAAACTTTAGATTAGTAAACCAATGTAATATCTTGGAGACAGTATCCTTTACATTTACTTGAAGTTCTCAAAGAAGAGAAAGAGCAAGAAGCTCTCAATATTCCTTAATACAAATCTATGATCTACGTCTCTTCCTTTACCGTTATTGTTTCTTTATATATGTAATTTATAAAGGATATATTCTATCTACAGATTGAATTACAGATCAACAAATCACAGCCAAATCAGATCAGCAATACCAAATATCATATATTAAATAGTGAGTTTATAATTTACAGATTTTAATCTGCTTAATCTACTTATTTTACTTTTCTGATATAATTTTATGGGCATAGCATTTTCTTTGACTTTACTGTAGGTTGAAATAGGTCAATATCTCATAAAGACGGAATTGAGAGAATACATTCCAAATCTGGTGTGAAAGTGAGTAATAGTGTCAGGATTGTCCATATATGTCGACGCGGAATCGCATTAAGTGGGCAGTAAACGTAAAGGTACGACTTCGCTGTGAATGACTGCAAATGACGTCTGTCCCCTTCGACGTATGTGGGATTAGAAATGTCATGATAATTGTGTTTGAGTGAGAGACATTTAACTAAGGCATCTCAACTACAGGGCGAGCATTAGGTTAAGACTAAGGCTTGGATTAATTACTGTCAGCTTATTAATGTCCGCACACCGGTTTTTTTTACGTATGTAAAAACTAAAGGGAGAACAGGACATATGGATATTACGGTAATAGACAAGATACGTAAATAAATTATCACAATAAGCTTATTATAAACGAGGGTATTTTTGGTATCTGTTAAGTGATGCTTACTGATATTAATTATTTTTACGGGTGCTAAAATTATTTATTTTAATATTTTCATTTAATATTGACGTTTTGACTGCTAATCAGGAACTGTTTAAACAGGAACTTCGGTGCCTATAAAGAAAAGAATGTTAGAATAAAATAAGCATGAAATAAAAGTATTAGGAATTGTGTAATGTTATGCACGTAGGAACAAACTATGTGTGTGATGTTAATTGGAGTAATTAGTAATGATATTTTAAATGAAATTTAATGCAAAAAGCTTAAAATTTTTTTAATAAGTCTATATATCCCTAACTATTAATTTCTCACTAAACATAAAAAATCGAAATGAGGGGTAGAATGCCAACGTAAATAGTTTTCCCATCTGAAGCCACCTTCAGTTTTTCCTAAGGGAGTTCTTGCATCTTGTATTAAACTGAAAGGGAAGCATGTGTGAACTAAATTATAGATGCTTGCATGAAACAGAAATATGCAACACCTCAAACAAAGGTTATTTAAGATATAAAATACGTATGTAAAAAACAACTACGCCTCCGAGCCCTCAGATGGGATTCGAACCCACGACCTTTCGCTATCCGGGCGACTGCTCTGACCCCTGAGCTACCGAGACGCTGGCAAACGTGTCGAATTTTACAAACGTATTTCAACTTCTACTATGAGCTAGTATCGTTCCACCAATGTTGAACGCTTACTACCTTCAACATCGAAAGTAATATTTTTACAAATATTAAACAATCGATTAAGATGGAACCAGCTATAATTATGTTTTTAATTTATTTTTTTGCATTCACAATGCAATATTTCTATAAGATATAAAATACGTATGTAAAAAACAACTACGCCTCCGAGCCCTCAGATGGGATTCGAACCCACGACCTTTCGCTATCCGGGCGACTGCTCTGACCCCTGAGCTACCGAGACGCTGGCAAACGTGTCGAATTTTACAAACGTATTTCAACTTCTACTATGAGCTAGTATCGTTCCACCAATGTTGAACGCTTACTACCTTCAACATCGAAAGTAATATTTTTACAAATATTAAACAATCGATTAAGATGGAACCAGCTATAATCATGTTTTTAATTTATTTTTTTTGCATTCACAATGCAATATTTCTATAAGATATAAAATACGTATGTAAAAAACAACTACGCCTCCGAGCCCTCAGATGGGATTCGAACCCACGACCTTTCGCTATCCGGGCGACTGCCCGGATACTAGCTCAGGGCTAGTATCGTTCCACCAATGTTGAACGCTTAAAGAAGAAGAAGAAGAAATACGTTTGTAAAATTCGACACGTTTGCCAGCGTCTCGGTAGCTCAGGGGTCAGAGCAGTCGCCCGGATAGCGAAAGGTCGTGGGTTCGAATCCCATCTGAGGGCTCGGAGGCGTAGTTGTTTTTTACATACGTATTTTATATCTTATAGAAATATTGCATTGTGAATGCAAAAAAATAAATTAAAAACAAAGGTTATTTAATTAAAGCTGTAATGCAAATGCGGTATATAAACCACATTTACATATGGCTTTGATGGAACTTAGTTATTATATATGTATGACAGACAACGGTTTATGCACGACGCCAACCGAATTAGCATTGACTGCTAAGTACAATTTCTATTTATACTATAATCTGCATTAAGTTAGGGTCAATTTAGAAAGATTGCAAGCAATGGTAATACAGACTGTGTGATATACAATGTGTCCCCTCACAAGTGTCGGAGCTTTAATGGTGTAAAGCTCTAATATGGCATTTTTATCGACAAATTGCCCCTCAAATTTTGTTTTTCTCTTACGGCCGCCATTTTGTTTTCTTGGTATCCAAGACCTGGGCTCTCATACTAATTCGACCACCACTACTTATGCAAATGTACTATCAACATTAAAAAGGTGTCATTTGATAGCTAAACATGTAGACAACAGTTGGACAGCCATCATGTTTCAATTGTCATGGAATAAAAAATAGAAAAAAATAATTAAAGAAAAACAAATAGATTCTTTTCTGTGTATTTTTTAATTATTGGCTTTTTGAAAAAAAAAACACTGGTGACGGGACACATTGTATATCGATGTATTTTTTTGTCAATTATTATCAGCAATACATTTTTTTGTCACTCGATATGATATTTCCACCTTCCAGATCCAGCGTCAGATCCTGGTTACCATGTAGGATGAAAGTACTCATAAATACGATTCAAATGAGCCCAAAATTGATGGGGTTGTGTCGTTTTATTGCGGAATTCATGTCCACCTTCCAGCTTCAGAATCAGTCCCTGAATACTATAAAGGATCAAAGTACTCATCGATACGAAACAAACCATATGTTATTTTATAGCAGAATTCCTATGGCCACCTTCCAGCTCCAGTATCAGATCTCCATGTCATCTTAATATTGCATTGTCACGCAAAACCGGGAAGTGGGTCAAATTTAACTTGCAAAATTTCATTACAGACACCGGGACAGGTGAAAGAAATAAAAGCTTGTAAAAACAGAACAAATCATTTTAATTAAACTTTTTAATCTCAAGCTCCTTGTATGTAATAAATGTAAAAAAATGTTGAAGTCTAAATCCTTTATTTTATTTTAGTAGGTTGGCATTTTTATATTTTTACATATTTCATGTTTTTGAAATTTCACAAAAAGCTTTTAAACCAACAATATCTACACCTAAAAACAGCAAATTAAAATAAAACATTTTTCATTATCATCAGCTTTTTATTTGCAGTTGGTGGAAAATTTTGTGGAGAATGGGATAAAACATAACTTTACTTATATACATGGGCCCAGTGCCGATTAGTTGGTACAAACGACTTTATATGCAGCCGGAACCAACGGCTTAAAATACCATCCAAAACAGGGAGTATGCACTGATGATTTCTCTTATGAAACATGCATATCCTCCTCAACTGTAAGCAGAACGCACTACCACTGCCATTGATCGTCTTTGCGATTAATTAATGTAATATTAATACGAAAAATAGTTTTAAAAGCTGGATTTAAATTTCATTCTTTCGCTGCGTTAAGGGCGCAACCCGTTGTTACGTGTTGTAAACAACCTTCATCGGTGAGTTGTTCCGATAAGCTGTTCCGATCGACTGCCGTCACGCGACTGGCGGCGTCATGACCTCACTATCAATTATGTTGTCGATTTGATTCTTGTCAAACTAACTTCTCTTAAAAGACCTGCCGCGATTAAAATACGTCTATAAAAGCTTACAATTATAATTTATTTGAACTTCTTAAAAATATTTTATCTGATTTAAAAAGGAAGGATTTCAACATCATTTTCCTTTTGATTTATAGTAAAGGTATTCTTAATCCGGATTACAGATAGTGCAGCTTAACAATTTAAACAATTATATAGGTAATGAACTTACAAGCTTAGATTTTAGGTTTTAGACACATTGCCCATGTCTTCCTGAATACGAAATTTAACAATCAATTTCATTTTGTTTAGAACATGGGAGTGTTGGACAAAGCTTATAGAAAAGTTTAAAAAAGTTTTTAGCGTGTGTTGAAAAGAATATTTATTCAACGAGGCATCGTTGAATATATGTTGTTTTCAACATGTTGACATGTTTACGATAGTATATATATTATAATCGTTCCGCTGGTCCCTTTAGCATAAATAATATAATTGTGATGCCTATCTTATAAATAACTGTCCATTGTTATCTATTTTGTAACTTTGTTAAATTTGTAAAGCTTTTGATTTTCCACGTTATTGAAAAATATATATAAATTATGCTATTAATAATTATTTTGATGTTTTAGGAAGAATATGCAAAAAATCAACTCACAAAATAATATCATTCGATAATAATTTCATTGAATTCGCACATTCAATTCTATTGTTACTTTTTACATCTACATAAAATATATTTTTAAGGTTTTTGTGACTATAAAAATAATATAATAATGAATCAAAAATAGAACTAAGTATATTTATATACAAGTAGCATAATTGTTAAATTTCGTCCATTAACGCAACTGCGTAGGGCCTCGCAATCGTCATCACCAAAATACGATCATAAAATCTAAACTACTGATCCAAACAATATTGTGTAAATGCTAATTTTAATGTTCACAAAATTTCTTTGTTGGTAAGCATATTTATATTGATATGAATTCAAGATTATCTTGTATTAAGATACAAGATTACTCATCTAAAGACTACTTATTTCAATTCCTCGAGCTAGATTAATAAATTAAGGTATTCATCTCTTAGTCCAATGTTATGAATTCATATTTAAATATAGATGTCGTGGTTGACTTTTTATAGGACTTTTTTAAGTTCGAAATTCGACAATTTTTCGTATTTTATGATCTTATTTATAAAATAGGTCACCACAAAAGATCCTTTTATTAGGCCTTTATCTATCCTTAAATTCCGTTTAAAATATTGGTGAAAACAAAAATTGTAACCGAATGAGTAGTTCCGAAGAATATCTCCCACATCTGAACTTACATAGATAGCACTTTTCACCCGACTACAGCAAATCTAAGGAAGGATAATGACGATAATAAATTGTCTATTATATATTTATGAATGTATATGGATATTTGTAGTGATGCCAGTCGTAGCTCAAAAACTAGGTACTGATTTTAGCTAGTGAGATTGCGTTAGAAGAGTTTTTATTGCTCCCAATGGTTATAGCCTGCGACGTCACAGTAAATTCACAATAGTGGCAACTAGAAAATATAAAAACCCTTATCTATACTAATATTATAAAGAAGTAAAGTTTGTGTGTTTGTATATTTGTTAAATTGTAAGGGGTAATCTCGGGATCTACTGAACCTATTTTAAAAATTCTTTCACCAATAGAAAGGCAGATTATTGCTGAGTGTCATAGGCTATATTGAATGCTAGAAAAAATTTAAAGAATTTTGTCCACCCGTTCGAAGCCGGGACGGGCCGCTAGTTTAAAATATTTATATTGTGTTTTGACGGAAATCAAATGAAAGGGTTTAATTAGCATATTTCTAATATATGTAAATATATGAAGGTGCAGGTGGTGTTCAGATTTGATATAAATCTTATACTATAAAATAAAAAGACTCACGATAAGTTAGCTATTATCACAATGTATAGACTGTATGATACAGTTAAAGTTATTCAATTTACGTGTTTCCCGCAAAGCTTGCGTTACGATCGCCATCAATTACGTTGTCAATTTTCTTCATGACAGTTCAGAATTTTTTTAATAACCCGTCGTGCGCGTGTGAGCAAAGGTATTCATCGGATGATTAATAGTAAGCCCGTATCTGAAGCCTTTGAATATTCACTGACGAAATTGGGTTTATTAATAGAAGAGAGATGTCATTTTTATACATTATGATTTTTTAAAATTTGAACAATTAATTCTTATTAGTTACAAATGTGAAGAAGTCAAACAGGAAAATTTCTATGATTGGTTAGCTGATACTGTATTATCGAAGTTGAATTTGAAATATATACCAGTATAACAAGTGCCCAATCCGTTATGAAAAAATGTCTTTAGAAAATATTTAATGCTGGGCAATATCTTAATTTAACTTACACATTCTGGAATTAACAATCAGCTGGAAAATGGGAAAGACAAGCCTTTGACATTGAGTTGATACGAGTTCGGTTATAAATAATGAGGCTACAGTATCAAAATTTAAACGCAACAATCGAGGAGAGCTGTCATCCATAATAGCCTGACATTTATTAGCTCAGGAGCTGCATGTGGTCATACCACTATTTCCCTTTTTCCATAGGATATCTGGATGTGCATCTAAACGCAATGCGGGCTAAAGCACTTTCTTAGTTGCTTTTCCTACCGGTCGCGCGCTTTTCAACATCTTTGATATGCGCACAGCAAAGAAGTAAAACTGGAATTCTCCCTGCGTCTGATTTTCCGAGTACTTATAACCCGTCCATTTTCAAAGCTTGGGTGTAAAAAAAACATTTACGGATATTTCATCGAGCACTTCATTAGCTTTTTGTCTACACACACACACACACACACACACACACACACACACATATATATATATATATATACACACACAAGTATAGTTCACTCAGAATCTAATAGATTTGTATCGCCTGCTGGCGACCTCAATCAAAACTAACACATTGAGTCGCGAGTGTTTATAGTCATCTCTAATATCATCTACAACTTTGGTAAGAGTGGATGTTGTACTGTGTCTCGGTCTTGATTGCGTAATTGAATGAAAATAACTGCTTATAGAGAGTTACTTCTCTCCTTTGAAGAGGAAGGGAAGTATGAAAATGGGTCTATAGTGACCCAGACAACTGAGGTGTTTTCATAGGTCATTAACTATGTCCGTCCACTGCTACTTATGCAATGTGTTTTCCTTGTCTGCGTTGAGCTTTCATTGGAAAATGGCCAAATTTTTTACATTATTAATCAACTGAAGCTCAACCTTCACGGGCTTTATGTTGCTAATTGACATTATATGTATTAGTACATATGGGCAATAAAAACAGACAAAATTTGAATATAGTCGTACACTGATGAGTTTTCGATTTTCATTGATAAGCAAGCCCTCTACATTATTTATTTAGCTGCGTCGGCCCGCCACCCATGGGTGCGATCGCTCCTATTAAGCCTGTATAGCCTTCCCAGGCTAAGGCACCTACTTCAGGTGGTGTTTAGTCAGTCTGAGTCTGACATAACCTCTCTGCCGGCCGATGTATCCATGTAGTAGGATTCACCACCTCCCTCCCTCTCGTTCGGAGGGAAAAAAAAATTATATATAGTTACCAATATGCGATGTTGACATACTTCCTTTAAATAACCATAATTATTCTTATTTCATTTTTATGAATCGTAAATAGTTATAAATTTAAAATTTGCTTGAAAGATAGTAATTTTTTATTTTATTTAAAAAAATGCGTTTTCGCTTTTAATTTTAAAAGACGTTTTAACGTCTTTTAAAATTAATTAATAATTTAAGCAAAACCATAGCAATATATTTAAATTATGCGTCACTTATTCTGCATTATTTTACTTTTATATATAAAATACGGCTTTTAGGTAGATGAGTTCTTACAAAAATATGACCCTTGTTATTTATATTATAACTATAAATAATATAACTATTATCAAAACCGTTATATACATAGCCGTTTTGTTAAGCTAAAATTATAAATTTAATGTAAATAGTAGAGTTATAATTAGAACAAGGAAATAAATTATGCTATTTGTTGTCTCAATAAATGTAAAACACACTACGTAACCCCTAAAACCGCCATTAATTCTATTCCCCACAATAAAGTTGCCATTGACTTAACGTAAACTTTTTCTGTAATGTTAGATAACTATCGGGAAATAAATAGCACAAAATTAACCCTTAAATGGACACTATGTGTTCCAATTGCTATTTTTTTTTATAATGTTGGTTTTATTTTTGTATTTAGGATGGAAAAGAAAAACATTAAAGAAAAAATTAAGAATTTATATTTTTTTATGGGTTTTTCATAGGTCACTTACAAATGACATTGCCTATTTATGTGGGTAATATGCGTCCTCGAAACATGTCACACGGAACGGACACTGCCCACTTAACCTAATAAAATGTACTTAAGCACAAACAAGAAAATAAAATAAAAAATACAATGTGTGTATTTTTTACCCACTAAAAACTTACAGATTTTTATTATTTTGTGTATGACTAAATTTTTTATTCCTAAATCCGTTAATAATCTCGGTTCTGAACTGTATCGATGGGTTGTGTTACATCTATATATTTTTTGTTACCATATGGATCTTCCAGTTTGTTGTAAAGAGTAAAGGTTAGTCATGTCCACAATAAAGTTTAGTAGTTCGTCCGAAAACATTTTTTTGAAATATGCTTCAGGAGACAATATTTCAAACTTCTCTTGAAAACTGATGACGTATATGACGGTATCCACTTCAATAGCTCCAGTATATTTGGTTTTCTGAAATGAAAAATCTAGTTGTTGCATTTTTCGCTTCCGAGAGACAGATAAAACGGACGGTGGAAGCATAGGAGACAATTCGGCGTTTGTTTGATTTGCTACTTGTCTGGTACGACGCGTTCTCACTCCTGACGATAACGGCGTCCCTATAGAACTCGATCATGGTTTTTCTGGTGCAAAAAGTAGTGGATCAGCAATGGACTGGACGAGTGGAGACTCGTGACTACGTGTGGTTTCACTTTCATATGAGTTGCTAAAATTTGCGTTCGACGCCGGATTATTTGGTTTTTGGTTATCTTCATCACAGTCGCTGAGATCTTTGAGTAAGTCATACAGGCCAGGAGGAACTTCTCTTACAGGTGATGAAGTCGGTGTCGCGTCGACATTATTATCGAGAAAAAACTCATGAGATTCTATTCGTCCCTCTTCATCATCATCGGATTCCAGATCAGATTCTTCCGAGTCTGGAGGAGGTAACATCGTAAGAATTTTCTTTGATCTCCATACTTTTCCGGCCATAATACTGAAACAATTGGACACTTTGAGTTAAAATGTTGTTTAGTAAGCGCGTTAGTTGTTATAAAGCGTTGCTACCAATGGACTTTGTCCGTTATAAGAGACAAATATCAGTTACATTTGTAATAAGAGGACACGGGCAATGTCCGTTATAAATGATACATTATGAAATTACAACTTTTAGGGAATACGGGCAATGTCCGTTATAAATGACAAAAATTAAAATCACGACTCTTAGGAGCGACGGACAAAGTCCGTTTTAAGTGACACTCTGATTATTTCAAGCAACAAACAGAAATTACTGTTATTTTATGTAAAATATATATTTAATACTGTTGTTTAACTGTTCTTATACCACATTTATACATTAAAATAACTTAAAACAATGTAATACTTACGAAATATTTTTTTTTGCTGTGAAGCCCACGCCGTTTCAGTCGTTGCACTTTTGCGACTGCTAGCTTCTTGTCACGCGTCACATGCGCAGTGCTTCTTTTTACGCAAGGAGTAAAGGAATAGCCTAAATAACATCACGAAGTACGCGGGTCGCTCCAAATTTTGTTCAAATTTTAATTGGGAGCGGTTTATTGATATGTCATTTGAAACGGACGAAATCTATTTAAGGGTTAAGCTGTGGTGGAAAACTTTGATCACGTGACTCGGTTCTCGGTAACCATCACGTCGCGCGCAGATCCCAGCTGTGATTACATCATTTTTTCGTCTGTCTGTAAGTCGACTCCAATTGCCGTGGGCACCAGGCGACGTTCGGTTAAAATAAGAATAAAAGTTTAATCGTATTGGCAGTCTGTAATGCTATACAATGTGTCCCGTCACCAGTGTCGGAGCTTTTAATGGTGTGAAAAAAGCATTTTTTATCGAAATTTGTTTTTGTTTTTCTCAAATTCAAAATTTTGTTTTTCTCTTACGGCCGCCATTTTGTTTTCTTGGTAACCAAGACTTGGGCTCTCATACTAATTCGACTACCACTACTCATGTAAATGTTCATCAACATTAAAAAAGGTGTGGTACACATGTAGACAACATTCACACAGCCATCATGTTTCAATTGTCATGGAATAAAAAAATAGAAAAAAATAATTAAAGAAACACAAATAGATTCCTTTTTGTGTATTTTTTAATTATTGGCTTTTTGAGAAAAAACAATTTTGAGGGGCAATTTGTCGATAAAAAATGCCATATTTCACACCATTAAAGGCTCCGACACTGGTGCCGGGATACATTATATATTGGAACTTCAATAAAGTCTTCTCTTTTATATTAAAATTAAAGAATAGACTAGAAATCTGTTTATCTGTTTCATAGACTCAAAAAATTATGCTGGACAAGTTATTTATGTTATACTCAATAAAGGCTAATTCAAAACTATCAAAAATGCAACAAATATAGTCATTGATTATATCGTATAGTATAAAAATATGCCTGGTCACCAGGTGAGATTACTTATTATATCTTGTAGTTGCCGATGCCGCATTGGAAAAAAATACTTTATCGACCATCGACCCTGGTAGAACAGGTTCCGTCGTTTAATGGGGTAGACGGCACTGATTAAATATCATCCACCTCGCTATTTTTTAACAGAGCGAATAGCACAGTTTGAGTAGGTAGTATACGCCCCAGCAATGCCTTTTATATAGTGAGGTTTCAATGGTGCGAGACGCTAAAGACTTTGCTGCCGAGCGAAACACACAATTTTTCACCTTACTACAACTCTGCCGTTCTTAGTGTGTGAAAAAAAGTGCAATAAGTAGGTTTCAGCTACTTTCGTAATAATTGCGATTAAAGATTTAATTTTTGTTTTTTTTTTAGTATTATCGCAACTATAATAGCTATTGACTTGAAACTTTTACTATACAACTATAAAATGAAGCGGAATTTTATGTAGTATATTATATTTGTACATATATTTGTAAGTAAATTGTACGTAAGTCAATTTGCCCAAAAACTCGATTTATTGCACTTATCGTAAGGACGGCAGACTACGAATGTTTTTAAGTGCAATAAAAACAGCTTAAATGAAATGGTAAATTGGTTCATATAAATTTGAAATTAAAAGTAAAATTGCTACAATTAGTAGAATTTTTTAAATTGCTTTCTATCCAATGTAAATTGACTAAGAATACCATTGATCACTTTGACAGTTATTTTTCGGGTGTGGTCCGAAATCCAATCTTATGTAATGAAATCTCACCCACCATACATTTAAAGATTGTTATAAGAAATAGTATATCCTAAATATTATTGATTCTTGTTGCTTTTATGATTTTAGGAACTAAAGTAATTTAATAAAACCAAAACTGGATATTATAGTATTAATTTAAATAAGAATGAAATGTAAATTAAAAAGACTATAATGATGATTCGGAACGTACCATGTCTTTTCATTGAATAGAAAGATTCTTATATTGATTCTTTTCCACGCTAGGGGATAAAACGCAATTTTTCATGCAGAAATTGAATAACAAACCAAACTTTTCCGAGTGTGTGAGGTGAAAATAATATCATTCTATTATTATTAGGCAAACTTATTAGGCAAACAGAACAATTACATTTTCTTTATATTCAACTTATTAAATTATAGACTTTATTACTTTCTAACTTATATGTGGTAATTTATTAATTAAACCGTGAAAACTGTCAGAACATCCGTCAAATAGTTTCGGATTATCTTTGAATGACGATAACTCATTTCACTTTACCTGATTTCAATGAAACAAACAAGTTTAAAGGTTGTTTTAAATTGACTTTTATCAATTTGTGAAAACCGGCAGAAAATCGCAGACAGATTTTTTTTAAGTTTAACTGTTACTTTTTTTACCGCTCAAGCTCATTTTTTTGATAAATTCAATGTACAGGCTTACGATATCTCCTGTTTTATTATAAGTATAGATTTATATGTGTCTTAGCGATTATTCTGCAATAATATATAATCTGCAATTTCGGGCTGTAAATAAAATAGCTTGGCTTGGCATAGGTTACGGTTAGATTATCATTAAATTTGCAAAGAAGGTCGTAGAAGGAGGAGAGAAGAAGGAGAACAACTTTTAAAAGCAAAGGTATACAGGAGCAAATTTACGTAATGGAAACGACTAATTGCATGGGTAACGACATCCGTCTTGTAAATAGGTCTACACCACACCCAAAGCACTTTCATTACGTTCCTTTAGTAAGTATTCTTTGTTAAGTTTTGGTTTCGGTTTGAATGAATTAAGGGTTGGCCTTTAACTAAATAAATGTAACATACTTGTGTCATTTCCTTCTGTATGGTAAAATAGAAAATTCAAACTTCTCATATGATTTGATAATTTGTAAAAGGAGTCATAGCAAGATAATTTTATTAGGCAATTAGTAATTTGACATTATTGTTTCTTACATACTATTCGCAAGAATAAATGCAAAGGTGATAAATAAATTACACAATAATTCATACTTCAATGTTTGTCTGATCTACACTTATTGGTATTTTGTAAATATCATGACTTTTATTGTGTGATGTTTATAGTTGAGTTTTGTGTAATTGTTAATATTAACCGTATAAGTGTTTTAAATATGCTTTTTTGACTGAACTGCACTTTAAATACTCCCGCTTAACGAAGATAAGCCTACTTTTGCTTAACAATATCTCTGTGTAATGTTTCTATGCTTTGTAAATTTAACAAATACTAATAATAATATAACAGCAGTGCCGGATTAGCCACGAAGCAAGAGTAGCAAATGCTGCGGGGCATTTGGGGACCCCGCGCACCAACGTTTTCTGACCATAAAGAAGTATTATTTATATATAAGATTTAGTCACAATACACAATCACTAAGAAGAAAATATTTGCATTATATGATGATCTATATGAAATGATCAACTATAATTTTATTTTCTATCTGCTGGTCATATCAAAAATCATGTTACGCACCGCACAACACGCATTTGGCAGTACTGTTAAACAAAACGGGGAATTTCCTAATATTTTCTCCGTGCTAGTCGTAATAACCTGACCGATTTGAAAAGGGTTATATTGACTACCAATCTATAAGCAATGATCGATATTTACGTTTGGATGATAATAATAGTACTTTCGATACAAATCATTCTTGAGAAAAGTGGTTTCGTAATTGTGTTAAATATTGTTTTCTTACATAATATAGCGGTGCAACCGAGTTTTTAAGTATTCCGTTTTAATTATCTGGTTAGATGTCCGTGACTCCATTCCCATGGAAAGTGACGAAAGTATTTATTATGTCATTTCTTAAGAAAGGATATTTAATACCATAAACTTGATAAGTACCTAACCTAAAACAGTCTAAGGGCCCCTCGATAGAATTTGCTACAGGCCCCGCGCTGGCTTAATCCGACACTGTATAACAGGTGTTATAACATAAATGGCAGATATTTAAGATTTAGGTCTAGATGTAGTTAACATATTTGGATATTTTTGGTATTGAAAATTTGTTTAAATGTTTTGCTATTAAGATCTCAAATTGCTAATAAAATGGAAAGGTATTTAAACATTGCAAAACCATGCGGGTGTTGACAATAAAAGTTACTGCAATAAACCTTGTTAACGACAGCAGTACCGTGTAACCAATAATTCCATCGTGGAGTAAAGAAATAAAACAATGCTATTTGAACTTAAATAGTTTTAAGTCTTGTTCACACAAAACATGTCGTTTTTATACCGCAATTCATCTGCATAAGAAAAATGTAAACCCTTTACTCTAGGACCTCAGAAGATTAAACCTTACCCACCCTTACTAGATATATCGTTTATATCTAGTAAGGGTGAAAAACTCCATTAATTTCAGCCAATAATGATAGAAAATCGTAAAAAATATATTAGCCAGCTTTAATTTTTTATTTTGTTTGAAATGTGTTTTAGTTCTAAGTAGTAATTACGCCAGCAGTGTTTGTTGGTATCTACTTACCTACCTATTCGTGTACATTAATAAGATAAAATTATTTTTTAGGCAAAAATAACTTTGTAATTGTTTTTAAAGTTGTATTGAAATATAGGTTTTAGTTTATCGCCTAATATAATGAAACAATATGTAGTTTGATGAACTAAAAGAGCATAGTCTTAACAGTTTTTCTCAAACCGATTAAAAGACTCATTCGCCTGTGTCAAAATGTATTTATTGAGCGAAGCTCTCTTTTAGGCAAATCACAAATTTCGCTTGTCTCCCTCCTGCTACTTAACGGTTCAACCGATTCGAACGAATTTTGGCATGAACATACATAATTATAACCTGACGGACATAGGCTATGTAAAAAAAATATAGACTTTACCATGGAGGAATAATCACCGAAAGAAAAATTCAAAAGCTGATCATAGCCAAATCGCTGAGACTACATTGATGAAATTTGGCGCCAAAACTCACATCGTGGTCGTGACTAATGTGCAAAAAAAAGTTGTGAAATCGCACATACCATAGAGGAATAATCACCCTTCAAAAATCTAATTGCTTCGCTCAGTATTTGCAAACAGAAGCATGTATTGCAGACCTAGTATATCTAGGTGTCAAATTAAGTAATAGATTCGTAAGGTACGTTTTGGACCGTTTTTGAATAAATCTAATTGAGATTATAGGCATACGCTAGGGCTATTGCTCACTGGCTAGTGAAGCTATTAGCTATTTAGAGTGCTTCGGGATTAATAGTATATAATATTACCACTAACAGGTCCCACAGAACTAATATTTTAAGTCCAAACTCACATTTTCTGTAAAATGACAGTCTACAGTTCATTTCACTTTCATTATTTATTCAGAAAGAGTAGCCACCGACTTTACTCAGTGTTTGTAACTAAAACGTTTGCATTTCATTACGGATTTAACGCTCGATAAAAAAAAGTATAATAATTGAATGAATAAATTATAAAAAAATAAGAAAATATTATTATTGTTCTAATCCCAACCGCTGTGTTATCTGAGCCAATTTGGAAAAATTGGTTTATACATTGACCCTGCCAGAAAATGAATCCTTGACCTCAACGGCAAGAACTTTTAAATATGCCAGTTATTTAGTTTAGCGATGATAAGGAAACTCTTTTTAAAACCACGTCTCGTTTCAAAGGATTCTATCTCCTGTTACACACAGTGTTTTAACAGTATCTAATACAATTCTTTGCTCCGACCCTCTCGAGGAATTGAAACAGAAGTGTCCCGGGGACCGATTTGGGATTTTTCTCCGTGTAACTGAACTCATTCTTATTTCAGAAAGGAGAGATGTTCCCTTTTACGAGAATTGTCAAATGTGCATCGCTGTTTATGCTCAACTTTTGATTAAACACTATTTGCATTTTTATTTTCTTTATTTTAACTCTCGTACACAAGGGGTATCAAGAAATTTTAATAAAATTTTCCTAGAATTGCCCAAAAATGCATAGTAGTCGATTACAGTAAGAGCAATGCCTTTGTGTCACTTAATTTTTTTGCAATAATGTTTCGAAACTTTAAATAATATTTATAATTTTAAAATAACTTTTTGTTCATCGCTGGTTGCATTATTACCAAGTACGAGTATGTAGTAGCGACCTCCTAAATTATGAACAATTTAACTGGATTCGTTATTGTTATAAGTTCGGTTCGTATTTAAATATATTACTAGCTGACCCGGCCAAGCGTAGCTGCATCATAAATTAAAAAAAAACCGGAAAGATCCTAAGTTCGAAAAAATCCAGAAAAATGAAAAAAAAATAAAATAAAAATCGGTTGAGTAGTTTCGGAGTTCATTGTGGTCAAACACTGTGCTAGGGATTTTGTATATATATATATATATAGATAAACAATTTTGATTTCAATATAATTTACCATTTCTTGAAACGTGGTAAATTACCGGAATATTTTCTAGGCTCTGCCCGCAATACCTGTGCAAAAATGTATTCTGAAAATGAATTTAAAATATTAGCTTGTCAAAGAATTGTTATTTTTTACTTAAGTAATCTATTAAGACCTTTCTTCCGATTTGCCTTTAGGCATGGGGAGTTTTAATCGTACTCATATTAAGTAAACCAGCATTTAACACCATTACTATTTATTTTTTACTTTGTAGATAAGAAATTATTTAAATTATAGCTTATCTCATGGTGATACTACCATTATTTAACAATATCTAGGTAATCAATTCTTAAAAAGATGACGCTGGACGAATAATTTATTTCGCGGAGAACAATACATTTCTGGGAATTATGTAGAGGGTTTACGCACCTACGCACCATTCGTTCCATGTCGAGGGTCGCCCATTGTTCAGTAATAGTTGGATCTTTATGTTAAATTCGAGTACAAAGATAATCAAGTTAACAATGTACTATTCACTTTTACATAGAGCAAAACAGTTTAAGTATAAAATTTTTACAGTTAAAATCAAACTCTCACTTCCCGATATGCTACGGTAGATTGTATCTCTCAAAATACTCAAAAAATATTTATTTTTCAATTTAGTAGTACTAAGCTTCATTCTACATTTCCTATTATATTTTCTATCTATACTTATTTATATCTATTTACCTTGTTTGAATCAGCATGTGCCTTTTACGTAATATATTCACATGCCTGAAGTATTACACTATGATTAAAATACCTTCAGGTTCACCTTCAAATAAAAGACATATTAACAGACTGTTTTAAATAAACTGATTAATATTTTACTAGATTTCCATTTAAAGTAAATGTGATTTATTTAAGTAAAGTAAGAGAATCACAATTCGTAAGACACATTACATTTTTTAACAATATTTAGGATTATAAAGACTTTATACGAGTCAACAGAAAAAAGTAGGTATTATAAAGTATGTTTGCAAACAATAGAATAGGCGCGCCAACTAATCCTCCGCTATTGTCGTCCGTTAGTGAATGAATTCGTTATTAGGCGGGCCATTAGTTTATTTTCGCCTAAACTTAAATTCCTGGTACTTCACGGCGATTAACAATAACTTTCATTTAATATGTCGGTGCGACATTCGCCGCCTGCTTCGCCTGCTTCCGCACCGCAACTACTACCCGTCTAACTGTGCCTGAGTGCGAATTGTCACAGTGCACACTGTCAGTCTGATAATAATAATTACACAGATAATTGCTATAAACTAACGTGTAACAATCGGCGGATTTATCACTAAAATCGATCTCTATCAGACAACCTTAGGATGGAGAGAATAATAAGGAAGCTAGAGCTACGACGGTGTAACTTAAAGAAGAAATAATTAAGGATATATACTCATCATGAAAACAATAACGAGCGTCAAAACTTATATATAAATAAACGTGCATAAAAATATATACATACTATATATATAAATATATATTCATTGTATAATATACATACATAAACAGTATACATATCAATAAACATTAATGACTGGTTGAATAGAGAGCAGTTACGCAGCTATTGTGTGAAATAGTGAGTCTTAACTAAATCAGTAAAAGTTGAAACAGATCGTGCTCGTCTTATGAAAACTGGAAGAAAATTCCAAAGACAAACAGCCTGGACTCATTCTAGAGGAACCTATTATAATAGAATTTGTCTTCGAGGGGTTCACCTTAAGACCAATGAATTGCTCCACTCTACAACTCTACGTAAGTCATTATAAGTCGCTAGCACCGCATAAACTAGTTGAGCGAGAGGAGCTTGAGAATAGTCGTCTGCAAGTAGGTGGCAGGAAGAAGAAAGATTATGGGAGATGGAGTTTATAAAGATAGCAAAATCCTCAAGGCGAACTCGCTGCTTGCGTCCTTGGTTTCACAGATAACTGTGAAACCACTCAATTGTCGATGAAGATATGTTAAGTGAGCGTAGCAAAGCCAAGATAAATATTAAAGTTGACGGTGTTAAATGCATTGCTGAAATCCGACAATGTTAATATGGTTAGGTGTCCGTGATCCATCCCTAGACGTATATCATCTATGACGTAAAGTAAAGTGGTTGTAGTACTATGCCTACGACGGAAACCAGACTGGAGAGGATTGAGGAGGTCATTTCGAGTAAGAAAAAGTTTAATTGGTTAAGGACAAGACGCTCAAGGACCTTGGATAGGAAGGAAAGAATAAAGATGGGTCTGAAATCAGTGAAGGATTGAGGATTTGACTTTTCAGGTAGTAGAAGAACTTGAGCCCGCTTCCAGTCAGATAGGAAGACAGCGTTAGAAACAGATCTATTGAAAAAGAATGTAAGGACTGGAAGGATGATATCGAGAATCCAGTGGGACAGGAAAAGTATCACTAATCATAGGCCAATATCTGTGCTCTCTATCTTTTCAAAAATATTAGAAAAAAAATTGAATAAAAGACTCGTTAATTTTATTGACTCTAAAATTGTTATCACAGCCAATCAATTCGGCTTCAGAGAAAGGAGATCTACTAAGGATGCGGTTCTCGAACTTACAGAGTCAATTATTCAGAACCTAAACAAAAAATTCAAGATGTTATGCGTCTTCTTAGATAAGTGTTTCAAAAGCGTTTGATACTGTCTCTGTGTCAATCCTTTTAAATAAACCTTGAACTATTAGGGATCCGAGGTTTGGTGCTTGAAATATTCAGGAGTTACCTCAGTGACAGATATCAGTTCACGATTGACAACATTGGGAGTGACGGGAAGCTTATCACTTCTGGTCTTTCACAGGGTAGTGCGTTCGGGACTACTAGTTTTTATTATATATAAATGGCCTATGTCAATTAGTTCTTCAAAACAGTAAAATCATAACTTTGCTGGCGATATGGCGATTTTTGTTCAAGGTGAAACTTGGGAAGAGACTCGTGTCCTTGCTGAAAGTGCTTTAAGGACGGTAGAAGCATAGCTATTGCAGAACATGTTATTTCTAAATCTTATTAAAACTTGTATTGTAACATTTGCACCAAGACAACAACCTCAACCTGATTCTTCGTTTTACATATCTTTATATAAAAGGCGGTGCTCATCTATTGGTCAAACTTCTTGCACTGTACACAACTATATTACTCGCACGGGTTAGCCACGTCAAATACTTGGATGTTATTGTTGATAGTGTTATGTCATTGAAGGAGCATGTGAAATTCAGCTCAGCACGAATTAGAAAACTAATATTCATTTTCTGCAAATTGAGAGATAGTGCTGATGTTGGTACACTCGTCATCTACTAATATCTACTTCTCTTTGGCACAATCATTATTAATATATTGAATCACTGTCTGGGATGCCACGGGAAAGACGCTCAACGAGCAGTATTGAAAGTAATGGCATATAAATCTGTCCGGTTCCCCACTAAGCAACTGCATAAGTTATGGAAGTTTCTTTCTGTTCGTGGATTATTTGTAATTAAACATATCTTACGCAAGCATGCGTCTTGCGAGTATGATTCAAGGTTTACTTTAAATAAGAAATTACCCAATAGAGTCTTTTAAGTTTAAAGACTTCATTATTTATAACTTAGCTTTGTGTTATACAATAGAATCAATTATAATTTAAATAATTATAACCTACCTTTGCGCAGGTGTACAGCTGTTTTGAACCATACACACACACACATACATACATACACACACACACACACACACACGCGCGCGCGCGCACAGACACATACACACATGCGCGCGCGTGCACACACAGTCACAGTACACATAAGTACAAGCAAACGCACAAATAGTAAATTTAGCAGACTCTCCTTTTTAAGTGTTATTTGTTACTTTTTAAATAAGTTAAAAAAATGTTTGATAAATGAGGTGGGCGCTGATAACTGCGACACAGTCCTAGACTAATGTAGTTATTAACGTTATATGTTATGTACACTTTTATAGAGCAAATAAAGATTATAATTATTATTTGAAGCCTTGCTACTTTTTTTTGACAGATTTTTCCAGAAAAGCTATCGTAGGATCGCCGAAGTGAATGTAAGAAAATACAATTTATTTCCTAATGTATTTCTATTTATTATCCTATAAGAAGATTCATTTATCTTATGCCTTCCTCGGTGATGATGTCTACGACGATAATTTTTGAGTAATTGAGAGTTTTTCACACCACTTCGCTAAATTAAAGCTTGTGTTGCGACAGAATGTTCCCTGGTTAGTTAAAAAGATTGGGCTTTTACTATTAACTCAGGTAAGAAGTATGTCATGGTGTTCAGTTCTAGTTCACGGACAGCTACAAACTGATATTATGTCCTCTTAACTAGTTTATTAGGCAAAAGAAAAGTTCAAGGTCCTTAGACAAAGGGAATGTAAACAAAAAGCAGTATTCATTGTTGTACAAAAGTTACAAGTTAAAGTTAATACTATCTGATATACAAAATCGATATCGTCCATACAAAAAAGCGTTTGCGCCCAAAATGTTCGATATTATCTGAAATTTCCCGCAGGTTATGTTGTGCGCTCCTGATTGTTAGTGATTTCAATGCATTCCGTCGGCTAACCCTTAATCCAAGCTATCATAAGCGGGGAGTCTTTTTCGCTAACTGTTCTTATATTGTTAAGAATATGCATCAGTTCTTTACACTAACACAGTTTTAAAATTACATTAGTTTACAAGTGAATTAAACTTAGTATGTTGGTTTAGCTATTATATCGTTATACTATTTTAATTAAATTATATATGAAAATGAACTTACAGAAATAATATAAAGTTAAGAGAATGCGAATAATAATATGAAGCGTGCAGGGTACGCTCCCAATACACTGCATTTCCGGACTATATGAAATATAGCCTTTTCGCAGTGCAAGATATTGAACGGTGAGTCCAAACAAGTAGTTATTTTTAAAGCGAAATCTTAATGCAAAGTTAAAAAAATATAAAATATATGTATACTGCATCTGCTCAGAAAGTACGTCGGTACTTGTAACAGAATGGATCAGATACTGCCATACAAATATCCGGGAGGTAAAGTTGTATGAAAATCCATTACTGCCCTGTTAGAGCGGGCAGTAAAATTATGTTAAAATACTTTGATAGCTTACTGGCTTTTTTAAATTATCAACAATATAAAAAATCAAATACCGAAATCCAAACAGTTGTTTTATCGAAATTTCAGGATATTATATCTACCTCATGGGCGCTTTTATTTACTTAGGTGCCTATGTAGATTTTATTCTGAATTTCTTCTTCTTCTCAACATATTAAAGTCCACTGCTGAACATATATCTTTTGCATGGCTCTCCAAGATGCTCTTGAAGCGGCTGTTCCTGTTCTGTTCAAGGTCGGCCTTATACGACCATCTGTTGTCGTTTCTTCGGGATACATGTCCGGCCCATTGCCATTTTAGTCGAGCAACCTATGTCGTTCGGTCACTCGAGTGTGTTTGGCTAATGTTTCCATTTAGTATTCTGTCCCTCAGAAAGACGCCCAGCATTACGCGTTCCAATGCCCTTTGCGCTGCTTTCAGGCGGTGGAGTATCCCGACTGCCAGCGTCTACGTCTCACAAGCATCACTCACTGGGAGGAGGAACTTCAGTTGCTCCGTGATCACGGCGCTTTCAACAGTGCCGAAATATCGGAAAAACAATAAAAACAAGGTACATGGTAACAATCCCGTATATAACTTATATTACTATAATAGGGTTTCATGTTTTAATTCAATGGAAAAGTGAACAAAACGCGCCTTAATTTCCTCTTAATTATAGGCATTGTTTTATGTTTATGTATCCATAACTTATGTTTCCTCGTAAGTGTAATATAAAGTACTATGTATCACTCGAGAGAAAGTACAATTCTCAATCTTGGTTGTTAAACAACACCCTCGTCGGTAATCGGTCACTTACATCCCTCTGTTAACAATGTACTATTAATGCTTCGTTTATAATTTAAATAACAGTAAAAAGCAAAGTGGATAATCAAATCTGAAAGTAAACAAGGTGAAATTTGATTTGTATCGCGTATGCTATATTAGTTATTCTAATAAGTAACATAATAAACATCCATTATGATTCATCATGTTCATAATTTTTTCATGTTACGTTGAATATTTTTGTGTTTAAGCCTCTTTAATTGTATTAATCAAGATACAAGTAGAAGCTTGCTTGTTTTCAATAAACTGTATGTTTCAAATTGCGATCTTGAAACCAGCATATTTTGGTGTGATTGACGTATATAATAAGGATTAAAATAAAACCTAAATGGAAAGTAAATCTAGAACAAACATTAAATTGTTTTTAAATGTAGTCTTACGTGTAAAACAATGGTTAATTTCAAAATTTCCAAAAAAGGATGGTTGTTTCTGGGGGCACCGCAGTGCCCCTGCCAAGTCGAGCAAAAAAGCGGCACGGACGTACCATCCTTTTCTCGAAGCAATTCAGGCCATTTTCGACCCCCTGTAACTTCGTTGTGGATAAAACTAGAAGACTGAATTTTCAGTAACCAGCAGGCATTGTAAAGACACGGTATATTTCAAATTTTATTCAATTTGAACTAGTAGTTTAAGAATTATAACGGGTCAATTTCTTAATTTTGTCACTCACTGACTGACTCACCGATCATCAAAATTCTAAGACACTTCTAGCAGACCTAGAAGCTTCAAATTTGGAATATAAATAGTATTTGGAGTATGAATCAAGGAAAAACTAAAAAAAAAATACAAAACGCAATGAGATCCCATCAAAAACAATACTAGTCAAAAAACCAAGTCTCGCAACTCAGTTGTTCTACGGTAAAAAGTTGTGAGATCCATGTAATACCAAGTCGGTTATTAATTTATTCAGTCCCTACTTAAGCGAATTTCTGTCTTAATACGTCCAGTCCCTAAGACCACGATCGTGGTCCATAACAATTGAAAATCAATTGTTTCTGGAATCTCCGTACTCGAAGCATTAAGTTGTTACGTAATAATTAACAGCATCTTATAGTGACGCATATCAATATTAAAAATCTTTATTGTTTTATATAAATATATTGACTTGGCCATCGCACTAAATAATTTAATTTACACGTATTTTCATGCGATGGCTGAGTCAATATATTTATATAAAACAATAAAGATTTTTAATATTGATATGAATCACTATAAGATGCTGTTGATTATTACGTAACAACTTAATGCTTCGAGTACGGAGATTCCAGACACAATTGATTTTCAATTGTTATGGACCACGATCGTGGTCTTAGGGGCTGGACGTATTAAGACAGAAATTCGCTTAAGTAGGGACTGAAAAAATTAATAACCGACTTGGTATTACATGGATCTCACAACTTTTTACCGTAGAACAACTGAGTTGCGAGACTTGGTTTTTTTGACAAGTATTGTTTTTGATGGGATTATGTTATCTGTAAAATATAATTGACATTTTTTTTTGATTTACGTAAGTGATTACGTTCGTAACGATTTTATGCGCCCACTCAAGTTTGTATTACATTTTCACTTTGATATAATTACCTACCAAGCGTTCGGTTACGTCTGTAAATCAAGGTTATACGTTATAATCAAAAATATTATGGAGAATTTGCCATTCGCTACACAGATATATGTACGTGCCGGGAGATATGAATTAGACGGAGAATTCGTGAAGTTATATTTTATAGCTTTTTTATGACATAAAGCCCAGAAATTGTTCGGCCTCCTTCAGATGTTACATTTCTTTACATGAAATCTTACTTTGCATTTCGTGAATAAAACTGTTATTGAAATTTTGGATTTAATGTTGCCATCCCGGACTGGGTCCAGGATCTTTATTAAATTTGTATTCAGAAGGTATTCTCAAAAATGCCTGCCGAGTGTTCATCTGTGCAGTATATGTATTCTGCAAGAAACAGATTATATACTTTACAAGAATCAGTCTTTCAAAATATACTTTCTTCGTTTCTAATCGTATTTCATAATGTCAAGAAATTCAAAAGATTAATAAAGGCTTTAATTTAAAATTGTAATCATATAAAATGTGTACATTAGTTTGATGTCATTTAAATAAAGAAAATTAATTTTCAACTCTGGTAAGATTAGTATCGTAATTTATATTTAGTAATTTTTTGATTTACTTTTATTGAATAGGTAATGCCAAAGGTTCTTTGTCAAAGAAATCTAAGTTAAACTTAGATTTCTTCATCACATTCGGAGAAAGGTAGATGGCGTCAAGTGCTATTCAGTCGCGATAGGTCAGTCTTTTTTCCAAAACTCGGTCGTTTCTTTCATTGCACTGCTAAAGATTCGTAGGTTAATTACACCTTCGAATATGAAATAGATTAAGTATTGAAAAACTTTAATAATTGATAAATTGAACTGCCTTTATAAGTAGCTGTTACTTTTTCAGTGCAGGTTTAGTTTATGTTTTAAAATGTTTTATAGCGCAAACATCTTTATAATATTTAATTTTACCTGATTTATATATCATAAATAATTAAAACAGTTTTATTATAAAAAAATATTACTATGTTATTATTATGTCGATCACTAATCAGATGACTCACAGATAAACAATTTTGTAAAATGTTACATGTAATATAATAAAATTGTAAGGTTTTTAAAGAGTTTCGTAGTGTATTTATGTTATGATGAAACTTAATATATAAATATCATACATACGGCGTCAACTATGATGATTACAATTTAAGAACAACCAAAGTGTTAATCAATCAATTAATTGAAGTAAGTTACATAAAATTGTCACTTGTGTAAAAGTGTCTCTTTTTGGTATGGACAGTTGAACGTAAACTTACCTCACGCTGTTACATCTTATTAATTGATATGAAAGTCTCTATATTTGAACTGAAAAGTTCAACTGGAAAAGGAATAAAGAAATTGGACTTTTGCTTTCGAGTATACTTTATTATTTTCCCAACAAAACTGATTTTAATAAGGTACACAAAAGCGACATTTTGTGGGTTGCCATGTTATTGTTACATAAAATAGCATTGTATCCTTAGTGTACAAGTATTAAATATTGTAATTTAGTACATTATTTGGTAGTTTATTTAATTGAATTTGCATTGTTAGTAGTAGAATATGTACCGTAATATTGTACTGACATTTTAAAAATATAAATTTAAGTCTTACGGATCGTCGAGTATGTACGATCCGTAAGTAGTGTTTGTATATGTAATGTCCAACTAAAATTGCACTTGAGACTATCATTTAAGTCGGTCAGAAATTACAACATAATCCAACTTCCTGTACAATGGGTAGCATACTAAACTACCCATTTCCGAGTCGCTTATTTCGTCGAAAGAGTAAAGGGAACGGAACTTTTATAATCACCATTTATTTCTGAATGGTTCCTATGGAAACACTTGCAAAGGGTAGCGGAAATCAGTGAGATACGAGCTCGTTCTAGTTGGAATGTGTACGTACATGTCTTATACTTCGCCAGGAGTACCTTACGTCATAGGTTGTACGAACAACCATTTGGTAGCAAAAGCAGAAATCTACTAGAGAAAATATAATCACACCATTACATGATAATATTTTAACAAAACTTTTTTAAAAACAAGCTTAAATTCTGCAACATCTTCTCAAAATATTAATAAAATGTCAGCAGGAATATAAAGAAGAATAAGCGATAAACCTGAGTTTAATCCAGAAGTGTCCCAAATTCATTTTTAAATGATTTATCTAAAGCCAAACGTTAAAAAAAAAACTTTAAACGTATTTTTTTTTGAAAACGTGATTTTTTAAGGTTTTGTGACGGTTTGGTGCGATATTAAGATTAACCGAGACTGCTACCAAGGTTTTGGTGCGCTCCTTTTTGCTGTATTTATAAATAAATGCATAGATATTCGAATAAATAGTGAAAATATTATATTAGTGTAACTTTTGTGACATACTTAGATAAATTACTTCCTTTAAATACTCGTGTCATTTCCTTTTAATTAAATGAAATGACACTATTTTTATTAAAATAACTCTATGGAGTTATTTGTTTTGTTTCTTTGTTACTATTATTAACAATCTTGGTGAAACTTATATAAATACGAATATAATCAAACAGTCAATTCAAAATAGAAGAAGGATTATTGTACGAGCAAGCGCGTACATCGTCCCATCAGCACTTTTTAGTTGACCTCAATTCATATTTATTAGCAATTTATTGTACAAAAATCAGTTCGCAACCATCAACTCATCAAGTCACGCGTACTCATATCATTAATTAATTATCAGCTAATTTTAGTTTCTTAATCAAATATATATACATATCAGTTTCAATTATAGTTATCATTTTATAGTTCTATCCCGAACATTGGTCCTTCGAGCCTACCGGGAAGGCGGGATCAGGATACGCGTGTGTACTTTTAGTGTAAACGTGTCCGTGTTTCCGCTTACCGAGACTTTTAAACTTTAATATATCACTATAACTTAGTGTATTCACTAAGTACCGAAAATCGCTGTGTTAAATCAAGTAACACAGTGAACTTATCGCTGTGCTATCAAGACGTACAGCGGTTGTGCAGCAAGGATACAACAACGCAGCCCTAGTCTTTGTTGAGACCAATCTCCAACTGGTGGGGGCAGCATATCAAGTAAGATCAGTCCTTTTATATCAAGTTAACTATGACGTCTGTAAGTGACAGTATTGCTAATCAAAACCAAATAGCAGGAGCCATCGAGAATTTATACACAAATTTTAAAAAGGATAGTTCCAGCAGGAAAACTCCAGATTACATAAAGCGTAAGCTAGATATTCTCGATAGCTATTGGTTTGAATTCGATAAAAATTATAAAAAACTTATAATTAGTGAAGCGGATGCGTCAACAAGAGATTTCATCGATCAGGAGATGGAGAAGGTGAAAGAGAGGTATGGTAACATTAGGGCCCATATCCAAAACTATCAGCCGGTTGCAGAGGAGAGGTCAAGGACGCCTATCTTAAAACCGCCTACTCTTTTGCCTCAATCAAGCGAGGCAATGAAGGTGGATGGTGACAGTTCAACACCAACACAGCGGTCATCAAGAATGCGCGTAAGTAAGACTGAAGAAATGTTAAGAATAGAACGGTTCAAGGCATTAATTTAGAATCAATCTCTGAAAAATGGGAGTTTGAAGATCTGCTTCGTACGATTCAATCGCGGTGGAGTGCAATCGACTCGTTACACTGGGATCTGGACAGCGAGTTGGATGGCTCTAATCAAGAATATGAGCAAACACTTTCGGCGTATGAGGAAAAGTATGCTGCAATAAAAAAGGCCATAAACAAGAAGATGTGGTCAGTGGCGCACATGGAAAACTCTACTCCTAAAATGGAAATTCCGACTTTCACCGGTAACTATAACTACTGGGTGTCATTTAAAGATCTTTTTACGGAAACAATACACCGTAACCCGTCGATGTCGAATGCTCAAAAGATGCAATATTTAAGATCAAAAGTTAGAGGGAAAGCAAATATTTCATGGGATGAAACCGTACCAAAATACATTTTTGAGGAGTGGCAGAGTTTAAAAAGCCATATTCAAGTCATTGGTGAAATCAAGATACCACGATGGCTACAAACCCAAGAAAATGATTTAATTGAGCTACATGGGTTTTGTGAAGCTGCATTAGCTGCAAAAACAAAGGTGGTTCCTCTTAATAAAAACACATCCTTACCTCGGCTCGAATTATGTGGTGCAGTACTACTAGCAAAATTAATAACAAAAATAAAAACGTGCCTCGAAAACCATGACGTCACAGTATACGGCTGGGTCGACTCTATGGCCGTATTAGGCTGGCTCAACGGTGATTCAAGTCGATGGAAGGCCTTCGTAGCAAATCGAGTGAAACAAGTCACAGATTCGATGCCATCAGAATGCTGGAGATACGTTAAATCTAAAGAAAACCCGGCAGATTGCTCTAGCAGGCCTCACGGCCCCGCAACTCAGAGATTACACGTTGTGGTGGCAGGGTCCTCCGTGGCTTCTGGATCACAAACCTGAAAAAGAAATGGATACATCTTATACAACTAATAAAGAAATAAAAATAATAAAGCAAGTTAATATTATTCAACTATCAGGTAGTTATGAAATTATTGAGCGAATTTTAACTATTACAAGTTCTTTAACTACAGCAATTAGAATTTTAGCAAAAATAATAAGTCTGTGTAATAAGAAACCTCAATCAACTTACCTCACTCTACAGGAACTAAAGTACGCTCAAATTAAAATTATTAAAAACATACAAGAGCAACACTTTTCTGACGAAATAAATAGATTACGTAACGGAAACTGTGTTAGTACCACCAGTAAATTATGTAATTTAAATCCAATATTAGATGAAAATGGTTTACTACGCGTCGGTGGCAGACTCCGGCACGCAAACCTCGATGCGGAAATGAAACACCCAGTCATCGTTCCTAAGTCTAGGCTGGCCGAACTCATCATTGATCAAGCACATAAAGTTACATGTCACGGCGGTGCACGCTTGACTACTGCTTTTATCAGAAAAAAGTATTGGATTTTGCGAGGTATCAACGCTACAAAACAACGACTTCGGTTATGCGTCATATGCAAGAAAAATAATCCAGGTAAACAACAACAAATCATGGGCGACTTACCTGCCGCCAGAACGAACCCATCACGCCCATTTTATCACTGTGGTGTGGATTTTACGGGTCATGTGAACATTAAAGCCAACAAGGGCCGTGGTATCAAGAACACGAAAGGTTACGTGGCTGTATTTGTGTGTATGGCTACAAAAGCTGTACACCTAGAGCTAGTTTCAGACCTTAGTACGTCTGCCTTTCTTGCGGCGTTGCGTCGGATGTCGGCCCGGAGAGGGGTTCCGGGGCACATGTATAGCGACCAAGGCACAAATTTTATAGGAGCCCGCAATCTATTACAACAAGAACTAGAGCAGTTCAAACATATGAACGATCAAGCGTTTTTGACAGAGATAACAAGCATGGGATTGGAATGGCACTTCAATGCGCCCTCTTGGCCGTCAGCAGGTGGCTTATGGGAGGCCGCAGTTAAAAGCCTAAAACACCACTTAAAGAGAGTTATTGGTGAGCAGCATCTTACATTTGAAGAGTTTACAACCATACTCAGTCAACTCGAAGGATGTCTGAACTCTCGCCCCCTCTGCCCACTAACAGAAGATCCCGACGATCTTAACTTCTTGACTCCCGCTCACTTTCTTGCCAGCGGTCCCGTACTAACGCTTTATGATACCGAAATGGACCTACGAACAAGATGGTACCTTGCACAAAAAATCTTTAGCGACGTATGGAGGCGTTGGCGTGACGAATATTTGACCCAGCTTTCATCAAGAAGTAAATGGAGACAGCGCCGGGAAAATATCAAGTTGGACGATGTTGTAGTCATCAAGGACGACAACCTGCCACCGGGTAAATGGAGTCTGGGTCGTGTGGTAGAACTGCACCCCGGGAGCGACGGTTACGTTAGAGTCGTAACTCTAAAAACGAAAAACGGGTTAATGAAACGACCTGTATTAAAATTGTCTATCTTACCTGTCTACGAAAACAAGGTCCCTGAAAAAGAAAACAATAAATAACCCATAAAATCGCAACAATAATCAACTACCAAAATATTTACAAAGGAAAAATGCAACTTATCAACCTTAGCTGTATTTATTTTTATTTACGATAACTTTAATACAATGTTCTTATCAAACTACAATTCTACCTAATAATAACTGCATACATTTCGATCATGTTACAAATATGAACCTGACACACGACGAGTGGCGCCTAATTGTCTATTACGACGCGCAGCCTTATCAAGACGGCAAGCAGCAATCCCATTGTGACAGTATCAAGTTACGTCGCTGTCAACCTCAAACAAGATTCATATATAAAACTAAACGGAGAGGACTTAAAGTTGGGTACCTCAAAAAACACAATTACCACCGAAAGCCATTTCAAGAGGCCCATTTACATAATCATATCATATCGGTTAAGTTTACCGAAACGGCTCGGAAAGGGGGGTAATACTGCATACATAGAATTGTTCCCCTTGCCCCCCTGAGTTGAATGGTGGTGGTCCCGAGGCTTAAATCCCCCGTTTGGGGGGTCAAACGGGGGGTCAAAGTTCGGGTGGGGCAATGTGAGATTTTGACGGATTTGGACCGATCTCGACGAGTAGATCATTTTTGGTTTTTACCCCCCCCATGGGGGGTACGGTTTCACGGTTTTTTCGTTCTTATCTTAAAAGAGATGTGTCTAAATGAGATTTATTTGTTTCTTGGTTAACAAAAGCTGTAAATTATTTAAAGTCTGGTTCAAAATAAAGAAAAGTGAAAAAAAATATCTGACGCAGCTGGGTATGTAATGTATAAGTATGTTTTCTACAAATCACGAATGTTGGAACGCCGCGACGTCATACTGTACGCGTACGCAGTACGTTGTTCTAATATACATAACATAGCATGTTATAAGATACTCAGTAACTGAAGTAACGAGTAACAATATGATAGTAACGAGAACTAATTGTCATAGTAATGAATACATACTAGTACATGAAGTGATTGACGTAACCTCTCAATAACCATGGGGTTCCGCAGGGTGGGGATGGCACGGGGGGATAGCCCTAACCCCCCCTCCTCCCTCCCATCCCTCAAACCTCATATATTGACGGTCCATATCGTGTTATTTGCCAATTTGTACGAAAAGTTTAAAAAAATATATCTCATGAACCGTAAATTTTCGTAACCTAATACTTTGCAAAACGCTTTCTTTTAGTGAGTACTATCTACAAAAAAAATATGGGCATTTAAATCGACGGTCCATATTGGAAATTTTAACCGTTAGATTTTTTGATGATTTTTTTTGTTTTTTTTTTATATTTTTATAATTTTTTTTGTTTTTTTATTTTATATTTTTATAATTTTTGTTTTTTTTTATATTTTTATATTTTTTTTTTCGAGATCGGTCCAAATCCATCAAAATCTCACATTGCCCCCTCCCTCCCCCCTTTGGGGGGAGGGGGGTACCCCCCATGGGGGGGGGGTAAAAACCAAAAATGATCTACTCGTCGAGATCGGTCCAAATCCATCAAAATCTCACATTGCCCCCTCCCTCCCCGCTTTGGGGGGAGGGGGGTACCCCTCATGGGGGGGGTAAAAACCAAAAATGATCTCGTCGAGATCGGTCCAAATCCGTCAAAATCTCACATTGCCCCCTCCCTCCCCCCTTTGGGGGGAGGGGGGTACCCCCCATGGGGGGGTAAAAACCAAAAATGATCTACTCGTCGAGATCGGTCCAAATCCGTCAAAATCTCACATTGCCCCACCCGAACTTTGACCTCCCGTTTGACCCCCCAAACGGGGGATTTAAGCCTTGGGACCACCACCATTCGACTCAGGGGGTCGAGTTCTAGGTAGGGTCGCCCCCTATTGTGCATCGACCAGTGTTCAACTGCGGACGATAAATCTTAGTTTTGTAAGGATTTATGCTCATCACCTTGTTAATTCATCGGGAAAATTAACAATTATCATCTTAGCCGTAGTAAAAATTATATCACCTTGTTATCATGATTATCATTTCGCTTACATTTAACGACCACTCCTCATTTTTCCGCCCGGGAATATGTACGAGCAAGCGCGTACATCGTCCCATCAGCACTTTTTAGTTGACCTCAATTCATATTTATTAGCAATTTATTGTACAAAAATCAGTTCGCAACCATCAACTCATCAAGTCACGCGTACTCATATCATTAATTAATTATCAGCTAATTTTCGTTTCTTAATCAAATATATATACATATCAGTTTCAATTATAGTTATCATTTTATAGTTCTATCCCGAACAATTATAAACTAACATATGTATACTTATTGATTTTTAATGTTATTTTTAATGATCCCATAAGTGATCCCAAGAAATGCTGAAATATTGAACCGTTTTTTTGGTTTTATTAAGTATAAATAAAGTCAAAAAAGGAAATAGAGAACAACGTCCTCATTAGTCAGTTAGCTCCCCGAACTTTAATATTAACGATCGAGTCAAAGTTACGATATTTATCTACATTGTGACATTCGTGGTAGAACACGCGAAGCAATCGTATAGACATTATGAGGACATTAATCCGGTTTTGCATTGCTTATGTGGTTCACAGCGGTAATATACTTCGTGTCAAGTGGATCTGGTGTTTACATTTATAGGGAAGGTCTGTACGGCATCAGAGCGCAGACTAAAAGACAAGTAATGATTTAGATTTCGAATTATATTTGTATTTTCAATAAAATAAAACACATATAACATGATTTTTAATTTAAGTATTTCATATCAACAGGAACCAACTTAGTGCAGTAGTTAGCGTGTTTGAAAAAGATTAGGGAGGTTAGGCAACTTATGTGAGGTCCGATCTAACGTGCCTCGACGGACACGTAAAGGGCGTAACAGCGCATCACGTTTCACGCAAGCTTTCAAGTTATGAAGTTTTTACGCTCTAGAAAGATACAAAAGTCTAAATAGTTAGTAGAAAACGATTTGGTTTAAAATTTCAGTAGTACATTAACAGAAAACTATTTTAATTTATTTTTAATCTTCTGAAAATGATACATGTCCTTACTAATATTATAAATCCGAAAGTGAGTTTGTTTGTTCCGCTTTCACGTCGTAACTACTGAACCCATTGCTTTGAAATTTTGCAGACGTAATGATAAAAGTCCGGATTAAATAATAGGGTACTTATTATCCTGAAAAAAATTGATATTCCCGAGGAAAAACAAAAATATTGTTTGCTTGATGGATGGATTGTAGATGGCGCTGTATGTCGTTTAAAACAACGTAAAATATTGCAAACGAATATAAACATGTAAATTTAGAAGCTAAATGATACGAAAATGAATCCTCGGAAATGAGGAATTCTCGAGGGATGACGTACAATTTGTTTTATCGTCTTAATTGTTTTTTTTTACATCTACTTATCCTGAAATCACTAAAGTCAACGAATTACTAATTGGTATAAGTATTAGTTACGTTATTTAGTTCTTGAGGTATGCGATAGATGGCGATGGGTGTTTTTTTAAAACATGGTAACGATGTGTTTTTTAAAATACATAAGAAGTGGAATGATAGTTTACGCTATTTAGTTCTTGAGGTATGCGATAGATGGCGCTGGGTATTTTTTAAAACATGGTAACGATGTGTTTTTTAAATACGTAAGAAGTGGAATGATAGCTTACGCTATTTAGTTCTAGAGGTATGCGAAAGATGGCGCTGGGTGTTTTTTAAAACGTGGTAACGAAGTGTTTTTTTAAGATACGTAAGAAGTGGAATAAATTATATGAATTTTGTAATCAGCGTTACATCGCGCTTGTTAGATTTTTCCGTGGGAATGAGAAGTTTTCTTATAGTTGTGCTTAATACCGCAATATAACCTAATTCCACGCGGGCGAAGCCGCGGGCGGAAAGCTAGTAAATAATAAATGGAATAAATAGTAAACGATAAGTAATGCTTTTAATTATAGGTTAATCGAACTCAGTATGAGGTTAGCATGTAGTGATTAGTGAAAATAATCGCTGGCTTCTAATTTCACTTATCTCAATGAAATGGTGTGTTGATGGTTGTCTATAATACCTACGCTTACTTTTAATGGTGCTTTTATAACAATGTAACATAAATCATTGAACTCAAATTGGACTACTGCCTAAGTGCTGTTGTATTTTTACAAATGCCAGGTTGAGGTTTGTTGTTGTATGGAAAAATAACATGTGTTGGCTGTGACACTTGATAACAAAATTTGTGGCAGGTTTTATGTATTTAGAATATATTTCTTCTTTATATTCAATAAAAACTTGTGGTACATAATAAAATTAAAGTAATTAGGTAAGTTTTGTATACACACATGTTCACATAATGTTTTTAAAGAATTTACTTTACGAGATTGCAATAACATAAGAAATTTTAAAAAAGGATAAAACCCAATTATGATATTGAGCGTGCTTTATAGTTACTTCATATAAAATCTGTGAAAGTTTTATAAAAATCGGTAAGACCTTTTAATAAAAAGAGGGAAAGACAATAAATTTACAGTTGATTTTGATATAGTAAGAGTGAATATGGTAATAGAAAACCATATTTACTGTTATATGGATATAGTAAGAAGCTCTTATTATGACGTTACAAACAGATACTTTAATTTGTTTATTTGTATAAATTAATTCCTTAGTTTTGAAATGGATTTAAGAACTAAATAAAATATACCTAATAGATATTTAATTAGATTAAAAGTCACCAAAGTCTTACTGATACTTAAGATAAACTAAAATCGAACAAGGTTGACTGACCAAATAATAGCTGTGTAAACTACATCTTGATCTTACAAACTAAAGTAACTGACAGAGGGGCCGATTCCCAGAGCGAGCGTTTTATTGGATCCCTGATCTTTTCACAAACTTATTCTTGTATCACGTTAAACTTACAAGTTTGAAGCGAATGACTTATAGTATACATTTTTATTTATGTAATAACATGCATGAAGTATCTATCAAAAATAAAAGGAATATATTTATCTTCGAGGAATATAAACATAATAATAACATAAGGAACATAAGAAACATTATTACTTTGTGAAAAAAAAATTACCTAATGGTATTGTTTTTAATAAATATTAGGACGCTACACATGAATCAATATGTTCTTTGCAAGAATTATAAGAACAATATTTCTTAACTAGCTGACCCGGCCACGCGTTGTTGTGTCTCAGTTATAGATGTCGTTGTACCAAAATGAATCGCGCTAATGTTTCGGTTCTACGACTACACATATAGCTAATCGTTCTTAGCCTTCTTGAATGTTATTCTTAGGCACTATGGTAACGAGTATACAATGGAAAAAGAGCGGGGGAAAAGAGCGGACAGACAAACACACAAACCACTGTGATCTTAGATTAAAGATTTTTGACAGTTTTATCTCTCTGCGGCAAACACAAATCTTTAGGGATTATCATAAAGTAAATAATAATGACCGTGTGGTGTCCGGCGACACGAATAACTTTTCGTCGTAAAAGACAACCAGACACCAGTGGCAGCAAAACCCTGGCAAGCCAGGAAATTAGGGCAGAACTTGCCGCTTTTCTTTTTGGAGGAGGCCTACGACCAACAGTGGAAGTCTTTTGGCTAATTAGGATGATGTTGAATAGTTATTTTGATATTAAGTATCCTAACATAGCACTGGCACTGTTTATGACGTAAGCATCACTAATCACTTCGCATGATGTGACGTTGATCTGTTTTTCCAATAAAGTTAAGTTTTGTTTGTGATGTTTATCATCAACTAAAATTATTTTGTAATTTCCCTTTCAGGGTTTTACAATTAACAGAATAATAATATCACTGTATGCTATAATCATAATTGGGCAATATTTGTAAAAATAAAATCTTGTTAATAGCTTATTGGAGCGGAGCGAATGAAGTGAGCGAAGCTCCCATGGATCAGCTTTAATGGCGCAATGTCTGTTACGCCATAACTTCCAGAGTTCTAAACCGATTTTAATATTTTTTGTGTGGAATCGAATCAACAGGTTTAGAACCAGTTGGTGACGGAGCGCGCATTTTGAAATACGCAAAAATTGCTATGGAAAGAAAGTTTTTTTTTCTTTTTTTAAGTATTACGCTCCGCTCCAATATATGGTGCTAGCGTAGTTTTATGCTTAGCGACTGCATCGCCTAGTTATTATATGCTTATTGCATCGAAAGTGAAATAAAATTCAGTGAAAGATCTAGAAAAACAAAAAATAGAAACAAAAACTACTTAATAAAAAAGAAAAAAAAAGTAACTACTATTTGATTAAGTAATTTAGTTAATTGTTACTTAATTCATACTTATGTAGCAAATAATTAAATACGAATATAATTATGCACATAAAAATAATTTAAACGGCGTTTGAAGTCTGTCGGGGCACTAAACACCGAACTTGAGTAACTTGTTGAATTATTTTATACTTAAAACTAAATTAAAACACTATTATACAAAAAAATATTGTACCACTAAAGCAAACCTGTAAACAAGACAAATAAAAGAATCGTAAACAAGACAAATAAAAGAATCGTAAACAAGACAAATAGAAGAAAGTGATTTATTATGTAATAAATACAAATTATTTATCGTGTAAGAGGCTTATAGATTAGTTTAAGCAGAACCAAACTGCTATTTATACACACTAATTTATCACAATTGAAAACAGAAATATCTAAAACAAATAAATCTAAATAGGATTTTACTATGTAGTGTTATGATGGTACTTACGCCACTTTGTGAAAATTAAAATATTAGCTTTAAATATACCCAAATAACTACCGATTGGTGCAACGGTAGCGATCCTGCCTTTTGCACTGATTGTCCTAGGTTCGAGTTCTGGAAAGAGCAAATGTTTGTGTGATGATATAAATATAATAGATATCTAAAATATCTATGTATCATATATGTACGTCTATCGGTTACCCTTGTAGTACAAGCCTTACAGTGCTTACTTTGGGCTAGACTAATTGGTGTTAATGTAAGAAGTATTATTATTATGTATTTGTATGCAAAAATACTATGTAGGTATTTTAATAGTATCTCAATGGTATCCAATAGTCCTTTACGGGCAATCAGCCACAATTCGGGTTGGCTTTGATATATTTCAAATTGTCTCAAAGAGTTGTAGTAGAAATAAAATTGAAAGTTAAATTCAATAGACATGAAAATTGTCTTCAAAGCCTAGTGATGTTTTTAGTTCTTTTTGTAAGTAATAAATGTAAGATGTAGGTTGACCCGCCTTTTCCGAGTTTCTTTCGCCATTTTTTCTCGGAAACGTCTCAAAACTTGGAACTAGTGTTAGACTCAGTAGTTTTTAGTAACGCAGCGATTAATAAAATATCTGAATAAAATACAAATTAAAGCAATAATGTATATTTTAATTTGAATAAACTGAGTAGATGGAAACTTGTCCGATTGAAATTTTGGTCAGTAGTAGTGACAACCTCATTACCTTAACTCAAAAACATCGGTGTCACGAACTGGCCCAGACTGGCCAATTATTTCATAAACTTCTTTTTGACGTGATAACGTCTTATAAATTGGTTGCGGCTGGGAGTCACTTATGAAAAAGTGTAACGCTCGGTAACGTTACGATGAGTCACCGAACGAGAGAGAGGCCCGCCGAATGCCTTGCGTCTCTCTCCCACTCAACTATGATCGGTCTGCCGCGCGCATTGTGCAATTTAATTATATTCATATCAATAAATATTCTACCGAGAAAAAGACGTTGTCACGTAAAATCTTCGCCCGTAAAACCGACTTTACAGGCAAAAAAAAAAAAAAAAAAAAAAAAAAAAAAAAAAAAAAAAAAAAATACCGACTTTTTTATGTTTCTTTTTATAAATTCTGTCATTTTGAAGCAATTGTTTGGTTTTCTTGTCTTGTCACTTTGTTATGTAATTCGCATTAGGTTTTTCCCTGTCTTTTTGGCTATTAAACCCATTTTCCTCCACCAGCCTTTTCTTTAATAAATCAGTCCGCAACAATCGGGATTAAAAAGAAGAAAATAAAACTGTTTAATAAAACGTTATTTTTTATTTCATTAAGTGATGAATGAATAAATTATTGAATGAGTATTCTTTATTGTACACACAGGAATACATTAAGCGATCTTAATCAACATAAAAATAAGAACTATAATAAATATTATTATTTATCAGCTCAGCTAAGTCTTTTACTATTGGACGAAAGTCTCTCCAAAAAAGGGAGGTTATGCCATAATCGAAAGCCGTGGGAGGAAAAATATAAATACGAGAATGAGAGGTACATACTTTACAATACATACTAATAAGTAAAGTGTTGGTGGTAGTATATACTTATTGCCAACTTGAAAAATACAAGCTTAATGGGATACGACAATATGTATAACAACTTAAAATAAGATGTGCGCACAAAATAGACGCTCCTATAAGTCACATTATAAATTATTTTGTTGAATGTGGTGTATTTCTGGAAATAAAATTAGTATTCTGTTATAAAGCCTTTGTATGGTGACTTAATGATTTACATTATCTTAGTTTGTACAGTCGTTTGGCTTCCAGAGAATTGAGTCGACCACATAAGCTTATTTAACTATTTAAGCATGTGATTAAAATCATAAACAGTAAAAATTTTACTGCAACAGAGTTTTTTGACAAGTCGAAAGCTTTCAACAGTGTTAGTCATAATCTGTTGCTACACAAGACATAGAATTATTGTATAAGCGGTTTTACTACACTTTGGCTATCAAGCTATCTACAATATAAACAGCAGTATACTGAGTCGTGGGATAGAAAATGATAAAAAAATAATATCAAACTACAAACGTGGACACCATACACAGGAAAGCAAACACGATCCATTATTGGTTATTTATATATTAAAAACCAGAAAAAATCATCTTGTTTGCCGATGACTGCGCTTAGCTATTTGAACACAATGATTCTGATAAGTTACTTGAGGTCGTTAATGGCACTATGCGTAAGATCAATGAATTGATATAATGAAAAAATACAAAAAAGACAAATGCAATGCATTTTCGTAGTGATAAGGTTAATAACTATAAATTGGATAATAATGATATTGACTCCGTTGGATCAACATTATTTTTAGATATAAAAATAAACAAAAACAGCAATTAGAAAAACAAAATTATCATTGCACTGGATATAATCAGGAGAGATGCATCTTCTAACATAGCATTATAAGCGCATCATGGCTATGTGGCATTAATGCAGTGATATAGATTAATATTGTGGGGCAATAGTGGTGATTTTGAGAGAGCATTCAAAGCTCAAATGAAATGCGGATTAGCACTGTGTGGTGATTAAAGGTGTGACCATCCTCTGTATCGTTTTCAGTAAAAATAATTTCCCACCATTGCCTTGATTTTGTCACAAAGTGTCAATGGAACCAAAATGTACGTAATTCATTTAAACACAAAATGTATAATTGAACCATACCGAAAACTGTCATAGTTTGCAAGAAATGTTTATTTCATGGCTATAAACTTATACAATAATCTACCAACAGAACTAATGAGTCCCGTTATTAATTATAAACTCAAATCGTCAATTATGCGCTGGCTATTACTATACAACTTCTATTCCATTAAATAATATTTAAAGCACAAATGTTGACCTAATAACTTATGTTTTCTTATTATAGTTATGATTTATGGACATTTTATCAAAACATGACATTATGTATTGACGTGTCATATTAGATACACATTTAAATTTGTCGATATTTTGATAACAAGAATTCTTATAATGTATTTGAATATATTTGCACGCCGCCGCAATGCTTAAGGCAGAGCACTGTTGATTTGTAATAGTTTTTTTTATTTCATTCATTGTATTCTTTAACGAATAATCTTTATTTTCATTAACAATCGATACAATCCAAGACTGCGTATCATATTTCGATTACACTGCGTAATCTCAATCTGGGTAGCATTACTGTCACTGAAGACACAGTTCTAATGTTACGTAAACTTGTATGATTTTAATCAAACATCCAACAGAAATCAGTTATTCGATTATTTTTTAATCTTACTTGGCAGTTAGGGCAATGAAAAAAACAAAAAGAATAGCTTGCTTGAAGAATTTATTTCCATATTTGTTAATTCATAAGACCTCCAAAATTGTATTCAAATGGTTTATTAGCGAAAAGTGGCGTGAAGGTGTTGAACTCTTAACCATTTAGCGTTTATTTTTTAAAGTAATCTATAAAAGTGATGAATAAGATTAATATTTATTAAGACACATAATATACGCAAAATAGACATAGAAACATACCTACTTATAAAAATAATAGTAGGTATGTTTGTTCTATATATTTTCTTTTGTTATTTTATGTCGTGCCAGCTAAAATGTTTCAATGCTTCTGTTTTGATTTGTGTGATATTCATATAGGTATGTACGAAATTTGAAAATAAATAGCCTTTAAACTTAAGACATTTCTTTACTTACTCCGATTAATATTCAATCGTATTTAAAGCCACTGAACATTCTCTGCAGAGTTGTTTAAGCGTCGTGTAATAAAGAACGAAGGTTTAGGAATACCTCTGTTTCTTAATAATAGCTTTTGATATCTGCCCGCCAGTTTAAATTACGTTGAGAATTATTAAATTTGATCATCTTTGTCGACATAAAGGTCCACTTAAAATTGGGTTATAGATAGTTATATAGACTATTTTGGTTAGTTTACTATAAGGTATAAGGGACGAAGAAAAACTCATTAGAAATCTCTGGGAAATGATCGAAAAATATTGCTTCATAGTTTTGACTAGCATCAGATATAAGAGCATATTCGATATTTTTCGCTGTCGAAAATAGTCGGTGTAAATTTATTCTAAGAAAAATTCTCATAAACTTAGCTTCCATTTGCCACTGTTTTAATGTCGCAATATTGCAATAATATTCTTTTAATATCAAAAAGGTCGTGAACCAACATTAGATGGAGTGCGTAAGTCTATCAAAAAATACGAGTTCTTTAGGAATATGTACCACTAATCACATACGTACTATCATTTATCACTTAATGTCATTAATCACTTTAGGGAGGTACATTTTTGTTTTCCTTATTACTAGGAGTTGGAATAAACTCACTTAATATACTCATAGTGAAGTACAACTTTTTGATACAAATTAATACGATAAAATCCATTTGTCGGGTTATATTCAAATCGTAAATGTAATAAGTAAAAGCATATTTTTTAGAAATATAAAATATGGAAGTCTAGATATATGTTTATCTTATCTTCTGTATATTTTTACTCTTAAAGTTATAAGTTATATTTTTAGTGGCCTTGATTTGCTTTACATTAAATTTAAGCTGCATTAATTATATTATCAGATTGCTTGACAGTGCTTCGGTATATATCAAAAAAGCTCACCATCAAATTATCACTATGTCACAATTAAATTAGTCTACCCTCAACTTCGAGACTCACAGTCACAATTAATTTTGTAGACACCTGCGTCCAGCAGGGCCTGGTTTTGAAATCACATGACATGCGCAGTTGTGAATTATGAAACTAAACTTGCTACTGCGCATGTCACGTAAGTTTAAAAACCAGGTTCAACTTATATGCCGGGGACTATACGTATCTCATTTGACAGTCAAAGTAATAATCACTAAGCACAAGTGTGTGTATGTGCACTGTTAACTCTAAAAACATGATTTTGGTATTATGTACTCGTATTTTCGGTTGCTAACTAAATTGACGTCATCGCTGGTGGCCATCTTTGATGGCTGACTTTACGATAGCCATTGTTTGACGGGTCTTAACGTTGATTTTCATATTACGTAAGGAAACTGGATATCAAAATCTTTGGTCACTGATGCTCTCGAGTGGCTATCAATAGACACTACTCGAGAACAGAGTTTTATGATGTTAAAGTGATAGTCCGAGCCCCACGTTGGGCGCCAGTGTGACGGGGTGCAGCCGGGAGAAATAAAAGCACACAAGGTCATTTTTTTATATTTAAGGAATTAAGGCACAACTGAAACAATTATATAAAAAAAGGTAAATTACACTGAATACAAAAACAATTTCACATTTATCACTAAAAATATATTATAAAAGGTAGGGCTACTTACAATAGTGCCTTAAAGAAACTTATAGACTTATAAACAGGAACTGGTGGTACAGAATATATATACAGGAAACTTGTGAATTATGCTTATGAGCTTATTATACTTGTGAGCTTATTATAACTGCTCAGCACTATAAATATATTTAAATAATTTGTTATCGGTGAGTCAACCACTCTACGCGCTGACTCTGGTAAGAATAAACTTCGAACAAAACAAATAAAAAGAGACAAACAGTAAATTTAAAATAGGAAACAGAGACAGACAGTAAATTTAAAATAGCAAACGAAGAGAAAAGAAAATATGAAAAAGGGCCAGAGAAGAGCGCAATGAAAGCAACGAGTCGCCAATATAGCTATGGCGCCTCGATACAACTGTTAACCAGCTCAGCCAAAATGTATGCAAAATGTCTTTGGTTGTCTTTTAAAGGATATGTGTTGATTTTGGATGGTTTAGAAGAACAGAAGAGAAATGGGGACCTCTCGTCGATCCAATTGGAATAAGAGTACACAGAGTATATAATGACTTGCGAGTATATAAGTAATAGTTACGTGATTCTATGTAATTAGTAGTACAAAGATTGAATTATTTTATTGTAAATTGTAATTTATTTTATTTTAATTGATTGTAGTTTCATACGCTATAATGTTTCGTTTTGCTTTTGCGACCGCGAATTAATAAATAAGTTTTGTTAACATGTTCTCATGTATGTGACAATATAATAGCTATGTGACAATATACGAGCTTGGGCCTCTATTTCTCGCGGTTTTTGTAAATGACATTGAGCAGTGTTTTAAAATATCTCAACTATTATGCTTTGCGGATGATATGAAGATTATTGCACCATTATCTTCAACTGCTGACGCTAGTATGTTGGAAGAGGACCTCAACAGACTTGATGTCCATTGCATTAACAATCAGTTAGTAGTTAGGAACGTGCCCGTTAAAACATTGGAAGGTGATCACGGCTGCTGTTAATTAGTAGAAACGTCAGGATTAAATATAAACAAGAATAATCGAGTTCGATAAGTTAAATTATAAGATAAAAAACCAATTAGTAATAGTGGTTTTATTTAAATGTGCGATAGACACGGAAGCCTAAGAACAAAACCTTTTGTTTTTCGATAGTTTTACTATTCAGTATAGTCTCCGGCAAATAAGTTGAACATGATTTTGAAATCACGTGACATGCGCAATAGCAAGTTTAGGTACATTATTCGCTACTGCGCATGCCACGTGATTTCAAAATCATGTTCAACTTATTTGCCGGGGACAATACAAACATACTCGTTATAATATCATCGCTGTGAAACCAAAACCAAAATTTTTTGCAACTTTAAAAAGCGTTGGCGTCGTCAAAATGATGAAATGTCAAAAAAGTGCAGATATTATAATTACATTTTGGTTTGACAACGACGTTATTTTAATTATTCATTTAATATAAGCAATGTTTTGGATTTTATACAAGAGTGAGTTTCGAATGGATGGTTGCTATTGCTAAATTCTATCGAAACTCTTGACTGTAGTTTAGAACTCAAGAGGTTAGTTTGCCAGCCAAAAGTTTCGCTAACTGGCTCTTTGTCAAGTAGTATAAATTATATTTTTGAACTTATCCTAGTTTTTCATTTGTTGAACTTTTTTATGAGACATCTTAACGCCGTGGAACGAAGTGGCAACCTTTGCTAGCTCTTGGTATCGTATGGTTCTTCCACCGCAAAAAGTTATGAGTATTCATGTAAAATCATGTTATTTTAAATTAGTGCCAGTCTTGTGAAACACGGCTCTTGAAAAGTAGTAGAACGTCTTGATTAAATATAATAGAAAAATATAAAAATGAACGAGTTTATGGATCCGCATATTTTCGTATCAATGCGCATATTGTTATTCAATAATTAGAAAATCAACAATAAAAAACACTTAATATCAGTGACGGCAGAAAATTTTTTTTGAATTTTTAACTGATGAAATGAAAACCAAAACTACGTAAACGAAGTCGCTCGCAACAGCTAGTAAATAATAATATTTCTTACATTCACACATTTTAAACCTAGCCCAAAGAATTATATATTAAATACCCATAAATCAGGTACAAATGCAAACCAAGTAGGTGCAAACAGTTGCACCAAACGATGCAATATTGTATCAAGTGATTAATAAAGTTTTTTTTTTTTTTTTTTAATTTGTTTTGCACTGTTATTGTCACTTGAAATTATGTGTGGGTTTTTTATTAGTTTTTTTACTTTAACGAATAATTATCGTTATCCAAGGAAAACCATCGATTGTTTTCACAATCGCGCCACGCACGGTGTTGTAGCAGATGACGACCGTTTGGTACAACGGTAGCGATCCTGCCTTTCGCACCGATGGTCCTGGGTTCGAATCCCGGTAGGGGCAGATGTTTGTATGATGAATAAGAGCATTTGTGCCTGAGTCATGGGTGTTTATATATATTTCTATGAATATTACATATATATGTATAATATATGTATGTCTATCCGTTACCCTAGTATCCATAACACAAGCCTTACAGTGCTTACGTTGGGCTAGGCTAATTGGTGTGAATGTGAGAAATATTTATTATTTTATTATTATTGATACATAACAATAATTTTCAGAAGTTGCAAATTTGAACGAAAAAGATTAGGAACGTCTTCTTTTGTTCTTTTTTTATAACGTTATTAATCGATAACACTATTAATAAAAAAAATTTAAAATAAAAGACGCATTTAAAAAAAAAAATCAAAATATGTACAACAATTGGTTGGATTAAACCAAAGGGTGTTTTTTAACCACAGAATCTAAAAAACACAGGGTTCGCATAGGCAATTCGAAAATCAGTATAACAAAGCAATAAGTTCAACGAAATGACATTTCTATATTTGAAAAATTTCCAAAATTGAAGCTGAAAAAAACATAACAAGAGTAAAAAGCTGTTATTTTGGTCCATTTTACACGATAGGATAAAGAAATGAATAATTAATAGAGTTTTATATTTTTATCAAAAATTTCACAAGTTTTAGACGCCATGAACACACTTTGCTTTACTCCAACCCAATAAATAATTAGACGGTCGTAGAATTGTAGGTATATTTTACCAGTAACCAGCTGTTGTAATAATTACCTCGGACGAAATATTTTTTTGCGCAAATTTTACCTACCTATTCAAAAAGGAAGTGTTTGAATGATATCTTATGCCTAGAAAATGTTGGAAAGTGTTTATAAAATGAACCGGTATATAAGGAGTTCACATATCTTTTATACATAAGACAGAAATATTTAATCTTAATTATTTGAAAATTGGTTTAATATGAAAAAAACGTAAGACTCAAACGAATGAAATACTAGTTGAACATAAAATAGAGGCAAAGAAGGGGTAAAAATTAGTTAAATATAAAAAAAACGGATGCATCGCTGTATCAAATGGTCAATCAAAATTGAATGAACACAACGGCGTTGATTAATTTCAAACAATACTAGATTGATTTGCAAGTTCAATTTGCATATTGTTGTATGCATTCATTGATCAACACGGTACTACACTTTAATGAAGCTTCATGCTGCCATTTTTCAAAGCAATTGATTTTGGTGGCGTTGCGAACTAATAGCTCAAGAATGAACCAGTGGATAGAAATATAAAACAAATTGATTGCAGATACTGCTTTATATCAAAAGCAATTTATCAAATTTTCATTCATTTATTTTTAATGAGGAGTTTATAGGCACTTAATGATTTTGATTTATGGAAGCAATGTCGATTTCTTTATCAATACTGAGTATTAATTTGAGTGAGCTCTTGTTCATAATATATAATAATTTTGATTTGATTTTGATTTTTTCAGATATTCAGGCGACATAAACGCTTGACATTAGTGCGCAGTTAGTGCACAGTGTACATTGGTGATGTATATTTATATCATTTTTATTTAATTTTAATTGTTAATTCTATTTCATATGTCTATAGTATAAATTATAAGCCTTCAGGGAACATGACGACCGACTCATTTATTTGAGTTTATATAGAACTTTGAATAATTACCAAAAGGAATAACAAAACATTGTTTAATTTAACTACGTGGGAGATCTAACCCTGCCGACAGGCTGATAATAATAACAGGAATATAATAATGTAAAAATGGATACTAGAAATTAAGAAACAATTGTAATTACTTATAAGGAAATATTTTAAAAATGAAAGAGAAGAAGCAAATACAATTGTATCATGTAAAAAAGAAACTACTTAGTTTCTGGGTAAGTACCCAGAAAAAAAGAAAGAAAAACTCTTGCAACAAAGCCGAGAGTAGATTTAAAAAAAATCCCACCAATATGAAAATACTTCATGTGCTCTAAGTCGATTTTATATTTAATATTTTTTGGCCCGCTTTATTCTGTTCTTCTTCATTAGAAAACAATAACCCGAAAAGACTGAAAAAGATTGACTTGAATAATATATATAAACTACAGAAAAAGCATTTTATGAAAAAATCATAGAAAAATCTTCTAAAATCTCATACTAACCTTAATGCACACAAGAAATCAGATTGGCACCTTTTTTAATTTAAACTTATTTTATTTCGGTCACTAGCTTAGTGACATGACCTAGCTCCTAGTATACTGCAGATATGGTTACAAACTTGATGAATAGCCATTTTTCGGTAAAAACATCGTAGAAATACCATCAAATATATCAAAATTAGAAAAAAACTAGAGGTTTGCCAGCTTTCATGGACTATCGCAAGTAGGAAAAAAATCAAACATTGATAACTATGACTGTTTCACAGATGTAATTTTATCGAAATCTTTTTAACTGCATGAATAGTAAACGTATGTTTGTGTACATATTAGGAAGGAAATATTTATTTTATGATTTTTTCATAAAGTCACATTTATAGGAAATTCATAACTTCACATGTAAGTACATAAAATTAAAATGTGGTGACCTATAGAAAATCATGGTATATTTAACGAACACCATAGCAAAACTGTCTGTTCTTCTTTAAATCGAAACAATAATAACTGTTATTATGTAATAATACTTTATTAATTACTTGAAGAAAAACGAAATTAGGTTAAGAACACTTTTTTCATAACAAGCACTTTACATAAATAATTTCATCACTTTTCACCCGATTCATCCAGGTGTATTCCCATTTCACATTGCCTAATGGCTTAAAGAAATAAATGTGTTTACATTTCCTTAATTGATTAAGATACTTATCTCGGGATTAATGAGAAATTCCTTGGAACCGTAGACTTGTAATTTTACCGACTTAAAAAGGGGTTAAATGTCTGAACTTCCTATCGGATTAATTAATTTTCACCTTGAATTGACGGTGAGTTGTAAACAAAAATCGTTTACAACAGAGCGTAGTTTACACTATAATCAAATGCAAAAAAATCTGAAGAACTAATCAAGACCACAATCGAGGTGAGAATGGAAATTTTGAAAGAACTTTTATGGATCGGTTAGATGATAAAGCATTAGTTAGAATTATTTAGGAAACACTTTTGTCTTCTAAAGGATCAAAGTTACTACAAGTTACTACCTTCCGTTATGATAAATATTTAGGCTGAAATGTTGTATAATGCAAAAGTAATACCATCGAACTTTGTGCCATAAATAACACTTAATACGGTGACAGAGTGCTTTTATGTATCTTTCTCAGTTTCATTAGGATAAGTATTGTCAGTCAAAAATAGAACATCAGTGGAAGAGGAAGTAGAAAACGCAAAAATCTTTACATTTAATAATTTTTTATCGAATCATTGAATCCGTTTATTTTAAAGATTTCTAAATTTTAATGTTTTTATCTCAACCTGGCGTAACATTCTGGGAATAAACCTTTGTTTTTAAGAAAGGAATTGTGGTTTATCAATAAAAAATGGCGAATTAGAAACAACTTCTCCCAATTAAAAAAATGTTTCATAATCTGGTTTTGTGAAATTTAAAGTGCATCTTTAATAAATTAATTTTCTTTTTTGAATGTCCTTATAGACTTTTGCTGAAATGAAATGGTTGTTGCATTGGTGTCTTGTATATTGTTGTATATAATTGACGATGACTGTGCTTGTCGTATTACCATAAAATTTTATAATCGTTTCATGACGATTGTGATTATTATATCACATCACAAAACCAAGAACAGTGACTAAACCACTTTAGCAGAAGACACTAGGGGGCACAGCAATCAAGCTAGCGAATTTTACTTGAATATTCAAAAAAATCAGAACTTAATGTGCCTAATTATGGCGTTTATGTTGAGCCGATTTAAGGTTGAGTTATAATTAAACTTATTATCACCAATTTGATAATATATCTTACCTTTTTATTTACATTATAATGGTAAAATTCCCACCAAGAAGCAGTAAGCCTTTGTGATTTAGAAAACAAAGACTTCCATTCTCTTTTTATAATACTAATACTGTACTATTATTTAAGATATACTGATTGAAATAAAACAGTTTCCATTGAATTAAAACAATTGGTGTAAATAACTGAATAATTAAACGAGTTTGCTCCAAAAAGTAGTAGTAATATACACTCGAGAGCAATGAATCCGGGTCACTTAAAGAATGTTAAAAATCTCGGAAACTAAAAATTATAGGTTAATGCAATAAATTGTATTTAATAGACAATGTAATACTCCTTGAATGAAAGTAAAAAAAATATGAGTCACCATACATTTTATTAACACAAAATTACATAAAGAAAAAAACTGCTGATCTCTCCTTAAAACAAAAATAGGAAACATGAAATGTTTGAACTTTATTACGATTTTCTTGAATTTTAATACTTCGTATTGCCTCCTCGTGCTTCCATTACTGCGTTTCCGCGGTTTGGCATGCTGTACACCAAGTTCCTTATACGATATTGGGGAATATTCTCCCATTCCTCTGTGAGAGCAATTTTGAGCTCACGAAGCGTGATTGGGGGAGGGTTTCGTTGTTTTACGCATCTGCCTAGCTCGTCCCAAGCATGCTCGATTGGGTTGATATCCGGGCTGCGCGCTGGCCACTCCATACGAGTAATGTTCATCTCTTGAAGGCAGTCATTCACAATCCTACCTGTATGAGGTCGGGCATTGTCATGCATAAATATAGCATCCTCACCTAAATTGACCATAAATGGACCAACGTGATCATTGAGGATTTCTTCCACATATCTTACGCTAGTTAAAGAGCCCTTTTCTATGATCACCAGCTCTGTGCGACTTTCAGAAGAAATTCCGGCCCACACAAGTACAGACCCACCACCGTAGGCTACTTTTTCTTCGATGCATGCTTGCTTGAATCTTTCCCCTGGTCTTCGATACACTCTGTGTCTTCCATCGTGCTTGTAGAGCATAAATTTTGATTCGTCGGAGAACATAACTTTTGACCAATCTTCAATACTCCAATTAACGTGGCTCTGGGCATATCTTAGTCTTGAAATAGGATGCCCACGCTCCAGTTTAGGGCCGTTTGCAGGTCTAAGGGGTTTTAAGTTAGATTCAGCAAGCCGACGTCTTACTGTCCATGCACTTGGGTTACTTCCTCCGAGGCGTCGAAACTGATTGGTGAGTTCAGTTCCTGCGAGAAAGCGATTTCGAAGCATGGTGTTCACCAAGTATCGGTCTTCTCGTGCTGTGGTACACCTGGTTCTGCCCGTTCCTGGTCTGCGTAGGTTAGAACCAGTTTCTTCGTAACGTCGGAGAACTCTTTGTACTGTTGACAGCGACACACCGACAGTCCTGGCTGTATCGCGCTGACTCCGGCCGGTTTCCAGCATTGTAAGAATTCTGGTGCATTCTTCAGGCGTAAGCGACATAATTTCAGCTTGAATAATGAATATAGAGCACTATCAACATGGTTTATGTACCCACATAAATGACAGATTACAAACAAAAGCAAAACCAAATGCTGTAATTTCGTAGTTCCATCTTCGAAAGTGGCCCTTTTTCAAATTTGATTTTTTTATGATATAACTTTACAATAACTAAGAAGTTTTAATACCTTCATTTAAGGAGTATTACATTGTCTATTAAATACAATTTATTGCATTAACCTAGCATTTTTAGTTTCCGAGATTTTTAGGATTCTTTAAGTGACCCGGATTCATTGCTCTCGAGTGTATTTAAAAGGAGAACATTGATTCATATCAGTGAATATTTTAATGGAAACAGATTATTTGTGTGATTATAAATCAACCAAATTATTTAGGTGACTTCAATCAAATCCTAAAGAGTAGGTTTTCTAAATCTCTTTTTAGTACTGAGGTTCGTATGGTTTGACAAAAAAGTCTAGGTAATCTTACCTGCTATAGCTCTGCCCAGCAGTAATGTACTGAACAGGATCGAGAGCACTCGTCGACTGCACCGCGCCGCCATCTTTTGATCGCTCCCAGCACAAGTCCAACATCAACTGCAGTTCACCATACTACACACTGGTACCAATAAAAGTATACTACATCACAGTTAAGTCACTGGTACTCCACATTTCAAGTTTCTATGCCATTTTAAGAAACATTTCATAAAATTTTCATGTCATTCCTTTTTTTATTTCCACTTGATTTGGTTGTTAAATACATAAATACGTTGCAACTGCTTACTTTATAAAAAGTGACTATAGGATACTTTTTATTGCCTTATTTAAATTACCTCAAAATAATAATAATATACATTCTTCAAGTACTCGGTGGTATGCAAATGTATGTGTGTGTGTGGGCACCGATTTCAACTATTTTTAGTGAGTCATATGGGTATGTGAGGTTTTATCAGTATGATTACTCCTGATATTTATTTACTCATCACAAAGTTTTGGCTGGAAATTAGTAAATATAAAAATTAGGACAAATAAAAATTTCCTTAACTGAACGTTATATCAAAAGAACATTATGCAAATAGAAAATTATATAAAATTAATGTTATTATACTAAATTCAATTCGAGCAAAAGAAGTTTTTATTTGAAATATAACATTAGATCACTCGAAATTATGTCACGCGAAGGTTATTTCAAGTCAAATTCTGCTATGTGTTATTATGCTTTATGTATGTTACACACCCATGATAATGTTTACTACGTTGATTGAATTAGGGAATGGCTAGTAAATAAATGAAATAATTGAGCAATAATTGTGCGGATAAAACGCTGATGTGCCAAGAACAAGAGTGAAGTACGTGGGATAGCTTGTTCATTTGTTTGTTAATATAACTAATTTTACTGTAGTCTCTTTTGATCAGAATATATTTGTGACTTCTTTCATCGCTATCACATAATAGTGTAAATTGGGATTTTTAATGAAGTCATTCAAATAAATTAATATTTGAAACTTAAATTTCACAGCCACAAAATCGTGGCATTGCTGTAGCAAACTATTTATTTGCGTCAGCAATGTACATGCAGTTTAAGCATATGCACATTTACAACTAGAAATACTGCAATTAAGCATATACGGCCCGACGCTGTAAATAGGCAAAAGCTCAGCGGTAATCTTCCCTTATAAGGGAAAACACTAACTTTTATTGTTTTATATATTTTTATTTAATTTATTTAAGGCATGTTATAATTCTAAACTTAGAACTAAAATAGTACATAATGCTTATTAGTTTCCAAAGCTAGCTAATAAATAGCTAAGCATAATTTAGCTGACTGATCATTTTTTAATTTTAATAAAAAAGTAAATACATATATTTAAATAACGGTAGGGCTGATTACAATTTTGAATAAAAAAAAGGTTAGGCACTGTATTAACATAATGATAACATAAGTACCATTAGGTTCCGGTACCGGATTACTTAAAAAGTTTGCAAAATCGTGGAATTTCTCATGAAATATGTTGATGGCGCTGTAACTACTATTATATTTTTTACATGATCTAATAAGATGAGTATTTGCTCTATATTTGTTTTATAAATAGAGATAAAAAAAGTGTATTTATGCCTCGAACTGGGTCGCGAACACCTTAGAGCCAATTTACTCAACAAGAAAGGTGAATCTACTAAACTAATGACAATTTTTAAAAAAATATTTGGTCTTTATGCTCTTTGCGAGTCAAGAGAGACTGAACTTTATCAGAATTAATGTTTTTAAACCTATACTTCATTCGAGTAATGAAATTCTGAATTCTCTCAAGCTTACTTACATACTAAAACGTTCCGCACAGTAGACGCATATTCCAATTGTGATCGAACGTATGAGTTGTAAAGCGTGTTTGTATTAACGTGTTAAAATTTTTAAAATCTGTACTTTGTGGTAAAATAAAACCCAGTAATTGGTACGTTTTTGCTGTGATTTTATTGATGTGCGATTCAAAATATAAGCCACAATCCAGTTGAACCTCAAGATCAAGTTTTGTCATGAAGTTTGTAGGCAATCTCTATAACCTTCTTTTACCTTGTAAAGGTAAAAGTGTGAGATTTGTTTGTATTTAAATAAAGTCCATTACGTGAGCATAATTGAATTAGGTTACTCTGAAGCAAATTACAGTCATTTTCAGTTTTAATGGCCGAAAATATTTTGGTGTCATCTGCGTACTATAAGAATTTTGAATTTAATAGGCAGTTGATGACGTCATTGATATAAATATTAAAAAGCAAGGGACCAAGATGAAACCCTTGGGGCACACCCGAGTACACTGGAGTAAAATTTGAAACAAAACATTTGATTGTAATATCTATTTTGAGGGTACGACGTTGGCCAACGCAGAAGATCACCGTGAAAACCGACTGCCCCAAGCTTTGAAATCAGTAGTGAGTGAGATATTTTATCAAATGCTTTAGAGTAGTCGGTGTACATAGCTACCATTTGAACACCTTTTTCCATTGCTGCAAGAACCTCTTCCAATAACTCGCAAAATTTGTTTCAGTTGAACGCTTAGATATAAAACCATGCTGATGAACTATTAACACCGATCTTACAACGGGGTAAAGAAAATCGCTAACAATCTTCTCAAACATTTTCGGAACGGAGAGCTTCGAGATGGTAATTCCGGTAATTCCACGGTAATTCCACAAGTCATGTTCGTCACTACTTTCGTAAATCGGGACTACAAAGGAGTGGTTCCAGTTGTCAGACATAAGACCACAAGATAACGATAGCTTAAATAGGAGAGTTACGGGATATGACTGCTCCTAACTACATTTTTTTTTAAATAATGGATTTATGCCATCAGGCAACCCTGAAAAACATAAATTTTATTGAGGTATTTTTCAAGATATCCTGCGTTATTTTGATGTTACAGATTATAGCAAAATCCGCTTCAATGGGGCTGAGGCTTATATCCGGAACACTTTTGTCATTTTTAAAATACTGATTAAAACAACATATTGATTAAGTTAGCAATCGATTGACCATCGTTTCCTACCTCACTATCCAGCTTTAGACGATCAGAGATGCTATTGACATTTTTTAGACTTAATGAATGTCAAAAATGTTAAGAACATTATATTAATGTTACTTTCAGATCTAGCAATAAATAAATCATAACACGAAACTTCCAACTCTTTCACTTGCCGCCTTAAATCAGGAAATCCTTCGTAATTTGATAATCTGTCATATTTTTTTATCTTTCTTGTTGCTTGTTTTTTTGTTAACAATTTTATTTATTTATGTAATAATTTTAGGGAAACTTACAGCTAGATAAAAGTACAGAAGCATGAAATAAATACAGAAGGCCACTTCCAAGTTTCCACAAGTAGATATTAATTAACTTAAAAGAGTATCAGATTGGATAACAATTATTATAATTATTTTTATGCAATAATACGTATTTCTCTATTATTTTATTGACAAGAGCATAGAAACTTGCCAATGCCACCTGAATATTTGTTCTAGACAAATTCTGGTCCCATGTAATTTTAGTCAGCTCAGCTTTAATAAGATAGCTTTAATAAGACATGAAAAATGGGTGCTACTTCAAACAAACGTCTTTACGAATAACCATTACGTCTATGACCAAAGACGGTTGATGACTATTCTCAGGTTCGAATAATGGCTCAGTTCGAGTAACAACACTTTTAAAACTAGAAAAGTCCAGATCTAGGGATCTGTTGTTTGGATTCAAAATACCATGGTATTGATACTATCCCGTAAAAGACATCAAAACGAACAGTTGATCAGTCATAGAATCGTTGGAAGGATTTGATAAAACTAAACCGTTACTGTCATCAGCCCTCCACGACGCCCGACTAATATTAAATCGCCAATAACAAAAAACACATCGTCAGGATTGTCAGCACTCGTTGAGTGCTGAGATATTGACCCAAAAAATAATAGCCGAGACAAAGCCTGATTCGACGTTTGCCGAGAAAGCAGTAGCAGCAATACAAATGAAGTTGTTTAGGATTAGCTCCACTTTCAAGTTAATATCACCATAACATTTTCTAATTTTGAAAAAAAATCGACTTTTATTTTCATTTGGAGCAAGTTGCAAAATGTTTTTTGGTACTGTAAATCTCTCATAAGAAATAATGATTAGGTTCATCGTGGACAATAAAAACAAACGTCTTGCAATCGTGACTTAGGCACTGCTAGAATAATTACTTGAAATTTTTAGGTTAAAAACCTTTAATTACTGATATATTAAACTTAGTTTTATTGTAATTAATAGAAAAAAACTTGTTTCTACACAAGTACCCTGAAAAAACGATCAGGAACGACAAACAAAGACAATAGAGATAGAAAACGGTATAATAAATTCAAAAAACGAGAACACAAAATTTTTAGATAGGATTATGGTTTCCAACAAATTGAGCTTATTTGAGCGTTTTGATTGCTTTCTATTGTGCTTGGACTTTGATCAATATAGCCTGAATCAAACTCGCCCAAAATTTTGATTTAGTTTTACAGATCACTATTTAACCTAACCTCACCAATTACGTTTAGTTTTATAAAAGTTATGACTATAGTGACGAATAACTCGCTAAAGTTAGGCTAAACAGCAAAGTCTACTTAAATGGACGTTTTAGATTTGGGTTATATTCAACGCTAATTGATGAGAAAGTTAACGCCAGCGAAAGCAAAGACAGTCAAAGATTTATAACGATGTTGTAAATCATTGATTGATCATTAGTTTATGTCATATAACAAATTAATGTTATCATTATAATGATCAACTTATTGATTACCCCTCTATTAGAGCTTAGACTTTTATCGCGGATGGAAGCACTACACAGATTACTCTCCGTAATTTACTATACAAGCCCGATGTGAATAACTATATTTTCCACGGCTTAAATAGTTGCTCTACAGATAATCAATATAAAAATTACAACGCATAATGCCCCAGTTACGTAATAATCCCAAGAAAATTGGGATGCTGCAAACTTAATAGGTGTTCCTAATTAGTTAGTACTAAATGAGTAATGGACGGCCCATTGGGAGAGGATACAAGGCTCGCGTTGTTGCGTTTGCAATAGGTAAATTTCGGATACAATATTAATCATTTTGTGTTTTGTACCTTTTCTTTAAACAGTAGCGTCACTTTTTAACATCGTTTTTAGGGTTTCGTAGAGATAATCTCGATACACTTATAGTTCCATCATGTCAGTCCGTCCGCGTACTAGCGATGAGGCTATTGCTATTGTAATGCTGTAATTTGACGAGATTATTGATCATGCTGATAAAGTTGTAATATAAAATGTATTTTTGTTCATACACTGTGCATGTGCAAATCGGTAAAGGCAGACCAAAGCGAACTTTCAGAGTCCAAATTGAAGACGTCCTGAAAAAAGGCTAGGTCAATAGTACCCTTAACCGACGAGCTTGTAAAAGTCTGATGACAGTTAAAGAAACGATAGATGTATGACGGGATTGTGGAAAGTGGAACTCTGTGATCTCTGCTTGCCCGTGCGAGAAACAGGCGTGTCTGTATGTATTTTTGTAGTACCTACTTTCTTAGACATTATACGGGGCAATTTTATTTTGAAATAAGACATTTTAAGATGTGACTGTTAACCTTAGGTAACTCAGATTTTTTTTTTGCCTTAGCTAACGCTCTGTAGTCTAAAGTCTGTTTAGATAGTTGCCGCTATTTAAACTCTTCACGCGCGATTAAAGTAACATTTCTTATTATTCAACATTCATTTCTGATTAAACAACATTTACATTACATTACTTACATAATAAGTAATACGTAAACATTAAGTAGGTAGCTACAAATTATAGCTTTAAAAAGATACAGTTTTTTATTATCCATAAGAAAAACAGGTCATTAATTTGAACAACAAAAGTTACCGCAGCAAACACAAACTCTGATAAAATTACACACACAAACGGGACTAAGCAACAATTACACGAATCGTAACGAAATGGGGACTACAGTCCAAACAAACTTTATACAAGGGTTAATTGCATTCCCGTATCAAGTTTTTATTTGAAATATTCTGAAATTAAGATAATTGAATTGGTGAACTTTTAGTATACAAGGAAAATTACTGCTGATATGGGTTTTATCAAACGATATAAATAGCGGGTAATTATTAAATTAGGTATGTTTTCTCCCTTAAATTAAATAAAATGATTGAAAGTTGAAAGTAATATCTTGAGTTCTGTCGATGAATATAATATGTATTTTACACTTTCAATATAAAAATTACATTTGTACATAGAGAACTAGAGACTAAAGTTCATTAAGAAAAAAATAAGGATTTAATTTTTCTTAATGAACAGAGATCTAGACTTGATGTATATATAAAACAATAAAATATATTTTTGTAACACTGCTCAATATATTTTAAGTCCTCTAGCCTTTTGTCGTAGTTAATTATCCAATACTAGGCGATGCAGTCGCTAAGCATAAAACTGCGCTAGCACCATATAATGGAGCGGAGCGTAATACCTATAAAAAAAAAATCTTTTTTGTTTCGATGGGAATTTTTGCGAATTTCAAAATTCGGGCTCCGTCACAATCTGGTCCTAAACCTGTTAGTTCGATTCCATACAAAAAATATTAAAATCGGTTAAGAACACGGGAAGTTATAGCGTAACAGACATTGCGCCATTGAAGCTTAATATCTTAAGCTCGCTTCGCTGGCTCCGCTCCAATAAGTTTCCCCTTCTTATCTACCTATGATATTGTTCGAGTATTTTCTTGAAGTTTCGCTTAATTAAACACTGTACATTTGCGGCAATATGGCACATATCGAATGCTAGCTAAGCGGAAGTGTTCAGCGTACCGTCTAAAAAAAATTAAATCACATTTCGCTCGTGAAATAGTATAACACGTTATTTTTAGTATGTCTAAGGATTAATTTAGGCATGTTTTCACGTTGAGGCGAAATAAGTAGATTTCAATATTTAATTAAATATTGATACTATTAGGTATGTTTCGATTTTATGCTAAATTACCATAGTGATTTATCTAACTTGGGGTTTGGGGTCGTCCATTAATCTCGTGAGGTTTTTAGGTCACTTTTTTACACTTCCCTCCACCCTTTTATATTTATATATAAAAAGACATACACATATATATATATATATATATATATATAACCTTACATACCATTATTAAAAACAATGCTTAAAAATATACACGTGATATGTAGTAGCAACCCCTCTTCCCCATTGTGATCCATAGTGATAAAAAATAAACAGGGCTGTAATATTGTTAGAAAAGATCACCAATTTTGAAGTAAAAATTTTAAGGCTTCCGATAAAAAATAAACATAACGTCCTGTTTTTTTGAAGTAAGAAGATTGGAATTTAATACATAGGCTCCTGGTAGAAAACAAATGAAATAATATAGCCATAGACACATGTCATTACACATAAATAAATGATTGATTGATTGATTGACATTTTATCAAAATGGTTTTCGTTTACGAATAAACAGATTTTTCGATAATGAAAATAGTGGATATCGAAACCATAATACAATTTTTATGACCAATGAAATAAAAAACTTGAACGGATTTAATTCACTGTAAGGCTGAAATAACTTTCTCTAAAGTCTATTATCTTGTAAAAAAATAGAACATTCTTGTTTGTTTTGTTTCGTAACAAACACAGTTAAAATAACAGCATTACGGTTGTCATTTGTAAAACTTTTCGATGTTATCTCCTCAAATTGAAAATTATTGTATATTGATATTGTCCAGAACTTTCAAAGCTAAACATATTAAGACATAAAAAAGTTATATACTTTCTTTGCTTGTTTTTAAGGGTTCATGTTTATAATTAAAATTAATTTTTTACACTAGCAGACTAATGATCGATATTTTATTTCAGTATTTTAGTTACAGACTAATCGGATTGATAAGTGTGGGTATTCAGCACAAATAAATACCGGAGGAAAGTATAGAGTTGTAATAAATAAATAAGCGATTACTTTGCAAATGTGGAAAAGTCCTTGGCCGGATGTATTTTATCACATTCTGACGTTAGTGGCGCGAGGGACGCGTCAAAGAGTTTCCATGTTTCATCATTTGTATTTTGTTACACCTATAAATAAGAGTGGTGATAGAGACGATCCCAATAATTATGGCCTATATCAATAAATTTAAATTTAAGAAATAAAGACAAGCTAGCAATGCCCAGGTATGGGCTCCATAAAATAAGCAACTCCTTTACAGGTCACTGTATACGAATGTACAACACGCTGTCATGTAACATGCATGACTTGTCAATGAATAAATTAAAAATTTTGATTAAAACTCAGTTATGCACAATTTGTAAGACGATTGGCGATTTTAAAAGACTTTTGGCACATGAGTTTCTTGCACGATTCTTCTCATGTTAGCCTCTACGTTCGGAATCGGGTCGCTCGTGGCGATTATATGCGCGGCATCAACTACGCGGATGTACTTGCCGCTAGCGCACGGGTTATCTTGATTTTATTGTTATTTGTTATTTTTAATATCTCCTTAATATTGTAAAATTGACGATTTTAAGTGCCCACAAGGGCCTATGAAATAAAGTAATTTTGATTTTGATTCTTGATTTTCAATCCTTAACAAGTTATCAAAAATGTTGGAGTAATTGATAAATGACCATCTAATTGATAAGTTAAATAGATATTATTTATTATCTAGATCACAATTCAGTTTCAGACGAGGAATTAGCATAAAAGATGCGGTCTTAGTGCTGAGGTCACTTATTGTTCGCCGAGTGGATAAAAGAAACTAATTTTCGACAGTTGTTCCTGATATAAAAAAGTCCTTGGATAGTGCTTTCATCCCCAGGTTTGTTAAGACATTGGAAGTAATCATTTTACGACGTGGTCCCCTACTTGTCTTCCAGGATTATTTAAGGATTGTAAAATTCTAAATAGGTGAGCATTTCAGTCGCGACTCTACCTAAATTTAAGGAGTCCCACATGAAGTGTCTTGGGGCCAACTCTAATTTTTATATATGGAAATACCCTTTGCAATATGACACTACACAATGGGCAAGTGTTTTCTTACGCAGATGACACTGCTTTAGTTTTATATAGGAAATTCACGGTGGTCAAATATGCAAAAAGTAACTTTTAATATATCTTAAACAAAATATTGTTTTTTTTTAATACATAAAATAAAGAAACCACAAAGCGAAATGATCGCTCAAAGTATAAGAAAATATTAAGTTATTGGTTATTATATTCGCGCCAAAGTTAAAATAGACTTTCTTATTATAAGCATAGGATTTTACCGCTACTTACGAATATGGGTTGAAAGTAAAGTTTCTAAGAATGTAGTGACAATGTTGGACTTTAATGAGTTACAGGGACCGATTGCGTTTCTCTCCGAATCTAATTAGTAATGGACTAAAATTTTACTAATTATGTCCATGTCTTTATCTAAAAGCTATTACGTTTCTGTTAAATTACGTCCATGTCACTAAATTTTAACTTACTGCTGTGTCTATGGTTTTGAACCTAATTTAGTTCGTTTCTACGCCGAAAATGACAACATCTGCGTCGAATGACAAAAAAAACGTCGAACTTACGCTGTTATCGCGTGTGTGCATTGTTTGTAGAGAGAAAACTTGTGTTGTTTTATTTATTTAGGACTATCGGAACGTATACTTTTATTGGATTGAAAATGCCTTTGCCGGTTTAAATTCTGGTGAAGACACTCTACTAATAAGATATAGTTTAAAAATATGTTTAAATAATTTTCAAAAATTCTAAAATAAAAACACAGTTATGAAAAGAAAATTAATTTCATTGTAAAAAAGCGTGGGGTGCTTTTTTATCATATTTCTTTACTAACTTTATGTTTACAAATGTTTTAATTATATATTTACAACAGTCAATATCGAGCACCCCAAGCTTTTTCACAATGAAATTAATTTTCTTTTCATAACTTTATATTTATTTTATAATTTTTGAAAATTATTTAAACATATTAGGTTAGTATACTTTTTATAACAGTCGATTAAAATATAAATTAAAAGTTATTTTCTAATTTTTTTTTCTTATTTTTTACTTTAGAAATTAATTTACGTACGGACTAATTAAGAGCGACTTTAAACAAGTTCACTGTTTAAAAAATAGGTTCATTTAACGCCGACCAGCTGTCAAACTGTCAGAAACGGAATAGCAATACTCAGAACAATAACTAAAGCTATAGAAGCCGTGCTAAAATAACAACACAATAAGTTAGTTCGTACTATTTTGGCTTATACAGTTGTAAATGTGTAAGAAAGAAATAAGTATACAGATTTTGTTTCGTAATTTATAAGGTTGTCACTAGTTTCCCTTACGTCAGTGACGTACGGCATCAATATGGCTATCGATAAAAATAAAAACATTTAAACTTTTTCTTTATGCTGTTGATATATCAAAGATACTAGAACGGACGGTAATGTGTCATAATAAACACGTGTAGAATCTGCAATATGAACATTTTATAATGCAGTATTCATGGGTAGAATTTTGGACCAAAACCAATTTATTTATTAGATTTGCTGTCTTCAGTATCTAGAGAAACCAGGTAAGTACAGTTAAAAAATAGCATCTTGTATAGGTATATCATATTAGCCTACATGTTTCTATTTTAAGTTAGACCTCTAACAGTACATTGGTGAACACTGCATTCAACATTATATTTTTATAGGTATACATTAAAAAAGAAGAAAAATTTTAAAAGAAAATTAGTCGATTATTTAAATTTAATTAACCAACTATTATTTTATACATATTTACTTATTATTTTTATATACTACTCTGTCTAGAAAGTACTGGGAAAAGATCAATAATATACACAATGTTTGTTATTCATCCAAATTTATTTTATCACCTTCAAAGTATGCTCCTTCAGAAACAATACACTGACGCCAACTTTCTTACTCTTTTTTAATATTCCAATTTGGATTTTATAATCTGCTACAATTTTCTGTAAATTAGATATCAGTTCAGAGATATCGGAATCAGTATTTGTTGCAACTATGGTCATAGATTTGGGGCGTTTACTTGGTGGTTCATAATTCCTTCTGAATCCGATAGTGGTTTCTGAAACACCAAAATATTATTGTAAATAAGTTATCATTATTATTTGGAATACACGGTGCCAAAATGTTACTTAAAAATCTGAATATTTATTGGCAGGATCGAAAAAATTATATGACAAAGCAAGACTAAGATAATGTTTGGAATAAAAAAGGAGCAATTTCATGTTCTGTAAATGTAATGTGGTATAGCATTTGCTTTCAGCCACCGAAATTCACTGTTTTTTTGTGGCTCAATGAATGTAATCTAAAATGTTTCGAACAAATGTGACTGTGCGCTTTTGGTGTCCAATTGATCCTTGATATACGGTGTATCCATTCATTTTTAATAGTTTCATCTTTAGGAAATCTAAAGCAAAAAGTAAAAACCAAAAATGTTGACATCGATAACAAAAAACACATCACTATCATACTATCATACAGAAAACAGAAGGCATGAAAATAAGACAATTTAAACCAAAACTCATGGAGAAATCTATTTGTAATATTAATTGACTACAATTTTCTGAATATACCGTTGTTATATTGTCAAAATATGAGAATTTAGAAACAAAACTCACCGATGAAATGATAACACCTTATCCGTATTTTCTTTTCGTGATGTATGAGACTTGCAGTCTGGAACAACACAAGCCATCCTGCACCCGGACTCTAAGATGTCTGAAGCGTCTATATGCACACTTTCCTGTTATTTTATCACGAACTTCCTTGTAAAATAATATAATTTCACGCTAGCCACTCACAAAGCTGTACGGCCACTGTAATACGACCGCATTGAATTTGGTCTTACTTCAGAAACAACGTTCATCAAAGACGTACTTTTAATTTGGTAGTATAAATTACAACCAAATTACAACCATTTGACATTTGTACTTTGAGAGTTTGTGACAATGACGTGAAAATAAAACCTAACAATTGTTGTCTATTTCGCTCTTACCCATGTATGTTAGATTACTTTAAGTGAATACGAGAGCTGTTATACAGTTTTTATTTTAGCGCTCCTTCTATAGCTTTAGTTATTATTCTGAGTAGCAATAGACATACGGCAGACTAAAATAGGTTCAAAATCGTCATAAATAGTGTTGTGAACCTAATTCGTCTACAAACGAAATACGTATGTGAACTAAACATTTTAGCACGAATTTTCAACTAAATTAAGTACATTATACGGCGTTAAATAAGTGCGACGAAGAAACGCAATCGGACCCATTATGACAGCAGTTCCAGGCACTTATTTTTCACTAAGTGTAACACTTGATTTAGTTCGAGCTAAAGGTTAAAAAGCAGCCGTTTCTCCTTTAATACTAATTAATCTAAAGTATATTGTATTTATTTTATTTTTTATCTTTAAATAAAGAATTTAAGTAGTTGGAAACACTGATTTTATTGGAAATTTATTTGGCCATTATTAAAGAGCAAACTCTTCTTATTGTTAGCTCACTCAAACTAGATTTCGGTCATACTGCTTAAATTTTTTTTCTGCTTACGGAGGTAACAACAAACTATGTAAATCGAAGTCTTTATAAAATATGACTTTAAAAATCGCGTCAAATAACGCAATGTTTCATTAGACTAATCTCTTTAAATCGCCTTAACGAAACAATGTTCAGTCATTTACCCACAATCCGACCGACGGATAAGCTCAGCGTTTTGCATGTCATGTATTAAGGCTTCTAATTCCAGGCTGGCCCCGGGGAGGGCAAACAACCCGAACAAAAAAAGCTAAGCGGTTGTGCGAACCTAGTTGACCATTAATTAAAGGCCACTACAAATTACGAGTTAACACAAATAAAAAATACTGATGAAGCGTTATATATATATATTATATTTTGACATTTTTTCAACAATGCCAGGTTTTACTTTATGCAGTTGTTTTTTGATGAATCTTTTTGGTAATTCAGTTCAATCGGTCAACTATTTACTTATTATTAGTTGACTGTTGACCTGTGAAATAATGAAGAACATTATATAAATTTCTTTACATTTACACCAATGGACTAGGCTACTAGTCGCAAGTGAGCACCTAGTGCTATGGATACTAAAGTTACAGATATACGTACATACACAATACATAGATATATAGTATTGTTAATATTATTATAAATATAATAATATTATTAGTTAAACCACCATAGGGCTAAGAACACGCATTATATAGCGAATAGGGCCAAAAGCAGTAATGTTAAGCTCCCAAGCTTTTTTTAAACATTACTAATAGGTAATTCAAATACCTATATATTTTGAATTATTACGTAATAATTTGTTGTTTATAACGTTATGGTTGTCTTTGAACCATTAGAAATTTGGTCATGCAGATGATATGAGTTACGGAAACCTCCATCCATTTTGTACTAAATTACTCTTATTTCTGACAGGGTATAGAATTGCGAGGTTGTCATTTATAAAATTGAACTTAGTACGTGACTAAGCAGTGTGGTGTTGCCAAAACTTGTGACGTCACATACGCACGAAACCTTCATGATAAGCCAAAGGAAAAGATACGCTTTCATAGCGTCTTAGTAAGGTCAGAAAAGGATAGACTCGGTGATAAATAATTGCGCAATGAATAGACGAATACGGTTGGACTTAGAATAGTTGCTATGAAAGATGTAAATGAATACCTGCCAAGCTGATTCAGGCTCTTCTCTCGGCTAATAAATAGACGAAATTGCTTAATATTCCTTAATTCACACCTTTGTGAGTATTCATTAAAGTATTTTTTTGGGATAATAATGGCTTACAGCGTAAGGAGCTGTTTAAAAAAATCTCAAATAACTTTGTAAAGGTAAATTAGTCAGTGATTCTCGAATACTCTCAAATAGTTTTTTGAATAATTATACTTTTCTAAGTTCAACTGTTTTATAGTAGCCTTATCGTTCCCTCACAAGTCTGCCCTTTTGACTGTTTGTTTTTACCGAAATTTTCACAGACTTAACGCACTCTTCCGAAACTTTTCGATCGCTCTGGCGGCAAGTGCAAGTTCATGTTATGATTAGAAAAGGACAATCGGAGGTGTGTATGGATAAGTAAAGTATCTACATGAATCAGATTTGATTTAGTTCTCGGTTCAGTAAACAATTTAAAAAACTATTTATATCAATCGTTGTTATTAAAACACAATTCTTTGTACTAATTTGTGAGATTAAATAAAAAAAAATTATTATATGAAATCAATTTATTCGGAAAATACACAATTTTCTTTTATTTCTCTGTATAAGCAAGTAGGTATTCCAAAAAACTATTTATGAATCGTTATTATAAGAAAGTCATGTAAAAAAGTTTAATGGAGCAGAATATTGAACGACTAATACATAGTATATGCATTTATAATGAGTTATACCTAATTTTCATATGGTTAACATCTATAATGAGAAATGTTTAATCTGTATTAGCAAAATACTCAACTATTCAAGAAACCTTAGAGTGTAGCAGGGTTACTTATTAACAGAATGTATAGTTTCGAATTATATAGCTTTGTTTCTGGTTTAAGTTTACTATCATTGAAAAGAAAGATCAAATAAGAAAAAATATTTATACCAGGCTCTCATAATACCGTTATAAATTTTAAATAACGTTACGTTACGTTGCCTTATTTTCTGGAAAAAACTTTATTTTTTAATAACAATTAATTACGTCCAGTGTTTGGCAACACTATCGTAATAAATGGTTCGGTCTACTTGCGGTAATTGCCCAAACCATTGTCAGTAACCTACCCTTGATTAGAGGTAGGCATATTTTAGTTACTAGGTGTCGTTTGTTATCTTACACCAATTAAAATGCTTTTTTAATTAAAAAAAAATAACAAAGTGTAATTGTTAATATTTAGGTTAATCCGTCGTGGTACGTTAAATACTTGTTTTACGAGTTGGTCCACGTTTGTTGTACATTGGCATTGTTCGATCAGTTGATAGGGATGCCCTATGGCCACCTCAATATCTAGGCAATAGAACTATGGTAACCCACTCGCTAGTGGTAGAAAGTGAAACTAAATTAAAGTAAAAAACCTTTTAATAAACCAAAAAAAGAAAAAATAAACTTTCAATTTAAAACTTTTACTATCAACTTAGAACGTCATTACACCAATTATATGATTAAAAAGCTTGTCGCATTTTGTTCTCGTTTAATTTTGGAGTTATATTTCTCCTAGACAGGTCGCAAAGTAAAGCTATTCAAAAAGTTAACCAATCGATACTACAGACATGAACAATTCGACCTAAATATAATAATCGAGGACTATAAAAACCATAGTACACAAAAATTCGAGACGGAGCAAAAGGAAGCAACGGAGTTTATGTTCAGCAACTTATTTTTTTAAAACTCGTATTCTCAGTAAGTCCTTTCATTTTATACCCATATTGTGGGCAAGCATTAAAACTCAAGCACCAAAATTAAGTTTCAAGCTTTAGAAGTCCGCCATATTGGATTTAGAGTTACGTCACCTAATTTTTCGACTTATTCCCAGCGAGCCCTTTCATTTGATACCCATATTATAGGAGTGTTTTAAAAATAACTTGTCCGCCATCTTAGATGTGCCGCCATGTTGGATTTAGAATGACATCACATAGTTAACCATGCATTGTCATCCAAACTGATCGTGTATACAAAATTTCATAAGTAAATTTCAAATGGCCTAAAGATATCTGCTATAAAATTGAGTTGCAAGATTTCACCCGAACAAACATACATTGCTAGTTAAATAAAAGCTTTTAAAAAAGCTCAATTATATTATTTATATTTAAAATTTTTAATTATTTTTAAGTAACTACTTGCTTCCTTAATTATTTTTAAGTAACTACTTGCTTCCTTAATTATTTTTCTAATAGTGTTTTTTTTTTAAATAGATTTGGTAGTGAATATTTCACCGTTATAATATTCAGATAACTACATATATCTAGTTTCTACATCTAGTCTATACGAACAGTAAAATATCGCACAGTTTAAAGCAGGTGTATTAATTTAGATTTGTCTACGAAATAGCTGGTATGTGCGACCATTTGCCAAATATGAATTAATTTAAAGCAGATCAGTTGTAGTACTAAAAATAATGTATTTTCTACAGACTTGTTTACAATTAATTAATACTAAAATATTCACGGTTGTTTTCCTTTCCCCAGAAGAGTGTTGTTAGCATTTCTTCGGAAAAGATAAACCTAATCATAAAAACAACAAAATATTATAATCAGATGTGTGGATGTTGTTTTACATAACTTATAAGACAATATGAATTTTGCCATCCATATTTATATTTCTGACGGAGTTAATTCCAGTAATTATCGTAAAGTCGCTAAGTAGGCCAAGCATTCCACAGAAGAAGAGGTTGAACCTTGGATATTTCTTTTTGCTCCGGAAATTACAAACCATTAACAATAAGTAATGAAGAAGGTTTTGCTACGATATCTACACAGCTCGTCGTAGTAGTTTCGTAGCATGGAATAGTTCTGATACGCTGTTTGCGACGAAAAATTCAGTGATATTACTTTAATTACAAAAAATCTTCGCCACCGATTTATGAACGACTTTTTGTATAGCAAAGAGTCATTATACGCTCTAACATGTCCAAGTTCTTTTTGATTGATCTAGACAATCAATCTAAATGTCACGTCAATGTGATCTTAAACTACGGTAAGTCAGAGATAGGAAGCATATAAGTAATTATACATTGCGTTAATATCGACCTAAGTGTCTACGACTTTACTGTGATGTATATGTATTTTTATACACTAATTAATTCAAAAGGCTCTATTTCTCATATTGTCTAATATAAACACGTAAGTAACGAAATCTTTAAAGTTAGTGTCAATGTGTAGAAATAAGTGTTGATATAGTTTTCTTTCTTGACAATATAAACCTACCTATGTCGTAGGGATATTTGGGACTTTGCAATTCGGAGAAGAATAAAACCGAAAGAGAGTTTGACTGTATATCCCGCACTAAATGTACGAACTCTTTGACGTAACAACATAAAATTCGGGACCAAAGGCACTTTTCTTTAACCCCAGATTTCGTAAACCTAGTTTAATTATAATACAAACTGTCTCTCTCATATTAAATTTGTTATTTAAAGAACAATTAATTGAGATTAGGTTTATTACTTACTACCCATACAAAAATTATCGAATGAAATTAAAATAAATGTCATAAATATATTTAACAATTCTTGGGTTTATCAAGATTAAATAAAAATAATTTTAAATCAAATAAATATAAACATTACAGCTTTTCACCCAGTTCGAGTTCAGGGAGGGGGAGATATTTGTGTGATGAATACAAGCATTTGTACCTGACTCATGGGTATTTATGTAAATGTCTCTCTATATTACATATCTATGTATCATATATGTATGTCTATCTGGTATTTTAGAATTCATAACACAAGCCCTAGAGTGTTTACTTTGGGCTAGGCTAATTAGTGTGAATGTAAGAAATTCTTGTATTATTATTATTGTTGCATTATGTTTAAAACCATGCTTTTTATAATTATTGAGACTTTATAATAATACAAGATTGTTTAATCTTCAATTACCGTCACGTTAATTTATAATTATACCGTTATAGTAAAATATCAAACGTATTCGTCCCACAATAATCGTAAAAAACAGAAAGTGCACGTTCAGCAAGAAAGTTAGAGTCAAAACACATCATAAAAAGCTCGTAATAAAGAAGGGAAACTAACTGTTTCTTTTATTCCCTGTATTCCGAGAAAGAGATGGCGTGCGTTCCTTGTATCCGGCTCGAGTGGTTCAAAGTTATAGCCTCTGGTGCACCGTAACTACCGAAATTTAGGCGGTAGGAGTTACTGAAAGCTAATATAACTTTACCCGCGCCCGAATTTCGGGGCGGCACAAATAATGTATTTTAAATTTGTCTCTTAGAATTGAAATTATTCGGTAATAATGTGGATTTACTTCAGCTGTTAATGCTATATATTTATGTTGAGAATGTTTATTCAAATCTTAGATTGTAACTCGTTTGTATTGTTTTGCACCTTTATTTTTATTTAAAAAATATAAAGGTTGTAACTCAAAACTATTGTGAGGATCTAAATTTTTAAAAGAACAGTTATTATAATGAAAGTTACTAATATAGATATAGTTATTATAATAACAAGCTAATCTGGCCACGCGTTGCTGGCATAACCCGGCCACGCGTTGCTGGTATAGTAACAAACACACAAAGTATTGTCATTATATGATTAAAATGCTGTTATTTTTTATTATTTTTTATGCTGCTGCATTTAACTTCTATATAAACACTTGTAAGTACATTCCGTATTGTACGTAGTTTGACCCTTTACTGCATGAAATTTTTAACTATTGCAAAAAATGTGGTCGGACCTAATAAATATTATGTATCACATTAATTAGCTCTATCATCACTAAAACTAAAATGAATTAATTAAAAGTCACTGCACTCATGTGTTGTTGATTTGAAATAAGTAAGAAGCTGCGTGGTGTTTCAATTATGATCAAATAAGTTGAATTATTATACTACATAATATTCTAGACTTGACCATCGTTTAAATGACTAAGTGTATAATGTTTCAGATTGGAAACAAAGCTTAATTGACAAAAATCATAATATGCATTTATTATTAGGTACTTATGTTTCATGCTAAATTTTTTTTTGGTATTTATTCTTTTTCATTAAACATTTATTTTTTATAAAAAAAAACAATCGAAATTCCACACTAATTGATAGCAATCTCTTTTGTACTCAATATGATGATTGGAGTATTGAAATCTATAAATTAAAAAAAAATCTACAAAACATCTTAAAATTTGAAATATAACCTTATTACTTATACCTTACTGCTAAATATGGCATTATGAAATATCTATGAGGAACAATTTAATAGTTCCTTATTTAGTATAATGACGGTAAAGGATTAGATTAGAAATCGATTAGAATTAGAAAAAAATCAACGATCTGTCAAGGTCTCTGTACCTCAATTTGAAGAGTACTCGCTCGAATTAGGGATGGCGATCTGAGATCGATTAATCGAAGAATCGATTTTTCAGGTCGAAAAGATCGATTTTTTAAATCGATTTGCAGTACTGAATTGATCCGGTGAATCGATATTTCACCCTTGAAAATCGGCATTCGATTTTTTTATTTTGGTAAAAACCATACAATTATTTACAATTAGTTGAATGCACCCGTAATATTGCGGTTTTGCCGGTTAAAGGGTTAATTACTTAAAAACTCGTTGGATTGCTGTGTGGCTCACATTCACTCAATAGCCATGTTGTGTATAAGTATCGTCGGATCATCTGTTCCTTGTCAGCGCCTTTTTTCAATTGCCGGCAACATTGGAAGTGACGAGCGGAACCGCTTGGATCCGAAAAGACTGGACAAACTGTTATTTTTAAAAAGTTCAGATTTAAAGCATTGGGAATTTAAACTTTTTCATGAAATAAATACATTTTGAAAATAAATATCTTCTTTCATATCTGAAATAAATAATTGTATTTATCGAATTTCCCGAATTCGAACTAAAAAACTTTGTTTACTGGTAAGAGATAATTTATTATGGTATGTTACTTTTTATTCAAAAAATCGATTTATATTTAAATTATGAATGTCAACTTGGAAAAAAATCGATATTTCGGAAATAGATCTTTTTGGCCTTGATTTTTTTGTGAATCGATTCATCAGCTTACGATTCAGATCGATTTGAAAATCGATCTTTTTCGGAAAGAATCGCCATCCCTAGCTCGAATAGCGAGACGATGTGAGTTCGCGTTCCATCTGACTCCTGAGTCAAGTTGATTATTAACACGCTTTTATTAGCTTCACTTGTAACTATGTAAGAAAATTAGTGCAGTCATTGAAGCGAAAAATAGGGCCTTACCTCTGATTTTTTTTACTGTGAACCGATTTGCATCGAATTTTGGAATTATGCTCGTCTTACCCTTAACTTCAAAAGTGAAAATGATCTGAGCTCCGCCTATTACTTTTAAGGGTTCTTAACAACCCCTTAATGAAAAAATTGACATTGATCCATTTTATCGCTAGAAAACATGTCTAATAGTAAGTGGTGAAATTGTAAAGTATTTTCTAACATAATTACCTCATATTAAAATCATTTTCAACCCCTTGAAAATCTTACAACCCTTGCAAACAACCCCTAAATGGAAAAAATCACAAAAAAATACTTTGGTATGACATAAAAAGATGTAAGTATAGAGTAAGTAATATTTTATATTCTCTATAATAATTATCAAATTTTAACCCCCTTTCAACCCTTGAAAACTACCCCTTGATAAAAAATTGTTAATTTTTTTTTTAATAAAATGAAAAGGCTTTAAATATTATTCCACACTCTCGAAAATAATTATCATATTCTTAAGCTTTTCTACCCTTAAAACTACCCCTAAATTAAAACAGTAAATATATATGATTACATATTTAAAAATAATTTAATTAAACATGCCATTTATTGAATAAAATATTTACAAATTATATAAAATTGTACTATTATTATTAAAATATAATATTATTATTCATGACTCAATGTCGGAGTCGCTGTCACATTCAACATCTCCTGGCTGAATTGGAGGGCTGTTTTGGCAATTATCTCCACTGCACGTTCCACAGGTACTATTACAAAACAGACCACATTTTCTGCATCCGCAAGACGCTCCACATCCTTTTTTGCAGTTGCAAAAAATCATTTTCAGCAGTTGCAGACGGAAATATACTGGTCACATTATAACGAATAAACGGTGCACGCACAGCTGATCACATGGCTTTTTCGTCGGCCCCTTCACTCAAATGTGTTATATATACATATAAGAACGTTGGTATGTATTCATGCCTACGTTTCCAAAATATATGAGCCATATTATGTATATATATACACATTACAATAGTTGTGGGTCTCTATTATACTGCGTACTTTCACATTGCTCTAAATATTCACACTCCGAAATTTTCAGTTACTAAGTAGAAAAAAATATGATAAGTTTTTGGACCATAACTCCTTCAATTTTCATGCGACCACAATTTATAAAAAACCATTGTAAAGGTAATTAAGAGAGCTACAACATCTTTCATTGCAATATATAGTAAAAAACCTTTTTCTAAAATGGTGAAGGGTTAAAGGGCTTAAGAGAGGCTGTGATTGCTTTACTTGCTTTGTTTGACAGAAAAAACAAAAAACCAAATTGTTTGTCAGAAAAATACCTAAATTTGTAATCCGTACACTTTTATACGTATTTGGCGTCATTTTTGAGATATTATGAAAAAAAAGTGGGTTTTTTAAAAATTTGAAATTTTGTTTTTTTCTTTTATTGTGACTTTTTTGAAAAATATGTATCCTGAAGCAGCCAAACTGATACTATCTATCAAACTTTTCATAATAAAGTTAATTCTAGGCGGAATACGATTTATTTTAATTTTAGTGAAAATGGCACTTATGAAACCCATTGATTTATAAGAAAAAACATTAGATGCTCCCCTTATTTGCAATACAGCTTACTCATTTTACGTGCAAAAGACTTTTAATAGTGCTCATTTTAAAGCTTATTTCAAGCACTACAAAACCCTTTTGTATTAGAATGCATAGAATGCATCTGCTCGCCGCTAGATGGCATTGACCACATCGATTAAATTTCAGACAAAATAAAAACCGGCTTTGATCTTTAATATCTAGTTTAATATTGCACTTAGAATACTTTATAAAAAGCCAAATTGTTCATTGTTTTACCTGCTACAATTTTGTTCTTTATAAAATTTCCGATAAAACGTATATTTTTGGAGATATTTGCAAAAAACCGATGAAAAACGTGAAAAAATTGCGAATTTTCAATAGCCAATAACTCGATAACTATTGGATTTTTTGAAAAACTTTATAGATGATTTTTTGCTTAAAATTAGGCCTTCTATCGATATCAGACGTTATTTTGTACAAAAAAAATCACCCCCCGAGAAGGGGTGGCAACCACCCCCAGGGTGGTTGCGGAGTTCAAATCATTTTCACTTTTGAAGTTAAGGGTAAGATGAACCTAATTCCAAAATTGTATACAATTCGGTTCACAGTAAAAAAAATCGGAGCAATAATGCTTCAATGACTGCACTAAATCTTGGAATCTTAATTTGACCCACTTTCCGGTCTTTGATTAGGATGAAATTTTGCACACGCTCTGAGTTCTGATGACAATACATGACTAGCTAAGAAACGTCATTACAAATCAAATATGGCGGCCTCCCCAAGATGGCGAAATGAATCAACTGAAAGGGTTTGCTGTCAGGAATACGTGTTTTTTAGTTTTTTGAACTATATTTTTTTCAGTTTCATTTGTAATTATATTAAATCATTTATTTCCAGTAAAAATAACTTTTGTTAAATTTAATTGACCATTTATATATAATGATCACATAGAAAAGTCTGAAACCAAACTGATTGCAATGCAATTTGTAAAAGATTTCCGCTTTTATCTAGTTTCAAAGCGTATAACGTGAAATCTAGGACGTCGATTGTATATGGATGAGATTTAGTTTCGAATTTAGATTTATTGTTGCAAAATACAGTACAGTATGAAACCTAAATCATTTAAAAGAATTTTAGGACTTGGAACCGGTGCACTCAATAGTTATAAGCTCTTATTTAGGATAAAGTTTGATAGATGTATAAACAGGTATGTTAACATTTTCTATCATATTACAGTAGGTAATAATATAAAAATACGTAACATGAATAATTAACTTTAATCTTGTAATAATTGTAATAATAATTCTAATAATAAAGTAACTACAGTAAGACGTGTGTTATGGGTACTAGGGTAATGGACAGACATACATTGATACATAATAATGTAAAAAAAAAATATATAAACGCTCATGACTCAGGTATAAATGTTCCTTCATTTATTCAATCAATTATTCAATTCATCACAAAAACTCCTCCGGGGTCCGGGGCTCAAAGCCAGAACCGTCACTTCGGTGCGAAAGGCAGGACCGCTACCGTTGCATTAAACAGTCGTCAAGTAAATAAGTATAATTAAAGATTTCTGAATGTTTCCTTTACTTATGGGTACAAAAAGTTTCTAACAATTCTAGTCCACCGGCATAAGTTTCTGTATTTTTGATTAAGTTGACTTAAAATATTGATATGTTGTTAAAAAGGGAGAATAGATTTTTATTTTAGTTTCGCATTCACAATGTAATATTTTCTATAAGATATGAAATACGCCTGTAAAAAAAAAATACGCCTCCGAGCCTTCAGAAAGCGTCTCGGTAGCTCAGCGTTCATAGCACTCGCCCGGACAGCGAAAGGTGGTGGTTTTGAATCCCACCTGAAGATTCAAAACTGAACAAATATTTAACACAGACAAATAAACTCACCACCAGATGGACAACGTAGAGATCTCTTTGAGGATTTTTGTTTTTAGGCAGGAATCCTAAAAATCAGTAAATATCACTAAAACAGAAAATATTATTAATATAACTACAAATTGGGATAGCCACTCGAAAAACATAAACGCAACAATAAAAAGCTAATCACAACGCGCGTGATGATAAACGAGCCAATTCAATTTATCGAGACTAGGGCATTATATGGCCCATAGAATGGCCCGAGCCGTAACTCGTACATTTATGTCGTATTTCACCCCCTATTTGGTAACAGTGCCACGTACGATGCCAACGGACCTTGACAGGTACTGCGGCTTGGATATAAACTAAACAATTCGGGATTGCTGGATGAATGAAAGAAGTATTTATAGATGTTTATACTTCTGCGGATTATTAGATTAATGGAAGTCGTATTCCGAATAATTTTCGTGTTATATTTGCTTTCGTAATTTGATTCAGGCTTCGTCTTTAGGAATCTTACTTATTAATGTTATGGGGGTATTCATGTGTACGTATATAATATTTATTCTTCTTGTAAGTTAATTTCAGTTAAGGCATATAAGTAAGCTTTGTATTCTATTCTTTTATAATAAGCAGAACTATAAAATCGTTTTCCTACCAATCATAAATACATTTGTGTCCCATTAAGTTATAAATTGTAGGCGATTTATGTTTCTGGTGGTTGCGAGTCATATTTCATAAGAGTAATTTGCTTACGCGCTGGATCGCATTCCCCGTGCCCGTTCCGTGTTTACGTTACTGCTTTACGTACCTAAATGGACACAGAAATCTGAGATTTAAAGTCTGTTGTTATTGCTGTAACAATGTCGTAAGAAAGAAAAATAAATGAGTTTATCTCTAATAAAAGCTGGTGCTCTTTGTCGAACTATCGCGATTTAAAGGGAGGTCAGTCTATGCATGTGAAATAGTAGTAGTGAAATCTATTTGAGTTTGCTAGTTTTGTTGTACCTGAATTATAGGGTTTTAATACGTTACCCGATTAAGGGATTTCTTAGTGTCGATTATTTTCACACCATGGTGTTTAGTGTGTACGATATGTTCTTAAAATAAATACTGTTTAAATAACATATAATGCGCAAGCAAACAAAACTATGTGTGCGTGAAGTGAGATTGCGCTGTGTTGATTCATTAGCTAAGAAAATTATATAATATAATAATTATATAATATATTGTTAAGACACGGATGGTAATATCTAATAAACAAGGAAACTGGTAATTTTGAGTACACATCTGAATGAATGACTATACCTGTAATGTATTCTATACATTAATATATTTGTATAATACACACATAAATTAATGAATAAATTATTTTACATAATTCAACTAAAGTGTAGCTGAATTATTTGAACCAATTGGGTATACTCAGATTTCTTAAAATGAAATTTATAACAGAATCTTAGATGAAAAATGAAAAGTAATTAGTACTTAGAAAACAGTTACTAGATGTTACATTACTACGAGAAAGAACTCAGTACTAACTTAAGTAGCTGAATTATTAATATTTTTTATTTAGCTATTACTAATTCTAGAGCTTTTTATACATTTAACTCATAAAATATAATTACGGAAGTATACAGATATGTATTCTGAATTTGGCCGTGGTAAATGAATTACTGTAACTCTATGAAATGTGGGTAACTGGGTACTCAACTATGCGCTTTGACTATCCTGGTAAAGGCTCTTTGTGCACTAGTGGATCTGTCTGAAACATTTTCGTCAGAACATATAAACTTGTGTTTAGGAACAAACCCATTTATAGCTTATTCAAGGCATAAAGAACGTAGTGAATGTGGTTTACAATTTATTAGTTCTTAAAGATGTCAAAACATCAAACTGTTATGTGACCAGAAATTCTATATCAATTTGATATAGAATTTCTGGTCACATATCTTTCCTACCAACACACAAAGTAAAAACGTTTGTAATCGTTAGCACTGTAACGAATACACCCCGTCACCTGCTCTACAAATGAATACTGATGAGTTTGCCGGAATATATTCCTATACAATTTACATAGCTTACTCCGATTAGCCGATGAAATAAAAAATGTACTGACACGTATCTGCTTTAGAATATCCCATAATATTAAATCACCATTTAAATGTTCGCCCTCATCGTGATATATCCGAGGGTCACGTTTTTTTCGCTATACCAATCTAAGTGGGCATTTCAAGTAATTAAAATGGAATTTCTTCAGCAGAGCTGATTTAATTAGCATTTAAATTAAACAAGATCGAACTGTACCTATCATTAATTAGGCACATTTTTTGTCTAAGGGATGATTAAAAATTGATAGTAGCGCAACTGCTAGCATTTGTACAAACTAATTAATTTCTCGATGAAACAACACGTAACTAACACCTTATTCATATGTACAAAAACAACAGTATTTTATTGAAATATTTTTTTCACGCCATATTAACATTTATCATCCTCAGATAAGAGGCGTCCACTGTTGGACGGAAGCTTCCCTCCCCCAAATACGGGTGTTTTATTATTTCCACGCTTGGCAGGCGGGTTTGAGATGGCAGAGAGCAGCAGGGCTTGGAAAACGCTGCTGTTCATTTTGTTTTTTACAGGAAGTTATGGTGATTATACTTCAATATCATTAATTGCTTTTTACAACAACCCTAAATGGGAAGGATTTGTGCTATTCTATTCTGTCGGACACTACACGACTGTTAATACATTAATATGACAATTAATCGCTAATGATAAATACTAAGTATCGCGCTGAATATCTTATCTGAAAAAACATCTAAATTGCACCAGTCATAATTATATTTGTTGCCAACCCGATTCAGTTTGCAAGAATGACTTTGTCACAGGTGCATTTATTTTGGAACAGTTGTATGAAACATTTATAAAGTTGACGGTCATATCTACGTTATTTCTTGTCTAAATATATTAAGGCAATTTTTTATAAAAAAATCAGATGTCCATTTCTTTAGGTACCTTTTCAAAATTTAATCAAAATTTAAATACAACAAAAAAACACAAAATGAACTAATAACTGAAGTGTGCTGTTTGGAAGCATAACAGCAGCAGCAACAGCAAAAATGAAAAACTATTTGATCTAATTTGATGCTGCCAGAAATTTACTAATCTAAATGAGAACCAAAACATCATAATGAACTGGAGCGCAAGCCGTTAATAATTTGGGGTCTTATTTGGAGTTCATGAAACCCATAGGATAAATTTGTTATATTTAATATGAGCATTAACAATGCGTGTATTGGACGTCAATGGTGATAAATATTATCGTAACGTCTTCTAGTCAATTTTATCTACATATGATATTTGATCTACCACTTATTTGAGCGAGTCAAATGTCAAGAAAATACAATAATAAATACATTTTGATGCTTTAAAAGCTTCAGTGTTTTCATTCCTGATGTTTCATAGTACCTACATAGAACTAGCTGGATGACAAATCTTGGAAACTAATTTTTTGCTCTCGGCTTCTTTAGTCCGCAAGGTTTGGCTCAAGTTTAAATGACCGTTTTGGTTTTTCTTCCCATTTTGTGTTCTTATACCGATTTTCCGGCTTTCGTGAACTATCTCGAAATTTTATCGTGAATTTTTTTTTTAGAAAGAGTGTTATAGTAGTATAATTGTACTTAATCATTTCTCAGTACCTTAATAAACAGTTACAATATTTACTCCCTTATAATAATATTAGGGGTTAAAGTATGAAATTGCCGATTTGTACTGAAAATCTATATTGTTTATTTTTTAAATTTTTAACAAATTTATTTAATCAAAATAGTTGCCATTATTATCTATACATTGCTGCCATCTAATGGGAAGGTCATTAATGCCTTTGCGATAGAATTCCGACGATCTAGACTGCACAAACTGTGTGAAAGCATTTTGTACTGCCTCCTGGGAAGAAAACTTCTTGTCACGTAGATAATTGTCCAAATCACGAAAAAAATGGTAGTCCGTTGGAGCAAGGTCTGGTGAATACGGAGGATGACGAATGGTTTCTAACTGCAGTTCCTGAAGGGTCAAAATGGTTTCTCGTGCTGTGTGAGGTCTCGCGTTGTCGTGGAGCAATAATGGTGAAGATCGATTCATGAGTCGGGGCTGTTTTACTGCTAGTTTTGTCAACATGGTTCGGAGTTCGGCACAATAGACATCTGCCGTTATTGCTTGACCAGATCGGAGAAAACTATAGTGAATAACACCATGCTGAGACCACCAAACAGTTACCATTACCTTTTTATTGGTAAGTTTTGCTTTAGGACACTGTTGTGGCATTTGACCTGGGGTCAGCCATTGCATTTTTCTTTTCCGGTTATCATAAAGAATCCACTTTTCATCACATGTTACAATTCGATCCAATATTCCTTCATTTCTGTACCGGTTCAACAAGGCAACACAAGTTTCAACACGCGTTTCTTTCTGCAGATCAGTCAAATCATGAGGCACCCATTTTTCGTATTTTTTTATTTTATTGATTTGACGCAAGTGAGTCAATATTGTGGGTAAGGTAACGTTAAACCATGCCGCTAATTCCTGGGTACTTTGACTAGGATCGGCTTCCACTATCTCTCTTAATTCATCGTTATTTACCTGTGTGGGCGGTCTTCCTCGTGGCTCGTTCTTTAAGTCGAAATTTCCATCACGAAAGCGTTTAAACCAAAATCGCACGGTGCGTTCATTAGTAGACCCCTCTCCAAACGCAGCATTGATATTGCGGGCTGTTTCTGCCGCGTTAGTTCCGCGTCGGAACTCGTATTCAAAAATAACTCGAATTTTCGCAGTATCCATCTTTCTTGTCTAAATTGAATAACAAAAACAATTGAAAGTCGATATTCAAATGTTTTACATTTTTTAAAAAAAGAACATCATAGAAACCATTTAAAAAAAGTTTCATTCGAAAACCTCAAACCATGAAGATTCTATGTCAATTCAAAGAACCTATTGCAATAAAACGGCAATTTCATACTTTAACCCCTATTATGTTACGTCCTTACCTATTAATTGCCAACTTTTGCAGGCGCGTACAAAAGGAAATAGTAGTTAAGGTTGTGTAATTAATTTGGAACCTAGATGACGGTAACGGTATTTCCAAAAAAATATTCCTTATATATAGTAATTATAAGAATAGTTTTTCTTTTTATTTTTCAAGCTCGGTATAACTAGATACCGATGAAACACGAAAAAGGTTTTTGACGAAGGATTATGTAGTTACGAGTGAAAAACAGAATCTCGGTACACAAAACATCAATCGAGCTTATATGATGCTACCATATTGCATGCACGTTACCGCGAAAACCTTCACCGCTAAATCGCTATACTTAAATTCTATGTACAGCGATAATAGTAAAGTTTATTAAGTTTATAAATTCAAATTCAAATTAATTTATTTGCAAAATATGAGTACATTGAGCAGGTCTTAAAAGTTATTAGAACGCCACATTTAACCAAAATGGTGTGCAAATATAAAATAAAAGAAGAAAAATCTTACTATATAACAAAATACTACTTAATCAAATCACAAATTGAAATTTAATAATATTAAAATAACTTACATCATAATTTAATAGTTTGGTCAATAGAAATAAACAAAATAAAAACAGATCATAAGCATGCAATGAGAAACATAATAATAGCATTAAAAGCCCATGCAAAACAATACATTATCGGTCAACAGTTTTGTCATCTATTAATTCATTTATTATATAATATACTTCTTCAACTAAAAACTTTATTGACCTATTTTTAAAGATGACCAATGATTCGACTACTTTAACATTTTTGGGTAGACTATTATATATAGTAACTTCCATAATAAATACACTATTTCCTAATAAACTGGTCTTACATGGCTGCGCTTTTAATCTTTTATTAAGTCGTTTACTTGTTAGTGTTTTATAGTCATAAATGTTTTTTCTTACATTTAGAGATGCTTCTAAGATATATATACAGAAGGAAGTGTAAGTATTTTTAATTTTTTAAAGAGTGGCTTACAAGAATCGCTCGGTTTCAAATTAGAAATAGCCCTAATGTATCTTTTCTGTGCTTTAAATGCATTTTCCTTATCAGTGGCATTACCCCAGACTAAGACACCGTACTTAAGCACTGAACCCACGTATGCATGATAGGCAGCCAAAAGCGCATCTGTATTGACCACTTTTCGTAACATATAAAGACCGTATAAACATTTACTTAGCTTAGCACAATCATGTTCAATATGTGATTTCCATGAAAGCTTGGTGTCAACCAGAATTCCCAAAAAGTTTGTACATGATATTTCATCAATCCTTTTACCAAAATAGTTTATATTTAATTTATTTAATGTCATATTTTTATTTTCAAAGCGTAAAATATTTGTTTTGTCTAGATTAATTTTGAGATTATTATTCTTAAGCCAATTTACTATAGAAATTAGAGAACCATTGATGTCATTTTCATGTGATCCTGAGTCATCATCTACAAATAAGATAGTGCCATCGCCCGCATATAAAACCATGATGATTAACCACATTAGGAAAGTCATTTATGTAAACAAGGAAGAGCAAGGGTCCCAAAATGCTTCCTTGTGGTATCGTATCTTACAGTTCTTCCGTCTGATAAATGCTTAGTTCTTATTTTAGTTTTAGGATCAGTTCTAGTTATTTCAGTAACTTGCGTTCTATTGGTAAGGTACGATCGTAAGAGACTCAGCGGGGTGCCTCTTATCCCATTTGTCTTTAGCTTTGATAGCAAGATATCATGATGGACACTATCATAAGCTTTAGTCATGTCCATAAAGAGAGCTGTTACTTTCCTTTTGTTATCCAAGGTCTTAAGGACTTTTTCGAGAAAATTCAATAAGGCCATATTTATTGATTTGTCTTTACGAAAGCCTGCTTGTTCTTTCGCAAAAATATTGTGTTTTTCAAAATAACCGTACGAACTATTGTGAATTACTTTTTCGAAAACCTTAGTAAACGCTTAAATAAGGGCAATAGGTCTATAGAACTTTATATCTTCTCTATCTTGCTTTTTAAACAGTGGTATAACAATAGAAGTTTTAAGGTCATCGGGATAGACTCCATTTTCAATACACTTGTTTATAATGTCGCTAAGAATTGGTGCTATAATGTAAGCTGATCGTTTAACTATCCTTATACTAATATCATCATAACCTGTACTGTTGGTATTTTTTAAAACCTCTAATTATCATTAAAATTTCCAAACTATTTGTCGGTGGGATAAAACACGAATTTAATTGACTGTAATTTAAAGGTTTTCTATAATTTAAATTTAATCTAATATCATTAATTTCATTGGTGAAGTAATTGTTGAAGTACTGTGCAATTTCTTTTGGATCTATTATTTTTATATTGTTAATATTTAGTTGCTTTATTTCTTCCCTTAAGTTATGTTGTCGAGTTTTACTAATAATTTTCCAAATTGCTTTGGATTTATTTGGCGGTGTGTAAAAATAAGTGTGCAGTAATTAAATATATAGGAATCTTGATTAATGGTTGTCTTATTTCAATTTAGCTATAGGTATTTGTTTTTACGATATACTGCATAAAATTATGAATCACACATAATATTTTTTGAAAATTGAAATTGTATTTTCATTACTAATAACACAAAGTACTCGGCACGTTACGTCTGTGTTCGTCTTGTGTAGCAAATAACAAAACAATAAATTATGCATCAAATGTTATTTTATTATTTCGTGTCGGTACCTTAGTTTAACATACTAATTATTTAATAATACGATAGAACATTTCTCATAATAGTACCCCTATATAAAAGTCTAGCAGCTAACTTCACATTAAGTACCATTCTCATAAAGAGCATCGCAATTATAGTCTTTCGCTGTACCGTGTTTAGAAGTATAGTGGCTTTGTAGTACCAAGTTTTTGCGATAACGTGCACCTAAGTTTTGTGGCTTCACGGAAAAGATCTTTCATGGCAAAGTGCATCGATGTGCAGTGGGTTCGTAGTAAATATTTTTAGGACAGCGTGCATTGCAATATGTGCATCGATATTTTGTATTACATGTAATATAAGAAATAAAACTTAGCCTTATATTTCCAATTATGCTTGTGTATTTGTGCTAAAAGCACAGTTTTTTTCAAATACGTTAGAAAAAGGAATGAAAAGTCATTATTAAAAAAGAAGCCACCAAATTACAACATATTTTTGGTACTGGTAGCTACCATTTAAAACTCATATAAATCTATCTGAGAGAAAAAGTCGAGTACATAATACAAATACGACCTATTTTTGAAGGATCGAATTTGAAAATGTTTTAAAGAACACCAGGTGGGTTGTAGAGGCTCATTTGTTTCCGGTGTAGGGCGGCCCTTAAGGAGGCTTCGTTAGCCGCGGCTGAGGCGGGGTGCGGATGACCGCTTTTGTTTCTCCCGTTTATGTTCCGCTTGCGATCGGTTCTCCGGCTATTGCGTACTTCCTCAATAAATCTTTTACGGTGGAACCCTAAAATGGCACACCTATTCTGGCAGTGTTGTCAGGGCTAGTGAACCGACTCAATTCGTCGATAAGCCTACGAGCTGCGGTTTCTTTGAATAATGTTTGGTGTGATACTTAATGGTTGAATATTTGTTAAGTAAGTCAGGAATTTGAGTTTTGTTTTTAAATTTTAGATTTCATCTTTATAAATCACTGGTTAATAAACAACAACTTTACTAAAGTTAAATAGGGGATATCCTTACTAAAATTATAAATGTGAATGTAAGTTTGTTTCTTATGCTTTCATGCAAAAACTACTAAACCGATCAGCATGAAACTTCGTACGTATATTCTTGGAGGTATTAGAAGTAACATAGGATACTTTTTATTGAAAAAAAAATTGCGGGCGAAGCCACGGGTAAAAGCTAGTACACTATAAATAAGAGTATAAAAAACCTGAAAACGTTTTCTCATAAAGAATACACATACTACGTTTCGAAATTTAGAACGGTAGGCAGTATCGCTATCATCGTAATAAACGGTCGTCACACAATAATAAGGGAATTGTTTATGTATTATTCGGTCATTTTATACAAGTTTTAATTGAGGACATTCTACACTTGAATATTTATGTTTTTATTTAATTTTTTGCATTCACAATGCAATATTTCTATAAGATATAAAATACGTGTGTAAAAAACAACCACGCCTCCGAGCCCTCAGATGGGATTCGAACCCACGACCTTTCGCAATCCGGGCGACTGCTCTGACCGCTGAGCTACCGAGACGCTGGCAAACGTGTCGAATTTTACAAACGTATTCCAACTTCTACTATGAGCTAGTATCGTTCCACCAATGTTGAACGCTAACTACCTTCAACATTGAAAGTAATATTTTTACAAATACTAAACAATCAATTAAGATGGAACCAGCTATAATTATGTTTTTATTTAATTTTTTGCATTCACAATGCAATATTTCTATAAGATATAAAATACGTGTGTAAAAAACAACCACGCCTCCGAGCCCTCAGATGGGATTCGAACCCACGACCTTTCGCAATCCGGGCGACTGCTCTGACCGCTGAGCTACCGAGACGCTGGCAAACGTGTCGAATTTTACAAACGTATTCCAACTTCTACTATGAGCTAGTATCGTTCCACCAATGTTGAACGCTAACTACCTTCAACATTGAAAGTAATATTTTTACAAATACTAAACAATCAATTAAGATGGAACCAGCTATAATTATGTTTTTATTTAATTTTTTGCATTCACAATGCAATATTTCTATAAGATATAAAATACGTGTGTAAAAAACAACCACGCCTCCGAGCCCTCAGATGGGATTCGAACCCACGACCTTTCGCAATCCGGGCGACTGCTCTGACCGCTGAGCTACCGAGACGCTGGCAAACGTGTCGAATTTTACAAACGTATTCCAACTTCTACTATGAGCTAGTATCGTTCCACCAATGTTGAACGCTAACTACCTTCAACATTGAAAGTAATATTTTTACAAATACTAAACAATCAATTAAGATGGAACCAGCTATAATTATGTTTTTATTTAATTTTTTGCATTCACAATGCAATATTTCTATAAGATATAAAATACGTGTGTAAAAAACAACCACGCCTCCGAGCCCTCAGATGGGATTCGAACCCACGACCTTTCGCAATCCGGGCGACTGCTCTGACCGCTGAGCTACCGAGACGCTGGCAAACGTGTCGAATTTTACAAACGTATTCCAACTTCTACTATGAGCTAGTATCGTTCCACCAATGTTGAACGCTAACTACCTTCAACATTGAAAGTAATATTTTTACAAATACTAAACAATCAATTAAGATGGAACCAGCTATAATTATGTTTTTATTTAATTTTTTGCATTCACAATGCAATATTTCTATAAGATATAAAATACGTGTGTAAAAAACAACCACGCCTCCGAGCCCTCAGATGGGATTCGAACCCACGACCTTTCGCAATCCGGGCGACTGCTCTGACCGCTGAGCTACCGAGACGCTGGCAAACGTGTCGAATTTTACAAACGTATTCCAACTTCTACTATGAGCTAGTATCGTTCCACCAATGTTGAACGCTAACTACCTTCAACATTGAAAGTATTATTTTTACAAATACTAAACAATCAATTAAGATGGAACCAGCTATAATTATGTTTTTATTTAATTTTTTTTGCATTCACAATGCAATATTTCTATAAGATATAAAATACGTGTGTAAAAAACAACCACGCCTCCGAGCCCTCAGATGGGATTCGAACCCACGACCTTTCGCAATCCGGGCGACTGCTCTGACCGCTGAGCTACCGAGACGCTGGCAAACGTGTCGAATTTTACAAACGTATTCCAACTTCTACTATGAGCTAGTATCGTTCCACCAATGTTGAACGCTAACTACCTTCAACATTGAAAGTAATATTTTTACAAATACTAAACAATCAATTAAGATGGAACCAGCTATAATTATGTTTTTATTTAATTTTTTGCATTCACAATGCAATATTTCTATAAGATATAAAATACGTGTGTAAAAAAACAACCACGCCTCCGAGCCCTCAGATGGGATTCGAACCCACGACCTTTCGCAATCCGGGCGACTGCTCTGACCGCTGAGCTACCGAGACGCTGGCAAACGTGTCGAATTTTACAAACGTATTCCAACTTCTACTATGAGCTAGTATCTTATAGAAATATTGCATTGTGAATGCAAAAAATTAAATAAAAACATAATTATAGCTGGTTCCATCTTAATTGATTGTTTAGTATTTGTAAAAATATTACTTTCAATGTTGAAGGTAGTTAGCGTTCAACATTGGTGGAACGATACTAGCTCATAGTAGAAGTTGGAATACGTTTGTAAAATTCGACACGTTTGCCAGCGTCTCGGTAGCTCAGCGGTCAGAGCAGTCGCCCGGATTGCGAAAGGTCGTGGGTTCGAATCCCATCTGAGGGCTCGGAGGCGTGGTTGTTTTTTACACACGTATTTTATATCTTATAGAAATATTGCATTGTGAATGCAAAAAATTAAATAAAAACATAATTATAGCTGGTTCCATCTTAATTGATTGTTTAGTATTTGTAAAAATATTACTTTCAATGTTGAAGGTAGTTAGCGTTCAACATTGGTGGAACGATACTAGCTCATAGTAGAAGTTGGAATACGTTTGTAAAATTCGACACGTTTGCCAGCGTCTCGGTAGCTCAGCGGTCAGAGCAGTCGCCCGGATTGCGAAAGGTCGTGGGTTCGAATCCCATCTGAGGGCTCGGAGGCGTGGTTGTTTTTTACACACGTATTTTATATCTTATAGAAATATTGCATTGTGAATGCAAAAAATTAAATAAAAACATAATTATAGCTGGTTCCATCTTAATTGATTGTTTAGTATTTGTAAAAATATTACTTTCAATGTTGAAGGTAGTTAGCGTTCAACATTGGTGGAACGATACTAGCTCATAGTAGAAGTTGGAATACGTTTGTAAAATTCGACACGTTTGCCAGCGTCTCGGTAGCTCAGCGGTCAGAGCAGTCGCCCGGATTGCGAAAGGTCGTGGGTTCGAATCCCATCTGAGGGCTCGGAGGCGTGGTTGTTTTTTTACACATGTATTTTATATCTTATAGAAATATTGCATTGTGAATGCAAAAAATTAAATAAAAACATAATTATAGCTGGTTCCATCTTAATTGATTGTTTAGTATTTGTAAAAATATTACTTTCAATGTTGAAGGTAGTTAGCGTTCAACATTGGTGGAACGATACTAGCTCATAGTAGAAGTTGGAATACGTTTGTAAAATTCGACACGTTTGCCAGCGTCTCGGTAGCTCAGCGGTCAGAGCAGTCGCCCGGATTGCGAAAGGTCGTGGGTTCGAATCCCATCTGAGGGCTCGGAGGCGTGGTTGTTTTTTACACACGTATTTTATATCTTACTTGAATATTTGTTTTTATTATTTACATATTTTCATAACATTATTCACGCATGATGAAAATTTAGGGCAAAACGTAAAACATGAAACGTGACTAATTTATATTATTAGCCATGCCAGACAAATTATAAGATAAGCTTAACAATACGCGTCGGACTGAAATCTGCCTGTTGAAAATAACGAAACATTTTCAAATACGAGAGATTTATTTTGGAGTATTCCCTAAGCTAAGATTAATTTATAGTTTTTTCTCTTAAACATTTGTTATCCGGCTGTGTAGTTCCCACGCTTTTGTCTTCGATACCTATTTATTTAGAACAGAACTTTAATACAGATTTGTTCAAACAATTATTTTTTAAAAGAGAGAGGTTATTTTTGAGAATTTACAATACCAAATAAATATTTTTCAGTTTTTAGTTCTTACACTTATGCGCACATTACTCATTTGAATTAAACAAATTATTTTTTTTTTAATTATTTTGACTTTAACGAGCTATTTAGTTATATTAGTAAGGTGTTCTATTTGATATTTTAGTTAATAGTAGTTAGCATGAACAACAGCACGTGAACCGAACCACAAATCATCAAATTGTCACAATCGATATTGAACTCTATATATGCGACTTTGAGCTGAAATTGAGTTTAGTGTACGTAACTATGCAATATGTACAATCAACAGATTGTACATATTGCAATAAATAAGTAACAGTTTTACTTATTTACATAAAAATACAAACAGAGGACAGAAGCACAACATGAAATATTTTTTTCGTAATTATGTTCTCAAGGAGAGTGTGCATTGCGTATATTCAAAAAATGCTTTGGAACATGTATGATAAAAAACATCATTGTCTTTTCTGCTTATCATTATCATTACAGCTGGTCGTTACCAGCTTCATTTTATAATGCTATTTTATAGTTGACTTAGTAGATACTCATAAATGAACAAAATACTTACATTGCTACCAAGATATCTTGCTCTTCAGTGTTATAATAAAAGCAGGATATATGGGAAAAATATATTTAGCTAACTTTGTATAGATGATGAGACTGACCAATGTATCATTGTCACAAACATGAATGATAGCTCCTACATACATTTCCGCAATATATAGTTTCCAACCGCATTATTAATTGTCCACAAAGGCGTTATAAATTGTGGTATCAAGAATTGTAGACTGATATTGATCCTAAATTAAGTTTTACAAAGCGTTTCGAACCATGAACGCTACGAAAACCACAATTTGAACCTATTTTTAAACGAACAAAGTACTCACTTGAATGTTTATTCAACTGAATAGGAGTTAGTCTTATTGTTATATACAATTCAATACTTTACTTTACTAAATTACTTACAATGCTTGTTAAAAGAATTATAATATCGTTTCGACATAATTTCAACTCAAGTCATTATATTTCATGTCATCGATACTTCAAGTATAATAGCAAATTATTAGTCAGATTTCTTACATTTAACATCCAACACTTAAATGCTTAAATAATCAAAGATATAAAAAAAATAAGTTGGTTCAAAATGATCTAATAGCCAAATTATTTACGTAAAAAACATATTTGGATATATTTGTTTTTTTTATTTATAATAAATTGACTATTATTTACAAGAATAAAAGTATAACGTAACATAGAAAAAAAAATAACATCTCATTCGTTGAGTCAAATGTTAATAACTTGGAATTTAAAAACGCAAAACGCGTGGAAACTAGTAGTTTAAGATAATATAAATTGAAATCATCCTTAAAACTGTAAAAGTAAAAAAAAAACATAAAAGTTCAAACAAATATGATGTTATGAAATTTAAAATAAACACAATGTGAATTAGCGGCCTAAATAAACTATATCTATAATGCCATGTGTATCTTTTATAATTTATTTTATTTAAAATCAAATACGCAAAATTATTGGGTAGAAAGACTTGCACATGTGTCAAGAATACTGCATATAAAGCATTTAGTTATAACAACGTTATAAAATGAGTTATAAGAATAAGCCTTGCTGTTGCGAGCGTTAATAAGAGACGACAATGGCCGGGGTGGTACACTTGCTTCTTCTATGCAAACAATTATTCAAAATAATTAATGAAATAATTTATTTTATTATTGTTCTCAACTGATAATAGATTTTTAATTAAGGATAAAGTGCAATTTGTTCGGTTGTAATATTTTATTTTGAGCAACTGCCTTATTATAAAAATAAGTATTAGATAGATGGTTATGTTAGTTTTCGGATAGGTAGTTTAGTAATTATATAAGAAAAGAAAAACAAAACAAATATAAGTAAGTATACTTAAGTCATTAATGCAGGTCTTATAATAATGAAAATAAAATATATAGTACAACATAGTCACTTTTTATAAGTACTTGTCATAGCCACTTAGATGTTAAGAATCAGAGAAAAAAAGTGTTGATCCTAACAATTAAAGTTCGTTAATTTAAACGTAATGTATGCAACTCAACGGAAAAATTAATCAGGGAAAAATATATTCACTTTTTACCACGTTGATAAAAATTGGTAAACTTCACTTTTTTATTATTTTCACAAATCCAGTCACACTTGCCGCTGAGTTTTATATTTTCCGTTACTATCGTGTCACTGAAGTTGAGTGGATGCCCACTTGTTGAGGATAGATGCGAGTTCGAACGTTCGCGCGCCCGACGGAGCGTAGGCGACTGCGCTTCCCGCCCATTCATTGAACAGGCTTCAAATACCAAGGGTCTCTCTACTCGAACTCACTTTGTTTATTTATTTATTTAAGAGTAGCCTTCAAAACATGCGCCACCATTACCATGTATTATAAATAATAATGAACTTAAACAGTCACATTCTATGGGGAAACTTCATTTAAATGTTATCCTAAAACACAAGAATAAGCACAAAATTGTAGACTTTTTTTTTTTTATTGTAAATAGGTAAGTGCTTGATCTGCTATCTCGCTTGATGGAAAGCGATTATGCGATATTATTCTAGGATGTGACGCGCTGGCCTAGAATTAGGTTATTATTAGAATAAGGTTATTTTCTGCTTTTGTTTGAATGGTAGTTGTTCCTATCTACTTATTATAATATTGGTGATATTCTAAGGTAGTTTTTTAGAAAATACGCCATTAAAGATGTCAGAATAGTGAGATTTTAAATGTTTTAGATAAATAGAGACATCATTAGATAAATAGTAAGGCAATCTTTATTAAGTAATAATGTTTACTGTTCGCTATTTTAATACAATTTTGTTAATCAGAAAAAAACATATTCTCGTTTTAGTTGCCTAAAATATCAGTTAAGACATTGTATAATAAATTTTATTCCATAATCTGCATGTAATTTCTTCTTCTTCATTCTCAACTTAATTTTCTAGTGCAGCCATTGCTTATTTACTTATACCACATTATTTATTATTTCCTTATACCAAAAACTAAGTCAACCGTGTTTCTACCTTTTGTGACAAGAACGAATCCCATTATTATTTGGGTAATTGGGTAATTGGTAAGTTAAATAAAAAAGTCAAAACCAATACCCTTTCATAAGATCAATAACTATTTTGCAGCTTTGAGCTCCGTTCCGCTGTGGTTTAGTGAAAACACCCACTACGTTTCTCTGCTCTTTTTCATCACTTCAATTTATCACCTCAGTGGAGACTCAGCCTATTTTTTTTTCATTCACGGTAAAGCTTGTGATATATGGATGTATATGTTAAACATTTAAATACTCATAACTGGCGTACAATAGCTCGTATTCATCACATAAACATTTTCCTTTTCCGGATTCGAACCCGGGACCTTCGGCTTCGGTTAGGCTTCGAAGGGAGATTCACTCCTGCTCTACCAAACCACCATCGTATTTGTTAATGAATTTATCAGAGTCTGTCCCTTTTTGACTGACTTTCAGTCCCTGACTTTCAATCAACAAAGACGTCTTCTATTATTCGGCAAGACTTGAAGTTCGGGGACTCCGTTTTTTCATCATTTTTTTTTTTTGCCTGATTGTACCCTGTAATGGGACTACCTACATTTGGACGACTGAATTTACATTGACCAACCAGCGTTAATGAAAATGGAAGATCGTATAAGTACGGACAACAGCACATCAACTTACCATCTCATATCAAACTTTTCAATTTATATCTATAAATTTTAAGTTAATACTGAAATATTTTTTTAAATAATTTGATATGCTACCAACTGTACCCAAGGACAATATGATATTTTTACTAATATCTCTGGTTGTCTTATTTCCGCCTTCACAATTAATGAAAGATGACGTGAGATACATTAGTAGTGGCACTCGTAGGTGTGCCACGCGTCGCTGTCTTGACGCCGTGCACCCTTTTATTACCGCCTAATTTCTGCAGAACTGAATTAACTCGCTTAAAATTCAGACCAACAACGCTTTGTTATAGGATCAATTAACATCCACCTGGGAGCGTAGGCTTTGTTTGCATCTTATAAAGATCGGTATTTTTTGCATAGGACCTATAGATACACATCTTATAAGTATTTGAAACATAGTTCGTATTATTGATTTTATACTTCATTCGCGTTTACGTAAATTTCATAAATTGAAGTTGTTATATTCCCTCGGGAACAGTACTTTTTGGATAAAAGATAATCTTTGTCCTTTTCTGTATTCCTGACAACCTGTGTGTAAAATGATCGATTGAGTAGTTGATACATGAAAGCGAAACAAACAAACTCACCTTCGCATTTATGATATTAATACCTTAGGGTAATATTTTGTACATACTTTTTAATTTACAAACAAAAGAACAATTCCGAAATGTCGTAAGCGTAAGGTTTAAATGTATATTTAATAAGATATAAAATACGCATGTAAAAAATGACCACGTCTCTGAGCCCTCAAGTAGGATTCGAACCTTATAGAAATATGGCGAAATGAATGCAAAAAATAAAATCAAATACATTATTATATCTGGTTCCATCTTAACCCAATGTTTAATTTTTGTAAAAATATTACTTTCGATGTAGAAGGTAGTCAGCGTTTTACATTGGTGGAACGATACTAGCTCATACTAGAAATTGAAATACATTCGTAAATTTCGACGCGTCTGGCAGTGTCTCAGTAGCTCTGCGGTCAGAGCACCCATCCGGGTAGCTAAGGTCATGGGTTCGAATCCAACCCTGAGGGCTCGGCGGCGTGGTCGTTTTTTCATGCGTATTTAACATCGCATTGTTAATGCAATAAATATTATTAAATACATTACTGCTGGTTCCACCTTAATCGAATGTTTAATATCTGTAAAAATATTACTTTCGATGTTGAAGGTAGTTATCGCTCAACATTGGTGGAACGATACTAGTTCATAGTAGGAAGTTTACGTGCGTATTTTATTTCTAACAGAAATATGGCATTGTGAATGTATAAAATAACATATATATTTAAGTTATCTTTGATTTATGTATACCTATCAGTATAGACATATACCCATATAAACCTTCATCCCTTATTTTCACTCTATAGGGAATGCATTTCCAAATATACTGTTTGAGAGCTCACTTACTAGTCCCAGAAGTACAGTATAACCAAAATTTATACATTGTAGTGTTAAGATTTTACAGCAAATCATGACCGCCCGCTAACTATCATTAGTTGTCTTTGTTTTCAATTCATTTCCTTCTTGTAGTTTTGGTAATTTGATACGTTGTTGGTTTGGATTTTGGTATTCCAGAAAATTGAGTAAGTTTATTTAAAATTGTTATAGAAATTGTGCTTTGAAATAAGCATAGAAATTATTATTTGTTTTTAATCCGTTAAAATCTATAGTTAGTAAATTCAGTTTTAAAAATACCTGAACTCAACAGTTCTTTGATACAGAGAAATTTCTCTAACACTAGTACATAGTTTCGTTTAGTGATATATTAAGTTTAAGTTTTGTAACATTACTTCTTTTAAATGTGTGTTGGTTTATAATGTATGGTATATAATGTAATTTGGGTATGTAGTTATAACATAAAAAAAATTATAATGGAGGTCTTGGTTGATTGGTTGTATCCTCTACATCTAAAGTTTGCCATTACGCGAATGAATTACACGGGCAAAAGTTACAATTCTGATAAGAATAGGCTGGGAAACATTATACCTACTAGTTTGATGAAATTTGATACGGATATGCTTGTTGTTTGACACCCCAGGAAGGATCATAAAAGGTTTTTTCATATTCCAGTGTTTTTTGCAAATATATATTTCCCACGCGGTAGAAATCGTGGGCGGAAATCTAGTTAAGATAACACCAGACAACAATATTTTTCCTAAAATATGTAATCATTTCAACTAAAAGTTTGGATGAAACTTCCGACTAAGTACAATTGTTTGAGCATAGTTAGATTTTATAGATTGAAGTGAATACCATTTATGCTATAACAACAACGTGAAATTGCAATCCGAGAAACTCATTCCAGTCCAGTCCTCGTTGCTGGAGCGATGAACGCCCAACGGCCATTAGCGGCTCGTTCCTACTGATTTTTATTTCAGTTTCATGCAATTTATTAACGGCACCATTATGCCGGTGCTTATTTTAAGGATGCGGCCGGTTTAAAGAACTCAGTTGTGTATTCACCATGACAACTGGTATTATTATTATTAAGTATTTTGAAATGGTCAGCTTATTTCGTTACGAAATTCAGAAAAACCACTGAAGTCATCGTATCCTTCAAAGGTGTTTGTAAATCAAAATTGAATCGAGTGAGTTATGATATTTTATGTAAAAATAAATACGCTGGGTTCAAAAGGGCCAGATGTTTTTGTGATGAATACGTCCATTTGTACCTGCACCTTTCGTCATGGGTATTTACATATATTTCTATTAATATATTTATAATACTTATTTATGTATGATATATGTATGTTGTACACTTACCCTATAATCCATCCAGCCTTACAGTACTCAGTTTGGACTAGGCTAAATGATGTGATTGTAAGAAATATAAATATACACCTATCGGAGTTTGTTTTAAAATTGTAAATTAAACAATACTTTAATGAGTTCAACTTTTATGCTTAAAATTTACAATTTTTATCCTACACGCTTTTATGCTCTAAACAGATGCAGATCAATAGTACAATCAATTTATGTAATTGATTTAAGAGACACGTCATATTTCGCAAAAACAAAATCCAGAATTTTATATTGATATATATATATATATGTATTAATTAGCTTATTGCATATATCGCTCGTCCACAGTAGCATAATCTCATAATTGCAGTTTTTCTTTGAAACTGGATTTCAAGGTACAATATTCAACTTTTAGAATCATTATGACATTAACAACTCAACTTCAGGATAAACTCAACTGCTTTCGGACGAGTGATAAGAAGACACCAAAGAGTAACCAAAATAAAAGATTTTTTTTTAAATAAAATAAGAATAACATAACCTTTACATATATTATAAAAATGGGGAATGTCATAGCTAAACACCAGTTACACATATACTTAAAAAATTTAAATAAATTAAAACTTTAATGCAGAATCTCATGATTATCTTGCTTGCATTTTTAATTGGCAATGTGCAAATATACTCCATTATCCTGTGAAATATTTGAGTTTTTTACCTTAACGATGAACGTAAAACGCTGATTTTATATTAGCAAAATGGTATTTAAAGGTAAAGCTTTATTTTAAAGGTAAAGTATTTAAAGCTAAATGGTATTAAAGCAATATGGTGTTTATTTATTCCCGATCTGAGTTCCATTCCTTGTTCTGAGTGTTCTAGTTACGCTGTAATGGTACTCTGCATATGTATTTACATAAAAATAATCGAACAAACATTAAGTCGTAGGGTTAAAATTAAAATTAATTAATTTAATTTCATATATTATATAATAGGAACAAGGTTGATGTAGATAGATAGAGTAGATTACCGAAGGGTATTTTCTTGTTTTTATAAATATTAAAATCAAATCCGAAATGTATAAATGCAACATTAGCAACAGTAGTAGTTCCATATCGGTTGACTATAAAAGCACCGAATTTAGCTCTCATGTAAAGCGTCTCAACTTATTTACTTAATTCTGTCTATCTATCTTATGTAACGTCATCGTCGGATTGAAGACAAACTTAACTTTATGGTTGAAAAAAATGTATTCCGTATTAATTTTCCAACTACAACTGTCCAGTTGTAAACTGCAAATATATTTTTGTGGTGCAACTTCCAATTAACTGTTTTGGTATTTTACTTTTTTATTCCTTTAACGAGAAGAGCCCGGTATTTAATATTTTCAAGGGCATTTCCTTTTATTGCGTTGATATACAACTTTATTTTTTTGATGCATAATGTGTTTGTCTGTCCACTCTTTTTACTGCTCTTTTTCCATTGTATTCGCGTTACCATAGTGCCTAAGAATAACATTTAAGAAAGCTAAGAACGGTTAGCTATATGTGTAGACGTAGAACCGAAACGTTAGCGCGATTCATTTCGTACGGCGACATCTATAATTGAGACACAACAACGCGTGGCCGCGTCAGCAGCAACGCGTTAACCGCAAGTAGTTCGTGTACCGGACGCTAAATGGCGCTAACGGAAAAATATTTAATAATAGAAAAAATTAAAAAATTTTGTTCACCCGTGCGAAGCCGGGAAGGGCCGCTAGTTCCTTACAAAAATGTTCGACCGACAGGAAGACGGACAATTAAATTTTAAGGTACGAAACCTTAAAAAGAAATTTTTGTTTGTTTCCATCTCTCAAAATTATTTCTTATGTTACTAAGTACAGTTAATTAAATTTATTCATACAAATATTTTAATTTTAACAGTTCCAGTTTATTGTGCATATTTAAAAAACCTTTAAGAACTTTATGGAATCATTTACTCAATGTTTATAAGTTTGTGTTAGCAGTATATTAATCATATTTATATAAGTCGCGTGATTTAAATTATGCAGTGATCTTCGATCATTTAAAGTCACTCTAAAGACATACTGATTTCATTATCTGTGATTGTCATTGGGAACATTGAATTATCCGTCGCAACATTGAATTTTATACCCTACCCCTTTATTACTCGGCTTAATGTCGGGTTTCCGATTACTGGTGGTTCGGTTACAGTTTACTGGCACGTATAAACGAAATCGGATTTGACCAACCTTGGCTTGATAAAATTATGTTCGCAGTGTTATTTATATTGAATTCCCAATGGCTGTTCGTTTTGACCGGCTTTTCTCTGGTACATTTTTATTATTTAAATTGTTTTGACTATGTGATACTACGACATTCATAAATACTGGAATTTAGCTATTGTGACAATGATACCAACAAAACGGTACTATACTTTATATACAGTCGTCTATACAGGATAATTGCTGTAACGCATAACCTTAGCTTTTTAATAAAGTCTTAACATCAAAATTCCCACTTAATTAACGCTCGCTGTGCACGCATATTTTGTTGTCTATTACATTTTTGTCTTTTGGTATTATATGTAACGTCTAAAATGAAGTTGTTTTCTGATAAACAATTCAATTGATTTTTTTAATATTATTATCAATAAATATATTTCAGTAAAATACTTCTACATATGTGCGTATGGACTCACATGTATGCATTGCAGATGGCGTAACGTAAAAAGAAAAATCTTAATTCTCCACTTTAAATTTAATTTGTTTAAAGTATTGTTTTATTTAAAATTCAATTTGGAAACGAGTTTTAATTATTAAAAATATACAACTGGCAAATTCCTAAGGGAAAACTTGTCTGAATTTTCCACTTCAACGCGAGCGTTCCGCTTTCAAGAGATAAAGAGTTGCGAAGTTATAAGAAAAAATATTTTTAAATATATTACTTTGGTATAAGCCGTGTGCGTGAGCCAGTTTTAAGAGAATATGTTTCTAAGAAAAAAGAATCTAGAAATTAATATTATTTATTTAATTATCCTGGTAGATGGATTTGGAATTTCGTTAGAACTATATTATGTTGGTAATTACTAATATGTATACAACAATATCAAACTAAAAACTTATCGTGAAAAATTAACCCTAAAATATTTATATACACATTCACAAAAAGAATATGTCATCCAAAATTCCAATTTGGGGCATGGTACCCAGAACACTGGCAGCATTACCTCGCTGACTTGCTAAACTGATTCTATTATTTATATATATTCCTTTTATTTTAAAAAATGTCACACCTTTTAGGGATACGGAAAAGTTTTTATTTCGTCCTTACGATTTATGGATGTCATAAGTTTGCTACTACCGTTCAATATTTTTTCGAGCACGTTTTGAATCTCTATTATCCAAAATTGAAATTGTAAAAATATTTAGATTTTTTTATGCGTGTTTAGTTATTTAGTAATCGGTACGTAACTAAAAACTTTTTAGTCTATCAACAGTTTGAAAGCTTAGAGTTCCTTTGGAGAAGAACTCTTGAGATAAATTCCAACAAGCAATATCTTTAGGCCACTGTGTATTCTTGAGAATTTATTTCATGATCCGAAACAGGTGCGTTCGAACCACCATCTTTATTGAAATTAAGATGTTACTTGATTTTTGAGATCAAGTATCATTTGCGTACTACTTTGGGGATACTTTCTTTTCCAGCAAGGATTTTTAGTTTATTAATCTTACTAGCTTTCCGCCCGCGGCTACGCCCGCGTGGAATTCGGTTATGTTGCGGTATAAAGCACAACTATAAGAAAACTTCTCATTCCCACGGAAAAATCTAAGAAGCGCGATGTAACGCTGGATACAATTAGTTGTTAAACCAAAACTGAATGGTACACTATATTATATGTTTTCCCTTGTGGAGCAAAAACATGCAGATTTTGGGCACTGGAAACCCGGGAACACGCTACATAGAGCTGACCATGCGAAAAACAATGTTTTTCCAAGTGTACTCCAGCAACCCTTAGAGTTTGGCCTTGTGCTTTATTAATGGTCATTGCAAATGAAACCCTTATAGGAAATTGTAGTCTTTTAAATTAAAATGGGAGGTCTGTTGGAATAATCGGAATCCGTATAAATCCTAAAAAACAGTTTAGACGATAAAACAAATTGTACGTCATCCCTCGGGAATTCCTCATTTTCGGGGATTCATTATCGTATCATTTAGCTTCTAAATTTACATGTTTATATTAGTTTGCAATATTTTACCTTGTTTTAAACGACACACAGCGCCATCTACAATCCATCCATCAAGCAAACAATATTTTTGTTTTTCCTCGGGAATATCAATTTTTCCAGGATAAAAAGTACCCTATTATTTAATCCGGACTTTTATCTTTACGTCTGCAAAATTTCAAAGCAATCGGTTCAGTAGTTACGGCGTGAAAGCGGAACAAACAAACAAACAAACAAACAAACAAACTCACTTTCCGATTTATAATATTAGTAAGGATGTAGAGATTGGGCACTTCAAAAGCACGCTCACACTTATTTCACTTATCTTTGTTTGCTCAATGTAGGGGAGCCCTTAGTGATCGTCTTTTTGAAGAGAGCTACTACCTCAATAATAAATAATAATAAATATTTCTTACATTCACACCAATTAGCCTAGCCCAAAGTTAGCACTGTAGGGCTTGTCTATCCGTTACCCTAGTATCCATACTAGGGTAACGGATAGACATACATATATGATACATAGATATGTAATATTCATAGAAATATATAAAAACACCCATGACTCAGGTACAAATGCTTGTATTCATTATACAAACATCTGCCCCTTCCGGGATTTGAACCCAGGACCGTTGGTGCGAAAGGCAGGATCACTACCGTTGCACCAAACGGTCGTCTCCCATGGATGATATTACATTTGTTACGCTCTAATAATGGAATATGTTAACTTTGGAATATGTTTCAAATAACAACAATATATCTATGGATTTGTTTAAAAGATAAAAACAACAGTATCTACCCTCTAGCCAATGTATCGCATTTTAAAAGGAAATGCGTGATTGGGTTGCTTCTTCTTTCTCTTTTTTATATACGGTAAAATGCTTTATGCTTACACTGCTAAGAGTGAACGGCGTAGTTTTCTGAGACTCTACTTCATCCTCCTATCCGGCTTAGTTGCTGGTAAAATTTTGGAGGCATACTCACTAAAAACAAGGTAATGTAACAAACAATCAAGGGGAAAAAATATGCCTCCTGCGGCTTTTTCACTCTCTGTTTATGTTCAATTCACGTATTACAACCATGCTCATCTATACATATAAATAAAATTGGAGTGTCTGTTTGTAATATTGAAATAACCGTTTTTTACTACATGCATTTGAATATATATATTGTACATACACCAAAATAACATTTTTTACAATCTTTATCTGTCTGTCTGTCTGTTTGTTCCGGCTAATCTCTGAAATGGCTAAACCGATTTTGACGGGACTTTTATTGCCGGGTAGCTGATGTAACAAGGAGTAACTTAGGCTACTTTTATTTAAGAAAAATTCTTTAAAATTACTGTGCCACAGCAACGCGTGGCTGGGTCAGCTAGTATTAAATAAAACTCATTTAAACTTATCATGTTTAGTTGTAATAATTGGTTAAATATATTGAGCGGTCTGAAGTTAGTTATATGAATACCCGCACTCGGAATGTTCCCCATCTTGTCAGCGACACCTTTCATATAAGGACAGCAGGTTGACGCTCTACTGCTGGTTAGTTTCAGTGTCATAGGTGTGGTATTTGCAGTTTATTATCTCGCAGTAATTTCGTGATACAATAAAACGCAGCAGTTAGCGGTATTTAAAAAGGAAATAATTTCTCATTGACATCGCTCTCAAATTGTACAAAACTATAGGAAACATCACCGCATATATCAGAATTATATAATTCTTCTTTATGTAAAATCTAAATCTTAATACATATTAAGCATTATTGAAGTTTGTGTATTGTTTCTATAAAAATTGTTTATGTATATAACAATAGTGTCTTATGTTTTTGGCATTGTTGTACTACTGATATTTTAGTTTAAAATTTTGCATGAAAATGTAATGTAACTTCATTACAAACTTAAATTATTTTATAAGAACATACATATAAAACTCAAGCTATTAAAAGATAATGAGCGACTTAACGAATGTACAAAACAACTACCAAGCTATCATTCAAATATGGAATATTAAAAATTGAATATGAAAAATAAGGCCTACATTTTTTGTTTTTATTTTTAACACTCGCCTGCTTCCATGGTTAGAAAGTCCATCTTGCCAGTCGAACCCTTTCATTGGTAATGGTAATGGATCTCTGTATAGGAGGACCATTAATTTTATTATTTGGGTAAACGTGACTCGACGCAAACCCTTTCTCAAACGCCTGCTAATATAATGAAATCAAACGATGTCCGTTGATTGCAACGTCGTTTCCGAAAATAATATTACAGCGGTATTTTTTTCATTTTTAACAAATGGCGAAATGATATTTATTGAGGTGGTATGTATGCTGCTCCATTAGGATTGTGTACTTATTTCTGTTTATGAATGCATACCATATTAGGTCAACTGCAATGTTTGTATTAAGTTATTACTAAAAGAGTAGAGATATTTAAATAATTTTTTGAAGCGATTAGCATGTAATTTACCATAAGTGTCTTGGAAAACCGTTGGATACTGACATTAAGCTACGTTTAATTTAATAACAATATGTAAGTATTAATTGCCAATTTTTTTCTTTAATAAAGGTTAGAGACCTCTTTTCAGACTAATTAGATTGAGGACAAATTCAACTATAATAATAATATCAACTACTCATATCACTTGGAAAGAATGGAGAACGATCGTGCAGTAAAGCGGGCTTATTCTAGTCAAATAAGCGGCCTGCGCGGCGCCCTGTTGAGTGGCCGAGTTACCGCTGTAAGAACCAGGTTTTAAAATACTTTGTTGGTGAGGGTGGAGAGGATGGGGCTACACCAAAGTCCTATCTCCTCCCGCAGAGGCCAGCGGGAATGGGCGCGGTTGGGCCCAGACCTGCATTGCACAGGTCTCTGCCACAGTCAGAGGTAGAGGAGGAGGAGGAAGAGAGAAAGGTTCGCTCGCGGATGCTCACCGTCGGGGCCACGTTTGCGTTCTTACTTTCCATGGTTACTACCCAAGTAACACAGGAAGCACTTTAAGAAACGAATAGTTAACTTATGTAGAACTTAAGCTCCCATATAAGGGTTGGATAATAGCATATCTAAATGCATTTGCAAAGCCTGTAGTTTTAGAGCAGCAAAACACAACGCAACTGTACAGCTTTCAGCTGTTTTTAGTGCATTTGGATCTATAATAGAATTTGAAAGTAGTAAATAACCACTTAATGCTGTTTAGTAGCCTAAACACGAACCATTATAATGCTACGTAAATCCATTAAACAGCTTTCAGCCGTTTTTAGTGCCGTTAGTTGTTCAACAGCACTTTTAACTGGTTACTAAATACCTAGTACTGCTTGGTAGCATAAACGTGAATCCATGTAGTGCTTGCATTTTTAAAGATTAACTGAGTTCTGTTGTACAGCTAACAGCCATTTAATCAAACACACCTGAATTGTTGTACATCGTGTGTAATAAACGAACGATTCGGACTAAAAAGATTGATCAGACGCAATTACCGAACGCACCTAAGATCTATAGAATTACAATAATATGGCCTTGTTAATCTTGTGATATTCGAATGATACTATCTACATTATTTTGTTCACACTATATAATCATTTTATTAAGCCACGCGCAGGAACGGTTATGTAGATTATGCGTTCAGAAAGTCTTTTTATCAACTATTGATAAACGGATTCAAATCGTACATATATTCTGAAATGGGATTCATTGTATTGCTAAAGGAACCCCAAAATTTTGTTCAACCAATGGCACTATCTAAATCTTCATCAAGTCTTCTGGTAAACCGGTGAAGCCCTGTAGAACTACTTTATAGACAATGGTGCTACAGTGGTTTTTTAAAAGTCTTCTCACTGGCCTTCGACACAATAATTGTTCACGTGTGAGTATTTCTAATGCTGGCAGCAATAATAAGCCTTTTTAAAGGCTCACCAGGCCGCTTAATACTGACACCATTTTGTAAATATTTTATAACCTAAAAATATTTTAATTCGGAGCTGTTTATAAAAGCAATAGAGTTTTATAATAATTATATTATTTATTTTAATACTGCCCCACCAATACCATTATGTTAATTATGCAAAATTCTTTCTATACGAGAAGTACACAATTGTTTTTGTTATTCATAAATACCTACAGATAACATTTTATAACAAAACCATATAATATCATGGGCGCGTGAAAATTTTCAATGAAACTTATATAAACATTTACAGTAAACTACATAGCACAGTAAAAATTTGAAGGCATAAAGTAACAGAAGAGTCAAAAACTAACCCCGTGTTTTATTTTTTAATATGGTGCACTCACTGTGAGTTCTGATACGTCTTAGTACATATTATTATATATGGCGTGACAAACTTGTTAAATTACAACGTTATTGTATTAAAACTTTTGTACCGTGGTATTAGAGACGTTTTTGCAATGATGTAGGATTTATTTATGTTCAAACTGTGAACACTTAAATAACTCTAATCAATCTTTTACTACGTACTAATGCTTTTGTAATGCAATTAATATCTTAATTATTTATAATATTGCTAGTATAATGCTACTGTTCTGCGATTGGCCATTTCATAGGCCGTAATAATGTTTCTATAATACGATTGAAACCTTTTTTGACCACAATAATGCTAATAATAGGGGTTAAAGTATGAAATTGCCGTTTTATTGCAATAGGTTCTTTGAATTGACATAGAATCTTCATGGTTTGAGGTTTTCGAATGAAACTTTTTTTAAATGGTTTCTATGATGTTCTTTTTTTAAAAAATGTAAAACATTTGAATATCGACTTTCAATTGTTTTTGTTATTCAATTTAGACAAGAAAGATGGATACTGCGAAAATTCGAGTTATTTTTGAATACGAGTTCCGACGCGGAACTAACGCGGCAGAAACAGCCCGCAATATCAATGCTGCGTTTGGAGAGGGGTCTACTAATGAACGCACCGTGCGATTTTGGTTTAAACGCTTTCGTGATGGAAATTTCGACTTAAAGAACGAGCCACGAGGAAGACCGCCCACACAGGTAAATAACGATGAATTAAGAGAGATAGTGGAAGCCGATCCTAGTCAAAGTACCCAGGAATTAGCGGCATGGTTTAACGTTACCTTACCCACAATATTGACTCACTTGCGTCAAATCAATAAAATAAAAAAATACGAAAAATGGGTGCCTCATGATTTGACTGATCTGCAGAAAGAAACGCGTGTTGAAACTTGTGTTGCCTTGTTGAACCGGTACAGAAATGAAGGAATATTGGATCGAATTGTAACATGTGATGAAAAGTGGATTCTTTATGATAACCGGAAAAGAAAAATGCAATGGCTGACCCCAGGTCAAATGCCACAACAGTGTCCTAAAGCAAAACTTACCAATAAAAAGGTAATGGTAACTGTTTGGTGGTCTCAGCATGGTGTTATTCACTATAGTTTTCTCCGATCTGGTCAAGCAATAACGGCAGATGTCTATTGTGCCGAACTCCGAACCATGTTGACAAAACTAGCAGTAAAACAGCCCCGACTCATGAATCGATCTTCACCATTATTGCTCCACGACAACGCGAGACCTCACACAGCACGAGAAACCATTTTGACCCTTCAGGAACTGCAGTTAGAAACCATTCGTCATCCTCCGTATTCACCAGACCTTGCTCCAACGGACTACCATTTTTTTCGTGATTTGGACAATTATCTACGTGACAAGAAGTTTTCTTCCCAGGAGGCAGTACAAAATGCTTTCACACAGTTTGTGCAGTCTAGATCGTCGGAATTCTATCGCAAAGGCATTAATGACCTTCCCATTAGATGGCAGCAATGTATAGATAATAATGGCAACTATTTTGATTAAATAAATTTGTTAAAAATTTAAAAAATAAACAATATAGATTTTCAGTACAAATCGGCAATTTCATACTTTAACCCCTAATACATTGCCCCTGTTATGCAATTAAACAACTATTTGTGAACCTATTTAGGATCTTAAGCCATATAATTTGTGCCCAAATAAGCATTACATTAGCCGTATATACGTTTGTAATTGTACTATAGAGCTTACTCAAAATGCCAATACGATATAGAAATGCTCTAAGTCGGCCGTTATACTGCTTTGATGTGTTACTTGGGTAGCCAACCGCTGGTACACTCTCGGATGACCCGGTGTCGTTAGAGAGACTGCCAGTGATAGGTTATTCAGGGAACGCCGCTGTGTTTAAGTGAGTAGGCCTCCGTGCTCCCACCAGGCGCCCCCCACGTCGGGTGGGTGCACGGAGAAGAGCCCCACATAACCCTGCCGCCTGCCAAGTGGCAGGGTATGCGTAAGGCATTTCACAGTGTAAAAAAAAAGATACTTGTGTGAGTTCAGAGTGCCATTTTTCATTATTTTGCGATGAATAACCAAAGCGTCCAAAAAAAAATATACTTTTCTTACTTAAATCCAACTTAAAGATCAAAATAGTTTCGAATGAATAAAGTTTCAGATCATCCATTTAATTTTCCATAATATATGCACTAATGTTGTTTGACACTAATTAGTTCAATAAAGTAACATTAATAGATTATTGTTTTTCTGCATTTCAAATATAAATAATGTCTTCTTAGTAGAATATTTCAAAACAGTATTAATTAGAAGTAGTACTTCTTTAAACGATCAACAGTGATTGAGAATTTTTACTTTTATTTCGAAAATTAGTATATTCTGTTTGGTTGATACTCAAATCTTTAAATACGAAATGCTATGGTTTCTGAAAGTTTATAATTATATTAAAAACAGTATTTTTAACAGCCTTTATTTCATCTATCAAATTTATGGTTTCTTGCATTATTGAACAACATTAGACCAAGTGTTTTTTATCATATCTGCTGCTTTTTCCCCTATCATTATCGCTGGTACATTCGTATGCGCACTAATGGGCCTTGGAATAATACTAGAATCCACTACTCTTAATCCTTCTACTCCATATACTCTCAGTTCAGGATCCACAACAGCGTAAGGATCACTAGGAGGTCCCATCCGGCAGGTTGCAATTTGATGACGCTGCGATATCACCATTGTTCTAATGGCACAATCCCAATATGAATCAGTGCCTGGTGCATAGGTAATACATGTTGGATATTCTGGTAAATGCAGTTGTGGTGCATATCTTTTAAACGCATCTGATTCAGCCAATTTTATTATATACTTAATCCCTTCTTTCAATGTTGCCATGTCTTTCGGATCCGTCAAATAATTTCCGTACATTTTTGGATGTGAGAAGGGATTAGTATCTCTCAATTCAAGATAACCTTTTGATTTAGGATGTAAAAGCGTAGGTATAGCTGACCAAGTATCTAATCCGCTTAATGATCCAAAAGCTTTGTAGTATGTCTTGTCTGAAATTTTCCAGCTTTTTCTGAACGTACTTCCTGCATCTAAAGTCATTGACGCTCCCATACTGATCAACTCAATGTCAGGAACTTGCTCTGAATCTTCTGAAATTGCTGTTTTGATATAGCCAATACCTTCCACTGTACCAGGTGTCGTGAGGAGACCATCGCCAAATTGCATCCATTGTATCAGATTTGGCAATGTTGCCACTTTAGGTTCAAGGAGACTAGCATTTGTAGAATTTAATTTGAATATGACGGCAGGGAAGGCAATGTGGTCATAAAGAGTTCTTCCTACTTGTACATCTGCAATTACTGGAATACCTAGAGTTTCCAAATGTTGGCGTGGACCTACACCTGAGAGCATTAGTAATTGGGGTGATGCTATCGGACCAGCTGATAAAATAACTTCTCTTCGGCAACGAACTGTATACTTTTTACCATTTTTAATATATTCTACGGCGTACGCTCTCTTGGACTGAGGCTCGATGATTACTTTCGTGGCTCTAGCTTCAGGTAGGATATGAAGGTTTTTTCTTCGTTTATGTGGATGTAAGAAAGCTTTGGCTGCACTTAATCTGTGACCCTTGTTAGTTGTAGTTTGTACATAGCCAAATCCTAATTGATCAGGTGCATTGTAATCCACTGTTGGATGACCAAAGTCGCGTCCTGCTTTCAGGAATGCTTCTATAAGACCAGTTCTGAAATTGAATTTAAATTAGCTTTAAATAAGTTCTTAAAACAGCATCTTTAATATTTTACTATTAATTATAGTTCCATAATAAATGTTATATTGCACATCTATTCAAAAGTTTGTAACTTACTTGAATGGAACGTTCTCGACAGTTAATTCTCCATCGCGTCCACGGTATGTAGCGTCTTTGTATTTTTTCAGCTCAGATCTTTCAGATTTCTTGTAATATTGTAGAACTTCCTCGTGCGACCTGTTTGGTTAAAAGTACATCTTTCATGACTGACATTAAGACGGAAACATTCATAAAATACTTGTTTTATTATTTGTAATAGCATGTCCATTCATAAAAGTGTTTTAAGCTAATTAGAACGGTGATACTGTAAAAAGAATATTTATAATTGACATCAGAGAAATAAGTAAAAAGGTAATATGTTTATAACTAGTAGTGCTCTACTTTATAACATCTGGTCATTCAAACTTTATACAACATACATTGACACGTCTCTAAGCTAAGTATTTAAAGCACGATAAGTAAGTATAGAAATTAATAGAGCTGATGAAATAAAATAATATTATTACTATATCAACTCAATTCTGCCAGTGCCTTTCTGCCTTGAATAATCGCCTGTTCCAATTTAGAAAAGGACTAGTTCCAAATATTATTGGAGTGGAAGACAGGATATTAATTATTTACCGACTGAATTATAGTTTCATTAATGTTTTATTTAGATAACTGCTATTTGTAACGAAATGATATATTGATCTATACAGCTTTACCATCCATAATTTCCATCTGCAGCTATCCTATCCCAGTCTTGAGGGCGGCCTCTTGTGTAGAGCATAAAGTTAGTGACACTGGTGCCTCCGACAGCTTTGCCACGAGGCCAGAAACAGCGTTGTTCGTCGCTACCTGGAATTTTAATATATTGGTTAAACATCGTAGCTTGATAGCATGCTAAGTGCTATCGTTGTAAGAAACAGATAGTTGGTTACAACGTTTAATAACTTACTAGCATTCTTTGACAATATAAAGAAGCTCATACAATACTTTAAGGGTTGGTCATAGTAATGTAAAAGGCAATATCAAGTTATGTCATCTAGATAAAGGTGTCATTGGCATGCAAACAGCACAATGCAGCATGAGTGTAGATTTTCCAGTTATTCATGACTAAGTGCTTATTTACATAAAAAAAGTTAGTTCTGTATGATTCTTTAGTTTCGCTTTAAGACAACTATACTAATTCAATTTCCAACTAAGCACAGGCAGCGTGTACTATAACGGATAATATACATAAATACCATATCAGACATATGTTTCTGTTTGTTTGTTTATTTACTCATATAGCCAACCATGACTCGGAAATGCGTTGCTCATACATCAATGTCCCTTTACGCATTGCTAGCGTTGCACCAATCAACCGTCAAGGATAACCAGCAGAAGAAATTGTTTTATTTCTTTTTATTTTCAAATATTTAAAATAGTCCACCTAAAATTTTGATACAAGAATATAAAGATAAGTATGGTAAGTAGGTGCCTGGCACAAAATTTACAAGATCTAAACTCTAAAAAGGAGTCAATGATACTATCGTGCGCACATCACCGCTCCTCAAAACAAATTTTGTGCGAGTCCTTAACTTTACAGTTGCATACTTTATAAAAAAGCAGCTTAATCCACTTACTTAAATTTTTAAAATAACTGCACATAACTTTTTTATTGTTTTGAGACTGCATACATATATAACGAAATACAAGAAAACTTATAATATTTAATTTTCAGGGGTTTAAAAAAGAAAATTTTAAAATATTATAAACTTTATGCGATATTAATATTAGGTTTTTTGAAAAATATAAGAACATTGAGTGTGTATTTGAAATTTTCTTCTCAGTCGCTGTAACCGTTTAAAGGCATTCTTGAACCAGTATCGGTCGATCTTTCCTAAAACTACCTGTTATTGCTTTGCTCGCGTTGAATAGTTTTTCAGTTTCTTACAAATGTTTTTATTTTTTACACAGGTTTATTTCCACGTATAAATATTTTTTTGTATCTAAGTAATTTTATGATAACCATAAGTGATCCATTGATCCATTTAAAAGAAATTGAACAATATTTTGTAAAATATTGCCCTATATCACAACAATACAAAAAAGTTACTGCAATTACAAAAAATGAGGTTTAAAATTATAATTTTCCAAAACAATAATAAAACTTTAATGGAAATGACTTGATGTATCTAATATTTTTTTAAACTTTATACGCCGTGTCCTGGTATGACATATATGACATATATGTCCTGTCCGTGTAAAAATAATTACAAAAAAATCTTTTTTGTGGTTTCGATGCCGTAAACAATAGTTATATGAAAAAAAATCCGAATCAATATTTTGTCTCTTTGTTAGTATTTTAAAGTAAAAAAATCTATTAGTGTACTAACGATCGTATATTTGATAAAAGTAGCAAATCAATTAATTCATTTCTCAAACAAATATTAAAAACCCGATTACCAGTTCTCGTCCCATAATAGAATACAGTCGAGTGTATACGGTGTGCTTAAATAAAATATTCGACATTAGGGGCACAAATTTTATTATCCTCAGTTTATTAATGTCCCCTGCTTACTGTTTACAGGCTTGTGCCTGTATACAGGTTTACCTGGCCTAGGGGTAAAAACATCATAGGAAGTATAGGGAATCCACATAACGCGCGGGCAGTGCGGATTGGTGGATGTAGGCTGTTGATGCAGCTGGGACCAGCCCGAATAGAACGTTCGAAGGACTAATGTTTGAACTGGAGATTGCAAAAAATAATTAGCCTTCGAATCGCAGGCCATACGCGCTCCTTATGAAGCTCCTAACTAGGTAAAAAAAAAATTCTTACCCAAGCACACTCCAGGTTGATGCTCCATTGAGTATGGCCAAGCGTAGTCAGTTAGCTGCAAATAGTGGGCTAATGCTGGTATATCTGACAGAAGCATCTCGGGCTTCCCAGCTTCGATCACTAGCACGGTTGCTTTTGGCTTATCTTCAGAGAGACGAGCAGCCAGTACAGACCCAGATGATCCGGCACCAACAATCACGTAGTCGTATTCATCCAGGGGTTTTTCGTAACCTTCAAATAAAAAAAAATTAGGCACTTTCCAAAAATCTTGAGTAAATAAAAACACGACATATGAAAATTTTCGTCAAGAATGTGTATGTGTAATAAGCAATATCGACAAACAACTCGGAAAGGGTGTTATGCTGTTTATTTTTTGCATCTTATGACATCTATTGAAAGGTGACTTAAGTAAAAAATATTTTAAATAATTATACAACGTATTGTATTGCTTAGTGAGTATTTTAGAGTAAATTTTTTGAAATTAAAAAAGAAATTCCATGTATGTTCAATATTAATTATCGCAGCTTTAATACTATAGGGGCCACAATTCGAAAAAGATGATTGTTGGAAAAACACCTTTAAAGATTTTTGAGCCCCTGTATTGTCACAAAATCGGTCATAAGTAAATTAGTAAAATAAACTAGCACTAGGATAAATTCAATATGCGATAAATATTTCATGCTTAGTGAACATGCTCTTATGATGTTTTATGATTTTGCTTTCAATAGTTTAATTTACTTATGACCGATTCTGTGACAATACAGGGGCTCAAAAATCTTTAAAAGTGTTTTTCCAACAATCATCTTTTTCGAATTGTGCCCCTATAGTATTAAAGCTGCGATATGTATCTATCTATTTTATATAATTGCAACCGCAATGTACTCCGAAACTACTAAACCAATATTGATCATTTAGTTGCTGGATTTGTTCCGACTTAGGACATACGATAGTTTTTATTTTAATTATTAATTAACAATTGACACAGCAACACGTGGCCGAGTCAACTAGTACTACTATATCAATCTGTAGATTCTGTCTGTACATTTATTTCTTTGGACAAATCTTATGATAAATATTCGTTTTATGACTCACTGATATCAACTTTTCCATAATAAAATCATGATTTTAAAATAAAGACCGCCAAAGTTTACGACACTTTGTTTTAAGAACTTAAGAATTTAATTGTACTGGAAGTCTCATAAATCCCATAAATTTATCAATAAAATGCGATTATTTAATTATTATTTTTTACCCAGTATTTACATTTTAATTATATTTTACCTGTTTCATATGATGTCTGTTTTACTCAGGTGATAACGATTACAAAATATAAATAAAATCGCTGGTTTGCGAGAATAGGGACGGAACTAAAAACTTTTGATTTTATACAATAAGGTTTTCAAATTTCTTACTAAATCTTTTATCGCATACCAAAAATGTAATTGTATCTATTTCTGGCGAACGGTGGCGCGATATCTGCGTTTGATCTCTGTTCACGATAATAATAATAATATATCAAAGATTTAAGACCGTTTGGCATACTTAGTTCAATTTTACAGAATTTAGAGTTGCGTCGATATTCTCGCAAACCAGCGAAATGTTCTTTAAAAAAACTAATGCATGCCGTATCAGTACAGTTTAAGGAAACCCTTTGTATTCTTAATAGTATGGTCTCTTTTCCTCACACGGTATTAGAGTAGTTACCATGCATAAATTTGAAAGCATACAGCATTGGTGGAACGATACTGGTTCATAGTAAAAGTTGAAATCGTCTCAGTAGCTCAGCAGTCTGAGCACTCGCCCGGATAGCAAAAGGTCGTGGGTTCGAATCCTGCCTGAGGGCTTGGATGTGTTCGTTCTTTAATAAATATGCATATTTTTTTTATCTTAAAGATAAAAGGTAATATTTTTCATTAAGACTTCGAGATGTAAATTTTATCTTTTTCCTAAAGGTATTGCAGTCCCCTTTAAAGATTCAATATTCAAAGATTCACAAATGAACAAAGGAAGTACTTGATTGATGTTACATATTTTCTCATTTCATACTTAAAATGATTTTAATTTTTAATATAATTCAGTAATTTATTGAATAGTTTAGTTGCGAATAGTAAGTACATCGTGAGGTCGGGTCGAATAAACAAAAGAACTAGAAAACTTACCTTTTGGCAACGGATACGAGTCTCTAAGAAAATCGAATGGGTCATTTGGATTTGTCGGTGAATAATTAACCGCAACAGTCTGCATCATCATTTTCACTATAGGACTCTGAGGGTACGACCAAAGAAGGTAACGACCCTTCCTCTTGTCTTCGTCTTTTTGATTACCATCATCATCTTTTACAACTTTCTCATCATCTTTTATATTTGTAGTTATATCTTCTGTTTCTGCCTTGTAATTTACTGGGTAAGGCCATAGTATTCTTTCTTTCTGTATCTCGTTTTCAATGGTTATGTAGTCATCTTCTTCGGTTTTATAACCGTTTATTAAAAATGTAAATATGAGTAAAACTATTGAGCTTCTCATTTTATCTAAAAAATAATAATGTAAAAGTATTTAGCGAAATCCGTTACAACATTTATTTTACTCACAATTTGTGGATGCGATATATTTGCATTAATTAAATAAAATAATAAATTTATATCGATAAATATATAATTTCAGCACATTTAAGTAATCAGAAAATGGTTAATCGTAACCGTTTTCAAATTATAACTTAATGCAGTGTTTTAAAAGTGCATTACAAGAGAAATATTAATGTTTTAAAAATTTTTTATGTATATAAATAGTTTGGGGAAATAAACATTTTGATTCAACAATACTTAAAAAAATAAGAAGAAAAAATGTGATAATTGTCTGTGACTTTACCTGTTTGTTTTCACAGTTTATTCATAAGTATTTTTCTTTAAATACATAAACTGCATACACTGGTATGTGTATGTGACCGTCCACTCATCGGGAGCGGCTGATATTGACTGGATGTGCACACACGCGCTTTGCTATTGCTGCGCTCTTAAAAGTACCGCTATTGACATGATGACCAACATCCCTCATGCTCACCCGAATAAAACTACTCTAGAGAGGTCGCTAATCGTATTTGACTTCGCGCCGTTAGCTTAATTAACTCTCATCTGCAAACAACTGTCTATTGAAGCAAAGCTTTTCCCACCTTTTTACTTTTTTATATTTAATTATTTAAAAAAATCTGTCAGCATGATAGAGTTACCTAGTATAGACAATTCTTTTTCAATTTAATTCTATAGTTAAACTTGTTTTTATACTATTGAAGTAATGAAATAGAGGTAGGAGTCGATGTGGATCGCTATCCTTTCAGCTAACCTAAGATTGCGGAGGTTAAGCAAATTTTTAAAGCGCTGGTCATGGGATGGGTAACCAAGAAAAAGTATTCCGAGCTCCTTCATACTGTCTCTGCAGTATTTAGCACCCAAAAATTCGGATTGAGCCCTCGTGGTTTATAAAGGATTTAATTTCTAGGAAGGAACCCAATCTGCCCACAGTGAAAACAAAAAGTTTATCGTTTACATTTTGCTAAGTATGATTATCTCATTCATGTAGTAAAACTTAAAGTGCTTTGAAAATTTTTATTCTTAGTTTCATTAACAATTGAATTCATATTGCAAATAATGTAAAAGACATTAATTTGTTCATAGTTCATCATTGTTAGATATAGTATTATACTCGTATTGTAACAAATAAACATAATGCAACTTTGCCTACAAATACTAATCAACATAGAAATCACAGTGTTTCGTTGTGACTACAAAATTAAGAGAAATACGAAAATATTGTTTTTTTAAATTTACAACATAATGCTAGTGCGTGATATATTTTATAAGTCATAATTCTAAAGTTATATTCTTTTTTCAGTGAAGGCAAATTAACAAAGCGTCAATATTTAATGGCCTGTAACTATGAATGGACCGACTATGTATGGAGTACTGTTCTCACCTTTGCCTTTGCCCTTTCAAAAATACTAGAAAAAAATAATTTAAGAATTCACTTGTGAGACGAGTCGATTTTTTCTAGTATTTTTCTATTAAAATAATTTATCTTATTAGATAGCATTGAAAAAAATATAAAATTATAATTATAAAAGGCTATTATATTGTCAAACTGTACAAACATCTAGTTAACAGTTTACTGACCCATGTCTATGGCGTGTTTAGAAAGGTAATTGAGACGTCAACACACAATAGTAAGTTTACAAGAACTATTATTATGTAGCTTCATGGAGTGTGAGTCAGTCTTGGCAGCTCCGTTACCTAGACCATCGATCACCTGATTGACCTTATACCCGCGCCCCGATACGAATACGAATTCATTTTCTACTCGTCACTGTATCAATTTACAATGTACAGTTCACTTTTAGTTTTTTGATAAAATAATAAATAAATTGATCCACCTAAATGTCTAATAAAAATAGGCTCGTCAAAGACATGGAAAGTTTTCTATATGTGCATAAGAATTCATATTAAGATAAATAATATGACTGAGAGTAGAAATACTTTTGACGAAGCCAAAACATCTACATAGGTAGTGTATATTTATAATATTTATATATTAAAAACCAGTATTATACTACTTTTTTTTTGTTTAAATTTTAAATGTCAAATAATGTTTTTAAACAATGTGACAATATAAGTTATAAACATACATATACATCATTTATTTTTAGTCGGGTTTAGTTTTCTGTTAATTTCATTAGTTATCTTATTAAGTTTTAATTATTATAACAGAACTCTTAAAAATGATTAAATATAAACATACCTAAACATTTGAGAGTTTATTGATAAGGATTCTAGAAAAAACACTAAAACGTTAGCTCACGTGATGACAAATATTGAAAACAATTGGAGCATTGGCAAATTGGAGCATCAGACCAACGTTGGATGTTTTTTGGTTAGACCAAAAACTCGTACAGTTATTTGCTCAATCTATAATCTAAGATCACAAATTTGTTGTTTGTCTGTCCGTTCTTTTCCCCGCTCTTTTTTCATTGTATATGCGTTACCATACAACGCGTTAACCGCAAGTAGTTCGTCTACCGGACGCTAGATGGCTCTAACGGAAAAATATTTAATAATAGAAAAAAAATAAAGAATTTTGTCCACTCGTGCGAAGCCGGGACGGGCCGCTAGTAATATATAAATAATTCAATACTTAATATTTATCGGTCAGATACGTTAATATCGCCATTTAATAAGATTTCCGCACCTGATCGATGGTTCATACTTAAGAATGGAAATATGTGTACAAGAATACAAACATATCTTAAAAATAAACACCAACGGATACTGATGCAAAACGTTTGCAGCTGCTGCGCTTAACGGTATGCAATGATCCTGTTACACAGTATCCCGCTTAATGCCCTTGGACTCGAGAATTCGAGTAACAGGTACCTAACATAAACCAGTTTTTTCAAAATATTATGTTTGCAATGTTTGTTGGATGATTTTATCCAAATACTTCTTTTGATTCTGACAACTCTTCGAATAGAAATCAAGACTCTTCGCCTTAGTTTTGTTACTTGTATGCAAAACATATCCACCTTATTTCTTTTAGCAAAAAAAAGTTTTTGAACTAAACGTTGACACGCTTTTAATAAATTGCGTAACAAATGCACGAGAGGATTGTTGGTGAAAACAATAATTCAATTCTAGTTTTAATAAGTACCAAGTTCGTTCCAGTTTTAAATTATAAAATTAGTAAATATTTTTCTGACCTACTGAGTACGAGGCTTACCGTGATTCAATAGAAATAGAATTCGTGAAAATAAAATCTACATAACCAGTTAGGATACTAGAGCAGAAGTATTTTTTTTATATATTTATAGCGACACAATTACTATTTTTGTAAAGGTCAGTGAACAAGAATGAGACAAGCTCAATATGGCGAAAGTTTTCCGACATTTGATAAACAACAAGATATGTATAACCTGCTCGAAGAACCTCATTCATTGAAAAACACAAACAAATGAACGGTTCTTTGTTGGTAGGTATGTATGACAAAAATGTAAGGAATTTGTAACCGATCTGACAAGCGTTAGAGCGGAAAAAGCAAAACATTTTAATTTAAATATCTTAGTATAATTAGGATACACATAAGCTATAAAAATTAATACAGTTCCCTTTAAATTCTTTTTTTATTTAAGATACGATATGGATTCCTATATAATGGGAAAGACCTTTTCAAATAAGCGAAAGTATACACAGAACCTTACCTTCGCATAATGAGGAGTATTAGCTTTTTATGTAGTACTAGCTGTTGCCCGCGACTTCGTCCGCGCGTATTTGATTTTATCACGCGGTTCACTCTTATACAGCAAAAATAAATAAAAAGAAAATGTGAACAATTTGACATTTTTTTACACACTTATTTTATACCTCATACAAATATTGCATTGTGAATGCAAAAAATAATAAAAATATAATTGGACACAGATTATTTTCCCACTTAACCTGGCTGGTGATTGCGTATTGCGTATTAATATTACTGCTAATAAGGAGATATAAGAACCTAATGATGAGATTATGTTTCAAGAGGTATAAGTATCAGGGTAATCAGAATAACGACGGGGTATTCCAGCTAAACCTAAAAAATGTTGTGGGAAGAAAGTTAAATTTACCCCTAAAAATATACATAAAAATTGAATTTTAAGATAGTAAGGATTAAGGATTAGTCCTGTAAATAAGGGGTATCAATGAATAAATCTTCCAATAATAGCAAATACTGCCCCCATAGATAAGACATAATGGAAATGTGCGACTACATAGTAAGTATCATGTAAAGCAACATCAATAGATGAATTAGCTAAAATTACTCCTGTTAATCCCCCAACAGTAAATAAAAATACAAACCCTAAACTTCATAAAATAGAAGGTCTATAATTAATTTGTGTTCCGTGAAGTGTAGCAAGTCAGCTGAAAATTTTAATTCCTGTTGGAACAGCAATAATTATTGTGGCAGAAGTAAAATAAGCCCGTGTATCAATATCTATTCCTACTGTGAATATGTGATGAGCTCAAACAACAAACCCTAAAAGTCCAATTGCTATTATAGCATAAATTATCCCTAAAGATCCAAAAGTTTCCTTTTTTCCTCTTTCTTGAGAAATAATATGAGAAATTATACCAAATCCCGGTAAAATAAGAATATAAACTTCTGGGTGACCAAAAAATCAAAATAAATGTTGGTAAAGGATAGGATCCCCCCCTCCAGCAGGGTCAAAAAATGATGTATTTAAATTTCGATCAGTTAATAGTATGGTAATAGCTCCCGCTAATACTGGAAGAGAAAGAAGGAGAAGTAAAGCTGTAATACCTACTGATCAAACAAATAATGGTATTTGGTCAAATGATAACCCATTAATTCGTATATTAATAATTGTGGTAATAAAATTAATAGCTCCTAAAATTGATGAAATTCCCGCTAAGTGCAATGAAAAAATAGCTAGATCAACAGAACTTCCACCGTGAGCAATATTAGAAGATAGGGGGGGATAAACCGTTCACCCAGTTCCAGCCCCATTTTCTACAATTCTTCTTGAAATTAATAAAGTAAGAGAGGGGGGTAATAATCAAAATCTTATATTATTTATTCGAGGGAATGCCATATCTGGGGCCCCTAATATTAAAGGAATTAATCAATTTCCAAAACCCCCAATTATAATAGGTATAACTATAAAAAAAATTATAATAAATGCATGAGCAGTAACAATAGTATTATAAATTTGATCATCACCAATTAATGACCCAGGATTTCCTAATTCCGCACGAATTAAAAGTCTAAGAGAGGTTCCTACTATACCTGCTCAAATTCCAAAAATAAAATATAATGTTCCAATATCTTTATGGTTTGTTGAATAAAGTCATTTTCGCAAATAAAATGGCTGAGTTTAAGCGATAAATTGTAAATTTATTAACAAGAATTAATTTCTTTTTTATTAATTAAGCTTTGTAGTCTAATCGATGATATAAAATTGCAAATTTTATGATATAATTTAATTATTAAGGCTTAAAGAATAGTACTTTATAAATAATTTTGAATATTAATAGTTTTAATTAACTTAAAACCTTAAAATCATTATAAAAAGAATAAAGTTCTAAAAATTATCCCTAAAATTGAAATAAATCTAAAAAAATTTAAATAGAAGAATATTTTATTTTTAATATGAATTTTAATTCATTTTAATTTTAAATAATTAAATATTAATGAAGAGTAAGTAATACGAATGTAATAAAATAAAACAATTAATCTTGTTATAATTAACACAAAATTTATTATTAAAAAATTATTATTAATTAAAAAATTAATAATAATTCATTTAGGGAAAAATCCAATAAAGGGAGGTAATCCCCCTAATGAAAGAAAATTAATTAAAAAATTAAATTTAATTAAAAAATTAATATTAATAAAAAATAATTGATTTAAATAAAATATATTTAATATATAAAATATAAAACATATAATTCTAATTAAAAATGAATAAAATAAAAAATAAAATAATCATAAATTTTCTCTAATTATAATTGCTGAAATTATTCAACTTAAGTTATAAATAGAGGAAAATGCTATTAATTTACGTAAAGAAGTTTGATTTAATCCTCCAATAGACCCAATAATAGCATTAATTATAATAATTAAAATTAAAAATTTTTTATTAAAATAATAAGAAAGAAGAATTATAGGTGAGATTTTTTGTCATGATATTAAAATAAAATTATTAAATCAAGATAAACCTTCAACAATATTAGGGAACCAAAAATGAAAAGGTGATGAACCTATTTTTATTAGTAAGGATGAATTAATTAAAATAGAGAGTATATTATTTATTTCAAAATTTTTTATTAAAATTAATTTTAATAAAATATAAAATAAAAAATTAATAGATGCAATAGATTGTACTAAAAAATATTTAAGTGAAGCTTCTGAGGAAATTAAGTTATTAGAATTTGAGATTAGGGGGATAAATCTTAATAAATTGATTTCTAACCCAATTCAACAACCAATTCAAGAATTTGAAGCAATAGAAATTAAAGTTCTAAAAAATAAAATAAATATAAAAAATATTTTATTGGAGTTAAAGTTTAAATAAATTTAAAATAAAGAAAATCTTTTATTTATATTAAAAATATAATAAAATTTATTTATATTTTAGTGTATGATGCACAATAATTTTTGATATTATTAGATATAGTTTAATTCTATAAAATATAATAAAGGTAATTTTCATTACTTAATTTACTCTATCAGAATAACCCTTTAATCAGGCACTTTATTTTTAAAAAAAAGGTATATCCTTTATATTTGAGGTATGAACCCAAAAGCTTTATTTAGCTTATTTTTAATATTATATATTTTTATTTATTGTAAAAATTATAAAAAATGGTTTAATTACATTTTTAATTTAATTTATTACATATATATATATATATATATATATATTAAATATTTAATTTATTATAATTTATTAATATAAATTTATATATATTTAAATATTTAATTAATTATATATTAATAATATATTAATAATTATTTAATTTATTATTAAAATTAAAAATATTATATATATTTCAATGATTATAGATTGATTTATAATTTATATTAATTTTTAATATAAATATTATGAATTAGAGAGAAAGAAAATATTAAATATTTAATAATTTATAATAAATATTTTAATATAAAAAAAAAAAAAAAAAATCTATGTGATTTTTAATACCTATAAATAAAAATTATTATAGTTTATATAATTTATTATAAATTTATTTTACATATAAATTTTAGTGTTTAATTTTAATTATTTTAATAATAATTAATTTTAATTAATAGTAATTAATATTAAAAATTTAAGAAATTAAGATTTAGTAATATTTAAATTAATAACTAATTTTGTGCCAGCAGTTGCGGTTATACAAAAATTAAATTAAATTTTATTAATAATTAAATAATAATTTTATTTTAATAATTAATTAAATATTAAATTATTGAGTGAAATTTTAATTTAGTTTAATTTAATTTTATATTATGATTTAATAAAATTTAATAATAAACTAGGATTAGATACCCTATTATATAAAATTTAAATAAAAATATTAAAATAATAAATAAGTATTTATTGAAACTTAAATAATTTGGCGGTATTTTAGTTTATTTAGGGGAATCTGTTTAATAATTGATAATCCACGAATAAATTTACTTAGTTAATGATTTTGTATATCGTTGTTAAAAAAATATTTTTAATAAAAAATAATATTTTAAAATTTAAATAAAAATTTAAATCAGATCAAGATGCAGATTATAATTAAGAATATAATGGATTACAATAAATTTATTTAAATGAATTTTAATTTGTAATAATTAAATGAAGGTGGACTTAAATGTAATTTTATTAAGTTTATTATAATGATTAAAAATTAAAATATGTACATATTGCCCGTCGCTTTCATGAATAAATTGGAATAAGTCGTAACAAAGTAGAGGTACTGGAAAGTGTTTCTAGAAATAACAAATTAGAGCTTGAATAAGTATTTCACTTACATTGAAATGATAGTGAAAAATCATTTAATTTGAGTGTAATAATTAATAAATTAAAAATAATTAAAGTATTTGTAATATTAAAGGGGGGTTTTAGTATTATTAAGAAAAAATTATTAATTTTATAGTTAATTAGTATTGTGAAAGAATTTTGAAATAATTTTAAATATTAATTTATTAAAAAGTAAATTTTATTTATTGTATCTTGTGTATCAGAGTTTATTAAAAAAATTATTTAGGTTAAAATATTTCTCGAATTAAAAAGAGATAATTAATTATAAAAGTTATTGTTTCATAAATATTTTAAATAATTAATTTGAAATGAGATGTTAATCGTTTTTTAAGATATCTAGTTTTTTTAGAAAAAAAATTAATTTTATTTATTTTTTTTTAATTTATTAATTAATTAATAAATTAAATATAAATATGTTTATAATTTAAGGGATAATCTTTAAATTAAATTTTTATAATAAATATAATGTTTTATATGATAAGATTTTTAAAATTTATATTGTTTAAAAATTATAATTTTTTATAAATAAACTTAATTATTAATAAAATTTAATTTAATTTAAATATTTATAAAAAAAAATTTTTTAATATAATAAAAATTATTATAATGATAAAATTAGTATAAAATTTAAATAAAAAGTAAATTATTTAATAATTAATAAATAAGAATTCGGCAAAAATTTATATTCACTTGTTTAACAAAAACATGTCTTTTTGAAATAATTTAAAGTCTAATCTGCCCACTGATTTATATTAAAGGGCTGCAGTATATTGACTGTACAAAGGTAGCATAATCATAAGTCTCTTAATTGGTGACTGGTATGAAAGATTGGATGAAATATAGACTGTTTTTTTATTATTAATAGAATTTAATTTTTTAATTAAAAAGTTAAAATATGTTTAAAAGACGAGAAGACCCTATAGAGTTTAATATTATGATTAATTAGAATTTTTTATTTAAATAAAATAAAAATTATTAAATAATATTTAATTGGGGTGATAAAAAAATTAAAAAAACTTTTTTTATATAATTACATAGATAAGTGAGTTTTTGATCCAGAATTTTTGATTAAAAGAAAAAATTACCTTAGGGATAACAGCGTAATTTTTTCTTTTAGTTCGAATAAAAGAAAGAGTTTGCGACCTCGATGTTGGATTAAGATAAAATTTAAGTGCAAAAGTTTAAAATTTTGATCTGTTCGATCATTAAAATCTTACATGATCTGAGTTCAAACCGGTGTGAGCCAGGTTGGTTTCTATCTTTAGATAAATATAATATTTTAGTACGAAAGGATCAAATATTAAAATTAAATTTATAGTAAAGAATATTAGAATATTATTAATTATCTATATATATATATATATATTAAGTGAGATTATTACTATTTTGGCAGAAAAATGTAATGATTTTAGAAGTCATAAATATATAATTATTTATATATGTAGTAATGATATTAAAAGAGATGTTAATGGTTTTTTTAGGTTTATTAATTTTAATTTTAGGTGTTTTAATTGGGGTGGCTTTTTTGACTTTATTAGAACGTAAAGTTTTAGGTTATATTCAAATTCGTAAAGGCCCCAATAAAGTGGGGTATATGGGAATTTTACAACCATTTTCTGATGCTATTAAATTATTTACTAAGGAGCAAATTTATCCGAGATTTTCTAATTATACATCTTATTATTTTTCTCCTGTAGTTAGATTTATTATATCTTTATTAGTTTGGGTTATAATTCCTTATTATTTTAATTTAATTAGTTTTAATTTAGGGATTTTATTTTTTTTATGTTGTACTAGAGTTGGAGTTTATACAGTGATAATTAGAGGTTGGTCTTCTAATTCTAATTATGCCTTATTAGGGGGTTTACGAGCAGTAGCTCAAACTATTTCTTATGAAGTTAGTTTAGCTTTAATTTTAATATCTAGAATTATTATAATTATGGATTTTAATTTAATAAAATTAATATTTTATCAGTCTTATATTTGATTTATTGTTTTTATGATACCTTTATCTTTATGTTGATTTTCTTCAAGATTAGCTGAAACTAATCGTACTCCTTATGATTTTGCTGAAGGTGAAAGAGAGTTAGTTTCTGGGTTTAATATTGAGTATAGTAGAGGTGGGTTTGCACTAATTTTTTTAGCTGAATATTCAATAATTTTATTTATAAGATTGGTATTTGTTTTAGTTTAATTAGGGGGTTATGGTTTAAGATTAATTTTTTATTTAAAGGTGGTATTTTTAGGGTTTATATTTATTTGAGTTCGGGGTACATTACCTCGTTACCGATATGATAAGTTAATATATTTATCTTGAAAGGTTTATTTACCTTTATCATTAAATTATATTTTATTTTATTTAGGAGTAAAAATTATATTAATATAATAAATAATTTTAGTATAAATTAATAGAATAATTATTCTTTCTTAAGTTTTCAAAACAAATGCTTAAACAAGCTCATTAATTAGAAAATTAGTTTATCTCAATAAATATTAGATAGGGGATTAATAATATAATATATAAAATAAATAACAGTTAAAATTTGTCCTGTAATAATATAAGGATTTTCAACGGGTCGTGCTCCAATTCAAGTTAATAAGATAATAGTTGTAACTATAATTCAAAATAAAATTTGTCTTAAAGGATAAAATTGAATTCCTTGTATTTTTTTGTAAAATGTAAAGGGTAAAATAATTAAAATTAAAATAGATATAATTAGAGCGATAACTCCTCCTAATTTATTTGGAATTGAACGTAGAATTGCATAAGCAAAAAGGAAATATCATTCAGGTTGAATATGGATAGGAGTAACTATTGGGTTAGCTGGGATAAAATTATCAGGATCACCTAATAGATATGGATTAGTAAGAGTAAGTGTAATTAATAATAAGATAATAACAATAAACCCAATTAAGTCTTTATATGTAAAAAATGGATGGAATGGGATTTTATCAATATTTCTATTAATTCCTAAGGGATTGTTAGATCCTGTTTGATGAAGGAATAGAAGATGAATTATTGTTATTATTAAAATAATAAATGGTAAAATAAAATGGAAAGTATAAAATCGAGTTAAAGTAGCATTATCAATAGCAAATCCCCCTCAAATTCAATTTACTAGTATATTTCCTAAATAAGGAATAGCCGATAAAAGATTAGTAATAACAGTTGCACCTCAAAAAGATATTTGACCCCAAGGTAAAACATAACCTATGAATGCTGTTGCTATTAATAAAAATAAAATAATTACACCCACTAGTCAAGTAAGTTTGAAGTTAAAAGATTCATAATAAATTCCTCGTCCGATATGGATATAAATACAGATAAAAAAAAAAGATGCTCCATTTGCATGAAGTGTTCGAATTAATCAACCGTAATTTACATTTCGGCAAATATAATTAATTCTGTAAAATGCTAATTCAATATTAGCAGTATAATATATAGTTAAGAATAATCCTGTGATAATTTGAATAATTAAGCATAATGCTAAAAGGGATCCAAAATTTCAAAAAGAGGAAATATTTGATGGGGTAGGTAAATCAATTAGGGAATTATTAATGATTTTAATTACAGGATGAATTTTTCGAATAGGTTTATAGATATTTATCATTAGTTTTTAGTAGATAATCGTAAAGGCCCATAAAAAATATTAGTAATTTTAACTACAGCAATTAAAGTAATAAATAAATAGACAATTATTATAATTATAATTAAAAATGTTTGGTTATTATATAATTTAGATAAATTAATTTTATTTTCATTATTAAAAAAAATAAATATATTGTAAAAATTATTTATATCATAATTATTAATTGAAAAATTTATTCATTTTAAGTTATAAGTATTAAGAATTGTTATGAAAATAATTAAGTTGGTTATAATAAAAATAAATATTTTTGTTTTAAATTTTATATTAAATATTTCATTGAAGCAATTCTTGATACATAAATAAATAATACTAGTAAACCCCCTAAAAAAGTTAAGAATAAGATATATGAAAATCAGTAAGTTTTGATTAACATTCTCGAGATAATAGAAACAAATAGAGTTTGAATTAAAATTAATAATCCTATAGATAAGGGGTGGTATGAAAAAAATATAATAATAGAATTTATTATAATTATTAAAGATAAAAAAATTTTCATTTCAAAGAATAGTTTATAAAAATAATAATTTTGGAGATTATAGATAAAGAGTTTTCTTTTTCTTTGAAGTTTTTAAAGAAAATTCTTATTTTTGGTTTACAAGACCAGTGTTTTATTTAAACTATAAAAACAACAAATGATAATTTACATAAATATATGATTAGTAGTATTTATAATATATTTATTAGGTAATATAATTTTTGTTTCAAAACATAAACATTTATTAATTGTTTTATTGAGTTTAGAGTTTATTGTTTTAAGAATTTTTTTTTTTATAATATTATTATTTAGATATATTGAATATGATTTATATATGTTAATGGTTTTTTTAGTGTTTTCTGTTTGTGAGGGGGCATTAGGTTTATCAATTTTAGTTTCTATAATTCGAACTCATGGAAATGATTATTTTCAAAGTTTTAGAATTTTATAATTAATGATAAAATTTTTATTAATAATAATTTTTATAATTCCTTTTTGTTTTAAAAAAAAAATATTTTGAATGGTTCAAATATTATTATTTTTAATAATATTTTTATTTATAAATTTAATAATTAGAGTTATGGTTAGATGTAATTTAAGATATAAATTTTCTTGCGATATTTTATCTTATGGTTTAATTATATTGAGAATTTGAATTTGTATTTTAATAATTATAGCAAGAGAAAATTTATATAAAATAAATTTTTATTATAATTTTTTTTTATTAAATTTAATTTTATTAATGATTATATTATTTTTAACTTTTAGAGTAATAAATTTATTTTTATTTTATTTATTTTTTGAATCTAGTTTAATTCCCACTTTAATATTGATTATTGGTTGAGGTTATCAACCTGAGCGAATTCAGGCTGGCATATATCTTTTATTTTATACATTATTTGCTTCCTTACCTTTATTATTAGGTATTTTATATATCTTTTATGATTTTAATTATATTGTGATATATTTTATAAAAAATTTTATGTTAGATTATTATTTATTATATTTTTCTATGGTAGTTGCTTTTTTAGTTAAAATACCTATATATTTTGTTCATTTATGATTACCTAAGGCTCATGTTGAAGCCCCTGTTTCTGGATCAATGATTTTAGCAGGTATTATATTAAAATTAGGGGGTTATGGTTTATTACGAGTTTTAATTTTTCTTCAAAAAATAAATTTAAAATTAGGGATTATTTTTGTTATTATTAGATTATTAGGGGGGTTTTATATTAGATTAAAATGTTTTTGTCAGATTGATATAAAATCTTTAATTGCCTATTCATCAGTTGCTCACATAAGTATTGTTATTGGGGGAATTATAACAATAAATTATTGGGGTTATTTAGGTTCGTATATTTTAATGATTGGTCATGGATTATGTTCATCAGGAATATTTTGTTTAGCTAATATTAATTATGAACGTTTACATAGACGAAGATTATATATTAATAAGGGGATAATAAGATTTATACCTTCAATGAGATTGTGTTGATTTTTATTGATATCATCTAATATAGCAGCTCCCCCATCTTTAAATTTAATGGGGGAAATTAGATTAATTAATAGTTTATTAAGTTGATCTTGATTATCTATGTTTATATTAATATTAATTTCGTTTTTTAGAGTAGGTTATAGATTATATTTATATTCATTTATTCAACATGGGAAGTATTATCTAGGGGTTTATAGATTTTATACAGGGGTTTCTCGTGAATATTTATTATTAATATTACATTGATTACCTTTAAATATTATAATTATAAAAATTGATTATTTAATAATTTGATTTTAACTTAAATAATTTAAATAAAATATTGATTTGTGGAGTCAAAAATATGAATTAATTCATTTTAAGTTATTCAAAAATATATGATTTGTTTTATTAGATTTTTTTTTTTATTTGTATTAAGTATGATTAATTTTATTTTTATAATTTATTTTATTATAAATAATTTAGTAATTTTTTTAGAGTGGGAGTTAATTTCTTTTAGATCAATAGAAATTAAAATAAGAATTTTATTGGATTGAATATCTTTAGTTTTTATGATATTTGTTATATTAATTTCATCAGTAGTAATTTATTATAGAAAAAGATATATAAGTTCTGAGTTAAATTTAAATCGTTTTATTATGTTAGTTTTATTATTTGTATTTTCAATAATTTTATTAATTATTAGACCTAATATTATTAGAATTTTATTAGGATGAGATGGGTTAGGGTTGGTTTCTTATTGTTTAGTAATTTATTATCAAAATATTAAATCTTATAATGCTGGGATATTAACTGCGCTATCAAATCGTATTGGGGATGTGTTTATTTTAATAGTAATTGCTTGAATAATAAATTATGGGAGTTGAAATTATATTTTTTATATAAATTTTATAAAAAATGATTAGGAAATAATAATAGTGGGTTTATTAATTATTATAGCTGCTATAACTAAAAGAGCTCAAATTCCATTTAGATCTTGATTACCTGCCGCTATAGCAGCTCCTACCCCTGTTTCAGCTTTAGTCCATTCTTCTACTTTAGTGACAGCTGGGGTTTACTTATTAATTCGATTTAATATTTTATTATTTGATATATTTTTTTTTTTAAATTTTAATAATTTTATCAGGTTTAACTATATTTATAGCGGGAATTTCTGCTAATTATGAATTTGATTTAAAAAAAATTATTGCTTTATCAACTTTAAGACAATTGGGTTTAATAATAAGAATTTTAAGAATAGGGTTACCTGATTTAGCTTTTTTTCATTTATTAACACATGCTATATTTAAAGCTTTATTATTTATGTGTGCTGGGGTAATTATTCATATAATAAATGATATTCAAGATATTCGTTATATAGGGGGTATTGGGGGATTTATCCCTATTACTTCATTATGTATAAATACTTCCAATATGGCATTATGTGGTATTCCCTTTTTAGCAGGGTTTTATTCTAAGGATTTAATTTTAGAGATAGTAAGAATAAGAAATTTAAATTTTTATATTTTTATATTATATTATATTTCTACAGGTTTAACTATATTTTATAGTTTTCGTTTAATAATATATTTAATAATTAATGATTTTAATTTAATAAGAATTTATAATTTATATGATGAAGATTATGTAATATTAAAAAGTATATTTGTTTTACTAATAATAAGAGTTATTAGAGGGGGGATATTGATATGATTAATTTTTTCATACCCCTATATAATTTATTTGCCATTTAATATGAAATTAATAGTAATTTATGTTAGATTATTAGGAGGAATTTTAGGTTATTTAATTAGAAATATAAAAATTTATTCTTTAAATAAATTTATTATAACTTATAACATAAGAAATTTTATGTGTTTAATATGATTTATACCTAATTTATCTACTTATGGGTTAAATTATTATTTTTTAAATTTAGGTAATAATTTATTAAAAAATATTGATTTAGGTTGAAGAGAGTTTTATAGAGGTCAAGGAATATTTATAATTATGAAGAAATATACAATTTTTTATAATTTATTTCAGATAAATAATTTTAAGATTTATTTATTTAGATTTATTATTTGAATAATAATTATTTTATTAATAAATTTAATATTTTATTTAAATAGCTTATATAAAGAGTGTAATATTGAAGATATTAAGGAGATCATTTGATCTTTAAATATTTATAAAAAATAAAATTTTATTTTTACAGTGAAAATGTAATGTTTTAGTTTTAAACTATATAAATAGAAATATTAATGGAATTTAACCACTATAAATTAAGTTAGCAGCTTAATTAAATATATTTCAATTGGAATCTCATTCAATTTTATCATTAACAGTGATATACCTCTTTTTGGTTTCAATTAATAAATAAGGGGTAATAACCCTGTCTTTTAAGTCGAAATTAAATGCAAAATTGCTTCTTATTTAAGAAAAATTGATAGCTCAATATTTTTTGAATGCAAATCAAATGTTTTTATAAACTATAATCCTACATTAAAATTTAATTATTTAATTTGTTCATTTTAATATATTTTGATTTCATTCATGGTATAACCCTAATAAAAGAATAATAATAAAAAATAAATTAATTTGAGATCAGACAATAAAATTAGTAACTTTAAATAAATTAATAGTGGGGAAGATTAGAGCAATTTCTACATCAAAGATTAAGAAAATTACAGTAATTAAGAAAAAATGCAGTGAGAAAGGAATTCGTGCTGATGATTTTGGGTCAAACCCACATTCAAATGGGGATGATTTTTCTCGATCTGAAAAAGTTTTTTTAGATAAAATAATAGAAATAAATATTATAATATTAGAAATAATGATAATTAATATTGTAAGGTATATAATTAAAAGAATTATTTATATTAAAAAGATTTTAATCCTTTTGATTGGAAGTCAAATATACTAAATATATTATATAAATAATTAATTCCCTCATCAATAAATAGAAATATAAAGGAATAATCAAACTACATCTACAAAATGTCAATATCAAGCTGATGCTATAAAAAATGTGGAACCATAAATACTATCTGCAATAGAAAAAGGAGCTTCAACATATTCATAAGCTTGAAGGATAGAAAAATAAATTCCTAAGATAATTGTGAAAAATAAACCTTGGGTTATTTGTGTATAATTATTTTCTATAATACCATGATGAGCTCAAGTAATTGTTACTCCAGAAGTAATTAGAATAATAGTATTTAATAAGGGAATTTGAAATGGGTTAAATGGGGTAATTCCTATTGGAGGTCATATAACTCCAATTTCGATATTAGGGGATAAGCTACTATGAAAAAAAGCTCAGAAAAATGAAATAAAAAAAAAGATTTCGGACACAATAAATAAAATTATTCCTCATCGTAATCCTTTTGTTACTAAAATAGTGTGTTTTCCTTGGAAAGTTCCTTCACGACAAATATCTCGTCATCATTGATATATAGTTAATAAAATAATAATATAGCCTAAAATTAATAGGTTTAAGTTAAAATTATGGAATCATTTAATTATGCCTGTAACTAAGGTTAAAACACCAATAGCTCCAGTTAAAGGTCAGGGTCTAAAATCAACTAAGTGGTAGGGGTGGTTAAAGCTATTTTTCATTAGTTTACTTCTCTAGAATATAATGTTCTTAGAATAGTGATAACATAAGATTGAATTACAGCTACTGCTGATTCAAGAACTAATAAAAGAATTTGTACAATAATTAATAAGAAAATAAAATAATTAGGGATACTAGGCCCAGTACCTCTGAGGAGAGTTATAAGTAAATGTCCTGCAATTATATTAGCAGTTAATCGAACAGCTAGGGTTCCAGGTCGAATAATATTACTAATAGTTTCAATTAACACTATAAAAGGTATTAGAATTGTAGGGGTTTCTTGGGGAATTATATGAATAAATATATGTTGGGCATTATTAATTCAACGATTGAAGAAATTAATCAATTAATAGGTATTATTTGTGGAATAAAAGAATATTACTTAGTAATAATTTAAATTTGACATATTTATGTTATATATTAACTAATTCTTTATCATTAGAAGTAAATGCTAATTTACTATAAAATGGTTTAAGAGACCAGTACTTGCTTTCAGTCATCTAATGAGGAGTAATTATTAATTCAATTAATAAAGTTTTTAATTGGAATTCTTTCGATTACGATTGGTATAAATCTATGATTAGCTCCACAAATTTCTGAGCATTGACCATAAAATATACCAGGTCGATTAATAAAAAAATTAGTTTGATTAAGACGACCAGGATTAGCATCAATTTTCACCCCTAAAGCTGGAATAGTTCAGGAATGGATTACATCTGTTGCGGTTACTAAGATTCGAATTTGATTATTTATAGGTAAAATAACCCGATTATCAACATCTAATAATCGAAAATTATTATTATTTACCTCATTAGACGGTGTTATATAAGAGTCAAATTCAATGTTATTAAAATCTGAGTATTCATATCTTCAATATCATTGATGTCCAATAGATTTTAGTGTGATAAGTGGATTATTAAGTTCATCTAAAAGATAAAGTAATCGTAAAGAAGGAAGTGCAATAAAAATTAAAGTAATAGCTGGGAGAATGGTTCAAATTAATTCAATTATTTGTTCTTCTAATAAAAAACGATTAATATATTTATTAAAAAATAAATTTAATATTAAATATCCAACTAAAATAGTAATTATAATTAAAATAATTAAAGTATGATCATGAAAAAAAATAATTTGTTCTATTAAAGGGGAAGCAGCATTTTGAAAATTAAGATTTGATCAAGTAGCCATTTCTAAAAAAAGAAAAATCTTTATAAATGGGGTTTAAATCCATTGCATATAATCTGCCATATTAGAAATTTCTTAAAATTGGGAGTTCATTATAAGAATGTTCTGCTGGAGGTAAATTTTGATATCATTCAATTGATGAAGATAAATTTAAAGAGAATAAAATAATACGTTGATTAATTATAGATTCTCAAATAATAACCCGGATCCCTGCAGGCCAAAGGCACTTGCAGTACCATAAATGACCACTGTGCCATAGAGGTCGTTTGATTGACACGATCAGCAAAAATGAAACCGGCCAAGTGCGAGTCGGACTGGCACAGGAACGGTTACGTACCATATCTAGCTAGTACCTCATAATGCCTTTTTATAGACAACATTCGATGTGGTTTGGTTCGGAACATAAACAAACAGTTTGCTTGGTTGACTTACACGGGAGAAAGCCACATAGAGCTGACCGTGTGAGAAACAGCCAACGCTGAGGTCCACGCCGGCATACGTAGCGTCTGCCCTTGGGCTTTGTTTATAGTCATTGCATAACACAAACTCACTGGGAACTATACACGTTGGAAATGGGATGGGTAATTATTGGGAATCAGTGGAATTCGTGGTATAAAAACTCTTTCACCGACGCCACTCTATTATGTTACGCTGCAGAGAAGTAACTTTCAGTCTTGTCCCGTTGCATAATTTTGGGGGACTTAAATTTCTCAACAAAATAGGACGCCAGTTTTTAAATTAATCTTGTGTGGTGAAAGTCCAGGAACGCTCAGAGAATTGAGAAATTCAACAGGATAATTGGTAACGTCATCTTGCTCCATTACTCTGTTGATAGAAGTATACTCAACTACTTCTCCTTCTACATTGTTGAGTATATCCAAGTTGGTTCTTGCTTCTTGGTCATTTCGCGGAGTCAAAATTTCACTTTCGCAAAGCCATAAGTTCTCATGATTTGTTATTTGATTTTGTTCACCATATACGGAAGAGATAAGTTCTTCAATTGAATTAACAGTGTGGCATGAATTTCAAATAAAACAATTTGCCCTTCTTCTTTCGGATATGTCCCTTCGCCAATTTTTAGCAATAAATCAGAAAATTCCTGCGCATTTGTGTTGCCTCCTATTCGCACCCTCATGTTCACTGTTAAGTTCATCCTTGTGACGTGTCGCCAAAGGCTTGAGCTCTTTAAGCATGCTCTTATCTCGTCGGTTTTTGTTCCCCGTGGTACTACTGGTAATGTTTGTCTAATATCCCCACAAAACAGCATCATTATGCCACCCACAGGTTGGTCATTTTGACAGATATCTCTGAGAGTTCCATCAACTTCTTCTACTGTTTTTCGGTGTGCCATAGTGCACTCGTCCCAGATAATTAAACAGCAATCACGTAAAACCTTCGCTTAATCACTGCTTCTAGAGATACCACATACAGAATATTCACTTAAGTCCAAATCTATGGGGATTTATAACATCATATGAGCAGTTTTACCGCTGTGTAACAAAGTGGCTGCTATTCCAGACGACGCTACAGCAAGAGCTATTTTGGCTTGAGCTCGTAATTGTGGTAAGATTATTTTAGTGACAAAGGTTTTTCCCGTACCACCGGGTGCATCCAGAAATATAATTTCTTCTATAGCATTGTCAATACTGTGACAAACACGGTCAAATACAGTGCGCTGTTCTACAGTAAGACTGTGGACTCCGGTTCGTAAAGTTTCAGCTAATTCAGCTGGATCATAATTTATTTTCTCAGCGTATTCTCTATTAATACGTTCCCCTTTTATGGTCGGCACTGGCAAACCATACTGAGGAAGAAAATCACCACCCATAGATATAAGTAAATCTTGTAAAGCTACTAAGCATTGATTGAAAGCTATATTTCGTAATCTGTGGTTAAAGTCACCGTCAATATTTTGTCTTGTATTCCTAAAAAAGTCTTCCACTAATCTGTCATGATATTTTTGCCACAATTTCTCAGCACTCGAAAGACCACAAAATACTAGTAATACAGCAAATAAATGACGCAAGCGGTGTGGACTATCACTGACGCATGCATAGGCTAGGGCGTCATGCCAATACTGGTCATCGTCGAGTTAATGTCGGGTTGTTCAAGTTCAGCCGGCCAAGTGTATGTCAGGTCAAGCATTGAATAGGGATTCATAGAATTTTTTTTTCCCGCTGAATCCCGTCACTTTCATTGGATTTATACTTAATTCGAGCGGTAATATAAAGTATCAGCATAGGGTGAGTAGGGGAGAGCGGGCTGAAAGTGCCGATTTTGACAAATCCTTTTAAGATTCGGATAAAACAAGTACTATGTCTGAAAGTAGTGGTTCATCCTAAGCCAAATTTAATCTATTTTACGAATCTAACTTCAGATTTTGCACATTTTTAATAGTTTTTATGAAAATGCGATTTTTTTATACAGAGGCGGCAAGGCACTACCAACCCCAATCTGGGGCAAGTTGTGCCGTAGCTGAGGTCGGTTGTGCCGTTGATAATGCTGGGAGTTTTATATGAATGAAAATTAATTAGGAAATTAAAACACATCAGTTTTATAATAATATATTTATTCGTTATATTTTTTAATATAAATCAACAGTTTTTAAAGTTTAATTGTATAATACTAAGTATTATAATAAAAAGAAAACAAGGAACCTTCTTATGTAATTGTTCAAACATAAAAATGTATTTTTAATCAATAGTTTGTACTTATTTTTATGCAAATGAGATCAATTATTAAAAATATCAGTCTATACGGACTAGTAAACTACCTGCTATAAACAGTAAAGATTTCTCTTTCATTACTATGTTCCAAAATTATTAACTTTTTAATCAGTCTCGAGTCTTTTTAAGAAATAAAAAATATACCAAAACTAGTTACTCTCCAGGTGATTGATCAGAATAACAATTAGGACATACAAATGCTTGGTTTTCTTCATCTTCAATACATTGCAAATGGGCCCAATTCTTACATTCTCTGCATTCAATCCATTGTTCTCCAGGGGCAGAGTTAGAATAGGCATCACAACAAATGATACAGAACCATTCTTGTTCGTCATCAGAACTGTCGTCATCTTGCAATACTCTTCTCTTAGCGGGGTTTTTAGTCGGCTTTTTTGTTTGTTTACCCTTTCCCTTGCATCTTCCCGTCCCTTTTCCCTTAACCTTCTTTTTAGTTTCGCTTTCTTTTTTCTTCTTTTTACTAGCCTGTTCTTCTGCTAAAGCATTTTTCTCTGGAGTGTCCGTAAGAACAGCTGTCTTTCTTTTACGTGCTTTAGTATGTCCAATTAGTCGGGGAGGTGCTTTAGGCAGTGGTCTTATTAGCTCTGGTGAGAAAACTGCTGCATTTTTATCTCCTGTGTTATTATCAACTGATTGAGGAGGCTGGAAACTGCAGCAAGGGATAGGTTCCGGAGAGCACTGACGTGTCTCTTGCTCTTGATTACCTGATGGTGCTCTTGTACACTCAACGCTGCAGTCGCTTGGCCAAGGAACATGCTGTAGTATTGATGAACTAGTCTCAATCTCAACATTGCTGCCCACATAATTTGACTCATCAAGATATTCAGGAGTCCTTTCTTGATTGTTTTGAGGGACAGGCAAGTTGTCTGTACTTTGTGAGAGTCGGTTTTCTGGCATCGGGCGATCAGTGACAAAAGACGGTGCATAATCTTCGTCTGTAAATACGTTTGAATCATAGGGCCAAATGCCAGTCTTTTTAAATGCGTTGCATATATTGATAGGTGTTGCTGCCAATGGGAAAGCATATTTCACTATACCTGGTATTTCGTAAATGCTCATAATCTTCCCGGGATTAGTTCTCAGCCAGTTATTTTGAGCTTTAGAGCAGTATGTTTTAAAAGGGCCATTAACACAACGTCCAGGGGTTGCAGACGGTGGGTGCAGTGTGGTGGGAATGATAGTAATATAACAGAATTTCTCTTGGCCTTTTCAATCACATCAATATCAATGTGAGATGAATGATTGTCTAGGAGTAATAGCACTGGCTCTTCAGGACTAGGCTTAGTGTGTTTTATGAAATGATCCATAAACACTAAGAACTCTGTCCTTGTCATCCAACCGGATTTATTACCAGCCCCAATACACTCAGGGGGACCGTCGCGGATAAACAGGTCTTTATATTTCAAACGGGGAAATACAAACATCGGTGGAATCGAGTTTCCCAGAGCACTTACCGCTAGCTCAACTGTGACTAAAGTTCCACGCTCTGCTGAAACAATTGCTCCTACTTGCTTTGTTCCTTTTTCAGCCAAAATTTTCTTCGGTTTGAGCACAGTTTGAACACCAGTCTCGTCCAAATTCCAGATGCGTGAAGGTGTAAGATTATGCTTCGTAATTAAATCACCAAGTTTCTCGAAAAATTGATTTACGTTATGTCGGTTGAATGAGCTCGCGCGTCCTGCACTGGTAGCTTCGGGTGTTCTGATAGAAAGTGTAGGGTTCCTCTTCAGAAAGTTTGTCAACCAATCCTTCCCAGCCTCACCATTTGTATGCCAAGATGGTGGGATGTTTTGTACTTTAAACTTCACGGCACACTGGTATGCAAGTTGTCGTACTTCTTCCGGTAGAAGACCGAAGTAAATAGAAGCGCTTTTTAAGATGTACTTCGACAGTAGTGCCTCTTGTTCCTCATTGAACACTAGTCTTGGTTTGTATCCAACCGCAGGAGTAAGTCCACTTTTATTTTTTTTGACATAGCGTTGTAATGTTGTGTGACAAATTTGTAATTCACGTGCAACAGTTTTTAATTTACGTCCATCCTTGATGACTGCATCAGCAGCCCTTTGTAAAAGATCCTGAGATGTAGTTCCCCTTTCAGTTTTTCGCTTGTATGTCCTCATTCTGTCAAAGAAAATAAATGCAGTCTAAAGTATCTTGTCCAAAAGTATTTTCTTTCTTTCATAATTGCTCGCGTAAATATAAACAATACAGAAACAATACAGAAACAATATAGGTTGGTTAGGGGTTGGTTGTGCCGCGGCACAAGCAGCCCCACATGAACGGCACATTTTACCCCGTTTATGATAGTGTGATATTTTGTCTCACATATAAAAATCACTGTACACAAAGCATTAAAATTACACTGCATAACAAACTAGGATAAATAACAAACATTTTACAAAAACTCACATATTAAAAGCACGAAAAATGCTAGCTTGAGACCAAAAAGTATTGAAACGAAAATATTTACTTACGTGGCGCTGGAGGATCCTCACATGCAGTGCGACTCGGTCCGCGTCGCTGACGCAACTAAAATGGCAGCCGCGTGTGCGCGACTGTTAGGCCTTACGCGACACAATACGATCGTATATCTATCTCTTTCTGTTTTTGAGATATTCGCGTCGGCACAATTTACCCCCGGCACTTTCAGCCCCGCTCTCCCCTACATGTAAGTTGTGTGTACTAAAATGTCCAAGTTACTATGGTTTTTTAACTATCCCACGGGAACCTTTTAATTTTCCGGAATAAAAAGTATCTCAGATGTTGACCAGGGATATAAGGTATTACCATGCAAAATTTCATTGAAATCGGTCCAGCCATTTCGTAGATTAGTCCGTACAAACAGATAAACAGACAAACAGACAGAGAAACATATTTTTTTTCTGAAATAAAAGTAGCCTAAGTTACTCCTTATTACATCAGCTACCTGCCAATAAAAGTCCCATCAAAATCGGTCCAGCCGTTTCAGAGATTATCCGGAACAAACAGACAGACAGACAGACAAAAATTTTAAAAAAAATGATATTTTGGTGTATATACCGTATATATATATTCATATGCATGTAGTAAAAAACGGGTATTTCAATATTAAAAACAGACACTCCAATTTTATTTATATGTATAGATGTATAGATTTTACCATTGACTTCAACATGCAGTTTGAATGAAAATTTAAGCATTACCCCACTGGTTAGGTTTAAACCTTTCCTTACGTATGAATGGAAATATTATAAAACGTATAAGAAAGTTCAATGTATTGGTAGGAAAATAGGGAAGTAGCGTTTAACGGCTTAAAGTTATTTCCGAAGCGCGATGGGGACAAAAATGACGAAATTGAAATGATACTATGATTTTTTTCTGTATCAGAGTGTAAGTTATTAAAAATGTTTTTATTTAATTTTTTGCATTCACAATGCAATAAAACAAATCGCCTCTGAGCCATCCCACCTGAGGGCTCGGAGGCATAGTTGTTTTTTACACACGTATTTTATATCTTAAAGTTGTTTATAATTTATAATATAAGGCTAATTCCAAGTTTTCTAAATCTAAGTTCTGCATAATCAAGTTCAAGTAGCAATTTGATCTCTGTTTACGTCATATCGATATCGGCAGCTACATTTTGATCGCGCTTACGAAAACTGGAATTTAGCGAACTAACTCTAATGCTCTTTTCATTTTCATACAATGAAAATATAATAATAATTTAATTCTATGTTAGTAAACATCTGCATGACAGTGATAGCTGAACCCGTTAAACCTTGAACGTAAAAACGACCGTTCAAAATTTAACGGGGATCGACTTGAACTACGCACTTGAAGAACGTTGCTCTTAATGATATTCATAATAGTTATTCCTGTTTGTGTCTAATTTTAACAAATATGTATGGATAATGATGAGTGCTGATGAAAGCCGATCTATAAGCGATGGGTGCTGAATCAACGGAAAGAAAAATAATATCCCCTGTGTTTTAGGAATGGTACGGGGTTTACGGAAATCTTCACGGAACTTTTAAAGAACTGGCGTAAGCGAAATGGCATCTCATGGTTGATATCAGATTAAAAGCACATTTTAATAAATAAAATGAATAAAGAAACTGTGGAAATTGCCACCATAAAGTAAAGAGAGTTATTTTTCATCTTCAATTATTGAAGTAGCGTGTTTTGAGTGTGTCATACTCTTGGAGTGTCTTAAAATATTATGATGTAAAAATATGTTCCCTACAACAGAAGAAATTAATACATACACAGGCAAAAAATCCAGAAGAACAGCTACTGTGTTTTTAGATGACCTAATAAATAACACCTATCTATCCATCAGTAGAACACATGGTTCCTTTGGGATGCTAGTTCGGAATACGAATACGGACCGAGTGAAAATACTTACTTGAAGAAGGTTAAGATGAATGCATAACCAGATTTTAACGTGTTTGTTTTTAATTTTCAATTTAAACAGAAAATATATAAGTTTATGAATAAATGATATACCTAACTATTCATAATTATGTAATTGGGGTAACCCCGTTTAATTATGTTATGTAGAAAATAAATAAAGGTATTTTGTTCTTCCAACACTCGTTTGTGTGCATCTTGAAAATAATGCTAGTTAAATAAAAAATATGCTTGGTGGCAAATCGAAAAATTTATTTAATTAAGTTTAAACAATGTCTGTCTGCCGTTGAGCATCTTGGTGAAAGATAAAAGATTACTGATCTAATTAAAAACAATGAAGCACCATTTCTGGTGCACTGTAACATTATGGTACAAGATCGACATTTTCTACAGATACAGTGATCCGATAATTGGATGCATATTATATTCACCTAAAATTCATGCTTGAGAAATGAAATGCTTGTAAAAAACTGGTATTCCGTAATCAGTAAAGGAGATAACTCATCCTTATACATTATTTGTTTCATTTATAAAAGATCACGTGTCACGATAATATTAAATAATCATCATCATGAAATTGTATTGGATTTCCATTAGAACTCGAAGAAAATTAGTTACGTTTGTTACCTGATTATGAGTGCCAAATCAGAAAACACACAATGACGATTTAAGTCCTGGGTTTTAGCATATATGTGAACGCGAGCATTATCGTCACGAAACCCCAGAAAACAATGATTATGATGCTTTGTATTTGTTTAGACTCGTTCGTCGTCGTTCATCAACGATATCCCTGATAGTCAATCTCTGGCCGTTATGAAATCACACTTTGCCGATGTTCTCTTGAGTTGTACATGTTTTAGGCTAACCGGAACGCGGGTCCTTTTCGATATTCGCTCGTCACTTTTTTGAATTCTGGAACCCACTTTTTCAGCATTGTATGTGATGGAGCAAATTACACTAATGTTTTTTCCATGAAATTTACAAAAGAAGCTTCTAATTCACAAAAATATTCAAATTATTATTTTAAAATAATAATTTAAAAACCTATTAAAACAACGCGATTGGGAAAATATATAACAGACAAAAATCGTCCAATTAAAGTATACTTTAGTAGTGCTGAAACTACTAAGTATTTATTGAGAAATAAAGGAAGTCTGCCTGATAATATACAGATGTACTCTGATCAAACACCAACACAAAAGCAATTTCTACAAAGTTTAAAGGAGGAACTAAATAAGCGGCTGGAAAATGGCGAAAAAAACCTTAAAATTAAGTACATAAAAGGGAAACCTACAATCATTACCAACATAAATAATAAAAAAAAACATGTAACTAACATTATACAGAATGAAAAATGTACAGACGAATTATGTGGATTGAGTCATCAAATAGTAAACAAATATGAAGACATTCCTTTTCATTCATCGTGCTTAAGGTTTTTTTATGCAAACTTACGCAGCATTCGCAAAGCGGGTAAGTTTGAAGAAATAGAATGTGTACTAAGAACGATACCTGTGACTACACATATTTTAATATTTAGTGAGACATGGATAAATTCAGAAAGTGACGCTAACTTATATAAGCTAACTAACTACGAGCATGCTTATAATTATAGAAAAAAAAGGAGGGGCGGTGGAGTTTCAATATACATTCACAGCAGTATAAAATACGAAATAACAGAAGAACTATCGGATGATGGAAGTCATTATTTATGGATTCACATAGATAAACTGTCATTAAATATTGGAGCAATTTACAAACCAGGAAAGTCAAATATAAACAATTGTTTAAACAAATATTCTTCGCAGTTAGAACGGCGCAAAAGATCAATTGTGTTTGGTGACTTCAATATCGATTTACTCACCGCGGACAGTGATCAGACTAAATACCTGAACGAAATAAAAGAGGCTGGATACAGAGTTTTAAACAAAATTGATAAAAAATATAGCACTCGTCAAACTAGCACAACAGGTACCATATTGGACCATGTCTGTACTAACGTAAATAATCACACATTCAGCATTTCGATTATTGAATCATCACTTTCCGATCATAAGCAGCTTTATGTTGAAATTGGCCGCCTACCGTTACAAGTGAATAAAAAGATACACTACAAAGCACTAGATTACGATGAATTGCGCAACAATTTTTTAAGAATAGAAACCACCAACGACACAAACGACTACAACTATCTTGAGAGACTAATTACAGAACAAATACATAAGAGTAGAATAGATAAAATCAAGTATGAAAACCCACCCCGCGAAGACTGGATTACTAAAGATATTATGGATTCCATAAATAAACGAAACCTATTATATCAACAAAACAAAAGCAACCCTACGGCGGAAAATTTAGAGAATTTAATTTTGCAACGAAATTTAGTAAAAACTCTTATTAGGACACGAAAGGAAAATTATTATCTTACATTATTTCGTACCAATCAAAGTCAGCCAAGAAAGATGTGGGAACTGATTAACAGTTTATCTTTAAATAAAGTCAAGAACAGTGGTACTCCCTCAAAAGTAAGATCGGATTCAGGACGTGTCATCGCGGAGGGTAAGGAGATCTGTGAGTTATTTAATTCTTTTTTCTCGACAATAGGTTCTGACTTAGCAAACAAAATACCAAAATCGTACCATGAGAACACCGCGAATACACTAATGTACGAAAGTAACTATACACATAGCGTAACGTTAAGTGAACTAAGTCCTTGTACCACTACCGAAATTTCAAAAATTATTGACAACCTAGACAGTAACACAAGTACAGGTCTGGATGGGATTAGTACTAAGGCGATAAAATGTTTGAGAGATGTAATCGTTGATAGGTTAACTGAGTGCATTAACGAATGCTTAGTACGCGGTGTCTTCCCAGATTCATTGAAGATTGCAAAGGTTAGCCCCATTTATAAATCAGGGAGTAAATGTGATCCTAGTAATTATAGACCGGTATCGGTTCTCCCAGTCATCTCAAAAATATTCGAAAGAGTTTTGTACGATCGCTTAAACACATACGTTACGGAAAAAAAACTACTAATAGAACAACAGTACGGCTTCCGACCTAAATCAGGTACACTAAATGCTGCGGTGGATTTGGTTACGAAAATAAAAACCAACATTGATCAAAAAAATCTAGCGTTAGGCATCTTCATTGACCTTAAGAAATGTTTTGACAAAGTTAGTCATAGGAAACTATTAGAAAAGTTAAATAACATAGGTATCACGGGAGCGGCATTTAATATATTTTCATCATACCTACAAAACAGGCAACAAGTAGTGAAAATAGGTAATTACACTAGTGGCTCACGTCACATGACTTACGGCATTCCACAAGGCTCAATAATTGGCCCTTTGCTTTTTTTAATTTACACTAATAATATAGCTAATATCGGACTACACGGACATATAACATTATACGCGGACGACACATGTCTATTCTATTTCGGAAAATCCATACACGATATCATAAGAAGTGCTCAAAGAGACCTTGATGTGCTAAATGAATGGTTAAAATACAACTTATTAACGATAAATGCGTCTAAAACCTCATACATGTTATTTAGTCCTAAAAATAAACATAAACACATTCCTGATTTCTCCCCATTAACCATAAACAACGTAACAATTCAACGATCTTACCGAGAAAAATATCTCGGACTATGGTTAGATGAACAACTAACGTGGAAATGGCACATTGACCATATCAAAACGAAACTGAGGTCATTACTGGGCGCATTACATAAAATAACAAATTTAATACCAAACAAAGTACGTAACATTATCTATAACTCCTTAGTGAAATCACATTTAGAATATTTAATTGAAATATGGGGATCGGCGGCTGCAACTTATATAAACCCGTTACAAAGACTTCAAAACAAAATTATTAAAATTTTGTTTCGTTATAATTATCTAACCCGAACAAAACAAGTATACGAAAAAACTAAATTATTTGATCTTAAACAACTGTATGCATACTACACTTGTATTCTCGTTAGGAATATAAGTACTAATTCCATCCAATCCAATATATTATTACGTAAGAAAGTGAATAAACACTACTTAAGAAACGCAAACAAGCTTCAACTATCAAAAGCGCGCACTAGTTACGGGGAAAAAACTGTACTTTTTGAGGGAGTACAGCTGTATAACAAACTGCCAAATGACATAAAGGAATGCAATAGTCAAAATGTATTCAAGAATAGACTTAAGAAATTTATAGCGGAATCTGAAACCCCACTACAATTAAAAACAACCTAATGTGTGTGTGTGTGTATATGTATGTATGTGTATGTATGTATATATATGTATATGTATGTATGTATGTATATATATGTATGTATATGTTAGTGTATGTGTGAAGAAGAATTTTACTTGTTGGATGTAACATAGTGAAAATTTTAATTTGTTTGTGTATACGTTTCCGGCCAGTCTTTTGTTTTTATTTTTAAGAATCCGTTGCTGTTGCTTTAGATGTAGCCATAAGCCAATATTATTATGTATTAAAAAAAAAAAATTTTTCTCATTTTGTGTAAACCAAGTGTTTTTATGGGAATAAACTCTTTGAACCTAAAATTACAAATTATAATTTTTCAGGAGAAAAACTTCAATACGTATTTTTTATTAGATTTACTGAGAATGGCTTCTAATTATGCATAATTTATGACGGACAGTCAACTTCATGCTTCGAAAATTAATACAAGAAATTCATGGTCAGCTATTCTTTGCGTTGCCTTAATGATAAGATATTAAATTGAACTAAGCTTTCAGTACCTAACGCTGCGGTACCATTGATAAAAAAGAATCTGTTTACAAAGTTTCTTTGAATCTTTTCGATACGCTGATATTGTTCTGATAAAATGGATACCAAACAAAACAACAATAATCCACATGGCTACGTACTAAAGCGAAATACAAAACCTTCATTTCCTGAACAGATTTAAATTCTTTAGTATTTCTTAATAGAAACGCTAAAAGTCTACAGTGTTTGTTGACCTAACAAAACCGGTACCATAGGGTATAATTTCATTAAAACATGCCTCTGCAAAAAATGTTCTTCTTTTCTTTGTAGCACACGCTAACATAGGTCTTCATCGTACAGGTACTGGCTTCTACGATCACACAAAATCTTATTTCAATATTCTTGAGTCCAAGTTACACAATTCGAGTGAAACCAATTCTGAAAACTCGGTGATGATAGAGTAATTTAGAGCCATGCAGAAGTCTCCCCCGGATTGCCCATAGACTAATTATCACATTTCTTACTACTTCGAGGTTTTTCTTGAGTTTCACATACGAAGATTTACAATGTAAGTATCACATTTTAATTAAAATAATTTCTTATTGTTTCGTATTTATCGTAAGGTTTCATTATTTGTTCATTCCGTTTAAAAAAAATGCACTAGATAATGTTTACTAAAAAAAATTAAGATGGCTAAATAACTTTAGGTTTCCATATCGGTACCATATGGAAACCGAAAGCTATGTACACTCGAGAGCAATGAATCCGGGTCACTTAAAGAATGTTAAAAATCTCGGAAACTAAAAATGATAGGTTAATGCAATAAATTGTATTTAATAGACAATAAAGTAAAAAAAAAATTAGTCACCATACATTTTATTAACACAAAATTACATAAAGAAAAAAACTGCTGATCTCTCCTTAAAACAAAAATAGGAAACATGAAATGTTTGAACTTTATTACGATTTTCTTGAATTTTAATACTTCGTATTGCCTCCTCGTGCTTCCATTACTGCGTTTACGCGGTTTGGCATGCTGTACACCAAGTTCCTTATACGATTTTGGGGAATATTCTCCCATTCCTCTGTGAGAGCAATTTTGAGCTCACGAAGCGTGATTGGGGGAGGGTTTCGTTGTTTTACGTATCTGCCTAGCTCGTCCCAAGCATGCTCGATCGGGTTGATATCCGGGCTGCGCGCTGGCCACTCCATACGAGTAATGTTCATCTCTTGAAGGTAGTCTTTCACAATCCTACCTGTATGAGGTCGGGAATTGTCATGCATAAATATAGCATCCTCACCTAAATTGACCATAAATGGACCAACGTGATCATTGAGGATTTCTTCCACATATCTTACGCTAGTTAAAGAGCCCTTTTCTATGATCACCAGCTCTGTGCGACTTTCAGAAGAAATTCCGGCCCACACAATTACAGACCCACCACCGTAGGCTACTTTTTCTTCGATGCATGCTTGCTTGAATCTTTCCCCTGGTCTTCGATACCCTCTGTGTCTTCCATCGTTCTTGTAGAGCATAAATTTTGATTCGTCGGAGAACATAACTTTTGACCAATCTTCAATACTCCAATTTACGTGGCTCTGGGCATATCTTAGTCTTGAAATACGATGCCCACGCTCCAGTTTAGGGCCGTTTGCAGGTCTAAGGGGTTTTAAGTTAGATTCAGCAAGCCGACGTCTTACTGTCCATGCACTTGGGTTACTTCCTCCGAGGCGTCGAAACTGATTGGTGAGTTCAGTTCCTGTGAGAAAGCGATTTCGAAGCATGGTGTTCACCAAGTATCGGTCTTCTCGTGCTGTGGTACACCTGGTTCTGCCCGTTCCTGGTCTGCGTAGGTTAGAACCAGTTTCTTCGTAACGTCGGAGAACTCTTTGTACTGTTGACAGCGACACACCGACAGTCCTGGCTGTATCGCGCTGACTCCGGCCGGTTTCCAGCATTGTAAGTATTCTGGTGCATTCTTCAGGCGTAAGCGACATAATTTCAGCTTGAATAATGAATAGTGAATAGAGCACTATCAACATGGTTTATGTACCCACATAAATGACAGATTACAAACAAAAGCAAACCCAAATGCTGTAATTTCGTAGTTCCATCTTCGAAAGTGGCCCTTTTTCAAATTTGATTTTTTTATGATATAACTTTACAATAACTAAGAAGTTTTAATACCTTCATTTAAGGAGTATTACATTGTCTATTAAATACAATTTATTGCATTAACCTAGCATTTTTAGTTTCCGAGATTTTTAGGATTCTTTAAGTGACCCGGATTCATTGCTCTCGAGTGTATTTTGTGGATTATGTATGGTGAAGACGTATTATATTATAAATGTCGTTACTTCTGTTGTTGCCGACGAGTTTCTTGTGCCCATTCTTCTTCTCAGTTAAAAGACGTCCTAAATGGGTGGTAGGTAAAGATGTTGGACGATGCAAAACAACTTATTTAAAGTGCATTTGAATTAAGTTATTGTTAAGTGAAGATTCAGTTTCGGTGGAAAATCCTGTTTCGGTAAAAGACTATTGTTGTATGTTGTATTGAATTGCGGCATTATCAGATGATCCTTTTTTGGTAATGTTTTATCACCTGGAAACATTGCGATGCCCATAAATGTTTTACGCCCGAATTTAGTATTTTCTTAATACATAAGTCAATTTTTTTTTAATACATTTAAGGTTTGTCTCATCCTTAGAGTCAATGCGTGAATAAAACACCGGTAAACAGGAAATAATGTTCATTCTTTTTTCCATTAATTTATAACCACGCTACACAGAAGGGATTTGAATATAGCTTTCAACACGATAAAAGCATGCTCAACAGAAAGAGATAAAAATAGCAACTTCCGTTTTAAGTGACAAAAGTATTAGTGATTGATAGTAATATTATTGACCTTCTAGGATATATTTAATAAACTTGTTTAATTAAACTTTTATTTGATTAATATTTTTAAACTAACCTACCTCTTAAATTTGAAAAATTAAGTATGCATATGATTAATTTAACATTCCGGAATTTTTTCAATCTTTTTTAAAGAAGCTGCTTCCTTATTTTACTTTATATAGCAGAAATAACTACTTAAATTTGCAAATTAGTGATCCGATTATCCCATCACTACTTATGATGCATCACTGCTAATAATAATATTGAATTATTTATTGTAATTTCCCCTTAAACACACAGGAATCAGCGTGTACATGCTGATAAAAGAACCTGTAAGCATAATCTTGATTATCGAGCGACTTTGTTACGCCCCTCCAATGCAAGGATTGGACTTGTATGCATGCAATCAGTTACCAGTAGTGTACATACCTACACTACTACTACTACACTACAATGTATATTGTTGTGTAGTAGTAGTAGTGTAGGTATCTTATTTATTTTTAAATGCTATTACCTAACACTATAGAGCCGAGGCCAAATTGTTCAAGTTCACTAATGATAACAATATTCAAAACAAATTGTTTAAATGGGTATTATTATAATTGTCTGCTATGGGATTAATGTAAACAAAGACCAAATCTTTAACAAAACCTTAAAGTAGATTCATAAAAACAGCCTTTCAAAGTAAGGTCGAGTGAGAGTTACCAAATAGTAAGAATAAAATCGTCCTAAACACATTCACGTATATAATGTTCATTATTTTACTCAAATTTATGTAGAATACAAAAAGCAGTTTAAAACAGTGTAAGTGATAAAATGGGTTTCATGCGTTGGCTTAATATTTATGTGCGATACAACTAGTCTTGTCTGAACGAACATTCACAACAAAACTTTTCATTTATTATATCAAAACCTTGCTTGGAAAAAACTATAGATAAAATATATATAATAATAATATAATAGATAAAATAGAGTTTCTGTACAAATAAATAAATACTTAAAGCGAGCCTCTTGTTGCGCCTTGATAAAATTGAATGTCTGGAACCTTTTAAATATTTAACTTTTATTTGCTCTTTCCTATCGTGTGACTTCGCCTCGTCATTCATGTTATAAATAGTTAATGAGTTGGTGGCACTTCATCGTGGTAACCTTATGACATGTGTCCATTCATGAGCGAGGAAACTTTTTATGTATTAAATCGGGTTAGGTCGAGAGTCAGAGACTTGGAGATCTGTCTGTTGACATGCCGATAGAGCAGCATCTTCAGAAAACTGCAGTATCAAGTTTCACCTTTCTTCTTTGAAGTTGTTAGTGAGGTCAGAGATCTTTTTAGTCCTTTTTGAACGGACTGATTTTGAAGGCTTTAGACCCAGCCCTTTGGACAATTTTCACGAACTTGTTTTGTAGTCATCCACATTTTCGCAGTCTCCCAAGCATTCCAAACGATTTTGTAGCTAAAGCTATAAGCTTTCGGGGTTTTAGAGCTGGATGGGTGCTGGGCGGAGCATAGACTTTATCAGTAGACATCTCTCTAGCTTCGTCCTGATATTCAATGTGCCTCTTACCATTTGGTGATCGTCTCCTGTTGTCACTGAGTTGATTACAGAGACATCATTTAATATGTGCTTCTTCGTTGACAAGATGAAGTAGATCTCATTTTTTGTAACACCATATGGATGCAGCCATGCCCATTTTCGCTGTTTTGGCTTCCTGAAGGAGTTCATCATAAAAAGGCATTCCCTCTAATTTAAAGCCCGACAGCAGTTGGATTTTGATTATTATTTTCATTTAAACGTATGAATTTATTTCTTACAATATAATATGATAAATACTGCCAAATTATTAAACAAAAAAATATTATAATTATATTCGTATGTTAGATTGACATTAATATATTTTTGATTTTTCACCCATTGAATTTTCATTACCAGTTTCGTCGGTTTATTTATTTCTCAAAAAGTATATATTATGAATCATTATATTATAGTAAAAAAAAAATTCAAATAAACACAATTAAAAGGCTTCTTGGTACCGTTATCTATTAATGATTAAGTATATTTTACGTAATAACTTATTAAGTCTAGTTAATCATTAGATGTATTGGGCTGTTAATTGAAAATTGTATAAAGAATTTAATAATGTTCTACAGGCACTGAGCTGTTGACTGTACCTACGTAGCGATATTTTCTCGTTTATAAGTAATTATTTCGGCTTTGATCCCCTCTACTTCAAAGATGCTTGTTTCTTTACTGTACATAACCTATTAAGAAAGATGATTTTAAATAAATCTGACAAGATGCTTAATAAATATAAACAATAAATAATTTTACATGCAATTATTTATTCACTCTATCATAAAGGCAGGTCGCATAAATGTTTTACTCCAAGCTGAGTCAAATGCCATCTAGGTTTTGTAGAGATAAACTTCTGCTACCACATAACAGTTCCTACAGCGACATAAAAGCAATTGTTTGAACTAACTGTTGATAGTTATCATGCCACATAACAGATGGCGGTTTTAGCATTCAACGAATTTGATATTTTAAGTTGAACTCTCTCAATATATTCTGTCAATAAACAAGAAAATCAAACAAATAAGATAATCGCGTCCACTCATTGACATAAATAATTTTTACTTTATCAGATCATGGACAGGATCGGCTATCTTCATGTTTGATTAAATCCCGACATTACGATTCCTTTTCAGGTGCCGTTTTTACAGAATTATAAGATGTCTTTTTGTATCCTTTTGTTATATGATATTTTTCCTTTACGCATTTTTTATACAAACGAGTCACTTTCTTTAGTAGGAAACAGAAGGAAAAAGACTCAAGAAAAGCAAAGTTAAAATCAGCAGAACCATTTAGTATTTTTATTATTAATAATTTTGGATGGTGGATAAACGGAGTTGCAATTATGTTAACAAAACACAAATGGTTTTTTCTAAATTTTTAAAGATTATAAGATTTTGTCAGGCATCAGATAACTGACCCTTGGGAAAGTTGCTTAATCTTGGCTTAGGCCGAGCGCGCTAACCTCTGCGCCATCGGTCTTCTGAACAAAAGATTGTTTATTTATCAAATGTAATAAAGTTAAAAATTGTTTGTAATAAACATTAAAATTCACAAAACAAAATTTGGTCAAGACCATACACCAGAAAGCTTTCAATAAGTATCTTTCAGTCAATAATTGCGGAATTATTGACTGAAAGATACTTATTGATACCATTAAGTTGCGGAATATTTCACGTAAGTGGGTAGTTAAACGATACATTGCACGGTGGTACCGCCATAGGCCAAATTCCCTAAAACTCACTGTCGAATATTGCCAAAACAGGTAGCCCTATGTGATGTCAAGGATCCTACCTACCTAGGGGTATAAATATTAGGGCCATTTACCCCAGTTATCACTTATTAATTAACCTCTGAAGTGAACGCATTTCATTGTTGTTGTTCACTGTTTATCGGTGACTCATTCAAGTGGTATTTGTTTTGGTTATTTCTAAAAACGCTAATTGTTTTGTTATTTGTGTATGACGGAATTTCAACAACAGGGTAAGTGTTTTGTAAATTATTAAGTTTTACTCATCTATATATTATACTTTTTATTTTATGTGGGTGCTACGGCAACCCTTTTTTCAGTTTATTTTTCCGTTGCTGCAACTTTATCGAGACCTACAAAATTTGCATCGATTTGCAGCGGATCTGATTTAGTGTAAAGGGTAGGTACATATGTGTATTTTACGAGGAACATTATTATTTTTTTGCCCAGATTGGCCCGCAGGCCCGCAAAGTGCCTGCTACGTTGTCGAAGACGCTTCGTAGCATTTGCTACGAAATTAATATTTATTTTATATTTTTCATTTCAGGTACAATAAGAAAATGTTCCTTTTCGAGGAGGCATTTTTTTGAGCTGTGGTGCTCGCAAAAACCGTTAGATCTTAAAATATATATTAAAGTATTTTTAACGTCTTATGTTGAAAATGTAGATATAGAACCTTTATCATGTCGAATTTTTTATTTATGTATAAGTTTTGACTGTTTCAGGGTTAAGTCAGCACGTACTAAAAGTAGACTTTTAAGTAGTTATTCTAATTGGTTAGATGTAATTAAATATGTAGAACTTACTAGAAATGTTGAACAGTGCCATTTACAGTAGGAATAACCAGGGCCGTCCCGCGACGTAGGCGGGCGGCCCAAAAAAATACCTTTCCGATCTTAGTTCGCGGTCAAGAGGTAGACGCTTAAGAGAATAGTCAGAAGTAGATCCCTCTGTTGTAAACGCACTGCTTAGCTCATCGGGTCAATCTAATGGTAGTAATTCAGATATGGCAATAAGCGCTGACAAAGTATGATCGCTTATTGTTGAAGCTAAGCTCACCAAAGCACTAATATTTATTGATTAAAATCTTGTGAACACTAAAACTTCGTGTTTTTACCGTCATGCCAAAGTGTTAAAAAAAGTAAATTGGTAAAAAGAAGGGTTACCAGAGAATACATCAGGCTCAGAACGTACTTGCGAAATAGATTTACAAAATATATTAGAGCATACTGTTTCTCGAATACTTTTTTAGATAGCGTGATAGTGCACGGTTTTTGGTTTCAACATTACATGATGACAGTAGTTTATTTCTTCCTCTTATGTTCCACTTCAATAAGCAATTAAAACAGAACCGAATTCTTCAAACCATATTGTTTTGTGCAAAAACCCTCGCCCTTACTCTACCAGATATTGTAGGACTATTCGTTTTTAATTTTGGAAAGAAAATTCTACAGAATCTAAGGAAGAGGAAGAGCATTATAGGGAAAAATTAACCGACTATTACTGAGTTCAGACCCCTTTATAACTGGTCCTCAAAAACTTCCTCGAAAGAAAAAGGGCCTTTTGTCTAAGGAAGTTACAGTATTATTGAAGTTTCAAGCTGCATGTTCATTTTTAACTCTTTATTTGGTAAGCTTAGGTCAGGTTATCGCACAATTTTCTATTTAATTATAAGTTATAATTATATTTTTATACACTAGGATTAAACATTTAGTTTAATTATTCATAATTTCTTAAATTTACAACAATTAATTGGATTTTAGTACAAAGTTGGCTGATAAAAATTGCATACAATTTAAAGATTTTTTTAAGGTTTCCTGATGCTTGTATATGTTTCATTATAATTTTTATTGCAATTAGTTTGTATTTAATCAAAAACGTCTAAGATAATATTCTTATTCATTCAAAATGAGAAAGAATTGAGAAAGGTTAAATACACTTTTAGGAGGTTTTGACCGCTCTCCCTTGGACGTGGGACCACCGTGCATTGTTGACGTCTGTAAATGGGCCCTTCAATCCTAGTGTTCGTAGATAGCATAGATTTGGATAGCAATAACAGAAGCTTGCATTATCAAAACCTAATTGTATCCAAATGATTCAATTAGATAAATCTAAATTGCAACCTGCCCAAGTGGTACGTGGGTAACACTGAAAATGTTTAGAACTGGCCAGTTAGAAACATTGCTCATTAAAAATTTCTTTGAATTTCAATTTAAGAACTCTTTGGTAACTTAAATTGTAATGTATAAAACAGTTGAGTTTGGGTTCTAAAGTTAAGTAAAAGAAGAGATTCTTTTACTCATGGCAAAGCCCCATTAATTTGAACGTATATAATGTAAAATAAAAAATTCAAATGAAAATATTTAGGCTCACTTGTTCTAGTCTTAGCTCTAATTATCTCACTAACGTGATATACATGGCATTTTTTATTCACCTGTATACCCCCTGGTTACCTAAAACTCCTTTAATTTTTTGCTTAAATGTGATGTAGCTGCAACATCTTTACACCGCCGCCGCACATCACATTGCTCAATCGTTCACTAGATGAAGCAACAAGATTGACACTTTTTATTTCAGATACTGCTAGTTCCAATAACGCGCCGTGTGGTCTCCGGCCGAGTGGTATACCACACAAACCACAAAATAAGGTACGATTCAGACCGACCGGCTCGCATCGGCTCGGCCCGGAACGGATGCGGACGCATCCTGCGGCAGCCGTACGGCTGCCTCGACTGCTATATGCGTGCTGCGACAGCCGACAGCGCCCGCGGCATGCGTAAACATGGAGCCGCTCTTATCCGAACGGCGCCGACAGGAGCCGACCGGAGCCGACGGGCGCCGACCGGAGCCGGCGGGCCGTCGCGGAATGTATATGTGGCAGAAATATGAACTGTAATTTCTTGTAAGAAGTTTCAATTTCCTTTACCGCATTGTGAAATGCCTTCCGGGCCGGGTCGATGCGAGCCGGTCGGTCTGAATCGTACCTCAGATGATTTTCGAAATGTAGAGAATATGGCGAATCGCCCACTTTTGTCCAGCAGTGGACTTATTTTATCTGAGAGAATTTGACAACCTACTTCGGCCGGACTGTGATCCTCGGTCACATGTCCCGAACGCGGTGGAAGATCTTCCCTTTAGCGTTTCAAAAAGTTTTACAACAATGCAATAATTCAGGCACTGACAATGCTTACATGCCGTTCCTCTTGAGAAATCTTGTTCGCTTTGAAGGGTCGTTGATGTTTAATCAAATAATTGCGCTGATTTTAAAGTATAACTCAAACAATATTTAAAACTTTTGATTTTACAGATTTTAATCCTATTAGACTAACACTTTATTGTCGTTAAGAAATTTAGAAACTATTTTTTATGCCCTATCGGTACATAACTGGGTACCATTCGCAAGTGCGTACCACCCTAGCATAAAGAAAAAAGGGATAGTCCTTTTTCCCATATACTAGAGTGCTGTCATGAAACACATCAACCGATTGGATAAAAGAGCTATAAATCTTAGTAGACGAGGAGAGTTAAGGACAGTTTAACTTATTACTGACAAACGTTATGGATGAAAATAGGGATAAATGACATTCTATGTGTCTTCAGGGTGATATTTAAAAGGATTTCGAGATGGCAGATTTCAAAAACTTTCATTATAATTTTTTTATTACTTCAATACATACAAATATTCTTTTGTCTTAATTAACATTTTATGTAGTTATTTTGATTTATTTGTATAAATTAAGTAGTTGGGACGTGCCCGATCAAAATATGGGATGGTAGTAGCACGTTTATGACTATTACAACTATTACCTTATTCATCTTGTGAACACCGCTGAATCGAAACGTTAGTATAAAAAAACTTCGGTAAATTGCGCAAATACGGTTTTATTTAAATGTATGATAGACGTGGAAGTGTAAGAACTAAAAAAAGTTTAATACGTAATTTAATGAGGTTGGTTAAAAATGTGTCTTTTCACAAAAAAATACCGTATATTAACAAATTAATTAATTTTGTAAACTTCTTGGTATAAGAATTCCTATGAATTTTATTAAATCTACACTTTATTACAGAGTAGCTATTTGAATTGCGGAGATACAATTAAGTTTTAGTAATGGATATTAAAGAAGAGTATAAATTTCTAATCTAAACGCAAACGCGATATGAAAATGAATGCTTTCAAGTCAATCATCCATGAAGTGTGACAGCGGGTTTGGGAATAACTTATCAACGTATTTCAGGTTTCATGGCTCGTGCATTGCAAATTCCGGTTCTATGATAATCATTTGGCTATAGGATTTATTACTACACTGGCAATGTTGTTACACGAACCATAATCATATGTGTAAATTCAACTTGCTCCTTTTTAATACTGATAAAAAGACATAAGGTCAAATCTTATATCTTTTAATATTAATCGATATTAAAACAATGAATTAAACATAAAAAAGGCGATACAACACATCCTATTATTTTTTAATTAACGTAAAAGCTCTTGACGAGGTCAAGGTCCCATCACCAGTCAGCCGGCAATCAGACCTTGTTTAATTACTGTACATCAAATGTTTTATTGATCTTGTGATAAAACACGTACACCGTTACTCTTTTCCGGAGACATAATGAGACTAACTAATCTAATCTATTAGCATTTCTGGCTCATAATAGATTCCTTCTTGTTCCTATTCCTACTCTCGACAGGGAGTGCCCCTGGGTACATTTATAAAGTACTCACAGCGAAAATAGCAAGTTGATGTCTAGTAATTTTGTCTAGCGTGACTATTTAAGCTTCGAGTGGCAATGCAATTCTTCCCAAATGTTATTTACAAAATCACCATAACCAGAAAACGTAGACCTTTGATCTCATAATAAATTACTGAAACAATGTCTTGTTACAAATGGCAGATTTATTATAATGGTCTCATAATATTAAAATAGTTAGCTGTAAAATATGACTTGAAAGTTATTCTGTTACCGAATAATCAAAGAGTTCTTTAAGTGTGTGATATATGATTGATGGAAAATAAAAATTATTTTCAGATTTGCGAGATAGAGAGAGAGAGAGAGAGATTGCAGATATGCACACATCACTATTTCTCATATATATATCATTTAAATAACACAAACATGTATTTGTTTGCCACTTTAAACCACATAAACTTCGCATGTGGCCCTAGGTTTTCTCAGGATTTCGTTGTAGAAATTACTTTAAAAAAATAACTGGGAAACGATAACAGCCTTTTTATTTGTGACTATATCATCAACATCATCTCGGCCAATAGAAATTTACTGTTGGCCGGAAGCCTCTGCGAAAAATAAAGAAGTTTTATATATCTTAATATATAAAAATCCAGTGTCACAATGTATGTTCCCAGTGAACTCTTCACCAACTCAACCGATATTGATGAAAGTTGGTATTTATGTGTAATTTGGTCCAACTGAAGAGATAGGATAGGTTTTATTTAAATTTATAACACAGCAACGCGTGGCTGGGTCAGCTAGTTTATTAAATATGTATATATATATATATATATATATATATATACCTAAAGGATAAGTTGATGCTATTCCTATTTAATATATGTAAAATTTAATTATGGTCAGCGGAATACCGGTTCAACTTCGGCATATATCTCAGTTCTCCTAATTTATTAAAATTAATGGTACTTACGTATAAATTCGTATTAAATATTTATTTTTATAATTATTTGAATAAAAAGGACATTTGCACAATAAATTGTTTGACTGCCGTCATTTAGCGTTTACTTGTTCTTGTTGTATATCATACGTAGGTATATATAATTACATATAATTGGGTCCTAATTTGCCAACAATATTCTGCTTATATATTCGTTATATTATGAAATTACGTGTCAAATAAATAATTGAATAAAAAAAAGATTTCTGCTCACATTTTCATTCCAGGACAACTGCAGGTACTTAATTTTATTTAACGAATGACTTGGTCGAGCTGAGTGAGCCTACCTGCGAAACGGAAAGATACCGGGTTCGAGTCTTGGTATGGACAGATATTTGCATGACAAATTTCGGGATTTGTATCCGAGTAATGGACTAACACCTTGCTTTACTATCGTTCCTTAATGTCGACTTACTTAATTCTTTGAGTGTATTATTTATGTACTCGTAAGTTATTATGATTATTACCAGATAGATTACTATGTCCTGTTTTATTCTTTAACAAATTTATTCATTTTCCATTTACTATTTTCTATTGTACTAAATACAGCGAAATTCGTGAATTAAAATTACGGCCATCTAAATATAGACATACGCAAAACGGTTGGCAACTATAATTTATCACTTTTCGTTCACAACCAAATTCATTTAATTCTATGGAACTGAAAATAGAGCGGTTTCGCCGAGAGGCCGAGGGGACAGCCAGTATCTATTTAATCACAACTGACCTATAAAACCAATTGAGAAACGCTGGCGGACGTAGAATTAATAACATAATTTTACTCCTTTGTAACATCTCCATACTGATTATAAAGAGAGTAATAAAAAAATGAAATCATCTGAAAGATCGTCAAGTTTTGAGTTTGAAACTAAACGGAAAAAAAACATGAACAAACTGAAACGGGGCTTTGAACATTATGCTTTACATAATGTTCAAAGCCCCGTTTCAGTAACTTCTTGCACCGTTAACCAACGATTTGGTAATCTCACGAGGATTTGATTAAAACTTAAACCTAAATCCACATATAACGCCGACTATACGGATTCAGCTATGTAAAGGGTCACGCATTAACTGATTAGGTAGCTACCCTTTTCAAGGGGCCTCCGAAGACAGCAAAAACTCCGGACCTATTTGCAAATTTCCTGTACAAAAAGCATACATTAGGACCTACATATTTAATACTTAGTTTATACTATAAAGACCATGTTATATTTTTAATTAAATAGATTACAAAGAAGGGGGCAAAAGGGGGTAAGGGGGTGAACGGCGATATTATACATAAAGCTGACTGCAAATTTCAACCTCACTTGATCGTGGTGCTCCCAGCATTATAAATAATTGACGAGCCTCTGGTGACCATCAAATGGTCACTTTTGCAAAGACGCTGTTAAGCACCACAGACCAATGATGACAGGCAGCAGCGTAATCAGTGCGAAGACCTGCACAATACATATATATCCTTGTAATCGCAAAGATTACATGCGTTACGTGTGCAAAATATATTTTTTTAAGATTTTGCTTTCATTTGCGTTGTTTTGTTTTTTGACGAATAACAAAATCGTCTAGGTTTTGATTTTTTGCGAGTCTCAAAATATGTTTTTTTTCATTGACATAAATGTTTGGTTTTTCTTTAACAGCTCTAAGGCAACGTCTGTTACGCCATTACTCCCCGAGTTCTTAAGCGATTTTAATATTTTTGTGTGGAATCGAATAAACAGGTTCATGTCCAGATTGTGACGGAGCCCGAATTTTGAAATTCGCAAAAATTCCCATCGAAACAAAAATCATTTTTTTCTTTTTTTAGGTTTTACGCTCCGCTCCAATATATGGTGCTAGCGTAACTTTATGCTTAGTGACTGCATCGCCTAGTTTTATTTAAATAATACATACTAGAAAAGAATTAACAATTGTAAGGTGTCTGGCGGGACTTGTTCGACGGGTCTGTCAAAATCTTGGTAGCTCCATAGTAAGAGTACTCGCACGGATGTGGCTTCGAATAATTACATAGCTGTTTCTTCTTTATTCATTATTGGATACTTGTAAAAGTATAACCTTCAATGTAGCAAGTAGTGGATCTAGAACATGAAAAGATGGAGCTGGCATTTAAGAAATACTCGGAAATATTCGAAATTTCTGTAAAGGTTTCGGTAGTTCAGTGTGAAATCCTAATTTTATTTTAAAAATTATTTTTACTGTAATCAAATTACAAACGAGAAAAATAATTATATTCGTAATAATATAAAAAAAATCTTTATGAAGAGTAAAATGCTTTCATGTAAATACAAAGAATTTCTGTGCAGTGAAGCAGTTTAGTTTAAAGCGTAATTAAGTTATAATTATGTCTGAATTGAGTCGTGATGCTTCAAAATAAGTGTGGTGTCAGGTATTAATTAAAAATTTCCTTAGGGAGTCCGCGGGGTGCTCCCCTTTGACTTACTAAAAAGCTTTTCAGAACGGGCTAGGTTAGTGGTCTATGTTCTAATTAATTGAGAGAAACGCTATGAGCCGGTAATTTAATTTGAGCTTCTGTGAACACTTTCGAATATAACCACTCTTTGCGTCTGAAGTTCTAAAGGGCTTACTTTATTGCCCGGTGCCTTTGGTTTGATGAATTTGATTTTTTATTCTAAAATAATGAATATGAATCTTTATTGAATTAATATTATTCTCGAAATGTTTAACCCCATTTTAAAATAATCAATTTTTATTTAATATTTATAGTAGGTTTAGATATTAAATTATCTTATCTTTGTAACAAATAACTACAAAACAGTGCATTCATGCCTTTATTAAAAGATTTTCTTCCAGTTCAGCAGTAAACTAAAAGGTAATTTGTGAAGCAAATAAACGAATTATTAAGATAAAACTAGAGCTTATATTTTCTTCTAGATACAGTTTACTCTTGTAAATTAAAAATGTAAACAAATAATTACGCGTAAGTGGACCACTTGGTAAATTCCTTTGCAGGAGTTTGGCTGAGATGTTTAGTATTTGAGTCATTCTAAAATCCGGTGCAGAAAATGATGTCCCGAAACTAAAATACTTTCTTTTTGCTGAGATATTAGAAACATTCTATAGTAATATGGATAATTCGGTAAAGAACATATTATTTAACAATTTTTCAAAAATCCAACGTCTTACATATTGATTAATCACCATTTTTAATCACCATTTTTAGAGTAGTCATTTATGGTAACAGAGTTGTTTTTCATATAAAAAAATTGTGTCCCAGACCTCAGACCATTATACGGAAATCGTGATACCATTTTTTCTAACCATATGGATCATTTTATTTAAATGCTATGATAATAAAACAATTCTTATATTTTCAACAACACATTTCATGCCTAATAACTACAATTTATTGATCCACCTATAATTACTTCAAATTTTGTCCCGCTTTATTTCAAATAGTAAGCGTACGCTCTGTTACCACATATATTTGAGAGCTACCAATAGATTGCGCCACCTCTTAACGAAAACAATTTCGTTCGTTGGAAGTGAGGCGGGGGGTATACGATCCAGTTGTAAGTTAGCTGTGATGTGAGGCGCGTGGTTTTATTCTGTGTATACTCTGTTAACTGTCTGATGTTTTAATTTGTCTATATCTTGTATAATAAATTAAATATTTTGTTCTATATAATTATATGACATCATAATGACTCTCACCGCTGCTGAAAAGCAGCGACGCTATGGGGAGAAGCGTAAACTAAATCCAGAAAAAGAAACAGAAACTAAAAGAAAGGATTTAGAGAGATATCACAAAAATAAACGCTTAATAAAAGACATGACTTCGCGTGAGCATCGACTAGCTAAATAAAATGGCGAGTTGCTAATGCCAAAAGAAAATATCGCCAAAGAGCACTTAGAATAGTAATGAAAACGCCAGAATCAACGCCTGGAGCTGAAACACAACCGCCTCCTGCATCTAGCAGGGTTATATCTGTTTTTTCACCAAGATATTCCACTTTATACTCCTCAGCCAGTGACTTCAAGATACAGTAGTGCAAGTCCTAACATATCTGCAAAAGCTCGTAGTAGAAAAAAAGTAAAGAGAGATATATCTTAACTGTTTAGAGAAAATTCGAAAATGAAAAAAGAGTAAGACAAAATTAAAAGGACGTAACGTAACGTAGTAAACACGCGCATGACAAAAGATATAATGCTCTATCAAATGCTATTATTAAACAGCGGTATCGAAAAATTAAAAATTTAAAGGAGAGATGCATTATTCAGAATATATACTAAACTAGCTGACCCAGCCACGCGTTGCTGTGTTATAAATTAAAATAAAACCTATCCTATCTTTTAAGTTAAATCAAATAACAGAGAGTTACGAAGTTTGATCAAAATCGGTTAAGTAGTTTAGTCCAGGAGTCCATCGCGGACAAACGACGTGACACGTTATTTATATATATTAAGATTAGTTGTAGAATTACCACTATGTTACTGTTCCTACAACTCTGTTACTTTTATGTCCCTATTTTTAAAAGAGTTAAGTTAGATTTATTATAAGAAGTGGGTACTTGTTTGTATTTTTTATATGTCAGATATATACTACTTTTTGCGAAAAATAACTTATTTATATTCTTATATGTTATTCAATTGAAGCAATTTAAGAGAAAAAAATGTTTCATTCATTTTTCATAATACTAATACATAATACTTTTTCATAATACTTAAAAAGTAACAGAGTATCCACAATTTTAATTATTATTCATAATTAACAAACTAGACTGTGATTTTCGATGTCAGACATAAGAATAAAGACTTAATTTAATTTATGTTAATTTCAAAGAAGAATCGAAACAAAATATTTTGGTTCTTTAAGTAATAATAAGTTAATGATGGTAACAGAGTTGTAATTTCTTATAACCTGATCCAGTAAATCCTTTAAAAATCTGAAAATAGAGACTAATAATCGCGCCAAGGTTCAAAATTGCATTTTATAATGTTATGTACAAAACATGAATATCTTTACACAAAGAATAAACAAAATTTATTTTTATTCAGAATTTAGATTTATTGCAACGTTTTTCTGCAACGGATATTAGAATGGCCCATTTACAATGTTAGAAAATCAGTGAACTAAATTAGTCAAGCCTGAAAACCGCCCGACCCACGTTTTTAGTCATATTACATCATAATACTTGAACATATATTTTAGAAATTTTTATCATTCCGGGAATAGAAATTTTCCATCACAATTCTGGATGAAAAATCATTTTCTTCTATTTATGAAAAATAGCCAAGAAGAAATGATATTTTATATTGTTATAAATGAATTTCAGAACTGAGCATTGAACTTGGCACCCAATTAGATCTCACTTTATTAGTCGTTGAAGTCAACAACCAAGGCATATGTCGTAATATTGAACTTGGCTCTCATTCCACATTTATGTTTTTGATAGGATTAGATTATACCAAAACTCTCGTTTTAGAGTCTCTGTCTAGCAGCGGACGTCTTTTAACTAGGATCGGGATGATGATGATCAAAACTTTATTAAGAATTGGCATTTCTTCTTACTTTCTGATCCCTGCTGCTTATTCAGTTGGCAATTCTGGAATGTGGGATCTTTAACTTATGTAGAAATCATGATTTACAAGGTAATGAATAAATTCTGACATCTGAACATATCTCGGTTTTGTTGATTCATAAATGAAAAAGAGGAAACCTGAAATGCCTGTGTTTGATCTTTGGGAACCTTCTTGTCCAGTGTTTTTGTAGACTGTGACTTTTATTATATTGCTCAATACTGATGTTCAATATTTCTTCAATTTGTATTCTCTTTCAGCATTAATTTTTCTTTTTTTCTAACCTAAAACTTGCTTTCTTTATATGTTTTTATTTTTGTGATGGTACGCCAGTTACTAAAGTAAACACTGTAAGTTTAATGTTATGGATACTAGGATAACGGATAAACATACATTATATGATGCATTGATATTTGATATTTATAGAAATATATATACGAGTAAATACCCATGCCTCAGGTACGAATGCCGGTGTTCATCACATAATTACTTGCGCCTTCCGGGACTCGAACCCATTGCGAATGGCGATTCCTACCGTTGCACCAAATGGTCATACAAATGTCACCACTTCATAATTTTTTTTAGCAGTGTTTGGTTTCATCCTTCTTTTAAATGAACATCTATCTATCGACACTTTATATGCCACCTTATTCCTGAACCATGTTACGAGTAGAAAGACAAACGTTCTGTTTCATCCGAAAACGATTTCTATTGTATAATATACAGTAGAAAACTAGTGAAAGAGGCAAAAACGAAAACAGTGCTTCAAGCGACATCTATTCTACGACATAACTACAAAACGAGTAGTCCTAACGAATAAAAATAGATGTCGCCCTAGTATCGCCCTTTTTTTAGTAAAATCATTTTTACTTGTTATTTTATTATTACTTTACAGGTAAGTTAAGTAGCTTAATAAATAAAATCAATGAAGGTAGTAAATAAAATGTTGTTCAATGTCATGTACTAGTTGGTTAAATATATACAAAAAATCATTGCTTTTATTTGATTAAAATAATTTACAAAGTAGTTTGTTTTCATGTGTATATATGTGTATAATTTGAAAATCGTATAGTAATTATTTCACCTAACACGCTCGGAAAAGTTTGGTTTGTCATTAAATTTCTGCGTGGAAAATTGCGTTTTATCCGCTAGTGTGGCAGTATTTTAATATTAGAACCTTTCAATTCAAAGAAAAACACACATGGTACATTCCGAATTGCCGTTTAGTCTTTATAAGTTATATTTTATTATTATTAATTTGTTTAACACCATCTTGAATTTGGTATTATTTGTTGAGTAATATCATTTTAAATGTATGGTGTGTGAGATTTCATAACATATAATTAAATTTCGGACTGCACTCGAAACAGACCTGTCAATGGTATTCTTAGTCAATTCACATTGAATAGAAACCAATTTAAAAAAAATTCAGATATGTACTGAAATTTTGTTAATATCAAAAATGGCCAGCAGCGACGAATATACCAATTTACTAATTTATTTAAGCTGTTTTTCTTGCACCTAAACATTTTCCTCGTTGTGGTGAGCTAAAAAATTGGGTGTTTCGCTCGGTAGTAAAGTTTTTAGCGTCTCGTATCTTTGAAATAGAGGTATCTCGCGGCCAAATTTCAACTTTATAGCTTGCATAACAAATAATTATCTTTTCCTTTGCTTCAAGTTCTGTGGTGAACGATTGGGGCAGAACAATTTCTTTTGGCCTGTAAATGCATATGCATAAATTTTCTAAGCTGCCTGATTTTTTTAAGTTCACAAACAGAGGCGCTTAATACAATCAAATTTCAAGAGGACGACATTTCATTCACTAGTTCGAAATAATTTTTCACCATTTACACCTCCTAGCATTTCCGTAAAATTCCATATATATTATGGAATTTTACGGAAATGCTAGGAGGTCACATTTTCCTCGCCATTATTATTCTTAACACAACTGCTAGGATCTTGTTCGCAACTTCTTACCACCTTTGACACTTTTTCCTCTTTTAAAATTATAATCAGCACGAGAGATCACTTGAACGGGTACTCTAAAAGTTTACTCTTGGTTTCATGATAATTTTAGAAGCGAAGTGAAAAGTGAATTTCTACGAAAGCTTTTTCATTCGCAGACGAATTTGAAATTTGAGAGTAATATTAAATATGAGAGTTTCAAGTGCTCCTTGAGTATATAGTTACACGCCAGTAAGTCTTCTTTGGATCTGAAGGCAAAATGAATTTTCCATCGAGTTTTGTCTTGTTTGATTCGTCTTCAGAGCTTTGGTCCAGATAAATTTTCAGAGAAAATTTATGCATATGCATTTACAGGCCAAAAGAAATTGTTCTGCCCCAATCGTTCACCACAGAACTTGAAGCAAAGGAATAGATAATTATTTGTTATGCAAGCTGTAAAGTTGAAATTTGGCCGCGAGATACCTCTATTTCAAAGATACGAGACGCTAAAAACTTTACTACCGAGCGAAACACCCAATTTTTTAGCTCACCACAACGAGGAAAATGTTTAGGTGCAAGAAAAACAGCTTAAATAAATTAGTAAATTGGTATATTCGTCGCTGCTGGCCATTTTTGATATTAACAAAATTTCAGTACATATCTAAATTTTTTTTAAATTGGTTTCTATTCAATGTGAATTGACTAAGAATACCATTGACAGGTCTGTTTCGAGTGCAGTCCGAAATTTAATTATATGTTATGAAATCTCACACACCATACATTTAAAATGATATTACTCAACAAATAATACCAAATTCAAGATGGTGTTAAACAAATTAATAATAATAAAATATAACTTATAAAGACTAAACGGCAATTCGGAATGTACCATGTGTGTTTTTCTTTGAATTGAAAGGTTCTAATATTAAAATACTGCCACACTAGCGGATAAAACGCAATTTTCCACGCAGAAATTTAATGACAAACCAAACTTTTCCGAGCGTGTTAGGTGAAATAATTACTATACGATTTTCAAATTATACACATATATACACATGAAAACAAACTACTTTGTAAATTATTTTAATCAAATAAAAGCAATGATTTTTTGTATATATTTAACCAACTAGTACATGACATTGAACAACATTTTATTTACTACCTTCATTGATTTTATTTATTAAGCTACTTAACTTACCTGTAAAGTAATAATAAAATAACAAGTAAAAATGATTTTACTAAAAAAAGGGCGATACTAGGGCGACATCTATTTTTATTCGTTAGGACTACTCGTTTTGTAGTTATGTCGTAGAATAGATGTCGCTTGAAGCACTGTTTTCGTTTTTGCCTCTTTCACTAGTTTTCTACTGTATATTATACAATAGAAATCGTTTTCGGATGAAACAGAACGTTTGTCTTTCTACTCGTAACATGGTTCAGGAATAAGGTGGCATATAAAGTGTCGATAGATAGATGTTCATTTAAAAGAAGGATGAAACCAAACACTGCTAAAAAAAATTATGAAGTGGTGACATTTGTATGACCATTTGGTGCAACGGTAGGAATCGCCATTCGCAATGGGTTCGAGTCCCGGAAGGCGCAAGTAATTATGTGATGAACACCGGCATTCGTACCTGAGGCATGGGTATTTACTCGTATATATATTTCTATAAATATCAAATATCAATGCATCATATAATGTATGTTTATCCGTTATCCTAGTATCCATAACATTAAACTTACAGTGTTTACTTTAGTAACTGGCGTACCATCACAAAAATAAAAACATATAAAGAAAGCAAGTTTTAGGTTAGAAAAAAAGAAAAATTAATGCTGAAAGAGAATACAAATTGAAGAAATATTGAACATCAGTATTGAGCAATATAATAAAAGTCACAGTCTACAAAAACACTGGACAAGAAGGTTCCCAAAGATCAAACACAGGCATTTCAGGTTTCCTCTTTTTCATTTATGAATCAACAAAACCGAGATATGTTCAGATGTCAGAATTTATTCATTACCTTGTAAATCATGATTTCTACATAAGTTAAAGATCCCACATTCCAGAATTGCCAACTGAATAAGCAGCAGGGATCAGAAAGTAAGAAGAAATGCCAATTCTTAATAAAGTTTTGATCATCATCATCCCGATCCTAGTTAAAAGACGTCCGCTGCTAGACAGAGACTCTAAAACGAGAGTTTTGGTATAATCTAATCCTATCAAAAACATAAATGTGGAATGAGAGCCAAGTTCAATATTACGACATATGCCTTGGTTGTTGACTTCAACGACTAATAAAGTGAGATCTAATTGGGTGCCAAGTTCAATGCTCAGTTCTGAAATTCATTTATAACAATATAAAATATCATTTCTTCTTGGCTATTTTTCATAAATAGAAGAAAATGATTTTTCATCCAGAATTGTGATGGAAAATTTCTATTCCCGGAATGATAAAAATTTCTAAAATATATGTTCAAGTATTATGATGTAATATGACTAAAAACGTGGGTCGGGCGGTTTTCAGGCTTGACTAATTTAGTTCACTGATTTTCTAACATTGTAAATGGGCCATTCTAATATCCGTTGCAGAAAAACGTTGCAATAAATCTAAATTCTGAATAAAAATAAATTTTGTTTATTCTTTGTGTAAAGATATTCATGTTTTGTACATAACATTATAAAATGCAATTTTGAACCTTGGCGCGATTATTAGTCTCTATTTTCAGATTTTTAGAGGATTTACTGGATCAGGTTATAAAAAATTACAACTCTGTTACCATCATTAACTTATTACTACTTAAAGAACCAAAATATTTTGTTTCGATTCTTCTTTGAAATTAACATAAATTAAATTAAGTCTTTATTCTTATGTCTGACATCGAAAATCACAGTCTAGTTTGTTAATTATGAATAATAATTAAAATTGTGGATACTCTGTTACTTTTTAAGTATTATGAAACATTTTTTTCCCTTAAATTGCTTCAATTGAATAACATATAAGAATATAAATAAGTTATTTTTCGCAAAAAGTAGTATATATCTGACATATAAAAAATACAAACAAGTACCCACTTCTTATAATAAATCTAACTTAACTCTTTTAAAAATAGGGACATAAAAGTAACAGAGTTGTAGGAACAGTAACATAGTGGTAATTCTACAACTAATCTTAATATATATAAATAACGTGTCACGTCGTTTGTCCGCGATGGACTCCTGGACTAAACTACTTAACCGATTTTGATCAAACTTCGTAACTCTCTGTTATTTGATTTAACTTAAAAGATAGGATAGGTTTTATTTTAATTTATAACACAGCAACGCGTGGCTGGGTCAGCTAGTTTAGTATATATTCTGAATAATGCATCTCTCCTTTAAATTTTTAATTTTTCGATACCGCTGTTTAATAATAGCATTTGATAGAGCATTATATCTTTTGTCATGCGCGTGGTTACTACGTTACGTTACGTCCTTTTAATTTTGTCTTACTCTTTTTTCATTTTCGAATTTTCTCTAAACAGTTAAGATATATCTCTCTTTACTTTTTTTCTACTACGAGCTTTTGCAGATATGTTAGGACTTGCACTACTGTATCTTGAAGTCACTGGCTGAGGAGTATAAAGTGGAATATCTTGGTGAAAAAACAGATATAACCCTGCTAGATGCAGGAGGCGGTTGTGTTTCAGCTCCAGGCGTTGATTCTGGCGTTTTCATTACTATTCTAAGTGCTCTTTGGCGATATTTTCTTTTGGCATTAGCAACTCGCCATTTTATTTAGCTAGTCGATGCTCACGCGAAGTCATGTCTTTTATTAAGCGTTTATTTTTGTGATATCTCTCTAAATCCTTTCTTTTAGTTTCTGTTTCTTTTTCTGGATTTAGTTTACGCTTCTCCCCATAGCGTCGCTGCTTTTCAGCAGCAGTGAGAGTCATTATGATGTCATATAATTATATAGAACAAAATATTTAATTTATTATACAAGATATAGACAAATTAAGACATCAGACAGTTAACAGAGTATACACAGAATAAAACCACGCGCCTCACATCACAGCTAACTTACAACTGGATCGTATACCCCCCGCCTCACTTCCAACGAACGAAATTGTTTTCGTTAAGAGGTGGCGCAATCTATTGGTAGCTCTCAAATATATGTGGTAACAGAGCGTACGCTTACTATTTGAAATAAAGCGGGACAAAATTTGAAGTAATTATAGGTGGATCAATAAATTGTAGTTATTAGGTATGAAATGTGTTGTTGAAAATATAAGAATTGTTTTATTATCATAGCATTTAAATAAAATGATCCATATGGTTAGAAAAAATGGTATCACGATTTCCGTATAATGGTCTGAGGTCTGGGACACAATTTTTTTATATGAAAAACAACTCTGTTACCATAAATGACTACTCTAAAAATGGTGATTAAAAATGGTGATTAATCAATATGTAAGACGTTGGATTTTTGAAAAATTGTTAAATAATATGTTCTTTACCGAATTATCCATATTACTATAGAATGTTTCTAATATCTCAGCAAAAAGAAAGTATTTTAGTTTCGGGACATCATTTTCTGCACCGGATTTTAGAATGACTCAAATACTAAACATCTCAGCCAAACTCCTGCAAAGGAATTTACCAAGTGGTCCACTTACGCGTAATTATTTGTTTACATTTTTAATTTACAAGAGTAAACTGTATCTAGAAGAAAATATAAGCTCTAGTTTTATCTTAATAATTCGTTTATTTGCTTCACAAATTACCTTTTAGTTTACTGCTGAACTGGAAGAAAATCTTTTAATAAAGGCATGAATGCACTGTTTTGTAGTTATTTGTTACAAAGATAAGATAATTCAATATCTAAACCTACTATAAATATTAAATAAAAATTGATTATTTTAAAATGGGGTTTAACATTTCGAGAATAATATTAATTCAATAAAGATTCATATTAATTATTTTAGAATAAAAAATCAAATTCATCAAACCAAAGGCACCGGGCAATAAAGTAAGCCCTTTAGAACTTCAGACGCAAAGAGTGGTTATATTCGAAAGTGTTCACAGAAGCTCAAATTAAATTACCGGCTCATAGCGTTTCTCTCAATTAATTAGAACATAGACCACTAACCTAGCCCGTTCTGAAAAGCTTTTTAGTAAGTCAAAGGGGAGCACCCCGCGGACTCCCTAAGGAAATTTTTAATTAATACCTGGCACCACACTTATTTCAGACATAATTATAACTTAATTACGCTTTAAACTAAACTGCTTCACTGCACAGAAATTCTTTGTATTTACATGAAAGCATTTTACTCTTTTATCTTATCAAAAGATTTTTTTTATATTATTACGAATATAATTATTTTTCTCGTTTGTAATTTGATTACAGTAAAAATAATTTTTAAAATAAAATTAGGATTTCACACTGAACTACCGAGACCTTTACAGAAATTTCGAATATTTCCGAGTATTTCTTAAATGCCAGCTCCATCTTTTCATGTTCTAGATCCACTACTTGCTACATTGAAGGTTATACTTTTACAAGTATCCAATAATGAATAAAGAAGAAACATTAGAAGAAACACATGGTACATTCCGAATTGCCGTTTAGTCTTTATAAGTTATATTTTATTATTATTTAATTGTTTAACACCATCTTGAATTTGGTATTATTTGTTGAGTAATATCATTTTAAATGTATGGTGTGTGAGATTTCATAACATATAATTAAATTTCGGACTGCACTCGAAACAGACCTGTCAATGGTATTCTTAGTCAATTCACATTGAATAGAAACCAATTTAAAAAAAATTCAGATATGTACTGAAATTTTGTTAATATCAAAAATGGCCAGCAGCGACGAATATACCAATTTACTAATTTATTTAAGCTGTTTTTCTTGCACCTAAACATTTTCCTCGTTGTGGTGAGCTAAAAAATTGGGTGTTTCGCTCGGTAGTAAAGTTTTTAGCGTCTCGTATCTTTGAAATAGAGGTATCTCGCGGCCAAATTTCAACTTTATAGCTTGCATAACAAATAATTATCTTTTCCTTTGCTTCAAGTTCTGTGGTGAACGATTGGGGCAGAACAATTTCTTTTGGCCTGTAAATGCATATGCATAAATTTTCTAAGCTGCCTGATTTTTTTAAGTTCACAAACAGAGGCGCTTAATACAATCAAATTTCAAGAGGACGACATTTCATTCACTAGTTCGAAATAATTTTTCACCATTTACACCTCAATCAAATTCCATAATATATATGGAATTTTACGGAAATGCTAGGAGGTCACGTTTTCCTCGCCATTATTATTCTTAACACAACTGCTAGGATCTTGTTTGCAACTTCTTACCACCTTTGACACTTTTTCCTCTTTTAAAATTATAATCAGCACGAGAGATCACTTGAACGGGTACTCTAAAAGTTTACTCTTGGTTTCATGATAATTTTAGAAGCGAAGTGAAAAGTGAATTTCTACGAAAGCTTTTTCATTCGCAGACGAATTTGAAATTTGAGAGTAATATTAAATATGAGAGTTTCAAGTGCTCCTTGAGTATATAGTTACACGCCAGTAAGTCTTCTTTGGATCTGAAGGCAAAATGAATTTTCCATCGAGTTTTGTCTTGTTTGATTCGTCTTCAGAGCTTTGGTCCTTGTTAATATCCGCATGCAATCCCATCAAATTTGGGAAAATAATTTCGTTCCATTCATGAATGTGGATTTTGTCTGATAAGTGCCGAGTGCTGAGTGGTGGTATAAGTTTGTATAAACATGTCATATCATGACTTTAGAGACACCCCTTTTGTACCTTTATAACCTATCTTTAGGTCAGTCAAGAGTATTCCGAATCATGGAAGTTGTGCAGGGTTACTCTTATACCAATAGGGGATGAGGGAATGGATGTTTCGAACTTTAGACCAATTGCAGTACCGTCAGTTTTTGCTAAAATTTTTGAGACTATTATTAATATTTATATTAGGAACCGAATAGATTATTCGTTAAACGGCAGCCAACATGGGGTTTCGAGCGGCTAGATCTACCACTACGAATTTAGTCACACATATCGATCATGTGTACGCGGAAATGGATAATCATTGGCAAATGGATTCGTTTTACTTTGATTTCTAAAAAGCGTTCATTCTTGTTGACATTGATAAGCTACTGCAGCAATTGACAATTATTAGCTTTACACTGAGACTTCTCAAGTTCTTTTCTAGCTGCATTAAAGATCGCTTTCTATATATACGACTATAAGGGTACGAATCGGATAGCTACTTCACAAGATCCGATATATGTCAAGGTAGTACATTACACTTAGGACCAACACTCTTCGTTATTTTTATCAACGACTTAGTTTGACAATATAGGAGTAGCAAAGGTATTGTACAGTGCATACATTCTTGGCAAGCTTGCCGTTATCTCGGTTGCATAAAAAAAAATACTTTGTCATGATTAAAAAAATTCAAAGCATATTCGCTCGCTGGCTCTATAAAAAGCGGTATGGATATTACCCCTATTTATATCCATCACTGTACGTTTCGGGCATGGTTAACATGGAAACCCTTAGATTTAGAAGGCTTATGATACTGATCAAGCACTATATTTTGATAATTCGTCATAAGGTCGATAGTCCCAAGATAATGGAGAGAATCCAGCTTTTGGTTCCCCATAACAAATTGTCGAACTCGGGAGGGCTGTTGGAGCCGCGCCGCCTCTTGGCGCTGTCGACCGCGCGTACTAGACGTGACACACACACGCCCACTAACACGCGCACTGCATGCTATCGGGGATGAATTTGCTTGGCACGACGATCTCGACATATTTGCTGATAGCGTATATAAAAGGCCCATTCATTGTGGCGCTATACTTCCAAGACGTCGTTGTCATTCTAAGAGTAAATTGGCTTCTAAAAACACAAGAGGGCTCATTAAAACGAAGTAGTACTTCATATCAGAGATTTTACTATATTAAGCACAAATACTGTTCGCATCAGTGGGCTTGAGCTCCCCAATACAAACCATCTCCTTCCGCTTGACTCCATACAGCGCCGGGATGTTCCTGTTGTCAACGATCACAACTCACCGCCGGAATTAAGACTCTTATCCACAGGAGATACATTGGTTCCATAAAATAAAAGATCGCACAATATGATGTCAAACTATAGTTATATGGGTTAGTTGCGAGACCAAAAGATTAATTCACAATTAGCGTGTCTGTCAGTAGCAGAGCTACGGGCACAAACAGGACAAATACCAATAAACTGACATAATATGTCGGAGACTTACATAGTAATCACACGTATTCAGCTCGATTCGGTTTTTGTCTGTACAAAACAGGGACCTTCGTAGAGGTGTAGTTTGAATCGGTTTGGAAAACTGAAAAGACGCGTACGTATTTACATAGAAAACACCGTATTTTGTATGGACACATGTTGAATTGAGCAAAAAAATAACTTCACTTGCTACTATATTTGACCACTCAGACACGGCTTACTAAGTACAGCAGGCGCCAGCGACCCGTTTCTAGACACGTAGAAAGACGTGTCTGCGCGGAGTTCTCTGCTTGATCCATTATCGCTAATAAAGTGCTATTAGGAACTTTTCTTATGGAGATACAGAGCTTAGCTTTTAGCGCCACTGGAATTACTGAGATTACAATACTATCAGCAATAATATAGCAGATATTTTATCAATAAATGTTGAAGGGACAAATCACGTTATTTCAGTTATCTTATGACCTATCTTTCATTCTTGGTTGGGTTTTTATAAAATCAACCGTTTGCATGTCTATTTTAGTACAGCAGTGTTTTTAAGTTACATGCATACCGCGAGTACCGCACACAAAAAAATTAGATTTTATTTGTAATTGTTTCCCATCTGCTTCAGGCAATAATATCGTTATCAAAATCAGCATACATTGAGCTACTACTGGGGAACAGATTTTTCCCTTGACTCAAATACACCTTACGATATAGTAAATGGTTGTTTGGTTTTGGAAACAGCAGTTTTGGAACCACGTACTGTTGTCGTCCTCTTAAATTGGTGACACTATAACCATTTTATATTTTTCAATAATATAATCAGCCATAGCAGGACCATCTTTATAGCCATAACAAACCCTGTGAGTCCTATGGATTGGAAAACAGCCCAAACAGGGGTCAACAGCTTAAAATGCCTTCCAAAGCACAGAAGAGCTCGAAACAAAAAAAATAAACCTCATAATCTTAGGTCAAATGCGCACACCCCTACGCCATTGAGCTTCTTGATACCTATAATCTAGCGCAATTAAGTGCCCTTGTTTGCATACTTTTTTTTATATATTATATTATATAGCAATACCTCATTCAGTTTTAGAATCATCTTCTTGTTCTGGCTATTATTGAGTAAAATAAACTCATTTTATCTTTGCTTTTTTTTAGCCACAGACGGGTTTAAACCGTTCGCTTTTTTATTTTCAGATTTTATTTGTGTAGTTAATTGCCACGTGCAAAATGTAGCAATAGATTTAATTCTTGCATAAGTTTATGTTATTTACAAGATTGTAATGGATGGATTGGATGTTGATCTAGTGCACAAAGAGCCAATTCTTCAAGTTGTTGATGTTACTCAATGACATAAAATTAGAAAAGGTTCTAGTAAATAAATAATCATCTACTAGAACTTTGTCTTATGTTAGAATATTAAGAGATATGTTGTTCGTGTAATTTATGAATTATTATTATGATTATTTAGTGAACTGTAACTTTTCAAATAATTATGTAAGCGTTACTAACGCGGTTGAGTGAAGATTCTGTTTTCGAGCGAGTTTTATATTTGTAGCATTAAAAGAATTATCATACTACTACTAATATTTACTAGAAGGCAATAGTAACGTATGAACATTGCAAAACTTCCAATCCGGTCTAAAAGTGTATTAAAATGTTGGAAATAGCCTTCCTGGACGTTGAAATAAAATTCAATTTTACATAAATACGTAATAAAAATTTATTAACACTTAATCCATAATTACATCGAAAGCTTGATTACAATAATGAACTTAAGATAACAGTCAATGTGCTCATTAATACTCTGAAATAATGTTGCCGCCTAAAATTAACATTGAAAGTTTGTTAATACTGTTACGATTCGTACATTTATGTATGGGTCCTAACAACCTTGTCTGCAATACAAAAAAATAAAGCTTTAAGTAAATATTTTTTTTTGAGGACAAAAGTCACGCTTACACTAAAATATCGTTATAGATTTAATCATGTCCGTTGTTCTTGTAAGAGAGATAAAAGAGATTACCCAAATACACTCGCGAGCAACCAAATCGACTCAAGCCCTCATTCTGCTTACAAACTTTGTTTTTACGTAAAGTATACAAGGTATTTATAAAAAAAGACTGTCATTAGAAAGCTCAATATACAAGCTTTCATAAAACACTAATATTGTTTTTTTTTTTAAATCTAACGCATTCATTTTTACATCAATAGCACTATGAGTCGTTTTGCTCATTACGCTATCCGCGACTTGCGCTAACTGCCACCCCTATAAAAGCTCTCGCAACCGGCACACCTTATCAGTCGCTTATCACAAGTTGACATGTACACATCTCCGAGAATTGCAATGATTTTTTCCACGTTACCATGGATACCACACCTGAAGAAGCCGCTCAAGTTGTTGCCTTGTTGGAACAAGGACTTAGCCAGCGAGTAGTCGCTGCCCAGCTTCGCTTGAGCCAGTCTGCTGTGTCCCGGGTCTACAGACGATTTCGAGAGACCGGTGCCTTCAATCGAAGACCAAGAACCAGCCGCCACCGGTGTACTTCTGACAGAGACGACCGTTTCATTGTCTCAACATCGCTGCGCAATCGGCATCTGACGAGTGTTGATGTTCAACAAGAACTCAGGCACGTTCGTGGTGTAGCTGTAAGCGAGTGGACAATAAGAAGACGACTGAGAGCAGCCAATCTCACTCCAAAAAGGGCTGCGACGGGGCCCAAATTGACTGCAGCCCACCGACAAGCGCGTCTTCAGTTTGCTCGAGAGCATGTCAATTGGACCATTGCCCAATGGCAGTCGGTTCTCTTTACTGACGAGTGCAGAATGTGTCTGCATGGCAACGACAGAAGAGGCCGAGTCTACAGGCGTCCGGGCGAACGATTTGCCCAATGCTGTTTCGCTGAAACAGTAGCATATGGCGGTGGTTCCTGTATGATGTGGGCCGGCATCTCTTTAGAGGGAAAGACGGAGCTCGTTTTCGTGCCTGGTGGAGGCCGAGGAGGCGGGCTTACAGCTGATCGGTACATCACCGATATTCTCCTGGAACACGTTGTTCCCTATGAAGGATTTGTCGGCGAGGACTTCGTCTTAATGCACGACAATGCTCGTTGTCATACAGCGCGCATTACCCAGCAGTTTTTGGATGAAGTCCAGATGCGTACAATGGACTGGCCTGCGCTCAGTCCAGACTTGAATCCGATCGAGCATTTATGGGACCAGTTAAAACGAAGAGTACGAGCCAGAAATCAAGCCCCTTCGACGGTGGAAGAGTTGAAGGCAGCATTGTTGGAAGAGTGGGTTAACATACCTCAAGAGGACGTCAAAAAGTTGATCAGATCAATGAAGAATCGACTTCAAGCGGTGATTAGGGCTAGGGGGGGGAATACCAAGTATTGATTTATTAAATTGTTATGTATTTTCTTAATCAATTTTCTTTTATTTTTAAAATACCCAACCACAACATCTTCTCACAAATTCCTGTTTTTCCTGTATTTATGTTTAGATATCATTAATTACAAAGATAATGAACGGATATTGATAATGGTGATATCTTATTAAAGCTGCAGTTTGGAGCTTTCAGATGATATATAGTTTTTAAAAATATCTCCTATAACTTTCTTGAAAACAGAGTCTATACTCAGAGTTAGGGCTTGAGTCGATTTGGTTGCTCGCGAGTGTAGTATGGATGAAATTACTTTTGTGTTTTGTTGAAAATGTGTTTAATTGATACTGTTATCTTAATGTATTCAACGTACTAATTTTAGTCAATTTTCATTTTCGGAGTTAAGAGATATTGAACAAAATAAATGTTTTTAGATTATAGCAACTTCAAAGTAATATGGACTTTATGTAGTCGCGTTTTAAGACTCACTGTTTTGGATGTAATTGACAAATTGCAGTTCTGCTAGATCATAATTATTAGGAAAATAGTGCCAAAAATGGTGAATCGAGATAGAAATAGACAATTTATATTATATATAGGTAGGTTCATAGAAGAATAAATTAAAAATACATTTGTTTTGATCAATATCTTAACTCCAAAAATTAATATTGACTAAAACATTAAAATTTAATTAAACACATTTTCAACAAGACAAAAATATTTAGTTCAGTACTTTCATCCATAATATTTGGGGCATCTCCTTTTATAAGTTCTTACAGAAAAGAAACATCCAAAAAACCTTGCAGCAATCTTTTAAGATAGTATTTTTTTTCATTAAACACTGACAAATTTTTAATGCTTTAACTAAGTGATAATGCCTAGGCAATGTTAAACGCTTGAAAAATCATAACATTTATACACGAACATTAGCTAAAGTCGAGTGATATTTTTTAAGGCATGAGATAAAGTTCTAAATAATGTCTGAGTTATATACATTACCGCAGACATATCGTATATTCACATAGGATTGTAACTTGACAAGAGTGAGACCAAACGGGTAGAAAATAGACATGCTACTATTTGGATTTCTCGTTAACATTTAATTAACATACATAAATATAACACATATATCCCAATTTCAGGCAAGTCAATGGTTTATCACAGTTTATTTTGAAATCATTATCCTATCGTTACAATAAAATGTTATTTGTCTCCAAAACGATTACATTAAAAGCCAGTCCTTGTTCTAAACTAAATTACAGTTTATAAATTATTGGACCTTATTGACCAACATTGTTTGATCTCAATTATTATAACAACAGCTTCTAGATAGATAATTAATAGTATTTAAGTAAAATCAATAAAATATATGATACTTATTATAAATGTAAAAGTCAGCACATTGATGACACACGGCGTATATGTTCCAGAAACTGAAAAAAAAGGTTAATTTTATAAAGAACTAGAAGTACTTATTTATCATACAGTATAAAAGAAAAATGAAATTCAATGATAAGTATTATTTATAGAAAATCAGAAGTAACGACGCCGACGGTAATACAATTACTAAGACCCAAGATCATGTGTGACAGACCAAATTGAGCCCGGAGCTTTCACTTGCTTTATAATAATATAAACGTTCCGTGGTTTCACCATAGTTGCATTTTATTAAATCATCCCCGTTGTTTACTTACTTTCTGTGCTTAGTAGCGAGCAGTGAAAGAAAGCCGTATTATCAATAAATTGGCGCTTTCAGGCAAAACAGTACAAAAAAAACACAGATTAAATTATTATCCAAAAAGAACACCATCGTTTCAAGCGGTTGATCACCAACTTTGTAATCTATGCCCTCGCGGTGTAAAGTATTGTCCCCGACAAATAAGTTGAACATGATTTTGAAATCACGTGACATGCGCAGAAGTGAATAATGTACCTAAACTTGCTACTGCGCATGTCACGTGATTCCTAAATCATGTTCAACTTATTTGCCGGAGACTATACTCACTGACAACATAGTAATATTTCTCAGAGCTGCGTGCCCTGGCAGGGAGTAATTCATGGATGTGGATTTACCATAGGTGCGCATTCTCCAGAGCAAAATATAACAATATAAGTAATCTGTATTTTGCGAAACGATGGTAAGCCTATCTTTGTAATTTATTGTTTTAACTATAAGCTTTTGGTAGGATTACTTAATCGAAGTGATTTAATTTTCGACTGTTTTACTTGATTTTTAAATATTTCATCCCCAAGCTATGTTTAATTGTAAGGTATGTTTTTTTAATATTAATCATATTAGAAAAGGTTCAGAGCAATTCCGTTATCGAAGAAGGCGGGCAGAGGTACCTTTTAAAAAAGTAAATGCTAGACTAAATGCTAGATTTAATTTTCATATAAATATATATAAATACCCGAGACTGAGGTACAAACTCGTATTTACCACACAAACATCTGCCCTTTCCGGGACTCGAATCCAAGACCATCGTTGTGAAAGGCGTTATCATTGCAATTATTACACCAATCAGTCGTTAAATCTTATTATATTATGAATATATTTAAATACATTGGTTTGATGGTAAATTAAAACACAAGAAATCGTGGGATACACAAAATTTAAAATAAAATAGCCAAATAGCATACAAAAATAACTATTTTTATTCAGTGGAGCAATTAATGTTTTGCAGCATAAAGAACTCATATTATTATTTGTATTATCATATTATTTTGATATCAGGGTATATTCTCCTTGCCTGCATAAAATATTTCATCTTGTAATATTTAATTAACAATATGTGTGCTTTAATAAATTATTATTAGAAAAAATCAACTTATCCGAATTGTGAGGTGTAAAAAACAATATTTTGTATTTTCTCACACCCACCTCACCTCATTGTAATTATTAAAATAGGTCGGTATACGAACCAACTGTATAAGTTCACGTTAACATGATTGCCCAACATTTAGTTTAATAATTTCTTTTCTGTTAATTTTCTAATATCAGGTATACCAACTTTTTTTACAGTACTTTCCAACTTGAACTTTTAATTTTCAGCTGTATTAAGACTGATGGCAAAAATAAACTTTTCAGTTAATTTTCTGCTATCAGCCCTAACAGTAAAACCTTATATAGATATGCAATGAGCTGTGCATATATATCACATGTCTACGAGACACTTATCGCTGTTTACTCACTATTTATATTTGCGTGGCGTTCCTGCGGCTTCTCCACTTCAATTGCTGCGTTATAAACTGTTGGCATCAAACCTAAGGAGAGAAAATTAGGATTAGGTAAGCATCATGTAAGGAGCCAACAAAAATTATGAAAATTAACCCTTTTGATAAGCTTTAGTAAGCTGATAATAATTACAGGTTTTCTTCCCCCAGGGATGAAACCTCCAAAGAAAATAGACCATAACTCACCACGACGCGTACCCAGTGCAGGTTAGTAGGTGCTAACGACTGCAAATACAGCGAAGGCTTTGTCTGCCTTCCGAAGTACGGTAAAGTTTGAAGTAATATTCTTTTGGTTATTGTACCAAAAAATATTATCTCAAACTATAAATGAGTTAAGATTATTTTAGCTCTATAGATCATATCAATTAACAAAAATATGTAAAGAAAGAAGAATCAAGTTATATCAAGTAGAAAAAGTGGCAACATGAAGAAGATATTTTAGATTTTTCAGAATACTGTAAAAGTTCAATAAAATTAAGAGATTCTACACTGAAATTACGCCAGAGCAAATTTAGAAAAGAAAAAATATCCAGCGAAATTATTACTAGAAAAAAATTGACTTCTCTCTACCTAAAGGGCTCGGAGGCGTGGTCGTTTTTATATGCGTATTTTATATCTTAAAGAAATATGGCATTGTGAATACAAAAAAACAAATTAAAACCATTCTGTCAGATGTCAGCTGGAACTTGAACCTGCTTATTCCATTTGAAAGATTACTCACCCGGAAAGCGAAGAGGATGAGTTCGAGTCTCACCTGACACAAAAAGTCACATATACTAGAAAAATATAAGCGAGCATTTCTTTTTTTAATTAAGTTTGTTTTTAATTTTTAACATAACTCAACTTAGGTCGGCACTTACATGAACCTTGTAAGTGACGACTCGCCTCATTTTATTCACATAATTAAAACCATAGGAAGTTACTTGAAAAAACCAGGCCAAAATTCTTGAGATTGGTAATTGATCAACTACCTATAGTAGACGGGGTCCAAATGTAGTGTTTAACTCGATGTGCTGTTGACTGTACATCTACGTATAAAATTTTTATTTTAACACTGTTACGTCTTTGCTTTGTTTATTGTTTATTGTGAATCGATTTATATTTTTATCTATGGACTACTATGGACTTTTATGTATGGGGTAAAAAAGATGTTTAACTGCTGGTGTAGTTAAAAGTGGATTAAGAAACAGAATCAGAATAGGCGTGTGAAACATAGGCGGACATCTGGAATATAAATTGTAAAAGTACTTTTTACATTTTTATGTTCCTGTTTGGATTGTTTTATTTTACGCCTAGGCTAAACCCATTTATACCTTACTAATCCTTCAAGTAAGTATTTTACTTTAAAATTCTGATACCTAATACCGTTGACTGTTGTAAGATATTTTTAAAATGAAACAATTTTGCCTTAAACTTTTTAAAATATTTCTGAAAGAAAATAATGCTTTTCACGAATTTATTTCTATTTTAACTATCAATCTTCTACTAGGCTCTAATTTGTTAGTTACCTTCAATTTTAGTATTGAGAATAATAAAACAATTTATCTACTACACAAGAATTGTTAAAACAAGTAAATAACAGGTACTAAAAGCAAAATAATTGGACAATACATAAAAATATCATCATTTTTATTTAAAAATAACTTAAAGGATATTTTTATATTATATATGGTTTTTAATAGTTAAATTAGCTGGCGCGAATAACGAGAAAGAAGTTTGAATCCGACCACAAGATTTATTCAACATATGTTTTCTATATTATATTTAAATGCTAAAAACATAAATGTAAAAATTAGAACTCGGTGATTTTTGACTAATAAAATAAAAAAAAAATTATTGCGTGATTTCAAAGTTGAAAATTTAAGTGTTATAATTTACACTTAAGCGGCAAGAGGCTCCTGTGAGATCAGTTTAGTTTCAAATACAAAATGGAGTAGCTGTGCATTTGGGTAACTCAGAAGATGTATTATGTAAATCGAAAATTACGTATCAAAGAACAGAATATGAGGTCTACTTATAGACTGTATTGCTATAATATTTTTTTAATAACGTACTTTTTCTTGACTAAACAAAATTTTATCACAACAGAAGACAAACAAAATTTAAGTTTGAAGTTTTGTAGAATAACTCGTGTCACTCGTGTCGTCACTTTCTAAATCTTAATTTGACATGGACATAACGAAATAAATTAGAACATCAAGTTTATAGACATACAAAAATGAAACGATCAAAATTCAACTTGCACATATGAATCTACATCCCTAATCGATTCATAGTTAGAGGCTAAAATTTTATATAAAATTAGGGCATGGTTTAAACTTGATGCTAAATAAATTTATTTGTATAATTTTATTAAGTAGTAGTATTATATAATGAAAAAAGTAATAATAAATTTTTTATATATTTATTTTATTTGACCATATTTTTTACATTTCTATTAGTTACTCTAGCTTATAAATGTGATTATATGAACAAATGCCGAACTTGAATGCAATGTATGCTGAAATGCAGGTTTTGTATTTCAGCATACAGCGCCTCTTGCCTCGGAACATGTAGAACACATTAATTGATAAGCTACAATAACAATTTTTCTTATACTGTATACTGTTAATAATTACTTTTTATGGAGGAAATGGAATGAAATCTCTCGGTGTGTAAAATATAGATGAGTGGGTGTATATGAGAGGGTGTTTATAACTTATTTATTGAAATTTAGATGGATTCTTCTTTAACTTTTAATTCCCGTTTACCTCAATATACCAATTAAATTCTCAGTTTCGTCATAAAGCTTTGTCATAGGGAAGGCTGACACTACTTTTTTCACCGCTCCTTTATTCATAGGATTTATATTAATTATTTTGGTGATTTTTACAATGGTACATAAAAAATGGAAAGAATCTCTGTGCCGAGGTCGTTTTTGTCCGAAAAGTCTGATTACATGCAGCAAACCATTTACGCCTCTTCAACAAATCAGTGGAGTATACTAACAAGGAGAGCTGATTCACAACAATCCTAAGTAAAAACAGCTGTCGTACTGTCAAGACCTCACAGTACTCGTATAAAAGCTTAGTGGAATATAGAAAAGGTTTAAGTAGAAATTTGAAGTATCATCCTATACGCCACCTCGAGTTCTTAAATGTAGTTTTGGGAACATCTCCCCAGGATGATATACAGTATGCAAGCAGCGACTGGCATAAGGCATAGTAAATTAAATTTACTATGCATTATGCCTAATTAGCGTAATCGGTGGAACAACATGTCTTAATGTCTTAAAAACGTATACCAATTTAGTATATGTTGCCTAAAAGTAAGATGATCATCAATTGTGACGCCCAGCTATTTTATGAAGTTCACTCGATCAAGTAGCAAGCATTGATATTGCGTATCACTATGGGAGTTAAAACAATTAAGAGCAATAGTTGATGAATATAATTGCGCCAAGAAAAGGCTTTTCAGTATTTACAGTTAACATATTTTTGTATTAATGAACCATTTATATTATTTTTTTAGTTAATGTAAGTGTGAATTTATTTATGTTTCTCGTTGTGTTTTTTTATTAAAAATATAAAAGAGTTGCCTCGTCTGGATTTCTAACGAATATAAATATTATACAATCTATAAATAACCGATGAACAGATGTTTGCATTTAGTTGCTGGTATTTTGGTAGAAAATAAAAACTAATAAATACTGTCGAGTTAGAAATCTACTTTTAGAAGAGTCGGCTTAGAAAAAGAAGAATCGATAAATGGGTACCGTAATCGTAACAAGTCGTATAATATGTAGACGAGAATCATTAATTGCTTTACCTATCTTCACAATGCCTAAAATCAGATAACTTTAATATTCATAGTTTAAAATTTGAGTAATGAAGAAATAATAACAAATTTTAGTTAAAGAATACCTTTTGAATAGAAATAAAATTTCCTCGGGTGAGGCATGGAAGGCATTAAAAGAGTTTGTCGATTTCCTTACGAGGAATTCTTACGAGAATTCTATAGTAGAGGCATCAATAAACTTCTAATGATGTAGCAAAAGTACTTTAAATACTGTGATTAATTAAATATATAACTTTTTCAATGCTAAAGTTTACTATAGTCAGTTCAAGGCCTGGGACTTTCTAAATGTGTACCAAAATTATTTGATTTCTTTTTTTTTACTTTGTAATAACGATATTTCAAACCCATATTAAGAAAAATGATAATTTGAAGACGATTTTTCACAATATACAATTATTCAAACATTTTGTACAATTCATGTTACGGATTTATTTTCGTGATTTTATATATGTTTTTTTATAATTTTATTTGTAATGATACATTAATTATAAAATAATTACACTGGTTGGCGTTTTCGATAATTCGGTGTCATATCAAATGAATAAACAAATAAATATGTGTTGCATGTCTTATAAATATTCATGATAACATACATTGCTATATAAGTAATTATACACATTATTATGCTTTATTACGAATCGTAATTTACGATCAATCTCTAGTACACTGAAATCAAACCATTTATTCGTGGTGAGTGTCAAATATTTTATTCAGATAACTTACCAGGATAATAAATAGTGGTTTTATTCACTGAATAGTTGGCTGGTGACAGATTTAAGAGGCATATGAATTCCTCCCAGGGGATATCGACATCATCATCGTGAACAACCGCCTTGCTTTCCACTGTGTACAGACCCCAGGAATCCATTCTTATTTCGGTCACGGCCTGCTTCAAAGGCTTTCTGGAACAAATGTTTCGTCTCCAAGTAATTGTACAAAGTTCAAGTGTGCCTGGAAGATTTTTTTGCAGAAATAGATTTTTTTAGTATATGACATAATGAAACGGATGGGGGCCGAGTTTATGCTATACTTGGTAAAAAATGTATATGTCACCGTAAAATTGTAAATACCGTTAGATTATAATCTATTTCGCGCGATTGTAAACTGTCGAAAGATTGTGAACCGTAACATAGTTGTTACAATTTAACGCATCATTATCAGGTAGATATAATCTACCAAAGTGGAACCGCCGAATTTCACTAACCTAACCTAACCTAAATCAATGGACACAGAAAAATAATGCATTAAATTGTAAGCTCTATGTTACGGTTCACAATCTTTCGACAGTTTACAATATCACGAGATAGATAATAATCTAACGGTATTTACAATTTTACGGTGACATATACATCGAAAGAAAGAAATAACTTTGGCATAGTCTCCCATGGTTGGAGATATCGGTAAAATATCATAATTCAGAAAATACTACTGCACTTTTCGGTCTACGTAAGATTTAGTTACCTGTAGTATCATTAGTCACCTTTTAAGGCCCTATTACTTACGAAATGTTGACATTTGGAGATTAGCTATAAATGTAAAATTAAGATTTTTTAACTAGTTGAAAAACATTTAATCATAATTTAGATGGTCTGTAAGGAAGAGTGGCTTGCATAGCGATTTTTATGGTAACGCCACTGAGATGGAGATCCCGAGTTCAATCCCTAGGTGCGTTAAAGTAGCTTTTTTTGCTCGGACCTTAGTTTAGTGGTACCATCTGACTTATATCTAAGCTACTTAGGTCATAAAAATTGTACAGCAGCGCCTAATGCAGCGTATCTTATCATGTTGATAAATTAAACTTATAACGTAACTCGATTATTCTGTGATATTATTATAACAATCAATCGGCGGCTTAGAGAAAACGCCATTCTACTATAAAATGAACAGCAAACTAAAATTTTATAACTGGTCGAAAGTTAAAAACATTTAAGCGGATATCATATTTTTAATTATTTTTAAGTGGTTGTAAAAAAATATGATTTTATACAATTTTTCAACCCTGTTGGTATTGAATCACATAGTCTTATGAGAAATTTTAACGAGCCTTTGTAACTAACATGCGTAGACGGGCAATGCTTTGTGTCGTTTTATTGCAATCGGGTAAATATTTCCAAACCTAAGAAAATAATATCTTAGTAATTGCTGCTAGAAAGCCAATCAGATAAATCTTGGTACTGAATTGTGCCGGTAATAACCCCATTTTTCTTCTTTAAATTACTTTAGCTGTTTGCCAAAATCTGCAGGACGTTTCCAATTTTCGCATATGCAGCATCCGACAAAATAATTCAGGTGAAATAAAGTAGGTTACAACTATAAAATAATTATGCTACTTTAGCTTCTCAGATAAGCTATAGTTTTTTTTCAGATAAGATAATATATAAGCCTTATCTACAATATAGAACAGATTTATTTAGAAACTAACGTTATAAAATCTACAACTATGACTTTGTTGAAGACTAATAAATATATGAACTAAAATTATAGCAAAGATAAAATTATATACAGATTGGTTCGTTCAATAACTGAGGGAGAACATTGAAGAAGTAGAATTGAAATCTAAAGTAATAACAACATCGTCTCTTATAAACCAGCGAACGATTTATTCAGATTATCCGAACTGAGATGGAAAGGAGGAGGCTTCGATACATTTTCGTAATGAAAACTGCCGAACGAATTTGCTATTCGTATTTCTTCAATTTAAGTAATAATTAGTGGAAGATCCATAGAAACTCTTGTAATAACTTACCCTTTTGATAATATTAACATTTCTGGTTTCGGGTACAAATCTTCTGCAATGCATATCAAAGTTACAAGAAATACGTATTTTTTCTCTTGAATAAAGTGAAAGCTCTTGCCAGTACCTGAGAAAACAAAAACCTAGATTAAAAGACGTTATAAATATAATGTTCACCACCATAGATCCTAATGTACCCACTGCTGGGGTAAAGTTTTTCACCTTGCGATCCCAGAATTTGCGTTTAGTAGGCGACAAAAACTATATTATATAGTAATCAATAGATACTTTGGTCGTCAGCATTTGAATTTGTAACGTAATCAGTATAAGCTACGTGAACTATTTGTTTTTTGTTTGACCCCAATGGGTATCTTTCGGTTGCAATGATGAACAAAAAAGCATGAGAAATAAACATATCGCCCATTTTTTTTGTAGTTAAAAAATCACTGACTACAGTTAGGTGTAACAGTAGCGATCTTAACTTTCGCACCCAAGGTTCGGGGCTCCAATCCCGGAATATACACACACACACATATATATAGCCCTACAGAGGTTACTTTGGGCTAGGCTAATGGGATGAAATTTGCGATATTATACCATAATTTTTGCAATCACCGCTACTCATTTTGTGATCTTCAGGAGATTTGTTTTTTATTGCTGATTACTTCCAGTCGCCTTTAAATACATATTTGAGCGTGAGGGCTTGATGCTAATCTTAGCTGTCGGACATCACACGGCCATAACTACTCAACCTTATTTTCCAATTAAAAAAAAAAATGTCTATATCTGCATATTGAAACCGTGGCTTAAAAATATGTTACTTTAGTAATTGAATTCAATTTTTCTGCAGAGCAATTCTGTAACAAATAAGCTAGCGCTATCAAAATAATTGGATAAATATCTGCAAAATACACGGTTTTTTATTAATTTTTGAGTACGGTGTGGTCGATTCACCACTCTTACGACTACAATGGTTTTTTGAATTTTAAACGATTACATTCTCCCATCAATTCTGTATTTTGTATTAGTACACAATGAACGTACATTACATGACACCTGTACTTGACCGCATCTAGCTTCTAATAAGCATTAAGTCCTGGTTGAAATGTTTATGTGTATTTTTTGTTTAAATCATATATGTCTGCAATAATGTAGATTAACGGAATCAATAAGCAATGAAGTTATGAAAGTCAAAAAGTGAAATAAATCCTTTCAACTTTTGGGATACATAAAATTTTACGCCATACCCACGTATCCTAAACAGACATTATAAAATTTCAGGGCAAAATTTTGTATTGTTTGTTCAGTTCAGTCTATATTATATAATGAATAATAGAAGTATAAAAATATATTCTCAATATTGAGTTTATGAATAAAGTGGAAATATCTTTCTGAAGTAGAATACGAATATTATAATATGTTAACTTACTATATACAAGCATGGCTCTTGTCTGTCGATCTTCCTTTAGGAATGTAGAAACCACACACGTGTAGTTTCCGCTTAAGTCTGTGGTCGGCTTCAATATCTTTATTGCCCTATACGCTTGTAGTGGTTCTTCTGCACCAAAATAAAATTTAATTATAACAAATTATTATGATATTTAAATTAAATTGACGTTGAAGGGTGTTTCTAATTATTAGTAAAGAAGGACAGATAACAATTACTAAAAAAAGAGGCACAAGGCATTAACAGTATTTACAAAAGTTTGCTCAGTATAAACGTATTACGTGTACAAAGACACACATAATTATCAATCCACCCATCCTTAATAATATAAGAACTGTAAAAGTCTTATGGATAGTGCACCTTAACTTCAAACATGTAAAATAAAAATCAACGACGACCGTTTGGTGCAACAGTAACGATCCTGCCTTTTGCACCGACGGTCCTAGGTTTGAGTCCCGGAAGGAGCAAATGTTTGTGTGATGAATACAAGCATTTGTACCTGAGTTATAGGTATTTATATATATATATATATATTCTTATTATTATTACATATCTATGTATCATATATGTATGTATATCCGTTAGCCTAGTATCTAAAACGAAATAATAATAATAACTCATTTATTTGCCAGGACATGGTAAAATACAACTTACAGCATAATTTTATAGTACAACATGACCTGTCGTTTTTGTCGACGTGCAAATACTTTGAACATTTCTAATATTTAATTAACTTATTAGCTTAAAACTAAATCCTGTAAATAACATAAACTAAAAAACAAATTATTTTAAACTATACAAATGTCAAATAACGTCGTATAACAAACTAATACAAATGGTAAATAATATTGCGAAGTATATGTCAACAATTCAAATCATCTTTTAGAAATTCATTGACAGAATAATAAATTTTATCTACCAAAATATGAAAAAGATCCGTTTTAAATTTATTATAAGGCACTCGAGTCAACTTATTTGGCAATTTATTAAAAATAGTGATGCAGTGTGCATTTTTAGAGTATAACTCGGGTCTCCTATTTGGTATACAAGCCTAAGCTAATTAATGTAAATGTTAAATATATTATTATTATTATTAAAAATAGTTTGGTCAATCTTTTTGTATCTTTGAGGAGCCGTGTTTGGCTTCGATAAACCGTTATGCACTTAATTACATAATTCAAATTCCTACCGATCAATTTATTATTGCGATACATAAGCGAGCTTTCTGCAATCAGTCAAATAGAAAAAACAGTAATGATAAAATAGGTTACGAAGTTGGTACCTAGTTGTGAGTATGTACCAAATTCAACCTTGGCGTTTAACTGCAGACATGGATCCGCTAAATCTAAAATCATCAATCCCGCCAAATCGTTTTGCTTATGAAGGTAAATGGTAATTAATTTTGCACTAGATCTGAGTATCGGCTATATATAGTTTCGAGTTTGAATAAACTATGAGTAAAAATCAGAATTATAAATGAAATAAGAGGTCAAGCGGTTTCAAGTCCCGGTTATTTTGAGTTTGAATCTTACATGAAAGACTAGACTGTTGTCAATGGAGCTTCGGAATGAGTTTTTTAGTTGATTAAACGTTTAGTGCCGCTTGTTCCAAAGGACATTATCAAAAAGGTAAATAGCTGAAATTACTTACAAGAAATATAATATTACAGAAAATCATCTGCCAGTTAAAAACACTGCTTCATGCGAATACTTCGTTAATCAAAAGAATTCATTAAGTAAATATTTACTGTCTCATCACTGAAATGACTCAAAGTTGACTGAACATGCTGAGGTAATTATTACACTTACAAAATGTGCCGAATCGCAAAATCAGGAAAAATCGTGTATTGCACTAATTACTAAAATATTCAAAATATATCAAAACTTAGGACTGTAATAAATTTTTTATCTTTTATCTTTTCGACATTATAAAGTTTACTAACAATTGAGAAAATTTTGCATTTTGTTGTCTTGATAAGCTGTAAACTATACCAGGAAATAAAAGAGAAATTAGTTATCTTTTCCGTTCTTTCCGCGACAAAGTTTTGTGCAGGAACATTGAAAGAACTCCATTAATTACCAAAAACTGCAAAAATGGAAAAGCAATTTAACAAACCAAAAGTTTTCCTTTTTATTATTCCAACATTACAAAATTAATTAACTTAAAATCTTTGAAAAAAAGTGTTAGGTATAAATCAAATGCTTTTATTTAGGCTTCATCTCTTTTGAATGGAGTCAAATACCTAACAATTAAGTTCAAAGTTGACTATATGATGAGTAATGTTTAAACCTTAATGGATGTTATGTTACAAAAACTTTACAAATATTACCTACGTATGTCACTGTAGGTAATTTGTTCTTATGTTCCTCACAAATATAAGCACAAAAGATGTAGATAACGGACCAGGAGTGAACCTAAGACCGAATGTTACCCACAGCATTTTGTATACAAGTCGGTGGACTTGTAGACAAAAGTCCATCTGGCTTAGGTAGACACTTTTTGTAGCCGACACGGCACACCATCACAGGGAACCGTAATTGCTGTGTCCTGTAGCGGTGATCGGACACAGTCGCCCGTTGCTACTACTGGTCACTGGTAACCGTAGTTGCTGTGTCTGGTGGCGGCAATCGGACACAGTCATCGGTCGCTACTTCTGGCCACAATTCGTCGGCTCGCCCCGCCCGTGCTCCTGCGTCACCCGCGCTCGTGCAGTGTGCTTGACTTGTATCGCACACAGGAGATGGACACCGAATGCAACTCCTCCATTTGCGCAGCTCAGTACAATTGTCAGGAAATTTGTTAATGTTGCCTGTGTCTTCAACTGACGACTTTTAGTTTCAGTTACCGACACCGAACTATTTTTGATCGTCATGAGTATATGTTAAGTGGAAGCAACTGGCAACAAAAAATGTTTGCGTATGCGCAGGGAGTGGATGATTTCATACGTTTGCGCCCTGCCTTATGTTGTTTTTAGTGTTTTTACCTTTCGAATTTGTGCTAATTAGTAATGATTTTCAAATACATAAAAATATACCGAAAATGCATAGGGCCTTTATTATTGTGTATTTTGTTTTCTATTTTAAGAAATTACGATTATTATTATAAATAAAACCAATATTACTAAAATTCGAATTGTTTTACAAAAGCTTAGAATGAAAACTTTTTGGTATGTGAAGCTTTTTTCCGGTTATTATAAAATTAAATAAGAATAAAGAATAAAACATTGAAAAATAATGTTTTGTTTCAAGAAGAAGGCAAATTAAGTCGTTTACTTACCTGGGCGAGCAGAGCTTCGCTCGTTAGCTATAAATACACTTGAAAGATGAATCGTATGAGTTTCTTGGTCTAGCCAAGAAGAAAACAAACATTGGTTTGATGCTCTAATTCGGAAATTTTACTTATTTTAACGTTAATTGGTTAACAGTCGTTTCCAATTATTCATCTTCAGTAATAGATAGAGCTCCTATGATTTTATTGCGAAAATATTTTTATAAGTGACGAGAAATAGCAAAGGTTACCTAGGAATAATATTAGGCTCTAATAGACAAAGGTTTTATTTGTGTAAAATTGTGTTTTACAAAAAATACAACTATATAAGAAAACTTAAAAAGCAAGACCTGATCAAAATACAAAATATCATCCGAATCTTTAAGAACTAAGGACTTAGTGCGAGTTTACGCGTCGATACTCAGTATCATCTGCGTAAAATATTACTATGGATTTTGTTTGAGTGCCCCTAGCGGTAACCATTAGGAAACTACAAATCTTCATAGAATTCTGTAACATGTAATCGAGTATCGATCGAATGCGTAAACTAAGGCCTCTGTTTCAGAGATACATGAAGTAACTTTATATATAAAAATTGCTCGTTTAAAATAATAGGATTATTTCTAGCGAAGACTTTTAAAATATTTCGACGATGATTTTTTTTGTAATAAGCTAATTTGAGTTAAATGGCATATTATAAATAAATAATATTTTGCTTATAATTATGGTATATTATATCACAAATTCAAATTTACAATACAATACAAAACACTTTATTGATAACACCACATTGAAATAATAAGATAACAAGAGAAAACTTAAAATAGTGTTACAATGGGCGGTCTTATCGCTTAGAGCGATCTCTTCCAGACAACCTTTGGATAGATAGGACTGGAAGGAAGCGTAAGAGGCGGCGGTGTAAACGATAAATATATATTCACATATACATACATACATACATATACACACGTACACATAAATACATAGCATACAAACACATATACCTAAATTAAAAATACATACATACGTATATAATACACATACATAACGTCTAGTTAGTAGGATACATCATCCATACGTTGCTCGCCTAAATTGACAGAAAATATTCACTTACGAGATTCTTAAAGACGCCAATGGATTGTGCACGCCTTATAGAAACCGGGAGGGAGTTCCAAAGACGAGCTGCTTGAACAGTAAAGGAAGAGTCATAGAACGTGGAACTATGTGAGGGAATATAAAGGCCAAGATTATCTGATGACCTCAAGAAAACGTGGGAAAATTCAGTAGGTATTACATATTTACCATTTTTTCATTAATTATTAGCATAAATCTGTAACGTTAATCACAAAAATTGGGGGTTCTAGTTTACTTATGTCCATGGGATTTAACCCTCGATGTCCCACACGTGACCCCGGTTGGTGCTAAAGGAGTAAGCCTCTTTCAGGTGGTAGGCTTCGGCCTAAGACAACACTGCCAAACGGTCCCAACCGATTGTGTTCCAGTGCTTAAGTCTGGTGAAGCCTCATTGGAGGACGGGTTAGAACAGTTGTGCTGGCTGCAACGGCTGATTTTTTAAGATGCGTAAGGGCAATGTATCGGGAATTCAAATTCGGAGAGCAGTGGAATTCGAGGCACGGTTTTTCCGCTGACCGACCGCAGATAGTTGGAGACCCAAGTAGTAAGTTAGCCACTCACGAAAGGCTGCCCCGCCATCTCGCGAAAAATCCTGGGGGTGCACCATCGTGCTAGTTGGCGTCGGCAGGAGAGGACTAAGGTTTGGCTATACCGTGGTATGAGGCTTTGGCTTATCTTATTTTGCTCGCAATCTACTTTCTACTTTCGTCCTTCGTTACCTTCACTCACAAAAGTATAAAAAATTGGAACAGGAAACTGGTAAAACAGCAGTCACACATCCTCTCTTTCTTAGTGCACGTCTCTAATATAGGAGGTTTGCACTCTAATCTCGACTTTATTCATCACCGCCTCGAGGACTAGAAAACTGCACCTGTTCTTTCTCACGGAGACGCAATTAAAATGTCCAATTGATGCAGCGTATCTTACTTATCCCGGGTTATGTCCTAGAACATTGTCTTAGGACTCATGCGGGTGTATGTATGTACGCAAGCGATGACATTTTTTATTTGCGTCTCCATGATCTTCAAGACCCCATCCTTTCAAACATCTATATTCAGCGAGTATGTAAAAGATTTACAATGCACAAACTTTGCCCAGATAGCAAAATCCAATTAATCTAATTAACCAATCTCTCTGTTTCCAGATATCTTTGATGATATTGCTTAGCCACTAATTGTGGACGTGAGGATACCTTTTAGTTTTGACGCTTCCGCGCACATCACATATTTAAATGAAACAACTTTTTATCGGACACTTTGTCATACTTCATATTTAATCTCGACGTGATCGTTAGCGAACAAAGATTTATTCCTCGAATGCTAAGTAAGGCTATTGATGTAAGGAAACATCTTAATTTCAATAATATCTCCAATGACGCACACTGCAAGACCTAGCGATGTAATTAACTGTAATAAAAGTAAAATGGAGGTCGGTCTCCCCTGCCCGAGTTTCTTTCACCATTTCTTTTCGTAAGGGCCTCCTGTTATTTACAAATACGATTTACATTCAAGTAAGGTAGTAATTTTACAAGGGGTTCTTCACAAGACGAATGCCTCGTATTAGATCAAAATGACTGTTGATCAGGGATATTGTTGAATCCTTTAATTCATCAAGTGGCGGCCAAAAACGGCGATACAGCAGCAGTACAAACTTTGCAGCAGTGCGATAACAGTCATGTGGCATTAGCAGGTATAGCTATTTGAATTATTGGTATGGAATGAATTCATACAAAATTAGTTTACCGATGGATACCACATTATTCAAACTGAAGAGCAGAAGACAGTTCCTTTCTGGGGTAACAAATTATAGACGAATTCGTACAACCTGGAAAAAGCATCCGCTTGGAAAACTAACAAGAGGCGGGAAAATGTCGCGTTGATGAACTACTTCGTACAACCTTGATGTGAATTCTAATGTTTACTTTGCATTCCAAGAATCTGGTATTTAATGTAAAATCAGTGGTTGTCAGGTCTAGATGAAGTTGATACTTATATAGAACAGCTATTTTAACTATAAATTATGTATGTACGTAAACACTATGATACTTTGAAAAAAGATATTCCTTCAATTAATACTGGAAGCAAGAATAAACCTACTGTTCCATATTTCAGGCTTTAAAAAACAAAGGCTCATTATTGGGTAGAGGTTTGACTTTTTATAACAAAGTTCCAAACAAACAAACTGAACTACCCCTTGAAATGTTTAAATAGGTTGTTAAAAATACACTCGTGAACAAAGGCTATTGTCATATCGGAGATTTTTAAAAGAGAAGAATGCGTGGAGTAAATAACCTTATTTATATTTATATTTTGTAATTAGCGATGGTAACTGTATTATATCCGTTCTTTGTAATAGTAACTTTTTCTTATACCTACGTCTTGGTAGTAGAAGAAAGGTTTACTTAAATGTTGTATAATTATACAATACACAATACAATATAAAACACTTTATGGAAAACACCACATTAAAGTAATAATAAAATAAAAGAAAACTTCAAATAATATTAACTTTCTGCATTCCTTCTGCATATAAATTTTAACTGTGCCAAATTTCATACTTCTTTCTCTATTTTACGCCTATTCCTTACCTATTCTTCTAACGTATTGACTATTTTTTAACTTGAGCTATTGGTGGGTGGTCATCATTTCAACTTTTTGTTTTTACAGCGCAGAAAGGTAGTTCACTTAAATGGTCCTTTTTCTTGATAATGTCCGATTGTCACAAATATTTTATAATATAACAAAGACAAATCCGTAAAGAATACCTAGACGACATTAAAAAAGAAAAATATCGAAAAGGTTTTAGACTTTACAGGCCACTGCTTAAAATTAAAACATGTAATATGACATTTACGAATTCGAACTTTTGCCCTCTGGAACCCGGTTCTCTGGTATCTAGAGTTCTCTGGAACTCTAGATACCAGCATTAGGGCTATTAATAAAATGATTGAGTTTAAATCATATTATGCAGTGCAATTCAAATCACGTATTTCACTATACAAGAATTTATTCCCAGAGATCTCATTCCAAGTTGTTGGACAAATTTTTCGCCTTGGGAAATACCTTTATTATAAATTTCATTAAATCCGTTAAAGCCAACACGATAGCAAATATATACCGAATGCGAAACAAATATGAAGTATTTCTCTTCAACGATCACTGATGCTTACTCAACCACGTGCTGAGATTTATACTTCCAATCATGGTCAGCTTGATGCAGAATTGTTTTGTATTTTATCTCATAAATATTTATGGTTCCGTTCTAGTAGCAATTGACCTTAAGGAATGTAATTTAAATTTGTTCATTTTATTCTTACCTGATATCCTAAAATTCATATCAACCTTCCCCTTGAGGAGGCCAATGACCTGCGGTCTCAGAGGTGGTATCCACTGGTAAACAAGGCTAGCAGAGTCATTGAAGAACCACTTCATCACGAGACCGGCGCCTGGGGACACCGCTTCTGCGCTGAACTCGCAGTCAAGGATCACGGACTCTGTGCCCAGCTCCACTAGAGAGGGTACTTCAATCCGAGTAATGTTGACTGCAACGCATTCTGCCAACATTAATTAAATAAATTATCTATCTTTTCTAATAAATTAGAATTATGAATACTGGGACAATGAAGATGGGAAGCCTTTCAGGTTTTTACTTCATGGTAGGCTTAATGTATCCTTAAAACAACAATAAAGCCAAATTTGTTTATAAAATATTTGCTATTTGTTTAAAAGTAGTAATTATTAGTGAAGTAAAATATTAGTGTTCAATTTTCTCGTTTCAAAGTTCGTGTTGTTACTTGTATACGCTTCTATTTGAACCCTCTGTCTCATTTTGACATTTAAACAGCGAAGAAAATAAAACCTAGCCACACATCTGCTGAACTATTTTATGACAAATCGAAACAATACTCGTCATAAAATCAAGTGTCCTAATAGCTTTATTAAAAACTAACGAAACCTTACAGGCTTTGTCTTGCCTATGTTTAGTGGCAAGTTACAACAACGCATATAATTTATAAAGTGACCAATTTAATGTATAAATTGACTGTCTGCAGTACGCATAGTCATTCACATTGGAAAAATTCCTTTATTAATGTTTTTATAAAATAGCTACGCCACTCTCTAACGAATATCCCGATTGAAGGCATCCCGATGAATTTTTTTTTAGCATTCATAAGATATGGATTCTTGATCAGAGGTACAACGGTCGCATCGTATGATTGCATAAGTTTTTCAAATCAGTCTTGAAATAGAAAATATCGTCTGGGTAATTGGTATACTTTCGGTCAATTATTAACCGGTTAATTAAAATATCCGTTACAACTGAACCATAATTTTTAATAACATTGATGATTGCTGATTTAATAACATCATTATTTTAAAACTTGCACTTACCATTGTAACATCTAAATTAAGTTACGTTTAATAATCTTAAGGTTTTATTTTAGAATACACATGCTTAATGTTGTGATAATCAAAGGTTCAATCCAAGGTTCGCGACGTCGTCTGCAGTTCTTGTGTAACAACTGACGCTAATGGGGATGTAAATGTCCCATTTTATGATTCAAATCAAAGGAACGTCTCGATAAGGTACTTTAATCGTTGAGCAATTTTCTGCGAATGAAGTTAAAGGATAACTCCGGTCAGGAATAAATCAACTTGTGCATTATTATATGACTGGACATGTTTTGTGCGTCTGAACATCTTTTTGTACGAACTTAAAGTCACGACTGTATCCACCGGGGAAATGAGTTTGTCATTTCACCGGTTAGTATAATACAGCCAGATCCAAGAATATGTTAACATTTTTGGCACATTAGGATGCACATTTCCTTTTAAAAGGTTTAGAAAGTACGTGTAAATTCGTGTTAAGCGCGGAACTACTCATAGTATATGTATCGCAGATGATTTAAATAATACCTTATTTTATGCAAATAAAATTGTTTTATATGACATTTGAATTAGTTATTTTATTATATCTATGCGACCAGTTCGGAAATTGGGGGGCCCTTCCAAGTAGTACTGGCCAAAGAAACTCAGACAAGGGGTCGACATTCTAGGAACAAATATTTGTTCACGTGAAGACATATTTGAAGAATAGGTATTCTGTTTTCGTCTATCCATATGTAATTAGGTAGGTACCTAGGTATTTTGTGTTCATTATCATCATCAGCTATGCTCGGTGTTTCCGGCGCGTGATAAAAGAATAATCCCAGATTCTAGCTTACAAAACTTTTTTTATGAAATGGCACGGACTTCTTAATACAACACGTCTTTTAAATGCAGTTACATTTATTTCTTTCGAGAACATTTGCAAAAGGGTTTAAACAAATAGCTGAGCGGAATTTAAGTTGCCAGTATGCTGCTATTAATTATCTGCTTAATATTAAATAGATTTAAGTCAATGAAATTAATATTCAATTTATTTTGTCATATTACAAGCTTTTCTGCATTATTTTCTTTACCGAAATTAGCTGTGATATTTTATGAACAATAATCACATTTATCAAAAATATTTACATAACAGCCTTTTCTTAATGGCAAATCTAAAAGCTGAAAAAAGCCATTTCTGTACGAATACAAATTAAAAGTTACGTTTACGCCAAACAAACATGACATGTAATATCGTCATAACAAGCCGTCGGTTATAGGAGGTTTGGTGATTTTGAAAATGAATGCATTTACGTTTTCTTCTCTGTTTTTGTAACTCCCTTGCTTTTCGAAGAAACTCCATGAAAACCGATTTGTAGGCCACTCGACTACGGAGGTCAAATTATAATAAAACTCCATATTCGTATTTATATAAATATTATTTGGTAAGAAGTTCATTATAATATTTATTGTTATGGAAAAGTTTTAAGAATTAACTACACACAATAAAATTATTTTCATTGTCCGTGAGAAAACCCGCCAAGGAACTAAAGCGCTTCGAGTCATCAAGCTCAAATGGCAGTGGACATTCTAAATCACTCGCAACACTGATGATGTTGGAGTTTGAATATATAAGTAATGGCAGGCAACACTTGTCACATGTGTAGTGACAGTTTTTGAATATCGGAATGTTTATTTAAATGTCATAACAGATGATTGTCTTCTGTTATGACAACTCACTTCTCTTCTAGACACGGACAGTGAAACACCAAAAGAATTTATAAAGATAAAATATTGTAAAAGTGTAATAATGCTGTGTAGTTATATATATTAACCATGAAGAAAGAGTTTTAAAATTGCCCCTCATCTCCAGAACCCAGTCCCCTCAAATAGAACCGTCTAAGAGATGATCGTTGAATCGTTGATTGTAAAAGAGAGATTCTGAGGTGGATAACCAATGTCTTGCGGGCAGACAGCTATAAATCGCTAACAGCCGCTCGGTGTTGATAGCTCTAAAGAGAAGCCCTATGCCCAACAACGGACTCATAGCGGCAGATGATAGTAATGATAGTCATCTTCAGCATGTTAATGTCCGTCAAAAGAATTGGCCATAACAACAGCGCGGGTCCAAATGGTGGGAGTAACAACGGCAGACAAACAAAGACCAAGAGCTCTTAAATATTCAGAGGACCTAGAGATTGTTGACTTTTACAACTTTTGTAAAAGTATTCAAATTAGTTAATTTATACGTCTGACATAAGTTCCTGTTTACTGGTTAATTGAATTTAAGAATTATAACTGCTCGATTGACTTTGTATTTTGATATTATTCTCTGGATTCTTTAATATTTTCTTCTCAACGATGTAATAATAAGAGCTTACCAAGATTCATTCTAATTTTATCCCTTTATAAAGGATGGCCTAATTCCGTCTTTATTTTAAGTTAAATAGATCTAAAGCGCCGGTCGGATATGATCAACTTTTACATCTAAATAGAATTTCTCAAAATGAACTTTATTATCCTTTATGTACCTTTTCTGGTTTATTTATTTTTAACCTCGTCTCATTTTAATATTCCCTCTTGTTTTTTCTTACCAATTCCGTTAATAGATCTTCTAAATACAGGTATAGCTTTAGGTTTTTTGTTCTATTTTAACTCCTGCTTAAACTATACGATTCACAGTTATAACAGTTTGTTAAATTTACACTTGACACACAGAAGCATTTGCGATGTCTTTCTTTTTTTAAATAAATGCATCTGGAGTAGTTTAAGTGATCCACTAAATATTCTATGTTCACTTTATATATTTATTTTTAAACATACGAGTATTTTATGCATGTCGTGACAGCCTATAGAAAACGTAGCATTATGGAATATATTGTTAGTTGAAAATGATCAGGCGAAGATCATTTTTAACGCACACACACACATATATTTATATGTGTGTGTATGTCTATATATATATATGTGTGTGTTGCATTTAAGTAAAATAATTATGTTTATTTATTAATTGTCAGTAAACTAGGCCCGTACCTTAAAAACATCAAAACACAATAAATTATGTAAATAATTTATTAATAAATTAGTTAATAAAGTTATATATATATATATATATATATAACTACTATATATATAACTTTTATATATATATATATATATATATATATATATATATATATATACAAAGCATACCTTTGTCGGCCTTATTGCTATTTAGCTAGTTTGTTATTGTGTTCCCTATGAGCGGACGAAAATGATATTAAGACACATGTAAACATTCACTAATAAGTTTAATGCCAACATAAAGGCGGCGAATTATAACAGACAGGCTGGTCTCTTTCACGATGGAAGATTTCTGACTGCAGGACGTGGTATACAGCCGTTACCGAGAATCATGTGCCACCGAGACAACACAAAAAGTGGCAAATTTATATATAAAACACAATAACTTTACTAACTAATTTATTAATAAATTATTTACATAATTTATGGTGTTTTAATGTTTTTAAGGTACGGGCCTAGTTAACTGACAGTTAATAAATAAACATAAATAACACTAATTTTACTGAAATGCATAATTAAATGAAAAATGAAAGAAACACAGCCACGCGCTTTCCTTACTCGCTGTTATATTTGCCTATTGGAACATGCTATTCTGATTAAACCGTACTCTGTCTTGTAATGAAATACAATAAACTACACTAGCAGTCCTTGGATATATAAAGACTTGAGGTAGAATAATTAAGGAAAAGTTGACTTCGATATAATTGACACTCATTCAATCAATCATTTAAACAATATTATATGAACACCGTTATATGACTACTTATATTATGTATGAATTCCACTTTTCTTCGTTATGCGCTAAAATTTCTGTATCGATTTTTCATCAACCTATATAGGTTTCGGTTTTAGTTACGAGTTTAATTATAGTTAGTAGGTTGAGTAGATAAATGTGTTATTATCAATATCCATACAATATCGACAAGCGAATCTAAAGATTGGGTATTTTGACGTCTCACTAACCAATAGGTGTAATCGAATACATGCTTTCGTTTAAACATTTCGTCTCATATAATATTTATTAAATATAAACCGATTAATGATTATTACAATAATTCATAATTGATCGTCCGCTATATTAATCATGATTGGACGGCATTTTAAAAGTACAGGAAAATGTGTCGGCTAACTTGGTCAAGCGATTTCAATTAGGTTTCCCTAGATCTCATAAGAACCATTATTTGAATTCTGAAAGTAAATATACATTGCGAAAAATATATATTTTTAGCTTCTTAAAGTTTTGGTTACTTTTATTAGAACTCTCTTTGAATGTTTTCTTCACATGTTATATGATTGATAAACGGTGGAGACTTTTTTGACCTACATATTGTTTTATTAAATCTGCCAACATGTATTTCTATAGCTGTTTGTTTTCCTGAATAAATAAATATTTTACTAGCAATGTGTACTTCCTTTCACGTTTCAAATAAAGATCCTGATGAGATCCATGGTAACGCTTGACCGGGCTTGACATCACATTTTCCTGTTCTTTTGAAATGCCGTCCAATAGATATACACCGAGAAGTGAGTTCAAAATATAAACATAAAAATTGGTTTCATTTATTAAACGTTGAAAACATAAAGTGCTGTAGTTTTGTTTTTATTTTGTCAGGATATCGAGTATAAATAAACTGACCTTCCTCTCTAGGAAATATGAACTAAGCAACAAAATTACTTGGAATACAGCTGATGTAATTACACTTGGTAATACATGAGTAATAAATTTACCTAACCTGTACTCCGTAATGTAAGAACGTTGTTTTGGCAGTTTATCTCGCTGAAATAGTCCATGAATAATGCATTCTGTCGTGACGGACGTTATGTCGTTATGAGCTTTCAAGAAGATTGAAATGTGCTTGTTATAGAAACGATGGTAATACCATTATGTAACTGGAGTTTTTGTGTTTTTGTGCTATTACTGTTTCAATAAAGAAAGGGGTGTATTGGAAACAGTCTGAATTTGTTTCTCTGAAATATGTAAAATATAAATAAGGGAAACGAGTAGGCGGTATCTCCATCAATTTATTGTTATAGGTGCCAGATTTAATTTTAAACCGTCAGACCCCTCTTTTCCACTGGGCACTCTGGGCAAGTGCCCAGGGCCCCGCAATCGAAACGGGCCGCCTATTATTATAATTTTACATTCCATAGCATTAAATAATATTATTGAATTGAATGATGTAATTATGGAAATAATAAATAGGATATTGATATTGACTAATGTTTAGATAACTTGTTTTTTGTTAGTTTTTTTTAATAATTTATTAATTTTATACCAAAAATTTAATTAATTCGAATAAATCGAACCTAAATTAGTGTCTTATGATACCAATTCTCGCCTAAAACTTAGACTTGCCGATTTCAGCATATTAAGATATATTTGAATATATAAAATGCAATTATATTAAGTACGTACACTGCTTTACAGAAAAATCATCAGGGTACTCTCTATTGTGACGCGCGCCATTCAAATTAAATAAATAAATAATAATATTTGTCACATTCACACCAATTAGCCTAGCCCGAGTAAGCACCATGAGGCTTGTGTTATGCATACTAGGGTAACGGATAGACAAACATATATGATACATAAATATATAATATTCATAGAAATATATATAAATAAATTTAGTGAATGTGACTTTCAATAAAAATAAATCTAGTAGTATTTTCGTTGTCTATTCTAGTTACAAATTAATGTTCTGTCAGTCATAGGGGCCCCATTATCCTAATATGCCCAGGGCCTCCAATAGATTAAAGGGAGCCCTGTTAACCGTCACATAATATACAAATCATTTGACCGAATCATTTTACCGAAATTCAAATTACCCTTTGAATGTGAGTAAGCGGCTTATTTTTACCCAATAATCCACGTAAGTTTTTTATAGCCATACAGTGAAATAATAGGTATTATATTTACCGCCAACATTATGAGAAAAGGAAAGAATTAAGACTTTTTCAATTCTTGCACTGGTCGGTACTATGCTATCTATACATATAGGTAAGTATTTTATTATCGTCTTAAAGTATGTCAGAAGACTAAATCGTATACTTATATTAATTATATTTAAAATGAATTCATAATAACTAGAGTTTTTACTTGTCATGTACGGTTACGTGTGTGAGACTGCAATGTATTATTTTATGTGTGTATTATCAACCAAAATTCTACCAAAACACACGTGAACATACAATGATACAAGAAAGTTAATATACGTTTGAGGCGAAACGATTCGTCGTAGCAGAAAAGATGGGAAGTTTGTACGAGCAGTACAGCACAGGAAATTAATGCTTGATATTGTTTCTGTAGTGAGTACCAATCAATTACTTCCTCGAAACCAATGAGATACTAGTAGTTTTTATTAATCTATACCAATATGTACTCAGTTCAATTAAATTGAGAACCTTTTCGTCTTTGTTGTTACTTGATTGTACCTTTTAGTCAAATTAGTTTTTGTTTATAGAACGTTGTGAGTTAATTTAAGTTATAGAAGCTATAAAAATGAGTTAAAGAAACATTAAGAAATATTCAACGAGTATGTCAATGTCCCATCAGCTCTGTGACGAGTACGAGTGTACGAGTCTGGATTGATACCAGCAGCAAGTTTTTTTTCTAGTTTTATTTAATATATGATATAAAATTTTAGCAGTTAAATGCTTATATCCCAAAATATATAAGAAGTGATGATATTTAACATTTTTGGTAAGTACTTTGTAAGTAAATATTATTTTCTATGCTACTAAAGTTAACAAGAAACAAAAATCCACCATACCTATATAATATTAGTTAGTGTAGTAATAAGGCAGGCTTTTTGTATTTTTTTATATTAACACTAATTTCGAGATAGCATGTCATGGTTCTTTTACATTTATTGGAAACTTGAATTAATATTTAATAAGTTCAATTCACTTTAAGGTCTAATAATATGCAGAGGAAATACCATAAAAATCTTAACTTTAATAAAACCAATTTATGCCTTTATCTGATGAAGTTACGTTACGTTAGTCTGATCCAGTAAGAATTAAGTTTACATTAGATACTATTAGAAATAGTCCTTCTAAAAGTCTCTCTATGACGATCCATCCTGTGCTGCCCGTATCCAAAGGCTTCCAGCGATCTTGTATCATAGGTTCACCTTGTAGGAGGCCTAACCACGGAACATCATTATGCGGTTCGCACATGTGATGCGAAAACTTTTCCATCCCAATAACCATCGCTTCTACTCGCTTTGTTCCGCAAAAAAAATCTCTCATTGGTATATACGAAATATTTACATCATCTTTACAAGTGGCACAGATGATGGTTATGATCGATGTCAGTCTTTTATGACCACTAGACGGTCGTTACATAATCCCGGAGGTTTACAAAAATTAAAAAAACAATTAACTAATGATCAGTAAGATCAAAAATATAAAAACGAATCGTATGAAAAAAGGACGTAGGTACTTCAAAAATGTTCTTCTCGAAAAATCTTTAAATATCGTTCCAAAAATGTTCATTTGCCTGAGCTAATTAATAGTGAAAATAATCCAATTTCATCAAATTAATTACAGTCTTAGGGTAAAATAGACGTTGTATAAACAGCAATTGGATGGTACTTTAACCATATTGAACTTACATGATATAGCGATACAGAGAAACTGTGAAGGAACAAATTGAGTTTTAATATTGACATCTAATTTGGCCAAAGAGGAGAGGAACAGCGAAGAGCACGTCAAGCCCAATAAGTCACCTTCTTTAATCCAGTTAGTTGCTCGCAGAAATATCCTCAACTTAGGCTGACACTCGTCGCCTCTTGGCTAACTTTTGTTTCGCTAGTTTTTCTCGCCACTTCAGCGAGATAGCGAGTTTCGTATGATTTTGTTAATAATGTTTGTTTCTTCAAACAACGTAAGAACTTTTTTGTCTATCAGTATTGTGAACTTACATTGGGAGACCCCCAATGTAAGTATTCTAAAGAATATACTTTGCAACTCCACAATAAATATGACCGTGATGATGTTTTGTAGTACGACTAAGTATCATAGTATATATCACTCTACGTAACGGCGTGGCAGCCGTTAGTGAAGAATAATACATCTCCCATGTTACTACTATTAGCTTTATTGTAAACATACATAATATATTTGCATATCTTTTTATAAAATATTAATAATAAGAAGTAAGACAGACTCATCTTGTCCGTTGTTCGTTCGTTCATTCTTATTATGCATTTCCTGTGTTAGTGAAACATATACCAATAAATACCAGTCGACAAATATATTACAATATAATTATAATATTTACTGTCTATTTCTAACAAATCAGAATAAATATTTAATATTACTGAAGTTGAATAAATAATTAATTGACTAACAATTCGGTGTTTCACGCGTGCATTCTCCCGTTCACTCATTCGTACGTTTGCAAGCATCGTGCGGTAGCATATCAGAAAAGGAGGCGAAAAAAGGCTATTCGGATTCGAAACGTGGCTGAGAAGGAATATACCTAAAGGATAGAAAGAAGATCACAAAACAAACGTGTGAGTAATAGTTTTTATTTAATCGCTTAGGAAGTTCTATGTGCGATTTTAAGTGATTTACATTGGTGTACCAAAAGTTATTTAAGAGGCATTATATGTTATTTTTCTAAATTGGTTGTTTATTTTGCAATAATCCCTTATTCTGAGCTGAAGGCAATACTACCCACTTATAAAAAATTAAAAACAAACTTTTTTCGTGTAACATGGACTCGCATATTATAATAATAATATACAAATTTTACCTTCCAATAAAATTTTTATTATGTTTCCTAAGACGTCCGAAGTCCCTTTTGAGAGAGTGCGTTGCATTCTTCCGCCGGATGTCGCTAGCTGTTTCCGCTTCCCGCCAATTTTAACAGCGCCCTCTGGTGTCAAACTGTCATCAAACTCAACCCAAGCTCAAGCCGCCATTTTGTGATCATTGTAAGACTCGTATTATAACGGAGGAAGTTCCACCAGGAAGCCGTTATTGGGACTTCGGACGTCTTAGGAAACATAATAAAAATTTTATTGGAAGGTAAAATTTGTATATTATGTGTTCCGTTTGACGTCCGAAGTCCCTTTTGAGAGACGTGTTTGTTATCTCCTGGTGGCTTGTTTTGCCCAAGAAATAAAAGACGCAACAATGTTTGAGTTTGTATTGTAAATATTGTAGTATAATAGCATTTTTTATCTAATTAAACTAATTCTTAGAAATCTATTTGATTTGTATTTGACCAAACTGTAATTAACTCATTTGGTCAATGAAATTATAACAAATAATACACAGAAACGTAAACCTCACTTAGGAAGTGTTGAAATATCGTGACAATGATTGTTCTGACAATTGCGAATCATTCACTTGTACATTCTTTTGATAGTATTTTCTAAATGTCTGCTCCTGGCGCCAATTAGCTTTATCTAAGATTTCGTTAATCGGATAGTTTTCCAACCATTTCAAGGAAGATACTGCTGACCTTAGACTACCGGGAGAAGCCCGGATGCCTGCTTCCAATAAAAGCTTTTTGATCCATCCCCCAATGACCGTAGTAGTAGCGGGCTTGAAAGGTTCTCTGGTAGAAATGAATATATTAGTTACGGAACCTCTACAGTCTGCAGATATAGTTTTTAAAGCTCTCAACCAATAAACTGGATCGATATTTTGATAGGGGCAGGTTAGCAGTTTCCAACTTGACTGTTGATAAGATACAGAATCAGTCTTTGAGCCAAAAGTAGGATGTAGAGTAATAGTATCATAATTATCGGCATAGTGGTTGACATCAAAGTGCAATAACGTTAGATCATGGACTCTTCGTCCAGATGCTAATAAAAGAAATATAGCAGCTCGTCTAGAAATATCGTATAAACTATTAGACTTAGGGCTTTTAGCTTTTAGATATTCTATAAGTACTCTAGCATCCCAAATTGGAGCTTTTGGTGGTATGAGTCTAGAAACTGACACAGCTTTAAGCATGTGTTTTACGATAGGACTAGACGATATTTTAATGTCCGATGCAGTTTCACATATTGAGGAAATGACAGATTTATGCACTAGTATACTACGATATGCTAACTTATCACAACAAGATAACTTCGCTATATACCTAGCCACATCTGCTGGAGATGGTGAACTACAGTTTAAGCTATTTTGACGGCAACAAATTACCCATTTAGTCCAGATAGGGATATAAGTTTTAAGAGTTGAAGCTCGCCAGCAATTTGAGAGTAGAGCTTTCTCTTCGACCGACCATCTTGATGTTAATGTGTCATACCCGAAATGAGCCAAGCTTCCAGGTGCAGATGATTGATGTAGGCAGGAGGAAGACCCGTTGCCGTGTCGACTAGACAGTCTTCTAGATTCGGAATTTTCCTCGGTCGTGATATGGCCCTGGCTTTCAGGTCTGGTCGCCAAAATGGTTTCGTCCACTTGGGTACTACTATCACAAATTTTCCTGTCGCAAAGTTTAGGTGATGAAGTACTTGTGGAATTAAGCACGGAGGAGGAAACACCCAAGCTAGGTCGTAATGCCAAAATTTGCTGAACGCGTCGTGAAAGCAAGCGTTCGAGTCGGATAAGTCGCGAGTGGCATAATTTTGAACGACATGGGCGGTCTGGGAAGCGAACAAGTCTATTTCTGGGACACCCCATTGGCTGAAAATTAGGCTCGACGCTCGCTCGCTTAGATGCCACTCGGAGCCGGTGCGTCTGCGCGATAGGCAATCGGCTTCCGTATTGTACCTCCCCGGAATGTGGTGAGCGAGTAGTACAATATTGAAACTGTCTATTAGAGTGAAGAGCTGCTCTGTCAACTCTAGTAGTAGTTTGGATCTGGTACCTCCTTCGTTTTTTATGTACGAGATCACAGTCTTGTTGTCGCTTTGCAGGATCACTTCGGAGCCCTCGAAGTTGTTTGCCTGAGCTGATATGGCTGCTATTACTGCGAACAATTCTTTGGCGTTGACGTTCCATCGATTCTGTTGGAGTGTCCACGTACCCGATTCGAAGTCGTTGTTTATCACAGCTCCCCATTGGACGTCTGACGCATCCGTGACTATGTAGTTGGTTCGTCGCGGAGGCCGATGTATAAGCGACTCTTGATTGATGTTCTTCAGCCACCACTGCAGTTCTAGTCTCACTTCGTCTGGCAAAGGAAGCGCAGAGCGAGGGTTCAGACGAAGTTGGTTGCTGTGGCGCTGTACCGCCCGGCAATGCAACCTTCCCCGGTGGGTGATGAAGGTTGCGAAGTTGAGAAACCCTAAGAGGCATTGTGCCTGCTTGAGGGACCAACTGCCGGCTGCCAAGCGAGTGGTGAGGTACTGGATAGCTCTGGAAACCTTGTCTGATGGTAAGCTCTTCGTGTTCCTTAGAGTATCCCACGTGATACCCAGAAATTCGATTTTTCTCGTTGGATTGGTAATCGATTTCTCCAAGTTGATGCACCAACCCAGTTTGGTTAGCAACTCGACGGCAGTCCTTAGTTGTGAACACAGAACGCCTCGAGACTGGTGGACTATTAAATAGTCGTCCAGGTAGACTACCAATCGCAGACCTTGATCCCGCAGCTTCTCTGCTATCCAATTGGTTAACGACGCGAACATTTTTGGTGCCGCTGCGAGACCAAAGGGTAGGCACGTCATTTGGTAAAGATGGCCTCCATAGCTGACCCGTAAATAGCATCGGTGCTGATCCTTTATGGGCACATGATAGTAAGCCTGAGACAAATCTAATTTCACCATCCAATCCATTGTTTGTAACAGAGTCGGCATGCGGTAATGATGGAAAAGATGAAATTTCTGTGTCTTGATGAACATATTCAGGGCTTTGAGGTTGAAAATGACACGATTTTTGCCGTTGTTCTTGGTTACGATAAAAAGAGGGGAGATAAAACTTGGAGTTAATGGAGCTGGCTATAGTATGTGGTCTCTTAACATATTTGAAATTTCTTTCGACATGGCCGAACTCTGAGGAGTTTGATATTTCGATATTACCTCTTGAGTGGGCACAACCAAGGGTGGTGCTCGATTGAAAGGGATTCGGGCACCCTTGATAATTTTTAAAATTGGTTTAGGAGGACAAAGAGAAAGCCAAACGTTCCGATAATGTTTTAAACAACCCCCTGTAAAATTTACCGAGTCATGGCTTGTTATTAGTATGTCGTTTTCTGGTATTCTTAATTCTGCCCCCCCCCCCCCCCCTCCTTTCTTCGAGGTAGTACCGCTGTTTTGGCTTCTACCAACAGACTCTCTTTTGTCATTTCGCCGAGGTTTATTTGTCGTTCGGAGTTGGTGAAATGTTGTCTCTTGCGGAGAATGAGTACGGACCGGTTTTGGTACAGGGACACTCTGTTTATCTAACTTGTCTATACCTCCAATTTTTTGCACATAATTCGCCAAAGACTGGGGAGCGAACATGTAATCGGATGAAGGCGGTATTTTCTCAATGTCATCCCGCATGTATTTAATTTTTAAATTGTTTAAAACTAACCGGCGACGTGTCTCTAAAACTTCAGCGCGCTTACCACAAATGATTTGCAGAATGTCATGAGAAGCCGATTTATAACCTGAATCGTTACCGAATAGTTCTTTAAGTTTATTGTAAAGCGTGTTAGGAGAAAGTTGGCTATTCGGCATAGCTGACCAATCTATAAGGTTTTGTAAGGCCGCATTAACAAGCTCGTTCTGCGCCATGACCGCATTAGATAGGGCTGCGAAGCTTCGTTCCATTTTAGACCAGCTAGAAGAGGCCAATGGATCATCAAAACGCTTTAATTCCTCGTTAACTTTCGATTCGACAAAACCTGGTGACGCAACGTACTTCTTCTGGGTATCTGTGTAACGAACAGAATTCCAATCTGGAGAATCAAATCGCTGCAAAGCCGCGAGCTTAGACACACGTTCCGGAATAGCCACGGCTACCGAAGGCTCTTTTACCGTTACAGAAAGATTTGCTATGTCTTCAAACTTATTATAGGTTTCAGGTGGGTTCAAAAAATCACTATTAGGAACGTTTAAACTTTGTGTGAATGGAATGGCACAGTTCGATGCAGTAGGTCCAGCATATAGATTGTAATTGGGAGCTAATATATTATTAATGTGACTCACCAATTGATGCGATAGGATGGCAAACCTTTGATCCATGTCCGCTTCAAGTGAAGCAGAGCGGCTATCATGGCGACCATTGTCGCAGTGGTCATCTTGGCGGCCCGCACGCGACTTTTTCCGAGGCGGTGATTGGCACGCCGAGCTATCGCTATTACGCAGATCACTACTATCACTTTTACTTGATAACACCGAATCTCGAGATTGTCTTTTCGAGCCAGCCACCATATTGGTGGCGGCAGTGGCGGGTGAATTTTCATTATCGTTGTCCATTTTAAACGAACGATATGGAAACAAAACAAAAAAAAAAAACTAAGCGGAATAGTAACTTTGAACTTTTTACTTTAATCTCAAAAGCTCAAAATGTAACTAAGACCAAGCTAGTACACGTCCGACGTTTAGAAAAACCGACGCAACAATGATCACAAAATGGTGGCTTGAGCTTGGGTTGAGTTTGATGACAGTTTGACACCAGAGGGCGCTGTTAAAATTGGCGGGAAGCGGAAACAGCTAGCGACATCCGGCGGAAGAATGCAACGCACTCTCTCAAAAGGGACTTCGGACGTCAAACGGAACACATAATAGGTATGTTATGATTCACTCTATATTATTGCTCTAGGTAGATTTATTTTGTTTTAACTTTAGAATACCTATAGTCACATGCCAAATACACATTTTTGCTGTAATCGGGTTTTTTTCGCAGCTTTTTATACTTTTCTTTTTATTTAAAGCCTTAGCTACGGGGAACCTGGATATTTGTGATATATCTGTGAGACGGGCCTTAACCTGCTTTCCACGAATTTTTTACAGGGGTGCTAATGCTTTACTGAGTAACTGATTAACTATGAGCATCTAAAATAGTCACTGAAAACATTTTAATTATTTCATGGCCTCCGAATTCGTGACGCTTTTTTAAACTTAAAGAATAATTTGCATTTGGTTTAACGCATCTCAATTATGTATTTTACGTAGTAAAAAATACGTAAAATTTCATCTGGTCTAGTTGTAAGCGAATTAACATGACAATTTTTTAGTTTAATTTAATAATTCATCTTTATTATTCTCACACACAGATCAAATAAATACAATTATCACTTAACCTAAAAACTGCACACAAGGAAATCTGCCCAAGAGACTGGCATCTGTAATAGGAGACCTGTATTACAGATTATTGTATTTGTATGTATGTGAGTGTGAGCGCGCGCGCGTGTGTGTGCGCGTGAGTGCGTGTGTGTGTGCGCGTGAGTGCGTGTGTGTGTGCGCGTGAGTGCGTGTGTGTGTGCGCGTGAGTGCGCGCGTGTGTGTTTGCGTGTGTGTGTGTGTGAATTTAAGAGACCACTGTTAGTAGCATTTCAGTTGCGTCATAATCTAACCAGCCAGGCAATTGTGGTTCTCTTGTATTCAAATTTGGATAGTGGCTATATGTTAATTTGCTTATTTGTTTAATTATACAAGTAGCTACCCATATATCTAAAGAATCTTCGAGCAAATGACGTAATCCCCTTTGACTTAGAAAAACATACTTTGTGTTTACGTCGTTTATTTAAATTTAGTGAGCAATCGTATTCAATTAAACAGCATTGTTTTAATACGGCATTGAAGATAAATAATTGACGAACAGTTAAGACATCGGTTAATGTATGTTGATCTCCAGTGGTATAGAGAATGGTTTGGAATAACCTACTTTTAGAACTGCTTGCTGTGCCCTTTTAACTCCGAGAAGACCGATCTTACTTGCGCCTCCCCACACTGTGATACATTAGTTTAGAATAGACTTACAAAGTGATTGATAAACAAGTTTTATTATAGATTTTTCGGTAGTATGACGCAGTTTCTTAAAGATAAAGATTAACTTGCATACTTTGGACGATAATAGCTATAAGTGGTGTTGCTATAAGGGTGTTGTCAATTATTACATCAAGATATTTAATGTTGACGGTGCTAGTAATTTTATCACAGAAATATGGATAATCACGGGTGCAAGAGCAGGCTAGCAGACTTAACTTCTCATTTGATAAGTCTTTTCTTTTGGAAAATAGCATACATTTAGTGTTAAATCGTTATTTTGGAGCCAGCTGGTGACCAGACCAAAACCCATTTGCGCAGAATTGTTGAACATTTTTTGCCATGGAATAAAAGCACAGTATCATCTGTAAGGTAACAATTCTGCAATTTAACAGTTGGAGGGAAGCTCGTTAATTTATGTAAGGAACAGGGTAGGACCCATTACGCTACCTTGTGAAACGCCATACAGTATCGGCAAGCCATCACTAGTTAGTTCACCTATCATCATTCTCTGGCATCTGCTACTCAAATAGCTTCTGAATAAGTTAAGCTGGTCACCTCGAATTCCCATAGATTACATGTGTCAAGCAATAGTGCAACAGAGACTGTGTCAAACACCTTTGCAATGTTCAAAAATATCGCGATATGGATCTTCCTGAACAATCCCGTGTGGTCAACAATATTACAAATACATAATAATAAAAACCTCAGATATAGATAAGACAACTAAAACAAGGATAATTAGATACTAATAAAAACAACAATTTTTGTTAGAATTTACATTAATTCACGATTCAATTTATTAATAGTTTTAAGATTATCCTCATACTTATACTTCGCCTTTTTTATTAATACGAGAAAATACTTTTGCTTCTAGCTCTGACCTTTTTTTTTGACCGGTTTTGCTTATTCAAACGGCCCGTCATAATCATTTATTTGTCCTATTAATTACCACTTAGATTCGAAGAGTTCTCTTCCGACATTACTGTATAACTTTTATGAGTATTGAAGTATATAACCATTATCTTTTCAATATTTTCTGGCTTCAATGAATTTTAACGCGCTTCAATGAATTTTTACGCGACAGAATCCTAGCGGGAATCTTCATTTCTCGCAATGACATTTTTTGCTTCCTAATGAGGTTTCGACGAATTCTGGCTTTAACAGCTTTAACAGCCTTTGTAGTTCTAACAGCACGCGGCCGCCCCAGATCTTAATGGTCTTCGACAAAGGAAGTGTTGTTGTATCTGTTGATAGGACGATATACGAACATACGGCTGATACTAAGCTTTTGAAGTGTCTGGAATATGACCGATGGCTCCGAAAAGTATATAAGCCGGTCAAATACGAGACAAAATCACTAAGGGTGATAGAAGATATTGTTATTGTAAACGTATGCTCAGGGATATTACATCTCAGTTTAAAATTGAAATTTTAAAAATTTTACTATTTCTAAGAAAGCAAACTTTCACCTTACAAGTCTAAAATTATCAAAAGTTATACCTATTTTTAAAAAGGAGACAAGAATCGCATCTCAAATTACCGCCCCAAAGCAGTCCTGCTAACAATTTCAGAAATTCCTAAAAAACTAGCTGTGTTCTATTGTAATGATGACATATAAATATAAATCAAATCAAATATATAAATCGAACGACATGAGTACCGTATCTCCAACACAATATTGCTAAAAATATGGTGACATTGGGAATACGTGGAAAACTGACAAACGGCTAACATCACATTCGGATCAAATAAAACAGTTTGTTCAAATAAAACCCTTTGTGAAGTAAATAGAGAGTTGAGACTATTAATTCCTCAATATAAATTTATCGTGAATCGATGCCCTAAGGAAGTATCAATACACTTCCTTATGTCTATTTTATTTATCCTACATAAATAGTACATAGGTAGTTCCCAATAACTTTCTTATGCTTGCTTATGAGACATCACTTGTGGTCTCTTTACACCATAAAAATATTAAGCTATAGCAAAACATCTTTAACTGGGTAGCTATTCATTTAGAAGAAATAGAACTCATTTGAAATTTATGTCTATCACATAAGGGAAAAGTAAAAGAAGTAGTCTAAGCCTTCTTTGAGTGTTAGCAAACTCAACATTGTTATGGAACAGTGACACATGAACAGTGCAGGCATAGTCAGTTCACATATACACTGCGAACATTATAAACATATTATAAAAACCATTAATCAAATTCTGCCCACATCACGATTGAAATTATTAAAAGAGGGACCACACTATATGGTCATCAAATACAATAACTTATCATGCGCGCTGAAAGCCTTCTAAGGCAATGAATTTAATAGGGCACTTAAAAATTACCTTTAGCAAGACATAGCAAAGGAATTTATCAGTAATAAATTTTCATTTAAACATTTGACTTTAATATAACAATAAATATTCAATATTTACACATACACCATATAAAATATATGAAATCAACTAGCCAGCCACGCGTTGCTGTGGAGCAGTTATTACACTTTGCAATATTTTTTTATTATAATATGTAAATCAAAATGTCATCATCAAAATTGGTTGAGTAGTTTTGGAGTTCAAACACTATGACAGTTAATAGGCTTGTGTCCACTAACAATAAATCGGATGGGTTACAGTTTCTAATTATGAAATATTATATAGAGATAACAAAAACTAAAACTATTTATTATAATAATTAAAGATTATTATTATTTTTATAAAATAAATATGGCAAAAATAGGCATTACGTCACGTGACGGCAAACACCAATCAGAAAGAGTTACGTCACGCCGTGCAAAACATTACTGTAGTGGTTGACGTTTTCATAGATTTTTCATTATCACTGAATTTGGTACAATTTTACAGTTTGTTCTTAGTTAGACGACCGTTTGGTGCAACGGCAGCGATCCTTCTAAATGCTTTTTACACAGGTATTTTATATCTTATAGAAATATTACATAGTAAATGCAAAAAATTAAATTAAAAAAAAAAACGTAATTATAGCTGGTTCCATCTTAATCGATGCTTAATATTTAGTAAAAATATTACTTTCGATGTTGAAGGTAGTTAGCGTTCAACATTGGTGGAACGATACTAGCTCATAGTAGAAGTTGAAATACGTTTGTAAAATTCGACACGTTTGCCAGCGTCTCGGTAGCTTGGCGGTCAGAGCAGTCGCCCGGATAGCGAAAGGTCGTGGGTTCAAATCCCATCTGAGGGCTCGGAAGCGTAGTTGTTTTTTACACACGTATTTTATATCTTATAGAAATATTACATTGTGAATGCAAAAAATTAAATTAACAAAACGTAATTTTGATAAATGTTAAATATCTATGTATCATATATGTATGTCTATCCGTTACCCTAGTACTCGTATCTTTAACATAAAGCGCGTCACACACGGCGAAGATAATATAAAATATATATTATCTTAGAGCATATTTTAGAATATCGCTCACCATAGCAATCCTATGAACCATCACACACGACGAACTTAATTTATATTTTATCTTTTGTATCTTAAGATACTGAGCGATATGCAAATATGGAAATATATATTTCGGATCATAATATGTTATCTTAAGATACGAAATATACGCATCTTAATAAGAATACATGGTGTTCTGTAGGGCTATGCGCGGACTACAGGCAATCTAACGATTTTGTTCAGACTTTTAAAATTTGCTAAAATAAAATCAGGATCACTGGATAAATAAGTTAAACTTTTGAATCGTTGCATTTTCTGATACTTAGGTAAATAATATTGTTAGTATCAATGCTCTCTTTATATTCATGCTGTGTATGGCTTAGGGCTCTCCTCACCTAGATCTAAGCTTTGACCATGTACTTAGTCAATTTTTCATTTCGCTGTTACCGGTTGTGTATACCAATAAATAAAATGAAATAAATTGAATTTCACAAGATCAGACGCATTAAAAACATTTAGTAAATATCAATAGTGATTCAACTGTTTTAATTAACAAACTACTTACATTACAATGAATGACAAATAGTAACATAACTGATAAACAACTCAGCAATAATTTTGCTGTCGATTATATGTTTATTTTACTTATTATTTCTGCTTATTTATTATTATTATTATTTAATTTGATAACATTAATAATAAATAATAATAATAAGTATAATTTATTTTCTCTTCACAATAAAACGCTTAGGACTAAAATAAAACAAAATTTTACAACTTTGTGGAAGAGACTAGTTCCTGAAAAAAGTTCCTGAGGAACCTGAACTACAGGTAACTAGGCCCCACCCGCAGATAACCTTAGCTATATGAGATTACAATAATTAACATTTACCAGCTATCAAATTAAAATATTTCTAAAAATGTTTTATAAAACATTATTTTCATACAGTCATCATAGTCTAGATCAGAATCATCGTCTGAGGAGCTGTCTAACAAATCAAGAAGTCAATCACCCTGTATATACAACTCAACAAGGAATACGTGTGCCACCGACGCAGATTTGTAAGAAAATGAACAGGTTTTTTAATTATATCGTATCTTAGCCGTGTGTGATATCCTAAGGCAGTATAATATTTTATATTAGGGCATCTTAAGATAAAATATTATATTATCTTCGCCGTCTGTGACGCGCTTAAGCCTTAGAGTGCTAACTTTGGGTTAGGCTAATTGGTGTGAATGTAGGAAATATTATTATTATAGCAATTTAATGAAAACGAACATAACATAACCATGGAATCGGGGTTTACCAAAGCAAATAGTAATGATTAAACCAAAATTAACGCCGTTATTGTTGGTAGATTTTTCTTGGAAACAACGATATTTGCTCATTGGAATTCCACAATGTTAAAACTTCGACGTAAGTATATACAAGTATAAAATATTTATAATAAATATTTTATACTTGTACATTATTATTGTATTATTGTATACAGTTTAGTTTCAGTTTCAGTTTAGTGGAATCAGTTATTGTCTTGTACCTATATATTTTTATTGTTTTGACATAGGTACTTTAAGTACGTCAAAATGATCTTTACAAAAAGACATTCTTGTATGACGCTGCAAGTTTTTGTATTTTTTCCGCATTTGTGGATTGTTTGTAACATATATAAATAATTGGTCTGGCGTTTTTAAAACATGTGCTTTACCACTGGGGCACTATACAGTACTTTTTTTTTCTTTTTTTTATTCAGAATGGGTTCGCTCTTGATCCTTATCAAGCCCGGGGGCAATGGCAGAATCCACGATGGAACGAGCTAACCCAGAAGGTGCCTATTCACCCTGGCTTTAAAAACAGACGGGTTATAAGTACTCGGAAATACAGACGCAGGAAGGGAGTTCCACTCCTTTGCTGTGCGCATTATAAAAGAGGTCGAGAAGCACATGGTGCGACAGGCAGGAATAGTGACCAAGAAAGGGTGGTAGCCCGCAGTGCGTCTGGATGTCCGATGGAAGAAAGGTGATGGCGGTATGAGCATATGTAGCACCTAAACACGCTCTCCAAAATATAATCAGTAGAAGACCGAACGACAGGCAACTTTGCGGCGGTGAGCTAAGGTCTGAAGCTTGCTCTTCGCCAATTTGCTGCCACTAATGAGCCTTTCAGCTCTGCGCTGAATCGCGTCCAGTGCGGCAAATTGGTATTTTGCTGAGCCATCCTAGAGGTGGCTGCAATATTCCATGCAAGATCGGATTTGAGCTATATAGAGAGTTGAAAGCTGTCCCGGCGTGAAATATCGCTTGACCTTATTTAGGGCGCCCAGCTTTTTAGCTGCAGTCTGAGCCTTGGATTCGATGTTGGCGCCGAAGTTGAGAGCTGATGACAACTCCATGCCAAGAAGCTCGAGGCTGTCGGTCACAGGTACAGATGTACCACGGAAAGTAGAAGTGAGGTGAGCACCTCATTTTTGCAGTGAAAATACACGCTTGCGTTTTGGAGGCGTTGAAATGGAAGAGGTTACTGTCACCCCACTGGGAAACGTGGCTCAACCTCTGATTCGTTCGCTCAACCATGGCCTCTCTCATTTATATCACCTCGTCACCGCTGGCTTTCGAATTAGGCAGGTATCTCTCAACGACAGTACTGTTGCCTGCATACCCAACAATTCCTGGTATCAACAAGTCATTGATGTGCAGCAGGAAATGTGTCGCAGAGAGAACAGACCCATGAGGAACTCCGGCATCAATAACCACTGAGTCAGAGGAGCAGCCATCGATAACTACTCCTATCGACCGTTCTGTCAGGAAATCGGTTATCCAATATCAAAAGTCAGCGGGGCACTATATGCAAGAAGCTTGCGCAGCAGACTAGCTTGTCAAACCCTGTCAAAAGCCTTCGATATGTCAAGTGACACGGCAAGTGCTTCGCCGTGCATCTCGAGGGCCTCGCCCCAGCAGTGCGTCACATAAACTAGAAGATCCCCAGTTGAACGTCCACGGCGAAAGCCATATTGACCGTCACTGAGGAGATCATTGTCATCTAGGTACGAGAGCAACTTACTGTTCAGCACTTTTCCAAAACTTAACTAAGTATGGAAGTGATGGCGATCGGTCGGTAATTGCATGAGTCGGTACGACTACTCTTTTTGGGTGCTGGCTGCACATTGGCAAGCTTCCAGGATTTTGGTACGGTTTTTGTTTTGAGAGAGAGGCGATACAGGCGTGTTAGCATAGGAGACAACTCGGGCGCACAATACCTCAGTACTCTTGCTGGTATACCATCAGGGCCACTGGCTTTATTCACGTCCAGACTACGTAAGACTCTTAAGTACTTGTAATAAGAAGAAATCATTGTTAATTAAATAATTCTAACAATTGTCGTAACAATTTTTTTGGGTAAAATACACATTAAGGTATAATATTTATTAATCCAATGTTAATTCGATGCGATTCGATGTTATTTAATGTACCTAAGTTTCAATTAATTCACACATGTTTCAAATGTTGATTTGTAACAGGTTGTTCCGCCTTCCGCCAATTTGATAATGTACATAATGTTACCAGATTCTATGATTAAAAACAAGTAAAAGTGAAAATTGTTTAATAATTATAACACATCACTTCTTTAGTTTCAAACTAAATAACTATATAGCGCAGGTCATATCATAATATTTATCAATACACATACTGTAAGTAACTATGATAAAATTCACCTACGTAATTAAAATAATAGGGTTTTTTTATTATATTATGTTAAAGAACAGTTCTTTTTCCACAAGTAAAAAGCTTTTATGAGATATTTTGTTTGCGAGGAGTTCGTTAAATTCATATTTGAACAGGCTAAGAAGCTTTCGCGAACTAGGGTATTTACCAACACAAACCTCTAACTTGTAAGTAGACATCTGTTCAAAAAACGTTACCGATACAAAAGGCAAATAGTAACTTCTCTCTAGTTTATAATACAGAGTTTACTAATGATAGTCTAATTGTGGCATGTTTTTAGATTCATATCAAAGCCTATTCCAAAGTAAGTACTGTAAGGCAGTACTCAGGTGCAAATGCTCGTATTTATCACACAGACATCTGCCTCTGGATCCAAACCCGGTATGGCTAAATGTAAAATAACGTGAGATAAACAAGATATAAATAAAAATAACCGAATGATTTTACACGAAACAAATAGGTTTAATTTTTTGACATAATGTGTACTTTCAGTTTTCACATCTGTGGTCAATCATGAGATTGCTTGAATTAAATAAAGTTATTCATTTATTTGTTCATATATTCTTTAATTATTTTTTTTTTAAGTAGCGTGATCAAAATATTGTTATAATAATATATAAAATCAAAAGTAATTTATCTCAAACTTTTTGACCCTTACGGGTCAGTTTGAGAGTTCATTTTTTTGGATTGTACTTTCACAAATGAAGCAATAATATCCAAAAAAGTTCTTTGTTTTTAAAACCTTTACAATGATTTGTCTTTACGGCATGTGCCAGCTGGAGACACGTTTTTCCAACTAACACACAAAAAATCACTCTCCATAACGAAGTTATGGTTGCTCCTAAATTATAATTGGGCACTTTGACTGCTCCAAAAAGAACTTGAACAGGAGACTGAAATAATCACATACAAAACCGGGCCCTGCAGGTAAAGAGATGAAAATGGTGTGAATTAAAATGTTCAAACTTATAAGACTCTCACTGAAAATTCTGTAAGTTTAGACAATCTGAGAGCTGAGATAATGAAGGTTTAGTATAATAGAGATAATGTTGCAATCTTTAACTATCAGATGATTTCTCAAACAGAAAAGATGTTTTCTAAACACTAATGTTTTTTTTAATATTTTCTATAGAGTATTTGATAAGCCATATGAATGAACACAGAGACTCGATTTGACTCGAGAGTAATAGGTAGATTAAAGGGAAATAACATCGAATAATAAATAATTATGTATAAAAATATATAGGAGTATTTTATTCCTCCTCTATAATAATTAGTTATTATCATATAACAAACTCACACAACGATCTATAGTTTCAACAATATCCAATTCACTCAAACAACACATCATGCCATTGATGTAGACTAAATACAGTACTGATACGCTTTTTACTATTGGTTATTCAGTAACTAATTGATGTTTTGAGTTATTATATAGGCAGTCATATTCTATTTATTGAATTGTAGATATTTATGGTATATTTTAATTACTTAATGATTTGCCTAGTGCAAAGGTTTTTTTTCTGCTATTTAATAAAAGATATATGAAATATATATAGTAATCGATCATTTCAGGATTTTTTTGGGTATTTTCATAATAAAAAAAATAATGCTAATTTTTAGACAATATCCCAATTTAATACATTTGGGTTGACAGTTTTCCATCTCCTTTGGCATACTTAGAATTTTTGCTATTTTAATAAGGAAGCTGGAGTACCACAACTATAAAAATGTGAGGTTATTACTTACGCCAAATCGGCTTATTTTTTAATTTATTGGTCACATAAGTACTATTCATGTTCCTAACTAGAGATCGTACGAAATAACATAACACACACAACACGCAATTTTTTTTTGTTCATGGCCCTGGTATCATAAGTATAATTATTAAATAAACAATTAACCCATTTCCGTTAGATGTTTGCTCGTAAACTTTCATGTGACTAGTTACATCTTCCAGTATTACATATACATCAGGACAGAACTAAGTATTCAGTGACATTACAAACTTTTAAATTAAATATATTATATGTTGTTACATTTTGGCTGAAAATACTTTTTACTCTGTTTGCTGGTGATAGTCACGTTACCACGTTGTCGGTTTATCGTAGGACCCAATGTCAACCTTAATTGTTTAGTAATAAGAAGTAGATCAATTCGCTCTATGTACGCCAATGTATTTTGTACAACATACTGATGTACAAGTACTGACTTGTGTAATCACTAGAAGACCTATGCGAAAGACACAATTTATTATAGAGATGATTTTGAGTAAGATTTTTGTCTTTATTTTCATAGATCCTACTCCCCTTCTATCACGCGCATCTGAATCTGGCACGTTAAATATCTCGCTGTATTCTTTTATAAAATTTCCTAGTACTTAGCACTATTGCTCAAAATAGTGCTGAGATAATATGCGCCCGAGTTGTTTCCTGTGCTAATCGTGGGCTTCATGATTAAACGAACGATCAGATTCATGGCTACTTCTTTGTCTCGATGGTTATTGACACCGGACTCCTAATGGGTTTGCTCTCTTTGCTACACACACAGTCACCTTCTAGCACTAAAAGTTAATCGATATGGAGAAATATTTGCCCGGTGCAGAGGACAATGGTAGCCAATGAGAGGAAGAGAGAGAGAGAGAGGAAGTGTTCAAAAACAGAAGCACTGCGAGCTAGCATTTTTGTTAGGTACTTCTAACTTTTGCACCAAACACTGAGTATATGTCATCTTTTGTAATGCGCACTGCAAAGGAGTAGGCCTCCCTTCCTGCGTCTGTATTTCCGAGAACTTATAACCCGACACAAAATGTTTGTGATGTTGTCTAATATTTATGTAGGTATTAATTATATAAAATAGAACCCAAATATTTGAAGCAATGAAATCAATTTTAATTTAACACCAAAGAAGCAACATCTAGATTTTTTAGTTAGCATCAACAACTCTTGTATTTCTTGCTTATAACGCGAGCTAGTAGTCAGTAATTTACATGATTCAATTTGGAAAATTTCTTGTTAGATTATATTTAAAAGGAGGCTATATTAATTTACATCGCATGTATAAGCGTTTGATATTTGTAGTCTTGATTGCGAATAATCCCTTCATATTACATTTAAATCTGCTCCCAACTTTTTTATTTTTTTATTATGCTTTCCGTGGCAGCCTTTCAGTAAGGCAGCACCGTATTGATGCTACCGTAAAATGTAACATTAGCTTGTAAGGTGTATGTCTTGTTGGTTGTCCTAATAAAATAAATAAATAAATAAATTTAAAATTCATTTCAATTTTGGTTATATCCCATCAAATTACATTGATATAAAGCTTTACGTAAAATTTCATTCAGAATATTCTTATTTCTTTTATGTGTAACAATCGCGTATTAGCATTATTGCTTTCAAATCCACTTAATAATGTTTAAATTAACTACACGGAGACGGAAAGCTAAGCTTGAAGCTTAAATATAAATTCTTACGTAATGAGATTCTGACATAAATTCTCTTAAAATATAAATAAGTATCTTTCACCGAATTAAAAAAAATAGACATGACAATAAATGCATTCCGATTATACGAGTAAGTTTCGAATATAAGCCATGCGTGGGCCTAATTGTGAAAATACAGAATTTGTAGTATGTGTGTTATTTTGTATACCTGTTTTTTTTAATTAAACGTTTTATTTCTTTCATTATGTTTTAATAACTCATTGAACTTAGTTTATATCACAAAAGCCTTCAAGGGTGATAGTGTGGATAACAGTATATTAAGTTGAACCTACCTAAACGATAAAGAAATTAAACAGTTTTAGGTGGATGATTACATCGTTGAACGTACCAGCCCTTAAATTTAACAAAACTTAAGTCTCCTTAACTCCTTACAAACACATTTATTTTTCGTAAACCTAACCAGATTTGCAACATTACAGTACGTATAAAAATAAGAAGTATACTTAAAAACATTTATTCTAAAGACAGTATGTCGGAATTCATCTCCACAAAACAGACATTTCGTAGGTAAAGAACTACAATTTACAGCTACGTGATAAATTAAATAACTGGAAAACATAAACAATGGAAAATGTATATAGCCTACTATCGAGTTAAAGTTGTATTGTACGTACGTGATAGTACAAAAAACGCCAATACGAACATTTTAGTAAAAAACACAAACACACAACATGTCTGAAGCAAAACGCGATTTTAATTAAAAATACTGAAAGACAAAAAATCACACGTGACGATTAATCGTAACACGCAACTGAACCGGAAAATCATATGCAACATTAACAAATCGACACGGACTCGAGCACAATACCAAAAACACGAACTGACAGGTAAAGTTCATATTATTATATGAGTTTATTGTCTCTGCCACTTCTTTCGAAGTTTCTCACGTAAAACGGAACAGAGTCGAACGCGACTTCATGAGTCTCCGTTACAAGGCAACTAAAGTTTCAGTGGGACTTTCAAGCTGGCTGCGCGCTTGCGTACTGTCTTGCCTGTTGCCTCTCTTAGCGCGTAATCTTCGCAATTCATTACCAGCTAATAAAATATTCACCGACTTTTTGTGTAAACTTCTTATAAAATACTTTTTGATTATGAACATTACAGTTGTCCAGAATGGTTATAATAACATAATTATCATGAAATCCACAATTATTCATTCTAACAACTGCTAATTGCACAAACGATCCTAAGCATAATTATGTTTGTGTGATGAACATAAAATGTATGTAGTCTATCCATTATTTAATACCTAGCCATAGTACAAACTCTGTTTTGTTTGGCAATTAATTGGTGTAACTTGTTAATATTATTTTATAATTATTATTAAAAATACCTAAGTCAAAGTTAAAATGTAAAAGAATATTTTTTTAAGTATATCATTAGTTTGTTGGTTTTATTTATTGCTATTGTATTATTTATGCTGTTATTTTTGTAGTGCGATGTCAGTTATAAAACTGTAATGAAATAAAATCTTTATATAAATGTTTCTGAATCGTTCAACATTTTTACGGTCCCACCCTTTTAGGACATCTTCTTAGTGACAAAAAGTACTGGCACTAGATGTTCGTCGACTTTAATAGAAGAAACGACATTTACAAAATTATACATCGTTACCATACACAATAAATCGAAATTAATTGTATTCTGTTATCTATCGCAGCAAGATCATTATTATGCTTCCATTACATCTTTCGTTACAAGTCAATAAGTTTCTGTAATATCGAATAAAACATAATAATATTATACAACATATAATCACTGTTGCAATTTTGACATTTATTTGATTCATGTACCTAATAGGAATTTATTAATCGAGAGTGTATGAATGTGAGATGCCCTGGTATACAACTATGTTTAATAAAAAAGCCATGTCAAAATTCGACAAAAAACGCTTGTTATGTGTACTATCGAGGTCTCTCGTGCCTTGCCACTTTGTAGAAATATTCGTTTGAAGTGATCGCATCGGGCACGCCCAGCTTGTCCTAATTGGCTTCGTATTTTACTATGATTTATACTACGGCCAATCATAAACAACTAGTTTTAAAATCGCCCTTGATGTCAATACTGTCAACTGTCAATCTGCTTTACACTTGCTTGTTTGCGCACGTGCGCCATTGTTGAATGAATGGAGCGAGGCGTGGCCTGAAGCGATAGGCATCGTGCAGTTTGCAAGCGACTTGGACTTAGGACTGATAAGGCGCCAGAGGCTTCTACAGTCCATACTGTTAGAACTTGTTTACCATGTTTTATACCAATAATTTAATTTCAATAATAGATTTCATAATGCAGGTTTATTAAAATCCGCAATAATGTCGCTTTAACACTAGTATTTTAAGTTATTTAAACGGTACAACTAATATATTGGCCATTTCAAATCGTAATAAAATTTGAAATTACACTTTTCTAGTACATTAATTTTTTAACTTTTTTTACACTCATACCTTTCTCTAAGATTTTTTATGTATAATTCTCATACATAAAAAAACCTACTTAATTTTATTTTTAATGAAGGTTAAAACAGTGAAGCTTATTTATTATCCAGCAATAGCAATGGTACTTAATTATATGAATTATTATTAAATAATTAACTAAATGAAACGAACATGACGGGGTACACGCAACAACATATCAATCACCCACACAATCTTATATTTTTACAGTCAAAATAACGTTGATAACAGATTGACGAAATTTAATAACTTTGGTATTCAGTTAACTGTACAAATATTTAAATGATTAACATAAGATTTAAAATTTGTATCGTTTAATTTTGACTTAGAATATTTCAGCAGGTAAATTGTCATATTTCTTTAAGATTTTTCAAGCTTTGTTCCAAGGCGAAAACTTTGAACCGCAACTTAATAAGGTACTTCATTTTCATAAGCTTAGAGCCTCTTTCAAGATCAAACCAACTTTCAATCCATTATTAAATTAGGAAAAATAATTACTTTTCTTAATTTACCTTTGTTTAATTATGTACGGTCAACAGCATGTCGACCTACTAAATTTTTTTTTTCTTAATTAATATTGGACTCTATGTGGTAGATTTTAAGCGAAAATAGAATTTGTTATAACTTATGACAAATGTTATCAACAATAAATTTAGTTATAAAAACTTCTGCATATACCTCGTAAGTAGAAGTTATATTATTACGGGGAAAATGAAATTATTTAGAGCAATACATGTTTAGTGTTGTTTTGTGGAATTTATCTATACTTTCTGACGTTTGGACCTGAATTATGAAATGATCTTTATTACCATTACAATAGAGAAATTTTTATTTTTAGAGTAGTAGCGTTATGCGTTATCGGCTTAATATTGGGTGCAGAAAAAAAAAATAGTTTTTTATTATTAATAGGATAGACGAGATTTTTTTATAGTAAAAAAGCATGCGCTTGATCACTACTTCGCCTGATGGTAAGCGACGATGCGATCTAGGATATGACGCACTTGCCTAGAAGGTACCTATTCACTCGTGACTTAAAGACCCCTAAATTGTATTTGTCAGGAAACACAGACTCAGGCAAAGAGTTCCACTCCAAGATTTTATTTACAATATGTAAAATATAGCATAAATTTAATTTTTCATCATTATAATTCTTCTTTTCAGAAACACTCTGATCAATTGTTGTGAATACGGTTTGAGAAAAGGAGTCGGAACCTTAGAATTAAATAAAAACATGAATACAAACACACTTATTTAGATTTACAAAAAAAAATGTTTATAATATGACTCCTCTCATATCCTTTTTTCCATCGGACATCCAGACGCACTGCGGGATAACACACTTACTTGGTTGCTATTCCTACCTGTCACACCAAGTGCTTCTCAACATCATTTATAATGCGCACAGCAAAGGAGTGAATTTCCTTCTCTGCGTCTGTATTTCAGAGTACTTATAACCCGTCCGTTTTTAAGGCTAGTATGAATAGGCACCTTCTGGGTCAGCTCGTTCATCGTGGATCCTGTCTTGGCCCCCGGGCTCGATTGGGGTCAAGAGCGAACCCATTAAAAAAGTATGTTCTATATATAAATATGTAGGCAATTATTGCCGCACACAGCACATATAGGCATATGCCATAAAAAGTCTAAAAATAGGTACCAAAAAGTATGGTATAATACTTTTTACTTCCCACACTAGGTAAGGTTTGGTTTGTCATTCAATTTCTGCGTGGAAAATTGAGTTTCATACGCTAGCGTGCCAGTGTTTTAAAATTAGAACTATTTCTATTCAAAGAAAAACACACATGGTACATTCCAAATCGTCGATATAGTGTTTATGTTACATTTTATTCTTATTTTAATTACTACTATAATACTTCGTTTTTGTTTTATTAAATTATTTTAGTTCCTTAAATTATAAATTCATATAAATTCAATATTCAACTCATATAGATTATTTGTATTGATTTGTGCAGTCATCACCACTTCTCTGTTCAGATTAATTAATGCACTATTTCCTTTCTTGATAAGTGAATAACCTTGACGCATTATAACACCTTCAGAAAACAAATTTCTTTTCAAACTTGGAACGTAGAGCACATCATTTAATATCCCTGCGTGCCATTGTCCATTGACAAACCTTTCTATCAATATTCTTCCAATTCCACATACTTCAACCTGGTGTTCATTGCCTAGTGTCAGTGACTTTTGGGTGCATTCTTCTAAGTGTGTAAATATGCTTCTTTTGTATGTTATATGAGCTGAAGCACCACTGTCTAAGATCCAAGTGTTCTCATCGTTCAATTCAATTGTTTTATCAATATTGAATGCCATCATATTGCCAGGCTTTCTTGTTGATCTTCTTGGAGCACGACATTCTTTGGCAAAATGTCCTCGCTTACCACAATTGTAACACTCAAAGCGGTGTTTAATATGTACATTTTGTTTTGGAGCATTATCACTGCGTTCATTTGTTTTTGTTTGACGTTTTTCTTTATTAGTCACTAACAAGGCTGTTTCTTGCTCTTCCTCGCAAGATAAGCTTGCTTCTTCATCAAGTAAGCGGGCAGTTAAATTTATAATATTTTGCTTTGAAGGGTCTAATGACAACCAAGCTTGGCGAAGTGTTCTATACTTTGCAGGCAGAGTACCAAGTATTTTGGTCATAATTGCTGTTTCACTCACGTTTTCACCACTTTCTTTCAATTGCTTTGCTAGATTTTCTACTTTGGAGATATGTTGAGCAATTGTGTCGTTAGGTGACATTTTATACTGATAAAATCTTTCATGTATAATCATTTTATTCAATTCGCTTTTTTGTTCATAGATAGACTCGAGTTTTAACATTATTTCACTGGCAGTTTCACAATTTTCTATTAAAGTTATTTGCTTCAAGTCCATTTCGACGTTATTATGAACATTGCCATTCCATCGTTTTTTAACCATGCAGAACAGTCTCCTTTTGGTTTTGGCTCGGCTAAGTTGATACCTTTGGCTTTTAAAGCGCATTTGATTTGGAACTTCCATTGACGAAAATTATTTCCGTCGAATTTTTCCACACTCATTGACCGCGTGTCCATTTTGAAGGTTAGTTTTCTTTAGACGAATATTTTTCGAAATGATTTAATGTTTTCTACTGATCTTCAATTTCAAGTGTTTGCCTGGGCCCATAACCTTTTAGAGGTTGGATTTATATGGGTTTCTAGGTTTATTAAATGAAATTGAGCTATTCTGTTGCACACTGTAACACTTTACTTTTCCACAGAGTACAGATCAATCGACAGACAAGATAGAGGTGACAGAAAATGCAGATGATACAAAATTAAATTCTTATAAGTGCTGCCCTCTGATATAACATCAATTGAATATTATTTTAATATGTTAAATAAAATTATATATTTAACAACCATCAATATTTTATTATTTAGAATATGCTATTTATTATAACAATTTTAATTGTATGATGGGTGAGATTTCATAACATATGATTGGATTTCAGATCGCACCCAAAAAAGAACTGTCAATGTGATTATGGTATTCTTAGTCAAATCACATTAAATAGAAACCAATAAAAAAGAATATTAAACATTACTAATTATAGCAATTTTACACTTAATTTTTAATTTATATAAACCAATTTACAATTTAATCAAATCTGATTTTCTTGCACCCAAAAATTTTCCTCGCTGTAGTGAAGTGAAAATTTTTGTGTTTGCAAAGTTTTAGCGTCTAGTATCTTTGAAACCCTCACTACGCTTAGGATTCTGTCTTTGAAATTCTTTGATAAAATTCAATTCTAGAATACTTCGGTTGCTCAGGTTTCAATAGAGGTAACTCACGGCCAAAGCTCAACTTTGCAGCCCTGTATAACAAATAACTATTTTTATGCTTTACGCCATCACAAAGTATAGTATCTCCATTTTTTAAACACTCATGAGTCTTGTTGTACTCAACTCAATAAGTTGGAAAAAAGGCGTGACTAACTGACGTATATTTAGTAACGCCAGTAGGTGACCGTAATGCTTATAATATTTGGCCGAGGGAACAGCCCTACATTGAACACTGTATGAGTAATAAAAAAAAGAAAAAGCAAAAAGTAAAATAAGTAAAATAGCAGCTATTTTGATGTGATAACGTATTATAAATCGATGAACACCGGCTGCATGCACGAAAAAATGCAACGTTCCGCCTGAGCCGAGCGTGCAAGCGAGAGCGCGGAACAAGCGATAGAGAGGCACGATCGGCCTAAGCGTTCGACTTGGGGCGCATCTATCTCTCTTCCACTTCATGAAGTGAAAAGTAAATGTGGTTTCCATTGTTTATTACAACAACTTAGTGTTAAATTATCAAAAATAAAAAAAATCAATAAACACCTTGTTTGTATTAAACAAAATAATGATAATTCAGTGATAATAATTCAATTCAATTCAATTCATAAAAATATGCAATGTTTCATCAATGTTTTCTTATGACGCTATCACGTAAAATTATCGTCCGTAAACTGACTTTACAGACAAGCAATTTTGCTTTTTTTGAAATAAAAAGGACGTCTCTCGGTATTTTATTGCACCACCTATAATATTTCTTCCAGGTTGTTGCTATTGTTTGACATAGCATCGCCGAGTCTAGAAACTGTATCGACAAAATTAAAAGGAAAGACTCGATCCTGACTGACTCAAAAAGTATTGCTTCCGCTTCGCCTGCAGTGATGGTCATAAGAAAATAATAACTAAACAACGTATTCCAAATTCTATTTTTGTGAAACCATTAACTGAAGCTGAAGTAAGAAAAGAAATAACGCTACTTAAAACCACCATCAGTAAGATACGACGAAATCTGTACAAAGATTTTAAAAATATGCATTGACGATATTGTTTTCGCTTTAACGCATTAATAAATTTGTCCTATTCTTCAGGCGTTTTCCCCGAAGTTCTAAATCAAACACTGAAATGAATAACTATTACCCTATTGCACTAATATCGTTACTGTCAAAATTAATTGAAAAGCTAATGTATAAACAACTTATTGGATTTTGTAAAAAATATATTATATACACAGAACAGAATGGTTTTGAACAAAATAAATCTACAACGTTGACTGCACACAGACTCGTCGGTTTATAACTAACTACATTTTATTTTTTTACATAATGAATATTTCTAATAATTTGGAAACCCTACTATTAAAACTATAGAAGTTTAATATAAACTTTGCCACTTTGTTTTGGCAAAAGTCTGTGTTAGTGATCACCTACGTCCTAAAAGGAACTGCAAAATATGAGACTCCTAGGATTTGTAGTTTTTGAGATTTCATGATGAGTGAGTAACCTTTCGCTTTTACTTATAAATATAAATATGTAACGATAAAAATATGTAACAATTGCAGTGTATTGTATCCGTGTATTGTTATATATAATTATTGTAACGAAACTGTGTTAATTGTAGTAAATAAATAATTTACATTTTTTATTTGGTTAGTTATGTTAACTTTAAGACTTATCATATATCTTAATATATATAAATTACGTGTCACGTTGTTTGTCCGCGATGGACTCCTAAACTACTTAACCGATTTTGATCAAAATTCGTAACTATCTGTTATTTATCTAACTTAAAAGATAGGATAGATTTTATTTTAATTTATAACACAGCAACGCGTGGCTCGGTCAGCTAGTTTAAAGTTTGATATATATATATATATATATATATATATATTGTGTTTTATTGGAATTGTTATTAAAACTTAATTATATTTCGTAGAAACCACAAGCCGAGATGCACGTCGACTTTATCAATGCAGAGGAAACCTAAGTTTGAATAGTCTCGAGGTAGAACAATAAACTCCTTAATTGTAGTAGACTAGGCTATCATGCTGTAAATCTGCATTTGCAAATTCTAGGCGAGAAATACTTCAAGTAGATTTGTAGCGTAGTTCCATAAAAATTACTATAATTATTTTTAAAACACTGCTATGTGCGAATTTCGAAAGTACATTCAAAATACGCTCCCTGATCTCTTTACAATAAGCTCTATGCCATTACAATAAGCTCAAGAGCTTGGATATAATGACTTTGTATAGAGAAAAATAAAGGGAACGACAATATTATTGTGATGTATGTCACGAACTCGTACGACGGCTAATCGTATTCATTGCCTCCATTTGGCAGAGTTGATATACACTCGCGAGCAACCAAATCGACTCAAGCCCTAACTCTGAGTATAGACTCTGTTTTCAAGAAAGTTATAGGAGATATTTTTAAAAACTATATATCATCTGAAAGCTCCAAACTGCAGCTTTAATAAGATATCACCATTATCAATATCCGTTCATTATCTTTGTAATTAATGATATCTAAACAATAAATACAGGAAAAACAGGAATTTGTGAGAAGATGTTGTGGTTGGGTATTTTAGAAATAAAAGAAAATTGATTAAGAAAATACATAACAATTTAATAAATCAATACTTGGTATTCCCCCCCCTAGCCCTAATCACCGCTTGAAGTCGATTCTTCATTGATCTGATCAACTTTTTGACGTCCTCTTGAGGTATGTTAACCCACTCTTCCAACAATGCTGCCTTCAACTCTTCCACCGTCGAAGGGGCTTGATTTCTGGCTCGTACTCTTCGTTTTAACTGGTCCCATAAATGCTCGATCGGATTCAAGTCTGGACTGAGCGCAGGCCAGTCCATTCATTGTACGCATCTGGACTTCATCCAAAAACTGCTGGGTAATGCGCGCTGTATGACAACGAGCATTGTCGTGCATTAAGACGAAGTCCTCGCCGACAAATCCTTCATAGGGAACAACGTGTTCCAGGAGAATATCGGTGATGTACCGATCAGCTGTAAGCCCGCCTCCTCGGCCTCCACCAGGCACGAAAACGAGCTCCGTCTTTCCCTCTAAAGAGATGCCGGCCCACATCATACAGGAACCACCGCCATATGCTACTGTTTCAGCGAAACAGCATTGGGCAAATCGTTCGCCCGGACGCCTGTAGACTCGGCCTCTTCTGTCGTTGCCATGCAGACACATTCTGCACTCGTCAGTAAAGAGAACCGACTGCCATTGGGCAATGGTCCAATTGACATGCTCTCGAGCAAACTGAAGACGCGCTTGTCGGTGGGCTGCAGTCAATTTGGGCCCCGTCGCAGCCCTTTTTGGAGTGAGATTGGTGCTCTCAGTCGTCTTCTTATTGTCCACTCGCTTACAGCTACACCACGAACGTGCCTGAGTTCTTGTTGAACATCAACACTCGTCAGATGCCGATTGCGCAGCGATGTTGAGACAATGAAACGGTCGTCTCTGTCAGAAGTACACCGGTGGCGGCTGGTTCTTGGTCTTCGATTGAAGGCACCGGTCTCTCGAAATCGTCTGTAGACCCGGGACACAGCAGACTGGCTCAAGCGAAGCTGGGCAGCGACTACTCGCTGGCTAAGTCCTTGTTCCAACAAGGCAACAACTTGAGCGGCTTCTTCAGGTGTGGTATCCATGGTAACGTGGAAAAAATGATTGCAATTCTCGGAGATGTGTACATGTCAACTTGTGATAAGCGACTGATAAGGTGTGCCGGTTGCGAGAGCTTTTATAGGGGTGGCAGTTAGCGCAAGTCGCGGATAGCGTAATGAGCAAAACGACTCATAGTGCTATTGATGTAAAAATGAATGCGTTAGATTTAAAAAAAAAAACAATATTAGTGTTTTATGAAAGCTTGTATATTGAGCTTTCTAATGACAGTCTTTTTTTATAAATACCTTGTATACTTTACGTAAAAACAAAGTTTGTAAGCAGAATGAGGGCTTGAGTCGATTTGGTTGCTCGCGAGTGTAGTAAAAGTGCTGTGATTATCTTTCTGCCACGTCCTACGAGATTTGTGGCTCGCAATTTTTTTGTAACATATTCTTTTCGAATTACATAATAACATTAAATCATAACTATATCTTAATCCATTCTTATAAATAATCTCATATTATAAATTAGTGAGAATTGTGTATTACGTATGAAAAGCAAAATTTTTTGTAGATATCCGACGCGTGTACGCCCGACCATGTGTTTATAATAATGGTATTGTACAATAATAACAATTTAATTATTTTAAAACCGTCCGTTCTATTTTCAATATCAGTCCATCCATAGCAGTCCATTTTCTAGGTATGGTCTCATAACTTAATTCGTAAAGGTTACGATGGTAAGCTTTATTATATTATGTACAATAAGTAATTATATCACCTAAGTACTTAAAATATATATTAGTGTGTAGGCAATAATGTAAAAAATATAAAACTTAGTATTTTTGCTGTCCTGCTAATATTGTTACGTTGAGAATATAAGTTCCACAATTTATAATAGGAGGTACAATGCTACAGTAAAGTTAAGCGGTTTATAAAATTAGTATTAAAAAAGTCTTCATATTGCATCCTTTGTGCATTTCACTAAAGTTAATATATAACAAGAATCAATAATTATGATAATAACAGTGTAATTATTACGATAACGATACTATACTTTACTTTTAGTTCAGTTATAAAAAATGTATTTCTTTTAAATATTCACCAACCTATTAAAAAGTTAAGGAAATAGGCACAGGCCACGAAAAGCGAGTATAGTCAATTAATGGTTCCTATCATTTCATTGAATAACCCTATTTTTACTACGTTATTTCTGCCAAATGTACATCATAAACACAACTTATAATACACGAAAACTACTTATGGACTTAAAGATACTTTTTTACTTCATCATCAGCCTATTAATGTCCCTACAGTTGGACTTTAGGTCTTCAGTATGCACCGAAACACAAAGGACATTATCACAAAGCGATAAATTTTAGTCCGGTGACCAAAAAACCAACTCGTTAGGTGACCGACGATGACGTACGGTGTCCGGCAAAATAAAACACATACATAACATAACACCAACGCTTTACACTTCGGGCATCGTCAAAGGCGACTAATAATACTGATAATGCAAATGAAAATTTATGAACTGTAGTCCGTTACTGCAATCTCCAACGCATCTGCCAAACATGGAGATTATGGCATCCCTATGGGGTACCTTGGTCTAGCGGTAGACATCTTTCGGCTGAAATGATGATTCGTTGATCGGCACTCGTAAAAGAAGCTTAATCCCCGCAATCGCAGACTAAACGTGGGTAACCGTGCCACCAAGCTCCTTTTGTGTATTATTCCTAGTATATTTGTAAAAACAAACGCCCTTTAACTTACTAAGAAGCATTAAGTAAGTTATAAGAAATAAGCGACAGTAACGCAAGGCTGGGTCAACATTAGTTTATTATAAAAATCAGAAGCATAAAAACGTAACTGATTAATTTTACTAATAGTAAATGCTTGTACAAAGTAGTAACTTCGTTCAATTCCTTCCAAAATTAATTCTTTTGTGTCAATCGGTTTCTCGATCGAGGTCTATGTATGGACCTAGGCTACCTGAACAGGTTGATTTATAAAATGCTCCATTTATGATACATCTATGTAATAATCTTTCTAAGAAATGGTTGTACTGTTATCAAAGACATTTTCTCAAACACAGAACAAAGGAGTCAAATGCACTAGCCAGTCACGCATGCCAATTCCTACAAACGTGTATTGGCTTTATTTCCTTATAAAGTAAACTTCCAACTCTATACAATTCATTTTAAACTTATGATTGTAGCATAGCAGATTGGTAGATGCTAACAGTGCAGATGCAGCCAAGGATAATATTTTGGACACCCATCCGATGACTGGCCTCTTTAAAGTTGCATTTTCTTCGCAATTATAGGCCAAACGCGCTATCCACTGCGCCATCGAGTTCCGTGGTATAATTAATAATAATTCATAATACAATCGTAAATAAACGTAACATGAACGTAAAGAACGCCAGTCAGCAAGCTATTATTGCTTCTCAACGAAGACAGATTCGAGTAAGCATTTTTTCTTACCCTTACTATTCGGTATATTTTCATATTTGGTACCTTGCCAACTCTAATAAACCCTTTCTATGCAGAAAATAAATTGCAGTCATTGAAGGAAGATCTCTTTAAAAGGATTTAATGAAACAAACAGAACGAAGCACCGCAAACGTTTTTAGTAGTATAAGGTATTTAAAACGTTAAATTGATGCGATGAGCAAACTAATAATGAGTTAAGACTTTTAGATTATTAAAAAAAGTATCCATAAATAGTTATATGAATCTTTGAAAGCAAGTATTTTTTGTTACTTTGGCATCTACGGTGGGTTGTGTACGATTCCGCACATTTATAAAATGCAATATTGCACGCGCTCATTTTAATTTTAATTAATCAGTCGAATTAACGTAAGCACTCGACCCGGTTGTATCATTTCGGCTCCCTTACATCATTGTACCCGAACATCCTTCTTATCATAACTATCATCTAAAGTGTGTAGGACTACCCCCTACAGGTTGCTTAACAATGTCAATGGAAATTTCAAAAAACAAATTTTTACAAGCAGCTTTAAATTTTCTTAGTTTTCGAAAAATGTGTGATTTATTATATTTTCATTATACATATATAATGAAATTGCTTTTCTTTGTCACGCAGTCACGTCATCACTATTGAACCTATCGGTATCTCTGAGATCGGTATGGACCAATGGACCATGGATCAATCGACGCGGGAAAATCTGTAAATGGATTTTGGCTACTTTTTTTTTGGATTCGATGGACCCTTTGCCTGTTTTTTCGATTTGATTTTAGAAACTTTTACCGAGTTTATTTTATTCGGTTGGTTGCTATGGTAACAGTTTCGGTCATTATTATTTTGTATTTAACCTAAATAACTAATGCGTTAACGTTACTCACAAAAAGACAACATAAAAAGACTAGACGAAGAAGAAGAATAAGACGTCACAATAAGAACGTGAAAAGTAAAATAAGAAACTTGATATGGTGACTCGCCGCCACCAGTCCGCTTCCCTAGTCTAATAATGATTTCTTTTCATTAAAATATATTTTGTTGAATAATTGATTTGATTGTCATTAATCAACCAATTTTATTTCTAACTTTTTGCAAAAATTTACGCCCAGCGCAGCAAGCGAGTGATGGTTAGTAAACTATGAAGTTACAAATTAATAATAACATAAATTCTATGAAACCATATGAATTGTATATCACATTCAACTATTTTAATAATATGGTCGGTATCCAAATTAATAAAGAACTTATGCGAATAATAACTTGCCTGTGAAATTGTCGATATTTTCCTATTATATTTAGGGAGAAATGTAAATGTACGTAAAAGATAAAATAAGAAATGAGTAAAACCTGTTTGTTAGTTTTCAAATTGTGTTTAACATAAAATTGTTTTAGGAGATCCTTATATATAAAATTAAAAGTAGCCAATATATTGAAGTATATATATATATATATATATATATATATATATAAGTTAAACTAAATATTGCGATGTTAATTGTGATAATAAAAGTATTATTAACGGAATAATACAATTTTTTAACACAAATTAGAAGCATTAGATTGGAATTGAAAATCGTTGCAACTTATGTTTTAGATTTACATAGGTACATACATAGAATTAAGAGAAATCATAAAAGTATCTTAAAGTACTAGGTTAGCATAAAGTAAAAAATTAACTTCTTCGTAAGGTAAGAGTAGCTAAAAGTTGAAATTCGATTCAGTTCTGTTAAATATATCACGAGGTTCGATGGGTCGGGCAGTATCTGACCTACAGGCGAGCTTCAATCTACAGGGCTGAGTTATTTAAAAAATTATAATACCTAATTATATTTTTTATTTATTGCATATAGTCCTATAGATATATAGTAATATACTTCAGATGGGTGATCAAAAATTATTTTTTTAAGAAAACATCTGAAAGAGCCAGCTTGTCATCTCTCCATCAGGGATGCAAAAAACTCACCACGACACATTCTGCTTACGGTGTCTCCATCGATAGTGAATACCTAGATCCCAATTGTAAAGACATTCGTAGGCTACTGATGATATGTCAGACCACATCTACACCATTCGTCCAGCCTTCATTGACAATTGTTAATTCCTAGTAATCACCTTTAGCTCCACTGACTGGTTATTCTCCAGAGATAATAATAGACTATGATTTTTTTGCATTGGGCTTTAGTTTTGACTTCGCAGGTCCCGTTATGTCAGAAACATGCATATTTACCTATCGTCACAAAAAAAAAAATCCGAAAACCACAAGTCTTCAGAATAACCTAAAAGTAAAACTAGAAGTAAAAATATCCACCTAGTCGCTTCTCTTCATAACAACAAGGTGTATAATAGCTAAGGTCCAAGCCTTTAGAGGCGCCCTAAGGTATATCCAACGGTCGTTACTATTGAAGCACCACGCTGCCGCTTTTGTAGTAAATCCATAATGGTTTGAATAATCCCTTTGGGGAGAAACTGTCGATATAAAAATTTTGAATGTTTGGACGTCTACGGCAAATCATTTGCAGATCTAAGCCGGGCTTGCCACCCCCAAGTATCGAGTGCATTCTCTACCACTTCACTGCTATGATTTAAAATTTAGAACTTATTTTAGAAGTATAGAGGTAGTTACTTTCCCATTACATTTTCACGTTATTCACTAATCCAATGTAATATTTTTTTGTAACCGCCAAACTGTTTTTACTTGTTTACTATTTAAATTACTATTTTCAATCGTGACGTTTTGACTCTGGGAGTCGTGTCCACAGCAGGACTAAGTTATTGATCATCACTGATCAGTTACGCTTCAAGTTGTAAATTAAGTTTTGTGATCTATCGAAAATTGTTTCATTTCAATTAAGGCTAGTCTATAAAACAAGCAATAAATAAATAATAAAAACTTATACTCATCCAAGCCAATTATGTGTTTGGCTTCCAACTTATGAATTGTTAATGAGAATCCGGGGTATATTGATATCTATAAACTTTTGATAACAATTGCTTTTCCGTACAAATGAAATACAATATGGCGATTTGATCAAGCATCATTGTTATGTACATAAAATATGTCGAGCATGAATAAGTTATACTTAAAACTAATTTCTCATTTAGAATTGAGGCTTTAATTCCGGAATTGCTCAAATGAAAACGTTAACGGGAACAATACGTGCTTATATTTAACATGTACAAAACGCGAAGCTAGCTGCCGCAGAAGAAATAATTTAGGAAGTATTATTTGAAATAGAAATATTGTGATATTTCTATTTTGTTGATATTAAAAATTTTGCAGCCAGATGGTTGAACTCATGATATAGTTATATCCCTCGAGATAATTGATAAGTTGAAATTTTATGATATATAAAGTAAAACAAATATATATAGTTTACTTTATTATTCAAATACTTTAGGCTAGACAATATATTTAGTTTGATGTAGCAATTTCGATAGACCAATGTACGAAAAATTTAAATTATCTAAAAAACAGATATATTCCGGACAACCCATGACATTTTTATTTAAGCCCAAACCTAGCAGTGCTTGTACTATGGGTAATAAATAACGTAGAGGATACCTACTAGGATTCAAACCTGGCAACTTTGGCGCATAAGGTAGGATGGCTACAATGACTATAAGCGGCGGTCAAAATAGGAAGTTGGATTTTATTTTGTATTACATTTTCTTACGCGGTTAACACTAAGATATGACACCTTTACCTTTTATCCGTTTGAACATTCTATAATATTCATTTAATAATATAAAGTGTTAAATTTAAGTTTTCTTCGTTATAGCTTTAATAATATTAAGAACAATATCAAAATGATTAATGACTTTAAGATAAGTGGTATGAAATATTATAATATTAGCAATGTTATATTTAGTGTCGATGCTATATTTAATGCTATATGCTTATGCTTTTTTTTAAATCTTATAAGATAAATTATTTAAATAGAATAATACTAGAAAAAATCGAATCGGGTCACAAATGAATTCTCAGGCGGAAATCAAACCCGCAACCTTTGGAAGTCCGGTCCAATGCTCTCCCAATTGAGCTACCGAGCCTTGTGAACACCCGTCGAAATTTTCTAGACCTTTCTTATTTTACGCTGTAGGCAAGGTTGCGGGTTCGATTCCCGTCTGAGAATTCACTAGTGAGCCGAGTCAACTTTTTCTAGTATTTTTCTATTATAATAGTTTAATGATAATTAATGTTTCAATGTTTTCATAACAGTTCTTCTCTTACGATAGAAATAATGGGTATTTAAATATTATAGCAATTAATCTCCATAAAATAACTTCTTATAAATATGAATAGGTATATAACACAGTTAACAGCAGCCAGCCCTACCAGCAATACCGCCATCGCATACTTAGTGAAGTTTACTTTTTAATAATAAAATGCAATACGAGTGGAAGTTCAATAAAATGAACTGGCGGCCACAATTTATGCCCACATTAGAATGACTAACGATGGTCAATAGCTATGGAGACGTAGAACATTTCACTAGCAACCCTTGTTGATTTAATTCGATTGACAAAAGGGCATCCACCTTATTCGCATAAGTAATTACATATATTTGTATAACTATGTTTATTGAACCTTATTTTCTCCTAGGTGCACAATTTTAGACGCTATTGTTAAAATTTTCTTAATTATTTGTTTTTGGTTTAGATTACATTATCTGTACACTAAATATGTAAAAAAGCAAGTCAATATCAAAAAGCAAACGCTACGGCGCGGCGGCGTCGACTACTCAAATGACGCTTTTTTATAAAAATGACAGTGTGTTAAACGAAACGTTTTTGTTTACATATGTCTTGACAGAAATCAAAAGATTTTATTCATTATGAATTATTATGTCAGAGTGTCACTATAAATACTTGGTTTTTCCAAGTATTTAAATACTTAGATTAGACTGTAAAATTGAACATTTGTTTTACGTGTATCCGAATCAGTTCATATTTCACAATAAGCAACACAGAAGCTCAGTTCTCAAGGCAATACGCGGTTATTCTTCAATTTAAATATTTCGACAATAAATATGATTAAGGAGAAGCCTTGCAACTGAGCATTTTTCTCTATAGTTTCATATATAATTGAAATTTACAGTTTTTAGGCAGGTTACTATAGAACGATGCTGGGTGTCCTTTGACTGGATACCTTTATTTAGTACAATATTTAGAAATACAGTTTATCTTATTTTAAAAATAAACGCATTATTTTTCATTCGCTTCATACTATAATAATCTACCAAATAATACTTAAATAAATAAAAAGTAGTAGAAATCTAGTAATGACATTTGAATCTTTGTATAATAATTCCTTAATGCACGACACGATGGTCACACAGTTAATATATATATAAAAATATTATTTTAACCATCACATGTACTTTATTGTCTATAACTATTATGATCACCATGATGACAATCACATTTATTTCAGCGGTATTTCGTACATGAGGTTTAGCTACCCTTTATTAACTTCCTAGAATAAGTACGATAAGTTTAGAAGATCGATCGATATAAATGGCTGAACAATATTCCATAGAACAATGACCCGAGCTATTATCAACTAATACCTTTTAATAACTGGTTCCAACAGTCAAGAACTGACAGTAGCGAATTGTGAACAAAGAACAGGGCTACTTGCGTTTAACGTCAAGATTATCGACAGAAAGCGGTAGATAATTGAGTGAACTTTTACCTGGTACCACGTATTTCAACCCTGCACTTTGGCTCGCATAAATTATTAAAATACTAGTTCTGGTGGATAATTTTGCAGCACTGTCTATAATTAGTACCTTCGTCCTGTTGCTAGCTAGACATATTCACAGAGTCGGGGAACTTGCTCTTTCCTATAGTCTCTACTTTGCAAATGTTCTTAATTTTTAAATACAGATTCAGGTAAAAAATTCCCAGTAGGTATTTGAAACAACACAAACCCAGTAAGCAGTAGGTACATAATAATGGTGGTACTTGGTCTCATAAAAGTTAATTTAAAAGTCAATTTACTTATAACTATTACACGTCACCTTACAGTCTATTTCATGATCGTAGAAACTGCAATAATCACACTTATAAGTGTGCTATATTTTATTTATAGATTTATTTTATTTTATTTATTTAGAAATGTTTGTATGATCACAACATAATATTATTGTATTTTTTTATTTTGAATAAGTTCGCTCTTGCTTCCAATCAAGCTCGGGGGCCAAGACAGGATCCATGATGGAACGAGCTAACCCAGAAGGTGCCTATTTACCTTGATTTTGAAAATGGATAGGTTATAAGTATTTGGAAATACAGACGCAGGGTGGGAGTTCAACTTCTTTGCAGTGCTTCTTATAAAAGATGTTGAGAAGCGCTTGCTGCGACAGATAGGAATTGCAACCAAGAAAGGGTGGTATCCCGTAATGCGTCTGGATGTCCGATGGAAGCACACTCTCCAAAGACCGACAGACAGGTAACTTTGCTCAGGTGTGAAGCTTGATCTTCGCAAATATTCTGTCACTATAAAACCAACCACTATGGCCAAGCCCCCCCCCCCCCCGTAAAAACGCTCGAGGGGGAGATAGCCTCTTCCACCCTTCCCTAGCAGGAGGACCGTGAAGACGCCAGGAGCGCGGGCGCGAGCGAGCTGCCGTGAGCGGAGCACTTGAGGAGGACCCTCGGGACCGTGTGCCTGAGGGTAGAGCCCTCTCTCGTCACCCTCAGGCAGCATCGGAGCTTTTCGCCAAAGCCGCATGGGAGGGTCGAAAGGGGTGCTCGGCGGGACGGCGGCCGTGGAACCCCCCGGGAACTATTGATCCCGGAGGAGTTCCTCGGACGCAGACGTAACGGTTGAGATGGGGAGAGGAAGTGCCTGCAGCACACCCCGGTAGGCCGGGGGCCGGTCGGGGGTTGTGGCAGTCCTCCTCCCCACCGAAAAGGGGCCAGCGGTTGTCGGGTTGGGAGACCGGCATCCGCAATGCTCCTGGCTCTCAGGCAAGCGGAGTTTTCAGGACGTCACGGCCCACTCCATCCGCCCAAGGGGTGGATCCACACTGGTCCGGGTCGCGGCTGGGTCCGAAAGCACCTAATGCATTAGGCAATTAGCACGAGCGAATGCCTAATGTATTTCCTGCGATAACAAAATAATAGAGATAGATCCCAACATCCCCAAATTATGAATGAACCCAATATATGAAACTCCTTAATGGTGGTTTGTTAATTTTATTGTCAGTGGCTTCATATCCCAGTTTAATAAGTGATTTTTCGAAATCATATGCACGTATTGTATTTGAAATAAGGAGATATTTCTATTTTGTAAAATTTGCTTTCGATATTTTGATTACTTGCCCCCGGACCACAGCTTGCCCCATAATGCTTAATGTTTTAATTTTGTCAAGAACAAATATTGCATCACAGTCAGAACTGACTAACCTAAATCTGTTAATTCCATTGTCCAACTAAAGATGCACAATCTATCGGAAAGAACTAACAATATATAATACTACTTACAATCTTATTGGTCTCAACCAAAGCAAACTTTTGTTTCGGCCTGACAAATTCAAATTATTATTAAGCTGAATAATTCTAGTGCATCAGATTTGCTTCGTTTCTAATTTTCTTGTGCCCTCGAGCTAAATAGGGGGCTGCTCTGCCCCGAATCGTACCGTTAGCCCCGCAAAAAGGTTTAAGGCTTTAATTTACCCGCTGTTAATTCGTGCGCGACCGATTCAAAGGCTCTGTCGGCCATTATTAAAAGCGTAAATTGTCAAACAGATGTAGTAAACGACTTTGGTTGCGTCCCGGCTATTTTAAAACGCAATGAAAATTGCCGTAGGTTTGATCCTGCACAAATTTGTAAACATATGTATTAACCTAGTGTTTTTATAGTTCTGGAATATCAAAAATGCAAATTTCTATAATTTTTGATGACAAACCAGCCTTTAACCACCTTTAATTTAAATAGTTTTGATAAGTGACTGAATTTTCCCGAATATGGGTAAAATAAGTGGTTTCTTAGTTTAATTGGTTCTTCGACTAGATAATCAAACGATTAGGTATCAAATTCTTATTTATTTCAAAATAGTAGCAAATTTTTTATATAAATTTATATTTATTTTTTATATATCTTAGTTTTGCTATAATAAGATGTGAAATAGGCTCTATTTTCTTATGAATATAATAACATCTAAACCCTACAACTAGGTACATAAACGCTTAAGTATTAAACGGGCTAGCACTCCTATTTATAATTCAAACAAAATCATTAAACAAAAAGAGAACGGAACTTCACTTGCCAAAGAGATTTATAAAAGAAATTTAAATTAGCACAGTTAGCTCGGCGTTAAAGGCTACACACAATGACTCTCATTATGAGCTTGTAGGACCTAACAAAGCTCGCAAGTGGATATTAATTCTGAATTAAAGATTTATGTAACTGCAGTAGATGGGAAAATGCAAGCTGCACGTTTGTGGTAGACGCCGCTGTGTATTGTTTTTATATTGTTATCTGTAAATATTTTTAATTATCCCATGTTTATGTATTAAATTATCTATTTGCGAAAAAGTTAAAAGTAGATTTCCAGACTAATATTTTTCTTAGTAGTAAGTACGTAAAGGGTTGTTTTATGGATACTAGGTTAATGGATAGATATAAATATATAATATTCGTAGAAATAAAATGACTATACATATTACATAACCGTGACTCAGGTACAAATGTACGAGTATGACACAAACACTTTCGGGACGCGAACCATGGCAATGGCGTCTGTGTGAAAGGCAGGATCGCTACCGTCAGTCTATTAATGTCCCCACTGTTGGGGCACAGGTTAACCCTCTAGTCAAAAACATCGTAGGAGCACGCGGGCTGAATGTGGTTTGATGGCTTATTTGATGAGGTTATCCAAAACGTGTTGTAACGCGTCTTGGATTTATAATTACGTACTACTATTAACTACTACTGAACTACCAACTGTACAATGGTTTTGGTTATTTAGCATTTGCAATCTTAGATCCTACTGATAAATGGGTTATATATAAGTTTCTTTACTTTGCGACCATTTTCGGAATTCTAAGTCAGACTAAGTCTCATTATACAGGGATACAGGCATACATAACTAAAAAGAAACAACCCGTTTATTCCCCCGGGCAGGCGCTAGAGGTTGCTTGCAGCTTTCACAAAGACTTAGAAATGTTTTGATGGGATGAAATCCCACAGTGAATCAGACTCTAAAGAGCTGCTGTTGCTTGAAACTATCATAAAAGAAACTCTTTAAAAATCTGTCGTTATGAGAAGTAAAAAGGACTAGTGTAGTGTGCTGTATGCTTTACATACATGTCTAAAATGCTTTTGCCCCTTAAGATTTTCCTTAAGATTGAGTTCTTAGTTATAATTTATAAGCAATTAGTTACTTGGCATTTAGTCAACATTAAGATTTCTAATTATTTTCTGATTTTCAGCGTCAATGTCTCAGATTATCTCACAGTTGATGTTTTATACATCATTTTACATAGCTTACATACAATAGCTTTTTCGCCTATTACCAGACATTAGACCACACTTACTAAAAGAAATGTTGTACTTATTCTTAGAGTATTTAAAATGGTAGAGGAATTGCAGATTGGCAACTCAACATTTGATCATTCTATAACAGACCGAATAAACCTTTGATTAAACATAACTTCGTCGAAAAATCTAAATGACTTTACAACTGATCCAAAACTCATTTGGTCGAAAGAACTACAGGCATTGCGCTTGCATGTCGAATAAATCTTAAATCTTGTGAAATAATAATTGAATTATAAATACAGTAATTTTTAATTAAAAGTAGTCCATATCAAGTTGCGACTTTTACACATTGAGTTATATACGACGGATTTAAAAATCAGCTATCTACACTTTTTAATTTTAATATTTATGGCCTATTAGTCACACAAAGAAAAAAGTCTTAGAATGTTCTGACTCAATAATACGTAACAAGGACATTAATCAATGAACCAAGTAATTCTCTGAAATATAATTACAAAAATACCAGTATGTAAACTTAAAAATAGTAGAAAAAAATCTTTGAAATGCCTAATAAAATTGGGCGCGTAATAAGGAAATAACACTAAGTATTTATCAAATAAACATTACATACAATTGTATGTGTATGTTTGCATGTTGTTGTATGTTTCGACATAATCATTAATGTTAATATGTGATGTTTTCAAATACAATTATTAAGATACCAATAACTCTCTTATTTATTCTCCGTAAATAGGAACACAAAAACACTATAAATCATCTCGATAGATATGATTGGATCTCATAAAAGCTTACAAATGATAGAGAAACGAATACGAAAGAGCATTTTCTGCTTTGACCAATGAACTTGTAATATTTAAATATCGGAGAATCCATTTGGCATCCGTATCGAAATATCCATTTCCCTTTTGAGTGCTTTAATGATTGTTGAAAAAATTTCAGGTCCCAAGTGATTAACGTGCCAAATAACCTGATGATTGATTATCTGCATTGACAACGTCGATTAAATGCGAAATAATTGAGCCCGCTTTCAAATTTTAAAGCTATCTACCAACAGAAAATATTGAAAGGTAATTATTTTTCATCAAACACATTTACAGAATGCAAAAAACTTTATTAAATCGATTATCGATTGATATGATCGATTTAACTTTGAATACTGTATTTAGATAAAAATAGTATCTATACCCTTTTTTGCTATTTCTATTTGTAGGGGCCCGAAATCGGCTGTTAGATTTTAGACTTAAATATATTTTAGATTGCAAGCTGTTGGTTTTCCTTCTCTATAAATAAATGTCTATTATCAAGATTAGTCGATATTGTTAAAATTAAAAACTGTCAAAAGTAAAAATATAATTCACTACCACAGTAATAGTGTGGTAGTGAAAATTACCGGGTCGCTACCAATAATCTTTAATTCGCATTTATCGACATATACCTGTAGAGCTCATAGCGAAATCGGTTAAAATCCATTTAATTTATACTTATCAGTCACTATTTGCAGACGAATTGTAAATAAAGGTATCGTTATCAATTAACTGTTTAACTCAAACTCCATCCTTACTAATATTATAAATGGGAAAGTGAGTTTGTTTGTTTGTTTGTTTGTTTGTTTGTTCCGCTTTCACGCCGTAACTACTGAACCGATTGCTTTGAAATTTTGCAGACGTAAAGATAAAAGTCCGGATTAAATAATAGGGTACTTTTTATCCTGGAAAAAAATTGATATTCCCGAGGGAAAACAAAAACATTGTTTGCTTGATGGATGGATTGTAGATGGCGCTGTGTATCGTTTAAAACAACGTAAAATATTGCAAACGAATATAAACATGTAAATTTAGAAGCTAAATGATACGATAATGAATCCCCGAAAATGAGGAATTCCCGAGGGATGACGTACAATTTGTTTTATCGTCTAAACTGTTTTTTACATCTACTTATATGTTGCAAACGAATATGAACATATAAATTTTGAAGCTAAATGATACGAAAATGAATCCTCGAAAATGAGGAATTCCCGAGGGATGACGTACAATTTGTTTTATCGTCTAAATTTTTTTTTTACATCTACTTATCCTGAAATCACTAAAGTCAACGAATTACTAATTGGTATAAGTATTAGTTACGTTATTTAGTTCTTGAGGTATGCGATAGATGGCGCTGGGTGTTTTTTAAAACATGGTAACGATGTGTTTTTTAAAATACATAAGAAGTGGACTGATAGCTTACGCTATTTAGTTCTTGAGGTATGCGATAGATGGCGCTGGGTGTTTTTTAAAACGTGGTAACGAAGTGTTTTTTTAAGATACGTAAGAAGAAAAGTACAGAAGATAAATGAATTATATGAATTTTGTATCCAGCGTTACATCGCGCTTCATAGATTTTTCCGTGGGATTGAGAAGTTTTCTTATAGTTGTGCTTTATACCGCAATATAACCGAATTCCACGCGGGCGAAGCCGCGGGCGGAAAGCTAGTTCCAAATACAAATGAAACAAAAGTATTTGTTAATACAAAAAAAGTTTAATTGATTTTTTTTCGAAGTGAGATCATTCAAATAAGCACTCTAGAGTCCTTCCTTGCCCAGACCGTATGGCGACTGAGCTTTTGTTGCTAAAAAGTAATCACCTGGTATCCTGAAACAATCAATGATAAATAAACATTACTTACATGAAATTATATTTCGGTCGCGTGCACATAACAGTTGCTCTCTTTCATTTAACGTTCTTCCGTTTTACGTAGGTGTCGGTAATCTCCTTTTATATTTGTTTCCCGCCTACATAATGTGTAGTACCTACACGTTCACAAAATATCTATCTCCAAGTTACATATAAGTTACATATAAAGGCAAAACTTCTAAAAAAAAAACAATCAAATCGCCGTAAGTACTATTACTGAGACATTGAGTGAGATTGTGATTACTGGATATCGCTATGTGTATTAAATTTATTTGTGGCTGCAAATAGCTAAAAAATAGGAATGACAATGTTTCATCCGTATTATGTACCTATATTTTCTGTATTTTAAGTATCATGGAAAACGTCAAGCATATCGCCATTCGTTGACAAATACCACAAAGTTTTTTAGTCATCAATCATCATTAGGCTATTAACAATCCTGACGGTTGATACACAGGCCTTCCACATGGATGAAAACATAACACGGAGAATGATTTACAAGCAACTACACTGAACCAGTAAAGATTGGTGCACAACACAAGGAGACGTACAAATAGCTGGCTTATCACTAGAAGCGATTTCTTCGAGGCCATCTTGGGATGGACAGAAAAAATATAAGATTATGGTAGGGGAAATGCTGGTGTACATCTGAAAATATCTAATAAAACACACGATTATAAGATAAAAAAATACTTATATATAGTATTTAAAAAATAATTTAAAATAAATCCGCACGAGCTAAAGACTGCTGATGCAACCGCGACCAACGGCCTATAATTTATTTAAAGAGCTCAAGATAACACATTTTTTTCGTCACAGGATTCCGCAATGCAGCTTACTCGTAACTTACGCAATCTCATTCAATCATCCAGCTTCAAGTTTATACAATTCGATTCAATTCAATTTATTGCATAAAATGTTATACAATTCAGATATTACAAATTCTTATGGTTCCATCACATTTAGTCAATATACTGACAAGCAATAGTTATTTAAAAATATTAAATTAAAAATACCAATTTTAAAACTTAAAATTACAATAATTCCCTTTAAAAATAATTATAATATCATGGATAATTACAATATATTACAAAATCTTCCAAAATGTTAAATATAAGTAAATATCAAGTTGCAATATTAATTTTTCATAAAGTCAAGAACATTTGTGTTAGTGAAATTAATATATTTATTAATTAATATATTGATTTATTTCATAATTATATTTTTTCTTATTATCTAAAATTCTTGCAACGAGTAAAAATACTTCTCCAGTAACCATAATTTCACCATTTTATGGAGACTGACAGCGGGAAGTGATTGAAATTCCTTTGGTAACGCATTAAAAACCTTAGCACACATAGCCGAGCATTTTTTTGGTATAGGGTAGTCTTTAATTGCACATATGCCTATGTGGAAACCGTTGGTTTTTTGTAAACATATCCCCGTTTAGAAAAAGATAAGAATTTGATTTAACAAAGTTCACTAAATCCATTCAATTTATTATAAAAACAAAAAACCAAGTCGAATAGATTGACCTCAGACGAAATTCTTATATACGGTTTTCCACCGAGAGTGACACCAATTTTTATCAGGCTCTCTTTACTGACTGATGTACTGACTCGTACTGACTCTCTTTCTCCCATCTTGATAAAAATTAAAATTCTAGCGTAAGCTTACTTTGTTATAAGGATAAAGTTTTATAAATATAGAAAGCTATCAGAATTTGACGCTGAAATCTAAATTGATAACTGATAACTATATTTTGGTATTGAAAAATATATAGATAGTTTTTCACTAACAGTCAATAATTATGATAAGCACTAAACATAATTAAAATGACATTGCATTTCTATCAATTATTTGAAGTGAAAAGGAAATTATCATTTTTGGTAACTGTAAGAAAATGTTGCCCTACAAAAAGAAAACCATTTGGCAATTAGCTAAAACAGAGAAATAAGGTTATTACGTTCTTTGCTTAGCTACTTGATATTATTCAAATATTGTACAATAATTAGAAATTGCGAATAAAAAAGTAGGTAACTAATTAAATCTGTAACATTCTGAGGGTCGGTAACGTCAAACGGCCGACGTAAAGAAGTCGACATTCCGCGTCAAAATATTCAGACAAATTAATAACTTTATTTAAATATAAATAATGATCAGAAGTTGAAAGCAAAAAAATTTAGCAATAAAGATATGTTGCTACAGAAATGAAATATTCTCATCTGTGAAGGACTTTTTTGCGCCCCTGGTCACCCACCGGCTGCGAGGGAGGGAGGTGGTGAATCCGGCATGGATACTTAGGCCCGGCTTCGAAGTTATTTCAGACTCGTGCTGATTAAACATGTTGGCCTGTACCCGGAAAGGGTCAGAAGCCTTCATCTAAAGCGACCGCCCCTCTAGAGAGGTACGGCACGAGCGCTACTCACCTAGATGAGGATGCGCATAAGAAATATCGACCGGCTCCCAGAAAGGGGGTTGGTCGCGACGAAGAAGTTAGGTCGGCTGACTCCCAGAAGAGTCAGTCGACAATTGAGAGGACTGGAGTTGACCTGAATAGATTCTGAGACCTGTATTACTGTGCCTCTAAGAAGAGGATCAGGTCGGCTAAAAATTGATTTGGTTGATCAGTTAGGATGGATTTAGGTCGTCTGAATAGTGGATTTGAGGAAATGGAAGGTGTGTAGTCGAATGCGCTCCGGATAAGTGGGTATGAGTGGCTCTTTGCCATTTTGGAGAAACATTCAGAGACCTTCATGAAAATATGTCGAATAATAGGGAGTTCAAAGTCTCTGTGTAAGCCGGATTGCGGACATACCAGGGAGCATTTGAAGCCCTTCGTAGGAAGGTGTTCTGAATCAACTGTAATTTATATTCAATCCTAAAATCGGGGTGGTTTTAGCGGGTCGGGACACACGAGCGATTGACGTCGAAGCGAAAAGCGGAGAACTTATCCGGGTTTACATCGATGTGCCACTTGCGGAACCATTCGCATAGGTTATTGATTGAGGTCTTGAGCCTTGGGAGAATAGTAAACGATTGTGTAGACTATATACAGCAGATGAGCCAGGATGGAGCCCTAAGGCACGCCCGCTATTATAGTCCGAGAGGTTGAGAGAGTACCTTCTTATTTGAATCTGAAGGTACGGTGGTGGAGATATGATACTACTAGCCGGACTTATTTCTTTGACAGATTTAGTTATACAGCTTCACAATTAGTCCGGCGTGCCAGACCTTGTCAAAAGCCTTGGCTACATCAAAGAAGACCACCACGGTCTTATATTCTAGTAAAAGCAAAGATAATAAGATTATGTTGATTAAACTAAAATTAGTTCATGAGCAATGTAAAAGCTAAATACTGCATAAGAAACTTGGTTTGCTTTCCTTTATCGTCATCATCAACCTATTAGGGACATTAATCGGGGCACAAAATATCAACTGACCAAAACACCGTAAAAAGAATGGGGGTAACTCTTGTCGCGGGACCAGTGCCAATGGGTTGGTGCTAATGACGGCAAAAGCAGCCGGGACCAACGAGTTAATGTGTCTTACTAAGCATAAAAAAGCTCGCCATATGATATGTCTGGTCACCCATGCGATGCACGGCCCTTGCGAAAGTTGCTTAGCCTTCGAAATCATCGGCTGTAAACAACTAACCTGTGCGCTATCGAGTTGCACTTTATTTCTGTATAAATGTAAAACTTACGCATCCTTTCCATTTACACCTAATTCGAGAACGACAGCCTCTCGATCCTGTTTTGAGCCATTTTTCCATTTTCTATAATTTTTGGCATAGCTTCCTAAAATTGAACCTGGATATTTCATTGCATCTATCAATAGTTGCCAACTTCTATTATGATTGCATAAATCTGAAAAATAAAAAACTACTTATTACAAGCTTTAATTTATTTCCAGCTGTCCCGGTGTCTGTATTAAAATGTTGCAAGTTAAATTTGACCCACTTTGCGGTTTCTGATTAAGCTGAAATTTTGCATGCATATGTGTATCACGTGACAATGCAATATTATAAAGACATGGAGCTGATCTGATGCTGGAAATGGCGGGTGGTCATAGGAACTCAGCAATGAAACGACACAACCCCTTAGATTTAGTGCTCATTTGATTCGTATTTACGAGTACTTTGATCCTATATGATAATCAGAGTCTGATGCTGGAGCTGGAAATTGGCTAATAGGAACTCCACATTGAAACGACAAAAACGAGACGAGTTGTGGCTCTTTTGATTCGTTTTGACAATTAATTTGACTTTATATGGTAACCATGGTCTGCTGCTGAAGCTGGAAAATGGCCGAATTCCGCAATAAAAAGAACAACCCCATCGACTTTGTGCTGGTTTGATTCGTATTGACAAGTACTTTGGTCGTTTATAGTAACCAGGGTCTGTTGCTGGAGCTGGAAGGCGGCAGAACAGCAACTTAATTTGTCTTGATGAGTTCTTTAGTCCTTGATATATGGATATTTCGTATGCAACCCTATCAAATTTAAGAAAATAAGTTCATTCCATTTTATGTGAATGTAGATTCCGTTTGGTTATTAGTTTTCAATTATTTAGTTAGTTTTATTAACAAGTAACAATAAGAGTTGGTTATTGAATTTTTTTTTATTTTGTAGCATTTTAAGTTTTATGATGACAAACATTTAATATAAAGCGAAAGGGTTGTAGAAGCGATCGTCTTTACGACACCGATAAATACATTTTTACAAGTTAAATTTCACTTAAAATATTAAGAGCTATTCTTATCTTATGAAGTCTACTGTCCCTATGGGCCTTCACTGTATGATTTTGATATCGGTGCGTGGCGAAAGGAAAGATTTTTTCATTCATAAATTTGACTTTAACGTTACAGCGTTAACCATTTTTACATTTTTTTAATTGACTATGATGAAATATCTATTATACATAAATCCAAAAAGAAATAAATTTATACATTTGAAAAATAAGATAAGACCAGGATGATATGTGTGGGATGAATTAAAGAATTATTTATTGTGTTCAAATTATAAAATTCCTAGGATAGCATTCAAAGAAAATGCTTTACCTTCTATTGAAAACATAGGTCCTTTTGCATTGCATCCAGGCTGCACTACCGTACCGGCTATTCTGAAATTAGGCCAGAAGTCTACGGTCCCAATGGATCTCTTTATCCCATACTTGCTAGGGTCGGAGTGGATGACGCATACGAACGCTGCAGAATTTGGGTTCAACCTATTGCTAGGAGACCTGCCCTCAAAACCAATGCCTGCCGGGTCCAAACCAATAATCCTGGCAATGAAAAAACCCATCACAATCCATAACAGAATATTTTGTAGTTATAAAAAGCTTAACTCTCTATACATTTTTTATCCCAAATAGAATCTTAACTTGAAACATAGCACAAATATTGTGAGATCAACACTCAATACATCAATCATAACAATAAATTCGACGGTCCCAACGAATAAAGTCGTAATGATTTTTACAAGACTTTTAATATTATTGCAGAAACGCTATCTAAAGGTATTATTACGCTATGTCAATTTTTTTCACAAATGTATTGCTGTTAACTTTTATGTCATGTTGTAAACGCCTTTATACTTCCAAAAAAGTAAGATCTTTATAACGCTGATTAAAACCACAAGGAAATGTTACTTTATTTGTTCTTAGATCATAGTAGTAAACAAAATTTGATTATTTATATATTGGAAAGTCTATTTAAAGACGATATTTTTAACTAAAAAGGTGATGCTACGTTTCAGTACCCTAATAAATAATGCTTAGGCACCGACGCGGAAAAAAATGTAACAAAAGAAACCCACACTTTCATATTTGAACGCAAATAAGTAATTCTCTTTAACATCTTTCAGCAAAACATCATTTGTTATATTTCATTTGTAATTTTTTTGATAATGGAATATTTTGGACTACAAATAGTATCACATTGCTTAACAAAAATGATATTTTTCTCCTAATCATCAATCCAAATACTCTCTGCGGTAAATTATAACGTGTATACGAGAAACCTGTATTTTATCTTTAAGAGAAGCTTTTTATCCCAACCGATATAAAGCATTACTAACGTAGTCTAACGTCATATAACACTATTCAGATTATGCAGAGTGCAAAATATTAACTATATTTTATAGAAAAACTCACCAGGGTAATACTATCCTCTTTTGTGATAGGGTGTTCCCCGCTATCCCAAATATATGAGCGCCGAGAGAATGACCCACTAGCTCTGTTTTATTCAGATCAAGCCCAACCTCCGACATATTAAATAAGGTTTCAGCAAAAATAGATCCTAGCTGAAAAGTTTATAAAGGTACCAGTAAAAGATTCTTTGAAAAAAGATAAAACCTTGTAAATGCATGTTTTAAAAGATAAATTTAATATTCATTATATTCTTATTACATAACAGAAATCAAAGTAAAATACCGCCGATGGTGTGTAACATTTTTTGGAAAAACATATTTTTATATATATTTGGAATTGACACCGAATTGGAGTTAATCTTAAAACTTCTAAAATTAATTTTTATTTTACACAAATCAACGTCCGGTACATAAGTCGGTGTTATTTATTACCTGTACATAAACATAATTATGAATGTATTTAAGACGACTGGAAATTAGTTGTGTTTACAATATATCTATATATAATCACGATATCCTTAATCTCAGAAAATATACTAATCATTTAAAAGAAACATGAAATGACATGAATGTGCAATATCAACAAATAATTTATCAATTAGAACACAAACTAAATGAAATTGAGCATTAGGACGTTTTGCTTAAGAAACAAAATTTCGAAACGTGGATTAAACAACGGACTAGATTATATAGCAAATACCTTATTTGGCATTCTCGACGAAAGATGCTGTTCAGTATAAACATGATAAAGAGTCAATAGCCAAAAATGAGAATAATTTGCAACGTCTTATAAAGAACCAAACTTCAGTATTACAATCAGAATTTAATATTATCAGAAGGAATGAAATTTCTATGTGTTATTTACACATAGAAATTTTATTGACAAACACTTAAAAAATGTTTTATCTGAATTAAACCAATGAAACTAGTTGACCGCACTAGTTCATATGTGATGTCGTTAGCTCTTTCGGCTTACATCGCTTTATCAAATTTAAAACAGGAATCTCTTTTAGACATCGTGACAGATATGGACAAATTATTATGCACTTGATATCACCAGTACAACTTTAGATTTAACCGTTTCTTGCGAAAACGTACGGGATTTATATAAACTTCTAAAGGTATCGGCTACGATATATGACAACTATTTTATCATTGAAATGTAGGTACCCCTAATGACAAGTGATACGTTTGAATTAAATAAAATCATTGCAATACCGTTTCAAAAATAGCAAAATTATCATTTCCTTCATTCTACCTTTCCTTACATCGCCTACAATTTGAGAAAAGATACAGCAATATTTTTATCAAATGGTAACTCAAATTCTTGTTTCCATATATCTAATAAATGTTCAGTAGATGAGCCCATTTATAACTTAAAAATAAAACAATCTATCTGCGATATTAAAATTGTGAATGAAAATAAAGTGTGTTAATCAGTAGTATCGGGTTACGGTCATCGGTAGTTTAGGTTGCACAGTTCGAACGCCTGGCTATTCTCATGTTGAGAAGAATTCAAGTTTCGCATTATTTATGCATCAGATATGACAGCAACTTCATTAATTGAAAACGGGATAATTAATGTAGGTCAGGGATGTACTGTAGAGACACCATTTTATACTATCACCTCGCATAATAATTATATGCATAATACGAAACTTCAGAGCAATGTCGAAGCCCCTAGGTTTCATCAACTCTTTATCTACACTGAATTTCACGGAGATTCAGAATCACGAATAAATTTGGCATAATATTCAAAAGCAGATCGACACGATCAAGGAACAGCCAAATAAAAATTTATCAATACATATTATCCATCATTACAGTTTGCTACATATAATTGTTATTGCATTGGTAATGATTAGCAGTATATTGGCATGTTGGAAGTTATCGAAAAGATGTGGGAAAGGCCGTGGTAGACCATTATCGTCGGGTAATCAGGCAGATAATTCGACGACCCAGCCGAATTCAGCGGCTACGCCCCGCGGCGCGACCAACACGGCTTGTGCTGTTTACAGCATGATCAGCCAAAAATTGAATGTATGAATCTGTATAGTGTTCCTAGTCAGTTAAAGAGGTCCGTTGTCAGTGTTAGCGATAAGAGAACTTCGCCCTCGATTTGTGAGCCCCATAGTTTACTTTTAATCTTTAATACTTATATTTTCAAAGAACAATATTTTAGACTTATATTTTGATAAAAACACACTTCACTGTATAATTTTATCATTTAACCACTGCCCATATTTTTCTATACTAGGACAGGATGTACAGAACTGTACAATTTTATAAAAAATATAAATTATTATGAAATAATGTAGTTAAGTAACATATGCTTATGTCGTTTGTTTTATGCACTCGGTTGGCCCGCGAGTGCTAATTATTGAGCGAAGCTCTCTTTTAGGTAACTTACAAATTTCGCTTGTCACCCTCCTGTTACTTAACGGTTCAACCGATTCGAAAAAAATTTTTTTATTAATTTATTTTGGCATAAACATACATGATTATAACCTGACCGACATAGGCTATGTAAAAAAAAATATAGACTTTACCATGGGGGAATAATCACCGAAACAAAAATTTAAAAGCTGATCACAGCCAAACCGCTGACACTACATTGATGAAATTTGGCGCCAAAACTTATATCGTGGTCGTGACTAATGTGCAAAAAAAAGTTTTGAAATCGGACATACCATGGAGGAATAATCAGCGTTCAAAAATCTAATTCAAAACCATTGAAAAAATGGTCAAAGTTGTCTGAAGTTGTCTGCAGTTGTCTAGCAGTCAAATCTTCAAATGTGATAGCACTCTTTCTATGATTGGAAATATTTTTGGTTCGAACGCAGCTGCGATCTATCTACCGTCTCAGATTATAAAACAAAAGGCAGATAGACCGTGCGGAACACCGAAAGTGAAGCCAACAAAGCAAATACAAATTCAAAAGCGAATACAATCTCGAGTCAGTACGTCACGAAGCGTTGCATCGTTAGTACGTCACAGATAATATTCATATTTTTGAGAATAATGCCGTCTTATGTTTTCAAACATTGCAAAAATTGTTCCCAAAAACAAAAGTAAGAAGATGGAGTACCTTTTCATATGTAAATGTTAATTATTTGTCTATTTGGATATTATTTTACGTGATTATTTTTAGTGAAATCTTGGAACACAAAACCTTAACAAAAATCTGCCGGTGTTGCTAGTTTATTTTGAAACATTTGCCCTTAAGTTGGGAAATATGTATTGGAAACAGGATTATCGATTTATACAAATATTTTTTTCGATAATAGTGTTTTGTTTGTCTCGCTTGTTGGTTGGTATGTTTGTATGTATGTGTGTCCGTTTCTATGTGACTTCGTTACTAAAACTACTGAATATTTTGTCTCTAATAATAATGATGTACATCCGTCGATTCGCCAACATAAAGTAAATATATATATAGCCAAAAACAATACAGACTCATCACGACTTTACTAACGGCTGCTATAAATCCACAAAATATTTCTTTTCATACAGATTCCCAACTGATCCTGTTCTACGTAACGATTGGATTTCTATCGTACGTGATAGCAGACAAGATAACGGTTGGCTACCATCAAAATTTTGTGTTGTCTGTTCAAGGCATTTCAAAGAAGATGATGTTTACTTCATCGAAAAAGGTCGTCGGTTAGTTAAAAAAAAATCAAAACCAACTCTGTAACTGTAACCAAGTAATTTTGTTATTATCCTGGCAACCGTAACGCACACCGAGGCTACGTGTTTTTATAGTGCTGTCACGCACACATGTCTACAAGAGTGGCTTCACATTATTGTTCCGTGCGGTCTATCTGCCTTTTGTTTTATAATCTGAGTCTACCGTATAAACGTTTCACGTAGTGCTTCGCTCAGTATTTGCAAACAGCAGCATGCATTGCAGACCTAGTAATATATGACGATACAAAGTTAGTGCAATTACGGCATCCTATACGGGCAGTTACATTTATCAATTAATGTTATTATTTCTTGTCAATATTATATCTTCTCTTCTCTTCTTATATCTTCTATATACTACTGACATTTTGTAAAATTATTATTTATGTTTTAAGTGACTTTAAATTCAGTGTTAACAGTTACAACTTGACTAACCTTGTGGTTTGTTTTATAGATTGCTCTCATGATCGTAATGATTTAATATATAAACTATTTAAAAAAAAACCTAAAATTTTCGGGTGCCAAGAAAGTTTTCTTGTGATCTATCTTTTATACACACAAACAGTCTTATATCGGATAGCGTATGTAGATGACACCAATTCCATGTGTTTCTGTACAGTAACCCTTTAGTGTATAGGTTGTGCAGTAAATTTTGATAAATAACTGTTTTTCTAAATGTGTGACAAGGTAATAAATATCTAAATTACCTTTCTAGCATTCGGAGCTGCCCAATTGACATATGACGTGGCTAAATTAGGATAGTTGGATGCGGCCAACTCTTGCCAGTTAAACAAAACAACATTGTGGTTTCCTTGCTCCAAATATGAGTTTATCACCGCGGTGACCGCCGCGCCTTGGGGATTTCCTGAAATATATTATTGAAAGAACAATCTTACAACTACAAGAAAAGCTGACCACTTTTGGGATTTGAGCACACTCTTATAATAACGCTATAATTGCAAAAGTGGGTTCCTTTTACATCTAAATGTCGACATTTATTCAATTTGTAATGCATTTACCTCCAAACTGACTCATACTTGCATTATAGAAACAATGCCTCAGATAGGACTCCGAAAGACGCTCTAACGACGAATGACGAATTTCAACAACAGTGATGTATTTTCATTATTTTTCAAAATGCTTTCAAAGTACTAACAAAATACTTTACGATACTTTAACTTCATTTTATACAAAAAAAGAGTGAAAACTTTAAGGATTTTATTTTAAACTAGCTGACCCAGCCACGCGTTGCTGTGGCACAGTAATGTCAAAGAATTTTTCTGAAATATAAGTAGCCTAAGTTACTCCTTAGTACATCAGCTACCTGCCCATAAAAGTCCCGTCAAAATCGGTCTAGCCATTTCAGAGATTAGCCGGAACAAACAGACAGACAGACAGACAAAAATTGTAAAAAGTGTTATTTCGGTGTATGTACCGTATATATATTCATATGCATGTAGTAAAAAACGGTTATTTCAATATTACAAACAGACACTCCAATTTTATTTATATGTATAGATATGTAACTAAAGAATTTAAAGGTGAGGATTGAATCTTCTTCTTTTTCGTTGTGACATAAATGTTATATTGACAAATATATTGATTTTAATTTATAAAAAAAAACAACGGGTTGCACTCCGGGAGTGCCGGCAGAAGTGAAAACATGAACATTAACGTTGTGCATTTTTGATATTTTGAAATGGTTAAGGAATAATTTCGCACGAATTGCTTTAATGATCAGTATAAAAGTGCTATCATTTATGTGGTAAAATACAATATTCATTCATTGCACTATCGTATACAAACATGTCAACAAACACACCAAGTCGTGTTCGTTGCATTTTTTGTGCGCATGTGCAGGATTTTGCACATGCGCAATGAATAAAATCAGTTGAACGCATGCGTTCTCAAGACATTACCTGCCATTTTAAAATTTCATAATGACAGTTTTAAAAAAAATAATAATGTTACTGTCACTATGAAGTTTAAAAATGACACGACTATACGCACATCGCGCAAGCGCCCTACGCCGTCTTACGAATTTTTGATCAGGTCACGTGTCCTGACGCGAGTTTAACATTTTTTGACCATCCCAAAAATTGCACAACGCCACTAAAGAAGTTTTCACTTCAATAAACACTAACTTATGCTGTGTGATGTTACTGTAAAAATAATACTTATAAAATCATTAATCTTAATAAAGAAGTTTGAATTACTTACCAGTGAAACCATGAGCAAAAATTACAGTCTGCCGGCTTGAATTATACCAGGATGATTGAAATACAAAATGGGCGCCTTCCAAAGGCAACTCGGTGTAGTCATCAATAGAACTGCGAATAATGGTAAACACTGACGTTTAAATCCTTAACGATATAAAAAACTTGAAAGATTATTTGTAGCAATTTATTTGTATTGTATTATATTCCAAAGCTAGTAATATAATATCTCGTTAATAATATTACACCTGTAAAAATATCTCAGCTTAGCTGTGTCGGCACATCGTACTGAAATAAAATAACAAAATTAATTATCTTACTCATTATTTTGTTTCCGGTCATCGAATATCTACTCGTTTTCTATTCCTACTGTTGTACAAGGTTCAATGTAGAATGAATATAGGCGACACCGTAATATGCATAACAAATTCAACGAATAGATTTTCATAAATATGCATATTGGGATGTTGAAATTTCAAAGTATTTACTAGGTTACTGTACCTATATCTTTGCATTTATGTTGTTTAAATATTTCTATACCACTGAAAATTATATGCAGGTAAGATTCCTGATGAATACGTACAGATAAGGTGATAAATTTTTCTAGATTGCAACCCGCATCAGTGTCTTCTAATTTTTAAATATGAATATAGATCATTCAAGTTCATTAACTTCAGGCTTCTTTTTGACGACCGTTTGGTACAACGATAGCGAATCTGTCTTTCCTACACCGAAGGTCCTGGGTGCGAGTCCCGGAAGGGGAAGTTGTCTGGTGTTGAATACGAACATTTGTTTCTGTCATGTGTGTTTCATGTTTCTATGAATATGACATATCTATGTATCCTATTCGTTACCCTAGTAACCATAACGCAAGCCTTACAGTGTTTATTTTGGGCTAGGCGGATAGGTGTGAATGTACGAAATATTTATTTATTTGTTATTCAGGCGCTCATGTAGCTTTCCGTGGTCAATATCAGCGCCTAGGGCCTTTATATACGTCCCTTGAACTTATTAACTACGTTCGCCTATATTTTGATGATTAATTACCCAAAGAAGAGTTACTCTGAAAATTAAATATACCTGTTACCTATGCATAATACGACTTAAGTGACATTCGTCATATACATACATGACGAATGTCACTTAAGTCTTTTTTTCTTTTTAGTTAACTATTTAAATAGCTTGTTTTTATTTTTTACTTTTTTGGCTGACAGTTTTATTTTAAAAATCTTTTAATTTCAAAAACTATAAAATATTATTTTCTGTCCATAAATTGTTTACACTGTTTATATTGACATTTATGACACTAATAAATAAAAAATATAATAATGACATTCGTCTGGCTCCATCTTCATCCCCTCGTCATCATCATTATTAATGAAAGGTACTGATGATAACAAAACATAATAACCCAAGGACAGTCTTTTCCTACCATTCCCTGGCGCCACCAGCCGATGACAAAGCTATGATGATCGGATTAGCAACAAGTTGTTGAAGAATAGTTTACAAATTTAGAAGTGGACAGCTCATGTATGAGCATTGTAAGTTAAATAAAAGCTTGTAAACAAGAAGTTTCTTACAAATTTGTCTTGATATAAAATATAAGAAAAATACACAAGACTTCTCATCGTTATCTTGGCCTCTTAAAACGCGATATACTCCGGAATAAGATTCACCCATCTTCGATTCAACAATCTCAGAAACAGAAAACATACTAATTGAATTGATGTAAGCTGCCACTCTATTTATGGTTATGAAAATGATAAATTCCTTGTAACCTCTTGCTAAAGCAACATAGTTTAGGTCAATACTTAGTTTTATATTTATTAGTACTAGCTGACCCGGCCACGCGTTGCTATGGTAACGTTAATCTATACTAATATTATAAAGAAGTAAAGTTTGTGTGTTTGTATATTTGTTAAATTGTAAGGGGTAATCTCGGGATCTACTGAACCGATTTTAAAAACTCTTTCACCAATAGAAAGGCACATTATTGCTGAGTGTCATAGGCTATATTGAATGCTAGAAAAAATTTAAAGAATTTTGTCCACCCGTGCGAAGCCGGGACGGGCCGCTAGATGATTATAAAAACTGTTATTCTTAGGCTTATGGTAACTATATATGGTAACTATATATGGTAACAAACACACAAAGTATTATCATAATATAATGTACTGATAACGATAACCAAGAATTCTTAGAGTTGTGTTATTTTTGAAAACTTTAGGTACACTTTATTAGTAAGTGTAATATTTACCATATTGCCCAAAATTTTTATATTTTTTGCTAATTACAGTTCTAAGCTATAGTTATCAAGTTATGTTTAGTCATAAAGTAACAAAATACTGTAGAAATAAATCCAATTGGTGAGGCTAAACTAAAACTGCAAACATTTATGAAAATTTTGAGAGAGTTTGATTTGGGCAATATCGACCTTATGTACTTTTGTTAAAAATATGACTTACCTAATGCAATAGAGACGGAAAAAAATACCAGACTACTCGACATTTTGCGAATTCTTCATGAATAGTCCTTTAGCGCGTCTTGTACTGTTTATATAGGGGCCGGTATCAAAATGTCCTCACGTTAGTTATACCGTGAGCCTTGACATACCTACCATTGATTACAGGTGTTATTAAATTAGGCACCATATTTATTTATGATATGATAACTTTGGCTTACTTTTAGGAACACTAAAAACTCTATAAAGCAATTATTTTGTAATGTCTTTGTCTAAAACTAATTTTAAATATTTCTTTGTAATTTTATTGATATTTTTAATGTTTCGAAATATAGTTTTGAAGATAATATGTATTTTATGATTTACGAGGCGCGTGAGTAATCGGTAATCGTATTTGTTTTTTAAATTACTTACCACCTTTTTTAAACAAAACGCTAATTATCTTTGCATTACAGGACTTTGCATATTTGCATATTTGATGCCGAAGACTCATCAGTAGTCAAAAATTTCGTATCAAAAACACGGTATTATTGAGCGAAGCTCTCTTTTAGGCAACTTACAAATTTCGCTTGTCTCCCTCCTGCTACTTAGCGGTTCAACCGATTCAAACGAATTTTGGCATGAACATACATGATTATAACCTAACGGACATAGGCTATGTAAAAAAAATATAGACTTTACCATGGAGGAATAATCACCGAAAGAAAAATTCAACAGCTGATCATATCCAAACCGTTACCGCTGATACTACATTGATGAAATTTGGCGCCAAAACTCAAATCGTGGTCGTGACTAATGTGCAAAAAAAAGTTTTGAAATCGGACATACCATCGAGGAATAATCAACCTTAAAAAATGTAATTGCTTCGCTTAGTATTTGCAAACCTAGTTAATTAGACAGACATTTGAAATAAAGTAAAAAATAGAGGGCAGACATAAAGGCTTATGCATCACGCAGGTGCATACTGAACTTTAACTAATGAGTTCTTTATTTAGTCAGTTTGTTGCATTGCACAGAAGAGTTATTTTGCGTGTAAGTTTTAGTAATACAATAAAAAAACTGGTTGGTTGCCTGTAAAGTCGGTATACGGGCGAAAGTTTTACGTGACGACTTTGAGTGGTAAAATAATTTTAATGTGAATATTCATTCGTATAGTAGGAAGAAGGATGAAATAATAGTAACAATTTAAAACATTTATTTATACAAAGAATTATATTTAAAACATTAATTTATAGACACGCGTCCCTTCCACTTTTTATGTCTGTCTCTCTCGCTCTTAGGCGGGCTAACCATGCCCGAGTGGAAGGGACGCGTGCCTCTCACTCGCTCTCATTGTAAGCGCATAACGTGAGCGGAGCGTAACGCAGTTTCTTGAAGTGTCACCCGGCAAACCAATTTATAAGACGTTGTCACGTCAAAAATATATTCATTATACAATTTCCTTGATATATGTTGGCGGTCTTTTTAAACCCAGTAGTTAGGAAAATATAGTAATTACCAATATAAGCACTTAGAGTTAATTAACTGCATAAGGACTACACAGGAAATAAAATATAGAAGTTGAAATTTAAGTAAGTGTGTTTTTAAGTTTTTAACTTTTTTTATCCGCAACAAAAGGCATTCTATTTAGTTGGGGCACATCAAGCAATGCCTTGGTATGTCAGTTCATTATGATAATGAAAATAGAATTCTAACTTTGAATCAAAATAATAATATTGATCAATTATTGCTAAAATTTAATTTATTTAATCGTCAACCTGTAGTTACCCCAATGGAATGTGGTTTAAATAAGCTAAAGCAAAGAGTGAACATATCGACAACAAATGGGCTGTTTGATGTATTTAGCCGTACTTACCCGACCTAGAACCTAGAAACAGCTCATGTGCCTGCGAATATACTTACAAAAAACTTATATATATATATAATGTGTCCCGTCACCAGTGTCGAAGCCTTTAATGGTGTGAAATATGGCATTTTCTTATTTTGTTTTCTTGGTAACCAACACCTGGGCTCTCATTTTACTAATGCGACCACCACTCCTCATGTAAATGTCCTATCAATATTAAAAAGATGTCATTTGATAGCTAAACATGTAGACAGCAGTTACACAGCCGTCATGTTTCAATTGTCAAGGAATAAAAAAATAGAAAAAAAATAATTAAAGAAAGACAAATAGATTTTTTTGTGTATTTTTTAATTATTGGCTTTTTGAGAAAAACCAAAGAGGGGCAAGTTGTAGATAAAAAATGCCATATTTCACACTATTAAAGTCTCCGACACTGGTGACGGGACACATTGTATTTGGTCATTCGTGTAGTTTAATTTATACATGCAATAACTATGAAAAAAGCAAAAAGTTATCGGTCCAAACACTCACTTAATAATTCACATTTGATACTTAATAATTTATATACCATAAGCATAACAAAAACAATGTTATCGCCATTAGCTAAGGTGTTAGCCCCAAAGTGTTGTCACTTGGAAGGGAGTAAGCTAGAAGAGTATGAGTATCTTACTAGCACTTCTGAATGAACACACTGAAATAATTTCATACCTAACAATGCTGCGGTTGGCTCAACACGAGTTCTTTTAGGTTAATTTCATCTTTACTGACCATCATCATCGCTTACCATAAGGCGAGACAGCGGACAAGCGCTTACATATTTTGATTTATAAAAATATTTGTTTCTTATAGTTTTCTTCATACAATATTTCAAAATTACCTATACTTACTCTTCTCTCTCTTACGTAACTCTATAAAACTATGTTTCATATTATTCATGTTTCGTACAATAATATTGAAGATAAAAAAAAAACTAATTTTTGTTCGTTCAGTGCAGAGAAAAAATTGGTAAATAAGTTCATATGAAATGACTTTTTATTACAAATTCAAGATACCATATTATTCCGAAGTACTCTAGTACTCTACTAGTAAGAAAACATTACTTTAATAAAAATACATAAGCAGGACTATTGGTTTTAACTTTCATTGTAACTAAAATAAGTAGGTATTATTAAAAGTGAGAAATATCGGAGCCTCTAAACGTAAAAACATAGTAAAGATGCCGTTTTCAATAAAACCAATAAACGGCTTATTTCAAAAAACGAATGTAAATGCAGAATACCTATTTATTAAATAACGGTTTTAAATTATTGATATTATAAATTTAGTATATACGTCTTTTCAAAATACCTAAAGGTTGACCAGTTGACAAAGCATCACGATTATTCCAAGTTTGATTGAGCTAAGCTCAAAAACTTTTATCATTACGCATTTACTCTTGATCATGACTTGAATTTAACGACATCATTATAGACATTTAGGTCATTGTAATATAGCTTTTGACCAAAGATAATTTTAAAATGCTTAATTATGTTCTTTGAAAACTAGACAGTTATATGAATACTATGGGAACGACTACCAAGTCGTCCAATAAAACACGAAAAATCGATCACGAAATTAAAATATTTTATTGGGATTGATTTCAGCTATAAGAAATCAAACTTCTAAGTTAACTCAATTTTAATATACGGTACTCTATACCACATATTTTGATACAAACAAATCAAAACCTATCTTATCTACTAAGGTTGTACCTATTATCTACTTCCCGGTGCTCTGGAATAATATGCCTTAGAGCGTTTTCTCACTAAATCCAATCCGTATCCATTCCGTTTCCGTCAAATAACGATCCGATGTAGCCGTAGAACAATTTGTATGGATTCGGTTCGGACAGGGCTCGGATGACGAAGAGATATCAGATGAGTCTAGTGCGTAAGCTACTATACAATATGTATGTTCTACGCCTACATGGACGGTCATTTGATGGAAACGGATAAAGTCCGAAACCGCTCTTAGTGTTAGCATAGGGGCAATTCATTTATTACGTAAGACGATTTAGGGGGGGAAGGGGTCGACCATGTCTTATATTTCTTACAAGGGGGTGGGAGGGAGTTTCAATAGTTCTTACGTAAGATCACAAAAATGCGAAAATTAAAAATATACTTTGACAAAGAACGGGCAACTGCGCAAGCGCCGAGGTTCCTTCGGATGCGTATAGGTAAAAACTTCGAGATCTCTTTTTGTTGACATAATGTATTTATTCCTAAAATAGTTTGGCATATTATAATATTACTTTGTCACAATTGATTTTTAGCAGTATATGTACTGTGACATAATTATAATTAGGTCTAATATATTTATGCATAATTATAATTTGCACATTGTTTTTAGGCATAGTGTATAGTCGCATAATAGTATTTTAATTAACTTTTATTTTATTAATGGTTGTTTGAATCTGAAAAATAAAAAAGGTACTTAGTCGGTAAAGGAAATACTGTTCCTTTATTTTATAGTGTCTAAGTAGGTTTAGGTAAGGTTAGGTTAGGTTAGAGCAATGTTTATGTAAAAAGTTATTGATGTATTTCTAAAATCTTAGGAGGTACTTATTCTGCGTAAAATGATTATGATTATATTCATTATGGTTTGATACCATTATGCCTTTAAGATTTGAATTTTATGCTAAAATATGATTATGCTGATTGTATATATGATTAAAACAATTATGCTAAATTTGTTATGAATAATAACATTATGCGTAAATATCATGAGTATGAATGACCATGTGCCAACTTATTTTATGGTTTTAATTTTTATGCAAATGGGTAGTGAACCCAAAAACTGAATTTAAAATACGGCATGACCGTATTTTAAATATTGAAAAAGAAAAAGCTTTAGTCATATATTCAAGGTGAGGCAAAGAAGTTTTGTGCCGCGTCGGAGCTGATGTGGAATGGGTGAACGTTGACGACGTCACAATCCTGAATAACCAACTAGAAGCAACACCTATTTATTAAAGATGTTCCAGTGTCAGATCCACTTTCCGAGTGGGTTTTGAGCCCCTGGACTAAAAATGAAGGTGAAGATGAATGATTAAAATCAAAGTTAATTCTATCAAAAAAATAAAACTTATTAGTACCTTTGTAAGTACGATTAAACATTAGTAAATATTGTAACTTTGAAAAATAAACATGAAAACAATTCAAACGTGTGTATTCATTGTTGCCTTTAGATTCTTACGTAATAAATTCTAGGTGATGCAGTCGCTAAGCATAAAGCTACGCTAGCACCATATATTGGAGCGGAACGTAATACCTAAAAAAGAAAAAAAGTTTTTCTATGGGAATTTTTGCGAATTTCAAAATTCGAGTCCGTCACAATCTGGTCCTAAACCTGTTGATTCGATTCCACACAAAAAATATTAAAATCGGTTAAGAACTCGGGAAGTTATGGCGTAACAGACATTGCGCCATTGAAGCTGATCCATGGGAGCTTCGCTTCGCTCCGCTCCAATTAAACAGGGGAGAGGGAGTCGGCCTTTTCTTATTTTTTCTTATAATAGGGTGGGAGGGGGTCAAAAACTAGCAAAAATAGTCTTACGTAATAAATGAATGACCCCATACCCGTGGCCGCTGGGTTAAATAAATAGGTCTCGTAGTACTAGTACAAGACAAAAAAACGCGAAATTCGCACAAAGACATTTTTTTAAGGTTTTTAATATTCAATTTGCAGATATTAAGGGTGACGTGAGTATATCGATGTGTGTATATCTCTTAAATCCTTTATTTTTTTGTGAGAGAGGGTTCAGTGATTAGTGATTACATAGTTATGAATTTCCGTAATGTAACCGAACCGTTCTTTTTGCCCACCATAGGATTTCTTTTAATAAAATAAATTTTGTTGTATATATGTTTCGGACTGATTGTCGTAAGCGGCTTAAAAATAATATTCGATATCGAATGATTTCCGTGATGAATTCCTCGATAAAGTTTGCGACGTGTGGCTTTTAGACATTCTGCTTTGGTTTTATAATGTGGCTATTTATAGGCTAGTTAATTAAAGTATAATTTTGTGATGTCAAAAAAATGGTCAAATAGCGGCTCAGAGTCAGTAACATGTTTAATGTTAGATACCCAACAAAGAAAAAAATGTAAATTAAGGCAATATTTATTATTTATTCCTACTGGAACATATACATTTAAAGGCTGACTTAATATCTGGCGACATTTTCAACCACAATCCGTACAATCACGAACCCAAATCCCCAGGTTATCTGGACGAGTACCTACTCTTCTAATTGAGCTTCCGAGACCATGTCAGACCCGTCTTTACAATTACAATTTTTTTATTTTATTTTATTCGGAATACCAGCAGCGTATCTTATAAAACTAATTAATTCAAAACTTTGTATTAGACTAAGCTATCAACAGGTACTCGCAAGTCGACTTGGTGTTATTGTTGGCGGTTCTCATCAATTAATTAGGATTGACATTTAGGCGAAGTTACGGATATTCCGTGACTGACTGTGGTAAATATGTATTTTTTTGCGTTGGAATTTTTTACTATTTTGTAGGTAATAAGAAGCTCGTAACTTATTTCAAATTCAATTGCCGTTATGTATTATTGACTCTATTAAAACTGACCTACTAAATTTAGTTTGTATAATGATAAACTACAATTCTCTTCAAAGGCAAAGCGACGTGAGCCAGTTTCCTATACAGCTGCGGTGATGCTCGCCACCGCCCTCCGCGCCACTTGCCACACAATATCAACGAATTTTTAACCTATCGGTCATTGCCTCTTTAAAGTATTGAATGCTAACTTATGGAAGATTTGATTAGTATCGATATTTTCTGAAAATGTACGTTTGCTTACAAAATGTTCGTGTTAGTAACGATCCACAATTTTTTATCCATTCTGTTGCGGAAACTTGTTTTATTTGTCGTTATACGTGTCTATACGTGAATACCAAAATATGTAAAGAGAAAACTATATATGTGCATTTAAAAATAATACAGTTCAAAGCATCACTATTAACCGGATATACAACATATGGGATAAAAAGGTACCTAACTACCAGTACAGAAATCAGGACACAAAATACCTATCTAACAACCACTTCCCGTCAGCGGTATACAAAAAGTACCTGACTGCGAAATATTATAATTGTGGGGAACGAAAATGAAGCTAAATAAATTTATTATGAAACATCAATTAGTTTAAGAGAGCTGATTTTTTGGTAGAAACATCTTGACTGGCTTCGAATTCAATTACCCACATAAAGTTTGTTTTTTCTCTTTCTCATGGTAGGATGGATAGGTTAGTTGAAGGTTAGCCTATCTAAATGTCTTATAATAATTTGACTGGTTTTCAATTTTTAGGCCGAATAAGTACTATACGTCATCAAAAGGGATTGAGACACTATAAAATGATAAATAAAAAACGTAACGACTATAAATAAAAAGACCTGGTGAAATGTTTTTCAGTAGCAAATTAATGTTTAATGAATAGTTATTGTACCTAATGGAATAATTATAATGGAATTGAGATAAGATCAATTCCATTTTGACAGATTTTGATTTTCGCAATAAGCGAATCGTCATTAATTCAACAGCGACATTTTATGATTAATCGTTGTAATATTAACTGGACTGAGCAGTAATTTCAGTGGCGTATGGTACTACCATAAAACTGTATCTTACGTACTTTAGTATGTAAGTTATAATAAAAATATCTATAAACAACAACACATCTACCCACTTAAAACCGATTAGATTTGCTCAATTGATTTTTAAAGGTCGGTTACAGTGTTAAGTAGGTAATAATTTATATAGGTGATTATCACTAAGTTATTTATTTAGTTCAGTGATTTATCATAACCTCCATTCTTCCGATATACTTATATCTTGACGACGGCGGTGATCGAGTGACGAGCACCAGTTGACATGGTGACTCCACTCCGAGTTACTGGGTTTGATCCCGGTCGAGCCAATGTTGAAAATGCAATTTTCAACAGACTTGGGTTTGAGTACTGTGTCGTTGTTTCTGATTTCTTGAGAATTACTTTAATCGATTCGTTGCTACATACAATTACAGAAACGAAGGCTACGAGCTTGATTTACGTGAAAAATGAAGATAGTTTTATTCTGGGTTGATTTCCCTCAAACTTGATTTGAAGGAGTTATCATCGATTTCATAATGACACGGTTTCAGTGGCTAACGCCACACACAATAAAAAGTGATGGCACGACAGGCGTGTCATCAGCAACGAACCGGTTAACTTTCTTGCTCGGATTCAGAACAATGCATGTGATACTGTCTAATATTAATTTATTCTATACAGGTTTTCTCGTGATTGTAATTTCAATAATTTTAGCAAATCATTTTAACATTGGTGTCACTGAAATCAAACTACTCATACTTTTATGGGTTTTGCGATAAGTATTAAAGATACAGATCTAACCATGACCAAGTTTTGCAAGCACCCATATTTTCAAATGGAACGTTGTTTGTATCACATCGTTCGCTTTTAATATATCTAAATTAACTATGAAACTAAGAGCTCAATGGTGTAATGGTTAGTTTTTGATCAATGATTCCACAGCTGCTTCTGCAGACGTTAGCATCGATCAGTCCGCATTTTTGTGGTGGATTATGTGACCATTAATGATATATTTTAAGCATTTTTAATGAACAGTAATTTCATCAATTCGAATACGTTCTAATTTTTATTCCTTGGATGTTGTCATTAAGTAGAAATCTTGACCGTCACATTATATTGTTAGTTATTTGACGCTGTCTGGAAAATGATGGCGATTCTGCTTATGCGCCAAAGATTCGAAGATTTTCGACCTTACCAAGATTCGAATCCCTTGCGGATATATTTTCGTGATAATCATTGCATTTATATCGTTTTAAACTTTCATGGTCGCTTATATTAGTATTTATTAAAACAGGATAATTACCATATTTTTATGAGTAAGTAGAATTTATTTTTATATTTTCTCGGTTCCCTATAAACTACGATGTAATTCCTAAATAGTTTATAGTTAAATACGAATTTCACGAAAGCTATTATTATCACAATAAAACAACGTCGCACTTTTAACATACTATTTTTATATTTTCAGTAATCACTTTATAATATTTTCGCTTACAATTCTTAATTTGGAATGGTATTAGGTGTATAGTTTAGCTTAAAAATAAATTAAAAAAATACCTCAATCTACAACTTCAACAAGAGCATGCAAATTATTCGTTTGCGTAGCAAAAGGAACATGGCAAAGAGTTAAGACGATCATGACTCTTTGGTTTGATTGACATGTTTCATGACGGTTTCTCTAAACAACAGAGGCCATTTAGAAAAGAAAATAAAATGTAAAGTTAATTTAAAGAAAACATCACTGCAAAGCATCTATCAATACTAAATTAATCAGCGTTAAAACCCTAATTGCAGACACAAGTTTCAACGCATAGACAATGTATCACTTAAAATTACGTTAATTTTCTCATTATTAAAATTGTTATTTGTACATAAAAATAATACAGTGCCAACAACCACGATAAACTATAATAATTAAGTTATAAATACTACAATAGATACAAAACAATATAAACACTTAAATCACTCTTGATCGAATGTTTAACCGCGGCTAGGATTACCGAAGTGTTATTCTGAATCAAAGTTTGGGAAATCCTAGAGTTGCCAAGCGTCCAAACATTCGACTATCTATTGCTAAGTAATGCAGACAACAACCTGCTAGCCTGAACAGGATAAATTTTTTTGTTACATTTTAATAATTACAAACAATCAGAAACAAGGGACATTGCACCAATAAATAGAAGTAAGAAAACGAAAAACATGAAGTAAGAGAGCGCAGAGTAGAGATTGCTCAAGAGAATAACTTAAAATAATAAAGTACATGCGTACATAAGATGACAGGTGTATAAATAATTATTTGTACTAAGAATTAGTATATGAAAAAAGAAATACAAATGCTTGAAATACAGCCTCAGCGAAGCTCAAGAGTATCATGATACTACTTATTACATGACAATCAATATTCACAATTGATGTGCGAATCCGTAACATCAATGTTTAGAGTAGAATAAGATCGCTCGCCTTCACTAAACTAGAAGATAAGACAGGTTTACTTTTATTCACTGGCGCAATTACAGGTACATAAACACTTTTCTTCAAAACATAACCTAAATTTACTTAACTAATTTTCAAGGCCTTACTTTTGGAAAAAGCTGATACATAATAATTTTATGTGAAAGCAGAGTTACTATCTTTTACAAATCACTTTATCCACTAACCGACTCGATACACAAAGTCGATAAATTTTTAACAAGTGAGTAACTCCTGCCGTCTATATTTAATATCTTAATGGTATCTTAAAGTTATTAAATAATATCATTTAAGAGCATCAGTATCACCTCGAGCGAAGACTGTCAAGAAAGGGCAAACTCGCATATCAAACTATCTGAAGTTTCAAGCTCATATATTACATAGATATAAATAGATTATCATGCGAGTACGATATTCACAGTTGAGAATTCAAGTTCATGCGCTGTTAGACGATAATCATAGAATCGCCAAAACATTGACGACGCGTCTCATTCCATAAGTCTATATTATGACTAAGTAGACATTCCGGTCGGGTCCCACGTTTTCATTAAAACTATGACTGTTACAAGCGAATGCTTATCGGCAAGAATATCAAATCTGGCCGTTCGCTTCAACCTCGGGGAACGATATTCCGAGACTAGATAACGACACAGCCGAGACCTTCGGCGAAGGTAACGATACCGTAGACTTTTAAATTGCACAACCAACAAACGGGGTAGATAGAAAGCGTATCGATTTCTTCTTATTCGACAAAAGTAACTTCAGTATCACTTCTTGAACACAATTAATCGTCAATAATATCATGAGGCATTTCTTTTTTTTTTCAAGTAAATTGCATTCAATCGATAATACAGAATCTAATCATTATTGCGCAATTTTAATATAAGCTGAATATGGTGGTGCCATATTGGTCTCAGAGTGGAGGAAGCGAATTCCATCGGTGTTATGTATCCTCAATACTGGCGGTCGTCGTAGATATAGATGGCCTCGCCTGCTGATTCCTTGAGCGGTGGCGGTGGTGGAGGAAATTCGAGATCACCTCTAAAAAGCTTGGAGGCGTTTGGAGCTGGTGAAGCAGGCGCGGGAGAGCCACCAGGGGACCCGCCCCCGCGCCGCTTAACTCCTCCCACGCTCGAGCATGTCGTTCCTGCGCGGAATGACGATCGCCTCGCTAGCCTATAACAGAACATACCTTTATAATTAAATGAAGAAAAAAAGATATTTTGAATAAAAAGATGAGGTTTTGAGGTTTTCAAATAAGGTGTGGGCCGCCTGCTGACTTTATATAAACTTCTCGTATTGGTTTACTTTAGGAGGAGGTTCATTATTCCACTTACTAGTAATAAGATGATTACAAACCTGGAAGCCACCTCTTCTGGCGTCTCTTCAATTTCAAGCACCCAGCTGACTGAGTCATGTTTTTCAACCACGCCTTTAACAGCAGGCAATGGGGGAGTTTCAGGAGCAGGCGACGCGGCTGGCGAAGGCGGAGAGTCAGGCGCAGGGGACGAGGACCGCACAGAGTCACCCGATGAAGTGCGCGTGCGCATTTGTGTTCGCTCTATATAGCCTCCGCCCGCCAGCAAAGATACTACCTGAAGAAATTTTATAAATTTTAATCGAATAAGAGTCAACTAAAAGCTTTGTATATTTTTGAATTAGAACGTGAAGGTACGTATCAGTTTCAAGTTTTATGTGACAAACATAAATAAAAAGCGCTATACCGTTATCGTATTTTTTTATCCTTTAATGCTCATAAATTGCATTTGTTTTCTATGATCTCCCTTGCGTTATTTGCGTTGCTTATGCTTAATTGCGTTGAGTACATAAGTGGTAACCCTTACAATAACCTCTCTCAAAAGTATACTGTACTCACTTGAGACTTCTGCCGAAGCTTGTACCTCAGCTCTTCGTTAAGAGCAGCCAATCTCGCGGCATGGTCTCTATCCCTGGCAGCGGCGTCCCTCAGCCGCCTGTTGTCGTCCCGTAGTCTATCGACATCACGTTGTCTCGCAGCAGCACGCTCCCGGAGTTCTTCAGCGACATGCCTTGCGGCGAGCGCATCGCGCTCCGCGGCCGCTCGCCTCTCTCTCTCGACAGATAGTTCGGAACGTGCGTCCCTTAGTGTCGCCATTTCAGCTTGTTTTAACTCGATCACTGCTCGAAGCGATCGTACCTAGAAAGTTATCGTTTCCTTAATGTCGAACACGGTAATTAAATACCAAACTGAAATAAAAATCTTAGACAGAAGTTAGCTTCACAATTTGTGAAGCTTTTTCATAAAAATAGTAACTTTCTTTCATTGTGTAACATTTGAAACCACAAATAAAATCTTGGCAAGAGAGTTTTCTTACGCCCACAAATTTTCAAAGAAAATAATATGAATCACTTCAGTCTAATCTAGCATCGGGAGTATGTTGCCAAACAAACTAACCTCTGCTGCCAACTCAGTGGCGTCCGTACTCAACTCTTCATTGGCAGCCAACCGAAGCTCACAATCTTCCGCATCGCAAAGAACGGGATCACAAGCGGCATCACACATTTTGCACGATTTGTCCAGCGACTTATCATGTGACACTACGTATGTGTTGTCGCACAGTGCTTCTGGTTGTGCGCGTGTCTTTTCCAATTCAGCCCGCGCCGCTTCCAATTGTGCACGTAATGTGCGTTCGATTTCACTATGTGCATGTAAACGTGCTCTGCTCTCAGCAACTTCATGTTTAAGAGATTCAATGGTATCCTGAAATAATAACAAAAGTCGCTTTATTACTATATTTTATGTATAAGGAGACATATGTGCACAAAAATGTTTAAATATCGTATAAAATTCAGCATTAGTAACAATGAGAAATGTGATATGATAGCAAGAGTTGTTTCCTCACCTTAAGTCCCTTTATATCACTTGCTAGAGCAGCAACTGCCTCGACATGTGAAGCTTGTAGGCGCACATTAGCTTCCTCTTTCGATGTCACTTCCATCTCCAACTCGGAGATTTTGCTCAAGCATTCTGCAACTAAAAGCAAATAATGTACTTCCGATGCCATTTATGACGTTGTATTCGTTGTTAATGTTAAGCTTCAAAAGTTACCGCCAAATTATATAAAATATCCTTTACTGGTTACTTAACATTAAATAAAACATTTTGCCTTGTAAAACAATCGAACTATCGACACTCAAAAAATGTTACAAAATCGGCAGGCTGATATATTGAGATAAAGATAAGAGAGACGACATTACAAAATATATGTGGTTGGTCGACATATTGCCATTAAAGCACGGAAGATATAGTAATTAATTGAAGCAGTTTTAGGCTTAAAAATAACTCATTGATGAAAAAATATATAACCGTTGGAAAAAAGCTAATTCCATAGAACGTTAACGTAAACAGCCCAAAATAAAACAAATTATAAATCAAAATCAGCTCCGTAGATAAATGTACTCTATAATTGAAATGTTTGTTCTGTGCTACGTTTTTTTACGCGATACTCACGTGAGTCTTACACAGTTTAATATGAATTTACATAAGTGTCCATAGTTATTTCTTTAAATACCTGCGTGAATTCAGTCTAATGCTTGTATCAGTATCTTTATCGATGTTTTATTGATACAAACGCATTTGACATGCACAAAATTGCACTGTGGAATAAAAAGAAATGCCTCGACAGCGCGTTAAAAAATGCAGTGTGCATAGGGCCTTAGTTATGCAGAACATCTGTTATTGTTCTTCTTTCTTAATGTAGATACTATCAAGTGTATTTACTTGTATCAAGATCCTTTTGAGCTCTCTGTTGGCGGTCGCGGTCTGCGCGCTCGGCGCTGCTTCGTTCCGCTGCGGCCACACCGCGCCATCTCTCGGCCTCAAACCGCCAGGAACCGCCGTTTAATGCATCCAACTGTAATTATTGGTAGAATTGCATTTCGAAGTTGTAGCAACATAAAATATTGATATTATAAAACTTACTTTTCTACAGCAGCTCATAAGAAATAGATAACTTTTGCGAGGCAAATTTGTGTTGTTCAATTTTAACAATGTTTTTCAGTAGTGATTCTAAGGAGACATTAGATTTACAACATGCGTGACAAGAACATATTTATTTTTGGCTCAGATCTCTAAGTTACAAAGTCACGACTCAAATTTGCTATTACGTCACCTAAGTCTATATCAAAATCTTTCGTTTTCTTTAAAAGTATATTACAGATTACTAGAAATTGGCCAACTTACACGGAACACCAAATACTGCACAAGTACGCCGAGAGCTTCGACTCCCTTGGCAGCATGCGCAAGCGCATCAGCCTGACCACGCGGCAGCGACACGGTCGCAGGCGGTGCTGTGGGCGTGCGTGCGGGCTGCGGTGTTTGAACTCGCTTGCCCCGCGGCACTACCGCTGTTGCCACTCGCGGTGGTTCTGCAAGTAAAAGTATAAAATTTATTTATTAAAAAGTTTTAACACATTAACAATAACACTTCTTTTGTACGTTTTGTAGCTGTGATCTCGTCACCACTAGTTGCACTAGAACAAACTTTGCCATTACGTCGCGTCTTCTTGGTACGCAATAGATCTTAAATCCTAGTGTTTATTGTATTTTTTACTTTTATTTAAGACAACCATAAGCAGTCTCTGCTTAATAAATAATTACTATATTTTTTTATTGAATTAAATTTTGGTATGTTTGGTGGTTATGTAACATCGAGCACATATCCCAATAGAGTGGTAATATTGGGCTGTCCGCCTCCGCAACTGATTAGTGATTTTGCACTTATAAATATTAACGCTCGCTCCCACTAAAACAGTACAAAACCAGTATTGGATCTGTGCGTACGTGTCTGCTTATTCCGAAATTTAATTTCAATTAAATAGTTTCATAATGGCGTGCTGTTCTATTCGGTGGTGTGGAAAACTTGGAAAAAAAGCAGAACTTCAAATTATAAAACCGACGGAATAACCTTTCATTGGTAAGTTATAGTTAAAAATTACTTTTTATAAAAATTTGTCAGGGCTCAAGTTAAACTGGACATTTAAAGTGAAATGGTTGACACACGTGTTCAGGTGTCTATGCGTCCTGCTTCCACATAACACAATTTCGCATTACGCCATCTCTTTCAAGTCTGCGCTCTCATCACTAGTGCTGCATTCAAAAGATCAAGGGGTGAATCGATAAATGACATTATTGTAGCTTATTACATATTTTATTCAAACATAAAAGTAATTTTGAAATTATAATAGTTGCATTAATTATCTAATTGATAGTGTTCTGCATTATCGATTATATAAATCTTGATCGATTATACCGATATATTAGGTATCTAGTGTAGTTGAAATAAACGGTTGAACGGATTTAATACTTTTTCAATAAATAGGTTTGTAACAAAGAAATTGTTTTTTTTTTATTAGCTTTTCTTAGCAATAGAAAGACATAATAATATGATGAGAAACAAGCAGTCAGATGAAGTTATACGAAGCTAATTCATTTTAAAAATCAGTAAACCAATGAATGGTTAATTGATTATTTCATCTTTACTTTTAATACAACTAAATAAATGTAATTTGATAATTGGTTTGATTCTTGTTGAGGTGCAATTCAGTGGTTAATATCTTCTTATTTGATCACTAGCAGCATTTATAAGCATTTATTTCCATAAGAGAACACGTTTGTATTATTCACTATTGCTATAATTACTGATGTATTGGCTATCGATATCGATAAACCTTAGATACTTGGACACTACCACATCTCTACAGTGTTAGTTGACCTTAGGATAGCCAATCGGAGCGCAGTGTGAAAAGCGGCGAATTAGCGGAATTGTTTTCAAATAAAATAATTGACATTTCTGCTCTATTGGGGTATGTGCTCGATGTTATGTAATAACAACATAAAAATCCATTTTAAGAAAAATGTTCATTACTTTCAAATTGGCAATTGGCGTTGGGTTTTCCTATATCTTAAAAATATTGCATTATTTTCTTAAATTGATTCTCATCATTTGATAATACCTATGCGTAAAAACAATGGTCGTGGCTACTTAAAACGACCTCACCTATAAGCAGCGTTTGAATTTAAACAAGACCCGTTTTGATATAATTATGCTTTTGGCACATATTCTTAAAAAGGCGAATAGTGGTAAATTAAACTCCAGATATATTAAAACCATAAGAGATTATCAGTGTATGCAAAATTGCAAGATTATCATTTATGGATAAACATAAACTAGTCCGTCACACACAATGACGATAGAACTCTTTTCACAATGGATCTGTACTTAACAATAGTCGATAACAAAGGAAGTATCCATGTCGGGAAGTACCTAATGATAGATATAGATATCATTAGTAGATATCTTTGTGTAATATCAGGTCTTTCGAAGTAGTAGGAGGTAAGTTCATTTTAGTTCAAAATAAAAATACTCGTTGAAATCTATAATATTAAATACATAATGAAATTTGTACTACTATCTATGAGAAAAGTTACATGAAGCTATTAAAGACTAAAATGAAAAATATTATCATTACGAACAACTTTCTTTTCGTCATCATAAGGACCCTTTACCGCTTCTTTTATAGAGTGAAATTGTATAATTGCAATTCCTTTCACACAGCTCTGACTCGCCAAATTAACCACATTAAGAACGTACATACACATTATTTATTTTATATTGCATAATACTTTGATTCTATAGATACAAAATTCTAAGAGATTTTGTTAGGTGTCCATTGAATCCGGTATGTCGGTATATATATCTTCCTGCATAGATTGTAATCTAAATTTTAAAAATAAGTATTGCTGGATTAATGGTTGAATTTTTCATATTATATCATCTTTTTAACTAGAGTATGTCATCCTGTAGTCACGATTTTATATGACGCCACCGGAACCAAAGACGACAACCAAGCAGTCATTTAAACTCACTCGAAGGAAGAAGTCTAAGGAATAAAATCAGAAATATGCGCTTTCATTTTCTTCAAACTTCAAGAACTTAAAAGTAATCAGAATTTAAACAGTGACTTATTGTTGGACTTCCCTTTGATCTCAATACATAATGACTTGTGAAACAAGATTGAGACAGAAACGGCCAACACGGTTACTGAAGAGAAAATATGAAAAAAAAAACTCTCTTCCCACGCAGCCCATTGATAGACCACATTGTTGTTCACGCATCATTAAATACGGCACTGCCACTGGAGAGTAGCACCCATTTCCGCTGAACGATAATAATAAAAGCATTAGAAATTTAATACAACAACCGATGGAGCATTGCGTTATTTCATTACTGAATTGTATAAATCGAGACTCAGCCTATATTTTCTGAAATTATCGGGGACAAAATACCATTGTCTCTGGTGCAAAACTAATTTACGAGTCATTCATTTCTATTCCTGTCTGCAGTTATTTTAATACTTAACTTATTTCTATATATATATGTCGCAGTAAGATAGATAAAGCCGTAATATAGTTATATCCCTAGGGATATAATTATATACCGTAACATAGTTACACAAAAGCGATTCATTACTATCTCACTAGGAATATAGTTATAAAACGGTCCAAGTTTAGTGATATACTTATATTACTAGATTAAGTTTAGTGAAATAGCTTTCGGAGTTGGTAGAGTTGGTATCCTGAAAGATTGGTTACCCAGAAATGCAATACAGCTTTCAAACATTACTTTGAATGGTCCTATACCAAATGAAAACTTGTCACAGAGAGAAATTGTCGCGCTTTGGTGGTCAAGGTTATTTAAAATGTTCCTGTAAAAAATCTAATATACAGTGTTCTACTAAAAGATGTGACTGTAAGAAGCATTCAGTGCTGTGTAATTCTAGATGTCCTGATTCCTCTTCTTGTCTGAACAAAAATTAAAAAATACTTTAATAAAACCAAGATCTCAACTAAGTGGGTAAGAAGTAAAGAAATCTCATAACTGTTGATTAGCTTTAAAAGATTTTTAATGTTTGATTAGCTTGAATTGTATTGTTAATGTTTAAATTCCAAAAAATATGATAGTTTTTATTATAATTGAAATTACTTTAATACGTGTTAATGTTACAAAGTATTGTAACTAACTGCAGGATACATAAAGTTGATTTTTTGATAAAGATAAAACCAATATAATAATATTGTTTTATTTAATTATATACGGTTGCTTTCTATTTCACTAAGCTAAATCAAGTAATATATTTATAACACTGAACTCAATCTAGTAATATAAGTATATCACTAAACTTGGACCGTTTTATAACTATATTCCTAGTGAGATAGTAATGAATCGCTTTCGCATAACTATGTTACGGTATATAATTATATCCCTAGGGATATAACTATATAACGGCTTTATCTATCTTACTGCGACATATATATAACAAAGATTAAGTTTCAAATCAGGGCATCTTTAAATATTAGTAAGAGACAAAATTTAAGGATATGCATTAAAGTACGGCAGGAAACAAAATATGCTCAACTCTGTGCGCATCCAAGTCGTAATTATGCGGATGATGTCTCAATAGTAATTTTTTGAATGGCCGGCAAAGAGCAGGCAACTAGTGGCGCGTGGGTTCCAATTGGGAACGTTGTTGAAACGTCAAATTAACATAGCCCTAGGGTCACGTCAGTCGTCACGAAATTACGCACTTTTATTTAATTTCTTATAGTAAATAGTTTTACATCGTACAGCATTATTCATTATGTAAACAACAAAATTTTAAGCGTAGTCGTAGTATATCAATATTTACAATTACTTTTCTATATATTTTCTTATTCACGTAGGAGTTTTCGAATACCGTATTTTATATAAAAAATGTAAATATATTTATATTTGCATTTTTTTATATCTGTATATTTTGCCTTTAATAAAGAGTTTAATTAATTGTCGTTGGGTTTAACTCTCCAACTTGATAGTTACACCAGTACACAATAAACATTTACGGCTTGTTAAACCAGGTAACATACAATATGAAATTTTATATTTGATTGCAGTGTAATAATTTGAGTGCAGTTTGTACCTGATTAAATAATGCTAGAACATCATGAGCTTTTGGCAGCCCTTCGAGTGTTTTATACGTACGATCAAACGGTTCGCCTACATGGGGGCATAGTGCGTTAGTTTAAATTATATCCTTCAACTCCGAATATGTAGTATATATTGCAATAAGTTGTCATTTGTAGGTAATTTTAGGTGACTGCTGGTCGCTTTTTTTGTGACAAAACAGTTTCAGAAACAAATACAATAGTTGGACGTAACAATAGAACAGTCTTATTTTTAAATTACTGATACTTTAGGGACCAACCCACATTTTAAATGGATTTTTTGTAACAAAAATCTTCTTGATCTTGCTTAGAGATAAGAAATGAAAGACTACTATCAGTAAAAATACTCAATCTGGTATAGTCTTTCGCTTATAAACCTATAACAAAATGACGTGTACATGATACAAGACAGAAATTAATTATTGAACATACACACAGGGTGAGCCAATATACCATAAACATTGAAAATATGTATTACTGTTACTATTAAAATTACAAAACAATAACAATAAAACAGTATACATTTGCAATGAGCCTGCGACCGCGGCCATTATCACTTGGCCGTAATGACGGGATAAAAAGTTCTATTATTTCCTATGTTTTAAATACACGGTCAATTACCGTTTTAATTAGTAAGTAAATTGTCTAAGCCGAAAATCAACTAGCCAAACGTGAATCTATCTATTCCTAAAACACCAATCGATAATGATGAAATTAGAGGTCAGTAATTATACAGTAAGGTCGAAAAGACATTAAGTTGTACGATATAAAAATTATATACAATAATCTGTTTACAAGAAAGTTTACATTTCCTTTAAGTGAAAATATCTTCAATATTTAAGGTGCTTTAATGGAAGGCATTGACTTGGCCTTTCCTGTACATATATAAAGACATTAAAAACAAGAAAATTATAAGCATACAAGTAGCGGTTTATATATATTCTTCCATAAAAGCAGTTTATGGTTAGTACAGTATACTTAATACTGAAAGATAGACGTGTCAGTGGCACAAAAGAGAGTCATTACTATAATGGCATCGTCATCGTGTGTCAACTGCTTCGTATTCCATGAAGAGAATTGTAACGGAACACAGATACTGTTGTGAATACTCCATTGCATTTCACTGCGGACGTCAACTCAGTATGAAAATAAAATATGTTTCCTAGCTTAAAACAGAAATCGTAAATAATGTATTTATTATATTTTTTAGCGTTCACAATGCCATATATCTATAACAGTTATTATTATTATAGCATCACGTGTTACACAAAATAGGTGTAGAAAAATGTAGAAATATGTTTTGTAAATAACAATTCAGACATATACTATGAAACTTATTTAAATATTCAATATATAATGAGTTACAGTTATTACAGTCAACGAAATTCGTTGAAATATCTTGAAGTTCTTTTGAATTTCATTGATTATTGTGTCATCAAAGCTAGTAAATACGATTCCATTTCATCAACTTCGTTTATTTGCTAATCCAATAGATTTATTTGCTTGTATCCCAATTATTGCGTAAAGAAAACCGGTCTCGGGCTATGAAAACAAGCAGTCACATTGAAGATATATATACGAACGCTTATTTGACTCGAATATTGACTCACATCGGGCAACACAACTTCTTGCTTCCTGTTCGAGGAAATACCGAATTTTTACCGCGGAAGAACCACAAAGCTTTTGAAATTGTTTGCTTTAAAAAGCTTTATCTTCAAAAATAAAACAACGGCTTTAACTAAAAGTCTTTTTAATGTCAAGATTCACGTTTCCAACCTCTTCGTTAATCGCAAACTGTATAGATTTCCTCTTTACATGATTTGTTATAAATGAAGAAAATCGCGAAATCGCTATACAGTTATTATTAACTTTTTTAATTTAATTATTGTGAGTTTTTCGTGAGTAGTTTTAAAATATTCTGTGTTTTTATAAAGCCCTGTCTGATGTCAATTATTAATTATCATATCAGCTAAAAGGCCTTCTCTAAAACTGGAGTTTTTTGCCATAATCTCTTCGCTTGGCAGGCAGGTTGTCGACTGCAGTATAAAATATAATTCATTAATCGTGCTGTCCATTTTGCGGTTTGCTGGAGGTGTATGGTGTTTTCCTAGAGTAAACTTAATCGACTAAGTGTGAAGGTACTGTGTACTGTGTACTCTGTTAGACACTTGGTTAAATTAATCATAAATGCAACTTAATTGTTCATACGAAACTAATATTTAAAATTAATAAATCATATCAAAATAACAGAACGCAAATACAATCGTCTTAATCGACTATATAGTATCGATCCTTCCATGCTTTGTGAACCTTGATTTCTACTGTCATGAGCGGGTTCTATGATAATTATTTGCAGCCTTATACGTACATCAATAACGTACATGTTTGTATTTATGTCTATTTAAACCGCATTCTCATAATTTAGCCTTAGTTAAATAAAATGGTTACTGGCAATGATACAACACTATCATAGTTACGTTTTATGAAAACGATAGTTATACTTGAGGATTAATACATTCACAAAACAATTTAAACCTTGTAAAAGGATAATTACACCAGACTTTTAATAATTTTTACTATTACAAATAAAAATCGGTGAAATGAGTTTATAACCGTAGAAATCATATAATTGGGGTCAGTGCATACAGCAACTAGTTAAGCCCGCTATAGTCGATGCGGTTATTTCTACTAGTGTTAATAATACTATAATCCATTCGTTCGTGTCTAGTGTGCAGTACTAGTGGGAATCACGGCTAAAATTAGTTTGTTTGTATGTATGTCAGGGGGCCGAAGACGCCCGCCCTACGGGGTCATCTCCCTAGTGACAATACTCTCGGTTTGCATGACACTTCTTGACTAAATTTAAGCACTTGCTAGAATAACTATATCTTTTAACATATTCGTAGTAACATGTACATGAAAAACATGACAACAACATTAATAAAGTCAATTTTAAAGCGAAGTTGTAACAAACTTTTGTGATGAAAAAAAAACACGTTCTAAACTTCAGTCATCTACATCTATAACTTTAATATATCTTTAAAGCTACAAACAAAAGATGTCAAAAGATAGAATTAGGTAATATTGTTATTTCAGTGTCTTTTTCTGTTTTACTTTGTGTACGATAAAGAGAAATTTAAATAAGACATATGTTACAGAAAAATACTACTATTTCCTATGCACGCTTTTTGGTTCTCTCTGTCACAGTAAATGTAAAATGTGCCTTTGTTCTTTACTTTAACATATCGAAGTTAAACGAATTTGTTAAAGACGAGCTCCCTATTAATGTTTTCTCTCAATACTTCATTATAACCATCTTAAATGATTGCATTTCTTTATCTTGATTGTTACGTTGTATTAATTGTGTTACACGCGTTCAAGTGAGACGACATTGTTATTAATATTCGCTAAGAATTTTATCCGATAAAATTATTACAACGTAATGTCACGATATGTCTGACGACAACTAACACGCTTTTTTGACATTAATCATATTGGACATATACTACTTTATGACAATAATTTGCAATAACACTAGTCATTATATCACATTTCCCCGTGAACAGTTAAAGTAGGAATTTATTTATAGGTATAGAAAAAGGTAAAGTAGTTGATTGTGTTGCAAGCACGATTAGGTTTATCAAAATAATATTTTTCTAGTTAGTTTCTTTAAATATATAAAACTAACAAAAAATACAGTAAGTTAGTTATACGGTTGTAAAGCATTCGATGATAAATGGTTTTTTTGTTGATGTTTTATTGGATGCATTTAACCCAAAAGATCATTACTTCAAAATTCATCAACGGATCATTAATCATAACAAAAATTATACATGTCTTAAATCAACACATGCAGTAAGTCTGTCACCACTTGTTAACGATTTCGAATAAAGATTTCGCACTCGTTTGTCCGTGTTACTTGAAAGAACAAGCACAAAGAAAGGTTAAGTTAAAGGATGTCATTCACTGGCTTCCTTATTTTTATTTAGTCACGCACGTCACTACAGTGTGAAGGCAGAATTTCGTAGTAACGCATTTGTATTCGATACTGCAGTTGTTTGAATGGCGGTAGGAAATGGTACTACATAAAACGAAAGCGTATGTTGCATTAGTGCGTTAAAATGTTAGTATTGACCGTCAAAAATAATTTAATCTTTCCATTGAACTCAAAGAATACTGTACAGTTCAAAGTGTAAAGTTATATAAAATTTAAACCACTCTTGACCTAGTAAAAATAAACACTGTCTGAAAAAGTTTGCTATGTTTTCCTACGTCGCATTTTTATTAGGAATTATAATATAAATGCTTCCATGGAAGAAATAAATGTTAGAACCAATATCATATGTTTTAAAAGTGTATATTATACTACATTAAACTTATTCATTATTACATTTCATGTTCTCTCACTTTTGGAACGAGATCAGAGAAAACCTTAATATTTTAAGGTATTAAAGGTTTTAAAAGAATTTCTGTGAACATGGGAGGGAACAACTCAAAAGTATATAATAACTAAATAAGAAAAAGTCAACCAATTTTACTCCTAGATCACCTTAAAATTTACTTTAATTGTTACAAAATAGCGATGTTCGAAATACATGATATTTGTTATATTAAGTGATTGTAACTTAGGATTGAACCTAGTTGATTGCTCCTACTAAATCTCAGTGAAAAAAAAACTATCACCGCTTCGTTTTCATATTCACTTGTTTTTCTTAAAAAAAATGTAATTAGTAAATCAATTCCAAAAGTCTGATTAGCCTTATATTTAGCTTTTAAACCTTCCAAAACACCACAGTTCGTTTATATAAAAATAACCACTATCAGTGATAACATAACATCCATTATAAAATTGATTTTATTAATCTAATAAAAGCTTTACCGTAAAGTGGCAACCTTACGTGCACCAAGTTGCTCATAAAATGATAAGTTCATCACATTAAAACCATTCTCATATTCAAGACTGATGGCGACCTATATTTAAAATGCACTTGATACTGAAATAGATTAACCTTAGACAAAAGAGAAAGTTTAAATGAATTAACTTTTTTTTTATTTCGTGGACAAAGTTTAACCCAAGTATTTTAATGGCATATAATTTACAATCACCTATGCAGTGGTATTATATTTTTTTATTTATAATTCGTCAATATAAACTACAGTCTCTAACTTAAATATTTTTTCAGCAAATGCCAAAATTTATTAGAGAATAAATATTAATGCGATAAATTTTATAAATATATAAGAAACACATGGTAAAAAATCACCTTCGCTAAAATTCGCGTCCGTACTTTACTGACAATAACTGGACCAGGAACTATTTACCGCTAAGCGACCGAAATGCAAGTTTAATAATATTTTTTATTTAGTTTAGTTTTATTTTTATTAACATTTCTATTTTTATTACCCATAAGTTATGGAATATAGTTTTAATTTCTATATTAATTATAATATATCTAAACAAATTTAATAATATACATGTAAAAGTTAATAGTAACACTATCTTTTATCTTTGTCTTGTCAAATGATATATAGATTTTTAGTTAATAAGGAAATATTTCTACGAAAAAAATCTTTTTCCATATACGTTATGACATCATACGTAGAACTAATATCAATATTTTAAATGAATATCGAATGATACGTTACGTTTTTTTTCAATTCGTTTGAATAGACTTTGGTACAGTTTTAGACAAAAGCATGTTATACGTGTTGTAATATCCGGAGTGGCGGTGAATTGCTGAAATCCAACACAATGGCTTCACGTAGCAGAAGACAATTGTATCTTCGCACCACACGCCGAACAATGAGATAATTAGAACATTTGGCAGCAGTTTCGAAATTATCGCCGTTGTTATTTGTAGCAAAATAAATAAGTTAATTATTTTATTACTTTTTTAAGTGAAATATTATATCTAAAGTCCCATTATACAACTATTCCCAAATTACTACTTTTATATTGAGATTAGACGTGAGGCCGAATTATTTGTTGAATTGTTGTTATATTTTAGGTGTTGATGTGTTCAAGCGTTTTAAAAAAACAAATATTAAAAGCATATAAACTTTAATTATTATTATTATTATTATTATATGATCCTTGTTGTCAATTTGTCAGAAGACGTGGTTCCAAATTACCAATTAGGTGTATTATTTACACCTTTTTTAGTGTTCAAAACAAAACAAAAATATCAAATTAAGCCATAACGTTATGAACTTAAAATTTATTGTAAAAATGATTTTAACAAAAAATGTTAAGTAGGTACAGGATAAAGCGATCCCATGCTTGAACTGATACCCACTTTATACAAATATATATATATATATCTATATTTATATATATATAAAAACTTTTATTTGCATTAAAAATAATAACACAGATATAACGACATTAACCAGGTAAGTCCATTGTGTCTACGGAAGAAAGCCAACTGCAACGAATCTGGAAAATATAATGCAGTAATTCACGCCTAATAACGAAATGCAAGAGATGTTCTTGTGAGTTCTGCCCACTATGAAAATGTACTCAATTTGGAAGACGTTACATTTACCATATAGGTTTATTTAATCGCTTTTGTTTTATCCACAAATGTTTATAGAAATTAGAAACAACTATCGACACGTAACGACGTGGATTAGTAGATTATTACCCAGGGGGTAAAACAGTGTCTTCTGTCGCGGGTGACGATTTAAATCGCGAGCGTAACGAAGGACTCTAGGTTTACTCCCGAGCGTAGCGAGGGTGTTAAAAACTTAAATCACGCGCGAAGCGAGGGATTTAAGACGAGTCCTTAGTGTAGCGAGGAATTTAAGTTCACCCAAGACTAAGACAGCTTTATCACCTAGGTAAATACTCTACTTTTCGTACCATTTGCGAAAAAAATAACACAATAATAATAATATGAGATAAGCATTTATTAAAAATAACAACAATTAAAAGTAAAAGTAAACATTCGAAACATTGGTCACATTATTGATAGAGAGAGTTTTACAAAAAAGAGAGAGATTAATAATTAATTTAATTTACATCAAGCTCATACGGCCTCGTCGGTTTTCGTAATTTTATTAATAATCATAACTGCATAATAAATGCGTATTCCTTTTTAAAAAAGATGTGTAATGCTTTATATACAAACTCAATGGTGTAAACACAGATGTAGTTCAGTATAAATTTCGGTAAGTATTCCAAATTTAAATCACATTCTCCCCCTAGAGGATGAATGAAATTCAGTACAATTTTCTTTCCCCGTTTTTAACAGATTAAAAATGACTATTGTTATGTTCGCTTTTTGTGGCATAGAATGTCACTTTTTTGAGCAAGTGGTACGAAAAATTTATATATTGACCTATTTGTTGTCGTAAGACACGGTGTGTCAACTGATTGTCATCATCACAGTTTAATATTTTACATATAAAAGAATTGGCAATATACCAAGAAAGCCTTTAAACTGGGAATAACAAGGTATATTTTAACATTGTAATAACATCCATTGTTGCAAGCAATCACTTAAATGGCAATAAATAAATATATATATATATATATATATATATATATATATATATATTTGTCCATAAGGAAGATAACAATTGACATTTGCAATATTTTGTTGGTGTACGTTTATTTATAACACTTACTCAGCATTGTATGCAAACCCTACCCCATTGACTTGTTAAATGCGACCTTGTGAACTGTGAAGAGTGTACAGGTATTGTGTATGGTCTTGGCATGTCTCCAATATTAATATAAAAATACAACTGGCCATACTATTTCGTTGTGTAGTCTAGTAACAAAGGTGTGGCAAGCTACTTATAATCATTAGAAAATTTGCGAGAAACAAAAACCTTTTGTATTTTAGAAATCGATTAGTTAAGGTTATCTATTTTATGTGGATGATGGTATAATATGATTTTATGGTGTATTATATTCAATCCAGTTTGGTGGCTATTTAAGTTATTAAGTAGAAACTCTTTATATACACTGTTTTCACCTGACCGATTTAGTTAATAATTTTATTTCTATATACGTGTATGTTTTAAATAAAACTAGTGTTTTTTTTTTATAAATGCGTTTAATATTATTAATATTCCCATCAACCCCTCATGGTAGGCTAAATGCTAGTGTTACCAGAGGTCCACGACCGTGATACATCAACCAATTTTGAAATCAGCTGCCTGTTTTGAAGAAAAGATCTCAAACATTGGGCTAGTTAAAAATGAAATAAACTCAAAATTGATTATCGACAGAAATTCATTAATTTGCAATTAATTTAATACCATTTATAACGTTTCGTTAATCGTATAAGGACATTAATATTATATAATTGGCATAGTATTTAGTTACCTTAATAAACCCCACGACTAGCGGCGACCTAACTACATCTTGAGTCCATTTGATCACAAAATAATCGCATGGTTATGAAAAAATAAATCTTCATTGCCTATAATTGACGTAATCTTTTTTTTTTACAACTGAATGCTTGAACAAAACTTCGAGTGATTTTTTAAAGTTACGTGTATCTCGGTTCTTGTAACTGCAAACTAAGATGCAACATAACATCCGCAAAGTATTATTCAAGCAAAGGAAATCGTTGCCTTCGCTGTGAAAACAATAGCTGTCGATTAAAAAGTACGGGGCAAGAAAAAATGCGTAAAAATCAACCTTGGGGAGGGCAAGGTCATGCGGAAACCTTCAAATTTACCTAGACCTGCGGTTAATGTTCAACAAACTAAAGGTAAAACAGCCTTTATGGGTATGTATATTTTTTTTAGCAAAGCCATGGAATATCAACACCTCAGCAAAACATTTAAAATCATTTTATCTCCCTTACTATTAGATTTTTCCTAAATAAAAACTTACTTCTTGCTTTCACAATCAATCTTGAGTTACCATGACAAGTACGGACAATTAATGAAGCCAATTTAATTGATTGCTTTCATTAAGCACATTTCAATGTCCACAATTTAACTGTACCCAGAATTTTCTCGATATTATTTTAAACTATGGGTTTCCACCTAATTTAAATTATTAAAAACCAACCTCGTCCGTCCACAAACATCTGCAAAGTTGGCTGTCCACTAGCTCATAATAATTTGTAAGTTTAATCCACCGCACTCGAACTTCACTCCACTTTTGCCACCCATCGTCCAATGCAAATATTGTTCCAACGTCCCGCACTGACGCACTCAGAAGAAGTAACAAGGGGCACTATAAACGTGCGTTCTGCGTCACGCTATGTCTCGGACTGGCGTTTTACGTTGCGGTTTCCAAGTGATCTTCTTCATTAAACCCGAACAATCAGAAAACGGAGCGGCTAATGACTTTGAAGTCTCATATCTCACAATCATTAATAATAGTTGAAAAACGAAATCGTTATAAATCGTATAATAAAAGTAAGAATTTGGGTTCATTATTCACGATTGAAATTAGTTGAATGTATACTGAATTTTTTTTGCACAATCACAGCCAATCGCATAAGTTACAGTCATGGAATGTATAAACGCAAATATTAATTTCAAATGAGGTTTCTATAGTCGTGTAACTTGAAAAGAAAACCCAGCAAACCAGTGCTTACAAGGTGCGCGTGCGTAACTTTTCCCTTTTGAACTGTAAGTTCAATGTACTTCTGTACCTGCGGTGAGGAAAGTCAAGCTACGAGATAGATTAGCCAACTTACACACATTGCACTGACACCTGGAAAATCGGTGATTTATTTCCCTTTCTTGGTAGATTTTAAACGCACCTACATATACGTGAAGGTAAATAGAAGTGCAGTTTCATTCTTTTCCGCTTTGATTTTTTCTATATAACATTAAATCATGCAGAAATACTAGCGAGAATTTATTAATGACAAAAAGGCGATTTTTGCTATTTACTCGTGTTTTATTCTTATTCCAATTATAATGATATGAATTAGACAATTTTAAGGTTTTATTAGGAATTATAATAAAATCATAAAATAAAAAGCGATAAATAAAAAAATTGCGTATATCATACCGCTCATATAACCGCTGCAGCGTCATGCTTAATCTAAGATGTAGAGCAGATTCCTCACTTTCTTGTAGAGCTTCTTTTGTCGATCAGAGTAACAGAGCGCTCATTCAAATTTAGCCTGCCGTAATAATCGCGTTCAACTAATAAGGCAAGTTAGAACGACAATTAATGCATAGTCTCCACAATGGCACCGGAAACTGTTCATGACGTGTGGAGAACACGACCGGTGCATCCGTTAGTTCCGTACGGTTGGTTGCATCTGATACAGGTTTATGTATTTCAGATTCGATGCACTTATTTAAACTTATTTACTTGATGCTTGTATTCGTTAATTAATAACTTTAATATATTTAAGTATCAATTTTATAAGTTTATGACAAGATATTATCTTAAATTAGTCGTAAATAATACAATCTGTCCTTTGACTATAATAACGAAAAGCTACTTATATCCGCAATTGACAATTGAATAAGTAGTCCGATTATTCAATCCTTTTATTTCAAAATGATATTCTCATAATCGAAAATGTTTTATAGCGATGGTAGACAAGAACGTACCGTTTCGGTCCGCCGCTGCCGTCTAACGAACGCCATACATATGCATGGCATGAAAAACCTGACTTTCTTTATACTCGTGATGTTCTCTAGAATTTCGCAGATATAATCTCTTTTTTCGACCGCAGCAGTGCGTGTGAGGCAACGGATACAAGCAGTGCGTGGAATAAAAGTTTTAATACGCCCGCCACTCATTCTCTAACATATTACAATGATAAAATTAAGGACTCCTAAAGTATTGTGTTTAGTTTTGTAGCTAACTTAAACTGTACGCACGATTATGTGTTTCGCCAATAGTGGTATGAAGTATATAATCTATATAAATATCCATCATCAAACATCCAATTCTACCGTTCATTGGCCTTATAAACAAGCTCTTTGACCAGGTTTACCAGAAAGACGTGGAGACTCACCCACTCGAGGAAATATTTAGGAATTCACTTATTTTTAATGTTGAAAGAATTATTATAACAAAGAATATAAAGGAAAAGTATCAACCCTCTGTTCTTAGATTTGTACATTAACATTCTCAAATCACTACAAACTCAACCCCCTTGTACCTACCGGAGTTTATTCAGAAGGCCACACATCACTTTTTCAATCTCGCCTTTTCTGAATGTTTTCTAGGTATTCTTCAATAATTACCTACAGTTAATACTATAAACACCAATGAACATATGCAATAACGGAATGGATAAAATGATTAATTTATGAATTACACCCAGCATTTGCTACTGCCAATATAATTATCAGTGATTTTTGAATAAGCATGAGTTTTTATTTCCTGGCGTCCTCAAGCTAATAACTCTTATCCATGAGAAATATGCAAATGTTAAGAACAAATCACGCGGATGACCTATTGTTTGGAAACTTCGTACAAACGTTTCCCAGGACAGATAAGATAAAATCTAGATCATTACAAACAGCCTTCATCTTACTACTTTTAGTTTTGCGTTCAGTTACGCAACATTACCGTTTTACAATGTAGATTTAACACACGTACGCATAAACCTGGTTAAGACTTTAGAAACACCGTTGATAAACAGTAAAAAAACTAGAAAGTAATGGTTTTTACGACTCATGTTTTTTTTCACATGAACTCAAGATATAGTGATTACGAAACCAAAAATGATTACCAACAGTAATTAATGCGAATCGACTTTTACCCACCAATCCGCACTGGGTCCACGTAGTGATTATGACCTATTCTTCCTACAGTGTTTTTTGCCATAGGGAATACCTACTACCAGTAGGATATAGGATGGTGATGATATATTTTATCTTAGTGTATAAGAAAACGATAGGTTATTTATGATACGCAATATAGAGAACGTACTGACCCATGGGTGTTATTAATGGAAAGGTTCATTAAGGGTAATTAAAACGAGATTTCATAATAAAACACGTCAAATCATTACAATGATATCTTTAAATAAGTCTCCCTGACCATACGTTTCTAGATAGGATCTTAGAAAAAACATGGATATGGGTTAATTTGTTATAAGGCTATTTTTTTACCTTGTATTAATGAGATAACCGTATGCGCATTGCTAGTCCTATGTATGCGTTTTCCTGTAAAATTTGTCCAGTGGCGACCTAAGAGTAACTTAACGTTTGATTCTTTTTATTTATGACAACCAACATTTTTACTAACATTTTACAATATATTTTTATCTAAAATATGAACTTTATAATTAGCAAATGAATGAATTAACACACAATAATAATTAAAAGCTGAAGCTAATATAAACTGAAAATGTAATTCATCTTAAATTTACTTTATTTTGTTATCATTTTATTTCTAATAGAATTGGCAGAAGTTGTTCTGCCCAAACGTTTATATTTTCGACGAAATAAAAAAAATATTCCAAAACCTTAGAGGTTGAATTTTTTTAAATACTTTCTCAGGACATAGCTCTTTATAAAGGACTAATTACAATTCGAGTTCCTGAAATAGCTCAAATGGATTTATCTACCGATATATTTAATTATATATTATACCGATTATTAAATTTGTAGAGCACGTTGAATAGGAATAGGAAAGCAATTAATACGATACGGCGACTAAACCGTGGCTTTTAAAATAGCCATATTTGTAAGGTCTGTTTGATTTGGTTTCATCCTCAGTTGATGGATACGACTAGGATAGTTAATTCAAAGTGCATTTTTCATAAAATTCAATTGCTATTTATTTGTCTTAGCGTTTTGTCTCCGTTTCCTTCGCGATTACTCGTTAGTCCTTGGCGTATAAATCGTACAATTTAGTTTTGATATCATAATGGCAAATTCCCAGTCATTTGATTCAGATGGCGATCACGTAAACGTTAGTGGTTAAGTCGATTGTGACTAAGATTACGATCGTATCTGGCTGCGGACGCTCTTTAATATTCTCGGCAATGATGTACCCGCATGTTTAGGTGTTTTCCAACATGTGATACGTTGTGAGAATTTGAGGGCTAATTTACCTTATATAGTATAATTAGACTCACACCTGCAGCTTTCGTTCATTACCTACTTTTTAACTAGGACATACCTAACAGTGATTTGAATCTTACTTTTACTACAAAAGAGGTCTCTCTTTCTGTTAGGAAGTAAAAACTATTTGTAATGCAGTACGGTATATTGTACATACTTTGGGAAATGTATTATGGTCTTAAAAACATTTCAAAGCAATGACGCAGTGGTTAGTGCATTTGGCTTATGAGTATGAAGGCTAATCAAATTTAGAGCCAGTCCTCTAATAGTTTGCCAAATATCCGTGCTTCCTAACATGCGGTTGTATCCGCAGTAATTAGCCATTTGCACTGAGCTTCCGTTGTGGGTCTCCCTACGGTGTTTTCATTAATAGGGAAACCCTTTCCCTTAGCAGTGGGGACATTAATAATGATGATGATGATGATAAAACGTTATGAGCGCAAAGTTGCCAACAAGTATTCCTCAAAATTATTTCTCATGTAAATAATTCGAAGCACATCTTGTTTTATTTTTCTAAACAACACCTGAATATTGTCGTCGTATAGTCTGGACAACCACTCACAGTATGTTGTATTTAGGACGATATCTATTTAGAAAAGTCTTCGCAACACGCGTGGGACGTTGCGGTAATCTTAGCATATAGATTAAAAATAAATTTGTGAATAATACGAATGTATTAGTCACTTACTACATTTCCTATGGCACTTCCTTTTTTAATGTTACTACTTCGTAAGATTTTTAATTTGCACTGATATAAATATTCTGACAGGTTTAAGTTTTTTTCAAAAGAAAGAATAGCAAACGTAATAACAATTTGCCTATTCCGCAATGAGGAGTAAAACATACCTGCGATATAAGTCTATAATATAATGAATAGTTTTTAATTATTGTGCTTAATTGTAACGTGACTATTATACGCCCTACATGATAATGCAAAAAAAAAATTATGCTTCCTCAAACTAGTCTTCGCGAACGTAATTTTACATGATACTGAACTGAACTCCTCTATTTATAAGTAGTGTATGGCTTTAATTTTGACTGAATAATTAAATCATTAATCTAATTGGGATGTAAGCGAACATTAAGTATGTTCGTATGTATCAAAAATTGATAAACAGAATAAAAACCTACCAATTTACATTTATTACGTTAGTTGACAAGATTGTAGAAACTACTACGAAAGCATGATAAATCTACAATAAAAAATGATAATTATATATTTTCATTTACTTTTCGCTTCCATCACTTGGATTTCATGTAAATATCACTTTGTAATAGATTATAAATAAACGCATTAGCTTCAAATAAATTACTAAAAATCACAAGTATTTTTCAGCAACGCAGATTGATGAGCGACGAATGTAGAAGGGCCGGTTACTCTAAATCGTTTATTTTTAAACAAAAGTTTCGTCACAAAGCTTAAACTGCGTTTATTTATCACGCCTATTGGCATCATTCCTGCTTTATTGCTAGCAGTTGCTAATGTGGTACAATAAACGCGTTTTAGACCATAAGAACCGGACGATAAATAAATTTATTAGAACTCAATATTCGTTAAAACCATTTAATTAACGACAGTTTTAGTGCTACTGTTTATTTTTTTAGCTACTTCAAAGTTTTGGGTCTCTAGAGGACTAAGAGAGTATAAAAAATTGGAAATTACTATATGTGAAACAGTAATGGTTCGCTAATTATGTATATATTTTTAAAGTGGTTAAAGTTAAGTTTAAGTGTTAAACCCTGCATCAATCACTGTTGCAATTATGGATCGTTTAAATTTTACTTAGCACTCCTTTTACAGGTTACTTATTTTTAAAACAACTTATAAATTACAAAGATTAGGTTAGCTTAGATTAGCTCGGATTAACCTGCAAAATATTGATCATTATATATTAGTATTATTGCCATTTGACATGAATTTGAACAGTGATATTTTTTCTAAAAATTATTAGTCACTAAGTTTTAACGACGAGTTAACACGTGTACAGTGTGGATGCCAAGAAAATTGGATGATATTAGTCTCTCACTCAACTAAACGTAAAAGTAGGCAAAGCTACAAATAACATAGAAATTAATAAAAATGTGTGCACACGAAACAATTTCGATAAGTAAGTATTGATCTCTATATCCAATCAACTAGTCATGTATTTTTTGTCAGGCTCGGCAATTGGAAAAAATTGTTTATTCAATTGCGGATTTTTAACAGTAAATTCTTCATTGAGAAGTTTAGTATATGATTAATCTTTAAACCATCACCTCGACCCTTTTAAATCACAGTCAGTGTCCAGTTATTTACTATAGGTAGCTACATATCGAACAAAATTTCTTTTTTACTTTTTTTTTGGCTTTTCTATTATCATAATAGTTATATGGTTTGACTGAATATTTAATCACGTAACAATACTCTGTATTTTTTAAACTGCATTATAAGTTGAATAATCATTATTCTAATTATGTTGTTAAAATAAATAACATTTATTCACATCCAGACTATGTGCCTTAAGTATCATTTCAATTAAGTTGAATAAAACTTATTTGTTTTTTATTAACTTATATTATTCAAATAATAATAATAATAATATTTCTTACATTCACACCAATTAGCCTAACCCAAAGTAAGCACTATAAAGCTGGTATTATGAATACTAGGCTAACGGGCAGAGAAACATATATGATACATAGATACGTAATATTAATAGGATTATATATAAATAAAAACCCATGAACCAGGTACAAATGCTCGTATTTATCACACATATTTGCCCCTTCCGGGATTCGAACCGTCGTCGGTGCGAAAGCCAGAATCACTTCTGTTACACCAAACGGCCTACATTATATTATAACTTTAATAATAATAATTTATATCCTAATATAATAACTTTATTAACCAACTAAAGTATAGTTAACTTTTAACTTAATAAAATCAACTGCAAGATCTTGGCGGGTTGGAAAACATCTATCTTAGAATAAACCCATAATTTCCTAATTTAATTATCTTACTAAATTATCTTTAGTTAAATTGTAATTTAATAAAAGCACCTATAAGATCTTGGAGGGTTGGAAGATATCTCATTTAAAGATAATTCCATAATTTCCCACTAGCTCAGTTTAACTTGAAAAATTCTATACACAAAGAAGTAGAAAAACACATCCTTTCAGCCGAACAGACAACTATGTTTATACTTAACGTATACTAGTTGCTTATATGAATTTTTGATAAAGTAAAATCGCGAGTAATATTATATAATCTGCAATTATTCTTTTTTTTTTGTCAATTACGTCTGACATTTTGATAACACTTTATATTATTTACCCGAAGGCGAATCAGTTGCGTGATGCCAGGTATATTTTACTAACATTATAAAATAATGATTATAATCATTTGGAATTGATATTTTTGCATAAATAGAATCCAAATAATATAATATTTTTTATTAGTTCATATAGTACACTATTAGGAGGAACGATTTACCTAAAAAAATTCAAAGCTACTGCCAGAATTTCCCATAAACACTGATAGAGCAAAAACATATTTTAATTTGGTTCTTAAAATGCACCGTGTAAAGATAAATTTAATAAATTTCAAATATTTTCCTTCAAAGAGTTCGGTTAAGTTACGGGCAACATCAAATGCCAATCGCTCTAAGATTGCACCCATTAAAGTCTTAAATTAGGAAGTAGAGATTTTTGCGTTTACCACATATATTACATAATAATCTTAACCCGTAACGAGGCCCGCGGCAAAATCTTGAAGACCTAAGACACTAACACGTAGCTTTGGACGTAACAAGTCAATTACCTATAGCATAATAGTAATTACTCACCGATTTCCTAATCAATTAAAATAAATATCCTCGTATAACCAGTCGGTGTGCTCGTATTCTGTCACCACTTTTATCAATTTCTCAATCGCAACTAGTTTCTATTTTTTTTAGATTGCTATGTTCATCCGTTACGGGTACTTCGTTGTCATTCAAATGAGCAAAATAACCTGATCATAATTTTTAATAGAAAATAAGATGATATAAGACAGTAATCCAAAAATATATAATTCTGATAATAATTATAAATTTATTAATTTACTCCAAACATACATAACACCTGTTTCAATACTGAAACTAGAACTCGATTCAAACAAAAAAGTTCAAACTAGATTCGCCGCGTGCTAATTTTCTGTGTACTAAAAATTATTTTTTTTAACTTTGACATTCATATAATGCAAGTGAATCGCGGTGACGCCTAAACAGCATACTATTAAAAACGAAAAAAAAAATCTTAGAAAACAACGTCTCAATAAACTTTTTCCATAGCAGTATGTGTTACTTTTTAAGAGGAGACAGAGAAGAGTTTACCAAACTGCCAATATTAATAACGAAACCAGGTAGACTAAAAACAAGTGAGATAATCTGGTAGAGTTGGGTACTTTAAGAATACTAGGTATTTTAAAATAAGCCGTTAGCTAAGTTTACTTTAAGGATTTAAGCTCGATTAGTGTTTACCCGTAGAGTACAGTATTTCATCAAGTTTGCACGTTCCCGGACGGATGTATACGAATGCCGGAGGGAATGGCTCCCTTGCTCAGTAACTCAAGCGAACTAAACAAAGAATCTAATTCTAAACAATCTTATTTGGGTAGCATAATAGCAGTGTTGACACCATATTCTTTTTGTTTTTGTAAACGAGAGCCTTTATCGTATGTGACCAATTAATATTTAGTTATTATGACTGATAAATCAATATTTACTCAGTAAATTGATTCGATGGGTGGATAACGTCATAGTTCAGTATTTTAAATTAACCAAGATACTTTAAAATCGTTTCCTTTGGTAATGCAAGGAAGTGAATAGACCGAAACATTCATATGGGTGTCACTAATGAGATTTTCATAATACCTCACTTACAAAACGGCAATTTTTATGAAATCAAATATACTGATAGATATAACAGGAGAATCGGAGGTAAAGAATTTTGTCTTATAAATCGATGTACGCCGACTGCACGAAAAAGCATGACTCATTGTCACGTTCCGCCTGAGTCGAACGTGCAAGCGAGAGCCCGGAACAAGCGATAAAGAGGCACGATCGGCCGATGCGTCCGAGTAGAGGAGAGATAGCGGCAGCACACAACCTACACGTGAACTGTTTTGTCAACTGTTTATAAAACCAATTGAAAAGTTAATGTGGTTTAAATAATTTAATACAACAACAATTGCGGCAAAAAAAGGTAATTAATTCTTGCATTTTAAGAAATTGATTAGCGATATAATCTCATATATTTGTTCTTTGATTATAATAAAAAGTAGCATCGGTCGGCGAGTACAGTAATAATTACAATTATGTTACAATTTTGACTAAAAAAATATTATGACTCATATAAACGATCGTATAAAAATTCAACTGCTTTAATTTAGTATTCAATGAAAAAATGGTCGTACGTAGCTATTAACGTAAGATCAAAAAATTAATGTATTTGAATTAACGAGTGTAAATAAATGTTAATGTATGAAAAAAAATTATAACTTTCAATTAACTCCTTCTTTGTATTATACAAAATAATGATAATTCAGTGATAATAATTCAATTCAATAAATATAAGTATGCAATTTTTCATCAATGTTTTCTTATCACGTTATCACGTAAAATTATCGTTCATAAATCGACTTTAGAGACAACCAATTTTTTTAAACCCGAATGAATAAAAAAGGTTTTTGTGGAAGCAAGTAATCGTAGATATTAATGCAAGACCTGAAGATAAAGGTAAAAGTTAATACTTATTACATGACTTATTTTGACAACCAATGCGCCGAGATTGTGGTTGATTTTCTGACAGATCGGTCTATATCAATAAAATATTTCAGCTGCATTTATTAGACCAATTTATTTTCTTTTAACAAATATAAAATGACGTTTAACAAAACGAACCTTTTTTTTTATAATGCATTAACTACCATGATCGAAAGTGTTTATTTTGATTGTTTAAAAATGGCTTTCCTAAACTACTTTGAAATATTCAATGCTACTTTGAAATAATAAACATTCCATTGCCCTTTTAAACATTCGATGCTTTATCCTAATTTTTAAGATCAAACAAGCATTAACATTGCATTCCTGGGCACTGTAACGTGAAAGCTAGAAGCGAAACTATTCCGTAACCACATCAAGAAACCCTAAATCATAGTGTACGTTAAGCAATTTGCTTGGTAAACACGCTGCCACATTAAGAGGACGCTTGTAAACCGAAAATAAACGTAGGAATTAAACAAGAGTATTTTGAACTAAAAATAAAAAGGTTTTCGATATAATTACTTTTAATAATTAGTCCAAAAGTGACTTAAAATAAAAATATACTATTTTTGTTGCCCAGATGGCACTTTTTATAAAAATATGGATTGTAAGGAAAATGTTACTCAATTACGCTGATAGTCCGCTTGAAATATTATTTCTTACATTTACACCAATAATCTAGCCCAAAGTAAGCACTTTAAGGCTTGGGTTATGGATACTAGGGTAACGGATAGACGTACAAATATAAAACATAGATATGTAATATTCTTGCAATATAAAAATTTATTATAAATTGTTTAATAATTTATTTACTTATGTTATTTTAATCGTGAAAATTTATAATATTTATTGATTTTAGGAATAAGAATGCAATTTGTGTAGATGCGTATAAAAATAAAAACATTATTATCAGCCATTTTAACCATTTTTTTTCTTCTTCTAATACTATTTGAAACGATAAATTTAATTATATATTTTGAAACCATAGTTATTCCGCAATGCTACAATTCACACTACTTGCAAAAAAGCAAAACAAAATTGTTATGTGTTCAATATCTTACAATTATAGGGTGTTATAGGTATACACATTTTACTGTCAATTCTAATGAACCCGAAAGATAAATTAATAAACAAAAACACATAATACAGATCTCAAAAGACTGCTATGTATTTATTCTGCGAAACCTTGAAACACGAATCATTTTGTTTTCGCTGTTGTAGCTAATAAAAGCGCCATACCCTGTAAACACGACGTAAAGTAACAAAAAAAAACCGTAGTTACCCATACAAAAACCTAGCGACTTCCTCGCGGGTTCGCTTCTGGGAACTAATGAAATACGTAAATAGTTTGGACTGGATGGACGGAACCGTCGCCGTCCCGCTGACGGCTCGTTGACTGATCGAGGTGACATTGAAAAAAAGTGCGGAACATCCTGCGTTTGTTGTAAAAAATAACAAAAACTGTATTAAAACACTCCTTTACAAAGCAATTAGGGATGTTTCTATAACTAATTCACATATACTCTAATGGCTATATTGATATTTATCGGATTAGGGTTAAAAATAAGCTCCCAGGTATAAAGTCTTGATAGGGACATCTGCTTTGTGACGAGCAGAAGCATCTCTTACCAGGTACATGTCTTATTTACTCAATGCCTTACTTGATATCACTAGTAAAAGCTCAGCCTAGTCTTGGTGTGTTTATAAACCAAGTTTATTAGTCGTTATTAATGATAATAAAGCAAAATGTATTGATTAATGAAATGAACGAGGTAGACCTGTCATTTAAGGCGAAATACTGTCTGTGTACAATACAAAATATCAAGAAACGATTACTTTCCAATACTTATTCGGTTTTATCAATAGTATGTACAAATTATTTCTCATTAGATCGCACTATTAAAAATACCATAAATAAAAGTATAATCAATTACTCGAAGACAGCATTTTACCTACATCATCGTTTTCCCAAACGCAACATATCTTAGCAGTAAATTATTAATAGTGTTGTGCCATAAACTGAAACAGAGGCCATGAAAAATAAAACAAATTAACAGACTGGTCATAACTCTATTCTTAGTTAATTTGTCATATTAAGAAGCAGGGACGGCGCTCGCACCAGCCGCATTAAATGCATCAGAAGTGCAGGCTATTCAGTAAACTTGGTTATTTTCGTACTTTCAACAGTTACTTTGACCAAAATATTTACTATTCGAACAACTTTGTAACAAGCTTTCAATTAGTAAATATAATTTAGCAATATAAAACGATTGTTTATACAATACTTTATAGCATACATACATTGTCAATACATACGGTATGACATATCTTAAAAGTATTAACAAAAAATATCTACCATTATAGAATATATATAGAAAATAATAGTTTTATTACTTTGTTTTAAATAAAAATAACGTCATTTCATAATTAAATGCTAATAACTGAAATTGAAATAACTAAATAAAGTATATTTCTGTATGATATTATATGCTGTCATTTAAAATATCTATATCAAAATGCCGTCAAGACACGCTATCTTGGCCTTATAATTTTACGAAGTCATTCGTGTAAATTACTTAAAAATGCTTCGCCGGTTTTAACTACCGTTTCAAAAATATATGATTTCTCTATATTCATGATTATTGTAAAGCTTTGTGACTTCGATGAGCTGCTATCTGCCATCCCAGCCACCCTTATGGCACGCATTGCGAACGCAGCAGAAAGCACAAAGCCACAGGATACAGGTCGTCAACGCACTTTAAACCAGAAAGCGTAATTTTTAAGTCGAAACGTCAAGTGTTTTGTCGAAATTACTGAAAAAAATGTGACAATCTATTGCAAATGTTCTTTAAGATAGTTTATGATATCCATAGATACAATAATTGAAGTTATTGTTTAAATAATTTTTCCTTATAATACCTACATCTTACACGATATATTTATCTGATAAAATTCAATCACAATTTTCGTATCGTCGAAAGACTACGGTACAGTGTTGCGAATACAGTTCGGTATTCACAAAATAAACTAAACTTGCGGCCTTAGACAGTGAGTTAGGTCTGAAGAGAGGTTCAGATGAATGGGACTTGACATGAGCTGTCACTTCTGATCGACATAAACTTTATGAATACGAATAATTTTGCCACGGCGTACATTTTGTATAAATTTGACTATTATTAACTTTGACTTTCAAGGGCGAACTGACTCCATGCCTTATTCAAACGGTCGTTCTTACGATTCTTATTATGAGCTGCAGCTTTTAGCATTTATCAGTGAATATATTTTGGAAGACATCATCATGAGTATATTAAATAATACAATAGTAACCTGAAATCCAGTATTACTTGTAATACGTGTAATAGGTAGATCTGTTTACAATTTAATGTAGTTACATGTAGTTACCTATTTACACACAGTTTGTAACGTTCCCAGTCACTGTGATGCTTTTAAACATTCGCAAAAAAGAATACCAAGTCCTTTGGGCTAGCCCTATAGTAATACTCAAAATAAAATGTTATTATATTACATTAAAAGCGAAAGCTCTCTGTGCAAACGCGCCTTTACGCTCAAAAAGTACTAAAAATAATAAAAGGTCTCGAGTGTTACTCAACCAATGTTTACTTCAGTATGAGTCAAAACGTCTTAACTAAGGAGCATCTTACATCTACGAAAATACGATATATGTATTTCATTAAATCTTCATTGCATTCAACAATGAAATGTGGACTAAAGGTATTTCCTACCAGTTAACCAGTTAGTAAGTAGAGCAACTAAGATAAGATTTCCATTGAGAACAATTTTTAGGATTCTTTAACCTGAAGCGAAACATACCAACAAATTGGTTTTTCTTTAAAGCTTTATTCTTGAAATATAAGTCAATAAAGTAGAAAAAAGATCTTTAAATTATTGATTTTTTTTTAATGAAAAAGCAAATATTTCCTGTCGCAATTTTCACTTTTGTACACAAGTGTATACATCGCTTATAAAAAAGGTATATGTTAGCCATTTTACGACTATCTTAATCTGAATGCACATAATAATGATTGCAAATTCATATTTTCATTGGTTTCTAGCCGTCCACGATAATTTCTCTTTCTTGCTCACTTACATGCGTAATTTACAAGTCAATCCAGTCCGTATGCAAATGGCATTGCTATACTTACTTATGCCTACACAGCAAAACACACATGCAACAGATTGTATAATCATCGATTCGTTTTTTGCGTGCAGAATAGGAAAATAAATATTCTAAGGAAATGAAGAACAAATAAAGAGGGAAATATGATCTAGTTATAGTGTATTAAATTTTATTTTTGAAGCTACTGAGTAATAAGGTTTATTATATTAGTGTCCCTTTGATTAAGGTTTTTAAGGGTGAATTTAACAGATTGAGAATTAAATTCCAAAATATTTTCCAAGTGAACATGATCTTTGAACAATAAACCCCTAATCATATACCTAGTTGGTAAAGTAAAAAATATGTAAAGCAATTTTTCTTTATATTTAGTTTCTATTCGTTTAGATAATTAATTATTAAGACACTTTTTATACAAGTCTTTACATTATTATCACGATGTGATAATAATGTAAATAAAATTGATTATTAAATCTGAGATATTTTAAAAATGTAAACGCATTTAAGAGTTACATACGATTAAACGGAAAATTATAGAAAGAAAATATATTTAATTACATTTTTAAATGTGGTAATATACTTTTTAAATACTTGAAATATGTATTAAGTGTAGACCTCAATAAATTGGCAGTTAAAGCGTTAGACTAGATTTGCAACGAACCACGAATTCGAATCTCACCAGTGGCACCAACTTTTTCATGTTCTTTTTTCAGCTTATATATAGCATAAATTCTTATTAAATTTTTGGTTCATTATTCTAAAAGGTAGTTTATATTTTTCATGCATGTATTTGCAATCAAATTATGTTATACAAATATTCCTAAAGGTTAATACGATCGCAAAATATTCCTCTAATGGACTTTTACCACTTGAAAACTAGCCAAAACGATAAAAGGGGCATCTGGCTTCTCATGACCATTCTGAATTGGTGTATTAATACACTATAAAGTCTCATTTCGAGGCCAAAAATATCACATCGACTTCCCAAACATAAATCAGAATTATTTATCTCACATTGACACGAACCTCCTTTTAATATATTTTATTAAACGTATAACAATAATTTTAAGATTTATATTGGAAAAAAACGAAAGTTTAATTATTGGAGGCGATGCCTAGTGCAATTTTCAAAAATGCAATATCTTCAGTTAGTTATAAGGAATCTTGATGCAAAATCAAAAAGAATGTACTTACCAAAACATCACCTAATTGTATTTCGACAATACCATCACTAAGTATGCACAAGTATAAATTACCTGAAACATGAAAAAACACAATTCAAACATCATAATAATAACCTTTAATATATTGCAACCATTTAGTTAAATCACATTTTATATTAGGTGTATTATACAGTGAAACCTGGTTACTTGGGATCTCAAGGGACCAAGGATTTAGTACCATTTAAAGAGGTTCTCATTTATCCAGTTTTCCAATAAGACAGGGTTAAAATGATACTTGTCTCATTTACAGAGGCCCCGCTTATAGAAATCGAAATGTACATACCATTATTTCTGCGAAAGAAAATCAAACTTTTGCAAACAAAAACCGAAACCTGTTCCAACCTGATAAAATGTCTCAATTATACAGGGCATATAGCTTCAGAGTCCCAATTATAAAGGTAAAAATCGATAAACCCTGGAAATCAAATCTCCTTTAACCAGGTTCGAAAGTCCCATTAACAGAGGTAATTTCATGAAAAAGTGCCGGGACCTCATTGGAATTCTCAATAATAGAGGTTTCTCACTTATCCAGGTCCCACTTAACGAGGTTTCACTGTATATAACACTAGCTGACCGGACCACCATAGTTTCGGAGCGCAACGCGGTCAAACACGGATTTTTTACGTATAAAGGTTATGTAAGTAAATATAATTTATAATTCACATTATTGATATAAAAGTGCGCCAAACTGTTTATATGTTTAGTTACATAATATTATACAAACCATCATGAAAATGTTTTCAATAAGTAATATTGAGTTAAAAAAATCTTCCATTGCCCAATGCTAGGACTAATATAAATTACACAATGAAATCTCAAACAAAGAAACAATAGACTATAAAGATTTATTAACCGCTTCGTAGAGACTTTCCAAAAGATTGAGTAGGCCTCAACTGTTATGTAACTTAGTGTAAACTAACGACTAAGCTAAGGTTATCTATCAATAATCACGATACATGATCCGAACTATTAAAAAAATAAGTTTCCGTGAAAGTTTCAAATCTTTAGAAATTATTCATTCAAAATAGAGTGCTTATTTAGCTCTTCTGTCGGTTAACGCAATTATGTTAATATGATCAACAAAAATTATATCGCTATGCAAATGCTTAGTTTTATATTTTCTTTTCACCTATCACATGTAGACAGTTTGGTTAGTGATTCTTATATGTCAAAAGAACATCAACCAAACTTTTCGCAGTGCAGGCAACCCTAGTCTCAATATACTGGCATACCTTGCTCAACATGGACAGACTCACCCATAGTACTTATTGCAAAAACTGCCAATGACATTTCCTTTGACGACTAGTGCTTCCGTGTCAAGTATACACTCTACAATGTTAGTAGATTGGAGGCAGACATGCAACGCATGCCTCGACTCCATTTGCGAAACGACGTACCTCTAGAGTGCACTTGATTGGAACAAACAAGATATTATAATTGAGTATCTTATATGTGAAAACCTATGTTTTTGGTAAGACCAAATCGAAGGTCGTGCGCCTGTATATTTCGCCATTCGATTTACAAAATGTTTAGCAGACTTTCTTAAAAGTGTAACAACATTCGTAGAAAAAGGTTTAAGTATGATAATTATTTGAAGTTACACAAGAGCGATTAAGTAAAATGATAAAAATGTAGTAAAAAATTATTACATTTAGGTTAAACCTTTTAAGTTAATTCGTGACATCTTCGTGTCGGGAATAGTGAAACAACAGTTTTTTCTTAATGCTTTTCTAGTATCCAATAGCGACGTGATAAAATTTATTACTTCAGGAACTATGTACAATTATAGTATTGTGTGAAAAATATACTCTTAAGACAGGTTAATGTCCACTTAAAAATCAGCCTCTCTTTTTTGCAGAAAGAACGAAACAACATACTTCTAAAAATATAAACCTTTTAAGTTAATTCGTGACATCTTCGTGTCGGGAATAGTGAAACAACAGTTTTTTCTTAATGCTTTTCTAGTATCCAATAGCGACGTGATAAAATTTATTACTTCAGGAACTATGTACAATTATAGTATTGTGTGAAAAATATACTCTTAAGACAGGTTAATGTCCACTTAAAAATCAGCCTCTCTTTTTTGCAGAAAGAACGAAACAACATACTTCTAAAAATATATACCTACATATTATGACAGTTAAAAGAGTTAATCCTCACGTCATTTCATACAAACGTTCAAGTTGGACTTGAAAAAAAACAAATTGATTCTTATAAATTAGTATATAAGCTTAAGGGAGATATAAAAGTCTAAAAGTTAAGCAGTTCTAAATGTTTAATGAAAAATAAATAAAAATATGTTTCATTTACTATGTGAATCTTAATATTGCTCTAATTTAAAATATAATAATGTTATCCGAAATAGTTTCTACCTACATTTTAGATTTATGCATTTTCCTTAGATGTATTAAATTTCCTAAGTATCAGTTTCCTTATTATAAAGTATTTGAACTTGAAAGTTTATACGAAAAGTGATGCGGCGTTAACGCTCTAAATATCAATCAATCACTCACCATCATTCGCCTAACCATATCACAACCGCAGAGGCTCAGGCCTTCACTACGGATCAATACACCATAGGGAGATTGGGCCATAATCTACCACGCAGGCCCAGTGCGGATCGGTGGGAAAGGAAAAATATGAAAGTAGATAAATATAAAATTCTTAAAAAGTCCATTTATGTGATTTTTGTCTTTTGTCTTTTTTTCGGTTGTTTGTACAATAGTAGTTTTTCTTTTATTTCATAACACAAAATACGAAAATAACCAACGAAACTTCACATAACTTTTCTATACAGAAAGAACAAAATTAATGTGTCATTATCGGTTTGGTTATGTAAATCAAACAAAGTGAAATGAATGTTGGCTATTTTGCATTAATAATGCAATAACATCAACGTAGCAGTATTACCATTACCAGAAAACGAAGACCCCTACAAACTCTTTAGATTGAAAAGTAGAAAAAACGGTAGGTACGACCAGTTCGACGAAATGCCTTTATTCTCGTTATGTGTAACACGTTAAATGAAGTTAAAACTAGGTTATTGTAATACCCCTCATGGTGTAATAAACAGCAATCGTTTGTTCGTTCTGCGGAATCGCGAACAAAAAATGTGTTATTTTTATTTGAAATAATAACTAAAGGCTTTTTGAATTACTTTACACTCTGCGTTCTTTCAATACCACAATTGAGACTGTAAAAACGTTGTTCAAAGAAACCGCTAAATACAAAGCCTTATTTCGTGACCCAGTGGGCTTTATGTAATCTTACCTTTAATGCCATAACAGTTGAAAGACAATCATGTACAAAACGACGATAATCGGTTACAATACGCCAATTTTTATTGAATAAAAATCACGATTTCACGATGTTCGGAGAAGAAAATTATGGGATAATGCGGTCGAAAGAATGCCGATTGCGGTTAATCTAGGTCTACGTCCTCTCTTATTATAGAAGTATTGATACAATGTAAACTCTCTCTTGAAATTATTTGAAAAACATGGTACAAAATTCCAATAAAGTGAAATTTTTATTACATTTTTATGGTACTTAGATACTTTATTACTGCAGAGAGTCTATTGTGCATTAACAAGAATACCTATTTACTTCGTGTTTATTTATTTTTAAAGCTTATAAAAGATAATCACTAATTTTATTTTATTATGCAGATAAATATGGGTATCTATATTTTCTCAAGACGCTACCATTTATGTTATTACAACTTATTAACCAAAGTACCTACGCAAGGCAACACCGTCATATAACGAATATTCAAAAACCAGTCTACCTTGCATAATAGAAAACTCAAAAATATAACGGAGCTTTTCTAATGGTGCAGAAATTTGACTTTTAGTTACCATTTAGTAAAACGCTTGTAGTTATTACATTTAATGTATAGTGGTTGAATTAATAACCCAAACCTTGCTAATGGTACTATACGCTATACTTTGTCCAATGTAGGGTGATACTTTTGACAGGTGTCACTTCCTTATTGCTACGTACTAAGGTTGCGTTTGTTTCCTTATGTTTGGGCTTGACATTGCAATAGCAACTTTATACCCTCTATATAGGTGTCAACTGTCAAAGGTATCATCCTACATTGGACAAAGTATAGAAAAGCAGTTTCTTTCAATTGGCATCCGTTTGTTTCATATATAGGTAGGTACCGTTGTTCATACGTAACTGTATTATAAGCATTATTAGTCGTGTGTTAAATTACAAACGGTATTATGCTTATGTTGATTAATTATTTAATTTATATATGATCAATTGATTTTTCCTCTATATCTAAAATGTTCAGACTTTAGTGGTAGTTTATCGTTAAAATGAATTTTCCGAAGTGGTACGCGAATACGGACAGATAAATATAAATAATATTCTTTAGCAATAGAAGTCAAACTACATATAAATATACAAAAAAATCAGAGTAAATATAGTTTTTGTTGTCACTATATTATGAAAATGAAACATATTATTGCCAACCATTAATAATGCAATAATACCGCAACTTAATGATGTGTAAAAATGTTGCCAGACCTAAATTAAATAGCTTTTGGTTTTTCAGTGTTTTAACTGAGTGAGAAAAACCTGAACCTGTAAAAAATTTTTGCAAGCAATAACTTGTCTAAAGTTTTACACTTTACACGGATTTTTTTTATTTTATTTTATGAAGTCATATTACAAAAATGCAATGTCTGAAAGCAATAGGTAAAGTAATAAAAGATATTAGTGTAATTATGATGTACCGTATTCCAATTCACAAGTGAAAGTTAAAAAAACAGAATCATTTCTTGTTTTATAAATTTTTTCATTAAAACTTCACTTAAAAACCGTAGCCAGTTAGTGTTTTAACACTATATATCAGATAAGAGCAGCAGCGAATATTATTTTTACTTTGAAAGAAGAAATCTGCACGGTGGTGTTGTGATTCGGTAATTATTCACTATATAAGTATATACAGAAAATACGGTAATTTAAGTAAACAACAAACAAACAAAATTTCATTGATATCCTATTTTTAATAAAACATTTTGTCTTTATCGTATAGTAATTAAAATTAGACATTCGATCTTAAGGGAAAATGCATTAATTAGTTTAAAACGGGATAAGGTGGATACGCCCTGTGGCAAGTTCAAAGCAAGACCGTTAATGGGTGAATCGGAATTCGAAGGAAGCACACTCTTTTAGCAATTAGATAGCGCGTTGCATTATTCTCGTAGTGTATCGAATGCGGGATCTTTAGTCCTTCACGCTGTGAAATTCTAATCAGGATGTAAAGTGTTTTATTTAAGACTTTTGGAAAACCTCACTTTTCACCTAGCTAAATAATTCGACTAGCTTCGTACAAGACTACTCTAGACAAAGCTATAATATCTCTGAAAATATACCCCATATTTTCATAATCCTAAATTATTTGAGAAATCACCTATTTTTCTGTCATGTTACATTGTAAATTGTACATTTTAACAGTTTTCTTTACTATATGTTATGGTTATAGTATTATTTTAAAGGACACGTCTATTGCTTTTATAATTAAAATAAGTTGCTTTACAAAACGTGTTAGTTAGAAAAGTATACAAACCAATTATGAACTAAAAAAAACTAATTCTAAGAACGATATAGAAAGCGAGGAAGCGATAAATAAACAGTGGGAGTGACTATTAGCTATTAGTGTTGAGTTCCTGGAGATTCTTTGAAAAGAGACGAAAAGATGTGACAAACCGTTGCTAAGGACACTGGGAACAATTTTATCAAAAAGGAAAAGGTTATTTTGCAATCTTTATTGCTTATATTACTTTCCTTTATCTCTATTGCTTTCTCCTATACAATTGTAATACCCACTGCAATGTTACATTGCATATTACATTTTACATAACAATTAAATAAATAGCCTTTAACATTTTTAAATACACAAATCAACCATTAGTGTACTTTAATGACGACTCGAAATGCTTGTGTTAAGACTTAAAAATTGTGTTTTACACGTATTCAGTTGTCGAGTTGGTTATACATATATGTATTTATAAAGTGGCATACATTTTTAGTACCAGTCCTCACGTATTAACAGACAATAAACAACGTTCACACGTTGACTTTCGTGAGACTTGATTTGGTTTCTATGTTCTTCCAAGTAACGAAGGTGGGTAATTTTTATTATTAAAATAAGACTCTATTCCGCAGTTTACAAAGTATTAAATAATATAAATCAACTTTGTGACGTGAATTATTTCTAATTAGCGACTTATTGTGACTACAAATGTATATTGTTAGTAAACGCTTCATGATAATTTGTTTTGCTGTCTATATTCACATTGTCTTCTCCTCCCCTAATAAAAAAGCACCGGCCATTTTTAAGTTACAAAATAATTGTAAAATCATTGAATGTACGAGTAAAATTAAGTTAAAATATTTGACTTTAAATAAAGTGTAGGTAAGCCAGATTTTATTGCCTACAAAATTTAACACGACGTTGTCAACTCGAAATTCATGACTGGTCTCGGTGAAATTTATTTCATTTCTAATCTTACTCATATCCGCGAACAAACATATTAAGGATTCAGTTTCCCAATTTGGCGAACTGTCATCCTCCCACACTCACCACGCAAACATACTTTCTTTCATTGAAACCAGCCCACACGACTGCACATGTGAATTGGCTCAAATCATGACCGGTTACAAAATATAAAGCGGAAATTTCGAACTTTTGTATTGTTACGCAAGACGCAAACTAGCATCCAATTGGCACATGAGTTAAACGAACCAAGAAAAGTAAACGTTTTGTTTTTGCACAGTTGAAAAACAGAGCTCTAAAATAAATTGTTATAATAACAGAAAATAATAAGTTTAAATATTGTAAACAATTGCTGTGTATTTTAGTATATTTCATTAACTGATATTAAACTGTTTTATTATAAAAAGACCTACTACCACTACATTTCTTTATATATGGTAGAAAAATTTGGTGTTGTTGTTGTAAAAATATTATATCATATATTCTACTAAATGTTTTAAATTTCAATTGCTATCACTGTTGTGCCTTTCACAACTGTAATTAACTACTCTACATACTTTTTCCACTTTCATCTCAATTGTGCTAGTTCGAGATGATATACAAAATTAATTAATTACATATCATACATCCCATCAAACTTTTTTAATTATTGCATAAATAAAACATCACAAAAATGGAATATCTCAAACACCGTGACTTATTCGAAATAATAACGAAGAAATTTTCATAACAACATGGTTATGCTCTTTATGTATGCTATTAGAAGATATTCAGAGACTAAAGAAAGTTTCCATAAAGTGGCTAACCAACAACACTTTCACGACATTTTACTCAGAACTTCATTGCATTATGACAAATTACATAGTAGGTATTATCAGAAATATGAAAGTATCAAAAGGTGTAACTACGTCTAAAGCTCACTTAATTATAAACAAAAAGGCAATTGCATTCATTCAATTTTAATTTAAAATATTACGATGTTTAAGGAATACGTCAGTCTTAATTCGGTTTCAACTATAATGGTAAAATATGCAATTACTTTTTGAACAAGGGTTAAAAATTATAGTGTATACCCTTATATAAACTTTGTTTACACGATTATTATAAAAATCTTTTATAGCTATGACGTTTAATATTAATCAGTATTTGGCGAGGTATAAAAGACAGTGAAGGTATAAAGATTAAAATTAAATGAACTCGCTGCAAAACTTGGGTATAGATGATAATAGGTACCTCAATACCACCCACATCGGTGCAATCGTTTATAAACGGCGATGGACGATGGTGCATCCGTTATATGACAGCCACTTTAATGCATTATCGATGCATCGTTCAGTCGATTGTTTGCCGGTATTGTCAAGTTTAGAATATTAAGAAAACACATATGTGGTCCTTTTGTTTATAATTAAAATTTATATAATTTCTTAATTATATGAAGATGGCATTCCAAGATTGCTTTAATCTTGGACTACAAATTTTGAACATGCTAGTTGATGTAAATGAATTACATTGCGCTTATAAATTTGCGATTCATGGGGTGTTCGCACCTGCTTGGCTATTTCTAACAATGTTTTTAAATTTGCCATAAGAAAACTATGAAATTCGAGCGCTGTTTCTTTATTTAAAGTAACACCAGATGAACGTACTATTCATTTATTTTCTTGTTCTAAATAGGTGATGACTATTCGGTGTTGATAATGATGATAACTCTTATATGAAGTTAAGTTCGAGCCATATATTTAAGTGACAAATTAAGATGCTATTGTGCGATGATAATACAGATGCTATTATTACTAGTGAAAACATTACATTAAATGTTGATGGTAGTTAGTTACCTAAAACATGAAAAGATGAGACTGACGCGTCACGATGAGGAACACTAGAAAAAACTCAACAGATCCGTCAAGATATCAGTAGCTCAACTGGAACAGAGATACCACCTACAAGTTGATTGTTGAAGATAGTATAATGTTACAGTCAGCTACAGCTACAGCTTGAATAACAAACAAAGTGAAAGTATGGTATGTTTTTTCCTTCAATATACAACAATATTATTAATAGACAAAATCTACCCTTCTGGTTAATTATGCATTATACATAGGAACTTGAACAATTCCTCTGGCTCTTTGGTTCTCAGCGTAACGCTTCCGGTTTGATACTTTCAGGGGCCAGAAGACGATCTAGAGTAAATAAGGAAAAATTGAGAAGGCGCAAAGGGCTAATTAAAATATAAAGTGTAAAAAGACGCTAATCACGTAATAAGTAAAGTAAAAATTAATATCGTTTAAATTTTTGGTATTGGAATTATTCACGTGTGTTAGATCTTTTATTATTAGTTGCCTTTGACGACCCCCATAAGTGCTAGGTTCTTCTACTCTGCTGAAAGCCATGCAGTTTAGTACTTGTCAGGAGTAAAATTCAATAGTTACAATTTTCTTGTTTACTGTCAATACTTAAAAAACCTTCTCAGACATTTTTGGTTTTGGATCATTTTCAAATGTCCTGTTGGTAAATGCCAGGTAGAAAAAGCACTAATAAAATTGATAATAAATGAGGAATTATAAATTTGATTCACGAATGGCTACTAAGAATTTTGGCTGCAGAAGCCTATTTCACAACTATACCTACTCAGGATTATAGACGATTGTGCAACCATTTCTTATAGCATTTCCATCTTTCAATTTAGCTGTACGTGAATTTAGTGTAGCAACGTTTATTACTAAAAATCAAAATCGAGTTTATATTATTGAGCGCAGCAAGTTACGGTTGTATTTTAGTAAAATCGAGCCTGTTATTACCAAATCAACCTTCGCAATAGTTACTTATATAATAAATATATGTCTTTTGAATGGCAATAAAAATATTCTTCATTAAAACTAAGTATGCGTTTGAGTTGTTTCCATTGTAAGATTCTTCTTTCGTTCTTTATTTTAAAGTCAGCAAATGGAAAAGGGTCATATGCTTTCTTACAGCTGTATATTAATAATACACGTTTAACTACAATACTACTACATCAAAATGGCTATTTAAAATTCGCTGTAGATGATAAGTGGCATGAAGGTAAGTGGACTTATTCTCAACTCTTAACTTATTCTAATATATTCTCAAAGAGTAGGCAAAATAAGATTGAAAAACTAGGCTCTAGCTGGAACATCCCTTTGTTACATGAACACCGTTATTCATAACAGTATAGGACAAACTCATTTTTTAGATTCGCAATGTCTAACTCGTAAATGTCAACCTTGGATTTGTAATTCTTTATTCAATTCCGAACAATAGCCCATAGTAGTTTGATGCGAAAATATACAAAGGGTATTAAGTTTGTGAAATATCTGACAAACCATTGACGCATCCTCCGGAACCGTGCTACGACAGAACAAGCCAGTACAACCGTTTAACGAGGACGCTGAACTTTGTTTGATAAAAATGGATGTACAGAAATCTTAATTGATATTATTACTTCGACTTGAGAGAATTTTAATAAACAATAAACTTCAAAAAAGTTGATTGTAATTCGAAGTTTCGTTTTTCTATTTCTTAGACAGTAGAAATACATATTCTTTTATTTTTATTTATAGTCACATAATTCTGAAAGAAATTGTGCCTCTTAATTAATGAAAGTTCTAAATAAGTATTACATTTTTTTCCTGCCAATGAACCACGTCAAAAAAAATCCTTTCTTCTAAATTTCTTTTCTTTACTCGTAAATCAGTTTCTCTCTTCAAATCAGTTTTTTACTTATTGCTGAATGGTGTTTTAAATAAATCTGATAAGTCAGAAAAGAATAATAAAATAAACATTAAATATTTTAAATTATTTTAATAGAAAACATTAAAGATTTTAAATTACTTTAATAGGAAGTCCGGTCCAATGCTCTCCCAATAATGCGGGTTCGATTTCCGCCTGAGAATTCACTTATGCGCCAAGTCGATTTTTTCCAGAATTTTTCTATTAAAATAATTTATTTTAACTATAAGATAGATTTGAAACAAAATGCAAAAAATATATTAAATTATAAACAAATTACCTTTCGTTCTCCTGTACCTGCTAAGCGTCCCCCATTGGTTTTTCTTAATATCCTCAAAATCACTGTACATATTCAACTCACTGGAAAAAGTCTGTTGTTGAAGCACTAGATTTTTTCTACTATTTTTACAGTCTACTTGGAAAAATGATACAAACTTGTGTATCGGGCTCATCATCAGTGAGATTGTACTACACTGTATTTTACCTTTAAATTAATTACGAAAAATATATTTTTTACTTTAAACTTTATTACACACTCTATCTTGCACTGTTGTTTTTAAATCACGAAAATATTTTTAATTTATTTTTACTGTCTTATAAAAAATATGAAATTAATAAACACCAAACCCTTTCAAAAGATATTCACTTAAACGATATAACTATTTAACCTTATTTAATCAGCGTTATTTTTTTTCACACAATTGTCACGAAAATATAGTAGTCTGCCTTTTTTTCTAAATAGAGGCAAAAGCGGCAACGTCGCTCGACGCTCTTTTGACTATTGCACGCTAACTTTCTTCAGCGACTTTCAAACCATTCACCCTGGACTTGTGTTGAAGCGATTATGAAATAGTTACGATATGATCCTAATTAATCATTCATTGCAACCGCTTCTCTTCTGTCAAATTATATTAATTTTTATTTACTTTTTAAAATAGATGTGTTTTACTGAAATAATAAATATTTGGATACTTTTATTGGATTTAATTTGTAAGTATCATAGCGTAATAAAATTATATAGTTTTTAAATCTTCGACTTCTACCTTGATGAAATAAGGCATCATCCTAATAAATATAAAATTAAAATCTTATTTTGAAACAAGGAAATCTAGACCTCTCTTTATAGGACCTCCTTGATTCATCAAATTCAGTAAGTAATATAAGTTGGTCATTTTGTTGTTGTCACAATTATACATAATTGATGTTTTGCATATAGTAAATATAAAATTTGAATTAGACAGCAGATGAAGCCGCAAATATATTTATTTTACATAAAAACGTAAATTCTTGGTCTTCAAAATTTTTGGAATTTTATAACAATATTTATGTTAAGTTGTAAGTCATGTAATACTATAAAATTTTATTTCATTATATTATATTTGATATGGCACCGTATAGACATTATTACAGGCATTTTCAAGAGTTTTATACGAGCATGTGACAAATCGACTAAGTTAGGGGAAAATTAAATATTATTATAAAAATAAAAGGTAAATTTCAACGTATTTTTTGCAATATTATACAGATCGATGCCTTATCCAACAGCGTGACCGAACTGTATAATATTTGTCCCACATAAATGTATTTACTAGGTACTTATTTTATACGAATTTTATTTATGTATACAGATTATTCAAACTATTACCGATTTATTAGCAGCAATGGTTTTTACTAATGAAGCCAGTATTAAAATTTCTACATATTTTCTAAATAAAACTTTTATACATCATACACAATGTTTCCAAAATCTAGAGGTTCACTGTGTGAACTGTAATCTTCAACAATTGTTTCGGAAATACAATTACAAACGGCTTATGCAATCCCGCTCACATGGGTGCGTAATACGGTTAGTACTTTTATGGTCTTTAATTTTAATTACGGAAATATAGAACGACACTTACCTCATAAATACTATTTGCGAAACTCAGTTTATGTATCTGTTAATTATCATGATTTTGCTCATCACTGATATCAAACTTTAATCATTTTATGCTATAAAATGGTAAATATAGTATTTTATTATAAAATCTGATTAAATAACTGCTCTTAAGTGAAAGTGCAGAAACTGAATAGTATTTTCAAATAACTACGTAATAAGTGTTGATAGCATAGTTCTTCAGTAATCCAACGTTCCTTTACTTTCCTCTACTCAAACGCAAACATCAGATTATCACATACTGATTTAACAATAACATTATATTTTAACAACTATATATAGTAAAATTGTAAGTTAAATAAAAGATAAACAAAATATAGTAATTAATAAATATTATTCATCTCATCTGTTAAATTAAAGAGAACATATTGCGTAATAGAAAAGATTTATAGTTGGCTAATTATTGGTGCACGACCACGAAAATGTGTTCAGTTAAAAAAAAATAGCGTTAAAAAAATTACGTAGCTATGCTGTAATATAATGGCAGTTTATAAAGCAATTTAACAGAATAATGAAGGAAGATTTTATTGCAAAATGATTGTGTTTATTAATAAAGGTAAGAGACTGAGCATCCTAGCGGTTACAGTTTAGCCAAAAAGACGTGGGTTTGAATGCTACTCAAGGTAATTTTTTGCAACACATAATGCGGGTTTCGCTTTCGTTTACTTAATACTCATATTGCGATGTCAGAGTCATTTGCGAGCAACAACAACTAACTACACACCTAACACTGACAGGCAAAATTACAATCTTTTTAAAGTGACTCTGGTGACTGAATGTTCAATAACTCATGTGTCGGGACTAATGTGAATTGGTAGGTGCTAACGGCTAAGACGGCACTAGCGATTTAAAGTGCCTACAGCAACACGAACGAGCTTGTGATAATAATTTTTCACTACCCATCTTATGATAAACCTCTGCAAAAGTTACTTAACCTTTTTAATAGTCAACCAAACGCTAAATATTAACCACTGCTCACATATGTGAGTATGTGTGTGTACATACACACATTGATATTAAGTTCTGTTTCAAAAATAATGATAATAATAATAATATTTCTCACATTATTTTTAGCCCAAATAAAGCACTGTAAGGCTTGTGTTATGGATGCTAGGGTAATGGATATACGTACATATATAATACATAAATAAGTAATATTAATAGAAATACACGTAAATTCCCATGACTCGGGTACAAATGCTTGTATTGATTACACAAATATCTGCCCGTTCCGGGATTCGAACCCAGGACTGTCGGTACTAAAGGCAAGATCGCTACCGTTGCAACAAACGTTCCTCGAATTACATTCGTTAAAATTATTTTTTTTTTTTAATTCCAAGGCCAGCCAGGCATAATTCTATAAAAAATAAGTTTATTTATGTTATAAAAATCTTATTAATTAAAGGTAGATAGATACCATTAGTATTAGTTTAAGTGAATTAAATTTGACAATTATTAATAACGCTTCATGAAAAATTTCTTTATCGTGAAACAAAAAGCTTTAATTAAATTTTGTGTACTGGGTAATCGAGCAAAAAAACTTTAACACGATGTTTGAACACATCCCGCACATGAGGTGAACGAAACTAAATATCCTCGCAATCACGTATATGTGAAGCGATGGCTAAACGTTCAACGTTCAAAAATATAACATTCTTTTAGTTCCATATCTTTTTTATTCAAATTACAGACCAATATTAATTTTAATGCAACAATGTCCGCCGCTCAATAATAACATTATGATGTAGGAGAAGAAGAATTAAACTGTTTTGGGATTGTCCAACTGCATGTACTATGTGTAGATTATGGTCCTAATTTAAGATAGATAAAATATGTATCTCCATCTCATACAGTAAACAGATTCATTTTCATATAAACAGAACCTATGGGTAATTTCATAATATTTCAAACTAGACTCTTAAGATTTATCCATTGGGTTTGGGCAAAAGAAAGAATGCCCCTGCCCTCTCGGGTCAAACCGGATCAAACAGTTCAAAGCTAGGTACAGCTATGGATATTAACACGTAACATACAAGGGTGTTATAAATCTATAATCTAAGATCACAAATTTGTTGTTTGTCTGTCCGCTCTTTTTCCCGCTCTTTTTCCATTGTATACGCGTTACCATAGCAACGCGTTAACCGCAAGTAGTTCGTCTACCAGACGCTAGATGGCGCTAACGGAAAATATTTAATAATAGAAAAAAATGTAAGAATTTTGTCCACCCGTGCGAAGCCGGGACGGGCCGCTAGTCTATAATCTAAGATCACAGTGGTTTGTGTGATTGTCTGTCCGCTCTTTTTCCATTGTACCTATATGCGTTACTATAGCAACGCGTTTACCGCAAGTAGTTCGTCTACCGGACGCTAGATGGCGCTAACGGAAAAATATTTAATAACAGAAAAAAATTAGAGAATTGTCCATCCGTGCGAAGTCGGGACGGGCCGCTAGTAATAATTAATAAATAATAATAATTATAATAAAATTTCTTACAATCACACTAATAAGCTTAGCCCAAACTAAGCACTATAAAGACTTGTGTTATGGATACTAGGGTAACGGATAGACATACATACATATATCATACATAAATAAGAAATATTTATAGAAATATATATAAATAGCCATGACTCAGGTACAAATGCTCGTATACATCACACAAACATCTGCCCCTTCCGGGATTCGAACCCAGGACCCTCGGTGCGAAAGGCAGGATCGCTACCGTTGCAACAAACGGTCGTCTAATTGTTATAAAAGACGACTGGACTAGACTAGAGGTAATCACCATACGCCGTTCGTAGACCACAAAATGGGCAGCAGAGTTTCACAGACATATTATTTTAATGCGATCTCCAATTAGCCTCTCAAACTTGGAGATTATGGCAAAATCAGTATTAATTTTGGAGCAGGCTTCCCTTCAGCAGTGGGCGAATTTTGGCTAATTTTTTTTTTATTTAGGATGGGTTCGCTCTTGATCCCAATCAAGCCCGGAGGCCAAGACAGAACCCACGATGGAACGAGCTAACCCAGAAGGTGCCTATTCACCCTGGCTTTGAAAATGGACGGCTTATAAATTCTCGGAAATTATGACGCAGGGACGCCCACATAAGCTTATTATAGGATTAAGAGGTAACATTTATAAGAAATCACAATAAATTAATAAAGGAGGAGCAAATGAAGTCCTTACTTACTCGCTGTGTGCCCACACATATTGTGGACTTGAGATCTGTCAAATTATGGTAACTAAATGATTTGATAACGATTTCTGTATAGTTTTTCAGCGAATAAATGAAATTATCTAAAATTGATTGTGCATATTATAATGAGTGATTTTCATACTTTAACTAAAAATGTGTTATATAATACGTACAGGATTTGAATCGATAAAACATGATATAAATTTCCAACCTCAAATTATGCAAAAAGGGAAAAAGTTAGAAGAGCTCTGTTCCTAAGACAAATGTTTGTGACACAAACTCCCTACGAAACATCATTAAATGTGAGTACATATCTACATATTGAAATTGTATTTTGGGTTAGTTCACGTCAACTTATATTAATTATTAAAATTATTAATTTTAATTCCAGGTAAATGATGAACGTGTATTTACGAATGTTAAGTGCGACTGTGTTTATAATCAAAGTGGCAAGTAGAGTTGCCAGATGTTCGGTATTTAAGCGTCCAGTATTTTCGAGGCCTGTCCGGTAAAAAATAAATGGTCATACCTGACAGAACAATGTCCGGTATTTTGAGGAAAGTCGGTACTACTGGTCACAAGCGCTTACCAACGAGCTGTTGCTTATTTGGAAAAATGGTTCCATTTCGAAAACTCGGTGTTCAGTAGCTTCAGTTGCTTGGACCTTGAACGCGATCTAACAACTCTGGACCAACTAATTGAAATGTGGACTCTAACGAGAAGCAACGACACTCCACCGGAAGAACTCTACTCAGAGTTGGCTATATTTAGCAATGTTTACCTGACCCTGGAGGGAAAGTCAGTGGCTATGTGATGCAGCTTTTTAGTAAAGAATCAGCGCCAAATCTTTCGGTATTTTTTCGCGACTCACTTGGCAACCCTTGTGGCAAGTGCAAACATGTTACTGCTTTGATACATTATATCAACACAGAAGAGAGTTTTTAAAAAACTAGTAGGTACCGAAGAGCAATGGTCGGTTTTAGAGGATATGGCCTACTCATTAGAGCAGGCCATATCCTCTATCTCTATCTATCTCTATCTGTCCATTAGGACACGGCGACATCGAGTCTCTTAAAAAATCTCTGGAACAAGCTGTAGCGAAATTTCCCATGAAAACAGTACGTAAATGCATAGATTCGGGACCAGGCAGATTAAAGGCCTATATAAAAGCCAAAGGTGGCCATTTCGAATAGAATACTTTTTATTTTTTATTGACACTTTAATACATATAATTTAATACATATAAGTTTTTGCATTTCATGCAAAAAAAATGCATTTTCATTTGTAACAGAATTTATGGCCGGACTAGGTATATTATGTCTGACAGCACTCCATTCACTTCATATTGTCATTAAGATAAAGCTGTTATCAGCTACCAGCTTGTTATCAGATGGTACCAGCCTTAAGACATGTATATTTGAAATAATTCTATAATGGACTTATTTCGAATAAACATTCAATAAAAGTAAATAATTATTTGCTAAAGTACGAAACATAAATTTTCGGTACAGTTACAAGTGGAGTGTATAAAAAAGTATTCATTTTTTTAGTCTTAATGCTTATTTTTATATAATTAATGTAATAGAACTGTGTAGCCTTGATTATAGAGGTATAATTTATGACATGAATTACGATTCAGTTACAATTAATGTAATCTAATAACGACCACTAGGCGATCACTACTTAAAATTATTATTTGAAGCGCTTTACAAAAATTCAATTCATAATAGAAATTAAAAATATACAACATAAACTTTACTACATCGATACCCGTGAGTAGAGACATCTATGTAAAACTATAAGAACAAGCACAACCAAACTATCTTTAGGTCAGTAGATCTATAGATGGCAGCACAAGCACAACGCTATTGAAAACGAACCATGTTAGAGTTATATCGATTATCGTATTTTGAACATCGTGTCGCTAGATGGCGTGAAGGCGTATTGACAATTATTGACTGAATTGTAGTATTGTGAAATGCGCTTGCGCTCGATATCTGTCTTGCCTATTTGAATACATATAAAAGTTATTTGAAGAAATTATTAACGTTAACCTAACGATCAACAAGAAACAATCTATCTTTTAAAATTAATTATTTTACTATTATTATTATTATTATTGCAATTGTTAAAACTATATGTCAATGTAAAGTCACTGTTGTAGGTTATTTTTTACTTTCTTATTGCCTATTGCAAATGAAATGAATATATTCATTTATATTTATAAAATGGTTCACTAATGGTTGTTTATATTTTGATTTTGTTAAGTACCTATAGGAGTTAGAAAGATTATAATTTAATAAACCTGATTTTCAGAAACTACAAATATTTGCTTGATCCAATGTGTCTAGAACTTTAGATTGGCAATTATTGGCGGATTTTTAGTGTTTGTGAAATGCATTTGCGCTCTACATCTGTCTTAATTTATCTAAATATAAAAGCTATTTGAAGGAATTATTATTGTTAACCCAACGCTTAAACAGCTAACAATCTTACTTTCAAGTTTAATTATTTTGCTATTACATATTTTTATTGCAACGATATGTCAATGTAGAATCACTGTTTTCCTAGACTTTAATTAGGTACATTGCTAATGTAAGTAAAATTTAAGACAAATTGTGCCCTGCCGCATCCTTTAATTAGAAGAGCTTTGACTTTTTGAAATAATTTTCTGCCTCGATGGGTTTCTATTCTTTTTTTATTTTGTAGTTTGTTCATATTTTGTTTTTGGTTAAATAAATAAGTAAAATTTCATAAACCTGATTTTTAGTAACAAGAAATATACGCTTGATCCAATGTGTGTTGTTATATTGGCTCAAGGTTCCATCTGGGAAAAAACAGTTTAAAGCTAATTATGAATTAAGTAAAGAAATACAATTGAGTGATTTCAACTAAGCTTCATAAAAAAATACTATCTAACTCAAGCTGCTTATTATCTGTTTTTACTTTAACGGGAAATTTCTCAGAGCTTTGCTTCCTAGCATGGAGCGATTTCTTGTCCTCATTTTATGTATTTCTACTTGCGTTTGCGATTTTTATCAACTCTGTGATTTTTATCATAGCTATTCTAGTGAAAGTTGGCGCGAGAGTTGTATGAGATAAAATTATAAAAATGCAAAACAGGTCAGATATTAGATTGTAGGAAATACGCCAAAACCTACCTTTATTAGTGGGTAGGGTTGTTGGCCGCTGGGCTGGCACCCTGTGGGCAGGAGGCTTCCGCGGCGAGGGGGGTGGGGCAAGAGACGTGCGCGCACGCACCGATACCGGCGATGAAAATAGCTTCTGCACCATGCCATTCTTCTTAGCTGGAATAAATATATACGTTACTCATTAACATTAATAATAATAATTTACTTCGTTATACAATATCAAAATTTATAATTAAAATAAAAGCTTATCATTAAGACATTTTCAGTAAAAGTTGCTTGAGAAATGTTCATTATGAAATTATGTAATAAGTGTGAGATGTGGTCTCAAATTTAACTTTATATCTTTTAACAAAAGTACCAAATATCAAATAGTATAATTCACAGAAATATGAAAATGATACTTTTAGGAAATTATCGATAAATTGAGTAACCGATTAGTTAGTAGATTATGCAATCACAAAAAGAAAACCTATGCATTAGGTAATCTCTTTAAAGTAACTTAACAAAAAAAACATACATATCTGCAATTCAATAAATATAGTTAACAATATGAGTGTTTATTAATTAAAAACATTAACCAATTAGATAAGAAACAATAATATAACAATTTATCAATTTCTATTGATAAATTGATATATACTGTTTCATAAAACCTTTTCTTTTTTCAACTTTTCAATTATTTTGTGTTTGGAACGTGCTTATTACAGTAGAAACTGGATAACGTAATTACCTCTATAAATTCATAAAATTTTGTGTTCCCTACCCCTCGGAGCCCAAAACCTCTTTTACTCAAAATACAAATCCTCTGTAACTCAAACAGATAATTTGGACATCGCACCTCAGTAAATTAATGTTTTTGAAGACTTTTGTAATTTCAATCCCCTATAAATGAATCATTTTAAATAAATGTGCAAACAGAAAAGGTTCCCTATAGACAAATGTTATTGCTTACACGTGTTTATTAAATGGCTTCAAATGTGAACAAAACTGGTAAACTTTTAAAAAGAAGGCTTACTAAAAAAAGCAGCAACACGGAGTAAGATATTTTCTCTTCTTTATTTAAAACTGAAAATAAAATTTAAGTAGAAATTGTGAATTGTTTGAACCAAAGAAAACCGACTTTTATGAGTAGAATTAAATAAAATTTAATAAATATACTTTTAAACCTAAAATAACCCATTTAAACTAGCTCGTTTAACGTTGTAATCTTTAAACAAAGCTCATAAACGACCCTCTGTAAGTAAAAATATAAAGCTATAAAAACTCCTTAATTTTAAACCTTCGTAAGTAAAAACCTCAATAATTCAAATTATTTAACGTTTTCCTTGGTCTTTATCTTATCGAGGTTCTACTGTATTTCAAAAACTTCTTTCGATTTCGCGCCATTTCACATAGTATATTATATTATATTATCTGTGGAATCAATCACTAAATTACAATATGAAATTAGGTATTAAAGACACGTCACAGGTAGCTCAGCGGTCAAAGCACTCGCCCGGATAGCGAAAGGTTGTGGGTTCTAATTCGACCTGAGGATTCGGAGACGTAGTTGTTTTTATAGACGTATTTCATATCTTATAGAAATATTGCATTGAAAATGCAAAAAAAAAACACAACCTTTAAGATGAAAAAAATACAACTTTCTGACTAGCAATATAAATGTGTGTCTCTTACACTTTCTTCACCCTTAATTACCGAATTAGTTGTTTATGTATTTTTCATAAAAATTAATTTCGAACATTAACCCATACAATCTCCATCACACTTTCTAGACTTTTACATGACTTATGACCTAATCCACTACACACAATAGTAATAAGCCTCATTGATAATACAATCGAACCAGTTACAACGTGGCACACTTTTTAAAGGACAACCTATGCGCAGGCGACAGGCTCTATTGTCTATTTGTTAGACAGCTCTTGCATCACTATTACGACACCAGTGCAGGCTAAAGACTAGTTTTATTACGCTCTTTCGCATTTGACAATATAGAGTCATCAACACATCAACTATTGTACAAGATTCAATTCACAAGCACGATAGGACTCGTAAATTTTCAACTTAAACTCTACAATTCTCCGATGAAGTAACCGTGGTAAGAAACTATCACTTTAAAGTTTCAAGTGTTAATGTCATTTTAATGTGTATCTTGATACAATATCGCATCTAATTTTTTTTTTTTTTTTTTGAAATACGAGTTGTGCAATAATGTGAAAATGAACCATCTATCTTTTGCAATCAATAATAAAAAAGCGGGAATCGCTTACTTTTTAAATACAGCAATATGAAATAAAAACATAATGGTTATATCCTAAGATATTATATTGTTAATATAGCTTAACAGCTTGTATTACACCCAGTCACAATAGAATAAAGGAAAAGGTCATATTTCTACGTTGACCTGACAAAGACGGACTTAGCCTATTGTCAAGGTCGTAGTTACTATTACTATGATAATATGTTATTTGAAATAAAATATTATTTTATATTTTTATTTCATCCATAAATGCGTTCAAATGCAGTGTATTTACTAAACACGGTCTTATAATGTAGCTTTACTCGTAGTTTGCATTATAATAGTTGCGGGTTAATTCCTATCAATGTGTTTTACCATTTAACGAACGAACGGATGTCTAGAATTTTCTTTGACATAAGAAAGTCAGCTTTTAACCTTTCCATATGAAACTAGAAATGTATCACTTATCTCCGTGAGTAATGTAACGGTCTATGGCCAATTCAAGACAACTATTAATGGTGAAAAACGTCAGTGCAAAGTCGATTGGATGGAAGAACGAGCAAGATACGACTAAACTGGTTCTGTTTTCACGTAACCGTCAATGGTACGAACCAATAAATCTACATTTGTCTAGACATAAATACAACTAGCTGGCTATCTAAGACAAGTGTTTTCTTAACAGAGTAGATATGTATTTAATTTGATGGTAGTGGGAAGTAGGAAATCATTAACTCCTTTTCATGATTTTTTTTTTGTGAAATCAAATAGCTCGTTCGTTTTTATAAGCATAAATTTTATTGCAAAGCTATAAATATAAATACGCTGTTTGTTTTGGAAAGTTTTTAAAGGCTCAATTGTTATTGTTTTGCAAAAACAATTGATTAATACGTGAAAGAACGGCTGTTATAAAAATCTACTTATTTAAAGTGCACATTTTTTGAGTAATTGACGTCGTAAGGGAATATTTGTACCATATATCCAAACAATGTAAGAAGAAGTAATGACGACAAATCATTCATTCGTTTGCAATTCGTTTATCCTTTTTTCAATAAAGCAATAAACTAATTATAGATACTAACTTATTACCTACGATGTAACTTTTACAAAAAAATAATAAAGCAATTCCTTAACTGATGATTGAAAATCTACTACTATATGAGCCTATTATGTCATAACCCCTCAGGACAGACCTTAGGCGACGGTAACATTTCACAATACCAAGTCTGAGAGATGTAAGTTTACACGTTTAGTAATAGTAATTTGGATTCCCTACTGTTTCTCTTATGCTATCTATCATACTTTTAATTTTAGAAGGCTCGTCTCTCGGAATAAGTTAGGATAGCAAACAGAGAGTAAGTAATAAAAAGTTACATTGTAAAAGTATAGTATGTAAGTAGGTAGGTATATACCTACCTACGTTACAATGTATATTTATAGAAACACCAAATTTCCGATGAGAAAACTTTCTTAAACTTTTTTTTTTTGTACATAATCAGTTTAGTAAGCAATAGTAAAAATAAATAGTTTTTTCCGGTCCGGCAAGAGTTGTACGTATTCAACGAATAAACATAGTTCATTAACCGTAACCATAAATTATATCGCACATAAAATTTTAAATGTTTTTCTTTTTTTTCTATCTACTTTGTATTATGTAGCAACTGTTCACAGATTTTTATTAATTAAAGCACAATTTTGACTTGATTTTCCTGGTCAAAATCTGATTCATGGAAAAGTTATAGTCGTCAAATATTTTTTTTCTCAATACGAATGAGGTCTGCCTAATCATATATGCTTTTTATACGAGTATCGTAGGAAAATTAAAGTAAGATATCAACATAGTAACAACTAATTACTTCAGGTGTATTATGAAATAACATATTGAAAGTTTGTTTATATTGTAACAAGGTGGTGGGCGGTCACCCACATTAAATTCGCGTGTGCGAGACCGAGTAAGAGCGATTTGTAAATACTATTTTCAAGTTTACAAAAGGATAAAAAAAATTAAATCGTCTTGTAATTTCAAACTTATTTATACTTACTAAAGGAAACAACGGCTTCAATATAAACTAGGATGTAATAAAATATAAGTATTATTTAAAATGTAGTGGGATTTTAAATCTTTCTACAAACTTAACGGTTTTGACAATTTGAGAACAAAGAAATAAAACAAAATATTAAAAATTAACGTCGTACGCTGAATCAGCTTTTTAAGGATTATTCATATAACATTTTTTCATGCATTTAATTAGAGAAGATAAAAAATTAACATACTCAACAAGCAACATCGCACAATACAGTCTCCTCCAGTGTTTTGCGAATCTGTATAATGCTTCGGACGGATTAATTTATTTGGGCATTATTATTTTGAAGAGCTGTTATTGATTTCTGTTTTCATAAAATGACTGTTAACCGTATAGCGCAAAATACTGAGATCCATAAATATACCTAATATTGATAGGTTGATTAATTTTATAAGTGCAGAATGTTTTTTTAAGAAATAATAAAGGATGATAGTTACGGCTAAAGTTAACGGCATTTATTTGTAAGGGGCTCCGCAGTTTCGGAGATGATTAAATGGATATGACGCAAGTATGACTCACGTTGTACTGGCTGGGGTTGCGGCGGGGCTGAGGGGCGCGCAGGGGTGGTCGGAGTTGGGGCAGTCTCCCGCTTCTTACCGTTCCCTGAAATAAATATAAAACAAAAGGGTGAATTATGTACACAAATGCTATATTAATTTTTAATTTTAGCGGACAGGTGACAATTAAGACGAAAACAATCAAATTGCCAAACATGCTTTAATTTTTTTTCAAAAGGTTCTTTAAAAGGCGACTGAAATAGTTACACAATACGATAACTAAAAAACTATAATAACTCTTTGCTTATCGTTAATTGCTCTAGGTTAAGTAAAGAATTGGCATTTTATCCTTATCTTCATTTCTTTCTGTCTTTCATTAATTAAATTTTATTTAATATCTAAAAAAATACGGTCATGCATTCCGGTTGTTTTCAAGTCTACAAAGTTTAGAAGACATAGATCAATTTCAAGTTATTGCAGCTAGCCATAGTCAGCGTCTGTGGTTTAAGATAACCACTTATCATAAGGTGCGCTGTAACATTTTGCCACCCTCAAGCCTAGTATTAACATTGCAAAGAACATTAGACTATATACAATATGAACATGAAAAACGAGATGACTTTAAACTTAATATTATGTAAAAAACACGTACAAAAATACAATTATTCAGAATTACAAGAAAACAAAATTACATTGGCAAAAAATTGACTTTTTATAATATCACGTTCTCTTATTAAAGATATCTTCAGGTTGTTATCTTATCATATAGTAGTAATTTCATATTAGATTTGTTTCTCAGTATCTCGACTAAAGTGCTTAAACACTTTAAGGCGGTAAAACGTAACGTACAGTCAAACCGTTTCTACTGGCGTAATTATGACAAATGGTGGTTTGTTAAAAAAAGTAAATTTATTAATTGCAAAATATATTATTTTGCTTTTTGTTTCAATTCACCATTTTGAAATTAGATGATTTGAATGCTAGGTGTCTGTTTAAAGGTTATCAAAGTTAATACCCAACAACAGTATATCTATACAACTATACATATAAATAAAATTGGAGTGTCTGTTTGTAATATTGAAATAACCGTTTTTTTACTACATAAATATGAATATATATACGGCACATACACCAAAATATTTTTTTTTACAATTTTTGTCTGTCTGTCTGTCTGTTGGTTCCGGCTAATCTCTGAAAAGGCTGGACCGATTTTGACAGGACTTTTATTGGAAGGTAGCTGATGTAATAAGGAGTAACTTAGGCTACTTTTATTTTAGAAAAAAAATCTTATTTGATTTTAAAAAAACATATAGCAAATTAAAATAACTGTGCCACAGCAACGTGTGGCTGGGTCAGCTAGTGACAAATAAATGTCAAAAGTACCCTTAACCGACGAGATTGTATAAAAAGGCTGATGAGAGTTGAAGAAGCTAGAGATGTATGTCAGAATCGTAGTAAGTGGATATATGTGATCTCTGCCTACCCCTGCGGGAAAAGGCGTGATTTTATGAATTTATTTATATTTAAAAAAAATATTTACATTTATTCATTAACTGCTGACCCGGCCACACGTTGCCGTGGCTCAGTTGTTATAATTTGCGCGTATGTTGCGCGCAGTACTGGACAGTACTTAAACATTGCAACATTACTTTATTTTTCTAAAATAAAAGAATTTTTCTAAAATAAAAGTAGCCTAAGTTACTCCTTATTACATCAGTTACCTGCCAATAAAAGTCCCGTCAAAATCGATCCAGCCATTTCAGAGATTAGCCGGAACAAACAGACAGACAAAAATTGTAACAAAAAAATATTTTGTTGTATGTACCGTATATATGTATATCCATATGCATGTAAGAAAAAACGTATATTTCATGTATATATAAGATAAACAAATAGACCTTGGACTTGTACTTGAACAGTAATCTCCACTTTTTGACTTTAAAAAGCGCCAAATTCCCATTTATACAGCCAGTTAAAATCTGAACTTCACCCATAGAAATCACAGTGTGTCGTCGCTATCTTGATACATGTATCTTAACGTGGGAACGACTTGTTACGCAAACAAATGTCGATGAGAAGGAAAACCTACTTCTTGTTACACCGTTTATTATCTTAAATCAGTGCAAAATTGGCGATGAAACGACCAGTTAAACAAGAATTTAATAAATAAACATGGCAAATACTTATGGGGGACCGTTCCATCAATTATCCTATGGTGGTCAAAGGCAAAGAACAAAGGCAAGACGGCCGTCAATTGTAACGTGGCTTTACGCGATAATGATATAGCGTATTGATTTTGCAATGCTGTTTTTTTTTTTCTTATAATTTGGCATGGCATTAACAGGCAATAAAGAGCCGAGAAAGTATATTTCGTAAGAAAAAATAAAAGACCTTTCTCATTAAATCCTGTTCAAATTATTTATTATTACATAAGAAATTGTCATTTGAAACAGATATTTTGAAATATCAGATTATGATTCCATAATCTGATGATCTAGACAGCATATCCACTACAATGACTACTATCACAGTAAAAACTGAGGTTCATTTCTTACGTGAAAACAAAATGTAAGCTATTAACTAATATATAAAGATCGTAAGTTGTCGCAGTAAAAAATAAAAATACGTGTTTGCATGTTACGATTGTGATTAAACTCACAAAAAGCAACCTTCATTATCAATGTAGAAACCATCAAATCCAATTACTGTTTTTATTTGAGAACGCGTCTTTAATGAAGCGCTTTAAAGCACGCGACATGTCTTTCTTATTGAATTCATTATTTTTAATAAATAGATGACAACGTCGTAAACGCAAACTTCAGATTTCTTTTCTTCTTAGTTTTCATCCATCATTTGTTTAAATAAGATTCGCCGTCGCCGTTTAATTTAAATTGTCTTTAAGAGAACACGTATTGCTCTTGCGGGGGACCGTTGCCCATGCAATTAATAACTGTGAGATTTCGTTAAGAACAACTTAAGAGTTCCAACTACTTAGATCCTATTTCGTGGTCAAATGGAGTTGTTAAATCAATCTGACCACGGCGGCTCTTTTACGGCTTCGGTTAGATTCATTTAGTTTCCGTGCTAAGATTTATGGTCATAAGAAAATCGCATTGTCAGATCATTATCACCATGGTGACTCTTAGGTGTGTGTTCTTCATTTGACTGAGTATTCATTTTGCAGGTTTATTATTCTTACATCGTAATCTGACTTTAACTACCAAATTAGCCATGGAAGCTATAAAAATTGGTATCGAGACACTTTAAAATCGCGTAATACCTAATAACAAGTCCGTTGACTTCTATTTAATGATGCGTCTAGATAGAAGGTGGTCAGGTTGGTCTTATAACGCCATCTAACTAATCATTTATAAATTAATATTAACTATTTTATTTTATTGATTTACCAACGCTTGTTTACATTAATACTTACAGGGAACAACTTTTTCTTAACAAAACATTAAACCAAAAGTAACAAACACTTGCAGGTAACTACTGCATGCAAATAACATTATTAAACAAACAGGACTAATAAAGCAAATACTTCAGGCTTTTAAAAACAATACAAATTATATGCATATTTTTTCTATAATTCAAATTAAAATAAACTAAAAATAAATAAATGAAAAAGACTGAATAAGAAGCTTTCATTTTTTTAATTTTCACGATAGTAGTTAACTCTATAAATAGTTTGAGCGAATATATTGATATTTTTTTTGACTCGCACAACAGTTTCCGGAGAAATATTTTAAATAATATGTACGTATTTAATTTAATGGGGCAAATTATCACAAATAAGTCTTTCTGTAACATGATGGACTCAAATGTTGGTTCAAACTCAACAATTTTAAGTACGTGCGCCAAAAAATCACATTCTTTTCAAGGCATTCGAAAACACAAAAGCAGTGCCAATCATAATTTCAAGTTCATTATCAATAGCCCCTGTTCCTTTGTAGTACTTGCCAAAGTAATGTCAGAGGCAAGGGACCTGCCAAGTATTGTCGGTTATTTCTATACCTAAGTTCAAATACCTATAAGTGAGTATAAGAGGGATTTGAACTTATAAGATTTCCAGTACAAGCGCCTTTACATATGACTCAATATGTTTAAACAAATATTTCTATTGTCATATTCCCATTTTGAAATCTTTTTTGTTGTTTTACAGATCCAACCGTAAGTAGTGCATTATTCTGTAAAAAATGAATTTACATTCTTCTTCGATGAAAAAAACAAATAATGAAAGGATTATTAAGTATGAAAAATAAATCCAAATGCCTTTTAAGTAATGGAAGCCGTTTAGGAGAACCACTGCATAAAATGTGACGTAATAAAATACATTTCTTGAAACTAGATCAATAGTGATTGCTTTGTTAAATGTATTGAATATATCGAATAAGGAAAAAAGGAAGTCCACAAGACATTAGAATACAATTGATCAGTGGCATAACTTGCTTAAATGTATCGCTAAATAGAAGTCAACGGACTTGATATTAAAGGTATTACGCGGTTTTAACGGGGTTAACGTAGACGTGACTTGGGCGTTTTCATTAAAACTTTATTACACAAATCGAATTGCTTTGTTAAAGTTTCGAGAAGTCGAATTTAACGGTTTCAGTGAAAATATTATAATTAATTCATAAATCAATCTTTCTACGAAAACTGCGTAACATGTTTTTTTTAACCAGTTATAATAAGTTACTAAATTCAACTTTTCAAAGTTTTGAATTAACCAATTTTTTCTATATTCCGGCTGAATTATTGACTTTGGTAACTTAATAATTAGGATCTAAATAACTTAAAAACTTTAGCAGTAGACTATTAGCAAGGGCATTTATTAGAGTTCGTTCAACCACAATCAAATGTGAATCGTCACTTATCAATGTCAACGTCACAATCAAAACGCCACTTACTAAAATACGAGTCATGGCAATTTACTTTAAGGGCAATATAACATATTTGGTGATTCATAAATTTCGTGAATTCATTTTGGTTTAATAATGTTAATTTCACCATCACTAATCGTTATATACCGAATAGCACTCACCTCTTGCGCCGAAAGATCCAAATCTCTCTCGGTTTACCGCTATTTTGTATTTTTTGTCGCTAGGAACCGGTAGTTTGGACGGATATTTCTCTGAGTTACTCCTATAGAGCTTCTCTTTTGACCCGTGTGCCCCCATCTTCGGTTTCTTCATCAATATTCAATCAAGGCATTTTATCTCTCCACACTCACCAACTTAGCACTATTAGGAACTTTATCTTTTGGTTCAGTCTTTTCACTTGTTTATCACATCACTATTAATATAAAGTCTTTACTTGGTACTAAAGTGTCAATTACTTTATCGTCATCAGCTCCATTGTGGTAGTAGCAAGTATGAACTTTAAATAGGTTTAATAGGTTAGAAACTTACAAAGTCATATATGTATTATAGTTTAGTGTCATATATTCAGATGTTTGATAACTGTTATACAGAATAATTGACATCCGAGAGCATTTTATAAACAATAATTATCATAGATTGTAGCAAGCTTAATATAAATCTGTCCACACGTGTTCAGAAAACGGGGCGGTCAACAAAGCTCATTCGCTGATATAATTATTGCAACGCTTTAGTCTATTTTGGTAAAGGAGCTCTAAATGTTCCATTATAAGATGAACCGCTAACCAATATAAGTTTGTTACAGGCCACAGTTAACAAACGTTACCAAGAGCGAAACTTTACATGAAGTGGTAATTTCACGTATTGACAGTCGGTTTTAAAAGGATTTTTTTGACGTGATAACATCTTATATCATCGATGAACGCCGGCTGCACGCACGAAAAAGCATGACTCATTGTTACGTTCCCTCATTGTCACGTTCCGCCTGAGCCGAGCGTGCAAGCGAGAGCACGGAACAAGCGAAAGAGAGGTACGATCCGCCGTTTTGTCAACTGTTTATAAAGTAACTAGCGACCCGCCCCGGCTTCGCACGGATGCAATGCTCTACTATATTATGCATGTATTATACATATAAACCTTCCTCTTGAATTACTCTATCTATTAAAAAACTGCATCAAAATCCGTTGCGTGGTTTTAAAGATTTAAGCATACATAGGGATATAGGGACAGAGAAAGCTACTTTGTTTTATACTATGTAGTAAAGTGACAAGTTAATGTGGTTTCCATTATTTATTAGAACAACAATTTCGGCAAAAAAGATAATTAATTCTTGCATTTTAACAATTTCATTAGCGATATAATCTCATATATTTGTTCTTCGATTATTAAAAATTTGTTCTTCGATTATCTATACATATAAATTAAATTGAAGTGTCTGTTTTTAATATTGAAATAACCGTTTTTTGCTACATGCATATGAATATACGTTAGGTACATAAACCAAAATAAATTTTTTTACAAGTTTTTGTCTGTCTGTCTGTCTGTTTGTTCCGGCTAATCTTTGAAATGGCTGGACGCATTTTGACGGGACTTTTTTTGGCAGGTAGCTGATGTAATAAGGAGTAACTTAGGCTACTTTAATTTTATAAAAAATCTTTTTCACGCGGACGAAGTCGCGGGCGGCCGCTAGTTAAAAATAAAAACATCGGTCGGCGAGTGCAGTTATGACTTATGATACATTGTTACCATTTTGACTAAAAAAATATTATGACTCATATAAAATATCGTTAAAAAAATCAACTGCGGAGGATCTTAAGTTGAAAATATTTTTTTAATAGCACATTGTTATTTGTAATTAATCTGTATAATTTCAGTATAAAAATATTTGAATTAACGACTACAAATAAATGTTAATTTATCGAAAACAACTATAATTTTCAATAACTTCTTCTTTGTATTATACAAAGTAATGATAATTCAGTGATAATAATTCAATTCAATTTATAAAAGTATGCAATTTTTCATAAATGTTTTCTTATGACGTTGTCACGTAAAATCATCGTCCGTAAACCGACTTTACAGAAAACCAATTTTTTGATAGCGACTTATAAAATCATTAATTTACTCTTATATCAAACCCTTGCCAACCGCCTGCTAATTAATTCATAAGAATAACTATTAGGTTTTTAAGATGATTACAATATGTCAATTCAATCTACAATATCAAAATTGACTTAAACTTTGAGAAAGTAGCATTATATCCACAACGATATTTCCACAGCATGAAATAAGTACTGGTAATAGCTATATATTTTATATATAAAATCCTTTATATTTATCGGCAACCGTTAAATTGTTAAACCAATACATGTGATTTTACGTGATTTTACACGAATATTGCAAGGGAATTAAGTTATTTATTATACCTGTTATTTTGAAATATTATATTGAACTTTTATTAGTCGTGATATATACTATGTAATAGAAAAAATATTCCATTTAATCCAATTAAATTTATTTCAAGAATTAAAGTCTCAAAAAGGTTAGTAACATTGGAAACTTAAATCTAGGTAAAAACCTGTATTCACTAAAAACCACAATAAATTATATACTCTCTGTTAGAAACAGATTCAATAAAACTGTCAACAGTTTCTTATTCTCTTATGGTTAGTGAGAAAGGCCAAATTTAGACATTTTATAATTAGCCCTGAAGCTAATTGATACCAATTTAGACTCGTGAGTTCAAACATAATTCATCAAATTAACGGTAACGGCTCTGTGATTTAGCGATCAGGAGATCTTTTTACGGGGCGCCTTCGTCTTACTTGTGTTACAAGAAGTGGCACATTTTACTATAGGACGTAAAAGTACTTCAAAAAAACATAATGTTGTAAGCAAATATCTATAAAGTTTGGTACCTGCACTTAATATAACCGGTAACAATAATATTACATTCTAAACGCTACAAAATATTCCACTTTATACAACATAAACCATGTCCTTCTATTTACTCAAACAAATGAAGACAGATGTCCTTTAAATCTAAAATCTATCTCTTAGCGCTAAGCGCAACTCCAAGTTTAGCTCTAATAGTCCTTATTAGTCATCCCAGAACACAGCAAAGTGTAACCAGTCTCATACTCTCGGATCTGTTGCTATTTTTGTGGACATCTTTCAGGGTTAAATAAAGACTTGCGTACTCAGTACAGATTTACTAGCTCTAGAATACAATTTGGTACTATAAATTCTATGCAAGGGACTACATTGCATTATTTGCACACTTGAGAATACTAGAGACAAAAAGCTCTCATTTTGATCGTCATCACCGTTAAACGCACTTTGAATTCAAGTTAATGAACAGCTTTTTTCAATTTCATATAGTACTAAATTAGTGAATCATTATCCCAACATTAAATCAAATTGAAATATAACAATCGTATATTTTAAACTAATCACTAAGTTTTGGAAGGCCAACAAAATTATTTTAAATATTAATGACGGTTTGAATAAGCTAATAAAGTAGCAATTAAAATACCAGCAATGCTACAAGGGTGCTAAGCCACAACTGTATGAAGTTAACACCCAACAATCCGCACTGGACCCGCTGGTGAATTATAGACAACGGTTTTTTATCCATAAGGTAGCCTTATGCCAAAGCTGTCGAAGTATTAAAAACTAATTATAAATGCAGATTACTTATACAATTTTATTACAACTATTTGTTGAAGTCAACGTAAACAAACAACCTCTAATCGTGACATTCCCAAAAGAAAGGGTCAGTATAATAACAAGATTATAACAATAACAAGTAGACAAGCACATGTCAATGTGCTATTACTATTATAGTCAACGGGGCGATTAGAGCTTTATATGAGAACGGTTTGAGGAATGCGGGCGTAGAAAATGGCGAATGTAGGAGCGAAATATTTGGAAACATTTTCGCAATTATATTGCTCATAAAAATCTTGACCTTTTATTTGCCACACTATGTCGACATTTTGTGTAAAAATTAAAATAATAAATTTGCTTTTAATTCTTCTAATGGAAGCCGTGCTAACCTTTAGGATACCTAGAGACCTAAACCTAAGACGCACGGTTATCATGCCCCACACGAAGTCCGGTATATTTTGTCATTTATCTTCATTTTTGTGCTGTTTATTAAGACTTTTACATTTTTAATGGGGTTTTTAATTTCTTGTCTTACCGCCTGTCTATATTCTCTTCTTTGTTATATATTTTTTTCTGTTTCCTATCTGTGTGTGCAATAAAGCGTAATTTATTATTATTATTACTTTAACTTTCTGATAACTACTGAATAGCAACTCGTACTTGTACAAGGTAATCACTAATCATACTATAAACATCATTTAAAGCTTAGAAATTTTCTGCACTAATATTTTGCACCGAAATTCTAAAGACAAATAAGTAACAATAGAAAACGTGTTAAATGTTATATTTGATTAAAAATTGAGCAAATAACAATAGTCATCTTTCGATAAGCAAATTAAGTAAGCGCTTGTATGAATAATAGAATTCATTATTAATATGCAATTATGTAAATTATTATAACGTTAAATTTAAACAGAACAGACACATTCACTCTTCCGGCCAATTACACTTATCTGCCACATGCCAATATTAAAATTCACTTTGTAATTAAACACACCATCGTTCACATTAAATTGTTATCACCGCACATTAGACTGTTTGCATAAAATTTAAATTAATTATTTTGGTATATTTGCTTACAACTTCGAAGAAGACTGGTTAATACCGTGTGTCACAAAGTAAACACAACGACCAGCTCTGCTAGTGCTGCAGTGAAACAGTTCTCACCCCACCCGAGTAACGACAAAAACAATGTAGCAAGCGCATCGCTGATTTTGTAACAGCTAAGCGAGCCTAATAAGCTCTTTAAACGAATACATTTACCGCATTTCATAAGCACGATATTTAATTAACGCTTACATGCTTCTTGTAACGGAAGATCAATCATCTGCAAAACAATTTATGGTGATATTGTTTTCTTGTAAATTCGATTAGACTTTACTCGACATTACAAAAAGTAGACTTTTTTAAATATTATTGTACTCCTACGATTTATTGATAATTATTTAATTATTAACTTCATTTATTCAGTTTTTTTATCAAATTATTATTTATTGAATTATCTAATCATTACAAGATAAATTATTATAATAGAAAAATACTAGAAAAAATTGACTCGGGTCACAAGTGAATTCTCAGAGAAGATCACATTGAAAATGCATAAAATATATAAAAATTATATCCAATCATTTGTTTCTATTATCATTCACATGCCCTGCGTTTGGCAAAATAGACGTGCAAAATCGATTTGACCATCGACCAACATGTAATTACCTACTCTATTTTGTGTGAATAAACAAATTTCATTTCATTTTATAGAATGATTTCAAATAAATCTCTTGACATTTTGTTACTTTCATATAGGTAAGTACGTTTATTAGTCCATATGTATGTTAGAATACTAAACATCAGAATAAAAATCGTGCAAAAAACAACGCGAAAAAGGCGGTGAACATAAATAATAAGTCATATCGAAAATACGGCACCGACCAATAATGTTATAAGTAAACGAAACATTTCAAATATAATTTTTTCATGATAGTTTAGTTAGTATTTTAAATTTATAAGAGGAGATACCCGTACAGTTGAAATATGTATTTCCTTAAAAAATCAATGCTTAGATACATAATTACCGCAAATATCGTCCCTTGTGGAAGTATTTATTTAATAAAATAAATTTAATAAAGGTCACATCATAGAATACTTTAATTTTAATATTTTGATTTAATAGCATTTATAGTTACTGTTATAAAAACATCTTTTCAAGTGCAAATAAATTATTCGTGGCAATCTAACTATCACTCTGGCTCTGTAGCGTGTGGGTCACATTACAACAACATTGTTATGCACATATGTCAACAAACCAATTTGAATGAGTAAGTGAAGTAGCGAAATTCTTTGGAAGTCAATAATGTTTATCTGAATTAGTAGCCAATACAATATTGTATTGATGTCATTCTGGCTTATTTAAAGTCATACCATTGCATTTCTTATTGATACCTAGTTTGAGCAAAAAATATATAATCTTTCGTATTTTACCACTTAACACGTTTTACATGTAAAACATTTGTATAGCTCTGATTGCCTAAAATTTGCATTTGTGTCGTGCAGAAAATCACACATAGTTGTCACTTCAACTTTAGTTCATACTTGAAATAACACAAAATGCTTAAGTCTTCAAGGTCTCAATGACGTACTTATTTGCAAAGAGTACAGATAATCGACTAAAATAGCCTTAGAATGATGCCATTTGAGATGATCAAGCAGGTATAATCACGTTTTCTTGTCATCAACGAAAAGATTTCATTCAAATTCTTAAAATTTGTCATTGTTGTAATATAATAAAATTTTACAATGTATTATTTTATATTAAGGTACATTTTTGTTTGTCTGATTTGAAATTGACTTTACCACATAACATTCGCAAGAGAGTAATGACCATAGGGAACTATAGTTTTTGAAAAGTCTACAAACTATAGTGTAGGTGAGTACTTGCCAAAACTTTTCGTGATGAGAATAAGTATAGCCGAATTAGCGTTACACAACTTCCATTATCGTTATCGGTCTATATCCACAGATATGAACTCACCCATAAAAGAAGGCTGGTCGACTGATCCCATATGCGGGCGTGTTTTGCTCGAATCGAACTTAAATAGTTTAAGAAGACCGGGTATCTATTGTATGAACAGAACTAGCAATCCCTCTTTTAGTCTGGCTGGTTAATAGGCCAGAAAACCCAACCATGCGAGTCTTCATACAGAACATAAATATTTGGCAAACCTACGCTAATACGATCTGATGATAACCTAATAATGTAATATGAAAAAAAAACTGTAAATGATGTTTATTTTGAACAACTATACCCCTGTGTAAAAACACTAATTTAAAATTTAATTCGCAAAATAAGTACAATTATTAAAGCAATTTGGGCGTCTTGATGCCGGGTTATAAAGTAATCACACTGGTATTCTGTACGTGTAAAAAGTTTATTGCGTTATCTATTTGAACATAATCCTAACAATTCGCTGTAATACAATAAATAGACTTCGAAGTAAAAATGTCGACCGTATCAGAAATAACTGCAGCTGCGATCACGGTATGCGAGTCACCCAACATTGGAAACGGTTCCATGAATAGTAATAAAGGTACTCTGGTAATAGAATTTACGGATTGTTTTATGAAAACTTTCAACGATTATTATTTTATACACAAAAACTTGATCCTTATTTTGTACTATGATTTGGCGCACTGAAAACAGCTGGACGAATCATGAATCATGACATTTTGAAGTAATGATGGAGAACATAAAGTTTACAATCACAATACAGCTTAATAAAATTATTTTTGTATAGCTACCAAACTATAAACTTTCTGGTTGTAATTAATAAAAAATAACTTGAAAGGTTCAAGTACGACCCATGCTTATTAACGATAAATTAAGTCAAAAATCAATTAAAAATAAGGATGTGACACACACGTTCATCCTTTACATTTCGGAAGAAGTAAGGTAGGTTTCCATTTAATACCAGAATGGAAGTCATTGGGTTCTAATTTGCTAATCGATACATTATTTAAAGTGAACGCCGCCCGCTTCAATCTCTGAACGTAATTGAACTGATTTAGTAATGAATTTACAGGAAGTGGTGAATAGAAATAGGTTCCTTATACCCACAAAAATAAACAACAATCACACAAAATTGTTAATTCTTTTTAGCGCTTAAGGCGATATACTATAAGATACTTATTATTATTGATTGTATAATAGACTCACTTTACTAGGTATTTGATGTCCTAACAAACCTTCTTTTGTTAATTAAATGAGTGATTTATCGCAAATAAAAGAAAATATTATTTAATATGGCTATTATTATATACTAAAAATGTAAGAATATATAAAATCTGTCAACACACTAACGCAATAACTAATTTCATAAACAAAGTAGGGAATATGTATATTCATGGAACTCTATTCTTAGAGAATAGTCTCAAAAGCGAAAATTAGGTCGTACTAGTGCAACAGTTTTGGCGGAATTTCGTAATAAACAAAACATCGTGGCGTTGGATTCTGGCGTTCGGCCAACTGCAGCAGTGTCGCTCTGCCGTTGATGAGCTTTTATATGTTTAACTTATCCAATGAGTCGTTGTGCGTAAAAGTAGGAAAAGGGTTTTAATAGAGAGCTTCTTTAAAAACAGTGAAAATTTATATCATGTTATAAATTCACAATGTTTTAGACTAAATTAAATAAAACAAGAAAAAATACAGTTAAAATAGACTTATGCCTACGGGCCAACCAGGACCCTGCCTGAGCATTAGCTGCTGCGACTACGTCACAACTGCGCTGGTATGGGCAGGCATACATATATGGCAAGGTTTGTTGAGCTAGGTGTAGTATAGTACTAGTTGTTTATAAAAAAAAAGAAATAAAATATGAATCATTAAAATTAATAAATATATTACGAACAATCGAACTTCACCAACGACACTGAGCTTTTGTTCCTGGTATTTAAGCAGAATATCGGTTGAGGAAATTTAACACAATGACAGATAGAAGTTATGTCGACTATATATACCTGAATCTTGAATCTACACGTTGTCGAAAAACATAGACTAGGCACCCACAATACATAGTTCATAAACGTGATTGCCACAATTGCACAAAAGTAACCTGTCCTCGTATTTTTTTATCTACAAGTATGTTCCGTGTAATGATTACTACGCTACGCAAATGAAACGACGCACAGTGGATCGTTCCTATATAAACAGTCGGACATATTCGTGGCGACGATTTCTATAATAGAAGAAGTGTGCATAGTGTATCGATGAATTTAAGCATATTTATTGAGTTCTTTTCACCCAAACTCCGAGCTGAATTTCATAGAAATACCAGCCACATCTTGAGTTATACAAGTTTTCTACGATGAGAGCATGTCCGACCGATTGAATGAGCATGATCCACTGTGCGACGTAATGCCACGTTCTCTGCCACACATTGAGAAACCAAATGTTAAACAGAGTGGTGATTGTCATGTGTGAGATGAAACAAGTAGGTATATGGAAGTGTCCTTTGAGTATGATATAAGTACATCGCAGAACCCATGCCGATGGAAAGATGCGACCCCAACTCGAAGACGGACAATGGTCCAGTTATCTTAAATAGTGGATTTACAATCTAAGTTGCAAAATTCACCCTATAAACGAATCGTGCGACAAACGCGAAAGAAAATAAGGGTTGATGTTTTCAACTAACCGTGAGAAAAACCGTCTTTTAGGTTTCATAACTTCTATTTCTGGTAATTAGCACCGGTCTGAAACTATTTCCATTACAACTAATATTAATAGACAAAATATAAAAATTTAGTATATAATCAGATTCGTGTAATCGATTTAGCCGAAGTGTTAGAAAATATTCTAAATAAATATCTTTATAAATTAATGTTTCCATACTGAAAGTATGAGTTTAAAATTCGCAATGATACCTAGGAATATTTCAGAAGAATACAGTGCTACACGCCAGCTCAGCCCATTTGCTGATGACGTGGAGATTAAATCATGGCGTGAGGACGCGCGCCACTGATTAACATCCGGCAGAGACACGCTGGAAATCTAGCACTCTCTCTCACAAACTATACCACTAGTCAATGAAAATAGAACACCTGTTAAAATGGTGAAAACCATGGGCTTTCAGTGTTCAAACACAAAAAGAATTTTCGCGATATCACTCTCCGTTTCGGAGTTATTGCAGTTCAAAGTTTCATAATTAAGTTGCAGTAATTAAAATAAAAAATTTAAAATCCTATAGAATAAATGATATTTAACAATCAGTAATTGCTATTTTTTTAATTGCTCGTATAATTATGAAAATAAACGTCCAAAACGATTCCTTGTTATTGACGAACCGAATTAAACTGCGCCTTAAATCAGCTGGTGCTTGACCCCTCAGCTTGACCCTATACTTACCTACCTCAAGATGTTCAGTGTGTGTGTCACTCACACAATCGCTGACCTAAAAGAACTAGTGACGGGTAAATGCATAGTGAACAATTGAAATGTTTCCATTTCTTGACTCTCTAATCGACTCCTTCAAATTTTATCAAGTCCGCAGAGTTAATAATTTTAGTCAGTCCGAAAGATACTAAGGTCAGAATCACATTTTGATCTTAAATCGAAATCGATCTGACAACAATGATATTCATTAGAGCTGTAAAAGTAACGAAAAAAAGTGTACCCGTATGTATTCGTTACTATAACAATTATTACTATCGTATCGTTACTTCAGTTACCTTATAACATGCTATGTTATGCGTAAGTTAGAGCAACGAATCCAATCGTATTGCGTACGAGTGCAGTATGACGTCGCGGCGTCGCAACATTCGTGATTTATAGAAAACATACTTATACGTTACATACCAAGCTGAGTCAGGTATTTTTTTTTCAGTTTTCTGTATTTTGAACCAGACTTTTGATAAACAGCTTTTGTTATCGAAGAAACAATTTAATATCATTAGACTCATTTAGACACATCTCTTTTAAGATAACAACAAAAAACCGTGATATTCGCTATAATAAAAAACAAAAACATACATATTTCTTATTTGTAAAAAATACTTCCTTACCTTGTTTCTGTTACAATCTCAAACTTTGTCTACTTACACAATACAATTTTATAAACAGTAAAAAACTTGGACGACGAATTTCCAAATTATACTTTACTTAATAAACAAACATCGTTCTTTGTAACGTACGTTTATAAATTCACTGAATAAGCGCGCGCATGCGTAAAATATACGATCAGCAAACGTACAAATACACGCATCAACGGACGTTGCGTAAACTGAAATAGTGTAGGTACCCATACTACGAAAAATGCGAGTAACGAAATGCATTTGTGTGTAACGTTTCGTTACTCGGTACTAAATGGCCCACCCGTTACTCAGTACCGAATACATAGGATTTGCTACAGCTCTAATATTCATACGAATCAAAAAGTCGATTCTGATACCAATGTCTGAATTAGTGATTTGATTCACATTTTACGAGTAATTTTTCCCAACTCTACACAGGACCGAGCTCCATCCAGGGCCGAACTTAACTGGAATATTATAAAATACATACTTTTGAAATGTCATTAAAATCCTTATGACCATTTTATTGACTGTTTTGTCCATACACGTGATGGTATTCAATTTACCATAACGACCAGCATGTACACATCTTCATCTTTATCGTTTTTAAAAAGTAGATTTCCTAGATAAGTTTCTAATAACAACAGAAAATACTCTAAATCACAAATCTTTACAATACATTAAACGTAACATAATAAATTCAAAAACAGTAGCAACGCAATAAACAAAAACATTTAAACAATCTACCCCAATTAAAACATCATACTTTTTAAATTAATTCCTAAGTTCAGCCCGCGAAATAAGTGGCACGTGTAAGGCTGTCGTAGGTACCTTTTATCTTGCCGAAAGGCGAGCTTGCAGTGGTCGTTAAAATTAGGCTGTGGATACATTATTTTTTTATCGGAAAAATATTTTGTTGATAGTAGATACCTAGATACCTAGGCGCGTTTTAATGTAATTTTGTGTTTTTTTGGATTCGGATATTAGAAATAATATCATTTGACGTTGTTTGTAACTACTATTCATAGTTTTGATTTTGCTACTTGGGTGCCTAGGTATGTCCTTATTATTAATAAATCGACTCAATCAATTTATTTAACGTTTCTGGTATTAGTTCGCGTTGAAGTGAGCCTGAAATTAAAGAGTTTTTGACGTGACAACGTCTTATAAATTGGTTTGCCGGGTGACACTTCAAGAAACTGCGTTACGCTCCGCTCACGTTATGCGCTTACAATGAGAGCGAGTGAGAGGCACGCGTCCCTTCCACTCGGGCATGGTTAGCCCGCCTAAGAGCGAGAGAGACAGACATAAAAAGTGGAAGGGACGCGTGCCTATAAATTAATGTTTTAAATATAATTCTTTGTATAAATAAATGTTTTAAATTGTTACTATTATTTCATCCTTCTTCCTACTATACGAATGAATATTCACATTAAAATTATTTTACCACTCAAAGTCGTTGTCACGTAAAACTTTCGCCCGTATACCGACTTTACAGGCAACCAACCAGTTTTTATTTTAAATAAAACTTGCTACTGTTGCTTTGAATAATCGTAACGTGAATTGATAGTACCATTTGTTTGCCGAAAGTTATTGATGAACTCGGTAAAAATAACCGTTTCATCTTGCGTTATCACAATACCAGTTCGCACACAGCCAGACAGACTAATTTTAGAAGGTCTTTTTACTTTTTATTAGAATTCCGTACATCAAAAGTAAAAACAAACGGACCCTTATGATAACAAGATCCTTTTTCTGAAAATATCTGGATTTTTTGTTGAAATTAACCACTACTAAAATATGTTCTGCTATACGAGAGTATAGCAGAACAGATGTAAGTTGATGGTACCTAAGGGTCATACTTTTAATTTTTGTTTTGAAATTTATTTTCTCAGAAAATAATATAAAAACATGTATTACATTCTACAAATAACAATTTTGCATTATTATAACATTGATGGAACAAGTCATTTATTGTTAATGTTTGTAGTAAACGTTATTAATTTTCTTTTATTAAATATTTGTCCAATGTGTGCACACCTTTAGGATGGTAAAGTCCCTACCTTTGTTTAAAATTTCACGCTAGTGTGTGTACAGAAACCAGGGTTCCCAACTTAGAAGTTTTCCCCCTAAATTTAGGGTGTAAATAAGTGAGAACCTTCATATTTTTTAATATTTTAATTATCGAGAAAATTAAAGATTTAAAGTATAGGCCCTGGGACAGCCTTAACTAGCTAATCAAATTAATTTTTTACCTAGCGACCTCGGACTTAGTGAAATCTAGTGTACTTAAAATCCAAGTACAGTACTTGGAATTTTCAAACGAAATGGTGGATGAATGATCTTGTACAATATTCAACCCATCTCCTAAAATATTAGGCTTATTCAAAGTCAACATGTATGACTTTATAAAATCTGATTCGCAAGAAGAAAATGAAATAATATTTGACGTAAGAAATGTAATTTATTTTTATAAATGAAAAATTAACAAAATTATATCATACAATTTATTTTTAGGGGGATTTCCAAGTAATGAGGGCAAATTTAGGGGTTATTTGAATTTAATTTAGGCTAAATATTTTCAAGAGTTGGTAACACTGACGGAAACTAACCACAATTCGCGGACGTGATTTGCTTATTGTGTCGTATGTGCTAGTTTTTTCGTGTGTACTTTTCTGGATAAGTACTACCTATTTTGTGATTAGTGTGGTGTTTATTTACGGATAATTATGCCTAATTTTATCAGTACAGTAATATCCAATACACGGATATGGTTTTGGCTTATGGAATGGGCGTTGGGAACTCTGGTGAAGCATTGCGTTTGTATCTGGACTATTTCGGACACCGCAATAATAACTATGTGTAATAACTAATAATAACGTAGTTCAGCGTTTAAGAGATCGTGGCAGTTTTTCCAATCGCAACGTGGATTCCGGTGCTATAAGTGACGTGGACGTTAGGGATTCAATTCTCACTCATTTTGATGTACATCCTGAGGACAGTGCAAGAAGTGCCGGTCGACTTTTTGAAGTCTACAATGCCACCGTACACAAAATCCTAAAGATGGATGAACAGCCGCGACATCCATATAAGTTTACAAAGGTGCAAGCATTATTGGTGGAAGATTACGAGCGCTGCATGGACTATGCACGTGCAAGACTGTGTGTGTCCGTACAGGAAAGGAACTTTGAACATTTAATTTAAAGTGTAAGTGTATTTAGTGCTGTCTGGTGATTGAAGTGGAAATCATATTGATCTCTAATGGAGGTGATAACAACGGCACATTAAAAAGGTACGTTTTAATTATTTTTTTCAGTACAGTCAACAGCATATCATGCAAAGAGCAGGAAGCACTTTGGACTTTGCACCGGCTTTATTTCGTAGGCGTAAGCGCTAATATCGAGCTGCTTTCATTCACCGTGACGTGCTATTGACCGTACATTGTGGAACTCTGATTAAAGATGGTACTCGTACACACGGTCCATTCTCACTCACCTGAGCGAGAATTTATTAAATTATTTTCAAAAAATTAGGCATCTTTGATAAATAAAAATATTAAATACCTACGCGTGTGACGCGGTCAATGAACGCGGTCAGTGAGCGGTGACCCACGCGTTTAAATTTAAGGCGATGCGCTCCGTTCTTTTTTATTTCTTATTTTCAAAACTCTGTTATTTATTAGTTAATTGAAAAACTGATACAACAAATCTGTTACATTTGCGATACATGATAACCCATTAAAGCAGGTGTTCTATTTTCATTTACACCCTGTATAATCTGTATGTGCTGTGATAAAACTTGATGTAACAATGACCATAAAAGCAATGAAAATACGTATTTAATCTACCGGGGCTTAACCCACCTTCACAAGCAACAGCCTTTGGCGACCATTACGCACCACATTTAAGAGAATGCTAGACACTTTACTCGTCAGTACTGCAGATACTTTTTAAGTAAGCAGCCAAGCTTATATTAGTACTAGCTAACCCGGCAAACGTTGTTTTGCCATGTATATTATTTCTAGGAAAAGTTTTTAATTAATTAATAAAAAATAGGGGTTGATGGTAGAGGGGTGAAAATTTAGGGTTGTATGTATTTTTGTATTAGGGGTGGACTACCCCTAACATTTAGGGGGATGAAAAATAGATGTTGGCCGATTCTCAGACCTACTCAATACGCTCACAAAATTTCATGAGAATCGGTCAAGCCGTTTCGGAGGAGTATGGGAACGAAAACTGTGACACGAGAATTTTATATATAAGATTAATAAAAAAATTACCGTTTTAAAAAATCCTATTGTACCTGAATCATGGGTGTTTTGTATATTTCTATGAATATTACATATCTATGTATCAATATTACGTTATACGTAAAACGTTTAAATAATCTTTATGTTTATGTTCAAGTCACCCAGCTATGTATATTCAATTATTTACAGATATCACTGTCTAAAGGAGATTATGATAAGAATAGTCATTTAAATTCATAAGGGAAAGTAGAGTGCCAATATTAATCCTTGAGGCAAAACAATCATGGAAGAAATTGAATGAGGCCAATAACAAGATCATATCGCTGAAAAACGAATAAATAAACATTAATTTATTATGTTTTAATTTTTTTTTTGTTTTCACAATGCAATATTTCTATAAGATATAAAATACGTGTGTAAAAAAACAATTATTTAATTTATTATCTGCATTTTTTATTTTAATGTCTGAATTTCGAATCTTCAACCAAAATCAAATTATTATAAATATGTAGTTTTTGGTATACATATAATACATATATGTTTCAATTGACATGACATTAGCCGTGAAAAGATTTTTTTGCCGTAATTTAATAATAAAAGTTAAAAGGTTTTGAAAGTGTATGTTTAAAGGTTTCATATCAGAACTCGAGCATTACACAACAGCCTGACTGACTAGCCATAAGTAATTCTCACAAATACTTAAGTTTAAAATTCTGTTTCGTAGATATTTGACATCAAATATCTAAAAATATACACTGTTTCTTAGTTAACTGATTAGAATATTGATCCTTACGAGGTAATTAAATGTTTTGGTTTTTCACGTGCTTATTATACTCAACTAACGAAATAAATAGACCTTTCCCCATTATGTATTGTAGAGTACCTACTACTAACTGCAATGGCTTTAAATATAAATTTTACCGGTGTGTGCATTAAAATAAATGAAAAGGTTGGTGTACCTACAAAAATTATGGGACATTGACCTAATTTTATTTATATACATCAACTACAGTTACATTTATGCAAACGTATGCAAAACACTTGCAAATGATACCTAAAGAATCAGTGTTTCCCATACAACCGGCCTCTATACCGTGCCTACCTACGACCGAACGATCGAAAGTAAAATAATGATTAAAGTCACGTAAGCTCGAATTATGGAGTCGTAACACGTTTCTATTAGTTACGCGAGCTCATTGCGACCATGCAACAACGTACAGACAGAGGAAATCACCCCGTAATTTTGATTGATTCTACATAATCTGCATTCAGTGTTTTATAATAATGCATTAATTGTTAATTGAAATTAATAAACTGTTGCTACCCTTCATCTATCAAAAATATTCGGTAAAAGGAAAGAAAATATAATTGGAGAAAGATTTATCGACATTCGTGAGTATGCCATCCAAAAAACAAATTCATTAAAAATACAGAAACAAAAACTGTATATTATACACCCACTGTACTATATTACGAATGTTATGTTACGTCTTAATTATATAGACTAAAAGTGTCATTTCTATGGGGAACACAAATAATATGGTTGCAGAAGTCTAGCAACATTTGCAAGGGCTGGCCATCAGACCATCGTGACCAAAAAATTTTATTTGAGTTTTTTCTTGCTTCGTGAGGCACTTTAACCATTGGTACGAGCTGTATCTGCAATCGTTAGCACCCACCAATAGTCTTAGTCCGTATTATGGTTTATCTAAGGCCCACTAATCCCTAGAATATTGTCATCCAGAATTCCATCCAGCAGTGGGCACATTTGTTTCCTGATGATAATAAATCAACTTGCAAACAAAAGAGATCGATTTGTGATAATTTCTATTAACCGATTTGTTGCTGATGGCACGTCTGGCGTACCATCACTTTCTTTTGCGTGTGGCGCTAACCACTGGAGCCGTGTCATTTTTAAATCGATGATAACTCCTTCAAATAAGTTTTAGGGAAATCTACCCAGAATAAAACAATCTTCATTTTTCACGTAAATCAAGCTCATAGCCTTCGTTTCTTGTAATTGTATGTAGCAACTATTAAGAAATATTAATCAAAATAACTTAATTTCAAAGTGATGAATATTGATTTTTAATATAATTGTTATTGTTTAAGGATTTAAATAAATAATTATAATGATAATCCACGAAAATATGCGTTTTTTTTCTAATATAAATGATAGGAAGGAGTGAAAATCCAATGCTCTAAAAAATTATTGTAGAGGCGCGACTCAGGGCATTCGATGCAGTTTTGCTGATTCCAAATATGTAATAAAAACTATTTTCATTGATGTGGGCTATATCGTCTTCACTTTATTGCTTCGATATAAACCTATTTTAAGCGTACCTAGTAAATATCGACATAATGATCAAACGTAGATAGTATTATTTGTTTATCGTTTCATTACGATAATGCCGGTTCCTCTACTGGAATGACTCTCAACTGCAATTAATATTATAGTATTTATTTATTGTGTGCTATTTAGTGCTTCACAAATATGTGATCACCAACAATTTTTAATAATTGCCAAAATTTCTAAATTCTTAGTTATTCATAAACACCCATAAATCGCGAACGGAATTTTAAATATTTTTTGCGAATTAAAAAGTGATTTCGAAAATAAAAGAAAACCGTGACCGTGAAATTACTAGTCAACAAAGTTAATATTAGAATCATTCAAGTTTTGAACTAACAACGAAACATTTATCTCACGTATGTCTATTGACAATGCACCTGTGTCGTGTTGCAAGCAAAAACAACGCTATGGCAGTAATTACTTAACTTTCAAGTCAATACCGGCACAGATATCGTCGACTAGTAATATTAATAACAGAGAGATTACCTCTTGTGATCTGGCGACCAGTGACCAATAACTATTTTTTTTTCAGATCTATAGTTTACATTATATACCACATCTGTAAACTCTTGTGATATGGTATCTTCCGTTACACCATATCACAAATAGGAGCAAACAGTCTTTTAAAATCAGATGTCGCTATTAATAATTCTGGTTAAATACACTCTAATATGTATATTAATTTACTTAAGAGAATTTACTTAGTAATGTTATCGTGAATCTTGTCAAACATCATTAGCACATTGGACGAACATTCAACCTTTCTAAAACTCTACCCATGACTCCTAATATATTATTAAGCTTTAGTTTTAACAATAGATTGTATACTTGTTTCCTATATATAGTGAATAATAGAACATTTTTCATAAATTTAATAGTAGTCTATTCTTTGCATGCAATTTAGCTGCAAAGTAAAAGTAATCTTTTTAACAACAAATAATGTCGGTTCGTTCACCGTTCAAAGTTGATTTTCAACAATACGGAAAACCTGTTCCTTATAGGAATCACCTGTAACTATCTCGCACTCCGACCGGTTTACTGCGGTCACGAAACCACGAGAAGGCACCCATCACGCTCCCAACCACTACGAATAATCGCCTATGCGATAATTCTACGTTATCGGTGAAGTATTGTTTGTATTAGCAGTTATATCTTTATTCTATTGATATTGCTATTACGATTAGATGTTTTTCTAAAAAGTAAATTTTCTGTAATAAAATGTTAAAGTGTATTTATTATTAAAGGCTATTGGACTAAAATTTAAATTAAATCAGTTTCACGATTAGTGGTTTTTCAGTTTTTATTGTAATATGGGTGTCCCCGTGAAAAATTGATTTGGGTATTTCAGTCATTATGGGAAAATACGTCAAAAGTAAAGTATGACGAAGACATGTGCATTAACTTCCATTGTGGAAATTAAATAACATTAATTTTTCCTGTTGAATAAGTTGTTGAACATTATATCTATTTGCATTTGTTTGTATACAAATACCCACCAGACGTAACAAGATGTAAATAAATAAACTGTTTAATTAACAGACAATATATCATATAAGTTGGCCGTAATGCTTCAGTATTTAGTAAAACTTGATATCTGGTTACACTATCTACTGTTATATCAAATCTAAAGTGATAGTAGCAAAATTTCGAAATTGGTTAACAATAAAAAATATTTTATTCTATTCAATAAGACGATGTTATAGCATATAGCATATAGCATTTTATAATTGCTAAAATAAAAAGTCAAACGCAATGTGAAAGAGAAATAAAATAAATAAATCACTGGTTTGCGAGAATAGCGACGGAACTAAAAACATGATTTTATAGAATAAGATTTTTAAATTTCTTATTAAATCTTGTATATCAAATTAAAAAAATGTAATTGTATCTCTTTCGATTGAACGGTGGCGCGATATCTGCGTTGCGTCTCTGTTCACGATAAAATATCAAAGATTTAAAGATCGTTTGGCATATTTATTTCAATTTGACAGATTTTTGAGTTGCGTCGATATTCTCGCAAACCAGCGAAATGTTATACAACATAACATACATTTTGCTGAACCCAAGTTAAGAAACTTAAGTGTTTACGTTATGGAATTCAGAAACAACGATGGTACCACAACACCCAGACCCAAGGCGTAATATAGAAAAGTTCGTTTTTCTACATGGACCTGGCTAGGAATCGAACCCAGAACCTCGGAGTGGCGTCACTATGAAAACTGGTCTACGAGCCTTTTGACCACAGAAGTCATTAAGCTGAATTGGGCGGAAACAAATTTATTAAGAAAATACCGCATGAAAATACTAATTAGTTTATTATCCGAAAGAAATCTGATTCTATTTACTTTTTAAGTATAATGATTTTACCAATATTAAAACGTTCGCTTTTCTACGTCTTGACGTAAGTAATAATAAGACAATGAAAAACAGATGTATTTCAAGAATATATCCAGTAGCAACATGTAAAGAAAAAACAAATATGAAAATGTAGAGAGATATTTAATGACCCTGTTACGATATACTAAATTACATTATGTAACGATAGGGAGAGAAGTTATTGTCAGCAAAGATTCCATTGTAAAGCTGATTCGTAAAATTATTTATGAATTAAGAAGTTAATCTCATTTCGAGGATATATGAATTAAGTTGTGCAATTATTAAAAACTTCATAGCCCATTTTACACGGTACCTATTGGCACATCATTTGGGATTTCTGTAATAAATTTGACAAATACTACCTTATATGCTCCAAAACATGACAATGATTCATGGTTATAATATTCAAAATAGTTTTAAAAGCACACTCTAGAATATTCTTTCAAAACAAAACAAAAAAAAAATACATTACACACATAAGAAAGAATTATTTATACATATAAAGATTTAAGTTTTTTAAATTAAATTTTGCTACAAGGCAAATATCAAATGAACTCGCATTCATAATATTCGTGTTGTACGCTAAAAATAGGGTATTGCATCGCTTTGTATTATTTATTTGGGTTAATATTTTAAGTTTGTGGTCCTTTAAACGTAGTAATATTTTAATTTGTATGTTGTTTGAAATAGAAAAACATGGAAAAGGATATATTTATGATATCTACATTATAAAATTCGATTTTTTTATTAGGTACGTATTTTCTTGTAAAATTAACAAGTCAATTTCAAATATTTCCATTTCAAAGGTCATTAAACCAAAAGTGTTTTTATGTCATCTCTTCATTCAATCCTCACCGTCACGACTCCTTTTCACGAGTCGTGTTTACGCCCTGTAAACTTTTTTCATGATTTCAAGAGACACATAGTATTTTATTTCAATGAGCGGACGAGAACGTGTTTAAATAAATATGTTATTATTATTTTACTACTAACAGTAAAATTATTGTTACTTTAGTTGATTTGTTTTAAATATCCTTAATATTTCTAAAAGCCTTTCAAGAAAATGCTATAATTAGCGTGTATCACCTAGTTAAATTTTGTAAAAAGGTAACGACTGATAACTGGAAGATATTAGATAAAATTGTGATATTCGATGAAAAACTGGATTTTGACAATTTGTTTTATTATAATCCTGATCAATAAAATTCAATTTCATTGAATTTCAATTATTAAAAAAATTGTATCTATGAGTTTACTTTGAGACTTTATTCCAACAGATATGAATAAAACAATATAAATGTTAAAAGTAGTATAAATGTAAAGAAAAACACGCAAATTATATTTTTTTGTGCTCTGACTGGTTTGACGTGGTTTATTAAACCGAAATCTCTTTTTGTATACCGAAAAATTTGGTTTGCATTATTGTCTAATAATGACATAATGTTTCTAAGCTGTAATAAAGAGAAAATGCATATCCTAGCATATTCTTATTAATGGTGTTAAATACTTTTTTCTACTCTGAATAGGTTTCTTTCCTTTCTAGGTTATGACTAAAATATAGTACTCAACCAAAAAGTTGCTTATTAGTTTTATGTATTATTTACGTCTATATTATTAACACATACTTGATAAATCATATTTGCTCACGCAATAGGCAGCCACCACTGTGTAAAAGCAATCAAACATTTTAACCCACATAAAGAGGCCTAAAAAAGCTTATCTCAATTATTCATCTTAATGGTAATAAAACAAACAATTGATTGATGAGATAAGAATTTAAAACAGACTAGAAATAATTTTGTTGCTCATTGTTTAGTGAAGTTCATAATGTTTTTTTTTTACAAAAGGCTTAATTTTGCCAACTTTTGTACGATTCCATTTACTGGACAAACGCTCTTAAACTAAAGAGAATCGGTAAAAACGACATGGCGAAATCGAAAGTAACACTTCATGTAAACATACATAGATCAATGCTAAAGAAGTTACTTAAAAATGGTACTTTTTACTTCATCGTGCTTTTTTTGTATCTATGTATAAAACCCAAAACAATTGGAAACAATTAGGATTTTATTAAATTTGGAAAAGTTTAAGAACTTTTCGTTTTAACAACTTTAGAAGTGGCGTAAGAAACCGTCAATATAATAATCATTTTATAGGTTATTTTGCTTTCTAAATTGTCTCTAGAATCCGAGTTAAACACACTGTATATTATTTATCTGAGCGTGTTGCATTTTATTTCTTTAATCCCCTTGATTTTAATCGTCATGATCGTAGGCTGATACTGTGGGCGACTCGATTCACTAATGACAATACTTTGAAGTAATGATAAATTATGTTAGTGCTTCGTCACGAAGGTTTTCAGGCCAGAGTCATGTGGGTCACAAGGTCTATTCACCAACACTCGATTATGTCACCGGTAACTGGAGCGTTGTACTTTTTTGTATCGATTACATATGACTTGACATAACAATTAGAGATAATATCAACCGTTTCTAGGTCGCTTTACTGCATATAAGAACCAATAATCACTCTAATAAAAATTAACGAAAAAACGTCGTTATCTTAACATGGAAAAATATGTTGAACATACTTTTAAGAGCTTTTGATGCTAAAACCAAAAATATCTAACTGAAATGTAAGCATAATATTTATATAAAACAAGACTGATTTGATTTATATCAAACAAGCTGTAATAAAAGTCAATATGTTTTTTGGGTGCCTGCCATGACTTGCTTATACTCAAGCAAAAGCCAAGAGAAGCTTTTCCTTTGCAATCTCGGATAAACTAAGAACTACTGGTAAAAATAGGATAAAATACCCAATATAATATAGTATGTGTATAAACGTATACATATATGTATTGCATTTGCATCCTATATAACCCTAGGGTAGCTGAAGGATAGACTATATACCCTATATATATATTTAAAACATCGACTAGTATATCTGAAAGGAGAGTTAACAAGAGACTATTATGGCAGTCACGTTGTCGATACAATTCGCCACAAACAGCAAGGGGCCGTTCTAAACTGGTTGACAATTGGTCCAGTTATCATTGTATCACTAAAAAAGAACTACTACTAGAAAACTGAAATCTGAATCCATAGCTTCTTAAAGGCAACAATGTTATTTTTATACGTTTTATTGTTTGGAGTGTACTTCATTACAAGTTTTAAATTATAATATAGACGTTACGTAGCTTTAAAATTTGGAAATGTGACAGATTTTTATACCGATTTGATTTAATTATTAGTAGAAATGAAACTAAGATTTATTATTTCCTTTTGGAGCTTCTGCATGAGCGTCTGAGTGAAAGGATTATTGTGATCTAAAATATAATATTTTATATTTGTTTAAAATTAAATATTTTATAACAAAAATACAAACATACAATATTAAATATCATCATTTTTATTCAGAACATATGTTATCTTCACAATAGTAGCTAACCGGAAAGAGAATATACATTATTAGGTAGTTAACTTGTGGTTACCTATAGAATGTGTGGATATTTTCCAAAAACTTTTACCTTTTCTAACTAAATTATATTTTAATTTCCCTAAAAAGTGATTTTTCGTTACAAAACATTGTTAATATATCCATATTTTTTTCTGTCTTTTTGGAATTAGTTATTTAAAATACCTCAATAACATGGTTTTACCATACGGGAGCAATACGCATATTAATGTGTAGAAATTCTTAAAAACTGGTTGGTTGCCTGTAAAGTCGGTATACGGGCGAAAGTTTTACGTGACAACGACTTTGAGTGGTAAAATAATTTTAATGTGAATATTCATTCGTATAGTAGGAAGAAGGATGAAATAATAGTAACAATTTAAAACATTTATTTATACAAAGAATTATATTTAAAACATTAATTTATAGGCACGCGTCCCTTCCACTTTTTATGTCTGTCTCTCTCGCTCTTAGGCGGGCTAACCATGCCCGAGTGGAAGGGACGCGTGCCTCTCACTCGCTCTCATTGTAAGCGCATAACGTGAGCGGAGCGTAACGCAGTTTCTTGAAGTGTCACCCGGCAAACCAATTTATAAGACGTTGTCACGTCAAAAAATATGCAAATTTCTTAGTACATCCTCATCCACACATAATACAATAAATTTTTATATATTTTAAAAATAAACGCATGTCTCATAGTTTATCTTGAATAGCCTTTGATAACTTTTTAGCTCGATTGGTGTCTATACAGTTGGCAGTTTTGCGGCGGGGTCAACGCTTCGTGGTCGTCAACAAATCCAAAGCCGAGAATAACCCGTTACATTGCGCCTAACAGTGGGCTTCACGAGAGCGCGGACTAGACCGAATGACTCTTCTTGTAAGTTACCAATAAAACTGTTTCATATCACACATAAACATTGACTAAGCTGCGATACGGTATACTGTGGGGTATACTAAGGAACCGTAAATTAATAGAAATTATAATTTAACATACGATTATTCCTCCTTAATCACAAGTACCTTATTGGAAATGCAAAAATAATAATAAAGTCGATAATAATCTACGATTATATAAATACTTATGTATAACGTAAAACAACTGTTCGTAGGTCGTTACATTCCCTCAAATATGAGTGAGTGCTGCCATGGATGATGTATCTTCTTTTAACTGATTTTCTTTAATTATTTTTTTTCATCCCTATATTGCTTTGATAATCTTATATTTTTCTTTTTGTTCTCTATAAGTCATAGCATTATTTGTGTAAAGGTAATTATTTAAAATAGATACAGTGTCTATGTTGCAATCAATGATTAAATGAAAGCATTTAATTGATATTGTGATAATACAATAATGTATTATTGCTGTGTGTATAGCGATGTATATTTATTCTTAATGTGTTTACGGCGTTAAAATTAACGAGTTACTTGCTCCGCTTTTTCTTGTCCATTAAAAAACGTCTTGAATTCAAAAGAACTTTTTTTAAGTGCATTTTAATAAAAAAATATATTTCATTTTATGCAAACTACAAAAAATGGGAATAAGAATAATTTTTTTATTTGTTACAAAGTAAATAATAGTTATCATACTGAAATAACCCCTAAATAACTTTTTTATTACCTATTAAAATTGGGAAGTTAATTTCTTTGGTAACTCTAACGGACTTGGTAAATTTATCTCCAACAGCGAATGACTCAACTAGCACGTTTTCTTTTTAGAAAAAGGTTCCTTTTCTTTTATTTGGTATTGTACAAAGAATAAAGCTCTCGCATTGCTTCTTTTTCGCACAAACGATGTTTAAAAATTGGCATGATATTAAAAAATTACACAACCTGTTCCAGTATTAGTCTCGACGGTAACTTTATATGCCGGTGTTGATTTCAACACTTTCAACAAAATACGATTCATCGCGTGATGTTAGAAGCTATAGATCGTCAGCATATAATAGAGAAAGTAATACGTGGGATAAATTGTTTCACGAAAAGAATGATAGCATTTTATAATAGTGCGATATAAAAACCAGTACACCTACCCATTCTCCCTAAGAAAAAGCTAACAGTAAATCGTCTCTCTTCTGACGTGAAAACAATACTTTGCAATTAATCTTTGCTCGTTATCATATTAACGTGCATCAATTTAGTTCATAAATAATGAACTGTAATAGATAAATTCAATCAAGTTTATTAATAGACAAGAATAAAGGCAAGTGGCATACTAAAACCTATGTTTATAGTTTTAAACAAAAAACCTATTTTTGCTAAGCTTGGTGCTGAAAATAACTTTAAATGTCACATTTATTAATTTAAAAAGGTATTTCAAGTAAACTTATTTCTGAAAAGATATTCTGAAGCCTAGTATAGAAAATCATTTCCACAAAATGAAGACAGCCTTTTGCTAAAAAATAAACATTTATCGAGGTATTTCTTTAATAAAAATCCATTTCTCATCGACTTTCTCATAGCATAGCCGCAATCTGACAATGACGAATATCAGTAACTCTATCGAAGCTGTGATTGTGATAAATAATCCTGTATTGAAATTTCATCTTGAAGTTGAATGAGTCATTAGTTGCAAAAAATAAAACACAAATTATATAATACACGAGTAAAACCATAATAGCTCTTCCTCGGTCTTCAAAAATATTAAAACTTCGTTAAATTAATATTAAAACTTCTTTTACAACGACAGGTTCCATTTTATCAATTATAAACATTTATTTCTTGCGTGTAGTCGATGTTATGGTGAAAGGTAAGCAATTAGCATAATGCCAACCAAATCAGAGAAAAGCATCGTGTAATCATTTTACCAATTACATACCGAACTGACCGCTGTCTTTACTTTTATCGTTTGCCATTAAAATCGAATGCAATTCAAAAGTAATTCGAACTACCTTCAGAAAATAGACATAAACATGTGATAAAACTTATGTGAAAACTACAATCTCATTTTGTTTGTTTGACAAAAAGAAGCAAAATCGTCGTGTTCCTGACTATACTTGTATGGTTTATTTTGTACTAAATACAAATAAACATTTTAACGTTTATATCAATAAACTAAAACTTATATACTTAAAATGAAAAGAACTGTTTCATAAATTTTATTAAACTTCTTTTTTATGTCAAAGAAAAAATATTTCTTTTTGCCGAGGCCCTCTTATTATTATTGTAAATCAATTAATTTTATTAATCGTTAAATAAATTAATATCTGGTGTCGTTTTTTTTAATATAGACTTAACAAATAGTATATGTATTGTCCAATTTTGGAATATCTTATGTGTCTAATACATAATGAGTATTCAGTGCACAGCAGTCATTTTACAATTACTGTGATTATGCAATTTAAGATCAGTAAAGTCGCGTTAGTTATTTCGAAATTTCGAGAAAATGTTCGATTCAAAAAGTGTTGCTTTAACCTACAGAATGAGCATAAAATTCTCGTTGCAACTTTGTTGTTTGATTATTTAACTAACGTCAATTTATATACCACGTAAACCAACAACCGTAGAAATAAACAAAATGTTAACATGAACACATTTACAAACCCTGTCTCTCTGTACCGTCAGTCCGAATTGAGTGAAGAATGCCCAAAATTTAACTAAGAATATAATGACAACTTACGTAGGTTGAATAATAATTAAATCTGAAGAAATACCAATGTGTCTAATGATGATTCTAAAAGGAAAATATCGGAGGTGATCTAGGTACGTCTAACAATGCACGCTTGTTTACTTTATAAATAACATCTTGTCGAGTTAGCGTGTCTTGTTTAACCAGTTGCTGGTTGACATACAAAAATGAAGGACAGTTACATTAACTTACGATATATCGACGCTGTATAATTTAAAGTTAACGAACAAGAACTGTAAAGAAAGGAAGTGGAAAACCAGATTTAATTTAATTAAATGCTTCGTTAAAAATTACATACAGATTTTTGAAAGGAGTCCGATCAAAATTTGTCTGCGAGGTACGTAACGTACGTAAGTGACACGTAGAAAAAAATAAACTGAAAATTGTTACACGCCGTTTTCAGGCATAAATTATCTCCTAATCGTATAAATATTCAAAAGTTTTAAATTACATCTATGATTTTCTAAAAAAATTGTCTAAGATTCTGGGACAATATGAGCCGATTTTAATTTTTACCTAAACGTTAATAATTGCCTTCTATAAAACTTTTCAGTTAGATAAAGTTATCGAAAGGAAAACTGAAAATATGACACCACACAAAACTGTAGTTGAAAGTTAACCGTTCACGTGATACGCTGCATCTACGCTGATATGTCATCAACAAATCCATCACAGGTCACTGCACTTGCATATGACACATTTTCGGTGAGAAAATGCGGTATGCGGGTAACCTTATGGTATAGGATGTATCCATTGATTTTTCGCGTTAGGTTGACGTCACAAGCGCGACAGTGGCGCGCGCCGACTCGCGTCTCAGCCGGCGGCGAGTGGCTGACTGAATCGGAGAGGAAATGTCAGTTGCCATGCGGTCCTCAATGCTCCCCGAGCCGGCTTGACCTTCCGCATCGATTCAAGCTATCACAGGTTCGAAAATCAGCTGGTTTTTAATAAAATATCTTTCTACATAGTGAAAGGAAGACGGACGGTCATCAAAGAGAAAAAAGTAGTAATAAACTTTGAACGTTTCTTCGTAGAGCATTATTATGTTCAACAAGCTAAGGTTTAAAAGGATTTGATAAGTATGAAGGTAGGTAGGAATATTTGTAATTCAAGAATTTAACTGTTAGATTTTTATATCTAAAAAAATGATTACAAGATAAACTTTAACTTGTCTCAGATGTCAGGTGCCCGATTGAGACAAGTTAATTTTTTTGTAGTAATATCTTTAGGTAGTAGTTAGGTAGGTTTGTGGACCGCCTTGGCCGGTGGTGACCCTGTCTTCGAAGTCAAATGGTCCTGGGTTCAAGTCTCGTTAAAAGCAGATGTTTGTATGATAAATACGAACTTTTGTATTATAGGTGATATTTACTTTTGATAATAATAGTTATTCATGTATTAAATTGTATGAATATTTATTCTTTAGCTTAGTATTCGTACCGTAAGTTGGTTGTCTATGCTTGGTAGGCTGATAGGCATAGGGGTAGGTAAATATATGTGTATAAAAAAAGGTTAGATATAGTGCGAAAAATGGGTTGATTAAAATTAGTAGCAGCCGTAGCATAATTAACAGATCTGGACTAACAGTTTCTTATGAACAAGCAATGTATAACAAAACGTGTCTTATTCGTTTTATTTAAGAATATGTAAAAAATAATAACGCTTTATATGTATATCCTAGGTCAGAACTGAAAAAAATAATTAATAATATTAATTAAGGGCTGTCCATTAATCACGTGAGGCTCGAAAGGGGGGGAGGGGTCCATAAATAATCACGAAATATCACAAGGGGAGGGGGGGTGTGGTAATATATCACGTGTATTTAATTTTTTCAGCAAACGCGTGGTACTGAACCGAAAAGTTGCGTTACGTGTATTTATTTTTTCGTCAAACGCCTGCAAAACGAAAGCGGCTTACTACTTCTGTACAAAGAAAAAAGCTAAGGCACATGTGAATTCTTGTCACAACCAGGGATTTTAGCGGTATCCGAATAGTGTTCTGAACACTGTTTTTCATTTCTGTTTTAAAAGTTAAACAGAAAGAAACTGTAACACTTTGAATCTGTTTTAGAAAATAGCGGTTCATAAGTGTTAATATCTGTTACAGTCAATAAGGTTCACATTGGCATAACTATGCGACAGCTCATTAATGATTTGGGTACTTTGAAATGCCTATGTTGATGTACTGTGTGTACACATAGATAGTTTAACGTAAAACAGTTTCTAACAGATTGGTAACAGAAAACATTATATCTGTTACACTTTTATAAGTGTTCGACGCAAAAAAGGTTCAAATCACCCAAATAAGTGATACAGGAATAATTCTGTAACTGATTTAATGTGTAACCCTTATGAAAGTGTATCCTTATAAAGGTGTTTTTGAATCCCTGGTCACAACCAACTGAATCCAAGCTATAATGCACAATGTTCGTCCTTCCCGCATCCTCACACGACGGTCGAACAGTAAATCGAGAGAGATTCTCTGCGTAGTGCGCGAAAATGATGACACCGAGTGGCTTGATGATACCGATGATGATCTTCAACAAAGCACTGTACCAACAACTGACTTGCAAGATGCGTATCCAGTTATTGGTGTTGAAGAAAGTCTTGCTAACCCGTGGTCCGAGGATACTGTACATTAAATTATGTTCATGTGTTAGTACAAAAGCTTTTCCCATTTCTTTCTTTATTTTTATGTCAGTCAAAAACAACCTGCAACCTTCTGTCTAAACGTTATCATTGTAGTCTTTAATTTTCTATAATAAAATTAGATGATACTTATACCTGTATTTCATAAATTTGTAAGTAGTAGTTTGTAGGTACTAAAAATACACGTGATATAGGGGGGAAGGGGGGGGTAGGCTTAAACCACAACATATATCACCAAGGGGGAGGGGGGTTAAAAAATGCCAAAAAAACATCACGTGATTAATGGACGGCCTCTTGCTGCTGCACCCGGCATGCTTTGCAATGATCTATTTGCTGGTCTAATTTTCAACTGATTATACATATAAACCTCTCCTAGCATGCATGCAACATATTAATAAAGTTTCTTCACAATTAAATAAATGGTTTCGGAACGCATAATAAACAAACATACAAACATTGATAATTATTCATACAAATTTAATTTTTGTATTTCATTTATAATTTTTAAAAGTGAACATCCCAAATTAAAAATAAATAAAGTCCTAACTTAAACTAATTCTCGAATTTTTCTTCTATTTCTAAATTATTTCAGCTTCAAGGAGTCCACTATACTAACAAATACACGTTTAATTGGAATGAAAATGCATGTAAAATGGTACGACAATTAAACCTACCCTGTTATGGCCCTCGTTGAAATTATTGCACTAGTTGGCCACTTGGCACAATAACAACCTTAGATGTGGTTTGGTAAGATTTCACCCAAGGTTAATTTTCTACTCTAAAACTCTTTTCATTATTTAAAGGACTTGTCTGTACTCAAAAGTAAACGCAATGTTTCTGTTGCTATAGCGCTTGAAATGCCTTTCGACGCCTATCATATGGTAATAAAATTGGTCCACACACCTATTGAGAGAAGTGTTTACTGTTACGTCAGTACTTTCCTTACATCTGAGCATCATCATGAAGGTCTTAACTATTTAGAATTTTTTGATAAACTCAAAGAAAGATAGCAGGTGTATGTTAACTTTACATTCTTGACCATCCGTCACTATCTTATCCATAACCTGGCGCTTCACGAGACAACAAAATCACGAAATGACATTAACTTATCAGATGTGTAAAGATAAAACTTCTATACAAGACTTATTTTTCAAACTAACATACTGATGTATAAAAACCTCTTAAAACATCTCAACCAACCAATCCACGACTCGTATTAAAAAATATATTTCGGTCCCCCAGAACTGTTTGGTGATACGTGTTTATTTTAATCACATTCTTGTCAATTGCCATGTGGTTTAAAAGCGCAGAGTCATACATGATAACATTTATCTTTACACAACCTGTGGAGTACTGAAACTATATGCCGAAACGTTCGTCGATTAAAATTCAAACGCCTACAAGCTGTGCTTTAGCAATGATACAGCAGTGATTTTGAAGATGGTAACACTCATTCTAATGTAGTAAACAAAATGTAATATTTATTTGTGTTATAAAAACAATTTTATTAAAAAAACTGAGGCTTTCTTGGTTTATTGAAAACTTAAGGATAGTTTACGTTTCCCACATTGCCTTTACACGTTCACATTATACCTTTGTAAATTTCTGAAAACGCCTACAGAAAAATAGCGGCAATATTGACTTTCCGTTAGTTGTGTATGCAAGAAAATATATTATTGTAATAGATATTCACGGTTTCGCGATTCTTAAATATTTTTAATTACGTTTACGATGTCCAACTTACTGTCACTTTTCATTTTGGATGGTGGGTTCATAAAACATAACATTTATTATCTGTATATGTCGATTACATTGCTATCACACAAATTAATCAATTGGATAACAGTAGTAAATCCAACCGCTTGATTATTTTATCTAGGGTTATTGTCCATTATAATTCTATATATATATTAGGTTATATTAATCTTCTTATCTACCTGTATATCACTGGATTCTAATGTAATTATTTTATTAGCAGTTAGTTTTAGGGTTGTGTCTCACTAACAATTGGTTATCGATACTACCGTTTGTTATACCCACATCTGGAATTAATGCTGTTTAATATGCTATCAGTGTCAATATGTGACCGATTGTGACCCGAATATAATGGTTAACTAAAATTTACTGTTTAGTTACTTTAGAAACTTTATACCTCGTATATATTATTCTAACTTTTATAACAAAATTTATTCCGCCGTTATTGAATTATTTCATCAACTTCCAAATTAAGAACATTTAGCAATATTTAGCAACCTTTAACTAATTAAACTAGTGTTATATTAATGTTCATGACGGAGTAACTTTAAATATACCATCAATTTTCAACAATGGTAATAATTGAGATAAAAACAAACGCAAATGCTCTGGAAAACAATTTGCAAGTGCATATTATGCAAAGTTCTGTTATAAGTATATTTTTGACACGTTATGGAACCGGCATATTTAGCGAGACATGTTACATATGTAAACCAAAACTAATTTCTTGTACATGTCTGATTATACTAATAAGCTAGATACTCACTTAGCAGAGGAAATCGACTGGAAGTATGTTTGCCAAGGGGCGTGCTGATGGCGCTAATGTCGCTCTGGGAGCTATGCAAGCTGCTCTTGCCACTGCCGTTCGCCGAACCAAGTTCCATGCGCATACGCATGTGGCGGCTGCAAAGCATAAAAGAGCTAAGATAAACCAAGTTCTACATCTTTCTAAATCTTTTTAACTCAAAAATACAATACTTTTAATACAGTACCCTAATCATTTAATACCAAAATGATATTAAAATAATTATGCGTTGCTGTCGGACCACTCCACAATAACCCCAAATTTGAGGAATATGCGATGAAAAACTCTTGGAACTTCTTAATTTCTTAATATTTATTCCGTACAGCGAACAATTTCTTTTCAAATATAACACTCATTATCTAACCCCCGATTGCATAGTTCTGTATTTCTGAGAACAATTACTGCACCAAAACGAACTCTATACAATATTCACTATGTGCTCATCGAGCAAATTCAGGAAGAATTGACAACCGTTTCGTGCAACGGTTCCTTTCGCACCGATTGTCCTGGGTCCGTCCGTTTTCATCCGTTTTCCTAGTAGCTATAACACAAGCCTTACAGTGCTTACTTTGGAATAGGCTAATTGGTGTCAATGTAAGAAATGTTATTATTATTATATTTGTATGGAACCATGCACTCTTACCTTTTAGGCTTCGGGTTGGTATTTGTAGATTTTGAGCTTAACATTCTAGTAACACTGCAGGCTGTTTGTGAGCGTTGCAATGAAAATGAACTATCTACTTTTGACTTAATGTCCTTGAATGACTTGGTTTTAAATTCACCCTTTGTGTCCAACGAATTCTTTTTTGAAAGATTTTCTCGTCTGTCAGTCTTTTTCACAGCTTTCGGACTATTTTGGACACTAGCATCAGCATCAGTCTTTCTGCTTGTTAACATGCTTTTCAACTTACTAGGCACGTCACGCTTAGGCATTTTATATTTTTTCAGAGTAAAAACTCTCTTTTCTTCTTTTTCTTTAGCAATGCTTCTACTATCTTTTTCACTGTTGATAGAATTTCGTTTACTAGTATTTTTTTGTGTTTCGATGTCATTAGTTGTTTGAGATGTGGTAAGGTTTTCTTCGTTTATTTTGTCTTCGATAGGAGTAAAATATGCATTTATATTCCCTGTACTCGAATTTTTTTGGCTACATTCTGATCGAGTCGATGGCGTTGAACCTTCTGGTGACATATCATCAATAACATTCAAAAACACAGGGGACGCTCTTTGGTTTTCAAAATCTGTGTACACTCCACTCGATTCCATACAAGAATCGTCATTTCTATTGACGATCAAAGGAAGATTCCCATTAGAATTTTTACCTCCATATAAAGCTCCATCTATCACTTGAGCTCTTCTATCACCTCTTTGCATATGATCATCAAGACCGTCGGCATCGCTTTCTGTGAAAAAGTCGGAATCTGTCATTGGATCAGCCCGTCTAGTGACAGGAACGTTCTGCCAATCCATTTCTATAACATCATCCCGTTGCCCAATGGAATGATCTGCACCTCTGCTCACTGGCCTCGACATTTCACCGTCACCTTGATAACCATCTAAGCTAGTAATACTGGTTATACTTGTGATAAAACTATTTGAAACTTTTGAAGTTTCCATAGATTTTGGGTAATCATTCTTACTATCAGAAAAAGTGTGTGAATCGTGCAAAGTGGAAGCGGAAAATTGGGAAAAAGTACTTATTTCACCATTTATGTCGGAGCTGTCTAATGGCAAGTCTTCTGGAGAAGGTGTTTGATCTATCCTACATGTAATCATATTTTTCTCATGCTTACAGTTCAATGGTATATCTAAATTTCCTGTATTTTCTTCTATGGAACTATTAGGCTCTAATATACTGCTGTGAATTGAAGGCATGAATTCTTCTTCTATAGGATTACAATTACCTTTGTGCGATTCTATGTAATCATGTGTTGTTATATTTTCCTGGACAAGTGGAGGTGACGTATCAACTGACTCTATTGAAGCACATATAGATTCAGAACATGCTCTAGCAAATAAAGCATGTTCACAGTTGTCAGCGAAATCTTGCTCTTCATTTATTATTCCATCTAAACTGATTATTGGCGCAAGAGTTAGATCCATTAAAACGCATTTTTTATTTGCAATATCTTCAAAACCATCGTTTTGAATGGTAGATGCAGCAGAGTTGCTTTCAGTCTTATCAGTTGATGGGGTATCACCATTGTCTGGAGAAATTTTAGATTCGCTGTTACCTCCAAATACCGGTAATCCTTCCACAGTCGGCGAAAATGCATTTTCTAAATAACAAATATCATCCATCTGATCAGGGGTAAGAATACCTAAACTATCGTCAAGCGAGTTTTCTTCATTATTTCTGCTTACTGAGCTATCGTTTGGACTTGTATTAGATTCTATAGTTCGAGAATGTATAACATGTGACTTCAACTGTAAACAAAGATCAGATCTGGAATGAGTGTTAAAAGCTTTCTTTATTGGTAAACTGACTGCATTTTCGCACGAATATTCGAACTCTTTCATTGGCTTGTCTTCAAAATTTAAGACATTGGGTAATCTGTCTGCATTCCTATTAACTGAGTTTGTTATTTTGGAGCCTTGGAAGCTTAAATCGGTATAACCTCCTGATCTGGGTCTGCAAATATTCGATTGTGAAACGTCTTGATTTGAAGTTGAAGTATCCGGTTTGAGATCAAATAGAAGACTGTACGGGCCCGATTCATCCTGCTCTTTGTCATCTACAAACTGTGTGATGTCATTAATCAGTCCTTTCGTCTTTTTATCAACATTTCGATCCTGTTTTTTAGTTATAGCATTTAGTTTTTCACGTAAATCTAGGATTTGAGGATTTTGTTCTACAACTTTCTCTAGATTTAAGCTCATTTTTGGAATGACGGATGCATAGGGTTTTCCAAATATTTGTCCCTTTGCATTTACACTTTTTTTCACATTAGAGTTCCGAATACTTTCATTACTGTCAGCAACTCTCTTAAAATCAATAGAATCTAAGGATTCAAAGCTTTTGATTTTAGAGTGACTACTTGCATACAGCCCTCGTAGTTCCATAGCCCTTAATTTTCCATTTTTATCGATAGGGATCTGAAAATAAAAGAAAACATTATTATTATAATATCAAACACGATTATCCATATTAGTTTGATTGCATTATTACAACTGTAGTGATTGGATATTATTATCTATAATTACTGATTAAAATGTACTGTTTTGGCCGTTTTATTATTTTTGATATTGATATTACCAAAAACCTGACTGTTTATGTATAATGTGGTTGTCATTTTCACCTTATTGATTGAATCGGATAATCTATATTTAAAAGCTACGATGATGCAACGATAACGATCCTACCTTCTACGTCAAGGGTCCGGGGTTCAAATACCGGTAGGGGCATATATTTGTATGATGAACATAAGCATTAGTTCCAGAGTCATGATCATTTATATACTTACTCTGGTAATAAAATATTTAGTATCCATAGTCAAAGCTTAGCTTAGTTTAGGACTAAAAAAATGTTGTGAGTTGTCGGGAATTTATAAAAAAAAGTAAATGAAAGTGGGGAGAAACTACTATTTATTCGCATAATTTTATGAACGATGTAAAAGACATTGAAGTTCTATTTTATATTGCCTTTGCCTGCTGTGATTTCTTTTACGCAGTTTTAACTTGAAGTTTTATTTATTGTATCTAAATGTGCACACTGACAGTGCTTACTACGGTTCAGAGAACAGTCACGCATGGTGCGCATGCATGCATATACGTCCTATATGTACGTCGAGTTATACACTAGTAAGTTCATCGTTTTAAATAAAAACACATGACGAAAACAAAAAAAAAGTAAAATACGGGAACAATTTTTGGCGGCCTCAGACGCCCCGGTTCTCGTCTCGCATTTTGAAGGTTTTCGTCGCCTTTTACTAGTTTATAAAAAAATAACTTTTCCATTTTGTACGGGATCTGGGTGTTTGTGAACTTTGCTTGGGATCGGTATAGCAATTTTATACTATAGTCTATAAAATAAATAATATAATTTATTAATATTACTAAATAAACATATTATAAGTAGTTATTGTTTGCAATAAATCCCGCGAAGTTATTTGTCGTTACAATATTAATGACGACTAATTTAGCAATCTGATAAATGTTTATTTAAAAAAATATCTTTTACGCGATGCTAATTTCATATTATTGATAAATTCAATTCTCTGCAGCTGGACAAAGACTACCCCCAGTAAAATTTAAGGTTTTGTCAAAATCTCCATGCTTGACAGATGTGTTTGAGATCGTAATTCGGAAAATATTTTTTTCCATTTAATAAAGAAAACATACATGAAAATTTATTTCGCAGATACCAATAGGTAGATATGAACAGATAATACCAACATATCAACTCTAAAATAACAAACTAGGTTAACAACGCGACAAAAGAACGTTCACTCTCAATAAATATTTAAATCTGTATGCTAGAATGTTAAAAACAACGTCTGTGTTACCTAAATCTTTTCAGGAGGCGTTTTGCACTCAAATCATCCTGCGAACACGGTAAAAGGAGTCGAAACCTATTACATATAACCTGATTTAATTACCACAAATTTTATCTAGCTTCTTAGAGAAAATGGATACTGCCTAAGAGAATTCCTTATGCCAAGAAAAGTATTAGAGCGCAAAGTCACGAATGCACAATACAAAGAATTGCAACGGACAGACAGACAAATGAACTATACCAATTAAACGCTTAAAAACCTGCTTGTGACGTGGCAGTTTTATATGTGCAGTTCTTCTTATTTATTGTAAGAAAACTTTACAAAATGTATACCATGACTCGAATGCGGAAAAAATGCTACAATCGGATTATTTACGATATTCGCACTAAAATAATACAACACCAAACACGTATATATTAGGTGACCGTATACGTCGATCGCATTTGATTTAACGATATCATACTAAATTACAATCGTATAACAATGAAACTAATCGTCGAGTGATCAAAGCAGATTGCAGGCAAATAAGGACTGCAGAATATAACATATAATGTGTAAAAAAACGAGTATACAACAATAGAGTTTAATTTCGAGGTACCTTAACCTTGTGATTATCCGCTACCTAATTCATTAATCACATTTATAAAAAAAAAACAATTCATGTCTAAGAACCGATTCAAAAAGAGTTATATATTTTGTTATTAACAGCGGACTGCAAAGATATTAAAATATATAGGTATGAAAATTTAATACCTTGCATTCTTAAACATAACACAGAGAACGGCTGGAACCATTCCACTATATTTTTCATTTTGTGGAAATGGTCTCTGCAGTAAAATATTTACAATACTTATTGCATCATATTTAATTCTACTGTAATATGCCATCTTTACCATTCAGAAATAGTTATTCTTTTTCACACGATAAAAGAGTATAACAACGATTTTCTTATAATTGAAATGTTTACAAACTAAACTTAATGAAAGTAAGGTTCGAATTGATAGTTAATATGTACAAATGACTAGCTTTTACGCGCGGCTTCGCTCGCATGAATGTAGTCTACCTATAAGAAACTTGTATTTCCATCCCTCTGAAACAGTACATTTTTTTTAATAAAACGTACTTTTCTGTACTCCTGGAAAAATGTGAGAGGCCTGAGAGTGTAACAAACAACTCACTTTCGTATTTATAATATTAGTTAGGAATTTTGGATACATCAAATTTTATAGAAATCGATCGATCCGGTCATAACTTATAGAAAGACATACAGACGGACAAGAAAAATAGTAGAAATTATATCATTGACTCATTAAATGATTATTTATCACAAAATTTGTCCAAAAAAATAAATGTACAAGGCCTACAGATTTATATAATGGTATAGATAAATAATATTTGGGATATATAGAATAGTAGCGGATACGAAACATTAATTTGCGCGTAGATCAAAAATGGGTCCTGCAGTTTCGGAGTTCAGTGACATACACACGTACAAAAGAATCGATGCTATTTTGTTACAGCGGTTTATTGAATGACAAATGGATTAAAAGTTTAGTATTAAATAATCTAGTGATAAGAACTAAATAAAATAGATAAAGTTCGTTTTTTTGTTTACTTGTTCTGATTGCATTATCATTCTCCATTTCTAGAGAGGGTCTCTTAAAGGGATTTTTTTTTGTCTTATCTTGTTTTAAAACCATAAGCTGCTATCACGGAGCAAAAACAAAGGCTGCTATATTAAAACACCGTGCAAAGGACCCCGCACACGTTACAAGGGATCCGTGGCACAGGTCAAATCGCTCAAATTGATATAATTCACAGCACACGTGCTTGTGATGAAATACCCAAAGAATTTTTCCCGCCAGTGATATGTCAAGGGGGAAAAACAGCCCTTAAATGCATCAGGAATAAGTAGTATAGATCAGTGACCAGGGAGACGGTAATGACGAAACACGGTGCCTGAATCATTCCTGGTTAAATAAGAATATTCACATCACGGTATCTATGAAGTTGGAGTGTGTAAGAGAGTTTTTGAACCAGTACTTTGTAAACTTTACTTTTTCATAAAAATAAGGTATGCGAAAATACTTAAATTTAAATCTTTAAAAAGCGAAACACGTAATTTTCGGAAGATTTATCGATTTATATTATTTACTTTTGTAGCCTCAAACTCAGCTTTCAGAGCTTTCACTTAGTTTTTAACCATCTATCTTTCCAATATATATCTAATTTTGGTTTGTAAAACTAATTTTTAAATTTTAAACATATCCCAACATAGTTAACATAGTCAACTCGTGTCAAAACACCTAAAATAAAACATTTATGACAAAAAATATAAAAAATTTAGACTTTTTATGATAGGCGCATTTTCATTATTTTTTGTACTGGACCCGCGTGGTTTCTCTTGGACAATTGTGATTTCAAACACAGGGAAAAACGTTTGTTTTTTATTTTTATTTTTCCTAATTTCCTTTATTTTAAATAACATAAATAAATTTAATTAAATATAAACAAAAGTATAGCTCATATTGACTTGAGAAATTGACATATGAGAACTTGTACCACTAATTTAAAGCCTCCGCCCCACCTCTAACTAATTGGATGAACAGCCAATTAGGAATACCTAATCATGGATAACAACCGTCGATTACCCAACAAGCGGTCCAACAAAGGAAAATTTTTAGTGATTATTGATTCAATCAATCAAACATACTTACCTATATACATCTTAACTGACAAAGCCTAGAGATTCAATAATGCATCATCTACGATTGTAATAAGATCTACTGTAAGTAAATCAACATCTTTGGGTAACGAATGCGTAAAGGTATAGTTACCTACTTAGGTACTTAGTTACCAATACGCAGCATCTTTAATTAATCATATACGGTCAGATGACAATGGAAAAATACATGCTGACGTAGTATGAATTCATTACATTATAGTCGGTGTAATAAGAAAAAGGTAAAAATGGTAACAATTTACCTGATAGAGTATATATAGGATTTGATAGGATATTTGCCACTAGTAAAATCATCTAACAGTTAATTATATTTTTTCATTTAAGCATTTGTTTTTTTTTTTAATTTAGAGTTCAATTTGTTGTCTGTATTATCATATAAAAATTTTGCTTATAAAAATAATTTTATTTATATTTTAATATATCATTATTTATGTAAGTAATAACTTAATATATTACATTATTTATGTGAAAAATTTTGTAAATCTTTATATATATAATTCTTCTGTGTGTGTGTATGTCACTGAACTCCTCCTAAACGGCTGGACCGATTTGAATGAAATTTTTTGTGTGTGTTCAAGGGGATCTGAGAATGGTTTAGATTCACAAATCAGCCCGGCAGATGGCGCTGCAGACGGTATCTAGGTTATTTATCTATACTGCAAAAATAACAGGCAGGACAACGTCTGTCGGGTCCACTAGTAATATTATAAAAACAGTCATTTCCTTTTGACATTTGAAAATTAATAGGAAACTTTATTTAGTCTCGCTTTATTTATCGGTGCCGTCACATAACACACATGACAGGTGATAATTTATTATCAACTAGCCTGGTGGGCTTTGCAACAGTGCGTCATCGGCAATGCATAAAATAAGTAAATACAGATATATGTATTGTCCCCGGCAAATAAGTTGAACATGATTTTGAAATCACGTGACATGCGCAGTAGTGAATAATGTAGGTACGTAAACTTGCTACTGCGCATGTCACGTGATTTCCAAATTATGTTCAACTTATTTGCCGGAGACTATATATTATATGACTTAGGTATACCAACGCAAATGGTCACATTTCTCCATTCGATTTTCAGCTTAAAGTCACACACAAAGGGTTCAACGTCAATCGAAATATAAATAAATCGAAAATATAGACGATTTAAGAAGGTTGATGTGCTATTGGATGTACATTCTCTTTACTCTCTCAATAAAATAAAGTGTGTATATATTGTTATATAAGCATTTAACTGAAAGAATTTTATAAGTATATAAAGAAATTATTACTAGAAAAATTCAACATCTCAGGTATATCTCTAACTAACTCTCTAACTACGAGTAAATCCCTTTACTATCCGGGCAAGTAAACTAGACAGACAGACCGATCTAAGTATGTATTTATTAAGGTGACGCCAGCGCCATCTCTTCATGTTCTAGGTACTACTACCTTCAACATCAAACTTTTACAAGTATTGAACAATCAATAAAGAAGAAACAGCTATGTCGTTATTCTATTTTTTGTTGAGACCTGACAAGTTGGTTTCTTTTTTATTTTTCTTCTTTATCGATATTTTAGATATCAATCTATTTTTTTATTATAATTATATTTACAATCTTTTGTTATAGGTACCAGGTACCAACTATAATGTACCGAGAAATGCACCACTTTTACGTATGTGTCATGCATTTTTTGTTGTAGTTTTAGTTTTTTTAATGTATCACTGCTACGTGATATTAAATTGTGTTGATTTATTTTCTCTTTTTTCTATTTTGAGTTAGTTCGTAGTACTCACTTATTACTTTTGCTTCCTTTGTTAATCACTGCTTGATTTTTTTTTAATTAAGTACAATTAATCTTTGTTTACTATTGTTTTGTGCTAATGCTGTTTACAATTACTGGCATGTTAATTAAAAAGTATATGTTACAATTTCTCTTCTGTTATTCTTGTAAAATAAATATTTGGTAATGTAAGCACTTTAATTAGGATTCACGTAGGTAGGCACTGTAAATTATAATGAATATTGATGCGACAACTGGATATTGCATATTTTTTTCATATTCTTTTAATTCAGACTTTACCAAAAATTGCTACCTATAACTTTTGAATGAACTATCTAAGAGACTACCAAAGTATTGGAACAGTAATGCTTCTATGAAAAAAAAATAAACGGTTTATGTAAACACACGTAAAAATAATGTACTTACAATCAACAGCGTTTCAACCCATCAAAAAAGTAAAATACTTAATGCGATTTCCAGCTTAAATATAAACTCATAAAGTTCCATTTCGATCGATAAAGTGTAACATTTTGTTTTCCTTGTCCGTATCTGTGCACTCTTTTTAACTACACTGAAGTAAACAAGAGTTCACTGTCCTTTTTTTTACCAAATAAAGAGCAAAATAGTACCTTAGCACAAGTTTTCGCTGAAGTAAACGCAAAAAGTATAAAAAATTTGATGCCTATAGTAGGTAAGTACGTACGAAAGTCTTTTAGACCAGTAGAAATGTTCAACGTTAATTCAGAATTTATATTCGATCGATAAAATGTAGAAGAAAATGCGTCGCAAATAACATATGTGTACTGTGTGTGTAAAATATTTAACCTTTGAACAGTGTGTTTGTGGATATTATAACTAGTTAGGTAATAGACAGGTAACATATTCATAGTTAAAAAGTTTTCGCTGGCGTTGAGAAATGGTCCTTTATATACGGTACAGCAAAATACTAATGTGTAAACCCTTGTCTGACTAATATAGGTTAATATGCCCTGTTAAAATATTTTGAGTATGAAATAGGTACCTTTATATCGACAGAAATTTTAATCGGACCGTAGATACGTAATAGAAATACGACTCTATGGAAATCACACTAAAAACCAAATTTTTAACTTTAGCAAATCGCTCAGATTCTTACAATTATTAAATTACTGGCAAACAATCAAATGCATGAACTTCTCATCAGATCTAAACTAAAGTTACACTTAAACCTAAACCATGACAAAATTAGCATGACATTCATCAGTTTCGAGGTCATTAAACGTAGACACTGATGATAATGATGATGATGTCTATATAACATATGTAAACATTTTATTTTCTAGGCCAACTTTTAACTACCGATATCGCTTTAACTATTAGAGAATTTATACCTTCAAATTGGTTGCCAAGTTATATGTCACAATTGTCTAAAAAAATTGACGTTGACAAAAAACGTCCCGTTATATTACTAGATAATAATTTACGTAAAATATTGAATTCATTAAATTGCCATTAATGTTCATCTTTAAAAAAAAAGTCTGATAAAAACAGATCATCTAATGTATATGTTAAGGTCAATTTTAAATTAACATTCATTGGAAAAACAGGTTATAGGAGGTAACTAAGTTTGTTATCAAATTACCAACCACGATGGGCAAAACATTAAGCGTCCACAAGACGAATTTTTTACAGATTTTTTTCTCACTCGAGGGAAGTGCACGTTATGAATTTTTACGTGGTTCATGATGCATTTAATGGGTAGATGACAGGTTAGTCTTTTGTTTTAAACTTTCATGGTCATTTACAATAATATGAATTAAAGAAAGGATTATTACCAAGTTTTTATTTTTATTTCTGAGGCTCCGATATTTTGGTTCAGTTGCATGCGCCATTGCCATGGAAGAATTAATGTTATTGCGGGTGGATTTTAGGGTCGCGCGTATAATTGATAAATCAAACTTGTGAGATAGGGAAAGACAGAAGCTAAGCATCCATGTCTTCTTCGACAGTCAGGAAGCGATTAAAATTACCAAACACAAAAAATTAATCGTAAAGACGGGTTTGAAATGTCTTTGGAATTCAGCAGCTCATTAACATTCAAGTGCAATTTATCGATCTAATATTGTAAGCATTGTGTGTCGTGAACAGTTTTGATTGAATAGTGTGTTTACAGACAATGGTACCGGTATCGAATAAAAATAACTACGCTGTAATAAAAAAAACTACGATGAAAGGTAGACCAATACGTTCTACCATCACATCCAATTGATAAAAAAACTTTAATTCTTCCTGCGCAAAAATATCGGAGCCTTAAGACTATAAATCGAAATCATAGTTACCTACTACCTATCACTTTTCAAACAATACTAAGATAGATAAATCGTTAATACCATTTGTATATAGAAGCACGTATACATAAGGATGTCTGACTAGTATTACTTGTTATCTGACTAGTAATTAAAAAAACTAATTTATTATTCGTTACATCACTTGATCAACAGCTAATTAAATAGGTATTTGTATGCAGCAGCAGGAATACCATCACCATCAGGTAAAGCACTGAATCAGCCAGTACCCTGAGTGATGAGGGCGCAGTTAATAGGGAAGCACGGATATAAGTGTAATACAGGTATAAAATAAAATGGCTAATTACAGTTACATTAAAAAAAGAGAATAAAATAGCTTAAAAATAAAAAAGATAATAATGATAATATAACGAATGGGCCTAAAAGAAAAATCTAAAGAAATTATAAAATAATTTGTGTAGATATGAAAATCTAGCAGTTAAATGTTTAAATTACAAAAAATATAAAAGAAAAGTATATCAAGACTTATATTACTGTAAATAGAAATTCATTTAACAAAGGTAATTAAAATATTCCAAACACAACGAAGGGGTTATTACTCGACAAGTAGGAAAAAGTACCGCAGCACCATCGGGAAACACCAAGTTACTTTATATAAATGACACTTAAGAACACTTTAAAGTAAATAAACAAGACGCATGTCTCAGTGAAGGTGGTATTGCTCCAGCTCATTAGGTGACTCGGAAACGAAAATCAAATTCTATGGCACGAAGACGGTAATATGCCAGTATAACTCGGACAGACCTTGCCTCTTACCTACCCAAATTGTTGGAATATTACAATTTTATTTGGCATATTTTCATTTCATCAAACGCGTCCTATAATCATATAATTTTACTTGAAAGCAAGCAAGCGTAATGCCTAATCTAATCTAATCAAACCTTTTACCAATACTGTATCCTATAAGTTTGATTTTAAAATTTAGTTTAAGTGAGGTGAAAGTAACGCAAATAAATCATCTGGCAAATAAAAAAATTCAAAAGAGACTTCAGCCTTCAGCAGAAAGTTCCTTTAAAAATCGGTGTAACGTAGTTCGTCAAAATAATACTTCAGTCAAATGATATTTCGAAAAATATACCAAAAGATACAACCCTGTAGCAAAAAAGATTTTGATCAACCGTTTTCGGTCAATTGTTATTCTGATAAGTATAAATTTCGGAAACGATTTTCAGATATCTCCATAATGCTTTCTCCTTATCTGATCTGTTAGTACGATATTTAAGATTACATAATAATAAAAAGAAAAATCAGTAAAAATGTCGGTCGTTGTGCGAGAACACTAATAGGAATTTAAAGTCCGCGATAAGAAAACGTGTACCTAAGTAAGTATACAAGAGTTATGACGAAACTTTACGAACTGCCATAACCTTGGTTTCTATTTCGGAATGTTTAAGACGCAATGTTTATGAAACATGGTATTCGAAACATATAAAGCAATGTATGTAAGTTTACAACAGAATTTAGATAATAATTAATTATTTGCCTTTGCTATCTCATCGATAACAATAGATGTAGAGAGGCCTATTTCATTAATTTCTTTGCATTATTTTATATATCAATACAAAAGTTCTGAACTTAATGAGAATGTATCATGTATTTAATAATGTTATGAGAGAAAATTTAAATCCATTTTTGGTTCAATGCAATTATTTTTGTAATTATTTCCAAAAACACACCACAAACAGCAACTTCACGGTCTACGGGCACAACGTAACACGGAACGGTAAAAAATCATGTAGGTGCGTAAAGTTAACAGCGCCTGAGGTCATTTACAATATTTCGGTACAACTTCAAAATTTATTGTTTGACGATAACAATGATTTTTAAAGATTCTGGACCATAAATAAATGGTGATGTTCACTGAACGTGTGGCTGATTTGATATTAGGGCCTTTGCTTATGGAGTAAATATTAGAAATTGTATTCCTAATATAATTTAACTCAATATGGAGAATTGAAGAAACTCTGTTACATCTACTGATGTCAATTGCCAATTTAGAGCTAACTGAACGCACCTCTTTGATGTTGTGAAATAGTAGTAAGTATCCAATTAACGAATTAACCTAAATAAATAGCCTTAATATTGACGACCGTTTGGTGCAACGGTAGCGATCCTGTCTTTTGTACCGATAGTCCTGGGTTCGAATCCTGGTAGGGGCAGATATTTGTATGATGAATACGAACATTTGTACCCGAGTCATGGGTGTTTATATATATTTCTATGAATATTACATATCTATGTATGATATATGTATGTCTATCCGTTACCCTAGTATCCATAACACAAGCCTTACAGTGCTTACTTTGGGCTAGGCTAATTGATGTGAATGTAGGAAATATTTATTATTATTATTTAATAGGAGTCAAACCCTTACAATACGCAACATTTATGGAAAATTTCTGTGGCAGAATACGAAAGAAGTCACATAAGGATCGTAAGAAATTGTATGAATATACAACTTCTCTATATAATAAAATATTTTCTCTTAGATACTGTGTTTTGATTTCGGTCACCTGTTGTCATCATTGCATAAAGTCATCCGACATGACAATTTAAGCGAAAATTGTATACTGCCATATATATTTTAGCATTTTTGCTAAATCAAATAAAATATAAATACGGTGGTTTGCAAATCATTATGATCAGTTACCTCGAATATTAACAGGTGCCAATTATAATAAGTGTAAGTAATTTAGATTTACGTTACTTGAAAGCGAGATTTATATAATTTTTTTAATCTTATATTTATTTATTTATTATAGTAATGTAAAGTAAGTGATAGTATATCAAATATCAGAAACTGTAGTAGGTCTACTTAAGGGAAGTTACTTTAACAACGTAAATATAAAATTGCGCTGAAATCAATAAGTTTCAAAATCATTACATTTGGACATAAGGTAACATAATCGCCAAACTATATGTAAATAACACTTGTGGTTATTTTGATGCATACGAGTTAGTATTGATCAACAGCGTTAGCAATAGAATTTCTTTCGTCATATTGACAACAAATCACAAAGGAATGCAAACATAGTCTCAATTATAGCCTAGATAATTCAGTGCCGTTGCATCAGACTTGTGGTTATCCAGAATCATATCAATTACAACGCCTTCCATCTAGTTTCTAGTTGTGTTATCACGGAATTTAACTTCATTTTATATTTTAATATCTTCCCATTTTAGAAAAATATATACATGTTTCTCCACCCCACCAGAAGATTCATCATCATTCAGCTTAGTAATTTCTTTACTTCGGCAGTACTATAAACACTAGGGAGAATGGGTCACAAACCAGGAGTCAACAAGTGCGAGTCTGCTTGGGATTGGTGCTAACGCCTGAAAATGCAGTTGGAACCAATGGCGACTACTCCAAATACGTACTTCGAGATGGTATTTGGTCATCCATCCGATGACCTTTGCGAATATGACCTAACCTCCATAATTACAGACCGAACCAGGGAGTACTAAACCAGGTTATTTAGTCTTTGGACCGAACACACCAGCTTCTGCGTCATCGAGTTCCTCACTCATGGCATGAATGTTGGTATGTTCTTGAGTTGTACAATGAATACATGTCACGAATAACAAACAAATTAAATTCTAATGTAGACAGTGTTATTGATAGCATAAATTACTTAGATACAATCACGGTAAGAAATTAGATAAATCCCGTTTGAAATCCTACTGAACTGCAATTTATAAACTAACCTTCTTCATGATGATCTAATAGAAGAGGATGATGTTAATTAATGAAATTGAATCGCGCCTAAACTTCTTGTGTAAATTGAACTGAATTCACACAAACAATGAGTTTTATCTTCCCGGGGAATTGAAAAAGGAGAGGTAATATCGCTTCGTTTTATCATTATAATGTGCTCCTATTATTTAATTACTGAGACCATTATCTATGCTCTTACGAGTTTCACTTAGCAGTTGCAAGAAGCCCATCCGTTAGTCGGCATGGTATTTGGAATTTAAGATCGTGCGAAAAATGTTTTCTTGCAAAGTAGAAACATCGAGGTTCTTAAATGCATAATCTGCAGTTTCACGAAGCGATGTTTTCTCCTCATTAACCTGTTATTCACAATCAATTAGATATTAATTTCCCAATACTCCTATTTTTGGTTATTTGGTATTATAAATTTTTTTTACTACATGTAACACACTAAATGTAAGTTATCTTTCAACAAATTCATGTTATGTTTTCATTTATTTTTTTACATTCACAATGCAATATTTCTATAAGATCCCACCTGAGGGCTCGGAGGCGTAGTTGTTTTTTTTACACGCGTATTTTATATCTTAAATTCATATGTTGTTCAATAAGTTCAAGTACTTTGGTTTATTTTTTCTTGTTGCATAATTTATCCCTCTTATCTCATTAAGTCTTTTCATGACAATTAAAGTTATGTCTAATAATATAATCATATATGTATATCATGTACATATAGGCATATGTACAATAAAAGTTATCTACATCAAAGACAAGAATTCAATTTCAAGTGGGAATATTTTATAAATTACTATTGCAATTTTTTACAGATTATAATGAGTTGCTGATACAAAGTAGATTAATAACTCACGACAATAAAAGAACTTCAGGCATTAGCTGCAGTATGAAAACACGGTGTAAACATAGAATGAAAACGTTAGTCGTGGCAGTTACAAAAATCGGTGACGGATTCAAGTTGAATATTATCGGGTCCAAGGACTTTGATTGCAGACACAATATAACTATGAAACTAATATGCATGGGAATATAAATACCTCTGCATATAAATTTAATATTCCGTAACCTATTTAGCCTTGACTTGTGTTTTAAAAGTTGGGAATTTTAATATGCTTAATTTATGAAAAACAGATGTAATATGTATGTACGTGGATAAGCAATTTAAATAGAAAGTAAAGTTTCTTTAAATACAAACGTGCGATTACGAACTTTATGTCAGCTATTATCACACTCATGCTGACGAGGACGACTGAACCGGTGGGTGTCGTAATATTAGAAACCAAGCCTTTGAGTACTTAACTGTCAGCACCGATTGAAGAACACTACCAATAAATTCGCGTCTAAAATCTTAACCTTTTAGCAAAGATGTCTCAAGAGGGATAATGCGAAGCGAAGGAAAAATATAACGAACCAGAGTATTTAAACATAAATAGAATCTATAAATATATGAAAAGATACTGTTGTTTACCGCATTTACCTGGGAACCTTTGGTAAGGGCCAAGTCACAAATGAAAATGCGTTTACAGTGGTAGTCAGCCAGCACGCCCGCCACGAAAAACGGCAAGTTCAAGAAGTCCTTTTCTTGGATTTGTAATTTTGAACTTGCTGTTCGTTTTCTTAGGCCTTATGTATTTGCAAAAGTGATTAAATATTTGAGTTTTTAAAGATTAATAAATGAATAGTGTTTTTTATGCCGTTTGCTTTATTTTTATTCTACCTAAATAAAAAATATTTTCTCGGCCCCAAAAAAAGTGCCAACGCTAATTTTAATCCGTCCTTCAACATTTTTTAAAGTCAATTCGTTAATAATGCAATTTTTAATTTCTAAAGCGTCATTTTAATTAGTACTAGGGCATCGGAATCGGTTTTTTCCGGTTCCAAAAGAACCGGGAATACCCGGTTCTGAGGGTTACAAAAAGAACCGATTCTAAAATATCAAAAACCCGGTTCTTTCGGTTTTAAAAAATATATTATGAAGACAAAACATTATATTGATAGACCACAAAGATACGTTGTATCTGCAGGTAGTAGGCAAACCCACAAACCGCCCATGGCCTGACGAACCGTCTTGGTTATGTTGTTAGTTAGTTGGCCGAAACTGCGGGAGATGCGCGCGGAATGGCCTCCACCGCGCGCCCTTTCTTGACTACCTACAAATTGTTTTTTATCTGTCTCCTTGTCCCTATGGTCCCTCTCCCCTTTCTGGGACGGACAACACAGAAACGCCTTTGGTGCCCTCCAGGTCGTCTCGTGCACACCTCACATAGTGCTACCACAGACCTCCGTACAGTCGTGTTATTAATGCCTCGGGTAATCACCTAGCCTAACTCTTCACCTCTTTCGATTCCACTCCGAATCTTATGCCATTTACGTTCGAAGTCCCGTAGCCGCCTGAAGTTCGCCGCAGAACTGACGAGATCGCGATAATAGATCAGGCCTACCTCGATCGCCTTCACACTCTTAGGGACTCCTAGGGAATTTTTGAACTCCCTACGCCCTTCCTTCCTGAGCTTGCACTCCCACAGGACATGTTGTACGTCCTCTACTTTACACTCCCTACAGTAGCAGGACCCCACATCCGTGAGTTTTAATCGGTGCAGCCTACCCCTGAAACAGCCGTAACCCGTCAGCAGCTGCAAGGTCTCATAGTCAGGCTCGACCCAAGTCACCTTGAGTCGAGCCCCACTTCCGGGAAAAACCGATATAAATCCCTCCCCTGGTCCGATGTATCCCAACGCTCCTGCCATTCGACAAGAGCGGACTCAGTTGTTCTGAGTTTGAAGCCCCGAAGCTCCTCCTTGGCGAGCGCGGACTCGCGTGCCATGCCTAGTCTACCAGCCCGAATTACCTCGAGGTCGGCCGGTAAAACGCCGGCCATGACCGGCAATGCGACAGAGCTCGTCATGCGATACGACAGAAGGATCAAGGCGGGTGCGGACTAGCGCTGACCGGACTACGTGAAGGGAACAGCGCTTGAACCAGCACGCCGCAGCATACGTCACCGTGGCGATGTAGGTGCCTCGGTCGGTTTGTTGCGAGACACAAGCAAGGAAACATCGTTGACTGGTGGTGTGTTCAGTAAGAGATAAAAAAAATTGCGGTGACACGCAGGCTAAATTATTTGGTATTACATTACATTTTATAAAACTGATTGTTGCCATAAAGATTATTCAAAGATTATTTTTTAAGTATAACAATATAAGTGCTTGTGGTTGGCATCTAAATATTTAATTTTATGATCCTTTTCTATTCTTCTTACGAGTTTTACTACGTTTATTCATAAATATTCATTCATTCATAAAAATAACGGAAAGAACCGAAAGAACCGGGTATCCGGTTCTTGATAGCGTTTGGAACCGAAAACCCGGTTCTTGAAAATAATGGTCGGTTCTCGATGCCCTAATGAGTACCTACTAATCTCATCGCATGCAATAAAAAAGGAAATGTCATACCTTCATCTATTTTTCACCAAAGTTATTACGTTGCAGGCATTTCATGATCTTGAAGAACTAACAACAGCAAAAAGGTTTTTTTTTAAATTGGAATACAAAAATTGCGTACCACCACAGTACAGAACAGTAGGTTATCTAAGGCCGCCCGCCGAGTTATTAGCCTACTCTTGCGTTGATCCCCAGGGTTGTGACTTTTACTTTTAGTTAATATTTTCGAACAAGCAGCACTTGATCTAAATTTATGTAATAAAAAGCATATTATGATTGAATATTTGTTTGCGAAATCGTTATTGAGGCACCCGAAAACACTACAATATATTTTTCCCCTTTTTGAAGTCATGATACTCGTAATAATTAATATTATGGTAAGTGTCCGGCGAGAGTTGACGATCGCGAGCGGTCATGTGACGTACGCGCATGCTCACAGTCGCGCGGCACAGCCCGTACTGCCGCTACCTTATTCCCCCATATATTATGCTAGCGTGTGCGTGAAATCGCGTGCCGACACGGCGCGCGGCGCGCACGCACACATTCAAACCGAGAGCGGCACGTTTGTATGAAGATATTTTACTGTTCTTTACTGTGGTACCACTATACTTTGTCCAATGTAGGATGATACTTTCGACAGATGTCACTTCCTTATTGCCACTTACTAAGGTTGCGTTTGTTTCCTTATGTTTGGCTTGACATTGCAATAGCAACTTTATACCCTCTATATAGGTGTCAACTGTCAAAAGTATCATCCTACATTGGACAAAGTTACTATACTTTGTAAACTAAATATCATTGACTAGCTTTGCCCGGCTTGCTTTTCAACGCTCTTATTTTATGCGACCTCTACATAAACCTTCTCTGGCATGCGTACAACAACTTTCCAAAGTTTTGTCGCAATTCATCGAATTTATATATAGCTACTTGATTAGACGAAACTAGACATTTTCCTACCAATAGTAGTTTCATGTCCTAAATAAACTCAGAAGAGAGAAAGCAGAATTGCGAAAATATGGAGTCATCTATAATTCTTTTGACTGCAATAGTTATGTAAAATATAATTAATATCGTTATCTCCTTACTTCATTAAAAACATCATCATCATCCTCGCTCTATCCCATTATTTGGGGTCGGCTCTCCTGATATGTTTCCGCCATTCAGGGCGTTGTCTTGTCATGTCGGGCGTAAGGCCCGTCGTCTGAAGGTCGTTGTTAATGGTCTTCATCCAGGTCATAGGTGGGCGTCCTCGGCCTCTCTTGCCCTCATCAATGCGCATTACCGTCCGCGTTAAGTGGTCTTCTTCTCGGCGCATAATAATTAAAAACATAATACGGATTTAATTTAAAAACATATGGATTTTATAATTATTGTTTTATAAATCATAACATTCATAACCCTAATAATGTAACGGTAACTATGACATTGCAACGAGGCCAGATAAAAACGCGATAATAATATATTCAGTTCTTTTATTTCTTAAAGTAAATCTATTTTTACGTTTTATTCAATTCTGGCATTTCGGTGTCCATAATAAGTGTTTATCTTCAATAATGATTATGATATCTTTCTTTCTGTGACCGAAATGGTTTAAGTAATTTACCTACTTATTGTGGCAAAAGGATCATAGAAAGCCTCTTGTTTCACATGAGTACACATGGCCTAGTTGCGAAGTGTAGTGTTCATTATGTAAGTACCTAAGTATACTTAATAATTCTATATTTTCACACTACTATGATTATGTCATTTATACCAAAAATGAGAATATTAATACGAACTAAACGCACATTATTTATGTAGATCTAAAACACGTAAAAAACAGCAACAGTGACAATACAATTCGAAGTAGGTACACACGTAACTTCTTCCATTATCTAAATATTTTTAAAGAAAGATAAATTATAAAAGAAAATTAAAAAAGTACTTATAATAGAAACTGTTTACAAAAGAAACTCGTTTCTGGTAGTTTTTAAAATAAAATCTTCGGTAAAAAACGGTTTATATCTCAAAAGGGTAATTTTATAATATTAATTCATAAGAGCCTACTAAAAATTAAAAATGACCTATATTATTCAAATAAAAATTTTGGTAAACACATACCTAATCATGCACTATTGATTTACAAGTATATAGGTATTACATATTTAATAATTACATATTATTACATACTTGTTAAGCATGATTGGTCTTCGTATCAATAACTTGAAAATTAGGCAGCGCCCGCTACTTCACGTTCCGCATGCGAGAACCAATTACAGGACTAATATGTTTCTCACACGTGGCTGTAGACTGTTTAATAGGTTTAGCTCTGAGTACGACTTTGACTTATTTACCACTAGTATAGCGTCCATTAAACAAACAATCGCAAGCGCTTATTTTTCATGAGTTTTGTTAACGCTACTTTTAATGAGTGATTTATTGAATGTGGCCTTCAAACTATGTTTTGTTTTCTTTTTTTTTTGTTTTATTATTTTTTTTTGTTTCACTTCATCTTTTGGAATTGTTAACGATTATAAGTAGTTTATACATTATGTATACTTACTTGTGAGAGCTTGTTATTAACTCACTATAATAGTTATTCAAATTTAGTACTAGATCACATGTTAGCTTTCCTAATAACAAATAAATAATAAAATAAATATTTTCATCGACATCTTTTTTTTTGTTATTTGTACATGATATAGAAATATCATATACAATTAGCGGTGCTTATAAATAAATAAAAATAACAATATTAAGTTTTTTCTTACAGTTTCTCCAACATCTATTGAAAAGGCATATCTTGAAGTTTTTATTAGAATTATACACGTTTCTCTCCCGATTCCAAATTTTTTGTTGTTTTTAAATTAACAAGGCCGATCTACTCTCACGTTTTTAAATTAACAAAACTTGAAATTGATTCAATTAAAATTCATCGGCATATCAGGAATTGTGATCATACAACTGGCGGCTATAAAACCAATTCGAACCATTAGTATCATTGTATTTGCCTTGTTTCCGCAATGTGTAATACGGATACAGAATAATGATACTTAGTACCTACGAAATAAATAAGTGAGAAACATTTAAATTATGAACATAAAACGAATTTGCAGCCATATGTTTGGAATGCTTAAATCATCAATGCCAACCGATATAAACTTACAAGAATTTAAGAGTCAAGAAAGGGGATTATATTTTAATATGTAAAATTAACTAGACCCATAGTGAACGACTAGACCCATAGTGTCGTTCACTATGGGTCTTGTAAGAAGGCTCAAGGTCGCCCAGCGGGCAATGGAGAGAGCTATGCTTGGTGTTTCCCTACGCGATCGAATCAGAAATGAGGAGATCCGTAGGAGAACAAAAACCGCCGACATCGCTCAAAGAATTGCGAAGCTGAAGTGGCAATCGGCAGGACACATAGCAAGGAGAACTGATGGCCGTTGGGGCGGAAAGGTTCTCGAATGGCGACCGCGTGCCGGACGACGCTCAGTGGGTAGGCCCGCTACGAGGTGGACCGACGATCTGGTCAAGGTCACGGGAAAACGCTGGATGCGGGCAGCACAGGACCGATCGTTGGGGAGATCCTTGGGGGAGGCCTATGTCCAGCAGTGGGCGTCGTACGGCTGATATGATGATGATGATGATGAAAATTAACTACTCACTAAACTATAATTAGTTTTTAATTACTTAAAAGAAATAGAAATAAAATCATTGTTAAAGTTAAAGTAATACTTGATTTCTATTGCATGTCTTTGTGTGTGTTTTTATTAAATTGTGTTAAGTATATGATTGTTTGCCTTGTATAACCAACCAAATTTTACAGTCGCCCAACATGTATTTGTTTCACGTAACTAGTTTTTTAGATTTTCTGTACCACATAACGCTAAGAGTTATATTTATCTACCTAAATGAGTGTTTAATTCAGGCACTCACATAGGTACCCTCGTCTACTATTAACGTGTCATTTCGGGATCGTGGTAGTCACAATACACCGTTAATCTGGCACGCACTAGTTTTTAGAACACATTGATGTATGTAAATGGTTTATTCAAGGGCATATAACTAATATTGGTTTTGATAACATCATCATTTAGAGTTGTGATCTCGTAATTGCAAAAGACTAACTACATCAAGTCACGATTAGGTACTGAACATACAATGCTTATCCTATCATCACATTTTGCAACAAATCGCCTGTATTGACAACGGAATAAGGTATTTATTTCTCTAGTACTCAACAATATGAATGGAAAATAAATACCTTTACTGAATAAGACAATCCATATCGCGAATTTTTGTTTAAGAGTGAATAAAAGGCACAAATGAGTAAAAACGAAGGCCAAACAGACACTATTGCTATCGTTTCCTCTTAACTTTGCGTAATGATTGGTTATATGCTGTGTTAATTGTTCGTCGTGACCTGATGCATGACCAAATGGTTTTATTGAAGGATTTAATTTTGATGAAGATTTTTCAAAACTTATAATGAATACCAAAATAAAACAAAATTTATTGAAACATGTAGGTTCATTAAACGCTTGAGATTAAATCAAACTTGAAACTAAAAAGAGTGAATGAGCTAACCTTCACATCACAGTAACAAAAAATTATTAACATATCAGTACAAAAAAATACCATAATTGGAATTTCAAAAACTAAAATCGCTTACTATACTAACACGTCACTGTACTCAAAGTACACACAATATATTATCATTTTGCATTTATTGTGCTATGGTAGATCCCAAGTGTTATAGAAAGTTTGCTCATCACCTATTTTTTCCAGCTATTTCTAGTCAACATCATCAACGCCCGCCTATTACGGTCCCCGCTACAGAAGCACAGACCATCTTTCTAAATGAAAACACTGTAAGAAAAAGACAATGGGCCATAACATAATGGCTATGTGTGTGTGCAATGTTGGCATCGCGGGGCCAGTATGGATTATTGGGTAAGTATTTATAACGATAATGTAGCCTTTTATGGCCGAAGATCAACGGTAGAACGTAACTCCCTAAGGACTGTACTCAGGATAATGGATTTTTCGGTCACTTACTCGATGACCGACCCTCAAATAGTTGCTTAACCCCTGCAAACATAAGTCGAACGCTCTTGACATAGCTTCATTGAGCTGTTGTAGTGTTTTAATTTTTCACAATGCAATTGTGATCGTGACAAATTAGGTGACAAGTCACTCTCTGACAAGTCAGTCATTGGTTAAAGGCGGAAACAAAGGGTGCGTTGGGAATACCGGATGATTTTTTGAATGTTTGAAAGAATGTCACAAAAAATGTAATTTCTCAGCTGCAGTATTCATTAATGTAATTAAATATGGTGCAAATTAATTATGAATAAATGAAGTTTACCTGTAAATTTATTTGTTTTTAAACTCTTATCAGTTGTTGTGTTATGTGTCGGTAAAGTTAGCATATTTTTCTTTATTCATATGACAAAGGATTGACCATTAAGGGGTAAGTCCAGATTTAAATTTAAACCCACTTCTACTGTCTTGAGCATAAACTCTTTAAAAAGATTATATCCATGCTTTGCCATTTTTTAATATTACTAAGTAATAATCTATATACCTATTCCTAGAAACAGATATGTCACAATACATTTTTTTGCGTTTGAGCTATCCGGCCTTACCCCTAATCTATTAATTTGGAGATTTCATGGTTCTCAAAGTTTGGCCTTGGTCATTATGTGTAAGAATTACTGTGTGGGTAAAGAACAGTTAATTTGATTTGACAACCAAACATGATCAGAGAAAGAAAAACGTAGTGATTGCTTGAAAATCGCTTGTGATGTCAATTCACAGATAAATTACTGTGAGATTCATCTAAACATGACACCTAAAATGTAGGATACAGAGAAAATGCCAAAAAGTGAATTTCTGACGATACAGATTGAGTGTACATTTTTATGTATTTAAGTTGGTACCTACAAATAATATTATTTGTTCTTTTTGCAAATAATAATGAAAATAAAAGTAAGATGGAGGTCCGTCCCCCTGCCCGAGTTTCTTTCGCCAGTTCTTCTCGGAAGGGCCTCCCAATTTCCGAACTTGTGGTATACTTAGTAGTGTACAGTAATCGTGGTGACAATTTAATAACTAAATAAAATGCAAAATAAAATAATTTTGATTTAAATAAATTTTAACAATTAGGAACGCGCCCGGTTAAAATATTGTAAAGGTAGTAGAACATATATATATGACGACCATTGCCTTAGTCATCCTGTGATCACGGTTCCTGTAAAGTAGTCGTAACGTCAGAATTAAATATAAATTATGAGCAAAAAACCGAGATAAAGTTGTTTTTCTTAATGTGTAATATTCGCGGAAGTGTAAGAACTAAATAGATACATAATATCAATTACAATATATGCATACCTAGGTAGCCAGTTAGGTAATAAGTGTGCACTACTACCTATTCGAAATATCTATTAAGAATTTAAAATACGTATACCTCCAAACAAAAACTTGGCGCATAAAAAACAAATAATATTTCTCATGTTTGTTTGACAACCACTGCCGTTTTTGAAATGGGCAAAGAACGAATTATTATATACGATCTTCACGTGCGATCGGATCGGAGGAACGGATCTCTATCTAGAGATCTGTCTAGATGTCTTATTCTCTTTTATTTTGATTTACAAACAATAATTAAACACAGTTCCTATTGAATGTGTCATTCCAATGAAACATTTTCGGAAATGTTGCGTAGCCTTTAACACTAATCATGTATTGTTTTTATATACATACATTATCTAATATCGGTGTTGTTGATTCGCTAGTGATGGCCCAGGTTGCCTCATAAATAATTATAGACTACGGTGACAACTTGTCACTATGTGGGTCATAGTTTGTTTATCACGATAATTATCTTAAAAATATACGGAGTTATATCACACTATACAATTTAATGGATACTTTTAGTAACGTTTTAGTAATCATTGTATCTTATTTATAAAATGAACAAATTATTCACAATAGAAAATAAATAGAATCAATTGGTCAATCGGTATCGTATCATACCGGTTACGGATCATTTTTCCAGGCTTATATTTCAAGGTTTCTGTTCACAACGAAACTATTGAACATACCAAGATGCACAAATTAACAACACATTCAAAGTATCAATTGTATGCCTAAACGTATTTCGTGCACTTCGTGAATTCTGATACTTAATATTCAGAGATGTCTAGAGTTCGCAATGACCGTATGTCTGTGATACAATAAATTATATAAATGCAACCGTATAATTAAAAACCTTAGTGATTGTGTGATAAGTATTTTACTTTCAAAATTTTTACAGGTTGACATTTACGATGTCTCCGCGCTTATTATTTCAAATTATAATGCTTGCATGTTTTCAAATAAATTATATAATACCGTTCACTACTGGACAGATTTCATCCCCTAACAAATACCTACTCCAACTATGGGACTTCTTGTGTTCTACACAGTAAAATACCATAATAAAAAACCACTGCTGCCTATATTGTGGTCTGCAGGAGGTATAAAGTAATTGATTTTTATGACACCCTTACGTGGGAAGGGTTGACGTTTTTTCTTTCTGACGAATACGTCACGGCATCATAAAAGAATAAAATTTATAATAATTTTAATTAAGCCAATTTTTTCTACCATAGACGTAACCAGATTTTTATAGCATCCAGGTTAATAGGATAATTTATATGTAAAAATCTTTTGCTGAAGGATCTATCTATACTCTCGAAAAACAAGAAAAATAGTCTACAGACTGCGGCGAAACAACGTTTATGGTCAGCAAAAGGAAGCGTTGTAAAACTAATTTGTTTTTAATTAATAACACTCTTTGGGTTCAGTATGCGTTCATCATGATTATTCAATTAACCACGGTTCTTTTGCAAGTGAAACATTTTTCATAAACCTATGTTGTTTTTTAATGACTTGTAGAGAGCGAAGAACTGTTATGATCATAATTTGCTAGCTACGTTCACACATCTCTGCTCTCATTATCTCTTCTTAAGCAAAAAGTTCCCAGGGGCGTTGAGTCGATGACCCGTGTCAATGTTTGCGGTGACGATGACGTAAGTACCTACTGGTACACTTGAAACAAAATATTAAAATTCGATGCGTAGTTTACAAATAAATTTACGACTGATTTCTATTCTCGCATGACTATAAAATGTTAATAATAGCAGTTAATAAAGGATTAGCAGTACAATTGGTGGATTCTAGAAGAAATGTCAAATACGAAAGTTACAATATATCAGCTGTTATCAAAATTTGCATCACTAGAACCTTAAATGGTTATAAAAATTTAAATATGAATAAAAACGATACAATAATTATATGTAGGTACATCAAAACAAGTATTCATCTATTTCACGACATTCTTTTATTTACTGTACTAGTATGACAACAAATCAACCACCTCGGTACTAGTCATACCACTATTCTTAAGCTTTTGCTAAAGCACATTGTATAGTAATTCACTATTTATTTCAGCAATAATATATAATAGGGTTAATGGTCTTGTGTAGGGTAATATACTATAGGGTTGATAAGGCATTTTCTTAATTAACTATTACAATAACCTTTCTGGATGAAACATAGATACCTATTGCATTCATACCGGGTTAGATCCCCGGCATGGTGAATCCCGGAAATGAACTTTTCTATATTGGCTCGGGTCTGGGTGTTGTGGTTCCGTCGTTGTTTCTAAATTCCATAAAACAAATGACTTAGCTACTTTACTTGAATTCAAAACAATGTATCTGATGATATGACGCATATATACCTAAGTTATTTATTTCAAAACGCCGGCAAATCCGTCAGTTACATTATGATTTATTTTCTAGCGTGGGGTAGTTCTGATCGAACACGAATCTCAAAAAAAAGAGCGGTACTAGACCAAACTTGTTTTGCATTAACTCCATAACTAGGCATGGTGGGTCATTCATTACCCATTCATTAATAACTTTGTATTTTTCCATCACAACGACTAATTAGAAAATAATGATATTTCAACAAAATCAGCGCTGATTTGCTTTAAATAAGTTAAAGGGTTCTGTCGATCCGAATTTACATTCAACAGATATAAAATTCCCGCATCTAAACACGATAATAATTAAAAGTATTCATTATGTATTGTTGATATATTTTTATTGGAAAATAAAGCAAGTCGCTTTTAAACACCAGCATTATACCGTCGGTCACAGAAACAGAGAAGATCAATAGCGAACAAATATTGAACTACCTGCCTATTTAACGTTAGTCGAAGAATTACATTATATTCTTGGATGGTCCAACGACATCAGCATAGAGAGGACGCATCAAACTTCTAGAAACTATCAGATATTTTTTTATTGGCAAATAACTATGAGTCGGATTTAAAATTGTAAATCCGTCTCAACATTTATGGGAGATTAGAGTGTATTAGTATTGTTCTTCTGTTTCCAAACTTTTTATACATTATTTATTGAAAAGGATGTGTCTTATACGACCAACTACCAATCTACAGAAAACATTACTTTGTGGGAGAAACCCCCTAAAACAATGATATTAAAGAAAAAAAAACTGGTTGGTTGCCTGTAAAGTCGGTATACGGGCGAAAGTTTTACGTGACAACGACTTTGAGTGGTAAAATAATTTTAATGTGAATATTCATTCGTATAGTAGGAAGAAGGATGAAATAATAGTAACAATTTAAAACATTTATTTATACAAAGAATTATATTTAAAACATTAATTTATAGGCACGCGTCCCTTCCACTTTTTATGTCTGTCTCTCTCGCTCTTAGGCGGGCTAACCATGCCCGAGTGGAAGGGACGCGTGCCTCTCACTCGCTCTCATTGTAAGCGCATAACGTGAGCGGAGCGTAACGCAGTTTCTTGAAGTGTCACCCGGCAAACCAATTTATAAGACGTTGTCACGTCAAAAAATAACACATACGCGTATTTAATTTTAATAAAGATAGCATTATTTAATTCTAAAGTATTTGTGATGTTTAGTCCTATATTACGATCCTGAAACTACCTGTAAAGGTTTTCATATCTACTGCTACGACGTAGTTCAGCAGCAATACATACATATAGAATATGAAAGGCTGGCAAGCAGTAGCGGATCCAGTATTCTTGCTTGGCATGATCTCAAAAAACCCCTCACGGTTTTATCAGTTTACCTGTAGATTCGCATCACTTTTTATTGTAAACTGATAAGGTATATTTGTTTTTAATTACCAATAAAATAAAATAATTAATAATTCAACATACACGGCTGGACTCTGATGCTTTTGGGGGAGCATTAGACTCCGACTCCCCTTTCCCCTAGATTAGCTACTGCCCGGCTAGTGTCAGTAAACCTGGTAAGTGAAGTTTTTTTTTAAACACCGCAACTCAATTAAAAATCTCGATCGTCGATCGTTTATTTTTTATAAGAGAGTCTATCCACCTTTATAATTCATAATCAAGTTTTGCACGAGTACCTACATATTATTAACTAGGACTTGTACTAAACTGCAGTAAAAGCGCAATTTTATAGTTTTTGTTAAAATCTCCTTTTGATGTTGTTCTTACTATATCTAGGATCGTTCAATATAAAACACAATAGATTGTAACGCTTCATTTGACTTCCTGGACATTTTTAAAAGTAGTAGTAGGTAGTTCACTAACTAACCGAATCCAGAGTTCGTATAAATAATTATGTTGCAAGTAAAGGCGATGACCTCACGTTGTTACTGGATTACCGACACAGTAAATGTAATGAATGCATTCGTTTTCATTCATCTATATTCAGATAAGGGACGATTATCCAAACTCACCGTAAAATACTGCCTTCTTTCACAGTTAATTAATAAGTCGCTTTAGGTTTATAATACTAAGTACTTTTGGCCAAGTAACAAATTGTTTACATCTTAGAGATTAATGAAAGAATATTAATTATGAAGCTATTAGTGCAAAGACCCGTTTACAAAGTACGAAGTGTGAACTGTAGTCAAATATTGATAATCCGAATAAATCCATTATCGCAACGTCCTTGACAGTGGTTTAGCAACTACCTGCAGCCGCAAAACGACGCTCAGCACTTACCTTCGACATCATCAACTTGCAAGTCTACTTCACTGAACACCGTATCCTCACAAAGCCAGATCGCACGGCTCCATAAATAAACATTAATATTATTGGTCGAGTACTTAGCAGAAAGAATCGTGTCGCATTTTCGAGACGCGGTATCGCGGCGGGCGCCCGATCAATAACTGTTGGTGTCGTTACCGGCGGATAAGGAAAAAATACGGCGTAACGTCACGCGTGCGCGCGCCGACTGTTGTTGACTTGACTGACACGGCGCATGTGTGAGTCCGAACGCCGATGGGATCGCTGCGCCTAGCCGACAGCATGTGCTGCGGCCGACAGTTTTTTCATCGAGATATACAATACAATACAAAACATTTTATTAATAACATCACATCGAGGAAATAACAAAACAAACAAAAAACGCTTTAAAAGGTGTGACAATCGGCCGTCTTATTACTCAAAGGGATTTCTTCCAGATAACATTTGGATGAATAAGATTGGAAGGAAGCTTAAAAGACAGCGGTGTAAACATAAGTTCCAACGGTAAAATTAAAATTAAAAATATACACACATAGGTATGCAGTATAATGTACATACATCGTATAATACACATAATTAAACACAATTGTACATCATATAAATAAAAATTGACTACTTAGTAGGATACATCAACAGTTATAATTATTGATGATGGACATCGCACAATTTTACAATGAGCAGGACAATCTTAATTGCCATGTTTCCTAGGTTATATTATAAGACTAATAAGCTCATGACTTAAAGATTTATACTAATATGAATACCTAGAATATGTATTGGCTTGGCTTGGAGCACATAGCAGCGTGTGATGAATATAAAAATATAACAAAATCAAAAACATAGTAAAATAAATTATTCCTTATTAAAACATAATTGGAGCGTAACCCCATGGATCAGCTTCAATGACGCAATGTCTGTTACGCCATAACTTCCCGAGTTCTTAACCGATTTAAATAATTTTTGTGTGGAATCCAATCAACACATTTAGGACCAGATTGTGAAATTTTCAAATTCACAAAGATAAAAAAGTTATTAACCTAAAACATTGGCTCTATGGGATATCCTATTGAAACAAATAGCGCGCTTTTTGAAAGTTTTCATTGTTATGGAATTTTCAAATTTACTTAACACGTTACGCCGCGGTAACGGCATATAAAGTAAAGGTGGAATTCATATTATGACAGTACGGATATCGCCGTTTTCACGAAAATTAATCTAAAAATTACTACGGCAACAACCGTCGATTTTACATTAGAGTGTCATAGAGAGCAGTCTTTCTGTCATTCGGTAAAGGAGGCTTGTGTTCCTAGTGTCAAAAACACTAAAATACTGTGAAAAACAGTACGGGTATAGGTGTACGAAACATTTGTAATTTGTATGAAGATTGTTAGTGTCATAGTGGACTGGAGTACCGCGTCGTAACGTGTTAACTTCATATTTTTTATTTTTTTTGTATTACGTTCCGCTCCAATATATGATGCTGGCGAAGCTTTATGCTTAGCGACTGTACATACTAGCAAAAAATTGAGAATGCACAGTCAACAGTACATCTAACTATAAAAAAAGGACAATGCCCATGGTAGTATGGACTTTGATACCGCTTTGAATGATTTTGTATTATGAAGATTTTTACCATATTTGTAGATTGCTAAGCGTAGATTAAATTATTAAAAACAGTTTTTCCGCAGTTCGACGGGTAAAATGAAAAAAAAAATATAATAAAACTCATCAAATTAACGTTTTTCTCCTTCTTTATTAGTGTTTTTATTTACGTTTGAAGTTTTAACACAATGGTTGGATGTGAGCTGGATAGGAGTATTTTTTACCACGTTTTACTTAACTTCACTTGTCTGTCTGTTGGTTTGTCGTCAAAATTTGAGATCCTTATTTCGACCTCTTCCTCCTATCCGTTTTGGCTGAAATTTTGTATACAGGCTTGTTTCACCTAACAATTTCATATTTAATCAGTTTTACATCCTAAAACCACTTAATTAGGCTTTAATTAAATTAACCTCCACGTGGTGTGTCTGGATATTTGATATATATTACATGTTTATATTGAAGAACTAAGTAGGCACAATTTAGATAATTTAAAACAAAAAAGAGTTAAATACATACTTTATAAAAAAAAAACTTTAAAAAAAACACGTTTTACTACGGGTTATAGATGTACTAAAAAGGAGAAAATATTTTTTTACAAATGGACTAAAAAGATAAAAATAAATTTTTGGTAATAATGAAAATTTACGATACAAATATTCTAAAATTTATTGAATATTATGTATTGTTCTGAACATTCATACGCAGAATTTGAAAAATTTCCAAAAAATTAAAACGGTGCGCATTATACTTAAAAAACTATTCAATGCCATCCACAGCATTACTATTGCATTGGTTTAGTTAGGAAGGGATTTAGGAAAGATAATGAAAATATTAATATAATATCAATAACGCTGTTGATCTAAATTACGCATCACGTTTTATTTTTTTGGAAATTTTTCAAATTCTGCGTATGAATGTTCAGAACAATACATAATATTCAATAATTTTTAGAATATTTGTATCGTAAATTTTCATTATTACCAAAAATTTATTTTTATCTTTTTAGTCCATTTGTAAAAATTTATTTTCTCCTTTTTAGTACATCTATAATTTAATGTTTTAGTTTAAATAATACTAATTTAGATATAATATTTTAGATTATTATGGTTTTTATCACAATACTCAATTGACTGTATCAATTTGACAGTTCCATCCCTTTCGATTGTTACCAGTCTTTTAAATTCAAGCCAACAAAATTTGACAAAGTTTTGACCTGAGTATATTTTCCCGAAGGATTTTGGTGTGCTGAATCCAAATCCGGTCGCAGAATTGCTCTATTACGTCAGGTTTATGAGATCTGAATCTGATCTAAACTAAACTGATGACAGTATAGGTAGCATGAAGCAAAATTGAGAAAAATGAACTTCAAAATACGATAACTCAGCAAATCTCTCTGAAAAAAAAGAAGAATTTGTAAACAAACTCAACGCCATTTGAAAGTTCAAGTCTTGTACTTTAAGATCCCTGTAGTTTTTTAGGTATACTAAAAACTGAAGGATCACATAACCTCAAAAATGGGCGAAAACGGTATTTTTTGCACTTTTAGGTTAGAATATCTCAAAAACTTTACGTGATAGAGCAATTCTGCTACCGGATTTGGGTTCAGCACACCAAAATCCTTCGGAAAAGTATACTCACGTCTCTGGGTAAAATTTTTGTTGACCTGTGTTATTAACAATTATGCATCGATTATGATTACCTAATGCAAGTTTATATGAATATCATAAATACCTATGAGTTGATATTATGTATTAATAAAATTATACGTTTTCAGAGCATTAAAATAGCAGATATATCTACCAACTTTTTTGCAAGACCCCTAATACACTAGCATATGTCTATGATCAATGATCATCATAGAAGAGTCACATAAAATCGGACCTCGCGTATAAAATCTGACCCCTAGAAGTTATACAACCAACCACTCATAAACTAGGTTGCCTGGTAGGTACAGGTCTCATAAAGATATGTCCACCTGTACACACTTATAAATATCATTTGTGCCCAACGCATAATCAAAATAGCTCTGAAATAAAAAAACGGACAAACAATTTCAAACAGAAGCAGAAACACCACTCAGTTTTCCTAGTCGACTCGGCTCCGTGTTCACAATCACTTACTATAAGTACACTATATTTAGTGTATTTCTAGTTCCATGACTCCATGACCATTATTAAACATGTTACGTGTGAATATGAAAAAGATTTAACCAAAATAATATATTTTTACCACCCTATAACGAATATTGAAATAAATATTTACTCCTTTTAAGAACCGTACACCGGTCGGGTACTCGCTCATTCCTAAAATATTAATATAAATATTCTAATAATTATAAAAGATTATATTTATAATAAATAAGTCATTTTCAGAAAGAATTAGAAAACCATTTTGAGATTATCTAAGACAAAGTTAGAATTATTATAATCCGCTTTAGGGGTATTATCATCAATTTTACAAACTATGAAGATTTATGAAAGATATATGATCAATGGTGATAATGAATAATAAAATAACCGGTGTGGGGTTTAACTGAAAAGGGGATATGTTTACGTGGACAGAGCGAGAAAATACAGCTTCCACTGTTTTGTTTCACTCTCCAACATTCGTGTATGTTGGAAACATTAAATGGTTAATAAGCCACCATTTTTACACGCTAATATCCATCAAAAAATATTAATGTGACGCTTCCCGCTCGCACCAAAAAGTTTTGGCTTCATAAAAAAAGATTATTTTGTCTTAGTAGGTATATAGTTGTTTATCCTTAGTTACTCATTTATTTATGGTGAGGTAATTTTGCTAAGAGTAATTTTGATAGGTGGTGTAAGTACTTAATGGTTAGAGAAGGTTGTCTAAATTTTGACGTAAAATAATTAATTGTGATGGAGGCCCAACTATAAGTAACTTTTTCTCTTGTAATTGCTTAATATCCCAGAAACGTTATTAGGCAATATCCTCAAGCAGCGTTTCTTACTAGGATAATCAGCAGGCATACGCTACGCATTCTAATTTTGCAACATCCCCGCGAATCTTACCAATTCAAAAGTTTGATGTCTGTAATAATAATTACCAAACCAAAGCAGCTATTATTAACATATAAACCGTTATCGAAAACAATGTTCCATATTTAAGTAAGCGCAAGTAATTGGATTCACACCTGGAAATATTAGAGACATTATCAAACAAAACCGGAATAAAATTTAATTACGAATGTTTTGATGTTTTCTCATCGTGGAAGATTCATTTTTTTTATTAAGAATTTTCATGTTTCTGAAAATTGGTTTATTGGAGCGGAGCGAGCGTAGCGAACGAAGCTCCCATGGATCAGCTTTAATGGCGCAATGTCTGTTACGTCTTCACTTCCCGAGTTCTTAACCAATTTTAATATTTTTTGTGTGGAAGCGAATCAACACATTTAGGACCACGTTGTGACGGAGCCCGAATTTTGAAATTCGCAAAAATTTCCATCAAAACAAAAAAAAATCTTTTTTAGGTATTACGCTCCGCTCCAATATATGGTGCTAGCGTAGCTTTATCCTTAGCGACTGCATCGCCTAGTATAATCAGTGTTAAATCGACATCTCTAGGCGGCAGGTAAAGCACCACAACATATTCTTTTTTTACTTTTTTAATACATGACTGTAATAAGTACGAGTAATACGTGATTTTTAGTTCCGTGGTATATTTAATGTTTTGACAGATATTAATGTATAATACTTGTTGTTAAATGAAAGAAAGCCATAGATTGTTTCGCGTTCAGATTTCATAAGAAAATAACTGATAAAGTGGATAAATAAGCGTTAAGGGTTCTTTCTTAGGAAAACTAAAAATACTTATCAAAGTGCTAATTGGACAGAGCGTGAAACATCGCTTTGTAATTGTTTTGCTGAAATCTAAGTAATAATTAGTTTATTAAATATCAAGTGTTCGTGAATTGAGAACATATACATGCATACGTGTTAGCAAGTGAAACAAAACAGCAAGGGGTGTATTCACTTTCTCCAGATGTCCATGTTATTAAAATTAGTTAAATCAACTTTCAGCTCCTCTCATCGTCAAATCAAGAAAAGCAATAACATAAGTTTAGTAATAAGTAAAATCCTCCCCAATAAGTAAAACTAATAGGTAAATAAAAATATATTATTGAAGATTTGGATGTTTGGGCTTGTACGCTTTGGCTACTCTTATGCGATAAACCTAACAAAAAATAAAAGTTTTCGGAGGGAGTGGGAAGCGGTTGTTGTTGTTGTTTTTTGTTTTGTTTTTCTGTTTTAATCTAAGTGTTTGTGAACATGCAAGATTGTTGGCAAGTGAAAGTAAGCAGCGAAAGTTGAATTTACTTGCTCTCTCAGGAAATTCATAGGAAGGTTTCAGTAAAACCCCACAAGTTTACTGAATCTAGGGAAATGGAAATTACACTGTTCATTCACCATTCATCGATTATCTATCATTCATAGGTCGGTTCTCATCATCATTCATCATCTAACGAAGAAAAAATAACTAAAGACTAGCTGGTTCGGATTTTGTATCCTTTGCTTGACCTTATGGGAAAACTAAACAAAGAAAAAAAATATATATAAAATTGATAGTGACAGTTCCCGTATATATGACAGTTGGCCCTGACACTGACAGCCTGAGTGTTTTACAGTTTATTACTTTTGTAGTTTTTGTTTACAGCTGTCTTCTGTGTACGATTTGGTGTTATGGTAAACACTAAGAAATTCTACGAGACTGTGTATGTGTATATTTTCGCGCATGTATCTTTTTACCAAAGTTTAAAACTGAATTAGTTAAAATGGTCAACGCAACTCTAACTATTCAAGATATTCTGCCACATGGTTCCATTAAATCAAGTAACAAGAAAGTGGATATGGATGCAATATTACCATTCATAATATTGCCCCTGTTACTTCTTATAGCCACATTATCTCGAACAGTTACTATAATAATCATGGTGGCTATAGGAATGGGTACGTTATACGTTCTCTCTAGGCCTCGTCAAAAAAACAGGCAAGTGGTATATTTCAGTGCAATTTTCATAGTTTAAGATATATATGTCTAATGGTTTGCATTAGACATGAATATTATTATTTTTTAAAGTCCATAAAATAAATAATTCAAAGTGGCGTGTAAGCCTACTGTGGGGCCGGTATATACTTTAATTGGGGTGCACAATAACATTTTAATTATTAAAGGCATAAGTTATAATTTGAAAGTAATAACAGTTAAATACTATCACATAAAAGAGTTCCACTGTTCATCATCATCATTGTAAGTGCCTTATCATCATATGCAGGAGATTAGATTCATAATCTCTTGATATGTTTTATTTACGTAGGGAACTTGTAGAACAGAGTGTATAATAACAGCCCTGTTTACTTTAAGCAGCCACAATTAATTCATTAGAAATTAGGCATTTAGTTTCTATTATGACAATTAGGAGGCAATTAAAATTATTATGGAATTTTGTAATTTATACCTGAATTCATAATAATCGAATTTCAAATTTTTATACATACATATAAATAAATCATCACATGTAAATTCACTCACTCATGTTATTTCACTCATGGTCTATAAATATCAAAATTAACAAACTAACAATAATAAAGTTTATTTTAATTCACTTTAGTTCAATTCAATCATTTTAACTTACTTTAGTACAATTCAATCATTTTAACTTTGTTTCAGTTTCAATTTTATAATTTGACTTATAACTATGAAGAATATATTTATTGTAGTTTGAAAATGATAACTATAAATATGCTACCCTAGAACCATAAATTTTATAGTTTTTGAATACTTTAAGTCCAATGTTTAAGGCAGCCATAGCCTGCCAAGCAGACTGAGTTCAATTCTTGCTGATGTACTACTCCACAAGTAGACCCACTTGTATCACAAGCATATTAAGCCTACCAGGAGCTAGCAGGAATATTAATAAAGTGTTACTCGCATTGTTAACATTATTTTAAAGAAAATTATAAACACAGCAAACAGTAAAAAGAATGCCATAACCCCAAAAGAAAATGTAGTGATCTTTTCTATAAATGTATATGTAATTTATTGTCATTTGAGTTCCTTTTTTACAAAAACAATGTTATTGGGGTGTCCAGATGAGGAGAGAATTATCGGGACAAAATTGCCTCTGAGAAAATCGCATTGTTTTTTTCATATTTACTAGTTGAATTGTACAAATATGATATTTATATAGCAAACATCTCTAATTTATAGGTCACCATTTTTCTTCTCCTGGACCATTTCATCAGGTGTATATATGTTTCTTGTATTCGAGCTGGAAGTTCTCCCACTACTTGAAATAACACAACTTGAAAACTTCATATTCCTGATACTTTTAGCCTGTACATGCTACTTCTTTTATAAAATGAAAGCAGTTGCTGATTTTGAGTTGGCAACAGGTTCTTCTAAAGGAAAAATATATAGGTATTTTTTTTATATGATATTGTAATCAACTTTTTCATAAATAATTATTGTAGTTATATATTTGTATAATGCTATTGTTTCAGTCCTGTTCTCACTTCAGATTCTCATTATTGTCAGGTTTGTCAAATTGAAGTTAATGAGAAGTTTTTTCATTCTATATGGTAAGTATATGTGTATAGAACATTTAAGTCAAATCAATTGACAAAATAGAATCTTTACTTTACAAAAAATATCACATAATATATATTTTTTTGAAAAGGTGTATTTTTTTACAGGTGGGATTGTTGTGTTCTTAGACCAAACTACATGCATTTTTTAGCAGGACAAATATTTGCATTTGGGACACTCTTGTTTGGTGTAAATTTGGGACTTACAACAATTTGCCAACCATTTGTGTTTTATGGCACTATACTCATGCCAGAAGACTGTGAGAATGTTTATTATGAATTTGAGTAAGTATACATATACATTAATTAACAATATTCACCTATTTGCTTTCGTCTACAATCTGAGTCATTAATACATTTCAAAATCCAGAGTGTGACGCTACAAGAATTATGGATATAAGTAGCTGCAATGAGTAGGTTAACTCAAATATTTAATTTTAAATTTATAAACAACCACTTGTTCCATTTGCACAAGCATCACGTTCCTTCATCCCTTCTGAGGATTTACCGCAGACATCACTTGCGGCGGTAAACGATGTACCGTACCGCCTCCCTGAGCCAAATTGTTGCTCTGCGCAAGTACATTCGTTTCAGTACACATATAATTTAATACTTTGATCCATGTATCACAGTATTAAAATATTTATAGGTACTAAAATCCATAAATATTCTCGTATGTACCTTAACGATAATTATTAACTCGCACTGAACGCAGTGAACTCGCACTATAACGCCTCAGATAAAATCGTGACTAAAAGGCATCCATTCTTTAATACGCACTATGCCATGATTTAAAGCAGCCGTTAAAAGCCTTTAGACACGTATCGTATATTAAATATTATAAAATATGCAGTTAAAATAAATGGATTTTGAGATGGATAGTTTTATAATATATTTTTACGTTGTAATTACAGACTGGCATTATGTTTCGTTGTGTGCGTGTACGGTGTGGGATATTTATTGGTCATATCCATAGTACTCATTCATCAACTGCTTGTATACATTCCAAAGTATAGTGGTAAGTACCTTTGGTAAATTAACTTGTAGTCAGAAACATCCCTGTGATTTATGATTTAAAAGTAATTGCAGTGATTGTCAAATTATTGTCAGCTGACGACGATTGATTCCAAGAAATAAATAATAAAACTGTAATGCCTATCTTTTCCAGAACCGCAATGGAGGCGATTAGTGAATGTACTTAACGTATGAAGAGACAGTGACTGAAACTGACATATCATCACAATGATGTGCACTATTCATTAGAATATAGGTAACTTAATACACTAAAGTTAAACCAGTAAGTTATTTTTATGTTATTGAAGTATTATAATGTAATTATAATAACTACTATTAGCTGAATGTATTCTTTTTCGTTTTCTGTTATAATACCTTTGTATAGAACTGCACCTGTCGAGTTTTGTTGATAATATTAAGTTTGTACTTTTATAGACATTGCTAATGATGCTATACTTATAATGTACACATGTTTTTGCTTATAACTTTATATATTATTGTTTGTTAAACATTTAAGGAGGTAAGATCATGTTACCTAAACTATTCATTACTTAACAATATATATCATCCTTAGGTCACGATGAGATATTTCTTAATTTTAGTAATACAAACATTCCTGGAAAACCAGTCTGGTGCCTATGTCACGAAACATAGATCGCGGTAAAAATAATGAAAAAGAACGAGAAGAAATAATGCAAAAGTTATTTATTTACAATAAAAGTAACGCACCAGAAGTTGAAAATAAAAATAAATAAAATAGAAGTTAATTTACTACTCATAACAATATCGTTTTCATCCTAACAACCCTGTTGGGTCACGGAGAGAAATGATTCACGGGGAAGAGCTGACAATACGAAAACGTAGCACAGAGCTGAGGAACACGAAGTGTGTGAGAACGGAGTATGGTAACATGGAGAGCATATGCCCGATGAACATTAACACGGAAAACTACGAATGACGAGTAATAACACGAAAGCACTAAAACGATGCGTAAAGCAGTATACGGCGAAAAGGAACGCGCGAAGCAGTAGCATGGAAATACAAACATGTACAAACACAAATACAAACATATATCTCCTGGTTAGACTTCTAGCGTTTTGGTCCTTTCTAGGAGTGCAGAGGGCCACTTGATTTCCTTCTTCCATATCTTACTTTTTGCCATTCGTAACTATCTGCATTTTGGGTGGATGGTTCAGGTTCAGATTCAGTTTCTATTTTGATATATTCTGTGGTGGCCGTGAATGTTGCTTTCGTCTTTTTGGCCTATTTCTCCGTGCTCTTATCTTTGGTAGGGATAAAAGATAGAACGCCTTTGATGCCACCGCTTCAGCAGCACCGTCTTGCCAGCTTACTCAGAAATCAACCTTTGAAATTCTTTCACCGTCATATTGTCCATGGCGTTAGGTGGCCCGCCCTAACGCCATGGACAATATGACGCCCTCTTGAGTCCTGGAAGGGAGTTTGATTGGACCCTATCTGCTGTTTATTGAGTTGTTCGCCATCGAGATTGAGCTCACGTCGGACTGTTGCCATTTCATCCCTAAGTCGTTGGTTTTCTGCAGAGATGCGGACATACTCAGAGCTCGTGCGATTGAGGTCCGCCTGCGTTTTCATAAAGCACTAAAAAGGATGGACTTTGTGAGTACGACATGTTCCGATCGTACATTACGGACATAATATTTTGGATGAGGACCGCCGCGTCCTTGAGGGCCTTGACACTCGTGCCCTTTAGGTTCTTCGAGGCAACTTCCAGAAAGATGCTAAGTCCTAGCACTTCGCAGATTGCTAAATCCTGCGGATTCCTCTCTTCCGGCTTTTTGATTTTCCGGCCTTTTGGTTGCGGGTAGCGTGTGCTAGCTACCACCTCAAGATTGCGCTCCACCCGTTGATCCAAATTCTTTTGTCGACTGGCAATAATCTCCGCTTTAGAGAGCCCGTTATACCGTCCGGAAACAGCCGGCCGACTTCTTCCATGCTATTTAGTGGCGGTACTCTGAGTGTTGGTGCAGCCTCTTTATCGTCTGAGCCAACGTCGGCTAGTGGCTAAGGCTTTTTGGACTGTTTTCGTTCTGGCCTTAGAGGTATAGTCGTATCTATCACTAATGAGTCACAAGACGAACTACTTCATGTGTCGGGTTTGAACGCCGAGGTAAATTACAGCGCAGTTCTTTTCGAACCAACAACTGGTTGTTTTACCATTCTTTACTTAAAAGCATCCACTTTCTCCTCCTCCTGCTCCTGCTTCTTTTCATCGGACTTCTCGGCCCTACTTCCACTATTATAACCTTTTTAAAGTTAAGCGTTTCCATTTTGTTCCCACAAGTTTGGTGTCATATAAAAAGTCCACTCGGGTAGAGGACCCATGCCCGGGTAACTCGATGGGCGGAAGGTACTCAAGGATGACGCTAGCGGGTTGATCGTGATCCGCCAAACACCCGCATGTAAAGCACTGGTGGCCGTGGGTGCCCCGACGTCACGTTTCTCAATCTCCCTCATCAAAGTCAAGCCCTCTCAAACCGAAATCCTGGAACCTGGATCCGCAACTAATTACGTGTGTATGTGTTTTTCAACATACAAAAAGTGTTGCATGAGCACTATAAATTACTTAGATATGTTATGACTTCGTTAAGGATCTTTTCACATTCCCGACACATGGAAAGTGATTGTAATCCGTATTGTATGTGTACCTAGTCAGCAAAAAAAAACCAAAAGAGAAAAGTAGAACTTTTGTAGGTAATTATTTTTATTAATTTCTGTGCGCTGAGATGTATTGTGTGTAGTTCGAGTTTGTTGTTGATTTATTGGCTCTCACAAAGTGGTACTTTATGGAAACATGAGAGTTAGGTCACTTTATCTTTATAAGTAGGTAGATACCTACACCAAATGAATTTTTTCCAAAACAAGCTGGTAATACATACATTACAGTATAATAGAAAATATTGGCTTTAATATTTTCATAAAATGTTTAAGTTATTATATATTTTTTCGTTAAATGTGAGTTAAATTTAACTGGGGGATATAACCATACGTAATTTTGCCAATACAATACCGATTAATGTATTAAATAATTGGCGACACCGATATTTCTTAGTAGTACCGATATGACTTAGTTAGTAGATAATAAATCAAATAAGAAGGTATTCAATCATTATTATTTATCAAGCAATCGAAGGGGTAATAAGAACAGTAACTGTCATTAATTCATTATACATAGTAATAAAATAAATAATTATTTCATAAATCAGTACCTAATTAAACTTTAGTTTTGGTAACTTTTCTTAAGAAAAAGTTTATTAACTTTGAAGCGAAAAACTGTTACGTAAATATGTAAATAATTTGATATGAAGCCTGTAGTTGAAGATGTTCTGAGACAACATAAGTATTTATGCACAAGCCTTTTTAAATTTTGTGTATTTACCAAATAATTTGCAAAAGAATCGTCTTCTTCTGCTTCTTTAATCAAACGATCATAAACAGATATCCGAGACATTTTATCTGTATGTGAGAGTCACAAAGAGATCCAAATAAGATTCTCTCACGTAGAGACAGAAACAGGACTTCCTGTTTACATTTTTAATTAACAAGATAACTAATCTTTTAGTATAAATGCTCGATGATCTTAGACTGAACGTACACAATTTTCAGAGCATAACTAGTGTTATTTAGTTCTTACACTTCCGCGCACATTACACATCAGAATAAAACACTTTTCTACGGATTTTTGCGCATGTTTTAATTTATATTTAATCCTGATGTTTCGACTCCTTTATAGGAGCCGTGATCACAGGATGACTAAGATGATGGTTGTCATGAATTTTCTACTACCTTCACAATATTTTAATCGGGCACGTTCTTAATTATTAAATTATTTTATATAAATCAAATTGTTTTATTTTAATTTTTACATATTATTTAGTTATTTAATTAAATTTCACTACGATTACATTGTAAACTACTGAGTCTACTACCAGTTCGGAAATTGGGAGGCCCTTCCGAGAAGAACTGGCGAAAGAAACTCGGGCAGGGGGACCGACCTCCATCTTACTGTTTTATTATTTGCAAAAAGAGCTAACTATATCATCAGGTCTTGCAATGTGTGTTTTTGTAAGTATTAATTCAACCGATTCTTACAATCGGTCAAGTGTAATATACCCCTTCAGGCAGCGGGTGTCTACAAAATCGATTGTGACTGTGGGCTCTCATACATCGGGCAAACAAAGAGAAGTATAGGGACGCGCATTAAAGAACACGTAGCTGACATGAAACATAGGCGCGATAATAGGTCTGCAGTGTGTGAGCATGCTTTTGATGGGCCAAACCACTACATTCGTTTCGATAAACCACAAATTCTCGCTAGAGAACAAAGATTTGTTCCTAGGATGCTACGCGAAGCTATTGAAATCAGGAAACATCCTAATTTCAATAGAGACAAAGGTTGGAGCGTTCCACCTGCTTGGGACCCCATAATTAATAAATTAATACCTACAAAAACACACATTGCAAGACCTGATGATGTAGTTAGCTCTTTTTGCAAATAGTAACAGTAAGATGGAGGTCGGTCCCCCTGCCCGAGTTTCTTTCGCCAGTTCTTCTCGGAAGGGCCTCCCAATTTCCGAACTGGTAGTAGACTCAGTAGTATACAATGTAATCGTAGCGAGAATTAATTAAATAGCTAAATAATATGTAAAAATAAAACAATTTGATTTATATAAAATAAATAAATAATTAGGAACGTGCCCGATTAAAATATTGTGAAGGTAGTAGAAAATACATGACAACCATCATCTTAGTCATCCTGTGATCACGGCTCCTGTAAAGGAGTCGAAACGTCAGGATTAAATATAAAATAAAATAAAACATGCGCAAAAATCCGTAAAAAAGTGTTTTATTCTGATATCTAGTGTTGTTTCTAAAATAGTTTCCTCACTCTCTAAGAATTCATATCTGTCTATTTCAGCTATCAAATTCTGTACAAAAGTATAATACCCTGGGACATCATTATCATCCACAGTCTGTTGATTATTGATCTGTTGCAAAATTTTGCGCAAACTACTGATCAGAGGTATAGCTTCGGACAAGCAAGCAGTCATAAGTGAAGAGCATGGAATGTAACTTCATCAAAATAAGTCCAGGTTGAGACAACCTGTTCCATCAATATTTTCTCTTCTGTAGCCAATTCAGTACTAAATTTTACATGAAGTATATAGCTTGAACTGCATCTCGTTGATCTTTAAGTCTTCAGTCTTAAGAGGAGGCTAGAATCCCAGCGAGTTTTTAGATCCTGGATGAGCATGTGACAAGGAACGTTTTGAGGTTTTTGCATTTCTCCGCCTGTAGTACAGTTCACAGGACATCAATGTCTACAAGAACGTCATTTTTCTTCAAGCGATTATCAGCTTAAAGTCATGTCAATTGAATTGAAAAAATGTGACAATGTGTGTTATGTTGATTGATGTGCTGTTGTCCTTTCAGCGGTATTCTTACAGTGCACTTTTTTAATGTTTATAGAACTAATATTTTATATGCTCAATTGTAGCGAAACTCGACATTGTTTTAAAATCTAAGTCTTGAAAAATGAAGTGTTACTATATTTTTTGTTATTTAAGCATACGACCATTTGTACCTAAGTAATAGGTATATATATATTCATTCTTATGAATAATACAAGTAGTCCAAGATCCCAGTGCCGCCAGACCTACGTCATTTTAGCAAAGCTAAAATCTCCATGGTTTATAGTCTAGTATGTAGTTAGGAGAGTATGCGTACTTACTAGCTCGAAAGCGGGGCCCTTTCACAGGTAGCGCGAACTAAAGGTGTTTCAAAACTGTACTCACCTACGTTAAAGTAGAAAGGCTCATATTTAAATATATTTTTGACAATATTATCAAAAATAGATAATCGTTATTGCCAGACCGTTTCTGTGGGCCATTACTTCCGCCAGACGTTATAAAGATTGTTTAAAAATTAGGTAAACTACGTCATTTTAGCAAGCCTCAGCTTTACATATATAACTACGTGATACTATTTCCAAACTTTTTGTAAGCAGCCAGACCAATCCAATGGGCCAATTATTCTCCCAGACACCTCAAAGATTCCCTGTGAGTGCGAGCGTGAGGGCGTTATTCGTGCGCTTTAATTCGAGTGAGAACAATACATGGCCTTATAATACAGATAATTGAAATGATGGTTATATATTTATTGAGCTTGATTAAAATTTTAAATAAATATAGTTATGATCATTCACAGATATTTAGATCAAATAAATATAAAGCAATAGGTATGTATTATTTTTTATTAAAATTTTGATTGAAAATGTTACAATTGACAAATTAAGATTAAAAATCTATTATCTATTATGTTATTCATCTCCATTCTCTTCGTTGCTCGAGTTTCTACTTCCCTCATCAAATTCACATTCATATTGAATATTCAATTCATCTTCACCATTATGGTTATCGTCATTTGGCTCCTCTGTGAAGATAAATAATTTAATGAGGTTGCGAATAGCTACCAACATATAAAAATAATTTAATATGAAAGTAAAATACCTGATTCATTTTGTAGTGAGTCGCCAACAAAACTGGGCAATTGATCACCATCAAACCAATTAAAATCATACTGACTATCTTTCAGTATCCACCCATTGTTCTCAGGGCTGAGGGTGCTGGGTTGCTTCTCATGAGCATTGTTCCAGATACTTGCAATATAATTTGCTCGTCGAAACTGCTGCAATAGTTTACTTTTGCAAGGTGGTAAACTGCTTGCATCAAAATTTCTTAAATTGTTCCGGTTGAATTCTTCATTTACATTGACAACTGTATATTTATTAATAAAAAGTTGAAGTCGAGTAGCATCTACGTCAATTATTCCTGAAATATTGTATAACTCGCAGATAAATTTCTGTATTACATCAAATACATCTTTTTCTTTCTTTTTATCAACGAATAATTCAAGTTCACCGAATTTCGTAAAAGCTTGCTGATATTCTGGACATCTTTGCAGTATTTTGAATGATTTTTTCTTTCCTTTATTAAAAAAGCAGGATTGTAGTCACATCCTGTTATTGCATGAAAGCCTATTAAGCTCCTACATAGAAACGGTCCCAAACGGTCATAGATCCTGGTTAAATCAACATATCTTTGATTGTTCCCGGTGCCTGTAAGTACCCAAACGTGTGTATTCATGTCTTTCAAACGATGCATGTGACCCAGCATTATAACTGTTACATCAGTATCAGAACATCGGATAATAACCTAATAGATAATATTTTTTTAATCTTAATTTGTCAGTTGTAACATTTTCAATCAAAATTTTAATAAAAAATAATACATACCTATTGCTTTAAATTTATTTGATCTAAATATCTGTGAATGATCATAACTATATTTATTTAAAATTTTAATCAAGCTCAATAAATATATAACCATCATTTCAATTATCTGTATTATAAGGCCATGTATTGTTCTCACTCGAATTAAAGCGCACGAATAACGCCCTCACGCTCGCACTCACAGGGAAACTTTGAGGTGTCTGGGAGAATAATTGGCCCATTGGATTGGTCTGGCTGCTTAAAAAAGTTTGGAAATAGTATCACGTAGTTATATATGTAAAGCTGAGGCTTGCTAAAATGACGTAGTTTACCTAATTTTTAAACAATCTTTATAACGTCTGGCGGAAGTAATGGCCCACAGAAACGGTCTGGCAATAACGATTATCTATTTTTGATAATATTGTCAAAAATATATTTAAATATGAGCCTTTCTACTTTAACGTGGGTGAGTACAGTTTTGAAACACCTTTAGTTCGCGCTACCTGTGAAAGGGCCCCGCTTTCGAGCTAGTAAGTACGCATACTCTCCTAACTACATACTAGACTATAAACCATGGAGATTTCAGCTTTGCTAAAATGACGTAGGTCTGGCGGCACTGGGATCTTACTCTAAAGCATTTTACAGCAATTTTTTTAGTCCCGGCTGACAGCTGAAAAGTTTAATGTTTTCTAATAATAATAATTTCAAAAAAATGTTGTCAATTATCATCATACTCTTATAACTATATTTATATTATTAAAAATCTATATGTCTCAGGCGTCAGGCATGACCCGAATTCGTAACCTCCCGCTACATAGAACAAACGAAAGAATATACGAAGGTACGGTGCCGCTGTTCAAGCTTAAGGAACACTTAAAATAATTTAATAGATCTGTAAAAATCTCGGTTACTCAGAAGAGCAATCACCCAGATAGCGTGAGATTACGGTTTCAAGAACAGTTATACGCGTGAAACAAGATGAATTTATTCTAGAGAAAATTGTTGTATATATTAAAACTCTGACCAATATTGTTACTTAAGTATATCAATTTGTTTTAATTGTAAAATTTTGCATTCTACATGCTGCAGAACGAAAGACGCTTACAATAGTAATATAAAAATGTTTTTGACGGCTTATTTATACTTATATTTGTTTCTAGTCGCATTAAAAATACATTTTTAAAAATAATTTTCTTTCATTTTGTTCTTACCAGTATAACTTTACGAATTATTAATATGATTTCCTAGAGATTATTAAGGGGGGAAGTCCATATAAAATTTTCAAAATATTGTTTTTTTTAACAACAACAACTTGAAGAAAATCAGATTTTTGAAGAAGAGGAAGGACTATTGTATGGACCTGGGATTGCAGATTAATCGGTAAGTAGCTAAAACTGGGCATTTTCCGTTACTAAAACTTTAAACGCGATCAAAAAGTTTTGGATCGATTTGTCTGAGATTTGGTGAGGCCTTTCTCTACATTATTATCGGAAGGATAAACCTAAAACTTTAGATATTTCGCGTTGATAAAGTATTTTTTTGGGGTCAAAAAGTCAAAAAAATAGCCCCAAATTCTGATTTTTTTTTCAAAGGCTTATTTTATATTGAATTTTATACTTTTTTTTAAGTTTTATAGGTTAATCCTTTCCATTAATATGTCCTAAAAAGAAAACATTAAAATTTTTCTCTCTCAGATCGATGGTTGATGACAAATAGAGCAGTTTGGGACCTCGCGTCGGAGGCAGTCCGCATAAAGTTATCCTGAACCACCATTTTGGATAAAAAAAAAAATTTTTGTACTCTAAAAAGGTTGAATAAAGTTGTGTTAAAGTTTAAAAACAATGAAATTATTTCATCACCTTTAAAATTTTTTTAAAAAATGACCTATTTTTAGGCGTCTACATGGACTTCCCCTCTTAAACGAAAATAAAATACAATAAATAAACCACAACGGTTATAATCAGAGATCGGAGTAGGAAGGTAGGTTTTGACTTTGAGACTTTTTTTGTTTCCCCTTCGGACTCGGGGGAGGGAGATGGTGAATCCTACATGGATACATCGGCCGGCCGAGAGGTTATGTTAGACTTGTACTGACTAAACACCACTTGAAGATGCCATAGCCTGGGAAGGCTATACAGAAAAAAGTAAGTAATAGTGCAGTGTAAAAATAATCTTGAAACTAGATTATTCTCTAAAAAAGGAATTAACGTTATTGTGAACAGTGAATCTAATTTTAGAGGTCAGTAGGGGCGGCAAAAATGTTTTGGCTTTGGGGCGGCAAATGTGTAAATTCAGCACTGGGTGGGTGGGTCGTACGCCGCTGCCTCTAACTTTTGTGTCTTCAAACGTATACTTTGTTATCTGCGACGTTCGCTTATAGATCGACCGCTTAAATGGGTCTTCGCCCTCGCGGTAAAGGGGATCGAGTGAGGAGCGGGCGGCAGGCGCGCATAGTGCCCCCCCCCCCCCCTTTACCCCTCTTAGACTAATTTAAGTAGTCGACCTATAGGGTTCACCATATATTGGAGCGGAGCATAATACCTAAAAAAAGAAAAAAAAAATTTGGATGCGAATTTTTAAATTCGGATTCCGTCACAATCTGGTCCTAAACCTGTTGATTCGATTCCACATAAAAAATATTAAAATCGGTTAAGCACTTGGGAAGTTATGGAGTAACAGACATTGCGCCATTGAAGCTGATCCATGGGAGCTGCGCTCCAACTAGGCGATGCAGTAGCTAAGCATAAAGCAACGCTAGCACCATATATTGGAGCGAAGCGTAATACCTAAAATAAGAAAAGAATTTTTTTTTTTGTTTCGATGGGAATTTTTACTAATTTCAAAAGGGCTCCGTCACAATCTGGTCCTAAACCTGTTGATTTGACTCGACACAAAAAATATTAAAATCGGGTAAGAACTTGGGAAGTTATGGCGTAACAGACGTTGCGCCATTGAAGCTGATCCATGGGAGCTCCAATTAGTAAAGACTTTTGGCTGTGTTACACTAGTCAACATTCATAGTTATTTCCTAACTATGGGCGAATAAAATATTACTTATGTATCTCTTGCTGTAATAAAATATTTTAAAATAGTCACGTGGGAAACTTTTCCGCGGTGAAAGTCCATCCTATCTACATGTCGAAACAATCTATGCATACCGTTTTCTATCTTTGTCACCATATCTTCTTCCACACCACACTACTCTCGTATCACATCATTCCTTATTTCATCCATCAAATTCACTCCAGCTATAATTCTTAAAGCTCTCATTTCCACTCCATTAATCATACGTACATTCTGCCAAACCCAAGATTCACTTCCATACATTAGAGTTGGTACCAACACGCGTGTATGCACAGCCAAAATGACTAACCGCCGATTCCTATATTCGAAAAACGATCCGTTCTTAACTAGAATATATACGCATAGTAGAATATTATACGAGGCGTAAGCTAAAACGTTCCTATAAAAAACGTCTCGTAAAACAACTCACCGTCGGTTTGTTACTAAAGGATTGTAAACACTCGTCGAAATTTTCTAGTATCTTTGTAACTTTACGCTGTATTTACGCTCGCTCGTATTCGAAAGAAACATTTTTACAAATGTTTGGGCAATTGATTAAGAAGAAACAGCCATTATAAGATAGCATTGAAAAATGCATAAAATATAAAAAAAATATAAAGCGTCAATAGACGGTTAAAGTGACTATTTCACTGTTTTCGCTCTGCCAATAAAGCTGCAAGAAATTTTAAGAAATGTCGAGTTCAGGAAGGAGGGCAAAATGAGCATAGCGGGCAACACAAATCACTCTAATATTTTCTAAAACTAAACTAAAATCTATTTACTCGACTCATAAATATCTCTAGAGCGAAAGGACGCCGGATGGAGTGCGGGCACACACGTCAGTTCGCACTGTAAGTCGGAGTGTAAGCGTGTGTCAGTATAAAAAAGTGGGTGCTTTAAACTTAAATATTTGATAACGGTAAGATTTGCGATATTCCTATTGATTAATGGTCTTAATCTTTCGTGATGGTCGCTTCTGTTGTCACATCTAATGTAGATAAGTAAATGTGTGTTATAAATTTTTTTATCGCCGCTATTATTAGAATTTTAAAATTTTGTTTATCAAGTAAATATCTCATCGGGCAAGATGAACATAACGCTATCCATCTTACGCGATCATATTTACATTAGGTACTCCTCTTTATTTGTATTTCAGATGGTTTCAAACAATGAAAGAAAGACCAAAAAGGGCGAGAGGACTGAAAAAAATTAGGACGGGCTATGGAAGAGGCTTGTCTAACATTAGTGCGAGCGGCAGTCAAGAAATATAACATCATATTTCAAACATTGCAAAGACATCTAAAAAAAAATATCTGCATCAAACTACTGGGTAGTACATTTGCAAAATATCCCACAAGAATGCTTAATTATTTTATGATACCAAATGAATTTAAAAAGAAATGTTAGAGATTTTGCTCAGAAACTGGAGGTGATGACGGAATCGGCTGCCCTGATAGACATTTTTCGATTACGTAAATAACTCCGGAAACTATACTTTAGCGGAAGAGAATTTAACCGTCCTTAGGTAGAGATTTTATAATGTACTAGACGAATTGATCCCAGAAATCAACTGGTCCTTGACAGTCCTAATTTATAATTGACTGTTGATCATATTTTCGAGTCTATCCATCTGATTCCAAGTGCTGTAGGTCAAAAGGTGACAAAAAGGATAAGACAGTGTAAAAAGCTGACATTTTCACTTTTACACTAATGAAAAGCACCAAAAACAAAAACTTAATAAGTCTGATCAGCATGTTGCGAAAATATGCACAAATCATCTTTTCAGAAATCCAGTTTTAAGTTTCAAAGATTGCTCGTAACTACTGTTGTATGCTATGCAAAGAAGCATGTTTATCCTCCATCTGAATACTAGATTCAATACACCGATTGCAGAACTGAACTCATGAAGCATGTTCTTCATACCACATACTTCTGCGATGACAATCAAGAACAATAATGTTTCGCATCTCGATGAATCATCTTGCCCGATCTTCTGAACCATTTTAACCGATAGGGTAGGGCAAGATGAATCAAATTTAAGATTTTATTTTTTGATCTCCTATTACGGTTGTGCTTAAAATTATAAATGTCAGTATCCTTACATTGAAACTCTTTTAGTAGTCGATTTTGTTAAAAATAAAGTCTATTTCAATATTTTTTTAAATTAATGAAGTTATGGGTGGGCGGAATGGTTATTCTGCCCACCCTTCCCGTAGAGAAGTAGGTATTCGATATTATATCGGATTCCAGTGAGACTGATTCAGAAGAAGATAGTAGGTGAGGTAGAGTGTATAAAGAAAGAGTGAACTATTTAGCGACGCTGGATTCGTATGAATTTGAAGTGAACAAAAATAATCTATTGAACAGTTACTACTTTAAATTTATCCACACATAAGAGTAACAGGAGCTAGATTAATATTTTGGTGGACATTTACATGGCCTCAAATTATACCTAATCTTAAAACATAATCTTCATAAGTGTCAAAACCCCATTATAGTGAAATAAATTATTGATGTTTTGCAGAAATCATGGGATATCTCTCCTACACCAGCTCTTGTTGACATTAGGATTTTATGCTTTAGAAACTCTAGAAACAATGCTGTTATTAGTAGCAGACTTTGTGGGTGTGTCAAAAACGTCAGCTTATGGCATTGTACGTGATGTTAGTTATGCTATTGCTGAATTATATAATATAGCATATATAATATAGCATATATAATATAGGTATAATATAGCAACTATATTAACATGTGCACTGACACAGAACAAGAGATTTACAATATAGCTCGGTTCCCACGCGTTCTTGGTTTACTTGATGGAACACACGTCAGAATGCAATCACCGTGTAATAAAGTAGTAACATACGAAACAATTTCACTAGTTCTTTACTTTACTAGCTTTATTTATACAGGTTCTGAGATTGGAGAAGAATTCAGACACCAAAAAGGTTACTTTTCCCTAAGTGTACAAGCGGTATGCAATGCCAATCTGATTTTCATAAACATGGTGGCTCGTTGGCCAGGTTCAGCACGTGATGCTACTACATTCAACTTTTCAGAACTGCGTGGTAAAGTCATGAAACTATTTTCTGTAAGTACTTATTTGCATAATTTCAATATAATTTGATGGTTTTTGTTTAATTTTAGCTCAATGTGAAAGTGGATTATTTGGCAACTAATGGGTATTTGGAGATAGTGCATATCCTCTGAAGCCCTACTTTTTACCAGACCTATTGAACCTGCTTTTTTGTAAAAAATTGTGGAACAATAAAAATAACTACTTTTTATATTGTTTTATTTTATTTATAAACGTGCTCGTGCAGCGCTACGCTAAGACTAAAATTACGCAGGTAATGTGCCGGTATGCGGGGTGTTCCCTCTCCCGCGCTTTAGCTCATACCTACCCCGATTGCTATGTCGGCCTATCGCGTACAGAACTTACTTTTTTATAGACTATTGTATGTACGCCAGAGATGTACAAAATACTTTTCGAAAAGTATTTAAATACAAAATGCAAATACTTTTTTAATATAGTATTTCAAATGCAAGATACAAAATACTTTTGCCTTTTGTATTTAAATACTAAATACAAAATATGTATTTTCAAAATACTTTATTGAAATAAAATACTTTATGGTAAAATTACTGGTTTTCTCTATTTATTAAAGATTTTAAAATCACAAGCTCTTCAAAAAGAGCATCTGACATGTTGCGTCTGTGTGGACGCATAATCATACCACCATACGAAAATAGCCTTTCCACTGGTGCTGAACTCGGGAGACAAGTGTTGTACCGTAAAAAAACTTTTTTTATAGTTGGATATGTGTTGAGGATATTCAGACTTGTGTCTTCATCTCTTAAATATTGGAGGGTCTCCAAATCAGTGCAGGTGCTGCTGTTGCCATCTGTAGAGGTTGCCGAGGAGTCTGAATCATTGAACATATAGTAAGACTCACTTTTTTGCTTCTTTTTCAATGTTGATGTTTGTGGGTGTACACTTTTAAAATCGTCGTGTTTGAATCTTCGCACTTCCGCAATAAACAATTCCTTCACATACTCCTTTTCAGCTCTTGGTACCCACTTTAACTTGAAGAAGGGATATGACACAGCTGCTAAAATGCTGTGTTTGGCACGAGTGTCATGCAACTTATATTTTTCAAACCGATTTTCTATACTTTCTTTAATTGTATCAACTAAACCACCACAATATACTGGATTTTCTTGCTTTAATAAGTCCAACATTTTTTGCATTCGATACAATTCTGGCTGCAGGCATCCATAAAAAGTCTCCTTGTCGCCTTCTAAGCTCCGAATGGCTTCAGCTATGGGCTTAGATGTGCGAATATACTCAATCAAAAACTGTACTTCCATCTCTTTTAAGACGGCCAATTCTAGTTTTCTCAGAACTTCATTGATGGTTTCTTGGACTTTCAGGATATCAATTATGCAATCATAATAGGAATTCCACCTGGTTGGACAGGGGCTTGTTGGAGATTTACCAGTGATTTCCAAGTAAGTTTCACAAGCTTTCGGAGACCTAGCACATAAATTCCAAACAGCCTGACATTTAGCCATGGCCGCATCATGTACTTTTCGGTATGAGTTATTGTTACTTCTGGCTTTGTCTATGTCCCGAGAAGGTATTAAATGCAAAGTGTGTGTGGCACATCGCTCATGGTTGGGCAGTTGATATATATCACTATCATTGGATTCCGGAAACTCTTTCAACAATAACATTTCATCTTCATCCATATCATCATTACTTTGCTCATTATTTTTATCAAGAAAGTCATCTACATTTAAAATTCCAGTACATTCTGAGTCTGGTAAGTCTGGCTTTCCGAATATTTTGAAAGCTTTTACCATGTTTGAACCATTATCGGTTACAGTTTTTGTTATTTTAGGTAGCCTTAAATCATATTCAGAATGAATATCAATAATGAGTTCTGCTATCCTGTCAAAGGTATGTGATCCCTTAAATCTTCTGCAGGCGAGTGGTGAGCTATTTCTTGCAAATGTGGTAGCATCAATCCAATGTACTGTCATACCTAAATAACTTCTTTTGGATGAGGACCAAATATCAGCGGTGGTACAAACATAATCAACTGTTTTCAATGTCTGTTTCAAATTTTCTTTATATTCTATGTATGTGTTACTAATTTTGTTATTGCATGTCCGGCGGCACATTACTTTTGGCGGAGTTGACAGTTGTTGAGCACCTTCGATAAGTGCTCGGAATGACTTATTTTCAACAATTGAGATAGGTGACATCGTATCAATAATGAAGTTCACAATTAATTTATCCAAATTAATTGACTTTGTTGAAATGTTTGAAAGAGTAGTTTGTTTTAATTTTATTTTCTTCATACTAGTACTTGCACCATTGCCTGACTCAGATTCAGTAATGTCACATCTTCTTTTCTTACTATGTTGGGGTTTCAATTCCTCATACTCATTTAGTAGATCTTCGTGGCCTTTTCTCTAAAAAAAAAAAAAAAATTAAAATAACCATAATAACTGAATAAGGAAAGAAATATAAATCGCGTTTTATTATGTTACTACAACGGTGGTGTGTGACGTCGACAGATATTTTAAAGCAGGTCAAAGCTAATTATAACCCAACATTATTCTTTAAACCTGCAAAAAGTGCTGCATTAAAGCAAGCCTATTATGTTCATATTTCGTGATTCGTGTGCTCTGTTGTTATGGATTACAGATTACAGACGTGAGGATATGTATGCACACTATGCACCTATAAGTTATTATGTTTAAGTAAATAAGTACTTACTTTTATATGCTTTAAGAAGTTTGTAGTCGCGTTCACACTGCCTTTTAATTTTTTGGAGCATTTTTTACAAACAGCAGATATATTTACTTCGTGTCCATCATCCTTCTTAACGTCTTTGTAACAATGCCTCAATATAAATGGATAATTGAGGTTATCATCGTCCCTGAAATAGAGATTAAAATAAAATAAGTATTAAACAAATAAACACCTTTGACAGATCTTACATTTACAGAAACAAAAGAAATAAGCCGTTTCACATAACAAAAAATGTCGGCAAATTAACCGGCATCAAAACAAAACGAGTCAAAGTCACAACCAACATTAATTTAGGTTAGGTTATAGGTATGTATTTTTTACAATTGTTATTATTGTTACTGATTGAGAATATTTGGATACTGTAAAAACTTTAATGTTAATGTTAATATCAAATTTTGTATAGAACTTTTTGAGTCAATGTTTAGGTACTTACATTTTGCATTAAAATTCCAATTCCAACATTGGGCAAGCAATCACTGATTAATATTTAATATAAAGTATTAAGTAGCACACCAAATCCAACTCTGTACTTAATAGATAATATATTTTTGATAACAAACAGTTACAATACAAACACTACTTGTATTAATAAATAGTAACTGTCGGCGTTAGGTTAGATATAAAACGTAACCGAGGCAAAATGAAATGGAAAAGGCGCGTACGACGGCGTAATGACATGTAAACAGTGTTACCAACTCTGAATTTCATTTAGTGCTAAAACTATGTCGAAATGTACTAAAAACGAGCAGTCTTAAAAAAATGGTGCTAAATAAAAAAAACGTCACAGTCCGATTTAAATGTTTTTACTATTATTATAGTTGTACAGTAAACAATTTTGAAATCTAAAGATTTTTATTAACATAGAATAGATTTAAATGTCAATTAGCACACAAAACGACCAAATTAACTTATGATATGATCGAAGCTTATATTTATATTACATACTTGCCACAATGCCCACAATGACATCTTTTTTGTAGTGCTGTGTACGTACCGGTTTTTTATAAATATATTTTTCTATTTCTGTATTTTTATTTGTCATTTATACATTTATACACTCATAATCACTTAAATACGAATCGTTAAAATAACGTATTATTGCCTACACGGCATATTGTTTAAATACAATTTGTTTTGGCATTTTTTTAAAGACATTTCGAGCGAACAACACAGAAATAATGAAATAGCTGCCAACACTGCAAAACGTAACAGTGACTTTGAGGATTGTCAAGAGGGGTCCCTCATATATTATTGGTCAGGTTTTATATGCGTTTTGTTTCATTTGTCATTTTGCGCATAAACTTTCAGAGCTGCCGCGCCACTAGTGGCCATTTTTTGTTTTTACTGAATCGCGGAATGCTTTAGAAAAATAAAGCTAAGAATAAAAAAGTATTTTGTATTTTACAAACCATTTTACAAATACAAAATACGTCTCGAATAGTATTTCAAATAAAATACAAAATACTTTTTAAAAAAAGTACTTAAGTACAAAATCTAAAATACGTATTTTGTATTTGTATTTTAAATACAAGTATTTCAAATATGTCACAACTCTGATGTACGCTAATTATTAATATTATTCTTTTTTCCTTATAAGCTAACTCCATTTTCAGTAATTTTATGTTATAATATTTGGCAATAGCCAACGTTGGAGCCGTCCATCATCCTGGTTTCTTTTCCATTTCCATGGCTAAATAATTCATTTCTGCTGTAAAAACTATATACATTCTATAACGCTCAAGTTTTAATACATTATTTTCATTTGTGTAGGAACATTCTAGACAAATTTTCTAATTTAAATTATTTAATCCCTTTTTCTCTATACGATTGGGATATCTCTCCTACAGTGAAACTATGTTTGTGCAGGCACGTGCAGGTAATAACAAATAAAATGCGGTCATAATTTCACTTTGAGTTTATTTTTGCTCCCTCCTTTAATAATAAAGACCTTAAACTGCCTCTGTGGTGTAGTGGTTATTGAATAGTAGTAGTGTGATAAAATGACTGATTTTCCCATCACCTGAGCTCAACTTAAAGTAAGATGTATAATTAATCTTAAGAATAAAAAAATATGTGAAGATTACAAGGTTTCCAATTCACCACTTTCAGAGCCCGTTTTCAGTGAAAAATGCCCCTTATAGTAGGTACATCATTTTTCATATTATTATGAAAGCTTAGGCTGTCGCGCAGTTTTGAAAGTTAAGCAGAAGTTAAGGAAGTTCTTTATTTAAATTTTAAGTTTAAAGTTGAAAACGCCATTCTGACCTGCTTATTGGAAGATTGGGAATACCAATATTTTTTCATTTTTACATTTTTTTTTGCATTTTCTATCAAAGTTAGGAAGGAGATTATTTTACTTATTAAACTAATATCATTAGGTATTGTATTAAAAAATACTAAGAACAGCTTACGCAAAAAAGTTATAATTTTTTAAAGCCGTTCAGTCGTTAAATCATAAAAAATAATTTACAAAAATAATAACTTCAGAACGACAAAAAAGTCGGTCAAATTGATAGGTATGGTACTCAGCTAACAAGCGTGCAGTTTTTGTTTAGTATTTGTATCCTCAGGTTTTTGTTACTTATTTCAATATATATAAAATATAAAATACGCCTGTAAAAAACAACCACGCCTTAGGAGGCCTGAGGTGGGTTTCGAACCCACGAACTTTCGCTATCCGAGCGAGAGCAACTAATCGCTGAGGTACCGAGACTTTGGCAGACGCGTCAAAATTTTATATCTTATAGATATATGGCATTGTAAATGCAAAAAATAAAAAGTGAAATACATTTTATTAATATAAACAAAAAATAGTAATGTAGGATAAAGGGTTTAGTGGAAGAAAATTGAAGCAGAGATAATTTTGCTAAGTTTATTAAAAGTTATTTACATTTCCACTATCCTAAGTAACAAAATCTCTCTTTGTATTTATGTTAAAAACAGAAGGACATTATATAAGTATTATAGCTATTGCTGTCAATCAATTCCTATTTTCATCAGCGTACACAGTAGTGGGAGGGTAAGAGTGAGGAAAGAATGAACACAAAGAGGCAATTCTATAATATATAGTAAAGACAAAGTTAGCCATTACTATATATTATAGAATTTTAACATTATGGAAGAGTTAAAAGCCACAAACATGGTAATAAGGAGAGTGAAAGAAGTGTAGTGTATCTAAATTAGTATAATGTTTTTATATAAGGTATAACTAAAATAATAAATAGTCTAAAAATAATAATGATGTATATTTGTTTCGGTTAGAGTAATTTATACTTGAGTTTATATACATAAATATTTATAGGAACTTATGTCTACAATTAACTTACGACTTAAGATAGTAAAATGTACAGTAAAAGTAATATTAGTATTTTATAAACTTTAATGTTAAATATTGTTCTACGAACGAACAGACATGCACACCCGAATTACTAATAGCTAACTCCCTGCGACGGACCGGTCGGCGATCAAGGTTAACCGCTCTTGCTCGGGAGCCGGCAGTTTGTCAATGCAAACTGCCTCAGTGCAAATCACTGATTAGCGTCGAACGTATGTCCGTCGTATGCGCATCATTCGCTTTAGTTTACCACTAAACGCTTTTAGTATATATATATCTGTTTAGTCTTTGTAAAGTGTTGTAATACTACTGTGTGTTCTTTTATCTGTTCTCTGCTTTCTTCAACTTTCTCCTTCTGTGAATGTACTGTTATTTTTTGTTCGTGTGTGTGGCATAAACTGTGGATTAAGTTATTCACCGGCTTTTATTTAATCGCCTATAACATACCACCGCTTCATCGGTGACCCCGTTTGAGCACAGTAAGGAATATTCATAATGAGCGAGGCAGACAAGACACCGACCGTTAGCGCAAATACAAATCAACCCAGCGACGTACATCGAGTTGGCGTGTGAGTACCGCCATTTTATCCAGAAAAACCGGCGTTATGGTTTGCACAACTTGAGAGCCAATTTTTTCTAGCGAATATAACCACTGATGCTACGAAGTATCACTACGCTATCAGTCAGCTGGACCCTATTTACGCGTCGGAGGTTGAAGACATCATATCTGCTCCACCATCACCCAACAGATACGAGCGACTAAAGAATGAGCTCATCAAACGGTTGTCTGCCTCAAGGGAGAAGAAAGTAAAGCAGCTACTTGTCCACGAAGAACTGGGGGACAGGAAGCCATCTCAATTTCTTCGCCATCTTCAGCATCTCGCCGGCCCAGATGTTCCAGAGGAGTTTTTGAAAACCATCTGGACCAGTCGACTGCCCAGTAGTACGCAGTCCATCATTGCGTCGCAATCCAAGGCGTCCCTGGAGGAGGTAGCAGAACTTGCGGACAGGATCCATGACGTAGTTCCGCCAACTCCTCAGGTTGCAGCAGCGTCCGTGACTCCAGGAAGTTCACTCGACATGGCAGGTCAGATAGCAGAGCTTACGCGGCAGATCCAGTCGTTGAATTCGAGGGTTGAGAGGATGTCTCGACCACGAAGGAACTACAACTCCAATGGTCGTTCCCGTAACAGTTCCCGTTCAAATCGTTCCCGGTCGCAGTCCAACTACAAAAAGTTCCCGGTATGTTCGTATCACGCAAAATTCGGCAGTCAAGCAAACAAGTGTGTGAAACCGTGTGATTATTCGGGAAAAGCCTAGGACAGTCTGTTATGGCGGCCGACGCCTGTCCAAATTCTGGTCGCTTATTTATTACGGACAGTTACAGTAAGTTAAAATTTTTAGTAGATACAGGTAGTGACATTTGTGTTTTTCCTAAAAAGCTTATAAGTGAACATCGTCTTAAAACTAATTATGAATTGTGTGCCGCTAACGGCTCGACGATTAATACTTATGGTTATGCTCACTTTGTATTAAACATAGGCTTGCGCCGCAACTTTGCTTGGCGCTTTATTGTAGCTGACGTAACGCGAGCGATAATAGGTGTAGATTTTTTATCCTATTATAATTTAATAGTAGATGTTCGCAATCATCGCCTCATCGACGCTAATACTACGCTTAGTACCCCTGCTTTGCTTGCTAAAAACTCTGCGGTTTTTTCGGTCAAAGTAGCGTCTGGTGATACGGTTTATCATCGCACACTAGCTGAATACCCTGACATTACTCGACCTTCTGGGTTGCATAGCACGCTTAAGCACAACACCGTACACCACATACGCACTACACCTGGACCACCAGTATCTAGTTCACCCCGTAGACTGGCACCGGATAGGCTAAAAATTGCTAAGGCCGAGTTTGAGGCCATGTTGCAGATTGGTACGTGCCGTCCTTCGGAGTCGGCATGGTCTTCTCCCCTGCACCTAGCACCGAAGATGGACAACAGTTGGCGTCCCTGTGGCGACTACCGCATGCTTAACGCCAGAACGATTCCTGACAGGTATTCTATTAGGCACATCCAGGACTTCGATTACAACCTTTGTGGTTGTATGGTCTTTTCCACAATAGACCTGGTGAAGGCTTATAATCAAGTGCCTATAAATCCAGCCGATATTGAGAAGACTGCCATCACTACTCCTTTCGGCTTATACGAATTTCCATACATGACGTTTGGGCTTCGTAATGCCGGACAAACATTCCAGCGTTTTGTTGACGAGGTTCTTCGAGGCTTGGACTTTACCTATGCCTTCGTGGACGACATCTTAGTCTACTCAAAAGACGAGAAGACCCACGAAGAACACCTACGTCAGGTTTTCAGTAGACTGAAGAAGTACGGCATGGTGATAAACACTGCTAAATGTGTGTTTGGAGCATCAGAGGTCACGTTTTTAGGCTATAACGTCTCAGCAGCCGGTATCAGACCTCCACCAGAAAGAGTCGCAGCCATCAAGACTTTCCCTATCCCTAAAACTGTTCGAGAGCTGCGTAGGTTTCTAGGGATGATAAATTTTTACCGCCGTAACATCCCACAGGCTGCTCAACACCAGGCTCCGCTGAATTCTCTTTTGGTAGGTTCAGTCAAAGGTTCGCATCCAGTGAATTTGACTTCCTCTGAATTGAGCGCATTTGAGGAGTGCAAAGAGGATTTATGTCGTGCTGCAATTCTTGTGCATCCTGATTGTAATGCAAAGTTAGCATTAGTCACGGATGCATCAGACACTGCAATTGGCGCAGTACTGCAGCAACTCAAGGACGACGCTTGGCAACCTCTTGGCTTCTTCTCACGTAAGTTGTCTCCTGCACAGTCTAAGTACTCTCCGTACGATCGCGAACTTCTGGCCATATACGAGGCCATCAAGCACTTTCGGCACATGGTGGAAACAAGAAACTTTGTGATTTATACTGATCACAAACCACTTTTATTCGCATTTCACTCCCGGAAAGAAAATTGTTCACCGAGACAGTTTCGTCACCTTGATTTTATATCTCAATTTTCCACTGACATAAGACACATCTCAGGCAAAAACAATGTCGTGGCAGACACGCTATCACGAGTTGACGAAATTGTACAGCCTATTGATCTCGAGAAATTATCTGTTTCACAATCAGCTGATAGTGAACTTAAAACCTTGTTAAACGGGTATACTTCACTACGTCTAGAAAAAGTACATCTGCCTGAAACAGATTTAGACTTGTATTGCGATGTAAGTGGTGGGTCAAAACGTCCTTATGTTCCAAAGGAAATGCGCCATCAAGTGTTCGAAAGTCTCCATTCATTGAGTCATCCCGGGGCCAGTGCAACTGTCAAGCTGGTTAGTGAGCGTTTTGTGTGGCCGGGGATTCGTCGCGACTGTAGGGAGTGGGTTCGTGCTTGCGTAGCCTGTCAGAGATCTAAAATTTCCCAACATGTAACAGCACCAGTTGGAACCTACGGATCACCATCTGCCAGGTTTAGGGATCTTCATATTGATCTTATAGGACCATTACCGCTTTCTCAAGGGTTTCGATACTGCCTCACAGCCGTTGATCGCTTTACTCGATGGCCAGAGGCAATACCTTTGCAGGACATCACAGCAGAGACAGTTGCTCGAGCACTGATAAGTGGGTGGATTTGCCGCTTCGGATGTCCTACAAAGATAGTGACAGATCGTGGTAGACAATTTGAATCGGCTCTGTTTAAACATCTATCGAAGATCATCGGTTTTCAGCATAGGAGAACCACTGCATATCATCCACAATGCAATGGATTGGTGGAAAGGTTTCACAGGCAACTAAAAGCTGCCATAACCTGCCACGCTGATAGCAGTTGGGTTGAATCACTTCCACTTGTTTTATTAGGTGTTCGAAGTACTTTTAAAGAGGACCTGAAATCATCTTCCGCTGAACTAGTTTATGGCGAACCGCTGCGTTTGCCAGGTTATTTCTTCGTGGCATCTGAGCCTGACACTATAGATGCAGCAGAGTACGTCGCTCGTCTTCGCACTTTTGTGAGAAACTTGCAACCAACACCAGCGTCACATCATGGTTCTCGGTCGCGTCGTTCACCATTATTCACCATTTATTTTTGCTCCCTCCTTTAATAATAAAGACCTTAAACTGCCTCTGTGGTGTAGTGGTTATTGAATAGTAGTAGTGTGATAAAATGACTGATTTTCCCATCACCTGAGCTCAACTTAAAGTTAGATGTATAATTAATCTTAAGAATAAAAAAATATGTGAAGATTACAAGGTTTCTAATTCACCACTTTCAGAGCCCGTTTTCAGTGAAAAATGCCCCTTATAGTAGGTACATCCTTTTTCATATTATTATGAAAGCTTAGGCTGTCGCGCAGTTTTTAAAGTTAAGCAGAAGTTAAGGAAGATCTTTATTTAAATTTTAAGTTTAAAGTTGAAAACGCCATTCTGACCTGCTTATTGGAAGATTGGGAATACCAATATTTTTTCATTTTTACATTTTTTTTTGCATTTCTATCAAAGTTAGGAAGGAGATTATTTTACTTATTAAACTAATATCATTAGGTATTGTATTAAAAAATACTAAGAACAGCTTACGCAAAAAAGTTATAATTTTTTAAAGCCGTTCAGTCGTTAAATCATAAAAAATAATTTACAAAAATAATAACTTCAGAACGACAAAAAAGTCGGTCAAATTGATCGGTATGGTACTCAGCTAACAAGCGTGCAGTTTTTGTTTAGTATTTGTATCCTCAGGTTTTTGTTACTTATTTCAATATATATAAAATATAAAATACGCCTGTAAAAAACAACCACGCCTTAGGAGGCCTGAGGTGGGTTTCGAACCCACGAACTTTCGCTATCCGAGCGAGAGCAACTAATCGCTGAGGTACCGAGACTTTGGCAGACGCGTCAAAATTTTATATCTTATAGATATATGGCATTGTAAATGCAAAAAATAAAAAGTGAAATACATTTTATTAATATAAACAAAAAATAGTAATGTAGGATAAAGGGTTTAGTGGAAGAAAATTGAAGCAGAGATAATTTTGCTAAGTTTATTAAAAGTTATTTACATTTCCACTATCCTAAGTAACAAAATCTCTCTTTGTATTTATGTTAAAAACAGAAGGACATTATATAAGTATTATAGCTATTGCTGTCAATCAATTCCTATTTTCATCAGCGTACACAGTAGGGGGAGGGTAAGAGTGAGGAAAGAATGAACACAAAGAGGCAATTCTATAATATATAGTAAAGACAAAGTTAGCCATTACTATATATTATAGAATTTTAACATTATGGAAGAGTTAAAAGCCACAAACATGGTAATAAGGAGAGTGAAAGAAGTGTAGTGTATCTAAATTAGTATAATGTTTTTATATAAGGTATAACTAAAATAATAAATAGTCTAAAATAATAATGATGTATATTTGTTTCGGTTAGAGTAATTTATACTTGAGTTTATATACATAAATATTTATAGGAACTTATGTCTACAATTAACTTACGACTTAAGATAGTAAAATGTACAGTAAAAGTAATATTAGTATTTTATAAACTTTAATGTTAAATATTGTTCTACGAACGAACAGACATGCACACCCGAATTACTAATAGCTAACTCCCTGCGACGGACCGGTCGGCGATCAAGGTTAACCGCTCTTGCTCGGGAGCCGGCAGTTTGTCAATGCAAACTGCCTCAGTGCAAATCACTGATTAGCGTCGAACGTATGTCCGTCGTATGCGCATCATTCGCTTTAGTTTACCACTAAACGCTTTTAGTATATATATATCTGTTTAGTCTTTGTAAAGTGTTGTAATACTACTGTGTGTTCTTTTATCTGTTCTCTGCTTTCTTCAACTTTCTCCTTCTGTGAATGTACTGTTATTTTTTGTTCGTGTGTGTGGCATAAACTGTGGATTAAGTTATTCACCGGCTTTTATTTAATCGCCTATAACATACCACCGCTTCAGAAGTATTATCATTACGCATCATTTAAAATGTCCCGTTAAATGACTGTAGTTAACAGCTGCTCCTCTTTTCTTCCATCCTTCCTGCTCGCCTACGAAAAACCTTTGATGACCTCCATTTTTATAAACTACACCATTCTACTAAGTACAAAATACAGAATTGTATTTTCAATTTGGACCTTTGGACCTTTTACAAATTTCAAAATGAGAAGCTACTGATTCCTGGTAACTTACGGAATCTCTAGTGCAACAGCCGCCCCTGGAACTAGTCCCTGTTTTACGAAGAAAGGTATTTACTGTTGCCACACTACTAAATCAAACAGTTCATTTTGAAAAGTCTTCTAATTCTATTGCAACCTATTGTCCTTTAACAATGACAAAAGTAAGCGGAAATAGAGTACACTAATCATCTGGTGGTATATAGTCTGGCACAACCTGTAGTACCTTTTCCCTCCAGCGTGCTTTTCTGGCCTCTTGCTCCCTCTTCAAAGCATTCAAAGCTGGTAAAGTTCTCCAGCAAATAAATACTTTGAACAGCAAATTGCTGCAAAGAAAAGAAAATTATGTAAAATCTTGTTGAAACTGTAGCGAGTATGAAAACAAAAATAAATCAATGAAGATAAAATGCTTTTTATTCACTATTAAAAAAAGATATATTCACATTACAAAGGTATAATTAAAATTAGGTTGCTTAGCATATTTTGCTGGAGATCCGACATGAAAATCAAAACAATTCAATAAATTAGTATAAACAGTACAATATTTATTCATAGTATAGTAAGATAAATGAGAATAAATAAGAATTAAATATAATGTTAAATTGCGTTATTATTATTAATAATATCAAAATGAGTTACAATATTTCTTAGAGTACAATAATTGATAATTCAGTTAAGTTCTAATAAAAAACTTAATGATAATAATTAGCCAGTATTATAATAATATCAGTCGAACTGAAATATAACAGAAACATCAAGAACGAACAGAACATCTTATTGGTTTGACTCTACTACGGTGATACACTGGATTCATCACGACGAACGACGCTATACGCCTTTCGTGACTCACAGACTCTGAGAAATCACGGAATTCACTCTGCGATGAGTGGCGATGGCTACCTTCGGCGGAGAATAATAATAATAATAATAATAAAAATCTTTATTTATAGAATAAGTTTTACAATCATAATGAAGTCGCTGACTACGAACTAGGTTTAAAACCTGTATTTCGGAAATCAGTTCCCTTCTTCCTTAACCTATGTACAAAATAAACATACTTAACAAAAAGAAAACGTATTTTGTTTTTAAAGTTAGAGTAAAATGTGTGCGTGGTGTGTATGTGTGTGTGGTCGTGTCGTGAGTGTATGTGTGTGTGTGGTCGTATCGTGAGTGTATGTGTGTATGTCTTCTGTGTGTGCGTGTATGTGTGTGCACATGCGTGTGTGTCTATTTGAGGGGTTGTAGCAGTTCCTCCGTTTCTTTGTAATCTAAACTAGATAACCAACCAGAAACTATTATTTTGCATTCGCGTGAAGATAGTGGATACAAATTAAGGATTCTATTAGCTTTGTTATAAAGATATTTAGCTTCAAAATCACTATGTCGGCTTGCTAATGTAGTACGACATTTAGGTAAATTTATTACATTTTTGGACCTTCGTTGCGAAGAATACTTGGCTTTATCAAAAGAAGTATGCTGGTGCTGCCAGACAATACTACGCAATATATATAATTGACGCACTGTAAGTACAGAACTCTTTTTGTACAATTCCACAGTCGGACACCTGTAAGGACTAAAAGTCATAGTTTTTAGAAGTGATCGTCCACGAGAATGGCTGATGAGGAAGTTGCTGCTCACGTCAGCCGATGGTTCCAAGTTCCACGATATCTTTATGAACCCGAATAGCAATGATCTGGAAAGAAGCTAGAAGTTGAAGCTCAGGAGGAGGAAGAATGTGATGTGTTCCACGTAAGAGAAAAACAGGAACAAGACGATTGGATACCAGATCATACCCGCTTCTCAAAGTACGAGCTTCTTGTGCGTGCAACAGGAAGGCTTTTAGCTTTCGTCGATATGTGTAGACGGAAAGCCAAACAATTGGAGCTCGAACACATAAAACGAGCGGAACGAGAGCTCATTAAAAAAGCACAGAGAGAAAGCTTCGGGGAAGATATTAAGAAAATCAAGACTGGGCGTCCGATAGTGAGAGGGAGTCGTCTATTTCAACTGGACCCGATAACAGAAGACGGCATCTTAAAAGTGCGAAGCTGAATTCAAGCTACCTCCGCACCGCACAGTTTAGAAAAACCCGTAATCATGGTCGGTCGACACCGTATATTCTGGCTTATGGTGCTGCAAGAACACTGCGCGTCAGGATATCCTATAGAAAAAGTGTAACGAAGGACCTCCGCCCGCGATACTGAATGATAGATCTACGAGCAATAGTACAAGTACGTCGCATCGAGAAGGAATGTTCGCTTTGTAAAGCAGGAAACACGACACCGAGGGCTTCAACCATGGGAAATCTACCACGTGCTCATCTTGACCTTTTGCAACTCCCGTTCTCCAACAGACCAACTGCGGGGTGGACTATTTCGGACCCATCATGGTGAAAGTGGGGCGTTGACGTGAAAAGAGATAGGGAGATAAAATTTTCTTTGAATTGTTAATACACTGGCTTAAAATAACACAATATTTTTTGTAAGCATTTTTATATTCTCCATCTTTAGATTTCTAGCAGCGAAATTTTAGATTTCGCTTACTTCGTGACGATTTTCTTATTCCCTTTGTTATCCACCAAGGACTGGTGAGGTTAAGTTTTATTTAACGAGTTCGAATAGGGAAACATACAACAAAAAAGGCAATATGTATCATGAAAACTATTAAACGCTTTTTTGACATCTTGCTCACAGAATTCAATCCAAGATTTGATGCATTTTATTTAAGTACCTACGCAAAGGAAACAATGTGTAGCTGCAATACATCAACAATAAACCTCGCGCCGATCGCCGTATTTCTATCGATATACTTACATGTCTTCCGCGAGCCGCCCCTCTAATTTCGCTCTCGTTTTTTTAGCTCTTAGCGGCGTGGGCACCCTCCGGACCGGGGGAGGGAGGTGGTGAATCCATCATGGATACTTCGGGCGGCCGAGAGGTTATGTCAGAATCGTACTGACTAAACACCATCCAGTAAGTGCCACAGCCTAGGAAGGCTGTATAGGCTTCATCGAAGCGATCGCCTCCGGGGAACCCGCAGCGGCGCAGATTTCGCTCTCGCTTCGAACCTCGTATTTATGCAACCAGTTCAACGTGCGAGCGAGACAACGTGGGTCCGAGACGCGGAGCACGAGCACTTACACCACCATACCTACCGCAAAGCAACAAGCGAACTATATTCGTGCATGCCGACTTATTCACCTGTCACTCCGTGTATTTACGAGTCTATACAGTATGAAAATCTCTACAACTATCGTAAGAAGGTCCATATTCTGTATTGAAAAGCAACAGCAAACACACCGCCGCGTATTCAAGTACTTCGAGTCCTTTTTCAGCAACGCCTATTGAAGCACACAAACCCAAGAGCACCGGAACGAAGATCTAGTTGTGGAAGAAAAGTGAATATACTTGTACGCTTCGCTTGAGGGGAAGTCCTGTAGAGCTGCAATACATCAACAATAAACCTCGCGTCGGGTTTTGGGACGGCGAGATCCTTTTTTTTGTTTGTTAATAAAGCGAAAATTAAATAGACCGGGTCTTCGCACTCTGGACCTACGGGCGCGGTGTAAAGACGCTACATGAGTTTTATCTGCGCGATTTTAGAGAAATCGCCCTTAGCCAAGCGAAATTTGGAACCCAGCCCGTCGATCTCAAGATGATCGAAGGCGGAGGCAATACGAACCGTTAAGTCTGCGTCCGAGGTGTCACCAGCCAAGACCTAGGCAAGATACAAAGACTGCGGCGACTGACTTCGGCCGGAATGTCTTCTCCTCCACACAGGACACAGCTGGGAGAGTCCCCTGGAACCGGAACTTTTGGCCGACGGCAGTCTTTAGTTGCGTGATCTTGTGTGTATTTCACACAAAGCGGATGAGCAAAGCAATTACGAGCAGAGTGCCCGTAAAGTTGGCAATTGTTGCATTGACCGACAAATGCCACTTTTGTGGGGGGGGGGGGGGGTTCTACCTTAAGGTTAGAGAGTTGGAAGATAAATTTGACCTCTAAGATCTTGTATCCTTCAGGGGAGAGGTCAAGGGTAACCATGAAGAAGACGAAGGGTTTTATACCGCGAGCCCATGGACCGAATGAACGGGAAGTTCTTGGAATATAAGGTCCTCCGGAATAAGTTCGGAGCTCAGTTGACATAAGAGACCGCGAATGACGGCGCGGAGTACTCACTCTTCGGAGAGAGAGAAGGCATAAAAACCTAAGCCGGCTTGACGAAGAAAGGCCGTTAGCTTCCGGTGGTCGGAAGCGTTCGCTACCTGGACTTAAATGCTCGTGCTAGTAGTGCGAGCGTCATTCCAAGAGGTTAGCTCCTGGATAAAAATGGTAGGCGAGGTGCCTGCCTTAGCAGGATCGCGATAGGGCTTCGGCGAAAATGGTCATGAGACACCACTATTGTCTTTCGTGGACTTAGAAGGGGGCTTCGCGGTATCCTAAAGCGGGAGGCAGAGGGCTCGTGGATATACGCGCGCTCTTACCCTTACGGATGACTGTAATAACTAAGTCCAAACCACTGGATGTGGAACCTATTATATCCATCTCAGGAAAAAGGACTTGGGTTTTCCTAAGGCCTTTAGGGCCCTAGAGAGCAATCTGGGAGCGCTCCATCGGCTTTGTTGCCACCATTAGGTATCAACCAACGCAAGTCGCGGGCAAAGTTAATAGCCTTTTATTTTGATACAAATAAAAGGGACCGCGCTCAGAATGAGTGTAGTAACTGAAAGTCGTTATGTACCAACAACTAATAGCAATAAGAAATGCAATTAGCTGGGCGAGCTTCGACAGAGCGACCGGCACGCGGAACGGACACTGCACTAACACTGAACACAACGACGCGTAAAACATGGACGTGTTGACGGTACCGCGGCGCGCGAGCATCAGGTCATTTCACGCTGGCTCCGGACCTCGTATTTATGCAAGTCCGTCTTTGGTAAAATAAATAAATATCAAAGAGAAATATCACCATTCAAACTCACCTATTGTAATACTTGACTGCTTTCTGACATTTTGCATCATATTCTTGCTTGACAATATTTATAGCTTCTCGGAATTTCCTGAATACTAATTGTGTTACAAATAAATCATAATAATCATCTGCGACTTGTTTTTTTATTATATATCCATGTACATTCTAAAAAAAATTAACATAATATGTAGAACTACATTGTATTACATATACAATACTAATTATATAGGTAATCAGTACTTTTACATGGTTACATGGTTATAGCGCGGGCACTTTCGGGGCGACGCACACTAGGGTTGACACGCTTGAATTATCTTCTTCTGTTTAACTTAATAACAAATTTATTTGTAAATACTTTACATTTTTATTTTCAATGCTGTTAATCTTTAGTTCTTACACATTACACATTTGAATAAAACAACTTTTTTTTCCTGTAATCACGGCTCCTGTAAAGGAGTCGAAACGTCAGGATTAAATAAAAAATAAAACATGCGCAAAAATCCGTAAAAAAGTGTTTTCTTGTAATGTGTAATGTGCGCGAAAGTGTAAGAACTAAATAATTATATCTACGTCGGTATAAAAACTAGAAATCCAAAACTAAATTTAAATTAATCTCTTTCATAGTATCCGCTGTACAAAAACAATTATGAAAAGTGAATTTACATCCAAAGGATAAAGAAATATTTCTTAAATTTAATAATAATAATATTTCTTACATTCACACCAATTAGCCTATCCCAAAGTTAGCACTCTAAGACTTGTGATATGGATAATAGGGTAGCCGATAAACATATATATGTTACATAGGTATGTAATATTTATAGAAATACACGTGACTTAAGTACAGACGCTCGTATTTATCACACAAACGTTTGGAACCCAAGACCATCAGTGCGAAAAGCAGCATAACTACTGTTGGACCAAACGGTCGTTTAAAAGCGTCTTTAAAATAACCCAGGGTATGCTACCACCAAAGCGATTAACGAACTATTAAAAATAAAATAAACTTTGTTTGCTGTACCTGTGGTTACAGAGATATTAATAATTATTATTAGACCGCACAACTAGCCGTTTCCAGCATGCAAAAATTTATTAAAAATATTTTTTCGTCGTTTCATCGAAGTCTGTGTTATTCCTAATATAAGTATGAATACTTAACGAAATTGCAAATTAATGACATTCTTGCCTTTAACTTCTTTTGAAGTAGATAATTTTTTTTTATTTGAAATGTTTTCTTTTCCTTTAGACGTCAGTAATTAAAGGGAAGCACCATTGGAAAGTTTTTGATATTCTATCAAGATAGTAAGAGTTTTACTAAAAATATTGATTTAACGCTAAATGTTTTTTGATTGATTTATTAATTATTTTTTTAATTATTAAAGATGAAAATAATTTTGTTCAGATATAATTCTGTTTCGAACTTTCAATTGTTATTGGAGTGCTGATTTATTTTGTACTTATATTGCACCTAATTTTATGATGACAATGACATGTTGATTCGTATGCTGAAGTTGTGCCAATAAAAAAATAAACTGATCATAAAATGTTTATATTGTTTTACAGACTGCCCCATGTTAAACAGAACTAACAATTGAATATAGTTTGGCAAAATCGTCACAAAATCATTCATTCAATTAGTTTTACTAGAAATGGAATGTATTTGAACAAAAATTTTATTTTTACCAAAAAGCCTTAAGCCTTTTCTTACTGATTAGATTACGTACTTAAATGAAGGATATACCGATTATCAAAATCACCATCGTTATGTTTGATACTACGTAAAAGCAAACTATCTAATATAAAATATATTTTTATTACACCTTATTGGGAATATAGACATAGACATAGTGGAGCGATCAGTGAAAAAAATTTATTACGCATTAAAAATAATAATACGAATTGTTATACATAGTTATTAACATAAAATAGAAAAAGATTATTCATGCGTGTCAACCCTAGACATTGGTATCCGACCGCCCCCTAAGTGCCCGCGCCATAATGATGTATAATTAATAATAATCGTACAATTATTCTACGTCTCTTATGTTAACCAAATATTTATAAAATAGTTTCAGACAGTTAAATGGGTAGGTAATAATAATAACAAACAAAATTATATCTACTATCTGCAATTTATACGTACCAGTTTAAAACGATCTAATGTTTTTCTAAGCTTCTTTTTCCTATCGAAATCTTTTGCTAAATAGTTTCTTTCGTACCACATATCTTCTGTATACCACATCCAATTTAAAAATATATTCTTCTTTAGTTGGAAAACGTAATGACTTTTAGCTTTGTCTATATTGTCTCGTTTAATTTGTAGTAGTATTCTAAATGGTCTGATGCCATACTTAGCCTTCAAGGTTCTTTCGTAATGTAAATCTGCCATTACAATAAGAGACCTTAACCTTGCGGCATATTGCTTTCTTCTTATTTTGTCTATTTGTTCTTTTTTTCTTTTGTCACGGAGTTCCTCTATTCGTTTATTTTTTTCTTCCTTATCCATTTCGGCTTTTGCTAACTCTGCCTGAAACATCACAACACTAAGGACTTAAATAAACCTCCGACAACTAAGAATTTGGAATATTTCTATTTCAGTATTTATTAATTCATATAATAAAAAAACTGGTTAATTTTTGTAAACCTGTTGTTTGAGCCGCACACGATCTTCCTCCATTTGCCTTCTTCGTTCTCGTATGATGGCATGCTTTTCCTCGCGTTCGCGAGCTCTTTTCTCCATTCTTTGCAAGAAACGTGGCACTTTCAAACAATGCAGAACAAGAGATGGTTCTGAAAATCGTTAACCAAAGCGTGTTTGTAAAACTACACTTTTAAATTAATTGAATCGTGAGTAGTTTCCTTTTATTGGCTTACCTTCAATTTCTTTTAACTTTAGCTCGTTTGTCAAACATTTAATTTTCGGTTTTAGCTGCCTATCTATATCATAATACGTTTTTCGGACTTCATCCTTCATAGCATCCACGGATTGGCGAGAAGCTTCAATTATTCTATTATATTTTAATTCCTCTATAAGTCTATTTTTTTCCTCCAACTTGGCCTTTTGAAGAGCAATTATATGTTTCTGTACTTGATACCTAAAATCGTCAGTGGTGATCTTATGACATGTTATGTGTAATTTTGATCATCGCAAAGTTAAACATAAAACGTCACATAAATTAGCATACGTTGTTTAGACTCGAAATATTTGTAACAAGACAAATAAAATGGTCTTAAGTGAGCTGAATTACCCCATGTCCCTATTGTTATACCGATTAATGGTGATTCTGGGAAAAATCCTATTTCTGTAGCACCAAACCCAAATGGCCAAATGAACTCGCAACAAATTAGTTCAGGTTATTTATTTAAAGTGGATAATAATTGAACATCCATTAATTAAAACATCTGTGGTATTTAATGAACTCTTGAATTTTTAATATAGTATTTCAACACAATGAAATGTTAAAAACAGGAAAGAATGAGATGAGAGAGAAGTGTTTATTTGGCGGTTATTGATATACCTACTATGCATTTAGAGTATAAAAATAAAAACGTCGAAAGCAATACCGGCAAAAACGCAAAAAGTGACATATTTTACAATACATACAAAGCTAGAGAGTTCAATAAATATTTTCCTTAGGCTTCCCATTGATATTCCCATTATTTTTTTACTAGGGTTCCCATTTTCGATAACTCATTTGTGAGCCGAGCAAAATAATTGAGATGACTGTATAGGAAGAAATATATAGAACTAGCTTCTCCCAGGAACTTCGCTTTAACTTTAGGAAATTTGTAGTTGTAATTTTTTGGATATCCCGTTGAAACCTATTTCACAGAATAAAAAATATCCTACGTAATTATTGTACTTTTTTTGATACTAAAGTATTAAACCACTAATTTTATATCCCGGAAGGGGCAGGTAATTACAATAATTACGTATGATACATAGATATATATCTATGTATCATATATGTATGTCATGGTTATTTATATATATTTCTATTTATATTATAATATGACTTAGATACAAATGCTCGTATTCATCATACAAACACCTGCCCCTTCCGGGATATAAAATTAGTGGTTTAATACTTTAGTATCAAAAAAGTACAATAATTACGTATGATACATAGATATATATCTATGTATCATATATGTATGTCTATACGTTACCCTAGTATCCATAACACAGGCCTAACAGTGCTTACTTTGGGCTAGGCTAATTGGTGGAATATAAGAAATATTATTATTATTATTATCTATGTTTCAAATGTCATCCAGAATGGTCCCGCCATTATTGCGTGATTAACATCCAAACATATAATTTTCATGTTAAATGTACTTATACTACCTACTTATATTATATAAGAAGAATTCAATGTTACCTCTGTTGATATGTGTCGTAATCTCGAGCAAGTATTTTAGCCTTGTTAACAGAATCTTTTGATTGTTTTGCATCCAGTTTTTTCTTAACTAATTTATCGAAAAACGTATTCAGACATGCCTGTCTTTGCTTATTTATAGTTTCTTTTTTCTTAATAACGCACTTTTTCCATTTCTCTAAAAACTTCTTAGCTATTCTTGTGTCATTTTCATTCATAACGATTCTTAGTGGAATTATGTTTAAAATATCTGTTGCAACCTCACCATTTTCTGAGTTGGTCAGTAATGCATTAGTCTCAACATTCTGATCGGGTGCTGGCCGCGGTACAGTGATATTATTTCTAGGAGTTATTATCTCATGGTCATTATTATCTTGTTTAGATATTGCCATCATTATCAGCAATGTTTCAAGATCTTGTGAATCAAAGCTATGCTCTATCTTGTTTTTTAAGTCATCACCTACTCGAACTTGCGTAATGACATTTTCAAAACATTGTTCACTAATGACTTTTTTCGGATCCGTGTCTTCCTCGCATTTATTGTAAAAATTATTTGCATATGTACATTCTATCCTTATTAGATGATCATTGATATTTTCTTCGCTTTTATAGATTTTCTTGACAGGTGACACCAGAGTTTTCATCTTGTTTCTTCGATTTTCATTTGTTACCTTTTCTATTTTAGGTTTACAATTTATTTTGAATTCACTATCATTTTGCAATACTAGTTTGGTCATATCTTCTTCGATATCCAACATATATTTTTCAGTGTCATCATGAAGAATTTTCAAATCATGTAGGAGTAAATCTCCTTCTATGTTTACTAAATCAGACTTTAGAGGAGTTTTTCTTACGCAATTTCTCATGGTAATCTTATTTTTTAAATTACTGTTGTGAAAGCTATTGTGTATTTTAATTATCTCTTTATTGATTTTAAAACCATCTCTGATCTTTTTTATGGTCTTCCTGCAATCAAGTTTGGCAATATTAGTCTAGTAAAATACTTATATAAAATAGCATCCATTTGTTTCACGCCTTTTAATTACTTAGCGACCCAATTAAATTAATAATAGGTACTTTACATCTAGGCCGACTAGACTAAGCCAGACTCAACTATTATTTTGTGACTCTATTCAGTTTCTACGCTAAATTAAATAACCACATACTAAATTATTTGATTCAGTATTTCTACAAATAAATACAGCTATGCTTAAAAATTGGATGTAACCGTACAAAATGTATCACCAATATATCGATACCTCTGGGCTGAATTGTCGTAAAGGACTAAATGCGACTTTACAGGAGGAGCAAAATACAAAAAAGATAATATTATTTTACCTATAACTTTTATGTTGTTGGAGCTATTAAAATTCATTTGTAATATTTTTATAACAATATTGAAAATCTGAACGAGAGAAGTATTCACGGAAGTTTACGAAACAAGCACCTTAGGAAGTAAATCTATTTTACTTCTCAAAACCCACAATACAGGAAAGAAAAGTATAAGTGTGATATTTTATTTGGGCTTAAAGAACCATCTGCTAAGGTATTTCCTAAAAGTAATCAATCAAATCGTTTATTTTAAATTTTGAGATATTCATATTAAAAATATAAATTAACTAATCGCAACATTTGGAACTAAATCTTAATTTGCAGTTTTTCTTTCAGCTTTATTCGGTTCTTCCTTATTTCTACCTAAATGTTTCGATTTGGTTTGCTTCCTTTTATCCTGTAGTGTAATAGTCAATGTAATGACGCTATTTGCATCATTCAATGTTTCGCGGAGCTTAGAGTTGCAGAGAAGTTCTCTTTATTAACCATGTAATCTCTCATGCATGGTTCCATTTGCATACAAAACTATTACATCCTTATACTTAGCCTCAGCTATTGGTAACCTACGATGATATAATTGCTTTAGGTATAGAGTTTATACCTAATACAAAAAAGCTTATGCTGACTTTTTCACTTTTGACTGTCCCTTTCTCTTTCTTTTTCATGTGTTTTTCGCTGCGTTTATTAAGGTTACTAACTTAATAAACGCAGCGAAAAACACTAACTGCCGCCCGGGGCATTTGCACCCTCTGCCCCCCGGGGCATTTGCACCCTCTGCCCCCCCCCCCCCCCCCCTATTTACGCCACTGCGTGCTCGTATTTGCTGCTAGTAGATCAAAATTTTAAATAATCAGAAAACTAGAACTTTCACTTTATAGGGTCTTGTCTTTTCCGAGCCGAGTCAAAGTACGTCAACCATTCCGAAGAACTCCATACGATAATTTTCCTAACTTTCCTATTGATAAAAACATGTAGGTACAGTATCGACAGACATGTATGTATGTCCTGGAATAATAAATGATCCCCAAATTTACCTGCAAAGTACGGACACTAAACGAAACGCAAGCGCGCTCTCTAGCCGGCGAACATAAGAATCTACGATTTCCCGCGCTTCGACAGAGTCGTGATGTTGTCAACGTGCGAGCTCCGATTTATTTTCGATCGAGTCGCCATCAAGTGTAGACGTCGTCACGGAACTGTCCTACGTTTCTCTAAGTGCTTTATTATAACAAGTTTGTTACGTGCTACGTGGTTCTTAATACTGTGTCCAAAAATTACAACACCTCAGTGCACGATTTCTAACTCTGCCCATATGATATCGGCAGGTTCGGACCAAAATCCTGACGTTCACCCCGACATATTCATATTTAGAACCACGGTCGCAAAGGATAATATGAACTTTCTAAGTTACTAGCGGTCCGTCCCGGCTTCGAACGGGTGGACAAATTTCTTTAATTTTAAAAATAGCCTATGTTACTAATCGTGAATGTAGCTTTCTAATGGTGAAAGAATTTTTGACATCGGCTTAGTAGTTTTTGAGTTTATTCATTGCAAACATACAAAAATAAAAATCTTTCCTCTTTATAATATTAGGGTAGAAGTGTAGATTTACAATCAAGAATTTCTGTAAATTTTTGCTTTACATTCAAGGTAATTAAATGTCATTTACATCCATACTTTCGCCATAAATTATGTTCACATTGCGAGATATCGTGGGTCGTAAAATCATATGTTTAGCGAATCTTGAAAAACGAATTACACAGATCGATACAGAATTAAATTCTGATCAAAACAGTGGAAAAAAACTCATTTTCGCCAAAATTTCCTTTATGACAATTGAGCCCAGAGATATGGATTTGATTCTTTATCTAAGAACTAGCGGCCCGCCCCGGTTTCGCACGGGTGGACAAAATTCTTTAAATTTTTTCTAGCATTAAATATAGCCTATGTTACTCAGCGTGAATGTAGCTTTCCAATGGTGAATTTTTGAAATCGGCTTAGTAGTTTTTGAGTTCATTCATTGTAAACATACAAAAATACAAGTCTTTCCTCTTTTTTAATATTAGTGTAGATTATCTTGAGAAGGCACCATAATTACCTATATCACTTATTACATTGCGTTTTATATAATCACCTACCTACTTTATTAAATCTTCCCGGCACTTATTAAAACTTTAATTAAATCAAGTAAGTTGCTAGTAATAATACGTTAAAATGTGGAGATAAAATATACCGGGTAATGTAGAAATAGATTTTTACCTGTTCCAATTATTGTCCATTAAAACGTGTCTATGTCTATCCCGAAACTGAAATTAGGTAGAGAAATTAATTATTATTTAACTGTGATTAAAATTTCAATAAATGAAAGAAAGAAACGGTCTGGTTGCGAATGACGACCACAAACCGGCCGACAGGTTCCGTTCCGCCCCCGATAAGATGGACCGACGCGGACGGTCTGGTCAAGGTCACGAAAAGTCTTGGCGATCCATGGATTTATTTATATTATGATAGTGACCATATATTGTTAACCGACTTTAAAAGAAGATGTTACTGTTTTGCTAATCTTACACTTACTAAATGGAACTACACTATAAGTCGTAAAAATGTTCTATGTTCAACTAACTGTTGTGCTAAATGGGCTGGATTAAACCTAGTAAATGGGACTACTACATACTACTGCGTAGGCCGTAGGTAATGGTTGTAAGCGGAAGAGACCGTTTACGACCTTCCTTATGACCGAGTTTCTGAGACTTTTATCACCGATTTTGTAAGTGACTCAATGCACACACGTCGGTAACTTTGTCGTTTGCTCTCGTGAAGTGCACGTCATGAAATACATAGAATAAGGAACAATCAGACCCGAAGTCCGTCATAAATTAGTAATAAAATTCGGTGAAGAATAGGCAAAAAAGTCTGTCGTGTTAGAGAAACAGATATGTAGAGACTACTTACATGACTACCTTTCTCCCACGCGTTAATAGATACTTACCCACCCGGTTAAATATAGTTTCATTCTATAATGATATGCAAAAGTTTAAGTGTAATGTTAAGATAACTATAGGAATACCTAATTAAACATATAAAATATTAAAAGTTTTTGCGAAAATACGTCTTTTATGGAATAAAACAGTTTTCAGAAGTTGTACAGACAATACAGCTACAATTTAACCTATCCTATTCTTGATTAGCGGGAGTAACCATTTGCTCTCCAGTCTGTATCTGGTTATAAAAGTTATAATTCCAATTTAAAATAACGTCTAAAAATATAATAATATATTTATCAAATTATTATTACAATTATATTATGAATAATTATTTCAAAGGAAAGATGCCTACTTACCACAGACCGTCGCTCATTCATCCGTAGAGTTATATCTGGCGGACAGTAATCAGGTGACAACTTTAATAAATCCATGTCGTGAAATATATTTTTTGCTAAAATATCCTCCATATTTATAACTCGTAAACATTATTTTGAGATATAAATAACTAGAAACAGAAGAACACTCCGTAGTGCAACATCTTCGAATTTTCACAATTTATAAAATCGATATTACGTTGCTATTGACGCCGCTTAGCATGAGCGACTTCGTTCCTTTGCATTAATTTTGTGTTTTATCGATGCAATAAAACGCGGTAAAATACTGACACGAATACACAAGTTTCAATTAATATATTTGTTGTTCCAGAGCCGTCCATGAACTAAACGCAAACATTAAGCGAAATCTTGATTTACCTGGAGCTGTTGCTACTATGACAGCAAAAATTGGTCACTTTTATATCTGTTTATTACACATAAGTAGGAATTTGCAAAAGATAATTTCTATAAGGTACCTACAGTCAGCGTCAAACATTACTCGTTAACTTTGGTTCTATAAATATAGTTTGCGTTTCGAGGCTTATGATATGCGTAGAATAATAAATAACATTCTACTCTACTACCACCTTATAGATATTAGGGCAGCCAACAAACACAAATTAAAATCTTAAGTAAGTAGATACGTATATTTCGTTGGTATTACTTTTGTAATACCTGCTGCTGCTTAAAATATGAACCGTTTTCATATACCTACTATACTTCAGAAATATAGCTTGATACCCATTGAGTGTGTAAAATAGGTATATATCAAAGTTGATACCCATGATGAGTATTATGATAACCTTTTACGTACGTTACCGTTTTAATTTTGTAAGTGCCAGTAAAGGGCAATTCAAGAATTGGTTATGTTATAAATGTGAATAACACTATAATGTGCTCTATGAAGCACACATCTATGTAGAAATAAAAATTATTGACGTTGTAAAATATTTTTCTCTCGCGACGCTTAAGCGACTTGATTAACCGACTTTTACTGAGTTCAGACCCCTTTATAACTAACTGGTCTTCGGAAACTTCCTCCAAAGAAAAACAGCCTTCTGTCTAAGAAAGTTCCAGATTTATTGAAGTTTTGCATGTTCATTTTTAACTATTATTTGGTAAGCTCTTCATATTGTTGACTTTGTTTAGTATTGTCAAGTTATCGCACAATTTTCTGTGTTAATTGAAAGTTATAATCGTATTTTTATATACTAGGATTATCAAGCTCATCAAGTATTAACAATATATTTGACGTATTTGACGTCGCGCCAGATACGTGTAGTACGGAAGACCTCGTAAAAAATTAAGAAGTTACTAGATATGCAGCAATATCTGTGTCATTCTATTGTACTTAGATGTACTCGGTAATTGCTAGTTCAATGACATGAAGGGAAACTTTTTTGTACCAATTCACACTTCTTGTTTTTCGGAATCTGAGTCTTTAAACAGTAAATTTATTCTTGTTTCTTGAACAGAATGAAAGACTCTTTTAAATACAAGGACCTACTTATAATAATACTTCCTCTTCCCCCTGGACCGCCGTTTGGTGAAGGTACACGAATAGAGTTTCTGCGTTTTAATAATCTAAATCTTAATATATATAAATTACGTGTCACGTTGTTTGTCCGCGATGGACTCCTAAACTACTTAACCGATTTTGATCAAACTTCGTAACTATCTGTTATTTGATCTTACTTAAAAGATAGGTTTTATTGACGATTTTAAGTGCCCGCAAGGGCCTATGAAATAAAGACATGTTTATAATCAAAGGAAATAAAGTAATTTTGATTTTTTTATTATTTTAACACAACATCGCGTGGCTGGATCAGCTAGTGTTTGACCGCGATGAACTCCGAAAGAACTTGACCGATTGTGATGATTTCTTTTCATTTTGCTGGTTTTTTTCCGATTTAGGACATAGAATAAGTTTCATTTTAATTTATAACACAACGAGTGGCCGGGCAGCTAGTATTTTTATAAAAATAAATCAAATTCAGTGCAAACAAATCATCTTGGAAAATAGGAGTGCATAACATAACAGAAAAAGAGCTACTACACGCTTAAGAGAAATAATTTGGAAACCTCTTCGTTTCTGTTGCTACCCTGAAACTATCAAACAATGTCACCACTCGCGTGGTACTGTGAACTATTTAGTTATCATCACAGTTGTACGCTGAATACTTGACAAGAATTTGATAATGTAGACCATTGATTCCCAGAGTTGCCCAGGTGAAACTCCACGGGAGACTCGACGGGGGTCTACGTTGGCATAATAAAATAATAGGGATTCACAATTCATAATTCGGTTTCGATAGTGAAGAACTAACATGTTGGCTTGACTTCACCTATCAATGTAGGCAGATAATATTTTAAGAAGCTCAGTTACTGTCGTAGTTGTAAAAACGTGCATATTCCATATTCAGTACAATGTGTCGAGATTCGCAAAGCGCCGCCGCTGCTGCCGCCGCCGCACAGTGGTCCGGATTTTCAAAAAAAGTGGACATAGGATCGAAAATGCTTATTTAACTTAACAAAAAATTGTTTCGTATAGGAAATTTAACGCTGATTAATACTTATTTCTACAACTTTTCAAAAAAACTGCTCCTTCACGTCAAAAAAAAATATTGAAAATAAAAATGTATAGGAGAAAATCTATTTTATTTTTTTTCTCCGTTCAGTATCAAAGTATAGCAAGCAAACCTTATCTTCTGGTAAGTACTTATTGTCCTTAATACGACGACATATAAATTGCTTGCGTATCCCTGCGGCCTTGGCGCCTTAATTTTTAAGTTGAATTATCTTATTATTATTAACGAGTTTTTCTATTAAAATTAATCCAAAATATATTTTTTAATAAAACAAGCCCCCCGCGTGCCCCATCCTTTTATTAGGCTCGCCCCCTATTACTTGGGACTTAAATATAACTGGCGAAATTACAGTGTACTATAGTGTAGTATACACCTTTGCCTTCGGGGAATATAAAGCGTGACGTTATGATAAAATAAGCATTTTTGCTTATTTTTGTTTTAAATAATCTTCTGTTGATTATTCTTTCATCTGTTGATATTTCCTATTGATAAATCATGGTTGATATTGGTGGTTATACTACTAGTGTGACTTATCTTGAAAGAAACAATTAGAAATAGATTTAGCCCTGAAAAGGGCTTTTTCTGAAGTCTTGAAAATGACTATTTTAAGTCAGCATCATCATCCGAGCGTCTTCTTGTCTTCCAGTCCAGTCCAGTCTAACGGCTGAATATTACGACCCTTTGACTATTTTAAGTAGTCCTGAAAAGGACCACAACTACTAACAAACTCAATTCTAACAATTACAACATCACTAAAATTTACATTAATGGATCATGTTCAGACTGCAACTCCTGTAGATCCATATTTTCGGTTTCTTCTGTTACTACCTCAGGCAACAACAAAAGCTCTTTAACATCCTGAAAAAAATCGAATTGCTTTGAGTTGCTGTATTTTGGTCGAATATGGGATAAATATGGGTCTGAACTAATTAAAAAATTATGAAGCAAGTCCTCGTTACCCTGTTAAATTTTCTTGTGTGAGACTCACGAACTCTTCGAAATTCTTTATTTCTTGCTTCTCCAGCTTCTTCGGAAAGAATGCCAATTGGTAGGAGGCCAAAGTGATGACAAATGTCTGCACCGTGTATGAGTAGCTTGTGCACACTTGCGGGCATATAAAACCATGGGTATAGATGAACAAAGATCTCAGCTGTTTCTCTGCAATAAGTCCTGAATTTTTCAATATCTATGGCACATCCTGATGAAATCGTTTGAAGAATAACCGCAAAATGCTTTAGCAGGTCTTTGTCAACATTGGTTATTTCGGCAGATTTCTCATAATCTCTAAAAAACCTTCTGGCTGTGTTTCCGTCGTTTGTGGTTCCAAAGCCTTGCTTCACAAAATCCACAAGTATTCCCATTTGCTGTTTGAATTCTTCTTGTGTCAAATGTTTCTTCGCAGCTTTTAGTTGCTTGTTAGCACCTCGTGCAGTCCATGTTGTAAGATATGTGTAGAATACACTCCATACAACGAATCCACATATGAAGAGTAGAAAGTCCATATTAATAAACATCTTCTCGAACAGGTCTTGTAAATACTTCTGACAGCTTGTTCATCTCAGTTGGCTTAGCAAGGCAAATATTGCAGGCAGATGCAGACGAAGTATCCGTTATAATAGTGGCCACTTTTCCGTCGATCATTGTCATATGAAGCTTGTGACTAATCTCTAGCCCTGCCCATTTTGTAGAATCGATGTTTTTTATTTCTTCCTTCAATGCAGCTTCTTCTTGCTTGATGTATTCTGCTGTCTCTTTACAAAACTCGAACTTAATGGGCCTGCAATAATGTGTTGAAGAAGGTGTTGGGTTTTCCCATATGGTGCTATTATTAGAAACTAATTTAAGAGGGACAAGACTTGACATGAAAACCGATGAATCACTGAAGTCTACATCTTCACTCCTTTGCTTGTAGGTACTTTGTGAAGAAGCACCATCAAAACCCCATTTACTAATTAACTTCAATCCTTCAGTTGACGAATCAATCTGGGTACCAGTAATTTGAAGAATCTTCTGGACTGTCAGATCCAATAGGGCTTGAAGCTTCACTCTGGCTCCTCTCTCAGTAATTTCTAAATCACGAGGATAGCATCTATTTTTAGCTTCAATGAGTTTGTGATACGATGGTAACACTGGAACTTCACAATCTAACAGCGCTTTCCTTAAACACAAGTATTTCCATTTTGACAGGTTCAATGATGTATAAAGACCAAGAGCATAATCTCCATCAAAAGTTTTTTTCGTATTTTTCTTAAACAATGTGGCTTGAACGATAGCAACACTATCAGGGTTCTTCGTTATATGGTCAATAACACGAGCTAAGTCATTCTTCTTGTCTATCCTTAGTCTTTCGACTAATGCAAAAGTAAGTTCTTCCGGCGAATAGTCCAAAAGAGACTCTGAACGTCTTTTCTTCTGTTTGTTGCTGAGGTCAACAAAAGGCTTCCTAATCTGAACTTCGGTAGATGTGCCCACAGTTGTTGTACTAGATGTCGACGGAATCACAGCTGTTGTAGTATCGATGTCAAATGAAGTATTGTCTGACGATATGTTTTCGATAACTTCATCTTGGGCTTGAAAAATCTCGGATAAATTAACAGTAGTGCAATTTGGCCAACTAATATTTGATTATAACCACGCAGCATGTCTATTCATGAAAGTTTTCTGATTTCTAGAAGCACTTGTCCATCTGCGATTGATATTACTGTCGTAGTTCTTCAAAAAGATCTTGATTATTTCTAAATCTTATGAACATGTTTCAACTGGGATATGTAGAATAATAGCTTCATAGAGTCGTGCCCAATTTTTCATATCTCCTTCAACACGGAGGAACATAAAGATGTCCAAGTTTGTTACAAATGCAGCCATAACGAAACTCACTAAACTTTCACACAGCACGGATAATTAGATATGTTGCTTCCTCAAGGGTTGAGAAACAAGTGCCTTTAATTGTTTCATGCACAGATATTTATAACAAACACACGCGCGCAAGTAGTGACTGACAAAATTAGTACCACATCTTCAACAGCCAATCAGCGTCGTTGATGTCTCCGGTGGTGGGGGTAAATGATTCTTATATCACAGGAGTCGTTTCAGTCAGTTACAAATAGGCAACGAATCAGCACGTGACTGTTGTTGAAGACTTTTATTACTATTTTTTATTAAAATAAAATGAAACAAATGCTGGAATGCGTATGTTTTAATTCTTATATAATTAAGAAATTATATTTTAAATTCAGCATAATTGAAAAACTCGATAATAATTTAAAAAAAAAACAATTGAAATTTTAAACTTTGAATCGTCGTAGGCGTCAAGGCCGCAGGGATACGCACGCAATTTATATGTCGTCGTATTAAGAACAATAGGTACTTACCAGAATATAAGGTTTGCTTGCTATACTTTGATACTGAACGGAGAAAAAAAAAAAATAGATTTTCTCCCATACATTTTTATTTTCAATATTTTTTTTTGACGTGAAGGAGCAGTTTTTTTGAAAAGTTGTAGTAATAAGTATTAATCAGCGTTAAATTTCCTATACGAAACAATTTTTTGTTAAGTTAAATATGCATTTTCGATCCTACGTCCACCTTTTTGAAAATCCGGACCACTGTGCGCCGCCGCCGTCCGCAATGCTTGTTCAGTCAGACGTGTAAAGGGGCGAAATACTACTTGTTGTAGTGTGTTTGCTTGCTGTCTTGCATGAACTTGTTTGTTTATTCACCAATACAAATACGAATGCCAAACATAAACGTCCGGAATTTTAAAAAAAGAAGAAAAGAAAAGTTAAGTGTGTCGACGTTATTGTTTTTCTATGTCGGAAAAAGTAAGTAGGTACTTGACTGCCTATTTGATATACTTTTATTTTATTTATTATTGATTTATTTTACAGTATATTGTACAAATAAATAAACCAAAACTTAATAAATTACAAAAAATACGTAGGTACAAAAGGTAAGGCTCATTCCTAAAAGAAATCTCTTCCAACCCACCTGTGATAGGAGATATATTTCTGTTGTAATAAGTATATTAGTAATGTTTGCTTGTAGTAGGTACGAATTGAAAATTAAATACTGAGCAGAGCCATTATTAGGTACTTCCATAAAAGAACAGAAAGCCGAGAAAGATTGAACTTTTTGGTCCCTACTTTATTAGTATTGTTTTTTTTACCCGGATGTCTGGTGTAATTAAATATATTTCTATAAATTGTACCTGTCTTTACATACTCATAACCTACATTAAAATAATCAATACCTAAATAATTAAAATCACGGAGTTTTCATATCACAAAATTATTTAAAAGAATTTTCTTTCGAATTTACAGATATATTACTTTTAATATCTCATTATTTTCAAGATATTGCTATATCTTTATATAATATTTCTGAATATTATTATCGCATTTTTATTTTCTTCATTACTTTATAGTCTAACTGCAACAGCTGTAATGCGCCTTAGATATCCGCGGGGACGTGAGGGGTGTCCGTTTCAACCGCGCGGCCACCTCATAATATTTGATGAAATTTTGCCAGTTAGTGCTAATTTGTTACTTTACACACCTCTTTTCGTGAATTTGTTACAAAAAAAACTAAGACGCTATGACATAGAATAGTTGGCCGCTAGAACCGCCACTTGCCGTAGTCATCGTCCGTGATTACACAGAAACTATATAATGCAGATAGACGAATGATGCATCAAAAGAAAGGTCTTAATTTGTTCAATTTGTTACAAAAATAAAAAACGTCAAAACGTAAATAAACAAAAAGTTATGCAATATTTAGTTTTCAGGTTATGAGTAGGTAGGTATGTCACCATAAATATGAAATTAATAGAGGCTAATGTGAATGGACAATTAGTTACTAATTTGTTACAGCGAATAAACATTTAAAAATACTAGAAAGTGGGTTCAATAATTTGTTAGAGTCGATTTTAGTTGGCCGCTCGGACGGCAATATGCCTAAAATACAATGGCATTTATCTCGTCATTAAAAGTAGGTTTAAGCTTAGTTAGAGTACTAGTCGACGGGTAACGTAACCTAGTTTAGATAAAGATGGCGAATTAACTGCAGCATTCATATTTTAGAAAATATTTGCAAAAAACCGTAATATGAAACCGTATGAGAGTAGGGTGACTATGAATACATTAGTACAAAGGCATGTTTTTAATGTTGTACTCTGTTTGAAGGAATATGCGGTTCGTTTGGCGCCATATTGATGTCTATTGTTCTTAATTCTTTAAAGTATTTACAGATAAGATTTTCGTTTCATTGACTTTCCTTAGGTGTTTTATGGTGGGCACGATTCCCGAAAAAGGATCTCTGTTGTTTCCAAATTATTGTTAAAAATATTTGTCGGAAGGGGTTTAAAAAGCGATTATTGTCCGTTGTGAATATTGTCATTATTGTGCTGGATTTTGAAGTGTGTGCTCGTACATATTTAATTCCCGTGATTTTCATACTACTAAGTTACTGAGACAATTATCAGTAAATCCAGAAGTGTCTAAAAGTGCTTAGCTATGAGTTGTGCCCACTTATATGATTTGTTAATATAGAAGTCACCACCAAAAAGTGTATTGCAGAGGGATCCAAATTGACTGCGGTAAGTTTAATTTTTACAATTTTATGATGACGAATAAAGTTATTACTTTTTTTTTTATTATTTAGGATGGGTTTGCTCTTGATCCCAATCAAGCCCCGGGCTTGACAGAATCCACGATGGAACGAGCTAACCCAGAAGGTGCCTATTCACCCTGGCTTTGAAAATAGACGGGTTATAAGTTCTCGGAAATACAGACGCAGGGAGGGAGTTCCACTCCTTTGCTGTGCGCGTTATGAAGGATGTTGAAAAGCGCTTGGTGCGACAGGTAGGAATATCAACCAAGAAAGGGTGGTAGCCTGCAGTGCGTCTGGATGTCCGATGGAAAAAAGGAGATGGCGGTATGAGCAGATGCAGCTCTTGAGCACACTCTCCAAAGTACAGTCTGTAGAAGACCGCCAGACAGGCAACTTTGCGGCGATGAGCTAAGGTGTGAAGCTTGCTCTTCACCAATTTGTTGTCCCCGATGAGCCTCTCAGCTCTGCGCTGAATCGTGTCCAGTGCAGCAAGTTGGTATTTTGCTGAGCCATCCCAAAGGTGGCAGCAATATTCCATGCAAGATCGGACTTGAGCTTTATAGAGTGTTAAAAGCTGTCCTGGCGTGAAATATCGCTTGACCTTATTTAGGACGCCCAGCATTCTGGCTGCAATTTGAGCTTTGGATTCGATGTTGGCGCCGAAGTTAAGGTCTGAAGACAACTCCATGCCAAGAAGCTCGAGGCTGTCGGTCACCTCGGAAAGTAGGAGTGAGGTGGAAGGAACTCCGTTTTGCCGTGAAAAGACAAGCTTGTGTTTTGGAGGCGTTGAAATTAACGAGGTTACTATCGCCCCACTGGGAAACGTAGTTTAGCCTCTGGTTTATTCGCTCAACCATGGCCTCTCTCATGACCATCACGTCGTCGCCGCTGGCTTTAGCGCTAGACAGGTATCTCTCTACAACAGTACTATCGTCTGCATACCCAACAATTCCTGGTATTAACAGGTATTGCTACTTTATTGCTACAGCTGTTTTCATGACGTAAAAGTATATTACATTAAGGCCATTTTGGTATACTTACGTCAATTTAAGTGAAGTTGTGGGTTGGATCCTTACCATGTAAATACGTCCAATTATACATATGTTCTTGTTAACATATTGGTGCCTTAAAAGGGAATTTTAAATTTTAACTTATTCGACTAAACACTTTTGTTATTACATTCTTAAATATACGTATATATTCATTGAGCTTGCATTTGCGTGCATTCCCTGGGGTTTTTAAATACATGAATATCTGTAACCATATTCATGATTGTAAGAAACTTTAATATTTACTACCAAAATGTGAGGGGCCTTCGAACTAAGTCGCAAGAATTTTTTTCTCAAGTAGCATTGTCCAATTACGACCTCATTTGCTTAACTAAGACTTGGCTAAATGATAATTTTTATGACCGTGCGTATTTCGACGTAAGTTTCCAAGTTTTCGTTGTGATAGATCTCAGAAGAATAGCAGTTTCGCGCGAGGCGGGGGGGGCGGCAGTAGCCGTGCGATCCAAGCCGATGCCATTGCGCCGCGACTGGCCCGTGCCCCCACGCACTCACTGTGATTGTGTGTGGATTTCTGTTCCATTGGATTCATCTGATCGTAATATTTCTCCTTCAATACCAGCCGGCCGTAAACGCCCGCGTTATTTAAATGATGCTTGCATATGCATAATTGTTTTTCTTTCATTATTTTTTTCTATTTTTTATTCCATGACAATTGAAACATGATGGCTGTGTAACTGTTGTCTACATGTTTAGCTATCAAATCACACCTTTTTAATGTTAATAGGACATTTACATGGGTAGTGGTGGTCGAATTATTATGAGAGCCCAGGTCTTGGTTGCCAAGAAAACAAAATGGGGGCCGTAAGAGAAAAAAAAATTGAGGGGGAATTTGTCGATAAAAAAATGCCATATTTCACACCATTAAAGGCTCAGACACTGGTAGAGGGACACATTGTATACATAGGATAGATAGATAAAAGCTTAATTTCTTACTCCACTCACACTAACATTATTAACAGAAATACTTTAAGCATATTTTAAAGCAAATATCAAAAATGGTAACATAAAGTATGCGTTAACTTAAAATGTATTTATATAAGCACTCTCCCTAAAAAAATAAGATATGAATATCGAACATTCCAATAATCACTATTCAATCCACTTCATTGTGAAAAATCATAGTCACCCTACTGTCATACGGTTTCATATTACGGTTTTTAGCAAATATTTTCTTAAATATGAATGCTGCATTTATATTCGCCATCTTTATCTAAACTAGGTTACGTTACCCGTCGATTAGTACTCTAACTAAGCTTAAACCTACTTTTAATAACGAGATAAATGCCATTGTATTTTAGGCATATTGCCGTGCGAGCGGCCAACTAAAATCGACTCTAACAAATTATTAAACCCACTTTCTAGTATTTTTTTACGTTTATTCGCTGTAACAAATTAGTAACTAATTGTTCTTTCACATTAGCCTCTATTAATTTTATATTTATGGTGACATACCTACCTACTCATAACCTGAAAACTAAATATTGCATAACTTTTTGTTTATTCACGTTTTGATGTTTTTTAAGTTTGTAACAAATTGAACAAATTAAGACCTTTCTTTTGATGCATCATTCGTCTATCTGCATTATATAGTTTCTGTGTAATCACGGACGATGACTACGGCAAGTGGCGGTTCTAGCGGCCAACTATTCTTTGTCATAGCGTCTTAGTTTTTTTTGTAACAAATTCACGAAAACAGGTGTGTAAAGTAACAAATTAGCACTAATTCCTGGCAATGTTTCATCAAATATTATGAGGTGGCCGCGCGGTTGAAACGGACATCGTGAGGGGTGGGAAGGCCAGTTACCGCTGTGAAGGATGGCAGAATGACAAAATGGAGAAACTGTTTCGCCCCCCCCGTCTCGCCGCTCGCAAACCTAAGGCGCGGCATAGCGGTTGCGGTGAGACTATAGTTACATTCACATATTAAAACCCAGAAAAACAAGGAGTTAATGAAACTAAGGTTAGTTTTTTATTGAGTCAGTTCAAAAGTAAATAATAGTACAGTCGAACCTCGTTAAGTCGAACCTCGATAAGTCAAAAACCTCCAAATCTCGAAAAAATGTTTTGTTCCCTTCCCTTCAAACACCAAAACCTCCATTACTTGAAATCTTGACCCTTTGTTAGTCGAAATAATCACCGAGTCCCTCCAAGCCATTTTGGTACATATTTTCACTCTATAACTCGAAAAATTAAATTTGACCTCTGTATCTCGAACATAGCAACGTTTTATTTTACAACCTTTACAACTTGATCATTTGGAATTTATTACCTCTATTGTTCGAACAAAAATAAGTTACCGACTTTAAGAACTTGCCGACAATGTGAGTGTACACTATTGTGTACACTTGAAAACATTTTAGGAGTATACGATAATAAATTTATGACTCACGCACACGTGTTTGCTTGCTTGGTGTCAGGTGTTCAATTTTGATTTCCTTTGAAATTTAGCTAAGCAAGTCATTTGTTTTCGACTTAAATACTGTCAGATGTAGTTTGGTTCTACTGCAATACACATCAATTAGTACAACAGTTAACATGAGTGCTGTGAAACGTAAACTAAAAACTTTGAGTCTTGCTGAAAAATTAGAAGTGCTCGAAGCTGTGAAGAGGTGTCAAAAAAAAAAGATGTTGCTGAACAATTTGGCCTGCCAATGAGTACTCTTTCAACAATAATAAAAAATGAATCAGACATCATGAAAAAAATACAAAACGGTCAAAGTTTGTCCTGCAAAAGAAGACGAATTGCAGAATATCCGGGCTTGGAGGAGTGCTTACTTAAATGGTTTGAGCAGTGTCGCAGCCAAAATATCAGTGTTAGTGGACCACTGTTACAAGAAAAAGCCCAAATATTCTCTAAATCATTGGGACTCGTTAATTTCAGAGCCAGTAATGGATGGTTAGAAAAATTCAAAAGAAGACAGGATCTTGTTTATAAAAAAGTTTGTGGGGAAAGTGCAAGTGTCAACATTGAAACCTGTAACAAATGGAAAAGTGAATTGCAAGATTTGTTACATGGTTACGAACCTGACAATATCTTCAATGCTGACGAAACAGGCCTGTTTTTTAAATGTCTTCCTGATAAGACTCTAACTTTTAAAAATGATAAATGCCATGGTGGGAAGCATAGCAAGGAACGTTTGACTATCCTGCTAGGAGCAAACATGTCGGGCACAGAAAAACTCTCACCATTAGTCATCGGCAAATCTAAAAAACCTCGTTGTTTTTCAAGATGTAAATCACTACCACTGCAATATCAAGCGAATACAAAAGCATGGATGACTTCTGCAATTTTCAAAAACTGGCTCATAAGCATTGATAAGAAAATGGCCAAAGAAAAAAGAAAAATCTTGTTGTTCCTTGATAATTGTACAGCTCACAATGATATTCCACAAATGAAAGCTGTTAAAATACATTACCTGCCTGCCAATACCACATCAAAATTACAGCCTATGGACCAAGGTATCATTAAAAACTTCAAGTCATTGTATCGAAAAGAAGTTGTCAGGAACATGTTGGATAATATGGAAGAAAAAAAGAATTCTACTATAGATGTATTGCAAGCCATGAGAATGGCTGATAAAGCTTGGCGAAATGTTACTGCGACTACAATAAAAAACTGTTATGTACACTGTGGTTTTTCATCGTCATCAACAGTAGTAGCTGAAACCGATATTTCTATTTCACCTCCTGCAGAATGGAACGCAGTGGTATCTGAATCAGGAATATCCTTTGAGGACTTTGTTTCGTGCGATGATGGAGTTATGACTGCTGGGACATTATCTGATGACGAAATGATCGATTCAGTAGCTCAGAAAACCGATACTAATGATTTAGATGACATAGAAGACGTGAATAGTACATGCGCTCCATGGGTTTCCATCAAAGAGGCGCGAACTGCATTGAATACCTTACGTAATTTTATAGAGCAGACCAGTAACTCCGAAGAAGAAGAATTTTCTGCTCTTTATAGATTAGACAATGCTATAGATAGAGAACAACCAAATTATCTAAAGCAAAAAAAAATTACTGACTTTTTTTAATGCCATATTTTTTATTTTAAAATGATTTGAAATAATGTTGATTTATAATAAATAAAAATATGTATGTATGTTTGTCACCTCTGCAAGTTGAATTTTTATTTATTTTACCTCTCTAACTCAAAATTTATAAGAATAAACCTCAAACTCTTTATGTCGAATCAAAATCCGCTTAAGTCGAAATCCTCCATAAGTTGAAAACTCTATAACTCGAAATTTTTGGCGTCTCCCTTGATGTTCGACTTATAGAGGTTCGACTGTAGTTATTTCCATCACTAGTCATGACCAACTGACAGACGTCAAGGTCACATTTTCGTCGTTGGTCGCACTAGTACACACACAGCCGGGACAGCTAGTAATTAATAAAAAAAAGTGGTTTACATTATATTAAAATGGGTTAGCCGTTTTCATAAAACTCTTTAATGGATCTTAGGGATTTATTCCTTTAATATTTAGTTAGATTCAGTTTGTCTCCCGTGCTTTGTTTATTTTGTTGTAATAATTGATTTATTATTCTGTTAAAATGGTCATATCCTGTTAAGTAAAACCGCCTTCAGATTACTAAAACAACTTTTTTTTAAATACATGTAGGTAACTGATACGAAACAGTGATACAGTGTTCATTATTTTAAATTTGCTTTTCTTCCATCAAAGGCAGACAAGCGATTGCTCATATGCCTTTTATGCAATAAAGTTTTGAGCAAGGACTCTATGAAACCATCCAAACGAAGAAACATACAGGGTCATTTTATAAACACCATCCAATTTTATTCTAGGCATTAAATATCATTTAAAAATTAAGTGTTTGAATGATATCTGTAATATGTAAGTTCAGACTTGAATATTTCTTATGGAATCCCAGTGTGCTTAGGCCTACCTTATTCCTAATTTACATAAACGAGCTAAGCAAACTCAACCTATCTGGTGCACGAATCTTTTTCTACGCTGATGTTACTGCCATAGTGTTTAATGCTGCAACTTGGGAGGGGGTTAGGCGTGATGCAGAGATTAGTTTGGCTTTAGTTGCTGACTGGCTTAAAATTACTTACTTTCACATTCTTACTTACTTACTTACTTACCCAACATTCTTGAGACAAATTACATCTGTTTTCCAATTAATAACCGTACCCAACCAAATGAAAACCTTGCTATCCAAATACATGGTTGTCTGAATCAGGCTTTAGATGGGCTGAATGAATGCACTTGTTCTTTCCTTTCTCGAGTGTTATCAACAAGATACTTAGGTGTAGTTATTGACCAGAGACTGTCTTGGCATCCACACATAAAAAAATTACCAAATAAGATCAGGAAACTCACCTGGATTTTAAGACACGTTGCCCCCCAAAAACTACTAAAATACATATATTGTGCCTTAGTACAATCTATAATTACCTATTGTATCCCCATCTGGGGTGGAGCATCCAAAGAAAAAATTTTGGAAATTGAAAGAGCACAGCGGCTACTACTCAAGGTTATGTACTTTAAGAAAATTAGATTTCCCACTGACCAACTTTATCAATTGAACGATTTACTAACAGTGAGGAAACTGTATATTTTATCTACTGTACTCAGAAGACACAGATACTTAAACTATGATCCAGGCTTACTAATCAGAAGACGAGTACATATTGTTATTCCCCAAAAAACATGTAAAACGTACTTTGCTAGTAGACAATATTATACAATGTCAGGACACTTGTATAACAACACAAATAAAATATTGAATATTTATCCAGAGACCTATCGCAATTGTGTTATAGCTATAACAGATTTTTTGAGAGGGCTAAATTATGAGAGGACTGAAGAAATGCTGAATACCTTAAAATGTTAATCCTTATATAAATATGTATTATATTATATCTATACACACATACAGACACACACACACACTATACATAAGTAACATACTTGTTTTAAGATTTACCTCAACGTCAACTTAATTTTATTGTTAATTTTTTCTTTCAACATAATGTAAGATATGGAAGAGCCGGGCCCTCTAGCACAAGTATTGTTATACTTAAAAGAAGGCCCAAACCCCTATGTTTTTAGTGTCTAAGCAATTTGAAAGAAGAAAATTATTTTGACGTGATAACGTCTTATAAATTGGTTGCGGCTGGGAGTCACTTATGAAAAAGTGTAACGCTCGGTAACGTTACGATGAGTCACCGAACGAGAGAGAGGCCCGCCGAATGCCTTGCGTCTCTCTCCCACTCAACTATGATCGGTCTGCCGCGCGCATTGTGCAATTTAATTATATTCATATCAATAAATATTCTACCGAGAAAAAGACGTTGTCACGTAAAATCTTCGCCCGTAAAACCGACTTTACAGGCAAAAAAAAAAAAAAAAAAAAAAAAAAAAAAAAAAAAAAAAAAAAAAAACCGACTTTTTTATTGTTATTTCATTTATTATATTTAATTATATATTCACTCATCCTATGCTAACTTTTGTCTGCACTATCCTTGGTGGAAATAAAAGTCTCTTAGCGGCTTAGTTTTGACTTTCTTGTCATTTTCTCTTTATTGCATATAAAAGTATGTTATAATAGTGGAATATTAAGCAATAAATGCTTACGACCATATATAAGTGTAGGTAAGAAAAACCAAAAAATCGGAAGATGTCTTTTGCGTTCGCTCAAAAAGTTCACAGTGAGGTTTCAGTTAAATGCAACAGCTTATCAAAACCTAAGTAAAGTGGTTATTTAATTATTCATCCATAACCAATTGCTCTCATCTTCATCTGAACAAAAATGCTCGCTGAAGACGAGACTGTATATGGGCTTTGTACTCTTTGCCTTCCCTAATGAAAAATCTTAAAAAAATAAATTCGGCTTTTTGGCGGGAGTGAAAAGCGTCTTATTGGTGGTTTTGATTTTCTTGTTAAAGTTTGTAATATGGTACATATTGGTGCATAGTAATAGTGGTTTTATTAATCACTGTGTTTGCGAACATGTTACAGTGTTGGCAAGTGAAAAAAAGCAGCGGAAGTTGTCTTTTCCTGCTCTCTCAAGAAGTCCACGGGGAGGTTTTAGTAAAACCCCACACCTTTACTGAAACCTAGGGAAAGGGAAATTTCACTATTCATTGATCATCTTTCATTCATAGATCGGCTTTTATCATCATTCATCATCATATTTTAACGAAGAAAATATAACTAAAGACTAGGCTGTTTGGGCTTTGTACCCTTTGCCAGCCCTTATGGGAATAAAAAAATCGTATCGTAAGTAAATAAACAGAGGGAGATTGATTGAATAAATGGATTATTTATTTTGTTATACATAGTTTTAAAGAATTACAATAAATGTATCTACCTCTTCACAATGCCTCAGGAAAACAATATTCTATCAGAATCCCAGTCACGAAGTTGGGTGCTTTCACGGTATCATTGCCATTATTTGCCTTCCTAACATGTGTGTTATTAACTATGTATAAAGATTTTGAAAAAGCCAACCACACTCATTGCAAAGTACCAAACGTATTCCCTTCTATATCCGCGTCTATAGGTAATTATGAACCACAAAGTACTATATGGAAAACTGCAATATATGTGCATGCTCCAATAAGATTTTATATAATATATTTAAGATGGGGATATTATAGAAGTATTATTAGAGAGAATTGTGTTGTGGTAGTTAAAATAGCTGTATTTTTAAATGTAGCAGAAAATTTAGCTCTACTAGGACTTACACATTGGACATCATCACAAAACTATCGTAAGTATTACATATATCATATTTTCTTCACATTGATTTTTTACTGCTATTGCAACAGATTCTTATGTATGTATTGATAAAGTATTTTTTTAGTATTTTTATTTTGTAAACGTCATTAATAATTTATGAAAATAATGTGTTTGATAAAGCAACTCTTGGTATCCAATTTTAAAATATTGTTCTGATTAAAAGAATTGGTTTGAAATAAGCTGCATTATATTAAAGTCTGGATTAAAAAAAAAAAAATTTTACACATTAAATTGATCAGCATTTAAAATGTAGGTTAAAGGCAATCCCATTTTGGTCAACATTTACTTGGCTCTAAACATGTTTGTTTTGCTTGTTGAGTATATAGTAAAAAATTTATGAAATCTTTCCTTTTACAGCATACCATGAAATTTGTTTTAAGATGTTCATTGGGACCTCTATTTTCTACATGTTTTTTACATGCATTATGCTATCAAGATATAGAAGAAGGCCAAACATTACAGCTATAGAAATATTATCAATGAAAATGAAATGGAGATCATTTATTGTGAATGTCAGTTCATTTGCATTTGCTGCTTATTTCTTTTTAAGACATAACCGCCTATGTGAACCATATGGTATGTACAAATTATCATTAGAAACAAATATTGGTAACACCTACTACATAAATAATATACAGTCGACTCTCGTTAATTCGAAACCCGAGGGACTCTTAAAATATTACGAATTATCGAGTGTTTGAAATATCAAATGGTTCGAAATTTGTGACAGAAAATAAATAAAACTTTGAATTATTAAGTGTTGAGCAATTATTATTCATTAACTGCTATTCTATAACAATGTCAAAAGTTTAGAGGTAATTCGTGTACATATATTCATAATGTGAATTAATTAATCTTTTGAAAGAACTCTGTTATAATGGTTTGCTTCAAAGCACATTGCTGCTGCTCAGACTGCTCAATAACTTTTTTTAAGAGAAAAAGTGCCTGAAATGCTTTTTCATCAAAAACAAAGGCTCGTGTACGTTGATACAAGTTTGAACTTGTCGCAGAATGTACTTACAATCTTTCTGCCTCTTTCTCTCTGCATCTTTGAATTGTCGAGTGTTGGAGGCCTATGAGTTCGAATTAACGCGTCGATTTGTTATATAGCAATTATTTTTTTGTTCGAATTACCAAGTGCATAAAAATGTATTGATTTAGTTCGAAATATAAAGAGAGCTTGTAGGGAACTCGTGTTAACTTTGAATTATAGAGAGGTTCAAATTATCGCAGGTTTGAATTAATGAGAGTCGACTGTACTAATATTACTATAAATTGCTGAAATCAGTTGTTTACTTTTATATTAAAGTTTTTTATATTTTTTTATTTATTAAAAGTAAAATTAAATGTTTCTTTTGTTTCAGTATATTCAATGTTCGGTTTTTCAGAGTATGTGGTTGTCATCAGCAATATTACATTTCATCTGACAACTGTTTATGATCTCCAAGTACAATTTATATATTTTAGTAAAAGGGGAATAAGAACTGAATACATAACATAATAATTTTCGACTTTAAAAATATATTTATTTAGGTACCTATCAACAAAAATTGTCACAAACTCCTTTAAGAAGTCAAGAATAAAATGGCCAAATATGATGAAGTTATAAATTATGAAGTAATCACTATCCATGGAGTGCTCTTTCACTTGAGAGACTTGTTGAATTTTTCCAAGTGTTTCTTAGCCATCAAAATTTCTTTAGATAAAAATATGTAGCAGATATATTTCAATAACAAAAATTATCATAATAGGTTACATTTTTTCTTGTTTGGGTTGTGCATAGAGTGTACATCCCTATGAACATCCTGAGCAATAAACTTTGAATTGAACTATGCCTAATAATTTTCATTTACCATTATAAAATTTCAAATGAAACCGCTACATGGGTTCTAGCGATTTCATGTGGTGTCATAAGCCTAAAATTCTATTGTAAAAGTAATATTTTGTCATATACTTTTATTTGATAAAATTATTACAAAAAAAATTTTAACTTGTGTCAGGTGAAATATATATATGTCAAGGTGACACTTCACATGGCGGTAGGCATTTGCAGTGGCGTATTTGTCTAGTTTGGAAAAGCTTCGACACAGGCAAATATCACAAACTACACCAGTATACATGGTAGCCAATGCCAAATAAGACAAATGTCATTGCAAATGTTGGCTTATTCATAAATTACTTATTGCCGATGACGGTGGACGTGCTTAAAGTTCCTGGTACATATTATGTATTTGCATACTTTCTACCACTAATTGCTTGTAAAACACAAAATAATTACTAGATCATAGAATAGAAGGCAAGACGCTGGTGGAGGCTTGCTCTTCATAAAAATAGAAATATGTAATATAAAAGTATTTAAATCTTATGCAGGGTTGCATTACAATATGTAGCATTATACTGTATTTTTGATTAATCACACAGTAATTTGTCATGGTTATTAATTTATTTAAGTAGAGATCCTGCCTTTTGTACCGACGATCTCAGAATTGAATACCGGTAGAGGCAGGTGATTGTGTGATGAATAATACTATCTATACTACTATCTAAAATATCAATCTATCATTGATTTATATCTATCCGTTATTACAGTGACCATAGCAAGTCTTACAGTGTTTATTTTGGGCTAGGTTAATTAGTGATAATATAAGAAATATTATTACATAATAGGTATACCTGTAAAAAACGCCTCCAAGCCTTCAGGTGGGATTTATTTCCAGAGAAACTATAAAGAAAACGTTTATAGAGATATTGGCAGAAGCTTGATGGGAATTTTATAACTTGTCGAATGACACTCAGTGACTTAAAATATTTATTACAAAAAATGTTCTCTTATTAAAGACTCTTTTCTTGTTTTAAATTGTGCCACTGTTATCGAATTTATTCAAGTATATTGTTATTTGGATTCCATGGGTTGGAGATGCCATGGCAAATATTATGGAATTTGTCTTGCGGATTCTGAATACAACTATGCATTTGATAAAGTTCGACAAACTCTCCACTCAATTTTCTTGTCGATAGTACAATACACGCGCACAGGTCGACAGCGCTTGCGCTTTCTACGGCTTCGTCGAACAGTATTGTCCCCGGCAAATAAGTTGAACGTGATTTTGAAATCTCGTGACATGCGCAGAATTGAATAATGTACCTAAACTTGCTACTGCGCATGTCACGTGATTTCAAAATCATGTTCAACTTATTTGCCGGAGACTATACTTAGCGCGCGTTAGAGCGCTAACCTGACGCGCGCTTTGTCTTAAGCTAGCTATTTGTTAAGTTTGCCAATTATATCAAATTGGTAAATGTGTGTGTCAACACATGGGTGACATTTGACAACTAAGAGAAACATTTTAATACCTACCCCCATGTGAAGTGCCAACATTATAGGCGAGCCGGAGACCACAAACATCTGTGCTCTCTATTTCTCAGTTATTTATAAATTGATTTAAAAATTGTTTCAGTGATTTATTAGTTTTGACTTATACTTTTAATGCATAATGTTAAACAAATTGTTAACAACGTCATGAAACTTCTTCATTGGAAGATCACTTGCTCAGATAGCGAGGGGTGTGGGTTAGATAGAGCCTTACCTGAAATTTAGAAAGTTGAATTTTTCTTGTTATAATCTCAGATTATAAAACAAAAGGCAGATAGACCGTGCGGAACACCGAAAGTGAAGCCAACAAAGCAAATACAAATTCAAAAGCGTATACAATCTCGAGTCAGTACGTCACGAAACGTCGCATCGTTAGTACGTCACAGATAATATTCATATTTTTGAGAATAATGCCGTCTTGTGTTTTCAAACATTGCAAAAATTGTTCCCAAAAACAAAAAAAAGAAGATGGAGTATCTTTTCATATGTACATATTGATTATTTGTCTATTTGGATATTATTTTACGTGATTATTTTTAGTGAAATCTTGGAACACAAAACCTTAACAAAAATCTGCCGGTGTAGCTAGTTTATTTTGAAACATTTGCCCTTAAGTTGGGAAATATGTATTGAAAACAGGATTATCGATTTATACAAATATTTATTTCGATAATAGTGTTTTGTTTGTCTCACTTGTTGGTTGGTGTGTTTGTATATATGTGTGTCCGTTTCTATGTGACTTCGTTACTAAAACTAGGGATGGCGATCTGAGATCGATTAATCGAAGAATCGATTTTTCAGGTCGAAAAGATCGATTTTTTAAATCGATATGCAGTACTGAATCGATCCGGTGAATCGATATTTCACCCTTGAAAATCGACATTCGATTTTTTTATTTTGGTAAAAACCATAAAATTATTTACAATTAGTTGAATGTACTCGTAATATTGCGGTTTTGCCGGTTTAAGGGTTAATTAATTAAAAACTCGCTGGATGGCTGTGAGGCTCACGTTCACTCAATAGCCATGTTGTATATAAGTATCGTGGGATCATCTTTTCCTTGTGAGCGCCTTTTTTCAATTGCCGGCAACATTAGAAGTGATGAGCGGAACCGCTTGGATCCAAAAAGACTGGACAAACTGTTATTTTTAAAAAGTTTAGATTTAAAGCATTGGGAATTTAAACTTTTCCATGAAATAAATACATTTTGAAAATAAACATCTTCTTTCATACCTGATATAAATAATTGTATTTATCGAATTCCCTGAACTAAAAAAAACTAAATTTACTGGTTAGAGATAATTTATTATGGTATGTTTCTTTTTATTCATAAAATGGATTTATATTTAAATTATGAATGTCAACTTGGAAAAAAATCGATATTTTGGAAATCGATCTTTTTGGCCTTGATTTTTTTGTGAATCGATTCATCAGCTTACGATTCAGATCGATAAAAAAATCGATCTTTTTCGGAAAGAATCGCCATCCCTAACTAAAACTACTGAATGTTTTGTCTCTAATAATATTTATGTACATCCGTCGATTCGCCAACATAAAGTAAATATATATATATAGCCAACAAACTTTACTAACGGCTGCTATAAATCCACAAAATATTTCTATTCATACAGATTTCAAACTGATTCTCTTCTACGTAACGATTGGATTTCTATCGTACGTGATAGCAGACAATATAACAGTTGGCTACCATCAAAATTTTGTGTTGTCTGTTCAACGTATTTCAAAGAAGATGTTTACTTCATCGAAAAAGGTCGTCGGTTAGTTAAAAAAAAATCAAAACCAACACTGTAACTGCAACCAAGTAATTTTGTTGTTATCCTGGCAACCGTAACGCACACCGAGGCTACGTGTTTTATAGTGCTGTCACGCACACATGTCTACAAACGTGGCTTCACATTATTGTTCCGTGCGGTCTATCTGCCTTTTGTTTTATAATCTGAGGTTATAATATAAAAGTCTAGCAGTTCACTGCTTAAATAACAAAATATGCCACAATGGTATAATATACCATTATGTTACAGGACATAAAATACAACTTTATTGAACAGAAATTGTTTTGCAACTTTTACTTCCAGATTAAACTTGAAGTTAATTTTGTAGCATTTTTGTAAAATATGGGAGAGTTTTATAGACTATTGTAATGTTATTAATATAAAAATATCTTTATTTTTATTATTTCAATAATTCATTTATATTATAGTTTTGTTAGGGGACATTACACTATTGCAGATAGTAAAATCCAAGGAATTGTATACCATGAATCTAGTTGTTAAGACCAGAGTTGGCAATGTTTAAAACTAGAAAAAATACCTGTTTTGAACACGTTTAAAACACATATAAAAAAATCTACATTATGTACCTATAATTAAAAAATATTTTTGTACATTTTTTATTTTGTTTAATTCATTATTCACTATACCTATATTTCATGACATTTAGGTAAATAATTTAAAGCCTTTTCGTGGTGCACGAAAACCTCACAGGGTGTATCTGGGTGATAGCGAGTCGCTATTTATACTTTAATTCCTGATTTGGTAAATAATACTGTTTCAGCTTGAGTTTAAACATTTCAGTATTTTGTTAATACATTTTTTGTTATTCAGAAGGCAATTTATTTAAATAAAAAGGTATTAAGTATCTGGAAACTCTTGACCCGTACAAGTTGGCACATTTAGGAAAATGGTACTTATTTAGGTATAAAACAAATCTTAGATACCTTAGGCTTAGGCTTACTTTTTTCTTATACACAATCAGGATTGTAACATTCATTCAGAATTTGATATTTAATTTTATCATATATACTCATAACACGATAGTAATAAAATAGATCTTTCTCTTTATCATCAAATTTATGTTGAATGTGTTTAGGCGTTATGATTTTTAACATAGGTATTTAATTGCAATCTGTACAAGGTGTATAGTAGTGCCAAGTGCCAAAAATAGTGCCAAGCGGAAATCCAGAGATAGAGTACCTCTTGGGCTATCCAAATTACCACCCTGTATGTTCGGAGATTTTTTGTAGTTTTCGACTATGAATTTTTTACTAAAATTTTGAGAATTATTGACCTAAATAACTCAATAAATTAAAAATGTATAAGATTTTTTTGTTTTTTTTGCAACTCAATTTACATGAAACGTACTGTAATGCTGAAAACATTTGTCTTCGTAACTTTGATGGAAGTTTTAAAAATGATGGTACAAAGTGAAAAACTTACGGTCAGTAACTTAATTATATTATTTTTAAGTATCACACAATACAGCGAGTTCAAAGAATCTTCTAAAAACTAAACATTCAAATGGTAAAATATTATCTTTTTTGTAATCATTTTCGATTAATTAGTCTTGCTGTTTAAACATGTGCATTATATCTTTTTATTAAGCCTACATGCTCTTCGTATTATGTAAATGCTCTGAAATATCCGAGCCTCAAAAATAAAGGAAATTATAATAAACAAGTTTTAATTAATACCTACTAATGTAAGTGATCATGAAAGCTCATAAGTTCTAGCTAACAAAAACCACGCTTTAAGTTTTGAAACGACATTTTTTACCAAAGAAAACCAATTTTTAAGATTTGACAAAACATGCCTTTATTACTAAATAAAATACATTAAATATTAATTTAACATCGTAACATTATATTATAATGACTTTATACATGATAATGACTATTTCTAGCACCTTTTGTTTAAAAATGGCACCAATGAAGGGTCTCCATAGGTATATGGGTGCATGAACAGGCAGTGAATTATCAACATCCATAGAGCTAGCTGCAATAGTAACTGAAAGAAATCTTTATTAGGTATTGTTCATGCAGGCTTGTAAGAATTTTTTGTGCAATAGCGAATATTCAATAAAAAAAAACTGAATTAAGATATAAATGTAAGTTAAAAAATTATATGTAAATAAAGACGTACAATTATATTATATTTAAATTAGGCCTCAAGGCTGCTTTAGTTTCAGAGTTAATTCAAAGGTAAATTTCTCTATTTATCTAGCATGCTTAATGTTTCGCGTAAGCGTAAATAAGCGCTCAAAGATGCAGGTCAATGAGCTAGTGACTCGGTTAGTGTATATATATATGTATATAAATTTATGAATTATAGTTTTTAACTATGTAACAAAATTCTATAATGCATTTTTCCCTAAATTATCTATGTCTTAACATTTATTATTGATCTCTTCTTTATCTTATCATTACCACGGAATGATAAGTATATTTGTTATTTTTAGTAGGTACACACTAACATCAATTTATACGAGCAATCATGTGTCTACGCTGTTCTAAGAAATCTTCGTCCTTTCTAAATTTGTATGAACCAACAAGTTATAATATTTATATCTCCGGTTAGAGGTACCTACTATATTACAGTAAGGCGCAGTTTGACCCAAGCTGTGAGCTTGTTCACTTAACTTTTTCCACATTGCCTTGAGTTCGAGTAGTTGTGAATGTTGTGATATCAGAATACATCAAGATTCGATACCATTGTTGTTTTCTATCCCTTGCTTTATGGCGGCTCCACCGACGAGACAGGTTCTCAAGAGCCAGATTTCGTTGCTATCTATCGATTTTTATATTGATAGCGCAACAGCATATTTGCCTACGTGAACACAAATTTTGTTCAACTGACTATCCGAACAGATATTATATTATGAAAGATCTTTAATATTCATTAAATATAAATAAAAAAATATTTCTTACATTCACACCAATTAGCCTAAGCCCAAAGTACTTCACTGTAGGGCTTGTTTTATGGATACTAGGTTAATGTTCAGACATATGATACATAGATAAGTAATATTAATAGAAATATATATAAACACCCATGACTCAGGTACAAATGCTCGTATTCATAATACAAACATCTGCCCCTTCCGGGATTCGAACCTAGAAGCGAATGGCAGAAAGGCAGGATCTCTACCGTTGCACCAAACGGCCGTCACCAATTTATCGCAAAAGACAAGTTGCATGCTGTTTTTAAATCTATTTACTTTCGATTTTTGGTTGAACTGACTGTGATCGAAATATAATCAATAAATAGTCTCTTTAAGATTTAAAATGTCTGTCTCTAAGTAATCCTATCTCAACTACTAGGAAATGCTTGCCAAATCTGCTGGTATAAGCAGATTCCTTCACATAATCTTTTAGTGCCATGCAAGCTCGATCGTCAAAAGTGAGAATTATTTTAAACCTGTATTTTTTAATAAACAATATATTAGTAACAATTCCTATATAGTATATAACCTTCTGCAAGAAATTTCGATAAATTACTGCTATAATCGGGTTTTCCTTATGTGGTCCGGTTTTGTACATACGAGGTAGTGATACCAATAGGAGCGCTTATTATGGCATGGGTCTATATTTACCCATTGGCAGACGGTCAATACATCCTATATATATCATCAGAAGACGGACTCTGATATTTTACGATAAATTTCAATAAAATATTTTGTATTTATTTGAGTTTGAAATTTAGTTTAGTTTGAGTTTTTGCGTCATATTAATAATGGTAATTTTTTATATTACAACTACTCAGAAAGCACGTTGATAATTGTGCAAGAACGAGTGAAGAAGTTTGTCTTTACTGCTTTATGATTTCTTGCAATGGAAAAGTGAGGAAAAAGCATCTTCATTTTCAGAAATTCATTCTTTTATTTATCTCGTAGATGTAGTATAAAGTACTACATCACTCGAGAGAAAATGCGTTGTCGGGTGATTTAAAAGCTCTCGCTTAGGGCACTGGCTTCAAACAGCACCCTCGTCGTCGTCGGTTCTTTCCTTTGTGAACAATGCACTATAACTTTGTGTGCGCCCGGTTCTGTTCGATGTTCTTTACAAGAACGTCAAATGTTGAGCCACTTTAATATTACGAGTTATCAGGTTTTTAAAATGTAAATTTAATTGATTACGTTGGAAGTTTGAATAATGATGGGAATTGCAGCATTCAATTATAATGTAAGGTATAAAATAAGCTATATTTTTTAATCGGATCATAGGGAAACCTAACGTAGAAAAAACAAAACTTTCCAAATACACATCTCCCATTATACAACACTATAGGGTTCAAGGTTTCATTAACCTGGATTTTAGTTACCGATTGCTTTAATACTTGTTCTGAATTAGTATTTCAATGATATGTAAGTAATAATTGCGATAACGACATCACGACATTAATTGTAACCTGCCGAAGTTTATAATTGAAATTGAGTTTTCATTTTGTCAGCTATCATTTCAGCAATAGCTAACGATGAAGTAGCACCTGGGGATGGTGTATTCCTACAATGCAATACTCTGCTTCCTATTGCACCAGATCCAGGATTGGAGTCAAAAACAAAGTCTTCAATTAGTGTACCTGAAAATAAATAACTTCGATTAGAATTTGATACAAGTTTACCACTACGAACAAGGCAAGGCTTGTCGTGTCCGCCAGTCATACGCTCAACTTTTAGACAATTATAATTTACGTAGTTTCGAAAAGAGACGTACATTACTGAGTCTGATGACTTTGCACGGTATCTGTAATAATAAGTTCGACTGTACTGAGCTAAATAACAAATTGTGCTACGTGGTTCCATACATCGTGCATGGGCGCGTTGTGCGTACTCGTCGTGTACTCCACACACCGCGATGCCGCTCACGCGCCATCAACGCTCATCACTTCAACAACACTTTTGCAGATCTGGATATTTTTGCTTGTTACGCAGATAAATTTAAGAAACTCGTTATAAGTCATCTAAACAACGAATAACTCGAGATTGTACTGACAACATCAATTGTTACACGGTCCATTTATGTTAACTGCTAATGCTAACTTTCTTTTCCTTTGTTTTTGTTAATTTTTTTAGGAATTGGCGAATGTATTGAGTTACACGGTATAATTAACCTGTGGATAACGGTGTGGGTTTCATAATGATCCAATTTAATTTAGACATATTATGTACAGTAAAAAACATATTATGTACAGTTGTTATCCCAAATAAAACATAAAATAAAAAATGATGGAAGCATGGTTCTCCAAACAAGATGAAAAGCTGTCAAAATTTCTGCAAGATTTTGAAGATATAAAGTGCACAATTAAGTTTGTTAGTAAGAATTATGAAGATTTAAATAAGAAGTCTCAAGAAATAGATTGCAGAGTAGTTTCTCTTGAGCAAAAGTTGGATGATACACAAAGATGTCAACAACAAATATGTCAACTTGAAAATAACCAACCCTGGAACAACAAGCTCACAGCTGCGAAATAGAAATTTGTAAATTACCTGGAAAAGGGAGCAAACCTAGTTGCAATATCTGGAGAGATTGCGACTGCAATTTAACAGCCAATAACCCAGCAGGATGTAATCCTAATTCACCGAATTCCTCAATTCAGTCCAAAAAACGTGGTTGTGAAATTTTCTAACAGATTGAATAAGAGACAATTTTATTACAGCTGTAGAGCCGAGACCGATACCGAATGATTGTGAGGATCAGTTGTCATCAGTATCAGTTGTCTCTGAGATGGAGATGGACCAGATTGAGATTTGAGTGCGGTTCTCTAATGTTCGCGAGGTGCACTTTAAATGGGAGGAAGTGCAGCCGTTGTTTTAACCGTTGCCTCCTCCCTAGTCGACGTCGACGGTGGAAGGGGCACACATCCTGACAGGTGCCCAATCCCCCCTCCGTAAAAACGCTCGGGGGGGGAGAGGGCCTCTTCCCACCCTTCCTCGCTGGAAGAGTTGGGTGAAGAGGCTGGGAGCTCGGGCGCGAGCTGGCTGTCGCTAGCGGAGTGCTTGGGTAGGACCCTCGGGATCGGCTTCTCCGAGGATACAGCTCCCTCTCGGCACCGACGGGCGATACCGGAATTTTCTCCGTTATCGCCGTGGTGTGCTCGGTGGGGTGACAGCCGCGGAGAGATGCAAATTTGCAGTCTCTGGACAAGGTCTTACTTAATACCTTTATTCTTATGGTAAATTTTCTTACTATGGCGACGATTATCTAATATTTTTTCTGATAAATAAATATATTTACAATACACACATCATTTTAACTTTAATGAGTATTATTATGAATACATACCATCCTTTGACATGGCCTGTGCTCTGACACCAGCTGGTCCTTTTTCAACATCTGCTGTGGAAATGTCGTGAACAAATCTTTGAATCTGCTTCACTTGTAATGGCATTATAACAGACCTTGCCATTTCTTTTAAACCAAAACCAGCATACTTCATTGCTAATTGACGAAAGCCAGAAAATGCCACAATGTCTTTTAATTCACCAAAATTAACAGTTCCCCATCTGAAATTAGTACATTTTTTATGTTTGGCACAAAGTTAAATCTATTCACCGATTTGTTGCTGACTTTTTTTTGCGTGTGGCATTAGCCACTGAAACCGTGTCATTTTTAAAACGATGATAACTCCTTCAAATCAAGTTTTAGGGAAATCAACCCAGAATAAAACTATCTTCATTTTTCAAGTAAATCAAGCTCGTAGCCTTCGTTTCTGTATGTGCCAACAAATCCGTTAACAATTCATTCAAACTATATGGAAATACAGTTTAAAATATAGATACAGAAACATACTACAAGAAGTAGGTACTAGTCAAACATAAAACTTATATTACAATTACAGTTTATCACTAACCACATCACTTCTAATCAAAGTGTAAACATCAAACAAATGACTTTGAAATGGTTGATTTAGGTGGTAAAAATATAATAAGATTATATAAATATTTTATAGAATAAATAAATAAAATTTTAAAACAAAAACAAAGAAAAATCTACACTCTAAAGTAAATATTTTTGTGTTTAAAAAGGTTTCCATGAACTCTACCACTTTTTTTATTTTATAAAGTGAAGAACTTTTTAAAATTAGTGTAATTTTTTGTTTGTTAGTTCTGCTACAAAGTAAAACATGATGAGATTGTATAGCAGAACTTCTTTTTAGGCTGGCTATAACTATGGTGATAAATACTATAAAAAAGTTAGAATGCAACAATCTACCATAACAAAATTATAGCTATAACTTACGTGTAACCTTCTTTTGAGAATGCCAATATTGCATTAGGCCCAAGAATAATACGTCCATCTACTCTTGGTGTCACATGTACACCCAAGAATGGAAACCTTGGGTCTGGTACAGGATAGATATTGGTTTTAACAATATTGCTCTTCTTTGGAACTAGGTACAAATATTCTCCTCTAAATGGAATTATCTTTGGTTCCTCTGGACAACCTGTCATAACAGCTACAGTGTCAGAATGTAACCCACAACAAGTTAACACAACTTTTGATTTTATTATATTGCCTTTTCTGTCTATTATCATGACAGGATAATCAGGATCTTCCGCTTCTGCAAATTTACAAACTTCAAAATTGAGGTATGCTGTTCCTCCACAGCCTTTAAAGTCTTTTACGTAATATTGAGTCACTTCACCCCAATTAATGATACCAGTATGTGGAGACCATAGTGCTTGTACTCCATTACAGTGTGGTTCTACTTCTTTCAATTCTTTACTATCTATAAGTTTTATATCTTTGACTCCGTTCTTTAACCCACGTTCATACAATTCAAGTAACCTTGGCACTTCAAGTCTGTTAGTTGCCACAATCAGTTTACCACTTTTTATGTATTTTATGCCTTTCTGATCTGCATAATTGTATGTCATATCAAGACCTTTTACACATAGTTTAGCTTTTAATGAGCCTGGCTTGTAATATATACCAGCATGAATGACACCGCTATTATTTCCACTTTGATGAAAGGCAAATTGGTTTTCCTTTTCAACCAATGCTATCTTTAGTTGTGGATGTCGCATGATTAATTCTCTAGCTGATGCAGATCCTACTATGCCACCTCCTATTACTACTATATCATAATTATCATTTCTTCTTTCAGAAAAACTAAAACCATATCAATTTCATTATTCCACTAAAGTGATCATGAAATTAAGTCAGACACAAAAAAAATAGTTACTGGCAATTGGTTAGAAACGTACTAATAATGCAATGCTATTCAATTAATAAAAATAGCATTTTGGCTCCGACTTATTGTTGGTTACAAGAATTATTTCAACAAATTCGAAACAAAGTACACAAGTATTTGTTTTTCAACAAACAAACATAGGGCAAGCAAGGGTAGAAAACAAGTATACTTACGGTCTTGTTAATGCAGGAAAACCTATTTTAAATTTCGTAGCAATTGAGGAAAATTGCATTAGTGTTTTAATGGATTTCATTGTTATTAAGTATTAAGAACTAGCTTTGCAACTTTTACCAAATGAATACTGAGATATGTTGCAAAGCCAAACAGACTATTTTATTTTATCATGATTGAATTATCTAAATTTTTCCACTTAAGATTTAGATATTATTAGGTGTTGAGTATTTCAAGGCCGAACAACATAGTAGAGCTGTAACAAACCGTATGTATTCGTTACTAAGTAACGGGTGCGCCATCTAGTACCGAGTAACGAAACGTTACACACGAATGCATTTCGTTACTCGCATGTTTCGTATTATGAGTACCTACACTATTTCAGTTTACACAAGTACCGTTGATACGTATAATTAAACTTTGCTGATCGTATGTTTTTCGTATGCCCGCGCTTATTCAGTGAATTTATAAACGTACGGTAGGTACGAAGAACGATGTTTGTTTATAAGTTAAGTATAATTTGGAAATTCGTAGTCCAAGTTTTTTAATGTTTATTAAAGGTATTGTGTGTGTATACAAAGTTTGAGATTGTAACAGAAACAAGGTAGGAAAGTACTTTTTACAAATTAGAAATATGTGTTTTTTTTTATTATTGCGTATTTTCACGGTTTTTTTGTTCTTATCTTAAAAGAGATGTGTCTAAATGTGCTCTAATGAGATTTAATTGTTTCTTGGTTAACAAAAGCTGTTAATTACCAAAAGTCTGGTTCAAAATAGAGAAAAGTGAAAAAAAGTCGGTTTTTTTTTTTTTTTTTTTGCCTGTAAAGTCGGTTTTACGGGCGAAGATTTTACGTGACAACGTCTTTTTCTCGGTAGAATATTTATTGATATGAATATAATTAAATTGCACAATGCGCGCGGCAGACCGATCATAGTTGAGTGGGAGAGAGACGCAAGGCATTCGGCGGGCCTCTCTCTCGTTCGGTGACTCATCGTAACGTTACCGAGCGTTACACTTTTTCATAAGTGACTCCCAGCCGCAACCAATTTATAAGACGTTATCACGTCAAAATATCTGATGCAGCTTGGTATGTAATGTATAAGTATGTTTTCTACAAAGCACGAATGTTGCGAAGTCGTGACGTCATACTGTACGCGTACACAGTACGTTTTCTAATATACATAACATAGCATGTTATAAGGTAACTGAAGTAACGAGTAACGATACGATAGTAACGAGTACTAATTGTCATAGTAACGAATACATACGGGTACACTTTATTTCGTTACTTTTACAGCTGTACAACATAGACATCCTCTCGTCACAGATTACTGTTCAATTTTTTTCCAAATACTTTGTTAATCTTCCTATAAGAGCAGGCAAAAGGTATAAAGCCCATACAGCCTAGTCTTTAGTTTTTTTATCTTCATCAAATAATGATGAATGATGATAAGATGGCAGGCACAGGGTATAAAGCCTATACAGCCTGGTCTTTAGTTATTTTATATTCATCAAATAATTATGATAAGAACCGATCTATGAATAAAAAAGGCTCAATGAATGATGATTACAAATGAATGAACAGTAAAATTTCCTTTTTCCTAGGTTTTAGTAAAGGTGTGGGGTTTTACTGAAACCTCTCCGTGGACTCCTTGAGAAAGAAGAAAAAGAGAACTTCCGCTGCTTTCTCTCACTTGCCAACAATCTTGCATGTTCACAAACACTTAGTGATTAATAATCCACCATTATTACGTTGTGGTACCTACCACAACACAAATTTTAACAAGTATAGTTTAATATATGTGTAATTTTAACACAGAGTAGATGGTTATAAAATAATACGTAATATTTTACGTAACTGTAGTTTTGTTTATTTTTTAATCAAAATATTTCAAAAAGAATCATGCCCACTTGCCATACATTGATTGACCTGTGCGTCTACTTACAAATAGTGTTTTATTAAATCAGTATTTGATTGAAACCAAATATTAACTAATAATCTTTTCATTTGGAGGCCAGGAAAATATGCTAGAAGTAATAAAGGTTTTGAGGTTAGAAAAGCTGTCAAAACTCATTATTAAATTATTTTCTAACGGCAGAAATTCACATAACTTAAAAATTGATCCCGTCGTAATTAAGGACAGATTTCTTTTATATATTTATTATTCCAATAAATACCTAGGAAAGTTCTCAAAGAATAACTTTAAATTATTTCTCTAAACACTTACATACTTTACGATTTCTTTTCTTCACATGCGTACGACTGTTATAATGAGAGAAATTAATCAATTAGCAATGGATTGTCAACTTAAAAAGACAGAAACCATATCTCTTGGTAGTATGGCAAATGTGTCATCTACGTACCTTTTGTAAAAGCGTGGACACACCGGTGCCGTCGCTAGGGCCCTTTCCTCAAAGTCCTCCATGAATATGTCGGCGACTATGGGTGATACTGGAGAGCCCATTGCTACACCATCCACTTGTAGGTAAAATTCATCATTCCACAAGAGATAGCTCGATGTAAGACAGTGTTCCATTAATTTTAAATATTCACTTGGTATATTGTGTTTCTCTAGTCTCTTCCTAGTGACATCAATGCAATCTTGAACAGGTAAGCTAGTGAATAAAGATTGAACATCGAAGCTAACCATAGTTTCATCATCAGTGAGATGTAGGTGTAGTATCTCACTAACAAAATGGAAGAAATCCTTTACATAGGCAGTTGTTTTACCCCTTAGTGGTGATATTATTTTAGCTACGTGTTTAGCCAAGCGGTAGGTTGGTGAGTCGATGAGTTTGGCTAAAGATGGGACGAAGCGGTACGTCTTGTTTGTGTATTTTGCCAACCCATACAACTTCGGTGGTAAAAAAACCAGTGAACTCATTAAGACGCATTCTGAGTAATGTCTGGTAAGAAAACCAGTGAACTCATTAAGACGCATTCTGAGGTATTAGAACTTGACGTCAACCATCTTATTCCTTCCTGCCTTAAGCCGTTTAATTTAATGTGTAATGTGCGCGGAAGTATAAGAACTACATACGCAGTATATGTGCTCTTTGATAATAACAATAAAAATGTCATATCTTACTTGGTTTGCTTTTTATTGGCTTCCCAAATCGGGGAGTTCTTTCTGCTGCACCCTGTACATGTATAACATGTTTTTAGGCATTATGAACGGTAAATATGTTGAAGTTCTACGCCGAGCTACAATAAAGTGGACAGCATAAAACCTTCTTCATGAAAGAATGCAGAAGCGAATTTTCATGGTTGCTGACTCGACTCACCGGAATGTCATTGTAAAGAAGTCATTGAGGAAAAAATATTTTGTATATAAAAGGATTTATTTAGAAGCTTGTTTTATACTTGTAAAAATATTTCTCTTTGCGCCAGTTGATATAATTTTACTGTCGTGAAATCCATGAGTGTGACTGTTGACTCTGAAAAGAACAAATAAGAAGTCCTTCTGAATTCATATGGGAAAATAATGAAAATTTCGTAGGCTGTTACTCATATCATCAATCATTATATATCTATCCTATCTGATAAAAACTTAAGCACGTTCACAGTATCAAATTTTATACGGATATAAAATCGTATTTCAATCGTAAACAGTTGAAATCATGCTTTTTAGGAAATTAGACCCGTTCTTATTAAGTAGTAGTACTTAGTAGTAGATAAAGTAGTGTTATATCAGATTTAACAGTTTTTTTACTTTCTAAAGCGAAGTTACCTTAACACGACGTTACTATAGATTTTTTGTCCCCACTGATGCAATGTCATACTCATAAATAAATAAATTAACTAAAATAAACAATATTTACACAAAGTTTTGTAAAGAGAGAAAAGTACTTCCACCATCTGTAACGACACTTAGGAAATATGCGAGTTCTGCGATACTTTAGTAAGACTACGAGGTGAACTTGTAGATGTAGGTATATGTATGAGTTTCTTCTTTTTACATTTTATCGCAAAAAATAAGTAGTCATTTTCACAGAATTATGCTGTTCTAACGATAAAAAATGACGATCTTGCAAGGTTTAATTGTATGTACTACTTCTCGATCGGAGGCAGCACGTCAAAGCCCCCATTACGAGTCCCTGTCAAAATTTCGATAAAAAATTGAAAATTCTTATTTATGAAACTAATTTCTCACTAAACACCAAATTACTGACAGTTGAAAGACCCCACAAGCAGAAAGAGCTTTATGGTGAGAACTCAAATGTCTTAACGGAATAAATTTTATAGCAAAGTTTGTAAGTCGTGAAAATATAACTAATTTGGTACCATTTGTAAAGAACATGTTTAATAATCCACGTGAACACACACTACAGATTTTAGTACACTACAGATTTTGGATTCAGGCCTCCAAAAATCGTGACAATGAAGATTTCTTTAACAGATTACAACACGATGACTATGATGTGATAATTAAAGTTCAATTACACTCGACCGTGGCCCTCAATGTGAGTTTTTGTTACCATGCTACCAAGCGTTTGAACAATATTCCACCCCACTGAGGCACTTAAAGACTAATTACAACTTCAAAACCCAAATGAAGGTAAATCTTCATTTTAAACAGAAGTTATGTGTACCTAAGTTCTTCTTAGGTATAACCTTAATATTCATCTATATTATTTTGTTCGTAATACATAATTTTCGGTGTGGCTTTTCCTAATAATATTAATCACACATTTATTTACCTATCACTAAATTTGCTTCGAAATATTATGCTTAACGCTTATTAAATATATACTTGTATAAGGTGTGTTGGGGTAAGAGCGGACGAAATTCGCAAAAAATTTACTAGTGCTCGAAAAAAAACAATTTTTCGACATTAGTTGTATATAAATCATTTAAATGTGGTGTAGGTGTTCATTTGTTAAACGTTACTTAGCTTTACATATCACTTGTTCTTGTGAGTTCAACAGTTTCTGTGTTATATGCATGCAAAAATAAGACTTACTTTTTAATGGCCATTGTAATAAAAAATCCTTGGGGGGGTAAGTTCGGACGCCCCTTGAAACCCATTCATATTCTTTTAAGAATAATGCGCATAAAAATATTGTAAACGATCTTTAACACTCTAAAATATATGAAAAAATTAGTTCATAGTATCTTTTAATAATAGTGTTCTAACATTTATTTATTTTTTCACCTATTCGCATCCGATCTTACCCCATATTATATTTTTTTACATTTTGTGAATCATTCCGTGATTCTCAAACAATGTGTAATAAAAAAAAAATAGCATGATTAAAATTAAAAAAGTTGCTCAATAAATGGGTTTTTAAATAACTATTACAGATTTATTTTACTAATAGGATATCAATTGTTTTTACATATTATTTATATTATAAACTTGGTAAAGTTTCTGTCACAGAAGAGTTTTAAAACTAAAAATATAGATAACAGAAAACCATTAAATATGATGACTTTTGTTTAACGATAATAGTAATTTAATAATTACTGTACTCCTGTAACATACAAAAAGAAAAAGAACTGTTTCGACTACTTTTCTTAAGACGGCAAAATAAAGCCAGTAATAAGAATCAATCTGGTTGAAAAAGTTGTTTATTATAAAAGGAATAAAAAAAATCTTTACATTAAAGTTTGACAACCACTGATTAGATTTATGCTGGGGAAGACCGGATGATTTTTGTTCGATCTTTCCCCGTGAGGAGTAACACCGGATATCAGCTAATAGACATCCTAAGATTATATCAATTAGATCAATATAATTATTGCTACTCAAAAACAAGTATTAAGACGAAATATCTGTAAAACTAGATACATTTACGAAACAATATTGAAATAAAAGTGCAAGGGAAAGATCGGATAAAAGAAAAACTACTGTGAGTATTTTAATTCATACGGTCTTACCCCCTTTCCGGTCTTACCCCAACGCACCTTATTACACACTTTCATTATTAAGTCTCACTCCGCCATGTTTCATAATATCGCCCACATTGATGTTGCTGGTCATCGTTTTTGTCTCATCACTCTTAGTTGTAGCTAAAAATCGGCAACTCGTGATGCGAATAAATACGATGCTGAGCTGCGACACTTGCGTACTGCAGCGGCATTACACATACATTTTTGTTTAGGAACTTACAGTATTTTTTGTTAATAATCTATGTGTGTTATCTATGTGATTAACTTAAGTAGGTATAGATGTAATGGTAGATTTTAAGACAATTTTTTAAAGTTTGATGCAAACATTAAAAATTTCATAGTAGTGTTTCAGAAAAAGCACCTATAGTAAGTCAAGAATTGAAGAGGGTTTTATACAATGTGTAAGTTATTTAAATAATGCAATCTCGGAATAAATTGATTCTTTATTGGACGATCCGATACCCTCAGCTCGTAACAATACAATTAGCAATACAAACTAATAACAATAGATAATTCTGAATTACCTGCTAATAATAATTTCATCTTTTGTGTCAACATATGCAAGGCAATGTTTCCTTCGATAGTCTACACATCTCCAGCGACGCTTATGGCCATTATGTGATTGATGATGCAAATTATATAGGAAACGGTTTAATATCATCATTAGGGAACCTCTAATGGACATAGTGTAAAGTGGTCTTGTTTTGTCATCTGCAAATAGACAATAAACAGTACATAACCTACCGAAAACTTTAAATAAGTTACGTAAGTGATAATTGATCTGTGCGAAAACTGTAACATTACGTTTTTTTTTATTGAAACAAAATCAAGGTAATTTCAATTTTATTGATATTTTTGGTTTCATTGTAGTAGTCAATACATAAGATATTGCTAATGTTTCTCCATAGTAAGACAGCAAGACTTGCAGTTGTGCTGTGATTTAACGGGTTTACGCCCCACAGCAGGTACCTGTGTGTAAGTAGACACACATAGGTATAGACACATTATATGTAATATCGACGTAGGCGGTTATATTTATTATGCAATGAAACCAAGTCATCTAATTTTAATTTTTCCTAGATCATTAGTGGCTTAACACAGGTCTAAAGGTCACTTCAACTCACTTTACATATTTCCAGTGGAAATATCAACGCAACGCAGGCGCTGCGTTGACGAGGCGCATGCTCCGTCTCCACGTATACGGCACATGAGTAAAGAAACTTAATAAATACTAATATTTAAATAATTAATACGTATATTGTTTATATCATTCTTTCATTTTCATGACAACGTCATTCAAATCGTTAGATTAATAAACAATGTAGAGTGAAAATCTATCAAGAAGTTTGTGTATATATATCAGGTCTCCCCCGCAAATCTTCACGTAAGACCGACTGGTACATTTGGGGCTGGTAGCATCTGATCTACGTGGCGTCGACAAATTTCACCTTCTTCCGTTCGAACCTCATAATGTAGAGTTCCGTAGCGTTGTGTCACAGTCGCAAACTTCCATCGCTCTCCCCTCCCCGAGTAGGAGCGAATCTGAACAGTATCTCCAATGTTGAAAAATTTCTTAGGTAAATTTCTGGTACTATTATAAATTTGGTTCGAGGTCTCTTTTCTAAATTGTACGTGCAAGTCTGTCTTGATTGTTCGTCCAAACATTAATTCATAAGCCGTTTGTTTTGTAGCATTAGGTGTACGGCGTAGAAGTGTTTTGACTAAAATCAGTTTCTCGTGAATATTTCCTGGATCGTGTCCCATACCTTTTAGAGATCTTTTAATGGTCTGAACGAATCTTTCAGCTTGTCCATTAGTTGACGGATGATATGGTGCTGAGGTTCTATGAATAACTCCTTTTTGTTTCAAGAAATCGGTAAATTCGTGAGATACAAATTGACGTCCATTGTCCGAGACAAGAACATCAGGTATGCCAAAATTACAAAATAATTCTTTTAATTTTAAAATGCACCATGTACTAGTGGTCGATTTTGTAGGAAATACTTCTACCCATTTTGTATATGAGTCAACTATGATGACAAGTTGATGTCCCATAACAGGTCCAGCAAAATCAATATGTATTCGCTGCCACGGTTTCACAGGATCTTCCCAATGATGAGTCGGTACTTTTGTTGGGTTGTTTTGTTGCAGTCTACAAGTGCGACATTTCTTAACAAGGTTTTCAATGTCTTTGTCAATCTTTTTCCAATAAACAAAACTACGGGCTAATAATTTCATTTTTAAAATTCCTAAATGTCCCATATGTAGTTCCTTTAGTACCTTATCTTGTAATATTTGTGGGATCATGACACGAGTTCCTTTTAGAATGCAATTTCCCTGTAGAGTCAGTTCATTATTTTGGTACCCAAGAGTTTCCAAAGATTTACCGGTACGTAATACGTCAATCAATGGTTTCAGTTCGTTGTCTCGCAGTGTTTCTGTTTCTATAAGTTCAGGTGTAATTGCTAAGTGCTTTATGTGCTCTATTTGAAAAATCGAATGTTGATCTGTTTTATTTTCATGGCTCTGGATGAAAGTAAAATGTATGTTTTGATTTTAGAATCTTCGATATTGTTGAGTCTAAAATATAATTCAATTCTATTTATGAAATTTTTGAAACTTTCATTTTCTTGTAATGGTTGAAATGGTATTTTTGGGATACTGGCCCTTGGACTATGATTCTCCGGTATGCGCTCGATATTTCTGCTCGATGTAGATGGATTATTGCTTTGTAAAATGTAAAGTTTTGTTTTCAGTAATATTGCCAATTCTTCATATTCATTTCTGTATGTTATTTCATCATCTACACATTCATCTGGAACATATTTTTCGATTTCATCTTGGTATGTACGTAATTTTTCTAAATTTTCTTGTAAGGTTTGTAATCGACAAGATATTTCCTCATTTGAAATTGTGGGTTTTGTACTTACGTAATTGTACGAACGTGTAAGGGCACCATGGACGCAGCCACGGTTACGTTTTAGTTGCTTTAATACTTCCTCCATCGTCGCCAATAATAAATACTAATATTTAAATAATTAATACGTATATTGTTTATATCATTCTTTCATTTTCATGACAACGTCATTCAAATCGTTAGATTAATAAACAATGTAGAGTGAAAACCTATCAAGAAGTTTGTGTATATATATCAAAACTGAACAGAGACAAAGCTACATACGAATGCGCTGTGATAGGTACATCACTACAAGTGCAACGCGTGTGTGTGCGTGACCACTGGCCGCTTGTCACGTATAAGCCGAAACCGCTTCAAACTAGATCATCCAGTGGTCAATCTCAGGGCGTGCAGGCGTGACGCGACGCTCGAACGTTGGGCGTGTTTTGTTTTTGTTTTCGAGTTTCTCACATAATACGTAGTAATATTTTAGTTTAAGTATTTAAAAAGTGTTGTGAATATGGTTGTACATTGTACTGTGTGCATGAATAATAATAGAAAGACTAAAAATATTTCTTATTTTAACTATCCCAAGGAGTCTACTAGGTAAGTTTGTACTCGAAACTTAATTTATATTTATAATGAGTTATGTAGATTGAAAGGTATACAACTCTATAATCAAAACTACTCAATACTCATTATTATATATTTTACGGAAAATCATACCAGATATTTCGGTAAAATTGTGTAAGTAATTCTGAATAGATACCTACAATAACTTTTTTGGGAAATATATTGAATAGGAGCGCAGGATTTCGCAAGTGGGAGAGGGGGCTTCCCTCTGGTATCATTCCCAAAGCGAATATTTTGATCTTCATGTAAAAATTGTTAATATTGGTAATGATATATTACCACGTTTGCAAGATTGTACATTTCATATGCCATGTGAGTGTTTCCCATTGGATTATTTGAAAAAACTTTATATTAGATTTAGAATTTATCATTCGATTAAAAGACACAACAAATTATTAAAAACCAAAAGTAATAAAAAAAAATATTTAGAGTATGTAATTTGTAAAAATAACCTATTTTAATAAAAAATGAGAAAAGAAAGAACATTTATATTTTAAATTTATTCAATTGTGCCAACCCTTCCAAAATAGGTATAAATTTTGCTAGCTCTTTAGAAGCTTTGTCTCTGTTCCGTTTCTTTACTCATGTGTATATGGTGCACAGGCGTTCTAATAGAATGCGTTTAAAGTTATTGTGACGGAGCTGTAGGCCCAAGTGACTTGCACTAGCAATTTTGGGCTAATTTATGTTTAGAATTTTATGTACCTATTTTTTGTTTGAATGTTATTATCCAAAAACACATTAAGATCTAAAATATGTCATCGTTTTACTGCCTATAACTTACCTAGTGGTGTACTTTGCTTATCTAATTTTACAGCATATGAATCTGAGCATGATAGCTGAAAATCATTGCTTAACGTAACAGTATCTTCTTGAACTATATTTTGGTCTAGTTGCATTACTTCAGGAGCTAAAATGCAATTTTCGGTCATATTTGCAGGCATGTGAGACTCATTTATTTCTCGATTGGTTTTTTCTGTTGGAGTGTCTAAATCACAGTTTTTTATGTTGTCATCACAAGTAATAAGTTCTTGAAGTAACGTATTCTCGGTTAAATTAATTTCTTCCACGGTATTGATACTTCCTATGGATCGCACAGTTTCTGGCCTAATGTGAAAAAAGGTAACGTAGTTTTTGATATAAATAAAGAAAATAATAGTTCATTCTGAGCGCATTCCTTTTGTAATACACACCTGTTTTCTTTAACTGTAACTTCATCATTTATTAAATCTATTGAAGTTATGTCATCCTGTTCTTTATTAGAATCTAAAGTGTCCGTAACCTAAATTATATGAAGTGGTTAAATATAACAGGCAGTTTATTTTCAATAATCAATATAATAGGCAATGCAGATCAAACTTTTATTCCTGACAAAGTCAATTACAATTACAGTGTACCTAAGTGAATCTCAACTTTTAAGCTTAACTTATAACAGGTTGAGAATATACAAGAAGTTTTTTTAACCAACTAATAAGTAATTTTTGACATATTTGTATGGTTAAATATAGATGTAATAACCAAATTTAGTTCATTACAGTTGCTTGTTTAAGATATTTGGATCCAGAATTAGTGTTTTGTGAACATTCAAGTACATATTGTAATAGTACAACTGTGTTTATATTAATGAGTTAGTCTTAACACTGTTTTGCAGTATCTTGCTATAAATAACTTTTTGAAAGTCTCCTTTTAGAAGCTATCGCTGGGCGCTCTCTATATAAATCATTTTAGTTTTATGAGAAACGCCCCAGAGGGAATAAGAGCCAGCCAGGTCGAAGAAATGCTATGAATTTACTAAACTTGTCCATTTAACTATGAGTTAAAAAAAATTTGTAATATTTTTTTTTGTTTTTGCTGACTGACGGGGGTTGTCCCTCTATATGATTCGCTGACTATTTTATTTAAGTTTTATATACGATTAGGTACCCCTATTTTTTTTTTAGTTTAATAAATTAATTGCACCTTATTAATTTCCAGCTCCACTTTCACATTTAAGTGACTGACTGACATTACTATTATTTATATGCAATTTAGAATCTGTTCAACATATTCCAGCTATTGTAAACTCATTATACCACGTAATCATCACATATTTTTACGCTTTACTGACCTCAGTATGTGCGTGTACAGAACTACTATTATCAATAGTCAAATGATCAGCTGTCAATTCAGAGCATTTTTTGACCTGGTCCATTTAAGACAGGTAAAAAAATATAAAAGTTTTGTAGATGTAAATAAGAAACTCTTGGTTGGCAATGGATATCACATATTTAAAGAGCCACAGCAGCTTTCTAAAGGCGAGGAGGGGGGCATTACGATATGCTTATAACAATTTAATTGTTAGCCGAAATAGACACACAGGCACTTGGTTAAAGAGACAATGAGACTTTTTCAAGAAGAGTACAACCACATAATGTGGAAAAATTGCAAGACCGGGCCATTAATTTCATATGACTGTTGTGAGGAGCGGAGTTCTGTGAAAATTGGTGCTATTGGATTTACTCGTGTTCAAAGTTAGAACAGTGCCACTTAGTAACGGTGAGGATCTATCTGGCAGCTAGATCTTAAACATCTTTCAACTCTTCCTGTAAATAGTAGTGTCATCTACATACGAAAAAAAAGAATTATTATGTTATTTGGTTTAAACCATTCGTTAATATACACCACGAACACTGAAGGTCCAAGTTCACTACCCTGCAGCTCACCATAATCAATAGGTTTTTAGAGCTGTAAGAGTTATTTGTTGTAAATTGACTGTTAAGCCATATTACTGTCTACATAAATGAAAAGATTGCAATACCCTCATAGCACCCAGATGTTCAAATCCAACAATATGCATTTGCTTTGCGGCATCAATAAAGGAAACATACTTATTGCAAGGAACTTTTACTTCTCCAATGTAAACATATTCCAGTATGTATGACAGTATTTCCTTTTCAACATTCTGCAATAATGAAAAATATTCATATTCTAAAGAAAGGCCGAATTCAGCAAAACAGTAAATAAAGACCGGGCAAATCACACTGATTAATTAATAACAAAATAATAGTTATCAGTTAGGCATGGCTGGAAAGTTGAAATTTGGCCATAAGTTGCCTCTATTGAAACCTAAGCGTAGCGAGAATTCGCCCATTACTGGACATAAACTTCTCCAAGTGCACGCCACCGACAACATCCAAGGTTACTCTTAGACAGCTCTTGGCAGCCACACTACGAAGATCGTCACTCCCACCGTGTTAAGTGTTCTAGTATGCCAATACGCTGTCAAACACTCGTTTATTATAAAGGTTATTAGTTCTGTGGGTAATATGGGGGCCCACTGCCACTTTAGGTTGCTAGTGCGGTGGACTATGACTGATTACTTTGATTTGCTGTCGAATTTGTGTGCCATTTGTCTACCCCTGCCATGAGTATTAGCCCTGCGTATACAGGATAGTTGTCAAAGAATGTTTATATTGGTTAATGAAAATGCTTACAGTTAAGAATATAATAGGATGTTGAGATGTTGCTGTTTGACATAATGCTTTGAGGTATGGGCTGGCCAGAGCTAATATGTTTTGGTGAGCTTTGACTAGGTGTCCTTCTGCCGCCAATGTAACATCCACAAACTCTTCTTGCTAGAAATGAAAAAATATGGTATCCACAGGTACAATCACAAATTCAAAAATTTAATTGACAGTGAATGATGGCTTACAACTAAGTGCCAATGTTAGACCATCACTCACATTTATCAATGAGGAATGTCATTTTGTCAAAACTCGGACATAGGATTAAATTAAAAATAAGTTGAAAATCTGCTAATGAAAATAAAATAAACATCATTCAAATGCAATCTAAATAAGTTAACAGATGCGGTATGTTTCAAGATGGCCGATATAGACCTTCGTTTTTCTGAAAAACTAGCTTTAGTAAGATACAGTGTAGCTCTGAATGTCATTGATATTTAGAGAAATAACTGTGTAAATATTTCACTACAAAATTTGATAGTTAAATTGCTATTTATTTTCCTTTAGAGACTTATTTCCATGCATGAAGTATTGTTTTTTAGGGGTTACCAAATAATGTAAAGATTTTATATAAAGGTGCTTATTACATTTCAATGGCCACTTCCAAAAATAAATGCACCTAGTATAGATTATTACAAAAAAATATTATCTAAACTACACTCACGGCCAGCCAAACTTGCCAAATTGATTTTTGCCGTTGTTTGTAGTGCATATAACTCATTGTAGCCTGCATTGCGTCCTGGCATATCGAAAGGTAATGTATTCATTGCTGTAATCCTAGTGTTTGTGTGTCGAATATGTACATAAGCAGTGCTGTTGTTGCCATTTATACAACCCACCCTTGTCTTAGACAATATAGCATTAGACTGAGAATGTGTAACTTTTGGAAAATATATTTTATGTTTCTTATATCATATTATTCATATGGTGTTATTATATTGAAACCGAAAATTGCTGCTGGGCAAGTGATTAATAAATTGGCAAGATGCCAATGCTACTAAATAATGGTCACAAATTAAAATGACATCAAAATCTGAGAAAAACTTTTGCTATTTTTTAATATCACATATTTAGCCATTGAATATTAAAGTAAAATTGTTACACTAAATATCACTAGTATTTTGAGACAGGGGTGTTCACTGTAAGTTTAATAATTGCTAAGAATTATCTTTATATGGTATATGTTTTTGCACTAAATATTACTATAAAATTATTAATAAACTCATTTTAAAAATATAGGGACAGTTAATTTATGCGTAAAAAAGAAATTTTAACTAAATTAAAAATAATACTCTATACTATCTATATATATAATATCTATAAATAAAACAAAAAACAATCTTAAGTTGGTAGGTACCTACTTGTTGGAGTAATAAAAACCCTTTTCTTATATTATCAGATTTGAATGTTTCTGAACGTATACTATAATTCATAGGAACCATTTTTCTTCTTCACTATTATATCTTGTTCCTTCTGTCTATTTACAAAACTTTATCTTTTGGATAAAGTTTTTTATATTTGCTCTTTGCACACTGTGGGATGTGGGTCTCTAAAATTTCTAAAAAGAAAATTATTATTCCAAAACAAATTTTAACCAAAAATAATTTATGGGAGAGATATTGAATTGCAGCCAGAGTATTAGGTACGTACTGATAAGTCTCAAAAAAGTTTTTTTGTTAGGTTTTCCTATATGGAATAAATTCGTGCCTGGCGGGAAGAACTTGATAACTTGACTTACACGATTTTTTTTATCGTCGCAATGGCTTCCTACCACATGAGTAAAGAAACGGTACAGAGACAAAGCTTCTAAAGAGCTAGCAAAATTTATACCTATTCTCTTATGGACTCTTTGGGATAGTTAAAATAAGAAATATTTTTAGTCTTTCTATTATTATTCATGCACACAGTACAATGTACAACCATATTCACAACACTTTTTAAATACTAAAACTAAAATATTACTACGTATTATGTGAGAAACTCGACAACAAAAACAAAACACGCACAAAGTTCGAGCGTAGCGTCACGCCCTGAGATTGTCCACTGGCTGATCTAGTTTGAAGCGGTTTCGGCTTATACGTGACAAGCGGCCAGTGGTCACGCACAGACACGCGTTGCACTTGTAGTGCTGTACCTATCACAGCGCATTCGTATGTAGCTTTGTCTCTGTTCATTCTTTACTCATGTGTTCCTACAGCATTGGTTTTGTAGGAAAAAAAATTTACAACTCTATATATACGTAAATTTTAGAGATATTGCCTAAATATATCCATATTTTTTAATTTAAAAAAACGAGATATCTACGCGACGATTCACAAAAAAATATATAATATCGTAATATATCCTTATATCTTATAGTCAAAAACCTAACTAGCGTACCTAAATTGACTAAACAAGATATCCAAGCGACGACAACTAACACACTATTACGTAAACAAATGAAAATCGTTTTATCTGCTTACACTCAACTACTGATAAAACATATGTAATTTGATATGTCAATTTACTTACACACTATAACGATATCGTTTTATCTACCTATAAAACATATCCCAGTTAAAGGCATTATCTATTGTTACTGAAGATCAGTCACTAATAGGTTTCAATAAATTCTCAAGTTTTATAAAAAATACAAAAAAGTCTGCGTATTACTGCTATAGGTCTATAGTGTAATGCGCAGACTTTTTTGTTTATATTATGTATTCTAAATCCTAAAAAGAAAGCAAATTATTGAAGGTATTTGGCAAGCAGATAAAAGTCATCTCAATTTATAAAGTTGTTGAAAATCAATGTTTTGATGTCCAATATAACATATTGTTTCTTTATCTCCATTTTTAGAGGAAAATCCAATAATAAAAGTAGAAAGGCGAATTGATTCATCAATCCATCCTTACGAATAGAAGCACCTATTTTATTGGATTTCTCCCATTATTTAACCAAATTTTTGTTTGAATGTTAACATTTTACTTGTGTGTACATCTAGGCAGTGTAGAATTATCTAAGAAAGCTTGAATTATGACATTTTGCCGATTCATTGTGCATTGCGGCAAGCCAGCGGAGTTATATTCAGACAATGGCATAAATTTTATGGCAGTCTCGAAAGAGTTGCATGATTTTCATTCTGAAAACAATGAATTAGTCTTCAACTCAAGAAGAAGTTAATGTCATTTATTGCAGATTACACGCCCCATTTAAGTTAAAAGCTTAAAATAATATATCAAAAGGGTAATGAAAAATTATACCTTTAAAGAAATAATAAAGAAAAGGCAATTTTAAATAGTCACCCTCTTTGCCTTATATCGTCCTCGCCAGCTAATTTGCTTTCCCTAACTCAAGGGCCTCTTTTTCTTCTGAAACATTTACACAAAGTTTAGACAAAAAGTGCACTTGCATTCTTGAAGGATTGAAATTTCATTACAGTTTTTTTGATTACAAACAATAATGTGTATGAACATATCAATTTAATATTTTTTATTACAAACAATAAGCATGTATGTGTGATGTATAAGTTGAAAAGTCATCAATGAACATGTTGATAAAGAGAGAAAGAAAAAAAAACATATTTGAAAAACCAGCGAAATTATCTTAAATCAATTTAGACATTTTAATTACACTGAAAAAAATATTTTTTGGAATTAAATAAATGTTTTCACTGGTTTGAGCACTAAATTATGGATAAGTTGAAAAGTCTTATATCTTACAAAATAAGCAGATTTTATGAGAATACGTAAAATAATTTGAAAGATCACATACAATTATCCATAAATCAAGCTACAAAGATGAGTTCAAGATTAAAACACATTTTGGAGAAAATGTCAAACTTTGAAATCGCTGTCCTGTAAAACTACAATTTTGGACTTATAAAGTTGTTCGCGCCATGCGCGAAAATAATGAAATGACCCCTTATCCTAGGTTTAAGTAAAGGTGTGGTGATTTCAGTTTCAGTCTTCCTATGTGAGAGAGATCATTCACTATTATTACCTGCCACAAAAATATCAATGCCTTGTTTGTTTAGATCACTTATTATGAAGTAGTTTTGTTTTAGACTTATTTATTTACAGTTAGTTCATAACACAGACGTTATCGTGATACTACGCATGTTTGTTTACATTATAATGACCAATAATGACAATGACAGGTTAGGACGTTAGGTATTAGTTACCACCCATAGACATTCTTTCTTTCTTTGTGCCTTGCACGATTTGTACATATTGCCTGTTAAGTATAAAATAAAAATTAGGAAAATTGAAAAGGATTATTTACAAAATATTACAAGGATAGCGGAATTTCGATGCGATCAAGATAGTTTTGGAAGTATATATTGTAATAAATTGGGTTTCCCCTCGTTACAAACGAGATGGAAACCAAATATTTTCAAATCAAAAATTGTTATTAATTGATGTATTAAGAAGTTCTACAGTTATTTATAAATATAAAATACTCAACAGCGGCAATGAGATGAAAATGTACTCAAATAAAACTAATAGTGAAATTAAATCGATAAAAAAGAATATTATTATGATATTTGTAGCTTTATGTAAATTTGTTCAAATTATCATAGCGACGACAGATACCTTGATATATGTATATAGATTAAAATGTACAGGATACCGGAAAAAACGAGTTTCGGGGCGGGACGGGAAATGTCTCCATATCCATCATAACCGTCAATGTAATTACGCCGCGCCGCAGGCCCCGATGCAGTATTCTGTAAGCCTCTAAATATTTTGAATAAATAAAAAAAAAATGTACCTTATATCGTTCCGCTTAATTTCATGTTAAATAAATAAAAATACACGCAAAATGCAGTTAGCATTTCGAAATAAAAATAGTAAGGAATCTTGGAAATAAATAAATAAGTAAAAATACAACATTCAATATAGAGCACACTACGGTATTCTTACAATGATATTAATTTTCTCTTTAATTATTTAACTGTCATATTGAAATTTATTTTTTACAATTTAGTTTGGTTTCCCATAAAAGCATGTTTTTGACGTGACAACGTCTTATAAATTGGTTTGCCGGGTGACTTTTCAAGAAACTGCGTTACGCTCCGCTCACGTTATGCGCTTACAATGAGAGCGAGTGAGAGGCACGCGTCCCTTCCACTCGGGCATGGTTAGCCCGCCTAAGAGCGAGAGAGACAGACATAAAAAGTGGAAGGGACGCGTGCCTATAAATTAATGTTTTAAATATAATTCTTTGTATAAATAAATGTTTTAAATTGTTACTATTATTTCATCCTTCTTCCTACTATACGAATGAATATTCACATTAAAATTATTTTACCACTCAAAGTCGTTGTCACGTAAAACTTTCGCCCGTATACCGACTTTACAGGCAACCAACCAGTTTTTGGTTTTATAAAATACTAGCGGCCCCTCCCGGCTTCGCACGGGTGGACAAAATTCTTTAATTTTTTTCTATCATTCAATATAGCTTATGACACTCAGCAATAATGTGCCTTTCTATTGGTGAAAGAATTTTTAAAATCGGTTCAGTAGATCCCGAGATTACCCCTTACAATTTAACAAATATACAAACACACAAACTTTACTTCTTTATAATATTAGTATAGATATTTTCTTAAAAAAATATTGTTTTTTTCTTTAGTAAAAATTTCTCAATATTATTATCGCATTTTAATTTTCTTTAGTACTTTAGTTACATTCAGCGATTAGAATCCAGACAAACAAGGAGATAATGAAACTAAGGTAACTTTTTAATCGGGTCAGTTAAAAAGTAACCAACGTCAAGATCGCATTCTTTCGTTGGAGAATACGTCTATGGTGGATTTGTTTTTATTTTGTTAAATTTGTGTTGTGGTCTCAGAGTAAACAGGACTGGAGTAGCCATTAGTCAATTTCTCGTACATATTTTTCTGCCATTTTTTGCGGGGGATGAGGTTACTACTACATTCAATGCCAGCACACAGGAACAAAAACTCTTTGCGTGTTTACACACGCACACATGCATAATACGACAAACATATTTAAAATACACGCACACGTGCTTAAAATTGTAGTGTGTTAACGTTCTATTCCAACACACGAATGTCATTGTGTGAGAAGTGACATGACATAGCACGAGAATATCGATATCGATAAATCAGTTTCGTTCAATGAATGAATGTATTAACTTTGTGTTAGTAATCCTACAATTTGCATTAAAAATTAAATTAAATTAATGATGATATTACACGCTACAACAGTCAGTTTCGAAGGCTATATCCATAAAATACACATACATATATATTGAAACTTAATAGTTTATTGCATTTAAAAGATATTTACAATAGGTGTTATTATATATATAGAATTCACTGTGGACCCTTTCGCGTATAACCATAATGGAAAGGAGGAACACTGAAACATTATTTTTAACAAAGCGATAATGAATATAGTTAGTTTTCTCAGATTTTTACTTTGACCGATTGATTATTTGTATTTTTTTGCGATTTGCTTACATTACCTTTTGCAGGTATTTCCTTTTCAACTTATTCTTTAACCTAAAATTAATACATTTAAATGTAATAAACTAAAACTGTTATAATATAACATGTTAATATCTATTTGAAACATAACTAGTTATATAATAAACTAAGAGGATCATTCAAAAATAACGTTGGCACAGCATGGGCAACTAATCTTCGAAAGGTAAAAAAATCGAAGATAATTTTTGAAACTGAGACGGCTCAAAATGTATGGAACATATAGTACTTGTTCTTGAAGATGCCCAATTACAAGCATGAATCCATTTTTTCGTATGCTGTATTCTTTAGGAAAACTGAATATGAAAAATTAGATGTTTCCGGGCATGTCAAAGCTTAAAGTATAAATACCAACAATTAGTATACCGCCTAGGGGCAGAGTATATTTGCCTGAACTACACATACCGATCATTTCTAATTTTAATACTGCAATACTATCTTCCAATAGCTTTCATTTATGTACAAAGGACTTTTGGCACCACATACCTTACTCCTAGTATCTTGAAGTATTGCAGTTGGACAAGCCGGTTTTTAAAGGAGCTATAAATGCTACAATATTAATAAAAAAAACTTAACTTAAATGTTGATTAGCTATTACCATACTAAAATGTCATCAAAGTCCGTCGCGTAGTTTTTGCGTGATGCGTGCTCAAACATACATACAGTCAGATAAAATGTTCAAAAATTAGTGATTTCGCTTCCTCTACTCTCATTACTAGCCATTTGGTTTAAGGTCCCTATTAGATGCCCTATTACCTATTACAAGCATGAATCCATTTTTTTCGTATGCTGTTTTCTTTAGGAAAACTGAATATGAAAAATTAGATGTTTCCGGGCATGTCAAAGCTTAAAGCATAAATACCAACAATTAGTATACCGCATAGGGGCAGAGTATATTTGCCTGAACTACACATACCGATCATTTCTAATTTTAATACTGCAATACTATCTTCCAATAGCTTTCATTTATGTACAAAGGACTTTTGGCACCACATACCTTACTCCTAGTATCTTGAAGTATTGCAGTTGGACAAGCCGGTTTTTAAAAGGAGCTATAAATGCTACAATATTAATAAAAAAAACTTAACTTAAATGTTGACGATGACATTTAGCTATTACCATACTAAAATGTCATCAAAATCCGTCGCGTAGTTTTTGCGTGATGCGTGCTTAAAGATACATACAGACACACAAAATGTTAAAAAATTAGTGATTTCGCTTCCTCTACTCTCATTACTAGCCATTTGGTTTAAGGTCCCTATTAGATGCCCTATTACCTATTACAAGCATGAATCCATTTTTTTCGTATGCTGTTTTCTTTAGGAAAACTGAATATGAAAAATTAGATGTTTCCGGGCATGTCAAAGCTTAAAGCATAAATACCAACAATTAGTATACCGCCTAGGGGCAGAGTATATTTGCCTGAACTACACATACCGATCATTTCTAATTTTAATACTGCAATATTATCTTCCAATAGCTTTCATTTATGTACAAAGGACTTTTGGCACCACATACCTTACTCCTAGTATCTTGAAGTATTGCAGTTGGACAAGCCGGTTTTTAAAAGGAGCTATAAATGCTACAATATTAATAAAAAAAACTTAACTTAAATGTTGATTAGCTATTACCATACTAAAATGTCATCAAAGTCCGTCGCGTAGTTTTTGCGTGATGCGTGCTCAAACATACATACAGTCAGATAAAATGTTCAAAAATTAGTGATTTCGCTTCCTCTACGGTCATTACTAGCCATTTGGTTTAAGGTGGACTTGACCTATTTTATTCTATATCTTTACAGTTTTATTCTCGTATGTATAATATCGCAGGTAAATAGTATAATTCCGCACTTTACATACGGCGTCATCGGTTTAAAATCACATACCTTATTCTTATTTGAAATCATCATTAATACCTGGTAATAATTACCGAAACAAACTGTAATTTATCTAAGCTGTGTTTTATGATCGTTATGAAAAAGAACTAAAAAAAGGGTATGTGTTTTTTAAACTGATGACGCCGAATGTAAACTGCGGAATTATACAATTTCCCTGCGACATATAGATTTAAATTAAAAATACATATTTTCAATTTAAGTATGTTACTTGCATTCATTCATTACTCACTCGTAAAATCACAATATCGATGAAGTTGACATCACTATTGTGCAAATAAATATTCTACAAATTAATAAGGGTTGCTGATTACAAAATAAAAACAATTTGTCCTGTGGCTCGAAAAAAAATGTTGGTTTCTCGGAAATGTTCCGGTGTGCTGGTTAGGCGATGGTACCCTTTTAACCGTGCTTTTTTATGAAGTCAGGGACACTGTAAGTATATACAGCATTAGTACTCTTAATGTTTATGAGCGCCGCCCAGCATGAATAAAAGAGCAAATAGTTTGATTATTATTTTAATTTATTATTTTATTAATTATTTTATATTTCCATGTTGTGTGGCAAAGAATAGGCTTCAATCAGCCGCAAAAGTGTAGTTATGTACTTAATACTAAACTAAAAATAAACACGCAACGTACATTGTTAAAACGAAATTATAATTGGTAATTAATTAATACAAAATTACAGTTATTTATTACCAACAAACTTTTTCTAATTTTTGTCTTAATTAATTGAAATGCGATAATGGTCAACCCTAGGTAGTCTCGTGGGGAGTGCGGCCGTGACGTCATCAAACGAACTTTGAGCGCCAAATTTGAAATTGTAGTCTGCTAAAACATGAAATTATGAATTAAATAATAATCAAATCCTAAAAATTATACTTACAAATGAAAGGTGACGCCATCTTTTTGCATACTAGATATTTTCAATTTTTTTTTACACTTGAAAACAGCACCGGTAGGCATTTTCGTGGGAGCTCTGCACGGTAAGACGTTCTGATTATTGTGGTTTTAAAATGGCGGCTCAACTAGTTTTATATAACGCACAGGCATCCGATGCTTGTGCATTTGGCAGAGGGGTAATGTTAGGCAAAGGCTACTCCAGTCCTGTTTACTCTGAGGTTGTGGTGGATAATTAACTACTAAGTGTTTGTGAACATGCTAGAGTGTTAGCAAGTGAAGTTGTCTTTTCCAGCTCTCTCAAAAATTCCACGGAGAGGTTTCAGTATAACCCCACACCTTTACTGAAATCTAAGGATAGGGATATTTCAAGATTCATCATCATTAATTGATCATTTATCATTCATGGATCGGCTCTCATCGTCATATAATGAAGAAAAGAAATTACTCAAGAATTGGCAGTATGGCTTAGACATGGGCCTGTCCTGAAAAGGACGAATATAAACTATGTTACGTCTATGCATAGAGTACTTCTACTCTACTCTATGTATTTCGTAAATACGTCAAGTGACAAAAAAGTAGTTAATTATTTTGTTCTTTCTGTGGTTTCACCAAAAGTCAACAAATCGTAGACTCGCAGGAGGAATTTAATTGAATTGTACGTTATTGTCGTTTTCAATTCTGTGACTATGGTGCAGTCACAGTTTTCTGTGTCGTGGGATTCTTACAATTCAAATATCAGCAAGGGCTTCAGTGCCTTGCAACAGGTATGTATTTGATGAAGCTGAAAATTATATTTACATTTAAACAAACGTAAGTAACAGTAAGTTAACTCTTAATTTATAGAGTACCCAAGGATTTATAGCAGTGATCTCCAAACTATTTTGGACAAGTGACCCCTATACCAAAATGAACTCAAACCCCCATGGCCAAATTACCTACTTTTAAAATCAACCCCCTTATTCATAATGGTCCGCTAACTTAAAACAGCTGCTACAGAGTGTTATTTTTCATTCTGACTTGGGTCAATAGAAGCAGACAGAGTGAGAATTAGCAATGCTTTAAGTTAGCAGACTATTATGAATAGTTCAATTTTGCACACTCGAACTGTGTTATTTTGATAAAAAACTACTTAATTAGAACTCATAAATAAAACCCAGTTATCTTTCGACTATTCATTTTAGAAAAATCATTTACAGAAACTGAATTGGTTTAAATTAACTTAATATTGTTTTAATCGGTTTTCAGTTAAAATATATTTGTACCAAAATACTAGTAATTGAAAATTAATCGAATGATGCAGTGACCCCACCCAGCTTAAATAATTTTTGTGATAAGTGGTTTTCCTGTAAATTCTAAAACCATCATGTAAAAATTAAAATACTTAAAATATTTTTGGACGATAAGTTTTTATTATATTTTTCTTTGTTACATTGTTTTTGAGTGTTGTTGTTCCTGTTTGTTGTTTTTTGTTCTTTTTATTGTCATACGATGTTTTATAACATATTTTCGAGAAAATAAATAAAAATTAATAAATTTATTTTTCAAATAAAAACAATACATGGAAAACCTACTAAATGTGTAATAGAAATAAGAGAACAAGGAAAATTACAACAAAAACATTTTATTATACCTATTGAAAATCATGTCGATGACACGATAATTCAATTCTAGCGGTAAAATTACTCGCGTCATAACACTATGCTCTTCAGTTGGCAACATTAAAAAAAAAATAGTGCGCCGGCGGCTGTCACTTTAGTCCTTCTAATGAAAAATCAGAGTATAGTTATGATGATGGAAAAGCGATAAGGTATTTTCAGCAATGTTCCACAATGTAGGATACTGTGTTTCAATGTTGCGTTGCAACCAGAACTTCTGATAGCCTTGGTTGAACTTCTGCTTAAGCTCTTCGTCTGTGCTGATGGTAATCAACTCTTCTTGAATTATCACATTGGCTTCTTCTATGGCTGTGGTATTTGTCAAATGCGGAAACTGCAAATATTCTTTTCTGCCTAAAATTTGTTTATAAAGGATTAGTTTACCAACAAAGGCCGATATTATTTATTTTGTTTTAATCAAGTTAAGATCGTCACCCTGCAGTTGCAAATTAACTTTGTTGAAAATTTCAAAGATATCAGTCAAGTAATAAATATCAGTTTTAGAATTCCAAATTTAGGATCTTTTTCTTGTAAAAACTCCAACACAGATTCAAAAATGGCTGAAAATCTTTCTAAGCAAGAGCCTCTTGATAGCCAGCGAACTTCAGTGTGCAGAAGTAATTGAGTAAAGACTTCGTCGTTTTCCTCACATAGCTGAGCAAATAACCGAGAGTTCAAAGAATTGCTTCGAATCTATCTATCAACATAGCAATTATTACATATTGTAAAGACTTATGCAATCTATCACTCAGCTTTTTTGCCACTAAATGCTGCCTGTGAATCACGCAGTGAATGACCAGTACATCAGGCAGTTGTCGCTTTAAGTGAGCTATAAAACCAATGACAGTGCACAGTGAGCTATAAAACCAATGAAGACCAACCATAGACGGTGCACCATCTGTCGCAACAGAAACAATATTCTTCCAAAAACAAACAAAACGCAAATGAACTTTCAACCTTTTTTTTTTCTTTATGCTCAATGCACCATCCGGACACGGGGGAGGGAGGTGGTGAATCCTCCATGGATACTTCGGGCCGGCCCGAGAGTTATGTCAGACTCGTACTGACTAAACACCACCTGAGGTTGACTTGCACCCGGAGAAGGTCACAAGCCGTCATCTGAGTCGACCGCCCCTCTAGTGAGGAACGGTGCAAGCGCTATTCACCTAGGTGAGAGAGCCCATAGAAAAAGCGACCGGCTCCTGGAAGGGGGGTCGGTCATGATGATGAAATTAAGTCGGCTGGCTCCCAGAGAGGGGGCCAGTCGGCAACTGAGAGGACAGTGTAGACCTGAAGGGTCTGTACTGATTCTACGTTTGGCTGATTCCTGTGCCTCTAAGAGGAGGTTTAGGGCAGCCGAAAGTTGATTGGGTTGTCTGTCAAGACAGATCTAGGTCGTCTGGACAGAGGATTTATGGATGAGGAAGGGGTGTAGTCGGAAGCGCCCCGGATAAGTGGATTGGAATGGTTCTCTGCCGTTTCTAAGAAACGTTTAGAGGCCTTCAAGAAGTATTGTTGTAGAGCCATACCAGTGTATTCCTCAAGTTTGTGAACAAATATATTACGATATATATAACCAATATTAAGTATTTATGTTTAGGTATATCTTGTATATATTTTATTAACACATTATAAACTCATTTGCAAAAAAAACGGGCACCTAAGCAATGAACCATTTCAAATGTTAATATTGCTTTGTTTGATAATTATAGGTAGTTTTATCCTCACAATTTGGTAAATTAATAAGAAAATAATCGTTTTCATCAGTATTTCATAAAATTTTGATACAATTTATGGGAAATAATGCTAAACCTCACTAGTAGTGTATGTTCGCTAGTAGTGCATATGCTCATGAAGTAAAAATAAAAAAGTTTTTTTGTTTGTTTTTCTTTAATAAAGTAAATGCAGATAAATGTTTAGTATCGAGCTAAAATCACAGCTTGAATTCGTCTGGGCATGCTAGCAAAAAAAAAAAAAAAAAATATCCCGGATACTTGCTTGCGGAATACGTTCCCACTCTGCAGTAATCACATTCTTCAGCTTTCTGATGGTCTGCGGAGCCGGTTGTACTGATCTCACACGCCGTTTCAGAACGTCCCAGACATGCTCTATAGGATTGAGGTCGGGACTTCGAGCTGGCCAATCGAAACGACGAATGCCGACCTCTTGCACATACGCTTTAACATCGCGAGATCGGTGGGCGCGAGCATTGTCGTCCATAAAAATCGAGTCTTCATCTAGAGCGGCCAATGCGGGTTGTGCATGAGGAATTAGAACTGCCGTTATGTATCGATGCCCAGTCAGTGAGCCGTTTTTAATGAAGACTAACTCTGTACGATCCATTGAATTTATTCCTGCCCAAAACATAACAGAGCCCCACCATAAGGTGTGATTTCTTCGAAACATGCCTCTGCAAAGCGTTCTCCTTGTCTTCTTAGCACTCGCCGACGTCGATCTTCACCGAACAGAGATATCCTGGCTTCATCAGAGAACAAAACCCTATTCCAATCTTCTTGAGTCCATGATCCACAATTTCTAGCGAACCTAAGCCTGTGAACTCGGTGCTCACGGAGTAATTTGTGGCCGCGGGCCGGGCGGTGACTGCGTATATTGGCAGCAAGAAGCCTCCTCCTGACCGTCCATACACTAATATGCATATTTCTTACTTCTTGGAGGTTGTTCTTAAAATCCACATACGAAGATTTGCGATTTCTCAATGCGCGACACACAAGAAAAGGATCATCCCGTGGTTGGGTACATGGTTTTCTTCCAGAACCAGGCCTTCTCTCGACGGAACTAGTCTCCTGATATCGGCTCCAGGTCCTTTGGACCGTCGAGCGACTAACATTTAGCCTCCTAGCCACGAAGCATTGGCTGCAACCCTCTTCGAGCAGCGCGATAATTTTGGTAGCTTTTACCACTTTATCTACCATTTTTGATACAGCTAAACAGCAATAAATAAAATTTTGACAGTCAAGGATATGAAATTAATCGATGAAAATTGAAGAAAAGTTATGAAAGTCGATGTTTTCTGTAAAAATGAGCATCAAATGAAAATTTGTATTTAGAACGTACTTTTTTAAATACCACGGCATTTTTAAAACGGCCGTTTTTAACGTGAAGTAAATGTAACGTGTAAAAACGATTGAAACCTTTTTTGTATTGTATCTTTTTAAAGATGAATAAAAATCAAAACCGCCCGTTTTTTTTGCAAATGAGTGTAGTATATTCAGAGTATATTTATTTTTTTGAGCACCAGCGACTGACCTGGATTATTTTGTTGTTTATTTTCCCCGTCCATCCAAAAGTTGCTTGGAAGATATTGCTTTTTGCGATAAGGCCGCCATTTGTACTTTGTATGTTTATCTCTCCTTGTGTTTTTTGTCGTGTAGGATGTGCAATAAAGAGATTCTATTCTATTCATGCCCTACAAATAATTTTTGTTTTTTGTTAATATGTTTTAGAATGGTGAATTTGTTGACATGACACTTGCTGCTGATGGTTACTATGTCAAAGTTCACCAAGTTTTGATTGCCTTGGCTAGCCCATATTTAAAGGAACTGATTTCCTCTGCTCCATGTCCACATCCGGTTGTGTTTTTAAATGTAAGTTTATTAGGTATAGACAGTATATAATATAAATAGTATGGCACTTATTTTCGAAGCACTTTAGATTATGCAACACGATAAAAGGGTGGGCGAGGAGGCGGAGGGGGGAAGGGGTTAGATGGAGACTCCCCCCTCCGCGTGGCAAAGTGCAGACCAGCATACTTTAAAAAAAAAAAAAGCTATTAAAGTTAGTTTCGTGAACATCAGGATGACGAGTGTACGTCAATAAACAGTGATTCTATAAACATGAAAGCAATGTTCTAGCAATGTGAGGAACGTGCGTAAAATTTAAAGCAATGTGCTTTTAAAAAACCAGAGTTATTTCATAAAATTCATTAGCCACTAGCCTGTTATCAGAATGACTGGAGTATTTTTAATACGAGCACAAAGATGAACACATTATCGTAGCAATGTTCCGGCAATGTGCTCGAACATACCAAAAGCAGATTCAGATGCGGTAAAAGGTTTAAAAGTAATTTTAAAAATTAAAAATAATCTAAAGTTTAACGCCTGCTGATTTCATACAGGCAATCCTGCACAAAACTCCTACGACATAAATGTTTCTTTACACTATTCCTTGGATATATTAATATAAATAGTTTAAAACAGATGTTATAATTTGCTTTTACTAATAATTAAATAGTTTTCAATCTCATGTATTTTTCTAAAATATTTACAGAATGTGTCCCACAAAACATTGTCTGCATTGTTGGAATACATATACACTGGCGAAGTTCTTGTAGCGGCTGATAACTTATCTTCCTTTGCTGAAGCAGCAAAGTCCCTACACATAAAGGGACTTGAAAACTTTGTAAGTTAGCAAAATTTTGTGTTTTAATGAGTTTTCACAATTTGTTTGTTAATCTATTAACAATGAGAATTTTGAGCAATGCAAGCATTCCTTCCTTTCGCAACGATGGTCCTGGGGTCAAGTCTCGGAAGGGGCAGATGTTTATGTGTATATGCCTTAGTATTTTGGTACTTATAAATATTTCTATAAATATGAGATATTTAAGAATCATATATGTATGTTGATCTGATAGTATTCATAACACAAGACTTACAGTGCTTATATTAGCTTATTTGGCAAGCTAATTGATGCGATTGTGAAAGTAAGAAATATTATTATTTTTATTATTAATGACGTAATTCTGCTGCATTTGCAGACAAGTAATGACAGTATAGTGGCGAAAATGGCAGAATACCCTTCACAGATAGAACAAGGAGAACTGTGTCATGTCAGTGGTATCAAAAGGATGGCAGTTCCAATGAGTCAACGAGTTGAACAAGTAATTCATATATTATATATATAGAATGTGCAAGTTTCAATTTGTAACGTGATTTTTGTTATATACACAAATCGACATTTTACAGATAGGATTACCAGCTGCTGCAAGAAAAATCTGCATTAAGCAGGAACCTACAGTCACGTAAGTGTATCTATGCTGTCAATTTTCATCTTAGAAATATTAACCTATAATTAATACCCGCCAATAAATTATATGCATATTACAGTAGTTACAGTGATTCATATTAATTTGTACTGAAAATTTATTTAAAAAGAACCATTAGAAGACAGCTTCTAAGATATGGTTATTGCTTTCCACTGGCTCCTTATTACCTTAATAACATTTTATATTAACTTTTACAGATCAGTTCGAAAAACTGAACCACAGAAACCAACTAGTATAGCAATTGTAAATAAGGATGATTCTCAAGACTATGATGTGCATATGGATGATGACATTACACAAGATGACATTACACATGATGACACAGATGAAAATGACCAGAATGATAGCTACTTTTCAGACCAGAATAATTCTAATATTACTTATAAACGTAAGTTGATATATTTTAAGATTCTAGCCATAGTTATTTAGTTCATCACGGCTTTTTCGTTTTTAGCCTCTTGATTGGGCCATTCTGCGTATCTTGAGTTTTCTTTCTATTCCAGCCATTTCAATTCATCTCAGAAGGTTAACAGCCTTGTCAGGATGCTGTAGACCTCCGGGAGTGATGTTGGGGATTGGAGAAGTTGTGCCCGTTGATCATTCACGCTCCTGCATTCCATAAGTACGTGCTGTGGAGTTTCTTCCGCCTCTGCACAGAGGGCTGTCAGTCACACCTATTGTAAACAGATGCTTGTTTAAAGGGTTGCAGGTCAACTTTTTTGATGACACCGGAACTGCATTCTTTGTTCGCCTGCATCCTTCACTGGTTGTCCATTCTTTTAGGTGTTTTCCTTCTGTCTTACGGTGTAGCCAAGTTATGATTTGACCTTGGGGTATGGGCAACAGTGGATCCGGTCCATATACTTGAGCCCTATATTTCAGCTTACGCAGATGTGATTGACTCGCATCTGCATAGCTCACCGCTTGCCGTGTCTTCGCGTCGGTTTTTGCCCGTTTGGCTTCCCCCCTAGGAGACTGGTAGTCGTCCAGACGAGCTCGCTTCGAAGATGCACGCTCATCCGAGGTATTCCCAGCTCCAAGCTGTTCGTTTTCAGGAGCTGTGGTAGCCTTCGTTCCGCCGATCTTGCGAACCTCTCGGGGTCCGTCTCTTCTTGCGCTAGTTGGATGGTGGTAATTTTGTGGTTTTTTGTACTGTAACCTCCTCCTTAGAGGTGGACGGCACAGGTTCGCGCTGCGTTTCCGCTGCTGCGTCAGTGGTCACGGTTGTTTTATCTGTTCTATTTTTGGACTGAAGTGCTTCCCTTCTCGCGCGCCTGTTGAAGCGACTGTGTTCTGTTCGGTCTTTCAGTCCTTTGATTTTGGGTGGTTGCTGTTGTTGTGTTGGTGGTGCCCTTTTTACAAAGGCCGTTGTGAGAAGCGTCGGTCCACTGCGGCCTGACAGCAGTGTCTTCCGGTATGGCCTCTGCAAGACCTGTTAAGTCTCGCGCGAGTTGTCCCCCCCCCCCCCCCCCCCCCCCAGAATACGAGGGATAGACTGAGCTGGGCTCGGAATTTGCAAACAGTCGAAATCTCAATGGGTTCAATATATGTATGTTTGGTTTATTATACAGGCTGGCATTTCATTGGTTTTCATCAATATGCTTAAGATAATCATTAATATTTCTCAAGAAAAATTAAATCATAATATTAAATTTAAGCCTTTTAGCTGAAAAAAATATAATGGTGTATAATGAAATGATTATATACGTCATTACAAAAGGGCATGTATAAAGATGCCAAATTGTGACAAAGCCTCCATAAGGACACCAAAGTAAGATCTTCTTCTAAATTAGGTGATATAGTCCATGTTAGACTGCGCTGACAGATGTAGTTCGAAATTTGCATATATTTTTGACTGCGTAACTGCGATTGCGCGATGTTCATTTCCATACTAAATCACTTGGACCTAGCGCCATCTGTGATACGAAACCTCAATCTTGCTTCTTCGATGCGTGCTACTGTATGTAAGTGTGCCACAGATTAAAATAGTCAAACGATGACGTAGATTAATGTAATGACCAGTGGTCGGAGTAGGTATATTGAATTAAGGTCACTGACATCAAACGTATATGTTAATATGGATACGCCTCCGAGTTTCCGGATTATTATGATAAAAATACCGAAACATCGAAATTATTACATGAAACTAGTTAAAAATGTATCAATACTCTCAACGCTATGCTGCTAGTGGCGTAGATGGCCAGAATTTAATAGTAAAAAAAATTGGTTGCCTGTAAAGTCGATATACGGGCGAAAGTTTTACGTGACAACGACTTTGAGTGGTAAAATAATTTTAATGTGAATATTCATTCGTATAGTAGGAAGAAGGATGAAATAATAGTAACAATTTAAAACATTTATTTATACAAAGAATTATATTTAAAACATTAATTTATACAAAGAATCTCGCACTGAATTTCATATATCACCGCCTAAGCGAAATAGAAGCGCAAGACATGAACCGGTGTGTATGCCTATCTCTCTCACTCTCTCTCTCGCTCTGTCTCTCTCGCTCTTAGGCGGGCTAACCATGCCCGAGTGGAAGGGACGCGTGCCTCTCACTCGCTCTCATTTATAAAATGATATAATAATAATATTCATTTCAACACACGACATCCGGCAAACAGGGTCTTTTGTCCTCTTATGTCTATGCTCAACGCATCTGACCAATTAGAATCAAGTATCCTGGATGACTCATTGACTGTTTGTTCGAAAACAATGCTCGCACCGACATCCAGACCAAGTGGCTCACTCACTTATTTCGGTTCGTGGAGTGCGCTTATTTTATGTGTTGTGAATATCTTGACTTGACCCTGGCTTGTGTACTGTCTTCTGAAATCTACTTAAAACGACGAATTTGGCTTATAACTACGGACATCGATTTATTACTCTTGGATTGGGCCCATTTGAAGTTGTTTTTGTACGGGTAAGTTTTAATTATTTTCACTATTTAAGAAGGTTTTAGAACTTGGAAACAGTTAAAATATCACTTTATAGCAATCATCATAGCGCATGAGAGTCCGGTACGCACACCGCAGGGCTATCACCGCTTCAGTTAAAAAAATCACTTTATATGAAACAGAATTTCATTATCGACTTTACAGTTGTGTATGTATATATTGTAAATTTAAATCATTGTTTTAGGTGACATATAAATAAATATGGCAAAGGTCAAGGCTGAAACAGTGCTAAAGTGGTTATTGCACTATCCTGAGCTACTTTACGATAACGCTAGTGGCACTATATACTGTACAAAGTGTGAAAGTCATTTGAAAGCTGTGAATAGAGGCAACATTACCAAACACATTGAAGGCGCTGTACATCAAGGAAAATTTAAGAGACCGCAAGAGGAATTTTACTTCGACCTCATTAAGTTCCTGATTCTATGCAATATTCCTTGGTCGCAAATGAAAAATCCAGCGTTCAAAGAGTTTTTTCAGAAATATATGTGCAGTACTTGTTGTTGCGTTTGTACCAATCGTAAAGTGGTTGACGAATCACAGTTACGAAAAGTTTATTTGGAGAAGTTTTATAGGAATAAAATCAATTCGATTTATGAAATTAATAAAAATGAGAAACTATGGATATCGCTGGATGAGACAACAGACATTTTTGGTCGATACATAGTCAATTTCCTAATAAAACCATTGCATCCTAGTAATAGTGCAGGCCGGCCTTATTTGATTGCTTGTAAAATGCTAACAGCAGTAAATGGACAAACAATAACACAATTTGTACTGCAATGTCTAGAAAATTTATGGCAAAACACTTTTGAAGCGAAAGTTGACAATATTTTAATGCTTTGCACTGACAGTGTCGCGTACATGCTATCTGCAGGGCGAAATTTAAAACATTACTTACCTGAAATGAAGCATGTGACATGTTTGGCGCACGCTCTTCATCGTGTAAGTGAGCAGATAAGGTCAGAATACAACGATATTGATATTCTTATATCAAATGTTAAAAAAGTATTTTTAAAGGCTCCTAGTAGGGTAAACATTTTAAAAGAAAAATATCCTGACTTACCGTTGCCTCCGCAACCAGTCATTACCAGATGGGGTACTTGGTTACAGGCAACATCTTACTACGCTCAACATTTAGATAAAATAAAAGAAGTTTTATCCTGCTTGAGCAGTTCTGATGCTATAGCCATACGAAACGCAAAAAACATTTTGGAAAAACAAAATTTAGAAAATGATTTAAAATATATCGAAGAAAATTACTCTATTATACTACTAGCCCTAAAAGAGTTACAAAAACAAAATTTATCTCTAGCTGATTCACTTTTAGTATTTGATCAAGTAAGGGCTACGCTTAACGAGTGCAATAATGAGAATATAAAAAATAAAATAGAATCAGTTATGGAACGAAATCCAGATTTAGATACAATTAGAGAATACAGCGAGAGTATTGAAAAAAGCGTAGCAAATAATCAGAAACTTTATTTCAAATTCGCTCCATTGACATCTACAGATGTTGAACGATCATTTTCCACTTACAAATGGATCTTAGATGTTAAAAGAAATAGCTTAAAAATCGAAAATATTGAAAAAATTATAGTTATTTATTTTAATTGTATAGAGACAGAAAATCAAAATGTAGAAATTGTAACCGATGAGGATTAAAAATAATTGTTTTTAATAAAACTGTAATAATGATTATTTGTATTCACAATAAACAATTTTGTTTGCTTACATATGGTTTTTTATTTTATTACTCTATTTACCAAATTTTTGGAAACTCCGGTACATTCCGGAAGAAATGCATGTCCATGTTATGATATCATGACGCAAGTATCTAAAATCAATATACCTACTCCGACCACTGGTAATGACACATTCAACAATAGATATTTAAGGTGTATGTTTCCACAGCTGTATCCAACCTTCAGTTCACTGTGTCCATCCGGGGGTCGCTACAAATCATTCTGAACCGATATATCTACAACATGCATTCTATGACGCATCGCAGTGGCGTTCGCCGGTGGCGCTGCGTTGACTACCGCAACAACAAATGTATGGCTTTCGTAGTCACTAAAGGCAACGTCGTGCTAAACAGGTTCGATTTCATATTTACTAATTATTTTTTAACGGGGCTGTCTTACAAATAAGAGTAAAGATCACGACGGGTGAATGGTTAATATTTTTTTCGTGCCTTTTAAATATTAACCTACAAGTCATGGTGTACTAACCGCGATATCGATTGAAGATCTCGTTCCGACATACCTGTGCTGAGTAGAATGTTGAATTGAATCTCAAGTGGTTGGCCTGTTAAGCTGAATATAGGTGTACTAAATGTATTTACTTTAAATGTTTTTGCGGATGTGAAAGTTTTAGTTCTTTAATACTTTTTATTTTTGTAATGAAATTATAACTTGTTTCAGAGCTAATCTTCACAACCATTCATTCCATGACAAAAAAATCCTTGCCAAGATCGAAAAGAAATGTGTGTATTCTGCTTTAGACGATGTGCAAGGATATAACAAGGAAAAAGAAGAGGGCAAGATTTCAGATGGCCAAGATTTCATGTCATTGGAGGACTTTACTGACATAGGGGACAAATCTGATGATTTTATCAAAGAAACTTAATGTTTAGGTGACAAAATATAATTATTAAAGTAACTAAGTTATAAAAGTGGTTTATTTCCCTATATTTAAAAAATGGGTATGGTTTTTCGCGTATACCTAATAAATGCAGGTAAGATAATCTTATTAAGAAGATTTGTTCAACAATTGATTGATCTGTTACCAAACTCCAATTTTTAAACAATTTCAAAACATTCACCTTACTATTATTGAAAATTTCTGAAAAAAATAATTATTTATTAAATAACAATAATTATATTAGATTTTGAAATAATAAATCTATCGCCAGAATTGAATTATTAATATCATAATCATAACACATACCTCTAAATCAAGTCAAACCTTTTAGAAATAAAATCAATAATAAAAGAGTTATTTTAGTCAACATTAAACTTTACTGAAATTTATTTGACATAATTTTACTAACCCAAAAATTTGTAAAAAGCAGGCATGTAACAAGACTAATGACGTTCCACCAGCCGCTCCAATGGCACGCTCGTTCGCTCGGTTCGCGCCTTCTTTTGGTCACAGGTCTAATCTTACTCGCTTTTCTTTTATTGTCAGGGGGTTTCTCTCCTGGAGTAGGCTGCTGCCCCCTTATTAGTCCTTAAAAATTGAAACTTACAACTATATCACAATATTAATACACGAGTACTTAAAAAAAAAACCCCGAACAGGCAAGGAAATAAAACTGTCCGTACAAAAGAACAGGGGATAGGAGTACAGTATTGATATGTGGAGTTGAAATCTGCTTTTTTTAAAATATATTGACAGCACTTATTGAGGACTAAATTTTTATGCCTTTAAAATGCGAGTGTTCTACCACTGATGTCAATATTGCACTCCTTCACTTGCTAGCGCTATCATGCTAGCATGTTTCGGTATATAAAATAAATATTTGATATATTTATTTTAATATATCGACGGTACTCATTGAGCACTAAATTTTTATGCCTCAAAAGGGCGAGATATCTACCACAGATGTCAATCTTGTACTCTTTCACGTGCTGGCGCTATCATGCTAGCATGTTTCGGTATATAAAAAATTCTTGATATATTTATTTTAATATATCGACGGCCACTGTTTGAGCATAAAAATTTTATGCCTCTAAAATGCGATATTTCTACCGCAGATGCCAATATTGTACTCCTTAACTTGTTAGCGCTGTCATGCCAGCATGTTTTGGTATATTAAATATTATGCATACATTATGAAATATATAATTTTTCATATATCGACAGCACTAATTGAGTACTAAACGTACACATAGAGTTAGGCCGTTTTATGAGGTACTGTAGCGCCCTACGCGCGCTCCGGGATCTTTATCTCGTTAATTCAAACGGCTTATTTCACTTTATCATTTATTATTTTATTAATATAATACAACTCCGATTACACTCTCAGACACTGCTGGTGATTCTCTCATTTTCTCTAGCCTTCAGGAATATTCTATATTTTAAAAGGGTGACATTCCTTGCCATAAAGCAAATATACGTAAAGAGGTGGAATGCGGTGTCAGATGCAAGGAGGTCACCACATTCCCCCCGTACCGTTAAAAAAAAAATTTATCTAACAGATAAATATTTTTTCCAAATCACCAGAAGTTCACTAAACATTCTACTTCTTAACTACCTGCCTATCTGGGAAACTAACAATTGACATGACGGTCTTTGCTACTAGACTGGCTCTTACAACCTGATCCATGAAAAAGATTATGGTTGGAAAAACCCTATACTTTCAAAAACCCAGATAAAAAGAAAATACACGTCATGTATATATTTGCGAATTATTATATGCCCTTTAACATTATATTTGCAAATTCATCATTTAAGACTCGGGCTATATAATACCTAACTCCTTTTCCTTTACTGGCCATATAATTAAAAACATTTTATTTGTTCTCTAATTAGTCTGTGGTCCGAGATTTGTCAAATCTGACACAAGTCATTACAAAACTATATTGAAAATTATATTAAAATCTTTGTGAGAAGCATCAAAAATAGAAAAGTGAACTCAACAAGCAACAAATTACTTGATGAGCGGATCACCTCAGAGAAGACAAGTACGTAATTGTTTTCATTACGTAGAATTAAAACGTACGATACCATTCATACTTTATATGCACAAATAAAAACTTACATTATTTGTTTGTGTTATAATGCATGTTATGGATGGTATCGTACGTTTTAATTCTACATAATGAAAACAATTACGTACTTGTCTTCTCTGAGGTGATCCGCTCATCAAGTAATTTGTTGCTTGTTGAGTTCACTTTTCTATTTTTGATGCTTCTCACAAAGATTTTAATATAATTTTCAATATAGTTTTGTAATGACTTGTGTCAGATTTGACAAATCTCGGACCACAGACTAATTAGAGAACAAATAAAATGTTTTTAATTATATGGCCAGTAAAGGAAAAGGAGTTAGGTATTATATAGCCCGAGTCTTAAATGATGAATTTTAAATATAATGTTAAAGGGCATATAATAATTCGCCCTACGCGCGCTCCGGGATCTTTATCTCGTTAATTCAAACGGCTTATTTCACTTTATCATTTATTATTTTATTAATATAATACAACTCCGATTACACTCTCAGACACTGCTGGTGATTCTCTTATTTTCTCTAGCCTTCAGGAATATTCTATATTTTAAAAGGGTGACATTCCTTGCCATTAAGCAAATATACGTAAGGAGGTGGAATGCGGTGTCAGATGCAAGGAGGTCACCACAGTACACTGCTAGTTTAATCAAAAGGTAGCAGTGCTTTTATTTTTAGAAAACCTTATGGAGCTCCAAATTTTTGATTTTAGCACTAAATGAGAACTTTTGACGGAAAATTAAAGTGATTTTGCTCATTTGTCCATGCTAGTTTTACAGCCGTGTCTGGCGCAGGGTTTCACCGGGCATAGATGCTCCGATGAGTACCTGCACCGGATTCCGAAACCGACCCCGTCGTAACATGATACAGAGCACTGGATCAAACATACCCTCGAGGTGTGTCCGGCCAGAGCCATGTTCACCAGAGATTGTGGTAGGCAGCAGTCACGTTATGCCAGGAAGTCATCTCGCAGAAGGAGGCCGCTGCGCGGAGAAGGGAGAATGAGGATAATGGCGTCCTTATAAATCGGAGCACACAGATGATGATGCGGATAGTGAGGTTGCAGTACATTATCCAACTGAATTACTGAATTCCGCTGCACAAATGAATTTATTAAAAAAAGGGTTTCCCCTATTACATTACTAAGAAGTTAAAACCACCGAAATAAATGCTGCTAATGAGCTGGTAAAGAAACCAGTGAATATGGACTTAAAAAACTAAGGAAGTGTCATCTGTAAATAGCACTGTCTCACATAGATTTCTAGCATAGTAAGGAAGGTCATCAATATAGATTAAAAAGAGTAAAGGCCCTAATATTGGTCCCTGAGGCACGCCCATAGATAAGGGTACTCCAGCAGACACCCCTAATAATGAACCTTATGAATTCTATTTGACAAATACGACTGTAATAGGCTTTTTGATGTGACAGAGACACCATAAAGTTCCAATTTATTAAATAGTGTGCTAATCAACGCAAACGAACGCCTAAGAAAGGTGACAAAAGAGGCTAATTGCTTGCCCTACCAAACATCAAGTATATGTTTGATAAGTGCAACTCCAGCATCAGTAGTACTTTTTTGCCTTTAGTAAAACCAAATTGATTGTTATGACAAATTTTGTTAGTAATAAAGTGAATCAATAACTGTATATTGATATTTTTTTCCAAAACTTCGCTGAGCATTGGTAATATAGATATTAGTCGAAAGTTAGCGGGGTAATATTTTTCTCCAGATTTGAAAAGGGGAATTCATTTGCTATATTTCATTATGTTTGAGAAAACCCCTCGTCTACACTACAATTAAAGATACAAGCTAAGTAGGGCGCAATTATGTCAATTACTGACTTAATATTATTTGTTGAAATACCCTATAAATCTTCTGTTTTTTAACATTAATAGTTTAGAAGGCTTTAATAATATCTTCTCTATTAATATACGTAACATTAAAATATTGATTATACCTCTATTTTACTCTGTTTCTTCCATTATTTATTTTAATAACTTTTTTGGGAACCATAGATCAATCAAAATTTAGTAAGTGTCATGTAGTAGTGAGAAGACTGTATTTGTATCACTACTTTTCAAAACATCAGGGATAGTCAATTTGGATATATAGTCACAAAATATCTTAATATTATTTATACTGGCTCTTTATTCTTTAAAATAACGGCTTATTATTTTATTTACCATGAGCCTTATTTGTAGTTTGATCTGTGTCATGGTCAGAAACTGCTAGATCCTGGATCATGCCTATTGCAGACGGAATACTACTAATGGATACACTCGAAATATAAAATAAAAATAACGTAGTACTATTCTTAATTTATAATTTTGAAATTCAGTAGTCAGCGTATGATAATGACATTGCAATTGAAACTGTATCGTCTATTATTTGGATAAAACATTTTTATTTTTAATTAAAACCACAAAAATATTAGCTTTCATTTGACATATTGAGCGCGTTTTTAATCACTGTACGCTACTGCCAGAAGGGGCCAGAAGGTTATAAGGTTCAAGCGTTGTTTGCTTAACTTCCATAAATTATTAGATGATAACGCTTATCGATTCTAATTTATTGTCGTTGGCCATTGAACCTTGAAAAATGCTGCATTTGAGCACAACTTTATAATTGGACAAATATCGATACTATTAAGCTTTAGCAATAGTATTTTTTATTTTTTTTCGAGAGTATCTTCAAGGGTCGATAGTTTCTTTAGGGCTATCGATCAAAAGTATGACTGATTTTCGAGGCCACGATAATATCACGATACTATCGAAAGACTATCGCTATAGCACCAACACTATTACTTAGTTATATGTCCGATTTGGTGTACGATAAATACATATAATTATTGGATTATTGTTTATTATTTCAATACCGTAGCATTCAAAGCTTTTGACAGATATAACTATATCCAGTTTTATCTGTAAACAGGACAGTCCCTCTCTGGCCAACAAGCTATACCTCCTCTTCTCTTTTCAGGCCTAAGATGATGTAACATCAAAATTACTAATATATCTCATATAGGACACAAACCCTGACACAAGGCCCTCACTACACAGGTACACCGACGGTTCCAAAACCAATTCATGGATCGGAGCGGGTGTATTCTCGAGGACGACACTAGGCATCACCTCCGAGGCATACACTTCGCATGCCCCCTAAATCGATACAACATCGTGTTTCACGTGGAGTGCATTGGTATTATTTTGGCGGCAAGAGCGATATTAGCACAGGAGGTAAAGGGAATCGAATACGGAATGGACCCGGAACCTATAATCACTGTTGGTATATAAAAAGAAGATAATAATAAGAATTCTTGTCTTGCTTAATATACCTTATTATTGCTTTTATCACACTATAAATGTTTAATGAGTTTGAAAGCCAAAATAGCAGAATTCTAGTTGCATAGGTGTAAGGAACAATAATCTACGGTTGGCAACCTTGTTTACGCAGTTTCACAAGAATTTAGTTCATAGATTTTACATATAAAAATATTTAGTTACAAGCCACCAGCCAGTAAAGGTGCCCAATCTGTAGGAGCCAACGAAAGATTTTTGCATTAACAAGTAAGGTCTCGTTTTTAGTTTTTTAGTTAATTCAAACGTTGTATAGCTATAGAAGAGTAAATGTTTTATTGTATATACTATAAACTAAGACACTCCACATTTTTTTAAATGACTACATCAACCGTTACTTCAGTAGTTTTGAACCATGGCCCGCCAAATTCCGTTGTACCTAGCCACAGGTGTATCACGTGTGTTTTATCTAGGTCTCTTAGTAATATTCTATTATTTACATTACAACAAGATTTAGAACCTTGATGAAGTTTTATCGTTTATGGTACGATACCTTTAAACGAGGACAAAGATACAAGCTCAAGAAATTTCAAGTTCATGGTGCTCTTACTATCAAGAATTGTTTTGAAACAATCTTGTGGCAAATTTTAAACTAATATTGCTGTTAGGAAAATATCAACCCAGGAGCATAGATAAATTAAGTAAACTAAATTTTTCTTAACGCAAAAGAATTTTTAAATCCAACTTAGAAGTTAAAAATAAATAAGATTCATTGTCAATGGTTGGAATTTGGTAAAAATTATGCATTATACCTACTGTTTAAAAATATATTTTAAGAATTTGATTAAGATAATATCCATTTGATTTTAAATAAAAATAAAAGATTGTTTATTAGTTATTTTGGAGCGGAGCGAACGAAGTGAGCGAAGGTCCCATGGATCAGCTTCAATGGCGCAATGTCTGTTACGCCATAACTTCCAGAGTTCTTAACCGATTTTAATATTTTGTTTGTGCAATCGAATCAACAAGTTTAGGACCAGATTGTGACAGAGCCCGAATTTTGAAATTCGCAAAAATTACCATCGAAAAAAATTTTTTTTTTCTTTTTTAGGTATTACACTTCGCTCCAAAATATGGTGCTAGCGTAGCTTTATGCTTAGCGACTGCATCGCCTAGTTAAAACTTGTTTGTGTTTTAGTGATCTAGAGGAGTATGTATAGCGCGATTTCGGTCTCATGTAAGTTTGGTTAGGTCCTACTATCATTTTGTGACGTAGTGATATTATATTCGTAGTGGTAGTGATGGCCATCTGCCGAGTAATTTGTGGATCTATGAGATTTTGAACTCAATAGAGAAAAGTGACAATCTCTACCAAAATTTTGTTATACACAAGGTAAGTGGATTATTGCGAGCAACGTAGGTAATTTAATCACACATAACAAAATATATCCAAGTTTAAGTTTTAAAATTGTTTTGGACCATCGTAAGCATTATTAAATTAAATAAATAGCAGAATATCAGATTTTTATAACTATGTCTGTATATTTTCTGTGTTTTTATAATTTCCATTATGATATCCATCAGAATTAAGGTATTTGATGATGCCGCTTGACTTTTAAGGATGACGTCACAATACTCGAGCACGCTGAAACGTGTACACATTATCATATATAACTACGATAGCTCGTAGATATATGATAACTTCGAGTAAATATTTGACCGATTGCGATTTTGCCTAGGTAATTGCTTATTTGACCTCTGCAATTAGAATATTATCACTACATAGTATAAAACAAAGTCGCTTTCTCTGTCCCTATATCCCTATGTATGCTTAAATCTTTAAAACTACGCAACGGATTTTGATGCGTTTTTTTTAATAGATAGAGTAATTCAAGAGGAAGGTTTATATGTATAATACATGCATAATATAGTAGAGCATAGCATCCGTGCGAAGCCGGGGCGGGTCGCTAGTTATATTATATATAAACTGGGCTCTAACGAAACAACATAGGGACAAACTAGAAAGATGTCAGAAAGGCATGGAAAGGAGCATGCTAGGTTTAAAACTGATAGATAAAGTCAGAAGCGTAGATATAAGGCACAAAACAAAATTAACAGACATATTGTCACATATTGACCACCTTAAATGGAGGTGGACTGGCCATATGCTCCGCTGCAAAAAGGGAAAATGGAGTAAACAGGTGACAGTTTGGTATCCAAGGAACGGCATTAGGAGTAGAGGCCGCAAACCAAGAAGATGGGAGGACGACTTTAAAGTGACCTTAGGACCCCTTTGGATAAGAATAGCAGCAGATAGGAAACAGTGGAAAGAGTTGGAGGAGGCCTTTGCCGTAAGGCATACCGAAATTAGAGACATTTTATGACCTAGTAAAAACAGTGTAATTTTCGGAAAAAAAGGGCTTTATTATTATTATATATAAACTAGCTGTTGCTCATGACTTCTTACGCGTGGATTAGAGGGTCACTCTTGTCACCTAGCGGTATAAAAAATAGCCTACGACCTAATCTCAGACCTAAAAAATATACACAAATAAATTTATAAAAATCGGTCAAGCCTTTTCGGAGAAGTTTGATAACAAACACTGAGACCCAAGATTTTTATATATTAGAATGTGTTTGCGATATAGACCAATCTCTATTTTGACAGTTCACGATATGGACCAAATACGTTGACGGAATGCGATTAGCGGCAGAGTGGCTGGTTGCGTGCGCCGAACGGCTCTGAAAGTATATTAAAAAATTGCTTCATTGCTTCAAGTAACGTTATTATTATTTGTTTAGTAAGCATGATGAGTGGCATTGCTCTGGTAGTCCAGATAGCAAAACAGTAAGGAAATAAAGTAGGTTTCTACCCTAGCCACTTGTCAGTCCGCTACCACGCGCCCCACCCCCCTCAGCAGTTCCAATGCTAAGCGAATTATGAAAAAAATGTCGGACTTTTAGACAAAAATGCCATTTACTCGCTAAATAATGAAGCCAGAACCAAACAAAAAATACTACCGTAAAGTTGAATTATAAAAGCATCCACCACAGAGTAGTTGGAACTCTGTAACTCAAAATTAGTCGTTATTTAATAAAAAAAAGCAGGTGACGCAGAAATATGAATATGGTAGCATCTGCTACCAGGGACTGACGAGACTGTTGGCTATCGGTAGCCAATATCATATATGTTTTCTAGAGGGTTCGACTCTTAATACTTACTATTCGAAATATGAATTGAACAAATGTAATTTAACAGAACGTGGTAAAGCTTATTCATCAGTAACTTCTATCGTTAAACTTTATAAAATAAGCGTAACCTACTTAGAGCTATCAAGATAATCACAACCTTGTCACCTAGCAACATTCGTTTGGGGAAATATGAGAAAGAGTTAGGTATATATATTTTGCGAGTGATGTGTTGAATGAACAGCCTAATAAGTCACACATATCTTTTTTGTGGATTTGGACTTGCATATCAGATGGATACTGCTGCTCCTTCCTTGCATCTTACTTTCAGCATAGAGAAAAGAAATATTATGTGCAGTTTCATTATATCGGTATATCTTAAAAATCATAATTAATATATTTTTTTTCTATTTTACTTACAAAGTAACAGTGCTAGACCCCATCCTAGGCTGTTTTTTCGGTGGGAAAAATATACGGCTAATATTCAGACCGAAAACGGCACCAAAAGGGAATAGTAACGATAAATATATAAAATTACTTAAAAGAGAAATTACAAATCGTTAATTAACACAATTTTATGGTAATTATTGGTTATAATACTTATAATCTATGTTTGTTTATGAGTGTGGGTTTGTGTATTTATATATGTGTGTATCTGTGTGTACACTTGCACATGTGTATGAGTTAGTTTATTAGTTAGGTTAGTTGTTTTAACTACGGAAACAGATTCAAAAATAGTTTACTTCATTACGGCATTGATGACTCTAGTATTTGGTTTCTCGTATATTGGATTATTCAAAATGACTAATACTATCAAGTTTATTATAGATATAAAGAAAAAAAATCTAAAATGGTGACAAAGCGTAGTGGTATTAAGGACACTAAATAGCTAACGTAAAAAATGCCTTTTTTTTATCATGTGTTCGTCGGATTTTGTGACTGATTTTTAAACAGCGGACATGACTCTAAAAATAAACAACTTCCGGAAACTCGGCACCCCGTCTTCCTCGAAGAAAACGTCGGTTTAATAACGAAAGGATCTTCTCAAAGTCACTATTAGCACTCCCTTTGTGCTCTTTCTAGAGCACTGCTCTTTTTTTTTAGGAATGCATGGAGAAGTAAGTTGACTCATCCAAAGCTAAGATACAGTAGTTTAAAAGAGATTGAAAAGATCCAAGTAAGAGCTAAAAAAGCTAAGAGTGATCTGAGCCAGTGCGGAACAGGTGCAGCGTCATATAGAGGCGAGGGTCAGCCGCATGAACCTATCTCTGCAGGCAGTCTCCGAATGGGGCGATGCCAATCTGGTAAGGTTTAATCCGTCAAAGACCCAGGCGTGTCTTTTCTTCGCTTAAAGGAGTCCTTTCACATGACTCCTACTTTCCGAGGTGTATCCGTGCCGATCTACTTCTACTGAACATCTTGAGCTTCTCGGTATGTCTTTGTCACCAACTCTCAATTTTGGCTCTTTCATTGAGAGCAAGGCTCAAGTAGCGTCAAAAAAACTTTTCATTCTTTCGAAGGTGAGAAGATACTTCACGCCGGAGCAGTTGCTCATCCTTTACCGAGCGCAAGTTCGATCGTGTATGGAGTATTGTTCTCATCTATGGGACCGTTCCGCCTGATACCAGGTCCATACGCTAGAGTCCATTAAGATGAGGACCAAGAGACTCATCGGCACTGACGATCTTTGTTATAAAAAACTGAGCATAGACGGAAGGTAGCTAGCCTATTCGTTTTTTATAGGATACATTTCGGAGAGTGTGCAGCAGAATTGCTCAACCTTGTTCCGCCGTCCCCATTTTTTCGTCGGACAACCAGATTTACCATTAGGCGACACCATTTTATGGTAAATATACCAAAGAGCAGCACTAAGCGTTTTAGTTCCAATTTCGTGATACGTACCGCTAAGGAATGGAACTCTTTGCCTCAATCTGTTTCCTGACAAATACAATTGATTGGTCTTAAAGTCACGAGTGAATAAGTATTTTCTAGGCAAGCGCGCTACGTCCTAAATCACATTGTCGTTTACCATCAGGCGAGATTGTGGTCAAGCGCTGACTATATATATATACACACATAGCTATTTTCTATAAAAAAAATATTTTGCCTTCGACGGGGCCACGTAGGTTATTACAGATGAGCTTCCTCTTTCTTGCATGTTTCAACTACGTGTGCTTTAAGATACGTGACCTTGACGTTGTTAGTGACGCTGTGAGAAAATAGCTAATTGTAACAAACACTATACCGACACAATACTCTTCTCTGCTTATCGGCAATTAGGTCAAGCTTTATCATGGAAGATAAGAGTAGGGTCGTCCGAGTAACAAAAGATTTTTGAGTTATGTATTGGGATGAAGGCGATATTTTTGATGTAAAACAGAAAAGTATCTACTCCAGAATGCTGCCTTGTGAGCAGACTTACTGACTTACCTGACAAGTAATCTGTGAACCAGCACAGGGCTGTTACTCTTATGCCATATACCTCTAGTTCCTACACAAAAATAGGAATTGATATTGGGTCGAATACCTTTACGAGATCTAAGAAAACACTAATAAAATTCGAATTATCTAGGTAAGAGTAGAGTCATGAGAAGAGTTACGGCATCTTCTAATGCCTATAAGAAGCAATTCTGGCGGTCAGTAATAACTTTGTTTGTATCTAGAAATGCTCCCAGTGAGTGCAATTATCGTCCGATCTTTTTGATCGGGTGATAATTACTGGCGTCATTCCTTTCTACACCCTTAAATATAGGTACCACAGCAGCACGCTTCACACTCTTGGGAATGTACCAGCTTCTATGTTTATGTTGAAAATACTAGATAACAGGAGCCGTGATCACAGGATAACATAGGTAATGGTCATCATACCTGCCAATGTTATAATCGGACACGTTCCTAAATTTTAATTTTATACAAATATTATTTTTTATTCTTCATTTTATTTAGTTGTAATGTTTATATCAACGATTACTGTAAACTAAATCCACCACAGTCCGGGAAGCCCTTTCGAGAACTACTGGCGAAATATACTAGGACAAGAGGACCGATCTTTATCTTACTTTTATTATTTATAAAAAGAGCTGACTACATCATAAGTCTCGCATTATGCCTTTGAAGATATTATTTTATTAATTGAGGGTTCCCAAGAATTTGGATAAAATTATGATGTTACCTTACCTCAATAGCTTCGCGTAGCATTCTTAGAATAAATCTTTGATCTCTGTTCACCTTTAAAATTGGTGAGAAGTCCAATATAAAAGTATACCAACTTTTTAGTCGTGTCATTTGAGTGTTTCCTCGCGTGTAGATAAAGTTGCGCCGCTAGTGTAATATGTATTACCTACATTGTTTGGTTGTAATCGTTGAAATTTAACTACAGCTTTAAATTCAATACTGGCAGCGTTCTACATTTTCTTGAATATAATTAACACTCACACAAATAAAACAGTCCATACCAGCGATACGCAACTTTGCACAAGGAAAGCTAAACGTTTTAGAGGTTGTCCGGCGGCTACTTTATCCGCACGTTGCAAACGGGTTGCACATGGTCCTCAATTCAATTCAATCCTATATAAATAAAGTCCATATTCACCCTGAAAGTCCAAAAATATAGGTAAAGAGTTATTGAAATTAGATGACTAGTTTCGGTCATATTTCTTACATCCAAACTTAGGAGCGTACAAAATATACCTCGATTACACTTTGTAGATTATGTAATTTCTTTAATATGATTTCTTTTTTAGTTTCAGATTAAGAGGAGAATATGATTAATTTTCGAGATCTAATTTTCATCATCAATATGTCATATGTAGTTGCGATGCTAGTAACAAATAAAACAGATTGCCCTTTTCATGATCCTGCCGTAATAAACTTTCAAAAGTATCTGCAAATTGATACCAGTCAAAGCGAAAATCTAAGTAAGTGTAATAGGGTTTTAAGAATAATAACAAAGTAACTAACATTATAGTAATATAAGTTATGTACGGGATTTTTACCATGTACCTTGTTTTTGTTTTTATTGAGTTTCCGATATTTCGGCACTGTTGCAAGCGCCATGATCACGGAGCAACTGAAGTAATTGCGGGTAGGCTGTTATTGGCAGATATATCGGTCTACCCTCCGACGAAGTCTTCTATTGCGTTCGATACCCGTACCACTGTTCACATTCTCACTATTCACTTGAAACTGTCTTCGACACACAACACTTACAGGATCGGATCGCGATAAGTTTGTTTAAAAATATTTTATAGATTTTTTTTATTTTAGCTTGAATTTTAAGCATTTTTGAAAGATTTATTATAAATTAATTTGATATAGTGTTTTATATACTTTTTGTCATTAAATCAACGGGAAGATATGCCATTTAATAGTTAACGACTGAGCTACAGCGAAGGGATAGCAAATTTGCCTGCGTTAAGTAAACTCGAAAGTATGTCCAATGTTGTGCCTTGTAACTTTTACACGACAACGGCTACTTGCACCACAGAGAAGCGGCACTACTTCCATGAATGAATTTGCTTAACTCTACGCTCAGACTGCACGCTACTTATCTACTTATAATTCATCACTATTCTATTGTTCCTTGATGCTGGGACTTTGGCCTTCTCCTCGGATTAGAATTTGGATTAAAAAGAAAAAGAAGCATAGCGCAGGTCCATTACGGATAAGTGGGTGGTCAAGGCACATAATTTAGAATCAACTCTTCCAGTGTAATGCGTAAATGTAGATTAACTTATATTGAAGGTTTGTCTTTACTTCTGCTCGAAACAAGTTTTTATATCTACGCAAATAGGCATAAGTGTCCACCTACCACGTGGGTTCTAAAATTAAAGAGTAAATAAAGTGTTATGGATACTAAGGTAACGGATAGACATACAAATATGATACTTAGATATGTAATAATAAACCTATGACTCAGGTAGAAATGTTCGTATTCATCACACTGCTCCTCCGGGATTTGAACCCAGAATCGTGGGTGTGAAAGGCAGCATCGCCACCGTTGGACTAAACCATTTGTTGTTTGTTCATGAATTGTTCAAAACTAACTAAAATGCCTTTTTGACGAACGAACAATAAACATAGATTTCTATTCATTTTTCAACTTGCTTCAGTATGATGTAATAAATCGTCAATATTAACTTATTTTAGGTGCGGCCGTGGAATTTTTGCGATCGTATTCTTTGGACGTCGGATTAGAATTCGCCGTTTATGAGCCTGCCGGAAAGCCCATATGCGTCATGACGTGGCTGGGAACCGATCCCTCACTATCCAGCATCATGCTCAACTCACACGTGGATGTTGTTTACGCTGAAGACGTACGTTAACGGTAGAATATAATTTTGTATAAATTTGGCGAAATGCACAGAGAGGCGTTTAGAAAAAAAAGCACACGGGGTGAATTTTGTCTGACTCAGTAGTTAATTGGATCTACGCATTCGAGTCCTGCGGGTCTAGTTGACCTGATGCACATTTAAATGCAGTCGATTGGAATCATAGGCCATTAGGTAGCTATACTCGCAAATAATTTAAAATTTAGGTTCGTAGTTTTCAATTTTTTTGATTTTTAAAAATTTTAAGTATGGGCGTTTTAACAGCCGATTATTATTTTAATTTTATGCATTCTGAGATATACTTTGTAGATTGTAGAAAATAAAAAGTTGAATGACTATTTCAGCACAATATTTAAACTAGACAAGAAGGGGTGATATCACATTGAACATTGCATTTTACTGATTTTTACATTATAAGAGTATTCCTTCGTTATTTTTTAATATTTCTAAGCAAATATTAATCGAAGTTATGTGATATTTTAGTTTAGTTTTTGATTTTGTGTTATTGTAAGACTGATTTTATATAGATTTAGTTTTACATTGTTGATATTGAATAGCTCTAAGCAAATATCAATACACCCCTTTATTTTTATTTAGGTATTGATTTTATGTTATTATGATACTTTTAGATTAATTTAAGATTATTGATCGATTTTGAATAATTCTAACAAAATATTAATCGAAATGATATAATTTTTTTTTTAAGTTAAATAATTGAATTGGTTAAGACTGTGCTTAAGATAATTGTACTTTTTTAAATGTTTTCTGTAAACATAAATCCTATGATTTCTGTACACATTTATACTTAGGTACGAAATTCCTTAATAGTTCTCTAAAATAATTAAAAAATAGAAAGAAATAATAAAACTGTCAACCAGGGCTGTAGCTAGAGTCTAATTTGAGGTAGGGCAGCATTGGTTACAGGTAGGGCGGAAGTAGTTTTATCATAATTGATCTGCTCTCGAAGCACGGGCTCCTAAATCAAACACTATGTATATCACTGACCTAGGTCAAGCATTGGACCGGATTTCCAAAGGTTGCGGGTTCGATTCCCGCTGGAGAATTCACTTGTGACCCGAGTCGATTTTTTCTACACTACTGGAAAAAATTAAAGGATCAAAAAAAAAAATCCAAATTTTTGGGCAATTTTCAACAGGTCGTAACTTCGAGAAGAATGGTCGTAGAGGAAATCAAAATAAAGTAAATTGTAGCTCCAAGTGTCTAGTTTTTGGATGAGATCTTTAAAATTTTGTATCCTCCGCGGTTTTTGAGTAATCTTAGAAAAACCAGCAACAAACAAATTTTCATTTTTTTTTTAAATTTTGGTTTTCAGTCTACGGGCGTAGAAAAAATTTGTTTTGCTTACCCACTATAAGGATCAGACACTTTGTTTATTTAGCTTTAATTTATTTTTTTATACACCTTGATACGTCAACTTCTCGCCGAGATATCGGTCTTCAAATGGAAAAGGATATCGATATCTCAGCAACCAATGATCGCACAGAAAGAAAAAGGTGGGTTTCAAGAACTTGAATGAATTCTCTTTAAAAACTAGCCATTGCTTTTCAGAAAAAAAAATTGTTTTATTTTTGTCACATGAATTTGAAAATGCAATAAAATAAGGGCTGTTGGTGATTTTTTGGAAAATCAAGTGCTGGATCGAAAATATTGAAGAAACCACTAATTTTAAGTGTGCCTTTTACAGTTCAATATGTCTACAAAAACCCTACAAAGAACCAAAAAATAATCCAGCCAGCCGTTTTTTTGTTTCACTTGATCGAATTTATGAAAAAATTAAAGGATCACGTTTATTGCTCTGAAAAGCTCTTAATTTTAAAAATTGAGAAAAGAAAATGTTTTTCCGAGCTTTTTCCAGAATTTTGTTCCAGAAAGTGCTTAAATTTTATTGACGAAAGGTTGTCGTCGAACTTCTTTAATAATTGCCCGATCATCGCGGTAGTGGTTCGTCTCTTGGTATCTGGCATAAGCTAGAGATACGACGGATTAACTTACACCCATCCGGACGGCAACTGCATGTTGACTTTAACCTTCGTCAATAAGAGTCACGAACTGAGCAACTTTTACCTCCGATAAATATCGTCTAACCATGATTGAAAATAGAAAAAGTAAGAAATTTTCAATTTTAACCAAAAATTTAAAAAAATATCTTCTAGCGCAAAGGGATTAATTTTGAAAAAAACTGTAAAGGATTATTTTAAAGGATATGCTAGGAAAAGCGTATGAAAAAGATTGAAATTCGATTGGGAGTATTAACTTTTTTTTAATTTAATTAAAAGGAAATCAGTAGAATCAAGGAATGCAGCGGCGGAAACGCGTTAAAAATGATTGGGCGATAGTTTCTTAAATTTTCTTAACTTTCTGAAACAAAAATGTGGAAAAAGCGCGCAAATACATATTTTTTTTATTTTTAAAAATTATAAGCTTTTCAGATCAAAACACATGAATTTTAATTTTCCTTTAATTTTTTCAAAAATGCGATCAAGTGAAACAGAAAAACGGCTGGCTAGATTAATTTAGTTCTTTGTAGGGTATTTGTGGACATATTGAACTGAAAAGGCACACTTAACATTAGCGGTCTCTTCAATATTTTCGATCCAGCGCTTGATTTTCCAAAAAACCATCAAAATCCCTAATTTTGTTGCATTTTCAAATTCATGTGATAAAAAGAAAAAAATTTTTTTTGGGATAAGCAATGGCTAGTCGATAAAGAGAATTTATTCAAGTTCTTGAAACCCACCTTTAACTTTCTGTGCGTTCATTGGTTGCTGAGATATCGATAATCAAAGACAAAAGGATCCTTTTCCATTTGAAGACCATACGTCCACTTCTCGGCGAGAAGTGGACGTATCAAGGTGTATAAAAAAATATATAAAAGCTAAATGAACAAAGTATCCGATCCTTATAGTGGTTAAACAAAAAAAAAATTTTCCGCGCCCGTAGACAAAAAAATAACTCAAAAACCGCGGAGCGTAAAATTTTTTTACAGTAGTAAAGTATTTTTCTATTATGATAATTTATCTTATAAGATCGCATTGAAAAATGCATAAAATATATAAAAATTATAAAACATTTTAATTATACTAATTTATCTTAGTTTTTGGTATTTTTAAGATAGGGCATTGTGATTTCAAGGTAGGGCATTGCCCCACAATGCCCCCCCCCTAGCTACGGCTTGCTGTCAACTCATCGCGCGGGTCCAATCGACTGGAACACCATTTGTCATAAGCAATGTAGTGATGTCTCTCAATTCATTAATTAGAGAACACACCTCTGCTTACGGTGGTTTTATTGATTTTTGGAGGAAAAGGATAGGTAGTTTGTATTCTTAATAAATGATTTCTGCGCATCATAGTCACTAAAACTCACCATAGCATTACTTCCTAGTAAAGGACGGTATAAGATATCTGTGCAATATTGATTATTTCATGGCCTACCTATTTATAGTATTACAGGTAATTACCAGTCTGAAAAAAAATCTATTAAACTAAGGCTAAAAAAAATTGTACTAACCCACTTCTTTCTGCATGTGTTAAGCACTTTTAAGTCATTAGTGATGTAAATAAAGTATCATTATCATGAAGTATAGGTAGTATGTCCAATTCTAATGATAAGGCTGCTATATGTTTTTCAATCTTGTATTATTTTTTGTGGTTTATTTACAGTAAATCTATTAAATCTTTTTATACCTACTAAGTTCAATTCAGTTCGTCACTTCCTATAGGCTCAGTGGATGTATCCGCCGTACGCAGCTCATATCGACGAAGAGTGCAATATATATGGACGTGGCGCACAAGACACCAAGGATTTGGGGATACAGTACGTTGAAGCCATTAGGAGGTTAAAAAAACAAAATGTGCAACCGCGGCGTACGGTACATGTAACATATATGCCTGGTTAGTATTATTGACAGCTTAGACACATTGTTGATAGAACATCTGTGTTGCGAAAAAACACACTTTTCGAAATGAGGATCAATGTGATTCGGCAAAACAGATTCTGCAAACGTTCTCCTAAGACCGATTCGCCATTTGACTGTTTGTCGACAGGATGTTTAATTTATTTCCTTTTCTCTAGCAGATTCTTTCACCTACGGAAATTTAGGCGACAGAACCTTTCATCTAAGCAATATTTCAAAAAACACATGTACACATATATACAGCTTACTGTACCTTTAATATGAGGTCAGGGCCGGCTACTTACCAGCTACTCACCCAAGAAAATCTGGACACACGGCCGCATTTAAACGCATGCATACGGAGTCAGTTTTGACCCCTTAATATCTCAAAATCTATAATAAAAATAAGTAAAAGGTACATTTATTAAGACCCCTTAGTTTAAATAGAACCCAAAATTGAAGAAGCGGTAGAAATCGCCAAAAGAAAGTGGAAATGGGCGGGACACATAGGGCGTAGAACGGATGGAAGATGGGGGAGGAGGGTGCTCGAGTGGAGTGTGGGCAGACAGCCGATGAGGTGGACCGACGATCTGGTCAAGGTTGCCGGAAAGTTCTGGCAGAGGAAGGCCCAAAACAGGGAAGAATGGCGGGAAATGCAGGATGCCTACACTCAGCATTGGGTGGCGAAAGGCTGAAGAAGAAGAAGAAGAAGAATCATCGATGATGATGAATCCTAGAAATATAAAAATAGCTTCCGTAAGCAAAGTAAAAGAAAATTGCCCAAATAAAGAAAATAGTATGCATGTAATAAAAAAAATAAAAATTACAACTAACACCAAAAAACATATGATTAATTATTTCAAGACACCAAAATTCAATCGTATTACCTACACATTTTTCTTCTCTTCTTTAATTTACGCGTTCTCCCTATGATTGCGGAGGTTAAGAGATTGATCATCGGAAAAGTGAACAAAAATTCCTCGAGTCCCTTTAAGCTTCCGAAGACGTGTTCGGCAGTTGATTCTTGCTGTATCTTCAGTCGTTAGTCCCTACCATTCCGAAATAAGCTCGCATGATGTGTTATGTCATAACCTGTGTTGTCATCCCAAGAGATGTCCTGTGTCCTTGCGGTGGTGACATGATGCAGACATTCAGTTCATAACGTAAGTTTTAGGACTAGTGCAAACCTAACTATAATTTCGCACTATAACTTCATTAACTGTATGCCTACAAAGAAAGAGTATGGCTATATTTAAATTAATTTTAATAATAATAAAGAAAGAATTTATGTCACCCTACTAACAACTGCATCATGACTGCACTGTTGAGGTTAGACTATTATAAGTGACCCTGCTACTATTATAGTAGCTAAGTCAGGGTATTAGTAATAATAAAATAACAAACTACAAAATCCTAAGTAGTTAATCAGTAACAATGCCACCATCGCCTTATACAAAACCGAACTTGCCATTTTGCACTTCATTTTAAACTTAAAGAGCTAAAGAGTGTTTAAGTCTATTAAGGTCACTTCAAAGTGAAGTGAATCTGCTGGATAGCGTTGGATAATGCTGTGATACCTTTAACAGGCAATACCTACCCAATAGTTCTAGTGCTACGTGTACTGATGTCTCAGACGTAACAAATGCAGTCGTTAAGGAGATCTGAAAATCCACCGCTTAAAGAAAATGGTATCACTGTTGCCACGTGCCACCAAGGGCCCAGAGATTGCGGCATGCTGTATACTACCGCCATCATACTCACAAAGATTCTTAAAATCATCAACACTAAAAATAAGAAAAGATAAAGTTTGCTTGTGGTCAAACCGTAAAATTTTATGCCGTCTCAGATATAATTCGAACTTGCAACTTTTGGCAATCCACGACTTCTCTATAGATCGCGGTGATGTTGAAGGCAAGCATGGGATAAAAGTGAACAGCTTGATTGAACTATCTAGTTCAATCAAGAACTAGATAGATCAATTAGACGGACACTCTCGGATAGCGATGGTAACAGGGTTGGAGTCCCGTCTAAAATCTGAAACAAGCAAGATTTTTAATGTTGAATTGTTTCAGATATAATAATTAAGCAGTTATTTTTTATTATTATTAAAATGTGTGCATATAGTAGGTACTACGCTTTTTGTATTGAAATTTCATTTTATTATATTCTTGTTATCAGCGTTTAACTAAATCGTTAATTTATATGTTAAGAAAATATAACTATATAGAAAAAAATCAATTTGTCTCGGTTGTTAGGCGGGATCCACACCCGCATACAGTCAGTAAGTAGCCGGCTCTAATCTCATAGTAACGGCACAGTAAGCTGCAGATATGTGTATTTTTGCATGACATTAGCATATACATAGCATAGCACATAGCATGACTCATTGTCACGTTCCTCATTGCCTCATCCGAACGTGCAAGCGAGAGCGTGGAACAAGCGATAGAGAGGCACGATTGGCTTAAGCGTTCGGTTTGTGACTCATCTATCTCTCTTCCACTCCATCGGCCGATGCGTCCGAGTAGAAGAGAGACAGCGGCAGCACACAACCTACACGTAACTGTTTTGTCAACTGTTTATAAAGTGAAGTGGAAAGTTAATGTGGTTTCCATTGTTTATTACAACAACAATTGCGGCAAAAAGGTAATTAATTTTTGCATTTTAATAATTTGATTAGCGATATAATCTCATATATATATGTTCTTTGAATATTAAAAAAAAGTAGCATCGGTCGGCGAGTGCAGTAATAATAGGTTATGTTACAATTTTGACTAAAAAATTATTATGCTCATATAAACGATCGTATTAAAAAGTCAACTGCTTACATTTAGTATTCAATGAAAATAACGATCGTGTGTAGCTATTAATGTAAGATAAAATATTAATGTATTTGAATTAACGAGTTCAAATAAATGTTATTTGATAAAAAAAAAATCAATTAACTCTTTATTTTTATTATACAAAATAACGATAATTCAGTGATAACAATTTAATTTAATTAATAACATTATGCAATTTTATCAATGTTTTCTTATGACGTTATCGCGTAAAATTATCGTCTGTAAACCGATTTTACAGACAACCAGTTTATTTAACTTAATTCAAAGGTATTATAAGTAGTACCGATTGTTAACAGTTGCAAGCAGTGGATATTAGAATACTTTATATTAAATGAACATTTAATTAATTTTTTTGGTCTATGGTGCCAAGGGGAATAAATAATCAAAAAGCAATTAATTAAATGAAGCTGCCGAACACCTTATTCTGCACCTAATTAAGAGGTTATGTTTCTAAAGAAATTTAGTAGGGAGGGTCTAAAAGCTTAAACGGCAATATTACATAGGTTTATTGAATAACTATAAAGATCTTGTAATAAACCATACATATTTATATTTTTTTATTCAATTACTTCATTCGTCTTACACAATTCTAATAAAATAAGCCCTTTGAATCAGAATTCAGTAGGTAAGCACATGTTGTCGAGAATCCAAGAATTATTAACAGCAGCCAAATCACGAAAGTGTCAGTTCAAGTTAATATAGACAGTTCATTAGAGTTATTGAAACGAAAATCCAGAAAGAATAGCCGATTTAAAATGAAATAAACACACGAACAAATAGCACTTCTAGAGACAGAAAAATGCCGATAAGTGATTACATACTATACGAAATACGTATAAATAAATAAGACTTTTCTTTTAACGTGACAATCATATTTTAACAAGTTTTTACGGCTCTGCATCACGGTATTTAAGTAAGTCCGTAGGCTGATGAAATAACTAAATGCTTAAAATGATTCGCAACACCAAGAAATATCTATTTTTGTTCTTGATCCTACTGTATTTATTAAAAACATAAGAATTTATAAAGCAGTATGTTTATTTTATATTTTATATTATATTATATTTAAGACTGAATATTGAAAAATCTTTACATAACTTTAAGCTACAAAACGCTTCAAAATCAAATGTGCTTGCCAGCTAAATAACATTTGTTGCAAGTAATATATATTTTTGTATGTTTGTTTTTAGTGGTACAAATGTATTTAAAAATAAGTAAGTAGGTATTTTTTCGGAATCTACAATTTTTTTGCTATATTTTAGTATCTTTGAATCTTAGGTACATGTTTATCCTCAGCTGTATGGAAGAAAGTAAGGCTCCTGTCCTAGATCATTTCGACATTTGCGAGTCAGAGTGTTGCAAGCGCAAGAGCTAATAGAATTATTTTGTTTCATAATTACCTAAATTGTGGACTCTAAATAGTTATTGTTACTTGTTATCTCTACCTTTATGTGGTTCACGAATATTTGTATGCTTTATTTAGATGTTATAGCTCTCTGTCACACTTTATTATAGATGAAGAAACCGGAGGATTTCAAGGAATGAGGGCTTTTCTGAATACAAACGTGTTTAAGGAACTTAATGTCGGATTTGCTTTGGACGAAGGACTGTCTTCTCAAAGCGATAACTTATATGCGACCTACCAAGATAGAAGAGTATGGTGTAAGTTAAATTAGTTTTAATTAAAATAAGTATATATTATATGAATGTTTACAAAAAGGAAATATATTTCATATCAACATATATAGGTATCTTTTATAACTAGCTTAGATAAAAATGAACTTCAGTGAACTTCATTCCTCATTCATGAGTAGTAAAGGAAATAACGAGGAAAATAATTGTTCACGTCTACAACTCCAACAAATGCGGATCCAAACATGGTTCTTAAAGTAACCGTCTATGAACCTTAAATAAAATACTAGATCTAATTTTATACTTATTAATTAATCAATCACATATTATATTTATTTTGTAAGATAAAATATTCAAAACCGCATGAATAATTATTTATATGGTAATACGATTAAAATCGTCACATTAAAAACAATACTTTTATAAATCGTAATTCAGTACCTATATTAAAATTTTCGTATTGGATTAAAATGCAAATAATTTCAGCAATAAATATAACCGTCGAAGGCGTAGGTGGTCACGGAATTGAAATGAAACGAGATCTGGCTGTTGAAAAGGTAACTACATATATATGTATGCTAGCTGACCCAGCCACGCGTTGCTGTGTTATAAATTAAAATAAAACTTATCCTATCTTTTAAGTTAGATCAAATAACAGAAAGTTACGGAGTTTGATCAAAATCGGTTAAGTAGTTTAGGAGTCCATCGCGGACAAACAACGTGACACGTAATTTATATATATTAAGATATGTAGTCAACATTCGGAAGCAAGGGAAAAGCTTTTTAAAACTATACTAAAGGGTAACAGTCAAATCGGAGACTGGTGACTAATGCTAACCTAAAACTAACGACTAACCTTTATGGAGACTAGTTTAATAATGAATGTGAACTCCTAGGAAACGACTGACGTGAATGTTTGCTTACACAATCTTATTACTAGGCATGTGACCACCAGTCAGGCAGCCTTTAGAGGCACCCTATGGCCGACTTTAGAGGCACCCTATGGCACCCTGTGTTCCCTTTCCGGCTTGAGCGCCGTAGAGACTCTATGCTGGCTCGGGGACTCCGTCCAGCCGTCCAGCTAGAAAACCACTGTGGTGGCTCGCTACTCTCGGCTTGAGGTCCATTTAAGGATTTCGCCGTCCCAAAACCCGGTATGTTGTTAAGGTCATCTGCGACCAACATCAATCACACATAAAAAAAAAACAGGTAATACAATGTTGCTGAATGACGCCTTTAATCTAATACAATTCGGCGAGGGGGAGAGTAACTAGGCACGTATTTTACATGAAAATGAGAAATATAAACCATTAAGGTGGGTGATACCATATAAACAATAAGACAGTGCAAGTTAGGTCCTGAACTCGCTGACAAATTGTGGAAGGTTCACGGGCAAAACTTGTAAGTAGTCCAATATTATTATATTTTTGTTATTTGAGAAGCAGTTTAGATATAAAGATGGAAATAGATTTAAATGCTTTAGATAAAAATCTAGCAGCTAAATGCTAGATTTTTATATATGTAAATAAATTATTACAATAATAAAATCAACTTGTTTTAGATGGACAGAACTTGAGCTATCCGGCGAGAGCTTCAATTCAGCATCGAATATATCGAAGTATTGAATAATAGATAAAGAAGAGGCAGCTTAATTTTTTGGTATTTAAGCATTTAACTGCTGCTAAAAAAGCTTGACAAATGGGTACCCCACGAACTCAATGATCGCCAGCGCGAAGTACGCGTCGAGACGTGCCTTGCACTGCTCAACAGGCATACAAATGAGTTTTGGAATTCTGAACCGCGTTAGAACTTGTGACGAGAAATGGATCCTGTTCGACAATCGTAAGCGCTCAGCAAGTTGATTGGACCCTGGTTCAGCACCCAAACAATGCCCTAAACTAAAACTTACCCCTAGAAAAGTGATGGTCACTGTTTGGTGGTCTAACCCGGGTGTAATTCTTACCAAACGGGACGAGTATTACTGCAGATGTGTGCTGTGAAGAACTGAACACATTGATGGAGAAGCTCGCACGCCTCCAACCAGCTTTGGTCAATCGTTCGGCACCACTGCTCTTGCACGACAAAGCGCGACCTCATACTGCACAGCAGACGGTCTCCAAGCTATAAGAGCATTGATTGGAAGTTCTCCGGCATCCGCCGTACTCACCAGACCTTGCGCCTACAGACTTCTACTTTTTCCAGAATTTGGATAACTTCTTGGCGGGAAAAAAATTCAATACCCGAGAGGCAGTACAAAATGCCTTTAGAGAATTTGTTGCCTCCCGTCCAGCTGATTTCTTCAAGAAGGGCATCAATAAGCTACCAATGCGTTGGCAAAGATGCATTAATTGCATGGGTGATTACTTTGATTAATAGAAATAAAAAATATAGAAAAAAATACGCTTCACTTATTTCTAGAAAAACTGCAATTTCACAGGTAAAAACCTACCCAACAAACATTCGATAGGTTGCAACGACGTGCCGATTTTAACTTTTGGTTCCGTACGCTGGTCGCAAAAACGTCGCTATGTCGTTGACACGACCGAGAATAGGCCCATTTTATACGAATCAGTGTCGTAATAGAGTCACTTAGTAGTCGTATAAGTCGCTATGTGTACGTGTAGTACTCGTATAGATGTCGTGATATCCACTTTTCGTCGAGTAATGTTTATTTATTACTGCTGCTTTACGACATTTTATTGAATAAACAGTGTTCTTCACAACTTTTACTTAGGATTTTGATGTAAAGTGATTACATAAACGTAGTGAGTTGAAACTTTATAAAACCGGACACTTAAATTTTGTATACTGTGTGTTTTTAACATTGAAGGTTGCAGCCATTTTATTTATACATGATTACATCTTCGAAACTTATGTTCAAGTTAATCTGTTAAACATTAATCTGTTGAGAAATTAATATTATCGAGTAATATGCCCTACTTTTCTCAATATAATTAACGCGCCTGTGATTTATTTAAATTATGCAATATTTTTACATATTATTTTAACAAACGTGTTGATAATTACCTTCATAGAGCCTTCATACGACTTAGGGTTTCGTACACAACCGTAATACAACCTCTTTAAGACTTTTCATTACATGCACTTATTTTGACATTGAAAACGTCTATCAAACCCTTTTCGGCCCATACGCTATTTTCGCTATGTCTCAGAGGATAATTGAGATTTTGCTATGGAACAATTGTCCCCAGGTTCAGAATTTAATTGTGGATCCGATAGTGAAGGAATTTTGGAAATTGGCTGGATAGTTTTTGAGAAATTTGAAAAAAAAAATCGGGAAAGAAATTCTGTTGTTTTTTAGTAAGTAATTAATTAAAAAAATACTATTACTTGTATCGAAAAAATGAGGAAAACGCAACTCCGAAGATGGATTGCGCGTCGATTGAGATCTCTCCGAGTGAAATTGGTTAATAATTGTGTCATGTAGGTGTGCCTTTACGAGCGTGAAAAAAAATTCCTTTTCGGCCCATACGCTATTTTCACTATATCTCCGAGGATAATAGAGATTTCGCCATGGAACAAGCGTCCTCCGGTTCAGAATTTAATTGTGCATCCGATAGTGAAGGAATTTTGAAAATTGGGACGGTCTGTGCTATCTACCGATACCAGAAAAATGGCCGAAATCGTTGAAAATGACAGAAGATGCCAGATCTTTCGCAGAACGGTCCAAAAAATCGTCTTTCGTGAAATTTGCCATCGTGGATGACGACAGCGACGATGACCGAGATACGCCTTCAACTGACAAGGATTCTGGATGTTTCAGTGGCACAAGAAAACCTCTAGATTTTGATTTGTCAACTTCGAGTCAAGGCACTTATTGTAATTTCTTATTTGACTTCTTATTGTATTTCATTCAGGGCTCATTCAATGAACTATGTAATAAGAGTTTTGTTATGTGCATGTTAAAAAAATTTAAATTCTCTTGGCAAAATTTGTTTTATTCTTAAATTCATTTTCAATGCCTCTGAAGATTGCGGGAACTGCAGGTTCTGTGGATTTTTATCTGTACTTGTCAGTCATATTAACGAAATTGGGGTTCATTTAAAGTAAATCTTTATTTGTGATATCGGTGATAATAAAAAATGATATGTGGTATAATGGTCGTCGATAATTTTTCAATAGATCAGATTTTATCATTTAGATACATATGTATTTAAGATGGTTGCGGATTTCTGATAACTAGTGACGAAAGAAAAACCTACACATTTTATAGTGACTGGCAAATATGATAATTCATGATAAATTTTGATTTATCTGGTGTTTTCGCTGCCAACCACTGTGGTTTTGTTTTTATTTACACCTGTTACTTCAGAGAATGAATGAGGGGCACATAATAAATATTTGAACCATATTTTGTACTTACTAATTTACACTTTGTCAGTAATATTAAATGTCGCTTTCAATCTTCTAATACTGATAAAATTTGTCATAAAAATTTACAAAAATGACGATCTAATTGGCTTATCAAAAACATCGATGACATTTTGTTATTTTAAAATGGGTCCCTACTGCTACAATTTTCTTGTTTTAGGGTTTTTTCATTTCCAAATTACATAGAAACGCAGTCGGTTTTTTAATTACTGGCTTCGCTTGCGCTTTCATAAACTAAACTAGTCTTCTTCTGAATCTACTGTTATAGAACCACCAGATCTATTTTCCACGCTTCTAGCAACTTTATACTAATTAGATTCACTCTGCTCCGAACTCAATTCTCTTGAGTTCAAAATTAATTTTTTTTCGGAACCAACTTCAGTTTTACTATAGTTGACTTGCCGTTTATTCGATATAATAATATGGGCGTAAAAAGTGGAGAATAGTTTCTTTTAACTTTTATTTAAAAGCGCTACTTTTTTATATTTGCCCAGATTTAGGTATTCATTCATAACAACATACAATTAGTTTTACAGAGAAAATATAGGAATGGCCGTGGTTGTAATGTTACAGAATTGTTATACACTTATAGAACATCCAGTCATTAACTAGTGGTATAAAAGTGTTCGAATTGACTTAAAGTCGTATAAGAGGGATATTTATCACACTTCCACGATTGTCACATAAAGGTAGTTCTCGCCATTCTATTACGATTAATATCGTTGTAAAAGTTGTATAGATATTACTAAGACGACAGCTCCAGTTATACGACTAAAAATTGAGTAACAGGAATGTGAAATAGTCGTATAGAAGTTTGTACGATGTTTATACACGACTACAAGTTGTATAAAGATAAGAGGCACTAAGTCGTATTACACGCTAAAATTACTTCAATACGATGTTTATGAGCTTTTTAGTCATGTAATTTTTACATATACGAATGAAATGTTTGTTGGATAATATACTCATTTCTTAGCTATTTACTTTCGTAATGTTTAAAAGACGTAATATGTATATAAATTTCAACTCATGCCTCGTCGCTGGTAATGGAGTTGATACCTCAGAGACTGAGAAAGGTAACCACAAATTATGTAGCAACTGGTGACCGACCACTACACCCCGTAGCGGCAGCTGAAGTGTTGATATAGGTGTTGTGAAATTGGTATGGTTACTTAAGGTATATTTTTGCTTATTTTATTTCCAGTTAAATAGATTGTTAGATGTAATGGTATCTTACAGAAGAACTCTATTGGAAAATGTGAAGTCAGTAGATCCATTGCATTATGGACCATATACTACGATGAATATAAATATGATTAATGTAAGTATTACTGAAAATGGAAATCTAATTACAAGTATTATATAACTAAAGTGAATCTAAATTTCAGGGTGGACGAGCTCCTAATGTCATACCAACTGCGTTCACCGTAGTAGTAGATTTAAGACTTGCTACGACTGCAAATGCTACGGAAATGCTTGCTATGGTACGTTTCACTGTAATTTTACCACGTTTTACGCGTTTCATTCAATTCCACATTTTCTAAATGAATATCGAACTCTAAATGTGATTCACTTTCAATTATAAAAATATGTATATTGAAGAAATTTTACTATTAAGGAAATAAGTTGCAATCGACTGTACCCAAGAACGTTATAGCTCATGCACAAGTAATATAGCGGACCATTTTTAAAGTATAACAAGTGGGTTTCATGTTAATATATCTGAATCCTTGTGTTCTAAAAAGTTTCTTGAGCAAACGCCAGCGCCATCTTTTCACGTTGTAGGTACAATATCGAATTTAATACCTTTACAAGTATTCAATAATCGATAAAGAAAAGGCAGCTATGCATTTTTTGTTGTTGTCTAAGCACTAAACTGCTAGTTTTTATATCTAAAAAAGGTGAAGGTGTATCTAAAATTTCTCGCCCGATATCTGAGACGAGTTGTTTTTTTTCTTATAATAATTCCTTTAGATCTAGAAGTTCAAAGATTTAAAAGGTAAAATCTAATAAGGTTTATTTTGTTTAAATAAACTAATTTTGCTCTTACGATATGAAAAGGTAGCTGGATAAGCGTGGCCTTATTTTTTCATAGTAGTAGGCAAGGAAGAAAGAGATAAAAGTGCGCGCGGTGCCCATAGAACAGAATTTATGTCGTCTCGACACGGTGATTCTGGTACGTTCGCGACTGCGTGGTCCTAGCTCCCGCGCATATTTATATAAGAGCTCGGCCATGTTGTAGAGTAGTTCTGATTTTGGAAACGATTAATCAAGAGCTTGGCAGAACTGGAATTATCAAATTGATATATTGATCTGGTTTTGAAAACTCATGTTGCCTATCAAACTCTGCATAATAGCAAAACTTTTGGAAAAAATAGCACATGTATGATGCTATTAAGTACTCACTGGATGACTTACAGCATGGATTTTTACCAAGAAGATCCACAGTTTCAAACCTAGCATTGTTGTATGATTTTACTACTGCCATTATGGATAGAGGATGTCAAGTTGACGTAATCTATACTGACTACAGTAGGGCGTTCGATCGAATTCAGTATGATCGGCTCTTAATCAAACTTTAACTCTTTGGTATTAATGGTGTTCTTCTGAGGTGGTTTGAACCATATATCCGCAACAGAACGCAGGCTGTAGTTGTGAATAAGTACGTTTCTGGTTGGTCAATGTTCCTAGTGGGGTGCCTCAAGGCTCCCTGTTGGGACCACTCCTAATTGTCATTTACAATAATGATATCAGTGCTGCTTGCAATCTTCTAAATTATTATGTTTTGCCGATGATATGAAGATTGACTTGACCCCCTTAAAATTTTACTGTCAAGTTAATTGTCTCGATTAAAATCCTCTTAAATTTTCTCTAGGAAAACTAATACAAACGTCCTGTTTATCAGATGGTTTGCACTGCTCTTTATAGAGCTGCTTCAGTGCGAGATCTAGGTATTGGATATGACTACAAAGTAACGCTTGAGGGTCATATTGATAGCATTATACTAAGAGTATCTAAGGCTCCTAGGTTTGTTTTACGTATTTCCAAAGATTTGAAGCATATTAAAACTCTAAAAATACTATCTTGTATGTTTGTGCGACCTATTTTGGAGTCTGATTCGCAGATATGGAACTCCCAATACAACATTTATAAAATGCGAATTGAATGCATACACGAAAACTTCCCTTGGAACACTTGGAAAACTTGGAAGGGCAAGTCTATTTTTTATTCTTGTGTTAAAGCAATGAACGTTATTGTGTTTGACTTTAAAAACTAAGGAAGTGTCATCTGTAAATAGCACTGTATCACATAGATTTTTAACATAGTAATACAGATAAAAAAAGTAAAGGCCCTAAAATTGATCCTTAGGGCACGTCCGTAGTTATGGGGGCTCCAGCAGACTCACTCTTATTAATGACAACTTTATGAATTCTATTTGTCAAAAACGAAATTTTACACTATGAAACAAAATTAATTTACAACATTAATTTAACAACGCGGAGTGAACTAAATTAAGATATAGTTGTAGTAACACTTCGGAGATACAGCAACAGTTTCAAAAAAACAAAACTTACGAGCGAGATCTGTTGCAAGATTGGTCAACAATAACAAACAAGTGGAGATAATTTTCAAAGTTATAATTTATTACAACATAAAAAGAGCATAAGTATAGAACTATAAACAAATAAAATCGAGGAAAATTAACACAGAAAGTTACTATCGCGGCGTGACAATATACGATTCAGCTTTTCAAGTGAAAGATATGCCACGGATGCTAGAATTGCGAATGTATTTGATTGTATCAACCACGATATCTTATTAAAAAAAAGTTGGAACATTATGGTGTGTTAAAAAAGTCTTAACGATTTATACAATCATAATTTAGTGGTGAGAGTTCAAAAAGTTGTTACTATAGTGCTTGATCAGCATTGCTATTCAAGGCGGCAAACGACAACAAAGGACATGTCCAAAAACTGTATTTAGCTAAGCATAATATTAAATTTTATTGTCCACCAATGATTTTTGTCAATTATTTAGTCAAGGTGAGCACTTTAAGTGAATGAATAAAAAACGTGAAAATTTCGGGAGTAAAGTAAAATAGCCGCCTATTTCGATTTCGAATCTAGTCGAATATGATATTGCTATTTAAAACTGTAAGTAGTTTCATTATTAATGGCATTAAGTGCACAGCAACTATTATTATATACCTACTTTTATGAAATACTACATGAATATTAATACAAGACATTAGTTGTTATCAATTACAATAGCATGGTTGCATTAATAAAAATACATATATTTTAAAAGGAAAATTGGAAAATCTTTAAAACAGTTTAATTTATTGATTAAAAACCTTTTTATGATAGTATTGTGTTATGATGAGATGTTTTAATTAAATTTCTTTTCTTTGCAGTTTGTATGGCTAAAAACGTTTATAGGCTGATATAAGATAACTTACGGAAATATAATTACTTATTAATTTGTAATAAAAACTCCCAAGTTCAGAGAGCAATAAGATAATAATAATTATTTTTATTTCATGTAATTTAATTTTAATTGTGACTTTTTGTGCACGATATGTCTGAAATTGACCATGTCATTTGACATATATCATAAAGAGCAAAAATCACCATGACTATAGAAAGTTTTTACATAACTATCTGGAAAATGAAACGTCACCTGTAGAGCAGTAGTACTGCCGTTTCAATATTTCTTTCAGTTTTTTCGTTTCAACCTTTTCATACACAACAGAAAATTATTGTTACTCATTTGCTATCTTGTACAACGCCCAACGCGATGGCAAATATTTGCGAATGAGCGAATTGTCGTAGCCCCTTTTTGTCACGAGTGGAAAATGCATTACGCATACGATGTAATAGCATTCTCCGATAACAATTATATCGATATGCATGTTTATCTATGTACGTACATACAGTTTCTTATTTACAGAAGTGTCGCTTACGGCAACGGTAACAGTGTCGCGAGTTCAATCGTTTTTTTGCATCTCAAAAAGCGAACATTCATGTGTATTTATGTGCGTACATATATATTTTATATACAGGTGTCGGTTACGGTACAGTGTCGCGAGTTCAATCGTTTTTTTGCATCTCAAAAAGCGAACATTCATGTGTATTTATGTGCGTACATACATATTTACATATACAGGTGTCGGTTACGGTAACAGTGTCGCGAGATCAATGATTTAAAAAAAAATGCCCAACGCGCCTAAAGAAGTTTTCGCTTCAATAAATCGATGTAATGTGACATGTGTTAAGCTTGATTCCGAATCGGTCTGAATAATATTTGAAAATTATCCAAAACACGAAAAATTAAAATAAATAAATATGGATTTAAAAATAAATATAACACTTAGGAAGTTTTGTTCAAAACAATGTTTGTTAAAATAAAGAACTCATGAAAGTTTTAATTTTTTTATTTTCGATACTCGCGTTTCTTAACTGTAGGTAGGTATTTGTACCAGTTTATACCTGGTTTGTTCTAGGATAATAATTTTGACCAACGAGACCACTCCAGTTGACGAGAGTTGACAAACACAAAAATGTGATAGCCACGACATTAAAAAAACATTAAGTTTTAAATATCTTCATCTTCTCCACTCTCATTTGTGTCCAGTATTGCATTGTTCGCAGATTCCGAAAATCAAAATTAGAAACATTATAGTTAAAACGTTAAAATCACAACGTTTAGTTTGCAAGACTTAGTTTTCTTTTTTTGTATTTTAGCATACCATAAGTAATAATAATGTATACGTATAAATATAATCTGATACTTATTACATTATTAAATGTGAGTATTTTTATTAATTTATACAATGTGTCCCGCCACCAGTGTCGAAGCCTTTAATGGTGTAAAATATGGCATTTTTTATCGACAAATTTGAGGGGTCAAATTTGGGGGGTTACCGCTTTACCAGCGCGGACCAAAACTAGCAACGGGGGGAGCTCAGCTGGCGTCGTATCACGGGTAGCGGTAGCCGAGCTATAAGGGCTGGAGGCGATGCCAGTTCTGTCTGATGTCACCGTAGGAGCTCGTTACCCTGTACGTAGTGCAGTGTCGATGATGTAGCCTCCAGTTTCCTCGAACCTCTGGCGTACTCGACGGACCGAGAAACGACTTAAATTCAGTTACCGAGCAACATCACACTGCCGCATCCCTGATTGCAGTAGCGCGATCACTTGAGCAGCTTCTTCAGGAGTAATATCCATTTCTAAGTATTTTTTGTAGGTGTTGCTGTTGATATGTGTTCTCTTCAACGTCTGAAGAGAGAATGACCTATATTTTTTTTTTTTTCCCCCCACCGACGCGAGGTAGGGAGGTGGTGAATACTACATGGATACATCGGCCGGCCGAGAGGTTATGTCAGACTCTTATTGACTAAACACCACCTGAAGTAGGTGCCATTAGCCGGGAAGGCTATACATGCTTTATAGAAGCGATCGCACTCGGGAATGAGAGTCGACGCAGCGCCGCGCTAACTAAGTTAGCGCCTGCGCGAGAGAACGGGCCACGCCCCTATTGGACGCGGTCCGTGTCCTAATGTAATATACGAGTTGCGGAAGGCCGCTCGTAATTTGAGATAAAACAAAAGATAGATGATACATGGGATTTCGCGTGAATTAAGTACGATTGGGATCGAGAAACATACTATGATTTAAACTGCATTGTTCGGACGAGGGAAGCGGGACTGGGTCCGCTATCAAGTACGAACAGTGCCAAAAACAAATATAAACTAGGTTCGACGATTTCATGGACGAAAGCCTATTTGTAGCAACGGCACCGGCGCCGTATCACGAGCGAGGGAGATGGCAATAGAAGCTCAGAAGGAGACAGACTATTGCGTAAACGCGGACTGTTAAGTGTGTTGGAATTTAAGATTCGGTTGGAGTCGGACTCCGTCTCGTATGACCTATATTTGACAGCGGCCTTTTTATAGCCTTTCAAAGTAGCGCAATTAGCAGGGTGCTGAGCTTGTAATCACTTTGACGTCCCGTATTCAAGAGGCCTGATTTATTAATTGAATCAAATGATTGTTAAATCAAAGGTAATTAAATGTATTTTCAATAGGTACCAAATTGTATTACATTTCTTTTATATACTATAAATATTATTAGCTATAAATGATTAAAACCGACTATGTACTACGTAACTATACATATGTATTCATGTGCATATACTGTATGAATCGTCTATCTTACTGATCATTGTATGGGGTGGAGAGTTGAAAACCTGAGACACAGGTTCTACCTAGTTTTTACTGTATTGTGTAAAAGACGGTGGCTGGGATGTGTATGACTTTCTGTGTCATTGCGCACGCAGCGTTGCCGGATATGTACCCAATAACTTAACCACCAGTACGTTCCCTTCAGATTGCCGGGGTTTTATGGGACTTTTTCAGCAATCACCACGAAGACTCGATAGGAACGCTATCTTGACTGCGAGCAACCAAATTGCAAATCATTTAGTAAATATATAAAACAAATAAATCAAGAATGATGTTTTGAACCTAAATCTTTGTTGTAGTTGTTTGTTCACCAAAAGGCACCCGTAGAGAATAATGATCCTATATGATGATCCCAAAAAAAAAGGGGTAAGGCCTTATTATTATTTTCTTGGGTCATCATAATGTGGTTGTGGATTTAGATATTAGTACCATTTCCCTAATTTAAACTAATGCCATATATCGACAAATGACGTGCCCCCTTTCAGTAGGGCAGCTAGTAAAAACGGTTTTGAATCCTCTTAAATGGCCACCACTTTTACCCTATGTGACACCGTTGGGGATTTTTTTATAAGATTTGTTTTAGGATTTAATTTCAGAATCACAATCCAACTGTGTACACGATATACCTTAACACGTTACGCCGCGGTAACGGCATATAAAGTAAAGGTGGAATTCATATTATGACAGTACGGATATCGCCGTTTTCACGAAAATTAATCTAAAAATTACTACGGCAACAACCGTCGATTTTACATAAGAGTGTCATAGAGAGCAGTCTTACTGTCATTCGGTAAAGGAGGCTTGTGTTCCTAGTGTCAAAAACACGTGTACACTAAAATACTGTGAAAAACAGTACGGGTATAGGTGTACGAAACATTTGTATGAAGATTGTTAGTGTCATAGTGGACTGGAGTACCGCGTCGTAACGTGTTAACAATATTCTCCCCAGATGCCCTTTTTTACTCGAGAAAATTTTATGGAATTAAATTTTTATTTCAGGTAAATTACTGGATATCGTATGCCGGTAATGGTACTAAGGTAGAGTTTTTAAGAAGAGAAATGGAATCGCGAGCGACATCTATTGACAGTTCGAATATATTTTGGTCAGCAATGAAAGAGACTGTCAATGAATTGTAAGTTTTAAGTTTTTGATAGTTAACGAAAAAAGATTTAGAATAGTATCAACCACTATAGAATCATTTATTTATTAAATTGCACCTCAATATAACAGCTAGTTACGACAATTGTGGATATGGTAGCAACCAAGTCGTAGTGTTATTTACATGTTACGTTATTATAATTTAAAAAAACTTTCTCATAAAAACTAAATTCTATGGAATGTTCATATTTAACACAGTATACTAGGTAATAAAATGCAAGGAATGTGAAAAACCACTCATGCTACACGTATTTAATTAGAATTAGACAAAATCACCTAAGGCTGGATTCAATGTGTATATATATATATAATGTAGCTCAAACTGAACTGACTCGCTTGCCACTCTGCGGATATTTATATGGGCCGAGACGAGTCCCAGACCATTCCAGTAAGTTCCTTTCTGGATCGCACCCGACTCGCGCGAACGTGATCGAGCGTGTCAGGAAAGTCCGCGCATGGACCCGGTTTTCGAGATTATACTTCTATGTAGTTCCGCGCTAGTTTCTTTACGCTTTGTGTGTTCGTAACACTACTCCCCTTTTAGCGATGCTCGTCCCGAGCAACGTTGTTACTGCCATGGTAACGCGCCAGACGGTCTATGTGTACCACTTTGAACGTCCCTCTTGGTTGCTTTTGAATCCTATAAGTCACATCATTCAGTCGGGTAACCACTTTGTATGGACTGTCCCACTTGGTCTGCAATTTTGGAGATTTCCCTTTCCGGCGAGATGGATTATGCAGCCACACGAGTGACCCTTCCGCGAAGCCGCTCGTGTTCGATTTCCGGTCGTATCTGGTTTTCATGTTCTCACTTGACTGTAACCCATTTTCCCGGACCAAGGTATATAGCGCATTTTTTCCCATAAATTGCAGACATAGTCTTGTACGGTCTCTGGTCCCTCCGGCGACCCTCCTGTCAATAGGTCTACTGGTATTCGTAGTTCTCTACCGTAATTGACATACGCCGGGGTAGCTTTTATGCTCTCATGCTCGGCGGTTCGGTACGACAGAAGGAAGAGTGGTATATACTTGTCCCAATCCTTTTGTTTGTCGTCTACCATTTTCGCCAAATGCCTCTCAAGGGTCTGGTTAAATCTCTCAACCATTATTAAATTAGCGATATATTAAATAGTCATTGGCCTTGTTATAACCCATGCTAATACAATATCAAAGTGCAATATCATTACCGTACAGTACCTACGTTAATCGATGGATATTCGCAAAACCAAAGGCATTTAACGTAGTTTGTAAAGAAGCTCTTCATTCTTATTAAAGAAACCATTTGTCTATTTTATTTAATAGCGTTATATTTCTTCGTTAAACAACATATTCCGACAAGTGTGAAGCCTTTTTTTGAAATAGTTCGAAATAAGACGTGTTTAATCGGAACTAGGGATTATTATCTTCGTGTTTTGAATTGTCTTTTTTGCTGATCATACATAAACTTATCAGAATAGGTTTATATGTTATCAATTTAATAGTAGTGATATGTGATGACCATAGATTAGTATCTACATATGCCAGAGCATATGTACTAAAACTTACCAAAGAATCAAAATAATCTATTGACTAGCTTATCTTAGTATTTTCTTTACTGTATGTTAAAAAACTGTTTCCAGAGGCTTCGAGTTGGTACCTTTGGTTTGTCCTGCCACGTCGGACTTGCTGTTCGTCAGGAACTATGGTATCCCCGCCATAGGTTTTACTCCCAAATACCGCACCACACCGAAACTACACCAAGACAACGAGTATTTAAATCTACATATCTTTTTGCGAGGGATCGATGTTTACGAAGCTATAATTAAGAATATAGCTAATTTACAATAATTTTTCATTTTATAAATAAAGGATTATTGTATCGTCAAAAGCACATTAAACTATTTAAAATTCCACTGTGAATTTTCAATAATTTCCAAACTATTGGAATAAATATCAATGGATAAAGGTCAATCCGCGTACTGACCAATGTTTGATTTTTAAAACAGAAATAATTTAGTGATAACCACGCTTCTTCTCACCCGCAGATTTTTGGTTTCGAACACCGTCACCATTTTTCCTACCTACCTACTTGAAAAAAACACTCTTGTCGCTTAACTCTTGTGTTAAAGGCAATTTATGAGCGAGGTCCACAAAGTTTTAATACTTGACGAGTTAACAAACAGGTAAGTAAGAACACAATCGTTCAAACAAAGAGTTCAATCACAATTGTACGAAGGATTTGTACGAGGATGCTACGAGTAGCATTATTCACTATTAGTAGCGTCGGGTATATGTGTTACTAATAAGAAATTAATTTTAGATAATAAATAACAATTATATGGTTTAACTCATAACTTAACAGATTTCCGGGGGATTTTACTGATCTATTGAAACTTATAAAAGGATAAGACACTAGTATTCAGCAATTTTGACCTTCAACATTTGTACCAATTTCTCGATTCCACTTAAGTATCTCGATAAAACTGCAAAACCCGCAAAATTGTGGTTTTTCTTACTACTTCCAAGTTAGGTATGTGGTTCGGAGATCGCAGCAACAGTTCATAAATCGAAAAACACGGCTGCCCAATTATCTGTCTACAGGTGGTACCATGTACCATAAGTCGCCTTTTATAACAGTCTTTAAGTGTGGAGCGTTAGTGCTATTTAGGGAATGCAATCCCGCAGCAAAAATTTAATCCAGGTATTTGCGGGACTGAGAGATCTAAGTCCCGCGGGATCCTGGTATTAGCGGAATACCGCATGATTATGAAAGTCATTGAGAAAAGAGAAAAATCCTGTATCATAAATGCATAGTCGTAATGAGCGTAGTCTTGTGAATACTCGTCCTGTGTAGGTTGGGGACTTCGAGGAGAAGGTGGTTGGTGGTGCCGCGGAATAAGAGGTTGACGTCGATACCGCTGAACCTGGTCGAGATGCCTCTCCTGGCGCGGAAAAGTTGCAAAAATCCTATGTTTAGATTTTAAATGAATATGTAAGTTCTTAGTTGAACGACCTGTGGTTTTAAAATTGATTTACACAACTTGCATTTGGTCGTCTGTGAATCATCCGCCATTAAAAAGTATTTCCATACAATATCTGAACTGTCAAAGTCTTTAACAATGTTCGACACAATCGAACACTTTTCTGTTTATAGTACAAGAAAAGTCAAATCGTCCTGATTAAATCTCTAAAACAAATAAAACTAAGCACGTTATTAACTTACGTCACAATCACAAATTATAACTGACGAAAAATACCTAAACAAACGCTGCGCGCGTGAAAGAAAGCCACAGCCCTCGCGTCATTGGCAGAAATCTTTCTCGATTCTAGAGCCGAATTAATCCCGCGGAATCCCGCTCGATATATATGCGGGACTGATCCCGCAAAAATAGTGCGGGATCCTGGTATTTCGGGATCCTGGTATCCCGGTATTGCATTCCCTATGTAATATTTTTAGAAACATATATAAACACCCATGACTCAAGTACAAATGCTCGTATTCATCATACAAATATCTGCCTCTACCGGAATTCGAATCCAGGACCATCGGTGCGAAAGGCAGGATCGCTACCGTTGCACCAAATGGTCGTCAAAAATGTTGACATATTTAAATATAATTAATATTAATAGTCTTAAATCTTAGCCATTTTGAATTTGACACCTGCAAATTGGACACATAATTGACACAACGGTATTCAGAATACACGTATTTTTGACGTGACAACGTCTTATAAATTGGTTTGCCGGGTGACACTTCAAGAAACTGCGTTACGCTCCGCTCACGTTATGCGCTTACAATGAGAGCGAGTGAGAGGCACGCGTCCCTTCCACTCGGGCATGGTTAGCCCGCCTAAAAGCGAGAGAGACAGACATAAAAAGTGGAAGGGACGCGTGCCTATAAATTAATGTTTTAAATATAATTCTTTGTATAAATAAATGTTTTAAATTGTTACTATTATTTCATCCTTCTTCCTACTATACGAATGAATATTCACATTAAAATTATTTTACCACTCAAAGTCGTTGTCACGTAAAACTTTCGCCCGTATACCGACTTTACAGACAACCAACCAGTTTTTTATATGGATTTTTTTATTGCTTGATTTTTTCAATTTTTTTAATTCTTGATTGATATATAATAATTTTTAGGCCCAATTTGAAACTTAAAATAAAAACTTTCTGTACAACGGAAGAATAAATGAGAAATCGCGAAAAATATTTTTTTGGTAATTAGTCGATAATTTTGGCCAAAAGACCTATGGGAGTTTGAAGGTTCAATCCCAGCTATTTGAAAGGGTCTTCTAGCATGTCGCGAAGGATTTTTCTCGATAAGGGCCAACATGGACTCTGTAGGGCCCAAAACACATTTTTCGAGTTTTGTTGAGTGCGTGTACAGATAAAAAAATATCCTTCGGTAAAATCCTTTATTTTTGAGCATTTCAACGATATCTGTAATTTAAACTTAAAAATTACTTGATTTGGATTGGGCCAAAAATTTAAAATGCGTCTTAAATTTTTTGTAGCGGTCCAAAATCGCATCAATACCAATGGACAAAATTTTGAATTTTTTGGATAGCTCAATTTTTATGCTCAAAATCGACATTTTACGGATTTTTATAAATGGCCGAATTTGGCGCGAAATTTGAGGTTAGGAAAACAATCACTAGCGTGACCAAAGAACGTATAAAACACTTCTTTTTGGCTGATAGTGTGCATTAGAAGAAGAAAAAATGCGCCAGATAAACGTAATTTTCCAAAACCGCCAAAAACGCACGAAATGGGCCATATCTCTGGGCCCAGTACCTGAAATTAATTGTTATTGACCCATATCGATAGGAAATTTAATTTGAACATTTTTTTTTCTCTTGGGTTTTTTTCGATAAAGGCTTATTTTACGAGTTATTTCCCAAAAACTCATTTTTCGCAAGTTTTGTGTCCATAAAATGTCCATAACTTTTGTAGCACAGGGTTTGGACGGATTTGGATCACCATCGTAATCAGCGGCGAAAAATACATAAGAATAGTGAAAAATCAGCCACCGGAAAAAAAATGAAATATGGCCATTTTTGAGCCAGGATGACTGGACTAATTACCGATTTTGATAAAAACATGATGTTACATGATGCATATTTTGCCTGTGTTTGACAGATTTTAGACAAATTATTATAAGCTTGCAATTAAGATAAGTATCGGCATTAATGGCTCGTTATTATCATTTTATAGTTAATAATTAATGAAATTGTAAAATGGTTTTATCTTACCGATATATATCCGTGTATGTTTGGTAGGAATATATTCATATTACTTAATCGATAATTTCGCTTCCTGTTTTGGCGCATGAGAGCAGTCACTTAATTGCTTGCATTGCATAGTATGAAATTTCATTAGTTTAATATAACATGAACGTTTTCAACTTTTATGTTCTTGCGATACCTCGTTATATAGTTAACTCTTTTTGTAAATAAAAAATGTTTCTTACGCCAATTCTTCTCGGAAGGGCTTCCCAACTACTAAGCCGGTAGTAGATTCAATAGTTTATAGTAATCGTATATATGATAAAACAACTAAGTAAAATGCAAAAAAAAAACAACTATATTTGTATAAAATTAACAGTTACAAACGTGCCCGATTACACATGCATGACGACCATTACCTTAGTCATCCTGTAATCACGGTTCCTGTATAAGACCAGAAACGTCAAAATTAAATATAAGAAATAAATAAAGGGCGTCGTAAATCCGGTAAAAGTGGTTTTATTTAAATATTGTGGGATAGGACATGCGATAGGCACCAACTTGTAAAAACTAAATATTAAACCAACTTTTAAAGATTTAGCAAAAGTAGTACAGTCTTTTAAGGTGTCCATCGATTTTATATAAAGATTAAAATACTTATTTATACCAAGAAACTAAATAACAAAAAATAACAGCAATCTGAAAATTAACATGTTGGGAAAATGGAAAAGTTAATATCAATAGAGACTTTTGATTTATAAAAGAAGAAGCATCGCTTTATCTAAAAATATTTTTGAGTTGGTATTTTTAGCATTTTTTTGTTAACTGTACAATGTACATCAAAGCACTTGAAATTTGCTAGTATTAAATGCCCGAGAATTTAACATGTAGGGCTTAAACATAAAAAAACTCTTATCTTTATATTTCTTCAAAATGAGATAAGTTAATGACAAAATCTTTCTGATCTTTTCCAGTAATTACGACGGATTATATGAGTATGTACATAAAATAGTGGTGTGTCTTACCGTTTTGTATTTTTTTCAAAAATTATTCATTTTTATTTCCGACATCTTGAGCAGTTTCTTTAGAACTGTGAGCGTATACTTTATCATTTTGCTTATTGTAGTGCTCTTCAATCGTGAAAAATTTTTCATCACTAATGAGGATATTTCTGTGCCTTTCACCTGCGTATCGAGACAGTAGACATTTCCACACCACTCTCTTTAATTATAAAGATTGATTTAGGGCATGTCCTAGATATCGGCGATAAGCACCGAGCTTCAGGTCATGTTTTATAATACGCGACAGAGACCTTGCGGGAATCTGCATTTCTCGCGATAAGCTTTTTGGCTTCTTGATGGAGTTTTGACGAATTCTGGTTTTAACAGCTTTAACAGTCATTGTAAGTTGTTCTAACTGCACGCAGCCGCCCCGATCTTTTATGATCTTCGACAGAGGAAGTGTTGTATCTGTTGATAGTATGATATACGAACATACGGCTGTTACCAAGCTTCTGAAGTGTCTGGAATATGACCGACGGCTCCATACCCACTTTGTGCAAGGCGATCACTGCAAACCTATTTTCTTTAACACCCCATTCCATATTGTAATTTGATAAAGAACACGAAAAAATATGTGAAATGGCGCGAAATCAAAAGAAGTTTTTAAATAATATAAAAATTGAAAATAATTAAAATGCTAAAATAAAATAATGTTTTATGTAACAGTATTTATGGTCAGAGTAGTTATATGAGTTAATTGTACTAGGGTAAACATTTTTAATGCTATTTAATACTTCAAAACCCACCGTCCCAAATTGAAGAAACTCTCCGCATATACACTCGAACTCATTGATAATACGTTATAGACAGCTTAATTAATAGATCTCGAAGTCGCTGACGAGCGACCTTCGCCAATTTAATACCGAGCGTATTAAAGAGGCCATAGAGCGGAACAAAGGCTCCAAAGTTTTCGCTAGAGATCTGTCTATTGGGCAAAGTCAACTGACGAGGCTGAAAACTGAGGACGGCAGTATCATTTCATCGACTCCTGAAATCCTGAGAGAGATTGAGAGTTTCTATAGTATAGTATTCCAGTATCACACCAGGCCAAAGCAGAGCTCGAGATCCTAGAGCCAAGCTTACCCGACACTATACCGAAGATATCCCGGACGTCAGCCTGTACGAGATTAGAATGGCCCTAAAACAGCTAAAGAACAACAAGGCGGCGGGAGATGACGGAATTACAATAGAGCTTCTGAGAGCGGGCGGCACGCCGGTACTTAAAGTCCTCCAGAAGCTCTTCAATTCTGTCATCGACCAGGGCAAAACGCCGAAGGCATGGAGCAGAAGCGAGGTGATTTTGTTCTTCAAAAAGGGCGATAAACCCTACTGAAGAACTACAGACCCATCTCGCTTCTGAGCCATGTCTACAAGCTGTTTTCGAGGGTCATTACGAATCGTCTTGCTCGCAGGTTTGACGACTTCCAACCTCCCGAACAAGCCGGTTTCCGAAAAGGCTTTAGCACCATAGACCACATTCATACGCTGCGGCAGATTATACAGAAGACCGAAGAGTATAATCGGCCACTTTGCTTGGCGTTTGTGGACTATGAGAAGGCCTTTGATTCGATCGAGACTTGGGCGGTGCTGCAGTCTCTCCAGAGGTGCCAAGTGAACTACAGGTATATCGAAGTGTTAAGGTGCCTGTACCAAAACGCCACTATGTCTGTCCGAGTACAGAGCCAGAGCTCTAATCCTATCCAACTACAGCGAGGAGTGAGACAGGGAGACGTTATCTCTCCGAAACTGTTCACTGCTGCGTTGGAGGATATTTTAAAGCTTCTAGACTGGAATGGACTTGGCATCAATATCAACTGCGAGTACCTGACGCATCTTCGGTTTGCCGATGATGTGGTCCTAATGGCTGAGACCTTGGAAGACTTGAGCACCATGCTCGAAGATCTCAGTAACGCATCCCAACGAGTGGGTCTTAAGATGAACATGGACAAGACGAAAATTTTGTCCAACGCCCATGTTACACTCTCTCGTCTCAGAAATCTCTCGTCGAATCCGACTTGGGTGGGCAGCGTTCGGGAAGCTGCGATACATTTTCGCGTCCAAAATACCTCAGTGCCTTAAGACGAAAGTCTTTAACCAGTGTGTGTTGCCAGTGATGACTTATGGCAGTGAAACGTAGTCGTTCACTATGGGTCTTGTAAAAAGGCTCAAGGTCGCCCAGCGGGCAATGGAAAGAGCTATGCTTGGTGTTTCCCTACGCGTTTGAATCAGAAATGAGGAGATCCGTAGGAGAACAAAAACCGCCGACATAGCTCAAAGAATTGCGAAGCTGAAATGGCAATGGGCAGTACACATAGTAAGGAGAACTGATGACCGTTGGGGCGGAAAGGTTCTCGAATGGCGACCGCGTGCCGGATGATGCTCAGTGGGTAGGCCCGCTACGAGGTAGACCGACGATCTGGTTAAGGTCGCGGGAAAACGCTGGATGCGGGCAGCACAGGACCGATCGTTGTGGAGATCCTTGGGAGAGACCTATGTCCAGCAGTGGGCGTCGCACGGCTGATATGATGATGACGATGATGATGATTACTGGTGCATGTTGTGTTTGCGTTTAAAAATTTGTGACAATTAGTTTTAAGATAAAAGATAATACCATAAAAAATATTATTGTTGTATACAAATGTTGGCAATCCAAACCAATAAATAATCAAATAATTGACACGAGGATAATACTTTATCCGAAAAACATTCGTGTTTTGTCGAGTCAAAAATATTTAAAGCAAACATCTTTAAAGATGGGGGTAAAATAAAATATACACTCTCGTTAGTTTCAATGAGTTGGTAAAATGTTGTTTTTTGGCTCGGGGTATTATAAATTTGTTTTATTAGGTTTATTAGGTTGATAAAAAGATGTAAATAAGAAAGAAGTTCAAGTAGTCGTACTCTATGAGGCAGGCCGTCCTTAATTTAATAATCTCTCAGCGACAGTTAATGGTAGTCAAATTCAAATGGTTTCATACTGATTAGATGCTTTGCTGATTTAGTTGATACCTTGTTGTGTACCGCTCTTCGCGCACTTCACGCCAAAGGTTGACATAACCGAAGACTATTTGAAAATCCGTTTTTAACGCAAAGGCATAAAGAACACCGATTACGCATTGACCAAGAATTTTAAGTTTTCAAATGGCGGACTGCAATATTTTCAGACGACTTTCAGATCCGGTCAAAAGGGAAGACTTTTGATCATAACCCGATAGAAAATGTATGTAAGCATATAGTAATAATATAAGCATGGGATGACAGATGTTCTGAATAGCTTAAGTCCCATTTTTTATTTATTTGTTTACCACCATAAAATCTCTATATTGTTGACGATTGCATACAGTTGTGGGAGGAGTAACGCGTCGTTGATATTACTGCATTGAAAATAATGGAGGTGACACAAAATAAGATAAGGTAAATCGGTGGTGGATACGTCTACTGGTATTTCTAAAGGTCTCCTACCTTCCACTGTAACGCCACCCGCGGCACTGGAAAAATAAGAGGCAAGTTCTAATGTTGACAACTTTAGATCACCCTAAAATTGTTGAAGTGGCAAACAAAAGAGGCCGAAAGCTCAAGAAACCTATAGAAGTAGAAAGATACAATAAGCATATGGCTGGCATCAACCGTGCTGATCAAATGATCAGTTACTATTCATCACCACGTAAAACTATACGTTGATATAAAAAGGTATTTTTTCATATGCTTGATACCTGTGAGTGAAACTCTTTTTACTTGCATAAAAGATATGTGAAAGCCGATACCAAATGTGAATTTGTTGAGTTCAGAGAAAATCTTATAAAGGACCCCATCCTGATTGTTAAGAATCTTACTGGAAAAGATCTGATGAAAGGAACGACTGCAAATTCACAACTTCGAAGAGCAGAAAACATAGTACCGGGATCTTCTTCGAGCATCGTTGGTGCTGGTCACTGGCTGATACGCATACCTGCAAAAGAGACTTGAAAAAGAATGTTTCTTTTTTGAACTGTAAAGTTTGTCAAACACACAATTTACGGCGGCAAATGAGCTACCGGTGCAAAGGATGCCCACTATCACCTCTATGTCCAACTTGCTTCGAAGAGTGTTTCTTGCATCAAAATCGTGTAGATTAATGTAAAGAATAATTAAGTACCTAACTATTTAATTTTATAAAACTTTAATTATTTCAAATTTTTGTTGATTTGTACAGGGTAGAAAAGAGTTCGTCACCTTAAAGTCGATATTTGTTTGAACGTCAGTCATACCAACATTTCAAAAATGACTGATGATTGACGTTTGTAACAGGCTAATTTAAAAGACGGTTTAACCAACTTACTGTAATTTAGTACTTATTTTATTGTCAATGATATGTTTTGCTATCGTGAACTAACAAGAAACTTCCTAAACGTGACTATCAAATATCGTTAAGTCAATAATCGTTATATTAAATTATTGACGACTTTTACATTTGAGTTTTATAAACTTATATTGTTTTATGAACTAAAATTAAATAAATAGTTGTTAATATAATAAAATTTATTAAAACAAGACTAGATTAAAAACGAGTATATCCTCCATTCGCATCAATCACAGACTGTAGTCTCTCCTGCATGGAGCCAACAAGACAAGAGCAAATATCCCTTCCTCTGAAGTCTCCCCAAACATTTTGGCAATGTTCCACGATAGCAGCATTGTTTCTCTCATTGTCATTTCTCCATCGCTGCACCATTAAACCCCAAAGATTTTCTATGGGGTTTAAGTCAGCTGATTTGGCAGGCCAGGGAATCACCACTACTTCACGGTGTCTACGGAACCACTCGTTCACGATACGAGCTGTGTGAATGGTCAACAAGCTCGCCTACTACATTAGACGACATCCAGCCCCACATGTTAACAGATATGCGTCCAGAACTAAGATTCGGCACAACGTGGTCCTCCAAATACCTCGTTCCGTTTCTTCTCCACAATTGTAGTCGCCCATGTTGCGATGACTGGAAACACTTTTCATCAGTAAACACAGTGTGACTCCAATCGAAATTTAAGAACGTTCGGGCAAAATTTAAGCGCTCGACTTTATGAGCGCTAGTTAAAGCGACTTATTTACCAGGACGTCGGTGATGAAGTCCCATCGAATGCAATGTATTCCTTATAACTCTTACAGATACATCAAACATTTCCGCGAAATAGCTAGTTTTTGAAAAACCATTCTCCTCATATTGTCGCCTCATAAAATTCTTTTGTTCTTCGGTAAGAGTCGGGCGTCGTCCAGAATTCGTGTGGCTCTGATCAATAAGATTGCCCTCTTCTGCATGTCTTCGGATCCAGAACCTTACTGTATCTCTAGTGATATTTAAATTTACAGATATTTCGCTTATATTACTGCCAGATTCATGGTTTGCAATAATTGCAGCTCTTTTAATTAAGATTCAAATATCTTGGCATTATGAAATGAAATACAATGCGGATTAATTATTTTTCGCAAAAAATCATCAAATATTACGACATTCCAATGACATAATAATACTGACAATTAAATAGAACTTTATTTTTTAAACTTTAATTACTTACTATCAAAAAGGTTTTAGTCTCAAATAAATATTAAAAGTAATTGTCTAGATTCAAGTTTTTTGATCCTTCATTTCATTACCAGTAAGCATAATTTTGTATGCAGTTATGTTGGTAGCGATTTAGTTTCAAAAGGTAATAAGTTTCTATGACTGATAAAGGAATCAATTTGAAAACTGACGAACCTTTTTCTACCCCGACTGTACAAGTGATAATGTTATGTTAATTATTTGTGTAAGACTGATCCCACCAAAAACATTCTGTAAAAACTAGCCAAGTCTCGATGGAGCTGCTTGTTTATCTCTAAAAAGTAATGAAATCTAGACAAAGTCGTGCCAAGCCCCAGGTGCCTTACTGCGATTTCTTTATTACTATGTTTATGTTGTGTGACTTGGCCGTTGAACGTTCTTTATACATTAGTGGGTATAAGTAAATTTTGTTTACACGTTATGTTATATCTGTTGTAACTCCCTATGTTTGTTAAGCGAAACAATAGCCCATACTGGTATATTGGTAATTGGACGCTAGTGTCTCATTTTAGGGTGTTGTTGATTGTGCAACACATGCATTCAGCAATGACAATGCTGACTTCTGCTCTCTTCTTTTTGGAGCGTCAAATCGACCACCGAACGTATAAAGAATGTTCAACGGCCAAGTCACACAACATAAACATAATAATAAAGAAATGGCAGTAAGGCACCTTGGGCTTGGCACGACTTTGTCTAGATTTCATTACTTTTTAGAGATAAACAAGCAGCTCCATCGAGACTTGGCTAGTTTTTACAGAATGTTTTTGGTGGGATTTCACTTCTTTTTGTGGGAGAAACGTGGGCATATTGATTTATTATATTAGATTTTATTATTTGACACTTTTTTTTTATTTTTAGGAGTAGTTTTTTAATTATTACACATCTTTCTTTTCTTTATTTCCGGTTCTGATTCTTGTACAGTAGCAACATTTTTTCGTATTGCCCATTCGCGTTAATTATTTATTCATTTAGACGGTTTAATTTCTGAAAGATCGGCTCGTTATTAATTATCCAGAGTTTTCCTTTAATTTTATTTATATGCGTATTAAAAGCAGAAGGGGAGGCATTCGCCCAGCAGTGGGACGCTTTAGGGTAGATTAAAAATTAGAAGATGCGTCCCACTAGGCTGGATTTTTGCAATGACAGTTGATTTTTGTATGTACCAATAGTAGAAGGGGGCATTACCAAATCTCTAATACAGCTGAGACCAGCTGAGGGTTCTTGATCGGATACTTCAGACCTTCGATTTTTGACATCAAATGAAGCGGCCTACCAAGTTGAATACTTTTTGTAAAGGCGGTATGTCGATCGCTAATAGTTTGGTTGGGCTCTTGTGTTTTCTGATCAGGGTCACCAGGTACTCCAGATCTTCGATTATCCTTGATTTTATAGTTTTCCCTTTATGTGGCCATTAAACCGTAACTCTGTACCAAATTTCAGTTCTCTGAGTTTATGGGAAGTACTAGTTCTATTTTGATGATCATAAGTGAGTGTCGTAAATGCGAAACTTTGCTTTCGCTTAACTTCGGAACTAAATGACCTACAGACTTGAAATTTTGGATTTTAAGTATGTGATTATAGCTTACTGGATGACGAAAATTTCTGCGTTCTAGTCTTATCTAGAGGTTCTCATATAGGGGCCTGAAAATGCGGCGAAATGGTTCGAGTAAAGGATGGTACGGCAGTGTTTGCTTCGCGGTCGACTTGGCGGGGGCACTACCGTGCCCCCCGATTTTTCACCGATAGTCATGTAACAAATGTTCAAAGAACTGGTGCCATAGATAAGATAAGTAAAACTAAGTGATTTGATTACAGATATATATGCATACTGATACACACAAATAATTTATACAAATAAAGATATATTTATACTCATGACTCAGGTACATGACTCGCAAATGCTGAAAATTCGTCACATATAGTATATCTGCCCCTACCGGGCTCGAATGCTAACGTTCACAGTTTGACAGTGGGTAATGGTTTCCCTTTAGGAATAGCTGTTTTGTGGCCAACTCTTTTCCAACACAATCAAAAGCCAGTGTTCAAAATCTACTGATTGCTATGAATATAATACAGCGTGCACGAAATAGAGTGAAGTTAGGCTTCGAATTACGCGGAAATCATAGTAAAAGAATTAATTTCAACATTTGAACGATACAATAAAATTAATAGCTTACCTATATAACTGTATAACATTAGGTTTATCGTTTAATTATCAGTTTCTTTGCACAGATGAAAGAGTCTAATTTTGGCTTTTTAATATTTAGAAACAATACATTTTTAAATATTATTTACTCACCTGTGGTGGGTAAATAAGTAATATTTAATTATTACGTAGTTTTCATTACTTCCACGTAATTTTATATGTTTGAAATGGCTTACAGATTATGCTACTACTTTATTTCTAAACTGATCATATCATTTGGGTAAATTTTCAGATCTGAAAGTAATTAATTTTACCGGCAGTTATGCGTAAGACGCTTTTGCCGCTCCCGCAGATCCTGTCTAAACAAAAGGTTTTTTTCAACGTAGATTACTTTAAAAGCATTAATTGAAAAGCACAAGCAAAAGCAAGTCCAAGCCAATGGATGAAGATTTTGAGAGGTCAAACAATGCAAAATTATGGCAGCCGTTAATGCACTCAACGCGCTATAGTACTGCACGCGTAAATCTTTACAAGCGTAAACAACAAAAATGGTGTGCTCTTAAAGGGTTAATTTTAAGAACATCTAATAAAGGAGAATGTTCAAAGTAAATGGTCTACCTAGTGGCCACTTTCAAAAGTATTATCAATCGATATAATACTTTTGAAAGTGATTAACTTTATATAGATAAAAAAGGTCAAGTGCGAGTCGGATTCGCGCACCGTGGGTTCTGTAAAATATTTTTATTATATGATGTTACTAAAAATTTACGGATTTCGCAATTTTTCCTTTATCTGTGCTATAAGACGTAGCTTTGTACCAAATTTCAAGATTCTGAGTTCACGGGAAGTACCCTGTACCCTTTTGATTCCCTTGCGAGTGTCGAAAATTTGCGGAACTTTGTGGCATAAACGGCTGTATCTTTTGATTGCGTTGGCTTAGAAGTTTGAGTTTTTCACAGCTCCAAGGGACAGTAGAACTGAGTATTCGATATCGTGTTCCTGAGAAAAAGGGTCTTGACAGACGGACGGACGGACAACAAAGTGATCCTATAAGGGTTTCGTTTTTTCCTTTCGAGGAACGGAACCCTAAAAATGATGTAAGGCTCAATGTTGTATATCATTTAGTTTAGGAGATAAATGTAAAGGAATTCTTACTAATAACCTATACATTTTGCAAATTTTTTTTTTTCAAATAAAAGTGCAAGTTTTATGTTAATATTCACTTATTTCATCAACAATGCCATCATCAAAAAATGGTGCAGTTAATTGAAGAGCTCCTTGGTGCCGTGCCCACCCCAGATACCAAACAATGGACATAACGTGGGCACAGCAACCTAAAGTACGTTTGCCAGTAAGACACGTACAATAATACGGGACAATTCTTTGTCTTCCAATGCCTTTCCTATTTATTATTACATAAACGTCGTAAATACGTGCTCTGACGTGTCTCGATTGAATGCGGCCTCGCAAAAGGATGCTATCCTGGCCATCATTTCTTGCGTTAGATGCAATGCATCCTCTCTAGCCACCTCAATCGAGTACACCCCATTTCGCACGTGCTCACTACAATAGGACCGAGCTAGCTTTATTTACTACAACTACCCAGCGACAAACCGTTACAAGGCTCGACTTATTCACTTGGGTTGTTGAAAGTTGTGTTTCATTGGCTAGTTTTGATGGCGGCATTTTTGCTTGGTATTCACAGTTTTCAATTATTGGTAACGCGTCTTTAAATCCGCGATCTAAAATAAAAACGTCATCCTTCTTAAAAAACCAAGAAACACTGAGGTTTCTGCCATCAGTTCTAACATTATTGTTGCATCTGTAGTTGTTGCAGCAAAAGGACCTCATACGTCAATAATCCTTGCTACACATTGTAACAAACGGTTTTAGAAGATTTTCATATATATGTAAACTATAGGCAAGGCGCTGAAACATGATTGCCAGCAAGGACGACAGATATATGTATCTCCATTGCGGAATACCTGTGAAATCACAAGAATCTCAATAAATAGTTTGGTTAGTTTGCGGTTTCGATGTTCTTCATAGTATACAATATACAAAGATATTTAATTTATTTTTAAATGCTTGTATCGAGATGGGTGTTTAGTATTAATACTCGTAGTGAGTACGTATTTTTTTTATGTGTGAGCATGCTTTTGAGAGGCCAAACCACTACATTCGTTTCGATAAACCACAAATTCTCGCTAGAGAACAAAGATTTGTTCCTAGGATGCTACGCGAGGCTATTGAAATCAGGAAACATCCTAATTTCAATAGAGACGAAGGTTGGAGCGTTCCACCTGCTTGGGACCCCATAATTAATAAATTAATACCTACAAAAACACACATTGCAAGACCTGATGATGTAGTTAGCTCTTTTTGCAAATAATTAAACAGTAAGATGGAGGTCGGTCCCCCTACCCGAGTTTGTTTCGCCAGTTCTTCTCGGAAGGCGCTCCCAATTTCCGAACTGGTAGTAGACTCAGTAGTATACAATGTAATCGTAGTGAGAATTAATTAAATAACTAAATAATATGTAAAAAATAAAAATAAAACAATTTGATTTTTATAAAATAATTTAATAATTAGGAACGTGCCCGATTAAAATATTGTGAAGGTAGTAGAAAATACATGACAACCATCATCTTAGTCATCCTGTGATCACGGCTCCTGTAAAGGAGTCGAAACGTCAGGATTAAATATAAAATAAAACATGCGCAAAAATCCGTAAAAAGTGTTTTATTCTGAGGTATTTTTTCTCAAAACAAAAGTAGTATATGTAAAATATTAGCAATCTAGTGACTATGTAACTATCACAAAATGTTATATCTTTGAGATAAATCAGATATATAGGACTAGTTTAATGTAAGTATGCACAATTATAAAAGTACTTACATGGTTTGGAATCATGCGATCACCAATGAAGTCAATCAAGAACGAGTTTGCCAATAACAATTCTTGCGAGATAGGATAACACCTCCTATTCCGTATTGAAATATGGCATGTAACACAAGGTTCGGTTGGAGTGTACAACGCGGCTCGGGCGAAGCCCGAGCCTCGTTGTCACTCCAACCTAGAACTCGACCCCCTGAGTCGAATGGTGGTGGTCCCGAGGCTTAAATCCCCCGTTTGGGGGGTCAAACGGGGGGTCAAAGTTCGGGTGGGGCAATGTGAGATTTTGACGGATTTGGACCGATCTCGACGAGTAGATCATTTTTGGTTTTTCCCATGGGGGGTACCCCCAAGGAATGGGGAAGGTTAATTGACAATAATTATGATGTACTTAATTTGTAATTAATTTAACATAATACTATTGTAATCAGTATTATATACATTAATTTTGGTTTGGTTAGGTTAGGTTAGAACTGTGACCACAACGCACGAGCCGAGCGAGCGAAGCGAGCGTGCCGCGGCAGCGGCCGGCGAAGTGCCAGAACCGAATCGGTCCTATAGTTATTGGTTTAGGTACGATTAAAACTAAATAGCGCTATTCTAACCTTAAAACTTTAACCATGAATATCTCAATAACCATGGGGTTCCGCAGGGTGGGGATGGCACGGGGGGATAGCCCTAACCCCCCCTCCTCCCTCCCATCCCTCAAACCTCATATATTGACGGTCCATATTGTGTTATTTGCCAATTTGTACGAAAATTTTAAAAAAATATATCTCATGAACCGTAAATTTTCGTAACTTTGCAAAACGCTTTCTTTTAGTGAGTACTATCTACAAAAAAAATATGGGCATTTAAATCGACGGTCCATATTGGAAATTTTAACCGTTAGATTTTTTGATGATTTTTTTTGTTTTTTTTATATTTTTATAATTTTTTTTGTTTTTTTTTTTATTTTTATATTTTTTTTTGTTTTTTTTATTTTATATTTTTATAATTTTTTTTTCGAGATCGGTCCAAATCCATCAAAATCTCACATTGCCCCCTCCCTCCCCCCTTTGGGGGGAGGGGGGTACCCTCATGGGGGGGGTAAAAACCAAAAATGATCTCGTCGAGATCGGTCCAAATCCGTCAAAATCTCACATTGCCCCACCCGAACTTTGACCCCGGGACCACCGGGATGATTTAAGCCTCGGGACCACCACCATTCAACTCAGGGGGGCAAGGGGAACAATTCTATGTATGCAGTATTACCCCCCTTTCCGAGCCGTTTCGGTAAACTTAACCCAAGGTTCCATTGTTTTTCCTATTCACCAACATAGATCACCAGTTACTAAGTCCGTTATCACGCCACGTCGTCAGCTAAGAATAATAATCGATCCATATCAGAAAGCACTAAGGAAGTCCAGTTAACAATTAGCAAGGTCGTAGGTTTGAATTGGTAGAAAATAAGGCAAGACAGTTGAACGTGAAGCAAGTTGTCTAACAACTGACTCGACTGAGCGACGTGTCGCGACATGCGTGAACGCACCGGACGGGGGAGGAGCGGGAGAGAGCTAGCATCCCGCTGCTAGCAAGGGTTGAACCAGGTAGCAGTATTCTATTGTTGAAAATTCATCATAACCTGAATAGACTATGCTCAAATCAATATGTTTAGAGCGTCATAACTTTTTGTACAAACAGATTTAAGATTTCTGACCATATAAAGTATTGTTAGGTATGTTATATGGAATCAAAATAACTATATTTCAGATGTGGTCCCTATTAGACCAAGCGTCATAGTATTTTAAACTCTCTCCTTTGCGGGTCAACTTGAGGATCCGGACTGACAAGGCTCTGCCTCCCCATATCAAATCAACGTCGTCTGTAGGATGTCATCAGTCAAAAAAACCCTAGGTATTTAAATTGATGCTCTTTTCTAAAGGTATAATGCCATTTAATATAACCGGTTGTATCAAAACCGGACACTTGGTATCTAACACTTCAATATGATATACTTGATCTTTTTAAGATTGTATGTTATGCCATGTAATCAAGCTTTAGATTCTCATATAGTAAGTCTTCCAGTGCATCATTATCGGCAAAGTTTAAGTAAATTACACAATTCCATCTATATAACAACTGCTGCTGCTAAGTCGTCGATTCAGTGTTTTAACATTGATTGCTACAGACTAATGTTTATAGTAGAAGTCCACCCTCCCTGGCTCACACGACTCGTCAGTCTTTTTCGATAGCTCAATAAATTTTGTACACCAGTCTTTAACAGCCATACCATTTACCACAGTTTAGAAATTATTTTCATCCTCGAACAAATGGGTATGGTTGGCACTGCTCACCCTAATTTTATTTAAGAGAACGCGTGCTTAATTAAAAATAAAGTTTTTCAACAGACCACAGCTTACTATAAGCTAATTTATCCTCAAAAATGTTATGTTGTTTTGTAGAAACATCTGCTCATATAGCTGTAATAATTTGAAAGATAGACGAGAAATCAAAACCATGATAAATTATCTGACCTGATGCGCGATTATCCAAACGTACACAACCTCTTGGTGCACTACACAGCGCAGCGCTACATCGCTGTGAGTACATCGCTCGCGCGTTCTCCCTTTTTCTCATTAACCTAGAATATCGAAATTAGTGGCAGGAAGCAGTCTCATACCAAAGTAAAGTACCATACGTAAAGTGAAAAATAAAAAAATTCTAATTTTAGTAATGTCATAAAAATGTAGGTATATGAAATAATTTTGTGATTATAAACATACTTTGCACTTTGAAAATTGATATATTTAAGTAAAGCGATACATACTGGACAACTTTACTGTTTCAATCCGACCTAATGAAAACAAATGTAATGCGTTTCATTATTATTTTATTTTTTATTTAATATTGTGTCTGCTTTATATTTTGCATGCCATCTTATTGGCTAAACGTGTATTGGATTTTTCAGTATGTACCAACACCTTACTAATGGCAAATAAATTATCTTTATCTTTTTACTTTTCTGAATAGAAATGTTCAATCTTTCATATTGTAAAAACCTAAATACCATTGATTTTGTAGAAGCCTTCTCTTCTTAAAGATATATAAACATACAACAATTTAGTCCTCGATTTCCGGAACGAAGAACCTGACAAGTTATCTACATAAACAACGACTGTTACTACACTAATATTAGCTAATGCAGACATTACCGTCTTAATTTTGTTAAAAAAACCCTAACCATTTAAATAACACATTTTGGTAGATATGTTGTCTGTGTATTATAATTAAGATAAGTATCGGTATTAATCTCTCGCTATTATCGTTTTAAGCCAATATTAAATGAAATCGTAAAATGATTTTATCTTACCGATATATATATACGGATAAATACTTACACGGGCGAATTAGGTAGGTACATATATTAATTAAACTATAAATTCTCTTCGTTATTATGGCGCACAAAAGCAGCTAATGTCACTTGATTGCTTGCGTATTGGTATGATTTTAAATATAAATCTCCGCACGCTTAAAATTAATAATATGCAACAGAGAAAAGCTAGGGTGAATAGGTACCTTCTGGGTTAGCTCGCTCCATCGTAGGTCGTGTCTTGGCCACCGGTATGGTTTGGAATTAAGAGCGAAACCATTCAAGATAAAAAAAGAACTTATGAGCACATAAAGCAGTGGTAAAATGGTTAGCCGTTCACGGTCAAAAATACTACTCAACAAACAGTCCTTTAGGGTGTAATAATATGGGGTTTGTAGTAAATAACCCACCACGCAGATGTAGTATTGGCCAAATTATTTAAAAACAAAAGTTATAATTTTGTTAATTAACGAAAAATAATGGCATTCATTTATGAACGAACCACTCTTAATATGTCTACAATTTTTGATGATTGATTAGATCTTTTAATTCATTTCGGTAACTTGCTACTTGATTGGGTGAGGCTACCAGTGCTTCGCCACATCAAGTACCTGGGGCTGCTGCTGGACTCTCGCTGGGAGTTCAACGAGCACTTCAAGCAGCTAGCCCCCAGGTTGGTGAAGGCCTCCCTGGCCTTGGGAAAACTCCTGCCAAACGTCGGCGGCCCGGGCTCCACCTGCCGCTGGCTTTTCGCAGGAGTTGTCCGAAGCATGGCCCTCTCCGCGGCACCGGTGTGGGCAGAAGCCGCAGGGACCAAAAGGATGGCAGATTTCCGACGACCCCCAAAGGCGATAGCGACCCGCCTTGTATGAGGGTACAGGACGGTGTCGCGATCGGCGGCTTACGCGCTTGCAGGTACACCTCCAAGGGAGCAGGAGGCACGCGTCCTACGGGAAGTGTACCTGCAAAAGAAGGACGCCCGGATGCGAGGAGATAGGCTCGCATCCGAGGATGCCCGGTTGAGGGATGAGGGGACTGCGAGGCGTCCCTCATCGACCCGCCATTCGGGAAGCGCACCTTCGAAGCACTAAGGCCTGTGTTTCGAGAGTGGTGCGCTAGGCGCCAAGGGTCAGTGACCTTCAGGCTGGCGCTGGTATTTACCGGGCACGGGTGCTTCGGTAATTACATGTACCTGATTATAAGGGAGCCGACCCCGTCGTGCCACCATTGCGTCACTGCGGAGGACATCGCCCAGCACACCCTAGAGGTGTGTACGGCGTGGTCTCCTCAGCGCGGCAATCTTGTCGCGGCGATTGGGAGTGACCGTGGCGCGAGCCATGGTGACCAGCGACAGGTCCTAGGAGGCGGTAGCGAGGACGTCCTCTCGCAGAAGGAGGCGGAGGGAGGAGGATATAAACTCCTCCCTCGTCAGGTGCAGGCGTCGGGGGAGAAGGTGGCAGCGTTTTGCCACCCGCATCCCCATCTAGAGGAGGGAACATCACCCCTCCTTTAGTAGACGCCCCAATGGCGGAAGGGGCACCCATTCTGCCTGGGTATCCTTCCCGCCTGAAATCGCACGAAGGGGGAGGGGGCCTCTTCCCACCCTTCCCCGCTGGGAAGGGTTGGGTCAAGAGTCTGGTAGCGCGGGCGCGAGCGGAGCGCTTGGGGAGGACCCCAAGCGCAACAAGGAGGACTGTTGAAATTAAGCGATTTAAATATAATTTCAACTTGTGTTTGTGTGTTCTTATAATATTTATTAGATTGATTTGAAACTTTAATGAGTTGCCATGTGTAATCTTGTGAAGGTTTTTACGTACTTTTACTGTGGCAAAACACTAACCACACGATAAAGATTATGAATAACATTAAAAAACAATTACTGTAGTTGCAAAATTAATATTATAATATGTAGTAGACCACAAACTAAATTACTACTTACACACTGGCATCATAATGGCAGCAAGGGCGATATCAGAACGGGAGTTAAAAAGTTGTAAAATCAGAGTCCTCTAAGACAACAAATCGGTTCTACAGGCACTGCGTAGCTATCGAGTCACGTCCAGCCTGCTCCATGAATGTCATCTAAACCTAAATGCAGCAAGGCCATACAATGAGGTAACTATCCAATGGATCAAAAGCCATCGGGCTCGAGATAACGAGGCAGCTGATCATTTGGCACGGAAGGCATCTGACACGGTGACTATCGGCCCTGAACCTATCATCCCCATTCCGATCAGCTGGTGCTATAACAGAATCCGTGAACAGACATTAAAACTGCATCAGCAATAGTGAAACTATCTGGAGATGTGTAGACAAGCTAATCTTCTACTGCCGCGAGTGGATGATCAAGTTTCCAGATCCCTTCTACAGCTAAGTAGATTAAAATTAGGCCAGGTAACAGGTGATGGTTAAAGATGTACTAGGACAGTTAAACATACCTCACACACACACACGTAGCCATTCACCTAAATATTTATATATAACATATAATATACCACAGTATTAGGTTCCAAACAACAACGTTTGTCAGACGCTTGAAAGCTCCAAAAATTATATATCTTTAATAAAGATGCTTTCCTAAATTTGGCATTCCATTTTTAACGGTAATTAAAATATATAGGTGTATATAAAGGAAGGGGAACTGAGATACTATAATCATAACACTCGCTCTGAAACACATTCATATTGCTCTCGCGCTCATACTCCCAGCTGATAATTTTTGTGTTTAGGGGCTATTCGGTCATTGCCATTTGTCTGATTAATGAAATATAACGTAGTAATAGTTACCTTAATAACATATTGAAAAGTCAGACATTTTAAAATAAAGGAATTTCATATATTTTTTTTGGAGCTTTAAAGCGCCTGACAAAAGCTTTGGTCCATGGAAAGTGTCTGAGACTTAGATAGTTTTACGGGGCATTTTCCGCACTTAGCCTCTTAATTGGGCCATTGTACGTGATTGAGTTTTCTTCTTTTACTTCAGCCATCCTAGTCCATCCCAGAAGGCGAGTAGCCTTTTCAGGTTACTACAAGCTTCCGGTAGTGATTTTGGAAACTGGAGAAAGCATGCCCGTTGATCAGCCACGCTCCTGTACTCCAAGAGCAGGTGATGTGGCGTTTCCTCCGCCTCCGTGCAGCCTCTGCATAGAGGGCTGTCTGTCACACCTATGGTAAATAGATGTTTATTCAGAGGACAGTGTCAGGTTATTACTAAACAGGGACACAATCCGTAGAGTATTAGGTACTTTACTTTACGGATTGTGTCCCTGTTTAGTCTGGTGAGGTTGCGGGCAAGCTTTTTCGAAGCCACCGGAATGGCATTCTTTGTTTGCCTGCAGCCTAATTTATTGTTTTATTCTATTTCGAAATATTCCTCTGTTTTTTTACGCAGCCATGTTCTAACTTGTGCCATGGATATAGGCAGTAATGGTTCCAGTCCATACACCGTTCTATTTGAACCCCTTTTGTCTAGTTTATCTGCCGTGTCGTTGCCTAGTGAGTTGCTATGTCCTTTGATCCATTGCAAAGTTACACTGTTTGTGTTTGCAATGGACTGGAGTGTGTTATGACATTCCAGTACTAGGACAGATGTTATGGTCTTGCTTTGCAGAGCTTGAAGTACGGAGACGATTTTGATATTGTGATCTCTGTCATCTCAGGCTGCAACCGCCTGTGCTGCTATGGTGATACCTATACATTCTGCTTGGAATATAGTGTTGAGATTATCAAAGGTGGTCGAGATTTTGATGTGTCATTCGAGAAGACACCAGCTCCAGTGCCCTGGGTTGTGTGGTTTTGGAGCCGTCTGTGTATATCCTTACTTCGCTTGTGCCAGAGTTATCATCTTTTTCTGCTGTAAGTTGGACATTGTATCTTCGATCGAAAACATGATGACACTGTATACTGTCCGTAGGTGCCTCAAAGAGTGGGTTTTCTTTTAAGATATCCTTTAGAACAGTTGAGTGTGGTGTTTCTATGTTTTGTTTCGATAGTCCGTTTGCTCTTAATCTAAGTGCGGCAGCCTGCCTGTGCCTCTTCTTAGATAGCAAGGTGTAGGGGTCTTAGATTGAGCAAATGTATTCAAGGGCGATTGATGGAGTGGTTCTCATGCATCCAGTTGCCGCAATGCATGCTAAACGTTGTAGGCTTTGGAGTTTTGTTTTTACTGTGGCCAGTTTTGTTCTGGGCCACCAAACAACTGAGCCGTAGGTTATGGATGGTCTGATAACTGAAGTGTACAGCCAAAGTGTTATTTTTGGGTTGAGACCCAATTTTTTACCAATTAGTCTCTGACACTGATAAAAAGCTATGCAGGCCTTCTTGGTTTTATTTTCGATATGACCCGCCCAATTCAATTTGTTGTCAAGGGTAACGCCCAGATATTTGACTTGTGTTGATAGGGAGAGTTTGGTGTTGAAAAAATTGGGTAGTTGGAGTCGCGGTAACTTCCTTTCAGGGGTAAAAAGGATGAGTTCTGTTTTCCTCGGGTTTACTCATAACACTGACTGTCACTTATGATACCACCTTAAAAAAATAGCCTAAAAACGTTTTATAAAATCAGACATTTAAATTTAAGTTAAGTAACATTTATTTTTAGTTACCCTTCACACCTGGTATCTGCTGTATATATCTGGTATATTTAAAACACATGAGATACTGCTGAGAACCTAAGGTTTCATCTATTTGAAAATAAATTATCTCTGATCGCTCTGGGATCTTGGACTATAAGGTGTTATGCTTGCTCATATGTTAAATATGCCTTGACCTTGACAAAGACATTTTTGAAGAAACGGTAATCGGAGACTATCCTATAAATTACATCGGGTAAACATTATTTTAATTATAGAGGAAAGTGAATAAAAAAACATACACTTATTTTTATTATTATTCATAGTCATAGATAGTATAAAAATCGATGAATGACTTAACGGGTGACGACGGTAAGAAGAAGCAAGGAAAATAGGCATCGCACTTCGCTTAGGCAAGCTTCTTGAAAAAAAGATATTAAGCCACAAGGCACCACAAGGCTTTACTATATAGCTATAAGCACAGCGTTAAATAAATAGAAGGCGTCACCATACGGAAATATAAAAAATAATAAATGAAATTTGATTGGTCTATAACCTAGATACAGACAAACCATTGCAAAGATTAGAGACACGTATCTCAAAAAAAGATTTATCTTTTTTATATACTTTATATCTAAATATCAATATCTATATCCACATATTATATCTATATCTTTTGTATATCTTATATACAAAAATGAAAACTTATTACAAGGGCAACTAGAATATACTTAGTCCGGCCATAAATTTTGTTACAAATGAAAATGCATTATTTTTTATGAAGTAATGTAATATTACTAAAACTTATATGTACCTACATATTTATTAGACTCAGCAAAAAAAAAAATATTTAAAATGGCCTAAAATTCTTTTGTACAGGCCTTTAATCTGTCTGACCATGTATCTATGGATTAACGCACTGTTTCCATGGGAAAGGAGACTTTATTTTTTCCATACGACTGAGGCTAAACATGTAACTAAGATTCAATGATACCAAAAAATATCATAAAATTGTAAATTCTGAAAAAAATACCTATTTATTTTTAAATACATTTGTATCACTAAAAGAATCATTCAAAAATATACATTACTTGCAACAAATGTTGTTTTTAGCTGGCAAGCACAATTTTTTTGATTTTGTTTGTTTTGTAGCTTAAAGTTATGTAAACAAATCTTAGATATTCTTTATTCTTTCTTAAATATAAAATGTATACAAGTTTATCAGCAACATACTGCTTTATGAATTTAATAAATACAGTAGGAGCAAGAGCAAAAATAGATATTTAATGCTATTGCGAATCATACCAAGCGTTTAGTTATTTCATCAGCCAACGGACTTTACTAGAATATCGTGTTCCAGAGCCGTGAAAAACTAGTTAAAATCTGGCTGACTTTCACAAGTGTCACATTAAAATTATACCCTTTTATTTATTTATATAGTATTAAAACGAAGTGATTCCTTGCTCAGTGATAGTATGATAGTATGGTATTTTGCTGTCTCTGAGAGATCTATTTCTTCGTGGTGTTTATTTCATTTTAAATCGGCTATTCTTTCTGGATTATCGTTTCACTTACTTTAATTACCTGGCTATATTTACTTGGACTGACTGTTTGATGATTTGGCTGCTGTTAATAATTCTCGGATTCTCGACAACCTATGCTTACCTACTGGATTCTGATTCAAAGGGCTTATTTTATTAGAATTGTGTTAGATAAAATAAACAAAAACGAAGTAATTGAATGAAAAGATATAAATAAGTATGGTTTTATTACAAGATATTTATAGTTATTATAGTACAGAGTGGCTGATATGTAATGCAACAAAGTAAAGCGCTATATTTTTTTCATTTTTCTTTTAAATTTTATTGTTCAAAAGCAAAAAATGTCGGAAATAACATCAAATTTTAGAATCAGTTTAGATTTGTTCAAAATGGCCACCTTTAGTACGAATTATGGCCTTCAAACGGCCGACAAAGCCATCACACGCTGCACGAAAGTGACTCTGCGGTATTTTGGCCCATTCCCGGCGAAGCACCGTCTTGAGATGATCGACACTTTGGTATTTTTAGTGCGAACCTTACTCTCCAAAATGCTCCAGGCGCAAAAGTCCAACGGATTGAGATCCGGAGATTTTGGTGGCCATTGTGTGGTGGAAATGAACCGAGGAACCTCCTTTTTAAGCCATTCTTGGTTGACGCGTGCTAAGTGCGATGGTGCTGAGTCCTGTTGGAATGTCCATGGTCTGCGGCCGAAATGTTTGTCTGCCCAGGGCTTCAATACTGCCTTTAAGACATTTTCCCGATAATATTCGGCATTTATTTTGACCCCACGGTCGATGAATACGAGCGGGGAGCGACCATCGGCCGTTACGGCGGCCCACACCATTACCATCGGCGGCGCTTGAGTTCTGGTGACCAATCGAAGGTGTAAATTTTCAGCTGACCTCTTTGGCAAGTAAACCCGATCATTTTGTTTGTTCACAAACTGCTCAATTTGGAATGACTTCTCATCGGAGGAAACCAAATTCGGTAACTGGCCACTTTCGTGCAAGCGAAACAACTCCTTGGCTCTTTCCAGTCTAACTTTTTTTTTGTGCATCGGTGAGCTCTTGCACTTTTTGGAATTTCAATGGCTTTAGTCCAAGCTCATTTTTCAATATGTGTTGCATCCGTTCTCGCGATATTTTATGTTTAGCTCACGAGCAATTTTTCTACCACTGCGGTGTGGATTTCGATCAATTCTGGCCTTCACTTTTCGGTTCATTTCTGGTGTTGTTACTGTTTTTTTTCGTCCACTTTTTGGACGCGATGCAACACTGCCATTATCACGGTAACGAACAATGGTACGAGAAACAAAAGATTTGTTCACATTTAAATGCTGGCGGGCTCTAACGATAGCCACTTGTGGTTTTCCAGCCAAATATAAAGCAATCACACTATCACGCTTGAATTCCATCACGAATAACTTTTTTTCTGAATGCAATAAATCAAAAAGTACGCTTGTAAACAATAAAAGGAACTGCCAACTGGAATAAATCTGACAGCTGTCAGACGAGTGGTTGAGAAATGACAGCAGTCCGAAGTTGGTTGCAATACATATCAGCCACCCTGTATATAGTAGCTGAGAATAGCTATCTTCTTTTTATAGATATTTATGCTATCTATTATGGTTCAAAATAATATCACTCTAAATAATTAATAGCTACATAACCATATCAAAAATGAACAACAAAAATATATTTCTTGGTGTCAACGGAAATTACTTAATCGTAAATGGTAAATTAAGTGATTGTTGCAATGAAAAATAGCAAATAATAATTAAAGTAAACATCAAGGTTATGGCCGAGTACTGCAAACATACAGATTTATAAAATATCATTTCTGATTCTTAATAATAAAAAAAATCTATCAACAAAACGTTAATCGGCGTAACAACTATCAGTGTTTATTTTTTTCTTTTTTTTTTCTTTATTTATGGCTTGCACAATTTGTGCATTTAGCCAGTGTCAAGTAAGTATAATTTTTCTTCTATGTTCTTGAGTAATTTCCTAGGTTTTAGTAAAGAAGTGGGGTTTTACTGAAATCTTCTCGTGGCCTTCTTGAGAGAGCGCGAAAAGACACCTTCCAACCTGTTTTGTTTCACTTGCCAGCACTCATGCATATTCAGAAACACTCAGTGGTTAATAAACCACCATTATTACACACTAATTTAACCACAACACAAAATTTAACAAGAAAACCAAAACCATTAAAGAGAGGCTTCGCGCTCCCGCCAAAAAGGAGTATTTATGTCAGTCCGTCCCGTTAACGCTGCACTGATAGCGTTTCGATCTACGCAGTTGTGATTTAGTGTATAAATTTTAGTGTTTATTATCTTTCCATAAATCTAATTTCAAGGTATATTATATATTAAAAGTGAAATAACTGTTTCTACAGATTTATGAATATTTTCTAGTAACTTGTACCAAGATACATTTTTGGCGCGAAAAGAAAGGTCAGTGTACAACATAATGTATACCATAATTACGTACTCGTACAATAGCTATTATGATTTAAATAGCATACGTAGAGTGCAGGCTAATAAGTTATGGTATATTCACTTTAATTACGCCGTATCTGACACTGGATATAATGTTTTGGGGACGTATTATCCAGATTTTATCGTTGCGTACCCAAAGGAATTGATAGTTAGGTGTAACATTCTTAGAGGTGTCATCAGCTTGTTCTAGGAGTTGTTTGTAGGATTTGACTAAAAATTTATCTACCATTGACATATTCATCAGGCATTTTACTTTAAGTAAGTTATGGGCCCAGGATCGTTTGCTGAGGATAAAATAAGCGTGAAGTGTCATAATAATCTGCCGCTCTCAAAAACCACGCTATAAAAAGTAACCTACCAAGCAAGAACATGGCCGACAAAATTTTCAGATGTGGAAATTTCAAGTGTCTATATAATTTGATGCAAAAGGTACAGCAAATGTGCTTTATGAAACACATACAAATAGCAATGACCAAACAAGTAGAAGTACTGACGAAAAATCAAAGAAAATGGACGCCATTGCAAAACACGAGATTTTACAAACAATAGTCACACTATTAGTAACTGTAATAATCGTTTGAGCTACAGAATATTATCACTTCATCAGCGTTTAGCCTTTGATATAATTTCGAATGACTTTTCATGGCAGGCTTTAAGTTTTTAAACTTTAAGTTTTTAACACTACAAGAGAATGTCTAAACAAAAGAGATCCAGCATTTCAATTTGATAGGGTAAAAACCTATGAGATTCAATTTCTTTGACGATTTTCATCTTAGTTCTAGAACCCGTCTTCCACCTTAGGTTCTAGCAAGTACCTCTGACACCTTAGGTTTGCGAATAATATAGTAGTACTGCTAGCGGAAGACTCATAGAATATGAACAACATGATAGATTCCTCTAGTCATCATAGCAAAATCGTAAGGTTACAAATCGACTAGGACTAAACGCAAATTATGTAGAAATATGAAATACCCATATTCACACAGACAGTAACTATAGAGTACCTATGTCGCAGACTACCTCGGTAATTTAAATAAAATCCTGTACAGTAATAGAAATAGATTGCAGAGTGAATAATCATATACAGAACAAATCCTGGAATATGAAGAAAAACTTTAAAGGTCCCAAAACTGAAACCAAAAGCGATGAATATTTGCCTAACACCAGTACTCAATTTGGACAAAGCTTAGCCATGGATTTCATCAGACGTGACCTCTCGAACTTAATGTAAAAATGTATCGCTTTGAACTAGAGATTATATTCAACGCGCCTATTTCCACTGCCATGTTGTTTTGTGCTGACTAGGCTGGAGTTTTATTACTCTCCAATCTGCCATGAGATCAAAGGTTCTTTGTGAAAGCTTCAGAAACTTGAAACTTTGACCCTGCTGCTTGCATAATTTTTACCAAACTATTGATTAGCTCTTCCACATCTGCGTTCGTACGCTGTTCGTACACAAAACTCCTCTCTTAATTACCACCGCACTTCATGCTCGACTTCACGCCCCTTATCAATAAACTAGGCTCTAAAGATATACTCACACATAACCTCGCTCTCACGTTCAGAGTGTGTTGAATTTAGTGCGTATACTTACGACTACCGTATTGTTATTCTAAATATAATGTAAGTTACTCTAGTTGACACACTTTTGACTTCGTTGACGAGGGGCTTGCAAACGAGAATATCGACACCACCCTAGGATTGTTCTTCTTATACCAGGTATTAGAGCAATTTTCCAGATTTAAGGATTTGCGTGTCCACCTATGCTATGCCTTGCTCTCCACAATTTTGTCTTGGGCCATGAGTGTATGTGCGTTTTATGTTGTCAGGTCCAATAATAGTAGTTGGTGGTAGTTGGATATCTTCCGGAGATTTTTATAACCCCTGCTCTACCGTTACCTGGTAGGTTACGACTACCAGGAATAGTGCGGCCAACGGGGACTGGGGCCAATGCTTACACATATGTAACTCTTATTTCTCTCTCTTAATCTACTCAAGATGGAGGCTCGCAGAAGTCTCCATCTCGCGTCATTGTTATTTGAAGTACTTAATACAGAAAAGCCACGATACCTCTTAGATAAACTCATATGGGCGCAAGAGCGTAGGCATTATCCAAAAAGAAAATGTAAATATATATTCTGCACTCCGAAGCATCGTACGATGGCTTTCCGGGGATCGTTTAGGTACGCCGCCTCTCGGTGCTGGAATGACCTTCCGCCGCCGATGCGTGAACTGAAAACAAAATACGCTTTTAAAAAACAGCTCAAGAAGCATTTTCTAATGAAGCAGAAATGTCACACAAATATATAAACCAGCTTACCTCTGTTTTCTTCAAGTCTTCTGTCGTCTGTCTTTCGTCAAGCTCAACGTAGGTATGTGCAATGGATTGCGTCCGGCTACCGATGAGGCGAGTTGCCTATCTCACCCTTGGCGGACATTGAGTAGTATGGAGTCTTATTCATTGCACTCGAAATATATAACACAGCACTGACCCCGCTTCATTTTAATCGCTTATATGTACCAACCATTCGACTAATCACCATGCGGTACTTGCGTGGCATTTTTGACGTGGCAATTGAGCCCCCTTTTTAGTCATGTCAAATTGACATCACAGATTAGGTATCGGTTGCTACGTAGAGTAACGGCAAATGAATCGGGCCATGCTGCCGCTTGGCCGCTTTTACTTTTTAATTCTTTAATGATGTATGTGAACATTTATTATTAATATTTTAAATTTGTGTGTGTGTGTGTATATATTATATATATAAATATATATATGTGTGTGTGTGTATATATGATTGCTAGTTTTATTAGTTTTGATATTATTTTATAAGGCGCTTTTTTATTTTTTTGTCACTGGTTTCAACCCTGTCAGAATAACAGCGCCTCTGTGTCTATTCTGCCCATCTGTGAAGGACACAGAGGCAAAAAATGCTGAGGCAGGGTATTTTGTTGACCCCGCACATTAGTTTTATATCTTTTTTTTTAATTTTATTTTTACTTTTGTGTTTTTTTTTCCATTGTCTGTCCCTTATTTTGTATTTCTCTGTTTCTTTAAGTGCGCGTGTGTCAATAAATGTTTTTTCTTTCTTTCTTTCTTATTTAAAGGATTATTCCCAAGGTTTGGCAGGCGTCTCAGGGAGTGCATGAAGAAGGTTTTTGCATCAATATTGCTGCGACCCGTGATTGAACTATAACACTTAGCTGCGTTTTTGAAAAATTAATGATTAACCCGTCATTAGTCTGCTCTTATGCAAGTAGCACAACGTACAGGTGAGTACACAGATCCCAAATGTCAGTACAGTACAGACATTTGGAATTCCGTGGAGCCCAACAATAACACTTTTCACCAGTGATGTCATTTAAGAACAATCTTTCAATTAGCAACAACCTAAAGAACGTTGTTAACAATGGATGTGTTTATCTTTCACTGACTTCACCTGGGGGTTAAACAAGGGAGTAATAAAAATACCCGTTAATCTTGAAATGATTGGTGTTCTTCTTTCTCTAGCCATAGTACTCTCGCAAAAACCAAACCAAAAGTAAGAAAAAATATCGATTAGAGCAAACGGTGAGACTTTTTTTATTTTAATAGATTCATTGGTACGAGAGATTACCCTACATTTATGAACAAGTTTACTAAATCCGCTGTTTCCCTTTTTAATATTAGTGAAGAAACTATTTGTCAGCTTATGATTTTATATTGCTCCCTTGTAAAAATGCCAATTACACCATCCACAAAATGTATAACTTTGGCAACATTGAAAGAAAAACTGCATGATTAAGGAAATTATGACTTAGTACATACATAGAACTAAATTATTTTAATTGATACCTAACTGAACTTCGTTGTCACAGAAATTACAGAAAATTAAATATTTAACCCTTGTCTCGACTTAAATTACTTTCATTTGAAAGCAAAAGAGTTATCAAGCCAAATCACAGGTTTGGCTTGATAACTCTTATGCTTTTAGTTGTGGATTAAAGAATAGGCTGTTTTACAAATTTTTGAAAACTATTTATATTTAAAGATTGGGACAAACGATTAAATAGAAAAATAAAAATTATTTATTAATGTCTTTTTTCTCCATTAAACCAACTAAAGTTTAATTTATTTTTAACGGTTTTGAATTGTGTAAACAATTTTAACACCTATCTAGTCTGTGGACGATCAGTGATTACGGAGTAATTATTTGACGATATAATTATTACAACTTTGTTTACACAAAGTTGACGTCACACAGTAGACGTCATCGAACCGAGTGTTTTGGCGGTAAATTCAAAACCATTTAAAATAAATTAAACTTTAATTGGTTTAATAGAGAAAAAGACATATTAAATTTATTTTTTGTTTTCTGTTAAATCGTTTGTCTCAATCTCTAAATATAAGCAGTTTTCAAAAATTTGGAAAATACCCTTTTGAGGTAAAATAATAGATAATTTCTTGGGACTCAGTTACTAACTGTAGGAATGTTCATATTATATTTTACACATGATTACTTTAATTTTATCTCAGATAGTCGTGATAATTATCATAAGATGGGGGTATAAAAAGCGTCGGAATGAATTTTTTAGCGCCAGTAATAAGCTAACGTTAACATCTACATCATCTATTTGCTGGTCTGTTCAAAAGCAAGTTATCCAATATGTTTCGTATTGTAATATTAGCGTTTCTTTTTCATAATCTAAATGCGATAATTTGTAGTGATAATTCCTTTGTTTATGACGACCACCCTTCAGTAGCTCTCTTGCAGAAGTACATTCAAATAAATACAACTACTTATAATGATTTAGGTAAGTATTTAAAATTTATATTTTGTGTAGATAAAGGTGCGTATGTAGACTTTAACTGTTACTTAAGTGAAGTAAAAGTTGTAGGAATACGATGAAAAATGTGAAAGGTAGAGATTGTTTTAGTACGGATTTAATTCTTTTAATAGCTATAGATGTTGCAGCATTAGAATTTAACAAAAGATTTTTCACGTAATTATTATTATTATTTATATCACAACATTAAAATTATTTGATTATTTGACTATACTATTACTTTTTATATTAATATAAATTAAGTCATTCTTTTGATTATTTTTTTGTGACTTGCATGTGTGTTGGAGAAATCTGTAAACGTGCGTTGTTTTTGGTTAATAAATAATAATAATTAATTATTTTATAAGATAACATTGATCCAATTTGGTTAGTAACAATGGGAACAGCAGTTACAGTACCTACAAATGAATGTTTCCATCATATTCAGTTGTTTGCATAATAGGTAACAATAATAAATATGCACCAAACAAACAGCTGTAAATGTCAGAAAAATGTTATATTTACGCATTTCACCTGTTCACATACGTTATGTACTGTATAGGTGGTTATGGAAATATCAAAATTATGTTTTGAAACTTAAATTAACGTGTACGAAATTCACTGAATGACAAAACAAACAGTAAATGTACTAACTTATTTTAATTACCTATTTCATATATCAATTGTTAAACAGAGTTTTAATGATATGCTAATGAATGCCAGTTATTACATTATTTAATTTAAACATATAACATTCATGATGTTTTTATATCACATTTCTCATTTCATTATTATGTTGCATAAAGAATTATGAATGCCATTAATTTTATAAGTAAGTCAGACTTTTTTATTTTTGTGCATGAAGTATTTATTTATTTATTTATTGGTTTATCAACAACTTATGCACAAAATATTCTGCTAAAATGCTTTGGTTCATATGTTGCTATTAATCTTAGTACACAGTCAATTATAGATAAACAGCTCATGCAAGACCGTAAGACAATATTATTCTATAAATAGACAACAAAAAATATGTAGACTAAGACACTAAGTGCCTGTTTCACAATCTATGAAGAAGCACTAGCTTCTGGTTTAATTAAAAAGTGAAAAAGAATTTACAACTATATCAATATGAGTAAATTACTAACCGAACCTTGCGAAACCGGTCCCAAGTTTATTATACAATAATAGTAATAATTTTTAAATACAAATACACTTGTGTACTTTACATAGTTACCAATAAAACGCACTGACTAAACCCGAAACTCAGTTTCTATGGCATCGGACAAATTGGCCTTAAAAATATGAGGAAGACAAAATTAATATCAGTGCAGTCACAATACTGATTATAAAGTTTGCCCATACGACATGAAGTATAAGAAAATAAATAAAGATGTTCAGCTACTCCGATTATGATAAATTTTCACCATTTAAGAGGTGAAACGATGAGGCATTAGTTCAGAGGCCTAAATGTAAGTTTATAAACGCAAACTTTTCTATCGCGTTTGTATTGTAAACGCAGAGCTTATTTCCTTAAAGTTAAGGTCTGTCATATAAATATTCACCCACAGGCATTAGTAAAGTTTGCACATTCAAAACTTACACCCATGCCACGCTCTAAGAATGACTGTTGGATGAACTTTCCGCACATTTAGATTGTTTTTCTGTCATTTGATCATGCAGCCCCTTTATGTATGAGAAATCATCATGATGATATAATTACGATTGAACTTTACGTACAGAAAAGTCATTGTTCATCCTCGATTTTAGTAATAGTACTAGATATTCAGAAATTAGCAAGTTATAATGCAGTAGAATTTATTAAATATATATATATTTATTAGAATTCAAAATAGGTATTTTCTTATTGAATTCACCTGGTTTTATTGATTAAAATTAAAATATTAAATAAAAATAAATATAGAAAAACAGGAGTTACACCCACGCATATTCGTTACTGACGTAAGCTTCCATTAATAAATGATGTTTGTAAAAATTTAAGAAATTTTAGTTGATTTTATATGGAACTAATAGGTTCTTTAATGAATAATAATATGCCATTGCCACCCACCCGCCTTACCGGCTTACACCATACGCCACTAAAGGCTGTGAGCCACCTTGGAGAATTTCGTCAATTCTACTATATACGTTCTTTTGTTTGGTTTTATAAAGAGTTTATGCGCACATTTACAGGGCCAGCAATACGATTTTGGCGAAAACTAGCAATTGCAGAGGGACTGACATTGAAAAAATATGTGTTCAATAAAAGAATGCCGGTGTTGGTCATTAAGTGGCCTGGACAAGACCCAACTCTGCAAAGCGTTATGCTTAACTCTCATATGGACGTAGTGCCAGCATTCGAAGAGGTTTTTATGAAATAATCGTCACATTAACAAAATTTACACACTCACGCAGATATCTCGCAGGTCATATCACGCCGCTTACACATTAAAGCTAAATAGCTTTCATCTTAGCTAAATATGAATATACAAAAAAATTATATAACCTTCAAAAAAAGTTTATGTTTATAACTAAAAATTTTGCCCAAACAAGATTTGAATCAACACCTTTTTATTGTAACGGTTCTAATGTAATTGTAAAACTCAAGTTGGTTGGTTGGTGGCCTGTTAAGAAAGTCCGCTTTTGTGGAATTAGTCTTAAATCTTAAGACCATATTTTGTACACTTAACGTAACTCATTTGATTTTTATTACGTTATTAGTATTCTTTTGTCTATGGCTGTATAGTCGAGTACCTACTATAATATAGAGATATTTCTATAATCAATACTCCACAGTTGATATGCCTATCTTTTATAAACAATTTTCATAAATATATAAATAATTGAGACTATTATAAATAAAAAGGTATTTTTTGTGTAAGTTTAATATGTATTGTTTTAAACTTTCATGGTCACTAATAGTGATGTGCCGAGTCGTTGTTTTTTAGGATCGAGTCGACTCGAGTCACTTTGTACGGTATTCGAATCATGACTCGATTCCGCGATTCGAGTCCAGTACTCGAGTTCTATGTTTGGTATTCGAATCTTGACTCGAGTCCTGGACTCGAGTCTAGAACCTCAGTCTGGGAATTCGAGTCCAGAACTCGAGTCTGTTACTGATTTAAGTACATAAGGAAAAATTAGAAAGAAGTAAACTTCAAACAGTATCTAGGTTTAGCATAATAACACTACGAACATTTTAATAAAATATATTTTTAAATATTAAACATAACAAATAAACATTGAAAACTGAGGAGATATCTAGGAACCAGAAAATTTCTGTTAATGAGATCAAGTTCTATTTGTTTTATCAATGTACTTATATTTTAGGTGTCACTTCATTGCTTAAGTAAACAGAAATCTAGTTCGAGCGAGTCGAGCTAACTCGAATACTAGACTCGAGTCAGTTGGACTCGCATAATAGTTTCGAGACAGCGAGTACAAGATCGATTCTTCCTGACTCGAGTACCGGAATCGAGTCCGGCGTACTCGAATCAAAATAAATTGGTATTCGAATTGGCGAGTCCAAAGCAGGAATCGAGTCTGACTCGAGTCAAGCCGTACTCGGCACATCGCTAGTCACTAACACTATAGTAATATAAGTTATTTACGGGATTGCTACCATGTACCTTGTTTTTGAGTTTCCGATATTTCGGCGCTGTTGCAAGTGCCATGATCACGGAGCGACTGAAGTAATTGCGGGTAGGCTGTTATTGGCAGAAATATCGGTCTACCCTCCGACGAAGTCTTTTCTTGCGTTCGTTACCCGTACCATCGTTTACATTCTCACTATTCACTTGGAATTGTTCTCGACACACAACACTTGCAGTATCGGATCGCGAAACGACACTTTTTTGATTTTTTCGGTTCTTACACATACGAACCACAGGATTCCAGATATTGGACAATTTAAACCCGTCCTCACGATTGAAACTTGCAACAGTGCCGAAATATCGGAAACTCAAAAACAAGGTACATGGTAGCAATCCCGTAAATAGCTTATATTACTATAAGTTTAATATGTGTTTCATGTACGCGGTAGTGTTTGTAATCATAATAATATTTTTATTCCTTTCACACTCCTCCGTCCATAAAACAAAAAACTTATTACATAGGATAGAGGTGAAAATGCAAAAAAAACATAAAGGATAATAGTTTCCATATCTCACTTGTAGAGGATAATAACAGCAGTTCGCTTATTTTTCACTATGTACAGATACTAATGTATTCCGAAATGAAAGAGTTATTAATTGAGAAATTAAAAAAAAAAAATAGGTAATTTCATACAAAGAGAACCTAAGCTTTTGTGACGGGCAATAAACCATTTCAGGACCAATACTAAAAATTCAACTTTTTCAGGATGGTTGGAGTCATCCTCCATTTGCCGCATACATAGAGAATGGCACCATGTACGGACGAGGTACTCAAGATATGAAGTCGGTCGCAATTCAGTATTACGAGGCTTTGAAAAACTTGAGGGCTAACAACGTCGCTCTATTGAGGGATGTTTACATGACTCTAATGCCAGGTAAGTTTATTATTCTATAAATTCTAGAATAAGAGTTAGGCCGAAATTCTGCTAACAATTTTAAGTTTAAGACAATTGTTTATCATGAATACAATTGACCAGATTTTTTAATGAATAGATTTAAGACAGATTTTTTAATGAAGAGATACAACATAGACTGGATAATATGTAATGTATATACAAAATTAATTAATGATAATGATGGTGAAACAAAAAATAATGTTCCTATCTCACTTTTGTAAGTTAATTCTGGTGACGTCCGGGCTCAATAAAAAAATAGAGAAAAATCTTTTTATAAAAACTTTAATAAACTATAATTTTAAGGTGTAGTTAAATAAAGAAAAATAATAATACTATTCCTTATAATAAAGATCTACAGTTCTTAAGCTAAAAGTTCTAAAATTTAGACTAACCAACAATACTGCTTTCGACACCAACACAGCGATAAAGAAAGACTTGGGAGATTTGATCCTACCGAAAAGATATTTGATTTAGTAACTAGATGATTGAACATTATGAGCGTTTCGATTGGCACGCGGTAGCAGATGGCAACGCTTTCAGCAATTTTAGTTAATTTTCTTGACAATATTTTAACATTACAAAATTGCCGATAAATCTAAAAAGCCTATGACCCTAGACGACAGTCAACTCAAAAATACTGTAAAAGCACAACCAAGGCTTTGAAAAAATCATGGAAATTGATGTCAAAGATGACCTGGAAATACCAAAACAATTGATATAAACTACATTTTTTATATATAGAGTAAAACATACAGTTATTAATTAGCTGTAGCCTACCTTTTACTTGGCGTTATATCTCATCATCTCACGTCAGAGTTGGTTCATTTTCTTTGATCTAGTGACCTGGTGCTAGTCTGCATTTTGCGCAGTAATTTGCATGTTACCAATAGGTAGGTAGCATCAATATCTTTACATATTTTTGCAATGGGTTAGCTCAGAACGTTTAAAATTTTTATTTTTCCAGATGAAGAAGTAGGTGGTGTTGATGGAATGATTCCATTTGTGCAAAGTGAGGAGTTTAAGGCCATGAATGTAGGAATAATACTAGATGAAGGCGGTGCGGTGGACATACCAATGATACCTCTTTTTTACCAAGACAAAGCCGTGTGGCGTAAGTTTTATACAAATATATTTTTTGGATTCATACTTATTACATATATGGTAGCAAAATATACTTTTTTCCGAATTAGATTAACGGTGTGATGATCTTTAACTGATAAAAAGGTTTGTGGCTTTTGAACACGTTACCCTGATTTACAATAATACATAATTATATCGGGGATTTTTAGAAATTTCGCAATTTAATTGTAACGTAAAAGATAATTTTACTTTTATTTATTTTTGCTGTATTCTTCATTTCAGATTTATAATGACACTAATAAAGTTAAGATGACATAGAATAAATAATAATTAATACGTATTTTGTTGACAGGGTTTTTCAATCCACTGCGACAAATTTCTCAACAAACTGCACCTATTTTTGCATTTTCAAAATTTAATATTGATTCAAAATTCAAATAGCAAATATGCTAATAATTTGGATCAACTTAGATCAACTACTTAGTTGAGATATCTGATGACTTTGCTCATAAACTTGCATTTTCTTTGTTTTCTTGACCTGGTCGTTTCGTCGGCTTCCGTTGCAACCAGCTGACTTAAAAAAAACATATCTTTACACAAACTATAACTGAATATACTACTTCCTTACATTTAAATACATTTGATGACGCTTTGCGTATTGTATTGTATTAACGGTCGTTTGTCAACTACCATACTGAAAAAATTGAGCACCATATCCACATCATTTAAGTATTAAAATTACATGCACATCTACTACTTTTACTTCAACGCTGGGTTATAAATTGACGTCATTCGTATTTACGAATTTCGTGGTGTACGATAAAATTGGTAAAGCTATCTATGCTATAAAACATTCAATATTGTCACTTTAAAGAGCAACTTTGTTTTGCAGAAATAAGAGTTGACTGTTACGGTACTGCAGGACATAGCTCATCGTTTTCACCCACTAATGTTACTGCGGTTGGAAAGGTACTTTTTACTCACTTTCAACATTTTGTTGCGAATCAGGGTTTTGTTTTTTGTAACTTTTGCACCCGAAACGTAATATAAACCAGAACTAATCTACAAATGGATTAATTTGTTATTCTCTCTGTATTTTATGCCTACGTTCAATGAAGAACGTATCTTCAAATATGGTTAAGATTCTAATTAAAAAAAAATAAATAAACTTTTCGTTTCAGTGTCGAAATGTCATGAATAATTTATTCGAATTCCGAGACGAGCAGTATACGATTTCTACCACAGCGCCCTCCACTGACGGTGGTGTGTACACCTCACTGAATCTCAACAGACTTTTTGTAAGTTTATTTATTTAATTAAACATACAGTAAATATACCGTAATTATGCAATCGTCATCCAGTATAAATATAGTGAAAGTATTGGTCTGCTGATTACGCAACCTGGCTTGACTATTTCTGTGGTTTAAATTATTTAATCATATAAATACTTTAAAACTATATAGAGTGGGGTAAAAGCCCTTGCTAAGCTTCTGGCAGTTTCTAAACTCAAGATCGCCAGGCATAAGTTCCCGGTATTCTCATTTTTTAATAAAAAAATAAATTTCTTTATTTCGGGAATAACCCATATTTCGTTAGTAACAATAATCAAAACTTAACCTATGTTAACCTAAGTTATTCATTAAAATCATTAAAAACCAATTAGAATCATAAATTAAGGTCAATTCAAAACAATCAAAATCATTGACTATATATAATATCCCAATAATTAAAATCATCAAAACTAATAAAATCAATAAAATTTGACAATACTTATTCAAAAGCGTATGTTTCGGGCGTATGGTGTTAGATGCACCACAACCCAGTGACGTAACATGGGGCTGTCCCCTCTCAATGCCACTAAGTTCAGAATGCTGTTGGTGCTACCCCGCACCCGGTTTATCGGTGATATGACCCGTTGCGTAAAACGGTGTGAAAGCAGTCAACTCGCGTTTCCGCAAACATCCCCGACGCGCTGCAGTAGCGTGGTAACCCCAACAACATTCTGAACCCATTATTATTTTGCATCCGCAGAGCGTTGTAGGTTTTTTGTGTATAGTGGGTCCATAGGCTGCACGTGTAAAACGACTGGCAGTAAGCCTTTTAATGTAAGCGGTCAAATTTGTTAAAATTTTTAATTATTGTAAATATACTTAAGTTTTATGGCGAATGTCAGTATAGGAAGACGGATGATTTTCTATTAAAATATGGAAATACTTATCAGGTTTTCAAAGAAAGACTATGAGAAGTATACGTAACTACTGATCGTAGTTTGCCTGTCTTATAGATTTATGCATAAAAGCCTCCATATCAAACGACGTCGTTTTATAATTAAGGGCACACCGCAACAACTCTTAAAGAAAAAAGACATCTTCTTTCAACTGAAATCGAACGATAAACAAAGAAAGTAAGAATATCTATTAATATAGGAACTGAGTGTAAAAGTTAAAATATGCATACATATGTAATTAGTTTTGCATTTGAAGTAAAATTTTGTTTTGAGCTTTTACTTAATGTTAAGGTCTATGATAAAATTTAAGTCGTATGCTCAATAGTAACATTTTAACATTTAGAATATTAAGGTTTAAAGAGCGGTTGTTTATATAAAAATCGAAATAGTTCACATGTTTCATAGCAACCGTTTGTATTTTTATCCATAATATGTATTTGCCTCAAGAGTTCGGGTGGGAATATTCTTCCTATAACTTAAAGAAAATATTTTAGTTAAACTTAATCTCTTTACAGGGTGGTGTTGCCAACAATGTCGTACCTGGTCGAGTTAGCCTCATCTTCGACATGCGGCTTAATACCAGACTCGACGAAGACAGTTTTCAACAGCAGGTCTATATTTCAATTATTTTTAAACATATTATTAATCGCGTGTCTTTTATTTGTATGTTTTACTATATGTATGTATACTCGTAAGTGTTTTTAAAGATGTAATAAACATTATTTAACATGCTATGGTGACAAGCAAGATTACACTATTATTTCGTCATTTAATTAGGTTATAGATAAATAAGATTTTATCACCTGTAAAAATGTAGTTTCGTAAAGATATATTATAATTGCATACTTATAACATCAGTTGTTAGAAAAATACTCATCATTGTTAATAAAAAACTTATGAAAATGTGTTCTGGCATTTTACATGACATTAACTGTTAATAATTTTTATATTTTCACAGTTAGAAAATATGATATATGCGGCAGGCGACAACATCACCATCACGTATATCTCACGGAACTTGCAGAGCCCGGCTACAATCGCCAACGCATCAAACCCTTATTGGGAAGCCATTATCAATGGTGCTAATAATATGTAAGACGTGACAATAACCTCTCCGGAAATTGGCAACTAAGTTTAGCGCTAATAGCCAAAAAACTATTGTTCCAAGCTAGTTGCTAGATACTACTAAATACTAAGAATTTGTCAAGAATTATGTAAAATTCTTGGTGATTCTGAAACAAGAATAAACTATCTTACTTCGTAAAGTGGATCCTACGACAGATATTAGTTATAAACTGAGGAAAGGAACTTCTCTTAAGTATCCATAGTCTCAGACAAATTCTTAGTTGGAAACTAGTTGCAGAATAAGAATAGACTTGGGAACTCGTTTAATAACAACATTTTTTTATCTGGTTGCGAAACTTATTACTTAACAACAGAACTCAGCATTCATCTCTATGTTTTTGAATAAGGCAAGAATTCTGCTATGGAACATAATTGCAGTAATATGGAAATAGGCATTTCCACAAAAATTTAAAATAAAAATACGTTGTATACGTTATGAAACGTCAAAATAGAATATTTTGTAACACAATAATAGAGTGATGCAATTTGATAGACGCGTCCTTGTTTTATTCATCATCGGAATGACTGCCGGGTTATTGCTTTTTTTTTAATTTGAGACTGAATTAAGTTTGATTTCTGTTTACGGTAGGTAGATAGATTAATGTTATAGAATGTATATTAGAAATTAACTTTAGGATGGAAAACAAATTTTAGAAAATCCTGCAATTCGCTAGCCGTCGGCATCTCATAAAAAAAAATATTACGTGAAAATTTCACGATTAATCATACATTTTTCTTGCTTTCAAACATAAACATACTTTAAAGGATCTATTTAGATTGACGATTATTATCAAATGTGCTTGAATTGTTTTTCCATTTTGCTTTCAATTGTATAATTTTGGAAATATCTTTCATTATTTTTTAAATTATTTGGCCTAAGGATTACATATATCACAAATCCTTCATATTTGCAACTTTTGTTGTATCAATTTTATTTAGAATTTATCCAATAATAAATAACCTCTTATCAGGTAGTGGTAAAATTGGAGATATATAATCGCACTAGCTTTTTCCCGCGGGTTCTTTGGCGTTAATGTAAACTACCGATTAAAAGTTATATTTCTATCCCTCGGGAACAGAAACTTTATTTCTAGGTACCCTATGTACTTTTCTGTACCCCTGGCAAAGTGTATGCAAAATTTCAAGATGATCGATGGAGTAGTTAAGGCGTGAAAGTGTAACAAACAAACTCTCTTTCCAATTTATAATAATAGTAAGAATCATAAGGTTTTTACCGATATGATATACAGCCTATCATTTGTGCGATCATCATATACCAAATTTCATAGAAATTGGTCCACTCGTTCTTGACTTATAGAACGACATACAGATACACAGACAGAAAATTAGAAAATAGTAAAATTGGTAGCAATGAATCATAAAATGTAAATAAATAAATATTTATCATAAAATTTGTCCAAAAAAATGTATAGAGAGAACCTACAAATTTATATACCTAGTAGTAAATCTAATTTAAATTTTATATTTTCATAATTTATATTTTCAGGAATATATCAATTATCTCGGTAATATCACCGGGATCCACTGACTCTAGGCACGCACGTCTGGCTGGTTATCCGGCATTCGGCATTTCTCCTCAGTCTAACACGCCTACCCTGCTGCACTCCGTCAACGAGCATCTCGGTGTTGATACCTTCCTCACGGGCATCACTTTTTACGAAAACGTTATTACCAACTTATGCAATATACCCGGCAATGAAACTACAAATAACCAACATTTCTTACATAAAACTGCAGTCTTGTGATACTTTGAAAAATAAATGTGTAATTGCCAAATTGACTATGTACAAGGCTAAATTGATTGACCATTCTCTGAGAAATAAAGACCGTCTTCAGATACTCAATTTGTTTTTACAACCTTTAATTTAATTCTATAATTTATCTTATATTGTAATAAATTATTAAATTAAATTGTCAATTGTTAATTTGTTTTTTATGTTATTGTAATTTTTATTATGGGGTTTTGTGTAATAGGTTAATATTAGGGGTTAAAGTATGAAATTGCCGATTTGTACTGAAAATCTATATTGTTTATTTTTTAAATTTTTAACAAATTTATTTAATCAAAATAGTTGCCATTATTATCTATACATTGCTGCCATCTAATGGGAAGGTCATTAATGCCTTTGCGATAGAATTCCGACGATCTAGACTGCACAAACTGTGTGAAAGCATTTTGTACTGCCTCCTGGGAAGAAAACTTCTTGTCACGTAGATAATTGTCCAAATCACGAAAAAAATGGTAGTCCGTTGGAGCAAGGTCTGGTGAATACGGAGGATGACGAATGGTTTCTAACTGCAGTTCCTGAAGGGTCAAAATGGTTTCTCGTGCTGTGTGAGGTCTCGCGTTGTCGTGGAGCAATAATGGTGAAGATCGATTCATGAGTCGGGGCTGTTTTACTGCTAGTTTTGTCAACATGGTTCGGAGTTCGGCACAATAGACATCTGCCGTTATTGCTTGACCAGATCGGAGAAAACTATAGTGAATAACACCATGCTGAGACCACCAAACAGTTACCATTACCTTTTTATTGGTAAGTTTTGCTTTAGGACACTGTTGTGGCATTTGACCTGGGGTCAGCCATTGCATTTTTCTTTTCCGGTTATCATAAAGAATCCACTTTTCATCACATGTTACAATTCGATCCAATATTCCTTCATTTCTGTACCGGTTCAACAAGGCAACACAAGTTTCAACACGCGTTTCTTTCTGCAGATCAGTCAAATCATGAGGCACCCATTTTTCGTATTTTTTTATTTTATTGATTTGACGCAAGTGAGTCAATATTGTGGGTAAGGTAACGTTAAACCATGCCGCTAATTCCTGGGTACTTTGACTAGGATCGGCTTCCACTATCTCTCTTAATTCATCGTTATTTACCTGTGTGGGCGGTCTTCCTCGTGGCTCGTTCTTTAAGTCGAAATTTCCATCACGAAAGCGTTTAAACCAAAATCGCACGGTGCGTTCATTAGTAGACCCCTCTCCAAACGCAGCATTGATATTGCGGGCTGTTTCTGCCGCGTTAGTTCCGCGTCGGAACTCGTATTCAAAAATAACTCGAATTTTCGCAGTATCCATCTTTCTTGTCTAAATTGAATAACAAAAACAATTGAAAGTCGATATTCAAATGTTTTACATTTTTTAAAAAAAGAACATCATAGAAACCATTTAAAAAAAGTTTCATTCGAAAACCTCAAACCATGAAGATTCTATGTCAATTCAAAGAACCTATTGCAATAAAACGGCAATTTCATACTTTAACCCCTATTATTTAGGGTTTTCCTTGGAGTCTGCTATTATTTTGTGTTGTTAATGTTATTATATCAATTATGAGGCCTCAAAAAAGGAGATAGGGAAATATATGCTGGCCTTAAAACATCTAGCAAATTACTCAATTTCAGAGCAGGAAAACAATATTTCATTTAACCCCGGGGCTACAGACCTAGCTGACCTGGAGGAATTTACAACCTGACCAGCATATGGGCCTTTAATCTCCGATTACCGTAATGGTGTGACAGGCACAAATGAAAATCACAACAGTATAAAAGAGTAGAAGTAGCAAGTATGCATAACTCCGCGCACTAAGACCTTCCGCTTACTCAGTCGGGATCGCAAACTCTACGCGAAACAATTTAGCAAAAAAAATAGAAAAATGAAATATAATGCAGTTTATGGGTATTAAAATGATAGTCGAAGGATTAATTTATCTAAAGGGGCATAACGTACCATCGATCATTGATATTTTCTGTTGTTTTCATTAAAATTGTAAACTGATTATAGTTCTTGGAAATGAAAACAAATTTAAATCAACCTTATTCTTGAGACATTGAAGAGTAGATTTCAATGTGCAGTTTTGTTTTTCTGAAAGTTTCGAAATATGTACCTACAAATAACTGATAACATGTTTTCCGTCATTCGTAACTTGCTCGCTACTCAATTAGTAATGCACCTGATTACGTGTAATAAGTATATTGAAGATATACATATTTGTTGCAACTTATTTCATGGAATTGTCATTTTAATTTAAATATACATATTTATTGCTTAATTTTGTAAAAGTTAATTATTTTTGTACATTAATAAGGTTGTAAATTAAAAAAGGTGGTTTAATGTATATGAATTTAAAAACTATTCTAGAAAACAAAACCATATTGACCGTAATAAAACTGTAATGAAAACGATTAATAAATTAAAGGTTTAGTATGGTAGGTTGAATAAAAAAACACCATAACGTGCCTTACGTTATGGTGTTTTTTTATTTAATTTAACATTAAAACCAGTTGTGTACGAAAATAGATTTCGAAGCATGATATAAACATAGTAAAATGGTGTATTTATTACAGCTTTTCTAAAGATTTAAAAGAATTAATTCACTTCTTTCTGGTACAAGATCTCCCGACGTACTGCTGGCACTTCACATGGCGGTAGGTACGCAAATGTTTGCCTTATTTGTCAAATGTCATCCATGTGTAGACACACACATTTGCCAATTTGGAATCATTTGGCAAACTCAACCAATGCCAAATGTTGCTTCCATCGTCGCTAGTGGGTTTTTCGTCGCACATCAAAGGCGACCATAACCAAATGTTTGGGTCGTGTGTCCACACTTGGTCTTGAGCGTTAGTAGCGCACGCGCTGTCGACTTGTGAGGACGTGTCCTACTATCGGGAAAAAACGGAATGGAGACTTTATCGAGCTTTATCAAATGCATTGATGTTTTTAGAATTCGCAAGACAAATTCCATTATATTTTCCCTGTTCTTTCAGACTATGAAATCAAATAAAAATGTACTGGGACAATAATTCGATAACTGTGGCACAATTTAAAAACAAAAAAGTGTCCTTAATAAGAGAACATGCTTTTTGTAATAAATATTTAAAATCATTGGGTGTTATTCGACAAAAGTTATAAAATTCTCTTAAACTTTTGCCAATATCTCTTTAAACGTTTTTTTTATAGTTTCTCTGGTAATAAATATTTTTATTTTATTGCATACTTATAATAACATTATTTCTGTAATTTTTTTTTGTAAGATACTAGCTAATAGTAGAAGTTAAATAGGTTTGTAAATTTCGACGCGTCTGCCAGCGTCTCGGTAGCTCAGCGGTCTGAGCAATCGCCCGGATAGCGAAAGGTAGTGGGTTCGAATCCCACCTGAGGGCTCGGAGACGTGGTTTTTTTTTTTACATTCTAATTTTATGTTTTATAGAAATATGGCATTGTGAATGCAAAAAATAAAAAAGTAAATAAATTATTATAGCTAGTTATAAACGTTTTCTTTATAGTTTCTCTGGAGAAAAATATTTTTATTTTATTGCATACTTTATAATAATAATATTAATACTTAATACTAATAACACAACTATAACGCCATCTTTTAAACAAAAGCGGTATTCAAACAAAGAAGTAAGCTGTTATTTATTATGAACCATAACTTTATTCAAAAAGGGTAGAATATGAAATGATTCATTTTGTGATATTTGCTCTAACGTTTTAATTTTTTTTTAACTAATTAAACCATTATCGCGATTTAAAGATGTGTGAGCTAGGTTACGCAGGTTTCCTTGAAAATAACTTCTACTCTTTTTTACTGTTCTGTGATGAAAATAATTCCTTGACTGATAACAATTGTTATATACTGTTTTTTTTTTATATAGAAAATAGGCATGCGCTTGACCACTATCTCGCCTGATGGTAAGTGTCGATGCGATCTAGGATGTAACGCGCTTGCCTAGAAGATACCGATTCACTCGTGACTTGAAGACCCCTAAATTGTATTTGTCGGGAAACACAGACTCAGGCAAAGAGTTTCACTCCTTAGCGGTACGTATCATAAAATTGAAACCAAAACGCTTAGTGCGACTCTTTGGTATATCCACCATATAACGGTGTCGCTAATTTGTAAGTCTGGTTGTCCGATGAAAAAATGGGGACGGCGGAACAAGGTTGTGCAATTCAGCTGCACACTCTCCGAAATGTATCCTATAAAATACGGATAGGCTTGCTACCTTCCGTCTATGCTCAAGGCTTTTGAGCTTTTTACAGAAAAGATCTTCATTGCCGATGAGCCTCTTGGCCCTTCTCTCGATGGACTCAAGCGTCTGGAGCTGGTATCGGGCGGAACCGTCCCAAAGATGAGAATCCATACACAATCGAACTTGTGCTTGGTAAAGGTTGAGCAACTGTTCCGGTGTGAAGTATTTTCTCACCTTCGCCAGAATGCCAAGTTTTTTTGAAGCCACTGAATTTGAAGTCAATGAAAGAGCCAAAATTGAGAGTTGGTGACAAAGACATACCGAGAAGCTCAAGATGGTCAGTGATCGGCAGGGATACACCTCGGAAAGTAGGAGTCAAGTTGAAAGGACTCCTTTTAGCGGAGAAAAGACACGCCTGGGTCTTTGACGGATTGAACCTAACTAGATTGGCATCGCCCCATTCGGAGACAGCCTGCAGAGATAGGTTCATGCGGCTAACCATCGCCTCTCTATGACGCTGGATCTGTTCAGCACTGGCTCGTGCATCAGACATATAGGTCTCTACAACAGTGCTGTCATCTGCGTCCCCCAAAAAACCGGGCAAAATCAGATCATTTATATGCAGCAGAAAAAGTGTTGCAGAGAGAACGGAACCCTGAGGGACGCCGGCATTGATAGCCAAATGGTCCGACGAGCTACCGTCAATGACAACTCGTATTGACCGATCTCTCAGGAAGTCCGATATCCAGACACACAAACCAGTGGGAAATGACGGAAGCTTGTTGATAAGGCCCTCATGCCACACCCTATCAAAAGCCTTCGAGATATCAAGAGAGACGGCAAGCGCCTCACCATGCCTCTCGATGGCTTCGCTCCATTTGTAAGTGGCGTATGCTAGAAGATCTCCGGCAGACCGGTTCTGGCGAAACCCATATTGCCGGTCACTAAGGAGGTCATTTTCTTCTAGATACGACAGGAGCCTGTGGTTCAGTACACGTTCCATTATCTTGCAGAGAATGGACGTGACCGAGATGGGCCTATAATTGATAGGATCAGCACGTGATGTGTGAACTGTGATGAATGCACCAATCCCGGGAAAGTGTAATTGACTATTGTATACTAGGTTTAACTTTAAATGAAATAATGAAAAAAGATATCCAATATATTTGATAGTGAATCCACAAATTAAATTAATTTATTTGACAATGTTAACAAAGAACATTTACTTAAATACTTTAATATACTGTGTACCCTAAATATAAAAAAAATAATGTTTACATTTCCCTATAACAGCAATCTGCCACATGTGGAAAATAATTAAAGATATCACTTAAATATATCATTAAGTACTACGATACAGTATAATAGCCAATTTCACATAATTGCCAATAAATTAGTAAAGAAATTTCATATGACAAAGGACAAATTCTATCTCCTACATATTATAAGAGACAAATGGCTGTATCGCTATCTTATTTTTTAAACAATTAGCCTTATAACGTGGCTAGTAAAACTGCTGCTTCTATTGAGCAGTATAATATTGACACTTATAATTCGACTTTGGAATTAGTTCCAAAAAATTGTTTATTAAAATCTAAAAATAAATATTAATTTACGAGACAAGAGAAGAGTTCTCTGACCCTGTAGTGACAAAAGAAAAGTCTACCTATTTGAATATTCTTGATCAAAATATACAAGGCTTTTCTGGCAAGGATTTAGAAGTAAGTCTATATTTAAATTATGAAAATATTGATGTGTTATGTGTTACAGAGCAATGGCTTAACATCACCAATTGATGACTAACATGGACAATTATAAAATTGAGAGTTTGTTTAATAGAAAATCAGCCGAAAGAGGTGGCTTTATGATAATTTTGCATGATTCAATACAATATAAAGAACGCGAAGATATAGTTAAAATCAATAGAACGTATTATGGAGTTATCAGGTGTGGACAGAATAGTTATTGTATGTGTATATAGACCTCCCAAGAGTTTTTACCTACAGTTTAAGCCTTGTATGGATGAAGTACCAAAAATAACTTGCAGCAGAAATATAAAAGTAATTTTATGGAGATTTCAATATAAATTCAACAATTCTTGGTTCAACACATCTTTTGGGTGGGTTTGTAAATTTATTTATATAATTTTATTTATTCAATATTTTTAATGATCTTACCCGAATTATTCCCACATCTGCCACTTACTTAGACAGTATTTTATTGTAATAATTAAATAGTTAAAAAATCAATAATTAACTACATTAAATCAGATCACAGCGGCTAATTTACCTCCATTGAGTACCATCACCTTCCTCCAAAACGCGAAATAATTTGTAGACCATTATCGAAACACTATAGGTATAGATAAATTCAGATACAATGTAAGCAACTCTACCGGTTCCAAACTTTGAAACTAACAGTCTTTATGATCATTCTTTTTAATATAATTATTAATTAAATCAGTAATATATTTAGATAAAGGTTTTTTAAAAAGACAGAAAAATTTAGCGATTGGCCTTCACCTGGAATTTATAAATGCAGAAGAAAATTATAAGAACTTTATGCTTTAAAATCTACCTCCTTAGTTTTTAAAGTCTCTCGAACTCAACATTTCCTTAGTTTTTAAAGTCTCTCGAAGCAATTATTGCTCTGCCTATGTAAATAATATGCTATCAAAAGTTTTACATTGGTTTTACAGTAATAATGTAAGTAACATAATCTAAGTTCAAAGAAAACAAATTGCATATAATTTAGCTTACCGAATGTAAGGTTGGTTGACCTACATATAAAGCTGAATGATGAAGTAGTCGAATTCGTTAATAGACAAAATTTTTGAATGTTACATTAGATTCACAATTACAATGAGACCCTCATATTGAGGCTTTGTCAAGTAAACACAGTTCTGCGACATACGCAGTAAAAAAAATAAGGCTTTAACTAATTGAAACGGTAAGTGTAGGGTGTCCTACACTAAGATGATAAATGATAATAATTTGATTGATAGAAGGAAAGGTTAAAAGTGATAACAATCTATTCCAACAAATGAAAGAAAAGAAAAGAAAAGAAATGATTTATTTAGTGACACAAATTTACATACTCAACTTATTAATTAATCAAGTTACATTTTTGTGAACACTAAAAAGGTAATCCACTCAGCATGTGTCGGACGTCGTAGACTTTCGACGCTGGTCTTCCGTGGTTACCTAACTATAAGTATAACTACTTATAACTTATATCTACCCATATATATATATATATATATATATATATATATATATATATATATATATATATATATATAAACTAGAGAGCACTACCAGCCTCGCCACTATAAATATATTTTTATAATAATAAAATAATAATAAATAAATAAATATAGAACTAAATAAATAATAAAATAACCCATAAACAGTAAGATGAGATAATTTAACACAGCTGTATGATTCTGATTATGAATAACGGACTTACATTTTTTGCAATTCAAGTAGATACTTTTTTAAATTTCGCTTGAATGATGCTATACTACCATACTTTTTTAAAGGGGGTGGTATGTTATTCCAACATTTCGTGGCAGAATATCGAAAACTCCCACGAAATGCAGCTGTGTTGTGGGTGGGACATACCAAGCGTGGTGTAATTCTTGCCTCACGGCGAGAAAATGAAAGTTTATTAAATAAGTAGGAAGGACTGTGTGTTTTAACAATGCCAAATAGGAGACTTGCAAAGTGAAAATTACGTCTAGAATTCATATTCATTAAATTAATTTTATTTAAAAAAGGAGTCACGTGGGCTCTACGCGGAATGTAAAAACAAAATCGGGCACAGGCATTCTGGACGCGTTGAATAAGTTTTTTTGTGTATCCAAAGAGACATTCCCCAATAACTACGTCCGCATAATTCAATTTTGAAAGAACTAATGTTTCACAAAGCTTTATTCGAGTATCAACATCAAGGTAGTTGCGCACTTGGTATAACACTTTGAGTCTGTAAAAGCAAGCTTTAACAGTTTGCACAACATGATTGTGAAATTTTAGCTGATTATCAATAAGGATCCCTAGACTTCGTACTTCAGCAACTTGTTCGATAGCGGTATCACCTATTTTTAAAACAGGGTTAAAAGAATTGATTCTGATTGTTTGTGTCCGAGAACCCATTATGATGAATTTCGATTTAATCGGATTAAGAACTAAGCAATTCTTAGATGCCCATTCATTTATACGGTTCAGATCTTCGTTAATTAGAGGTATACTAGTTAATGTCTCTTGCGGCTTGACAGTCAAATAGACCTGGAGGTCATCTGCATAAACATGATAATTGCATTTTTTTATGCAAGAGGCCAGGTCAGCACATTAAGGACAGTCATAAAATTATTTAGTTCTTACGCTTTTGCGCACATTACACATTTGAAAAAACTCTTTTACGGATATTTTATTATTTTATATTATATTTATTTTATTTTACATTTAATCCAGACGTTTCGACTCCTTTACAGAAGTCGTGATCACAGGATGAATAAGATAATGATTTGTCATGTATTTTCTACTACCTTCACGATATTTTGATCGGGCACGTTTCTAATTGTTGAAATTTTTATATAAATCATTTTTTTTTGCATTTTATTTATTCATTAAATTCTCACTACGGTTACATTGTATACTACTCTTCTACCAGTTCGGAAATTGGGAGGCCCTTCCGAAAAGAACTGGCGAAAGAAACTCGGGCAGGGGGACCGACCTCCATCTTACTGTTGTTATTTGCAAAGAGAGCAAACTACATCTTCAGGTTTTGCAATTTGGAGGTATTAATTTATTAATTATTGGATCCCAAGCAGGTGGAACGCTCCAATATTCGCCTTTTATTGAAATTAGGATGGTTCCTGGGAAAATAAAGAGAACACTTTGTAATTAAAAAGTTACTATCAAAACCAACAAAACAGTGAAACCAGAAAAGAGCTACTTTTAGGCGGAGGAGGTACTTTTAAATAACAATAAATTTTAAAAAACAGAATTATGTTTATAGACTAGAAATAATGAAAACGTTACTTCCTCCAAAATATCGTTTCTTTAATTTTCCATTGCTCGTGGATGATTGCCTTACATGAGTTGTGCGCATAAAAATGTGTGCGAATTTTTATGAGTAGGTGGTGAGCTAATTCTACCCGAAGCTTCGTAATATAATAGGAGCAGTTATGCTTTGTTACGTGCTAGTATGATTAATAAAGAGCTCTTCACAGAAATTTGTCAATCAACATATCTTTATTTAGGAATTTTGGTCATGTCGATTACAATTATTTTACCACGGCACTGTTTTACTTCCACCAAAACCCAAAAACACTGCACCTGTCAAAAACTTTTATGCGATTATAGATACGACTACAGTTCTACTGAATTGGTTATAGATGTGCTCATTCAAATTTTGAATAAATTAATTCTGCAAGTAAAATTACCTGTTCATAAAAACTACCAAATTTTGTATCACTACTGCTTGTCTGTTATAGCTTCAAAATATGTAAAAAGTATTGACTCTGCCATTTTAATAGACTCAAATTACTGCTTCCTTAAGATGCAGATATCAAATCTCTCAATCTATAACAATATTTTGTTTTACTTAAGATAGTTAGATTATTGCGAGCAACGTAGGTAATCTAATCACAGATGTATTGATCGATTGTGTATCGCGTGTTAAATCTATAAACCAATTATTTATATTAAATCTACACTTATATTATAAAGGGGAAAGATTTGTATTTTTGTATGTTTCCAATGAATAAACTCAAAAACTACTAAGCCGTTTCAAAAATTCTTTCACCATTGGAAAGCTACATTCACGCTGAGTAACATAGGCTATATTTAATGCTAGAAAAAATTTAAAGAATTTTGTCCACCCGTGCGACGGCCGGGACGGGCCGCTAGTGAAAGATAAACACGCTTCAAAACATCACAACTATTAAAAAATTTGTATCTAAACTGCCTGTCTAAAGAAATTTAAGGCTTATTTTAAAAAAATCAAAACAAAAAAATAACTAAAAAAATCTTAAACCCCTCATGTTAAAACAGTCTTAGCTTGATCTTACAACCTAAGACTGTTTCAAACGGAAAATAAATTGAATTTTTTCTAATTATAAATTCTTTAGATGTTAAAATCTAGCAGTTAAATGATTAATTACAAAAAATATAATAATTACAGAGTTGTTTCTTCTTTATAAATTTTTGTAAAACTTAATACTTTTCATTCAATGTTGTTAGTAGTAGTACTTACAAAATGAAGAGTTACAAAAATTAAACATGAGGTTAGGAAATAATTTTATTTTACTAAAATACGATGGGTCTGTCAAGGTAGTTCAATCGGAAGAGTACTCGCCCAGATCTCGAGGGAACGTAGGGTCGAGACCCGTTGACATCTGAGATGATGACAGCCCCCTGCTTGTATAAAATATATGTAAGACGTAATACAAAACAAACACACAGTAAATAAAATAATATTAAATTAATAAAATAACACAAAATAAATTTTATTAGTATGTCGTACGCACGCACTATGATTTTCTGTTTTATTTTTCATTATGAAATACTTTGTTAGAAAAGTAAAAATTTATTAAAGTATTTAATAGTGCTGTTTGACTTTTAAAGATGACCTTACAAGCTCACAACACTCGCCCATGTTGAAAACGTGTACACGTTATCGAATATAACTACGATAGTTTGTAGATATATGATAACTGCCAGTAAATGTTTGACCGAGTGCGATTTCGATTAATAGCTAGTTTGACTACAGAATTATTTAATACTAGCTGACCCGGCCACACGTCGCTGTGGCTCAGTTATTATAATTTGCAATATATTTTTTTATTAAAAATCAGCAATAGCGCACGCAGCCTTTGTGATTCGTAGCTGGGAAAGTGGTGGGAGGCGCCCGAGGTGACGGCACAGTGGTGGCATGCGCGTGAGCTGCGCGCGGTACTGGACAGTACTTGGGCATTGCAACATTACTTTATTTTTCTAAAATAAAAGTAGCCTAAGTTACTACTATTACATCTGATACCTGCCAATAAAGGTCCCGTCAAAATCGGTCCAGCCATTTCAGAGATTAGCCGAAACAAACAGACACACAGACAAAAATTGTAAAAAATGTTATTTTGGTGTATGTACCGTATATATATGTATATTCATATGCATGTAGTAAAAAACGGTTATTTCAATATTATTAACAGACACTCCAATTTTATTTATATGTATAGATTAAAAACGTCAGTACTTATTAATTATTTTTTCTAGGACCACAGGACTCTGAGCCTATAGATTAGATTAGAATATTTGAGAAATGACCGACCATGGCGATTGCCTTGAGCCCAACATGCACTTTATGGTTGCCTATATATTTGTGTTTATGCAGTTTTATTTGTGTCTGACGTGAGATCCTGTACAGTTACATAAGTATAAAAAACTTTTAACCTTTATACTGGTCCCCACTAGAAGAGGTTTTCACACATTAGTCTTCTCAAGGCTCTGATCGATGAGCTTAGCAACACCATATTATCAGCGTATTTAGTATTATTAATATACGAACAAGTGTGGATTTCAGGAAGCAGAATAGTTTCACAATGCAGCTTTTCAAGTCTAACACCACAAGCATATTAAAAAAACTTACTGTTTATAAAAAATCTATAAAACTTACCTCGATATGAGTTGGATGTTGATTAAATCACTACACCCATAGAGCAATTTACATACATCCTTGGTATAGGCGACTGGGAAAGCAAAGTGGGGTAATAGAAATTCGAAAAAATTCAGAAAAGAAGGCCGAATTTAAGGTTTTGTAATAAAGGAGGGTATAAAGTTTTATTTTTGATAATTTAAAATATGAATGATAAATCTTACAGATCACTCCGATTTTCTAAGGAAAACATTTTACAAATCTTGAAACCTCTTTCCATATGACCGAATTTTTTGTGAATCCCATTCCTATGGGCTAAGTTTGACACTTTGTTTGCAGCTACTAGTGTGGGTCTCCATGTAATGCTACACACTTCGGTTTGGCTTCGCACAAGACTTTTGAACAGTTAGATCTTTACTTCATTAGTTTTGAAAACTCTTCTAAAAATCTTTTAAAAATACTCTCGATATGCGGGACAAAGGTAATTTTTTTAAATCACCCCCAAAATCTTTAAAATCCTCAATTTTATAGGGATAGCATAACTTTGAGAACTATTATTTTTAGAGTTAAACTTTTGTACAAAAGTTCGTGTGGTAGAATTTTTAAGTGTTCAATCCATAAGGTTTTAAAAATAATAAAAAATCGGTTGTAGGCTTACGCACGATAATTTTACGTGATAACGTCATAAGAAAATTCATTCGTAAAAATTGCATACTTTTATGAATTGAATTTAATTGTTATCACTGAATTACTAGGCGATGCAGTCGCTAAGCATAAAGCTTCGCTAACACCTTATATTAGAGCGGAGCGTTATACTTAAATAATATATAATGTTAAGTAAATTTTTAAATTCCATATGAAAGAAAACTTTCAAATAGGCGCGCTTTTTTTCAATGGGAAATCCCATAGAGCCAATGTTTTTTGTTCATAACTTCTTTATTTTTGTGAATTTTAAAATTCGGTCTCCGTCACAATCTGGTCCTAAATTTGTTGATTCGATTTCACACAAAAATTATTAAAATCGCTTACGAGCTCTGGTAGTTATGGCGTAACAGACATTACGTCATTGAAGCTGATCTATAGAAGCTACGCTCGCTTCGCTCGCTCCACTCCAATAATTATTTTGTATCCTCCGTAGTTGACTTTTTATACGATCGTTTATATGAGTCATAATAATTTTTTGGTCAAAATTGTAACATAACCTTTTATTACTGCACTCGCCGACCGATGCTACTTTTTTAATAATCATAAAACAAATATATGGTACAACATCGCTAATCTAATTCTTTAAATGTAAAAATTAATTAGGGGAAGGGGTGGCATGACGGGGACCTTAACGTTATAAGGACATTAAAGCGCTCTATTTAAATTAGTTTGAATGTTTATCTATTTAGAAAAACTCCTACATTATTAATCATTGGAAACCAGGAACTTAAGGCACTTTAGTTATGCCACGGCTAAAAAGGAGTGGTTTTTACAAAGTAAAAGTTATGAAAACCTATAAACAAATAATTCAAGCGTCTGGTTCTAGCTTTGTGTCTGGCGAAGAACTTATTGAAAATATAGGAGAAGGTTCCGTACAAAATAGTACGAGTATCTTTTGCTTCTTGAGAGTCGGTTAGCATCACATTCAGGGGCGGATCTACTTAAAGGCTTTTTGGGCTGCAGCCCAGGGCCCCGCGAATACAGAGGGCCCCCAACCGAACTGAAACCAATAGACGATATTGTCAATAATAAAAATTATCTAGAAAAAAAATCCGATCATAAGGTTGGCAACACTGCGATGTTGCGACGGGTTGATCCGTGTGCGCATCTATCAAACGGAACGGGGAATTCCCTGTCGCTTGTTTTCGGTCGGTGTATTCCGTGTATTGTCGATTATTGGGGACTTCCCTTCGCTTATCGCCCGACCGATACCGAGGTGGAAAGAAATTTAGAAAATATTAAGTTTGAGTTTGAGAAATATATTGACGCTTGGGCTTGTGGCCAGATTTGCTAAATAATGATTTTATTAATTTCGTCCTCTCACTTGAAATGACTGACTTTCAAAATAAAGATCCGAAGAATATATATTCAGCTTCAATGAAGAAATATAAAGAACAAAACAGATCTTTTTCAAATAGGTATTTCATTAGAAAAATGAGTATAAAAATCACTATAAAAGTGGCTAATTACTGGAAAGATCTTGGTTATGTTATTCAAAAAGGGTTTGGTACTGTTTTTTGTTTGACTTGCAAACTTTTTTCTAAAACTCCTTCTCAATACACAACCGGATTTTCTGATTGGAAACACATAGGATTTTGTTTAGAAAATCTCGAAAATTCTAATGAACATAAGAATTCAATGTTAGTGTGGTTGACACGAAGTGAAAATTAGTCTGTTTTAGACAAGCAGCTTCAGAATTTTTGAGTATAAGAGGCACTTAGAGGTTCCGAAGAAGTATTTAGTTCTCCTCATAATGGAAGTAATTTTATGGGTGCTCTAAAGCTATTGGCAGAATTCGACCCATTCATACGTGAACATATTGAACAATGAGAGCTGCGACCAAATCCTGTAATATCATATTTATCAAAAACAATATATGAGGAAATAATTGAGATTATGGGTAATCAGATAATTAAACAAATTATAACTGAAATAAATAACGACGACACAAAGTATTATTCAATTACGATGGATTCAACCCCAGATCTGTCTCGCGATGACCAACTTGCTATTGTATTACGATACTGTTTTCGGGGAAAAGTGTATGAAAGATGTGTATCTTTCATTAAAATTAGTAGTCATACTGGCTTATATTTATTTAATATTCTACAAGCCTTTTTGGAAACAAATGGCCTACTACTGGATAATTAAAGGGGACAGTCATATGACAACGCTGCTAATATGGCCGGAATCTACAATGGTGTACAAGCACTACTTAAAAAAAAAAATCCGCGGATTACGTGCCATGTGCTGTGCATTCCCTTAACCTAGTTGGTCAAGAATCCGTGCAGGTTGCAACCGAAATTGTAATTTTTTTTGGAATAGTGCAACAAATATACGTTTTCTTCTCTGCTTCGACCCATAGATGGGAACTGTTAAATCGTGAAACAGAACTAAAAACGTTAAATAGTTTCGGCGAAAATGACGATGAAAAAGTTGATTTCCGAAAAGAGGCACGAAATTTATTTAATAAACTAGAAACTGCAATTTTGATTGTTTCTTGGGAAGAAATTTTGGAGAAAAATAATATAGTTAATAAAAAAGTACAGAGTCCTGGTTTAGACATTGGTGAAGGCAATAAGTTCATTGTGTCATTAAAAGAGTTCGTGAAAAACATAAGGCAACAATCAGATCAGAATCTAAAGGAATACGAAGAGAAAGCTAAAAAATTAAGTACTAGTGTGGGAACAGACTACAGTGACATAAATAAGAGACGCATTACTTCAAAATTTTCAGATAAATCTACAGATAAAGTCTCAGTAAACGGCGCAGAAAAATTTAAAAGAGACACGCTTAACGTTGCGTTGGATAAGATGATTATGGATTTAAATAATAGAAGCCAAGCCTATGAGACCTAAAGCAAAAAAAAATAATTTTTAATGGATTTGCAAGACAAAAATCAAGAACACATAGATCTGGAAAGTGTATGTAATACTATTGATTATAATCCAAATGACGTAGACGAACATTTAGTGAATGAGTGCATTCAGTTGAAATCTTACTTACTGCAGTCTAAGACAGAGTCTTACACCTCTTGCAGTGAAATTTTTTGGCTAATTAATGAAAAGAAACTTGCTGATGTTTTCCCAAGCTGCTATACCATCTTAAAGATTTTTTTGACGATGCCGATCACTAGCTGTAAAGCGGAGCGTTCTTTCTCCAGGATGTCGTATATAGAAAACAAATACAGAACAACAACTATTGAGTAAATAATTTATCAGTTCTTTCGATAAAATGCGATTTAACAAAGGACCTACTGTGCGATGACCAAATAAAAGAATTTGCAGCACAAAAATGCAGAAAGGTTGCTTAATAATTTATATAACATAACCATTTATAACCTGTCAATTTATTTTGCAATAAATAATGTTTTAAGAAATAAATCAAATATTTTGTTTTCCTATTTTCTTCCTGTACTTAACATATATTACATTACATATAACTACATCACTACAGAAAACAGTTTCTTGTCAAAATGGCAATTAGTTGAGTAATTAGGTAGGGCCCCTAAGCAGTATTAGCCCAGGGCCCCACAAATTCAAGATCCGCCCCTGATCACATTAATAATAAAAATTAGTTAATTTTAATTTTATAATTGTTATTTTACTTTGATTTATTTTACTTATTTACTTGTATATATTTAAGTAACAAACTAAATATATTTTACTATTTATCTTTTACATATAAAATTAAAACCATGCATGTATATACAAGGTGTCCCAAAAAATAGTGTCAAGCGTAAGTCCAGAGTTAGAGCACCTCTTGGAGTACGCGAATCACCCCCATGTATGTTCCGCGATTATTCGTAGTTTTCGAGTAATAATTTTTTTCTGACTTTTTGAAAATTTTGACCCAAAGAACTTAAAAATTTTAAATGAAAAAAAGTAGAACATATTTTAATGTTTTTCTTTTTGCCACTGAATCATCTTTAGTGCTTCTTTTATGTCTAAAATAATCAGCTTCGTAACTTTAGTGGAAATTTAGAAAACAGTAGTGTAAAGTCAAAATTTGAGTGTTAGTGAATAATTACTTAAAAATTCATCTTTAAATTAAAAATCTAAACAGGCGAATTCATGGTTTCTAAGTATGTGTAAAAACTTCTCTAGACTCTCTACATTCATAATCATTTAAAAAAAGAAGTACTTAATAGGGCTATTTTGGCTTAAATCGGCCATCAAAGACAGCGACGTGAAAATTTCATAAAATTTACCAAATTCCTATCAGATGATAAAAAAAATTATCTGGTCTTTTTATAATTTCTAAGGTTCAGATTAATTACAATTTAGCAAAAATTAACTACATGAAACCCATATTTAAATATTTTTCTCGCGGATCACATCGGTTGTAGTGTTGGATGTAACGCAGTACTTACCTGCCAAAAAAATTGCCCGAGTGAAGGATATGAAAGAGACCGCATTATTGCTATCTCTCTCACTCTCATTGGCGAAATGGATAACTGTAACTGAGGAATTCTATTCTTTGTGACAAGGGGATGAGGCGGGGGGTGTAGTCCGAGCGCCTATTGTGTTCTGGCGCCAGTCGTTTGCCTGCTTTTGTTTGCGCCTTACGTACGAGACGCTCATTTGTGATTATTTGACGAACTTTGCTTTCTTTACGGACCTTGAGTGCGATTACGATTTGGTTTTTGTGTGAATACGGGATTTTGACAAATTTGGCATTCTTAACGGACTTTTCAAGCTCTTCATTTTGTGATGTCTTTTTCATCGCAAGAATATGCTCTTATGCATTACTTTTATGGATATGCAAGAGGAAATGCTTCTGAAGCAGCCAGGTTGTTCCGGCAACAAGTACAAAATGGAGGTGGACCTCAGCCTGAAACATGGCCTGATCATCGCCTGATTTTAAGAGTACATAACTCTTACATGGAAGGACGCCTACCAGGTAGAAGATCGGGGCGCCCATCTGAAATGAGTGACCCAGATACTGTCCAATCAGTGGTCGAAGAAGTGGTGAGAGATCCATCAGTTAGTGTAAGAACAATAGAACGTCGAATCGGAATTCCGAAATCACAAGCACATCGAATACTTCATCAAGAGCGTTTTCACCCATATCACATCCAGAAAGTTCAGCAGCTCAAGCCCGCAGGCTACCCGAGAAGGGTGGTATTTTGTCAGGAAATGTTACGGAGACAAGCTGAAAACGAAAATTTCTTTAAAAATATTTTTCAAAACGACGGCGCTCCGTGCCATTTTGCTAGAAATGTTAGACAACATTTGTCTGAAACATTTCCAGGCAGATGGATCGGTCGTGGAGGGCCCATTGCGTGGCCGCCACGGTCCCCCGACTTGAACCCCATAGATTTTTTCGTCTGGGGATACTACAAGGAATTAGTATACACCAAGGACATTACAAACGTCACAGTGTTAAGAACAAAATTAAGACAAGCGGAAGAAACAATAAAAAACAACAGAATTGCATTTATAAATTTAAAAGAAAACTTTTTTAGACGATGTAGAATATGTATTGAGCACGAAGGTCGTCATTTTGAAAACTTTCTTTAAGCGATCGAATAATAAATACTTTGAAAATAATGTTTTGTTTCATTTATTGTTATAATAAACCTTCAAAGGTTATTAAAGATGGCAGCAGGAACAGTTATTTTTGGCCTTCAAATAATTAATTTTTAGCTTTTCTACAATCATTTTTGGTTTATTAATAAATAATTGGAAATTAAAAAAAAAATATTCAGAAGTCGATTTTTATGAAATTTTCACCTCGCTGTCTTTGATGGCCGATTTAAGCCAAAGTAGCCCTATTAAGTACTTCTTTTTTTAAATGATTATGAAAGCAGAGAGTCTAGAGAAGTTTTTACACATACTTAGAAACCATGAATTCGCCTGTTTAGATTTTTAATTTAAAGATGAATTTTTACGTAATTATTCACTAACATTCAAATTTTGTCTTTACACTACTGTTTTCTAAATTTCCACTAAAGTTACGAAGCTGATTATTTTAGACATAAAAGAAGCACTAAAGATGATTCATTGGCAAAAAGAAAACATTAAAATATGTTCTACTTTTTTTCATTTAAAATTTTTAAGTTCTTTGCATCAAAATTTTCAAAAAGTCAGAAAAAAAATTATTACTCGAAAACTACGAATAATCGCGGAACATACATGGGGGTGATTCGGGTACTCCAAGAGGTGCTCTAACTCTGGACTTACGCTTGACACTATTTTTTGGGACACCTTGTATATATATGTGTATGTGTGTGTGTGTGTATGTATGTAATATTCACTATTTAATAATATATCTAAGTATAGAAAATGTTATGCGTAGTATTGGCACACATACTAAGCTACTCAAAGAAAAAAAAAGGGTGTAAAGAAATACATGTTTTTAGGTTTTAGTTTGAGTTTGTTAAATAGAAGATTTCTGTCGGCTTCACATACATATATAGTCGTCTCAGGTCAGTAAGCGAATGACCATTAATTCTTGAGCTGTCACCTGTTTGTTTGTACTGCTGTTTGTATGCAAGGTTATAGTGGACAATGGGTCGCGGTGATACTGCGCTGCCGCAATACAGTTGTTATAACTAGTGCGGAGGGTAGTTGTCACAGCACACCTGTTACATACCACCACTAACCACTTGAAATTGTGATTGTTGTTTTTAATTATGTAACAGTACTTTTATATTTTGTCAGAAATAAAGTTATTATTATTATTTTGAAACAACATTACACCTAGTTTAAGTTAATTAAGTAAAATATGTATACCTAATAAAACGAACAAAAAAATAATTTTATAATATTTCGTTATGTATATGAGTCACTCATTCTGCTAATACGTTGTGTTGCATATTGAAAACTAAAAGACTTAATATAAACGTTAAACGTTCGTTTTATTTCACATACACATACACACCTCGAGTCCGCTCTAGCGCAATATGGCTGCTTCCCGTTGAAAAGTAATCGTGGCGCTAGTGTACTTTATAATCATTAGAGAGACTTACAGTTAAATATTATGACTCTAGGCATAGATATTCAGATTAGTATAACAATAATCAAATTACATATTAATATAATTACCTTATAATTCAAAAGTGACCAAAACTTATTAAAACAGAATTATCACGCAGGATAATTGTTTTTAAATCAATCAACAATCACTAGATGGCATTAGTGGTAGCGAAATGGCATTAAATATCTTAATATCAATCAAAAGAAGGGTTTGTATAATGTTTTCCTTACATTCGGCCAATTCTGACGTTTAAGCGTCCCCGCGTTATTTCGTCAGGGCTCTTAATCATTGATAGCAACTTTACCATTTCATAAGATAGTAATACATAAGGAAAAACTATTACAATCAACTATATATTTTTTATGATTTACATTACGGCATATTAAATTAAAAGTAAAACGATATACCATACTGTAAGACTAAAATTACGCTACACGCTAGGGGACATAATATGCAAAAGTAATTTACATCGTTAGTTTTTCTGAGTTGACTATTATATTCTTTTCCGATTGATAATACCACGTATGGCCGCTTATTCTATTGCCACTTGAGCTATAAACACCACACAGGGTTACCTTTTCCATCGCCAATGGGGCTGTTAACACCACACAGGGTTACTTACTCTATCGCCACAAGGGCTCATTACACCACACAGGGTTACTTACTCTAACGCCACAGGGGCTGTTAACACCACACAGGGTTACTTATTCTAACGCCACAGGGGCTGTTGACACCACACAGGGTTACTTACTCTATCGCCACAAGGGCTATTTACACCACAGAGGGTTACTTATTCTAACGGCACAGGGGCTGTTAACACCACACAGGGTTACTTACTCTATCGCCACAAGGGCTGTTAACACCACACAGGGTTACTTACTCTATCGCCACAAGGGCTGTTAACACCACACAGGGTTACTTACTCTATCGCCACAAGGGCTATTTACACCACAGAGGGTTACTTATTCTAACGCCACAGGGGCTGTTGACACTACACAGGGTTACTTACTCTATCGCCACAAGGGCTATTTACACCACAGAGGGTTACTTATTCTAACGCCACAGGGGCTGTTGACACCACACAGGGTTACTAAATCTTTCGCCACAGGGGCTGTTAACATAACTCGAATAATACTAATAATATTAAGACAACCAATATATTATAACAGATTAATTATAAATTCTAGAATTGCTCTCAAGAATCACACTTCGGATTTGCAATCAAAATAAAGAAGTTAGCATTGTCACCACATAGGGTGATCATCAATACATTTTAGAACTGTCATTGTCACAACACAGAATGATCATTATAATAACAAATGAAGTTGTCCACAACAGAAACAATATCAAACTGCCATTCAATTCCAAATCCAACGCATATAATTATAAATTTAGATCTCGTCACAGTTGTCAGAATCGCTATTTATGGGGTCGTTGGAAAACACAAGCCAAGGATAGATTTTGTCTACCGCAAAGACCGCTTTGTAAATGGGCTTACCAGTTTTTCTTGTTATTGGGGTATCTTCTGTTTCATACCTATCATTTCCCAACACCTTAACTATTCTATAAGGCCCAGAACATTTCGCATGTAATTTTTTGCTCTGACCGGGCATTCCGCCGATTTCCCTCACTACGCGTACCAAATCCCCTACCGCATAATTTCTAGCAACTTTTCGCCTCTTATCAAAGTGCTCTTTCTGTTTGCGTTGTTCGACTTCCATGCGTTCACACACATTTTTTCTTATTACGTCGCGTTCCTCGTAGTCATGTCCTTCCGATACCATAGAGTTCATAATGCCGTCAGAAACGCCAGTAGGCATAACACCAAATAGAACTTCAACGGGTGTCTTGCCGGTAGCCTTGTTCAAAGTATTATTAAGACCCCATTGAACTTGTGGAATCATGACGTCCCATTCATTATCAGGTCTATTATGGTTAATGGCGGTGAGTGCGTCCAATATGGAACGGTTATACCGCTCTATTTGTCCGTTTGCACGAGGAGATGCTACCGCGTTTAATGTATGGTTGATCCCTTTACAATACAATACAATACAAAACACTTTATTGATAACACCACATTGAAATAATAAGATAACAAGAGAAAACTTAAAATAGTGTTACAATGGGCGGTCTTATCGCTCAGAGCGATCTCTTCCAGACAACCTTTGGATGGATAGGACTGGAAGGAAGCGTAAGAGGCGGCGGTGTAAACGATAAATATATATTCACATATACATACATACGTATACATACATACATATACACACATACACATAAATACATAGCATACAAACACATATACCTAAATTAAAAATACATACATACGTATTTAATACACATACATAACGTCTAGTTAGTAGGATACATCATCCATACGTTGCTCGCCTAAATTGACAGAAAATATTCCCTTACGAGATTCTTAAAGACGCCAATGGATTGTGCACGCCTTATAGAAACCGGGAGGGAGTTCCAAAGACGAGCTGCTTGAACAGTAAAGGAAGAGTCATAGAACGTGGAACTATGTGCGGGAATATAAAGGCCAAGATTATCTGATGACCTCAAGGAAAACGTGTTTGATGTATGAAGAAACTTAAAACGTTCTTTAAGATAGTGAGGGGCTGAAGGATTAAATAGTATGTTGTAGAGCAGAGTAAGTATGTGAGTATTCCGGCGAAGACGAATGGGAAGCCATTTGAGCTGAGAACGAAACTGAGATATGTGATCATATTTGCGTAGGCCAAATATGAATCGAACACAAAAATTTTGAAGACGCTCAAGCTTATTAAGCTGTTCCTCCGTGATGTCAAGATAGCAGACGTCGGCATAGTCTAGAATAGGGAGCAACAGAGATTGCGTTAGTGCAATTTTGGTGGAAGTGGGTAAAAAATTACGCAGTCTTCTCAGCGCAGCTGCTGAAGCATATAATTTACGACTGACGGCCTCTAACTGAGGTCGCCAACTCAAATTATTATCAAAAATTAATCCCAAGTTTTTCACTGACGAGCTAAAAGGAATATCGGTGCCAGCAAAGTTTATATTTGGCAGCAATTGCCAGTCCACTCTAGCAATCATCCTGGAACTTCCCACGATAATTGCGGTACTTTTGTTGGGATTAACATCGAGGCCATAGGATTTGCTCCACTCTGCAATTCGACAGAGATCATTGTTTATAGCACGGACTGCATTATGCAATTCAGTGACAGGAGCCTGACAGTAAATTTGAAGGTCGTCTGCATACAGGTGATAGGAAGAAGATAAATTATTTGAGATAGAGTTGATAAAAATAGCAAAGAGAAGTGGAGAAAGGACACCGCCCTGCGGAACACCAGCAGTCGTGGGACTCCAGGAAGAGATACTCTCCTCCAAACGAACCCGCTGCTTGCGTCCGCTAAGATAACTGTGGAACCATTCAGTTGCCGATGGAGATATGTTAAGAGAGCGCAGTAATGCCAAAAGAATATCAAAATTGACAGTATTAAAAGCATTACTAAAGTCCAATAGTGTTAAAACCGTGACATGACCAGCTTCTATTCCAGAACGAATGTCGTCTGTAATTTTAAGCAAAGTAGTCGTAGTGCTGTGTCCTGAACGGAAGCCGGATTGAAAAGGATTGAAAAGAGAATGACGGGCTAGGAAACAATTCAATTGATTGAGGACAAGACGTTCAAAAACTTTGGATAGAAAGGGAAGGATAGAAATGGGTCGAAAATCAGAGAATAACTGAGGAGTGGGTTTTTTAGGCAGTGGAATCACCTGAGCGTACTTCCAACCTTCTGGGAAGACAGCTTGTGATACAGAGCTATTAAAAATAAAGGTCAGAATAGGAAGGATGATATCAAGGATAGGAATCAACATGTTGCAACTAATGCCATCGTCACCGACCGCGTTGGAAGAGATTGATAGCATGCTCCTCTTAACATCACATTCCGAAAACTGAGTAAAAAGAAAAGGAGAATAGTCTGGAATTGGTAAAGAAGAAAGATAATTCAAAGTAAGATTCTTATCCGAATCAGTGAGGCTGGAAGAGGCACAGAAATGTGTATTAAGTGAATCGATGTTAAGGTTTTTAGGAATAGAGTGCAGATGTGATTTTCCAATTCCAATTGACCTAAGGAAACTCCAGACTTTTGTCGGATCTTTGTCTGCGACAGAAACATGAATGTGGCGGCGTAAGGCATCCCTACACACCGTGTTGCAGCGATTACGAGCCTTGGTATACTTATTTTTATTAATATCGTTTGGACAACGTTTATATTTATTTTTTGCAACAGCTTTTTTGTGCATTAATGCCCTGATATCATTTGTAATCCAGGGAGCCGGGAGATGCTTCAACTTTATGGATCTATAAGGTGCATGCTTGTCATAAAGTTTAGTTATGAGAGTATTGAAAGCAGCAACCTGTTCATTGACAGTTTCAGCGTTTATCACCAACGACCAATCAATGCTCTGAGCATCAGTGATAAAGGCTTCCTGATTTATGCTACCAAAGCTGCGCTGAAGAATGACTTTTGGTTTAGCTTTAGGAGGACGAATTTTATAAGATAAAAATACAAGGTCATGATAAGAAAAGGAATCGGCCGGACATTGACCATATTTTATAACATGTTGAGGAGCCGAAACTATTAATAAATCTAGAAGTGAGGGGGTAGCATTTGGGAAATGATGGGTGGCATTGAGTGAAAGAATATGCAAATTACTAGATCCGACGATGGACTTAAAAGTCTGAGCTCGAGAATCATCCTTTAAAAGGCAGGTATTGAAATCCCCCATAATTATAGAGTGAGCGTATGATGGTATTAGGTCATCTAGAAGTTTTTCAAAAGAATTAAAGAAATTTACTCGTAGGGAGGGGCTATAATAAACTCCAAGCAACACCTTGTTATGTGATAGCAGGACTTCAAGAAACAGATGTTCACCGGCAATAAGTGAAGAAGGTTGGGCCGAGGAGCTAATTATCGTGTAGGAAATATTAGATCGCAAATAAATAGCAACTCCACCTCCCCCAGAGCTAGTGCGGTCATTCCTTATGAGATTGAAGCCTGGTATCGCATAGGAAGAAGAGGGTAAACAGGGCTTAAGCCAGGATTCGGAGATTAAAACAGCATGGAGATTTTTGACATCAAAAGATACCAGCATATCTGAGTAGTGGGCCGGAATACTCTGTGCGTTGATGTGAACGACATTAAAATTTTGAGGCATATTCGAAAATTGGTTATGAAGAGAATCAGAAAGGGACGGTAAACTGTCAAAACTAGAGTCATTTTCTGACGATAATGATTGAGAGTGTTCATCATCACTATAATGACTAGAACTAGACATAAAAATAAATAAAAAATAGATATATATATATATATATATATATATATATATATATATATATATATATATATACTTTATATAAACAAACAAAAAAAAAATGGTTAGTTTTATCAACAAATTAAATATCCCATCTGCCGGCTGAATGTTGGAGCTAAAAAATAAAAAAAAAAGAGAACTAATAGAAAAAAAAAAATTAAAAATGATAAGAAACAAAAACCATAAATTAAAGTTCAGCCAATCTGTGAATTCACCTTATACTAGGCTGTATGGGCTATGTATCGTTTGCCTTGCGTTACGGAATACTAAACTAAGACAAAAAAAAAAAATAAAGTACTGTGATGTCAATCTGTCAACAATAATATTACAATACAAGTAGCTACGAAATTAACTAAATAATAATATAAAAATACCCGTTATGACTAACATAAAAAAAAAAGAAAATATAAAGTAAAGAATTGTATGAAAAGATCCACAGAAAGGCGTTAAATTTACAGGGCACTTCACAAACAGAAACCCAATCTATTTCTTGCCAGCTGTAGCCGCACGCCTGCCCTTTGCAGGCTTTGATGATAAAGGCTTCGAAGAATTAGGCTTCATAATTGGTGGATCCGAGATTTCACTGAGTTCGGCAATGGAACTTATACGCCGACGTTTCCCATCACCACCTATCACAAACACAAATCCCATACGTGTAAAACACTTATTTAAACCAAACCTCTCTCGTGCGGCTATAAAAGTGTCGTGTCTTGCTTTTGTCAAGAATTCTGACAAGGTCAGTCCTGTCCCTTTAAGAGTCGTTTTGGAGTACCAAATTTTGTTGCGGACATCAAGCTCTCGGAACTTTATTACAAGAGGACGTGGATGACTGTGACCAGACTGGCGGCCCATACGATGGCATCGAATAATATCCTTGTCAGAGAAATCGTCCAGCTTCAGTTTTCCAGTAATTGTCTTTACCACTTCTTCCGTAGGATCTTCTTCAGTAGCTTCTGGCACACCATGAAGAAGCAGTATCTTTCTCCGACTATGCATCTCTATGTTGTCCACCTGATGAGCAAGTAGATTTAACTGTTCCTGAAGACTGCGAATGGATGATAATACAAAGTTCCGGAATGAAGCAAAATCTGAAGTTAGGCTGGAAATGTTGGATGATGGAACAGCAGCCTGCAGCTCACTTTCGTAGGTGTCCATCCGCTCAGTGAATAACCGTTGCAGCTGTGTCAGTGATTCTTGTATGGCCTCCATTGGGTTCAATGAAATTGTGAAAAAAAACAAAATAGTGCTATGGATGTTAAACTGTGAAGATAACACTTGCCGGCAGATATTGAGCAATAACTATTAATATTCCATTAAAATATGTTTATTATTAACTATTATTGACTTTTAATTAATTTATTTAATGAGGAGTTTTAATTCCCTTTGTCTTTAATGAAACGAGCAAATTGATGACTGGTGAAACTAGTTCCTCTATCGGTCACTAATCTACGCGGCATGCCAAAAAGTGAAAAGTATTCATCAAATACGGCAATTGTGGTGTTACTTTTGCAATTTTTGACCGGTTTTATATAAATGAATTTTGTAAAGGAGTCTATTATCGCCAAAATATAGCAGTTACGTTTTTTACTCTGCGGGAAAGGACCACAATGATCCGCGTGTAACATTTCAAACGGTTTGTCTGGCTTTGGAATGGGGTATAGCATTCCCTCTTTCGGACCACCTGGTACTTTGTTATGAGCACATTGTAAGCACGATTTACAATATTTTTTGATGAACTTGCGCATGTTTTTAAACCAATATACTTTACGTATTCTGTCATATGTTTTTTCATACCCAAAATGCCCAACATCATCGTGGTTACTTTTAAGTATTTGCCACCTTACCGATTTTGGGACTACCCATAAAAAGTTGACGCTATCGTTACGTTTCACGGTTCTGTACAATTTGTCCTGTTTGATTACAAAGTTGTTCCTAATTTCAATAACGTTGTTTGTATTTGGATCTCTAAGGATTCTGACGATTCTTTGGAGCTCATCATCAGCTTGTTGTACTGTTTGTAACCATTTATCGTCCTGTCCATTTTATCGACATGGTGGAGGTTCTGCATCGACCGGATTTCTGCTTAAGTCATCCACATGCGCCATTTTAGTGCCTACGCGGTATTCGATGGTAAAATCAAACTCCTGCATTGCTATCCACCATCTCGCAACTCGGGGAACTAAGTCCCTTTTGGTCATAGTGCTACGGATTGCATTGCAATCTGTGACCAGTTTAAACGTTACACCAAGAAGATAAACCCGAAATCTGTTTAGTGCTGTAATCACTGCAAGGGTCTCTAATTCGTAAGAGTGAAATTTTTGTTCCTCGGGAGATGTTTGCCTACTGTAATACGCTATGGGTCGTAGTCCATTGTCTGTGTGCTGTAACAGTATAGCTCGTATTCCCATCTTGCTTGCATCCGTATGAACTTCGAGCTGCGCTTTTGGTTCATAAAGGGCGAGAATGGGTCGGCTAATTAAACTCTCTTTAAGAATATTAAAAGCATTTAGTTGATCAGGTCTAAAATACCAGGGTACGTTCTTTTTAGTAAGCACCGTTAGTGGTTTAGCAATAACGGAAAAATTACGAACAAATTTACGAAAATAACTCGCAAGACGAACGAATTGTCGCACTTCGTGTACGTTTTTGGGTACTGGAAATCGCCTCACAGCGTCAATTTTATGAGTACCGGGTCTGATTCCTTCTTTAGTGATTTCGTAGCCTAAATATTCAATTCGTTCTTGAAAGAATACACATTTTTTTATATTTAAGGTCAGTTTGGCATTTCGCAGCATATTAAAAACTCTTTTTAGTTTATTTAACCCTTCCTGGATAGTCCTAGACGGGACCAGCAGGTCATCCATATAAGCTAGCACCAGTTTTTGCCCAGCTCCATTTAGCATAGAGTTTATTGCTCTTTGAAAAACACTAGGTGCATTGGCCAAGCCGAACGGCATGCGGTTGTATTCATACAAACCATCCGGTGTAACGAATGCTGTAAGGTATCTACACTCTTCCGCTACAGGGATCTGGTAGTATCCTGACGCTAAATCTAAACTAGTAAAAAATTGGTTACCACCTAAACAATCTAATTTATCCTCTATTCTAGGCAGTGGATATTTATCTTTTACTGTTTTCCTATTTAGTGCGCGATAATCTACGCACAGACGTTTTTCACCATTCTTCTTAATGACTAGAAGAACAGGACTTGCAAAAGAAGATGAGCTTTCTCGAATTATACCATTTCGAAGTAAGTCTTCAATTATGTGTCCTAGCTGTTCCTTCTCTTTATGTGACATGCGGTATGGATTGTACACAACAGGGTTATCATCTTTTAGTTTTATAACCAATTGCGTTAAATCTGTCTTACCAAGCTCTGATAAATTAAGAGCAAAACAATCTCTGAATTCCGATAATAAATCGTGCAGCTTTCCTAAATCCTCACCGCTTACATTAGTACCTATACAAATTTCTTCTAACGGTAAAGGCATTACAGGTATGAACTCCACGTTAGTGTATCCAACATATGGTTCAACTACTTCATCAAAACTGAAGCCTCGAGCTAACGTGTGATTTTTTTTGTAATTTAAGCTTGTCTTTGCAACATTTGATATCATAATAAAGCCTTTACTATCAGTAAAACTATATATTCCTGGTAAAATAATGTATTTCATATCGAGAATGTCGCAATAACTGGCAGGTACGTACAAAGGACCACTATATTCCACAGCCGTGACTACTTCTACAGGGGATGTTGTAAGTGGATCGATATTTGCAGTTTCAGAGGTATTTAATTTAATTTTTAAATTCGTTACAAAATTATCAACATTAGGGACACTATAGAACAATAAATTTTGAGAAGTTACATTATAACGTTCGGTAATTCAGTAAAAGTTTGTCCTAAAATAACATCACTAGGCATGTAATGATCAGCTACTATTACAAAGTCAACTTCTGCTTCAATGTCGTCTACGGTTACGGAACCTCTAACCGCGCCAATAGGTTTCACACAAGAATTACCAAAGCCTCGTAAACAAGACATACCGTCGGCACTTTTCCAATTTTTAAACATTTCTCTGGCAATACTCTCTTTTATAAGAGTGCAGTTGCTACCTAAGTCGATAAAAGCATTTTTACTCGTGCCCTGAACTTTAATGCATTTAAAAAATTTTTTGCTCTCGGTTTCACTAGATCGGATATTCATTATAGCAGAAGACTGTGGCTGTATTTGATTATTATCTTTATCGACAACAGTTGTTTTATTGAAACAATTTTGGGCTAAATGCCCAACCCTACGGCAAATGAAGCATTTTTTTGTGGGGTTTTTACACTCTGAACGAATATGTCCTGACTCCCCGCAATTAAAACAAACAATTTTATTTTTCACCATATTACTATTACTACGCATTAAATATTGAGACGGTCTATTTTCTCTATCATTACTCGTTAATACCCTCGTTTCATTTCTACGTCTATTTATTACGAAATTGTCACTTTGTGCCAGAGTTTTAAGATATGAAAAGAGTTGTTCCGGTTGTTCAAAACGACATGCATTAGCACTCATCCTAATAAACTTGTCGTCAATTCCATGTACTAGACAGCCTACAGCTTTGCGCCTAACTATTTCGCATTTATTGATATATATCATTTTTTCATAATAATAAACATCCAACGGTTGACCTAATTTGCATCGGATTTGTAGCATTTTATGCAAGAGGTCGCCATAATTTTCTGTCGATGGAAAAGCAGATTTCAATTTCACCATCCATTGATCCCAAGTAAATAATACTGACGATAGGCCTTGGTACCATCTTTTGGCAAGACCTGTTAATTTGGCGAGCGCATAGTGACAAGTTTGCACCTCACTCCACGAATATATCTGTCTACACTCGTTCACTTTATGTATCCACGATTCGATATTCTGCGAGCCGTCATTCGGATCGAACTCAGGGATCACGTTTATATGTGTTGCAAAACCATGATTCGCAACTGGCACGTGAACGTTACTGTCAAAATTGGTATATGTTACTCGTGACGAACCAAAGTTGTCACATATCGGTGTTGGCACGCCTAGGACGTCATTAATAACCGGTAGCGGTGGCGGCGTCGACGAAGGTAGCGGCAGGGGCGTTTTTACCACATTCACCCTACTAGCGGAGCGATAGGACTTATCTTTATATCTTTTCGCACTTTTCTTTGCTTTGTGACTACGTTTGCGTCTTTTTGAGTTTTTCCTACGCTTTTGACTACTATGGTCATCACTTAACTGTGAGGATTCTGTCGATGACATAGACTCACTACTAGAATCGCACCGGCGATTGCGTTTCCTTTTGGACCCCATAATTAGTTATAAGGACGTTACAAAATGTTGATAATATTATAATTAAAGACAATATTAATAATTATAATTATTAATATTTATTTATCAAATAACTAAGAACGTCTTACCGAAAATTAAATAATAATAACACAACTGAATAACTTTTAAAGCATCCAAAACTATAACGTGTCACTCGAATAATTCATAATTTACGAAATCCTAGTTTTTTTTCCACTATTATGATAGATAGGTACTCTAAGTACAGAGCAAACTCAACATGACATTTGACCTTTGCGGCACTGTAGGTAACGCACACTGTTCGCATCTGTAGGTAACGCGCACTATTCGCTTCTATAGATAACACGCACTGTTCGAAATTGAAACTATACTTTTGGTAAAATGGTAGCTGTCTACGCCTTCTACCACAATGATCGTCAATGGTAAATAAAAGAAAAAAAAAACAGCACAATAATCGTAAATCAAAACAACCTCATGATTTCACTGAAGGTAAGGACCGATTGCATTCCATCGGCCCGGTAAAAAGATTTTCTCCTCGTCAACGGCCACCGAAAAGACAAGTTGAAATTAAATAATTGGAATTGCCTGACCTTATTCAGCCAACTTCTCCTTTGGATTATCACCTCACGCGCGTGATTCTTACCACTTCTGATAGAAAACTAAAGGACTTAATATAAACGTTAAACGTTCGTTTTATTTCACATACACATACACACCTCGAGTCCGCTCTAGCGCAATATGGCTGCTTCCCGTTGAAAAGTAATCGTGGCGCTAGTGTACTTTATAATCATTAGAGAGACTTACAGTTAAATATTATGATTCTAGGCATAGATATTCAGATTAGTATAACAATAATCAAATTACATATTAATATAATTACCTTATAATTCAAAAGTGACCAAAACTTATTAAAACAGAATTATCACGCAGGATAATTGTTTTTAAATCAATCAACAATCACTAGATGGCATTAGTGGTAGCGAAATGGCATTAAATATCTTAATATCAATCAAAAGAAGGGTTTGTATAATGTTTTCCTTACAATTTAATAGATATTTTGTTGCATATAATAGATATTTTGAATTTTATAAGTATTTCATTTTTAATATAACGTATAAATCAATAAATTATAGGTAAAGAGAAATCACAGAAATTAAACCAAAACTGAGAGAAATTAAGTAGTATTGAGTAAGTTACCAAATGTACATTCGTCACTAGTGTAGTGGTCATAAACTGAAAGCAGCACACACAGAAATTCAATTTCACACCAGAAATGATCATCTATTAACAATGAAATTGTCTTCTTTATTCAGAAACTAATGTCGTAGTGTCGAAAATTTTTGAACCTTTATGGTTACAATCACGACATTTGTTAGATAACAAGAAGTTTGTTTCGATCAAAGGCCACCTTAAGGTTCTTAAGGCTCGAAAATCTCTTTTATTCAAAAAGCTTTCGAGGTCAAGAAACATTACCATTTTGTATGTTGACACCAAAACAAAAACATTAGAATAAGACATAACTACCTATTAGCAATATAAAATAACGGTCTGGTAATAGAAATATTTGCGGAACCCTAATTCCAAACAATATGGTTAAGCAATGGTTTTAATGTTTACCATTTGTAAGCAAAGTACGCCTATAATGGTTTGTTAATGTATTTGGGAAAACAAACTCTGTCAAAATGACGACTTTTCGTGGTACTGAAACCATAATTATTTTTATCTACTCTAATACTATAATACAAAGATTCTAAAACTGAAAACAAAATGCTTATGACAAACATTACGTACAGGCCAAAAATAATAAAAAAAAAGTTTCATTACGATACAGGTCTTGTATGGACACCTGTAACATAATATAACTTTTTTATCATAACGATACACCTATACAACCTCCAGCTGGACCAAGGAGGTTGAACCTCTACTTTAAAAAGGTTTCAATGAACGAGTCCTCGACGACCGACGCAACACGCATGCGCAATTGATGTTTGCACCTTGGCGCCAACATTTGACATTTAAATAAATTTGTTGTTATATTCAGCGTTTTATTTGCAATATTGTTTTACATATTATAGTATGAGAGTAGATAAAGTAGTGTATGACACTGTACATAACTTGGTCTTATAACACTCGTGTGATGCTATAAAAAAACTCGCCTACGGCTCGTTTTTTTAAAACACACTCATGTTATAAGAACCCTTATTATGCAACAGTATCATAAACTACTATAAAATTCTACATAATTTATTTTGTAAATTTAATTCAGGGTTAAATATTTTTAAGAGTTGGTAACACTGAATTTTATCCTGAAGCTCCTATGGATCTACTCACTCTATAATTCATCACTATCCCATTAAAATGCGTTGGCGCACCGCTGGACAATGTTGGATCTCACTTTCTTGCACAAGATCTTAAATGGTAAATCTGTGTGTCAGGTTCTTGATCGTGTAAGCATTAGCGTGCCACGCTTGTTTTTCCGTCGCTTACTTTAACGTCCCAAAAAGCATAACCAATGTAGGTATAGGTGCACCTGTGTCAAGAATGATAAATACCTACAATAGCTGGCATAAAAAACGCTAATTCCAAGAGACCAAAGTTTAAGATTCCAAAATTTTGATAAAAACTTCACGATACTTCACGAGAAATATACGTGCGCACATTCAAACACATTGTACATCTTGACTTATTGTTAAATAACACTCTACTCATAAAATTAATGTTATAAACAATATAATAAGAAAAAGATGAATAACTTAACTTTATTATATACCTTTAAAAATGTGCGCATTAACATTCACCAATTCACAACACTTTGTATGAGCTTGTAAAAGATTCACTGTCTACGTTATTGTAGTGTTTGGTCCCATTAAGCGCTGATAGTTAGCTTCTCGGGAGCAAATAGTTCTACGTATTCCAACTATAAGGTTGTTATTGGTCAAAATTGTGTTCATCAAGTCTGCTATAAATATTTAATTAGGTAAAATTCGCCTATAAATTGGACCCTTTTCCGTGGTTATAATTGCTAACTATTTCCGTTATAGACCTGATGAAATGGTGGTTCCAGGACAATTACTAGACCATATTTTGTTACTTGGGTATCTAAATAATAAATTGGAAATTTTCGTTTAATATTTAGTAATTTTTGAATAGTTAATGTTAAAATATCATCAATTAAAAAAACGGCTGACCGAGCAAGACATTGCTTAGCCAAAAGTTTAGTTGATTTTTATAACAGTTCCAGCCAGTAATATAACAATATCCTTTTAATTAAATTTTCATGCAATTAACTATACTGCTAAGAGTCATGCCTGGCTTAACAAAAGAAATAATTATAATAATTTCCAAATAATTAGTTTTCAAACATTTTGTATTTTATTTACGTTATGCATTTACAATGTCATATTTCTATGAGATTTAAAATACGCCTGTTAAAAAACCACCACGTCTCCGAGCCCTCAGGTGGGATTCGAAACTACGAACTTTCGCTATTCGGGCGAGTGGTCTGACCGCTGAGAAAATTATTGGCGTGTCTGCCAGCGTGACTGTACGCTGGCAGACACGCCGATAATTTTCTTAACCCTAGTCCTAGTTGGTCAGCTAGAATCAAGATCCTCTTCTTTTCAAGATCTCTATGTTGTATATAGATTCTTCTTCTTCTTAGAAAACATGCCACGGTGGTTCTTATATTTTTTTAATATTTAAAGGAGTCCAAAAATGTTTATTTTATTATCTTATATAGATAATAAGCAGTGATTATATTTAATGTGTTTTTATTTTTTCTGCTATATGGTCCGCTTTAATGTATGATTTTCACAATTTAGGTATTCCATTTCTTGGTCTACGATTTTTTTATTTTCCGTATATTATCCAATTAAGTTTTAACTTCTTTATTGGGATATTGTCGTTATTCATTGTGTCACTATATACACTTAACATTTTTGTGTCAAATAACGTTGAGTTACGACGTTATCTTATTTTTGCATCTGATATGTCGTCTTCTGATTAAGATCTAACTAATTTATTTCGTGAATACATATTCATAAAAATTAAGTAATAACAATACTCAAATACAAAAAAACTTATCTCCAATAAAGGCAAATATTAAAAAAATGAAAGATGAAAATCGATCGTGGTATATCGTGAACGTGAAGCTGCTGTCCCTTTAAGTGGTTTTACACGTCACAAACGCTTAAACTACGTCGCCAAAACTTGATACACCTATGCGATTAGATTCTTAGTTCCGATTGCTAATTGATAGATGTTGGTGTATTTAATATGATTAATTTGATCGATTTTACCTAGTAATTGTAATCATTGAATAAAAAACATATTTACTCTTTTTATCCTTAACCAAACAGTCTGCAACGAAGAAAGTATTTTCGTAAATATAGGTATACTTAGTTGCATCACAAAGGCCTCAATATAGTAGTACATCACTTTAATATTTCACAAAGAACTGGTATCATAATTGAACTTTAGTGGTTTTACAATAACACGTCTGAAACACTTTTTTAGTAAATAGTGTATCAGATTTAAACTTTTTTAGTTTCAGATTAAAGGGAGGAAGTGATTAATTTTCGAGATATACTATTCATCGTCAACATATGTTATGTATTTGCCATGCCACTAACAAATAATACAGATTGTCCTTTTCATGATCATGCTGTAATAAACTTCAAAAACATCTTCAAGTTGATACTAGTCAGAGCGAAAATCTAAGTTAATGTAAAAGGGTTTTACGAATAATAGCAAATTAAACCAAATAACGAAATTTTCAGTAAATTTTTTCAAGCTTTTATTTAGTTAACCGGTCCCTGATTCTGTCGGTGTACCTAATCCAATCTTACAAGTGGAATTTGACCCACTTTCTGTTGTCCGACCTGAAATTTTGTATGCAATAGTATTATGTTAAGGATCTGACCTGATGATGGATTTGTCGTCGCCTTGGGAGCTCTGTAATATAACGATGCAACCTCATAAATTTTGAGCTCGTGTGATTGGTCTTGATAATCTTGATACTCTGGTTGTATAGGCATATGTGATATCCAGGGTCTAAACTTTTTAGTACTTTTTCTTAACAACGAATAAAACCATGTTTAAAAGAATATTTTAATATCTTTCGCTTTTGTATTTTAGAATGGACTTTAAACATCTCTTGATAGATATAATATTAATTAGTTTGATATAGTGTTTTATATGTTATTTCCACAAAATCAACGGCTTGCTTTTGTATAATAGACAACGACTGACAACTTTTACCAAACGTTGCATTTTTATATAACACGGTTTTTAATTTTATCCTGAAGCTCCTATGGATCTACTCACTCTATAATTCATCACTATCCCATTAATATGCGTTGGCGCACCGCCGGAGAATGTTGGATCTCACTTTCTTGCATAAGATCTTAAATGGTGAATCTGTGTGTCAGAAGGTTCTTGATCGTGTAAGCATTAGCGTGCCACGCTTGTTTTTCCGTCGCTGTTTTCCGATATATTTACATATAATATTTACTTTAATGTCCCAAAAAGCATAACCAATGTGGGTATAAGTGCACCTGTGTCAAGAATGGTAAATAACTATAGCTGGCATAAAATTTATGATATTAACAATTTTCAAGACAGCTTGCCTAAATTTAAATTTAAAATATTGCAGACCCATATATGAAAATAACTATTATTTATTATAATTGGCATTGTCAATCGTATTAATACATAATGTTATATAATTTGTCCTTTCTGTTTTCTTTTTATTCATCCTTTTTTATTTTTATAATGGAAGATTAAGATTTTAAAACTGTTGTAAATTATCCTTTTGTTGTAGTGCTGTGCATATCTATTAAAGTTATATGCACTAGGTATGTAATGTGGAATAATATATATTTTAACGTACTGTATATATAATGTTGATGTACCAAAATAGAGATTGCTTGGATGAAATATTCAGTTGGTATCATATAATAAGCAACTAGTTATGCTACAGTCTAAACTTATTTCCTGTCAAAAACACTTCGCAGACCACTTGGTTGCAGTGCTCACAGTTGTTATCTTAAACTTAGTAAATGTTAAATGTAGGAATTGCCTATAAAAAAATATTTTGATTAGTTGTAACGCAGACGTTATACAACAACTGGTTTGCTTCCTAGTTTCATTTATTGATTGGTATAATTATGAGGCTATTATTTTGGTTTCCTTTTGTTGATTTTAAATAGTTCTGAGAAACGTTTATTACTCTAATTATTCATTTCATTGATTTTGTATTATTAATAAACTGCAATATTAAGTTTATTTTTTTATCGATTTTAAAGATTAAATGAATATTCTAACAAAACATCAATCGAACGAATGTGTTTTTTTTTTCAGTTTTTAGTTACATTGTTGATATTGTTAAACCTGTTTAGATAATTGTTGTTTAACTTGGTTGATTTTTTTAAGTTTTATATAAACAGTGATCCAGCGTTTTTTGTATCACATCCTGTAACATATCTGTACGTAGATCTAGGGAAATTACAAAAAATAATAATTCTAGGAGAAAATAATCAAACCATCAACTTATCGCGAGAATCTAATCGACTGGAAGTCTATTTGTCATAAGTATTGTACTAATGTCATTGAAATTTATTAATTTGAGAACTCCTCGCTGCTAACGAAATATAAAATTTTAGTTTGTATTCTTACAAAATGCTCTATACACTGATGTGGTCAACTCGCTGTAACGAACTGTAAAATAAATTGATGCAATATTGATAAAAAATAAATAAAAAACGCACGTCTCAACTCTCGGCTAATATTTAAGTAACCCGCCTGCAAAAAAATCTAATTAAAAATGTCAGGCATGTTGTTTGTACCAATCCACTTCTTACTTCACATATCAAGACTATCGGACAAAAGTATGAGTAGGTACCTGTCCATCCAATGTTTATCGAGAAGACTTTGCATTGTAGTGATAAGGTTATATGTTTTTCAACCTTTGATGTTTGTCCTGCGTGTCAATGATTATTTGTGGTGTATCTAATCTGTTCTGTTTATCGTATTCTGTATCTTGAATATTATTTATCTAAAGAAATTTTTTTCAATAAAAAATTCAAATTGCCTCAGTTGTCAGGATGGACTCGAACCCACATCCCCCTGCTATGTGAACGAGAAACCAAATTTAACAAACTACCAGGAATGCCATAAGCAGCTAGCTTTCGAACTAATACACCATGCGGAACCCAATCAAACGCTTTGCTAAAATGGGTATATATAACGTCGACTTGTTTTCCTGCATCAAGTGCATCAATCAGTGTTTCCGTAATATGTACCAAATTAGTGCTCGTGGACCTAGATTTAACAAAACCATGTTGGCTAGTGGTTAAGTAATTATTTATATGTCTCTGAATAGAAGTCCAAATAATTGATTCAAATAGTTTGGCAAATGTTGACAATGTAGAGATCGGTCTGTAATTTTTTATATATTCCAATCAGTTGGGAAATGTCGAGTACATAGAGAAAAGAAGAAAATTATTAAAAGTGGATCAACAAGTTGTTCAGCACATCTAGCTATAAATACTGGAGGGATTCCGTCACCACCTGCCCCTTTATCACAATTGAGGGCTTTTAATATACTTAATAGAGTGTCATGATCAATTATTGGCTGCACTAAGTGAAGGCTATTAATTTCTATAGATTTTAAAAATTCAGAATGTTCATAAATACTATCGTGCCCAGTATTTTCAGTGTAAACAGAAGAAAATATGTGATGAAAATAGTTCACAAATTTTCAGGCTATCAGAAGTAACTATTTTTCCGTCAGTCATTGAAAGGGGATAGGCACTCGAGCCCCCACGTTTTATCTTGACGAAGGACCAAAATAGTTTGGGTTTTTTTGCTTTATCACTCTCTATTAGATTCATATACCTAATGTGGCAAATCGTGGTCCAATGCTTACACCTTTTACTGAGCATTTGCAATTCTAGATCATCTCTAAGGTTTTTATACTTCCTGTAGCGACGTCTAACTTTGTATTTCTCTTCTATCTTTCTTTGACAATTTATTGGGGACAAATTTTGTGATAACATCTTGAATTTTCAGGTAAAAAATTTGTAGCATATCATTTACATCCGTCAACTCATTAAGCAACTTGACCCAACTGAGGTGGCACAACGCCTAGTCCACAATACAGTTCGGTATGTTTGAAATAACCAAATCAAGTGTTCTATATAAGCTCTTATTTTTTATACGACTGCGCTGTCTTAAGTCATTCACGTGTAGGAAATCAATAAATGTCTGACTTATAGTGGAAAGCTCACAATTTGCAGTATCCTCATCTAACAAGCCCCAATTTATGGAGAACAAATTAAGTCACCGACTATACAATGCAGACATTGTTTTTCCAGGACGCTAGTACAAGTGTTATAAAATTTATCATAAGTTACAACCTTTAAAGGAGACGGCAAATAAATGGCACAGATGGCAATTGGATAACTAGAGTGTGATGCTGGTGCCTCGATTGAAACCCACGGATCCTCCAGATCCGACTCCCATGCGTTCATACGTTTTGATTTTAATTTCCTTGAAACTGCTATTAAGTAAAACATCTATCTCTTCTATACATCTCTAAGATCAAAAAGCTCACTGCACCGAAATATTTAGCCAGGTCTTAGTGACTATTATTATTTTATAGTTGTTACACAATACTTGATGATAAAAATCATATGTTTTGGTCTTAAGACCATTACAATTTTGATAATACAATTTTAAATTGTTATTAAGTTATAAAGATCATACCACATAAAGGACAATAAAATATGAATAAACAGAATCAATTGAAATAAGTTTTTTCAGGGTTTCCATACTTTTTACCAAAATGTAGTCACTCTCATCAGTCTTCCTCATAAAGACTCTGCCATTACGCACCTACACATATTTGAATCCACACTATTTTGCTTTGAGCCTAGCCGCCGCATGAATGGCCTTATTCGTTGGGGATAGCTACTCGGTAACAAAAATAGGGACTGTCCGTCCCGTTAATCCAAGATGTGAGGCATTTAATCTGTTCTTCGAGTTTGCCTTATTGTATTTAGAGGCCATCGCTAACATTTCATGGCGAATTCTAGGCGAAACTAACTGAACCTCTGAAATCTTGGCAGTGCGTGTGCAGTTAGCGATGTCATTTTCATTAAGAGAGCTACCAATGACCTTTCCCAACTTAGTAATCATCGTTATAAGATTTTTATTTCTTATCACTGAAGCTCTATATTACATTGACGGGAGTATTGTTCGATTTGATTAACTTTCTGAGCCAAGGTATGAATAGTTCCTTTTAGTTTTTCATTTTCTTTCTCCAAACTAGATATTTTTAATTTAGAGACTTCATTTTCTTTCTTTATATCCTCATATTGATAATTCATGAACGTTAAAGATTCTTTTATACTCGACAACTCATCTCTCATAGGTTTTATATCCATCTCTAAGTATTCAGTCAAGTTTTCATTAAATCTTCTAAATAGGTCTTCAACTTATTGATAAAAAGAATTGTATTAAATACTCCGGTCAGTGGCGATTACCTATGCATAAAATACAGCGTACAGGAAACGGAGAGAAGTATGGCTACGAGTTACGTGAAACGCGTTTTTGAGGCATTAATTAAAATATTTTTAGAAGATAATAAAATTCTTAACATTCCTGTATGTCATTAAGTTTATTGTCTTATAACCAGTTTCTTTGCACAGATGCTATGGAAAATTATTTATTATTTATTTAACAATTTTAGGAACACTAACAGCTAGGTAAATATACAGAAACATGAAATAAATACAGAAGGCAGAAGAATACAGAAGAATACTTACAAGTTTCCACAACCAGGGCTAGTATTCCTATTTATCATATAAAATAATGTAGGTTAATTAAACTGCTAAAGGAGTCTATTTAATAAGAGAAATGAAAAAACAACAAGAAGACAAGCCGACAAGAAGAAATGTTGAAGAAGTCAATGTCATGTTGCTTCGCTGATGTGTTAAAACACTCGCTTGCTCGAATTAAAAATGAATTGTGCCTGTAATTTCATTTGACCAATGGGACATGGAGTGTATTACGCATGGGACGTCAGCAATACGCCTCCGTTCATACAGTGGCAGTAAATGAAACTTTGGGCATCGTTTATGGTAGTCAGAGATGTATGATTTACTTCTAAACTGAAGATAGTGCAAGAAACGTTTCTGTATCCTTTCAATCCGCAATTTATATATGTTATAACAGGGGTTCCAGATTTGTGAGCAATATTCTAAATGACTACGTACCTATGCACAGTACAATATTTTGAATGTTTTAATAGACTTAAAATCATGCGACACCCGCATTATAAAACCGAGGGCTTTAGATGCTTTAGCTACCATTTTATCCATGTGATTATCGAACAACAATTTGCTTTCAGAAATTATACCAAGATCTTCAACGGTAGTTACTCTGGCGATTGCAATGTTTAAGAGTTTATAAATGAATATGATGGGATCAGGTTTACGCGAGAATGTACAGACGCAGGATTTGAACACGTTGAGATCAAGTTTATTCAAACGGCAATAGTTTTCAAAGTTGAACAGTTCCATTTGAAGGTTCTCCGCGTCATGAATTGATTTCGTTGGCAGTAAAATTTTCATGTCATCGGCATTAAGAATTATTTTAGCGTTAATGAAACACGATGAGATGTCATTGATAAAGATGTTAAAGAGCAGAGGACCCAACAAGGAACCCTGTGGAACACCTGAGGGTATTCGCATAGGGGAAGATGTATAGCCGTTAAGTACAGCAGTCTGAAATCTGTCTTTCACTCACTCACTCACTTTCACTCAGTCTTTCACGTAAGAGGAGAACCATCTATATCAATCTCCTTTAATACTGATGGCCATAAGTTTACGCAAAAGTATGATGTGATCTATGCGATCAAAACACTTACTGTAATTGGTTTAGATCACATCTACCTGAGACGGTTCCTCCATATGTTTGGAAAGGTATTAACTACACAAAATGAGGTTTGATATTGTCGATCTTCCCGTCAGAAAACCGTGCTGTTCTGGACTGAGTGCTTGCTTAATGGAAGCATAGACTTGTTTGTAAATGATCTTTTCAAGATTTTTTGCAAACATGCACAGTTTAGAAATAAGCCTATAGTTATCGACTGCATCTTCCGGACCCTTTTTAGCGTGATGTACGCTGATTTCTAGATCTTAGGAACAACCCCTTCACTCAAAGATCGCCTAAATAGAAAGCTGAGGGGGACCGCAAGTGACTTTGAACACCTAGTGATAAATATTGCTGGGATATTATCAGGACCTGCAGATTTTTTCAAATCTTGGGAATTTAGCAGTTCATGAACTTCCGAAAAATTTACTTCCACATTGCCTATTTCACACGTAATAACTGTGAGATAATCTTGAGATGCAAAATCAGTTTGATCACTGACTCAGAAGGTAGAGTGTAAGTAATCATTGAATATGTTGCAAATAACTTTTCCGTCATCGTACGCTGCCCGTAAGTGAATAAAGCTGGGTATGAGTTACTATGGTTCTAACGTTTTATGTACGACTAGAAAGCCATGGGGTTAGCTTTAATATTCTCCTCAATATATGCAATGCTCAAACATGATCCCTTCCAAAGTCTTTGTACGATGTCTCAAAGTAACATACAATTGAAAGTCGTGCTTATTACCGTAATTTTTATATACTTAGAGTGATACTTATGTTTTTCTTTAAGACTTTAATTAGTGGTTTCTTGAACCAAGGAGGGTCTTTACTTGACGGAGTCACTAGTTTAGAAGGTACAAAGTTACGGCGTAGGTCTTGTAACACACTTTAAAAGAAAGAAACCGCTTCATCTAAAGACCCCCATCCCAGTTCGTCCTCCCAGTCAATCGAGTTAATCTTCAGGTTGATAGACTCATAATCTCCTGACTGGTACAAAAACGTAGTATAAGGGCGACCCTTGAGTACATGAAACTGCACAAAGTCCGCGGAGATGCATAAAGTTGGATGATACGAGTCCTCAGGAACAAGAGCGTGGAGACAATTATTGACACGTACATTTCTATTAGATAAAACTAAGTCTACAATTCTATTATTACTATTTACTACTGTATTATATTGAGATAAATTACATAAATTTAAATTATAAAATAAATCCAATTGAGCGGAATTCTGAACATTTCGCGGAATAGAAGAACCGATAACTCGATAACTGACTCATTAGCAACCCATGTAAAGTTAGGCATATTAAAGTCTCCAACGATAACAAATCTGTCGCAGGGATTATTTAAAATAAGATACGAGAAGTGCTCAGAAAGTGATGTTAACTGTTCGTGCATCGATGCGCCAAAATTTTGATTACATATGTATACAGTACATAAATTAAGTTTGTATGCGGCCTCGGGTCTCTGGTGTTGCAGCGTAATGGTTACTCAAATATCTTCAGCATTAGAGCACCATTCACTACGATCTGTAGCAGCGAGCTCACGACGTACGGCAATCAAAACTGCGCCCCCTAAAGATTGCCGAGTTTTATTATAATCCCGATCATGTCTCCACACAACATAACGGTTGTCAAATAATTCACTATCTTTATACCCTCCAGTAACCAAGTTTCTGTCAAACATATAATATCATAAGAATAAATACACATATTTCTAATCGTATATAATCCTATAAATATCTACGAATTTTAAAACGAAATATAATTTGCTGCGTATTTAATGTATAATATTGATTTTAATATAAAGGATTTAAACAGCAGTAATAAATTTAGGAAATAATGTAAATAGTAAAATTTATTCTCAATAGAATAAGGTGTTGACTTATAATTGAACAAGAATCTGCAAGCGCAGTATAGAAGCGTTTTTAACCAGATAATAGGCACGAATACAAAGCAATAGGTAAGCAAATAACAATGACGCGTAAAAGCCCGAGCGATATAGTGTAGTGGGTAAACAACAACAAGCAAAACACGCACTGAGTGCGTGAACCGGTCAGCGGTAGGTAAGCGATTCTCAAACTATGTAAGTAGGTGTTCATGTCTCTTGTAGAAAACAGCAACCACCCCAACACAAACGTCGGCCAAGCGTAAACTTTACATAGTAAATAGATATAAAGTAACAATATAACCACAACTAGCAGTAACAAGCACAGACCAATAAAAATTAGGTACCTCCAAGTCAAATAATATTAAATAAACTAGTAACCAATCAATAAATAATAGAATAGACTGTTCATTATCTAAAAAATCTTTTTTAGATCTGTCTCTGATTTTATATTTATAAAACCTGCTTTAAAAAAAAGTCCAATTCCAAATCGGTTGCCCTGTTTAAGAACTACGGTGACAGACAAAGACAGATAAAAAGAGAGACATACACACACATAGCAATCAAACTTATAACCACCTCTTTTTATATCAGAACATCCGAACATTATTTAAATACAGAATACTAATCACAAATAATATCGACAAAAACAGTAATTTTATTAGAAATAATTTGAAAAATATAAAAATAATCCCTTTATAAATGTTAACGAAAACATTTAAACATTAAGACATACACTAACTAACTAGAGATAACAATAATGTATACAATTACACCAGACGACACATTCGTTAATCGTGTTTATATAGAAAAGGGCGCAGTTAAATAAACCGGATCAAAATTAGTTCAGTATTCAGTAAAAGGTAGATCTTAGAACTTACTCTTGACGAACTTACATGCAATAATTTGCACATTCAGGTACTGATTCTCAGAAACTTTTGCCATGGCTGGAAGTAAACTAAACATCCAATAATCAATCAATTCGAAGTCGTTAATATATCTATTCGATATATCGAAGTATTCTAGAAACTCGAGAAGAGAGGTGGTGAGTGTAGTCTGTGCAAAATTATCTGAAAAACTTAACTTTCCTTGACAGTCTTGTAGTGTAATGCGTCTTTGAGTGTTGTGGTATAGAGTTTGCATCCTGAAAATGAATTACAATTTGTATTATACCTCACACTAAACTCAAAACCGCAAATATTTTTCTATGATTTCGTATCCTTGATGCAAACATTAAGACGAATAACTAAACATAAGATGATAATTACAAGGGATCTTGATGTTAGTAAAATACGTAAAATAGCATGATTGCATTCGATTCTGAGATTTCGGCAACGTTGTTAACTCAATATTAAATCAACGGATAATCGAGCCGATTGCGCCAGCCGAGGACTTGCAGCAAGTCAACTTATAATACGCACATTGTGGTGGCAAGGCCCAACGTGTTTATCTACATCTGAAAATTAATTTTTCATGTATTATACATGAAAAATTAATTTACACTATGTTAATTAGTGCCTTGATGCTGCCACTTTACTAACTTGCTGGATCTTGATAAAAGATAAATCCTTGACGATTATAAAATATTTAATTACTTGATATAGGTACGACTTTACAATTGTAATGATATGAGTGACATGACTTGACTAATTATGTTGAAATATATAGATATTAAAATGCTGACGCGGTGACATACTTTGTGCGGTTGAAACCGTACAAAGGGGCTTCCGAACGAAACTCGACAACACCCTGGGATAGCTGATGAGCTTGCGCTTCTACCGGGAGGGAGATGCCCCTCCCTGTAGAAGCGCAAGTTGCCAGGTTCAAGAATTTGCGCATCTTCCCCGTTTCTTCAGACTTCACTTAACCTCACCACACCAAGGTAAACTTGTTCAATTCTACTTCCAGCTCTACAATTTTCTCATGTGCCGTGACTGTTCGTCTGTTATAAAGACTCAGCTCGATAACTTAGCTTCCTCTGCTCAAACCAATAGTGGAGTCGACCTCGGAGACTGGGGCCGATGCCTTTATGTAAGTCTGATTTGAGGAATATTTGCCTTAATCCCCACACTCGGCCAGCTGTTGATGGTGGATATCCCGCCATTTTAACAACAACAATGATTTTGACCTACATTTTCAGTCATAAGTTTTGCCTGAATTATAGTTCAAACAGTCGATCATAAAAACTAGTAAAAGTTAGTTATAGTTAGTAAAAGAAATTAATAATAATTACCAAAATAATTACTAAAAGTTTGCATCAACACATAAAGCTGGGTAGTGAACAGCTACTGATGAGAATCTGGACGCAAAGGAGCAAGGCTATACAAATTTTCGAATTTATAAATACACCACTCTATTCCGCTTAGAAGCACGTCACTGGAAAATCATCCTAAAAATAATAATACCTATGTTAATTATTAAATACTCAAAATATTGTTGGTCGAAACCACTTTTAACCGATAACATTACCTACCAAATTAATCAAACCTACTTTGCACTGCATAAATCAGTCATAACTATTTTTGACTGCGGACCGATGTATATCGCTCAATTCATTATTATAACTAAGTGGGATTAATATATGAACCTATGAACGAAAAATTACATGATTATTGAAATTATGATCTAGTACATATAAAATACTAAATTATTTTAACTAATACAGTTAATGTTTACTAAACCCACTTTTTTCGTCTAAAATTACATTCGCTTAAATTCAAAAAAAGCCTATAACGTAGGTATGTTTCCATTTAAGAATTATGCATAGCTTTAAGATAAACTGTATTCACCTTTTAACCGCCCGACTTCATATCAGTTGTCGAGACTAGCGCTCGGCACAGTGAATCGAAGAATAAATACCTACCTAAAATGAAGAGGGGTGTTTATTTAACTTTTTCAAGGTCATTTTTTTTGCTATAATAATGACATTTGCATTTGTGAGCGTGGTTAACTAACAACTACGTAAATTATACGAAATTAACATGCATTTTTGTAAAACATCTCAGAACTGCCGCGTGTGCATTTTCATTGCACGGCTCTCTCTACCATACTACATAATAAATTAAAATAAAACGATGTCATAAAAAATCCTCTACACAAATATTATAGACTCTTCGTCTGACATAAATTCTTCAAATTTTTTCCCCTTCTAGAATTCCTATTAATTCTTCAGGAGTCGTCATGATATATTTCAATACATATATTTATCGATACACGAACGTAAAAATAAACGTATAAGCACAACATTGATGGAAAATTCTAAAAGTCGCTACTCGTTCATGACGTACGAAGTGGTCATCTAAAATCGGATAAATTCGACCGTGGCGCAGGGCGTACTAACAATATAAGTTTTCAAATATGTAAGCTAGGGATGGGGACCATCCCAAAGGAATTAAATGAAATACACAAATATCTGTAATGAAATGTTTAATTGACAATTGTTGTAATTGTTTTGAGCTTAATTAGTCAGTATAAAGGGAAATATTTTAATTTAAGTCTACTCCTATAGGTATCGTTAAATCTTGGCATTATGCCCCATCCCTAATGTCGGATTTTGCCGTCACGGGCGTTCTATATCAAAACAATTTTCTAAAAACTATATCAGTAATTCATCTAACTTTGGACATTATTTTTATAAAAATGACTGAAGAGTTATAATTAAGAGACTATTAAATCGTAAATAGTTGTTTAATTAACTTTTCTTCGAAAATATTGTTTTTTTATCAAATGCAGTGTAATTAAGAGCCATCGCAAACTGGGCGACTTGTCGCCGCATCTAATTGCCGCGTCTTGTCGCGGTGTTATCGTTTGCATTTGGCGTCTTGATGCCGAGCTGTCACTTGCGTCGGCGACTAGTCAGACACCGTACAGGAACGATCGTTAGTAGTAGAGTACCTACCTAGTTATCTGACCTAATTTTTTAGGTAAAATTAAAGATCATAGTAAGAATAGGTAAAAACAAGCCACTTACCAAAAGAAGAAGAAGAAGAATAGGTAGCAGTATTTATATATTACATAAAATAGAGTTGTTCATTGAGAGATTAATTAAATCTTGAGGCTAAAGCAGTGCTGTCGTCGTGTGTGCGCGTGCACAGCGCCACTAGACACGGTGACAAGTAGCGAGCGCGCGTGAGTAACTTGTCGTCGCGACTCCGAGACTCTGACCCCAAGTATGCGAAGCTTTAAAGAAAATATATGAAATTGTCGGCCGCAGCCTGTCGTCGCGTCTAGTCGCCGAGCTGTCGTTGTCGCGTAGCGCCTAGTGTGCGCCTACGTTAAATAAATAAACCGAGATTAAATAAGATGGGGTATTCGGTCGTAAATATACGAACCTGGCAAAATTTTCCGCATTACACGAAAATATTTGCCGCATTGATGCGACGTAAGCGGTTAAGATAATTTTTTGCGCCTCAGTCTTAGATAACTATAAAAATGTGAATTGTATAACCAGAGACATGATAATGTTAACTTTATCTCTTTATATAGATAAAAAGATGCCTGAACAAAAACGTCAGTATATTACTGACGTTTTTGTTCAGTTACAAGTATAATCAAGGGTACCATATTATACATTAAACAGCAGTTTATTTAACATGTTTCGTATTACAATACTCTTTCTTCTCTTTAATTTAAATGTGATACTTTGTAGTGATGATTTATTTGTATATGACGGCAATCCAGCGGTAGCTCTTTTCCAGAAGTATATTCAAATCAATACAACAACCTATAATGATTTAGGTAAGTATTTAAATTTGATATTTTGTGAAGTTAGAGTTATCTACCAAAGGAAGTTAACGCTACCCATACTATATCTTGAAACTTTAATCACATGTTTCGCACCAACACAAGTGATTTATTATATATTTATCATCCTTAATCAAATCACTTGACTACGGCGAGTTACTTAAGTATTTACTAGCAAGCTTTGACGAGTGATAGATGAAACGCGAACAACACTAACAAATATGATGGTGGATTTTTTTATTGACTGATCTTGATAAAAATGTGGTAATAAAGAAATGACTCTGAAGGAATATGTAGTTAAAAGTGTAGAAAACTTTTTTCATACGATAAAGAAAGAACATTATAAATGTAAAAAAATATGACAATCGCTTCTTTGACTTTCAATTATTTTTTTATTCGACTTTAGGTGGATGGAAAAAACAAATGAACGCAACTTGATTTTTTGATTTAACCACAATATTGACCCATTTGCACCAAATCGTTAAAATAATAAAAAAACCTTGAAAATCCCGATGATTTGACTGAACCGCAAATAGAAGCGCGCGCTAAAATTTGCCTTATCCATTTGAACAGAAGATACCGGTACAGAAATGAAGAGGCTTTGCACTGGATTATGACGTGTGCCGAAAAATAGATTCTCTATCAATCAATAATTGCATACGCACTACGCAATGGCTAACTCCAAGTCAAACGCCGAAACAATGCCCTAAAGTGAAGCTTACCCACAAAAAAGTGATGGTAACTGTTTGGTGGCCACTCCTTGGTGTAATTTATTGCAGTTTCCTCCCCATCATACTCCGTACTCTCCGGACTTGGCTCCAAAGGACTACCATTTTTTCCGCGTCTTGGTCAATTTTTTGCATGGAAAAACATTTCCTTCCCAGGAGCAGTACAAAATGACTTTACACAGTTTGTCAAGTCCAGGTCTCCGGAGTAGAGGTATAAAAAGTATAAAAGAGCCTCGCAAAGGTATAAATGACCTTCTAATGAGATAGCAAAAATGTACATACAATAATAAATACCTTGGATAAATATATATATTTAAGCATTAGAAAAGATTGTTGGTACTTTTCAGTACTAATTGGCGATTTCACACTTTAACCCCTAATAAAAAATTGGCGTTTTGTCGTATTGGCAATTTTGATCTGAAATATCTCTTTTTTGGTTAAGAATTTGTAGTATGATTTTCCATTCCAGCTAGGGATGATAAAAAACAATTAATTATATATGAAAAAATTACAATGTATCTATTTAAAGTGGCTTATAACATTAATTTTTAATACACTCTAAAGGAAAAAAAAATCCACTTAGTGGCTTTTTTTAATCACAAACACAAATAATACTTTTCAGATTTAATAAGTGGTTCGATGGTGATGAGTATTGGGATCTACCAACAGTAAATTCAACGTATCTTAAGCCCGCCCAGGGAAAGGTCTCTTTATTAGCCGGCGTTGTGTGGATTATAATAGGCAACCAGGACACAATAGCCTCCAAAAGCAAGATCTGGACACCTCAGGGCCCTTACTGAATTCCCTGAAGTTAACATAAATTAGATCTAATTAGTTTAGCGGTCAGAACAGTCGCTCGGATAGCGAAAGGTCGTGGGTTCGAAACCCATCTGAGGGCTCGGAGGCGTAGTTGTTTTTACACACGTATTTTATATCCTAACTCTACTATCCACTTTCTCCTCTATACAATGACCTTGTGCAACACATTTGCAGAGCCAGCAGTACAATTTTGGCGATCACTAGCAGATGAAGAAGGATTGACTTTGAATAAATATGTCTTCACTGATGGCTTGCCGGTGTTAGTCATAAAGTGGCCTGGAGAAGACCCAACCCTGAAAAGCGTTATGCTTAACTCTCATATGGACGTCGTGCCAGCTTCTGAAGAGGTTTTTAAAATAATCGTCACATAAACATAAATACGTCACACTCACACAGAGATCATGTAGGTTCTCCCACGCCACTTTTTGGGTTTCAAACTAAGCTAAATATGAATCAGTGTTAAATAAAAATAAAAATTATACTCTTTTAGTTTTTTTACGTATAAAATTACATATTAAAGTTGCTTTTATCTATACCAATATTATAAGGCTGTACATTTCTATGGCAATGAACTACTCCTAAACGGTTAAACTTATTCTCAGGAAGGGTTTAGATTCGAAATTGGGCCTGCAAAGTAGCTCAGATGTCTATTAATAGTGAATAAAATGGATGGTAAATAAATTATGCAATCACCTGCGCCTCCGCCTGTTTTTAGAGCTTTTACAACTAGTTATGTGTTTCTTTGAGACATTGCCACGCCTTTATACTTCTACATCTTTATATTCTTCTATATATTATATTCTTACATACTCGTATAAATCTTTCAAAGATTTTACTTTTGTCATAAAAATTAAGCTATAAAATCCACCGTACGCGTTACTAACGCGAAGTCATTGCTTCTTTGCTAACTTCTTTCAATATGCCTATCGACAGTAGGTACTACTAAATCATAATCAATTCTGTCTCACTTCTGCAATGTAAGGCGGTTCACCCACTAGAGATGCATCCCGCCGCGGTGCGCGTAGCAACAGAAAACGCGCGCGGGGACGGAGGCGCAGATCTGCCTATCTTAGTGATGTAATCTGCTTAAGTGTGTTAACCACCTAACCCACTGCACCAAGCCCCGCCGCGTAGCGCGTGGCCGCAGATTTTACCATTGTATGCAAGAATCTCAATTTATATAGAAACACGCCTATGACAACACACTGCCGACGCGGCAAAGCGCGGGTAGGCGCCCCGCACGCAGATTCTGCGCGGGAGCGCGGAGCCTTGTCGTTTTATATTGCTACTCCGCGCGGGGAAGCAGATTACACCGCTAAGATAGGCAGATCTGCGCCTCCGTCCCCGCGCGCGTTTTCTGTCGCTCCGCGCACCGCAGCGGGACGCATCTCTAGTGTGTGAACCGCCTTAACTGCCTAATAATGACAGTTCAATTATCTTTCAAAAAGTAAAGACAACAATGTTTTTCTTAAAACGAGTTATCACTTTTGAAAAATTACATTAAGTGGTCGGTTGTTTGGAATTTCTAACTCTTTATTTTACTTATTGTCGCTATGAAAATTATGTGAAGCGCTGGTTAAATGCTTACAGAGAATATTAAGTTTTGTAGTTCATGTTGCCGCCACTTTGGGTATAATACTGAGTATAATACAACAGGTAGTAGGCCTTTGTAGAATCAATAATAATAGTTTTACTTTTTCAGGATGGTTGGAGTTATCCTCCATTTTCTGGATACATAGCAAATGGCAACATCTACGGACGAGGTACTCAAGATATGAAGTCGGTATCAATTCAGTATTTTGAGGCATTAAAAAACTTGAAAGCTAATAACGTAGTTCTATTGAGGGATATTTACATGACTCTTATGCCAGGTAAGTTATTTTTGTATAAATTCAAATTCTGTTAGACAAATTCTGATTCATAATATAGTATATTTGTCAATTTAAATACACTCGAGAGCAATGAATCCGGGTCACTTAAAGAATCCTAAAAATCTCGGAAACTAAAAATGCTAGGTTAATGCAATAAATTGTATTTAATAGACAATGTAATACTCCTTAAATGAAGGTATTAAAACTTCTTAGTTATTGTAAAGTTATATCATAAAAAAATCAAATTTGAAAAAGGGCCACTTTCGAAGATGGAACTACGAAATTACAGCATTTGGTTTTGCTTTTGTTTGTAATCTGTCATTTATGTGGGTACATAAACCATGTTGATAGTGCTCTATATTCATTATTCAAGCTGAAATTATGTCGCTTACGCCTGAAGAATACACCAGAATACTTACAATGCTGGAAACCGGCCGGAGTCAGCGCGATACAGCCAGGACTGTCGGTGTGTCGCTGTCAACAGTACAAAGAGTTCTCCGACGTTACGAAGAAACTGGTTCTAACCTACGCAGACCAGGAACGGGCAGAACCAGGTGTACCACAGCACGAGAACACCGATACTTGGTGAACACCATGCTTCGAAATCACTTTCTCACAGGAACTGAACTCACCAATCAGTTTCGACGCCTCGGAGGAAGTAACCCAAGTGCATGGACAGTAAGACGTCGGCTTGCTGTATCTAACTTAAAACCCCTTAGACCTGCAAACGGCCCTAAACTGGAGCGTGGGCATCGTATTTCAAGACTAAGATATGCCCAGAGCCACGTAAATTGGAGTATTGAAGATTGGTCAAAAGTTATGTTCTCCGACGAATCAAAATTTATGCTCTACAAGCACGATGGAAGACACAGAGTGTATCGAAGACCAGGGGAAAGATTCAAGCAAGCATGCATCGAAGAAAAAGTAGCCTACGGTGGTGGGTCTGTACTTGTGTGGGCCGGAATTTCTTCTGAAAGTCGCACAGAGCTGGTGATCATAGAAAACGGCTCTTTAACTAGCGTAAGATATGTGGAAGAAATCCTCAATGATCACGTTGGTCCATTTATGGTCAATTTAGGTGAGGATGCTATATTTATGCATGACAATGCCCGACCTCATACAGGTAGGATTGTGAATGACTACCTTCAAGAGATGAACATTACTCGTATGGAGTGGCCAGCGCGCAGCCCGGATATCAACCCGATCGAGCATGCTTGGGACGAGCTAGGCAGATGCGTAAAACAACGAAACCCTCCCCCAATCACGCTTCGTGAGCTCAAAATTGCTCTCACAGAGGAATGGGAGAATATTCCCCAAAATCGTATAAGGAACTTGGTGTACAGCATGCCAAACCGCGTAAACGCAGTAATGGAAGCACGAGGAGGCAATACGAAGTATTAAAATTCAAGAAAATCGTAATAAAGTTCAAACATTTCATGTTTCCTATTTTTGTTTTAAGGAGAGATCAGCAGTTTTTTTCTTTACGTAATTTTGTGTTAATAAAATGTATGGTGACTCATATTTTTTTTACTTTCATTTAAGGAGTATTACATTGTCTATTAAATACAATTTATTGCATAAACCTATCATTTTTAGTTTCCGAGATTTTTAACATTCTTTAAGTGACCCGGATTCATTGCTCTCGAGTGTAGTTTATCAGTACCTAACACAATTCATATGATTTTTTAATTAAAAGATATCGGTATAAGGTATTTATTTAAAAGAATAATTTAATGTAGATACAACAAAATTAGAACAATCTTCAATATTGATAATATGAATATGGCAAGGGCAATTTAGGCTGCACGTCTCTGCAATTTATTACCACCCCCATTTCTAATAAGCACCAAATAAACCAGATTTTTAACGAACGTTCGAAATCCTAAACATAATGCAAAAAGTAATATTCCATCCATATATCCCACTTTTGTAAATAAAATAGTAATATCGAAAAAACACGTATGGTATATTAAGCACCTAAAAAACGTAATTTAATTGCTGGTTTAACTATAATTGTGGGTTTCCTGCTTCGTATCTTTCCAGGGTTACAGCAGTTTCTCCCTCCACTATTCCTGCTATGTATACTTGTTATTTAGTTTATATCAGATTATTATAGGCACAAAAATTAAGAATATACTTCTATTCTATTACCGTTACTAGTATTATTTCCACACCAACGTCTGTAACAATGGGTAACCCCGACGTTCAGTCACAAATAATACAACATGAGTTTCGGAACCTGAACAGTACAATATTTACGGTGAATAGTTCGAATCCGGTAACTTGCCACCGCAACCGCGGCGTCGTCCATGTCATTTCCACACCAACCGCCACACAATCACACCACAATAGCGCCACCATATATTACTGGCATCAGAAGCAGTGGCTGTACAGAAACAACGGAGGTGGCAGCCATAGTCCCAAGCGAGCGCATACCTGATTTTTGGACGGACTCACTATGGATATAGTTTACGCAATTTAAGACAGTCGTCGTACCACAGACACGAGGGGAACTACAAACATATATAAATCATAGCAAAGTTTGGGAAGCGAGAAATCCAGCTTTTCAGCAATTTGTTAATTAGATTAGAGAGCAGCTAATGGCACAAACGGCATAACTCCTATTCGTACATATTGGCGAGAAAACCGTTTCGGTCACTATTTCCTCCCAGTGGACTCGATGCTCTGATGAAAAATGAAAAATCTGATGACATCCTCACCAGATTTTTTGGAATATCATAAACTTTTAATTCGTCGATATTCACGGTCGAAATTTGATCGACAAACGTACGAAGCTACGCCTGCCACTTTCGTCTGGACAATGGAGCATAAGAGAGAGAACTATGCGTGACAATTTTAGGCATTTACAAAAATATGTGGTAATCACTCTTCCTACTTTGTTTAATAATGGTGAAAAACAAAGTCTACACATTATAGCGGAAAGGCCTCCCGGTTATTCAGTTTCCCATGCTATTTCTTTGGCTGAAATACGAGTAGAAAGAACGGCAATGATTTCGGATTGTTTGAATTTCAAAGAATGCCGTCTCGTTTGAAAATGTGTTCTAGAGATTTTTAAATTCAATATTTAGGTGCTTGGGTTCAATTTATTCATATATCGAGGATTACAGAAAAATAGAGAAAAATATTATAAACTTTAATTTGTCAATGGTATAGATAAATAACGAATAATATAATAACATTCCTTACAATAAACGGCTAGAAGACCGAAATATACGGTTACATATTTGTTTCCTAAAATTGATAATTCATAATATAAAATATAAAAATCCATAATATAAAAATTGTAAAAGTACATCCTAGGCCTGATTTCAAACACAACGCTGCAAAAAATGATGACTTAGGAAAGCTAAAACAATCAGGACAACAAAAATCTTCAACAAACTATAAAATCAAAGAAAACTATCTGTCATTTTACAATAAAAAGTTGGATTGTTCTATTTTCTCTAGTTACGTAGTGATTTGGTGCTTGCTTGCACTTAGTAGGTTATTAGCGTGCATGGTACCAAATTTTAGTAACAATTCCATGCGCGCATCGCGGATCAAATTGTAGTAATAATTTCTTTGTTATATAGTTTCATTATTTTTATTTTTTCCAGATGAAGAAGTAGGTGGTTTTAATGGAATGATTCCGTTCTTGCAAAGTCAGGAGTTTACGACTATGGATGTAGGCATAATACTAGACGAAGGCGGTCCGTTGGGCTTGCCACTTATACCTGTTTTTTACCAAGACAAAGCAGTATGGCGTAAGTTATATGCAAATCGTTTTTTCAGATTTAAACTTATTAAAAAAAATATACTAATTGCCGAATTATATAAACACAAACTTTTAATTAAATATTTAACTGCCAAAAAGTATCTTATAAGAAATATAATTTTGATAATTTTATTTTATACTTATTTCAGATAATTTTAAATGATAATTAATACCTATTTTCCCGAGAGGGTATTTGAACCCTTTGGTTCACATATTATTCAGAACACTTTGTATTTATTACTTATTTTCAAATTTCGATATTTACTTGGTTTACGATTCCCATCAATAGTAGCATTTCAAACCAAAAGTAAACGCGTAGAAGCAATGATAACGACAAAGAAAAGAAAAACTAAGTAAAAAAATAAACTAACTACAACATTTTTAGGAAAACAGGTAACACTTTAAAATTAAAATACTATTACACGGGTAGGTACGTCTTTTTCTTAAATGCTGAAAATATTTGTTAAATCTTCATTATTTACCGAATTTAATGACGATTTTTGATGTGTGCAAATAATAGGTCGGGGATAAAGTTTCTTCGCATTTTTTATCTGCTATTTAGTTCGTAGACTTTCTGCTATCTTGTAGATAAAGATATTATTCCGTTGCTGTAAAAATTTCGGGAGTTGTGATAAAAAAACGCAACAATAGTGTTGGCAGTCCTCTCTTGATGTTAACCTCACACTGCCTAAAGAATTCTGAAGAGACAGGTGGAAATCTGAAGGTGCAAGGTCTGGGCTATATGGCGGATGCATTAACACCTCCCAGCCAAACTCTCTTAATTTTTGCTGAGTGGCTAAAGATGTATGTGGTCTAGCGTTATCGTGATGAAAGACCACACCCTTTCTTTTAATCAATTTCGGCCGCTTTCTCTCAACTTCTTGCGTTAATCTCATCAGTTGTTGGCAGTAGAGATCCGAATCGATGGTTCTGCCCGGTGGTAATAGCTCATAATGAACAATGCCCTTCCAATCCCACCATAGACGCAGCATCACCTTTATTCGAGTTAACCCAGGTTTTTAAAGCAGTTTGTGAAGCCTGACCGACCTGTGAACACGACCTTTTTCGCACTTTCTTGTCATACGTGATCCACTTTTCATCACCAGTTATCAATCTCTTCAAAAACAGTTTGGTTTCATTCCGTCTCAATAAAGAATCGCAAATGAGTACACGGTTCATTGAGTTTCTTTCAGTGAGCTCGTGTGGCACCCATATATAAAGCTTTTTTGTGTACCCAGCTTTTTTCAAATGGCTCAAAACTGTTTTGTGGTCAATTTCCAGTTCTTCAGCTATGTCGTAACTGCTTATATGCCGATCTTGCTCCACTTTTTCAAAAATAGCCTCCATTTTATTCGTAACAGGGCAACCAGAGCGAGGTGCATCTTTGACATCAAAATTCCCGGATTGAAAACGCTTAAACTAACTTTGTGCTACTCTTACTGACACTGCATTAGGTCCATAAACGTCAGAAATTTGTTTCGCGGCTTGCGTTGCATTTTTCCTTTTTTGTAATAAAATTTTAAAATATATCTAATTTCTTCATTCGATTCGCTCATTTTGACAGAAAGACAAAACAAATGAAAAATAGAGGGAAAATAAAATTTTCCTAATTTAATTCTTTTTTTGAAATGTCACCTTTTTAATGTAACGAAAACCAGCCAGATACATATAGTACAGCCAAAGATATTTTATTACAAGTTACCTAATATAATACTGAATTTATTGAACACCAAAATATGCGCATCATTCAAAAATCAAAAATCAAATGCACGTTTACTATTTTTATTACGCTACGTCATACAACTTTTAAGTTACGATAAGTATTTTACTATTATTGTACGAATTTGCCACAGAAGTTTCAATACTGACGTTCCAAAAAGCAACTTAAGGTGTTTTTTTCTACAGAAATAAGAGTTGACTGCCACGGTGTTGCAGCACATGGCTCAAGGTTTCCACCAACTAATTCTACTGCGACTGGAAAGGTACTTTTTATTTAGCCTCAAACTGCAGCATTCAGGTACTAGTTAGGGTATTTTATGCCATTCAACCCGGAATGTATAAGAATCCAGAACGAACCCACTAATGGGTTAGTCCGTTATTCTTGCAGTATTTGATGTCTGCTTTCTAACTGGTTTGGTTGTTTATAATTCAAAGAGATTAACGAACCTTTTATTTTAGTGTCAAAATATCGTGAATACTTTATTCCAATTCCGAGACGATCAGTATACAAATTACAACGCAGCGCCCTTTTACAACGCTGGCGAGTACACCTCGCTAAACCTCAACAGACTGTCTGTAAGTTTATTTTTTGTATAGATAGTAAAGACGCTGCAATTATATTATGTCATCCAGTACATGAAACACATCTGTATAAGTATAGTATTACCGTATATACCGACCGCTCTGTAGAGAAGCCAGTAATTAAGTGAACCCTGAAAGTATTGCTGCTATCCATATCTGCTGACTGCGCAACCTGACGACGATATTTATGGTTTTGAAAGAGCAAGGAAAAAAATAGCTCTTTGCTAAGTCGTCGTCAAGCATAGGTTGTAGATATTCTTAATTTCCTAATGAAAGCAAGGGTAAAATTTAAAGAAATATGTACATCTTTGTTTAAATTTTACTCTACCATAGTACAATAGTTTTAAAATATAATATTAATAAAATATTATATATACGAGTAAGTTTTATACGAGATATCAGTCAAGTAGAGGAATGTAAATGATTTCTCTTGTAAAAGAATCGATTCTCATCTTTAATTTATTGAAAGTTAGAACATGAAAACGCTACATAACTACTGACAATTTTTTTTTTATCCTTTAGTACCAAGCATAAAGACATATAACTTCACGCTAAACAGTGTCTTTTTTTATTAAAGAACGTTACGCAGATATAAAGATAAAAGACCATTCCTTTATTTTATCGAATTCTATCGATAAAGAAAAATAATGTATTTATTTAATTTATCACCAACAACATCACACTAATAAAATTATAAAAGGTCACCAAATATACATATACTTGAAACCACAAATGAAACCCTAATTAATAGTGACAACGGTATGAGATACAGAAAACAAATAATAATTTACAGTTTCAAGAAAATTAACAATTTCATAATTATATAAACTAACTATAGTAACGTACAGAAATAAGTTCTTAAATTGGGAGATTGGGAAAACAGTGCGAGAACATCCTTTTTGAAGGTGAAATCAGACTTAATTTTGACTTGGAACTTCTGGTAACATAAACGTTGTATTTAAGTTTTTTTGTAATTTAATGGGGACATTTATATAAGCCCTTGAAAGTAAATCGGGACAAACCCACTTTCGTATTTATAATATTAGTAACGACCAAAGGGTTTTCAGCGATATGATTTATGGCCTATTATTTGTGCAATCAGATGCTCTTAATATATACTTACTACTTATAGAAGGACACCCAGATACACAGACAGATAGACAAAAAAATAAATAAAAATAGTACAAGTCATATCAGTGAATCATATAAGGAATATTTAACATAAAATTATGTAAAAAAAATGTACAGACAGAACCTACAGATTTAAATAGTATTAAAGATAAGAAGTACATGTGTTTGATTCTTTAGGTGTATAATTTGATTTTTTTTATATAAAGATGTAAGCAAAATTATTATATTGAGAATCAATTGTTTTATTGGACGGAGAGCGCAATTCGTTATAGTAAATAGACTGAACTATGAAAATTTATCAATTTTTTTTAATTTATATTTGTACGAGATTTTGTAATGAAAGTACAACGAAAAAAGTTCGGCATCTGGCAACCCTGGTCCTACATGAAAGGTCAAAAAGAAAATTTTAATCGTCGTATGCTCGAATTACTTCAATAGAACCTTCAAGACAAGTAAGAGAAAAATATTCCCAAAACAACGCATCGTTTGCTATAGTTTGCTCAGAAACTAAAATTTTCAATGTACTTACAAAAGAAGTGAAAAATGTATTTTTTAATTCAGTCTTTATTGTTGGGTTTTATATTTAATGTAACTTTTGTAAGATGATTTGTGTCCCAATGATTTTGAACAAAAAAATCAACTAAAATAATTTCAGTCTTTCAAATTTTATACTATTCCTTTTGGGATTATTATTTTCAAAATAATTAGTAATGCAAGTAGGTAACCGGATATTCGTTTTAGTATTACTAATCAAAAACTAAATTAAATCAATCGATTAAGAATCAATTATTATTTGTGTTCATTTTTTTTATTATTTTTTTGCAGTTCTGTCCGACTCTTTATATAAGTAACATCCGCATTTTGAATAATTTATACAATTGATAAAGTATCAATTAGGTAAATCACTACTTATATTGTTGTATCTATCTGTCATTCAATTGTCGTTGGTGTTCTGTGGTTGTGTACTTGTACTTGTTGATGTGTTATTTTTGGATTAATAAGTAATTGTACCATCGTATTATAACTTAAACACATTACGCCATTAAAGTAGGGTTAGGCACATGGTTCCGAAATTCATTTATAATTGATTTTTTGATTGATCAGTGACTAATTAAAAGCTAGCTAGGAGTTTAAACGTAAAAAAGTTACTGATTTTGAAATTGGTGTTTTACTAGTATAATACAGTCTGAAGATGCACTGTAAAGTGTCATTAATAATTTATTTAATGATTACTTAACAGTAAACGAATGACCTTTCCGGAATTCACTACGACTGCGTCCTTGATGCAGTCTACCCGAAATTAATTTGTTCCATCAAAGTATATAACATCAGTTGTGCATTTTTGTCTTGATATATTTTGGTCCTTATTTTCCTTATAATTCTGAGCTAGGAAAACTGTAATTGGTCAATTACATCCAAAACACGAATGCGAGTCTTAAAATATGGCTACATAAAGTCCGTATTACTTTAAAGTTTCTTTAACCTAAAAACTTATTTATTTTCATCAATATCTCCTAACTCCCAAAAAGGAAAATTGACCAAAGTTGGTACGTTGAATTCATTAGGATAGCTTTATCAAATAAACCCATTGTCAACCCAACAAGACAGGTAAATATTTAGTTCATTACATTCATCTTTACTACTTGCGACAATCTCCTTACTCTGTGGCTTTGATTACAGAGGTTTTTTGACAAAATAACCGTAATAACGATTAAACTTAAAAGTTAATGAATTGCGGTCGAATTCCGATCAATATGCGACCAATAGTAAAAAAAAAAAAAATTGTTCATAATAATTAATAGGAATAGTGTTAAATAGCAACAATTTAATGAAGATTTATCCTTATTGGGCATTTTTTCTATTGTAAGAAAAGAAAACATTTTAATCAAACTTAATCTCTTTTCAGGGTGGTACTGCTAACAATGTGATACCTAATCTAATCAGCCTCACCTTCGATATTCGGCTGAATACCAGACTCAACGAAGAAACATTTCAGCAGCAGGTCAACAGTTCAATAACTTTAAAACATATTATTTTATAATCACAGCTGAGTGTGTAAAATTTTATCATGGTGCTTATAAATGCAATAAACATGAAATGACACGCAACAACTACAAGCTATAATACGAAGTGACATTCTTCTTTTTCGCGATAAACTTAAGATACGATTTCTTTACATGTAAAATTATAGCGTTATTCAAATTTAAGCACTTCTTGCAACAGATGTAACCATTGTTATTGAATTAAACTTCTTAAATTTCTAGTGCAGTACATTATTTTTAAATGTTTACAGTTAGAAAGTATGATATTTGCGGCGGGCGACAACATCACCATCACGTATATCTTACGGAACTCGCAGAGCCCAGCCACAGTCGCCAACTCCTCAAACCCTTACTGGGAAGCCATTACCAATGCTGCTGATGATATGTAAGATCTATTACTAATCCTTCCAGCACATTGGCTATTGTATATCGCTCCAGTAGACGAAAAAATAAAATAATCTTGCTACTCAACAAACTGCTACAGACCTTGACAAATTCTTAGTTGGCAACTAGCTGTGGAACAAAAATAGACTATCGTTTTGACAACTGGTTGGGTTGCAAGATTATTTTGTCTATTTTGGTTAAGTTTACAAAACTTATATTAAAATTCTTCTGCGTTTTCACAAAAATTTAAAAGAACACTACATCATTTATAATTCTATACAAGCAAACAATGTACGGCAGGTGAAGATAGAATTACTACTTATATTTTTGTAAAGAAAATTGCGGTGCTTATGTAACGTTGCTAAATTTTTTTTGAAGAAACATGAGTTGAAACATTGTACTAACATTAAACAACATAGTAAACTGGGAGAAATTTTAAAGACGAACATTTGTTCTATTCATCATTAAAAATCGTTTGTTGCTGCTATTGTATTATTTTGAGACTGATGTGAGTTTGATGTTTGTATACTGTAGTCGGATATTCATGTATTTGAGTGTATTTTTGTGATGAATGTTAAAACTCAAAAGTTGTTTTAGAAGAAAGCATATTATGTAAAAAGTCACGATTATTCGTACATTTTTCCCACATGTGACTCTAATTTGTCTAATTTTTCGCTTAAATGAAATACGATCGATTAATATCAAAAACTACTTGTATCTTTTTACCTACAAGTGAATGCTTTGCAGATATCTTATATTCTTTGTTCTTTTACTCCGGTTGGCAGGTTAAAAACACTTATCCTTTTCCTTTCTAACCGTATATATTTGCAACATCGTTATTTACAATATTTCTTAAAGATATCCAAAATCATTCCCTTTTGGTGAAGTAGTGGTAAAATTGGAGATGTATAATCGCACTAAGTTGTAATTTCCAGGAATATAACAATTCTTCCGATGATACCCCCGGGAGCCACTGACTCTAGGCACGCACGTCTGGCTGGCATTCCGGCGTTCGGCGTTTCTCCCCAAGTTGACACACCTACCCTGCCGCACGCCGTCGACGAGCGTCTTGGTGTTGATACGTTCCTAACGGGCATCACTTTTTACGAAAAAGTGATTACCAACTTAGGCAATATTCCCGGCTATGAAACTACAAATAATCAACAGTTATTGTACAACACTACAGACTTGTGATACTTTGGCAAATTAAAACTATTTTTTCCTGGTTTTACGGCCTATGTACTACAACAAGGCTAAATTAATTAACAATTCTTTGAAAAATAAAGACCACGCTATCTATTATTTTAGTATTTTCATTTTGTTTTTATAACCTATAATTTGTTTAAACAATTTATTTTATATTATTTAATAAAATAAGTTATTCAAATACCTAACATATTTTTAAACATTGTATTATTACCTCATTCTTATTAATGTTTATCTTTATTATGTTAATATTCTGGACTTCTCTTATTTTAAGTATTTCTTTGTTTGTCAAATAAACCGCAACGTGTACTCCCTGGCGCAAATGTACTCAAACACTAGCCGCGATGCCACACAAAATTTCTGTGGATAGCCGACCAGAGCCGTACGGCCGTCGCGGAATGTATATGTGTCAGAAATATGAACTTTCATTTCTTGTTACAAGTTTCACATTCCTTTACCGCATTGTGAAATGCCTTTCGGGCCGGGCCGATGCGAGCCGGTCGGTCTGAATCGTACCTAAACTAATCAAAATTACAAAAACATACAAATAAATAAGGCGGCACATTCAAATTTAATATTGACGCAACTAGCATCCCTTTCAAAAAAAGGAATGCTTATATTCCTTAAATCGCGTTTGATGTTAACGTCACCCTCATTCTTCGGCTCTTAACAGCCACTTTCTTCACAGTCCAAACGGGTCCCACGACCAACTTGATGAGGCTGAAAGTAGGAAGCCATATTTTTCTTTACTACTCGGCGCCCCAGCTTAGCTACCAGACGACTAATCACTCTCCCTAGTGCGATAAGTCTCATATCACCTTCTTTTGTACAGGACGCAAAGTGTAGCTCCGTACAAACGGGGACGTCTGCAGAGTTTAATTGCCCACTAATCAAAAAGTTGCTGAACTTAGTCAAGCCTTTAATATAGTGTTTCCCCGTGCTAGCTGTCAACACCTTCAAATGAGTAGGACGGGTGCCGTCTTGGCCAGCAGCAGATCCATTATAGAAGGAGTTGAAAGCTGCAAGCTGGCCGTACCCAGGTCCGACTTCGATAAAAAGCAGAGGAATGGGGAAGGATTGGGCTGTTTTCACTACAGAGCTCATAAGTAAGCAAACTGCACCCTTCAGATCGCTCTGATGGACTTTGATCTTGACTGTTTTCGCCAGTGACCGAGATTTTGGTTTAAAAGTCGAATCAATCCACATACAACAGAAGAAAATCATGAGGCTGCTTCTGTTTGCTTTCATTTGAGCAGACCCTGCTTTAGTCGGATCTAGAGTTCTCAAGGCTCTTAGCAAAACAAAAGGAGTGAACTCTTCCTGTCTACTCCATCATTATTATTACTTACCCCTTAATTATTAGTAGTTTAGTATTTTCCGTGGTGCAACTAAATGTTACATCCATCATGCATATGCATGTATACATAGCTTATGGAGTTGCAGCCTACCATTTTTGTATTGTCTGAATATTATTTGCCTTCAAATTATTTGTTGTTATTCTGTTTTGTACAAAAACCTCTTTCACATTAATAAATTAGCATTAAAAGTTCGTAAGCTCACAGTTAAAAAAATCTCCTATAATCTGAAATAGACACTAAATATTTGTTGAAAAAGAACAATATATGAAATGTAGTTTAGTTTAAGTCAAATAAATTTATTTAGTTCCATCACCACTATTATGTTAGCAAACTAAATCTGCCCTAATCGTAGGAGCGTTAACAATGGAGCAGCAGCGGCACTTTTCTAAGCAAATGTTTGTGATGGCCACGTGACTAATCCAAGGAGGATTTGGGCGAGCAGTGTTAATATAACAGTATTTTTTACGAGGCGTTTAATAAAAGGAATAAAATGTTTACATAAATATGACATTAATTTAACGAAATGAGTTGATTGTGTGGAACAATAAGAAAATAATTAATACTTGCCATTTTTAATGAAACAAAATTTATTTAAAAGATATTTAAAAAAAATATCAGATTGTAAAAGTTTAACGCTGGACGACCGTGAAGGAGCAATTGGCGCTGGGGACCAGCGTTACCGCTTGATTATCATGACATCGACGCGCGAGTTACGAGATCACGCGTGCACGCTACTCAGATACGCGTAACAGTGTTGTCAATTGCCTTGGTTGCGTTATACATATTTTTTACACAACTGATGTTTAAAAACGCAGCTAAAGGCTTTGTCGCGTAGCACAGCGTAATGTGAAAACCACCTAACTCAATTTAGATAAGTAGGCGTTGTCCTTCCTATCCAAATTTTTAGGTAAGCTATTGAAAATTAAATTAAATTATGAGGAATAAGACATCGGGACTGATGCCACTTATAATACTATTATATTTAATAAAAATCACGGCAAGAGTACCAGGCAGTACATTAAGAAAGCTCTTTTTTTAAGTAAATACAGAACAACGTTGAGAGCAGAATCCTCTAATTTGAGATATTGTCAAAAAATCTGTTTCTCCGTTTCCCGTCCAAATCTTTAGACTAACAATGGGCACTTTCCGTAATGGCTGCCTTCGTCTGTACGTGCCGCGACATTTTTAAAAGGACTTTTTCGCTGCCGCCGCTGGTGTTTGCGTAGCGGCGGCAACGAGGGTTGTCTTCTGTTTAATAAAATGAAGTATTGGGCCTTATTCTATGAGTGTTTTTTTGAGATTCATGTACATTGACTTTCGCTTAGTATTTTTTTTACAAGAGTAACGAAACTCTCTGAACTAAATAGAATAAATGGAACTGATACCTAACATGAAAGTAGAAAAATCTCACTTATCAAATCGAAGCATGTATCAAAATAAATAAAAATGGCACATCTTTCTTCGCGTGCTTAAACCTATATAAAAAGCATACATCTACAATATAACAAGTTAGTTTGGAGGGTGTTCCGTCCAAAAGTGCGAGGACGCATAGCGACCTCTGTTCGGTTCGGAAATTAGTCAAATGTATTGTCCAAACTTAAGTGCAAAAGTAACTTATATCCAATATATAATTTCCATTAATATTTATAAAAAATATTTTCTCTTTTTTAATAAGTAAAATAAATTAAAAAAAAACAAAAATTATTAAAGTTTATCATTTGGCAACCCTGGTGTGGCAGACCTCGATCATAATGCCTGACGCGCTTTTAACGTACAAATGAATTCTATCGAAAAATCGGGATTTCCTGAGTAAACAGTTTAACATTTTATTGCGGTATAGAAGCAACGATACCTTGTGTATGTGTCTTATTTTGTGAAGTCTTCGTTCTGGTAAATGTTAAATTATAAAATATTTGGATATGACCGTATGGTTGCAAAGAGTACATTTGCTGGGTGGAATATATTACTAGAGTAATTAACTTCATGTAACTTAATTGCGAAAATTAACTTAATTAACAATATTAACTTACGTATAATATCAAACATGATGAATCGTTTGATCAAACTTTTCTTAGTTCAGCACGAAACTAGTAACGAGATTCGTACCTACAATAATTTCGTTATACATTAGCTACATACAGCTAAACGCTACGAGCGGGAAAATGAAGTTTTAATATTAATTTAGCGTGGCAGTGGACCGCTAGAGGGCGTCGCGAGTGCTAATTGAAATAAATTGTCACGGCTGGAGCTGGATGTCGGCGGGACATAAATCAGGCCCGCAGCCGCCGGCGACCGGTTAAGTGCCTGCTACGCGACCCAGAGACTTAACAAACAGCAGACAGGCCAACAAAACTATTGTTAAAATTGGTTTCTAATTATACGAAACTGTCTTACAATTCTTCGATTTAAATGGTAAAAACTTTCATTTTAAACGTGAATTATATTATACTAGCTTTTACCCTCGGCTTCACCCACATTTTTTTTCAATAAAAAGTATCCTATGTTACTTCTAATACCTCCAATAATATATGTACGATGTTTCATGATGATCGGTTTAGTAGTTTTTGCGAGAAAGCATAACAAAAAAAGTTACATTCACATTTATAATATTAGTAGAGATTATAGATGGGTCAGTATTTTACATTATTTCTTCATCTGCTTGCCACTAAAATTTTATTACAAATGTTTTCTAATATGTTCTATTAATTCACAGCCAAAAACTATATTGACACTTTCTTTTTAAAATAATAATGTTCTCCGCCTCGTAGTCTCACTAGCTAGTGGGTCCATACAGACTCTCTCCATAAAGAAAGTAATTTTGTATTGTTTTATAATATTGAAGGGACAATAAAAGATAACATTATAATAAAATGAAAATTGTAGGCAGAAACTTGACAGAAAACGCATGATCTGTATCACTTCACTGTAACAAACCAAACCGGTCGTCTTATGTTAAATATAATCACTAAAGTAAAGCTAGAAATAAAAAGTTTTAAAAGAAATAAAAGAAATTGCAACAAAATATACAATTACAATGATATAATAATTCTGAAAAATCTGTATTAGAATAAACATATTATTCAATAGTTATTTGCGGCGTGTCTATACAATTCTATGGGTATCATCTTGGGATGACGCCCTAAGAGACACCGCGAGACGAATTAATTCAGCCAAATGCGACACGACGCGATTTTTGCACGTAGTGCTCATTTGTCACAGGTACAGGTGTGTATCGTCACACCGCTAAAAGCAGACTCTACTGAGAATGCCTATCGTCTTATGTGGATAAGGCATTGGTGCCATTTACGTATTATTATAGCACTTTGCGCGAGACGGCACATTAAATTCAATGGGTCATGTAATTTTGTTTATAAACACATGTCTATTTGTTGAAATGGTGACCATTTGTGTAAAATAACAAGAGTTTGGGAAATATTTATAGTAAAGACATTTCTAAAAAGAACTTTAATATCAATATAAATAAATAAATAAATTTAGAACAACGTACGTCAATTATTTACAGCCTAAACAGTACTTGTACTATGGTTACTCAGTGACGGATAGATATAAGTATAAAAAAACAAATAAAAAATAAGTATAAAGCATAAAAAAAGTATTATGTTCATTACCGTTAGTGCAAAAGGCACGATTGCTACCATTGTACCAATCAGTCTCCAATTGAGTAAAAGTTTAGTGATTTAAGGCCCATCAAAAACAATTTTATGCAGAATGTTGCCAAAACAAGACCATATGGCTCGCACTGTCAAAAAGTTATTCAAGCTCTTGCAGAGCCAAGCTACTAACTCTACATACCCTAACTTCACAGACATTTCATTTTAATTCCTTCACCTTAGTCAAAATATAAAGCTTAGCCGTTTCGCTACTGTCACATGGGCGTAGGGTAAAACAATTTCGTCACTGTTCATTACTTTTCCCTTATATAATAGTCCATATATTTTCACTAAGGTTTAGAGTTTGTGAATTTAGGGCTTGATAAATCGAGTGGATTTTTATACCTACATAGGTTTAACACATTAATTAAGTGCATATCAAACCTATAATGACAAGTTTGCATCAAAATTTAAATAAGATTATTCTCACATACTTCTCGATTATTATTTATTCGTATTATTAAATACGAAAAAACGCGCGTCTACATTAAATAAGATCCGAATTAAAACGACCTATGACGTTCCATTCAACTAAGACTAATGATTGCAACAACCGGGCAAACAGAGTGAACAAGAATCTAATGAGATGTTGTTGTGAGTACAATACTTTCCTACTTCTGTCAAAAAATAATTTGTTTTTTAAACAAAAACTATACAATGTGTCCCTTCACCAGTGTCGGAGCCTTTAATGGTGTTAAATATGGCATTTTTTGTCGACAAATTGCCCCTCAAATTTTGTTTTTCTCTAACGGCCGCCATTTTGTTTTCTTGGTAACCAAGATCTGGGCTCACATACTAATTCGACCACCACTACTCATGTAAATGACCTATCAACATTAAAAAGGTGTCATTTGATTGCTAAACATGTAGACAACAGTTACACAGCCATCATGTTTCAATTGCCATGGAATTAAAAATAGAAAAAAACAAATTAAAGAAAAACAAATAGATACTTTTTTGTATATTTTTTAATTATTGGCTTTTTGAGAAAAACTAAATTTTGAGGGGCAATTTGTCGATAAAAAAATGCCATATTTCACACCATTAAAGGCTCCGAAACTGCTGAACTGGTGACGGGACACATCCTTACTTCCTTACTAATATTATAAATCAGAAAGTGAGTTTGTTTGTTTGTTTGTTTGTTCCGCTTTCACGCCGTAACTACTGAACCGATTGCTTTGAAATTTTGCAGACGTAAAGATAAAAGTCCAGATTAAATAATAGGGTACTTTTTATCCTGGAAAAAATTGATATTCCCGAGGAAAAACAAAAATATTGTTTGCTTGATGGACGGATTGTAGATGGCGCTGTGTGTCGTTTAAAACAAGGTCAAATATTGCAAACGAATATAAACATGTAAATTTAGAAGCTAAATGATACGATAATGAATCCCCGAAAATGAGGAATTCCCGAGGGATGTCGTACAATTTGTTTTATCGTCTAAACTGTTTTTTTTACATCTACTTATATGTTGCAAACGAATATGAACATGTAAATTTTGAAGCTATATGATACGAAAATGAATCCTCGAAAATGAGGAATTCTCGAGGGATGACGTACAATTTGTTTTATCGTCTAAATTGTTTTTTTACATCTACTTATCCTGAAATCACTAAAGTTAACGAATTACTAATTGGTATAAGTATTAGTTACGTTATTTAGTTCTTGAGGTATGCGATAGATGGCGCTGGGTGTTTTTTAAAACATGGTAACGATGTGTTTTTTAAAATACATAAGAAGTGGAATGATAGCTTGAAAAAACATTGTTTTTCGCATGGTCAGCTCTATGTAGCGTGTTCCCGGGTTTCCAGTGCCCAAAATCTGCATGTTTTTGCTCCACAAGGGAAAACATATAATATAGTGTACCATTCAGTTTTGGTTTAACAACTAATTGTATCCAGCGTTACATCGCGCTTCTTAGATTTTTCCGTGGGAATGAGAAGTTTTCTTATAGTTGTGCTTTATACCGCAATATAACCGAATTCCACGCGGGCGAAGCCGCGGGCGGAAAGCTAGTTGTTTATAAACCCTAAACTATGGTATACTTGGATGTGCCAATTATGTAATATGATATTTTAGAGTAATGTAACCTTTTTACTAGTGACGATGATAATCTTGATTAGACTGTCGTCGTATTTAAACAGCTTTTGAATCACATATTAAATTATTGATATATTTTATTAAATAAGGTTTTAATAAGTTCATATTAATATTAAGATGTAATCATTATGAAAAAAATACATATTTGTAACTATATGTAAATTTGAAATAAATGGGTTCTATATAGATAAAAATAATAACAATATTTTTGGCATTCACACCATTTAGCCTAGCCTAAAGTGAGCACTGTAAAGCTTGTGTTATAGATACATATATGACATGTATATATATATATATATATATATATATGAAATATACGTGTGTATATATAAATGTCCATGACTTAGGTATAAATGCTCGTATTCTCTTAATTGAGAATATAGAAACTTGTGCCTCTACAGAAAGAGCTCTTTCAAGTCAAGCGGGCGTTACGTACTTTCGGTTCTATTTAATGCCAGCAGTTTATTGTGAGAAAATTCCCCTATCTCTTCGACATTTCCATAAATTGCTAGTTTATGTTGTTACAGAATACATATGCTCGACAAAATCGTAAATTCCAGTTTCTATTGTTAGATGCCATTGTACTCAACTCCGACGACACGAATAAAATGAATTATGCTGATTCTATAAGAGTATTTTATTTAGATTTCCTACTTATATATGAAATTAAATTCTGCTTATGTTAAATTGGATCTAAGACTCTATTTGCTCTGTGAAGAGGGCTTATGAGTCGCTCCCCCTCGGTGGACGGTCACGCGCGCATTATTTGAATTTTTCAAGTGGTTCAACACTACCCTTTTCATATTTTTGCCACCCGTGCATATGTTTTCCTTTTTAAAATGTACAATCAGAAACGAATACGACAAAGGGTTATAAATGTTACTGTAGTAATCTCAAGGACTCGTGAATTAATTTTGATTTTAATCCAATTCAATTTTAAAATAATATAATACGTGAGAAAGTCTCACGAGGTACTTATATTTTTTTATATTTTCAGATTTTATTTTTTTTGTTGAATAGAGCTGTAGTGTTCGTTATGAGTGTTTTCAATGTTTCTATTACCTTACAACTATTCTAAAATCATAACTATGCAAGACTGGTACCTATTCACTGCATAACAAAGATTCACAAAACTGTAAATTCACAAATTCACAAAAATGTAACACCAATTAGCCTTGCCCAAAGTAAGCACTAAAAAGGCTTATGATATGGATACAAGGGTAACGGATAGACATAACGGTATTATAATAATAAGTTATAATTATAGAAATATATATAAATACCCATGACTCAGGTACAAATGCTCGTATTCATCACACAAACATCTGCCCCATCCGAGATTCGAACCCAGGACCATCTGTGCAAAAGGCAGGATACGTATAGACATGTGTTTTTAAATATCAAATAACATAAAATCATTTTCACTAAATTCTATTATACAATGATGCAACATCCAACATCGTAGCCAAAGTTCGATACCGCTACATCGACTGGATTAGTCCCTTGACGCGCGACATAAAACAACATGCCACGCGCCAACGGTTTCCACGCCTCATCCCTTGGCAACCAAAAATCTTTATACTCTCTGAGCAATGGATATGTCGGTAAGCGACGTAAGGTCGTCGGAGGTATGTCTATTTATGTTTTTCCCGACGACGGCGTCGACCTAACCGAATTTGTTTGTGTATTCTACCCGTTATATTATATACGTAGAACAAGATCTGCTCTGCTGTCTAAACTGAATCATGAAGAGAGAAACGTCCACAGCTAGAAGTGATTCTCCTCAAAAAGTAGGAAGATTTTTTGCTTTTCTACTTTGCCACGACACTGCAAATTACTTTAACTAAAGTATAAAATTGCCAATTGCCGCAATAGTCACTTTGAATTATATTTAAAGTTGAATTGTGTGTGATTTCAGAGTAAATCCTTTTTAATATTATAACTTGCGTAATAAAAAGAAACTGACGGCAGCGACCCTGCCTTTCGCACCGACGGCGACGCGACGGTGCTTGGTTCGAGTCCCGGAAGGGACAGATATTTGTATGATGAATACCAGCATTTGTACCTGAGTCATGGGTATTTTATATATTTCTAAAAATATAAACATTTATAATATATGTGTCTATCCGTTATCCTAGTATCCATAACACAAACCTTACAGTGCTAATTTTAGGCTATGCTTATTGGTTTGAATTTAAGAAATATTATTATTGTTCAACTTTCCACTGTTTTGCATTTAATTTTTAACGGAAAGATTCATTTAGTTAAAATGAAAACAGTTTCGAACATAAGTTCCAACACGGGGCTAGCAGCAGCAACAATAGCTTTTAAGACTAAATAATTTTTTGAAAGAAAAATTTACTTTAGATTAAACAAAAGATTTGGTATTTAAGCATATACTGTTAGTATATGCTTAAATACCAAATAAAATAATAACGTTAACTTTATCGAACTTTTTAGCTTATCCAAGTAACTTTAGCAATCATTCCGAGAAAATTGAGTTTTTATTTGCAATATAATGTCATCAGAAAATCAAAACAGGCGGCATCATAATAATAATTACATAAGGAGGTAAGGTTCGAACCTTTTCGGGTACCGTGTTGAAAAAAAGGTTTTGATATATTAAAATTAAAAAAATAAACACGTTTTATTTCAATGTGTGGACGTGAAAATGTGAACTAAATTAGACTTAGTTCTTACACTAGCGCCCTTTTTTAATTAATTTTTACCGGATAAAATTCAAAATAAAACAAACGAATTTATTTGTATAAAGTAAAGGTAGCACACATATGCCGACCATTTCCTACCTGGTCCTGCGATTACGACTCCTGTAAAGAGAACAACAAAATTAAATTTAAAAAAACAATAATAAATGCAGCCTTATTCAGTAAAAGTGGTTTGATTTATGTAAAAATAATGATGTTTGAATAATAACCATTGATGAATTTATATATTTTTTAATTTAAACTGCTATAAGTACTTTTAAATTTTACGAATTTTATTCATATAGACCTAGGGCCTAGCGAATAGCGAAACGCTATTTTAAATATGAACTCTATTGTTTTCGATCTAAGATTTCAGTTAGTTATTACCATATCTGGTACTGAAATGTAGTAAAACTTATTTTGTCCCTCAAGCAATATAGCCTGACCCCTCGTTTACGGTCAGCTACAACGTCTACAAGGCTTCGTAACCGATCACATGTTGTGTTCGTAACGACGCTACGTCACGTGGCCGTGGCGAGTTCGCTTCGTAGCTCGCCCTCGTAGACGGACCCGCCCCTCGCGTCTGATTGGTCGGTTTCGACGCCCAGCCAATTAAGCTACGCTCTCGCCAACTTGACATTTTAATGTTTGCAATACTGATAGTAAAATAAAAAGATGATTTTATGTTCACTTTGTTTTTGTGTCAAGTGATAAGAAATATATTACCTAATGAAATATCATTTTATGATTATCTGATGTTACATTTATTAAATTCATTTAGCTTATGCAGTACAGTCAGATAGTTGTAATGTAAAAAGTGAGAACTTTTATGTATTTTTATATAGTGTTATATCTGAAGATTCACTACTCGTAGATATATTTTATCATAACAGAGCATCCATTATTTTGTATCTAAATACAAAAAGTTTATCTACTGCCCCAGTTCTCTTTGTCGAGTAACGTACACATTACGTGTGTCTGTAATCTGTTAGATACGTGTAGCCACCGATGCCCTGACTATGTAGCCTGTGGACCGGGACACAAGATGGGATCACAGCTGTCTCTATCGCACCCATTACGAGCGCCCATTGCCGTCTTTATTAGGGGGTGGGACTCGATGTAATCAGGGGATGATGTGACTGGCGATCTCCGCAGCGGCTTCAAAGATCACAATTATCAGAGCAGTCGGTCGAAAGCCGCGACACAGTGGTGAAGTCACCCCTGGGAGTCACAAATTTTGGGGTGCATTGCTAAGTGTTTTGGTCATATTAATTTCGGAAAAAAATTGCAACTTTAATGTGTGATAATTTATAAAATTAATATTTTTTGGAAACAGTAATGTGCCTAGTAAATAGTGCAGTGCTATAGTTTGTCTAAAGTTGTATTCGAGCTGGCGAGCTGTCTTCATTTTGGGAGAAACACCGGGTGCCAACCGTGGCAGTCCGAAGAATGGGCACAGGTGAGCGTGCTATGCTACTTTGATGTGATTTTACACAATCGGATGGTTCGAGACAACACAGTCTCTATGACATTATTACATGACTATTAGTTAGAGGCAAATTCGTAATTGTTAAATTACATGAAAACACTATTAATTTAATAAACATTTCTTTACTAATAATACAACTGGAAAGTCTTCGGTGTAGCTGAATTATATATTTTGTTTTGAAAGTTGTTTCGTGATATGATCAAATACCACCGGCGATTAATGTTTTCAATAATTAGTAATTAAAACATTTTGAATCAGTACTTAAAGACTAATTGATTTATTAAAAATCAAATTGTAGTAATTATAGGTACTTATGCAGATAAAATATGGACTTTTAAAACAATCACAAAACTAATTCAAATTTTCTAATGCATCACACATGCGTTTTCTACCGGCGAGACGTGATTATCACAGTTATTGGTTGCCTATGAACCGCAAGATCTGAATTGCTGATAAATTATCACATACCTACGTATAAACTTTATATACTACTCTGTCAAGAAAGTACCGGGAAAAAATCAATTATAATCAAAATGTTTGTTATTCATTCAAATTAATTTATCACCTTCAAAGTACCTTCCTTCAGAAACGGTACACTTACGCCAACGAATAATCTAATTATTAAAACATTTTATAAACGCTGTTTCCGGAATTGAGTTCAGTTCTTGCCGCGAATTCTCCTTTATGTCTTCTACAGATTAAAAACGGGTGCCACGAAGTGGTAATTTGAGTTTAGGAAAAAGAAAGAAGTCGGCTGGAGCCATATCTGGTGAATATGGTGGTTGCTCGATGGTATTTGTTGAGCATTTGGTCAAAAATTCGTTCACAATGATGGCCTTGAACGAAGGCGCATTATCGTGGTGCAAAATCCAAGAATTTTCTTTCCACAAATCTGGTCTTTTTCGTCGAATTTGCTCTCTTAAATGCCGCATAATTGAATCTGTTCAAATAATATTCTCTATTTACCGTCTGACCTCCCGTCAAGAATTCCGAGTGCACAACACCGCGATAGTCAATAGAAAACAGTCAACATGAATTTGACTTTTAGTCGACTTTGGCGTGGTTTTTTCGGTTCAGTTGGAAGGCGCCACTCCGAAGCTTGTTGACTTGTTTGCATGTCAAACTGGTAAACCAATGTCTCGTCACCAGTTACAACGTGTTTCATGAATATTGGGTCAGAATTGCCTAGTTCTCGCATGTCCTCAGCGACTCTCATGCGATTGAATTTTTGGAAAACAATCAGGTTTTTTGGGTCTAGCCGAGCGGTAACATGTTTCATACCCAAATGATTAGTTAAAATGCTACGGATCGCGGCTATCTCTCTCAAAGTTGAATGAGGATTTTCAGTCACTATTTCCTTCATTTTTGCGATGTTAACTTCAGTTGCAGACGTTGATGGCCTACCAGAGCGACGCAAATCTTCCATCAAATCTCGACCGCTTTTGAACGCTTTGTACCACTCATAAGAACGTGTTTTTGATGAAGTCGATTCACTGTAAGCGTTCTGTGATATTTTCAGTGCCTCCGAACTCGAAATTCCATTGGCGATGCAAAATTTAAGACAAACTCTTTGTTCGATATTTTTGTCCATTATGAAATTCGCAATACACACTAGATATGATATAACTTAAAACAGCACTGTATTTAATATAAATAACAGATGCAACTCAAGCGCCAAAATGGAAAACAGTTCCAATCTAACAACAATAAAAAAAATAAAAATTCAATTTGGAACCATAAACAAATCATTCATTCCCGATACTTTTTGGACTGAATGTATAAAAAAACTGCAAAAAAACAACTCTTAGACTCTTGAAAACAGATATATTAAAGGAGTTTGTACGTTTAGGGGTTTTTTAAATTTTTTTACAGAACGTTTGCATATGGTGATGTATTACTAATGACAAAACACCTATATAACTGCAAACACGATTTCAAAAAAGGCTTAACGTCAGCATTTATCGAAAAAAGTAAAATAAATCATTTTTGCGATATTCGTGCAAAATATTTCACTGAATATATTAGCTTTCTGAATTTCCATTAAACATTTATGATGTTATTAGGATTACAGCAATAAGTGGCATTAAAATCATTCGAAAAAGTTTAAATTGTCGATATAGATATAAGAAATGTACAAATAGCAAACAAGCGTATCTCTATTTGTCTATTATTATATTTATATATTAAGGTCTATTTTTAATTTTATATTTTTTAATCCTGGAGACACTGTTTAATGTTTCTCAGGTAACAAGGGGACCGCTTGGGTTTGTAGTATATCTCTGAGCAAGTAATAAGCTCTTGAAAGCAATATTTTCGTACTTATATAGTAACTTGTAGTTGTTTGTGGTCATAATAAAAATAAGAAATCCTTGGTTGCTTACGTAAGCAGATAGGTGTTCCATAACGCAATTGCAATATTAAATTTCAATATGAAAATCCTTACATTCACGACTTTAAATTCAGAAGGTTACTTTCGGACTTGCATTTTATCGTATTGCAAAGCGGAGAGCAACAGCGTCATGATAAGTTCATAGTTCTAAATGCACTGAAGTTTGTTGTATTAACAGAGGTCAGTGTTCAAATGGCATTATATACGTTATCAATACATACTACCGACATCGACTATTTGACCAACTAGTTGAAATATTTGTTCATGTATGTATGTATCAGGTATCAGGCATTATTTTTTCATAATATCTTACTCATACATGATGTCTGATGTCATGACATTTTGTATTATTGGTATCACACAGAATTTAGTCAAATAAAGTAAATATCAATACCCCGTTGTAATGCGAAACGGCTTATGAGCTTTATGTTTTAATAGAGAAATGTTTTTGGACAATATTTCATTCATATTCATCATATTATAAAATTGCCTAATTATACTAAGAAGTATAACCATAGTTAAGTATAAAACATGTGTTAAATATAAGCAGTTTGCTAAATTTATGGGAAATTACAGAAGCTTCAGTCATCCCCAATTTACAAGCGAGCAACATACATAATTGTGTCAATTCAATCCTCTGCCTCCTTGATTCAATAACATGCAAGAGCCTTTGGATCCAGAACATAAAACTGCTTAAAAACACTTCTAAAAACAAATGAACAAATATGCATCGACTTATCGAAATTCAAGCTCTTAGGGAATGAGTCGTTATTATGGTTTTTTGGAAAATCCAGTAAAGAATAAAGTAAAAATTAAATCTCGAGAGAGAGTTTAGGTTAACTCGAAAGTAGCCGCGGGCAAAAACTGGTTCACTATATATAAATAATAATATATGAACTAATTTATCAAAAAATTATACGCTGTTCGTGAATAAACTCATTTAGCAAAACTTATTTGACTTTTTATTTTTCAAATATTCATAATCGTCTAAATAAATTTTTAAGGAGGTTTAGAACTATTAGAAAAGGCCACAAGCTGAAAATTATGGTTAACCTAAAAGTGCATTGTTTGCTATCGGTTCCGACAGAGGAATACTGAGCTCCGTAGCGTTGGAGCAGTGACAGAAGCTTGCATTCCTGCATGCTTGCGTACTTGCGTGCTAGCATGCTGGCATATTTGTTTTGCTAAGCTTTGTTTGGCGAAGCGCCAGGGACAGTCCCACTCGTCAAACGTACTAAATTGAGGAAGATTGCTCGTCAAAAATACCTGTCTCCTTAGCTTCCGATAATATGCATTCGTCAAGATGTTATATGATGAAGATAGTTAAAATACATTTAAGTTCATTGTTTATATATTTTTTGCACATTTTAACGTCGATAAAAATGTCGGGCCCTGTTTTGTTGAAACTATATAATCGATTACAACAAAATCAACGAAGAAGAAAAAGAAATAAAATTGTGTAGTAATAAAAAAGTAGGTATATACCTACTGTTATGGATTTTGTTGAGCTCATTGATTCAACCATCATGAGTCTTTTAATGTCTGGTTGTTCCTGAGACCGTGAAAGTGAAAGTGGGAATGGGGCTAATCCACAGGTCTTCCATTTTTTGCCGCATTGGAAAATGCATTTCAGACACTATCACTGGCTTTTGAATGTGTGGATTAGTGAGTGGAAGGATGAAAACCTATGATGATGTACCGTCATTCGGTACCTAATGGTTCGTAATAGAAATATAAGTCTTCTCAAAAGGAAATCATTATAAAAGTCGATAGCCGACTATCTTAAAGTCTATATTTATACGTTTTAAGTGAAATTGTTCTTAACATCTGCATATTTGTTACAAGCTAATGAATATATGTTTGCTCGCTATTGTTCATAGTTGGTTTACAAATAAGACGGTAAATTCAGCGAGACGGGATAAAGCCCAACTCCTCGCAATGTAACTTAGGGACGGGTACGAACTTCGTTAGTCCCCCTTTTCACACCACACTATACAGCCAGCTCCAAAAACCATTAAGATTTCTTTTGTAATTAAGTATAAGTTGAATAGTATGTTATGTAATATATTGTTTTAAACTTTCATGGTCACTAACAACTAGTATCTATACTAATATTATAAAGACGAAATATTTGTATTTTTGTATGTTTGCAATGAATAAACTCAAAAACTACTAAGCCGATGAAAATTCTTTCACTATATTTAAAGCTAGAAAAAGTTTAAAGAATTTCGTCCGCCCGTTCGAAGCCGGGACGGGCCGCTAGTATTACTATAAATTTATGTAATTCTTACCTTAAATTAACAATTCAAATATCTTTATAGAATTTCTTCGTTTGTACGCGAAAATCTGCATTATTCTGAACTGCGCTTTAACGGCTGTAATTATTTTGACTACATTTTAAATGTTAAAGTAACTTCAAATAATTGTTAGCGTCGGTCAAAATTTTTCCTATTAATTTAATGAAACACGGACTGACATTCCACTCCATTTTGATGTAACAAATTAAACCTTAAATAATCTGATACAGTCATAATTTTGTAAAATCCAGAGCTAGAATAATAAAACTGTAGAATATATTTGACGGACTAAATACAAAAACGAGTACTCAGTACGATGTATCCCTTCTAATAATATAAATGTGAATGTAAGTTTGTTTGTTATGCTTTCACGCAAAAACTACTAAACCGATCATCATGAAACTTCGTACATATATTCTTGGCGGTATTAGAAGTAACATAGGATACTTTTTATTGAAAAAAAAATAAAAGAATGCGGGCGAAGCCGCGGGTAAAAGCTAGTAATGTATACATTAATTACTATGGTTAATTTTAGAACCAAAATATTAGAAACTTGTTAGTTATAAACAAGTTGTAAGTTAAATACGGTTACCATAGCCATAGTAAAATAAGAAATTATGTCTGTTTAGACAATTGGTAAAAATAAAAAAACCTTCCTTCCTCCATTGAGAAAAGGGAGATTTGTTGAAAAAGACTAGAATAAAACATTCCTAGTGCGATCAAACATAGATAAGATTTTTTATAACAACTATTTTGTATGGAGTTAAGCTCTATAACATACAATTCAGTTTTTTGTCCAAATATATAGATACCCTTTTTTTTTTTTCCTTTTCTCGAGGGGAAATGCATTACGCATACCCCACCGTTGGGCTGGCGGTGGGGTTATGTGGGACTCACCCGTCACGAAGGCTGACGGGCATACCCACTAAAAGCCCCCGCTGTACTACACTCCGCCGTTTGACCTTGTGGGTCCCTTTTTGGGAGTCACCACTGCGGTCCGGTGGTTGGCCCGCTTTAGGCCCCTTCACGACTCGGTGATGCCTGAGTACAGTTCAGGCATCGACCCAGACATTGGGGTGAGTGCAATGCCTCCATCGAATACCCGATCCGCTGAAGGCCACCCCATAAATATATAGATACCCTACCGAAGCGTAACAAATTAAAAAAAATCGAAAATTATCGTTGTTTTTGAATAGATACCTACTATTTAACAAAAACACAACCATACACGTATAGGTTACGCAAAACGGTGATAGGTACTGTTTTATTTTTTTTGAAAGAACTCCCCACGTATAACATGGAGTGTTTTCCTGTAATCAAGTTATATTGAAAACAATAAATGCCACAGACAGACACTACATTTTTATAATTACCAGCCATTTGTAAACCAGCGTTAAATAAAGGAAAAGTAAACTAAAGTAAAATTAAATAAAATAAATAAACCATAAATCATTATAATTTTTCTTATTTTTCAAAGTTTCTGTAGGATTTTCATTTTTCGTGTATGATGTGAGTTAGTTGTAGTCGTTCAGTACATGCATTCACGTGTTAAAGGTTCTTTTTGTTACTTGTCTCTTATTTTTATCTATCAATTGAGATGGCTCATGCCTGTATATACAATCTCAATAATCTGCTGCCCACATCTTCCGGACATCGTCAAATCAAGGCAGTAATGTAGGCATTGCTTTTCATAAAGACTGACTGGAAATGACACATCTTATTTTAATGTACCTACTCGCTTATAAAAAGGGCTAAGGCAATGAGTAAATTACAACTCTATAAATATTACGCCCTAAATTTATAACTCATTTATTTTTAATTTGCTTTACTAAAAGAATTTGCGATACTCTGTAATTACCTTTTATTATATTGATTTTAATTGACATGATTTATTACATGATTGTGCTAACGGCCCCAACTTTTGAACTTATATTTTTTCATTTGAAACGTAATTTATGCCGAAGCACTAGAAAAGACTGGCAGCCTCGACATTTCATTAAACAAGTTATGAATAAAAAAAGACATTTGGATTTACATAAGCGAACAACAAGGAGTTCACATATTAAACCCTAGTATGTAAAATACGATAGTGACCATGGCACATGCAACTATATAATATTGGAACTTCAATAATAAAAGACATAATAAAACGTCCCATGTTGCATATGAATATCGATTACAAACTTGCAGGTAAAATGTAAAATAACATTTATAACATAACACATGATAATAATGATGCAATATGATTTTAGGTTATTTAGGAAATTCCCAGTACAATTATAAATTGTTAATTTATTTTTAAATATGTTTCTAACAGACACATCTAGTATCGGGCCGTAGTGACAAGCCGTGTTAAGCTTAGGGTTACTTTCGTGTTCACTTGTTCAAGTAAGGAATAGGTCCCTACCCACGTACGTGAATATCTTCATTCGTAGCTATGAAGCTATGCATGTAAATTCGAATTTGTGATTTCTTATTAAATCCTTTGTTTTATGTTTATTGAAGACGTAATAGTTCTACATATTTATTGTTCATACATTTTAATGTTTAGTGGCATTGAAAATAATATTACAGCATCAAGAAGTAGATAAGTCTTAGTATATTTATGAACATTTTTATCTTCAGGCAGATTATATTGATCCCGGGATTCTACACCTGATTTTAATAAGATTCCAAACTATTAAAGAATATGCAAATTGAAATAAGTCATCAGGAACCAAACCTAGAATTTAAATTCAAATTATTAATTCAATTTTTTCTAATTATTCAGCGCAGAAAAGATTATATTTTACAAAAGTCCTCAAAATGATTCTAACTAACACATTTTTAGTCAAAATTAAGTTAATTCCGAAAATAATTGTTTTTAGTGGCCATAATCGTAACAACAAATCTTCTTACATCTCTCACAGTACCTATGAGGCTTTTTAGTATCAACAGTTTGGAGTCAGTGAATACAAGCATTTGTATCTGTGTCATTGATAGTCATTGAAATATATATTTCAATGATTATTGCATATCTATGATCATATTACATATGTATCATATAAGTTAGTATATCCGTTAACCTACTATCCATAACACAAGACATAACAGCGCATTCTTTGTGGTGCTAATTGATGAGAATGTAATGTAATTGATTCAAATAAACAAATAAGTTATTTAGGAGATATTTTTTCCTTTTATTTTGCTCCAACCTGAATCTCTATAAAGCAGGAAACATCCAAATGCCAATATAGACAAAGCTCGGAGCGTTCCACCTGCTTAGGATCACATACACAGTGAGACCTAGTGATGTAATAAGTTCGTTTTGTAAATAATAAATTTAAGATGGAAATTGATCCCCCTGTCCGTGTTTCTTTCGGCTTTTCTCGGAAGGGCCTCTTATTTTCTGAACTGGTGGTCGTCTCAGTAGTTTTCAGTAAACGTGGTTTACGTGTCGTAAATATAATAAAATAGCTTAACAAAATGTAAAATAAATCGAAGTTGTTACTTTTTAATTAAAATATTGTGAATAAATAGAGTTCTATTATGCTTTATTAAAATGTTGGAAGGTCGCATTTCCTGTAAACACGGCTTCTGTAAAATAGTCGAAACATCAATATAAATGAAATACGTAATAAATTCTCTAATTAACATGTTTAATTTCGAAAAATATATATTTATTAGGTACGATTAACGACTTGGTTCACTTTAATATAAATAAAAGGTTAAACAGAAAATTCTTTGAGAACATCAACTGGATTCTAACATTTTCGATATATACATATATATATAGCTGCCCCAGCCACGCGTTGCTGTGTTATAAATTAAAATAAAACCTATCCTATCTTTTAAGTTAGATGAAATAACAGATAGTTACGAAGTTTGATCAAAATCGGTTAAGTAGTTTAGGAGTCCATTGAGGACAAACATTGTGACACGAGATTTATATATATTAAGATATACAGTACTTATAAACTCTTTATATACAAGGTGTCTCAAAAGAAAGTTAATATTTTATGAGTCGATAAAATAAAAAATAAGATGTCTGTAAAATATGTTTATTAATTACCATAGTACAGTAGTTGAAAATTTATTTCTCACAAATAATATCATCTAAATTTAAACCTTGGCGATTACCGTCTTCATTTAATCGAAAGGAAAAAAAAATCCACTACGGCTCGGAGGGTTGACTCCGTGATGGCTGCGATTTTGTAGCGAATATTTTCTTTCGAATGCGCCAGAGAAGTCGGTTTATTGTTATAAACTTTAGATTTGAGATAACTAATATAGGAAAATCTCCATAAGAGTTAAAACAGGACTGCATAGAGGCCAGTTTATATTGCCTCTTCTGGAGATCAATTTGCCAGGGAAAATTTCACATACTCTTTGCAGAGACGTATTGGACGTGTGTGAGGTCCGTCCTGCTGAAACCATATTCTTTATAGCCAGAGAATTTTTGCAGTGCTGGTGGTAAAGAGATTGTCTAACCAATCAGCTCAACCTATGTTAACTTTCTTTTGAGACACCACAAGGTATAAACTTCAAAATATGATAGATATTTTCAATAACAAGAAAGTATGCTGAATTATATTCATTTTAGTAATGTTTTATTTCAATAAAAACACTCCTCGATACTTATTAGCAGGATTAGGTCATTGAATATAATTAAATATGGCTTTTCTGCTGCTATCTAGTTTTGAATTATTCCATGACTGGATATTATATAGCCAAATGAGACCCTACTAAACATTTTTTCGCGTCTTAAATCCTTTTGAAAATACCCATAAGGGGATAGGGTAATTATAACACTTCGCGGCTTCCCTTTGGAGGCCTGAAAGACGAACAGTAAAGTCGTCTAAGTCCATTTCAGAGAAAAAAGAAAAGATCTTTACTTGAATGAAAAGGATTCACGGTATTAAAGACGTCACTTCGTTACACCGTTGCGTATAAATGTATGAAGACTCAAACATATTTTCTATAACCAGATTTGGAGTAAGTAGGTGATATATGTTTTGAAGAATCTATAAAACAACTTATTATTCAGGCACTAATTAAATTATGACTATAAATGGCTGGTTAAATATATCTATAAATGTTTATTATATTATTATACTTTCTAGTGCTTAATGGTAAAATAGTAAGATATCGATACACACAGCAGAGTTTTGATTGAAACCAAGTACTCTTTACAAAATTTTTGCCAAAATGGCAAAATCTCTCCATTTTAGGGAGGGATTTACATCCAACAGTGGACCTCTTGCCGCTGAGATGATGATGATAAAGTACTTTATGATATGTAAGTACATTAAAACAAACGTATTTTTTTTCAATAAACAATTTGATTAGTTCATATTATATTATACCTACTCAAATTTCAGTCTAAGTGTATTTCAGATACACGCATAAGGTATTTAAGTGCATTAAGGGTTTTTTTATGTTTATGTGGAAATTCCTTTTAAATACATTCTGAAAATATATTTCATCAAAATAAAATTTCTTTAAATGCAAAGCGTTAAAAGGAGAAAATTTATTGGATGGAAAGATGGTGTAAGAGTAAGCCTTTGCGAATGTTAAGGAAAAGGGACGCAGGGGAAGGCGTTTCGTAAACAGAACAAAAACACCAACGTTATTAGCGAGATTGGTGTAATCTGACTAATCTATTTTGGGAAAGGGGAGTCCCGCTGCTTAGAGGTGTCAATTAATACGTATAAACAGATCACATTGAACTCAAGACTCCGTAACTTAAAGACTGAATAATCTAAGGATGGGGAATTCGGCTATGTTATTCATATTTTTATTGAATTTATGTTCAAGTCAAGAGGAAGTCAATATTTTAATATTAATGTTTTATTGACAATTTAATCTCAAAACAACTGACCAAATAAAAGACAAACTTTGTGTCATTCTTAAGCAAGCGTAAAGTTTTAACTATATTAGCCTGTGGTTATGATATTTTTCTCAAATGCAAAACATAAAAATAAAATACTTAATGTCTATCAAAGTAGTCTACAGGCAATTAAATAGTTGGCTCTATAGTTGTACTCTACTCGACCAGCATGAATTCTTACATATTGTTAAAATTGTGTTAACTGCATTAAATAACTTGTTTTAAAATTAGTTAATGACAAGTAAAAAAACATCATAGATAACTGTTTTCATTATAATAATTTATAATAACAATTTCTGGCTAATTGCAGAATCATTTGAAACTTCAAAGAAGACAGACAGCATCGTTTAGAAAAGACTAAAAATGAAATTGAATAATTAATTCATTGTCTCAGGTGATCGCTTGCTCGATATTCCATGCAATGTATGCGGAGACAGAAGCTCCGGGAAGCATTACGGCATCTACAGCTGTGATGGTAAGTATTTATGTTGTTCATCGAGGGGAAAAAGTGACCGTTTGGGTGGTGTTTGAATTTTAGCCTCACCAGAGATTTGATATCACATTTCTTCTCGAGTGATACATAGCACCTCATATTACACCGTCTAGGAAAAGTTATACGTATTATTTTTGCAATTAAAAATCATATGGAAATAAAGTCGCAGTTTTCTCTATTAAGATAGAAAAAATATGATATTCTAGATTTCTCAGTTGTCAATGACTGATTAGGTCTTTTAGCCTCGACAGTGTTATTATAAAATGAACACTATCCACTTAAATAAAGATCCAAGAGGTCATTTATCTTGTATATAAAAGTGAAACTTTAATTAATGCAATTGTTGTGTGTTTGTTTTTCCTCTTTGGTGTAGTAGAAAGTAGTGTGTCATTTGAGAGTAAATGCAATTTCCAATCTAGGGTACTTTTAAAGCCCTTTCCTAAGGCTCGTGCTTTAAACATCGCATTAGTCGGTGAACAGTCACTTTTCTTTGTTATTAAATCATGTGGCGTGGTTATCTCATTTCTACTATTTAGTTATTTTAATTTCGCGTCTATCCTTAAAGTAAAATATTTTTACAGAATCTGAAAATGCTTGTCTATTATATTTTTATTGACGACTATCAATCATTGTTTTAGATTATAAAACCACTCTTGAAAAATGTTTCGAAATAAAAAAACGCATTAGCAATATCTGTAAAAAATTTACACTGTACATACAAGTGTACTTTATTACTACATTTGTTATAAAAATTAAATAACATATTTCACTTTACATTGTTAAATAATTAAAATAATCTTCAGTAAAACAACAATTATAAGTAAAAAAGCAAATCATCTCTGAAATCAAATGTAATTTTAATTTGATTATATCCAGGTTGTTCGGGGTTTTTCAAGCGGTCAATCCACAGAAACCGCGTATACACATGCAAGGCGGGCGGTGACATGAAGGGCCGCTGCCCTGTCGATAAGACACACCGCAACCAGTGCCGCGCCTGCCGCCTTGCCAAGTGCTTCCAAGCCAATATGAACAAGGACGGTGAGTATAATGTTGCTTGCTATAAAATATAAACTCAAAGGAACCGCGCAACCACGTGTACGCAAACAAGGCGGGTAGCGATGTGGCTGTTATCTCATGCTAAGATACCCTCAAACATAAGATACATCACACACTCCAATGCCCTCGCCAACTGCACGCAGGCCAGTTGGAGTAAGGATGGTGAGTACAATTCTGCAATAGTTTCAGAGGATTCGCATAGTCGCGGCCACGCAAATAAGGCATATTATATGACAAGTGATATGAAGGGTCACAGCCCTGTCATCAAGACGCATGAGCAATATATAACAATGCCTTCAACGTGTGCTTTCCGGACAATATGAAACAGATGACAACTTCGATTTTAGATCTGAATATTTTCATGAACAACTTTTTGATATTGCGCTGTGAAAAAATATAAAATAAATCAGACTTTTCGAACTGACATTAAATTAAGCATTTTTCCATGTCCATGTATTGATATCCCTGTGAAAAATTAGCGAGTAGAGCTAGAAACTATCATTGTGAGCATAAGTAGTTTCTAGTCTCCTCCTTGTCCAGGTCTAAATAATTATATTATATCTTTTATTACTACGCGACCCGCCACGGTTTCGCACGGGTAGGTGAGCTGTAGGTAGAGCATAATTATTATGCCTACATATTTAGTCTGTTGTAGGTAGGATGCGACGAATATATGGATTACATTCGGGTGTTATATAATGTCTATATTAGTTGAAGTATTTTAATGTATTTGATTGTATTTTATTATGTTGATAATTATTATAAACACGAAAATAAACCAAAAATGTCTTTACATACAACGTTGATAACTTCTGCCTGATTACGTGTCATCGTAACGTCGAACATGTCATAAATGATTAAGAACATATTTTCTTTAGAAGTTACATGTGACATGTCGAACTAAATATAGGCAATTCTAAGGGTATCATGGAAATTCTTGGTAAAAAAACAGTTTCACCAGTTTCGTTGAAAGTTTCTATTGTACATTCCATAAAAGAGGTTTTAAATTAATTACTTTGAATCCTGTTGCCGTTGTATAGTTATACAGGGTGTTTGGAAGAACGTTGAACATACGAAAATGGGGGGCAGGCAGGGTGTTCTGTTAACTAACTAGCCCAAGAGATTTGAACTAGGTCTCAAGATATATTTTTTTAAATTTCTGGAATTTTTCCCATTAAAACCGTCTATTTTTTTTCAAATCAGATCTATTTTTTTTTATTTCAATATAAGTGATCGGTAGGTTAAAGTTACCTATTTCTAGAAATAAAGTTATTGTCCATCAAATATAAAAAAGAGGGAATTAATTTTTAAGCTCAACTTCGCGTTGCATTTAAAAAAAATAATGCTTTGCTTTAATGTCGCATTTTTATGTCTAATACCTCAACTGAAGTTTTATGAGACATAGAAGCCTCTTAAAAAATAAATAATCAACCTGAAATATTTCATCAATTTTCCGGCGTTACTTTGTTTTAAAATATAACAAATGCTCGAGACGTCATCGCTTCAATTTTTTTCAATCAAACGTCAATCGCTTTCCCACAAGTGTGACTGCTGTGCCACAGTAAAGGCAATATTTCTATTGGATCTTACTTTTCCTAATAGTATTTTTCTAGAAATATTTCTTCAAGGTCTTTTCATTTTTCATTTTTCCTTAATTACTATTAAATGATGACACTACTATGGTCAAGCTTCAAGATTCAAGCGACATTAAATTTTTATCTTTCATTTCTTTAAATATAACAAACATAAAACAAAAATTTGTTCTTAAATTTTTAATCTAATATATAAAAATCAACGTAATCGTAACCTCCCAACAACACCCGAAAAGAAAAGGAAAACCTTCCTGGCGTCACCTCCACTTGCTCAAAAAGTCGCCCCTAGACAACTTGAGCACCCTCCGGACACGGAAAATCCTCATTGATACCTCACAGCCGGCTGTGCGGTTGTCATACTTACTATACACCACCTACAGTTGGCTTGTACCCAGGACGAGTTAGAATAGGGGAGGGGGAAGAGGGACGACTGCGGTCACCTAAGCGAGATTGCGCACAAAGAGCATTAGCCAGCGCCGACGTTAGGTCGGCTGACTCCCAGAAATGGACCTGACCGACCTGACTTTTCTCCATCCTGACCGATAAAAAGAGGTCTGGAGCTGACCTGAAGGCTAGTAGAAGCGTGAGTATCCTGACAACCACTGGCTCCCTTTCGGTGGATAGGAGGAATACCAACACTCCTAACTACCCCCAGCTCACAGGGAACGAACGCCCCACCCTCAGCGCACTGGAAGCGGCCGGGGAGTGCTGGTTGGAACTCCTCCTCCCGTTGGAGAGAGATAGTTCCCGGAGGGCTTTCACAGCCGCCGTCACGCAGAGTTCCGATGCCGCCTGAGGGTAACCAGAGGAGGCTCTAGGGTTGTGAAGGGACCAGCTTCGGGATCGGCTCGAAGCTGGCCCCTTCACAACCCTTAGAGAACGGCTTCCCCGAGGGTCCCTCCCCAAGCTCTCCGCTCGCGCCTGCGCTCCTGGCCCCTTCACAACCCTTCTCCCTAAGGAAGGGTGGAGGAGGCTCTCTCACCCCCTAGCGTTTTTACGGGAATGGGGGGGGGGGGATGGGCACTCAGACAGGATGGGAGCCCCATCCACCGTCGGCGTCATCTAGGAAGGGGGTGACGTTCCCACCCTAGATCGAGACGCGGGTGGCATAACGTTGCCACCTTCTCCCCCGAAGCTTGCACCTGATGAGGGAGGAGTTTATGTCCTCCTCCCACCTCTTCTCGGCGGCCTTCCAGCACCCCTCGGTTGTCACCATGGCTCTTGCCACAGCGGCAAGCGAGAGGTCTCCCCTATCGCAGCAACCAGATTACTGCGCTGTCCTCCGCAGCGCCGCAATCGTGGCACGACGGGGTCGGTTCCTTTCGAATCCGGTACAGATATTTACAAGCACCCGTGCCCGGTAAAAACCTGCACCAAATTGAACACCAACCCATGGCGCCTTTCGCACCACTCTCGTAGCACGAATAGTATTTTAGCCTGCGCTCGTTATAGCTCGGCGCGGGGGTGATCGCATCAAGCCATTCCGGTCATCGGTATCAGAAACGCGCTTGAATTTATTTTAGCACACGTTTTAGTTTTGCGATATCTCTCAAGATATTCATTTTCATTATATGGTTTAAAACCGACTCGTCCAACAATTATCATTATAATTCAACCAATTTACACAAAATCTTGACAAATTATATACTTTAACCTTCCGCATGAATTAGTCTACCTATTGGTGAATACCGTATGAAAATCAGTTCAGTAGTATTTGAGTTTATTGTGAACAAAAAGACAAACAGACGCGGCAGAGGAGTTTTTGACAATGAGATAAAAAAACGCTTTTTGGGTAATTAATTATTCATAAATTTGATTTTAACTACTTCGGTAATCTATGAGGCCCATTCATTATCAGCATCCCCTCAAAATGTGCAGGAGCTTTAAGTGTTTTTTTGATAACATGATTAAATTTAGACCTTAGGTCCCTTTTTAAAGGAAATCAGTTCCAGGGCTTGATTGGGATCAAAACGAACCCATACAAAATAAAAAAAAGTGTTTGTTTACCTAACAGCGTAATCGTGTTGTAAATGAATATATGACTGTCTGTGCTCTGTGTTATCACACGCCGCCGTTACTGGCCGTTCTATGATACATAGCCCTTAACCTTCATCAAGCATCAAATGCAGAAATAATTTCGTACATCCGACTGGTAATTCCAGATATAAGGTTCAAACAAACATGCACTTCAAATTTATTAAATTACAAATAAAACTTCCTGTCGCAATAAATCCAACCCATCTTAGGGCCAGCGTTCACATAGTTCACGCAGTGCGTTGTCTGCCAGTCATTCATTTAGAATAAAAATATTTATATATCAAGGTAATATTTCACAAGCAACTAAAATAATAAAAGCTAAAGAAGAAAATACCTCTCATAAATTTCACATTGGGATTCAGTGAAAATTCGCACAACTTTCTATTAAAAATAGTTGGCATAAAAATTGGGCCAGGTTCACCTGCAATAAATAAATTCCCGATTCTAATACCTGAATACAGTCACAATAATGTATGATAATGGAGGATGGAGTATTATCTGAGCCACCGGACATCGGAGCCACCGATCATGGCCCAGCGGGAAGCTTTGTCCCGTGTGAACGCAACCAGGGGCTCTGACCAGTTCAATTTTCGCGTTGCTTGTTACGATCTGTCATTACGTCACAGCGATAGCCAATATCCCTGGCAATATTGGGTTGCCGAGTTGGGTATCCCGATTTAATATTTGGATCATATTTTTGGGCGTATATAGTTTTTTGTCGTCAAGCTTTGTGTACCATAAGATGATTATATAACTTCTTATATATTATGTATACATCCATTGTTACCTATATGTGGGCAAAAAAACGATTCTTTATGCAATATCCATTCCTAAAAGTAGAATTAAAAGGATCCTACACAAAATTTGATAACAATGGCTTTAAGTTAAAGTAAGTCGACAGCTTTACAACCTTACGTAGTCTCAAATCAAAGTTTCCCGAGTAAATATATCCCGTATATGCAAATCTTTCGTTAAGTAAAACCTTGTGAATAATTGAATATGCATTGGATCCCATGTCGTCCGCAAGTCGGATTCAAACTCACTTCAAGTGACGCTTCTAGTTGGGTATATGCATAATATTGTATTCACCATATAAATTTATAGAGGGTTGCCACTGCATTTTAGAATGTAAAATATTTCTAAACCAGATATTTTCAGGGTATTTATGAGATAATAATAAAAATATACAGTACTGATTGTTAAACTGTATGATGTGTCATTGTAGTCAGTGCTTTTCGTGTATTTTAAAATAGCTAAATATTACAAAATTGCAAACAACATATATAACATTCAAAAGTACATTCAAAAACCACCGATTAGATCGAAAAAGATTCATTTTAAAACTTAAAATAGCCTAAACATATATCTATGACCACTTAAACATTTTGGGATGGTGGTAGTTAAGGAAGCTTTTTTTCTTGTTACTCGTACGGCTTGTGCATTTGCCAAATAAGAAAGCATTGTCAATAATGTTACATTTTGATTTTTTTTTCATGAAATGTTACACATTACAGAAATACGGTTTTGTCACCAGTCCATAATTTGACAAAATTGCATAGAACTTATTTAGTACTACTACAAGTATTTGCACTGATAGAATAAAGTCATGACACCGTATTCAAGACACGAAAAGGACAATATTTTTAATTGGGCTCAAATTACATTAATTTTAAACAGGGTTGAATTCAATTCACCTTACTCAAGAACATAAATACTTTCAGTTTACAATATTCACTGATATTACAAAACCTTCGTTGTAATTTTTTAATATTATAACATTTTATTATATAAATTAAAAGAAACTCTAAAGCCTTGTCATTGTTCACTTTATTTGAAAAAAGGAAAGCAAGAAAGAAAAAGCTAAATTGAAGACAGATCAACTTTATTAGTCAAAATACAACTGTCTATAATATTGTTTGACGAAAAGAAATGTTATTGCTGAAATAAAAAGCAGTGTCTCCTTTTTTATAGTAATCAGTAAAATATATAAAAGTAAAATATAATTATATGAAAAAATATATTCTTATATAAAAACATGAAAAACATTTTATTAAAAGCTACACCATACTATAGCTATATGAAAATATATATATTTTCTTTTGTGTAGCTTTTAATAAAATGTTATAAAATCGGATAGCCAATTAACTGAGTTTTAGATTAAGAAGAATGTTAAAACGGGCATCGGATAAGTCATAAAAAGACAATGTAGGTAAGTGATGGTAAAAACATATTCTTCTATTTCATGTATCACGTCTTTGTTATAGTTTTTGTCTTTTGTTTTATTTAATACAAGCATTGTTAATAATAAAATGCAACCTCACTAGTAAACAAATGGAAAGCTATTTATTTCTAAGCGGTACAGTACCGGCAGCCATAACTAGCGGCGGTACAGTGAGCCCTGAGCGCTGCGGTCGGTGCGCAGGTGTTCTGCAGTAATTTATTCACGAGCATCACTTTGTGCCACCGCGGCCCGGATTACCTTTATGTGTTTGCTCGCTCGGTAATTATACCACCTCACGAAACTTGCCCGTCGCTCCCGAAGCCCTCTCGACCCACAATTTAAGCCTAACTAACGGAATTAATGACTTGCGTCGACTGCTTAACGGAGACAACGAAATTTCTGTATTTGAAACTCTTGGCTACAATATTTATTCAATTTGCCATAAAATTGCTGAAAGACTTGAAAATTAAATATTTTTACGAAACAGTTATAGTAAAATAAATATTTATATCGCTAAATTTCTAAACATATAATATGATATTAGATAGTTAAGAATCTAAGTGTAAGTTCAAACCTAATACCTAAGTGCAACTCCCTAATTACTAGTTGTGTCTGCCTTAAAAAAACATTCAAAATTATTAATTACTTAGCATCACGTTTTTTTATTATTTTTGGTCATCAAATAAAATGCCTAATTCAGACAGTAAGTCATAAAACGATTAAATGTTTTATAGAAATATGGTTACTACATGAGAAGTACATAATTGTAACCTGATCATATTTAAATATTTATTAAATTAAATGAAAATAAGTTTAAAAATAGAATATTAAATTAAACACTTTTTACTGTTTCTTATTTTCAGCTAAGAGGCCCTTCTCTGTACTACCAATATGAAAGAACATAAGAAACTCCTCACTCTTAACAGAAGCTATAACATTTACAAAATTAGTGCTACACATAATAACAGAGCTATGCTGCCATTACCTACATCATTCAGTCACAGTTAACAAGCTCTTATTATAAAATGATAATATTTAAATATTGCAGGAAAAAGCAAACAAAAAAAAGGTCATTAAAAATATAAAAAAACTGACATTTAAAGTAACGATAATTGTGGATAAAACCAGTAGTTTCAATTACACCCATCTCCACATGCAGCCTCACGAGCATGACGCATGAACCACCTATCGCCTCGCAGAATCATGTTTAAGGAACGCGATGACGACACACCCGACATGCTGTTACCATATTGATAGTATAAAACAGTATGACACACCTCATTCGTCTGTAAAAGTTGGTATTAAAATGAACAATTTTTTTTTAGTTGTATGGCTCCTAATTATTAATGTAGTGCTAAATTTTCACAACTATTTCTTATATGCAATGCGCTCTTTTAAATAATCTTTTAACTTTATAATTATAACAACTCGCTTACCCACATGGCTTCCTTGTTGATTTTTGACGTGACAACGTCTTATAAATTGGTTTGCCGGGTGACACTTCAAGAAACTGCGTTACGCTCCGCTCACGTTATGCGCTTACAAATTAGAGCGAGTGAGAGGCACGCGTCCCTTCCACTCGGGCATGGTTAGCCCGCCTAAGAGCGAGAGAGACAGACATAAAAAGTGGAAGGGACGCGTGCCTATAAATTAATGTTTTAAATATAATTCTTTGTATAAATAAATGTTATAAATTGTTACTATTATTTCATCCTTCTTCCTACTATACGAATGAATATTCACATTAAAATTATTTTACCACTCAAAGTCGTTGTCACGTAAAACTTTCGCCCGTATACCGACTTTACAGGCAACCAACCAGTTTTTTTGTTTTTGACACTGCCACATATTTTCCGTGTCTACAAAAGGAATTAAACTCTTGTGTTGAAGGCGATATATGGGCGAGGTCGACAAAGCTTATATGAATAGTTCAAAAACCTTCTAAGCACGTGAAAACAAATTTACATTTACCTAATAGCGCAATCTGTTGACATGTCTGCGATATTTTAGACATAGTTTTTAATCATCTCGCTTTCCATCCACCCATATAGCCTAAGTTTTATTCTGATGCCAATCTGTGATGCCATATAGTATAGCTATTCGTCGACATATCTTAAGTTACAGCTGTTGGTCTTCCATGTAACTAAATAAATTAAAAAAGTCCACAGAAACTTTCGCCCTTATAAGTGACAAGATTATCAGTGAAAACATCAATATACAAAATGTTAGCTTATGTTTCTAAAAAATCACATAAAATTAAACATAAATAAAAATCTTTGTTTTTATTTTTGTATTTTGGTGATCGAAAAATATTACTAATTATATTTATTATAAAACATAACAATTTTATTGTATATTACGCGGACTACGCAACTGCGCCACGGGCTACCTAGCTTATATAAGAACACGCCTTCCTCACCACGATCGTAAAATCTATATTTTATAGAATTTTTACAGTTCTTCAACTTGTTTATTGAAAGTAAATTTCCTTACCGTTGAAGCAGCGGTTTGTCGAGTTTCATTTTAAAATAGGTCATCACGAAAAACCCCTTTATTGACCGTGTTCAATTAATGTATGTACACACTAGCAAGCGCTATATATAAAAATAAAAATCTGATTTAGTATCAACAATATGTGCCTAAAATTTTTATTATTTCTGTTTTACCTTTGTTGCTCAGTCGGACTTATTCAGCTCTCTTGCGCCAGGCCGGCATTTATAATTCATTCATCTCCAGAGCGGCGCCACTCTCGGTCAAAGCCACAACCACAGAATCACGAATTGATTTTATTTATTAATCAGCCAGTGTCGCTCTCCTCTTCACTTGTAACTTTAGTGCGATGGAGCTGATCTGCATACTTACCTGCTTGAAATTAAATTATTTAATTTTTTTAACATTAAATGATACCCTTTTTTGCTTGTGTCAGTGTTATATTTTTTATAACACTGACACCTTAGAGAACCCAAAGTTCGGTTCTTTTTGACGTGACAACGTCTTATAAATTGGTTTGCCGGGTGACACTTCAAGAAACTGCGTTACGCTCCGCTCACGTTATGCGCTTACAATGAGAGCGAGTGAGAGGCACGCGTCCCTTCCACTCGGGCATGGTTAGCCCGCCTAAGAGCGAGAGAGACAGACATAAAAAGTGGAAGGGACGCGTGCCTATAAATTAATGTTTTAAATATAATTCTTTGTATAAATAAATGTTTTAAATTGTTACTATTATTTCATCCTTCTTCCTACTATACGAATGAATATTCACATTAAAATTATTTTACCACTCAAAGTCGTTGTCACGTAAAACTTTCGCCCGTATACCGACTTTACAGGCAACCAACCAGTTTTTTTTAGTTTCAAAATGAAAGTTTTTTTACGGATACCGAATACGCATTTATTCTTATAGTTTTAACAGTAGTGTTAACAGAGAGACAGACAGAGTTATTAAATTTGCATTTTACACCATCCAAATTTATATATTATATTCTTTAAAGAAAATAACGAAACAAGTTTTTTTTCTTCTAATATCAAGTTACTGACTTAGGATTGTTAAATTATGAGTATGACATCAAATTAGTAAACAATTGTCAACCTGTTGCTGAAAAACCTAGAATTATATCATTTAAATTAGAAAAACAAGTAAAACAAGAATTGGATAAACTGGAAAAATTAGGTGTCATAAGAACGGTAAGTGAGCCTACTGAATGGGTTAATTCTACGGTTGTCACAAAGAAAAGTGATCGTAGTATTAAGATATGTTTAGATCCACGTAATTTAAATCAGTGTATAGTAAGAGAAAGACATAAAATGAGTACCTTTGATGAGCTAGTACCAAAAATGCCTAATGCACATTATTTTTCAGTTTTGAATGCATCAAAAAGTTAAGTAACAGGAGCAACTCACAAATTTCGCTTGTCTCCCTCCTGCTACTTAACAAAGTAAGTTTAAGCAATACTTAAATGATTATACTTAATAATATTATACATAAATGAATGAAAGAAAAAGGGATGTCACTAGTGTTGGATCTGCGGAATACTTTCGCGATGAATTCAAGCTAATTAAAGTTAATACCAGAACGATTTAGACGGATACAAAATAATCACGAACATTTCTTTTAAGATGAATTTTATTATTACGTCAATCAAAATTAGACAATCATATATAATGTTTTACACCCAGACCTACTCGGTTACATAGACAATATTTAACACCCTCCACACCGACAAAAAACTTAAACGTAACAAAAACAAAATAAAACTCACTTAAATTGTAAAATTAGGTCTGGTACTATTAAATATTGAGCTTCCACAAGCATAAATACAGCACAAAAATAAAATCAGTAGAACGGATGCGTTCTCATGACATTACCTGCCATTTTAAAATTTTATAATGACAGTTTAAAAAAAAATAATAATGTAACTGTCACTATGAAGTTTAAAAATGGCACGACTATACGCACATCGCGCAAGCGCCCTACGCCGTCTTACGAATTTTCTATCAGGTCACGTGACCTGACGCGAGTTTAACATTTTTTACCCATCCCAAAAAGTGCACAACGCCGCTAAAGTTGTTTTCACTTCAAAAATCAAATATAATAAACTATCGGGATTTTCAATAAAATATACTTACTCAAATATAAGAAACATAATAAATATTACAGTTTGTACTGAACATTGTTTTTAATTTGATTACTTTTTTTCACTTCGTCGAATGTACGGATTATTTTTTATTTTTAATTTCTCGAGACTTTGGGCCTGCTTCACATAAACACGCCGGTTAATATTGCCCCACAAAAAAGCGCCGAAGCGTCTTGCTGCGTCATTCGTACTTGCTCTGGGATTTCGATCAATGAAAGTCAAAGATTTCTTCTTCGATTTCAATTGCAAGCGTGAAGCTGTGTGAATTCATTTCGTTAGGTAGGTAATTATGCGACGTGGTGGTGACTGATTTCATTGCGAAACTTCACGCGCACCATGCGTGCGCAGCGGGGTGGGGCGCTGTTTCCTTTAAAACATTTCGGGCGATAGTTGACCCGTAGGTACATTTGACCAGTAACCAACTGATGTCATAATTCGCTCAGATAAAATATTTTTTTGCGAATATTATACCTCTTTTTTTTTTAAATGAAGTGTTTGAATGATATCCAACGCCTAGAAGAATTTTGGATGCTGATTATAAAATAACCTTATATATTGTTATTTTTTATTAGTTGGCGTTTTGTTGCCCTCCGAATCAACAGAAAAGAGTGTGAGAACGCGACAATACAACATAAATTAAAAATAAAGACTCACAAGATAAAAAACTTTTTAAATTTACCTACGATAACTATTAGAAATATGACTCCCATAATTTAAAGCGTCAGTATTTTGTGTTGCCTACCAAATTACTAGTTTTCGGATACCACACGGACAATTAAATAAGTTCTTATACGTAGCGAATAGATTTCAAATTTTAAGCCAACATTGGTGAATCCCTTAAATGTCTATATACATATAGTACAGTCAATCTGTAGGTTGAGTGATGAAAAAATTACCCAATGGCTGATTCTTGTTTTTTCTGTTGCCAAATGACGTCACTAAGCTACCTTGGCGATGGGCATGTTCAACTCGTAGCGGTTTTTTGAAAAACTCAAAAAAACGTCCAAAATATTTTTGAAATGCATTTTTCTCGATTTCTATGCATTTTACAAACTTTTTGTCTAGACATAAATTGTAGAGGGTGTTGAGTACTACAATTTATGTCATTGATGCAATGTCGTACAACAAAAAGTGCGCATTGTAGGTGGCGCTAGTGTCCAAAAAAGTGTTTTTTCACATTTTCACCCTAAAAATATCATTTTAATGGAAAAGTTTAAATGGTAAAGTTGTTCCTTACGTAATTTTCAACAACTTTTGTCTAAACAATTTTTTTGTATTACTTACCGTTTTCAAGTTATAGGTGGCGCAGGTATGAAAAATCCAATAATGCGGTTTTGCGTAGTACAAGTACACATTTGCAGTGCATATTTCAATGTACGTTTTACTATTTTTTATTTTTTTATGATTGTAATAATTGTGATTTGTTATTAACTTGAAATATCGACAATTAGAGCTTTGGATTTTTTGTCTTGCATGAATTAATTGCAGGAACAAAAGTAGTTGATACAATAATTATTATTTTGTCGTACATAGGAGATAAATATTTTAAATTGTTATTAACTTATTCCCTGATGTTAATGCGTTCTTGCAAGATTTGGAAAAAAGTTTTTATTTCAAATGTGCAAGTTGAATTAATACATGATAATCGCTTAAAAGTTTAATAATAAAGTTCAACTCTAAGAACGTGAATTTAAAACAAAATGTTGTTTTAAACAATTGTAATCGTAATAGCAAATAAATTAAACAGCTCATAATTGTAAAAACTTTAAAATTTAAAAAGGTTTTTTTGATAAGGTAAATTAGTACAAATTCTACTGTACTGCGCTGTACAGCAGTGTAACTTGAAAACGGTAAGTAATACAATAAAATTGTTTAGACAAAAGTTGTTAAAAATTACGTAATAAACAACTTTTCCATTTAAACTTTTCCATTAAAATGATATTTTTAGGGTGAAAATGTGAAAAAACACTTTTTTGGACACTTTAGCGCCACCTACAATGCGCACTTTTTGTTGTACGACATTGCATCAATGATATAAATTGTAGTACTCAACGCCCTCTACAATTTTTGTCTAAACAAAAAGTTTGTAAAATGCATAGAAATTGAGAAAAATGCATTTCAAAAATATTTTGGACGTTTTTTTGAGTTTTTCAAAAAACCGCTACGAGTTGAACATGCCCATCGCCAAGGTAGCTTAGTGACGTCATTTGGCAACAGAAAAAACAAGAATCAGCCATTGGGTAATTTTTTCACTGAAACGACCTTTTTTTCGACAGATTGACTGTACTAATATTTCTTATACTTACTTATAGTTTTCAATAATTTCTATGTATATCATAGATTTCTTTGAATCAATATTGTTTAAGCTTTTTGGTATAAAATAAGTTATAATCCGTACCCAAAGGGGGCGTAACATATTTCTGAAGCAAAAGTACACTTTGTATTAATCAAGGTATGTGTGCCAAACAACTGGTTTTGCGTGATTTGATAACAAATAAAATTTTACACTTATAATATTACGAATAAATAGGATAAACTATCCAAAACTATAGCTTAATTAAGTGTACAGAATAAATACTTACAAATTTCTACTATAGGTAATCTATATCAATAAAACATCTTTATTTTATTAATGATTAAAAATGACATGTTTTATTTACAGTCCGGTCATTAATGACTAGGGCCCAGATTAATATGTAAATACATATTTTTAATTTACACGATTTTCGCTCTCGTATGTGTCCTCTACCTAGATTATCATATATAGATTGTGAAAAACTAATTTGTATTTTCCATATTTTTCCATATTTCATGGTTAAGTCCATATTTTACAAAAAAAAATCACTATCATCCATATTTTCAAATTTTAAATCATTAAACATGAGTTGGTTCACAAAAATTTATAATTTTACGTGTTTGCATTCTCGCCACCACACGGCCACGCGTGTGTGAGATTACGGAAAAGAGAGAATATTATATTTTCTTTTGATCAAATGAAATATCAAAAAGAGGGTAGATAATAAAGTATTTATTAAGTGACCAAAATCAGTTTATTCATCTAGGTCATGTATTTGCCATCAAAATGGAAAACTAAATATTCAAATGCTCTAAATTTATATTGTATGATGATTCAATAATTAATATTCGCACTTTACCAATATATACTTATCTTTGGCAGATCGGAGCCGGCCGTCCGCCGGCTCCGAGCGTCAAGCAAAGAAAGAGACCGTCTGACTCAGTGCGAGGCATTATAAAGGCACCGCGTCACTCCACCGCCTGGCGGGGAGGTGACGTGGACCGATTGTGTTGTCTATGCTATGACAGGTAACACGTTAGATCAAAGACAATGATGAAAAATATTGTACTATAAAGTGTACATAGTTAAATCAATCAATAAATCAATTTAGTAAATCAATAAATAATCATTTAAATATAAATAATGATAATGAATATGATTAAGTAACAATTAATACACTCCGAATTATTCCTAATTCTAACACGGCCATACTGACAGTACTTCGTCCCCGAAGTACTTTTTGACGTGACAACGTCTTATAAATTGGTTTGCCGGGTGACACTTCAAGAAACTGCGTTACGCTCCGCTCACGTTATGCGCTTACAATGAGAGCGAGTGAGAGGCACGCGTCCCTTCCACTCGGGCATGGTTAGTCCGCCTAAGAGCGAGAGAGACAGACATAAAAAGTGGAAGGGACGCGTGCCTATAAATTAATGTTTTAAATATAATTCTTTGTATAAATAAATGTTTTAAATTGTTACTATTATTTCATCCTTCTTCCTACTATACGAATGAATATTCACATTAAAATTATTTTACCACTCAAAGTCGTCGTCACGTAAAACTTTCGCCCGTATACCGACTTTACAGGCAACCAACCAGTTTTTAGATTATATAAAAAACACCGACATAAATCAGATATCGTTTCATAAAATCAAGTTATTGTTTCATAATTTTATAAACCTCTATGCCTAGACATGTACAGTTCCATCACTTGCTGGTTAGTGAAGACCAAACTGACACCAAGCACATGGTTATCCAGCATATCTTTTTTTTATAAACCTCTATGCCTAAACATGTACAGTTCCATCACTTGCTGGTTAGTGAAGACCAAACTGACACCAAGCACATGGTTATCCAGCATATCTTTTTTTATAAACCTCTATGCCTAGACATGTACAGTTCCATCACTTGCTGGTTAGTGAAGACCAAACTGACACCAAGCACATGGTTATCCAGCATATCTTTTTTTATAAACCTCTATGCCTAGACATGTACAGTTCCATCATTTGCTGGTTAGTGAAGACCAAACTGACACCAAGCACATGGTTATCCAGCAAATCTTTTTTTTATAAACCTCTATGCCTAGACATGTACAGTTCCATCACTTGCTGGTTAGTGAAGACCAAACTGACACCAAGCACATGGTTATCCAGCATATCTTTTTTTATAAACCTCTATGCCTAGACATGTACAGTTCCATCACTTGCTGGTTAGTGAAGACCAAACTGACACCAAGCACATGGTTATCCAGCATATCTTTTTTTATAAACCTCTATGCCTAGACATGTACAGTTTCATCACTTGCTAGTTAGTGAAGACCAAACTGACACCAAGCACATGGTTATCCAGCATATCTTTTTTTATAAACCTCTATGCCTAGACATGTACAGTTCCATCACTTGCTGGTTAGTGAAGACCAAACTGACACCAAGCATAGCGGTACCCAGCAACTGATTTATTTATTCTTAATCATTGTTTTAATGATACGATTCTGTTGCACTATTACTCAATTAATAATTTTCATTATCACATATTACAAGTTCATTTTCATTATCATTATTTATAAGTTCATTTTCATTATCACTATTTTCCAGTTTCATTTTCATTATCACTTTTTACAAGTTCATTTTCATTATCACTATTTACAAGTTAATTTTCTATAGAAGCATTTCATCTATGAAGTTATGTTCATTACCTTTCGTAACCTCATTAAATCGAGCCTGTAAGGTAAGTTTGCAGTACGACCTGTTAATAATCGAAGAGAATATAATTCGGTTGATTTTAAGACAGTTGTAATCAAAATTTGAACTTTACAAAGCCTGTTCGGCCAGCCTGATGAATCAGAACATGTAGTAACAGGCACTAAAATTTTTCAAAAAGATGTGTAGATAACATGCCTTTCCTATTCTATCGAAATATAAGTAACATGATGAGAAGTGATATTTAAGACGCTTTGCTAGACATTCCCTTATCAGACTACAATTTACACCAATACCTAATATGAAATTTAGTTATTTCTCATTTAGTTCTTACACCTCCGCACACACTACACATTTGAATAAACACTTTTTATTTTTACGGATTTTGCGCACTTTTTATTTTATATTTAATCCCGATATTTCAATGGTTGTCATGTATTTTCTACTTCCTCCACAACATTTGTGCACGTGCACGTTCCAAATTGTTAAAATTAAATTGTTTTATTTTTAAATTTTATTTCGTTATTACATTCTTACTACGATTACATTGTATACTACTGAGTCTACTACCAGTTCGGAAATTGGGAGGCCCTTCCGAGAAGAACTGGCGAAAGAAACTCGGGCAGGGGGACCGACCTCCATCTTACTGTTATTATTTGCATAAAGAACTAACCACATCATCAGATCTTGCAATGTGTGTTTTTGTAGGTATTCATTAATTTTTTTTTTTTTTTTGTTACTTTATCTCAGCCATGAATAAATATTTTAGTAGTTTTTAGTCACGATTCATTAAATTTACTCGTTTGCTGAACACGTGGTTTCAAATTACAGTTTTTAGTATCATAACGAGGTAGAGCATCACGTATTGCCAACAACAATCCCTTCAGCATCGTAGGGTCTATATCGAACTATTTAACCGACCTTGGTCACATGCTGAAAGAAAGAAAAAAAAATTAGAACAGGGCGTGAGGATCCCACTTCTGATGTGAGATTACGGAAAAGAGAGAATATTATATTTTCTTTTGATCAAATGAAATATCAAAAAGAGGGTAGATAATAAAGTATTTATTAAGTGGCCAAAATCAGTTTATTCATCTAGGTCATGTATTTGCCATCAAAATGGAAAACTAAATATTCAAATGCTATAAATTTATATTGTATGATGATTCAACAATTAATATTCGCACTTTACCAATATATACTTATCTTTGGCACAACGATTTTGTGCTGAATATAATCCTATAAGGACTGCCGGCCGTCCGCCGGCTCCGAGCGTCAAGCAAAGAAAGAGACCGTCTGACTTTTTTTTTTTTTTTTTATGCAAAATGCACCCTCCGGACACGGGGGAGGGAGGTGGTGAATCCTCTATGGATACTTCGGGCCGGCCCGATAGTTATGTCAGACTCGTACTGACTAAACACCACCTGGGATTGGCTTGCACCCGGAGAAGGTCATAAGCCGTCATCTGAGGCGACCACCCCTCTAGAGAGGGGTGGCGCAAGCGCTACTCACCTAGGTGAGAGAGCGCATAGAAAAAACGATTGACTCCCAGAAGGGGGGTCAGTCGTGAATGAAGTTAAGTCGGCTGGCTCCCAGAAGGGGGGCCAGTCGGCATCTGAGAGGACTGGGGTAGACCTGATGGGTCTGTATTGGCTCTACGTTTGGCTGATTCCTGTGCCTCTAAGAGGAGGTTCAGGTCAGCTGACAGTTGATTGGGTTGGTCTGTCAGGACAGACCTAGGTCGCCTAGACAGAGGGTTCGTGGATGAGGAAGGAGTGTAGTTGGATGCGCCCCGGATAAGTGGATTAGAGTGGCTCTCTGCTGTTTCGAAGAAACGTTCAGAGGCCTTTATGAAGTATTGTTGGAGAGTAGGGAGTTCAAAGTCCCTGTGCAAATCCGCGTTGCGGACATACCAGGGAGAATTTGAGGCCCTACGTATGAATAGGTTTTGAATCACCTGCAATTTATTAAGGACTGATGCCTTTGCATGTGAGAAGATCGGGGACGCGTAGGTCATCACCGGTCGTATGCAAACCTTATAAAGTGTTCGCTTGTTTCGAAGTGACATGCGGCTGTGACGCCCCAACATAGGGTTGAGACGCCCCAAGTAAAACCGCGCGTTACGAGACACTCTCTTGACGTGAGGAGAGAATGTCAGTTTTTGGTCAAGGGTGACGCCTAGAAATTTGGCAGTGCGTTGCCATGGAATGGACTTCCCCTGGAGTCGGGGTGGGTTGTGGCGGGCCGGTACACGCGTGCGTTTTGCGTCGAAGCAAACAGCGGATGACTTATCCGGGTTTACATCGATACGCCACTCGCGGAACCAGTCGCCTAAGGAGTTGATGGAGGTCTGAAGCCTCGGGAGGATATTCCTACATGATGAGCCCTTGAGATACAGAGCAGTATCGTCTGCAAACAGGGACAGTTGTACCCCGTTTGTTGGGACGGGAATGTCATTGGTGTATATAACATACAGCAGAGGAGCCAGGACAGAGCCCTGAGGCACGCCCGCTGTTATGTTACGCGGAGTTGAGAGAGTACCTTCGTATCTGAAACGGAAGGTACGATGCTGGAGAAATGATGCTACTAGCCGGACCAGTCTCACTGACAGATTAAGTCTGTACAGCTTGACAGTTAGTCCAGCGTGCCAGACCTTATCGAAGGCCTTGGCTACATCAAAGAAAACCGCCACGGTCTTATATTTCCTAGGGAAAAAGCCGCTCGAGATGTACTCGACTATGCGGTGAACCTGTTGGGGGCATGAGTGTTTGGTTCGAAAGCCAAACTGATGGGGTATGATGAAGTCGTTGGAGAAGAGATGGTCTTTTAGGCGGGCGAGGATACACCTTTCAAAGAGTTTCCCCATTGCCTTGAGGAGGCTGATGGGGCGGTGGCTCGCAGGGAGGTTTAAGGGTTTCCCCGGCTTGGGGATGCCTATTACGATTGCTTCTTTCCAGGCTGCTGGAAAGTAGCAGAGATCGAAGCAGGCGTTGAATAAAAGGGACAGTAAGACCAGCACTTGAGATGGTAGGTGCTTAAGGGCCATGTTGGAGACGCCGTCGGCGCCAGGGGCCTTTTTGGTCTTGAGGCCCTTGATGAAGGAATGGACTTCATCAGGGGACACTGTGATGGGATCAGAGTCTAGAGGTTTGGAGTTCAGCTCGCTGAGCTCCTTCTCAATCGACTGAAGGTGGGATGGGTCGCAAGTCTGAGTGCTGACTGAGCATTGTGAAGCAATGCTGTCAGCAAAACACTCCGCCTTCTCCTCGTCGTCGAAGGCTGTGGAGCCATCGGGACGGAGGAGAGGGGGTGTGAAGTTAGAGGTGTCACTACGGAGGGCTCTGGCCACTCGGTAGTAGGCTACATGGGAGGGAGTGATGTCCGCCATGAGGTCACCAAATTGGTTATTCCTCAGGTCGTTCAGCTGAGATCTTACTAACCGTTGAAGACGGTTAGCTCTGGCTCTGTACTCAGGGGTCGGGTACCTAGCAGCTCTCCGGAGAGCTGCGTTTTTGGCCCTCATCAGGTTGCGGAGGGTGGGAGGAATGGCATTGTGATTTTTCACAGGTACCTTCCTCGCACTGTCCGCAGTCTTTCTTTGGACCAAAAGAGTAAATTCGGAAATGGCTGCATCTATTTTCTCCGAACTATCGTAATAGTCGGGGTCCATAGAGAGCGAAGGGTTGCCTACTTCCATTGCCGACTTGAGGGACGATCTGAACCGATCCCAGTCAGTAATGGTTTTGAAGGAGGGAGGGGATGGCTCTTTGTTTCCCATAATGAGGGAAACCGGCCTGTGATCGGACCCGAGGTCTTGGAGGGTCTCAATCGTCCTAAATGGGAGGGGACCGTCTGACTCAGTGCGAGGCATTATAAAGGCACCGCGTCACTCCACCGCCTGGCGGGGAGGTGACGTGGACCGATTGTGTTGTCTATGCTATGACAGGTAACACGTTAGATCAAAGACAATGATGAAAAATATTGTACTATAAAGTGTACATAGTTAAATCAATCAATAAATCAATTTAGTAAATCAATAAATAATCATTTAAATATAAATAATGATAATGAATATGATTAAGTAACAATTAATACACTCCGAATTATTCCTAATTCTAACACGTGTGTCATTTCTTTTGCGTATTATTCGTCGTACCTACGCTCCCTCATCCTACATTATCTTGATCTTTCAGCCAATATAAGACTATATTTAGGCCAAATCGATATAGTTTTAATTTCGATAGATAATTTAAAAAAAGCATGTGATTGTGTACTGCTTTCAATTTAATAAAACAGATTTAGAGGAAGATGAAGAAATCTTCAGTTTTTTATTTGAATTACCTAAACATTTCACTATCTTTTTATATATTTTTCAATGTAACTGTTACTGCATAGTAATTTTTCACAATAAACAATGTTTAATAGGAAAGATATTCTTATTTTATACTATATATTTTTCATATTTCACATTATTTAGTCCATATTGTATGTACATATATTGCATTTTTTGTTACATATTTATCCGTGCCCTATTAATGACCGATATTTAACTTGTATTCAGCAACCTTAGTTTTGTCATAAAAATAAATTTTATACAATATGTAAGTAAACATTCTATCAAGTTAGATTCAACAGACCTCTGTAATCATAACCTACGAAGTACCCGGACAGGAGCCAACCGGCCAAGTCCAATAACACTCTGCAAACAATAGGCGATCGAACATAGCCAACACGCCGTTATTGATTCCCATGAGTTATGCCAAGGTATAATGGTTATTGAATTTTTACTTACACACGTATGAGTTGAAATATAAAAGAAATTCATGGAGAAGCATAGGTGGGAATATGTAATTCGTAACTATTTAATCAAACTTCATTCTTACACGTGTAACCTCTTTTTATTTCATTCAATCGCATATTCATATATAGTCTTAATCCAGACGTTGTTGTTTAATTCATCTCTAATAACTAACGTACATGGCGATCCTGCTAGGATGGCACATTATTAATGATTGATTATTAATACCATATGAAGAGTGGAACTTTGATTGAAATGAATTTGAATGACATTAAATTATACAATGTATAAACTCGTGAAAAGCAATTTCGTGACCGAGAAGACCGATTCTTACAAGTTTCTTTCGTTGTTAATTAAATTCATCTCCAACACCTCCCGTACAATAAGATATCTTAGTGCCTATATTGTTTTAACCCAGGTGTTGATTTCTTCTGGTCAGTGTATCAAGACTGTAATAATTATAAAATACACAATTAGATGCTTTTTAAATTTTTTTACAGAATTTTGTCTAAGTCTCTGCATTTACTACAATACCGTGTGATGTAATCATAATGACATAGACGCCTGGCAGTCGTGGAGATCATGGTAAAACTCCCACCTTTCGAGGGTGCTTCCGTCCAAAAGTGGACGTGTTTTAACTTAAATGATTCTCTACATTAAACTAGACCAATCGCACAGAATCCACTATTAAGAACACAAAATGTAATTAAAATTAACAATATTTTATGCAACTTAGTATAAAATAATTTGTGAAGTAAGAATATAATAATATATAGAATTTCCCCCTACTTTCGTTTCAAACAAGAACCTCAAACATGCAGGCAACTTCGCTTCCAAGCGATCAAATAAATGTAATCCCCAATTTAACTTCATAAAATTAATTTAAAATGGAGCAGCCTTCGAACAACTACGCCATTACTCCATCAACTTACTCCTACTTTTTAATACGCTACGAAAAAGTTAACGGGTTCGTTTCAAAAAGCTTTTGCGCTTGGCAACTTTCCCTTTGAAGTTAATCAGTTGCCTTTCGCTAAGATTCAATTAATAAAAATTACAACTTATTGGATTGGTTCATGATACAATCCATATAAAGAACAAGGGAGATATGCTTCTTTCATCCAGAGAGACCACTGTGTCTCTTAATTTCGCTACTACTATAAACTTACAATCATTTTTACTCTCGTCAAATTTAATACCTATAATATAATGATTCAGTGTTTCCTTCAGTCATTGGTAAATCTAGAATACAACTTATATTTAAAAAGCTATACAGCAATTCAAGCAAAGTGGGGAAGTATTAATAGAAAAGTGCTAACAGAACTGTGAACTGTCGTAGCTATAAACAAAGTTAGCCTCAGGGCTTTACAAGTTCTAAAAAATAATAAGTTTTAACAGCAATTACCTTAAGTCCCACTAAAAACCCAACTGTCGCGAAGACGTAGCGCGTCCGCCGCCGCCCGCCGGCGGCCGCAGCGCAAGGGGCAAACTTTTCAATTACAGCTATGTCGTGTACCCCGCAGCGGGTTAAATTAATTCTCTTCGCTTCACAAAAAGATTCACCTTCCCCACGGCACCCCTGCGAACCGACATCAGTAACGATGGCGTTTTTCAATTTTTTTCCAGTCCTTTCCCAGAACTCAGCCCGTAACATACTGACGTTTCGCAATATTTATGTTTAATTTAGCAGTCCGCATGCAAGATTTTGATTTCACAGTGTAAGCTTACCTTCCCTTTGTTCTTTTGCGATAAAAGGAGAAATTAGAGCAAATTGGATCTCGACGCCCGTTACTCCATTCTGTTATTTTACACAATCACGATCTTTGTTTAAAAACAAAACGTAAAATAACGGTGAAAGAAGGTTTGCATATTGAAACATAAACTCGCCTATAAAAATACGTGCAATAGGTACGTGTGGCGTGTGTTTGAGTGTGTGTTTAAATTACTCTTTCATTATATCACGCAATAAATTGATTTTGGAGTTAACCCTATGTTGCGTGCTTTGCTCCTCGAAACCGTAACTAATTGAATAGATCGCAGCTCATGGTGCGGTGTTTAGGATCACTAACACGTGTTCGACACCTATTGCATCCCTGACTACTCCCGAAGGATGAGGGGAGACGGAACTAAAGGGTGCTCAATTGTGTTTCAATAGCAAATTTAGTAATGCTCATAAGTATTATTGAAAATTGATTATACTTAATCTGTACTTCTGGTTCTCACGTCACAAAAATACTGTCAATATTGAACTGCCTATTTAAGTTAAAATTTATATCGATTACATTTTTTTTTATCAGTCAGAAAAGTAATTTTTGATAAGTTGCTTTTGATTATAGTTAGGTACTTCCTAGAGTGCTAAATTTGCGAGCTCTGTAAACTACAACTTGATATTGTCGATAGGAAAAAAACAAAAAATATCTCTTTAAACTTATTTTTTAGCGATATATGGTTTTTTATTAAAGTCTTCCTTTATTTTTGAGATTTTAAACGCAAGAGGATGAAAGAGTCACGGTTGAAGCTGCGTCGCTGCAATTACATGTTAATCGAAATATTCAATCTGCTGCATAAAAAACTCTTAATTATATATTTTGTTGCATCGATTTATTGAATTTATTAAACCTCTTACATCGTAAAAGCAGCGTCTGTCCTCATATATTTAATACATCTGCGGTCATCTTAACGCTTAAATGTAATGAAATCCCGGCTGCAAATAAACATTTTATAACATAAACCCTGAAGTTTATTTAAATATAATAATAATACGGTTACAAGATTAATGAAACCAAAGAGTAAGTGAAGACGCAAGACTTTCGACGAAAAACAGTGTCTTAAAAAAAAATAAGACTCGAGAGACCCGGCCTTTGTTCACAACGGTATGAACATGGAAATAATATTAGAATAAAAAATTCTATTGAATATAGTTAGAAAAACATAATGACTAATTTTATGCCCACACCATAGAGAAACGAGCAGGCATATCTCGAAGATCCAGCATGAACTTTCTTTCTTTATCTTTAATGGTTTACTTGGTCCCTTATGCCTGGCACTTCACATGGCTGTAGGCACTTCAGCTGGATAATATAAGTCAACGACAATATTATCCAGCTGGCCCAAAATTTCAACCTTATCTGCTCTCGCGACCGACTAGTAGCGTGATAATCATTCTATTTCAAAAGACCCAGCTAAATGTGACAAGCCGATGACGGGCAGGCGATCATCATCACGCTACAACTGTGATACGGGACTTTAAGCTGATCTCAAGACCGGCAATGAGTTGAGAGTGGGACCTTTTGGATACGGGCGGCGGAATCGTAGGGGCGAACGTCTGGTCAACTTCAATCTCCTACATGTGTGACAATTTTATACATGATCATATAAGCTTCTTGGTGAAGCTGCTAATGACACCAGTCCCAAGCTCACCCGACACTACACCGAAGTCCTCCCAGAGTAGCAAACCGATGTTTGTGGCCACCTGTAGAGGCTTTTCAATGCCGTCATTCTCCATCTCTACGGTAATCCGTCGAAACCGCTTTTCTTCAAAAAAGGTGATAAATCCTCACTAAAGAATCATAGGCGTGAGGGCCTTGAGTCATATTTACAGGTTGTTCTCCAGGGTTATTGCGAATCATCTCATTTGCAGATTTGATGACTTTTAATCAACTTCCCGAACAAGCCGGATATACACATATTATACGGAAGATAGATGATCATAATCGGCCGCTTTCCATCAGGTGGATATGAAAGATTCTGGTGAAGTTTACGATAAGCCGATGACTACAAATTGCGAATGCGATCCTTGTGGTGTTCTTAAGAGGAGGTTCTTAAGATGTCCATTAATCGTATCGGCTGATAATGATTAATAATAATAATATTTCTTAAATTCGCACCAATTAGCCTAGCCTAAATTAAGCACTATAAGGCTTGTGTTATGGATACTAGGGTAACGGATAGACATACATATATGATACTAAGATATTAATAGAAATGACCCATGACTCAGGTTTCGAACCCAGGACCGTCGGTGCTGCCTATCGCACCGACGGAGCACGTCAATATCAAGGAAATTTCAAGTAAATTTTAATATTTTCAATATTTTTTTATATGCGTACAACATATACATGTTTATAAAAGATACGTATATACCGAAAACCTAATCCACTTCAACTTGCCACGATAAGATTTATTGTATGAGGCCAAACCCAGGAACCTTTATTCTAAAATTACGTCATTACTGACGCTGAACAGTCCAATTAATAATTTAATTTAATTAGTTATGTAAGAACTTCTGATCCAACTAGGTACTTGTGATCGTATCAATCTCCATACTCGTATTACACTGAAATTTAGCAAAATATTATAGTTAAGGGCAAAGAACATGCCTTCCATATAAGAGATGAAACTGATAAAGGATCCAAAATAAAATACAACCCTGGTTCTATCCGATTATGTGATTTATTCACCACTTCCGTGTTTACAGATTTCGCCGACCAACTAAAATATTACCTATATTTTGACAGAGCAAGTGATCCAACCCTCGCCCTCGGGTGAATCTCGCCCATCTAATTTCATTTTAATGTTGTGCGTGAACAAATTATTGCACTGTCATAGTGAATAAAAATAAAATGGTTTAATGGGATAATCTGTTGCATCTGGTTTGGGGTTATTTTTTGTTTCAGTTTATGCCATTTGTAATTAATTTGGTTATTGCAGTTGAGGGTTAATTGCATTACACGTGAGGGGATTAATAGCGACTTAGTGTTAATTGTTTTGTGTTTAGGCTGACCGAGTATCATAAAGTTATGGGTAATGAATAAACTCTCATTTAATATGGTATGATTTTAATGTCATTATTTGCAAAGTGTTGTGAAATTATATTGTTGGTTGATCTGAGTCACGGATATTTTGTATATTTCCTTGTAGCTTTATCATAATTAACCAGTTTTATAATTTTTGTGCGTAAAACCTGGCCAAGGTATTTAATTGGAAATTCTAGAGTACCACATTCACAGTACTCACATTTAGCAGATTTTTCTTGTAGAAGGTACATATACACATATTTGCAAAGCCTATTACTGACATGCTGTCAGGTGGCACAATACCTGTATCGTGCCTGACATTGGGCACACCAATATCCGGATGCAGGCATAAACAAGGAAGTGCCAGCTAATTTCATTTGGTCTGTTTTAGTGCTGCTGCAAAATACAACCTTTACACACTCGAGGTGTATGTTTTGAATGTGTCTTTAAAAACTTTAATGCAATATTCTGTTGCAAGTGAATATCTATCTGACAGTGTCTTTTACATAATATTCGTATAAACTGAATCTTAACTCAATTGAAACTAAGTAGTCGTATAGAATATAAAGCAGTGTTAATATTATTTATTGATCAATAAATCTTAACACTTGTCTGTCTTAAAGTTTCACAATGCACCGTCTCGCAAATGAAGTCGGCGTAGCGTATTTTTACCCGATTTTAAACGAGTTAATAAATATTTTTATCTGTAAGAAATATTTCATATTATTTAACGATTAAATAATCAATCAATTGAAATACCTATTACTAAAATTATTAAAAGGAGGTAAATAGGGACAAGGGATTAGGCAACATCATTTCAGCTCCAAGGCTGTTATAGTGATACCTGATCCGCATGTGCCACTCATCACGTGCATATGAGTAGCAAAAATATACTCAAGAAGGTACATATTATAACAGTTACCAAATTTGGTTTTACACAAAAAGAGCATCACAAATGCAGCAGAGCCTCGAGTTCTATAAACTTTTTGATGTACAAAACAAAGTTATTTATTGTGGCGAAATAAAGCGGCGGCACTGCACTCCCAACTGGTTCCGCGGAGTGGGCTCGTTCAAAAACCGCTGCCGGTAACTTTGCGGCAACTTTTTGAAGATAAAATTCGTTCTGACATGGACTGTTCACAGTTAAATTTGTTCTGGAACTTTTATTTTTAATTGAGTTGTCTTATAAATACTGAGAGCCTTTCAATGCACATTATCAGGTTGCCATTTGAACATAGCCAAGTGATTAAATTCCAGTTCAACAACATGTTTTTAATGTAATTTTTGTTTAAAATTCCTTATAATTGTTATTAGATACAAGACACTTAATTGTACATCATGTTTATCTAAGCGCCATCAAAATAATGAATCTAAACTTATAACAGCCTATTTGAATATGTGAAGCAGGCCCGTTGTCATCTCTACATTATTGGACATCTATTATAGAGTAGTGTTTGTCCGTCCACCCAAGCGCAGGGTGGATGGTGAATAAAAACCAGGATATTTCTCATATTTATGTCGGTGCACTCGAAAATATTCTCTGAGATCGGTACTCCTTGGTTGGGGTATTAAAGCGTTGTGCTCTCTAGAGGTGAGTGCGGTAAGGAGCAATATCGCGCGCAGGTGTCGTGGGCCGTGGGAGTGCGCCCACCTGGCGCGCCCCCTTTGCCTCTTTGCTGCCCTCCGCCCTCTCTGGCTCGTTAATGATGATGTGCTCAGCCAGCAGACTATTTCACTTCTGAATACATCTTTCTCACTTTTGATGCTGCGTCCTTGTTGCTCGCGAAGGTTTTTCCCTATGCGTCGCCATCGTTCGCCGCTCGCCTGGTCGCATCCACCTAGTCAATTCGGCAAACGCGTATCTACTTTGTGTCGGAAATGTAATGGAACAAATGCGGCTGGAATTAACGTCGGAACGAATGTCGGGACACGGGGTCGTTCTCGCGCTCTGGATATTTTCCACGCGATGATTTTGATGCGCATCTATGGAGCGGTAATAACATTTGCGGGAAAATTGTAACTGAATGTTATCATTGAGGCTTTACTTAAGTTCACTTCAAAGGTGCTCTTTGAGTTATATATTTTTCCTAACACAATTATTATTTCAATGAAGAGATATCTAATATGTTTGAACTCTCTTAATATTTACTCTTAATATCAAGCTCACAAGCTTGATGATGAAAAGGTAATCAATATCAAGAAAAAATGCGAACTACATGCCACCTTATATAATATAATATTTCTTATCGATAACTATGCTTTGATATCTACAATAAATTCATTAGTTCCAAATGAAACGTAGGGAGAACATACAATGTAACTAATAACTCTGAAGTAAGATCCTACGTGCTTTATAAAAAAACGAATGAATTCATATAATATTTAAATCACTTATTCGTCATTACTTAACTTACATAATTGTTTGGTACGCCCCGAAGTTAGTTAATCTATTAAAATATCACACAAGTGTAATATTTATTTTGATATATGTACAGTGGGTACGTACACACGCGCAATACTAATACCATATCGCATAGCACCGTACAATTCAGAAACGACTTACTCAATTCGTTATAACGTCAGCAAAAGCTCGTGGTTTAACATCTTGATCGCGAATTGGGCATTATCTGAAGCTCGCCTCTTGACACCGACTCCGCCTCGTCACGTTGCTTACAACCCGACCTGCTAAATAAGACCTGTGAGGGATCCATTCAAGAAGCCTCGTTTGAATAGCGGATGATTTGGCAATATTCACTTCAAAGGTAAGTTGGTACTACGATACACACATTATAAGGGCTGTATTGAAATAATCATATAAACATAGGTGTGGCGAAAACTTTGCAACATAGTTACATACTTTTGATTGACGCAACCTTATACATCTGGGCTATTCAAAAACTTATTCATCGAACACAACTCTTGCCAGAAAATATAGATTAATTGTTAATATAAAGAGTCACAAGCAGCAAGATTTTGATACAACAAAATGACGATGATAATATTGATAATTGAAATTATGGAATGGTTGGAATGTAGTATATCATTCACACAAGACCTCAGACTTAATCATACTACAAGAAATGTAAATATGAAAAATAAAATAAAATCAATACAAAATATTCCATTTAATTAGTTTATTAAATGGAATTATTAAATTAGACCGATAAAATATTAGACGATTATAATATACGTTTGAACAGGTATTTTTTTTATCCTTTCACAATTTTCAGTGACCTTATTAATGAAAATTGAGAAAAAATAAACAATCACCTTTTTTTAGGATATTCCATTTTTATTTCAGACTTTCCTTATAACTTTAGAGTAAAGTAATTTATCTATATTCTTGATTTTATTAATTTTCGAACCTTTGGTATTAATTAGAATTTGATTCTTATTGTAAAAGGCAAACATGTTGCATTTAATCAGTCTTTGTTAAATACTGGAGGTTGATGGTTTCGTGACGGCATTGAAAACATCGTCTTGCGGCCGTTCGTCAGTCAACGAACCTTTTGACCGCGCACCAATTCGGCTTCGTGAAGCTCGGGGGCAGCAGGCGGATTATTGGGCCATTAATCACGTCCACCCTGCTGCCTCCTTCCCTGTTTCTAAAGCGAGGTGGTATATAGAGCATCTCTTGCTTTTTAAATGTTCACAACTCTCTATTATATGTCGAGAGTTTTATTAACCGCACCTCCACATGCAACGCCGTAGTTAGTTTTTTCCGTAACTGATACTGACATTCTTCATATACGCTATCTACTACATTCTTCATTCTTCTCAGTTACAAACCACTTAAACGTAGTCACTTGAAACATAAATCCCAAATATTTATATTCACCTTTTTAATTATTTACTTCTAATACCTACTGCTATAAAACCAAATTTTATGTAAAAATACTTCTCTGATTTATGTATATTTTTGCATATTTCAATGCTATCTTATATGGTAAATTATTTTAATAGAAAAATACTATAAAAATCGACTCGGCTCACTAGGATAACGTGAAAAGTAGCCCCCAGAATGATTTAAGCAAAATATATACAACAATAAAAAGTTTTGATAACCTTGAAAACCTAAACAAGGTTAAATTTCCAAAAAGTCACTAATGAAAAAAAGACTTTCGCGCTTGTTTGGAAAGGGGTACAATAACACGAACAAATTAAAACGAGCTCGACCGCACGATAATGCCTCGCGGGTGAAAAACAACAAGTAGGTAGTTTTTCCACTGCTACCTTTACGAAAAACACGTTTTGTTTGCATTCAATTCAACGCGAGGGGCATTCACCGATAGATGTTTGAAGTTAAATCTCCCTTTTAAACGCTTGAAATGTGATTCTGTGAGCGCCTTTTTGAAGGGGCTTAAATGACTTAAATGTAGAGCGGCTTTCCCTACACCTCTTTGAGTTTCTGAAGTATTTTTGGGACATTTATAGTCAAGAACATTTGCTTCTTTTACTTGATTTGAGTCTTTAAGACTCAATTCTTTCTCAGTCTTTAATTATAATATATGTGTAATATTTCTTTTCTAAAAATATTGACGATGGTCGTTGACCACAGAACTCACAGAAAAGAGTTTTAATGTTCAAGGCGTTTTAATTTTCTCTTTCTCTTAATACTTTTTTCGGATTCGAAAAAAAAAATCAAATCAAACCAGATGTTCTTAAACCGTGCTAAAAGTTAAAAGCTTTAAGGTTTAGTACATTTAAATCCCTTGTATATCGCTTTTAAGTCTTGATTTTCTGCTTTTCCAAAAGGTTGATTGGTAGAGAATTAAGCATTATCCTTTCGTGAACCATGTGGGGTTTAACAGACCCCGGTGACACAAAAATCCCTGTGAATCTTTTTAAAATTCGTGAGACTTTTTCGACACGTTGAGTAGCTGGAATTGCGACTTTGCTCTACTGTTTGGTGACAGAAGTTTAGTAACCGCATCGCTAACGCACAAAATACCCCACGTAGTTTGGGATGTCGTCTAAAAATTAGTAGTTATTTTAGTATGAAACACTGTATTTTTAGAATATTCATTTATTTCAACATAATTTTTAAATACTTATTTTTTTTTATTTACGATAAACGATAACAGTTTTATTACTTTTTATATTGTGGAAGTTGTGCTAAAGAAGAGACTATATTTTATATATTGTTTTAAACTTTCATGGTCACCAACATTATAGTAATATAAGTTAGGTTCAGGATTGTTACCATGTGCCTTATTATTAACGAGTTTCCGATATTTCGGCACTGCTGCAAGCGCCATGATCACGGAGCAACGTGATCTTAGTTGCTCCGTGATCATGACTATAATTATAGTATAAGTATATTTTAGTTCTTAAAATATTACTATGTTTTGTTTCTTAGTTGTATAAGATTGCAATATTGATTATTAAGCTTGAGTTTCTTTTATCATTACTCCTTAAAAGACAGAAAACAGTATTTTTATATTAAATAAACAGATATTAATAAATAACGCATTCCTTGCGCAGATAATTCTTGGTGTCTGATAAAACCCCACTAATGGTTTGCGATGTGACTTTTTTGCACATAGTTCACGATAGGTTAAGTCTGCCTGTTGTACTTATTTAACATTTATGGTCAATTAAGCTGTTTAAATAAAAATAAATAAATAATAACATTAGTTTTTCCTTTGTCTATATAATTAACCTCCAATAATGGCTTTTAATACCCAACCCTAATACAACTATCATATATAGTGTTTGATTTAATTAATAACAACACCAAGATTCGTGACTACCGTCCTACGGACACTTGAACAAACTTCGATTTACATTAGTTTTCATTTAATTACAATCTCGCTCATCCGCGTCACACTGGAAACTAAAACCCCTTAACTTGTGGAACCCTTAAAAAGTCGAAAATTATCAAATCTACACTTTATCCCGCAGTATTAGGGTTGATTTAAATAACATACGACGCTCTCGAAACAGGGAAGTGAGGCCGAGAAAAAAAGCACGTGTTCTGTCTATATTTGGGATTACACCCGCCCTATAAACAAAAGGTTTACAAGTAGGTTTGCGTCTCAAACAAATTCTGTACATTGATGTTGAAATGTGAAATAATTTTTAAAAAATACTTACCAAGTACATAAAGCCTCTTTTTGTATGAAGCAGAACCTTCTGTGCTCTTTGGAAAAGAATCGTAAATGTTTCATACATAATTCCTCATTTTTAGCGTTAGGTAAGTATATTCATCATACGCTTCTGTGAATTATTACAAAAATTTGATAATGTAGATATATTTTTTTTAAATTCGCTAGGTGTAAAAATAATGTATGTTGCTCTAAGTGTTTTGCTACGACCTTACTAACAATTGTATAATAAGTATAACTTATACATTCTTCCACAATATTGCTTACTTAATTAATTCGCTTATTACTTCCGTACATTTAAATCGCCAATTTGTAGATATTGTCCATTATCGTATCTGTATTAGTGTAATCCTAAAAAAATATATTAAAATTTGTATGTGATTTTTGCTAATAGAGAGAATTCAATTCGACAAAACTATAATGATACCTAGAGATCAAGTCAGATTTTTGTACTTTTTTCCGTGTGCTATCCGTGTGAAGCAGAGGAGTCTCTTAAAAACGAAATTTCAGCAGAAGTGCTTTATGAGCAGATTATTTTCCGTTAAATCCTTTATTGTAATTAACGATGAAATGTGTGTTTACACATTACTATAATTATAATAACATAATACTGTTTTGTGTTGATAATGTATGATAACGATGTATAATACTATAAATGTCTACACTTCTGATAAAGCTGACAAGTTCCTTGCGCCCATTCTTCTAGTCAGTTAAAAGACCTCCTGAATGGGTGCTGGTTAACAATGTTGGATGATTTAAAAGAACTTATTTTAAAGTGCATTTGAATACAATTTCTTTTTATTTTAATCACATATCACTTTCATTCATTATTTACAGGAGAAGGGACAATCTTAATTTAAACTAAAATTGTTACTAAATTCACGCCTACACCCCTCGTTGTCGCAAATGAGAAGCGCCCGTATCGCCTGTACGATGTCATGTATTCGCATTCTCACTTTAAGCCGCGTAGAGGGCGCTCCACGCGATCTGTGTGCATGGTTGCCACTTTCACATATGTAATTATTATGAGATCTAAGTTATCACTTTTCTAAAATCGATATTTTTTAATATCCTTCATTCAATATTTAATATTTGTCTTATGAGTTAAATCGAAAGAGTAAAAGTATGTCACAATGTTAAAATAACTAATAATTTACAATATTTTCAAAACAAGAAAAACCCTAAATACATATTATCGTTAATCAAATAAATAATAATTTTAAGGCATTAAAAATACAAAGTTAGTCGCATATGTCTAAATTAGATGTATGAGCCTAACTCATGTGTCACGTGCCCACATATTGGTTTCAATGCAAGAGAAACCTCTATGCCCCACGGTTATCTACGCGATACATATAAATTGAGGTCAACCAACAGCCAAACGGTGAGATTTCTTCAATGCACGACTGAAACAATTTTCTCCTGAAATATAATAAATATTAACTCTTAACCATTACTGTTGACAAGAGAAAGTGACTTAACCCATTGCAAAAATAGTTATATTGATTTAATTTACGGTCGCTAACATTAGTATTATTGAGAACGGTATTTTTACCATGTTTTTTTGAGGCTCTGATATTTCAAGGCGGTTGCATGCGTCATTGTCACAGTTTTTTTACAAGATTTTACAAGAAGTTGTACAAGTGTATGATATGATTTCACTCCATAGGGTGGATATACAAAAAAATTAGGTATCTATAATTAATAACATATAGTTATTTTAAAAAGTAAAAAAAATGTAAACAAAATCGCTTCAATTGTTTAACAAATTTGGTAGCAGCCCTGATTATAGCGTATGCGCCGCTGCCGCCATGTGCGGACACAATAGCCGCATTCTCATGGACTCAGCCGAGGTAAGCTGATTGCGTGACGTCATCGCCCTGGGGCCTTGCACATTGATGCAATTACGAAATAAACAATGCTACTATTTTATTACAGACGTATTTTCGCAAAACTAGGTACCTAATTAAAACTGTTTTTCTCCTATTTACAGGTAATGCAATCGTGAAAATATAATTTATTTATAAATGATATTACGTAAGATGCATCGAGACAAAATATTGTAACAAAATATATAATTGTAGTGGTCAAGGTTACAAGTTCCTACAGACGAATATAGTGATTTAAAAAGAGGTAAAACTCACTAATTTTGAAACTCGACACAGAATATTACTTTAATCTTCTATTTGTTTCAAAATGCATAGAAATTAATTAACCATGTTGAGTAATAAACACATAGGTTAGATATTTTAAGACGCTAAAGATCTAAAAAAAAAGAAGAGTCTTAAAATAGAAACTCGTTTAGCACAAAATATTCATAAGATTGCTAAGGGAATTATTTCAGGTCCATCGTACATCTAGGACCCTTGTATTATAAATTTTGGATTTTGTCTCTACCGAACGAGTCTCTACCGAAATAAAGTACCTTAATCTCAAGCTGAATCCATGGCGAGGTCACTGAAGATATACTCTTTTGGCTCTTCGAGATTCAAAATTCATATAGAAATAAAAAGTTCATAACAGTTCTAGCTTTGTCAAAGAAAACCTTAGAGACTGATTACAACAAATATTTTTGAGATATTTCGCTTTTCCAATTGGAAGCGTATTTCTTAAGACAATTTAAAACAGTATAAACAATTTTTTATGTAGGTATTTAATACTCACCAAATTGTTGTTTTTCTTTGTGCGGAGGCAATATAATAGGTACGCTCAAGGTGCCGACATTTATACAACGTGTCTTCTAGAAATAGTTATATATTTCTCACTGTCCTTCTGTGTCGGTGTAGCGCAGTGACTACACAGAGGCCATTCTTTTTAAAACCAATAGGACGGATTCAACGGACTCTATTCTAAGAGAAATTCAGAACAGAGCAGATTTGCAGAACTCCGCAGTTTGTATATTGTTTTTAGTTGCAATAGAAACATTAAAGTCGTCTGAATGACTCCAGTGTGAGCACAGCCTACGAAAAGAGCTTATATCCAGAACAGAGGTCGTGGCCCGAGGGATTGCACGAATCACCCTCCTGCCTCAGATAATCCCTCATGTAAAACATCAACAAAGTTACATTATTAAAACTGACAAAAATTATATTTTTTGACTTATAAATGTCATAATAAAAATATATCTTACAGTTTGTGGAATTCTACTTAATATCTTTAAAGTATGCAACAAACGTCATAAGAAAGGCGTGAGGCCCTAAAGAATTATTTTCTCGTCTCTGTCACTATTACAATAGATTTAAGTATTGTTCTCCAGGTTTTGTCCGAAATCCAACTTTAGCTCTTCTATTTTATAAAATATACAAATATGTATCTTCCCAATTAGCGGTATGAAGAAAACATTTTTTTTGCCATGGAATTTTAATTGTTTGTCAATAATGTTACTCGCAGATTGCAAATATATTACTGCATTTATTTAAATAAATAAAGATTGAATGATTTTCATTTGTAAGCGTATTACGTCTCACCGTTTGGATCTAATCGGCTTTTTTCTTATGCATTTGTGATTCGAATAATGTTTTTTGTGCAAGAAAAATTAATAAATTGGAAAGCTCGTGAAATTCCATATTATTATGAATTTTTTATTAATTCAAGATCATAATTAAAATAAGTGTTTGATCCAAGACAATCGGCTAGATATTAGTTACCTACCTACATCGAGGGTCAGCTGATCAACTGACTGAGGGTCAAATTACCAAATTATAATGACACCTATATAAGGCCTCGTTAAGATTTTCAATAATGGATTCAATGAGGAATGTGTACATTATTTGTAGTGATAAGTAAACCCCGTTAGGTATGTAGCAAATAGGTGGCAAACCATCGTTAGTGACTGGGCGACGTAATCCTTGTAAATTCAAGTAAATATTGAAATAAAACTTAATTAGTTTTCTGAATTGTTTTGATTATTATTATAATTCATTTTAATTTTGATAATGATAATGATAATATTCTTTATTGTATTAATTGTGGTTTTAAATTGATGTTAACAAATTAAATAAGTTCCTCACAAATAACCTATTGTTAGGTATACAATATCGTTAAACAGTGCACTATTGATTCTATTTAAATTTTAAATCTAACAATTCCTTTAGGTCATAAAAATTATTTTCATTTAGCCAAATATATAATTTAGTTTTAAATTCTGTATCTGAAGGAAGCTCTCTAATGTGGTTAGGTAAATTATTATAAATTTTTATAGATATCATCAAGCAGCTCTTCTCATATTTGGCTGATGTAGGAATATCCGCGCATACAAGTCTGTTTGGATTTCTTTTCAGCCTTGAATTTACATCGGACGCTTTTTTAAAATATGCTTGATTCTGCCTTACAAAATTTGACACTTCTAAGATATAAAGTGATGGTAACGGCAGCAAACCAAGACTTTTAAAATAAGGCTTACATGAAACGTCAGGTGCAATACCGCAAATGGCTCTAATGCACTTTTTTTGTGCTACAAATATTCTATTTTTATCGGTACTATTACCCCATAATACTAATCCATAGCGAATAATAGATTCAACGTAGGCCCGATAAGTCATGATAGCAGTGTCAATGTTTGTAACTTTCCTTAGTTTCCTTAAAGCGTAGACAAATATTTTATTATGGTTATTATAATTTAGTCTAATGAGAAGAAAATTTTGGACTAGTCAACATTCTCCCATATCTACCGAACTGCAATATAAACAAAATCATTATTTGGAAGTGTAAAATGTATCTTTTTATGTTTTGCTCAATTTCAAGTTTTTTGATTTCTAACATTACACTATGTTTCACTGTGGTATATATTGGATTTTTGAAGTGACAACTTCTTATGGGAAGGTAAACCGCTTCGTTACGTAACACGTTACGGCGTCAGTCTGTCTGGCTTCCTTTCCTTTCACGCATACGGCAGCGGTAGGCAAGCTCCTCCTCTCTCACTCTAACCCGCAGCGCTAGCCGTATTTCGGACAGACTCTTTCCCCTCTCTCTACTCACAATTTAAATATTAAATAGTTCAACTTAGATAAGTTTAAGTTTTTTATGTTTCTTAGTTTTTATTAAAGTCCAAGGTTATTCGCGTCCATGGGATTTAACCCTAGATGTCCCTCCCACACGTGGCCCCTGGGTGGAGATAAAGGAGTGAACCCCCTTCAGGTGATAGGGTTCGGCAGCACCCATCAGACTAAGATAACAATGCCAAATGGTCCCAACCGATCGAGTGAACCCACACCGAGGTGAAGCCACATTGGAGGATGGGTCAGAACAGTTGTGCTGGTTGAAACGGCTGGTTTTTTTTTGAGATGTGTAGGGGCTATGCAACCGATATCCAAATTCGGAGAGCAGCGGGATTCGAGGCACGGTTCTTCCGCTGGCTGACCGTAGATAATTGGGGGCACAAGTAGTGAGCTAGCCACTCACGAAAGGCTGCCCCACCATCTCACGAAAAATCCTGGTGGTGCGCCATCGTACCGGTTGGCGCCCAAACGAGAGGACCCGATGGACACCCTTGGAGGGGCTCGTGCGTCCCGGCGGTCTCCGGTTTGGCTATCCCGTGGTGCGAGGCTCTGTCTCATCTCATTTGGATCGCAATCAGGATCTCGTTCTACTTCCGTCTTTCGGTACCTTCCTTCGCAAAAGTATGAAAAGTAAGAACAGGAAACTAGTAAAACAGTGGTCGCGCGTCCTCTCTTTCTTAGTCCACTACGAGACTAGAAAACCGCACCTGTTCTTTCTTACGAAGACGCAGATAAAATGTCCAACTGTCGCATCGTACCTTACTTATCCGAGATACGTCCTGGAACATTGTTTAAGGGCTCATACGGGTGTATGCATGTATGCACGCGATAACATTTGATATTTGCATCTCCGTGATCTTGAAGACCCCACGCTTTCAAACATCTGGGTTCTAGTGGACACTAGGCTTATCAAACTGCTAATTGAGAAGATAGACGTTGCTCTACAGCGGTACCCGCCCTAGTGGTTCTCGGTGATTTTAATGCACACCACGAGGACTGGCTGTTCTCATTAGGAAAACTGACCACGCTGGTCAAGAAACGCGACGGTTAGTTTTAAGGCTAGACCCAGCTGGTCCAGGAAGCCACAAGAGTGGTGGACACTGACGGGCACATAGCTAATTGTTTGGACCTTCTGCTGACGACAAACCCCGACAATTACTCGGTGTCGGTTACGCCACCCCTTGGCAGTTTTGACCATTGTGTGGAGGAATCGGTGTCGGTGTTTTCTTCGCCCGACCCAAGCCCAAAAGGCTCCCGACGGATTACTGAGTTACAAATCAGCAGATTGGGATGAGATGCGTTGTTTTTTTGCATTTTATCCTTGGTAGCAGATCTGCTCTTCTTCTAGCGACCCCCAGCTTGCGCGGATGCTGTGACTAATGTGCTTCCTCAAGGTATGGAGTGCTTTATTCCCTTCGCTGACGTACCACTGGCCGGCAAAGCTCACCCATGGTATAATGCCAAATGTCGTGTTGCGGTGACGTCTAAACACAAAGCAAATTCAGCCTGGGCTGAAACTTGATGCTGCAGAGCTTGTAATACGCGCAAAAAGAAAAAAGCCTTTAACAAAACCGCCAAGTCCTGCAAAAAGTTTATATCGTATCGTCGCTTACCATCAGGCGAGACAGCGGTCAAGCGTTTTTTGATTCAGGATTAAAAAAGACTTACCATTGAGGTGAAATCCTTATAATAATTTTTTTGTCAATTTTGAATATGATGTGCAAAACCGCGTATTATTTTAGTTTTCAGTGTTCTTATTTTCATTTTATATCTTGATCTATATAACTTATTTATCTTAGTGATTTACAAAAACAATCACTGGGCTTCTGTTATTGAGCCAGCTTCAACAGTTAAATTCTAATATTACTTCTAATATCTGAATAAATTATTGGAACCGTACTATCGGCTAAAAAGTTAAGTTTATATTTGGATAAATTTCAGTGAACTTTTTTCCAGCTTTATAAACACATAATGCATTAAACAGAATTGAAAACATTTGAGGGTCATTATTCCAGAGGATAATGACAACAAATATTGAAAATATAGAGAAAACTTGTCAAAACACTAACGACCGTTTGCTACCAGACTGCTACCGGGTCTTACTGAAGAAGAATAAGATCGAAAATTGTCTTTATCATAATTTATGTGCATTCACGCACAAAAAAATGAATAAACAGTCTTTTTTTAATTAATATTTGTTGCTTTAAGCTTTGCAATAATGGGATTCTAATTATATTTTTATATATAGTTGTAAATAAATCACTGACTCTAAAATTTTTGATATCAAATTATAATCAATAGACCTGCAAAACCATTAACCGAAAAGGTTAAAGGCCGAGTTTCCTACGAAAAACTGAGAGATATCCATATGGGCCTATCTGGGGCCTCTATAGGGATAATATCCATAAGATAACCCTGTAACTAGGATATTCAGGTTCAATGATCCGTAACGCAGTTAGTAGCAATCTCAGTAAACCGTTAAGATGAATTCATTTTAAATCCGGAAGAAGTCGATTGTACTCGAAAAAACCAAGGAAGAAACCTACAAATATAATTTATACTTTCAACTCGTGTTAAGAGATTACCTCGCTTACATACATACAAATTCACCGTCATGCTATTCCTAAGTATTAAATGTTTTATTTTGCTGACAGCTGTGCAGCACGAAAGAGGGCCTCGTAAACCAAAGCTCCACGCGGGTGCATTGAGCTCACTGCCGCCACCGCCGCTTGCGCACGCTCACAAGCCACATCCACTCAAATTGTCGCCACCTTCTCCCTTCGCACCGATGCAGCCCTTCAACTTTCAGGTGATTGTGATAGAAATATATGTATCTAATGTTTATTTATTTTTTGCCTTCACAATGCCATATTTCTATAAAATATAATATATGTCTGTAAAAAATAACCACGCCTCCGAGCCCACAGGTGGGATTCGAACCCACGACCTTTCGCTCTGACCGCTGAGCTACCGAGACGCTGGCTGACGCGTCGAAATTCACAAATGCATTTCAACTTTTACTATTAGCTAGTATCGTTACACCAATGTTGAACGTTAACTACCTTCAACATCGAAAGTTAATTTCCACCTTAATCGAATGTTTAATATTTCTAAAAATATTTATTAGAATTTAGGAGCTTTTTGGTTTGGTAGTTAGATGCCACTGTACTCATTAAAATTATTGCATAAATCGGAGCAAACGCGAAATCAGTTGGCGGCGAATCGTGGAGGTATTGCAGTTACAAGATCACCACTATTCAAATAACCATAACAGTTGAACCAACTACAATCTTCTTTTCTTTCTAAGACTGCATCCTTTTAACATCCACTTTATCTGTCTTGTTAAGTCCTATTATTTTACTCAAAGACTACGCTTTCTCATAAAATAAAAATAATAACTGGTTCTCCAGTTCAGCATAAGCGGGTCAGCAGATCAAGCGCCGCTGAGCACAGCGTCTTCAGCTGGGTCCAGCGGTGCCGGTGGTGCAGGCGCTGTCAGTCCCCTCCCTCTCGTACCAGAGCCATTTTTAGCGCCACCGCCACCCGGCCTTCTGCACATTCTCATGTCAACTGATAAATGTCAGGTAAATGCACAACTTGCTTAGTATTTAAACGTGGATATCAATAGCTTGACCAAATTATTAGCTAGTAGGTGGAAAGTCACGAGAACTAGCGAAACCAAAATACGAGTATATGAAAGCGAAATCGTTGAAAATTAATTTCATTCGCAACTGTCGACTTTTGGTTTACCTATAGCATCAATATTTTGAATCTTACAGCTTTAGATAGGGGCCATTCATTTATTACGTAAGACTTTTTAGGGGGGGAGGGGAATCAACCATGTGTTATTTTTTCTTACAAGGGGGTGGGATGTAGCCTCGATAGTTCTTACGTAAGATTTCAAAAATGCGCAAAGTTAAAATTATACTTTGAAAAAGCGCGGTCACCTCGCGAGTTCCACTTCCATGGCAACGGACCCGCGCCACCCACACTACGCATCCTGGGAACTCCCCACTTGTGGACTAGTCGTCACTTGTTCGGTCCTTACGATTTTTACTGTCCATCAATACATGATGCGCTCATAGAAAGAATTTGTTTAGTATGCTCTAAATGCTTTTCGAAAAAGGCAGCGCAACTTCACAAAAAACTTCATGGCCGTATTTCAAATATTGAAAAAGAAAAAGCGTTAGCCATAGGTATATTCAAGGCGAGGCAAAGAACTTTTGTGCCGCATCGGGGCTGATGTGGAATGGGTGAACGTCGACGACGTCAAAATCCTGAATAACCAACTAGAAACAACACCTATTATTAGAAATGTTCCAGTGTCAGATCCACTTTCTGAGTGGGTTTTGAGCCCCTGGGCTAAAAATCTTATGTAGGTAATTTGAAAGAGTAAATCCAAAGTTTATTCTACCAAAAAAATAAAAATGATTAGTACTTTTTTAAGTACTAATAAACATCTCTAAAAAAATTTACTTTGAAAACATTAAAACTAACCAAACGTGTATTCATTTTTGCCTTTAGATTCTTAGGTAATAAATATTAAATATGGGGAGGGGGTCAGCCTATTCTTATTTTTTCTTATAATAGGGGAGGAGGGGTCAAAAACTAGCGAAAATAGTCTTACGTAATAAATGAATGGCGCCATAGATACCTTATGCTAGAAATCTAACTACATAAACTTTACTAATAAAAGACATGTTACCTCATGTAAAAAAATTAACAATGTCTTCTGATATGTTTACGCTTATCACAAATTTACTGTCAATCTGTAATTCTGCATTATTACTAGAGATGCAACGGATAGTTGTTTGGCCGGATACCGAATACCGGATATTCGGCCTGATCACCGGCCGAATATCCGGTATCCGGCCGCCGAATATTCGGCCGGCCAAACGATACCTACATTTTAATTTGGCGGCGGGCGCGTCATGCAGGTTTCAACCTGTTACGTATTATAGGTTCCCTGACCCTTAAGCATGGTGGGCAGCAAACGCCAATCAATTCCCATATTGATAAAATTTGCCGAAATATATCTGTAATCACCATGTAGCAGTGTTTATAGCGAAAGACTTTTTTCAGAGGGCAGGACTTGTTTATGAAAATAGGAGGAATCGTCTGTTACCCAAAAATGCAGAGAATCTCGTTTTATTCACCACAATTTGCCGCTAGTTAATTTTGAATATTAAACTCTCTTTTGACGTGACAACGTCTTATAAATTGGTTTGCCGGGTGACACTTATGAAAAAGTGTAACGCTCGGTAACGTTACGATGAGTCACCGAACGAGAGAGAGGCCCGCCGAATGCCTTGTTTTCACATTATTATTATTATTATTATTACGTATATATATATATATATATATATATTAAATATTTAATTTATTAATATAAATTTATATATATTTAAATATTTAATTAATTATATATTAATAATATATTAATAATTATTTAATTTATTATTAAAATTAAAAATATTATATATATTTCAATGATTATAGATTGATTTATAATTTATATTAATTTTTAATATAAATATTATGAATTAGAGAGAGAGAAAATATTAAATATTTAATAATTTATAATAAATATTTTAATATAAAAAAAAAAAAAATCTATGCAATTTTTATTACTTATAAATAAAAATTATTATAGTTTATATAATTTATTATAAATTTATTTTACATATAAATTTTAGTGTTTAATTTTAATTATTTTACTAATAATTAATTTTAATTAATAGTAATTAATATTAAAAATTTAAGAAATTAAGATTTAGTAATATTTAAATTAATAACTAATTTTGTGCCAGCAGTTGCGGTTATACAAAAATTAAATTAAATTTTATTAATAATTAAGTAATAATTTTATTTTAGTAATTAATTAAATATTAAATTATTGAGTGAAATTTTAATTTAGTTTAATTTAATTTTATATTATGATTTAATAAAATTTAATAATAAACTAGGATTAGATACCCTATTATATAGAATTTAAATAAAAAATATTAAAATAATAAATAAGTATTTATTGAAACTTAAATAATTTGGCGGTATTTTAGTTTATTTAGGGGAATCTGTTTAATAATTGATAATTCACGAATAAATTTACTTAATTAATGATTTTGTATATCGTTGTTAAAAAAATATTTTTAATAAAAAATAATCACTCAAATAGGAATTAGTTAAGTTTAAGTTTACATGTACAATGTTTTAGTAAACAAAATATATTTCTATAGTTAAAATTTGTGCAATTCTTATTTTCATTCAATTCCTTGTTCCTATTGTGCAATTTAATTATATTCATATCAATAAATATTCTACCGAGAAAAAGACGTTGTCACGTAAAATCTTCGCCCGTAAAACCGACTTTACAGGCAACCCAATTTTTTATTTATTTGGTAACACTTATTTTATTTGATTAAGAATTAACATACGATATCCTACGATTGGTTGAATGGATACTAATGCTGATCTTAGGATTTCTTAACTACTTTAAATGAGGCTGTTTCATAAGTTTGAATTGTACATAAAAGGTAATACTAATAAAATAATATTGATTATTTCTTGAATACTAACCATTTTTCAAAGTAAATACCAAACAGAATCACTATTCGGTATCCGGCCGGATAGTGCACTACTATCCGGTATTCGGCCGGATAGTAAAATAATGGCCAGATAGGCCGGATACCGGATAGCAACCGGATATCCGTTGCATCTCTAATTATTACAATAAATCTTCCTCGTCGCACTGAACGCAAATTTCGTTAGTTCAGCGGTCACTATAACGTTACATGACTACAGAATGCAAGTTTTATTAATTTATTGACACAGATACACCAGCAACAAAATCATTTCAGTTCATAAAAAAATTGGGTTGCCTGTAAAGTCGGTTTTACGGGCGAAGATTTTACGTGACAACGTCTTTTTCTCGGTAGAATATTTATTGATATGAATATAATTAAATTGCACAATAGGAACAAGGAATTGAATGAAAATAAGAATTGCACAAATTTTAACTATAGAAATATATTTTGTTTACTAAAACATTGTACATGTAAACTTAAACTTAACTAATTCCTATTTGAGTGATTATTTTTTATTAAAAATATTTTTTTAACAACGATATACAAAATCATTAATTAAGTAAATTTATTCGTGAATTATCAATTATTAAACAGATTCCCCTAAATAAACTAAAATACCGCCAAATTATTTAAGTTTCAATAAATACTTATTTATTATTTTAATATTTTTTATTTAAATTCTATATAATAGGGTATCTAATCCTAGTTTATTATTAAATTTTATTAAATCATAATATAAAATTAAATTAAACTAAATTAAAATTTCACTCAATAATTTAATATTTAATTAATTACTAAAATAAAATTATTACTTAATTATTAATAAAATTTAATTTAATTTTTGTATAACCGCAACTGCTGGCACAAAATTAGTTATTAATTTAAATATTACTAAATCTTAATTTCTTAAATTTTTAATATTAATTACTATTAATTAAAATTAATTATTATTAAAATAATTAAAATTAAACACTAAAATTTATATGTAAAATAAATTTATAATAAATTATATAAACTATAATAATTTTTATTTATAAGTAATAAAAATTGCATAGATTTTTTTTTTTTTTATATTAAAATATTTATTATAAATTATTAAATATTTAATATTTTCTCTCTCTCTAATTCATAATATTTATATTAAAAATTAATATAAATTATAAATCAATCTATAATCATTGAAATATATATAATATTTTTAATTTTAATAATAAATTAAATAATTATTAATATATTATTAATATATAATTAATTAAATATTTAAATATATATAAATTTATATTAATAAATTAAATATTTAATATATATATATATACGTAATAATAATAATAATAATAATGTGAAAACAAGGCATTCGGCGGGCCTCTCTCTCGTTCGGTGACTCATCGTAACGTTACCGAGCGTTACACTTTTTCATAAGTGTCACCCGGCAAACCAATTTATAAGACGTTGTCACGTCAAAAAATACATAATTTATAATAAACGTAAAGGCATCACTTCTAAAAACGTACGAGTATAATACCTCCTTATCGGTACATATCACAAAATTGAAACCAAAACGCTTAGTGCGACTCTTTGGTTCAACCATAAATTGGTGGCTCCTATTTGTAAATCTGGTAGTCCGATGAAAAAATAGGGACGGCGGAACAAGGCTGCGCAAGTCTGTTGCACACTCTCCGAAATATATCCTATACAAAACGGATAGGCTAGACGTTGGAAAACAAAATATGTAAACCAGTAAATTGATTTAGATTAATTAATTTCAAATAATATATGAAACTTCTGTTTATATAGTGTATAAAGTAAAAAAATAAATAAATGTGTTAATTTCAATTTACTCAATTCAATGGTTAAAACAATAAATATCATGATGGTTTATAATAATATAGTCAAACAACGATTATTTTGCGTTTTTTCAATGCGATCTAATAAGATTAATTATTTTAATAGAAAAATACAAAAAAAATCGACTGCACTGGGAAGCCCGGTCAAACGCTCTCCCAATTGAGCTATCGAGCCTTATGAACACCTTAATTTTACGCTGTAGGCCAGCGTTGTCTCATCAATAAGAGGAACGTCCTCACGTACTCGAAAGAAACAAAAAGAAATTTAAAATTCAACATTGTTTTTGCAGCCAGGCCTGCATCTCACTTTTTGTATTTGTCATAATGGGCTTTCTATCTTCCTGGACCGAATGATATGTGGCGTACCATAGACACTGATATTCCTGTTACTTGACATACATTTAAGTTAATATCTTGAATAATATATCCTGCAGAAGTCACAGCTTCTTATCTGAGTTTAAAAAAGAGGAGACCTTGTACACAATTTGTTCTCCTTGTTTATTAATTTAAAAAAAAATAAAGTTCGTCTTTACCGTTCATCTTGGGATTTATCTTCACCTGATTAATTACGCGTGCATATTATTCCGAGCGTCCGATAAAAATGTTGACCGATAATGTATTATTTTGTATAAGATTTTATTGTTATTATGTTTTTATTGCTCGTTATACTTATATTTTTTAAAGGTATACATATTTTTTTTATGTATACGACCTGATCTTATTTTGTTTATTTTTATTGACCAAAGTTATATATTAAAATATAAGTTTTATTAATATTATTGACATTGAAATTTTAATTTGTATTTCTTTTAGCAATATTTAGTTAAATTATATTTTATTATATATTTACACACCATTTTTGGTTAAATGTGGCATTCTAATTACTTTTAGACCTGCTCAATGTTCCCATATTAGTATCAACGACGATGAAATCATACACCTTATTGCCACAAACTCCCTAACTAGGACGGCGTTCACTCCTCACACGAAATCCGGGCTCGAGTAGTTCAAAAATAGAGGCCCTAACTAAAAAAAAATAAGTCCCAGTTCCACAATTGGTTTTCAAATTTTGCTCTGACCTGTAGATATACTTAATTGAAGTATTTATTACCCATCTCTGATTACCTAGGTATGTTTCATTATGAGCTTGGTACCTACATTAATCAAGATGGCATGTCTATCTTCTATATTCCATTTAATATTTAGTAATGGTTGTATTTAATATTAAAGGAACTAATGTGGAGCGCAAAGCAACTTCAATTGCAAGGGGATCCAACCCTTCTAAGGCCGCCTCCAAGCGCCTTCGGGGCTCCGCTAGCACCCACTTGGGAACTACTACAGGTAAGAACGAAAGTAATGAGAGTGTTTCGACATATCTGCTGGCCATTGGCGTAGCTACCGAAGGACTAGATGGTGCTGTGCAGCAGGTGAGGGACCTGGCTCAGGGGGCCCTCGGACCCTGACCAGCAAACCTCGTATTGAACTTCTATTACATCCGTATTACTTATATTTCGATTACTTCCCGCAAAGATAATACCTTCACGGTTAACAATATATTTATTTTAAATTAAAAGTAAAAGATTCTATTTCGTGATATCATTATTTGTTTATTTCAATTGATAATATTAATAAATGTATAAATGTACGTACGTGCAACGTTACAAAACCACTACCTACGCTACCGAACGACAATAAGCAGGTGGTTATAAAAATACCGAAGTTGGCAACTACTACTACTGCAAGAGATAGTCATCAATAGATGAAACGTTTGGGGTGTGTTACAAGTCGAAATACGTAGATTGGGTGGCTTTTTGACTTGGGGGCGGCGCACGTTTGTGATTGGACGAAGAGGGGTGACTTTTCGCCTTACTTGACTTACCCCGCCCATTGTCACTGCGAAACGTTGTACATAATGTGATACAGAACCATTCAATGACAAAGGGAAATGTATTTAGAAGAAAGATAAGAAAAACATCGCATATGTGACGCCCTATGAAATATAATGGATAATATATGATGATCTAATAATATGTATATGAGCTCGAAACTCAGAGAAGGTGGCGCCTACGCTTATTAAAACAGAATTTACAAGCATAATAATGTAATTATACATTGAATTACTTACATGTGTTGATCCCTACTACCAACCTCCTTACAGTTAATTATTCATTACTAAAAATTAACTATAATATAAAGCAATATTTATATTAAACGTAGTAAACATGATTTTATTTATTAATTTTGGTGTCCAAACATTTCACTGTACCTTCACGTCTATATCTCGTACCTACTAGCTGACTCGGCCACGCGTTGCTGTGTTATAAATTAAAATAAAAACTATCCTATCTCTTCAGTTGGACCAAATTACACATAAATACCAACTTTCATCAATATCGGTTGAGTTGGTGAAGAGTTCACTGGGAACATACATTGCGACACTGGTTTTTTATATATATCTCGTATATGAATTGTGATGGGTGATGAGTTCGCTCTCCAATTATAGATGACGATTATATGTAGGTACCGCCAACATTATTCCTAGTCGTCGATTTATAGTATCGAAACGTGGCAAGCGTTCCAGCTCACGCCATAGTTATGTGGCCGATATTTCCGCGATACCTATAATTAGCCGATTTTGTATGGATACACACGTGCGAAACTATGTCTGTAGCTCTCGAGGAAAGTGAATGTCATGAATTTACTATGGACGATGGATAATCGGACGTGTGCGTTGTTGGTGCACAAAATCGCTAATAATCTCTTTCATAGTCGATCGGCAATCGGCACACGACCTAACGACGAAATGATCTGCGGGAAGATAAACGCACATTTCCTAATATCGACCTACCTACCTATAGTTATTATGGCCCCACCAAAACGATGCGTGACGCAACGAGTTTTAAACGTTCAGTCGATAGACACTCGGTCAAAAAAGTCGGCAAAATCACGATAAATTGCCGTACAGTAAACATGCAGGTGGTTCAAATAGAACGTCCAAAAATTTATCAGAAAATATTCAACGATTAGCTGAGAAGTTATGAGTTTATAAATGTGTATTCCAATTTTCTACAGTATTTTCCAAAATGGCTTAAAAATCATATCTTTTTACATATTAATCTTATTTGGCAATTTTGTGTTCAACATACATAATCGTCTTGAATCACCAGTCTTTTATGTCTTTTACTTAGGTACATAACATCCAGTCACGTTCCCGAAAATAGGGTCAAAAATGAGAATTTAGATTCCACTTCGACGTTGTATAATGTTTAAACAATTCCTAAAAATACAAAGTAAAGGTTTCATAAGTAGAAACTAATTTCAAATACTGCGGTGCTTTATTTGCTCATTAAATAATAATAATAAAAAGATGGTTCTCCATAATAAATAATATTATTTGCAATCGTCTTCGAAAGCTAGATAACAAATCGGTTGTTTGAAAAATAATATTTTATCTATTAATTTCATTCTTTATAACTAACAAATCGACGGCGAATTGCCAAGTTGAAATTCGTCGAGAAATTCACTTTTTTGTCATTTCGAATTAAAATTCGTTATTTGCATGTGCATCTAAGCGTATTTTCAGTTGCAAGCACATCAAGTAAAAATATAAATAATCAATTTCCAATAAAATTTTAAATTGTCAAGAAATTAAACTTTTTTTTTCAGCTTTTTTCAGCTTGTGTATTATTTTGAATTTAGCAGTCAAGTGTTATTGGCATTTCGCCGTCGATATGTGTGAGATATCATCTAAAATAATAACATAACAAATATTGATGTTTTAGGTAAGTTATCAAAAAAAAAGTTGGACATCACTATTTCGACCACCCAATAAGGTAGTAAGACCTAAGAACCTAGAATGAAAATTTGTTGCCTTCGGGGATACGCCGCGCGTTAGTTTATGATATTAAAAAAAATCCTGAATTAGCACCTATTTATTTTGAATTACAGAGAAACAAAAAAAAAATTAATTCATTCACTCGGGTGAAATTTTCATACATATTTTGTCTGTAAATTAAGTATATTGTATTGCTTAGAATTGCTTGTGTTTAAGGTAGGTAATATTAGGGTATTTTATTTTAAAATTTTTATCTTAAAACCTAACTCATCTAATTTTAATACCTGATAAAGAATTGTATAAAAGTAGATGCTAATTTTCCACGCGATACCTGGTGCAGGAAACGAGCGCTCGCTTGCTTTTCATGGCGGTCCGATGGGTGCGGTGCTTGGCGCCATTCCAAGCGCTCGCTCACAGCGATCAGCTGGTGCTACTCCGAGCCGCATGGAAGGACCTATTCTTGTTGCATCTGGCGCAATGGTCAGCACCTTGGGACTTAGGCCCTCTGCTCGCAGCGCCCAACGCAAGAGCGCGACTGCCACCCGATCCCCTCGCTGATCTCGAGCTCAATACATTACAAGTAGGTCTTACACATACACTGGGCGTCAAAAATAAGTAGTACAGTTTTAAAATAGCAATTACTCTCTAACTGTAGAAGTTAGAGTTTTAAAATAAAAATCATTTTATAGTAAATTTAACAAAGTTTTCTAAACTTTATTAAATGAAATTAAATTCTCTATTTACTTCTTTTTATTTCAAAGGTCTAGCTTCTGTAGTTTAGAAGATATTGCAATTTTAAAACTGTACTACTTATTTTTGACGCCCAGTGTATTTTAGGAATCAATGTTATATACCTACCTAAATAAAAACAACTTTTAATACTTATGAAATGAAATCACCAAATTGAACAAAAATCTGAGCATATCTTGAACTACCTATGAACTTACACCTGAATATTCATTGTCAGTAGATTTCCTTTTTTACACATCATGTTGCCGTCTCTAGTCTCTTTTGTTAATATCGAGACCGACATAAGAGACCCGACTTTTTGTGTTTTAGAAGTGCCAACACCATCGTAACTTTATTTTATACCGTTCAAATGAAAGGTAGCTATTGCAAAACCGAAAACAAGCGATAGTCTTTTAGCAACATCTGATGTTGGTTCCGATAATCCGACAAAATACAGTGAATAAGCCCAGCATCGAAATACAGAAAATGAACTTTCTTCAAACCCACTCATTATGTATCTTAATATGGTGTGATACTTACATATAATATAATTGATAAAATTCGTCAATATTTATGTTTATATCCAACAGGAAATTTTGTGCCGGTTTCGTCAAATAGCACCTGATGGCAGCGAGTGTGGCTGTATGAAAGCGATAGTTCTGTTTTCTCCAGGTTAGTAGTAAAACTAGTACCTAAGTAAACATTACACTCGTTGCGTGGATTTATTTCTCGTACATTCTAGCTAGAGTCTGAAGACATAGTAAATGCTTTAGCTACATAGCTAAAGCAGTAATGAAAATAAGCCTATTTTTTGAGATAAATATCTACTTGCAGATAGAAATCTGAGCGTTAGAATAACACCTTTTTTTTGTAAAATTCGATGAAAGAAATTCGATTACAAAAGTTAATCTTTTATTTAAATGTTTACTTAGATTCAATAATTGTTAGGAGTCCCACTCTCGGAGTCCCAGCATGAGCAATTATAAATCATTGCCCTTTGCCTTTACGCACTTCAGTGGCAGACTCGGCTTTGCTTTAAGTCATCTTTTATTGAGGAAAACTGCTATCTATCAGTTCAAAATATTTTTAAATTTACGAAACAAATCATTCTGAGTCAAAGTAATGTTTGTATATTCCATTAAAATTTTTCATTTATCGCTATTTATATTGAAACCTAGTTTTCTTTAAAATTTTGGATAAAAACAATAAAATTCCTGAGTAAGTAAGTAAGTATTTTCTGGGATTACTTATTGTTTGGTGCCTATTTACCCTGGCTTTAAAAACGGATGGGTTATATCTACTCGGAAATACAGACACAAGGAGGGAGTTCCACTCCTTTGATGTGCGTATTATAAATGATGTTGAGAAGCGCTTGGTGACACAGGTAGGAATAGCAACCAAGAAAGGGTGGTAGCCCGCAGTGCGTCTAGATGTCCAATGGAAAAAAGGAGATGGCGGTATGAGCATATGCAGCTCCTGAGCGCACTCCGAAATAGTCTGTAGAAGACCGACAGACAGGCAATTTTGCGTCGGTGAGCTAAGGTGTGAAGCTTGCTCTTCACCAATTTGTTATCACCAATGAGCACCTTAGCTCTGTGCTGAATCGTGTGCAGTGCAGCAAGTTGGTAGTATTTTGCTGAGCTGTCCCAGAGGTGGCTGCAATATTCCATGCAAGATCGATCTTGAACTTTAGAGAGAGTTAAAAGCTGTTCCGGTGTGAAATATCACTTGACCTTATTTAGGACGCTCAGCTTTTTAGCTGCAGTTTGAACCATAGACTCAATGTTGACGCCAAAGTTGAGGTCTGATGACAACTCCATGCCAAGAAGCTCGAGTCTGCCGGTAACGGTAAGATGCTTGCCAAAGTCGTTCTCGACATTTAATCCGCCTCTGCTAGTATCGATAATACAAGCTAAACTAGGCTTATTGGTGTGAATGTAAGAAATATATTATAAAAATGCATCCCGAAGTCAAGTATAGTAGAACTTCTATTGTTTTTATTGCTATCTTAAAACATGCGCACGGAAACGCGTCGTGTAAGTATAGATAAGACCTGATTCTTAAGATCTACATTTAAATAATTAGCATTTCTACCAGATACGCCTGGACTGAGTGAAACACAACCAGTTGAAATGTTACAAGATCAAGCGCAGTGTATTCTGGCGGACTACGTACGCACTAGGTACACAAGGCAGCCTACCAGGTAAAATTGTTTAATTATAGTCAACAGCACTTTAACTGTAATTTTTACGTAGAGTTCAATATTAATTGTAAAAATTTTACAGTTTTTGGTAGCCTGACGTGATGTTGTCTATAACTAGTTAATTAAAGCATGCATGCTCGATAACTACTATGAGAAAACGATACAGGCTATGGCCTGTTCCAACATCAGGAAAGTAGCTAATAAGAAATTGAGTTAAACGAAAGTTAGTGAACAATCAAATCAATCAATCAACCAAATCAAAAAAATGTGCGTTTCTCATTTTAGGATAAAACTGGAAAACCGATTATGTACCTCTTGATAAGTGCTTATATGTGACAAAAGATTACCTAAAATAAAAAAAAAATAAGAAATATAAATTTTACGGTAATGAAGCATTTGACGAAAAGTCAAAAAAAATTTACTAAAAAATCACGAATGTGGATGCCAAAAGCGTTTGGGATCGTTTTGATAATCGACGGCAAACAGAACAAAATATTTCATAATTTATTCAACTCACGGGCAAAGGTCTCGCTATAAAGTAGATACATATAAGTAAATAACCAAAATCTTTGATTCGGTTACCGAACTTAGAAATGTAGGTACCTGCATAAACTCAACTATAGATAAGATCAGTAGGTAGGTAGTATCCTATATATCTACCTATTTTTAATTTCAGCCAGCCGCTACGCAAAATAAGAAAATTATTTAATTAATGAAAATAAGTATTTAAATAGTTATGGCACACTACTAAACGATAACACAACTTTATAGAAAAAATATTCTGCTTGATATTACATCATTTTTATATCAATACCAATGTATGAATACGTTCGGTGGATTAATTTAGTTAAGTACAAGTGTTTCGTTTGTTTATATCTACTTTAATACGTTGCATTTAAAGCTGTTATAAAGAATATATTATTCAGCAGCTGGACTAATTATTTTTTTAGTTCGGATTATTATATTTCTAACATTTTTTGTTTGTTATCAAAGTTATAACATCGTCATTTTCTCCTTGACATGGTACCTATTAGTCTGTTCATTCTAAATTGTCCTATCTTGTATACAATCTTCCCACAACTTTTTAACAAAATCACCCATTTAAAAATAAAATAATAAAAAAGTCAATAATCTATTACAATAAATAGTTATTATAGACTGAAACCTATTGAATCTTGTTATCAGTTGATTTTAATGCTGCATTTTCAATAAAAAGGAGTGCCAAGATTGTTTACCAAACAGGACAAGTTAGGACTGTACTGTATAGACTGTACTTAAAAACGCGTCCTACGTATAAACTAACATAACGTTCTATGATCGATTTCTTTTATTCGTTTTCGAAAATGCTCGATTACCCTAGATAGCGGTACCTACATATTTTAGTAAATCTTATTATGTCACAAATTCGCACAAATCAAGAGGTATGTACTTTGATAGTTTTCCACTTTAACCGCACATTCTGCAGTTTTCGAGATCTGAGATTCTGCAAAACCTTACCTTAACAGGAAATAAAATATCTTTAGAACCACAATTCGCACAAATTTTATAATTAGCGCACATTACTTAATAATATAATATACCAGCCAATGTTATCTTTTTTATTATATCATTCGTTTAGAATTTTCCTGTGGGAACACCGTTACTCCAATGGTTTTCCGATTTATTTCAAAACGTTAAATCCCACTAACTTTTTATTTTGTGCATATAATGTGAATATACTAACAACAGATTGCGCATTAATTATTCGTTTAACATAATTCCTAGAAGCTTCTTTCTTGTTGGTGTACCGCACTCGGCTTCAACAGCTTCAACTGAGTTTCTACTACATAACCTAAAGATACATTTAACTGACTAGTGAACAGTAGTAACACTTGGATAAAAAAACTGGGCTGGTTTGGAACATGAAAGGCGGCCGTGCTTCAGCTTTAACCCAAGCTAACCGACATCGATCCTTGCCTACCTAGGTACGTAGGTTTTACAGACGTGGGCCACTCGTAAAAAAAGCATTTTGCTTACCACGAGGGGTAAACGGGAATTTTCATAATGGGTTAAAATTCTATAAAAATAACTTAGGTAGTGTTCTGTTATAACGTCGGTTCTGAGACTTACCGTCGAATCTTCTTACTTAGGGGCCATTAATTTATTACGTTAGACGATTTAGGGGGGGGGGGAGGGGGTCGACCATGTCTTATTTTTTTCTTACAAGGGGGTGGGAGAGAGTCTCAAAAGTTCTTACGTAAGATCACAAAAATGCGCAAAGTTAAAACTATACTTTGAAAAACCGCGCGAGTGCCGAGGTTCGCTCGGATGCGTATAGGTAAAAACTTCGGGATCTCTTTTTGTTTACATAATAAGTATATTTATTCCTAAAATGGTTTGGCATTATTTTTTTGTATAATATTACTTTGTCATAATTGATTTTAGCAGCATATGTACTGTGGCATAATTATAATTAGGTATAATATATTTATGCAATGGGTGAACGTTGACGACGTCACAATCCTGAATAACCAACTAGAAGCAACACTTATTATTAGAGACGTTCCAGTGTCAGATCCACTTTCCGAGTGGGTTTTGAGCCCTTGGACTGAAAATCTTATGTAGGTAAAGATGAATGATTAGAATCAAAGTTTATTTTACCAAACGAATAGAAATTATTAGTACCTTTGTAAGTGCAAATTAACATTTCTAAAAATTATTACTTTGAAAAATAAAAATTAAAACAAACTAAACGTGTATTCATTTTTGCCCTTAGATTCTTACGTAATAAATATTAAACATGGGGGGTCGGCCTGTTCTTATTTTTTCTTATAATAGGGAGGGAGGGGGTCATAAACTAGCGAAAATAGTCTTACGTAATAAATGAATGGCCCCTTATTTGAGTTGTGAAATGCGGCGACTTAGCAGCAGCCGTTGAATTAATAAAATTCAACAGAATACTTTAACCATTTTAAACATTATATTAATAGATAATTTTTTATAACTCTAATTTTTTATAAGTCTTTAGGGTTCGAGTTATTTAAGGGCAGATGTTTCTAAGATAAATACTAGAATTTGTACGATATGGGTATTTATAAATATTTCTATGAATATTAATTATGTATTGTGTATATCTATCCTATAATCTAATATCCATAAGCTTCAGTGCTTGGTTTGGGCATAGATAAATAATTTATCCTTGGCCTAAGCCTATTAATGTGAATGTTAAAAGTGTTAAAACTATGTTATGTTTTTATTACAAAATTACAGCGTGTAATAACAGCTTTCCAGATTGTCAATCTCTCGGGCTTCAGTAAACCTAAGCTTCTGCTCTGTTTACATTAATATAACAAAAGTTAATGCAGTAAAAGGCTTAGAAAATATTTTTTTTATAACATCAATAAGTGTCAATAAACCAACTTCATATTTATTCACAGGTTTGGTCGGCTACTTCTGCTACTGCCGTCATTGCGCGCAGTGCGAGCACGTTCCATCGAGTTGTTATTGTTCAGAGATACCGTGGGGGACGTGTCAGTGGCGACGCTCCTCCACGACATGTATCGCATGCAACCGGCGCCAGCGCCACCATTCCACGCCCCGTCAGTACAAACATCCTCAAGCGAGCACTGCTCTTCTCCTTAGACCTTAGTTCAGAGAACTGGAGTTCACTCACGATTTTGATAACTGTCAACTGAATTTTATTTTGATAACTGTAAATGACTATGTGAATGAAAATGAACTTTTATCTCTCATTGGGACGCCATATTCATATTTTGCATTGTCAAAAAATTTTGCTTTAAGAACATTATAAACTATTTATTGGTACCTGATTAACTTTCTGTTCGGATAGGTATAATAATCACACCTTAGTAATGCTTATTATACTTAACTACAAAGTAATGAAATGAATTCTGCTTATAGATATTTCTTTTCATTTTATATTATATCTAGTTATTATTAGTAATTTATTCTAGTCGACTCTTTTAACCTAGTCATGTAAAAATAATTTATGTATGTAAAGTTGTATATTTATAAGTTACTGTAAGTAACTTTTTGTTAAAATCACCATAGCATTAAGCATAGTAATGAAAGACCATTGACTTTTTGGGTCATCAAAACTAAATTTAAGTATATAATAATTTAATAATACTAAATTTTAATTTGTGTAAATACTCACAGTTTACATATTGTCTAAGTAAACATGTTATAATATTGTTCAGTAATGTTAAGGAAAATGAAGTGAAATAAACATAAGTTATAGTACAAGCACATTTTATTTTCAAAATGTAACTTCTACTATTTTAAAATACATATATATGACGTTATTAAGAACAGGGAACCACTTTCGTGCATAAAACAAAATTCAATTATGAATTCATAACTTGATTTATATCAGCGCTTATATTTTTATTCAACCTGTTACATTAACTTTTCCAATAGATTGTATAGCTTCAACAGTTGACAAGTCAACAGAATCATCTTCCATTTCCAGATCTACTTGAGGGGTTGGTTCATCCTTTTTGGGTGGATTTCTTGGAAAATCCAGCTTGCTCCATGCACCTGGTTCAGCTTTCTTCAATTTGATTTCCAACTTTGTTGGCAACATTGATGCACTACTCTTATCTACACTTATCACCTAACAAAATAAAAAGGAAACATTAATTATTTATTTAATCTTAAATTATATTTTTACTACAAAAAAATTAAGTAGATACCTACACCTCTAAGTTCTAAGTCCAACTCAAAAACAGCATCATTTTCCTCTCTGAATACCAGCTTTGTAACTAGCCTGATTGGGTTTAATTTAACAAAGCTCAGCGTTGGATCATATTTCTTGGCATAAACACTCACTATTACATAATCAGGTGTTTGATGCCAATCCCAGCGACATTTTATTGATCCAGCAGGACCACCCTTTCAATAAAATAATTTAAAGTAATAACATAAAATAACAAATAATATGAAAATTAAGACAAATCATGTTGAAACTTACATCCTTTTTCCATTTGTGAGTACCAGTGGTACAACCAGGTTGGCTGAGGAAAGTGTTGAAATCTGTTGTTCTTTTCTGGCAGCAAGACCAGAATTTCAGACCTTCATGGAACACAGGGCAACCAGGATGATATGTACATATTGTACTGTTTGTTTGTGGCCCTTCATATGAAACATTACATCCACCATTTTTACAGATTGTACCAACAGCTATGGTCCTATAAAATCAAAGCATAATTTAATAGTTATGACTATGTGACTATACTTTAAAAAGTATAGTCACATTAGTTTTTAATTATAGCATTACACTAAAAAGCAGGCAATCAGACTAGTCTTCTTGCCTCAGAGATAGGATAAAACATAAATTGTCAGTTGTCTGATATTGATTCCTTTAGTATTTAATAGGTTTCATTCCTTATAATAGTTTGAACCTTAAATATATTATTTACCCATCATCAGCAACAGACACTTTCTGTGTTGTTTTTTGTACCACCTCTTTCAAAGAATCAGCAATACGGGTGTCTAGGGTCACAAGTGGTGAATCAAATGATGGCCGAGGAAGTTGTGGACTGACTAAAGGTGCTCTAACTTCAATTACTTCCTTCTGCTCCATTTCTTTATCCAGGCCTTTTTTCTCAGGTTCTGGTGGTTTCTGTTTAATAAAAATTTAATAAGTCTGCTTGTATAGAGTTTCTATTACATAATGCCTGCATATTTGAGAAAACTGTTGTTTTATATTAGAAATGCAGTGATACATTAAGCAACATTTTTATTAATTTATAAATTCTGTTGTTCAGCATCCAAATTCTCTGTAGGCAGTACAATGACTATTGTAATTAATTTCACTAGCATTACATTAACAGCATATTAAATAGTGTAAATTACATGCATATGTGGAAATATGTTTAAAGCATATTGCTCAAATCACCTGCACCCCAAAGACTTGCTTGGCTGGCTTTATTATAATAAAAATAGACTAAAACTGAAATATAAAACATTTATATAAGAAGAACCAGTTACAGGAATAGGTGCGACGTCTTCATTTATAAGGCTGTATTATTTAATAATAAAATAATAATTTACAAACCACATTTGAATGTTTTGACAATGTACATCCTTTGATATTCAGAAATTCTGTGAAATCCACACTTTTTTTGTTGCAACAAGACCAACCTTTGTACGCATCATGGAATATGGGGGTTCCAGGGTGGTGCTGACATTCGTCTGGAGTAAATTGGAATTTGTAAGTAAAAGAAGATTGATAGATTATTTTTAGACAATATATAAAACGCTAACTTTCTCAAAAATAATCATAATAATCTAATACTATCCTAATAAGAATTTCACGATACTTGGGTGATTAACCGATTCGTTGCTACCAGAAACGAAGGCTACGAGCTTGATTTACGTGAAAAATGAAGATAGTTTTATTCTAGGTTGATATAACTTGATTTATTACTAAAACTTGATTTGAAGGAGTTATCATCGATTTAAAAATAACACGGTTTCAGTGGCAAACGCCACACGCCAAAAAAGAGTGATAGCACGACGGGCGTGCCATCAGCAACGAATCGGTTAATATAAGATGAATTTAAGCACTTCAGAAAAGGTTATATATTCAAAGAAACATCTGGAAAATGATTCCTATTTACCTTTGTCATTAATAGTGGGGTCAAAAAGTTGACCACATCCTCTATTATAGCATTGTACTAAGGTTTTATCTTCAGGCATTTTAATGAAGAAAACCTGCTTAAAAATTAGAAAAGTAGGATTAAAAACTACGATACACTGGCTCCTTTAAAAACAGAGTGCTCTGTGTGTTAACAGTAATCTCTGACGGTAATGAAAGTAATGAAACGTTTGTGTGTAGTGTATCTATGGATCGGATAAAAATAAACACAGAATTAATAGCAGTGTTGCCAACTCTTAGAAGTTCGAGTCGCTAGACTCAACATCAAAAGTCGCTAAAACTAATTCCACCGGAAGCGGACGCAGGATTTTGTATGGGATTTTGTAAGGCAGTAGAGGCCACCGGCATGCAGTGTTAAAGGTTGGGATATGTGAAAAAAGATAACAGTAGGTACATTAGTAATTAAATTATAATTCAAATAGACATCGTGTACAATATAGATAACTACATATCGTCGTTGCGCGTGCAATAATCGCTATGTGTTGTTGTGTGTTGTTGTGTTTATGCAGTATTGATCGTTATTTCAATGCACACATACTGTAAAAACAACTATAATAAATTGTAATAAATTAAATATTTAAAGAGTTTCGGAATGTAGCTATGTGACATTCATACTTCGAAAGTTCCATATATATACACTTTTTTTTTTTTTTATTAATTGGCTCGCACGGCTTGTGCATTAGCCACGACGGAGTTTAAAAGGTAGGGAAACCATTACAGGAAAATAAGGGAAAACATCGGGATCGGAAAGAAATTTGGAAATAATAGGAATAGGTAAAGTAGGATATATACAATATATTATAGGTTATATACAATGTTGTAAAACAATAAGACTATATACATTTGTATATACAAAGTTTATAAGCTTTACAATAAATAGGTCAGACAGGCTATAATTTAATGTTATGAACGGTTAAAAATTTAGAAATCAAATAATATAAGTCACAATTTATAAAATACAGAAGGGAAGGAAACGATGTAGGAAGTGGGACACGGAGGGATATTAGCGAATTGACAAAAAAAGAGCTGTCATAGAAAGGACATTCAAAAAAAATATGATTTAAGTCTTCCACACCAATACCACAAGCACAGATATCAGTATCAACGATACCAAGTTTTGAGAGATGGAAAGCCAAACGGACGTGTCCTAGACGCATACGAATAAGACTCGTTGTAGCTGGTTTGCTGAGAAAATGTTTAAAAAACCATGGTTTAATTGGGATGTTTTCCTGAATACTTTTATAGATTTTACCTTTACTTGAACTTTTCCAGTCATTCTCCCATGCACTACGGAGGTAGCATTTGGGAAGATGAAGGAGGTCTTGAACTATGTTTTTATAAGGGTAAACATCACCACAGCTCGTCGCTTCCCTTGCAAGCTGATCAGCAATTTCGTTGCCCGTGATATTATGATGGCCAGGTATCCACGCAAAAAGAATATCATAATCCCTCATCTTACAACTCAAGAGTAAATTTCTACAATCTATTATGTATTTATTAGGAAAACGGGATTTAAAAGGGTATTGGTCCATAGATTGCAAAGTGCTTTTAGAGTCCGAAAAGATTATAGTCTTCTTGAGTTTTGCAAGTAAGACATATTCTAATGACTTCAAAATTCCAAAACATTCTCCCGTAAAAACAGAGGTTTCAGGGGGGAGTTTAGTTTTTTGAACTATATCAAATTGTTGATGGTAAACTCCGACACCAACTATACTAGAATAATTTTCTTTAGATGCATCACAATAAATCTAATGCCAATCTGGATATTCTGTGTAAATAGTAGCTTTCAAATTGACATTGGCATTTGGGTCGTTTTTTAAATTGTGAAAATCAAAAGAAGCTTTAGGTGAATTTACTAGAGCCTCAAATGGTACTGAAAAAATGGGAAGGCGGTGAGAACGGTGTGTGGGTGAACTGAGAGACATAAATTTACGGAAACTAACAACCACGCATGGAGGGGTTTTATGGGACCAATATGGATTGTTATCGACCTTTTCAGACAAGTTTTGTAGTTTGTAAAAGAGAGGATGTTCTGAAAACTGAAAAGCACGGAATAGAAATTTATCACAAAGGAACTGTCTTGTTAAATTTAAAGGAGGATCTGCACATTCAACTCTGAGCGCATTTAATGGACTTGATCGCATAGCTCCAGTTACAATAGATAGTGATTTAGACTGAATCTTATCTAATTTAATTATTCCTGCACTACTACAGGGCTCAAGAAAATATGAACCATAATCTAAGACACTTCTGATTATTGCATTGTACAAAAGTTTTAAGGTAAATGGATGAGCACCCCACCAAACCCCACAGAGGCATCTTAGAATATTTATTAAGCGTTCACATCTGGCAGAAACATAATTACAGTGTGGTATACCAGTTAACTTGGAGTCAAGGATAATACCAAGAAACTTGGCTTCATTGGTTATAGGGATTGATTCACTATTGTAAACAACGGTAAATGTTGGAGGTGACCTGACATTTGTGTATAACACAGCACAACTTTTGGAGACAGAAAGGCATAAGTTATTTCTATCAAGCCATAGATTAAGAAGCTTGAGAGCTTTATTTAAGGCAATACTTAGTTCATAAGGGGAACGTCCAGATGAATATAAAACTAAGTCATCTGCATACTGAAGAATATTTGCCGCACCACTGATGGAAGGTTCAAGATCATATGTGTATAAATTGTAGAGAAGAGGACTCAACACCGAGCCTTGGGGCAAGCCCTTCCAAGTTAACCTAGATTTAATATTTAAGTCATTTAAATTTATTTGTATAATTCTTCCTGAAAGAAGGTTGATAATAAAATTGCATAATAAGGTGGGGATTTCTAATTTTAGCAATTTGTTTTTTAAGATTAAAATATCAACATTATCATATGCAGCAGATATATCTAGGAATGTAGCAAGTAGATATTGATTATTAGAAAAGGCTAGTCTAATGTCTGTAATGAAGATACCTAGACTATCCATAGTGCTTCTTCCTTTCCTGAATCCATACTGACTGGGAGCTAAAAGTTTTTTATTTTCCACAAACCATTCTAATCTATTTTTAACTAAATGTTCAGCTAATTTGGAGAGAACTGAAGCAAGTGCAATTGGTCTATATGAATTTGGATCTGAAGGAGATTTTTTTGGTTTTAATAATGGAATTATTTCTTGGGTTTTCCATGATGGTGGAATTTTACCATATAACATAACTGAGTTAATAAGATGTAATAGATAGTTAAGGCTGGTGTCATTCAAGCATGTGAGGAAAGAGTATGGTATTCCATCTAAACCCGGAGCAGAGTCTTTAACATAAGATAAAACACCTTTTAATTCTGTATGTCTAAATGGAGCATTAAGGCCAGTAGTGTTTTTTATTAAACTATTAGGGTTAGCAACAGTAATTTCTTGGGGCACAAAAGGAGGAGCTAATTTGTCTAACAATGTATCTGCAACATCATCATCTATAAATTGTGGAACAGATTCTTTACTTGCTGATCTATATCGTCGAATGTTAGCCCATATAGTAGATGATGAAGTATCAGGGGCCAATGATGAACAGAATGACTTCCAGCCTTCCCACTTCTTTTTCTTTAGTAATTTACGAGTTTCTTTCATAATTAGTATTAGTTTGTCAAAGTTTTCAGTAGTACTATATTGTTTATAAATTTTTTCAGCACTTTTTCTCTTTTGTATGGCGGTGGTGCAATCACTATCCCACCAAGGTGGAGAGCAAAGATTCTTAGAGTTTTGTTTATATGGAAAAACATTATCTGCCACTTCTATTAAGATAAGATAGATGCAAAGGCATTTGCACACAAGGTTTGGTTGTCTTGTTGAATGGGAGGAAGTGATAAGCATTTCTCCTCTACTTGTTTCCTAAATGTTTCCCAGTTGTTATTATTAAGCTTATATTTCAAACGTGGCAGTCGCTTTGGATATTCCTTCACTAATGCTTTAGGGGAATATATTACAATAGGATAGTGGTCACTGCCATATGTAGAGGTTAGGGTACTCCAAGTCAGGATAGAAGCAAGATTAGGAGAGCAAATTGAAAGATCAGGAGCGCTATCCCCTTCATCTGGTAGTGTGCGTCGTGTTGGCACACCTGAATTTATAATGCAGAAATTGTTAGAATCTACAAAATCTAAAATTTGAGTACCATAACAACTAGACTTATTACTACCCCAAGATTGATGCTGGGCGTTAAAATCTCCCATTATCAATATGGGTTGTGGTAACTGAGTGAGGATAGTTTCCAATTCATTATATATAGCGGAAGAGGGGTGGGGCACATAAAGTGACACAAAGCAAATATTATATATTAATACAGCAATAATTGAGAAGTCTGGATTATGATTAGGAATAGGGATGAGTTTATAAGGTGTTTTATTTTTTATTATTATTGCTACACCGGCATAGCCATCAGACCTATCTTCTCGCAAGCATAAACACTGAGGAACATTAAAGATTTTACCTGGCTTGAGCCAAGTTTCTTGTAGAGCAATAAAAGTAGGCTTATAAATATTTATTTAATATAGTAGGTCAGATTTTTTGTTATTGATGCTTTGACAATTCCACTGGAGAATTGCTAATTGATTGTCCATTATTACTTTTATTGATTAATTTACTAATTTGTTGTAGAGCATCGTTGGACGGTTCATATATATCCTTTGATTGGGATAAAGAATTAATAAGAATGATTATGAGATCTTTAATAGACATATTAGAGAGGGGGCTATTATTTCTATCACACAAGGTACCTACAGAGGGCAGTGGTATATTATAGTCCTTGGTTAATAAAGCATGAGTTTCTTTATCATATCCCTTACTGTAACTTTTTGGTGCATTTTGTTGAATAAACACAGTTTTTTTATAAGATGTGGAGTTTGATTGACCATTTGCGTTAGAAATTTTATAATTCTGTTTTAAAGGGGAAAGTGATGTAGCCCTGGAGGTTAAAACATCAGAATATGACTTAATTGCTGGTGGATGTAATTTTAGTGCTTCAGCATAGGAAATACAGTTATTAGCCATAGATTCTTTGATTGATCTCTGTCTGTTGAACTCTGGGCATTTTTTGTTGGTAGCATGATGGGACCCACCACACAAGCAACATTTGACCTCTTCTTCATTAATGCTGCAACTGTCACCAGAATGATTGTCACCACATTTAAAACATCTGGGGGATGACCTGCACTGAGTTTTGATATGACCATATCGACAACAATTAAAACATTGGACTGTTGGGAAAATGTAAAGTTCAACCGGGAGGAATTATAACATAGGAATACCCTTTTAGGTAGAACCTGGCCATCAAAGGTAAGAACCACAGTTTCTACTGGAACGTAGCTAGCTTTACCATCTACTAAATTTTTCCTGTTCATACGTCTCACTTTTAAAATGTTACCACATCCAAGAGGGACAGTTATGTTGAGCATTATTTCTTCCTCAGTCCAGTCTGTTGGTACCCCTCTCACTACTCCCATACGGGTAACAGACGAGGAGGGAATAAATGCTTTGTAATTATTTATTTTCAATGCCTGGTTTTCAATGAAATTATTAGCATCTTCATATTTAGTGAAAGATAATACTGCTCTGTTTCTACCTATTCTTTTAAGACTGCCATTAACAATATTATTCACTGAATTTCTTTTTAAGAATCGGCCAAACGAAACAGGGTGTATCGAGACATTATCATTTGGGCTTAACTGAACCTTTTGGATGTGAATAGTGTAAGGAGCTGCATCAGAGGCCTGGTAAAGGTTCCTACTTATTGAAGGTCGTGGATTCACATCATTAGCTGCGATATTGTGTTGTGGCATGGTTGTTGGAAGTGATAAATCCTGGTGTGGTTTTTTAAATTTGATTGAAGACGAATCATTTAAAAGTACAGAGTCACAGTGGCAATCAGTTTCATTTATTGATTCTGTATTCAACTTATTACGTCGCCTTTTTTTAAGACAATGCTTACATACTTTATGAGATGAAATTCTCTTACGTTTAGAGGTAGTGGCATTATTTTCGGAGGTGTCAGTGTCCAGAAGTGATTCTTCCGTATCCATTCCCGGGTCATTGGAGATTGTAATAAAATGAGACACCTGGGGGATTGACCCCCCAGGGTCTTCGGGAACACTCATCGTGTAATAAAGGACCTACTGATAAAAAATCTTAAAAACTTACCGATATACAGGAACTAAAATAATAAATACAAAATAAACTAAATAAATTACAAAGCCACTATACTAATCCTATTATTTTACAATTATTTTCAAATAAAATTAAAAGACGCCAAAAAAAGATACCGCGTAGTTCGAGGTTTCCCGCGCTTTTCCAAAAGAAAAAAGAAATTAAATCAAAAATAATGAAAACCAAATTCTACAGATGACCTAAAATGTCTCTAAACCAATTACCAACAGGAAAACCACAGGTAAGATTCCCATATATACACGTTAAGTGTTATAATTCACAGAGCTAAAACAAATTTATAAAAAACACATAGCGACTCTTTCACGCGCAACGACGATATAAAAAAATAACTTTTAATTAAATTATATAATCATTGTAAAAATCACATAAATTAAAAATACTTGGAAACGTGCATTTGCATTTGTAATAAAAAGTGAAAATAATCAAAATTACAATAATTTTTTTTAAATCAATTATATTCATCGTCGTAACTTAATAAGTCAAATAATTCTTCAATGTCATGCTCATCTAATACAGCCGCAGCAGTAGTAGAATTATAGCAGAGGTTGAACGTCGCTCAAAAGCTGATATTGCAACTTTTGTTCGTTCCAATAAGTTGCAGCACTTCCGACGGTATTTCAAAAGATGTATAAATTTATTTTGTTTTTTTAATTGATCTCTTAACAGGATCAAAGCATTAATAATTTTTAACGACAATCTATTTTTGTTGTTTTGTTTTTATTATATTCATAAATGAATAATGAATTCTCTCGACTTCAGCGTTTGTTAAAATAGAAATTGCCAATTGTGAAATCAAAGAAAAAACATTTTCTCCAACGGCATTTCTTTACTGCAAAACCTCAATCCAAAATCATCCAATGTTATTATGAAGTTAATACTATGCTATTCTTGCAGCATACCGTCTATAAACTCGTTACTAAAACCTAATGTTTTGGCTACATCGGCTAATGCATTAGTTTTATTCGCTTGGCACTGTATCGAGTTGACTAAAAATGTATCCAATCATGAATTTAAAACTGATTTAATTTATACTAACTGCAAAAGTCGCTAGATAAGTCGCTAAACAATTTTTGTCATCAATATTTTTTTTAGTCGCTAAGACTTAAGCAAATGTCTTCATTTCTAGCGACTAAGTCGCTAAATAGGCAACACTGATTAATAGTATAAATCCTCTTTTAGACAGGCGAAGGTCTAAGCTATACAGCCAGTTCTTAAGTATTTTTTTTATTAATAATATTCTATTATATTATTAATAAAAAAATACTTATATATATACTATTAATATATTTCGGAACAAAACTTAGTATTGTTATTTAATAGTTTTAAACATTTGCTACACAAAATGGCACTTTTTTAAAGATTTCGACTTAACATAAATATTAATAAAAAAACCCAAAGATTTTCTTATATGATAATGCTATTTTAATTGTATCCCTAAAAAATCTCTGAAACCTGTATTTTATACATGGGAAACCCTTAAATAACGCAGTGGCAGGTGGCAACCTTAGCAGGCAAAGACAACTTCCGCTGATTTGTTTTACTTGCCAAAACTTTTGCATGTTTAGAAACACTTGTAGCTAATAATCCACCATTATTACTCACCGATATCCATCACGACTCAAATTTTAACAAGAAAAATAAAACCACCAAAGTGACACTTCCCTCTCCCCCCAAAAAGTACACCTGTGAATAAAGGTGCTCATGGTATTCATTCATTAATATACTATGTGTGCAAAATGCATACATAGTATAGGCGATGCAGTCGCTACGCATAAAGCTACGCTAGCACCACATATTGGAGCGGAGCCTAATACATAAAAAAAGGTTTTTTTTTGCTTCAAATTTTCGAATTTTTGCGAATTGTAAAATTCGGGCTCCGTCACAATCTGGTCCTAAATCTGTTGATTCGATTCCACACAAAAAATATTAAAATTGGTTAAGAACTCGTGAAGTTATGGCGTATCAGACATTGCGCCATTGAAGCTGATCCATGGGAACTTCGCTTCGCTCCGCTCCAATTAATGAATGAATACTTGTTAAGCTCATGTGGAATACTGTAGCCGATTTATAGAGCCGAATATCAGATTTATAAATGTTATAAATGTTGTATAGTTCTCAAACTGTGGGTTGGTTCTTGTTTGCAAAAATGGGTCCATTTATGGATCAAATTCTTATAATTTAAATTCAAAGCCGGTGTTTACTTCACTAAAATCAGAACCTTGTTCATATTGCAAAAAACCCGGTCATATAATTGATACGTGTTTTTCCAAACAAAAATCAGAGTCTCGGAATCCGCGTACTGTTAACTTATCGACTAGATAATAAAAATAATAAAATGTACCAGTTGACGTACTAATTGAAAGAGGTACCCTTAATGTTTCCCTTTATCTTTAGATATTTTAAAGTGTCAACAAAAATTAAGACGTTGCGTTTTGAAACTTTCACTTATGTTACTCCATTGAGACTGATCTTATAGTTGTTTCGTCGACGTTTATAAGTATAAAAGTAAAGTTTTAGACACTCTCACTCAAGCAAGCTTTTCCATTAACGTTCTGAAGTGTTCTTTCTTAGTAAATGAAGTAGAATATTTAAGTGGAGTGGTAAATCAGGGTCAGGTTAGGCCGAGCCCTCGAAAGGTCGAAGCCATTACTAACACCACTCCCCCTAAAAAAAATTATGAAGCAGGTTAGACAGCTACTTTGTCTAGTTGGTTATTTTAACGGCCCCCATTGCCCGTTGAATCCTATGTTTCGACAAGTTATAGAGTTCAAGCGAGTTATTACCCAGGCTATTTCGCTGTTAGGGGTGCCTAAATTTAAGATAAGTAATAAGGGACGTATGTTCGTATCAAATGAGTTTATAGTGTCCTGAGTAACAGAACTAGGTTGTGATGTTCGTGATATTAAACCCGAAATGCTTTACGCTAGCGGGAAAGCCGAAAGGTATGTTAAAATGGTTTTAACCATGTCATGTATCTAAGTGAACCACAAAAATCTGTCTTGGTCAGGTACATTGCGGAAGTTACAACTAGTGCTAAACACAACGAAACAGAAGATTACACAAGCTTCGCCGCTCAACTTGCTCATTGGGACCGGTGGCTCCACTCCTGTCATACGTACGCTGGTGCGTGACATAGCAGTTGAAGGTTCAATTCCTCAACCTCTGGGAGGCTCTGCGTGAAATCACCAGGAGCAGAACGCGTCAGGCCCGCTGCATGCGGGCGTGCAGGGCGTGCACCGTACGGGTGCGGCATTTTCAAGGGGGTGGCAAAAACAGATCAGATTCCCTAAACAGAAACGAAATTTTTGATGTTTTATATATCTTTATCATTTCGTAATAACGTCTATGTGTCTGTTACGAAAATAAACGCAGACGTTTGTAATTTTCGCAATACTTAATATACAAAAACAAAGGGGTATTCGCAGTTTGTATTAATTGAATCACTTTTGAACTCAGTTGTCGTGCGATAGAGCTCCTATTTTTACGTTCAGCGAATACTTTACGTTTCGGAAATCCCTTACATTCGGGGAATCCCTGTACCTGTGACACAGCTCGCCCGCACCGGCCGGAGGGATCCTAATGCACTTATTAAAATCTTGAACAACTATTTGATGCTTTGCTGGAAGTATCTGATAATATTCGTCACAATGGGATTGTACAACATCTCACAAAGCTCATTGCGCTAAGCATTCAAGATTATGGATTTTTGAAGTTATATTTCTTTAGACGCGTTATGAAAAAATGATGAGAGTGAAATTTTAAGTTGCGCGCGCATCACTGTGACACTAAATTATCATGTTGAAGTTGTGACACAAAATTATCATGTTGAAGATGGCTGCAAAAGCGACATGGAATAAACCAGCAGGATGAAGAAGCCGCTAATTTAATGTAAATTGTTTAAATTGTAATTTACCGTGTCTGGGTGTTAAGGGTACCGTGTCTGGGTGGTAAGGGTACCACCCCCCCGAACTTCACAGCCGTGGGGACCGCCCCTGCGGGATACCCCTGCGGATAATCCTATCCCCACCCACTCGTACGTGTAAGCCGTGGCCAGCTCGCTGGGCCTCCCCTTCTCGTGGGGTTCTCACCCGGTGCGCGGACAGCGCCGAGGGCCGCACCGCATTTACTCCTACGAGTGAGCACTCGCACACATCGTCGCTACGTAGGCCGCGTAGGGTGTGTTCACAAATCAGTTCTTATCATCGACTAATTCATTAGACAAATTATTAAAGATAAGGTTGTATGGGAATTGTACCTTTTACCTCTTCTAATGGGAGAACTTAACAAAGAAAAGAAAAATACCAAAATAATATTGAATGAAGATACTAAAATGGCTATATAATCCTTGGAGTATAATGTTCTGTGATATAATCTGTGGAAAGTGGAAGGAAGGTATGCTGTGTGTGTGGGCGTACCTACCGATTTCAAGAATATTGTTGTAATTAAATAGTAAAAAAATCAGTGTTATAAAATTAATATTCTTTAAATCGATTGTAAGAAAAAGACTTATAAGATAGTAAGGATGTAGTTTATTAATAAAAACTACAGCACTCCGTTTACCTATTAAAGAGAAAATATTTGTGTTCTTACGAGTAATTTGTTATTTTCTTTGTTTTTATCATGTAATTATCATCGATGGAATTAGTGTATTTAAAAAAATGAGAATGTGAATATTGGAATAATGAAGCACTAGACTTATATTAAACAAAAATGAATTTGATGCGCAAATTACGGGGTGCCACCGCCTCGGCATCTTCCGAGCCTGCAGAGGCGGCCAGCTCGTCTTCCCATGTTCAATTGGGCCTGATGCATCTGAAGAAGCTGTTTGCTGAGTACACTCATCCTCCACAACCTCTAACAGATGCTGAAAAAGATGATAAATTGTACAATATGCTGCCTCTTTTTTGCAAGGTATCCTACTCAGCTTTGTGATATCATATCAGTTGCGCAAGTTATTTCGATGATGTTAACTGTTTTAAAAAACCAATATAAACAATACAACTTTTTCTTATTAGATCTTTGGCACCAGCCCCTCTAGTGAGATGAATGAAAAGTTCTGGGACATACTCTCATTTTGTCAGCAAGTTTCAAAGCTCATGGTATCTGAGATTAGAAAGAGGGCTAGTAATCAAAGTACAGAAACTGCTAGCTGTGCTATTGCCAAGTTCCTTGAAATAGAGAACTCAGAGGAATCCAGCAATGGCTGGATGCTATTATCAACTCTGAATTTATTAGCAGCTGGTGATCAATCACTTATCCAAGTGAGTATATTTTGTTATGTAATTATGGTTTCAGATTATCTATTTATTATGAACTTTAATATTTATAGTTAACTAGCTGACCCAGCCACGGGTCGCTGTGGCTCAGTTGTTACAAATTGCAGTATTTTCTTATTATGAACTAGGCGATGCAGTCAGCATAAAGCTATGCTAGCACCATATATTGGAGCGGAGCGTAATACCTAAAAAAAAAATTGTAAAATTCGGGCTCTGTCACAATCTGGTCCTAAACCTATTGATTCGATTGCACACAAAAAATATTAAAATCGGTTATGAATTCTAGAAGTTTTGGCATAACAGACATTGCCATCGTAGCTGATTCATGAGAGCTTTGCTCATCTCGTTCACTATGCTCCAATTAAAATAAAACCTATCCCATGTTCTAAGTCGGAACAAATCAAGCAAAATAAAAAAAAACAATTGGTTGAGTAGTTTCCTGATTTTTTGTTATTACTCTTTTATAATAAAAGTAATTGTTATATTTGTTCAACTAATGTGAGCATCACTCTTACAATTTATTATAACAACTAACTTATAAAAAGAAATCATAAGCCATTTTATTTGTCTTTTAAATACAAACAAAAAGTTGAATCAGAATATAAGTTTCTTTTTCTATTTAAAAACTCTTCTCTTAGTATTTATACTCAGTCAATTTGGTATAATATTTTAAGTGGGTATCATCCCATTCATTAGCTCCTTTATTGAGCTTATTTAAGTAAAGAACATTAAAGTGATTTACAAGTTGCACAAATTTTCTGTCAAAAGACAATGCTGTGAAATTTTAACATTTTTATTTAAATTGTTGTTTTTGATTTTTTATTCAAACGGTAAATTATAATATGAAATCTAGTGCATATTTCAATGTTTTACTGTCTTTTAGGTTATGACTACTGCTTCAATACCATCAACATTAGTCAAGTGCCTGTACTTGTTTTTTGATCTTCCTGAAATTCCTGAATCAGAAGCAGATCTCCAAGATGGTAATAGTGAATTCACTCCGAGGGAAAGAAGGATCTTATTACAAAAGATATTTGTACAGGTAATATGATCACTAACTTTTGCTCTATTGGTATTTTTGTGGTTAAAATTTCCAATATGGACCGTCGATTTAAATGCCCATATTTTTTTTGTAGATAGTACTCACTAAAAGAAAGCGTTTTGCAAAGTATTAGGTTACGAAAATTTACGGTTCATGAGATATATTTTTTTAAACTTTTCGTACAAATTGGCAAATAACACGATATGGACCGTCAATATATGAGGTTTGAGGGATGGGAGGGAGGAGGGGGGGTTAGGGCTATCCCCCCGTGCCATCCCCACCCTGCGGAACCCCATGGTTATTGAGATATTCATGGTTAAAGTTTTAAGGTTAGAATAGCGCTATTTAGTTTTAATCGTACCTAAACCAATAACTATAGGACCGATTCGGTTCTGGCACTTCGCCGGCCGCTGCCGCGGCACGCTCGCTTCGCTCGCTCGGCTCGTGCGTTGTGGTCACAGTTCTAACCTAACCTAACCAAACCAAAATTAATGTATATAATACTGATTACTATTGTAGTATTATGTATGTATACAAAGTTTGAGATTGTAACAGAAACAAGGTAAGAAAGTAATTTTTACAAATTAGAAATATGTTTTTTTTTATTATCGCGTATTTTCACGGTTTTTTCGTTCTTATCTTAAAAGAGATGTGTCTAAATGAGATTTAATTGTTTCTTGGTTAACAAAAGCTGTTAATTATTAAAAGTCTGGTTCAAAATAAAGAAAAGTGAAAAAAAATATCTGACGCAGCTGGGTATGTAATGTATAAGTATGTTTTCTACAAATCACGAATGTTGGAACGCCGCGACGTCATACTGTACGCGTACGCAGTACGTTGTTCTAATATACATAACATAGCATGTTATAAGATACTCAGTAACTGAAGTAACGAGTAACAATATGATAGTAACGAGAACTAATTGTCATAGTAATGAATACATACTAGTACATGAAGTGATTGACGTTTGACATCTATTATTTGTCAAATTTATTGTGTAATTGCGTGTTATTTGCCAATTTGTACGAAAAGTTTAAAAAAATATATCTCAAGAACCATAAGTTTTCGTAACCTAATACTTTGCAAAATGCTTTCTTTTAGTGAGTACTAACTACAAAAAAAATATGGGCATTTAAATCAACGGTCCATATTGGAAATTTTAGCCTACATGAAATAATTAAATGTAGGAAGTATATTTTTTTAATTCTTTAACAAAAAAATTAAACAGAGATTCAAATGTGGATTCTTTCTTTGTTAAACCTTTATACCTGTTTCAGAAAAAGTTGCTCTTCCTTATTTTGTAAGACAGGATGTTATGTTATGTATTGAATTTTTACGAGTACAGTTTTAATTTGATTTACATTTTAGTAAGGAAATATAAATTTTGTGTTTCTTATGAGTATGTATGTGGCTGTGTACAGTTTTTCGGCAAACATCTTGATGCTCTTTCGATGGAGTGGGGAAAAGTTAGCGCATGTGTAGCAAACAAATTATATCGGCTCGGAATTAAATTTTTATGTTGAATTTAAAATTTTGGAGTTGTCATAAATTTTTGTTTTTAATATTGTACCTAAGCTAAAATTATGGTTTTATTTTTATTAAAAAAAAAAATCTTTAATCATAAATTCAAATAATAACTTATATTTAATATACATAAATATTGATCTTTCATTAATTAATTTTATTTTTCATTTCAATTATTTATGTTACTACTTCTTTAAAAGTAACTTATTGTTTTATCACCATTATGTGACCTTGTATAACTGTGTTCAAATATATTATATTTTTTTAATTTTATTTTTCTCTAAAATTTATAAATAACTCTCAATGGTATTTAATATTGTAATAGATAGATCTTTTTACTCCAGCCATCTCGGTCCATCTCAGAAGGCGAGTAGCCTTTTCAGGTTACTACAAGCCTCCGGTAGTAAATTTGGAGACTGCAGAAATCTTGCCCGTTGATCTTCAACGCTTCTGCACTCCAAGAGCACGTAATGTGGCGTTTCTTCCGCCTCTTTGCAGCCTCTGCATAGAGGACTGTCTGTCGCATATATCCTATAGTAAATAGATGTTTGTTCAGAGGACAGTGTCCGGTTATGATACCTAGTTCTTTACGGATTGTGTCCCTGTTTAGTCTAGTGAGGTTACAAGCAAGCTTTTTCAAAGCCACTGGAATGACAATCTCTGTTTGCCTGCAGCCTACACTGTTGTTTCATTATTTTTGGTGGTTTTCTTCTGTTTTTTTATGCAACCATGTTCTGATTGATTTGTGTTAGGTGTATAGGCAGTAATGGTTCTGGTCCATACACCGTTCTATTTGAACTCCTTTTGGCCAGTTCGTCAGCCGCGTCGTTACCTAGAGAGTTGCTATGTCCTTTGATCCATTGCAGAGTTACAATGGACCGGAGTTATGACATTCCAGTACTAGGACAGAGGTTATGGTGTTTCTTTGATGAGCTGGAAGTATGGATGCACTGTCGGAGACGATTTTGATATTATGATCTTTGAAATCTCTGGCTGCAGCCGCCTGCTTTGGTGATACCTATACATTTTGCTTGGAATATAGTTTTGAATTTATTTTAGGTAGTTGAGATTTTAATGTTTAGGTCATTCGAGAGAACACTGGCTCCAGTGTCCTGTGTGGTTTTAGAGCCGTCTGTGTATATCCTTACTTCATCGATGCCAGAGTTATTATTATTAGCATATACGACGGTTTGTTGCCATAAATAAAGAGAAAAAAAACCTAAATTGACATGAAATTGATATCTATATTACGTTTAACATATATATGCAATTTTAATCTACGAAGTAATTAAAAAAATAAACCTTTTAAAAGGTATAAAGTAAAAAATATAACGCTTTATAAAAACCTTACTGTTATAAAAAAAAATTAGCCAATATCTTCAGGTAAAATAAATAGACCTTGTATGAAACTGAAGCCAAGCACCAGCTCTGCTTGTCCTAGACAAGAAGAGATGGTGCTTGGCAAGGGGTCACTGAAGACACGATGTGTATCTGTATCTTCGTAGTCGTCGTCATCATCATCATCGTCTGAGCTACTATCGTCAACATCAGTCACCACATGATCACTTACGTACTCCGCCTCTATAGTTTTCACTTTTCTATTAATTTCACCCATTCTCTGGCACCCTTTGCTCTTCCTTTTCAATAACAAGTTCATTCACTTTATTAATAATGTTCCAAGTCACATTTTTGCTGGCAACATAACTTTGATGGCCTCCTTGCCATCTCAATCATATTCAGATCTGGGTCATAGGGTGGTAAACATAACACTCTATGACTGTGTTTCATTATTATATTATCAATACTGAATTTTTTGTAGATCTTTGAATATTTTATTATTTTGTACAGTTAAGGTTTCAGCACATTGTCCGCAAACTGTATATTCCTATCCTTCAACTATTATTGCATATCAGCTTTTTTTTTAATTTGCAGCCGAGGCAGGATCATACTGCTTATTGTGGTAGGACGCTTTGTCTGCGACTACAACTGACTTTGATGGCAGGTTAGGTATTAACTGAGAACGTATCCATATCTCACAACTCGTAAAGTTCATGTTATCATGATAGTCTCCTGATTATGCCCCCTGTTTGGAAAACGAGTAACGCGTTCGGAACGAATCCAGCTTCTGATCCCGCATATACTATAACAAATCGCTGACCTTTCGAAACAGGTATTTTCAATCCCTTGGTGGACGAATGCCCCGAATTTACATACGACTCGTCTTCCTTTTTCTCTGTAGTTATTTCATAAGCATTTGTAAGTATTCTATTCTTAAGAACTGAATATTGATATTTGCAATTAAATTCATTCATAATTGGCCTTAAACTCCGCTCCGATCCCTTAAAATCGATATCGTCTTTGAGTTTGTTTCGCAAGTTTTCAACCGTCGGGAGTTCAACATGAAATTTGTAGACGCACCTTTTTATTACAGTGTGATCTAAAGCATTAAGTCCTGTTACTGGTTTCTTTTCTGATCTTGATCTTCTGTGTTCTAAAGATGTGGGTTAGACTGGACTCTTACATTCTTTAACTATACGTGAAAGCACTAACAGAAATTTTCGTTGCTTCTGCAGGGTATTTCATTATATCCTTCTCGCAAAAACTATTTTCCTAGCTTATCTTCTTAATGTTGGATTAGGCATTGTGACACGTAAATCCAGAACAAAACCACAATCAAATAACAATAACTAAACTGTAACAACAAAAGCAATAACTTATTAAAACAAGAATTTACAACAACACAAAAACAAAGGACAACTCAACAACAATAAAGTAAATGTTTTTAAATGGATGTGTAGGTACACAGGAGATAGTGGGACGATCACACGGTAAACGTAACGCAAGTCAACTGATTGACCAATACCGCGGGCCGCTCTCCCGTCGCCCCCGTAGCTCATCGCCGCTACGCTTACCCAAAATACGCGTTCCGCGCAATCTCAACTCGATATCGAGATGTTTGTCGGCTACTGTACGTGTATGTTCTTAGCAAAGAGGGTATTATTTTAAGCAAATAATCATTAAAAATAATCTGGTAACATTTTCTTGTAATGATTAGTTAAGAAATGAAAATAATAATGAATAAGTACAATAAATAAAGTTTTTAATTCCAACTCAAAATGCAATGATTTTAAAACTAACAAACTTAATTCACAATTATCATTTAGTGTTATTTATTTATTTATTGATATCACATACTGTAACATTTTTATTTCCAGGTACTGGTAAGATTATGTAGTCATCCATTTTCATGTGAGGAACTAGCAAGAAAGGATGATTTGAGTTTATTATTTTCTGCTATAACTTCATGGTGTGCGCCACATAACATAATGTGGCGGAAGTCTGCTGCAGAGGTTCTGATGACATTATCTAGGCATGGATTGACTCCGTCAGTTGTGCAATATATTCACAGTAAGTAAAACTTATAATATTTTGTAATCAACAAACATTTGTAGCTTCACTTTTGGTACAAACTTTAACCACCACCACAATTATTTCAGTTCCTTTATCATCAACATGTGATATCAGAAACCATTGATAAATTATTACTTTTGCATTTAAGGTAACATAAAAACACAAACTCTTAAAATATAAATTTTAGCATGATAATAACTTTTTTAAGTATAAGAGATACATAGGAGCATAAAATATCAATTTCTTTGTATGTAGTCCTTTAAATCAACAAACTACTTTAAAATCAAATTAAAAAATCAAACAAAATTAAATTCTAAACTAAATATATCGCTATCTTGCACATGAAACGTAAGTAAGTTATCTTGCTTTTATTTGGGTGACAAGTGGGAACTAAAACAACAAAAATACAGAAATATATAAACATCACACAATAAACTACGTGCGGTCACCGAGACCGCTGGTGAAACATTTTTACTTATTCAGACCAAACGCGCGTACGTATACACGCGCCTAATGTAAGCGCTATACCGTTGGATGTTAAGGAAAGTTATGTGGATGGTGCCCCAACGCCCCCAACACACGATACGCACACTTCCAAAAAAATTAATTCGTTAGTCAAGGGTTAATTCTGCTTTGTAAAATCGTGAGGATAATAATTTCAGTAAGTATACACTTTTAATACTATTTATCCTTTTCAGATAAGGGATGTGTAGCATCATGCATAGAGAACATGCAAAGAATACCTGAACTGTCCCCTTTGGAGGTATGTTTATTACGATTAACATATATCAAATATTGGATTGAATATACAGCCAATCAAAGGATTTCATGTTATGTCATTGTTACTTTGTAATGACCGTTGTAATTAAAAAAAGACTCTGGTCCTGGAGACCGTATTCTGGCTTTAACTAGGCGAATATAATTATAGAATAGATGGTTTCGGCTAGGGCAATTATCTCGATGTATTTATGCTACAATTATTGTTAATTTCAATGATAGCTTTTCAATTGACAAGATGACATAAGACCTAACTCAACTAATTAAATAAATAAGTCAGTCTTCATTATGGTACTTATTACAAATGTGGCAGAGATAATAAATGTAACATTTATCTGGTCTTATTTCAAATAACCATCATAATAGATTCAGTAAACTGAACTGAACACAAACCAGAATTTGTTGAGCAATAATGATTTGCATTTTTTTCCAGAATTTGTTTTTTTTTTGTATTATTAACAAATCATATATCTCGTAACTAATTTAAAACGTTATTGATAATTGTGTTTGTTATTGTAATCTGGTAGTTAAAAAGCTCTTATAAGACGCCTCATCCGATTAGAAAACTGTACTTTAATTAAGATGTTATTTTACTTAGTTAAAATTAAAGTATAAAATTAATTTAATTCTATTATTACAGGTTGTAGAGATGTTTGTAGCAGTATTCTGTTTCTTAAAAGATTCAAGTGATGTTAGTCAATTATTGTTGGATGATTTTCGTTCATGCCAGGGATATTTATTTTTATCGGAGTTTTTACTAAAGTAAGTTTTCATCACTTTTTACTTAAAAATAAGCATGAGCATGATTTGTGTATAGACAAAGTAGTTTATTTTTTGTTGTCTTTTTTGTTTACACATTTTGTTTATTTACACATTTTTCACAGACACGAAAGACAAGAAGTACCAGATTATTTGACCAGTGGGTAAGCAATGTTTCACTGTTTTATTAAACATTTGTTTCTCATTTATTTATATACATGCACTGACATTAATATTCTTTCCGTATTATTCATGCAAAATAAACATTCGCAGTTTCACTATGTTTCATAATATTCATGTTATAAATTTATCATTTGCAATAGTATATACATACATACAACATACAAAGTTTCTTACATTTACACCAATTAGCCTAGCCAAAGTGAACACTGGTTTTATAATTTAAATATTTATATGCTTAATATGCGGAACATTTGTCGATATTATTTTCCTGCAAAAAAAATACAGGTGCTGAAAAGTATGTTTTAAATATTTTTTTAGTATCGCGATACTAAGAATGGAATGTTATATTAGTAATGTTGTAAAAAAGGTGTCGCTTGAAGTACTATGTCTTTTTATTATAATTTAAGAAATAATGTCTAATAAATATTCTTAAATCCCATTTTGCAAAATTAATGCAAAATATTAAATCTTGGAGTAATTTCCTTTGTCAATGATGGTGATGTCTCGAATGAAAAATGTTTCTATACTTTTAAATATTTGTTATTGACAACGGTTTGTCTAAGTATTTTCGTTTTTTACAAATTAAACATTAAGTCATGTAGCAGCGCCATCTAACATAGATGCACGCATAAATTCAATATAAATCACAGTGTTGGACCGCGATGAACTCCGAAACTACAAAACAGATTTTGATGTTTTTTTTTTTATTTTGCTGCATTTTTTCCGACTTAGGGCATAGGATATGTTTCATTTTAATATTTTATAATATGTATGTCATTGTGTGGTCTGATCATCTAGTATTTAATAAATCATAAAATTTACAATGCCTGTTTTTAAGCACAATGCTGTTTTCTTCATCCAAAATGAAAAGGTGTTATTACACACTAGCACTGCTTGACTTCTACAATCCGAATAATAGCTTCCCCAAACACGACCCACTTTATTGACCGAATTTCTCGCCGACTCTTTATCGCCTATTTCGTGTCCCTTTTCATAATGAATTCTATACAAACACCTTTAACGCATTACCAATGCGTTGCCAACCCTGTATAAAAACACTGTGCATGCCCCTGATGCCCCTGAACCAAATATATTTAAAAGTAACTTATAGTAAATCATATACAGAGTATACTGTATACTATTATTTAGTTACAAACAGTTAGTAAGATTATAGGCTCATTTATATTATTCTTGCTATCGTATTTACATAAAAGACCACCGTTAAAGTCAGCACAGATAGTAAAGTGCACTGCTTTTTATTTGTTAATAATAGGGGTTAAAGTATGAAATTGCCGTTTTATTGCAATAGGTTCTTTGAATTGACATAGAATCTTCATGGTTTGAGGTTTTCGAATGAAACTTTTTTTAAATGGTTTCTATGATGTTCTTTTTTTAAAAAATGTAAAACATTTGAATATCGACTTTCAATTGTTTTTGTTATTCAATTTAGACAAGAAAGATGGATACTGCGAAAATTCGAGTTATTTTTGAATACGAGTTCCGACGCGGAACTAACGCGGCAGAAACAGCCCGCAATATCAATGCTGCGTTTGGAGAGGGGTCTACTAATGAACGCACCGTGCGATTTTGGTTTAAACGCTTTCGTGATGGAAATTTCGACTTAAAGAACGAGCCACGAGGAAGACCGCCCACACAGGTAAATAACGATGAATTAAGAGAGATAGTGGAAGCCGATCCTAGTCAAAGTACCCAGGAATTAGCGGCATGGTTTAACGTTACCTTACCCACAATATTGACTCACTTGCGTCAAATCAATAAAATAAAAAAATACGAAAAATGGGTGCCTCATGATTTGACTGATCTGCAGAAAGAAACGCGTGTTGAAACTTGTGTTGCCTTGTTGAACCGGTACAGAAATGAAGGAATATTGGATCGAATTGTAACATGTGATGAAAAGTGGATTCTTTATGATAACCGGAAAAGAAAAATGCAATGGCTGACCCCAGGTCAAATGCCACAACAGTGTCCTAAAGCAAAACTTACCAATAAAAAGGTAATGGTAACTGTTTGGTGGTCTCAGCATGGTGTTATTCACTATAGTTTTCTCCGATCTGGTCAAGCAATAACGGCAGATGTCTATTGTGCCGAACTCCGAACCATGTTGACAAAACTAGCAGTAAAACAGCCCCGACTCATGAATCGATCTTCACCATTATTGCTCCACGACAACGCGAGACCTCACACAGCACGAGAAACCATTTTGACCCTTCAGGAACTGCAGTTAGAAACCATTCGTCATCCTCCGTATTCACCAGACCTTGCTCCAACGGACTACCATTTTTTTCGTGATTTGGACAATTATCTACGTGACAAGAAGTTTTCTTCCCAGGAGGCAGTACAAAATGCTTTCACACAGTTTGTGCAGTCTAGATCGTCGGAATTCTATCGCAAAGGCATTAATGACCTTCCCATTAGATGGCAGCAATGTATAGATAATAATGGCAACTATTTTGATTAAATAAATTTGTTAAAAATTTAAAAAATAAACAATATAGATTTTCAGTACAAATCGGCAATTTCATACTTTAACCCCTAAATATAGATCCTTAACCCTTAATGGTCGCGTGGGGTGTCGTGCACCCCAAAGGAAGTTTTCAGGCTCATAACTTTAAAAAAATTGAATTTAGCGCGCTGGTCTTCTAGGTAGCTTCGTAAGGACGAATAACGTACACGATTTAGTTGCAATCGGCACTCAGTAGTGGCCGGTTGGGTGCAGAGAGCGTGTTTGGGGTGTACGACACCCCAGGTGACTGTTTGTGTGGTATAAATTGCGGATAAGTGCATATTTGGTAAAAGTATTTCTGTTTTAAACCATTGTTCAAAAGATGTTATATTAGTTGAATTATAAAACTCTAACAATTTTGAGGTTGTGTTAAACCACACCAAATATCAAGAGCCAGCGTACCCACATTACCACGACAGCTGCAAAAACGACTGAAAAGACATAATGAAATTCATGACCAAGAATCGGTTCTGAAGCAAGCCGATCGCAGTCATACAAAAGGTGCCATATACGTCCAAGAACTAAGTGCCATAAAAATGTGTGCAATGACCATATTGTATATCTATTGATTGTAGTCTGCCAAAATTGTACCGAGGAAAACTAAGATTTGTAAAAAGAATTAATCATATTTAAAACAATTGTTAATTATATTAAAGAGAAGTTTGAAAGTTGATTAATATGTAAGTTAAAATATTCCCATAATAAAAGTCTGATTTTGCATGTATTGCGTATTTTATTTTAATTTACTAATTAGGGGTGTTAGGCACCCCACGCGACCACTTATGCAACTTTTTAGGCGCGCCCAATTAAGGGTTAATCACTTAAGGAATAGATAAATTATTGTAAACGAATTATGCTATTACATATCGATTATTTTTGTGCTCTCGCCTTATTAAAAAATTACAGCATCGAAATTAGATATCGAACACGTTAAATTTTTTTGTGAATTTAGTAGTCATTACTTTCTTAAAGTAAAAGCTAGGAGTGGTGAACAGAAATATTAAGTAATATTATGTAGGGACAGTTTCATAGATTTAAGATTTAGTACAGACTTTACACGAATAGATATCATTCCCAAGTTTCAGTTGAAGCCAATGAGAATATCTGAATAAAAAATTTGTTTTATTTTTTTTTAATTACCCGATCTACCTATGGTAGATCGCCGCCGCTCGACCGCCGCTGCCGTTGCGTCGCTGTCGTTGCGCGAGTCGTGGTGGCAATTTTGCATTCCAATTTTGTATTTATTTACTCTATGGTAATATTTTAGGGTTCGTTATCGACTTTCGTCGCGTTAAATTGTACTCTAGACTCAAATTTTGGTATAGTCCCCGGCAAATAAGTTGAACATGATTTTGAAATCACGTGACATGCGCAGTAGCAAGTTTAGGTACATTATTCACTTCTGCGCATGTCACGTGATTTCAAAATCATGTTCAACTTATTTGCCGGGGACAATATTAAGGCGCATTTAATTTTTTTTTCCTTTCCTTTATAATAAAATTACCGAGTTATCTTTAGCCTAATAATTAGACTGCGTAAATCTTGTTAAATAAACTTTACAATTAAAAGGAAAAGCTAATTATTAATAATAAGTGTTCTTATAATTCATTAATAGCAAGTAGTAGAAAATTAAAGGTATTCCAAACAATAGTCTGTAATTTTAATACGCATTCTGATAATTAAGCCGACATCGACATTATTAACAAGAGTCGTGCCATTTTTTTTGTCTAAAGAAGTTCTGTATGTAGGTTGGAAGAAGAAAGAGTAAGTGGTACTGAAGCGCGCGCAGCGCTTCGTAACTTGGTGTTGATGATATCGTCGTTATGTGCTTGCGGGTTTTCCGAACTAAGGCCGACCCGCGCTAATACCGAATTATTCCAATTGCAAGGATTTGTGTTGCCGCAACCGTCAACTCCTGGTCAAGCAGTAAGAAATGTACAAGCGTTTCAGGTAAGAGTTTAGCAAAGGCCACATGTTGTTACTTTAATTAAGCGTTAAAAATGCGAAAATTTTATAACATAGTGTTGGAGAAGACGCTATAACTGAGTAGGCTACTAAGGCTTTTATTCTAAAATAATAAAATTCAGTCCCACCCAAGAGCTACAAAATAGTCTTAAAAACAATATTATTGGAAAATAGTTTTTAAAAAAAATATTTTATGGTGATATTATTGTTGAATGTTTATAAGAACACAGTTTATATAACAAACTTGTATAAGTACAGAAATAATAATATTGTATAGTTCTTAGTAAGAAGATGTATTTAATTGCATGTGTACAGTCATCTGAGTTTGAAAAAAATAGACATTGACATAGAATTGAAGAATCACTAACATAATTATAAGTTCTTGTGTTTGTTTAGTGTTATTAAAAATATATTCTACTGTTATATTACAAATACTAGCCCAGTTTGTTAAAATATCGTCAATGTAAAAGGATATGTGTGAGTGTAGCAAATAACTATAAACAAATAGTAAGATAGCTCAATAAAAGACGTCCCCCATAAATGAGGGTCTTAATCATGGAGATGCCTGGACGGAATAGCAGATGACAAGTAGACAACAATTTAGGAAATGCTGCTGCCCATTTTGGGGTCTTCGGGTGTAGGCCTTCAGTATCATTAATAGCCTTTTACGACGCCCTTATGTGTAGGGTTGTTGCTATTCTGCTCACACGGCCCAGTTTTATTATTACAAATAGGATCTAATATTTAAACTGATCTATATGTTGCAGGTCCTACAATCAGTATTTATAAAATCAAACTCGCCTGCGCTTTGCTGCACCATACTAGATGCAATATCAAGTGTTTACCACGCGGATAATGCCAATTATTTCATACTGGAGAACCAAAATACCCTAAGTCAATTCTCCGAAAGAATTCACACGAAAAATGCAGAAATTCAAGAGAAGTTCTTTGAATTATTGGAGTTCATAGTGTTCCAGTTAAACTTTGTACCGTGCAAGGAATTGATCTCACTGTCACTATTATTAAAAGCCAACAGATCAAGGAGTTGTAGTATTCTTTGTATTAAAACTCTATTAAATATATTAAAGTAAGTGAAAGTGTATTGTTATTATATAAAGATATATTAATATAAATTTCTGGTTCATCATAGTATTTCATATTTTCCAGACATAATGCTATTTTCAAAGACGTTTATCGGGAAGTAGGTATGCTAGAAGTATTTGTCACATGTTTATCGCGGTATGCAGCGTTTTTAAAAGACAAACAGATATTAGAAGAAGAGAAAACAAAGAAAGAGGCAGCTGAAATTAATGGTTCTCCAAAAGCACCCGAAAGAAGAAAACGATTATCATCAAGGCAGGACTCCTTGATTAAGGATCCCAATTTAGACACAGAAGAAGAAGAGCTTGGTGCCTTAGTTATGGAAGGACTAACTGCGTTGTTGAATGGCAACTCCAACAATTGCAATGTTTTTAGAGAATGCGGTGGAGCGAAATGCGTACATGGAATGGTTGTGCACGAAACTTGCAGGAGTAAAGCCTTAGGTCAGTTGTAGTATCGATAACTCTAATAACCTTTTATCATGCGTACTATACTACCGGCTCTTCGTGTTTTACTATTTATGATATATAAATACTTATTTATAAATGTATCTGAAAGTAATATCAAGGAGATTGAACATCGAACTGTTCTGTTTAAATTATCATATTTGAAACTTGCAGTTTTTGTTCGAATAATATTTGGTATACTGCACCAATAACATGTGTTCATGACATAGTATTAGAGCCTGCAACCAGTGACAAACTCCCTAATGTTTCGGACTGTTTTCTTTGTGTTAGAGATCGATTATTTTAAGTGCTAAATTATATTCTAAGTCTTATTACCAAAAAATATGAAAGTCCTAATTTAAAATTATTTATTCCATAGGAGTAGTGAGAGAATTAATAGTTAGTGGATCCGGCGAAGAAGACATGTCTGCGCTTCTGTGCGGGATGCACGCAGCTCCTAATGACGCTTTGAAGTTGAAACTCCATATACTAAAGGCACTTTTAGCTTGTTTACGAGACTCGCACCGTACAAGAACTATCTTCAGAAAGGTATGCCACTTTATAAATAAAGAATATTAATTTAAGTTACAAACTCTATTCTACCTAATATAATGCAGCTGATATGTTACGTATATTATTATGGTATTTCAGGTCAGCGGGTTTGTATATGTCACCAGTGTTCTTATTTCTCTGGAAGGTAAACTCAAAGGAAACGGAATTGTGGATCGAGAAATGCTACAGCTCATTCACATAGTATTTTACACTATATCCACTGCCATGAGATTTGAACCAGCTAACGCGAAGTTTTTTCATCACGAGGTAAAGAACTTTACCATATTACCGGCTAAACACTTAGTTAACATTTATTTATGTAATATTCCTTTGCAGATATGTATGACTACTCTTAGTGACACAATCCGGTTACTAGGATGTTTTACCAATGACTGGGAATTACAGAATGATACTGAAAATGGCGACCCAGCCCTTTATGAAGTCTTCCATGAAATCTTTACAGGCAACATTTTGGAGATGACGTGAGTTCTTGATGTGTTTTACAAAATAAGACATTTTAACGTTTGTTGATAGAAAAATATTTATTATACAACGCAAAGTACATAAAATATTGATTTTATTCTGACAGTCAATTGTCCTTCGAGGTGCTTTCTGTCAGTAACTATATCAGTTTATTCTTGCAGGTTCCCTGATACAGTCCCCGTTGTATTTGTACATGCATGTATAGTACTAAGGTTACTGTACGATGTAGCGCTGGACTCATTTGACAAGCCTACCTTTTGTGGATCTCTTAATGTCAAGTCTCCCAGCTTGACAAGACAAAGTTCTGCTATTAATGAGGTAATATCACCTTACAAATATGAAACAAAAATTGTCTGCATATGTTGTTATACAAATTGGGAGTTCAACTCTTTGGTATGGTCTTCAGAGAGTTAATCTTCTCCTTCAGGGTATAATTTTTTTACAAAGTCATCTTGACTTACATGATTTAAGACCCCGTTTCCCTTAGTGTAGGAGTCGAGAGGTGACATTGATAACTAATCAACTTATGTAATTTCAAGCAAATCTATGGAACCTATGTCTAAGGTAATATGTAACTAATTTGAATGTGTTTTATTTGAAATGAAATCTAATCTTTTAGTCTAAACCCGCTGGAAGGACGGCTCCTCTTAATCTATCTTCTGGTGGGTCTTCTGGTGAAGCGTGGGTTATTCATTCTGGAGTGGTGATAGTTCTCGCTAAATTGCTACCAGCACTACCAAGGCCACCAGAGTACGAACAGTACGCAAGAGCGATACGAGACTATTTAGCGCACGTACTCAAAAGCCTTGTTAGAAAGTAAGTGTTGATGTGGTCAGTTTTTTTTTATTTATTCATTCATACCTTTTTGGTTAAGTATAAAATTACGTATATTTTCTTACGCTCCCTTCTGGACGTAATCCATACAAAGGTTATCTAGCCTAGATCACTTTGAGCGATAAACTCTATTTTATTTTTTCTGCTATTTCCTTAATAAAGTGCAATAAAGTTTTTTTGCTTTGATTTTGTTTTTTTTTTCTTGTTTTTAATATATTACTAAAGGGCTGAGTTTATTAAGACTTGCTTGTTACTAGTTTGTTCACGACTACCTCGTGCGGTTATTAGTACTTTGTCACTTTAACTGAGGCAAAAACTATTCTACTTGTGTTAATTAAGGACAAATAAAAACCAGATTCTCGTTTTCTATTCAGTTACAAGAAATCTATCCTTGCTCTAAAATTCATCTCAATCATTACGGTGTGAAATAGTAAAAGGTTTTAAAAGATTTTAAATGTCATATTGAAGAGACTTAAAATATCCACTGGTAGGATGATTTTCCACAGAAGATGTGCTAGGAAGAAGTGGTCTGCAAATGCGAAATCCATTAATGTCTGTGCGACGCTATGATAATAAAATAAAGGTGGATTTTCTCCTCACATATGTCTACTGTAGAAACGGCCTTATAATAATAATTTTGTTATTCTTTTGCTTAAGAAAATCACATTATAGTGTATTTTCAGTGAACGAAATCAACAAGTAATGTGCGGAGCAGGTTTGGCTGGCGTAGTCCTTCGAGTGTGTGGTGCTGCACTTGGATGTGAGAAACACCCTTTACACGCGCCTTCTATGTACATGTTGGAAAGGCTTGCCGCTCATGCACTAAGGCCTATTGAACTTCGGTATGTTCCATAACTAAGTACCCTAATACTTGTAAACTTAAAACAAACACTCTTCACCTGATGCTTACGCTTATTTTCTATGCGTGCCATATAACTTTTTTTGTATTCTAGTGAATTTTTGCGAATGGGAAATCCCCTCAACTGCATATCTGCGGAGACCGGACAAGTCTGCAAGCCGGGAGGTCCCGTCCCCTTAACAAGAATAAAAACTTTGGTATCGATGACTACTCCAAGAGACTATAGGTATCAGTAAACTAAGCACTCACTAATCGTAATTTAAAATATAGTTTTTTTTTATGTAATATATAATATATTTTCAAAATTATTAAATGTATTAAAGTAGTAGACAATTTAATATGAAGTTTTTTTTATATAGTTTGTTTACGTGAGAGCATAAAAAATCTTGATCGCTATTTGCTTTACTATTTTCTTTCTAATCTTTATTAACTTACTAGATCTCAGAATTCGTGCACGCTGCCCCCATTCGTCGAATTTGACATGTCGGCCGAAGGTTTCGGTTGTCTCTACCTTCCGAGTATAGCGCCGCAATCTGCTAACTTAAATGCACTGGGCACTCAAGACAATGCTACGCTTGGTGGCATCGGATCTGGTATGTAATTAATTTATAAAAATTAAGATAATCTCGATTATTATTAGCGGGAGCCTATTAATTATTATTTATATTTAAATTTATTCACACCGCATTTTAGGCAAATACATTTTGCCGACTAGGTGACAATTTATATCTTTATGTGTGATATTTTTCCCACTAGGCGACAGAGTATTTCCACCTCAAACTGGCCTCACCTACTCAACTTGGATATGCGTTGAGAAGTATTCGGATCCACGAACAGACCCTCACTGCGTACGGCTATTGACGCTCGTTAGAAATCTCAACAACAGTCGGGACGAGCACCTCGTATGCTTGTCTGTAGTCCTCTCCGCTAGAGACAAAGCTATTATCGTCTCTACACAGGAAACTTTAGTACCACATAGTAAGTATTTTTTATCAGACATGCATGGAAATATTGTCATCAAATATTTTGGAATATACGGACAAAGAAAATCAATTTGAATTTAGAATATTACAACGCTCCAGCAATGTTGTATGAAACGGTATGGGGGGGTTATTAAATACTCTTTTATATCATTCTTGGCATACCAAAGTAAGTCTCTGTGCTTAGTACAAATTGCATTCACGTGGCTATATAGCCATAAATGCGGTTGTCTTTCGGCACAGATGATAAATAGGAAATTGGCGGCAAAACTGAAAATTCGTCTTGATTTGTTATTAATATACTTGATAGATATAAATTTAATAATTAAAATTAGTTCCAACGGTTCAGAGAGTGAAATAGAGATTGATTGACCAGATTTAAGATCAGAAGCCAAATTGGCAGTGAAAAACCTGCTTCCAGCGAAGTCAAAAGAAAAATACATGAAAGTATATGAAAATTTTATGAGTTGGAAAAACATTTTCCCCGAAACAGTATTTTTGGCGTATTTTAATGAGATTGCTAAAACTAAAAATCCATCTACGTTATAAACAATTTATTCCATGCTGAAATGCACAGTAAATAAAAACTCAATAGACTCTTTTCAATATATCCTTATGCAGATATTATTATTCCATATGATACTTACAGAATACTTTATACTAATGAAAATTGTATTATTGCAACCTTGTTGGTGATTTGTTAGATAAATTAACAAATTAGTCGATTCAACCAGCGATCAGTGCGTAGCAATATTTAATTAATTTAAACTTGACGAGAGGCTTAGAAGTGTGGAGATGGTGGTAAAAATATGTATGTATGTAATGAGTTCAACTTAGTTTGAACATACTGATTATGCCACTGGCCATTTATTAGATGTTGGTGAATGGGAGCCAGAAGGGACCGGCGAATGTGGTGCGCGAGTGTGGTGTCCCGACTTACAACACGAGGGGCAGTGGCACCACTTAACTCTGGTACTTAACCGCGCGGTGCTGAAGAATTCCTCTTTTTCACTCTACCTCGACGGTAAGTGTACTGCTGGAAACATTGTATTGTAAATTTAAAAAAAAAACAGTAAATTTTGAGAAACTTAAATAAAAAATCAGAAAACAGATTTAGTCATGCTTGACTATATCTTGGATAAATCTTTATTGATTGAGTTATGAAATTTTAAAGCAACATATTCAAGCTGACCTATTTTAATTAGCTTAACTGTTACGCCAATTTTATCTTGATACTTCAGCCATTGCTGAGATTAATTTGTTAGATTCAAACACTCGGACCACAAAAATGTTCAAGTGTGTTACTTAAAACTCGAGCAATTGTCCAAACATCGTTAATCAAAGCAAAACTTCCTCAACAGGTCAACATATGCACTCCGGCAAGCTTCATTACGTGAGCGCCAACCCGGGCGGTGGTGCGGCGACCCTCTCAGGCGCGTCGTGTGTGTACTGCGTAATCGGCACGCCGCCACAATGGCGTCGATATTCACGACTAGTGTGGCGGCAGGGCCCAGCGTTACTGCTTGAGGATGTGAGTGCAATAAGTTTAAAATAACATAAATACTGTATTTATTTTTTGCATTTACAATGCCATATTTATATTAGATACGCCTGTAAAAAAACAACCACGTGTCCAAGCCGTCAGGTAGGAATTCAAGCCATGACCTTTCGTTATCCGGGCAAGTGCTCTGACCGCTGAGCTACCGAGACAATGGCAGATGCGTCGAAATTTATCGTTATCGCGAAAGGTCGTGGGTTCGAATCCTAACTGAGGGTTCGCAGATATATGTAACTTACATACTGCCAATATTCTAATTCACTATGTGCTTGTTACGCTCAATTGGCGTGAAGGATTTAATAAACACATACAGTGTGTTTAATTAATCGACGACTATGCAGTTGGTGGTAATGTCCAGTGCTACTGCGGGCAAGAAGGCATTAGGGAAAATTTTGACCCTTGTAAATACTATACTACAACAGCCTGTCGACAATTTAATACTATAATATACGGCAACATCATTTCAATGTTATGTTCTGTATATAAATATTTAGAAAAATTATAACTAAATTATAATATTCTTGACTAGCAGATATCGAACTAAGTACCGAATTCCTCAACTATAAACTCTATATTTCTCACTCGTCACGACCTGATCGCAATTTTATTTTAGTTCACACATTTACAATAATCAATTTGCCTGCACAATGTACGATCATGTTTCTTGTAGACGTAGTCGTTTCTAGAAACTTATGAATCGTGTCACGAGGCTTTGCCAATATCAAAACCATTGCCTGTTTTAGGTATTACCAGCTCAAATGGTTGCTATAATATATCAACTAGGACCACATTACGTTGGTACTTTACAAGCGCCACAATTACCTGGACAAAATCAAGAGCCGTTGACACCAATTGTTGCTGAAGAAAAAGTTGTGTTCGGTGTCAATGCTCGAGCAATGTCCCAACTTACCTTAGCCAAAATTCGCAAAGTGTACAGCAAGAACGACAACAAAGCGATTGCAAAGCAACTTGGTATGTCGTCACATGAAAACGCAACTCCTATAAGGATTTTACACAACTCTGCAGGACATTTGATGGGACCAGCTAGATGTTTGGGAGGAACTGTTGTTGGATATTTGGGTGTCAGAGTATTCTGCTCTAAACCAGCTGCTGTAATGGTAAGTCTTTTTTTTATTGTTCAAAGGGGCTTTTGTAAACATACTTCATTTCAGCCCATCGCAAGTGTTAAGGTCGTAATTATTATTATCTAACCTAAGCTTGATACTTCTTGCTGTAAACCTGAAAGTCTTTAACGCTATTTCAGATATAGGGTTTAAAAGAATTAATTTAAAATACGCCGATATCATGCCAATTGAATTACAGGTTCGCAAATATTTTTTTTTTATTTATTAATAGTCATGCCCTCATACGTTTTCAGATTGATACTGTAGGTGGTTGCCCAGTATTACTTGGCCTTATAGCAATGGCCCAAGATGTCGAGTGCCTTTACGCTGGCGTAAAGGCTTTGGTATGTGTAGTACGATCAAACAAAGCAGCTCAAGCCGAAATGGATCGGCGGAGAGGATACCAGACATTGGCAATGCTTTTAAAAAGGAAAAAACAATTACTCAATTCTCATATTTTGCATCTCATATTTGGTTTAGTTGGAACCGTCGACAGTCAAAAGGAGACTTCTTCTATACCCAATTTGACTGCTTTTCAGGTAATTAAGACTGATCAATATTAAAAGTTAAAGAAAAGCTTCATAACTTCCTGTCTTAGTAGAATGACTGTAGCTTAATTCAGCTTATTGCCTTCCAGGATCTAATATGTGAACTGGAGGTTTGGCTAGGCGCGCCAGGCGGACTAATTAAATCGTTACTCGAACATTTATTAGAACTGGCTACGGAAACAGCACACAGAACGCACAATTTACGCACAATGAGGGAGCTTCAGTTAGTTTCCAAATTATTACACGTCATAAACGATGTAAAAGTTGTTAGCACAAAGAACGTCCTCATTCAACTGCTAGCAGCGTTATTAGGGGGACAACCCCGTCCGAGCGACTTATTGTGTTTAGGTCAGTTTATGGCTTACACTTTGCCGCTACCCACACAAACAGAGAAGGGACTAAATCTCAAAGAAAGTGACTGTGAGAGGGAATGTGAAGGCGAACAAGTTATTTTGCGGAACAAATGTTTTAACGTTTTACACGGGTTACTGTTTACTGCGCGAAATCTGGTGAATACTATCGTCTGTGAAGAAATATCTAGAGTGTTGGGCATGGATTGGCTACTTAGTTTCATGCAGGAGAATGTTCATCCTACTACAGTTTTATGGGCCTTGAGAATTCTAGTCATATTGTGCTCTGGGCAGGGTCAACAATCAGCTATAATGCAGAGGTAAGTCTCAAATGTAAGTGTGTATATATATTTGTAACCAAATGTTACAATGATTTAAAATAATAACATAACTCTGTATTTATCATTGGTTTAAATAAATAACTTACTAAAAACATATATATTTTAAGAACTACAGATTTGAAATAACATTCTTGAATGAAATATTTCTTCATTTATACTTCTTAACTTGTCAGCATTAAAACATATATTTACTCAAGATGACATGTGACGTCATAATAAGAGACTAGGGGAAGAATATATGTGGTTTTTGCTTTCGATATAGGTCTTTTTATATCTCGTATTTCGAATGCTATTACTCCATTACCTTAATCATATGATTTAGGTTTCGTGAAGGGGGCGGCAACGGAGGGTGGCTGCGGCATACAGAGGTAACAGCGACTCCGCAGCAAGCAGGTGTGATGCTGCCCGCCGCCGTGCACCCACACGCGCACTTGCACGCTGCACTACTACACACCTCTGGATTCACACTGCTGGCTTGGTACGTTCACACCACAGCCTCCTCGGAGTGACTGTTAGCCACGAGTTTGTATATCATAACAAAAAAATATTTGTTCAAAAGCAACAGATAACTTATTGTAATCTACGCTCTGCATATAAGAACAAACTTTATTGGCCACAGACAAAATTAGCCTTAGTAAGCAATAACTGTTTTCTAATGTATGTAATTTAACTAGCTACCTGACGAGTTTAAAGAATATAAATTTAACAAATTTAGATCCACCGTCAAAGAATGGTTAGTAAAAAAATGTGTTTACAGCATTCAAGAATACCTATAATTTAAATATAATTAAAATATGAGTAGAATATATGTATCTTACATATATTTAGCCTTTTTGTCCACTCCTATTAAATGTACGCTGTAAAAGGCAGAAATCTGTAAAACTGTTTTTTTGTAAATCAAAAATAAGATCTGTTTTTTTTTACCTCGTTTCTGTACACAATAAATACTTACTCACTTAGTTTTAACTGGCGCGTAATATGATTTAAAAGTCATAAAATTCACATAATTGATTGATGTGATTCACATAAAACTCCCACAAGTGGATAAGAGCCTCAGTCTAGCGATTGCGACATCGAGTCCGGTATGCCAGATAGACATGGGTTCAAAAATAAGGGTTTGAAGAAAAAATGTAAACACATTTTTTATAATGAGAGTTTATGCATTTTGAATTCATTCATTTAATAGGATCTAGGATCTCAAATAAAACATAAACATGGTTGTTATATGGAGGTCCGGGTTTATTTCACTAGTTTTTTTTTTCATTATGTCTTCTTGGAGATAAATTCAGAATTTGTTCGCCTTTCCTTAAGGTTTTTGTTCAGTAAGTAGTTATATTATATTTTTCCCAGGTTAATACTGTCACATCTTCAAATACCGGAGTTATATTATCTTCTATTCGGCCTCACCCTCGGCCAGCCGATGCGCAACATCGGCTGCGAGAAAGCCGTGTCAGTGGAACGCGTTTGGGGCGCGGCCTGGGGAGCCGCGGCACCTTTGCGTCAGTCATCTGCGGCAGTCGCTGCAAGAATAACTCTCTGCCCTGAAGCTGTGGTTATATTGCTGGGAGCTGTGAGGGCGCTGGTACACGCTGAGCCAGGATCTCTGCCGGAGTGGTTGAACGATCACCCTGTGGCTATTATACAGGTAACGATTATTTATCACAAATACCCTTGCTGGCCTACATTTTAACCCCAGTTCTCAGTGGTGGTCGGGGCTAAAATAACACTGTTCCGCATATACTTGCCCATTATGGTCAACTAAACTGAGATCTCTTTTTAAACGACCATCATGTTCCTTTAACACAGATAAATTGTTTTTTTGCATCCCAAGCAAACTAAACTTAAAACTGTAATGTATTCTTCTTATTTATGTTCCTCTCCAATTACTGAAGGTTGGACATCAGCTTGGATAACTTCTTGTCCCGTGCAAGGTGAATCAGTTCTGCTGCGCTCGTGACTCCAGTCCATTATCGAATGTTCCGCAACCAACATTTTTATGGCGGCCAACTCCACGTTTTCCCACGATTTTCCCCACCATTATTGCAACAAATCGTATCTCTCTTGTCTAAAAATGAGACCGATGTGTGCAATTATTCGGGATTTGATTGTTTGCATTAATTTGCGGTTCTGGCCGACCCGTCTCAAAACTTCGTCATTGGAGATTTTTGAGTATATATAAGCTATATAGAGAGCATGCATTGATAAGTCCACATTTCAAAAGCCTATCCGTTTTCGGAGATCTTTTACCATATAAGACTTGGGCCAAAACAGCATTAAAGTAGACGTGTGCGCAAGGGGAATACTGATGTTACGACTGGAAAGTATCGTTCTCATGGAAAGCACTGCGGGACATTTCTATGCGAGTATTTATCTCCATATCACTTTCCCAGTCTTCATTTAACCAAGTGCCCAGGTATTTATTCTTGCGCACTACATCTAACTTTACAACGGACACACCTATTGCCAGACTCAAATTTGAGTGCTTGGAAATGACTATAACTCTTGTCTTTTTAATAAATTGTAATAAATTAAAAGATATAATATATTAGAATATTCTCGGACATATTTGTTTTAGGAACAACGATTTCAATAATGAATTTTAGTACTGCCGGAATAAAATAAACCACATTGTTGCAGGTGTTATTTTCTCTTTACAACACTTTACCAGATTTTGTGACAATAATGATGACTGCTGAAGTTTTGACTGCTTTGGCATCAACATTGTTTCCACCTAATACTTCTGATGATATTCATATGCGTAAGTTGACTCGAGCCTTTTATTGTTTACAAAGTGATTATTAGGCTGCCTTTCAAAAAAAACATATTTTAATGTTCCATACGTAATAATTCAGTCCTAAAAAACTTAAGCAACCCTATCTTACATTAAATTCACTTGTCCTCCTCATACCTATAATTTGCCCTTTTGTGTTAATTATTTTATCACAAAATAATTTAACACGTTGTTTGCACAAGTCGTAACACGAAAACAACGAAAAAGGTAAAGAAAAAGTGTCTTAAAGTCTTTTCCGAAATCACAGTAACAAATACTTTATGGCATGTGTGAAGAGCATCTAAGTAATTTTAATATATTATTAGAGAACAGTATCGCGTTATTCTTAAACTGCTATGTAACAATGTCATTACATTTTTTTTTATTAAAATATACACAGCAATATGTGAGAGCGGCGAGAGCTCTGGAGCATCTACCCCGGGCTCAGAGAAAGAGGTCGTAATTGTTGGCAACTCAGCCGCTTTGACACATCACCCCGCTCGGCAAGGCGTCATGGACTTTCTACGGGTTATTGTACTTGACTCGTTACCTCTCAACGTCTCAGGAAAAACGGCACCGGTGAGATTTCAAATAAATATTATGTAATATGCATAAAACATAACGATTCTAATGAATTCAGTAACAGAAAACTTATGATGATCATTACAACATTTAGTATAGTGTACAACGTATATGGATATGATAGTTGTATGTATAAAGGGATTTATACATACATCTTATGGATTAAAGGGATTAAAACTTTCTAATACTCTAATTTTTGTAACTGTGTGTGAGTTAGACATTATTTTTGATAAATTTAGGAAAGGACACTCCTTTGTTCCTTATATACTTTGTTTTTTTAATGTGCATGTCGTTTTGTATAGGGTAGCTTGAAGGCGTGACGGTTTGGGTCTGTTACATTTTAATGTGATTCAGGAATGTTGAACCAAATTGCTATTTTATTATTTTTTACCATATTAATATTATTTGCAGAATTTAATATAAAGTTAAATTTTCGCGACAAAAAATCATCCGAAAGCTAAACAATGTCTTTTTGTTATTTACGATATAGAGAAATATAAATTACACACATTTGTTGTGTCAATTGATTTAAGTCCGACGTTCGTTTTAGAGCTCCGCGCCCGCAGTGAGCTCGGATACGATGCCGGCATCTTTGTTTTGTACACCATGTAGCCCCTGCTCCGCTCCAAGATCATTTTTTTATTGCGTAAATATGGGCGTTTTTTTTTTCTTATTTTTCTTGCATGTTTTAAAAAGTATTAATTTAATACATCCTACTTTTTATTTTTACTCTAAACTTTTTAATGCTTCATAAGGTTCATGAAAGCTTTGCTTAATTTGTCATCTTGCCAAATAGTTCACAACGAACGCTTGTAATGGGATTTTTGTTTAATAACCTTTATTTATATATATAATTATTGAAACAAATAATTAATTATATATAGCATATCTTATGATAAGTTCAAGTATTTGTATACGATAAATATATAAATTTCACTCTACCATACTCGTTAAATGTTAATGGGATTAATGGCACCGTATTTTTATACATTCTGCACTCTGCCTAATTCCTAAGGGTTGTATCCTATTATCATTTAAGGTCAATATTATACATGTTAATTTAGTCTATAAAGTAACTAATGCACCATTACCAAATAAAGATTTTGTCGAAATATTAAATTTTGAATAACTTTGTTGTAGGTAATCGATTTAGTATTAGATGCGTCACCTGCCAACTCGACTAGTCAGCAACAAATTGAGTACCAGACGGAAGTTCTTACCACACTCATGGAAAATCTTTTGAATACAGATTTGTTCAGTACAGAATCAAATATCTCAAACGTATGCTATCTAGCTGCGCGTTTAGTTGACAAACTATGGCAAGGCCAACTGTCAAGAGATCCTCACGAGGTAAAAGAAAATACTTATTGCCCTCACTAACATGAATCAATTTTTAGTAGTATCAAAATCTACATATTTATTTGTTCCCTTTCGAGGGAGGAATTAGTAAGTTATTCCATGATTTCTTTTCCAGGTCTTTGACTTTATTGTGAAATTAGTAATGCAAGTGAAGAAGAAATCATCTGTAATATCACTAGAAGGCCTGCATCACTGTTTGAATAGAACTATCTTGTTCTTACTGTCCCGTTCTACAGATTCTATCGCAGACCAGATGTCGGTACTGGAGGCTCTACACAAACTTACAACTAATAGGTTAGATTAACATTATCATGACAACCACAAAATATACATATTTACCAGACAATATTTTTATTATTTGTTTTTGTGTTTTAAATAATATACACTGATTATGTAATAACATGGCCATTCTATTTAAGGTTATTAATCTTCGGTGCGGGCAACCACGAGTTGGAGTTTATAGGATGCCTCACGTACTGCCTGCTACAGTTGAGCGCTAACATGAAAATAGCTTTGGATTCGCACATGCGCACTACGTGGCACGTGAATCCCAGCGGGGATCTAGAGTCCAGGGATGATAAACTAACTACCCATCAAGGTAATTTTACCACGTTTTTCTTATCTCACTTTTCTTATTTGTTTGTCTGTCCGGGCAAAATCTTGCAACTTAAATTTGAGGCACTTTCCGATAAGCTAGAAAGCTGAAACTTTCAGGATAGTTCAGAACCCGATGACAATGCACTCTAAAGCAACTTTCAACTTTCCAGATGCACTTTCAGGTCCACTTTCGGCAACTTTCACTTTTGTATGGGGCTTATCCGATTGTTGCGTAACACATGGTTACTTCGTTGAGTTAATAATTAAAAAGAATAAAATAATTATACTAGATTTAAAAAATCTAAAAATCCCACGTTTTTCAATGTCCTAAAAAGAATAAAATAACCCTGCGGGGCAAAGCGAGGGGCCACTCAAAACGTGGGGGCGCATCTTTACAATAATCGGCATCAATGCATGTCATTCATCTCTTTAAAATCTCCTCTTGGTAATATGCGCCCCCACGTTTTGAGTGGCCCCTCGCTTTGCCCCGCAGGGTTATTTTATTCTTTTTAGGACATTGAAAAACGTGGGATTTTTAGATTTTTTAAATCTAGTATATTTTTTTTCACAAAATCGTCATGGGGAATGATAAAAATAACTTAAGACAGCTACTGATGAATATGATGTCTTTTCTCAATTGTTATCAACATATTCAGCCAATCTAAACAAAGACCTCATGCAATCTGTTCAGGCAGCGGCTTGGACCTCTAAATTGCCGTGACATGAGTTTTTTTTTGTAAATAATTGATAGTACCTATTGATAAATAAGATTAAATATAAAATGCTTTTAATCAATATGAGCATTTACAATGCGTGTATAGAAAATCAATAGCTACACCATGGCTTCGTAAGTCCTACGTTGGGAGACCTTGTACCGCGAAGCTGCAAGAGACTCGGCAAGGGCTGTTTTTTCTCCTTTTACCATGACATAAAAGATAAATTACTTTAGTACTTACGCAGTACTGTTATTACAATAGAAACAAGGCTATTAACTCCACGCGTTCTTGTCTTTTAAATAATCACCGATATTGTAATAGCCTTTGTTCATGAGTATATTTTGAAAGTTTTTTAACTTTTGAATAAAACTTTTTTACGGATTTTGCGCTTCACAATTTTGTGAAGGTTGTAAAAAATACATGACAACCATTATCTTAGTCATCCTGTGATCACGGCTCCTGTAAGGAAGTCGAAACGTCAGGATTAAATATAAATTAAAATATGCGTAAAATCCGTAAAAAAGTGTTTTATCAAATGTGTAATGTGCACGGAAGTGTAAGAACTAAATATGTTTTTTTAACTTTTCAAGTGGTAGTTCAGTAAGATTATGCGGAACTTTGTTATAAAAAGTAAAACCACTGCCCAAAAATTTTTGTAACCTGAAACTTGAAACCCCAAGTTTTTTTTTGTTTCTTATGATAGTCATCTTCATTATAGCGTACAGTGGTGATAAGTGTTCTCTACTGTAGGTAGCACATTTTTTTCTTGTGTACTTAGGTTATAACCCACCAAGTGAGCAGCGCGAGTATGAGTCATGTTACTAGCTAAATGTTTAAAGTCTGCATCTTAAGCGCGAATAGATATAAATCATTAACAGGAGCTTTAACTCCAAATCCGCTGCGAGTTTAAGTAAATGTGATCTAATTTACACGTGATAAAAACCGTTCACAGTTTAAATTCTCAGATACCCCATCTGGGTGATTAGCAAGAGCATTTTGTTCCGTGACACACAAGGCCGTTCATAATAAACGTGTGTCACAAAAGCCGCAACGCAACAAAGACTGCTTTCGCTCTTCAATTATAATTTCATATTTTTAAAAAACTTTTTAACACTATACTTAAGAATCACAATAAAAATCCGTTAACTAAATTTACCTACAAAAAGCAATTAGTAGAATTTAATTATAATACTAAATGTTAAAGACAAAGTTCATTAAACCAAATATATATAAGTTTCCAATTCCTAATTAAAACAACTCTCTAAGCTACGTAACTATTTTTTTCTGTATAACTTATGAACACCTTTTTTATAAAGTGTGTGTGTATGTGTCATAAAAAGAAGTGATAAGTAGTCCAACACTTAAGATATAGATAGATAGATAAACTCAACCACCAACTTTCCAAAATTTATTTTCTTTATTAAATGACATCTTGGACATTTATACCAAACGCTGAAATTGGATACTTTGTTTCAATAATGCCATCTTTAAAGACGCCATCAGATGAAACAAAACATAGAGATCAAATTTATTGATATTTTCTTGAAATGCGTACTGCGCAATTGTCTCAAATGGTCTTACCGTGTTTTTCACCTGATATGTTATCTAGTATTATAATGAGTATTATTTTTTATTTTTTGAGATAATGAGTATTATTTTTTACTTTTTGTGACTTTTAGGCAAGAAGATTGTCTACAATTTATATTTCTCACGTTTCTAAGATCAAATTTTCGTAGATAATGCCTCGTATGACCCTCCCTAAAACGATGATCAACGGCGTCAACGCTCTTAAAAAAAAACATGTTGTTGACAGGTCGTAACCTAATGGCTGGTGCCGCTCGTAGAGTGTGGGAAGAGCTGTACGCTTGTAAGAAGCCTGCCATTGAAGAAGTGTTTAAGGTGACGTTAATTGCGCCTGTTGGTAATGCTCGCGCACCTGACCTAACTTCAGTCAGGGAACAATTGCACGAAGGCGCTCACAAGCTCTGGATCATCTATATCGACACAGAACGCAAGGTAACACAGGTTTTCTATCTTTTATTTATTTTTAAAATTGTTATGTATAATCTAACCTTAAAATGTAACATGTCATGAGTAAATTCTTTCAAATTATCGTAAAATAAATAATCTGGGAACGAACATTTACCTTTATTATTTGCATTTTAATTAAGGATATACAAATTCGCATGATCATTATGTTGAAGGGGAATGCCCATTCTGGGACCAACGTGTTCATCATTAAACAAGGAAATTATTTTGTACATAAACTTAATCATTTGAGGTTATGAATTTTACATATACTTAAACAAGCGCCACTGCAATAAACTGTATTTCGATAAATAAAAGTCTTTTTGTTTATAAATCGTCATAAGTTATGTAGCAAAATATTGCCAGCACGTAAACTACATTTTAGATATAATTTAAAATTAAATATAGATACAAATAGATTATGACAAAAATACATTTAACTGAATAAAAGATTTGGCATAAACAACGTAGTTCATAAACCAAATAATAGAAAATATAAATTAAAATAAAGCTAAGGTTTTAATTCTATAAAACAAAGCAATTAATAAAATAATTCGATTAATCTATTTCGTTGTTTTATATTTTTGGTTTCCTTTTATGGCAACACTTGTTTGTCAATGTCAATAGTTCAAGATAATTGTCAGCTGTTATGTCACTTGTTGCTTACGCTCAAGCTGATGTGTTTTGATTGCAATTTCGATTTCTTTACCTACGACCTGGCTTCCCTATACGGACTTAATTCTGATCTTTACCGACGACTTGGACTTTGTTTTACGGACTCAGTAGTTATTATCAACGACGACTTTATCATTGTTTTATGCTCCACTATTAACGACGACCGGCTGTCACTGCTCACTGCTGCATGACAGTACTTTGGTATATTGGTTTGGCTAGATATGCGTCGAATTTATAACCTCCTGCACCGTTTTTAGATGATATATTGTTCATATATGATAATGAAGAAAATATAGATACTTAAAAAGTTAAATAACTTTTATATACCCCAATGACCATAATTATATAAAATATTATGAGAACATGTTTTTCGTTATATTTTACACACCACCACGAGCATAAAACCTAGAGAGAAAATCTTAATTAGCCTCAAATATTGCCTACATAAAAATGTTTAAGTTTCTACTCTTTCTAAAACAATGGCCTCTTTTTTAATATTTCATTTAGATATCTGATACCCTTATGATTTTATAACACTCAAATATTATTCTAATTTTTGCTGTCCATCCTGGGCCCATGACTATGGAGCGTGGGCATTCCCCTTTGTATATTTTGGGCAGATTATACACCTAGGAACATACAGAAACAAACTAAACAAATAAACTACCAATATCATTAAAGTTTAATAAAGAGGCTTTATAATAAAATCAGATATGACCCTCTACATAAAGTACCATCACCTGTGAATGTCCACAGGCCGTATACAGAGTACCATGGGAGCTCCACAATCAGATTCAGTCAAAAATCCAGAAAGTAACGGGAGGTTTGACGCGTCTTGCGTCCCGGACAAAGGTGAAAAAAGAGGACTCTGCAAAGCTGCGACCACACTTGCCGCGCGAACACGCGCTCGCGTACATACAGGACCACGTGCAACTAGTCAGGTATGTTACATGCCAGTTTAATTATTAAATACCATCGCTAAATCACATACCATAAATATGATCACAGTATTTCCCAACAACTTATCCTCAATGAGAGATTATTTTGGTTAACTGAACTGGTTTAGTAAAATAATAAATTATAGATGTAATTTAATAAAACATTTGAGCAACAAAATAATAATAGCCCTATCTGTTACTGGAGTTAAATGCTTGAATCATCAAAATATAGGTGGTATGAGACAGTTTATTGCAGAAATTATAGGAAATTGTTAGTCCTGATTTGTTCCCTTATACTAATATTTGTAGATCAAATTAGTTGAATACATTAGTTAAGACATAGCTCACATTAATTTGAAAATAAAGTGGTGAATAGAAATAGTGAATTATAAGCACTATTACTAGGCCCGGATTTGGACGTGTGGAGGCCCTGAGGCAACAGACGGCCCTAATTATATTCGAATAAAAAATCAAAATCGTTTATTGCGAATAGGAGTGATACAGTTTTTATAACAAAATAAAAGTTCTTCTATATTCTACAAAAAAAAATTATTGGCAAAACTGATAGATGATAATTGGTAGTCGAAAGTAACTCGTAGAAATTTGTATTTTTTTTATCTCTGTTGTGGAGGCCCCAGGGCAGTAGCCCCGCCTGCCCTCCCCCAAATCCGTCTCTGACTATTACAATACCTCAATAACTTTCCATCGCCTAGTTTGAATACTTCATGTTTCCCCAGACAGAACCTCATTGGCAAATATTTTATTAATTAGTAAGTGTTTAATAAATGTTTATGTTGTCATTAATTATATTTCGTCATTGCTATGTACCATTTAAACACAACCTGTCCTTCGTGTACAGGAGCGCTTGGTGCGGACAATTGAGAACGAGCACCCAAACGGCCGAACATACAACACGTTACGTACAAGCGGAGTGGGCGAGCGCGTGGCGGGAGTTGACCCGAGAACGGGCCCTCTGGGGTCCCGCGCGGCCTGACCCACTCCGGAAATGGGCCCTGGATAGTACTGAAGGACCCTGTCGTATGCGTAAAATGCTGCGGCACAACCACGCATTCTACCTTCACTACCCGTACCGCCCTGAACTCGATAATCCTGACAATGTAAGTATTTGTTAAAGTAACGTGTAATAGCATAACATTATGGCCGCTCTTAATGTAATCAGATAGAAAGTAAAATAGCACCTGTTTCTTTAAATAATTAGTTTTGGTGGTAATTTTAGTTTGGAATTCTAATCTTTAGGTGACTTTTCCTATAAAACTTATCAATTATCAACCGAAAATCGCTAGCGTTCGCACTAAACTTTATGACTAGGTATCGGAATAGGTAGTGCAATTTAGGGTGAATAACCTTAAACATTGTATTAATATGGATAAGCCTGGTGGCATGAGGGATTTTATGATTTGTTATGATTAAATATTTTTCTTCAGACTAAAGTAAGTATTTAGTTAATTACTTGACTAGCAGTATATTAAATAAAAAATAATAATAACAAAGAAAATTATTTTTATGTATAACAGTTATCAAAATTACTCATTCTATGCATAACATTCTCTTTGAATTTTTTAACTCATGTTGTTTCTTTCTGAAGCATGATAGAAAAATAAGTGTAATACTCGTATACCTAAAGATCCAAACCAATAAGCTAACATCACAAAGTTACGTTGGAACGATTGAAATGCATATTTATTTTTAAAATCATTATTTTAAAAATAATTTCGCGGCTTTTAACTTTGTAAAGTTTTAAGTATTTAAAAGTTTTAAATGCACAAAAATACTAAGAACAATATTATTCATATAAATTTTATTTATTTTTTATTTTTATGATTATTATTTATAATTTAAACATTAATTTTGTAATTACAGTCGACTTTACAACCTTTCCTAAAATGAAATCAACATAACTTGAAGTTGAAGTGCTGTTTCATAGACTTGATAAAAACTATAACAACTTATGAAAAATAGGTATAGTATACTATACACTAATCCAAGATTTTTTTTAACAGAAACAACTAAAGTACAAAGTAGCACAAAGTTTGGACAGCAAAGAATATTACAGAGTGTATCAACAGTGGAGAACTGCCGGAAATCACTTGGATGAAGTCGAGGGCGTTGAAGTTTCCGACGTCCAAGAATACCATGAAGTTGCCCCGTAAGTTTATATTTCTTTATCGCAGGGAGGTAGTAAAGTTGATACAGTATTGTATCGTGTAACTACTGCGTTACGTAATCCATCACGTTACTGAGACTAAAATGTATTGTGTCTAGTTTAAATGTAAAAATATTGGCAGAGCTAATAAACAAAGATTTCTTAGTACTTTTCTAAATAGCATACAAAACGTGGGGTAAAAATTTCAATACCTACACGATTGAGATCTTAGTATTATTCTTACAATACAGAGTAATTTCATAAACTGTCTTAGTATATATTTTTTTGCAAACTGACAGTTTCCATCAAATTGGGTTGGCTTATTCAACGTTAAGTATTTTAACCATATTCTTTTAAAATATTTATTATATAGCAACAGAGAGCAACAATCACTGGAAGTTACAAACGAAGACGGGTCGCCTTCGGATTTGGTCAGCAGCGGTGTCGTGAGCCGCGGCAATAACCAATCCGGTGAAGGTAATTTTCGATAAACATTTTATTGATCAACGATCACATGAATCAAATTCTCGTTAGTGCTTTTCACTAGAGAGTGCTATAAGTTACATTTTTTGTCTCACTAAACTACTTGAGATTCAGATTCATTATTTAAGACGCCAAGCAACTCATTATCTTTAACAATAGGATAGCAACAATGAGAATTTTGATTTTAAGATTCTTAATATTAAGTTAATTCATTACAGCAACTGAAGACGGACCTGATAACGAGGATGAAGATGAACCACAACCTCCTCCACCTGATAACCAAACTCTTCTGCGATTATTAGAACACCATGAAAAGGTATAGGTTTAATTCTTTTAAAACCCAGTACTGTTTATCTATCTTATAAAATGAACACACACACACACACATAGATATCTATGTGTGTGTGTGTGTGTTCATTTTAATTTATAACAAAACACAGCAACGCGTAGCCGGGTCAGCTAGTTGCTCTATAAGACATTTAACTATTTCAGATCTCACACATGTTCCGATGTGCCAGAATACAAGGTCTGGATACGACTGAAGGTTTATTATTGTTCGGAAGGGAACACTGCTACGTTATAGACGGCTTCACACTTTTGAAAAATAGGGAAATCAGGGACTTAGACAGTTGCCCAGACGACTATGAACCAATACTTCCTAGTCAAGGTATACAAAGGAGTAATCAACGACAATGCTCGAAGTTTTTATACGAAGATATACGGTAAGGTTTTATTATAAATATAAAGTGTGTTGTCATTAATATGTTGTGAATAATATTAACATATTATCTTTTCATTCTGTAGGGAAGTGCATAAAAGGCGATATCTGCTTCAACCTATAGCACTAGAAGTATTTTCGAGTGATGGTAGAAATCACCTTCTTGCTTTTCCTAGGAAAGTACGAAATAAGGTAAATATTATTAGTTTTAGTAGTGAGTTTTTGTTAATATTACTTGTTGTGTTAAGTTTTCTAAAGGATTAAGATCTAGATTAAGTAAATTTTAGTAAGTGTAGAGTAACATTTTAAGATTTCTTCTCTTTAGTAATATTAATAATGACCATAATGAGATCTGATTAATAATTTATGAAGGATCAATGGATGATAAACTAATAATAAAATATTTCCTTTTCTTCTCGTCTCAGTCAATAGACGTCCACTGATGGACAGAAGCGTCCCCCAAAAATGGGGGATGTTCTCCAGATACCACACGGCAACCACTTATATAAGATTTTAGTAAAAGTGTGGGGATATATTGCTTTCTATGTGTATCTTCCTAAAAAATTAATGGTTTAAACTCCACCATTATTACATACTAATATCAATTTTACCACTAAAACTACTAAATCGACGCTACCCACTCCCGCCAGAAAGGTGTTTCTATATCTTATGTCAGGGCTCTTATATAATTTTGACAGGTGTACAGCAGATTCACAGCACTGGCTACGGGCATGGCGGACAGCGCTGCGGGCTCCGTAGCGGGACAGAAGCGTGGCGTGGCCGTCGAGCAACCCGGCGGTTTGTTGGCCACGCTCATCGGTGACACCTCCGTGACGCAGCGGTGGCTGGTAGGTGGAGTTTAGGCAAACCGAGAGCATTGACCACACCATATTTTAACTGTTAACAAGGCTTAGCTAGCGAGTGCCCTCATGACTCATCGGAAACACCTCGTGTCTTCTTTCCCACGGTCTTTTTCAGTCTTTATTTTCCACGTTTTGAAAGGCATCTGAAACTAGACTTCTATCAGTAGTCACTACGAATTCAAGTATTGCAAACTGTTGACTTAAAACTAAACTAAGAATCATAAATAATTTCTTTTTCAGCGCGGCGAGATCTCCAATTTCCAATATCTGATGCACCTAAATACACTTGCTGGCCGCTCTTACAACGACCTAATGCAGTACCCTGTGTTTCCGTGGATATTAGCTGATTACGACTCCTTAGAGCTGGACCTCAACGATCCTGCGACATTCCGCGATCTCACTAAGCCCATGGGCGCGCAAAGCTCAGATAGGCTGGAGCAGTTCCGGAAAAGATATAAGGTGAAACAATCGTTTGCCAGTCACATTTAATTTTATGAAGATTTCACAACAAAATTGCACGATTATTTATAGAAACAGCGGCGCCGCGTGTAGATTCTGTACCTCCCGATTCTTTGACTTTTTGTTTATAATAACAAAAACGCCATCCTGACTTATAGCCTTCGATCTAATTATTCCAAACTACGTTATTGAGCTCGAAAGTATAACATGAAATGTAAGAATTTTTCTTTAGATTCCTTGACTAGGTAATACCTTTATATGTAAGATTTTCATTTTTTATTTTCATTTTCAATACCAACATATTTGTTTTCAGGAATGGGACGATCCCCACGGTGAAACACCCCCGTATCATTATGGCACACATTATTCGTCCGCCATGATTGTATGTTCGTATCTTGTACGAATGGAGCCTTTCACGCAACACTTTCTCAGATTACAAGGTGGCCACTTCGATTTGGCGGACCGGTAAGTGCAAGATCACACTTAAAAATTCAGTACAATATTTATTTCTTTCTCTTTATGAAAATGGAATAAGAAATATCTAATTTCAAAGCTGATTAGCTAATAATTAGTATAAGTGAATTTATATTCATGCAAATAAACAGAATTTAACTGTAGTTAAATAATTTTATATTATTATGATTTGAACTACTAGTGCAATATAGTTATAATTTATGAATATTTGCAAATGACTTTATTTTCAGAATGTTCCACTCAATAAAAGAAGGATGGAATTCAGCCTCAAGACACAACATGGCCGATGTTAAAGAACTTATACCTGAATTTTTCTACCTACCTGAGTTTCTGGTCAATTCTAATAATTTCGACTTGGGTAATATTTCTTTGTTTACTATAACTTGTATTAATTAATATTCAAATTCCAACAACTATTAAAGATTCATATTTTTGAAGTGATAACTTATGGGAGGGTAAACCGCTTCGTTACGTAACGCGTAACGGCGTCAGTCTGTCTGGCTTCCCTTCCTCTCACGCATACGGCAGCGGTAGCTTTATTTCGGACAGACGCATTTCCTTACATTATCATATTAATATATATAAAATTTAACTAATATAATAACCTAAGCTTTTCTCAAGTTAAACAATTTGAATATTAAATAATTCAACTTAGATTATTATCACTTCCGTCGTGTGTCCCGAGACGCACACGCTTTTTTATATATTTATAAATTTCCCAATTTAAATTCCTCAAGTCCCTTTAATTTGCATTCCACCAGGTTCGAAGCAATCGGGCGTAGCTCTTGGTGACGTTGTTTTACCTCCATGGGCTCGTGGTGACCCTCGGGAATTTATCCGTTTGCACCGCGCTGCTCTAGAGTCAGATTTCGTCTCCCACCGACTACACCACTGGATCGATTTAGTGTTTGGATACAAACAACAGGGCCAGCCCGCCGTCGACGCCTGTAACGTGTTTCACCACCTCTTCTACGAGGGAAACGTTGATATATACAAGTAAGTATTATTACCAGTAACTAATCCATTCACAGCGTAGTATCGCTCTGAAATTGAATATCACGTATTACTTATCAATATCCATTCGTCACTTCACCGTTGAAAAACGTCTTTCCATAAAATTTTAATTTCATTGATTTATATTACTTTTAAATCATTTATAATATAATTATTAGATATAATTATACGTATTTTTGTAACTGAATAGAACATGTTGATTTCTGCACCTTTTGTTGAGGTTGCAGTCTGTACTGAATTCTTATGTATAATGTTACTTTTGATTTTCTGTATTTCTACTTTGTGTTCTGAATAAATTAACGTCACTGGATTGGTCTAATTTTTCGATATCTTCTACAAGACAAGACGGCCTCCGAAGCTATTGGCCCCGGCAAATAAGTTGAACATGATTTTGAAATCACGTGACATGCGCAGTAGTGAATTATGTACCTAAACTTGCTACTGCGCATGTCACGTGATTTCAAAATCATGTTCAACTTATTTGCCTGAGATTATATCACCGTTTTACACCATCTTTTTATTACTGATGAAAGATTGGTATTTGCAATATAAATTAATACGTGTATACGATCTGGCCAGTGCCTGATCCCTAAAACACATACCCATAACATGTAGTCAGATTTTATACATATGCCATGTAGAGATTATTAGCTCTATGTGAATTTTGTATTACAGCATTGATGATCCGCTAAAGAAAAATGCAACGATTGGATTTATAAATAATTTTGGACAGATTCCGAAGCAGTTATTCAAAAAAGCTCATCCTAGTAAAAAAATGTCACAGCGAAGTTCAACTATATTAGACCCCAATAACATAATACCGTCGCAAGGCATTACGCCTCCTGAAAAATTATTCTTTCACAACTTGGAGAATTTGAGGCCATCGTTGCAACCAGTTAAAGGTAATTATAATTTTTAAGATTAAATATAAAATAAAACATGCGCAAAAATCCGTAAAAAAGTGTTTTTTTCTGATGTGTAACGTGCGCGGAAGTGTAAGAACTAAATAAATTATAATTTTGTTTAATTGAGATAGCTTATTATGCGTTAATTTACTCATTTTCAATGGCATAAACATTCAATGGTCGTGTCCATAGTAGAATAGTACCGGAATAATCCGGTATAGTAGAATAGTACTACAACTTCACACTTAAGGGTCATAAGGGTGTTGTCATAAGGGTGAGCAAAACAGCGCTTTCGAATTATGGTCTAGTTGTATTGTTTTTGCATTCACTATGCCATATTCTATAAGATATAATATACGCCTGTAAAAAATAACCACGCCTCCGCCATCCCACCTGAGGGTTCGGAAGCGTGGTTGTTTTTTTACAGGCGTATTTTATATCTTATAGTATCTTTGTCTGTGTGGAGATTATGGCTAAACCCTAGATTTGTGGAGATGGCCTCCATCCCGCAGTGGAACTATTTCGGATGATTATAAAATAATAAAATATTTATTGATGATTTTTAGAGATAATGAAAAATATCTTTGCAGAAGTGAAAGGACCTGTGGGTCAAATCTTATACACAGAGAAAGCAATACTGGCTGTCGAACAAAATAAAGTATTAATGCCCCCGTCTTATAATAAGTACGTGGCATGGGGGTTTGCGGACCATTCCCTGCGCATTGGTAACTACGATAACGACAAAGCAGTGTTCGTTTGTGAGGCGGTCGCTCAAGCTTGCGGGGAAATTGTCACTTGTGTGTGTCCCTCAGCGAAGACTATTGTTACTGCTGGGACTAGCACGGTAAGAGAGAGAGCAACACAACGACGTTCTTAAACTGACTATCTGAATAAAAAAAAATATTATTTATTTTAAAAGTAACGTGACCTGAATTTTAGCCATTTAAATTTTTACTGGTTATTTTAGCTACTAATAGGTGCTACTTTTTATATTTATGCAGAAATTCGTTTTGGTCTGAGTATTAACATAATTTCCCACAAAAATGGCTAAAGTACTCTTTAAATCCACATATCGTTTTTAATGTCTTTCATTGAAAATAAATTAGGTGAATTGTATTTAATAAAATAATAAAAACCACAATTCTGAATACATTAATGTAAGATTATTTCAATTAAATGGTTGACATGAATCTATAATCTAAGATCACAGTGGTTTGTGTGTTTGTCTGTCCGCTCTTTTTCCATTGTATATGCGTTACCATAGCAACGCGTTAACCGCAAGTAGTTCGTCTACCGGACGCTAGATGGCGCTAACGGAAAATATTTAATAATAGAAAAAAATTAAAGAATTTTGTCCACCCGTGCGAAGCCGGGACGGGCCGCTAGTAGTAAAAACGATTACATTGTAGTGTATTTGTGCGTTACATGCTTACGATGTTCTATTGTACTGTTTCCTTATTAGGTTGTCACAGTATGGCAATATTGGGCAAGGCGGCGGAAATTAGCCGTTAAAGTGTGCCTATACGGGCACGAGGAGGCAGTGACGTGCTTAGCAGCTAGTCCTGCTTACAACTTAGTGGTCAGTGGGAGCCGAGACGGACAGGCGATAGTATGGGACGTGGAGCGAGGTGCATTCGTGAGACAGTTACTGCCGCCGCACAGCGCGCCTTCGCCACCTGTCTCCGCGCTCGCTATAGATGACCTCACTGTGAGTAAAATTAATATTCGACGCCTCTTTCTTTCCTACAGCATTTTAATTATAGTACATCTCACTGCCGAAATGAGACGCGATGAGCGCAAATACTTACAAAAGACAACTAGCTCGCCCTTAAAGTATGTGGCTTAAGGCACAGTAACAAACAGGTGCATGGGAGAAGCCCAAAAAAAACTTGACACAGTTTTAATTTTACCGCAAGTTGCTTATAAATTTGTGTAAGTGACAAAGTAGAGCTGTGGTCTTTAAATAAAATATTTTACTAGTTTTTTAACTCATCCTAGATGTATATATTTATGTAAGTTATTGTGTATATTTGTATCATAAATAGAAAACGTAAACCCATCATTTATCTGTCAAAACGTCATCATGGCTATCATAAGTTTTGAAGTCACAAGTTTGGTTACGTATTTACTGCCGTGTGACGTCATTACCTATAATGGGATTGGTTCCATCTGTATAACCAAACTTCAATATTTTGAAAAACAAGAACCAACTTTGTAAAAATTGTTTTTATTACGGATTTGTTCGGTAAATGGCTAACAAAAATATGTCTGTTATATTTTTACATACCACTTTTGAAACATGTTATACCGACTAATCTCAAAAATAAGATATTGTTTTTCACACTGTTAATAACGTTTTGTCAACACTTGTGCAAAAGTGTATTAATTTGTTCTAGGTCACTTTAGTGTAAATATATTACATAATTACAATGTCTTGTCAATTTCTGATACTCCATTACTCTCTGGAGCTCTACAAAGTCGAATTGATTCCTTTTTATGTTAATAGTAAATGCTTTATTAAATACACACCCTACCAGAGTTCAACCCTAGTTTGTTGTTTTGTTTAACAATAAAGCGTTACATTTGCGCAGATCAGAATGGTTTTATTTTGTCATAGGGTGATATCGCAACGTGCAGTGGAAGCTGGCTTCACGCGTGGTCAATTAACGGAGAGCTGCTAGGATCTGTAGATACCACGGGAGGCTCGCACCAGGTCTTGTGCGCGGCCTTCAGCCAGACTCGAGAGTGGGACCCTCTCAACGTGGTTATCACCGGATCTTCCGATGGCGTTGTAAGGGTGAGTGGTTGCTTTAAGATGACATAGTTGCATTGCAATAGATGCTAGTTTCTGTTTTAGTGCATAAACAGGCAGTTGGCACTTACCAGTCGGCGGTACTTTTTGGCGTTGTAATTTTTTCATCATTTGTTTATTTGTACAACATTTCACTGCCATTACAGGTGTGTCCCAAGGCGACAGTGAAGCAATAATATTTAAATACAAAATACATATACCCCATACAATAAAATTAAATCTTATATATCTACTTAAAAACAATATAATTAGTAATTCTTAAAACTTACAATAAATAATGCTGCTCGTGAGAATTCACTCAGAGTACAGGTAAATATATCTATATCGCTAGCAATAAGATTGAGAGTGGTAACGACGCGCGTCAGTGGAGCTTTGTTCAATAAGTTGGTCCGCCCGCGTGGCACTGCTAGCAGCGCCGGCCGGCGCCGCCGCCACACGTACCTGTCTGGGACCGCCAGAGCAATGCGCTCCAGTATATCCGCGTTATATACCTTCCCTCGAATCACCCTGAAAATATACAAAACCAGTGCAAGCTCCCTCCTAACCCTTAATTCCAGATAACCTACCATGCCCAGAACAAATAACGTAGGGTACATCAGTGGATAGAAAGGGTACACCCCATACATCCTTTTGTATAGGTACCTAGTAAATTTGTTTTGCACTCTCTCCAGCATAAGCATATATTTTGCTTCATGTGGAGACCGTATGACCGAATTAAATTCGAGTTGACTTCTCACTAAAGCGTTATACAGAGCCATAATCGTGTCAATATTCGTAAAGTTCTGAATTCTACGTAAAATGAAACCCAAATTTCTGAATGCTTTTTTGCAGATAGTAATGACGTGTTCACGAAATGTCAAGCCTGAGTTCAGTCTAATCCCGATATAATTATTTGACGACTTCCGTTTTTTAACACACAACACAACAATTTTAACACAATATCGTGGTTGTTTCTGAATACCATAATACCAGCACTTTAGCAATATGGGTTCAGAACATTGTATGTGATGTCTAATATTAGATTTGCCCCATGTTCTGGACGCGGCTTTCAATCGAAAGCGTGGTCGGGACCTAGTCAACATCACCATCACGTTTTCTACAAGTGGGCAGCGTTATCCAAAAATGCTAGCAAACGGAAGTTTTGTGTAGTTAACATTGTTTTTAATACGTGATTATAGGCCAATATTTCTACAACATAATAATATCTTACTCGATTTTCTCAACTTCCTTGTAGAAAGGAGATAACTTAAACATTAATATCGATCCTATAGTAAATCTTGTAGGTAAGATTTACTATAGGGTAGAGTTATTTGAACCTTGTTTTTTTTTAAGATGTGGTCAATAGATTACATTGCTGAAACTGTAGAGGAACAAAATGAGAGTATGGAGGCTGTCAGTATTGGACCCGTTTCGATTTCTGTGGAAATTGATTCTAAGCTATCCGTGCAAGAGAGCGAAGATCCCAAGTCGGAGAGTGAAGCAAATATCGAGAGCGAGATGAAGATTGATGATAATGAACCGTGCAAGACTGAGGCGGCAATAAAGAGGGTGGGAGAATTAGTCAAACAGATGAGTCTGTCGCAAGATAAAGAAGGTAATCCATTATTAGAATAATGTTATTAAAAAAATTAAAATCCTTTACCACCAGTCAGATTATGATCTAAATACCCTACGTCAAATACTTACTTGGTGAGAATAGTTAATATTAGGCGTGATAAGTTAGATTAGTAGGATTTTTGCGTAAACTTATTTAACTTGTTTAACGAAGGTGACATTTTACGACCACTTGTTATTCTCTGTAATGTATATGTTATGTAAGTTTCATAGTAACCAAGAATCAATATTGTTCCCTCAGGTAATTTAACTAAATCAGGGTCTGAGAGTTCATTATCTGATGCATGCGAAACCACAAGCGCTAAAGAAACTGCAAGAAGACACGACGAAAAGGACACTTGTAGTGACAACGAGGACGTGCGCCAGTACTCTGAATCAGAACAAAGGGACGATATTGTGGATTCGTGCGATGAGGCAAAGCAGGAGTACGACAATGAGAAAGATGTGGAGGCGGAGAAAGAAGCAACTGCTAGAAATAAACTACAGAAACAGGGGAATGTCGTCCTGAGGCGGAAATCCAAGGGGAATCCTCTGTATAGGAAAAGTAAGCGAATGACATTTATTTTATACAAATATTAGGGGTTAAAGTATGAAATTGCCGATTTGTACTGAAAATCTATATTGTTTATTTTTTAAATTTTTAACAAATTTATTTAATCAAAATAGTTGCCATTATTATCTATACATTGCTGCCATCTAATGGGAAGGTCATTAATGCCTTTGCGATAGAATTCCGACGATCTAGACTGCACAAACTGTGTGAAAGCATTTTGTACTGCCTCCTGGGAAGAAAACTTCTTGTCACGTAGATAATTGTCCAAATCACGAAAAAAATGGTAGTCCGTTGGAGCAAGGTCTGGTGAATACGGAGGATGACGAATGGTTTCTAACTGCAGTTCCTGAAGGGTCAAAATGGTTTCTCGTGCTGTGTGAGGTCTCGCGTTGTCGTGGAGCAATAATGGTGAAGATCGATTCATGAGTCGGGGCTGTTTTACTGCTAGTTTTGTCAACATGGTTCGGAGTTCGGCACAATAGACATCTGCCGTTATTGCTTGACCAGATCGGAGAAAACTATAGTGAATAACACCATGCTGAGACCACCAAACAGTTACCATTACCTTTTTATTGGTAAGTTTTGCTTTAGGACACTGTTGTGGCATTTGACCTGGGGTCAGCCATTGCATTTTTCTTTTCCGGTTATCATAAAGAATCCACTTTTCATCACATGTTACAATTCGATCCAATATTCCTTCATTTCTGTACCGGTTCAACAAGGCAACACAAGTTTCAACACGCGTTTCTTTCTGCAGATCAGTCAAATCATGAGGCACCCATTTTTCGTATTTTTTTATTTTATTGATTTGACGCAAGTGAGTCAATATTGTGGGTAAGGTAACGTTAAACCATGCCGCTAATTCCTGGGTACTTTGACTAGGATCGGCTTCCACTATCTCTCTTAATTCATCGTTATTTACCTGTGTGGGCGGTCTTCCTCGTGGCTCGTTCTTTAAGTCGAAATTTCCATCACGAAAGCGTTTAAACCAAAATCGCACGGTGCGTTCATTAGTAGACCCCTCTCCAAACGCAGCATTGATATTGCGGGCTGTTTCTGCCGCGTTAGTTCCGCGTCGGAACTCGTATTCAAAAATAACTCGAATTTTCGCAGTATCCATCTTTCTTGTCTAAATTGAATAACAAAAACAATTGAAAGTCGATATTCAAATGTTTTACATTTTTTAAAAAAAGAACATCATAGAAACCATTTAAAAAAAGTTTCATTCGAAAACCTCAAACCATGAAGATTCTATGTCAATTCAAAGAACCTATTGCAATAAAACGGCAATTTCATACTTTAACCCCTATTATGTTCACAAAAAGTGGGTTTTATTTACATCTCGTGAATATTGAACACGGTTCTTTTAAACAGTTCCGCTTACTGCAATATTGCAGTAAGATAGACACATAGGTTTACTTAGCAACAATTCTGTTCAACTATTATATCACTTAATTTTAAATTGTTATATCTTCCAAGGCGGAGGCAGCATAGGCGAATCGTCAGAATCAGGATCGACGGAGACCGCGCATGATCAGTCCACTGAGACTGCTCCGGAAAGCGGGCTGCGGACGAGCAAATCGGACACAAGCCTCACCGATTCGTTCGTAGTACTCGCCGCCCCGGAACCGGCTGCGACGCGACCACCAAACAAATCCGCAATTTCACAAGACACAGGTAAAATGTTACTAAGACTACTGGTAGTAGTAGACGGCAGTAGGTAGACTATAATTACCTTGAATTTCTTACATAACTTATTAATAACATTCTGATGTTACAATCATCTGAAGAAAATGATCTATTTTCTGTTTCGATGACTGGCACTGAAGAAGAAACAGAAAAGGTTGAACGACGAGGATAATAAATTATGGATTGCATTTGCTTCTCTTACCTCACATTTCTAGAGCTCTGTAATTAAAAATGTAAAACTTTTACGAACACATTACTGACATAAGTCTTAGTCGTTGTAAATTAATCTCGTTATAACTCATAACCCATACAGAGACGAGTACGAAATGGGTTCGCCGTCTGATCCTGCGTGGCAAGCTGACGATGCACACAGCGTTCGAGCGGCGCGACAACGCGTGTCCCGCGTTCGTGACAGCCGTCGCCGCCGCGCGCAGTGGTCGCGGACTCGCCATCGGCGACGCTAGGGGCAGGGTGAGCACATGCATGCCCTGACGATAGGATATACACTATTTTCTAAAAATGTGATCAATTTAATTTTGTTTGTTGCTGTTTTTGCTTGAAATTTACATATATAAAAAAATGAGACAGGATATAACTGAAAGTGCTTTTTCTACTCTAATATTTTCAACGTGTTTTTTGTTAAGCACAGCGTAGCGCTGGCAACCCTGCTCGATAGCAATCTATCAACATAGATAAACGGCTACTAGTTTTTATAGAAGTGATAACATTTTATGGGGGGGGGGGGGATAGCCCGCTTCGTTACGTAACGCGTTACTGCGTTTTCTTAACCTTTTCTTCATTTAAAATGTAGTTCATTTAAAATGCTTATGCTCCAACAATTGTCCTCTGTGGTACATAAAACCGTGACTGTAGTTTTAATTAACCGGGTCACTGATCACCAGACCAACAGGTCATTGACTATATGTATAATTGTTATATGTGTGGTATTAGATTGACTTGCCACGCATCTATGATTTATAGACAAAAATTTACAATGACCTCTTCCTTTTCGTCCAGTGGACGCCTTTCGGCTGAGATGATTCCATATCTCATAATTGATCACAAATGCGAGTGATTGGTAATAGCTGTATAATCCCGAATATGGTAAATAGGGTATGAGTACCATGCATAAATAGCTAAAGACTTCCTTTGGGTCACAAGTATTTTTGGATCTTTAAATATGTATGGAAAATGGCAAACTGGCAACCCTATACATAGATGGACTATTGTTTTTGATAATCCATTCGATCAATATTCAGTCATAATACAGCATCGCGGTCTAGGTTCACTATTATGCAGTTTTCCATACAAAGATGGAATGGTTTTCAATCTTCATAATAAATTTTTGTGCTTGTATGCACTGTACCCTATGTATCATATTAGGATAATACTTGTATCACCAAACACCCTGTAAAGTGGTTACTTCATACCGTAGTATTTATTTTAACCGAATATTTCTTTGCATTTAATCTTGAAATTGTTATTTTTACAGATATTCCGCTGGTCAGCCCCAGACATGTCTACTGCATCCGGTGCCAAGGGAGGTCCTGCGGACCACTGGATAAGGGACGACACAGCTCCCTACTGCACGCAGTGCCAAGTCAGTTATTTTTCTACACAAACACATTTCGATATGATAAATACTATTAACCAGATTCTTATATATTATTATAATAACAATAACCACTTTTTGTTAATAACTGATCATAGACAAAAATACCACGTTTTACAAAAATGTTTGATACCTAGTAATGGGACTCATGCTTTTTTTCAAATCAAGAGTTAATCGTTAAAAGTGTAAATATTTACAACACTAGCAGTGATGCTTTAAATCATTACTGCTACAACCGCTATAACACGATAATATGTATAAAAGTCCCTCTGATATATAGGTTAGGTTCACGGCGTTGGAGCGTCGTCACCATTGCCGCGAATGCGGTGCGGTGTTCTGCGGAAGGTGTTCAAGATACGAGGCGCCCGTCCGACGCCTGCGGGCGCTCCGCCCCGTGCGGGTCTGCCAGCGCTGCCACGACGCGATACACAATCGCAACTAGCACGCGGCCCCCGCGGCTTCGTCGCCGTGGCCCCAACTAACGCTGTTAGACCACTTCCCTTCATTGCCTTCGCCGTTTTAACCACGGCAAATGTAAATCCTTGGTCGTCGTCCCAATAGAAAAACCATTTCAAAATTCCATAAAAATGAAGGAAAAACATGAACCATTATATTTTGTATGGTCTTGCTCATGCAGTGCCGACACACGTAGGACATTAAATCCGCTCCATTCGGAGTTTAAAAGGAGCTGGAGCACTTAAAACCAAAATAATAATTAATTAAATTTACTGCAGACACGCATACAATATAACAAGCAAACAAGCAAGAGGGTATATTCTCTAAGAAAACAAATTTTGAAAATAAAATGACAGACAACAGAAAAATAAAATACTATTCAAAATAATAATATTGACAAGAGAGCCCAAATTAATAAATGAAATTCACTGTGCTAGTCAAGCCAAGTTTCTCTTACAACGGTTACATTAACTGCGTTATTGCGATATTTTACTCTGTATACACCCATATGAAATCAAGCAAATATAGCGTTAAGAAACATTTATTAACCATAATTTATAAAAAGAAAATAGGGCATAAAAGATATTTTAAAAAATGAGTTTGGCGGTTTTTTTGTTAAAATAAATGATGAGATCGAATTGGAGCTGATCTTTCTTATATGAGCCATTTTGTCTTAAAAATGTATTATTCGTTTTCTGCCACCGCTGAAAACGCAAATGCTACTTCGGTGTCCATCATTACAGGTCATCTACATACGACAGAGATTCACGTATGATACCTAGCTTTTGCATGGCGCCGCCGACTTGTGGATCATAGCGCACATCAATTTTATCATGCCAATTGTGACTAATGATTTTTTTCATTGAAGATGATGACCTTAGTAACTAACGTGGGAAGTAACGTATCGTATTGATTGTTTATAACAAGTCCTTTCCCCTCTGTCCATCTCTGCTGTTTAGTGGAAACCTTAATTTGCTTATATAAATGCTGTCATGATAATTTGGAATATTATATATAACGATACTAGGAGTTTCATAGATTCCCTAGTTGTGCCGATGTATCTCCCATTTAGATTACACAATTGTTGAAATGTTTTTGGTAATATTGAAGACTTTTTTTTACTTAAACATTTGAATCTCAAAATGCTCAATATTTCATGTTTACACATAACTAAATATTTTATTAATCCGCGAAAGCTGCGAAAAATATGAAAAAGAATAAATAAATAAGCTTTTGCATTGAGTTCATTTAAGTATTACTTTAGTGTTTATTAAAAGTAAATTCAAATATGATAAAAGTGTTATAATGTATTATTGTGTCATAGATGACATGAAATGATGTGTTTAATGAATTTTTATTATCGATGGAATAGTGAAATATACATCAATGTTCATGCACGAGGCTTTAAGTGCTAAATATTATTATTGCACACATGAGGAACAAATATTATACGTAAATCCTGATATTTTGTGCGTCCCAACATTTATTACAAAATATAAAGATTTAGTTGTGTAGATTTTACTTTTTATAATTTTTTGGATACTTTTGTAAGTGATATAACGATTTTCTTAATGAATTATATATATATTTGCGTTTTCTTAATGAATTTTCTTTTATAATGTGATATTGTTTTCTGGCTGACTAATAATAAATTAACGAACTGATGCTTTTTTAATAGAATCTAGGTTTAAAAAGCTTTTTTATATTTTTTCTAAAATCAATGTGTATTTAAAACATATTTATCTATATACAAAAATTATTTTAATTTTTAACCAAATCAGTATTAATATAAGTAAGCTGAAATAAACTGTGTCGATAATGGTTCGATCTCATGCAAAATATAGGTAAGGTATCCCTTTCTACTGTATATACATTGGGAGCAAATTCAACAAGTTTTTGTCATTCTTAGTCATTGTAACAGAACTATTATATTATGTGATATTTATTTAATTAATCTTGACGAAAAAAAAAATGCGTTATAATATGTTATAATAATAATGTGTAGAGTTCATTCCTAATTTTCATGTTTTGTTTGATTGCGTGAACTAGTCATAGTTACATATAATTTTGTTTTTATTTGCTAAGTCTTATTTTGCGTATTTGTTACCTAAAGTTGCATTTTATGTGACATTCCTAATATATTTTCTTTTTTAACCTTTGTTTTCACATGATGTAATGATGAATTAGATACTTTAGTACAGTTCTGTAGCATAGTATTTAGAAATAAAGGGCATCCACAAATCAAATATACACAATTTATATTGAGTAACTATACTCCCTATTATATCTGCTTACAGGGTAAATTAAAATTGAATATTTGCTTTTCTAACTGGCTTACGAAATTTAATTCACAGAAGCATAAAATTGTATAAATATATAATTAACATGTTGCGATACATAAATAAATTACCAATAAACATAAACAGTAATTAATGCCAATAGCGCCAGGGAAATTTTTAATTGTATTAAATATATTTCAAACATGCTAGTTCATATATTTGGATTGGAGAATAGCCGTAAATTCATATGTAGTTTTCTATATTTGTAATTAGTAGCAAAATTAGAATGTCTAAGAGTAAAAAGCTTAGAAAAAGTAAATTAACTAGAGCAAGCTAAATGATCATTTGGGTCTCAGTAGTACATGAAACTATCAAAAATAAGATTAAGAGTAAGTGGATGTTTCTTAGTCACATGACTTGTATCTATAGGAAAATAATTTAAAGACAATATATATGTTGTTTAGGTAGTTTGTAGGCACTGAAAGTTTATGCCGTTGACTAATGTATTCATGTATAAATAATAAATTGATGCAGCAAACCGAATCAATAGTTTCATTAAAGAGAACGATGGTGTACACAGCGCTAGAATTAAGATTAGTGCAAGCCTAAAACAGAAAACTTCGCGAAGTCAAGGCGAGCTCAAGAAAAGTATGCTGCGATATACTTGACCAATATGAAATGTTCAATTTATTAAACCAAACTATACAAGATGACCTTTTAAAGGTAGTTCTAGTAGTAGTGGTAACAATCTTTGAACGAGACTAAGTGATCAATTCTCATTTCGTTTCGAGATCTATGAGATAAAAATGTTTACTTTTACAAACTGCTTCTCTTAAATGACATATAGAGGTTGGCATGCTTTAGTGATTTTTGATGATTCAACTAGATTACTAAAATAATTAACCGATTCGTGGCCAATGACGCACCTGTTGCGTCATGAAGAAACCTTTAGGAAGGCCAATGACGCACAAACGCGTCATTTGAAAATTTTTGTAAACACAGAATCACTTAGGGATTTCTTCTAAAGGACACAGTTATCAAGAAAATGAACAAAACATTGCCAGGGGCCCTTGACGCGGAAGCGCGTCAACTTTCAGCTAGGCCAATGACGCGATAGCGCGTCATTCGATTATGTCCGTTTCAACCGCGCGGCCACCTCATAATATTTGATGAAACTTTGCCAGGAATTAGTGCTAATTTGTTACTTTACACCCTTCTTTTCGTGAATTTGTTACAAAAAAAACTAAGACGCTATCACAAAGAATAGTTGGCCGCTAGAACCGCCACTTGCCGTAGTGATCGCCCGTGATTACACAGAAACTATATAATGCAGATAGACGAATGATACATCAAAAGAAACATCAATATGGCCGCGAAACGAACCGCATATTCGTTTAAACAGAGTACAACATTAAAAACATGCCTTTGTACTAATGTAATCATGGTCACCCTACTCTCATACGTTTTCATATTACTGTTTTTTTGTAAATACCTTCTTAAATATGAATGCTGCAGTGATATTCGCCATATTTATCCAAACTAGGCGACGTTACCCGTCGATTAGTACTCTAACTAAGCTTAAATCTACTTTTAATAACGAGATAAACGCCATTGTATTTTAGGCATATTGCCGTCCGAGCGGCCAACAAAAATCGACTGTAACAAATTATTGAACCCACTTTCTAGTAATTTTTAATGTTTATTCGCTGTAACAAATTAGTAACTAATTGTCCATACACATTAGCCTCTATTAATTTGATATTTATGGTGACATACCTACCTACTCAGAACCTGAAAACTAAATATTGCATAACTTTTTGTTTATTTACGTTTTGACGTTTTTTATTTTTGTAACAAATTGAACAAATTAAGACCTTTCTTTTGATGTATCATTCGTCTATCTGCATTATATAGTTTCTGTGTAATCACGGGCGATCACTACGGCAAGTGGCGGTTCTAGCGGCCAACTATTCTTTGTGATAGCATCTTAGTTTTTTTTGTAACAAATTCACGAAAAGAAGGGTGTAAAGTAACAAATTAGCACTAATTCCTGGCAAAGTTTCATCAAATATTATGAGGTGGCCGCGCGGTTAAAACGGACATATTCGATTATTGTTAGGGCCTGCGTAAAAAAGTTGTGAAAATGAGGGTGGCAATGAATCGGTTAATAAATATTACTAACATAGTAACTAAAGAACTGAGTTCTTCCGTGACGATGGCGCATGCAAGTGCGCCGAAATATCAAAGCTTCAAAAATAAAACATTATATTACTCACATTGGTTAAGGATTAAAATTTTACTAAAAGTATGTGATTATGATTGTCTTAATAAATAAATTATTATTTTAATTTGTAGTAAGAAAACGATATGCAACAACTATATACGGACGCAGTAAACAAACCATACAGTTTTGTATGTACCCATTAATCATATTTAGTGACCGAAGCTGAAAGTCGCTCTAATGTTAGGTACTTTTATGCGATGTTATGAGCTGGTTTTCTACTGCAAAGTTCTAAGAATTTACCTATACTATCCTATGTAGCGTTAAAGCCGCTACATGGCAAGTCTGTTATATTCTTTTAGTTTGTTGTTCTGACCTTTTTTGTTCGCCGTCTTACCGTTGACAAAAGTTTGCGACGGATGACAGATAAAAAATATTGAGAGATTTTGACAGGCTGAGAGCTCATTGGCATTTCTTGGTTCTTTTTTTGAAATAAAAAAATTCTACGTATTTCTCCTGCGGTCCAAATCCTAGGGGTTCGTTACAAACTTCTACTCGTAATAGAGTTTTTGTAACACCAAATTATATTATGACAATACTTTGTGTGTGTGTGTGTGTGTGTGTTTGTTACCATATTAGCTCGCTATCCTAACATCGCAAAACTAATCTTGCCCTTACGTACTTCCGCAAAAAACAATACAATAACGTGTTTCTACGCGCACAGCGCCATCTAGTAAATATAATAATAACATCACATAGATACATTGTTCTTAACCCAAGTTAAATAGCTAAAACTCTTGTGTTATGGAATTCGGAAACGACGTTACCACAATACCCAGACTCGAGCCAATACAATAAAGTTCACATTCTACCCCGGCGGCCGGGGAAAAAACCCGTGACTTCGGAGTGGCGTTACCCTGAAAACCTGTATGCAAGCCATTGGAGCACGGCAGTCGTCAAACTAAGCTATACCTGCCGTACTCAGCTCGCTCCTAAAGACATTGATTGACATAATTTTTAAATATACTTATCAAAACGCGTACTTTGATGTATATTTGATGTTAAGATAGCTTTTTTCCAGTAACTACTTATAGCTAGCTTACCATGTCAACTGTTACAACAGCAACAAGGTTATGTTTACAGGGTAGAGCGCGGATATGAATCTGCCAAAGAGATGGAATCATTTTTTTATTGAGAAACTTTAGTAAAGCCAATATTATCTGAATGTTAAAAAATATATTTAAACGATTTTTATTACGATTTACCAGTAGTGATACTATGTTGTTGATAGGGTCAAGACGGATCTTTATAAATGTATCGCCACTGAAAATGAACACGACATTGCCAATAAAAATGCAGTTTTCAACTAAACATAATATTTATTATTTTTCATAATATTTGAACTCTTCGTTATCTAAAATATCTACATTCTGCGTAGTTATGTACACGCTTTAGACAAAGATAAAATCACTGTAGAATATATTATAACACCCAACGAATAAATCTAAACAACATGATTTCGATTCTTAATTAAATACGGTTTTCCCACGGTACAAATTGTTTAATCGAACAATTGTTCACAATACGCATACATCAATTATTCAGCATACACATACTATGAGCTTAAATCTCTATTTTATGTACTTTTAATGTAACGGGAAATATAATCCATATAGTCGGACATCCATAAAATATGGTGCTTCTAAATATAATATGTGCATTTATTATACATCCATATAAACGACAATATCACAATATGGATTAATTAGTAGAAAATGGCATGATAGTAACTAAGGCTTCACAATACTGTTGCTAACAAATTAATTATTTATTAATAACGAAGACGCTGTGCAGTTAAAAAGATATTTCCATAAATTAATAATTATTAAGAATTAATTTCGTTCATCGAAGTAAAAAGAATTAGCATTATACGCTAATATTTTCTTGTAGTTTTTTTCGATATTTACTGTTTCTCCCGGCGGTAGTTACTGTTTCGTTTTTTTTAGTATAAGTACATTTTAAATGGCAGAAATCTTATAAGTAGTTAGAATTGTACAATATCACACATTATTTTCTCCAAAAGGTACATTTATTAAGTACATAATTTATTTCACAAATTGTTACAAATTTAAGTACACGCGTGCTAATATAGTACCTATGTAAAGGCGAACTAGTGATATGCGTTTCTTTTTATTAAATAATATGTTTGAATTAAAACTGGAATGTAAAAATGTTAACCAAAATTGAAACTATTAATTAAAAAATATGTGTCAATACGGTAACATCCTATTGCTTTTTAGTTATTCGTAGCAAACAGTTTGATTGCAAAATTGAGTACCATGAGTAGAAAATAAACCAATAACAAAATTGTAAGTAACATTAACAACTAACCGAAATAACATTTACACAAAATTTTACTACATCGTGGACTATACTTTGTCCAATATAGGATGACACTTTTGACAGTTGACACCTATGTAGAGGATATAAAGTTGCTTTTGCAATGTCAAGCTAAACATAAGGAAACAAACGCAACCTTAGTCGTAGAATAAGGAAGTGACACCTGTCAAAAGTATCATCCTACATTGAACAAAGTATAAGTACCATTTGTTATACCCGAAATCCATACTATGTTATGTTATAGAATAAAAAAGTATAAAAAACAGATCCACGAATGATATATAGCTATAATCTACAAATTTACAATTATATACAAAAAGAAAAATATATCCAAAACCTTATAGTTATATACGTCATTTAGCGATAAAATACTGCATTATTTGTTTAATGTGAAGCGCTGGTGAATACAAACGCCGAGTCCGAATTAATACTGTGTGGACGAATATGTTACAGTTTAGTTTCATCTTATTAAAATAAGATTAGAATAAGAGTGCAACGCAAAATCACGGTGCATTTAACATTGTAATTAAGTACACATTATAATTACGTAGACAAGCGAAACGTCGATAGTACATTTATTATTACATAATATTTGAGGCTAAATATTTTGACATATCTACGACGTCCTATATGACGTTACCATAGTTATATATTAATATAAATGTTTTAACAGCCCGTTATACGTCCGTAAATTCAGTTTAGTCAAGAAATAGTAAGAATGTTGAGCGAATTTGTAAATAGATGTAAAATTAAGAATATGTAAATTGCTATGAATCTGTGACAGTGTTCTGATCATTTTACAGTATCATACTGTATAATGAAAATGACAATACTCGAAATTACGGACTCCTGAGGCCCTACCATCACGTCTTATAGCGATTCAAGTTTAGCTGTTAAAAAGAGACGCCACTATAGACCGCGTATAGCGGTGTCTCACTTTGACAATCGAACTTGAATCGCGCTAAAAGATGATGGTAGGCCCTCTGGCCTGTGAGGAAAGAATTTTATTGATTGTATTCAAAATAACTGTCACATAACACTGTAAATTATGTACATATATATTTAGCCTAGTCATAATTTTTTCTAGTTTATGTGCTTTAGGTTTGCATTCTTTTACGAAAAATATGCTATTTTAATTTTTTTTTCGGTAATATTTTTTCTCTAGTTTATTAAGATTAAGTTTAACTTTCAATAAATAAGATTCTCTCGTAAATCCATTGAAAGTTAATAAACTGGTACGGGATCGATTATCACATTAAGATACACATAAGAGGATGTGATTGATTTTTGTTGTTGATGTTTGCTCTTAATAATTGGCTGTTCTATAAAATATGCACGGCACCATCAGTTTAGGCATTGCTATTAAAAGACTCGATATATAATTTCAAATATGCAAATGATCTATCGGGTTTAAGTTTTGAAATTCAGGACTTATTTTCGTATTACTTAGGTCTATCATACAAATGAACTAAAACACAATACTTATGTTTGCATATTTAAAAACTCACGGTCACGCCTTAGAGGATGGTTTTAAGCACACATGTTATGAAACATATCAGCAAAATAATTACCGAAAGCATGACGGTTCGGTAAACTGATCTTGGACATTTTTTGTATCATGAAAAATTGCTTTTTGCATTGAGCTATCGAGGATAGTTATAGGGACTCTTGCCTTCTTTCTACTAATATTCACAAAAGTACATGTTTAAACCAGGATTAAAAGATCTTAGGATTGTTACAGTACTAAAGTTACTGCCAGGTTTAAAATGTATTTTTTACAACTTTAGGACCAACTGAGGATAAGTTATAATGAATTATTCAAACATATTACATGTTTACAGCAGTTAAAGCTTGACACGGAAAAGTGCTGTTCTTTTATTTCCTTTTTTAAGTGCAGTTTGATTACGGTTCATTCGACATTGTACTCGCTTTTTTATTTATTTTACTGTTATTTTTAGGAATTTGTTTTGAGTGGAAATGAGAAATAAAATGAAACAATGCATGAAATAAAATTATAAAAGGTACAGGAAGAGAATTCTCCACAATTTTTACACTATGACTATTTTTGTTAGTCATAGGTAAAAACTTTCACTCAAAAGATCACAAATGTTGAGTAGGCGTATTTATAAAACCAATTGTGTAAGAAAGAAATCAGTAATCTCAATTCTAAAGTATGCATTTACACTATAATTGCTTTAACCACATCCCCACCACATTTCCAACACCTTTAAATTTTCTATACACATCATAACAATAGTGATATCCATCATTGACAATTTTCAATTTAAAACATGCAATACACAAAATCAAACTAACACTGCTGCATAACTTAAATTAGACCAACCAAAGTTGATCCTAAGATAAACTAAGGTCTCACGAGTTTAACTTTAGAACAATACATGAACCATTGTTGTGAGACTTTATTTCATAATGATGTTTTACTCAATCCATGATTTAAACCTGGTGTTTACCAAGTAATCCATGATTTTAAATCCCAGTATTATATTTAACCCAGATTTAGAAGAAGACGGCCAGAGTTACCTATAGCTATAAAACTATTGCCTTTCCAAAATAAAATATTGTCATGTCTGTCATTGTGCTGTTATTTTACAAAATAACAATAAGGAAATTTTATACAGTTACTTTTAAATTTTTGATTTCATATAATTCTACATATATCTTCTATAACAACAAGCAACGACATTGTATAGTTTCAGATGTCAACTATAAATAACAATTATATCATTATATAATTTTAAAATTGTTTTCGGAAAGCACCATGGCAACCTGTCATCAAATTTTAACAAATCGTGCACTGCACCATTCCGTTCTTAATTGAAAGCTATGTTGTTTTAATGGCACTTTTACAACAAGTCAGGGAGAAAAGTACTTGTATTTTAAAGGAGTTCTTTACCATATCTGGTTTTGGTCAGATTTGTATTTTGTTTCTTTTCCTTTAAACATATTTTCCTATTTCACGTTAAACGTTGATCATTGGTTTTTTAGACTGAAGCAAATGTCAATTATCTTTCAAATGCAAAGCTGGTCTAAGTAGCGACAAAGTCATCATCATCAGTCACGCGTTCATTAATATTAAACGGGTGAAAATCGAACGCGGTGACTGTCACTGGGGCTAATGGGACACGTATGTCGGTCAACATTATTTGATCCACTATAAAGGTGACTCAAAATCAAAAAGATCAACTCGAAAAAGTATCACGTCCCAAACAATAATACGAAATATAATGATAATACAAATAAAAGACACATAACATGTCAATAGCTTGCATATTGTAATGACTTGATAAAATGTCCCAATTTTTTTAACAATCTATTCTATTAGTTAAATCATAACTATCGAGGGATGCCTACATTCTGTTTTTTTTTTAATCTTCAATTTTAATGAAGGTAGGTATATAGATTTACTTACGCGTTACTGAGAAAGGGGTCATGTTAAACTAGTAAATAAAGGTTAATTTATCATATAGTAAGTTAAGTAGAATGGGTTAAGTTTTCACACGTATTTCTTCATTAAAATCATGTTTCATTAAAACAAAAGTAAATTATAAAAATATTTTAGTGATATAAATAGCATAGCATAAATACCGCTTCAAAACGGCGCAGAGAGTAAGGCAATTTTACTTTTTTAATTGGGTATAAGCTAAAATCTATTTATAAAGCTTAATAATTTAGGATATTTTAAACTTTGTGAATAAAGAAATCCTAGAGGTCACTGATTTAAATTGACATAGTGTCTATTGCGCCGTCTTGCAATGATCGTCACACTGACAAATATTTGTGTGGAGTCGTGCCAATTCTGCACAAAGTTCGTACGTCGCCGTATATTACCTTTGAATGTGGTCGTGCAAACTGATCTCTATAATAAGTACATTATAAACGTCAGGGGGTTAAGTGTACGACTAGATTTTAAAAGCCGATTACAACGGATTTTGTCTCAAACGACAGAGGTTTCTTTTACTTTTTCCAATCTTTGATGCGACTGTTAATGTTAAATGCTTACATAGGGGTAGGGGCAGGGGTCAAGAACGGGTTGGTAGAATGGTGTCCGGCGTAGCTAGCTGCGCGTCCGGCGGCAGCGAGCGTCGGCGCGCGCGCAACTCTCCCAAGCCACGCGTCCGGATGCGGGAGAGCTGTTGCGGCCACTGGGGCCACTGGCGCCACTGCCACTGGCTCTTCCGCTTCCGCTAGCGCACGGAGCCCTAGCGATAACTGCTGGCACATCGCCGCTACTGGATCTTCGGTTGCGCTCTGAAAATAACACTTGCTTTGAAACTCAATATTTCATAAAAACACTTTAATCTATAGAACAAATAAATAAAATTCTCCTTGAGAATTAGAACTTAACCCCTTGACACCCAGCATTGTGTTAAATGCGTTATTTCTCTCTCTGTCGCGCTATACAGCATTATATAAAGCTAGCGGATTTTAGGTATCGTTGTCGCGCGCATGATATAATGCTCTCGGGTTTTGAGGGGTTAAATATAAATTTCATAATAAGTAAATCCTCTCTTTTGTTAAATATAATCGAGTCCCGAAAAGTGGTGATTTTTCTGTGATGATTACGAGTACTTGTACCTGGATCGTGAGTTCTATATACAATATTCTATGAAGATAAGTTATCTATGTATCACGTGCCGATTAGGCACATAATTTTCTTTTAAATAAGAAGCAACATTAAAGGTAAAAATAAAAGAAAATAATTCCTATTTAAAATAAGCATTTACAATGCGTGTATTGAACGTCAAAACCACACCATGGCTTCGCAAGCCCTATATCGGGAGACTTTGTAACGAGAAGAAGCCGCAAGAAACTCGGCAAGGGCAATTAGAGCAGCCAGACAGATAAATAATGTATGGGACATATATTTACATATATCATATATTTATGTCCCTCTATTACCCTTGTATCCATAAAACAAGACTTACAATGATAACTTTGGGCTAGGTTAATTGGTGAGAAGGTAAGAAATATTACAACGCCTCAGTGGTGAGGATATCAATAGGAAGATGACGAATATTTCGGCATTTCTTTGGTTGCTTTGACAGGTTAGATGACATTACCTCAATGGGAGGCGCATCGGCGCTGATGGGCGCATTAGAGGCGGGAAGCGGCGAAGGCGCGGGGGCAGGGGCGGGACTTCCCCGCGTCGGGGAACCCAACCCTGCGCGTTGCCTCTCAAGGTTTGAAGGTAACTCACTGATGCGAAGCGACATCTGTCGCTTAAACGGCGAACTGTAACAAACAAAACTGGCGATTAAAGAAGAAACCAAATTGTCTTAATATGTATTTTGCTTACTGAACCCGATCTACTGTTAGGTAACCTGCAAGCATATCCACAAGTAAATATGAACAAATAAAAAAATCATACAAATTCTTTACTAATCTAAGAGCCGTGCGATTGTAGGTTCACCTACTTCCGGTTGACACCAAATTATATATTAAATAAAGCCACAAAGGTTTCATTCTTTATAGCAAGATTTTATTATCACATAGTCTTTTTCAGACCAATGTAATGTATTTAAATCATACTACCCAAAAATCCTTGCATCAATGAAACCAAATGGTCTAGAGTGTAACTGTGTAACAGTGTGAGTGTAACTTTTAAATGTGCAAACTTTAATATCACGTTTGAGTTGACATTTATGCGAAAAACCTTAATAAGAAATATTATGAAAAAGATCTTAAACTTAACTCAAACGGGATTGCATATTTGACAACTTACATTAAGTTCATGTTCAAAACATCGTAAATAAATTTATATAAGAATTAGTTTAAAGTCTAAATCGCAATGTTAACATGTGCAACCTTTTACATTTGTTATTATTTTTGTGCATAACTATAGCGTAATTTCTTTGCCGCAAACTTATTTGGCATTCCTGCATTCTATGAGGCTACACCGTTATCTTAACGAAAAAAGAAAATTTCAAAATTAATTTATATAATTTTATATTATGTATACACCTCATGAACATGTTAATATTTTCTACTTGAAATTTATTGCGAATTACAAATTGTGATATGGAATGAAGGCTTACATACATATTTATAATTCAAAAAATAAAAATTTCACTGTTTCCCGTACCTGTTATTGAGGTGTGCGAAGCCTCTGAAGGAGCCCTGCCGCTCGAGTAGATGCGGCGCTGCGTGAGGGCGCTCCACCGCGAACGGGTTGTGCGGCGTAGGACGCGGCACCGGCACCGGCGCCACCGCTGGCGGACACGCGGGCGACACCACCGGCGCCGGGGACGCGTCCGCTTCCGAAGCGCGACGCGCTGTTATCCCTGCACACAATTTCGGATAACCTATAGATACCAATAATACTTAACTAATTTAGTGTTGCCCAAAATGCACAGTCTGTCTTGGTCTTGTTCTTGCATTTTTGCAAGACCAATCTTGACCAAGATTAAAGCAAGAACAAGACTAAACCTGCAAGACTCTTGCGTCTTGCATGACTGATTTTGGGCAACACTATTATTTATGTATTACTTTGAATGCTCAATGACATATTTCTATAAGTTTTAAAACACGCCTATAAAATAGCAAAACTTCTACTGATGGGGTAAAACCGATGTAACACATAAATAAAGGAAAAAAATAAACATTTAATGACCTCATAACATAGGACAAACAAATTAACAATAAAATAGATACACATTACATACAATAAAAACAAACGGCAAAACTAACATGTACGGTGAGGACTTATAAGAGGACAGAGAAACATCTTACGCTTGCGAGGTAAGCAAACAAAATAAAAAAGACCTTTCAAATAAAGGTTAAGTACGTCTTGCATAATTGCAGCGGCCGGCAAAACAAGCATTGATGGAAGAAGGTGACAATGTGGACCAAGGTGAAGCATAGGCATAGATATCTAAGCCAAAGCTTTAGTGCCTTTCCCAAATAATGCGCGGGAACCGAAATAAGTACAAGTAACTTTGTTAACATTTTCTATGCTTGAACAATTATTTCAATCGAATGTTTTTATATGTACTAAAAACAATGGTCAATAACAAATAAAAACAATTTCGTTCAGCCAAGGCGTTTATTTGCACCATTTATATACCACATATTTCTTTTTGTAAGACAGGTTTTGACAAAAAGCCTGTCGTATGCGTAGGACTGTATGATCAAAAAGAAACATTTTTTTACGGAAACCTAAAATACGTTTCTCTTCGTGTTTTTACGGAAACCTAAAATACGTTTCCCTTTTTGATGCAGGTGTCGTGTTCCAAGAATCTATTAATACCGATTGAATAAAAACATAAAAATACGAGTTTTAGCATGAGTATTTTTGGAGAATATTAAGAGTAGACGCAAAAGCGTAAGGAGTAAAAATGCTTGTTGCAATCATACGAAAATATGGTCCTACAAGCACTTAATAAACTTAGCACTGTTAGTGCAATCGGCAAAATCACTACCGTTGCATCAAAAGGAGATCACGTGTAACTGCAATGATTTTTTTATTCGGATCACGAACGGTACCGAAACTAAAAACGCATACAAAATGTGTTCTTTTTTATTCATATTCAACTCTTCGCATTGAACTTTAAATTGAAAAAGGATATGACAATTTCAAATTTATGGGCTATAAACTGTATACATGACAAATTGAATAAAATAAACAATGAAATTATAATATCGACTACATTAGTTGTTATAGGCAGTGATTGCGCCTACAGAAGCACCTGTTCTGGGTTTAAATCATGGTAGTGAGTAGCATATGCTAAAGTGACAAACATTAGCATTTACTCCCAAGTAATTTTTATCTCATAGTTATTTATTAACTAACGGTGCAACGGTAGCGATCCTGCCTTTTGCACCGGTGGTCCTGGATTAGAATCCCGGAAGGGGCAGGTTTGTGTGATGAATACGAGAATTTGTACCTGAGTCATGGGTATTGATATATATTGTTATTAATATTACATATCTAAGTATGATATACGTATGTCTATATGTTACCCTAGTATCCATAACACAAGCCTTATAGTGCTTACTTTGAGCTAGGCTAATTGGTGTGAATGTAAGAAATATTATATATTATTATTATTATTATTTATGCTATCCGTTACTTATTATTTCTAGAACACTCGTGAGCAGAGCGAATAAATCACTGTTACACCAATTATCCTATTGAAGAATGTAGTTATTTTTTTTTTACCTATTCCGTATTTATTTACTTAATTATAAGGTTCTTGTTGTACTAAATTACTGTTTCGAAATACAGTACCAGTCATTAAACCTAATAGTCTCTCATGATGATGTCATAGATGATTTATGACTCACCCAAGTCAGTTAAACACTTATCTATAAACTATTTAGTACTCATTAAATTGTATTTCAATTTCCTTATTATGCTGTACATAGTGGTGCTGGGAAAATTCGCAATAATGATGTGCTTACCGAGAAAATATCCGACAAGACGAATTTATAAAGAACCACATGTGACGTGTTTTAGCGCAAACGCATGTGTGCGTGCTGTAGACAATTTGTTATGAATATTAAATACATACAATCGATTATCCCGAAGGCAGGAGTCAACATTTTTAATACCTACGCATAACCTTTTTACGTTCATCTTTTAGATCATAAAATAGCACAGACAAATCAAAAGTTAGGTAATGGCTTTTCATGGCAAAATTAGGCTAGCGCTACGCAAAGTTTCTATAATGTTTTACACTGGTGGCTATTTCGCACTACTACTGTAATTGTATGTAACGCTGTTTGCTTACAGAGGTGTCTTTTTTATCCCAGGAGAAATATGGGCACTACGTAATATATTAACTTTTAGATTGACCTTTCGATTCAATTCGACTCTGCGCTAGCTTGAAATGACTCTCACTTTTTCAAGGTCTAACATATAGCGTTTATTTATAAATCACAACGCTCATCATGTTATGATTTTCTTGTAGTGAAGACACTATTAATATTATAATATTTATTACTACAGACCGGATTACATAAAAAGCTTGTTATATGCATGAAAAATGCTTGAAATATGCACGAAAGTTGGCAGAATATGCGAAATTAAATGATAAATTTTAGGAATCCTCAAAAAAGAATGAAAAAAGTATTCATTTTTTTATTTCAAAATCAGCATACAATTAGTAAATTATTTTTTGATAGGCGATAATAGGTACAGTGCGATTATATGCGATTAATTTTTTTTTTTTTAGTAAACGTAAGCAATCAAATATTTTTCTAAATTTTCAATGGTAAGATTGTGTCTACGATCATTTAGAATATTTTTGTAAATGGAAAAGGTTCGCTCCACATCCACTGAGGTAACTGAGCAGAATTTGAACTTGGGTGTTAGCACTTATAATTTCTGGCAAAAATTCTGCCGTCCCATTAATGAAACTATCAATTTGACACAAACTTTGAAAACCTGGGTATTTGTTCAATAATGTTTTCAAACTTTTCTTTAAGTTTATGCGGCAATGCCTTTGGCAACGCGGAGTTCATTTGGCGTATTTTATTCATTGTTTGGATAGATTCAGTCAATGCCAAACCGCGAGTTTCAAGCTTTTTAATACTTTCAGGTATGTAGGAAAAATGAGTGCAAATCAGGGCTATGTTTTTTTTAGGATCGTTAAATGCTTCCTTAGATTAGCTAAGCCCTTATCTTTTGTAACTGTTATTAAATTTGGTCGCATTTCGGAACGCAGGTAATGTACCGATAATATGCATCATAACTAGATCTTAGGTAAAATATGCTGTTACCGCTGAGAATGGCTAAAATATGCAAAAGCATATGCGAATATACAAATGCATATAATCCGGTGTATATTTATTACATTGTAAGGCTTGGATTTCAGGATTACGGAAATATATGTTACAAAAATAGGTAATATATATATAATTATATATAAATACATATGACTCGATATAGTATTTGTTACACATTCATCTGCCCCTTCGGAGATTCGAAACCGGAATCGTTGGGCTTTGAAGTTACAGTCAGTACCGCTCCGCCAAACCAATAGTCAAAATCTATTAAATTGAGATATAATACGCGCAAAAATAAAAAAAAATACCTTCAGCATCCTCTATTAATGATAGACGACTCAACTAGCTCGTTCAAAGATATCGATTACCTACTCCTTGTCACACCGCATTTCTAACATTTAAAGTGGTTGAATAAACATTACGTCTTACCTGATTTACGGAAGGAGCCTTGCCTGGTGAAGGCGTGGCTTGCGGCATCAATGCTCATAGAGACTGCGCACTCCTTGTCGCGTCGTTGCTTGCGTTCAAGGCACGCAGCGAACGCGCAGCCCACGGCGTGCGACAAACGCTCGCCGCTGTCACGAGACGCGAGAAATCCGTGGCACATCCACCGGCGAGTGGTGCCATCTCGGCATATGTAACTGAAAAAGTTATACAACTGTAAAACTAAGATGCAAGTATTCAATTTTGTTACGTTAGCTAGCAACATTTTTAACATATTATGTATGAAAAAAATAAATAGATTTTATTTGACATGTCATACCTAAACCCCCTTTCATGGTTTCTATCTGGTGCGCAGAACGACACCTTCTCGATTGTTTGATCGACGATAAGACCTTTCGTTTCTTCCTCCACTACCCTTAATCCATCGCCGCTAACGTGTAGTACTGCTCTAACTGGACGACGACGCGAATTCTGGAAAAGAGAATAATTCTAATGTGATTTGGCTTGTCAACATTAATTTACAAAACTCAAAAACTAATACTGATGCTTCCTGCAAAACCGCTCCAGTTTTATACACGGCTTAACCGTTGGTATTTAGGTGGTATGGTACCTACCTGCTTCTAATTGGGTTTGATAACACTTTTGACAAAAATGTCTAATTAGATTATTTATAGTATTTCCTAATATACAGGATTCCTGCAACAACGAAGAGTCATCGATACGAACTTGCCCTACAAGTTGCAACTTTACTCATGTTGGGTTAATGAAACCTTCACACTAATGGAAACACGACCAGGTATGAATGATCACTTCCCTACTCCGCTACTCTACGAAGCTTACGATGTATGCAGAGGATCGCGGATAAATTAGAGTTGACATAAAAAAGAAGCAAATAATCCCAATTCAGTAATGTCTCGATTACGGCTCGGCCTGAGAACTTTAGGGGTTTCTTCACAGTCAGCAGAAATTTAAACTAGGTAGGTTTAAACTTAGTTTTATAGTTGTTTCTTAATTTACTTAGATAATAATAAAATTCAACAGACGACTGTCTTGGAACGAATAATCACAAAAAGGAACGAGCTCTTTAAAATTCACCTACGTGACATGATGTTTATCAAACATCAGATGAGTTTGTTAGTACCTGCCAATAATGTTTACTCACTCTAAGAACTTTGAGAGCCTCTTCACAAACTTGCATTCCCCTTGACTCAAACACCTCAACGCAGCCTAGATACTTGACTGGAAAGGTGCATGTGCCTGCGCGCACGGCTGCTTCGTCTGCGTGCCATTGGTGCGGGCGCGCTGACTCTGGCGGCGAACCCTTACGGCGGCGGAACGACTCGCGGAAGGACCGCCGCAAACGCTCCATGCCGGCACGCGGCGGCGACAAAGCGCCGCCTGCGCGCGCCCGCCGGAACGAGCTCCGAACCGAAGATTTCTGAAAAAGATAACAAGTTTCTTAAAATTATTTAATTTATTATGTTACATCATTATTTAAAAAAGGAAAGTTCGCAATTTTATTTTAATTTAAAATATTTAATTTTAAAAATTTAATTTAAAATATTTTACTTAAGGATAACAAATGCCACTTTCAGCTAATGCTTTTCATGTATAAATATACATAGTTGAATCATTTCCAAACCTATCGGACATTGTAATTGCTAATGTTTTAATAAATATGGCTTTGTACATACATAACACGAAGCCTTGAGGATCTGGCAGACTGAGGACATAATTCTATCGATACGGAAACGAAAGGAATTTAATGATGAAGTGGCCAGATGTATACAGAGGTAAATTGCCACGCCCTGATTGTGAGAGAAATAAACGAACAATGTTGTTAATGGACAGGTGACTAATTACCAAAAAAATATATTAAACATTATGTACAATATCAACTTAGTTTCATTCAAAGGGACATCCATTTGTATTCTTGTCTGTCGAAATAATTGCCTACTCTTTTTTTTCTTTTTGAATAGTTTATATCAGTATCTTTTAAGTTTTATGTGTTACAATGCTGTGTAGTTATTAGCTTATAACCTTTATGGTTGTAATACTTGTAAGTTATCCACTGAAAGACTGACGCCTCATGCTGCTGTAGTAGAGTATTAGTTTTTTCTAAAATAGTGTACATCTCTATGTTTTATTTAAAATGATTATTAAAACAACAATATTTTTCAGTTCTAGTCAAATATCCTATGACACCAATTAGTATTATTATATTTACGTCTATGAATCACTGAGCTATGGCAAAATGACGTTAATAAATGGCATGACATTATCATCAATCTCAGTTGTTCACTGTTGGTAACCGACATTCAACTAAATAATAGTAATATAAATAATACAAGCATACAAAATTAGAGGACTCAATAGTGTAGTAGAACAATATTCATGCAAGTACATTAATTTATTTTTATTTTTAACTAATTGCATGTTGTTTTTACATAAGACGCTTGTCTGCCTTCTAAAAAAACAGTCAAGGCCCACAAGACGCAATAACCATTACATCAGTGGAATTAATTATTTAATTAAAATTTAATTGTTTGAAGAAAACCAAACTCATTTCAGCAACCTCTTATCAAAAAGCTGAAGATCGTCGCGTTCTGTTGCTCCTATTTTTTGGGTTCTGTAGAATTCAAATATCGGAAACCTTCGACACTTCGTCAATGACCAAATTTTATGACGCACAAAGACCGTGAATGATAGTTTGTGAGTCATAAAACATTACTGCAATGAAAAAACTTTTTTTACAAAAAATATTACCTCATTATATGATATCATGGTACTTTATGCCAGAAATACAGAGAATAAAGTCTTTTGTTATATAACTAACCATCCAATGAAAGACTTCTAATTCGACCTGTTATGCTTGAAATATCATAATGGCCTTCTACAATTAAGTATAATGTTATTAAATATAATTAAAGAAAACGAGCAGCCATTACAAGTGATAATACGATAACGGATATAAGGTTACCCATTCGGCACTTGGCACGTGTGTTCATTGCTATTTGCTGATAGTACATTTTACTTTGTAACTACGCCAAATCTATATTAAGAATAATATTACTTAGGAATAATAAGATAAAATTGCTACTAATGACCAGTTTGCCCGAGCAGGAGTGATCCCAACTTAGAAGATAAACGGCCGGGTTCGAGTCCGGAAGGTACAGACCTTTGTATAATGAATACAACAAGCATTTGTGCCCGAGTCATGAATGTTAAGTATATATTCCTATAAATATCATTTATATGTCTCATATTATAATACATTATCCAAGTATCCATAACACAAGCATAGTGCTTACGTAGGGCTCAGTTAAAATATATATTTATGTCAAAAAATATATTTATTAATAGCTAACTTTATATCTTTAAAGATATAATTTGATTATTATATTTTAGAGCCTTTTGCACACCACGTTTTTTAAACGCACCGTTTTGATGCGTATGTATTGTATGGAAACAAACGCGATACCTACGCCAGTCTACCTTTGAATACCATCATAAATTCAGGCTCGAGAATCTGTACAGACGTGATGATAACGCGCGTTTGTATCGATACAAACGGATTAGCCATGCAAATTATTGCTCTGTGGAATAAAAAGAAACGCACACTGCATAGGTGGACATCTCAATTCTACACCTATCTGGATCATATAATATAAACTAGGTAGGTAACTTTTTTCTTGTTTTCGCAGGAAATGCATTAGGCATTCGCTCGTGTAGGGAGCACACGAGACGATGTGTGGAACTCTCCTTCATGCCCTACCCGGCCTGTGCCCGGTGAAAGCTTGGAGACCTACCCACTTAATATTTCATGTTCATTATCAAACTACAATATAATGGGATGTTAAAAAAAATAGGAATGCAGTGATCGTCTTGCACAAAGTGGGTAAAAGCCGTCAGTCATATTTCAGACACTTCAAAAGCTAATTATCACAGCCGTATGTTCGTATATCGTATTATCAACAGATACAACAACACTTCCTCTGTCAAGACCATAAAGGATCGGGGCGGCCACGTGCTGTTAGAACTACAACGGCTGTTAATGCTGTTACAACCAGAAACCCCATTAGGAAGCAAAAAAATTTATTCCAGTTAGGAAACTGTCGCGTATTATAAAACAAGACCTGACGCTCGGTACTTATCGTCGATATATAGGATATGCCCTAAATCAATATTTACAATTAAGGAGAGGGGATCGATCAAAATGCCTTCTGTAACGATACGCAGGTGAAAGGCACAGAAATATCCTCTTTACCGATGAAAAAAATTTCACGATTGAAGATCACTACAATAAGTAAAATGATAAAGTGAACGCTCGCGGTGCTAAAGAAGCAGCTCAAGTTATCGGAAAGGTACAACATGGTCATCATCCTTATCTTATCAAGGCGTCACAGAGCTACATTTTTATGAAAAACGAGTGTAAACTTCAGCCAAAGTGTATCAAGAAACAGTCTTGGATCGCGTTGCGAAACCTCTCAGCAATATACTTTTTAAAAATCTACCGTGGACTTTCCAGCAGCATTCTGCACCTGGTCACAAGCAACGTTCCGGACTTTAAAAGAGCTGCAGACTGGCCCTCATCTAGCCCAGACCTCAAACCCTTTAGACTACAAATTATGGTCAGTTTTAGAGGACATGGCCAGCTCTAAATGACACGGCGAGATCGAGTCTCTTAAAAAATCTCCGGAGCAAGCAATGGCGAAATTGCCCATGGAAACAGTGCGTAAATTCGTAGCCAGACAGATTAAACGCCTGTTTAAAAGTCAAAGGTGGCCATTTCGAATATAATATTTTTTTATTGTTTGCTGAGATTATAATAAATATGTACATATAAGTTTTAGTATTATTGCATTTACTTCATAAAAAATGCATTTTTATTTGTAACAGAACTTATGGCCGGACTATACTAAATATATTATTTAAGCCCAAGTGTGCTTTCATAGATTATATGAATTGGTCCGTAAATTAGATGTCAAAACAATATTAGCTACCGGAGATGGTACGAAATGACGTTATGACGTCATAAACTATAGCGATAGCGAAAATCCCATCTAGTTTGATAAAGAGGTGCGCCGATTTACTGGCAGATCCCGACACATTTTTCTGAACTAACCTTTTTTAGAAGGTACCTTTCCTGATGCCTTAAAAATATTTTTAATAAAACCAATTTATAAAAAAATATTACTGATACTGTGACTTACCTACTGATATTGATAATTTTCCACTTATTGCTTTCCAATCAAAGTCAGCTAAAATATTTGAAATGGCAATTTTAAAACGCCTTTATTCATTCTTGGAAAAATACAAATTATTAAATGAAAACTAAAACGGTTTTAGGAAAAATCACTCAACCACCTTAACGATTTAAAAATATTTAAAAAACATAGTGATAGAAAGAAATAACAAAATATATGCAGTAGGTCTTCTACTTGATATGAGTAAAGCCTATGGCAGGGTATGTTTTCGAACTCTTTTGGATAAATTGTACCAAACAGGTATAAGAGGATTGCCACACACCTGGTTTAAATTCTACCTTGATAACCGGTATCAATATGTGGAAACACAAAATACAAATCTTGAGACAGGTACACCAGATCTGATGCAGTCCACGTTACCGGGTCTTTACCACAAGGTGGCGTCCTGGTATGCCTCTTATTCCACATGTATATTAATAATCTTCCTGATATTCTGAATAATCACTGTGTACTGTTCGCTGATGATATTTCAGTAAAAGTGGAAGAAACAAGCCTTGTTTAAATATATCATAATTAAAAATTATATTAGACTCCACTTTAGATAAAATTACGAGCTGGCTAGATTCACACAATCTTCAACCTTAATAAGACAAAATTAATACAATTTAAACCTTTCCAAAAAATTCATTACAGATAGATATCATATAGCTATTGAATTATAAAACTAGAAACAGTAAATTCGTCCACTCTGCTGGGTATAGAGTTAGTTTCACATTTAAAATGGAAGCAAAAAGTAAAATGTCATCTTTTATCTACGCACTTCACCACTTAAAATGTGTAACAAAATTTCCAACAGCTCTCTCATAGGTCAGTGGCAGATATAATATTTCCTTAATAAATGTAGTCGTCGTAAACAAACATTATAAAATTAAATCTCTATAATAAAATCAATATAAAACGAAGATAACTAAACACGAAATCATAAATTCTTTTTAAATAGCTATCTATATATCTATCAGTAGGAAACATTTAAATTTTACCGGAACTAAATAAGGTCTTTTGTCGTACCTAAACAAAAACAAGTGACAAGGCTACGAAACTTAGTAAATCTGACAGTTAATAGTTGGAGTGTCGTCATTATTGCCAATGAAATGTTAAAAAAACCTATGTACAAAGACCGTGGCCCGAATAAAACGCATAACTGAAGAAAGGTTTACTTGGAAGCCTTTAAGTAAGTTAAAATGTCTTCAGTAAATCTCACAATTATAAAGATTGCTAAAGCAAGTTACGCACCTCCACGAAACAATTAAATATCAGATAATTACCTGCCTAATTCTGCAACTTGTTTATTGTCATCTCGTTATTATACAAACTACTTTATAATACCAGGTGGCGCAAAAAGAACGCATGGATTTTGAAATGTTAAAAGTTTGTTTATTATAATCATACAATATTTCTTTTAAAATCAGCAATCAACCCAATTTAAGAATTGGTCATTGTGAACTCCAAAGCCCTTCATTAATTTTTAAAAATAACATCTGAGAGGTGGCGTCCTTCTGCATTCATACTGCATTCATGCCGTGCGACTTCTTCTTGTAGGGGCACCTGAAATTCAAAGTGTACTGTCGTAAACCTCATTCCATCGAGGAGTTAAAGGCTGCAATATGTGAAGAAATTGCTGCTGTACCACAGGACACATTGACAAAGTTTATGGAGAACTTTGAAGAGAGACTTTTAATGTTAAAAATGCAGAAGGACGTCACCTCTCAGATGTTATTTTTAAAAATTAATAAGGGGCTTTGAAATTCACAATGACCAATTCTTAAAATGGGTTGATTGCTGATTGTTTTGGTATTAAAAGAAATGTCGTATGATTATAATAAACAAACTTATAACATTTCAAAATCCATGCGTTCTTTTTGCGCCACCTTGTATAATAATGTTCTATTTGTTATTCAATCATGCAAAGGCAGCTGATAGGATTTGTATAAATTTTTGCATACAATTAGTTTATAACCTGGATTAATACACAGTCTACATTTCTTCCGGAAATGTGTGTGTGGAAATGTCATATGTGTATAAAAAATTATATTCTCAAGACTTTGATAATAATTCATATATTTCTTGTGCCAAATCTCCCTAATCTGATTGGGTGAGATTGTGCAGGTAATAAACAAATAAAACGTTTAAGGTTTAATATTTCCTTATTAATATTACCCAAATTCCAGAAAACCGCCGAAGTCGAATTTTCATCTCATATACTTATCGCTTTCATTTTTAAAAATGAAATATTTATCAAAATAATAAGGTGTTTATAAATGCATATAATAACGTTTTTTTGTGAATATAACATAAAACTCGTGCCATGTCATCATATGTGAAGAGCACACGCATGTGTTCAAGTGTCAGATAAAACGTATATGGGACACTTGACATATGTTACTTCATAACATATTAATTTTGTAAACAGTTCTTCGCTACCATGCAATCAGTGTCATGCTGTTTGCTTCCACGAATCACTCGTACAAGTTGTACCTATTAAGACAGAAAGTGGAAATTTCACCACCGATAAACGCAAAGGCGAGTTGATTAGATAGTGTGTCGTATTTTTGTGGTGGTGTTTCTTTAAGATTATTTTTCATGGAATATTTTAATTATCTTATTGTTAATGAAATGTACTGTCAACTTTACATCATTCTATACAAAACTGCCAAATTTCTCCATTCAATTTTCAGCTTACAATCCAACATAATATACAGTTCAATATCTATTGAGGAAATTTGATAGTTTGTGGTTTTTTATATTTAAGAATTTATTTATCTTTACTTGGTAATAATTGTTTACATTTAGTGCCTTAATCTTTTCTACCATGTTAGTCCATTTCCTACTGCAACATTCGTTGTAAACGCACTTTACTACTGGAAGCTAACACTCCATGAGGCATCGAAAACTTCTTTCCGATAAGTTTTATAATTACCATTTATAAGAACAATATTAAAAAGTACATTGACGAAATATCAGATTGGAATTAAATTTTTACGGATTTTTGCGCATGTTTTATTTTATTTTATATTTAATCGAAACGTCAGGATTAAATATAAAATAAAATAAAACATGCGCAAAAATCCGTAAAAAAGTGTTTTATTCTGATGTGTATTGTGCGCGGAAGTGTAAGAACTAAATATTAAATTTTTAATTCATAATTACGAGAATCGGTGGTATTTCTGTTACATAATATACTTGTTTTTTAATTCTAAGTTTCTTTGTAATTCATACATTTCTTACAGAATTAGTCACTTGTCAAATTGGTGTAGGTTAAGGTTGATTAAAGTACCAAATAACAACTAATAAATTTACTGTCAACATCGAGATAAGGATATTCCGATGGGTATTACACAAATAATTTCTCAGTAATTATTAGTGTACTACTCAACTGTCAAAACCCATGCTATCTTCTTGATAAAATTGAATGTACGCAAAGCTACAAAACACAAAACTTCGGAGATTATCGTCTGATATTTGAGACTAATTTATATAAGCGATAAAACCAGTTACGAAAACACGTTCGCAAGCTTTACTGGTGGTTACATTAAAAGACACAAGATGTTGATTAACAATGAGACGGGTCAGCTATGACGCCGATACACAATTTATGTAGGTAGTTCTGTTCTCTATATTCCTGTGCAATCTAACAATAAAGATTCTCTGAATCGATTATGGCTTGAAATTTAAATGTGGGTCCTAGTACAATAACAATTCGACGTCGTTGGCCTGAGGCCTAATTCGCCCACATTGATTCAATGTGCGGAATCATGAATAACAAAATTTGCATAGCTAATTAAATGAGTTTCGTACCATTTTGAAATCTGTGGTCGCCGGCATTTGGGCACGATCGAGTGGCTCGTGCGGCGACGACCCTTGGTTTCCCATATTGGATTTGGTAATATTAGACCGACTTCCAGATAATCACTTCAGAACACTTTAAACATAATTCACTAAAACTCGCGGAATCACTGATGCCTGTAAACTCGTCATTGACACTTTTTCATCTATTTCCGTTTTAACTTTATTTAAAAATAACGTCTTTACTACACTTCTAGATAAACACTACACACAGCACATAAGAAAAGTCATCCTCTTTTGATTTACTATCCGTGCCATAACAAGATAAAAATTTTGACGGTGATGGAAGTTGGTAAACATGGCAAAGCGCAAAATAAATAATTCAAGTCTTCAGATTGCTTTAACCTTGTCGTCTTGCGTATAAAAATATACCTATCGGCACTTTTCCGCGTATCTTCATAATCACTGTCACATTTAACTGATATAACACTGCGACACCTGCAGTGATTTGAAAGTATGATATCGCATCATTCATAAGTGTACTAATTCAAGATGCTGTCTCAGCAACATCAGGAATCGTGTGAATCCGTTAACAAAACGTTTTTAAAACGGGGGTCAACTTTTCCCACATACGATGAATAAACGCAGAGAAGCGCATTGAACCCGGCACCCGGCACGAGGGGGGAGAGAGGTTAGGTAGGTAGCTGGGAACGACTGCCGATGCCAGCTGAACGTTATTTTTTCCCACAGCATTGTTCTTTGGACCGTAGCGAGTAATGATTGTAAAATAATCAACTTATTCGTTATTCGTTTCACTAACACTGATGATTTCTAATAAATACGTACACAAAACTACATTTTGACTAGAAAAAAATTTTAGGAATGTTGAAGCTAGTGTCAAGAAAGGCGCGAGCGCCGCGCACGGTGCGAACAACTGTCGTACTGACGAGCCGACCGAGCCGCGGCATGCGACGTGAATCGCACAAACCCTGCAGCGTGGAGTTCCCGTCCCGACCCTGCCTCTCTCGCCCCGCTCGACCGGTCCTTTGCATTGTCAAGATTGACGACCGCTGAGATCATCATTCCAATAGCTAGCTTAATCCGAATCAAATTAAATTCAAATTGAAAACCAAGTATAGAATCTCTGACTTTGAAATATAGAGAGAATTATAAATTAATAATTGTCGCTTCGACCATTTCAAAAATGTGGTCAATAAAACAAAAGGAGGCGTTTGATATCAAGAGAATGTAATATAAAAAAACTTGTCATTGACTCATTGTTGAGAGTTAAAGAGTTTAAGAAAATGTGGTGAGCGCGAGCTTGCGCCGGCGCAACAGCTGGAGGCGAGCTAGCACGTGCGAGAGGGACGGACGCAGGTGCGAATGTTAGGAGCTTTATTATTGGCTTCATAAACAGCATATGTCGTATTTGAGAGCAAAAAGTGCATCCATATCCCTCACAACTATTTTAAATTTCAAAGTAATTGAAATACAACTCGAGGCAGGGTTATTCGAAATTGGATTGTAAATTATAGATCTTTTCATATTATAAATATGAATCACTACTGAGTCATTGATTGCTTCCATTCCACAGGCGGCTTTCGACGGGTTTTAAGCACTGTTATCGCCAGTAACCTCTTAAGTTTTAAAGTAAAAATGTTTTATCATACATATCTTTTACATTCTCATGTCGAAACGAAATTCTTTGGCATACAGTGCGGTTTCTTTGACAAATTTATCAACTCTACGCGAGATTTGTTTATTAATTTTGGTTAGGTACAAAATAATTACTTGTTTAAATCGTTAGAAAAAAATTTGAACTTAATTAAGTTGACTTTGTAAATTATATCAAATGTTAAGTATAACAATAAATAATAATAATATTTCTTACAATCATACCAATTAGCCTAGCCCCAAGTAAGCACTATAAAGGCTTGTGATATGGATACTAGGGTAACGTATATATACATACATATATGATACATAAATATGTAATGTTCATAGAAAACAATATATTTATTCACAGCTCAGGTACAAGTGCTCGTATTCATGACACAAACATCTGCCCCTTCCGGGGTTCGAATCCAGGACCACCGGTGCGAAAGGCAGGATCGCTACCGTTGCACAGAACGGTTGTCTAGTAGTTAATGTCACGGTATATTTGTCGCTCGAGGTGAAATCAAAAAAATCTGTAGTTCCACGCTTTCTAATCTGAGACGACATTGCAATATATCAGTGCGCCATGACTGCTTAGGATTGACTTTAAATAAAAGAACAAACTTTGTCACATACAACTCATTATTCAAAAGAAAAGAAACTGTAAAATGCTCGTTTTTGACTTTGACAAAGGGACAAAATATATGTAAAAAAGGCCCATTCAGTTCTAAACAAGGAAATAATGTGCACGATATAAGGAAGTGTTGTCACCTCACGCAAGCAACTCATCACAGCTTAGTTAGAATTAGTAGTTACGGTTGTTATGTAAAAAAAAAACACCTTGTAGGGCTGCGACTCATGAACCTACCGATCGGGGTCAAGAAAACATAGAGCCAAGATGTAAATATGACAACTAGGTACGTAAATAAGTAGCCAAAAACTAACGATACGTTATAAATAATAATATATGTTATAATACTGAATTCTTGGGTAAGTAATATTCTATATATAAAACCATCTAAGAGAATGAAGACATTGAATTTTTTAATTTAATTTATTGTAACCAAACTAAAACTCTTATTTTGGCATACTGTATTAGTATAACTTTTGTATTATCTAAAACAGAATTTATAATTCGGTGTTTAAAGATTAGCAGTTTTTATATGCAGTAAAAGTTCATTATTCACGGTTTCCTTATACGCGTTTTCATTATTCGCGGGTGAAAAAATTGCAATCCAGTTCCTGCATTCGCGGCTAAAAAATTCATTATTCGCGGATGCAATCGGCAAACAGACAGAGATTCAGTGTCATTTATTAACCGAGTGAACTTATGTCAAACTAAAACAAATCTTACCGTCACTATATAAAAGCAAGTTTGAAAAAAATATTTACAATGCGTAATAGAGTGGTTCTAAGTCCGTTGCACTCGGCGAGGATCGAACTGGGTCCGCTTGGAAAAAGGACATTTAACTTATTTGAAAGGAGACTTATTTTTAAAAGGCAAATTATTAATGCTACATGTCAATATCAGTCTAAATAAAAAGACATTTTAAAAGCGGCAAAGCAAGAAAGAATTATCTAACTCTTTAAAACCTTGATTGGCGATTGACATTAACTGCGAATTTCTCAATAAATTGTTTTTTTTATATACATTAGTTTTATTTTGGAACCTTGGAACGTATCCCCTATGATTCCATACTAATTACCATTCCATATCCACGGTTTCTGTATTCACGGTATATTGCCGGAAAATATATCCCGTGAATAAAGAGTTTTTGCTGTTCAGGTTTAATTCGAATAAAAAGTTGTGAGAGGAACTCGGAAGAAAAATTCAAATTATTAGAAAATCCTTAAGCTCGATAAATGTTTGTCTCTACATATCCGAAATAATATTTTTAGACCAAATCTCAATAATAAACTGTATTCTTTTTGTATTATATTCTTAAATGAAACTACATATTTTATTAAGCGCCTTCTTCTTGGTTGATGTTAAAGTGTCACATAACATTAATTTCACCAGTTTGTTTAACAGAAATTCGAAACCTACAAAGTTCGGTTTAATTATATGTGAATTAATAACTCGTCTAATAATAAAGTAAACTTGTTACCACGAATGGATATGATTTTGAAAACTATTTTGGAAAGCAAAACCATATTGACCGTAATAAAATTGTAATGAAAACGATAAATATATTGAAGGTTAAGAGGGCGCGTTTTTGTTTTTTTAGGGTTACGTACCTCGAAAGGAAAAAACGGAACCGTATGGGATCACTTTGTTGTCCGTCCGTTTGTCCGTTTATCTGTCTGTCAAGACCCTTTTTCTCAGGAACGCGTGGAGGTATCAAGCTGGAATTTATATCATATACTCAGGTCTACTGTCTCTTGGAGCTGTGAAAAAATTAAACTTTTAAGCCAACGCAATCAAAAGATACAGCCGTTTATTTCACAAATTTCCGCAAATTTTCGACATTCGCAAGAGAATCAAAACCTACAGGGTACTTCCCGTGAACTCATAATCTTGAAATTTGGTACGAAGCAACGTCTTATATCACAGATAAAGGAAAAATTGCGAAAACCGTAAATCTTTAGTAACATTGTATAATAAAAACATTTTTTTAAACAGGTTTGTACGGAACCCTCGGTGCGCGAGTTCGACTCGCACTTGGCCGGTTTTTTTTTTCTATATAACATTAAACAGTCGTGTACGAAGATAGATTTTGAAACATGATATAAACGTAGCAAAATGTTGTATTTATTGCAGCTTTTGTAAAGATCCATATACAGGGTGTAAATGAAAATAGAACACCTGCTTTAATGGGTTATAATGTATCGCAAATGTAACAGATTTGTTGTATCAGTTTTTCAATTAACTAATAAATAACAGAGTTTTGAAAATAAGAAATAAAAAAGAACGGAGCGCATCGCCTTAAATTTAAACGCGTGGGTCAACGCTGATTGACCGCGTTCATTGACCGCGTCACACGCGTAGGTATTTAATATTTTTATTTATCAAAGATGCCTAATTTTTTGAAAATAATTTAATAAATTCTCGCTCAGGTGAGTGAGAATGTACCGTGTGTACGAGTACCATCTTTAATCAGAGTTCCACAATGTACGGTCAATAGCACGTCACGGTGAATGATAGCAGCTCGATATTAGCGCTTACGCCTACGAAATAAAGCCGGTGCAAAGTCCAGAGTGCTTCCTGCTCTTTGCATGATATGCTGTTGACTGTACTAAAAAAAAATTTAAAACCTACCTTTTTAATGTGCCGTTGTTATCACCTCCATTAGAGATCAATATGATTTCCACTTCAATCACCAGACAGCACTAAATACACTTACACTTTAATTTAAATGTTCAAAGTTCCTTTCCTGTACGGACACACACAGTCTTGCACGTGCATAGTCCATGCGGCGCTCGTAATCTTCCACCAATAATGCTTGCACCTTTGTAAACTTAAATGGATGTCGCGGCTGTTCATCCATCTTTAGGATTTTGTGTACGGTGGCATTGTAGACTTCAAAAAGTCGACCGGCACTTCTTGTACTGTCCTCAGGATGTACATCAAAATGAGCGAGAATTGAATCCCTAACGTCCACGTCACCTATAGCACCGGAATCCACGTTGCGATTAGAAAAACTGCCACGATCTCTTATGGCCTGGCTACATATGCGGGCGAATATTCGTGTCGCGTTGGCGCGCTAAAAACATCGTGTACGGGCAAGCGCGATGTTCTTGTCTACATTAGCGGGCGAATATTTGTGACGCGATACATCGTGCCGGGTTGTGTAGTGGTGTGCTGTACGGCTGAGAGGTAATTGTCGATAAATTTTTATTTAGGTATTTCTACTAGTACGAGTATCATTTGCAAAATATTAAAAAAAGAGAAGAAAGAGGAGATGGTTTATGACTACTATTCATAGAAACCGAACGATGTAAACATACTGCACCATAATATAATGATAAAACCTATTTTCTTAATAATGTTCATATTTGGACTATTTATGCATGAAGAATTTAATTAAGGTTGATGAAGCAAGAGATATGTAAGAATAGGAGCCGGTGGAAAGAACTAATCTCTGCTAAACGAATGCAGATGAATATACAGGGTGTCCCAAAAACGACACGTCACAGTGACACTGGGGTTAGGCCAGCACAAGAGGCATCGAATAAGCCTAACATGACCTCAGTAAAAGTTGCTCGGTTTTCAAGATATTGTCAATTTAAACTTTTTCAAAATTTTCACGTTTTTTAACGTGTTCAGTGCTAGCATTACGTTAGATAGCCCTCAGGTTTCGATTTTTCTTTTGTACTCTTGTTGCGAATAGTTGCTTAAGATGATAGAAGTGTTATTTCGTTGATAACTAATGTAAAATGTGGAAAAATACTGGATTGAACTTGAAAAAATTGAACAACGAAAAATTACTTTCAACTTTGATCACTTGCCGTGAAAAAAAATTCAAAGAAACTAAATGAGCAAATAACGTTAAAAACTTGCATGTCTTATGCTTATTCCAAAATGGTATAACACATGTGTCTTATTTTAATATTATACGATTTTTTAATGCTTCACTAATACTAGGAACCCCGGAAGCTACCGCTAGCAGGTAAAAAAATAATGTCACGCGCAACGATAAGGCATTGTTATTGTTATCTATTAGCTTTTTTGTTTGTCAAATGCATGAGAATGAAAGATAAGGATAGTTTATTACCCTTTTGTCGGCTAGATATTGTAAGCAAATAGCTTTGTTTTTGACGTACGTGTCGTTATCATCTTTTCAAAGAAATGGAGAAGAAAGAGGGGTTGTAGTTTTAATTCTTATGGCCCTGCACTGCAAATCAAGTTGTTACGACAGTTCGTTACCTTGCGTTTCGTACGACAACCGTGTTAATCTCTGCGTTCCTTGTTTCCGTGTATTCCTTAATTTAAATCGACTTGGCTTTTCTCTGGACTCTGATTTCTGTTTTGAACGACAACTCGGCGCTCTGTTGGACACTGATATTGCTTTACGGAACTGTCTTATTAACGATGGCAAATCGTGGTACCCAATACACTCACCGTGACTACTCGGACATGCACTTGATTTACGGCGAAACCAGGCAGGTTTCCAATCGAGGCAATGTTTCGTACAACGCAAGATTGGCTGCAAGATTATACTCCGAAAGATATCCAATCCGTAATCCGACGACTTACGAAGTGATCTTAAGAGTTGTGAACGCTTATCGTGATGGCAGATTACCTGGAGTGAGTCACTCAGAAGGAAGACCTCGGACTGTTGACGACAACGTGGTGTTAGAGCAAGTACGAGAGGAGCCAGGAACTTCAGTGCGAATTATTGAACGCCGCACTGGTGTTCCCAAATCTTCGGCACATCGAATTTTAAAACGCCACAAATACCATCCCTACCATATCCAACGCGTCCAAACACTGCTTCCGGCGGACTACGCTGCGCGTGTCCAGTTTTGCCGGACAATGATTCAGAAATGGAGAGAAAATCCAAATTTCTTCAATGAAGTGTTATGGAGCGACGAATCAGCCTGCAAAAGGGATGGGTATATCAATTTGCACAACATCCATAGCTGGCAATTAGACAACCCACATGAAAAAAGAGAAGACCGATCACAGTACCAATTTAAAATTAATCTGTGGACGGGAATTTTCAACGGTCAAATATTGGGACCGGTCGAGTTGCCGCCTGTTCTGAATGGACAAAATTATTTAGAACATTTGCGAAACAACCTTCCTGTATTATTGGAAGATACTCCGTTGGCGCTGAGACGAAGGATGTGGTTCCAACAAGATGGCTGCCCAGCACACTATGCCTTACCAGTACGTCAGTACCTAAGCAACGCATTCCCCGAAAGATGGATTGGGCGACAGGGGCCAATTTCATGGCCACCGCGTTCCCCGGATCTAAATCCCTTAGATTTCTTTTATTGGGGTTGTCTAAAAGACAAAGTTTATGCGAAACCAATAAGATCCGAAGAAGAGTTACGGCGACGTGTATTCGATGCAGCTCGCACCATATCAGAAATCAGCTTAAGAACATTGAGCCGTAATTTTATTAGGCGATGTCACTTATGTATTAGAGTTCAAGGGAGACAGTTCGAGCATTTACTGTAAACTTATTAAACCAATAAGATACATGTGTTATACCATTTTGGAATTGGCATAACACATGCAAGTTTTTAAAGTTATTTGCTCATTTAGTTTCTTTGAAATTTTTTTCACGGCAAGTGATCAAAGTTGAAAGTTATTTTTCGTTGTTCAATTTTTTTCAAGTTCAATCCAGTATTTTTCCACATTTTACATAAGTTGTCAACGAAATAACACTTCTATCATCTTAAGCAACTATTCGCAACAAGAGTGCAAAAGAAAAATGGAAACCTGAGGGCTATCTAACATAATGCTAGCACTGAACATGTTAAGAAACTTGAAAATTTAGAAAAAGTTTAAATTGGAAATATCTTGAAAACCGAGCAACTTTTACTGAGGTCATGTTAGGCTTGTTCGATGCCTCTTGTGCTGGCCTAACTCCAGTGTCACTGTGACGTGTCGTTTTTGGGACACCCTGTATGTATATCCGTTATTATATTGTTATATATAATAATTTGACTTTATTTTTCTTATTTTCAGAACAGGAATGGAAAGTAAGTTATCTGAGCTAAACGCCGAGTCTGGCATCGAATTCCCTCGATTTTTACGTATGTCGACGTCTGACTTTGAAATATTGCTACAAAAGCTAGCACCATTAACCACTGACCACTTGACCAAGCGGGCCGTCCGAATGAATGTAAACAAACTGTGCACCGACCAACTGATCTAGCAGCGGGCGGCACGCTTTGTTTGTGCACTACCTACCCGATACATCAGTATTGTTTCTAATGTTAGGTACCGGCATAATAAAATAAAATAATTTTCTTGTTGGCTTTATTGATAAGTCGTCTTTGTTTTAAGTAACACGTCGTCGATAACTTTGCACACTATGCCGCCGCCATAAAAATCAAATATGTATGTGGTCATTTTTTATTAAACCGATGACGGTGTCAAGGTGTCGATAAACTGTGTCAAGCGAAAGTGAAAACTAAAAAATAATACTACAAATCTAAGTACTCATTTGCACCGCTATCACAAGGAAACATTCGATAGCGATCAATGCTCAACATCGAAGTCCTCTATAACTTTAACATAAGAGCAAGAAAGTAGATTTTAATTCGTTAAATGTATTTTTCGATAAAAAATGTTTATTAATTATTGTTCCTTCCATTTTAACTCCCATTTTTTTTAAACAATGTGTTTTTTACTGTTCGAACTAATACTTTTATTTTATTTTAACCTGTTTAAAAAATGGATAAATATCTTATGTATCGATACAAACGATTATTTCGGACATCTCTAATCCCTTTGATGCGCACTACTTAACCGACACTGCCTCGAAGCGCGCCACTTTACCGACAGTGCAGCGAATACATCGTCTTCGCCCGAATACTTCGCGCCAGAACGATCCACCCGGCCACACTTAAAGCGGTAACACGAATATTCGCCGTAGCCCGCTAATGTAGCCGCAGCATTAAACGCTGAACTACGTTCACAATATTCTACCATGGGAGTGCACATAGTTATTATTGCAGTGTCCGAAATAGTCCAGATACAAACGCAATGCTTCACCAGAGTTCCCAACGCCCATTCCATAAGCCAAAACCATATCCGTGTATTGGATATTACTGTACTGATACAATTAGGCATAATTATCCGTAAATAAACACCACACTAATCACAAAATAGGTAGTACTTATCCAGAAAAGTACACACGAAAAACTAGCACATACAGCACAATACACAATAAGCAAATCACGTCCGCGAATTGTGGTTAGTTTCCGTCAGTGTTACCAACTCTTGAAAATATTTAGCCTAAATTAAATTCAAATAACCCCTAAATTTGCCCTAATTACTTGGAAATCCCCCAAAAATAAATTGTATGATATAATTTTGTTAATTTTTCATTTATAAAAATAAATTACATTTATTACGTCAAATATTATTTCATTTTCTTCTGGCGAATCAGATTTTATAAAGTCATACATGTTGACTTTGAATAAGCCTAATATTTTAGGAGATGGGTTGAATATTGTACAAGATCATTCATCCACCATTTCGATTGAAAATTCCAAGTACTGTACTTGGATTTTAAGTAGGTACACTAGATTTCACTAAATCCGAGGTCGCTAGGTAAAAAATTAATTTGATTAGCTAGTTAAGGCTGCCCCAGGGCCTATACTTTAAATCTTTAATTTTCTCGATAAATAAAATATTAAAAAATATGAAGGTTCACAAAAACCATAAAAATAACCCTAAACATATAACACCCCCAAAAATCCTATCTCACTTATTTACACCCTAAATTTAGGGGGAAAACCCTGGTTTCTGTACACACACTAGCGTGAAATTTTAAACAAAGGTAGGGACTTTACCTACCTAAAGGTGTGCACACATTGGAAAAATATTTAATGAAAGAAAATTAATAACGTTTACTACAAACATTAACAATAAATGACTTGTTCCATCAATGTTATAATAATGCAATATTGTTATTTGTAGAATGTAATACATGTTTTTATATTATTTTCTGAGAAAATAAATTTCAAAACAAAAATTAAAAGTATGACCCTTAGGTACCATCAACTTACATCTGTTCTGCTATACTCTCGTATAGCAGAACATATTTTAGTAGTGGTTAATTTCAACAAAAAATCCAGATATTTTCAGAAAAAGGATCTTGTTATCATAAGGGTCCGTTTGTTTTTACTTTTGATGTACGGAATTCTAATAAAAAGTAAAAACTCTTTAATTTCAGGCTCACTTCAACGCGAACTAATACCAGAAACGTTAAATAAATTGATTGAGTCGATTTATTAATAATAAGGACATACCTAGGCACCCAAGTAGCAAAATCAAAACTATGAATAGTAGTTACAAACAACGTCAAATGATATTATTTCTAATATCCGAATCCAAAAAAACACAAAATTACGTTAAGAACGCGCCTAGGTACCTATCTACTATCAACAAAATATTTTTCCGATGAAAAAATAATGTATCCACAGACTAATTTTAACGACCACTGCAAGCTCGCCTTTCGGCAAGATAAAAGGTACCTACGATAGCCTTACACGTGCCACTCATTTCGCGGGCTGAACTTAGGAATTAATTTCAAAAGTATGATGTTTTAATTGGGGTAGATTGTTTAAATGTTTTTGTTTATTGCGTTGCTACTGTTTTTGAATTTATTATGTTACGTTTAATGTATTGTAAAGATTTGTGATTTAGAGTATATTCTGTTGTTATTAGAAACTTATCTAGGAAATCTACTTTTTAAAAACGATAAAGATGAAGATGTGTACATGCTGGTCGTTATGGTAAATTGAATACCATCACGTGTATGAACAAAACAGTCAATAAAATGGTCATAAGGATTTTAATGACATTTCAAAAGTAGGTATTTAATAATATTCCAGTTAAGTTCGGCCCTGGATGGAGCTCGGCCCTGTGTAGAGTTTGGAAAAATTACTCGTAAAATGTGAATCAAATCACTAATTCAGACATTGGTATCAGAATCGACTTTTTGAGTCGTATGAATATTAGAGCTGTTGCAAATCGTATGTATTCGGTACTGAGTAACGTGTGGGCCATTTAGTACCGAGTAACGAAACGTTACACACAAATGCATTTCGTTACTCGCAGTTTTCGTAGTATGGGTACCTACACTATTTCAGTTTACGCAAGTACCGTTGATGCGTGTATTTGTACGTTTGATGATCGTTTATTTTACGCATGCGCGCGCTTATTCAGTGAATTTATAAACGTACGTTACAAAGAACGATGATTGTTTATTAAGTAAAGTATAATTTGGAAATTCGTCGTCCAAGTTTTTTACTGTTTATAAAATTGTATTGCGTATGTAGACAAAGTTTGAGATTGTAACAGAAACAAGGTAAGGAAGTATTTTTTACAAATAATAAATATGTATGTTTTTGTTTTTTTATTATCGCGTATTTTCACGGTTTTTTGTTGTTATCTTAAAAGAGATGTGTCTAAATGAGTCTAATGATATTAAATTGTTTCTTCGATAACAAAAGCTGTTAATTATCAAAAGTCTGGTTCAAAATACAGAAAAGTGAAAAAAAATTACCTGACTGCTTGGTATGTAACGTATAAGTATGTTTTCTATAAATCACGAATGTTGCGACGCCGCGACGTCATACTGTACTCGTACGCAATACGATTCGATTCGTTGCTCTAACTTACACATAACATAGCATGTTATAAGGTAACTGAAGTAACGATACGATAGTAATAATTGTTATAGTAACGAATACATACGGGTACACTTTTTTTCGTTACTTTTACAGCTCTAATGAATATCATTGTTGTCAGATCGATTTCGATTTAAGATCAAAATGTGATTCTGACCTTAGTATCTTTCGGCCTTTTCTTTTTTTTTTTTTTTTCGCAGAAAATGGCATTAGGCATTCCATCGTGGCGGGAGAACACGATGGATATGTGGGACTCTCCTCCATGCCCCAACCCGGCCGAGTGCCCGGTAAAGGCTTGGAGGCCTACCCACTAAAAACTGCGGCGTCCCAATACACAGTGGTGCGAGTCACGGGGTCCCTTGCCGGACTCGGCCGCGACCCGGACCAGTGTGGGTCCGCGCTCGTGGGCGGACCTCGCCTATGCTCCGTAGTATCTTTCGGCCTGACTAAAATTATTAACTCTGCGGACTTGATAAAATTTGAAGGAGTCGATTAGAGAGTCAAGTAATCGAAACATTTCAATTGTTCACTATGCATTTACCCGTCACTAGTTCTTTTAGGTCAGCGATTGTGTGAGTGACACACACACTGAACATCTTGAGGTAGGTAAGTATAGGGTCAAGCTGAGGGGTCAAGCACCAGCTGATTTAAGGCGCAGTTTAATTCGGTTTGTCAATAACAAGGAATCGTTTTGGACGTTTATTTTCATAATTATACGAGCAATTAAAAAAATACCAATTACTGATTGTTAAATATCATTGATTCTATAGGATTTTAATAATTTTATTTTAATTACTGCAACTTAATTATGAAACTTTGAACTGCAATAACTCCGAAACGGAGAGTGATATCGCGAAAATTCTTTTTGTGTTTGAACACTGGAAGCCCATGGTTTTCACCATTTTAACAGGTGTTCTATTTTCATTGACTGGCGGTATAAAAGTCATGGTGCTGTTTTGACGTTCAATACAGGCATTGTAAATGGTCATATTGAATAAAAAAAATAATAAATATGTCTTTACATTCACACCAATTAATAAAAAAAAAATATCTTTATCATATATTTCATTTAAACTAAATAATATATCGAAAATATCAATATTAATATTGTTTGCAACCCTGGTAATTTGTTCAACTTGAAGCGCCTTCTAGCGTGTGGTTGCTTAAAGCAGTGCTGCTAAGAGTATAACTATAACGCTATCTTGTATCCAAAAGCGGTACTAGAACAAAGTAGTAAGATGTTATTCATTATGGACCATAACTATATGCATAAAAGGGTAGAATATGATATAATTAATGTTGTGATATATTCTCTAAAGTTTTTCTAACAAATCGGAATATTATCGCCCAAGATGTAGAGTAAGGTTACGCAGATTTCCTTGAAAAGATCGCATGCGACTTCTACTCTTTTTTACTTTTCTGTGGCTGAAATCGATTAGTCCTCCACAAGTTCTGTATTAAAACTTTACATGCGAGATAAAAGGGCAGAGAAACATCGTTACCACATTAGTGGCGTAGCGCAGGGTACATAATTTTAAAGTCACACAAAAAACGAGTGCACCGTCAAATAAAACTATAAAGACAATGATTTCATTCTTATTTCCTGCTCTTTTGTTTTGTATCTTAACCCGAGGGACATTGACATTGTTCCGCTTTAGCTACCGTAAAATACAGCACTATTATTATTGTCTAAACTCGGCGTCAAAAAAATCGCACCTTATAAAAATCTTATTCAAAAATTCCTAAACCTTATATAGAGGATAGTGTTAGGTATCATTAGAAAGGTAACAAAAAGGAGCATCAAACAACAATTAAGTGCAATCTTTTTTTTAATTAAAATTATACAAAAAGCATAAAAATTTGAAAAATAATAAAAAATCTTAATTAAGTCCTAATTAATAATCGATAATTTACAAAAAAAATGTACAAAAAGTGTCTTAAAATTAACTCAAAATCTAGTGTTACCCCCCCTTGCCCTGATGACGGCTTCCATACGGTCCCTCATAGACCTCACCAACTTCAGGAGCTCTTCTTGAGGGATAAGACCCCATTCTTCAATCACCGCGGTTTGGAGTTCCTCTAGAGTCGAAGGAGCCGGATCCCGAGATCGAACCTTACGTTTAAGATGGTCCCAGAGGTGCTCTATCGGATTCAGATCAGGACTTCTCGCTGGCCACTGCATCACAGGAATTTGGGACCTCCGCAGGAAGTCGTTCACGATGGCTGCAGTGTGTGCGCGAGCGTTGTCGTGCATTAATGTGAACCCCTCGCCAAAAGATTCGGCAAAAGGGACCACATGCACATCCAGGATCTCTGTGATATAGCGGCGCGCAGTCAGCGACCCTTGTCCGCGAGCACCTCCGGTCCGGGAGACGCAGACCAGGTCGGTTTTGCCGGCAGCCGACATACCGCCCCAGAACATGCAGGATCCGCCTCCATATTCCACCGTCTCCTGGATGCAGGCTTGAGCGAAACGTTCACCCTGCCTCCGGTATACTCTTCTTCGTCGGTCGTTGCAGAAAAGACACACTCGTGTCTCGTCTGAGAAGAGAACAGCTCCCCACTGCTCAATGGTCCAATCGACGTGGTCGCGAGCAAACTGCAAGCGGGCTCGTCGGTGCGCTGCAGTCAATTTTGGACCTGTAGCAGCTCTGCGGGCTGCTATGTTCTTCTCCTTCAGTCTTCTTCTAACCGTGGATACACTCACGGTGCGTCTGCGAACTGCCTGGAGCTCCTGTTGCAGCTGAACAGCGTTTGAGAAGCGATTTCTCAAAGAGTACGACACAACGAACCGGTCGTCTCTTTCCGAAGTGCAGCGACGTCTACCGGACCCATGTCGCCGGATATAGCCACCGGTCTCTAAAAAGCGCTGGTAGACTCTACGAACCGAAAAACGGCTCAGATTCAGTTGCCGGGCGACATCACACTGCCGCACCCCTGCTTGCAGTAGTGCAACCACTTGAGCGGCCTCATCAGCTGTAGTGTCCATTTTCCAGATGTTCTTTCTTCAGTAAAATCAGTGCGTGTGTCCCCTTCAACGGTTTAATAGCGAATGACCCACATTGAACCCGTGTTGACCTCTTTATACCCACAAAGTTAGCGCAACTCGCGACTCTCCCGAGCAGCAAAATTTCCTTAGAATTTTTGTGACCCTTTATTTGTTGCTTTAGGTTTTATTTGATAATGAAAAATAATGTTTTTTTATTAAGTTAATTAAGTAACCTTTTAAATAAAATTATAATTAATACGACTGCATGTGCATATCCAGAGTTAATGCCATTTGAACGTGATTTTCTTAGAGGTGCGATTTTTTTGACGCCGAGTGTAGTTCGCAACAATATCCGCCAAAGTGTTCACCTGTATCGAACTACCGTTAGATTTGCCATATTTCACTATATTTGGTAGCGAATGATTAAACCAACAATGGAGTAATTGCAGTTCGAATGACCGACTTGTTCAATGGATAACCAATGTAAAAATAATCACGTATCTGATTGCTGAGTAAAAATTAAAAATAGGTTTAATTTAAAAATACCTACACTCGAGAGCAATGAATCCGGGTCACTTAAAGAATGTTAAAAATCTCGGAAACTAAAAATGATAGGTTAATGCAATAAATTGTATTTAATAGACAATGTAATACTCCTTAAATGAAAGTAAAAAAAAAATGAGTCACCATACATTTTATTAACACAAAATTACATAAAGAAAAAAACTGCTGATCTCTCCTTAAAACAAAAATAGGAAACATGAAATGTTTGAACTTTATTACGATTTTCTTGAATTTTAATACTTCGTATTGCCTCCTCGTGCTTCCATTACTGCGTTTACGCGGTTTGGCATGCTGTACACCAAGTTCCTTATACGATTTTGGGGAATATTCTCCCATTCCTCTGTGAGAGCAATTTTGAGCTTACGAAGCGTGATTGGGGGAGGGTTTCGTTGTTTTATGCCTAGCTCGTCCCAAGCATGCTCGATCGGGTTGATATCCGGGCTGCGCGCTGGCCACTCCATACGAGTAATGTTCATCTCTTGAAGGTAGTCATTCACAATCCTACCTGTATGAGGTCGGGCATTGTCATGCATAAATATAGCATCCTCACCTAAATTGACCATAAATGGACCAACGTGATCATTGAGGATTTCTTCCACATATCTTACGCTAGTTAAAGAGCCGTTTTCTATGATCACCAGCTCTGTGCGACTTTCAGAAGAAATTCCGGCCCACACAAGTACAGACCCACCACCGTAGGCTACTTTTTCTTCGATGCATGCTTGCTTGAATCTTTCCCCTGGTCTTCGATACACTCTGTGTCTTCCATCGTGCTTGTAGAGCATAAATTTTGATTCGTCGGAGAACATAACTTTTGACCAATCTTCAATACTCCAATTTACGTGGCTCTGGGCATATCTTAGTCTTGAAATACGATGCCCACGCTCCAGTTTAGGGCCGTTTGCAGGTCTAAGGGGTTTTAAGTTAGATTCAGCAAGCCGACGTCTTACTGTCCATGCACTTGGGTTACTTCCTCCGAGGCGTCGAAACTGATTGGTGAGTTCAGTTCCTGTGAGAAAGCGATTTCGAAGCATGGTGTTCACCAATTATCGGTCTTCTCGTGCTGTGGTACACCTGGTTCTGCCCGTTCCTGGTCTGCGTAGGTTAGAACCAGTTTCTTCGTAACGTCGGAGAACTCTTTGTACTGTTGACAGCGACACACCGACAGTCCTGGCTGTATCGCGCTGACTCCGGCCGGTTTCCAGCATTGTAAGTATTCTGGTGCATTCTTCAGGCGTAAGCGACATAATTTCAGCTTGAATAATGAATATAGAGCACTATCAACATGGTTTATGTACCCACATAAATGACAGATTACAAACAAAAGCAAAACCAAATGCTGTAATTTCGTAGTTCCATCTTCGAAAGTGGCCCTTTTTCAAATTTGATTTTTTTATGATATAACTTTACAATAACTAAGAAGTTTTAATACCTTCATTTAAGGAGTATTACATTGTCTATTAAATACAATTTATTGCATTAACCTAGCATTTTTAGTTTCCGAGATTTTTAGGATTCTTTAATTGACCCGGGTTCATTGCTCTCGAGTGTATTAATAAATCAATATATTTTAAATTGAATGGAAATCACAAATTATGGCTCAGCGGGCAGCCTCCGAGAAGTCATCACCAAACTGAAGGCGCTTGGAGCGTTCCTGACAGAGCCGGGCTGGCTGGAGTGAAACAGCCAAGCACCCTCCAGACGCAAGACAGGCGCTAAACACGTCGAGTTGCGGAAATCGCCCGTATAGCAGAAGAAGAAGAAAAAATCACAAATTATGGCATATTTCCCTCTTATCTCGGCAACAAATGTATTAATATTTTACGGCACTTATAGTTGTTATTAACACACATAAAAAATATAAAACTTATTCGATAATTGCCTGACGATAACAGATACAATATAAAATATTTCGTGGACTACAATAATACCGTGTCATCGACATTTATAAAATAATAACACAAACTAAGAAGTGATCGTTGTTGACCTCAATAAGCAACACGATTCATCACGATCGTAACATTGTATCCACGTATTAATTTATATGACTCAGTTCTCAAGGTATGCACTAAAATGATTACTTAAACATAGATTCTAATCAGTGGAGAAACTTGCTATTAGTTCTATTATCCGTTTCAAGTTCAATTTGATGACAACACTGTGGAATGCAGTTAGTTACCTTTATTTCTATATATATATATATATATATATATATATATATATATATTATGCTCTCCTTAAGCAACAAATATTAAAGCTACCACAAAATTAAATTATTTATCAGTCTTCATGTTGACTACTAAGTGGAGGGTCCACATGTGCAGACCGATACGTTAATATTCTATTTATTTTACGTTAAAATACATTAATTCTGCCTGAAAAACATGAATATTAATTGTCAATAAATTGTTTTAGAAATAAATGATTGTCGATGTTGGGCCACTGCCAAATTAAGAGTCCCAACAAAATGTCTGACATAATATTTTAACTTATCAAGGTCTTATTTATTTTACATGTGACACTATAACTCGTCTGGCCATAAATACTGTTACTTAAAACCTTTTTCTTTTCAACTTTTTGATTATTTTTTTGATTATTTGGGACGAGTTTATTATCGTCAGTTTTAGAGGACGGCCTGCTCTAAACGACACGGCGACATCGAATCTCTTAAAAAATCTCTGGAGCAAGCAGTGGCGAAATTTCCCATGGAAACAGTGCGTAAATCCATAGATTCATGTCTGGACACGAGACAGATTAAAGGAAAGGCCTGTATAAAAGCCAAAGGTGGCCATTTCGAATGGTTTTTTTTTTTACTGAGACTATAATAAATATGTTATACAAGTTTTAGTAATATTACATTTCTTCATAAAAAAATGCATTTTTATTTGTAACTGAACTTATGGCCGGACTAGGTATGGTAATGGCCACGGTCTTTGCAGTAAACCTCGTAGCATTAAAAACGTTTGTAGATAAGCATCTAGCGTTAATTAGTTAGAATTAAATTCAAGACAATTACAGTGCCTTCTATATCTGTTTAATGTTATCAATGTCATAGATAGGTATGCAGTGCGGATTGATTTTAGTAAGTAGTCTATGATAAATACAAGTTATGATAAGTTAATATGTGATTTCAGAAGATTTTATTTAGTATGATACAAATATTTTTCTTAATTGGCTTATCTGTTAAGTTCTATTAAGACAACCTTTTCTATAAATCCGACCAAAAGAAGTTTCATCTGATTTTTATTAACATAAATTTAAATTAAATTTTGTATTCAACAATTTCCAGCGTGCATGTTTTAATTTGGCAAGATCATTACCAACGTGCAAAGATTTAAATTTTTAGATGAGGCTCGTTGTGATAAAGATATTTACTACAAAGAGTTTTCAGCTTGAAACCCGAAATTGGTTGATAATTTGTTGCTCGACCTAATATAGTCGTCGATTTAGTGTAGTTACTACTAGACTCTCATCTAGTTCAAAAGCTTAACATCACAGATCTCAATTCGGTTTTCTCAACACTGAACATTTTATATGACAATTTAGTTATTTAACGAACACTAAACATTTAAGTCTAAGAGGATAATTTTATTGTTGGAAACCACGTCACTAATCTTTATGATTTCTCAATGAATTATTGTAGATAAAGATGAAAAAGTACAAAAGAGACACATAAAACATTATTGACAAAAACGTAAATTATAGCCGACGAAGACGTGCTAGACACAAATCGCTATACGATATTGATCGATTTTAATGGAAATCAAAAATAGATAATGTATTCTAGTTACAAGGTGACCGTTCGCAAATGTCAGAATACCTAATAAATATTTATATCACAGAAATCAATAAGCAGCCCTTATCAGTGAGCATTGGACAACGGTGTTTTATACTTTGTGGCGTACATGGAGTTCTGTAGGTGTACTTTGTTCTTTATAACGGCCAATAGACTATCTGTAGCCCAAGGTTGTCGTACGCGAGTGCGAAGGCGCATACGAACTAAAGCGGAGGCGCTGCGTAGGTACCGGTGTCTACGGAATTGTGATCACGTCCGAATACAGCGGATGCATAAATGTGTGACCAGATTTGCAATGTCGCCTTCAAAAGGCTCTACAGCAGCAGTTACTGGTCAGCTTTGCGATCGGACGGATACTTACAGGAATTTTATAGCAAAAATATTGCTTAAAGTCGAGAACTTATCGCCTCCGTTATATTAAAATATGCAACGTAAATATAAACAGGTTTAGAGCTTTAGGCTTGTTGAGAGCAATCCAATTTTATTTCGTCATTTCCCGTGGAATTTGTGATCGGAGCAAAAACGGCGCAATACGGAGACGAGGCCATGACTGCTTGGACCATGTTCAGCTGGAGAAGACTGTACAGCGGGCGAGTGGGGGAGGGAGGGGAGGAAAACAGGGTTGAGCTACCTGCAGACACGAGGCAGCTGGTGTACAACGTGTACATGTACTTTAGTCGGAGACCTGGAAGAACAGCTAAAGCAGCTCTATCCAAGACGGCAAGAGCTACTATGCTTCCAACAGATATTGTCGCTGATATCATAAGGGATAAATGTCGTGACTAACTAGTGGAGTTTATTGATTTATCTAAACTTAGCAAAATAGCGTGTACCTAATAATAATTGTAAGTATTTTCATTACGTAAATATATGTAAATAACAAATATGCCGCTGAAATAAGGAGGTAGTAAAAAATTAAGTAAGTACATTAATCGCAAGTAACATAATAAATCGGCTAGAAAGAGACTGAACTTTGTTATAGATACCCGCTTCTTTAAAAAGGAGTTTGAACGAAATACGCTATCAGAACCTATAAGTTTTTGTTTTTAAACACAAAATTTGTTTGTAAAATACACAATTATCAATCCTTTAAGTCAATAATTATTAATGACCTTATAATTTTTGTTGTAAAAGCATTAACTACTTTTACTTCAAATCTAAAGATGTATCTTTTTATACTCACCTATAACATATGTTTTTTCTCTCTCTTCAAATAGAAAAATGAAATGTTTACTGTAGAGATAACCATTCAAAAATATATCAAATTTTCAACTTATGTAAAAAAAAGCGAGCGATTTATTAACATTTTAATTAAGTGTTGACAGAACCAGAATCGACTAATGAATGACTAAACGTAACAAACAGTTAATGAAATTAACTGTAAAACAATGATCTCATTAAAACTGTTAGCAGATTAGCACAATCTGCTTGTGTTGTTCTTTTTTTTGTTGTGAAATTTTTCTGTAACCTTTTTATATTATATAAGTACCTAATGAGTTAATTATATTACATATAAATGAGAGTAATTTCTCATATTTGTAGACAAAGCTCTGACGACTCCCTGAACGACGAATCTGTAAGTGTACAATTTCGCGTTGTTATCTATATATCTACTACTAATCATTACACTAAATCGTTGCTTCAAGTAGTTAGGTCTGTAGTTATCTTGATATAAAATGACTGAACGCAGTCTTATAACAATTTCAATGGTGTCAAGGGTACCAGTTTTAGCGTAGGTCTTATTAAGTAATTAATCTTCAAGCCGAGTTTTGTGTGTCTTATTTTCAAATAATGAGCACAAATGCTATAGAATTGACACAAAATGATAAACCTGTGTTTTTATATTTCTTCAAATAAATTTTATATCCCTCTGGTTTGGGGTGCCATGACTTAGACAGAAAAGTCTGTTAACGGGTAACTGTACTTGAAATCACATTTGAAATCATTGAGTCGAGAGTGTAATAGGTAACGAGTTTTCAAGATAAGCCGCGTACGAATTATATGTATTAGTTAGGTCGCAGACCGCAACAATGTGTTAACCACAGTATTTTACTTTTATTTTATCACATGCGCCGACACTGCCAACCCTTGGAGAAGGCGAGATCGCGGGCGCAGCAGATTGGCTGTGTATCTGTCGTGATCGTGACGTGTTTATTTATTTACTATTTGCAAACGCACTTGCATTACAATTAATCCATCGTTTGTTACTCTATCTGCAAATCTCGCACATAGCGCTAGATCTCGAATTGCCAATCGCGACATTACCTTCCCTAGATATATGCATATTACATTTTAGAAATATTGCATTTTAGAAATATCAACATTTCAGCTAAAGTAATGAGCAGATGTTTGGATGTTAACAAATTTGTCCGTTAGAAATTAAGTCCAGGTACACTATTACCTACTTTATCTTATTTTTAACACATTAGGTCGAGATGTAACTCAGAAACTATGTAATAAAATCTGAAAAGCTGAATTTAATAAGAATAGAAATATAAGAAATAGAGATAGGCAATTTCTATTTCTTATATCATCACCAAAATTGATATGCATTTAGACGACAATACAATATGATTATGCTCGACGGTGATCCTACTAGTGAACTCATCGAGTTCGGGTTCATTAGATTCATCGTAACAAGACTTATTCGTTTAAGCTAACGACGAGGACCAGATTTTTATAGTAGGACATAGTAGTATGGACATAGTAGGTTGGCATTATTAGTTTCCAGCTAGTTCCCCACTTGTTTCAGTTTGGGATCTACATCATTAATTTATTGTTTCCTAAAAATCTTTTAAAGAATAAATGCAAGTGTTTTTTTCATAGAATAAGAGCTGATTCTACGAAAGTAGCGACTATTTATTGATAGTGTCCGACCGAAACATGTATTTTTGCCGAAATCGAAGGTTCGGTTTTGATTGTGTTTTCGTTCGGCCTAAACCGAACCTTTCATAAACTTGAATTAAAAGTCATTGGACCGTTTTTATAGTATATGAATTATTACAGGGCGCATGTTTCACTTTTATGGAATTGCAATTTCAACATTGTCATAGCGACACTTGGTCAAATTAAACTACCCTAAAAAGTGCATATGTAACATAAACTGTAATACCGAGGCAGCGACCTGTTAATTGTTAATGGTATAAAATAAATCAAGTTTATTCGCAAAATAAAATATGATGGATATTGAGTTTTATTTTTAACACGCTTTTATTCACCTGTATGTTTGTTTATTTGTAAGTTTGTATGTTTGTTAGTGACGGGATCTTCTAACGCAATTTTTACACATTTCAAAACGTCAGATTATTTTCAAATTTTGCACACTTGTCAGAAACCGATGACAATACAATAATTAAAAAAAAATGTCATCAGAGAAATTTCGAAAAATAAGTTAGAATATGAAAAATTTAAAATTATACTAAATTATATGGATTATAAAAAGAACACGCTTCTATAGTGGATCCAAGTAAAAAAATAAAAATAAATCATAGTTAAAAACACGCTTTACAGTGCCATTAATTGTTATCTTCGGTCTGCATTTTACGCTAAAGCTGGGAATCAATTCGATACTCCTGTATCGAATAGATTTCGATTATTAATTAGTTTGAGATCGACAAAAGTCCATTCCAGGACCACATGCCTAAAATCATACCCTTTACTTAAATGGCGCAATGTTATTAAGTCACAAACGGAAGTAAAGTTACTTATTAATTCAAACATAACAACTAACACACCAACAAGTACAAGTAACACAACCACAGAACATCGACGACAGTCGAGTGTCAGCTATAGTATAATCCCCGGCATTTAAGTTGAACATGATTTTGAAATCACGTGACATGCGCAGTAGCAAGTTTAGGTACATTATTCACTACTGCGCATGTCACGTGATTTTAAAATCATGTTCAACTTAAATGCCGGGAACTATAATACAAGTCGGGAAGACAGGGTACGGTTGAAGCAGTGTACGGTAGAAACAGGGAATATCTCAACAACCGTGCGTGATGAGGTGAGTGGTACAAGGGGAGAACGAAGCGGCCGACGAGTCGAAACACGAATTGTAGTTGCGTCGCCTTTCGAGCGCTGTGGTTGTGCATAGCAGACCTAATTGTGTTTTTGATGGAATAGTAAGTAAGTTATTTTTGTAATTACTAAAAATAATATAAAAAAGCCTATTTATTCTCTGAGACCTCATAATGTATCTGTAATTAAGATACAACCTTAATTCTAGTAGATATTTTAAAAGTGCATGTTGTACTAGTATGGTTAGTAACTTTATTTTCAAATGTTAGTAAACTTTAGTATTATTTTAAACTTTCATGGTCACTAACATTATAGTAATATAAGTTATTTACGGGATTGTTACCATGTACCTTGTTATTGAGTATCCGATATTTCGGCACTGTTGCAAGTGCCATGATCACGGAGCGACTGAAGTCGAATATCGGAAACTCAATAACAAGGTACATGGTAAGGCGGTTAACACACTGCACCGCGCCCCGCCGCGTAGCGCGGGGCCGCAGATTTTAACATTGTATGCAAGAACCTCAATTTATATAGAAAACACGCCTATGACAACACACTGCCGACGCGGCAAAGCGCGGGTAGGCGCCCCGCGGCCACGCGCTACGCGACGGGACGCGGTGCAGTGGGTGAACCGCCTAACAATCCCGTAAATAACTTATATTACTATAACTTTAGTATTAGTATGTTAGTAAAACTAAATTATATAATTACAGTGAGAAAATAAATAATATATAATAATATCTACAGGGACACCTGGTGGGCAATGACTATGATTCTATTAAAGTTATCATGTTGAGATTTCTGTGTCGTTTTCATTGAAGTTTGTCGAAAACGACTGTATGATTCGTTTGTATTAAAATTTATACTCATTCTTCCTATGAACAATTTTATATCTGGAAGGGGACTGGGGACAGCTGAAACCTTTTTTGTAGGTACACTTGAACAGTTTATTTATCTAATTCTTTTGTTTCTTAAATATCAAGAGTGCCTCAAGGAAGACCACGAGAGATTTGTCATCGTACAAACAAGCCTATGAAGATGTAAAAGCTGGATCTTCGTTGAGACGAGCGGTAGAAAAGAATAAACTGAACCACTGGTCCTTGTTGAGGTATGTACGTAAACGAGATGCGACTATGAGAATCAAGAAATGGCATATAAGGCTCATAATAATTGAAAGTATAACTAGAAACAAGAGCATGAGCAATCTAAATATTTAACAAGATGTGCAGACATACATTACCTACTAACCTATGAATAGTGATTAAAAATAATACTAGATCGTAAATATCGTGAAAGATTTGATTATGAAAAATAACTACTTGTGATTTTCAACTGTGTCATTACAGGTGGTATAATGGTATTAAACTATAAATAAAACATTTTCATTAATAATATTTTGTATTATTTGCATACTTTTCAATGGATGTTTAAAGCGACCCTAGAATGGGGACGGTTGAAAGAAATTCTGTGACTTTACACATAAAATACAATATAATGATTTCAAATAACATTGCCCATTAGTAGAAAGATATATGGACTTTTGTTTAATACATTTATGTCATCGCTCGTATAAATACATAATTCCGATGCAACAGACGACAATAGCAAAATTATTTCAACCCAGTCTACCCTAGTAATTTACATAATTGATACGTCATAATTCTATGATTATGATTTAAAATGCGGATATCATTTCTTCTTTTTATTATTGGTGAATACTTGTTTTGAGTGCAAGACTAAATACCTATATTAAGATTCGGAGTACTGCAAAAAAAATATGAACACAAATAATAATTAATCCTTAATCGATCGATTTGCTTTACTTGTGCACCTTGGCCCAACCCTTATATAAATGACGAAATGCTTTGATAGCGTCAATTTCCAATTTGGGGCCAAAAGCATTACTTTCGATTTAATTATTTTATAATAGCTTTTAACATGAGTCAAATAACTTTAAATCAACTTATCTATTGAGACAACCAAGATCCAATTTCAACTACTTTCTTATAGCTGTAAATTTAGAAGATAGGCGTACAAAAGTGGCCCATTTCTCATTAGTGTCATTACTTTTAAACGCTTATTTTTTCTTAACTAATTTATAAAACAATAACTAATGTAGGGAATCAGTATTTTAGGTTCGAACGGTGACATATAATTCTAAAAGAAGAAAAATTAAATGTGGAATCAATCTTATGTATAAAAACCATAAGATTCCTTAAGCTTTTTTAAACAGTTCTTTTAAAAAAAGTCATTAGTGTAACCGTAACCAACACATCAATAAACACAATCTTACCTGCCTTCCCTCCCAGCGAAGTTCACGTGTACTCAGTCTTTCTAGAACGGATGGTGGTTCGCTGTGTGCGACATTATTTTAAGAGAAAATCAGAATATCAGCTAAGATATTGGATTTTTTTTGTTTGTATTGAAAATTGTGTCTGTATTTTGACGGTAATAGGGTTTAGTTATGTATAGTATTGTCTCTTTTTTTAGTTAGGCATCAAAAGAAAATATTGTTTCCGATATAAAGCAATATTCTAGAAAGTTCCATGTCACTCTCATTTGAGTCGATTCACAAGTCACACTAATGATATTGAACTTCATACAAATGATAAGAGTCTTATTTTCCTTAAGTAAAATCTTGATAAATAAAAATGGAAAACCCGAAGAAAAAAAATTGAAGAAGAGTTGGAGAGACGAGGACTAGCTAGACGAAAAAAATATAAAACTACCAAAAATAATCCTGAACTTTACGCCGCTGAGCAAGAAAAAAAGAAACAAATCTAAAACGAAATGAAAACAAAAAAAAGTATTAACGAAATGAGTCCACCTGAACTACGTATTGAAAGAAAAAAGTGGAAAGAGTGCAAAAAAGTATCATAAAAAAGTAAACCAAAGATTTTTGAAAATGTTTCAGTTGGTGACAAATAAGGTGACAAAATGTGAACCCTGATATAGATCCGTATAATTCAGTAGAACGACAAGGAAAATTAAAGCCGAATAAGGCTGAAATAAAAATGAAGCATAGAAAAGAAACAAAGTTTTGTATCCCTATTAAGCAAATGCAGGAATAGAGTTAAAGTTTTATAAAGACAAATATTCAAATTATAAATCAAGCACGTACTGAACCAGATAATAGTAGCATTATAAAAAACCTAATTGATAAAAAGAAATTAAAAGCATATAAAGTATCTACTGGTCTTCGAAAAATCTGTCTGTCTTAAGAACAGTAAGATGTTTATACATTTTTAAATTGAAAATACCTCATTAAATCGTTAACGTTGAAGTTAGTCTCATATAAGTTAATTTTATGTTATTATTAAGTATATTCTTAATCAACATAAAACACATGTATAATCAGCTTTAGTATGCATCGTCTTACTCAATAAACTTACAATTGCTGCCGCTGATTAATATCTTAACATCCCATAATAAATCCACTGTACAACACTGATAATAATGCAACATACACTCGTCCGATACTCTAATACTGGTCACCAAATTAAAGACTTTCGTGCAACGATATTAGGTTGTTTATTTCCTCTTTCATTGGGTTATTGGCACTCATGGCAATATCAGTGCTCAAAAATTATTTCGGTTCTGTAGGGTGCCAAATACAGATGCTCATAGTACCAACCGCGGCTAATTACTCCACTGCACTGACTATTTCAGGCTCGCGAGCACACGTGAAATACTAACACACTCTGATTCAGAACAGCACAACTTTGAAACTTTCAACACCTCTGGAACAGTTCAAGGCTAATGATAATCCGCTTGGTGCGTTTGTAGAATATAGTGAAAATAGTTTTGCTTCTAACTTGTACTTATACATTAATTACACGTCGAGAGGAATGAGATCATCAATCAGTCGGAAGAAATAAAGGGAAACACACATGAAATTTAATCTCTATCGATAACAATATTGATTTAACGGGCAACTATAAATAACACGTTGATTTGATGGAAATATGAGCACTACATACATTGATATGAATGGGTGAGAACAATCACAGTTGACATTATATATTTTGGGAAAAAAATTAATACCCTAAAATCTCTAAAATTTTATATCCTTATTCATCGTTTTTTTATAATAATTCAACAAGTGTTATTTTGGTTGTTAAGGTTATAAACTAAAATAGAATGCAATATGTAAGTGAACCAAGATTGTTGAGAAGGTTAAAACAAAATGAATGACAAATACAGTCTTCATTTATGTGGGTAGAGGCTGTGGGCGTTGTATTGTTTCTTAGTTTCGAAACAATTAACCAACTCGAAAATTGAGTAGATTGCCTACAATATGCTATACAAATTTCGTTACCTTAGTCAAGGAGTTAGGTATATTGAATTATAATTTTTTGTCGAAAATTTTATTTGACTCTGAGCTCGTCATGTTATACCTAGACGATAACAAGTATTCTAATCTGATCTTAGAAAATAATAGTACTACGATCCACCACTTTCTCGAACTAAACGACAAGTCTAGTTATAGCAGCATGACAATTCCAATATTGGACTAGGTAATATGGAAGCGATAAAATATGCATTCGTGACATTTATTAAACCAAAAGAGGTCGTACCTTTTCTTAAAATTGCGTTACTGTAATGCAGCAGAGCAGCGTGGAGCGTACACCTCTATTCGAATTAAGTAATATAAACTGCATTTATAGTCAATGTAAGTCAGCTTTTGAAGTTCTCTAAAGAAACAATTAAAAATATGGAATCAGAATATTACAATTAAATGCAACCGTTACAATTAAAGCTTATTACATATTATTATTATAATTCTGACTTAATCAAGTGACAGAATTACAGCGTCCTTGGACTGTTTTAATACCACCAACTGCATTAAAAATAATTGTTTCCTCATTTTACAAAGTTTTTTATGAATAAAACCATATTAATCACATAGCCGATAATGTTTAGTCGTATGAATTCTATTTTGACTCCCGATCAAATGTAATAAATTTACAAAAAAATCCAGAAGCTAATATTTATTGACTTGGAAACAAGGTCAAGGAAAGTTATCATCACAAAGACTGGAAAAGAAAGTCTGAAAAGACAATGAAAGTTACTAACTATCCTCTGCTTCACCAAACAACAAAAGACACCATTATTATGTTTTTTATATCATAATGTGCGTGACTAACAATTGGAAGTAGGTATTCTCCGTTCAAATTTATTAGAGAGACTAACGCGTCTGACAAAAATATGTTTTAAGCATATCTATAGTGAAATTAGGCTTATATTTATTTTTACAATTGATACCATCTCATGCCTATAATTTTATTTAATTTTTATTTTTTTTTTTTTTTTTTGACGTTTAATTTTAAACGGGGATATATTTCTATAAAGCCAATCGTAAATAATCTTGATTTTTAGGCAGACATATAAGCTTAGCCTTTAGAAGCATTTTTGTCTTCGACAGAGAGGTTTTCAAGACACTTCCTATGATAATCTATGCAAAGTCTAATGAGTAATGAATGGCATTTATGTCACAATTTTAAAAATAGCGATAAAATAAAAAATAATTCTAAATCAGTCATGTCACATGTGTGAAAATTAAATAAGTTTTTTTACGATACGCGGAATACGAAATACAATTTGGAAAATTTAAGTTTTTCTCAGTACCTATCGGAAATTCTTAGAATTTACCTTACACTTGAGCAATTTCCATATGCGAAACTAAAGGGTATACGGGAAGACGTGAATTCATTTCTATTTTGTTTTTTCGAAAGTATCATGAAAAGAACATGAGCTGCTCGGAAAATATCTTTAATATTTATACCTGTATAATTAGTTTCATTAAACTTTAAACTAGCCAACAGTCAACTTTAAAGCCAAAAAATTCACTTTGTCAAAAATATCTCAATTCAATACACACAAACATAACCACATCTAATTTTGCGATTGCAACACAATCCGTGCACTTGTGCTCTAGTTTCAGTAAGAACAAGTCCACAGGGTAATTCGCATTTTCTATACATAAATACAAAAGAGTGATGAGATAAGTAAATTGTAAAATATTTGTGTAAGATAAATAGGCTATGGAAATAGAGCTTAACTACGTTCATTGACTGTAGAACCATAAAGAGTAATAGACTTTATGCTAAGTATAGTATACTTTATCATCTTAGCCGACAGACTTGACATAATCTCTATTTTTAGTAAGGGGATAGCACTAAAAACCTTAATTTGGAAAACGCTGTGATGGTTATTAGTTCCAGCATCAGTAGTCACCTTTTATGAGACTCGTTAACTGTGACAATTTGGTGCTGTTATATTGTACCGGACGCACAGCATAATATATGTTTATACATACAAGACCGCTATTGCCGCTCAATAGTTTCTGATGATCAATAAGATCTGCCAGCTAAACAATTTTTTAATAAATAACCCTTAACAGTTATGAATAAAGAAATATGCCGTCATTAAAAGAGTAGCCAATATTAAAGATGAGACATATGTGAATTTCCTAAGGGCAGTTGTGGGTTTGTTGAGGAGCTCATGCTCCGAATTGGAGGATGACGTACAAAGCTTTTATTAGCAGCTTCTTGGACAAGGGTCCTTCTTTCTGTAATGGTGAAGTTTAGTAGTGTATAGCAGTTCAATATCCGTATCAATATAAGTGTAATGCTACGTTTAGTCACTATTCTGTAATATAAATTATATAAGCTGCTTTTAGGAAATTAAAAGCGTACATATTTATTTATTTAATCTTAATTTTATGTTATAATTTTATTTTACGCCAAATTAACGTGAAACTATTTTTTCGAGTACCTCTGCTATGAATTGATATTATCTTTTCTCTGACAGGTTATGAAATTAGCCACTCTACCTAACATGTATGCAAAAGTGAATAGCCTTTTTTAATAAAAAAAACGGTTTTTTTTCATTATTTTTGTTTCATGCAAAGTGCTTATTAAATTAAAAATTGTGCTTAATTAAATTGCTCCTCAGCGTCGCTCGTACGGCTTTTTGGTTCAGCCGGCATTAGTTTCGAAAAATCTTCATATTCCATTTTAATTTTATATTTTCCATCGGTTAATTTGTTTATTGCAACGGAGCACATATGTGTGATGTTTTACTGTGGCTAACGTATTTTTATTACGATAGTAATACTATATTATTATGCATTGGGCGAATAAAAACAAAAATTACTGTATTGATTTTGTAGCACGTATCAGATTTAAGAGTGTAATTTTACCAAACTTTGGTGACCGCCTACTGTTCGACTGCTCACTTTATTAATTCATCGTGTTACCATTCTAATGTTCCGTTAATGATTACGTAGGAAACAAGCACTATTTAACAGCAGACCAGGAGCCAGCGACGTGCAGATCCGGCACTTGTTTAAAGTCATAGTTTATCCGCTCTACAATCGCTATTTTTAAAGACTTATTATTAAATCTTCCCAGATAATTTAGGGTACCTAGAGCATGGCATTAAAAGCATTTATTCGTTATAATCCTTCCAACAAAAACTGTGATCTGCAGTTCTCCGATTCCTCAGTTTCATAGTTTCCATAAGGTTAACACCCATTTTTTTAGCAAGTACGAAAATTACTTTTTAATGTGAACATAAAAATACAGATGTCATTAAAAATACCATGCTTCTGTAAACATAATTGACGTTCGCTTTAGGACGTCTGAAAAAAAAACTTAGGTAACATTTCACTCTTAATTTTTTAGTTAACAAAATTGAAGAAATAAAGTTCTATCTATATCATGCACAGCTGAATATACATTGAAATCAGTTTGTGATAAAGTTTGTTTATGATTTGTGAGAAATAGGATCTTAATTATTTCAGTTCTAAACAATGTGAAACAATGGCAATAGAAGTCCTTCACTTTATTATTTAGGGCATAATTATTTATTTTTGGCTTGGTTAGAAATAAGCGAAGAATTACAATTCTGATATACTCGTGGTGAGTGAACGCAATAATATGATGATGATTATGAATAATGAATAAAATTTCAGTGTTTTTGCAGCAACGGAAAAAGCAAGTTGATGACGGCCAGTTACCTTACCTACGGCAGATTAGTTGTTTACGAATAGTAACAGGTCAGTTACAATGATCTGATTTTAGTTAGTTAAAGTTTGAAGTGCTGTGATCTACCTATGATCTTATTTAAAGTTTTATTGTGTTTTATTTAATACATTACAGTGTGCCATGTTAGTGCTTTCCAAATTATGATCTCGTAGGAGGAAAATATGGTTTCAAATTATGGTCACGTGGTCTTTCCCGTAGAGGAGGCTTCCGTACAGCAGTGGAAGCCATTGAATGATGATGAAAAACTGGCCTAATGGGATGGGAACCTATTTGTAATTTTTATCAAAAAGTTCATTGGTAAACAGCAACCAATGATGTAATGACCTTTATAGTGAAGGCGAATAAAACAAATGAATTGTTTAAATTCCTGCAATTCGCTCCGTTCAAAGCGAAGATACGCAATTAGGTATTAAGTTGATAGGTACCTATAATAGATTTGTGTCAATAGGTTAATTGCATTAGCCTACTATACTGAGCACCATTTAGTTAATATTAAAACTAAGGAGTTTATAGTTTACCCTTTTGCCAATCAATTTGGGTTTCAAAAGCAAAAATCTACAACTTCAGCCATATTTAATTTAGTTTGTTCGATTTCGACAAAAGTAAAAATAATCATATGACTACGCGCTTATTTTTCGACTTTGCTAAAGCGTTTGAATTTGTATCTCACATAATACAATTGCGTAAGCTCAAAATAATAGGAATCAGATGGTTGCCTCTACAGTGGATTAAGTCATACTTAAAAAACCAAAAACTGTCAGTTGTTATAAAAAAAATATAGGAAAGGAGCTAATATCTCACTCATTGAAATATAAAAATAACAAATATGGAGTCCCCTATGGTAGTATTCTGGGATCAATTCTATTTATTCTATATATCAACAACATAACTAAAATTATGGATCACAAAATTATATTATAGACAGAGGACAACTCAGTCATAGATAACAAATACAATTCAAAACGTGACCACGAAACTGACATATATAATAATGACAAAATTATAAAATTATTACAATTACATAATTTAAAATAAATCTTGACAAATGCAATTTCATTCAATTTAATAAAGCAAAACAGGACAAATCTATATATATATAAAAATGAAACCCGTTTTCCGTTGTCACAACATAACATGAAAACGGCTTGACCGATTTGGCTGATTTTTTTTTTGTAGTTTTCTAATACTCTGTACAAGGTTCTTACGGAAAAAAATATAAAGAAAATCTCTCAGAAAGATTGAAAAATATAACGTAACGAATGTCAACGTCATTCAATTTAAAACAAAAAATCTGTGGTAATCTGTGACACCACATCGATAACTGCGCTGACAAATGTCAACGTCATTCAATTCAAAGCTACGCTAAGGCGGTACGAAGTTCGCCAGGTCAGCTAGTATTCAATAAAAACAGAAACAAAAGAAGTTACACTTAAAGTTTATAGGTGTAAATATCTACCAAGAATTAAATTGGAAAAAGCACATAGATGAATAAATAGATTTGTCTACGTTTTAAGGAAGGAACGAAACTAAGGACCTAAGGACTGACCTATCGGGCCCATGTTGAATCTATTATTTAATAATAGTACCGGTAAAAATAGAATATTTTTAGCACAAAAAAGAGTATTAGAGCCATTGGTGGTATGGCACCTGACATTTCGTGTAAGCCTTATTTTAAGTCTTGGTTCGCTGTTGTTACATAACTTTATATCTTAGGAATATCATATTTTGTAAAGCAGAGCCAAACATATTCACAAAAAAAGTTTCCGATGTAAATACAAAACTGAAAAGGGATCCAAACAGACTTGTATATATGGATGTTCCTACATCAGCCGAATATGGGAAATGCTGATTAACGATGTCCGTAAAAATTTATAATAATTTACCTGACCATATAAGAGAGCTTCCTTCAGATACAGTATTTAAAAATAAAATATATATCTGGCTCAATGAAAATAATTTGTATGACTTAAAGGAATTGTTATCTTAAAATTTAAATAAAATCAATAGTGCGCTGTATAATGACATTGTACACCATACAGTAGGTTATTTGTGACGAACCTAATTATGTTTTGTAAACATTACTATGTAACAATTAAGACAATAAATATTATTATTATTATTAAATGCATTATTATAATAAAAATTAGTTATACTCTGATTTTTAATTAGATGGACTAAAGTGACATTAGTAATGATACCACATAACGGAAAATAAAAAAATTTGTTGTCCCCTTATGCAATTGAAATTCAATTATTTGTTCAATTTCGCACATTTTTAAATGCAAAACACTCGAACTGTGTTTTTAATTTCTTTATAAAAAACTACTTAATTAGAACACAAAATAAAACCCAGTTATCTTTCGACTATTCATTTTAGAAAAATCATTTACAGAAACTGATTTAAATTAACTTAATATTGTTTTAATCGATTTTGTCTGTTAAAATATGTATGTACCAAAATACTTTTAATTGAAAATTAACCGAATGATGCAGTCACCCCACCCCAGCTTAAATTTTTTTTTTATGATAAAGTGGTTTTCCTGTAAACTCTTAAACCATCATGTGATTTAAAATATTTTCGGACTAAGTTTTTGTTACATCTTTCTTTGTTACGTTGCTTTTAAGTGTTGTTGTTACTGTTTGTTGTTTTTTTTATGTCATACGACGTTTTATAACATATTTGTGAGAAAATAAATAAAAATTAATTAATTCATCACTACTTAACGACATTTTCAAATAAAAACAATACATCGAAAACCTACTAAATATGTAATAAAAATAAGAGCACAAGGAAAAATACAACAAAAACATTTTATTATACCTATTAACAATCATGTCGATGACACGATTATTCAATTCAATTGGTAAAATAACTCGCGTTACAACATTATGCTCTTCAGTTGGCAACATTAAAAAAAATATAGTGCCCCGGCGGCTGTCACTTTAGTCCATCTAATTAAAAATCAGAGTATAGTTAGTTATTAAAAAATTGCCCAGAGATTAAAATTGGCAGTTTTGTAACTGTTTTAATAAAAGATCTCATCATAATATTTTCAATGAGCAAATACTGAGAAATCAAAGTGTTAACAAAACTTGTATACTTCGTAACTGTGATATTAATGGCATTATAGATTCAATATTACATAAGATAAAGTGAAGTGAAAACAGCATATAATCAAAAACCCTAAATGATAATACTAAAAAAGTACTTGAATTATTAATGGTGGTGAAGAATAAACTAATTCATTAATCCTGATTTCTATATCAATGTCTACCCACTGGTTCTTAGTAAGATACAATCAAGTCTCTGCTGTGAGAAATTTTTCACTTATATTGAGTAGGACAAAATGATTAAACTTTATCTGTTAAGCAAAACTACATTATTATATGACAATCTATTATCACATTGAAATCACTGAATTATCAATATATCTACAAAGCAGTTTATGTGAGCTAGATAAAGCCTGAATATTATTGGGAGCAAAACTAATAATAATTTCTACACAACTAAAACTTTTGTGAATTAATAAAAATAATCATGCACATATAAAAACAACACAGTATCACATGTGTCAGTAGATTCAATTTAATTATTAAATATAATTTAAAATATAATTGTCATCAATTACTAAAAATTAAATATGTATACAAAAACTAATAAGAATCTTATGAGAATTTATTTAATGAACATTTGAATATAGGACTTAAACAGTTCGATAGTTTTTATGAAACTTAGATTCTAGATACCTAAGCTACTGATAACAAATATTATGTACTTACCTAACATACAAAGTTAGATGACTGTAGATATTTCTTCACTTAATCATTACATAACAATATAACACTTCCTTGTATTTTGGATAATATAAACAATAACGATCTAATGAACTTCTATCATTCAGCTAAAGGTTTGGTATAGTATAGAAATTGGAGCTTTTTATTATCTTTCTTTTTTCCAATGTTAAATTAAATTCTGATCAGTGAGTATAATTCAAAATGTAAACCAGCACAAAAACTTCTGCAGTAAATGAGTTCAAAGCCTGACTATTAAATTACGAATTCTTTTTGGCTTACAAAGCTTTTAACACTTTTAATTTTACAACCCTGGAGATATAGAAAAAGAAGCAATGCAAGTAATAGGCGATCGAGCGAGACCAACGATAAAACGTCAAACAAACTTTTTTTTTGTTATTGGCTTGCACAGTTTGTGCATTAGCCACGACGGAGTTAAAAAGGTAGGAAAACTATTACAGGAAAATGAGGGAAAACAAAGGGATCGAAAAGAAATTTGGAATATAATAATAGGAATAGGTTTACTATTGGAGGTATAATGTTACAAATGAAGCAAACGCGAAATACGCGCCGCGACCTGTAGCTATGCCCTTTGGATCTCGGTATACTCGTCTCAGTCGCCAATGCGCCACTGCGACGAACGGACGATGTGAATATTTCATGAATGTACCTGCATTTTTATGGGACACTTCCTATTTTCATTGAAAATGAATTATATTTTTAAAATAAAATGAGATTGTGGTAAAGTCTTACTGTACTGAAAACCATAAACTCTGTCATAGTTAGCTAATTGTCTATGGTGTTTATATCTGACATTGTTCACTATTGTACCAAGAGTTTTCTGTTGATTAAAGCCTAATATTCCGGCTAATCTCGTATTATTATTATGCATACTACAATTTAATCAACAGATAAATTTAATACAAAGAATAACCTTATCGTAATGGAGAAGTATCTAAGGCCCGAAAAATTCGATGCTGATCCATCAGCTAACATTGACCAGTCCCCAATATGGACGTATTGGAAACAAACATTTGACAACTTTCTGCAAGCGATTGATAATAAACCGACTAAACTAACATCTGAACAAAAGTATAATATACTAATAAATTTTTTGTCTCCGACAATTTATGCATATGTAAAAGAGTGTAAAGATTTTTCCACGGCAAATCAAAAAATTGATCAGTTATTTATGAAACCTTTAAATGAAATTTATGCTAGACATCGTCTCATGAAAAGACATCAACAACCTGGTGAGTCGATACATCAATACCTACACGCACTTAAACTTTTATCAAAAGAATGCAATTTCAAAGCCGTAAATGCAGAAACGAATGCTAACGAATACATCAGAGATTCGTTTATAAGTGGCCTCAACTCTCCCATGATACGTCAGCGTCTGTTAGAAAATACCAGTGCAACTCTAGACATAGCCTTTCAACAAGCACGCTCATTAGAACAAGCACAAATTTACAACGAAAATTACCACTCAGACCAGGAGCCCAGAATGTTGTAGCTGACGCATTATCACGAGTACGAGTAGCATCGATACAACAAGATTCGTTATCCAACTTACACAACAATTTATGCCATCCTGGTGTCACAAGGATGACACACTGGGTTAGAACAAAGAACTTACCGTTTTCGGTAGAAGATATAAAGCGTATTACAGCTGCCTGCCCTGTGTGTGCTGAACTGAAACCGAGATTTATGAAATCGACTGGAACGCTTATAAAAGCTACAACTCCTTTTGAAAGAATTTCAATGGACTTTAAGGACCCCCATTCCAAGCAACACACCAAATAAATACATTTTAACTATTGTAGATGAGTATTCAAGATTTCCATTTGCCTTTCCGTGCAAGGACATTAGCACTTCTACAGTAAAAACCAAACTAACCAAATAATTTTCTGTTTTCGGCATACCATCATACATTCATTCTGATAGAGGGGCTTCATTTGTCTCGTCAGAATTAAGAGAGTTCTTACACGGTTTGGGGATAGCCACTAGTTATACTACTCCATATAATCCACAAGGAAATGGACAAACAGAGAGATATAACGGTATTATATGGAAAGGAGTACAACTTGCACTAAAGACGGTGAAACAGCCAATTCAAGCCTGGGAGTCAGTCCTAACTCAAGTTCTGCACTCGATTCGATCCTTGTTGTGTACATCTACTGGCTGCACACCCCATGAGCGTATGTTTGCCCATAACAGGCGCTCTTCAAATGGCCAATCTTTACCAACGTGGTTGGCCGAAGGGAAGAAAGTGCTGATGAAAAACTTTACTCGTACCAGCAAGTACGATCCATTAGTAGAGGAGGTGGAACTCTTAGAAACCAATCCTTTGCATTCTTATGTACGTCTTCAAGATGGACGTGAGGTTGTCGTGTCAAATCGTCGGTTAGCATCTCCTGGTGAACTAGAATCACAGCACGACAAAATAACGACAACACCGACAGTAGACCCCACAGATCTTACAAGTCCTTTAGTAGCTCTCACCGAACCCGAACATCCTTTGACTATACAAGACTCGCCGTCTGAATCTGAAGAGCAGACCATGCCATCTACTAAACCGATTGTTGTGCGGTCTTCTACAAGAGAACGTCGTCGTCCAGTTTATCTAAAGTATTACACAAATATTTAAGCGCGGGAGAATGTGGTAAAGTCTTACTGTACTGAAAACCATAAACTCTGTCATAGTTAGCTAATTGTCTATGGTGTTTATATCTGACATTGTCACTATTGTACCAAGAGTTTTCTGTTGATTAAAGCCTAATATTCCGGCTAATCTCGTATTATTATTATGCATACTACAGAGATTACTATAGGTTATATACATTATTATTAAACAATAAGACTATATACATTTGTCTATACAAAGTTTTGTGTTTTAACCCATCCATCCAATTTAAGAGGCCATTCATTTATTACATAAGACTATTTTCGCTAGTTTTTGACCCCCTCCCCCCTATTATAAGAAAAAATAAGAATAGGCCGACCCCCTCCTCCCCTGTTTAATATTTATTACGTGAGAATCTAAAGGCAAAAATGATTACACGTTTGGTTTGTTTTAATGTTTATTTTTCAAAGCAACAATTTTTAGAAACATATATTTGTACTTACGAAGGTACTAATAATTTTTATTTTTTTTGATAAAATTAACTGATTTTTATTATTCATCTTTACCTACATAAGATTTTCAATCCAGGGGCTTAAAACCCACTCGTAAAGTGGGTCTGACACTGGAAAATCTCTAATAATAGGTGTAGCTTCTAGTTGGTTATTCAGGATTATCACGTCGTCAACGTACACCCATTCCACATCAGCTCAGATGCGGCACAAAACTTCTTTGCCTCACCTTGAATATATGGTTAACACTTTTTCTTTTTCAATATTTAAAATACGGCCATGAAGTTTTTAGGTTCACTATCCATTTGCATAAAAATTTAAACCATAAATTATGTTAGCATATGGTAATTCATACTAATAATATTTACGCATAATTGGAGCGGAGCGAACGAAGTGAGCGAAGCTCCCATGGATCAGCTTCAATGACGAAATATCTGTTACGCCATAACTTCCAGAGTTCTCAACCGATTTTAATATTTTTTGTGTGGAATCGAATCAACAGGTTTAGGACCAGATTGTGACGGAGCCCGAATTTTGAAAAAAAATTTTTTTTTAATTCTTTTAGGTATTACGCTCCGCTCCAATATATGGTGCTAGCGTAGCTTTATGCTTAGCGACTGCATCGCCTAGTATTATTATTCATAACAAATTTAGCCCAATTGTTTTAATTATAAATACAATCAGCATAATCATATTTTAGCATAAAATGCACAACCATTACTTTATAAAGGCATAATGGTATCAAACCATACTGAATATAATCATCTAATAAAATAAAAGTTTATTATAAAATACTATTACGCAACTATACACTAAGCCTAAAAACATTGTGCAAATTATAATTATGCAAAAATATGTATATTAGACCTAATTACAATCATGCCACAGTACATATGTTGCTAAAAATCAATAATGAGTATGACAAAGTAATATTGTGCAAAAAAATATGCCAAACTCGTTATGCCAAACTATTGTAGGAATAAATACATTATGTCAACAAAAATCTGAGACAAAAATAGATCCCGAAGTTTTTACCTATACGCATCCAAACGAACCTCGGTACTCGCGCGATTGCCCGCGCGTTTTCAAAGTATAATTTTAACTTTGCGCATTTTTGTGATCTTACGTAAGAACTCTTGAGACTCTCTCTCTCACCCCCGTGTAAGTTGTAAGAAAAAATAAGACGTGGTCGACCCCCTTCCCTCCCTAAACAGTCTTACGTAATAAATAAATGGCCCCAAATAGAGAAATTCAAATCTGAAGTGCACCTGGTTACTGCATGGAAATGCAACTGAAACATTTAAAGGGATGAAGATGTATTGTGAAAGCGTCATCATGACATTTTCAAGTAATTTTGAGAGCTTTTAATCATTAACAGCGTGTAAGTAAAGTAAAGCTATAAATGTTTGTAAGAATGTTTTGTGACAAATTTCCTACGCTTAATGCGGAAAATGTGATATCATTTAAAAGACAATGCCGGATTTAGTATTATTATATTATTAGTGTGCACCGCATTGGCTTGTTTATTACGGATTTGATCGTGAAATTGTCACTGTGTGTGTGTGTGTATATGTGTGTATGTTGTGTTGGAAATACAATTAAAAATGAATCGAAAACCGTGTATTTCTTGTCAACAATCTCTCAATCGCAGTAACAATCGTATTCGAAGATCTACTGCTTTGACTGCTCATTACATTCAACAATACCCATTCATAATGGATTATTTGGTGGACGTTAGGAACATCAGAGAGGTATGTATCTAATTGAATATCTGTCTGTTATGTGGGGACATATAAGGCATTCGCCGGATCGTAGTTGGTTTTCCGAGCGTGTGAATTATGTTTCCGCGCGCCGCGTCACATTGACGCGGCGGCAAGCGGCATTGGCGTCCTTTATTCCACAAAAAACGCGCTCGCCTTATGTTCGAAACGCCTTAAACAGATGCTTTAACGCTATAAAGTCTATTTTACAATATAATCTTAGAGTAATACCTGTTGGAAAATGCTGCTACTCAATAGAGAAGTTAATGAATTTGAATTTGAATTTTTGACGGCCTCCGTGGTCGAGTGGCTCACACGCCGGTTTTAAAGGCGTCGCTATCTCGTGTGATGTTGTCTAATATTTTTTTCATTTATTGTTTGTGTCTATGTTATAATAAATATGTTTTTATTTTATAATAATTGTCATAGGTTTAATAAGAATTATATTTTTCATTGCAGATTGGTAATGAAGACCGGATTTGTAGACCTTGTTTCCAACAAGCAGAACGCTACTTTAGACGACGTCAGCTCAATGCGGGAGAAGTCGTTGTTCCCGAACTAGTTGGTGGTAGCGATGTGCCGAGTACGGCTTGACTCGAGTCAGACTCGATTTCTGCTTTGGACTCGCGTATTCGAATACCAATTTATTTTGATTCGAGTACGCTGGACTCGATTCCGGTACTCGAGTCAGGAAGAATCGATCTTGTACTCGCTGTCTCGAAACTATTATGCGAATCCAACTGACTCGAGTCTAGTATTCGAGTTAGCTCGAATCGATCGTACTCGATTTCTGTTTACTTAAGCAATGAAGTGACACTTAAAATAAAATTATATACTAACTACCTAATAGAACAAATACCTAGCTTCTAAAATTTCTTTTTTTGTTAATAAAACAAATAGAACTTGATCTTATTAATAGAAATTTTTTGGTTCCTAGGTATCTCCTTAGTTTTCTATGTTTCTTTGTTATGTTTAATGTTTAAAAATATTTTTCATTAAAATGTTCGTAGTGTTATTATGCTAAACCTAGATACTGTTTGAAGTTTACTCCTTTCCAATTTTTCCTTTTGTACTTAAATCGGTAACAGAGTCGAGTTCTGGACTCGAATTTCCAGACTAAGGTTCTAGACTCGAGTTCAGGACTCGAGTCAGCATTCGAATACCAAACATAGAACTCGAGTACTGGGTACTTATTCACAAACGTCCGAAACTTTCCGTGTCCGATACCTTCCGAATTCGAGATGTCGAATTTGTTCCCGAACGGATTATATAACGTTATTCACAAATCCTATCGGGAACGAGTTTTCGAATCCGTATGCACAGACTACTTATAGTGTCAGCTTGCAGTAATAAAGCGTGTTTACAACGAATGTTATAAAATGGTAGGATATCGACTAGTATAGTAGAAAATATTAAAGTATTAAATATGAACATTTTTCATGATTCAGGCATGTTTATAACAAAAAATCTTACATAAAACAAAAAACTGACAACTTCCAAGTTATTAAGTAGTTTACTTAAATGAAATTCTGTTTAATGTAATGCCATTATAACTACTGTGCGTTCCTCTCAACAAGCTTTGTAAATAAAAGGTAACGGACGTCAGTGAAAAATAAAGTGGTTTTGTTTAAACGTTGTTTCGGTAATTTTCTGTGATTTGATATTTTGAACATGTCGGTATGTATTTTATTAATATCTTTTCAATTCATAATGCTCACTGAGATGAATAACCTTCTTGCTCTTTCACTGTTTAACTCGTTTATTGTTTTTTTAGAGAAGAGTGAATTTGGAACAGCGGCAAAAGCTTTTTGCTTTTATGATTTGCCATCAAGATTTGGCTCGGGGCCGTGTTTCAGGCCCAGACGCTGCTCGCCTAAAACAAGCGAAATTAGAAAAATTAGCAATTGAGCTAAACGCGTTTGGGTCCGGAGCAACCAAAACTCCCGAAAAGTGGCTTAAAGTAAGTTGAGTGTTTATTATTTTATATTCATTCATAACGTAGATCTCTTAGAGTATAGCAAAGAATTATACATTTTCTTTACCCTATCATATAAAATGGACAATTAGGATAATTATATATAGCAATATATAAGTATCCTAATTGTATTCATCATTGTATTGTTTAAAAGAAAAAACTATATGTAGGTACTTTAAAGTGGTATAATTATTTTTATTGTCCCAATATCTTACAGTCACTGTCAAGACCACCACCGCAATGACTTATATGTAGATACAAATCTCGGTTTTGTACTCTTACTTATTGCCTTTACTGCAACTGTAAATAAAATATGTTATTGTTTCTGTATCTTATGTTTCCTATTTAAATCATTACAGTGTTGGCAAGACTGGAAGTGTGATGTCAAAGCCAAACATTTAAAAATAAAAAAGGCTCGGTCCGGTACTGGTGGCGGGCCTAGCCCAGCCCCGCTTTCTCCGTTGGAGGAAGAACTCCTCCAGTTCTTCGGAGTAGAGATGGCCGAGGGCCTCACAGGTGTTGCAGATCCTTTAGAGGTGATTTTATACTTCTGATTTTTTGGAACATATTATGAAAGTCTACCCAAGTGACTATTTGATTGAATTATATGATCATGTCACTGGATATCTCCACTGTAGGGGCAGAGACCTATGGATTCCTATGGATGAAAAGACCATAGTGGAACAGACTTCAAAGCATCGATTTAAATATAGCTATCCCATGACCAGCCCCTGTGAAAATTATTTGATCTTCGTCATTATTGGCTTAAAGTGCCCATGTTATATAATAATACTTTAAAAATTAAAGCAGCGTCATTGCTGTCAAAGTAATTCCATGCATTCCAATCAAAAACATTAATTTATATTCCATTTCTGATATTATAGGTCATTGAAAATGCAATAGTTGAGGACGAAGAAGTGGAACCCATGGCTGTAGAGGAGGATATGGCCTCTACTACTGCCATAGGATCCAATGAAAAGGATTCTGACAAAAAGCGTCACAAAAGTAAGTGATCCTTCGTTTTTTATATAATTGATATGATTATAGATGTTAAGATAATATTAAAGACAACCGTTTAGTACAACGGTAGTGATCCTGCCATTAACCAACCACCACCAACCATCCTGGGTTCGAGTCCTGGAAGGGGCAGATGTTTGTTTGATAAATATGAACATTTGTTCCTGAGTCATGGATATTTATATATATACCTATGAATGTTACCTTTCAATGTATTACATATGCATGTCTATCCGTTAGCCTAGTATCCATAACACAAGCCTTACAGTGCTTACTTTGGGCTAGGCTAATTTGTGTGAATGTAAGAAATATTATTATTATTATTATTATTATATATATTGAAGTTACTATTGCCTCAGAGTGAAATCATGTGTATAATAGTGTGTCAGTAGCAAATTGAAATTTCTTAAGTTAGGATTCAATAGTGTGATTCTTTATATTTACTAGTATTAGTTATGAAAGACTAACATACAATTTTTATTGAGAACAATCATCATATTTATAGGTGATCCTTTAAATGAGACCCTGGATCGTCAGGCAGCAGCCATTGAAGACGTAGCAGCAGCAATCCGAGAAATGGCTGCTGCACTGCAACAAATTGCTTTTGCCCTACAACCCGCACGGCCATGAAAAGTTCCAATTCTTGGTTTAATTAAATGTAAGTTTGAAATGCATACTACATTCTTAAATCCCGACGCAAAAACGAGACTTGTTTTAAGTTTGACTATGTGTCTGTGTCTCTGTTTGTCTCTCTACATGAGACCGTAGCTCTCAAATGGATAATTTTCATTTAGTTGCTTTTGTAAGAAAGATTTCTTAGTCGAGGGTGTTTTAGGCTATGTTTGAGGAAAATTAATTCAGTTGTTTAATAGTTATGGGGGTGGAAGAGGTGATGACTTAACGATAGATCTGAGAGGGGTATCAATTGAAAGAATTTGGTTTGTGTATTACAAAATTGGGCAATTTAGTATTTTGTTTTGATGGAGAGGAAGCCAGGTAGTAATGGGGAAGGGGATGAATTTAATGAATTCAGCGAACATATCCAAGTAGGGATTCAAATGAAAGGATTTTATTTGTATATTGGAATAAAAATAAATAAGTTGATTAATCAGTTTTATTTCCAAAATTAAAACTTTATGGCATTGAGGACCGCTCCATATTAAACTACTTTAATAAAATGAATACTTAATCAATACAATAATTATGGACTTAACCACCTACCAAGAATAACAGTAAGGACATTAATAAATTAATCTATTCATTAAATTATTCCTTACTCTTATTCCTCTGTTATACACAAGATCTTCGTTTTGTGTATTCTGTATAGTTATTGATTGCTCCTCATCAATGTCTATTTCTTCGGGCTCTGCCATGCCAGCCTGAACACACATGTTGTGAAGCACAGCACAGGCATTGACAATACATCCCGCTTTTACCGGGGTATATTCCAGAACTCGATGCTTATGTAAACACCGGAACCGTGCTTTTAATACTCCAAAGCATCTCTCTATGCAGTTTCGGGATCGAATGTGCAGTTGGGTGTAGTGAGCTTCTCGGCTGTTTTGCTCGGCATTTAAAACTGGAGTTAAAAGCCATGGCTCCAATGGATATCCAGAATCCCCTGAAAGAGTTATTTTGTATATTGTTTTTTTATAATTAAACATTATTGTTACAGGTATGTTATTAACAAGCTTGTACATGTATTGTAACCGATACATCAAGATCCAATACTGCACAGTTATTTGTAACTCACCAAGAAACCAACAAGATGATTCCTCTAGCTGGGCCATTTTCTCCCTTACCAAGCTGCTTCTCCAAATAAATGCATCATGTGTGCTGCCTGGATACTTTGCTAATATATTTAAGATGAGCAATTCGCTATCGCACACCTGAAAAATACGTTTACACTTTAAGATATAGTATGGCAATATTACCATTTACATATTTTTCTCAAATTATTTCATAATTTTACCACTTGAACATTTAAAGAATGTTGACCCTTCCTATTCACATATAGGTCTTCATGCTCCGCAGGTTTTTTTATTAATATGTGGGTACCATCCACATATCCCATCACACCAGGGATTCCAAATCTTCTATAGTTCCTAAAAAATAAATATATGTTAAGACTAGTGTTTCATCATATCATGTAGTTATCAAAATAATATTATCTGTGATTATAATATAATTAGAATAGTATTTAAAGTGAACATATTTTTGTTTGTAACATAACTTTATATAAGGGAGTGATGTTATCTAATCATTTAGAAAATAAGGTACAGCATCTTTTTGACAAAATGTGAACTAGTAACTAAGGAAAAAGAAATGATTTTATAATACAATGGCTGTGATTTATTAGAGTAAATAGAAAAGGTGTTATTTGTGTTATTAATATAAAAGAAATTATTGTTGATAAAAGTTTAAGTTAGGGATTGATGTTATCTAATTATTTAGAAAATAAAAAACAACATCTTTTTAACAAAATGTGAACTAGTAAATAATTATAAAGAAATATTTTTTTAATATATAATGTTTTTCTTAAAGTATTTATTAGAGTAAATAGAAAGTGTTCTGTTTAGTTACTACATTAGATAATAGATAGATTAATTGGCTATGTCACTTATCATATATATTATTTAAATACATGTTACTTACTTCTGTATGAGTCGCTGCCTTTCATTGACTTCGCAAGGAAATTTTATCCACTTGCGAAGCATATGTCCTGAGTTTAAGGCCACAGTTATCTCATTAATAGCCCTCGAAATCGATGCTTGACTAAGGCTAATATTTGCATCCCTCCCGTTAGCCTTTTGGTAACTGCCTTGGCCATAAAAATGCAGGGCTGCTAAAACCTAAATAATCACACCTTTAGAAAATAGCCTCATGAATATTCTGTCGAAAAGTTTTAAAGTTATTTCCTTATTTTCTCAGAGTTGTTTATTGGGGACATGACAAGTTCTTTGTCGAATTTACTTATTTTATTAATGGAAGAAACTACAAATGCTAACTTCTATGTGTAAAAGTAGGAATTGATATTTGTCCTCTGCGTGCTTAGTTTTAACACTAATATACCTAATAAATAAAATACAAATAATTTACTCACTTTGAGTTCTACTGGAACAGCAGCTGATGTTTTCGTGGCTGGGATAAATGCCTTTATTTCTATTGCAAGGCTACGTGCCATTTCAGGTGTCAACCTGTACAGGGACCTAAATCTATGATCACTATAAGGATCACTGGCATCTCGGATCATACGGTGTAGGGACAACGTTTGTTGTCGCTTCCGTGCGGCTACATTACGTCGGGCCCTATTTCCCACTATAACGAATTCCATCTGCACAAGAAATATAAAAAAAATAAACAATATAGCCTCCAATATACGTTTGTAACATCGTTTTCAGTAATGCATATAAAACAAGCATTTAACGTTAACAACGCACTTTAAATGAAAGAAGATAATCAACTTACCTCAAACTACTTACAAATAATAATTTTAAAGTATAATATAATAAATTTTCTTTCATTCGGAAACGCTTTCCGCTACCAAATACATGTCGGATACGAATTCGATAGTTAAAGCGTTCAATCCGAATCAAACTGTCAAAAGTTTCCGATGTCGGATTTGTGAATAGCTCATGGATGTGACATTCGAAAAGTTTCCGCACGGATTCGTAAAGAGCAGTTTCCGAACGGTTGTGAATAACCCCACTGGACTCGAATCGCGGAATCGAGTCATGATTCGAATACCGTACAAACTGACTCGAGTCGACTCGATCCTAAAAAACAACGACTCGGCACATCACTAGTTGGTGGTGCTGAATTAGCACAAATACATCCAATGGAACACGCACAGCCTGCCCAAAATGTTTTGAGGTTTCCTATTCAAGGATTTTCTAGAGCTCCTTTTAATACCAGACAATGCATATTTGGACAATGTGAAAATGGAAACTTAGTCAGGATACATAAAAGTTTGAGATCGACTGTTCTGCAAGAGTTGAATTTTTACATACCGCAAGATGCACGAGTATATGAGCAACATAGGTTTGATCCTGCATGGATTGACATAACACTTGTTGTACGCCACGTGTATAACTTATGTACACCTATACATGTAGGCGATATGTTACGCCTTTTAAAAAACAAATATGATTTTGTTAATTTTGAGAGATCAGCTACTTATTCACAAACGTCAGAAACTTTCCGTGTCCGATACCTTCCGAATTCGAAATGTCAAATTTGTTCCCGAACGGATTGTAAAACGTTATTCACAAATCCCATCGAAAACAAGTTTCCGAATCCGTATGCACAGACTACTTATAGTGCTAACTTGCAGTAGTAAAGCGCATTTACAAAGAATGTTATAAAATGGTAGGATATGGACTAATATAGTAGAAAATAACAAAGTACTAGATATGATCATTTTTCATGATTTCAAGCAAGTTTGTCACAAAATATGTTAAATGAAACAAGCAACTTACAACTTAATAAGTAATTCACTTAATAAGTAATTCACTTAAATAAAAAACTGTTCCATGTAATGTCTTAATAATTGTGTTCCTTTAAACTAGCTTTGTAAATAAAAGGTAACAGACCCCAGTGAAAATAAAGTGGTTTAGTTTAACGTAAATACTATATGGTTAATCTGGTGCTTTATCAATTTCATATTATGTATATAGTTACCAAAATAATATTTTCTGTATGATATAATTAAAATACTATTATATGACAGCCTGTTTTTGTTATTAATATAAAACAAATTGTTGTTGTTATATTACTTTAATAATTAAAAGAGTGATGTTGTCTTATCATTTAGAAAAGAAAACAATATTTTGTTAATAAATTGTGATGTAGTAACTAATGAAAAAGATATATTTTTATAATACAATGGCTGCTTTAAATTATTTATTAGAGTAAATAGAAAAAAAAACTATTTTTAAATACCACATTAGATAAATGTAGATTAAGTGATTATATCCCTTTTTATTTATATTTATTGAATGTAACATTAATTCCAGTAATGCATATAAAACAAGCATTAACAACGCACTTAAAACGAAAAAAGATAATAAACTTACCCCATACTACTTGCAAATAATAATTTGAAAGTATTATTAAGACAAAATAATTTATTTATTTTAATTTTTTCTTTCATTCGGAAAAGATTCCGACACCAATTAGCTGTCGGATACGCATTCGATAGATAAAGCCTTCATTCCGAATCACACTGTCAAAAGTTTCCGATGTCGGATTTGTGAATAGCTCATGGAGGTGACATTCGAAAAGTTTCCGCACGGATTTGGAAAGAGCAGTTTCCGACGGTTGTGAATAACCCCACTGATGACGTTTTTCATTTTTATATTGGACTTTTAAAACACCAGTTTACTGAAATCTTGAAAAGTACTTCAACTATCGCACAAAATCATAGGAAACCAGCTACTGCTTTAGCCACGTTATTAGTGAAGTTACATACGGGGAACCAGACGAAAGGTTGTGTAAATTGTTCAAAATAGCAAGATCCACATTTGCTGAGAAAATTATTAGTGTTAGAAACTCTTTAATGCTGGAGTTTGTACCAAGGCACTTGGGATATAATCATATCTAGAAAAGAAGTCATTTCACGGTGTCTGGCCATACCCAAAGCCTTATTTGGCGAGGAACACATAAAAGAAGATGGTGCATATAGAATAGAGGTCTGTAGAGATGTAGTCTTACAAGACCCTAGATGGTACATCATAACAGCCACCAATCCATGGTTGTTGAGAGGCCGCATACAGTCTCGACACAGACAGTCGCGAGTATATTACACATATATTCTTGTAAAAGGCGGTATGCAGGGTAGACAGGCAATACACTCGCATTATTGTAGTTGCATTGTGGGCAAACGTACCCTAGGCTGCTGTTCTCACGTTATGTCTATATTGTGGTATTTGGGATGGGGAAGACACCAGGAGAGTTTATTACCTCCAGCATTATTACTAGATAATATAATAATAAGAAATGATCTGGAGACCGAAGCTGCGGAGTCTAGCGACGAAGATTGAATACGTTTTTTTAGCAAACTTATATATTTATACTACTCTATGGTTTGATTGAATATTTTCCTTTCCTTATTTGTCTTCAAAAAATAAATATTACCAAACTTGTTTCTCACAGAATTGTGAAGTTGGCGGGGACGCCCTTAGGGCGCCACCGTCGCCTGCTAACTTCGAGACCGAGGCGTAACAGGTTAAAAATAATAGGTTAAAAACACAATTACGAAGAAACAATTTTTTTTGCGACTTCTCACTTAGCTTGTGTTAATAAAACAAAAATGGTCTACCTATAAAGCTAATAAATACCAGCCAACTTCAAACTTCCGTAACTCGGTTCGGACTGAGTTTAGAGGTATACCTGCCATAGTAAGTTTGGTTTATTATTAAAAAAACTTTGTATTAAAAAAACAAGGTTTGCTCGATGGCCGCCCGGAAAAAAAGGCGCCAATTTCCGACATTGGCTTTTTACATCATGTCCATGCTATAAAGCGGAAGGTACAAGGAGACAGATGAAAATCCAATCGCAAAAATCTTAGAAATATACGTAAAGTACTGCAAGTTACAAAAAGCTTTGTGAAATCCTTCTTCTTATTTCCGTAACCGATGCCTCCGTCAAAAAACCGTTTAGTACGATGAATAGAATACTGAATAAGGCAAGAAACAGAATGCTACCTAAAACTTTGATGTCATTGACCAGAGACTCTAAGAAAAGAATTTCTGGAAAAAGTTGTTGATTTGCAAGAACACTGCTTTCTATCCTCTCTTGAATTTTTTAAAGGGGGGTCATGTGTGTCCTGCACATCCAAACTACGACATGTTCTTCAAAAACTTCATGAAATGCGTTTTGTATTAAAATCATACAGGTCACTACTGCTTTCCGCCTCCGATTTGTAGTCGGGAACTAGTTTCATTTCTTCGTCGCTTTTATTATTCATTTTACTCATATAATAATAGCAAAAATCACGCTACACACTTAACACATTGTTATCAATGCAATTTGACTACTACTCACCACCGCAATACTCGCACGCGATTGGTTTCTCGTGTCATGCGCCTGTTGTTGTTGTTGTTCTATTAAGCATGTTTTAAATAAGCATACCGGACAAATACATTGCTTATAGACATATTTTCTTTACAGTCCAGTCGTGAAATCTTATTGATCAAGTAGGTATTTTTACGGACTGATAGTTTATAACGCGAGGATTGCTGAATAATTTCTGTTATTGCAAACATAATCTTTATATATTAACCAAATAATTTTATTGCTGTTTTTGTGGCTCAACTTATTTTATTACGGCTTAACATTTAAATACTTCTCTATATTAAAACTCCATTCCTTTACTGAAACCTAGGAAAAAGGGATATTTCGGTGTTCATTCGTTATTCATTGACCATCTATTATTCAAGAATCGGCTCTTATAATCATCAAATTGAGAAAAAAAAATACTCAAGAATGTATTAGACCTTCGCCTGGTACGAAGACGAATTTAAAATACACTTGTTTTGTTTCTAGGCTCAACTAATACCTACACTACACTTTTTGGCGGGAGCGCGAAGCGTCATTTTAATGGTTTTGGTTTTCTTGTTAAATTTTGTGTTGTGGTTGATATTAGTGTGTAATAATGGTGGGTTATTAACCACGGAGTGTTTCTGAATATGCATGAGTGTTGACAAGTGAAACAAAACAGGTTGGAAGGTGTCTTTTCGCGCTCTCTCAAGAAGGCTACGAGGAGGTTTCAGTAAAATCCCACTGCTTTACTGAAACCTAGGATATTATCAAGAACATAGAAGAAAAATTATACTTACTTGACATTGGCAAAATGCACAAATTGTACAAGGCATACATAAAGGTTGTCTGGAAGAGATCGCTCTGAGCGATAAGACCGCCCATTGTAACACTATTTTAAGTTTTCTCTTGTTATCTTATTATTTCAATGTGGTGTTATCAATAAAGTGTTTTGTATTGTATTTGTATTGTATAAAGAAAATAAATAAATAATAAAACTAATACCAATTCTGTGGCTTAGACATATACGCTCAGAACAATAACTAATTGTTCTGAGCTCAGAACAATATAGCTTTAGTTATTGTTCTGAGGTTCTGAGCATATACGTAACTAATACCAACCAAGCCAAATCCCTTATAAAAAAAAAGTAACTAATACCTAATCTGTGACATATACAATAACCTGTGTTCTAGGCTAGGTTATAAATAAATGTTAAACTAAATATTATGTATTGGTCTTGTTAATATTCAATCTTAAATTGTACTAGTATTATAAAATCGTATTCCAACAAAAATGGACACTGTCGTTAAGAGCATGTTAGAGGAAGAATCCGAAGAGGAGAAAAAGGTACCTATATTATTTTTATATAAAGCAAAATCAATTTTCTTCAAAGCTTAAGAAATAGCTAATAACCTAATAATTACATATTAATATATTTGCATTTTTTCAGATTCGTAATTGGCCCATATGCAAATATTACCTGCTTCTTTACTGTGCAAGAAAATTAAACTTTGTTTTTTTTTTCAGGGTTTAGTTATATTTGGTAGAGATGTTTCAAAAATACCATGCTTTCGAGAAAGCTTTCTTTATGGAGTTTCATCTGGCGTTGGTGTTGGCTTGATAGCATTTATAAAAACATCAAAGCCAATGTTGGCACAGCATATTGGATTTGGAACTTTCACATTGTCTACTTTAGGCTATTGGTCCTACTGTAGATATCAATGGTCTAAGCAAAGGTTTGATGCCCAGTTATTACAAGATGCTTTAAAAGATAAAATATTATATGAAGGAACGGCAGCTGAAAAGGAATTAGAACAGAAAGGTATATTAAAATCTGCCTAGGTAAAATAATAGGTATTAGTTATTTATGTGAAGTGTAACATAAATAACTGATTGTACTACTTAGCAATACTTTGTACATATTTCATTTTGTAGATTGTAAGTAATTGTAGTAAAATGTAATGTACTAAAATTCGGCTTTTTTTTTAAACTCTAATTATAAAAACAAGAAATATGAGAAGTTCCAGTGCTATAATAGTTGGAATTTTTTACTAAGGAAAATAAGTAAAAATTTGTGAATTCAAAAAAGATACTAATGTAATTCCTCATGCTTTATACTTAGATGACACCACTGGTTTAGAAGGTTTATCTCTCGAACTTGTTTAATAAATTCTTCCAATCAGTGTTTGAGACTGACAAAAGTGGTGTTAGTGTGTCTGTTTCCCGTGAAGATAGCTCCTGTACCATCTGTTCTGTGGATGCTTCTTCAGACAAAGTTGATAAATATTTGTCACACCTAAATACAACCAAGGGCTCTGGAGCCGATGATCTGCATTCACTTTTTTAAAAGTTGTTTGTGAACAATTGGCTTTGCCGATTTAATTATATTTTTAGCTTTCATTAAGTTGGGGGTAATGCCGTTAGTCTTGAAATATTCACTTGTGGTGCCAATCTTTAAGAGCAGCGACAAGCATAACCCAAACAACAAAGAACTCTGAATATTTAATCACTTGTGGCCTAATTTGTATCACTGTTGATCATAAAGCTGAATATTAATTCACAGAAATCCTTAAAAAGCTATATTCTGAATAAGAACTAAATAATTGTATATATTCACTACCCTTAAAAAGCTACAGGCGTTTATTTGGTTTATAAACTAAGCCTTTATTCTGTTATTGGATATTTACAAGCCTATTTACTAAATAAGGCCAGTTAAATAGAGGTGAATATGCCCTTTGCTATATAGTAGATTAAACGTGGACCTATAAATTCCCCCTTCTAAAGAGAGTACATGTGAACTCTTATACATACAGCAGATAATAAAAGGAGATAATTTAGTGCTCTTTTCAGCAAAAGATGATTTTTGTAGATAATCCGTCTCTATACTGCTATTGTTAACCCTTACACGCATATGGGACACATGTGTCCCTACGTAATTTTCACGTTATACAACAATACTGTATGAGTAAAATCTTTTCTATGTTCATATTTTTAAATTTTATTGTATCATTTTAAGTTTACGCGCTGGCAACACTAGAAAAAAAAAATATCTGTCAAAAAAGTTGTACGCGCCAAATGTGAAAAAAGTTTTCGCAAGACGTCAATATTAAAAACTATTTTATTGTTGTTTATAAAGTTTTCATGAGTGTTTATCTTCTAAATAATATTCATTGGTAAGTACAAAATACTGATCTAATACCTAATTGTGTCTTTTTTAGTAAAAGTATCGCATAGTATGTAAAAAATGTAAAGGGACACTATTGTCCCAATATGCATCAAAGGAGTCTTTTGCTTCTAATTATAATAATGTTTGCCTTGAAGTTTATCACTATTTTATTGTATTTTTTATTACAGATCATGTCTTCAAATAGACATAGGGAGTTTTCCTTGAGGGAGGACGATATTTTTGAAGTCTTGATGGCTGATAATAGCGACAACGAGGACGGATTGCTACTTGATGAAGAGGACCAAACTTTTTCAGCACAAGATTTGGATGCGGGTGTGTCGACTGTCGAAATTGAACCAAGCTCAGCGCCTCTAGAGGATAATATAAATGAAAGACAACAGTCTAACATTACTGTCCCTTCGTTCAACTGGCGGAAAAATTCGTATTCGCCACATAATTTTCGTAATAACCATGCATATGAATTCGGTGAAGTTCGCATTTTAGATAGTACTCACGCCACTGATACAGAGCTGTCTCCTGTGCAAATTTTTAATGCAGTTGCTGGCTTTGAAAACTGGTAGAGAAGATTATTGTAGCCGAGTCCATAATGTATGCCGAACAAAATGGCCGATCTTTTACCATGACTACTGAAGAAGCCAAAGCTTTTTTGGGTATGAATTTTGTTATGGGGTATCATTGTTTACCTACATTTAGAAGCTATTGGTCTACGGATCCTGACATGGGAGTTCCTTATATTGCTAATGTCATGCCTATAAATCGCTTTGAAGAAATTCGTAGGAACTTGCATTTTAGTGACAATTCGAAAGAACTGAATAGAACCGATCCCTCTTATGATAGAGCATTCAAAATACGACCTGTTATGGAACACTTCAACCAATGTTTTCAAAGCGCTATGACAAATACTAAAACCCAGGCTATTGACGAACATATGATCAAATTTAAGGGCCACAATATCATGAAGCAATATGTAAAAAACAAGCCAATAAAATGGGGATTTAAAATGTAGTGTAGAGCAGACTCTTCTACTGGCTACCTATTTCAGTTTGATCTGTACACAGGGTAAAAAAAAGGTGGGACTGAAACTGGTTTAGGTGAATCGGTTGTATTGCAATTGTCTGAAGGTTTACAGGATATAGGTTGTGAATTATACTTTGATAATTTTTTCAATTCTCCTAATCTACAGTACATAATAGCAAACATGAATATACAGGCTTGTGGAACGGTACGCTTAAATAGAAAAAACATCCCAAAGAATATACCGACTGATAAAGATATGAAGCGTGGAGATATTTTCGCGACAAGCAGCAATGGGATATCTTTTATAAAATGGATGGACAACAAAGCTGTTTTCTTATTGACAAATTTCTTGTCGCCAATACCAACCACGATAGTAAAGAGACGTGCACGAGGTAATGGTGACAAGATAAATGTAACTTGTCCTGAAGTGGTTGTAAAGTACAACAAACAAATGGGGGGCGTTGATCTAATGGAACAAAAAAAAGTGTGCTACGAAGTGGACCGAAAGGCAAAAATAAAATACTACCTAAGATTGTTTTTCGACCTACTAGATATCGCAATGAATAATTCCTATATTATCTATTGCAAGCTGCACGAAGCAAAACGTATTGAAGGAACTTTGCTTTCAAGCCTTGAATTCCGCCAAGTAGTAGCTCGATCACTTATTGGAAGTTTTTCATCTCGGCAGCGGGCTTTGTCGTCCCTGGTTATGACGAAAAAACGTAGCTCTATCATACAAAAACGTGGAACGCCTTCGCATGTCATGGTAAAAGTAAACAGTAGAAAGAGATGCGTCCAGTGTGCGAAAAGTCGAATAGAAAATCGCACAAACAACACTTGCGCTACTTGTAATGTTCATTTATGTTACACTTCTGAACGTAATTGTTTTGTTGAATACCATTCTACATTTCTATTATACTTACTTGATTCAATAAATAATTTACATTTTGTGGCATATTTTTTATTTACTTTGCAATAAAAGCGCCAAAGTAGTATATAAGCAATCTCTGATAAAATGTTTACCTTGACGCATATAGGGACGTATGTGTCCCAGTCTCAAAAACACTAAAATATTTACAAATTCTGCTATATGTACTACTTTTACGTTAAATTAGATCAAAATAAATAGATATAAATAAAAAAATTACTTTATAATGATTTACAATAGTTATAAACCTGTAAGGGTGGACTGAATAATAGCTGTTAATAAATCCACCTAAACATTCTTATAACTATTTGAGTTTAGATTGTTTGTTGGACCTAAAAGCAAGGTCCGGAGCATAGAGACGAAAAGTTTTAAAGAAATATAAAAAATAATATTAATTCTGAGCAAATTAAACAGGCTACGCATACAAGCAACGCACGCAAAGTGTGAGTGATAAATGTTCCGAGAGTTCTGCATAATTATAACATTAAAAATGACATTTTAAGATCTGTTAGAAATTTGAAAAAAAAAAAATGTAAATGCAGAATTGCAGAAATTTTATTCCTGGAAATCATAACTCTAATATTGTAATAGTCAATATGAAATTCTTACCGACGAAGAAAAACGTTACGTGTTTCGGAAATATATGAAAAAAGTTATTTAATAATGGAATTCACATACAATTTTCAGATAAAAATTACATACATACCCTACCCTGTAAATAATATCAATATGCACTTTGTTAAAGATATAAAATAAACCATTATTATTGATAATTTTGATTTAATATTATATATACCTATATTATTCAGGGCAATGACATTTCAATTATAAAAACAAAATGTAGCAATTTAATCAAATCACTTATCACACTTGGCTGAGGCTATCTTTATTATTGAGATGCTTATAAATGTCAATTCGAAATCATACTTATATGATTTCTAATAATGCCTATATGATTTCGAATTTTTTCAATAATTGAAATGTCATAGCCCTGAATAATTTGAATAATGCATATGTATGTAGGTAACAGAGTTGTTGCTGATATGGGTTTTGCAATATCGGCCATAATGATGCTGATTTTTCAAGGAGACCGAACATCAACTGATGCTGATTATGACCGGCGACATCCACGTTGGATCATAATGACACGAACTTTTTTAAGTGCCGGTATTTCTAAAATAACTTATGCTTAGAAGTTAATTTTTTAAGAACATACAGCTAAGACTTTGTTTCAGTCGTTTTGAACTTCATCAATTGTAATCATAATCGTCGATAGTAACTAGATATAAAGTTGAAAAAGGTCACCGATCACTAACAAACCACAACGTTGGATAATAACAATAATATTAGACAACATGATAAGCATTGTTCTGAATCCAAGTTCTACTGAACTTATGGAATTCAGACAACGACAGTTTCACACCACCCAGCCCCAGGACAAGGAAAAGTTTGTTTTCTACATTGACCTAGCCGGATATCGAATCCGAGACATCGGAGTGGCGTTACCATGAAAGCCGGTTTGAGTGCCACTCGATGAAGGGAGGCGTCAGATTCATAACTGGATTACTAAAATGTCGTTAGCTTTTAGTATATAACTAGTCTGGCCATAAATACTGTTACATAAAACATTTTCTTTTTTTCAACTTTTAATTATTTTGAATTGGAACACGTTTATTATTTTAAAAACTCCTATTTCGCGCCATTTCACGTATTTTTTCGTGTTCATTATAAAATTACAATATGGACAAGGGCGGATCCAGGGGGAGGGTCATGGGGGTCATGACCCCCCCCTGGGCGGGGTCCAGGACCTAGATAGACCGCTAATTAAAATTGTTATTGTAATTGTTAAACAATGTTTTTATATATTTTTTGTCACAAAATATATTTAATTTAAGTACCCTCAATATTAAAATAATTTAATTTAATACTTTGTATGATAGCGAATGCATTATTCGGGAACGAACGATTTATTTTTATTTTTTTATTTTTATATAGGATGGGTTTGCTCTTGATCCCAATCAAGCTCGAGGGCTAAGACAGAATCCACGATGGAACAAGCTAACCCAGAAGTTGCCTATTCACCCTGGCTTTGAAAATGGACGGGTTATATGTACTCGGTAATACAGAAGCAGGGAGGGAGTTCCACTCCTTTGCTTTGCGCATTATGAAGGATGTTGAAAAGCGCTTGGTGCGACAGGTAGGAATATCAACCAAGAAAGGGTGGTAGCCTGCAGTGCGTCTGGATGTCCGATGGAAAAAAGGAGCTGGCGGTATGAGCAAATGCAGCTCTTGAGCACACTCTCCAAAGTACAGTATGTAGAAGACCGCCAGACAGGCAACTTTGCGGCGATGAGCTAGGGTGTGAAGCTTGCTCTTCACCAATTTGCTGTCACCGATGAGTTTCTCAGCTCTGCGCTGAATCGTATCCAGTGAAGCAAGTTGTTATTTTGCTGAGCCATCCCAAAGGTGGCTGCAATATTCCATGCAAGATCGGACTTGAGCTTTATAGAGTGTTAAAAGCTGTCCTGGCGCGAAATATCGCTTAACCTTATTTAGGACGCCCAGCATTTTGGCTGCAATTTAAGCTTTCGATTTGATGTTGGCGCCAAAGTTGAGGTCTGAAGACAACTCCATGTCAAGAAGCTCACAAGTACAGATGTACCTCGGAAAGTAGGAGTGAGGTGGAAGGAACTCCTTTTTGCCGTGAAAAGACACGCTTGTGTTTTGGAGGCGTTGAAATTAACGAGGTTACTATCCCCCCACAGGGAAACGTAGTTTAGCCTCTGGTTTATTCGCTCAACCATGGCCTCTCTCATGAACATTACGTCGTCGCCGCTGGCTTTTGCGCTAGACAGGTATCTCTCTACAACAGTACTGTCGTCTGGATATCCAACAATTCCTGGTATTAACAAGTCACAACACATTGATGTGCAGGAAAAGCGTCGCAGAAAGAACAGACCTCTGAGGAACTCCGGCATCAATAGCCACTGAGTCAGAGGAGCAGCCATCGACAACTACTCTGATCGATCGTTCAGTCAGGAAGTCGGCTATCCAACTGCAAAAGTCAGCGGGAATACCGTACGCAGGAAGCTTGCGCAGCAGACTTGCGTGCCAGACCCTGTCAAAAGCCTTCGAGATGCCAAGTGACACGGCAAGTGCTTCGCCGTGCATCTCGAGGGCCTCGCCCCAGCAATGCGTCACATAAACTAGAAGATCCCCAGTTGAGCGTCCTCGGCAAAAGCCATATTGACGGTCACTGAGGAGATCGTTGTCTTCTAGGTATGAGAGCAACTTGCTGTTCAGCACTCTCTCCATAAACTTACAGAGTATGGAAGTGATGGCGATCGGTCGGTAATTGCATGAGTCGGCACGACCACCCTTTTTGGGTATTGGTTGCACGTTGGCAAGCTTTAAGGATTTTGGGACTGTTTTAGTGTTGAGAGAGAGGCGATACAAGCGTTTTAGCACAGGAGACAACTTAGGCGCACAGTACCTCAGCACTTTTGCTGGTATGCCATCAGGACCACTGGCCTTATTCACGTCCAGACTAAGTAAGACTCTACGGACCGACTTATTGTGAATTGTGATCTCCGACATCGAAGAATCACAGTGAGGTATGTTTGGTGATTGTTGAGAGCCGGTGTCTAGACGGGAACTGCTCGAAAACAGAGACCCAAACAAACTTGTTTTCTCAGCTGCAGAATGGGCAATTGACCCGTGAGATTTCAGCAATGGCGGTAGCATAGGACGGCAGAAATTCGCTTCGACTGACTTCGAGAGGGACCAGAAATGTTTACTTCCATTCGGATAGGAAGACAGTTTCGTCCCTATTCGGCAGATGTTGTCGAATCTCGCCTTTAGTAACACCCTTTTGCATTACTTGGCGGCCGAATTATAGGCTCTCTTCTTCGCTCGGATTCTCCGTGCACGGACCCCGCGATCGCGGATTTGCGCCCATGCTTGGTAAGCAGATTGTTTTTGGGCCTCAGCACAAGCGCAAGCCGCATTATACCAAGGTCGGGACTTGTAATCGAGCGGGATGTCGGAGAATAGAATAAAATACTCCATTCCCTGCCGAATTACATCCGCGATCGCATCAGCGGTGCATGAAGGGTCGCTCGAAGAGAAGCAAGTTTGCCGCCAGGAATAAGAAGCAAAGAAAATACACATCTCGTCCCAATCTGCTGACTCGTAACGCCATACTCGCCTCATGCCTTTAGAGCTATCACCTGGAGGAGAGCAGATTGATACGGATTTCACCACACAGTGGTCGGACGATCCTAGTGGAGCTGAGACCGATACTGAATGTTTGTGTGGATCAGTTGTCAGCAGTAGGTCAAGACAATTGGGTGTGTGGCCAGCAATATCTGGAATTCGCGTCGCTCGATCCACCAGTTGGTAAAGATTTAGCGCTAGGGCAAATCGTCGCGCTTCTATCCAAGCATGGTCAGTTTTCTGGTATGGGAATAGCCACTCTTTGAGGTGAGCGTTGAAGTCCCCCAGAAAAACAAGCTCCGCCGCTGGATATCGCTGAGTTGCCAAGTCTGCCGTCTCTGTGAGGTAATCTATGAGCAGAGTCGTCTCCCGGTCACCGCTGTGCGATCGGTAGACACAGATGTAGAGCAACTTCTCTACCCCTGTGCCCACCAGAAGCCAGATAACAGAAAACCCGGATTTTTCAAAGCATCGGAGACGCCTATAGCATATGTCATTGCGGACGAACATACAGACCCCTGCACACATTTTAAACTTATGCTCAAGTGCGTAGGCAGGGTAGTTGAGGTACGCCTCGTCCGACGGGGCGTCTGTGTCTCCGTCAAGAAGAATAGGTGCGGCTTTTCGGTCACTATCTGGTGATGGACCGAATGGAGATTTGAGTGCAGTCCTCTAATGTTCGCAAGGTGCACTTTAAATGGGAGGAAGTGCAGCCGTTGTTTAAGATTCTTCCTATTCCTGATGTTGATGTTCTTCCTATTCCTTTTCATGATGTAGAATGTTGGGGGGTAGGATTTTTAGTCGAGACGCTACTTAGTCGACCAAAGGAAGTTTTCTTGGGCTAAGCCGACCAAAAAAGGGAACTTACCAGGAGACTGCGCGGACGCCCGAACCTTGTGTTGGTGCTCTAAGATAGCGGCAAAAACTAGGGACACCGCATCCAATATTTCACACTTATTATGTTTTTTTTATACAATTCATTAAAAAATCAATGAAAGACAGAACTGTAAAATGTATTCACAAATAATGCTCACTGACTGATATTTTAGCGCGATTACACGGTCCTTTGTATTGGCAGACTGGACGCAAATTTATTAGTGCCATAGTTAACACATTGCGAGTCCATTGGTATACTTAGTCTGAGGTTTCGACTTACTTCTAGCAAGACCTACCTAAACTCAATCGGAACGACTAAACTTACTTTAATCAACTATTAAATTTAATATAGTATTAAGTTGAAATGTTTTAAAATTCCAATATAAGGAATAGAGTTCTTAAAAATGTAGGTAGGTAGGTACAGTACTTACATACATTAATAAAATACCTACTTATTACCTGTATCAATTATTATCAAAATTTAATTATTACTTCTTGTGACTTGACCACGACTATTTGACCCCCCCCTGGCGCCAAAGCTGGATCCGCCCTTGAATATGGAATGGGGTGTTAAAAAAATAGGATTGCAGTGATCGCCTTGCATGGATGGAGCCGTCGGTCATATTTCAGACACTAAAAACTGGGCATCAGCCCTATTTTCGTATATCGTACTATCAACAGATACAACAACACTTTATCTGTCGAAGACCATAAAAGATAGAGGCGGCCGCGTGCTGTTAGAATTACAAAGGCTGTTAATGCTGTTAAAGCCAGAATTCGTCTAAACCTCATTAGGCAGCAAAAATCTTATGGCAAGAAATGAAGATTCCCGCCAGAACTCTGTCGCGTATTATATTATAAAATAAGACCCGAAGCTCGGTGCTTCGTCGTTATATAGGACATGCCCTAAATCAATCTTTACATTTAAAGAAAGTGGATCGATCAAAATCCCTTCTGTCACGATACGCAGGTGAAAGGAAAATCACAGAAATATCCTCTTTACCGATGAAAAACAGTCACTATTGAAGAGCATTACAAGAAGCAAAATGATAAATGTACGCTCACAGTTCTAAAGAAGCAGCTCAAGTGGTCGGAAAGGTACAACGTGGTCATCATCCTGCATCAGTGATGGTTTGATGGGGTGTGTCTTATCAAGGCGTTACAAAGCTAAATTTTTGTGAAAAAGGAGCGACAACTTCAGCTAAAGTGTATCAAGAGACAGTTTTGGATCGTGTTGTGCGACCTCCCAGCAATACACTTTTTAAATATGTAACGTGGACTTTCCAGCAGGACTCTGCACCTGGTCACAATGCACGAACTGTCCAAGACTGGCTTGAAACCAACGTTCCGGTCTTTATAAGAGCTGAAGACTGGCCTTCACCTAGCCCAGATCTCAACCCTTTAGACCCGACCATCTTGAGCTTCTCTGTATGTCTTTGTTACCAACCTTAAATTTTGAGACCAAGGCTAAAGTAGCTTCAAAAAGACTTGGCATTCTGGCGAAGGTGAGTAAATACTTCACACTAGAATAGTTGCTCATCCTTTACCAAGCATAAGTTCGATCGTGTACAGAGTATTCTTCTCATCTTTGGGACGGTTCCGCCCGACGCCCCAGCTCCAGACGCTTGAGTCCATTGAGAGGAGGGCCAAAAGGCTCATCGGCAATTATGATCTTTTTTATAAAAAGCTCAAAAGCCTTGAGCATAGACGAAAGTTAGCAAGCCTATCCGTATTTTATAGGATACATTCGGAGAGTGTGCAGCAGAATTGCACAACCTTGTTCCGCCGTACCCATTTTTTCATCGGACAACCAGATTTATCAATAGGCGACACCTTTATATGGTAGATATACCTACCAAAGAGTCGCACTAAGCGTTTAAGTTCCAATTTTGTGATACGTACCGCTAAAGAGTGGAAATCTTTGCCTGAGTCTGTTTCCTGACAAATACAGTTTAGGGGTCTTCAAGTCACGAGTGAATATGTATCTTCTAGGCAAGCGCGTCACATCCTAGATCGCACTGCCGCGCGCGCCGCTTACCATCAGGCGAGGTATTGGTCAAGCGCATGCCTATTTTCTATATAAAAAGGCCCTACTCTACATTTTTGTTCGGGTAAGTTTATTATTATTGCACAGTAAGTCTAAAAAATAATCTCGGATATTGTTTTAGACATCAGTTTAAAATTATTAGAGCAAAAATTAAGTTTGTTTTGATTTTTTCCCTTAGGATGGCTCTTGCTCTTGATGGATTAGCTCTTGATCCCAACATCTATTATTTTTGAAGTGAGGCACCCTTACTTCAAAAATTGTAAAGATATTTAGGTAAATGATACCTTAACAGACAGAACAATAACTCAGCATGTTTTTAAAACTGTCTGAATACCTGTGTATATTTTGTTTTAATGACGTCCAATAATCGTCAGTATAAATCCATTTTTTTCTTTTATTTTTTTTTCTCTTAATATTAAATAGTCTTAAAGTGATTTTTTTTGTAAACACGTCGTCTAAAAATGATTTGATATAATTAAATACACATTAAGTTAATGCTCAGTAAATAAAAAAAATTACATTGCCCTTAAACTTTGCGTTATTAACACTTAATTGCAAAATTTTGGGATTTTGGTACGAAAATCGTAAAAGCGAAAAAAAACAATCGGACTTTGGTTACGATAAATATGGCTCAAAATGTTCTAGATGGTCTATACTCACTCCCCCTTAAGGCTTTGCACCCAGCTTGTACAGTTGCTTGTAGCTACAGGGTGTATTACATTATATACCTCATAAAAAAATTGAAATCAGAACTTGTGGCTGCACTAGGTATATTATTTTCTTTTATATTTTGTTCAAAATATCTGAAATAAACTTCAAATGAATTCAAGAAAATATTGAATTCAAGAAAATATTGAATCCAAGAAGACATTAAATTAATGACATCGTTACATGTTGTTAAATTAGGAATTTAGTGTTGAAACTCGACAGACTATTATTTAAGCTACCCGATATGCGCCGGTGTCAAAAGTAAAAAAACTTAAATAACAGGTAACATTTTTTTTCACTAAACTAAACTACATAAAATAGGAACGAAGTTCCTTATTATAAAAATATTAATTTTAAGTTAAAACTACTTTACAAAATTATCTTAACACCTTTATTTTATTTACAACGATTTATAAAAATATATAACATATAATAATAACAGTCATCACGTAGACTATACATTAGACACTGTATAGCCATCCCGCATAGACTATACATAAAAATCTTATGCTTTTTTTTAACCAATTTCAAAAATGGAGGTTTCTCAATTCGACCGTATATATGTTTTTTTATGTTTGTTCGCGGATAACTTCGTCATTTATGAACCGATTTTGATGATTATTTTTTTGTTGGAAAGAAGATATTTCAAAGGTGGTCCCATGATAAGGAAATCAAGGTTTGATGATGGACGACCAGAGAAATCGAGGGGAATTTTCAAAAATCGTAGGGGCGACTAATGCGTTTTTTTATTAATAATAAGTATTTTTTATTTTAATTATTAATTTTAAGCCCTATAATTTAATAACAGTCTGGTGTAGATCTGATGATGGAGTCGAGAAACAGTCGAGGGAACTCCTCAACGATTAACAGCAGCTACCTTATGTTTGAACTTGATTAATATTTCCGTCTGGTCCGTTCCGGTCTGCCCATCACTTAAAATCGTAAAACAAAATAATTTTTAACAAAAAAAAAACAGTCTTCAAAATTTTTTATATATTTTATGCATTTTCAATGCGATCTTATAAGATAAATTATTATAATAGAAAAATACTAGAAAAAATCGACTCGGGTCACAAGTGAATCTCAGGAATCCCGCCTGAGATTCACTTGTGACCCGAGTCGATTTTTTCTAGTATTTTTCTATTATAATAATTTAGTCTTCAAAAAGTAAACTTAAAAGCAAAAAATAAATTTACTTTGCACAAAGTAATACGTATTTTAATTTAATTAAATAGAAATGATTAAATATTTTTTTTTATAATTTTGAAGTCGGTGCTAAGTAAATGCTGCAACAACCTTACTACAATATCAAATTACTAAGTACACACAATATTATGAAATATGTCAAAGCAATTACAATACAGTAACAGTATTAGTAAAATATATAAATCGGTACCTATTAACTATCAAAGTAACTTTTTAAATATTATGTACTTACGTAAGTACTGGCTTACGAACTACTAGTAAGATTGATAATATTTATACACAGTTATTGTTTTAGGTACTTGGCACCGACTTCAAAATTATAAAGTAATTATTTAATCATTTCTTTTTAATTCAATGAAAATACGTATTACTTTGTGCGTAGTAAACTTATTTTTTGCTTTTTAGTTTACTTTTTGAAGTCGTTTTTGTTTTTTTAACGCTACGGACTTTTTTTTCCCGGCTAGGGTACACCTCCGCAACGCCCCATAAGGAACTTCGTTCCAAAACAAAAATACCAAAAAACTACTTATTCAAGTTGCAGTATTGAAAAATTTATCTGCGTTCAAACTTTACATATTATTGCGAGGAAATGCAAATACATGAATTTGATGATTAAGTAATATCGATAAGTATAACGGTTTAGTTTAGTTCACGATAGTTATGAATATAATGTGTTAGTTTCCATGATCGTTCGTCTGAATGTGAATTATTTTGACTCAACATGGAATATGGTGTAACAGTTTCCTAGGACGATATCAGGTTAAAACTTCTTGCGTATATTGCGTTGCGTAGGTGTAATTTCTTTACTCATCTTCTTTATGGCATTTCTATTATTGAAGAATTCCCTGGCTTGGTGCAGGAGATCCAGAAATTACACCCCCTACCAACTTACTATAAAATAGTTACAATATATATAAATGTATTAATAATTTGGTCAAATAAAAAAAAGTCTATTATAAATCATTGGCATAGTATGTAAATAAAAATTTCGTCTGAATGCCTATTTACTATTTTAATTTACTGTGATCAGGTGACATGACAACTCTGTGGCCTTTCTTTCCCACTGGGCACTCTGGGCAAAAACGCAGGGCCCCGCAATCGATAGGAGGCCCCTTAGTTTCGGTAAATTTTTTTTACTCAAATAAATCGAACCAAAATTACAATATCTACAATACCGATTTCCTTATTAGCTATTTCGTGTGCGAAGCTACTTTACTTTCGCTTTTCTGATTTCGGTATTCTTATAAATTTCAATTAAAAAATGCAATTTAATAGTTAACTAAGTAGGTACGTACACTGTTTTAAAGAAAAATTATCAGTGTACTTCTAGTAACAAAAAAGTGTTCAAAGTCTCCAATAGGTTAAAGACGGCCCTACCTGTGGTAAAAATTTCTGTTAGAAAGCTTTCATTCTATTTTGTTTATTTTTTCATGTGCCAGTGTCAGCTAATAATAAATGGCGTTGCGCTAGGTACTATGTGAACATAGTCGAACTGCGTTCGGCAGTTTTAATTAGAGTATGGTTTAACGTTCCCGTACACGACTGAGTTTTCGACCCATTTTGTGAAAGACTACGTACATGTCCGATTGTCCATTATTCTCTATTAACTCATTACGTGCATTTCCCTCAAAAGCTGGTGCTTTTGACAAATTTTTAAACCGGTGCGTTGTTACAAAATCGGTGATAAAGTAGACGAAAAAATTGGTCAATAAGTCGCTCGTGTTCGAAAATGCATGCCATAATTGCTTCAAACCCAGCCTTATCCTTGTCGGTCTGCAGCCAAAATAATACAAATTGTCGAAAACACTTTGCTTACAACGCAATTACCTACTTTGTTTCCTTACACTATGAGCACACTGATGGCAGATTCGTACATACGAGTTAAGTTAGTCGATTGAGGACATTCGACCACATTACCCGTCACCACACGCGCAGTGTCTCGTTTCATTGTTCCACTTAAATCGTTCTATTGTAGATAGTGATTTATCAAATCCTTTTCTTACCAACATTATGGATGAATTGGATAGTATAGTACCAAAAGATGTGCAGAAAGAATTGGTGTTTTACGTCAATGGAAAGAAGGTAAAGTACCTATAAGGTTCCTGTACCTATATATTAAATCATTCTAAAAGTGTTATATTCGGATATGCTTATATATTATTATTAAATGACCATTTCAATTCAATTATGTAGGTACCCACCTTTAATTCTTTTTAATTTTGTCCTATTTTGCTTGAGTAAACATTACTTACTTATCTATAGGTATGTATCGGCTGCAGTACCTAGCTATTATTCTGTCTGTTTAATAAAACAGTAAAAGTATTGATATTCGTTGTGTTCTACAACAACAACTACTACTGGGTATTATTAAACCTACTTTTAGGGCTACCACGTTAAACTCAAGTTAGGGTTTTGGCCAGAATTGCATTGAAAATTATTACCACTACGAATTTGACTCGAACCTCGAAATAACGACAAGCTCAGTTCTGTGGATATATTACCTTTGTTATATTAGGTACCTTATTTGTATATTTTATTAGTCAACCGTGACTCTAAGCGCCCGACTTTTGACACAGGAAGCTGTCTCTATCCTATTTCTTACGTTCCTTACGTTTTTTTTATTCTTTAGTTTTTAAAATTTAATCGTTATTAAAATCAACATAAAGTCATTAATTAATGATCAATCTTTACCACAAATGGTATAATTAATGAAGATTGTCATTAAATATTAATTATGTTGCATACCGTAAGTGTACGTACCTATGTATTTACTCAGTGGTTCAGAAAATACATTCCTCGTCTGGTACAGTCGACAGTACATCAAACGATACACTCCACGATTTAGCAGGTTTTAAGAGGAGAGAAGATAAGGGGGGGAATCGCCCATCATTTCTAACCCCTAGATGAGGCGTATACTTTTGGAGTGTATTCAAATGAAATTTGAGGTTATAAATCAACAAAGAATACATTTTATGCACTTTTTGAGCAACTGAGAGGGGCTTCCTCTCAATAGAGGCCAACAATGGAGGGATCTGGTAATCGGTCACTGTTCTAACCTAACCTAGCCCAAATGATTTAATAACTGTGATAGACAACAACATGAATAACAGATCAATGATGCAAGCCAAGCAATCAAAATGGCATCACATTTTGACGCTTCGTTTCTCGTTATAGAAATTATATTTTATATTTTTTGGATATTGTTATTCTAGCGTTTTACAATACAATTATATATAATTAAGAATAATTCATAATTACGACACATTATTTTCCATGAATACATAAATTTTGTGATTTACGTAACAATATTTATGTATTTTCTGTGGCTGCACCAGTTCTGCACAAGACAACATGAATTAAACCTGTCAAAGTATTAATTACAACGAAAACTTACCAAACTTAAATAACAATATTCCTCTAAATTAAACTTTATATACTTACATATTTTTTATACACAGACCTCTTTGACAAAAAATTGCCAACCTTATTGTACAGTTTAGCCAAATGATCATTATTACAATACCAAAGATACCATATCTTGATGTGCTATCGACTGACCTGCTATTTATAAATTATTCAAGGATGATATGTTGCGTTAGTCACGTTTTAATAAATATCTTAGATACTGTACTGTAATTACATTTATTTGGTAGGTAGTAGGTACCTCTGGCAGATATAGAACCCCGATATATAGTCAACAGTATAATCCCCGGCATTTAAGTTGAACATGATTTTGAAATCACGTGACATGCGCAGTAGCAAGTTTACCTAAACGATTATTCACTACTGCGCATGTCACGTGATTTCAAAATCATGTTCAACTTAAATGCCGGGAACTATACTTCAACAGAAAACTGTAAAATTTCTTTATTCGGTTTTCCGCTTATTGAAAAATAAGTTAAGTAAGATACAAGATGTCTATACCAAAATAGCGAAAATGGTGTGGTTTTTTTATTTTCTTTTAAAATACTTAATAAATTTGTATTTAGTAATCCATTACCCAGGGCCAAATAGTTAACAATATACGGGTTGGATTTTTGAGATGGGATTTGAAGGCCAGGTACTTAAACTATTATAGTTACAAGAAAACTTTGTTAGGCAACCATCCATAACTTTTTAAGTTATTCTGGTCTGCTTTCACAGATTTTGGAAACAGTCACAGTCAGTAAAAAAAATGCTAAGACAGCAAAAAAAAAAAAATATGCCTATCGATCCTATTTCATGTAGGGATCAAAAGACTCTATGGGACCAGTTAAGGTATGAGTACTAGAAATGACAGAAATCGCCAAAAACTTTTCGCATACATTTTGTATGGAAAATCCTCGGATCCTATTTCTTACGGTGATCTCTCTATAAATCCTATTTTATGCTTTTAGGGGGACTGTAATTTAGATAAAAAATAAATTAATAGGTAATTTGTCATTTCTAGTACCTACTCATACCTTAAATCTCATATCTTCTCAACGAAATAAAAGCTAAGCAGAATTCCACTCGTTCAATGCTCGATAAGTGGTTTTCAAGTCAAGAGAAAAAGTTTCATTGTTTTTTGAAAGAATTTGAATATTTAAAAACTTCCATTGAGTTCGTAAACAGGCAATCTGATGATCTCAACAAGAAAACTGATGACATACCTAAACACTAAATTCGCGGTAATGGCTAAGAGATTAAATAAAGTTGAACAAATAATTCAATTGGAAACGAGATTAGAGTCTATGGAGCAGTAAGCACGTCAAGGGGCCGTCCATTAATAACGGGTTTTTTTTTTGGCATTTTTTAACCTTAACAAAATACCTACTTATTGTACTAGAAACAATGCAATTATTTCTATTCATATTAATGTGTAACGATTGGACTGTGTGTAGGTATTGTATATCATACATTTATATGTATTCAAATAAGTATCTGTCATTATATTTTGCAGTAATATTTATTAACACATTGACATTTTGCCATGGATGAAATTATAACATTTTATTACCAAAATTGCCGTGGTTTGAAAACTAAATTATTTTGCCTATATTGTCTGAATGCTACGACATAATAATCCTCACAGAAACATGGTTGATTCCGGACATCCCAGATAATTTATTTATAGATTCCCGCTGCAGAGCATTTAGGTGTGATCGAGATCGTATAACTACGGGGAAAAAAGGCGGTGGCGGAGTGTTGGTGGCGGTGCACCGCGATGAGCCGTCGACACACCGTCTACAGCCCGCGTGCCGCGGCTCTTGTTCCTTGCCGACTGATAACGCGCCTATTTATCCCATAGTTGATTTTGTGATGGTTGATATTGCTCACTACAACCATAGGAAACACTTTGATACATACATCCTGACCAGTCATATGACACTTATAAAATATTTTTTAATTAAATACAAGAAAGGTTAGCCTCTCATGACATTGTAAATTTTTACATCACGGGAGATTTATTTTACCAACACTTGAAGAGTACTCTGGCCATTCTGGTACCCTAACCCCCCCAACTAAGTAAGAAATTTTGTAAGTAACTTAAATGTTATTTCTTTAAAAAAATGATTGGGATCGTATCCTTGATTTGTTCATTACTAATTCGCCGTCATGCACTTGCTAAGTTTCCCCCAATTACTTGGTCCCTCTAGATCCAATTCATCCTGTATTTTTTGTAAATGCCTCACTTGATATAGACTTGCGGCAAATGATACGTAATTGTGTACCCCGTTATCGGTATATCGAAGCCAATTACGATATAATAAATAAATATATTTCGGAAATCGACTGGTATAAAAGTTTGCAGAATTTACCAATTAATGGCGCAGTAAACCTTTTCTATGAAAATATTTATAAAATTATTAAGGATCACGTACTCGCACGTCTAGGGTTCACTTATCCACATAGGTATAAGATGTTCGGAAGAACGTTGAACATACGAAAATGGTTAACTAACTAGCCCAAAAGATTTTACCTAGGTCTCAAGATTTTTCTTTAATTATTATTTTTTTAATTTCTGTATTTTTCACTTTTGCGCCTTTAAACCCGTCTAAATTATTTTTTCAAGGCCTAGATCTAAGTGATCGGTAGGTCTTTTAAAATTAAAAGTTGCACATTGCTAGAAATAAAGTTATGGACCCTCAAACATAAAAAAGAGTTAAAATAAATTTTGAAGCTCAACTTCGCGTTGCATTTTAAAAAAAGAGTGATAGATGACTTTGGTTTGTTAAAAATATCTCTAAAGTGTGTGAGCTTTCTACCGATATGTAGTTTATTTTGATATCTTTTTCGTGACTTAAGTTATTCGATGTTTTCTACCAAAGTGGATCATTTCGATGAAAATCTACTGATGTGGAAAGTTAAATGTTTTGCGAAATTTATCAATGCAAAGGTTAAAAAAATTAAACGATCAATTCAAATGTGGTATTCTTTATTTAAAAACATCAATAACATAATAAAACCATAAAACATCTTAACTTATGACGTCAACTTGAGCAAGACTTCATTTAGTTTAAGTGATGCTCAAATTGCCGTCCCTTTTTTGTTTCGTCCCGACATTTGATTTGCACGCTCTGCATCGGTTTCTAATTTCAACCGTTGTTGTATGAAGTAACATTTCCTGTTTCATCGCCTCGAATGCAGCATCAATGCGAATTATAAGTTCCTCACGACTGGTCACTTCAGATGTGTATACTAAGTCCTTGTCCCTTCAATCATTCATCAAAAATTCTGTCCATTGAGAGTGTCTGGTGAATAATGTGGTCCAATTAACTTATTTCCGATCACTCCTGCCCAAACATTAACACTAAACTTTCTTTGGAAACCCCTTTGTCGCATTACGCGTGGGTTTTCTCCTTTTTTTGCCCAGTGGTGCAAATTGTGGTAATTAACTATTCCTTCATTGTCAAATTTGGATTTGTCTCTCTTGAATTCTTCTCAAATGTGTGTGTTCCTTTCTGTGAACAAAATTTGTTCGTCTTCTGCCGAGATCAATATTACTAAATTATTTTAACTAATGGTCACAATAAACTTGCAATTAGTCGCAAGTACTTTTCTAAAGACGGAGCACCTTAAATACATATTACTGACATATTCCACTTCAGTCGTTACCGAATTATACATAGTAATGTTGGCTGCGAGCCAACATTATTACGTATAAGTTGCAGGAGATCTTGTCCAATAAATGAACTGAACCCCCTAGTAGTAAATAATCTATCGATATCAGAAAAAATAATCAAAAAGTAGCGTCGCATGAACTTTGCAGTTTGACAGCCTTTGCGTTTCAACTATATCGGGTTGTGTCTCAACCGTCCTGTCAAATCATTGCCGCGATACGAAATGTCGTAAAAGTTTAAGTTCAGCCGTAGTTTATTTCCAATCCAATTGTTGGCGCTTGGCCCTCGGGGCAGTGCATCACATCATAATTGGACCATAACACTGCTATTATGAGTTCGGTTTTAGTGATTTAAATAAAGTTATTTATATTTTATGTCATTACATTTCTTCAATAGTAGGTATTACCATAGTTTGTGTTTACGAGACTTCCTGTCGATATTCCTATTTTGGCCAAACTATCAATAAGCTATCGTTAGTTTCTTGATAATGGATTTTTGAGCAGCATCACTAATGAAATCTAAAATTTTATTTTGTTATTTTTGACCGGGCTGGGTGGTGTTTACCCCCCATTTGATTTATCAACAACAGATTGCTGCTCTCAATATTATTCAAAGATTTCTATCCATATATTTCAGGTGATAGAACGTACTCCAGACCCTGAGTGGACGCTGCTTTGGTATTTAAGGAAGAAGCTGCATCTCACAGGCACTAAATATGGATGTGGGGAAGGTGGATGCGGCGCGTGCACAGTCATGATTTCGCAGTATCTGAAACATCAAGATGATATAAAGTATCCTTTATAATAGTGAAAAATGCAAAAAATATTATCCAAATATAATTCTAGAGGGAAAACGATATTGTCACACAATTAACACATTTCCGATTTGTTTTTCTATACTTTTAAAACTAATAAGGCAACCGGCTTGATAACACCGGGCACATCACATTTTATTTGAATGTGTTGTTGTAATAATAGGATTGATAATTCAAACAACATCACACCAACATATAGAAAATTTTAAAACTCCATTCGGTTTTTTTAGCTTAAAATCCAACCCAAAGGGAAGGTCATAGACCTTCTTTAAATAGTTGGCTGTTTGAATAATGTGGAGAAAAATAATTTATGACTTTAGGATCATAGTACCCAGATTAGTGTTGCCCAAATGCAAGAACAAGACGAGACTTAGCCAGTCTTGGTCTTGGTCTTGCGCCAATACACCTGGTCTTGGTCTTGGTCTTGGTCTTGCGCTTGCAGTCTTGGTCTTGGTCTTGGTCTTGCAGCAAGAGTCTTGCAAGTCTTGCAATTACCTATTAGTCTATTGCTATTTATTAAAGTTTACTTTAAATCTTAGAAAAACGTATTAGAATTGGAACATTGTGAGCTTGAATTAACATAGCCATAGTAAAGATCAATCAGATTAATAAATAACTGAAGATTTGATAAGAAAGTCGAAAAATCAACTGACCTATATGTCGTTTTCCATGGAAGTAACTGTTTCTTAATAAACATTTATGATTTATAAGCTTACATTTGCTAAAACATGTAAAAAAACAAATTAATTACAATAACTTGACTGTATTTTAAATAACAATGTCTGTCTAGAAAGAGATTGAACCCTCAACTTGCATGAAATTTAATAAAAGAGTTTTATGATTTATCATTTATTTCAATCAAAAATAAAATACAACACAAATCAAACATAACAGTACACAACAGCTTTATCATTAGGTTATGTTACTTTATATCAATTCTTTTGACCAAGAATTAATACAAAGTAACCATCTGGCTGACTCATCACTTAACCTATTTCTATGTTTTCTAATTACTAATGATGCTTTAGAAAATAATCTCTCAGCAGGTACTGAAGTTGCAGGTATTGAGAGAAAATCACGGGCCATCTTCGATAAAGTCGGATACTCTGTCTCATGCGTCCTCCACCAATCTAAAATGTCTTCCGAGCTGGCAGTTCTTGGTTTTCTCAGGTACTCCTCCAACTCGTCTATCACTAAGCCTTGAAGACAAGATCCAGATGACGTCGAGGGACATTCATAGAGTTTATCAAAGTCTATAATGTCTTCATCTTCATCACATACTTTATTTTCTTTTCTTGGCAATTCCAGAGATTTGTTCAGTGAGTGTAGACTTTTATATTCTTCATAAAGTTCATTGAACTTGCGCAGACTTTCTGTTTTAAGTTGCTTCCCCCACATTGTCAGGTCAAAAGTCTGAGCCTTATGCCTTGGGTCTAAAATTAAAGAAGTACAATAAATCCAGTTGCTCTTCTTATAATGTTTAAGCATTTTGTCTCGAGCTGCTTGGAAAGCTAGAATGAGCCTTTCATCCACTTCAGATCGATTAGGTTTCTCATCTAACTGTTTTACCATGGATTCAATTTTATCTAGCAAGAGATTGAATGATACAATGACTAGCGGTAATGTAACATATTTGTCTCCACCAAGTTTTGTACTTAAAAGTTTAAAGTTTATTAGAAATTTATGTAATTTTTCGAGTACCTGCCATTCACTAGCTGTGATTTGAAAATCATTCAATTCGGTGACAGAACTGCACAATATGTTAATGCCCGCTCTCACTTTTAAACCAAATCCAATCATATCATGTGTGGAATTCCATCTTGTTGGACAGTCAAGAATGGCATTTAGATTTGATGGCACGCCAGCTGCTTCACAAGCAGACTGAAACTTCTTCTTCACTATCTCACTTCTTTTTATTTTACTGGAAATACTGCGTAACTTTGTTACAGATGTACGCGAGTCAGCAATATTTGGTGCATATTCTTCATCTTCCTCAGTTTCGTCTGCATAGTCTTCATACTGCTGATCTTGCGCGTTAGTGTCAGACTCACAGTGTAATGCTAAGGTCTCTAATAAATCTTGTACACCAAGGTTTAAAATGTGAGCAAAGCACCGGAAATGTTGATTGTCTGAATCAAAGTGTGGCAACTGTTTGCCCAGTTCATACATAAATTTGGTATTTGCAGTTGCGTTGTCGACCGTGATACCTTGTATTTTATCAATTATGCCATATTCCAATAAACATTCATGGAAAATCGTTGCAATATCTTCCCCAGTATGTCGACCGCGTGATGGTATAAAATCAAGAACTACAGATCGATACTTCCATTCGTTGTCTATATAATGCATAGTAACCCCGTAGTAACTCCTACCAGCAATTGACGTCCACCCATCAATGGTAAATGACATTTTAGATGATAATTGTTGAAGTCGTTCCTTGAGATTAAATTGGAGCTCTTCAAATCGCTCTTTGACTTTCCTTCTAAGTGTAGACCTTTTAGGAAACTCCATATTAGGGCAAATACGTCGAAAATATACTTGTGTAGCTTCGTCATCGAAAAATGAGAAGGGAAGATATTTTTTCACTACCCAATCAACTGTAGCTGTCGTGATGTTGTCACTGCTGTTTTCCGACTGAAATAAAACAATAAATCTTGTGTTATTATTTAAAACATACTAGGTTTGAGCGTTTAGGAGGAGGAGGTTTGTTGTTGTTAAATCGAGAAAATCGTTAAATTGACATTTGTTATATTAAGGTTGCACTGTACTGTAATTTACCAAAATAAAGTACTTAGTTGTTACTGGCCGATTATGAAAACAAATGAAAATATAGGTGTTTATAAAAATATTTAAGACGATAATTACATACTTAATATGTCGCACCCCTAGATGAAAACACCACTAACTCAAAAATACTTACGTAAGTTAATGGCGTTTTTGAAAGTATCGCATGAACAGCTACGCGGAGTTAAAATTCCCGTAGCGACAATTTCGACCATTGTTAAAAATGACGCGAAATATGTACCTATGTATTACTATTTTATCAATATCTATAAAATATTCCGAAGTCAGTTTAAAGTCATTTGTTCAAAAAAGACTTTTTTGAGTTCCTGGAGTTTTCATATAAAAAAAATATATTCTTACCTGTCCACTTCTTCCAGCGGTTACTAAAAAGCTTGTGATATCTCCACTTAATTTTGGTTTAACAGGAAGAAATATTTGTGATTCCTTTTTGTGGAAAGATATTAGATGTTTCCTTAAGCCTGAAGTGTTTCTGTTTTTCGTTTTTATTTCAGTCTTTTTATGTTGGCACAATTTACACAAGGCAGTTTGGGATGCATGAATTATTTCGAAAAACTCCTCAAATTTGCTTTTGGGTCTTTTAGATCTGTGACTCAAACTCTCGTTACTCGGACTAGAATAATTTGAATCTTCGTCACTCATATTAAATTGTACACGTGATACGTTTTTAGAAAACAACAAGAATTAGTAAAAACAATTATTAAGTTAGACTCGAAGCACAGCTCAATTGGAAATGACTGGAATTAAAATAATTCCTTTGTTTATAGTACGTTTCCTTGCTTTCTACCGCGCCGCCTCGCCACGTGCCGGCTCTATTAAAAGGATGCCGCCGCAAATCAAACGATGCCGCGTGCGGCGTACAAACACAGATTATTACCTACTTGTACAGACGCGACGCGTGAATAAAATATATGTAAAGAATTAGTGCCAATCACTATTCTTTACATATAAGTGAATGTTTTGGCGTACATCTATACTAATCTATACTAATATTATAAAGCTGAAGAGTTTGTTTGTATGTTTGATGACAGAAGTTTTAAAATAAATAAATAAATCCTGAACGTCACTATACCTCCAAAGTTACTATTCTTCGTGGGCGAAGTCGCGGGCACTGCTTGTAAATACTTTTTTTTTTTTTTTATTTTTTTTTTTTTATTTATTTATTTCATATACAAGAAAAAAAAATACAAAGATACAATTTAGTCCCACAAAACCGACTTGTCGGTTTGACTGAGGGATCTTTAGTCTCTTAGCTTATAATTATAATTATGTAGGTATATAATACAACTATAACTGTATCAGGTAAAGTTAAGTGCACAATAATTGGATTTAGACTGAATTACAACAAACTGAAGGAAAATTTAGCGGTGATAATAATAAGATACAATTGTTGTAAGATATAAAATACGTGTGTAAAAAACAACCACGCCTCCGAGCCCTCAGATGGGCTCGGAGGCGTGGTTGTTTTTTACACACGTATTTTATATCTTATAGAAATATTGCATTGTGAATGCAAAAAAATAAATAAAAACATACAATTGTTGTGTTAAATAGTAGTCATCAGATAATCTTTTAATATTTTTTTAAATTTATTTTTATCCGTTTCACATCTAATAGTTTCGGGCAACGAATTAAGAAGATATGGTATACGCTTCTGTAAAGTTCTGTCACCAAAATAATTTTGAACCCTAGGAATTACAAATTTCTTTTTTGAAGTGGCTCTAGTGATCTGGTTATGATTTATGTATTCAAAAGTGGAGACACACTCTCGGCTGCCGTGATTATTTACTAATAATAAATCGCAGGCTTTTTATTTTATTAGTAGGTAAGTACCTACGCTTTTTATATTATTTTATTAATTATGTAGAATTTTTTTACACGTTTCAAGTATATTTAAAAGTGGCTACAATATTTATCAAACGGGTGATATTTGAACACTTTTTTGCTATTTTTTCTTGTAAAAACTTAAGAAATATAATGACTAAATGTACAATAATAGTACCTAAGTAATTAGTTTAAAACCATATAATCAATATTATAATATATACTTACTAGAATAAATTATTATGACATCTACTACCTATCCTTACCATTTTATTCTAATCATAATACTACTTGCGTGATCAGTATAATGTATTCATTTTCATTATAAGCACTCTGAAACTTATTTATTCTTTGGAACACCTGTAGGTACTCTTAAAATTCGAAATTATTTTGCATGAGTATACCTACGCCTACGCCCTGTGGCGGCAATCAAATAGTGTCAAATGTTGTGATTTCGGCGCGGCGGCAACGATTGTTGTATATGATTTCAAAAGAAGCCGCCGGCGCGTGTATTATAACCATGTGCTTCCGAAAAGCAGCAAATTTCTTTGAGAAGTAAGTACAAAACCTTTGATGCCGCATTATCAAAGTGCCGATGGTTAAAACATAACTATGCATGCACTCAGTTTGATTTTAATGGATATTTTTTTATTCGCTATGTAGGTATGTTTATGGTATTAGTCGTAATGCGCATAGATCCAGTTTTTCATATTCTTTGATACAGTTTTTTGCGTCTCATAGAATTCCTAAGCGTACCTATACACCGAACTGTTACACCTAACTACTCCGTGAAATAGCGCTAAGTCCTAGCTGCAAGACGCAAGAGTCTTGCAGGCTTAGTCTTGTTCTTGCTCAAGTCTTGCACGGTCAGTCTTGGTCTTGGTCTTGCTAAAAATACGCGGTCTTGTTCTTGGTCTTGGTCTTGCAAAAACGCAAGAACAAGACCAAGACTGCAAGACCAAGACTGAATTTGGGCAACACTAACCCAGATGCATACTATTATACTATTTATTCTTTAATTACATAGGATCTATGGAGAAGAAAGTACAATCGGCAGCATTTCAAGCCTTACACTATAGTATTATTAAAAACGAGATTTTTATCATGTATAAACTGATTTTGTGGCTCCGTCAATATAGTAAACACCTCGTTTTCAATCAAACATACAGTGTTTTTACAACGACGTTAAGTTAAATTGATTTCAGGATACAGCAGTAGAATAGATTTATTTCTATGTTTACAAAAATTTTGATATAACTTACTTTAACTTAAAAACAGACACATAGCTGTAAATGCTTGTCTAACCCCAGTTTGTGCCATGCATGGTCTAGCTGTCACTACGGTAGAAGGAATTGGTTCAACTCAAGATCGACTTCATCCAGTTCAGGAGAGAATAGCTAAATCACATGGCTCACAGTGTGGATTTTGTACACCAGGAATTGTTATGTCAATGTATACTCTATTGCGAAATAAGAAAAAAATTGAAAACTTCGATATAGAAACGGCATTGCAGGGTAATCTTTGCAGATGTACGGGTTATCGACCAATAATAGAGGGATTCAAAACTTTTATGGAGGGATGGGAGAGACATTATGTTATAGATGATTCAAAGTTAACGTGTGCTATGGGCGATGCGTGTTGCCGATTGAAAGACCAGAAAAACGTTAATATTTTAGTTGACAAATCAACGTTCATCCCGTATGATCCTACGCAAGAACCAATATTTCCTCCAGATCTTAAGCTCAATGATCGAAGTAGAGAGTTTCTCTACTATAAAGGTGAAAATATAATATGGATCAGACCCATAGAACTACAAGACCTTATTTTATTAAAAAGTATACTTCCACATAGTAAGATAGTTGTAGGCAATTCAGAAATAGGGGTAGAAGTTAAATTTAATAAGAAATGTTACAAGGTTCTAATTTCACCTGTAAATATAAGAGAAATGAATTTTGGTACAGTTTCAAATGATGGAATTGTTGTTGGCGCTTCATTGACATTAACGGAATTGCATAATTTTTTACAGAAGATAACCACAAATAGACCCACAGAAAGCAAGATTTTTAATGCTATTAAAAATATGCTCCATTGGTTTGCGGGTAATCAAGTTCGAAATGTCGCTTCATTAGTGGGTAATATTATGACCGCAAGTCCGATATCAGATCTAAATCCAATATTAATGGCTTCTAACGCGGTGCTTAATGTTTCTAGTTTTAATAGAGGCAATAGAAAAATACACATCAACGAAAATTTTTTTACGGGATATAGACAAACGGCTGTGGATGATGATGAAGTTGTAGTATCAGTGGAAATTCCTTTTACATCAGAATACCAATATTTTAAAGCATACAAACAAGCAAGAAGAAGAGACGACGATATTTCTATAGTGACTGCTTCATTTAATGTTAAATTTGATAGTTCTCAAAATGATATAATATCCGATGCAAAATTATGTTTTGGTGGCATGGCAGCTACAACGATAATTGCTAAAAAATCATCCGATGTACTGAAAGGTCGAAAATGGGATGAAACAATGTTACACGATTTGTTAAATTCTTTAACCCAAGAGATGCAGTTAGATGTTTCAGTTCCTGGTGGCATGGCTGGTTACCGTAAATCCTTGTGTCTTAGTTTCTTTTATAGATTTTATATATATGTTTTAAAGACAATGTCGAAAACAAATGGTAAAATATTAAACATCGATTTATTAAGTGCTGCTGATGAAATACCTAATATGTTTTCAAGCAGTTCACAATATTTTGAAATCAATGACAAAATATCAGCTGTCGATGCTGTCGGGAAACCTATACCTCATGCGTCAGCCTTGAAACAAGCGACTGGCGAAGCTCTTTACTGTGATGATATTCCACATATTGAGGGAGAACTGTCTTTGTGTTTAGTATTTAGTAAAGAACCTTTTGCAAAGCTAAAATCAATAGATGCTAGTAATGCTTTGGCGTTACTCGGCGTGGAGGCGTTTTTGTCGGCCGCAGATTTAAAGGAAGAACGTAACAAAATGGGACCTATTATAAAAGACGAAGAAATATTTTCTAGAGACATGGTTACAAGCCGTGCGTGTGTGATAGGGGCCATAATAGCTAAATCGGAACAAATTGCAAGAAAAGCTAAGGAACTTGTAACAGTAACATACGAACGACAGGAACCTGTAATAATTACTACAGAGGATGCTATAAAGCACGAATCGTATTTCCCTGGTTACCCACGTGTGTTAAAAAAAGGGAACGTTGAGAAAATGTTTAGAGTTTCCGATCATATTGTAGAAGGAACTATTAGAAATGGTGCACAAGAACATTTTTATTTAGAAACCATTTCCGCTTATGCTATCAGAAGAGAAGATGAACTAGAAATTATTTCAACCACTCAAAATCCTGCAGACATTGCGGTAAGGATGATCTGAAACATTATAACAGCAATAAATATTCTTATCTAAAACGGAACCATATATTTTTTTAGCATATCGCTTCCGAAGCTCTTGGAATACCGAATCACAAAATTATATCGAAAGTAAAGCGAATTGGAGGAGGTTTCGGAGGGAAAGAAACCAGAGCAGCCATATTAGCGTTACCCGTAGCAATAGCTGCTTACAAATTAAATAAACCAGTTCGAGCTGTTCTTGACCGGGACGAAGATATGCAAGTCACTGGTTATCGCCACCCTTGTTTGATAAAATACAAAACCGCTTTTGATAACTCTGGTAAAATAACTGCTGCTATTTTTGACATTTATAGCAATGCAGGGAATTCTATGGATATATCTTGTTCGGTAAGATATTAAATATTATAATTATAAGATATGAAGATTAATTACAAATTACGACAGATACAATGGTAGTGATCCTGCCTTTCGCATTAACAGTTCTGGGTTCGAGTCTCGAAAGGGTATGAGTCATGGGTATTTATAAATATTTCTATGAGTAAAAAGTGAAATATCATTATTTATTATTAAAAAATCTTATTTTTGATTGTATTTTCTTTAGTACATTAGTATTAGAAAATGTGTTAGAACGAGAGCACCTACAGCACATTTAACAACATCACAATGATTGTTTATTATGAAATTATTTAATGCCGACATAAACTTTTAATTATTATATGAAATTAATAATTATTGTGAAAAATATTACAAGTAAAGTATATAACGAATTATATTATAACAGAGTAAATACCAGGTAAATTAAAGAAAAGATAATTATTACAAATCGAAATATGTATTTCTTTTCTTTGGAGAAATCTTATGAATATCAGTGACTTGTTTGAGGATCAGTTTAGTACAAATTCAATAAGATTGAGAATATTTCTTCTGATTCCGAAAATATAACGTTCACATTTTTTTATTTTTATTAGGCTCAATAAACTGGGTACAATCCATATATATTATACATATAAAAGCATAAAAATTAACTTACTAGAATTTACCCTACTCGAAGTAAGCACAGCATACTTAGTTACATATCGAAATTGACGACTACCTAATATGTTAATAATCTTTTTTTAAATTATAATAAAGACAATATAATTAAAATTAAAATTTTACCCCAAATTGAAAAACAAACAGCAATAACTAATAACTAAATAATCATTTTTAAACAATACTTGGCTGAGGCAAGAGAACCATTAAATATAGCAAATTTAAAACGTATAGAATTATAAAACTCACACATACGATACAACGGAGAGTGCTGACCGAGTCGAGTCTTACACAGTGGAAGTGAAAAAGTCTTTCGATTTTGTAGACGACCAGCACTGCGTGGGACTGAAAAACTCAAGCGTTCTAAGATGTCTGGACAATCCACGAGACCGTTCACCAATTCAAAAACAAAGAGTATATCTGAAGCTCTCCTGCGGTTGTGCAAAGGTTTTAAGCAGTAGTTGGAAAGACGAGCTTCATACGACCGCAGGAGATGACACTTATTATCAGCATAGCTGAGGTGATACAAAAAGCGTTTCTGTACTCGTTCCAGTCTGTCGGAATGAACCCGATATCCAGGATTCCATACTGTGATACAGTACTCTAAAATACTGCGCACAATACTGTTAAAAATAACCACCGTGGTCTGAGAATCCTTCAGTAATTTCATTTGACGCGAGATAAACCCACTCAGCTTGGATGTTTTCTTTATGATGCTATCAATATGCTGATTAAAACTTAGTTTGCTATCAATAATCACGCCTAAATCCCTTATACTCGAGACCTCACTTAAAGGGACATTGTTTATAAAGTAAGTAGCTTTGATTGACTGTACCTTCCTCGTAAAACAAATGAAAAAACATTTATCTGCATTCAAGACCATACCGCTATCCTCATACCAATTTTGAACATTATGAATATCAAGTTGAAGTGCAGAAACATCTTCAGTACTCTTTATTCTACGGTAAATTTTTAGGTCGTCAGCATACATTTTAAATTGAGATTTAATGCATTTAGATAAATCATTTACAAAAATTAGAAACAATAACGGTCCCAAGTGGGAGCCCTGCGGCACTCCTGATGGCGCCAGTCGTGAAACAGATTTATACCCGTACAAAGATACAAGTTGGGGCCGATTACGCAAATACGACTCACACCAACGAAGTAGTGATCCATGGATTCCAAATCCCTTCAGCTTGATAATTAAGAGGTCATGGCTTACAAGTTCAAACGCCTTCCTTAAATCAGTATATATAGCATGAACTTCTCCTTGCTGGTCCAACACTTCATTTATGTCACTAACATAACTAACCAGATTAGAGGTTGTCGACTTTTTTGGTAGAAACCCATGTTGATTTACGTGTAGTAGCCCCCTTACATGGCTATATATTTTGTTTTGGACAATTGATCCAAAATCTTTACCTGCTATAGAAAGAAGTGAAATGGGTCTGTTACTGGTAGTTACTAATATCGTTCAAGTCTCCGGATTTGTGAATTGGAGTTATATGAGCAATTTTCCATAATTCTGGAAACACTCCAGTTTCTAATGACGCGTTGTATGACATAGGGGCCTGTGTAAGTACTTTGCACAATTTCGATAAAATAACGGGGGTAATAAGTCAGGTCCAGCTCCCTTGTTGCAATCTAAAGTGGAAAGATTCAAGAACTTCATCCTCCGAAACAGAAAGACCACTAAGTGTAATGGCACCATCATCGAACCGAAAAGGATTACTATAGCTGGATGAACTTGTGGCTCTGTGCGTATCATACACTGTTTGAAAATACACATGTTTGCATGTCACAAATCTCTTGACCGCCACTCACAGTTTTAGAGTCAAAGATCATATCATTGGGAATGGAGGTCCGCTTTTCTACAGTTAATAAATTGCCAAAAATATTTAGGGTTACTACTTAAGCTAGCTTTGGCCTGCTCCTTAAATTTAGCATAGCACTCCCTTATCATTATATCACAACGTTCTCTCAACCGGTTAAAAGCAATTTTATCTATAGGGTTATTATATATTTTATACCTTGAATGATATTTTGCCTTTTCTTTTAAAGCTTTCAAAAGGGGCTTAGTAAGCCAAATCGGATATTTTGTGTTACGTTGAGTCTTACAAGGTGTGTGTGTGTGTGTTTATGATTGGCATAATGTTGTTTTAAAATTTCTGAACCATGTCATCTACTCCAAATCTTTTGTCCAACATTAATGACCAGTCCAATTGAGCCAACTCTTTATAGATTTCATCATACTTAGTAGCCATGAAATTTAATTTAGATATCTGTTTTGGTTTTACAGATTTACGGCTAGTCTTTGTATAACTTATCGCTAAGGGTGGGTGGTGTGAGGATCGGTTTTATCTTATAAAAGTTCATCGGCCTCATAAACCGTCACATAATCAGGTCGATTGCACCAGATAAGGTCCAATATACGCTGATTAGTGTTAGTAATTGGATTACACTGTTGTAGGTCAACAAAAGACATGGTGTCAATCAAAAGATTCTCAATCATGTTACTCGAGGATGATGGAGTCAGACAGCTAACCTCAGTATCTTGATTTTTGGTCCAAACTATGTCGCCTAGATTAAAATCACCCACTACAAGTGTTGTGGATAGCGGTGGTATTTGATTGTGTATAACTTGAGTAATATTGTTTAGAAAACCACAAATATAATCAAACTTAGGTGGTGGCGGAATATATACCGAACAAATGTGAAGGTCAGAGCCATTCTCAGATTTTATAGAAACCCATATTTCTTCGCAATTCGACTCCCATTGAATTTTACGTACTGCTTTATATTTTTATATAAAGCAGTACGTAATATTCTTTCTTTGTCTTATAAGATATTGTAGTGAATCGGTCTCGTCGAAAAATGTCGTAACGGCTATCGAACAGTTCACGATCGTAAACAATATTATTAAGCCAAGTCTCAGTAAGCACCATCACGTCGTAATTTGTATTCAACGTAGATTTCAGTTTTATTTCTCAAGCCTCTAACGTTTCGATAAAAAAAAATCAGATTGAATTTTGATACAATTTAACTATAAATCATGCAGTATTTAAACACTGGATGTACAATTCAGAACAAATTACAAAGTTTTTAAAAAGTCAATATTCTTAATTAATAAAGAGGAGTGGTTATTGTCCTTACGAATAAAAATGCGTCCGTTACAAATCCACACCAACTCAAAATTCTTTTCCTTAGCAAATACTCTTGTAGCAGCATGCAGTTGCTTGTTAGACGGTGACAACTGCTCAGTCACATAAATTGATTGTTTATGAGAAGCTATTCCAAGATGCGAAGTATTGAGCATGTTATCTTTGTTTTTTCTGTTAAAAGCTTTAACTGCAGCTAATACGTGATCGCGCGCTCGAGTACTAGAGAGCTTCACAATGATGTTTCGAGGGCGATCCGATTCTGAATTTATCTTAGCAACACGGTGAAACGATACGACATCAGTGTTAGGTATCTCACAGGAAACGATCTTCAAAAGTTGTTGGAAGGTAGTAAGCAAGTTTTCGTTATTGAATTCTGGAAGACGTTGAATCTCTATATTGCATTCTCTTGATTGTTGCTCGATAATCCGTTAATTGAGAACGCAACGCATTGTTGTCGTTCACCAATCTTGACACCGTGCTTCTTTTTTCATCATTGATCTTGACTTGCGTGTCATGGTGGTCGGATAGAAACTGTATTGGTTTTATTGCTTCGTCCAAATCAACCCTCATCGAACTAAACCTGGCACCAAGGTCTACGACTTCCTTTTGTAAGTTTGATAGTATAGCGTTAGATTTTTCGAGATTATGTTTCAAATTGACGATTCATGTCGCATCTCATATTTCGTAATTCCTCTAATATTGCATGCTGACTTGCATCGTAATTCGCTTGGTGAGACTGAACCGGGATTGATTTGCTCTTGATAGCTTTATTTACGTTGGTGGCTGCGATAGGTTTCAGTATCCCAACTGTGTGTCCATTATAAAGTTTTTATGATCTATGTATTCACATATAAAATAACCAATTATTTTAAGTTGGTTAAAAATTAAAGTTTTATAATTTTAAAAAACATAATTTTAAACAGGCGACTAATGAGAGTCATAACTAATCTTTGGCAAGGTCAGGCATCCGCCTGACCCGGCTTACTAAGAGGTGCCTAGGTACTGCCAGCAAATGGAAAATATGAATAACACACATTTCTGCATTTTTTAAATTTGATTGCATTATTTCAGTGGCATTAATTTAAACTTTTTCTTTTATTGTTACTATACATATGAAGTCATTTAAGCCGACTAGAAAGGCGCGGATTATTTCCATTAAAAGTATATTTGATTACTCACCGGAATAGATCTGCTTTGTTATTACGTTTCATGAATAATGGATTTTATTTTTTTTTCTAAGGGCTAATCTTATTTATCTATTTTCAGATGATGGAAAGGGCTGTAATGCATGTCGATAATTGTTATTTTATTCCAAATGTCGAAGTAAATGGTTATCTTTGCAAAACTAATTTGACTTCTAATACCGCCTTTAGAGGTTTTGGGGCACCCAAAGCGATGCTGGCAGCGGAATGTATGATAAGAGACATTGCTCAAGTTTTGGGTAAGGATTATGAAGAAATAATCGAAGTAAATCTTTACAAAGAAGGTCAGATGACCCACTTTAATCAGAATCTTAAATATTGTACTTTAACAAGGTGTTGGAATGAATGTATTGAAACATCAAATTATTGGAATAGGAAAAAGGAGGTTGAAAGTTTTAACAGGTAATTCATCTTCACTATTGTACTGATATATTAAATTTAGTGTGTTATATTTGTACAGAAATAATATGTTTCGTTAATGTTTCAGATCGCACCGTTGGAAGAAAAAGGGTATTTCTTTGGTTCCTACTAAATATGGCATATCGTTTCAATCTGACTTTTTGATGCAAGCTGGAGCTTTATTACATGTGTATAACGATGGTTCAGTTTTACTGTCGATTGGAGGCATAGAAATGGGTCAAGGACTTTTTACAAAGATGATTCAAGTTGCATCAAGAGCATTAGATATAGATTTTGAGAAGATACATATAAGCGAGATGTCCACGGATAAAGTACCAAACAGTTCTCCAACAGCAGCTAGTATAAGCTCTGATCTTTATGGCATGGCGGTAATTAATGCCTGCAATGTCTTAAAAGAGAGATTGCATCCATATAAAGAAAGGAATCCAAGAGGCACTTGGGAAGATTGGGTCTCAGAAGCATACTTCGACAGGGTGCAACTATCCGCGACGGGGTTTTATGCTGCTCCAAAAATAGAGTACGACCCAAAGTCCAATTCAGGGGATCTGTACGAGTACTTCACGTACGGTGTGGCATGTTCTGAAGTATTGATAGATTGTTTGACTGGTGATCATCAAGTTTTAAGGACTGACATAGTGATGGATCTTGGGGAAAGTCTTAATCCAGCAATAGATATAGGTCAGATAGAAGGAGCCTTTATGCAAGGATATGGGTTTTTTACAATAGAAGAAATGGTGTTTTCGCCGAGTGGAGAGGCGCTTTCTCGAGGTCCCGGTGCATACAAGATACCAGGGTTCTCAGACATTCCCAAACAGTTCAACGTATCTTTATTAAAAGGTGCACCTAATCCTAGAGCAGTTTATTCGTCTAAAGTATGTATAATTGCTTAGAGATTTATATTTTATCATTGCTTACTATAAAACTGTCGTGACAACCAACTAACAAGTAAAGAAGTCGTATGTAGAATTGATCTGGTTTAAAAGGTTAAAATATCAAAAGGTAACTGGTATAATAATATTTTGAGTGTACCTACGTAGTCACTTACGAGTACATCTTTATACTACTAACAATAATAAATAGTACATTACAAAAGAAATAATCTGTAAGAAATAAAATCTGTACTACTTTCGAAGTGAGTGTAAAAAAGATTTCCTATTTAAATTGGGGTAACTCGTTCTTTTACTTTGGTTTGGTAATGCCCCCTATGTGCGTTTATATTGCTAACGGTTTTATTATTTAATAGGGAATCCGGCAAACGTTGTAAGCCTACTTTAAAAGTTTATTTCGACTTGGACTTGGAAACAGTCTTTCGTGAAAGGACAAATACATGTATATGTTTTTTTTATCAAAAGCTTCAATACGTCATTTCACTCGTCTTGTTTCAAAATTAGTGATCACAGGATAACTAAGGCAAAACATGTTCTACTACATTTCAATATATTAACGAGCACGTTCCTTACTGTTAAAATTTATAAAAATCAAAATAGCTATCCCCTGTTCGGAAATTAAGGAGCCCTTCCGAGAAAATCTAGCTAATGAATCTCTTACAGGCGGACCGACCTCCATATTTCTTTTTCCTAGATTCACACCAATTAACCTAGTCCAAAGTAAGCACTTTAAGGCTTGTGTTATGGAAACTAGGGTAACGGATAGACATACATATATCATACATAAATAAGTAATATTCACAGAAATATATACAAACATCCATGACTCAGGTACACATGCTCGTATTTGTCATACAAACATCTGCCCCTTCCGGGATTCGAACCCAGGACCGTCGGTGCGAAAGGCAGGATCGCTACCATTGCACCAAACGGTCGTCAAATAATATATTACTTATATTATTTGCAAAAGAGCTAATTACATCACTACTTGCAGTGTGTGTCTTTGGAGATATTTTTTTATTATTTTGCCTGATTTCAATAGCCTCGCATAGCATTCCAGGAATAAAACTTTTTTTATCAAATCGAATGTAGTGGTCGAGCCCTTCAAAAGCATGCTCACACACTGCACACTTAATAGGGTAAAGTGTCTCATTGGACCACTTTATGATGAACAGGCGTTCAATTGAAAAGTATTATATGTAATAAAATGAAGTTAGTATTTTAAATAATCCTTATAAATAGCTATCCACAGCTGCTATTTCAGATTTTATAAGATGAGGTAGTTAGTAAAAAGTGCAAATATATTTTTTTGTTTCGGTTGCCTGGGTGGTTTTGGTTATTTGGGCTACCGTTGCTTTGAATGGTCTAGTCAGTTGCTATAATTGGACTTAGGGCATTCTGACCTGAAGGTTGTACACAATCCTTGTGTTTGGCAGAAAAAAGCGCTTACGAGCGCTTGTAAGAAAAATGGCGGATTGCGTCACCGCAACTGAAGTTAGTAAACGTGTCCTGGCTGAAAACTGTATAGTTTTTTTTTCAGCGCTGGTGCTTACTGGAGCAAGCGCTCGCAAGCGCTTTTTTCTGCCAAACACAAGGAATGTATTTTGATTATGTTTTTACCAATTTTTATTCATAAAATATTTAACTGTAACTATCTAAATAAATCAGTTTATTAATACTAGTAACTCTAATTACTTGAAATATCTTCTTATAGAACCTTCGTTTTAAGGAAACTTTAGGCACGCCAAACATTCTACTTGCTTTATTTAAGCCAACCTTTCTTCTATTTAAAGCATATAACACTAATCTCTTACTGGCCCAGGCATAATTCTCCTCTTATTCACATATGAAAAGAATCTAAATAAAATAGAAGACTCATCTAGCTCGCGACTCATCTAGCTCGCGATTCATCTAGGTCGCGATTCGATGTAATGGATAGTTTTTAGTATTATTATTTTCGAAGTTACTAAAGTGTAAGTAAAAGTCGAGGTGAGTCATGTAGGACTACTGTACGACAGTTATTATGTGTGGGTATTATTACAGAAAGCATAACTTTAAAAAATGTGGCCTTTTAAATGTCTACGCAATGACAAATTCCTTAAGAAAAAACGATGTACCCTTCATATTATTTGTTTAAATTAGTGGATGGGGAGGTCCAACAAATAGTTTAATTGCAAGTGACGCTTGATTAATAATATTTTTTCAGGCCGTAGGCGAACCGCCGCTTTTCTTAGCTGCTTCTGTTTTCTTTGCTATAAAGGAAGCAATAAAATCAGCACGAATTGGCAATGGTGCGTCTCCACATTTCAAACTAGACGTTCCGGCGACAAGCGCGCATATAAGAATGGCTTGTGAAGACCAAATAACAAAACAAGTGAGTGCCTACTTTGTATTTAAGTAAACTGATTACTTCCCTTTGCAAAACTATTTTTTAAATCCAATTTAATTGAAAATACGAACTCATTTGAAATATATGTTCAATACAAACCAGTTAGATTATTTTTATTAAAACTTTAAAAATGACACTTGGTCCATTTCCCTATCACTCTTAAGTTGAAGATGTTCAAGTATTTAGATCTTATCATCAGGTTTACCAAGTTTTAGTTATTTTTTCAATCTCAGCTTCAATTCAACTGACTTAATATGGAAATAACAGTACTTGCTGTACTTATCGTTTGATTGACGTAGTTAATTAAATATGTATGATAATCTGCATAGCAAATTTTGAAGAACTAAGAAACTTGCTTTTCAATAAGTAGGTATGTATGATAGCCCAACACGAGGACTGTGTGAAGCAAGTTAGAATTCTATTTCTGCCTGCCCGTACAACTCAACTCTCTTAACCAAACTCTACAAATTAAATGCGATTGATTTTATCTAACTCCAAGTAAATTTAATGTGGTGGGTTTTTCAGTAGGGTCAAGGCGGCAACAGTGGGTCACTTTTTTTTTCCAGTGATGTAACTTGATATGGGTGAGTGTTGGAAAGATGTAAAAGGATTAGTATTATAGCGTAACTAATGTATATTGATTATTCCAATCGATTTAGTTAAACAAGGTAATATTTTAGAAAATAAACAGTATTTAATAAAAAATCTCATTTGAGCCACTGTGTACTGGGGGTGGGATACAGTGAATCGGCCCTCAGTTTACAGTGAATCAGGCAAGTTCACAGTGGATCATCTATAATATAACTCAAATAAAAAAGTTTTTTTTTTTGCTTTTTATCGATCTTTATTTTTTTTTGTAATCAAACAATAAGTTTTACATCGAAAAAGATTTTTTTTTTACTACTTCACTTCAAAGTGACTGTTCAGTCTTACACATTTAAAATTTACTAAATTATGTTTTTTTTTTTGACTTAGTTAATCATCAACAGAAAACTTTTTCTGTATCTTGCATAAACTATCAAACAAAATGAAGTTTTATCCTTAAAATGAATAATCAGGTAACTTTTTGACTACTTCAGTCTCAAAGTGACTTTTCATTCACACATAAGAAATATAATTTTGCTTTTTTTCATGTCAGCTATGTGTTTCCCTATTTTACGGGGCCTTGATGGTCAAGTCATCCTAAAAGGGAAAATTAAGAAAAAATATTACGTCTTGATTTTTGCTAAACTAATGTCCGGGTAGTTATTATCCAGTACCAGTAGTACACAGTGGATCCTGAACCACTGTGAACTCAAATGATTTGAGCCACTGTGTACAAAACTGCCATTTTGGATTTAACTCATTCCACGTGTGATGGTTTTACGTAAATCGAAGTGCAGTATACGCCAAAATGACCTCAACGAAGTTTGTTACTTAGCAAAAATATAAGTCCATTGGTGAAACAAAAGGTTTGTGAGAAAATACCAAGTATATCTCACCTGAAAATTCACTTTTTCTTTCGTCAAAACAAAGAAAACACTTAAACACGGGTTTGTTACATGGTTGACCCAGGGAAACTGGTTGTGACCAGTATCTATCAGGAGACCTTCCGAAGAGTGAGAGATAGAAAAAGATACCTATAATACTTTTGATACAACGACCAGTGCGCCACTGTTGCCGCTATAACCACTGTTGCCGCCTTGACCCTACCTGTTATTATTATTTATAAATCAGGAATTTTTTTAATTTAAATATACAAGTAAATAGCCAGAAACTTTTATTACCCAGTGGAAATTCGAACAAATCTAAACAATTGATTATCATGAAGTTTTTTCTTTACCGCAAGTTTTAAAACAAATCTATCTTACTACATGATATAAATATCTCTATCCGATATTCAGCTGAAGGCCAACACATCAATATCAATTGAGAAAATTGACAGTTTTTTTAAAGGTTGATGTGCTGTTGACTGTACATTACTAATAGTAGAAAGATTTATTTTAACATTTCTTTTTTTGTTTTTGTTGAGTCTTCTATTGTGAATTTTGCGCTTGGGTAATCATTGGTCCATTACTGATGTCTCGATGTCGTTATAAAAGTTATTCATAAACTAACTTATAAATATGTATAGAGAACTCCTATTTAACTTATTTAGCTACATGCATAATAGATACAAACAGTTTTGCTGTTATCATGTAGATAAGATAGATTTGTTTTAAACCGTGTGGTAAAGAAAAAACTTCATGATAATCAATTCTTCAGATATATTAGTATTCATATAAAGGAAGAAACAAAATCGACAGCGCGATCAACAATTATTATTTTGCATAAAGAGAGAAGGATAATCGGGATTTCAGAACACATTATTTGTTTCAGGTCGTTCCGACAATAACTCAAGATGGCAAACCCTGGAATGTGATTCCATGAAGATATTCATTTAAAGATTATCTCCAACAAATCGTAGTTATGTATCCTGGAAGTTGTTTTTTTATTGTGTGTTCTGCATATTTATCGTGCGTGGCTTTAAACAGACGGCATTGCCAATTAAAATAAAAAATAATGTTAGTAATGTGTCAAAGTATGATCCACCGAGATGCCAAAAAAGTCAAACCTTTCCGTTCTGCAGTTAAATCGATAAAGCAAGTCAGAGGGCTGAGTGTAACTTAACGTCACTATTGCGTTAAGATTTTAAGTTAATTCTTTATTTTTCATAGTGTAAAGATCTATGAAACAAATGTTTACTCAAATGCGATTGCAGCGATGATCATTTAAAAAACTTAGGCACTCCAGCTTCAGATTTGATCCCTTGTCATATGTAACAGTATTATAATTAGCGAATGTTTTTAAAATACTGGTTGTTTGCATTATATATTTGATATTGACGATCGTTTTTAATTTATTCCCTTCTAAGTATTAATTACTAAGTAAGGAAAATATTAGCATAAGCCTCTTTATAATTTCAAGCATAATATATGACTCTTTTTGGATGTTTTGATGGAGCAATCTTTTAGGGTGACCTCGTAATTAGTAATTTGAATACATATATTTATGAAGTATTTGGAACTGGTAAATCTACTTTCGAATGAGATGCGACAGTATGTGAAGCAAATGAAACAAGCCGTCAAGTCTTTGTCAATATCTTGTTCTAAAGAAATTCTTAAGATATTATAAAGTATACTGTAATTGAGTTGATCCTTAAATGGAATCGAACAGATAAGTGAGTCTTAATTACTGATGCGTGTATGACCGCGCGGAAGCATCTAAAAACTGTCGCCCGTCAGTAGTAGCTGAGAATACGCGACTTGAAGCGGACGTGAATGTAGTGAATGCAATCAGAAACATGGGACAGTTGAATTTGGAAGAGGAGCCCGCTGTTAGTACTGAACTAGTTTTCTTCGTTAATGGGAAAAAGGTAACTTTCAAATATTCTTATGTAAAATACGTGGTTAATGTTTATTAATTCAGTGATAAATTAATAAATCTTTATTGTCTTAATTTGCTAATTTTGATGAGGTTTAAATAAAAAAAATCTGGACGTAATTTTTTTTAGACTAAGATAAGTATAATTGTGTAGGTGTAAATAATATTTCTTGATCTTAGCTTCGCCATTTATTTCTACTTGATAATGATACCTACTGCAGCTTGTTTAATATGTTACCTACCTACATCGAGTATATTATTTACTACATATGCAATTTTGCAGTAAATTCTTTTTATTATTATGACGACTCGAGAATACCTTCATTTTTCTTAACATTCTTATAAGTATATAAGTTTCAAGTATTAAACAGTTTTGTAGTCAGGCGACTGTTATCGTATGTCACTCATAATTAAATTCAAAACAACCACTTAGGTCATGTCCATAGCTATGTCCAAGAAATCGAGGTTTATAATTGTATTGTCTTGAATAATTATAAAATAAAGAATTTTAAATATTTAATAGTTTTTGGTTATAACATGTGTAGGTACGATTTTATATATGAAATCTACAAATTCTAATGTGTGGCATTTGATTCTCTGAACCCCTCATTACCGGACCGGAAAAAAGCTATTAAATATATGTATAGCTATTTAATTTGTCCGTCTGTCCACTCTCCGTCCGTGCTCGTCTCCATCAAACGCTCCATTAATCACCAATCATCCGTTTCGTTGTAAATATGTAACAATATTTTAGACGTCTGAGAAAAACTGGACATTGAGCATTCATAGGTTCGATTTTTATGAGAAATGTTCTAAAATAGATCTAAGATAGATAGTTCTAAGATAGATCTAAAATAGAAGAGAAATCTTGAAGTAAGTGTACCTATTATCGAATTTATGTTATGAAATCATTATGATAAAGAAAAAGTAAATTCACTAAATATTATTATTTTAATAAGTTTGAATACAGAATTAAAAAAAAATACATAAATATATCTAGGTACGTGTTTGGTTTAAGCGTTTAAGCTAAGGTATATTCAATTAATTTAATGCATAGAATAGGTTAAGGAATTATATAAATAACACACAAATCAATATGTAATTATCTGTATTACAATGTCAAAAGGTAGGTCGAAATGTCAAAGTGTAATGCTTGAAGTGCTGTCGATTGTACGATATTAGGATTGAAATAGTTTTTTTGATAAGCAAGGTTCAAAAGTTAAGATTTGGCCGCAAGTTATAATTATTTATTAGTTACAAATAATATATTAGTTTTATTTTTGTAGTGTCTATCAACAATGTTATCACATTAAATATATTTGTAAGTTTAAGATAAAACTGCCCTAGAAAAATTATACCAAAATATATGTCGGCTAGTTTGATTTAGGACAATTTATTTCCAACTAAACGATTTCAGTTTCAGAGTATCGGTGTACCTAGTTTATTTATTTGTGCTTAGATAGTCGCTAAAAAAGCCTTAAAATTAATTATACCGATGAAGTATTACGAGCTCGTAATCTTGGGATATGGGTCGTAGGAGTCACCCAAATGTTTTCTTTTCTACCGCTGTTTTTCCTGAAATTGTGTCTAAAATGCGCAAACTATTATGTATTACTGGTATTACCTAATACATAATACTATTACCTGTTTCGCATTAGAGGGCATATCGAGTAAGATATGATTATATGCATAAAGATACGAGCTAAACAACTAAGTAATTTCTGGTCAAGATTGATATAATAATGTGCTGCAAAGTAACCACTGTGGCTAGAACAGTGAAAGTTTTAAAACGTAAAGTATAAAAATTGCATTTGGAATACATGAAGTACCATATGTAGGTACTATCGAACAAATTGATTCCTAACCCACCATAATTGGAGCGGAGCGAGCGAAGCTCCCATGGATCAGCTTCAATGGCGCAATGTCTGTTACGTCATAACTTCCCGAGTTCTTTACCGGTTTTATTATTTTTGTGTGGAATCGAATCAACAGGTTTAGGACCAGATTGTGATGGAGTCCGAATTTTGAAATTTGCAATAATTCCCATCGAAACAAAAAAAAAATATTTCTTTTATTTTAGGTATTACGCTCCGCTCCAATATATGGTGCTAGTGTAGCTTTATGCTTAGCGACTGCATCGCCTAGTATCATTTTCTCTAGTCATATAAATACAAGTAGGTCAAAATATGTCTGAACGGTCTAAACATACATTTCCTTGGCAACGAAATTGTTATCTATCATTTTTATTGACAATCGAGTTAACTGACTAGATACTGATATTTACTGATTACGAAATCGGACAGACTCGACTATACTCGTTCGTGACAAACAAGAAATGCTACTACTATCACTGTCACTAGATATATTGCATAAACCTTTGTGTAAGCACAACTTACCTATGACGTATATCATTTATGATATTATCAAGTAGGGGTTTTCTAAAGTGTAATTGATACCTTGGTTTCACCACGTAATTTTTGTATAACAATGACAGGAACAGTGTTTCTTTTGCATATACCAATATAAATAAATGGCTTTGACAGTTATCAAAATAACCGAATTAATTTCCCGTGCTGTGTCATTATTCATTATAGTCTTACAAGTTCGTTAGGGGTAAGCGTTAGAGCAAGAGATAGTAGAAATACGAGTACCTATACAAAAAAATAAAACTTAAAAATTACGACTATTTTGTTTATTCTAACAATAAAATTGACCTTATTTCAAAGTTTAAATTGACACCTAGGGCTGTCATGTTCAGCTATGAACAAAGCCTCAAAATAAATAGAGATTAAAAAAATTACCCGAAATTGTGTAAACTTGGTGTCACTTTTAACTTTGAAATCGATTTCGATCGATCCTTGATCGATTAGACTTCATTGAAAACGTTACACTCTGTTGATGAACACTAATGATTCCTAAAACCGAGTGTAAGCACCATTGTTTTCAATAACTTCTAATAGACGGTCACGCATCGACTCGATTAGACAACGGCAAATGTCTTTTTCCCTCATGGTATCCCCAATTTCATTAAATGTTGCTCAATTGCTTGCTTTGTCCACTCGTTTCGGTTATCCCACTCTTGGACCATCAAACCCCATAAATTTTCAATAGGGTTTAAGTCTGGGAATCTAGACAGCCATGGAATTAAACTAACTTGATCCTTACTTCTTTCACTTCTAATGAATCTATCTGGCGTTTTGCCATGGAGAAATATGAACAAATTTGCCTACACTTAAGTTTCTGTTCATTGACTGACTGATTACTTGACATCTGACACACTCTTAGAATTTTATTTTTGAAACTAAAATACTTTTTTCTATAATAAAAAGACTTATGATTATGAGCGACAGCTAATTCAAAACATGACTGCTTTATCTAAAACATATTTAAAGCAGTGATAAGAAAGGTTGAAACTGCATTGATCTCTGACCTGTAGTGACGCGGTTTTATCAATATTTAAAATGTCCAGCCTGCCTAGCATACGCAACACGACAAAATTTTGTCTCGTGTATTAGTCATTTGTCGTCAATCGTCTCTAACATAGTTGCGCTTAGAAGTGACTTCTTATGTCAAAAGAGTAGTTTTACCTAGCCGCGCACCATAAGAATACATTGATGAAAAGTTGCATACTTTTATAAATTGAGTTGAAATATTATCACTGAATTATCATTATTTTGTTTTATCCAAAATGGTGAAACACAATACTAATTAAATAAACGATAAAGGTCCACTTTGTACATGTTCGAAAGGACTAACTTAACCTCCCCGTATACCTAATAGGCTTGTGTCCACTAACAATAAATTGGATGGGTTACAGTTATTATTATTTTTTGAAAATTAATTCGTCGAAAATAGTTATAAGTTCACGTGACAGTAAACACCAATTAGAAAGAGTTACGTCACGCCGTGCAAAACATTACTGTTGTGGTTGACGTTTTCATAGATTTTTTTATTGTCACTTTAAACAATTTAACTTTTTTTCTTAGTTAGACGACAGTTTGGTGCAACGGCAGCAATCCTTCCAAATGTTTCTATGATGAATACATACACTTCTATAAATTTTAAATATCTATGTATTATATGTGTATGTCTATCCATTACCCTACTATCTTAAACACAAGCCTTATAGTGCTTACTTTGGCCTTGGCTAATTGGTGTGAATTTATTTATTTAAAAAATATAATATAGCCATGGAATCGGGATTAACTAAAGCAATAGTAATTATTTTATCAAATTGACGCCGTTATAGTTAGTAGATTTTTCTTGAAAACAGCGACTTTTGTTCCGCAATATTAAAACTTTGACGTAAATATACACAAGTATGAAATATTTATTTTAAACTTAGCAGTTTTTCAGTTAAGTGGAATCACTTATTGTCCTGTACGTATATATTTTTATTGTTTTGACATATTTATAGCTTAAACACACAAAAAATAGGTACTTACATTAAAATGATCTATATAAAAAGACATTCTTGTATTTGTTGATAAACAATGAATACCATCCTTCCTTGCAAGTTTTTCATTTTTTCCGCATTTGTGGAATGTTTGTAACATAATTTGTTTGATGTTTTAAAGCTTGTGCTTAACACTGGGGCACTATATAGTAGTTGTAATACGAGGGATTCATTTTTAATAAAATAATTCTAACAATCGTCGTACAGAATCTTGTTTGTTTTGCACGGCGTGACGTCATTCAAGACGCCATGACAGTCTTGAGCGTTTTCAAGGGAAATTTAAATTGGTTTTTTAAAATGCAAAATACATATTGTTAATGTTTGTCTTTATTCAAAATAACAATTTTTTTGAATAAAATACACATTAAGATATATTATTAACCACTTTTCAAAAATCAGGCAACTAGCCTATTGCATTATTCCGTTTGAATCTTCGTACACCGAGTTAGGTTTATGAATCCTTTTTTGTACTTTTTTTCTCATCGTTGTCCTAATTTTAGATATTGTTAAATTTTTCATTTTTCTGTACGTACTACTTTTGCTATACGAAGCCAGACAGACTGGCGCCGCAACGCGTTACGTAACGAAGCTGTTTACCCTCCCATAAGAAGTTATCACTTCAAAAATAGATATTCACGTTCATTGTTTTACAGCTATTTGAAAAATTCAAATAGGTACTATAAATTATTATATTTTCGTTTTGTTGTTTGATGTGGATTCGAGATTTCCTTCTTTATCGATTGTTGGATACTTGTTTGGTTTTTTAGGTAGTAGTAGGTAAACATGAAAACATGGAGCTGCTGGTTTCAGCTTGAGAAATACTTACGAAACGATCATGCATGACAAAAAATATATAATAGGGCTGACTTATTTACTAACTGTCGTAAAAACAGATTATAATACCTATATCCCCCCTCCAGAATGAATATGCTGTCCAAGAGCCTATATTATATGGCTGTAAATACTATATATATGATACTATTTAATATAAAAATTAAAAAAAAATCTCCATAATTAAAGCAAAACTAAATATTTCCATATTAAAAACTGTTTCTACTCAATAGATAAATACTTAAATAAGTCAAGTAAATAATAATTATAAATGCAATTATAATAATTTATGTTCTCACATGTAAACCTTAATAACAAGTAATAAATACTTATTATTAAGGGTTAACATTAATATGCTACGTAAATAAATATTATTTCAATGTTTATAAATTTATGTAAGTTTGAGTAAGATAACTAAAAATTTAAGTATATAAATCATTATGTTAAATTTATAGTAATGTTATATAAGATAAATTATTATAATAGAAAAATACTACAAAAAGTCGACTCGGCTAACAAGTGAATTCTCAGGCGGGAATCGAACCCGCAGCCTTTGGAAGTCCGGTCCAATGCTCTCCCAATTCAGCTACTGAGATTTATGAACACCCGTCGAAATTTTTTTTACGCTGTAGGCAAGCTTTGTCTCATCAATAAGAGGTACATCTTCTCGTATTCGTAAGAAAAACTTTTACAAATGTTTGGAAAATCGATTAAGATGAAATAGCCATTTAATTTTATAATGTTTATATATTTATTTGCATTTTTCAATGCTATATTAAAAGAATTTTTTTTTTAATGAATAATTGAAATAGAAACATACTAGAAAAAGTCGATTCGGCTCACAAGTTCGATTCCCGCCTGAATTCACTTATGAGCCGAGTCGACTTTTTCTAGTATTTTTCTATTAAAATATTTAATTCCTAAAAGATAGCATTGAATAATGCAAAAAAATATATGAAAATATAAAATTAAATGGCTGTTTCATCTTAATCGATTGTCCAAACGTTTGTAAAAATGTTTCTTTGGAATACGAGAGGATATTCCTATACTCGAGAAGAGTTATTAAGTTATAAGTGTACCCTTTTAGCATTAAGATCTATTATGTACATTTAATTTACAAATAAATAAATGATCATTAATACAGATATTTTTAAGATAAAATCATATTTAATAAAGCCACTCGTATCGGATTTGGGTGTTGAAATAGTTATGTTTCAATAGGAAATCTAAAGTTTACCTTTTAAATATTTGCAAACACAGACAGAATAAGTCATTTAAATGTCTAGAATTTATCAAAATAATTATCCTATGTAGCTTTTGCAATAATGTAAGTAATATGAGTATCCAAGTGGACGAAAGATAACCCTTAGCTGATGTAAAAGGTTGCTAACAAATAACCGTTCCTCACAACAACTGCGTAATAATTTGGATCAAGTTTCTTAGCTACCTACCTACCATAAAAATAACATTGACTGTTATTGTTGCCTAGAAATAAGATCTAGATAATGTTATATCTATAATACTTTAACGTTATCAGCTAGTTGTTACCTTCGTACAAACTTAAATGTCATAGTTATCATTGAGAACAGATACTCTCATCCTATATCAATGTTTTACTAAAACATGATCGTTTGTTAATTTTGTTACATGATCTGTTTTTATTAGTTTGATTGGGGTATGTATCTACCTACCAATAGCAAAAGGAAATAAAGGGAAAAACTTAAAATTAAAAAAAAAATGTAAAGTAAAATCTAAGCATCATTTTTGCGAAACAAAAAAACAGCTATTAAATGTATCATTAATATATATATTATTATAATATATTAATATCAACCAATTTTAAATACCAGGCTGGATTATTTATACAAATATTCCAAAATAATTACAGAGACTAAAGTAACATAAAATTTTAGAGTAAAGATATATTTTAAGTTTATCTCGGAGAGACTACCAACTTTCCCCAGGAAACGCTTAAATTTTTTCAAATCAAAGTAGTTTTTCATGAGAGTTCATGCTAGCTAAGAGCGCACAGTGTTGAAGTTTGGCAAAGGCAATATGAGAGTTATTTGGAGTTCGTTCTCACTAAAAGGCACATGAAGTGGTTCGTCCCCGTTGCATCAGCATTAGTTAATTTATTTTATCACAATCTGTTGACCCTGGGTGCTAGCTTGTGTATATATGTTCAGTTTTTTGCAATAAAGTGCAAGCTAAGCTTAGCTTAGTTATCCCTATAGCCTTAAATTATGATATGACTATAGGGCTAAGCTAAGCTAGATAATATTCGAGCAAAATTAGATAGATGTATTTCAGCCATCGATTTAGCGTAGTAGTTTAACATATTTCTTCTTAGTCGACTAAAACAAATGTGTCAGTTTTGATAGTACGAAATATTGACCTCTATTTCTTGATATGACGATACGGTCTGTAGTTTCATGCGTTAATTATAGTTGACGTTCATTGCATCATTGTTATGATTGTTGTTATCATATCAAATTTATATTATTTCAAGGTATAACAAGCAAGAACAAGCTTAGAACGGGAAAGAAAAAAGAAAATGACAATGCCGAATCTGTGTTATCAAATTCTTTATTGAGGTTTTTCCGAAGTAATGGTTTTTGTTCAAAAATATCATAAAATATTTTTATAGCGATAACAATGCGCCTGTATACCCTTGACTTAGTAGGTGTAAAGATTACAGCTACTGTGCATTTTGTCTATATACAAATATCATATTAATATTGCAGTGGTACTTATAATTTTTTGGCAATTTTATTCTATTTTTGTTTCTATACACATGGGGCTGCCATTAAACATGAGTTGATGTAAATACTTGGAGCATTAAACCAACAATGTCCTAAGCTAAGTTTAAACGTGTGGCAAACATTCCATGTCCTACCGATCGGTTTAATGAGTATAAAATAATACGAAAAAAAATTTGTTTTGTTGTGGATTGTTTGACACGTGTCAGCTTTTTAGTGTCTGATAAAGCTTACTTTTTATGGCCCATATTTATTTTAACTCAGTTATCTATGAATTAATTATTAACTACCCACCATAAATAAGTTGTAAACTTTGTTTTAAAAAATCAACTGCCAAATTAATAAACTGTATATGTGTCCCAAAATTTCATTTAGTTGCCCCAGAGTTATTATTACAGTAACATTTATAATTTTACAATTTTACAGGTGGTAGAACCGAAACCGGATCCAGAATGGACGTTACTTTGGTACCTAAGGAAGAAGCTGCGTCTGACGGGCACCAAGTTAGGGTGTGCGGAGGGTGGCTGCGGAGCTTGCACCGTTATGGTGTCTAAATACAACCGGCAATTGAACAAAATTGTGTATCCTTTTGGCTACTAAAATAATATTATGTATTTCTCAAATTGTAAGTTTAGCAGCGAAACCGGAATCATACGTTTCTTATTACTAGCTGAACCTTTCTACTTATTGCAAGATCATTCGACCATGTTGTTACCAATCATTTGGTCTAGTATTATATTACGTATTAAATGTTAACGAGGTATCACAAACATTATGATCTGATGTGTAACACATGAACAGTATCTTTACTACATAGGTAGGTACTCATTTGTTCATGCACTAAGTTATAATTTAATATTGACTATTTGGAAAGTTCAATGGCTTGATATTGTTACTATAGATGTACAGTATTCTCTTATTTAAATTGTAGGCCGTAGGTACTTTATAAAAATATGAAAACAGATAAATATTTCAACTTATCAACAAGATACTGATATAAAGCAAACTACTTAAATAAATAAAAATTTATCCTAAGTGTTAATGCCCGGCCACTCAGTTTTCACTGCCAGAATATACGCTAACTGTCTACGGCGGATTGGAGAAAGTGAATATTTGCAAAGAGGCTGATGGAGAGGTCTTAGAAAAGATTTAATAAATTATTTTATTTAAATAAGTTTTTTTTTAGTATTATATACAATATTCAAAAAGTTTATATTATGACAAATAGTAAATAATTGTAGTTGATTGCAGACTTTAGAAAAATAAACTAACAATAATATTTCTTATATGATATTTGACCAGTCATTTGGCGGTGAACGCATGCTTAGCACCAGTGTGCGCAATGCACGGCCTCGCTGTTACCACTATCGAAGGTATTGGCTCCACGAAAACAAAACTACACCCAGTGCAGGAGCGAATCGCTAAAGCGCACGGTTCACAATGCGGTTTCTGCACTCCTGGCATTGTTATGTCCATGTACGCTTTATTAAGGAGTTGTAAAAATATTAAATATTCTGACATGGAAGTAGCGTTTCAGGGTAACTTATGTCGATGTACAGGATATAGAGCCATCATAGAAGGCTATAAGACATTGATTGAAGATTGGGAAGCCCAAAGGTTAGTAGGTGCTACTTCAAAATATACACAAAACGGTAGCTGTGCCCTGGGGAAAGACTGTTGTAAAAATAAGACTGATAAAAATGAAACCAAAAGCGAGACAGATTACATTTTTGACAGATCTTCATTTTTACCATATGACACCAGTCAGGAACCCATATTTCCGCCTGAATTAAAGTTATCAAATATATATGATGACCAATATTTAATATTCAAAGGAAAAAATACTAATTGGTATCGTCCTACAGAGTTAAACACAATTTTGAAGTTGAAAGAACAATATCCTAATTCAAAAATAGTAGTCGGTAATACTGAAGTTGGTGTTGAAGTCAAATTCAAACATTTCATATATCCAACAATTATAATGCCAAATCTCATTCCGGAAATGAATAGTATTACAGAAAATGAGGAATACCTTTCAGTTGGTGCAGCAGTTACCCTAATGGATATGGATAACACGTTTAGACAATATATTGAAAACCTACCTCGATACAAAACGCGGGCATTAGTAACCATCGTAGACATGCTAAATTGGTTTGCTGGTAAACAGATAAGAAACGTAGCAGCAATCGGTGGAAATATTATGACTGGTAGTCCTATATCAGATTTAAATCCAATTTTAATGTCGCTGAGGGTCAAACTTAATCTTCTTAGTAAAGAAAATGGCTATAGATCAGTATTTATGGATGAAAAATTCTTTACGGGTTATAGAAAGAATGTAGTCAAACCAGATGAAATTTTGATATCGATTGAAATACCGTTTTCAAAAAAATATCAATATGTAAAAGCTTTTAAGCAAGCAAAAAGACGTGAAGATGACATATCTATTGTTACCGCTGCAATAAACTTGGAACTACAAGACAACACCAACATTATCAAAAATATTGATATTTCTTATGGTGGTATGGCTCCAGTAACAGTGTTAGCTACAAACACATGTAAATCACTCAAAGGTCAAAAATGGAATGAAGATATGCTTGAAACGGCTTATTCAAATTTATTACAAGAGCTCCCACTTGATCCTTCAGCGCCAGGTGGCAATGTACAGTACAGAAGAGCTCTGACTATGAGCTTATTTTTAAAAGCTTATTTGGCTATAGCTAAAGAAATATGTCGAGATTTCGTTAGTAATGATCTTATTAAACCCTATCACAGTAGCGGAGCTGATCAATTTCACAGCACCATGCCTAAAAGCTCTCAATATTTCGAAGTAATTGGAGATAAACAGATAAAATCCGACATGGTTGGAAGACCTATTCAGCACATGTCAGCTTTCAAACAGGCTACAGGCGAAGCAATATATTGTGACGACATACCCATCGCTGAAAATGAGCTATATTTAGCTTTCGTTTTGAGCTCTAAAGCCCACGCGAATCTTATATCGGTGGATCCGCATGAGGCATTGAAGCAACCTGGCGTTGTTGCATTCTTTTCACATAAAGATATATCAACGGAACAAAATGCAATTGGCCCAATATTTCACGATGAAGAATTATTTGCAAGTAAAAAAGTTACTAGTCAAGGACAAATAATAGGAGTAATCGTAGGAGTTGACCAGCAAACTGCTCAATCGGCTGCAAGACAAGTGAAAATTGAATACGAAGAGCTTCAACCGATCATTATTACTATGGAAGATGCAATCAAACATAATTCGTTTTACCCACAGTATCCAAAATCCATAAGAAGAGGGGATGTGAAATCAGTTTTCGAAGATAAAAGAAACATAATAATCGATGGGCAATGCAGAATGGGTGGACAGGAACACTTTTATCTGGAAACTCACGCTGCTTTCGCTGTTCCTAAGAAGGAAGATGATGAATTAGAAATATTTTGCTCAACACAACATCCTTCTGAAGTAGCAGTAAGTTTATAATAATTATTTAGAATGATTTAAATAACTCATCATCTTACTTGTTTTTAAACTTGTTTCTATTTTTAGAAACTAACCAGTCACATTTTACATATTCCTATGAATAGAATTGTGGCTCGAGTTAAGCGTTTGGGAGGTGGTTTCGGAGGAAAAGAATCACGAGGGTTGCTTACAGCTCTTCCTGTTGCGTTTGCAGCACATAAACTCCAAAAACCGGTTCGCTGTATGCTCGATCGTGACGAGGACATGTTGATCACTGGCACTAGGCATCCATTTTTAATTAAATATAAAGTAGCAGCTACAAAAGAGGGAAAATTAATGGGTGCCATTGTGAATATATATAATAACGGAGGTTATTCGATGGATTTGTCTGGTCCTGTAAGTGTGGTTACCCATTATAAGCAGAAACAAAGTAATGAAATCATGAAATTTTTTTAAAAGGTATAATTATTTTCTTACAGGTCGTGGAAAGAGCAATGTTTCATTTCGAAAATGCTTATTATATTCCAAACGTAGAAGTAACTGGTCATGTCTGTAAAACGAATTTGCCTTCCAATACCGCATTCCGAGGTTTTGGAGGTCCCCAAGGAATGTTTGGTGCGGAAAACATGCTGCGGCATGTTGCTTCTGTCCTCGGGAAGAATCCGGAGTATCTCAGCAAGCTTAACATATATCGTGAGAATTCAGTCACCCACTACGGTCAAGTTTTGACGCATTGCACTTTGCAGAAATGCTGGGATGAATGCGTGGAGAAAAGCAATTTAGTCGAAAGAAAAAAGAATGTAGATATTTTCAACAAGTATGTAGTTCTTTACAAATTTATTTTAATTATCTAATTATGAAACCTACCTATATCTAAAGTTGTTTTAATTTATATCATTACAGACAACACCGCTGGCGAAAACGTGGTATTTCAATAATTCCAACTAAATTTGGTATAGCTTTCACAGAGAAAATGTTAAATCAAGCAGGCGCATTAGTTATGATTTACGTAGATGGATCAGTACTGTTGTCGCATGGTGGTACTGAAATGGGGCAAGGTTTACATACAAAGATGCTTCAAGTTGCTTCACGAGTTCTTGGAATTGATATATCAAAGATTCATATCAGTGAGACTGCGACTGACAAAGTCCCAAATACTTCAGCAACAGCAGCGAGTGCCGGATCCGATCTAAACGGAATGGCTGTACTCGATGCTTGCCAGAAGCTCTTCAAACGCATCCAACCATATAAAGAAAAGAATCCCAGTGGAAAGTGGGAGGATTGGATTGTTGCCGCATATTTAGATCGAGTCAGTCTGTCTGCTACGGGATTTTACGCAACCCCTGATATCGGATATGATTTTAAAACAAATACGGGGAAACCCTTTAACTATTTTACATATGGGGTGGCATGCACAGAAGTGGAAATCGATTGTCTGAGTGGTGATCATCAACTAATAAGATCTGACATAGTTATGGACTTGGGCGAAAGCATAAATCCAGCTATAGATATTGGCCAGATAGAAGGTGCTTTCATACAAGGATACGGACTATTCACCATGGAAGAATTGATTTATTCCCCAACCGGTACTTTGTACTCTAGAGGACCAGGTGCTTATAAAATACCTGGTTTTGGAGACATTCCTCAAGAATTTAATGTTTCCTTATTGAAGGGGGCTCCAAATCCGAGAGCTGTGTACTCTTCAAAGGTTATTATTAAATAAAACATTTTAATTGTTATTGAACCTTACATGTTACATAAATAATGATCAGAATTTATATAACAGGCTGTGGGGGAACCGCCTTTATTCTTGGCGAGTTCTGCATTCTTCGCAATCAAGGAGGCGATAATGGCGGCAAGAGCAGATGCAGGTGCACCGCTCCATTTTGACCTCGAGTCACCGGCAACATCGGCGAGAATAAGGATGGCGTGTGAAGACCATATCACTAAGAAGGTGAGAAAACATTCAATTTTTACGTAGGTATACTAGTGGCACGCTTGATTGAGATGACATAAATTTAGCAACTATGTTTGAAGTACTTTATATTTATTAGACGTATATGTTACTAAATTACACTTTAATACATTTTGTAAATTAAATTAAAAAGCATAAGCTACTTGGGCCTCGACGAACTGCTGCGAAAACTTGCATAGATACAAACTTCACTAATATGTAAAAAAAGAACAAAAGAATATAATTTAAAAAGATAACGCACATCTATTAAGAATTTACTTTAGAAATAAGACAACAGAATTAAACGTGTACCGTCACCTCATCATTGTCAATACAAGGCAATTAAGTGACATAATATAGAATTTCTCATAACCACAGCAAATATTTTGCAAAATGTTAAAAGAAAGCTACGAACATATGAGTATAGGTTGTCGACGACGGTACGAATGAGGGTACAACTGTCAATAGAATTTCCAAATTGAGATTGATAAACAAGCTTATAATTTAGGTACAGGAAAACCGTAGTAGAAACAGTAAATAGGGTATGGATTTCATTTATTAATTTACTAAATATTTTTATTTCATGATGATTTTATTTTTATTAAAAATTTTAACTGTATCCAACCTCTCTTGAAAAATGTAAAATCAATTCAAAGAAAAAAATCAAGAGCAAGTTTAGTATAACCCAAAAAGCGGCCTATTGCTTTAAGATATTAAGTGCTCTGTGGCTAAGATTAGTTGCTTAATGTAGATGTTTTATTTACTCGTATAGATTTTTATATGACAATTGCATGTGTTCAGTGCCTTACCAGCGTTTAAGAGGCTGTCCATTAATCACGTAAGGCTCGTTAGCGGGGAGGGGTCCATAAAAAATCACGCAATATCACAAGGGCGGAGGGGGGTGTAGTAATATATCACGTGTATTTATTTTTTCGTCAAACGCGTACAAAACGAAAGCGGCTTACTACTTCTGCACAAAGAAGAAAGCTAAGGCACATGTGAATTCTTGTCACAAGCAACTGAATCCGAGCAATAGTAGTCTAGAGATGCACAATGTTCGTCCTTCCCGCATCCTCATCGATCGACGATCGAACGGTAGATCGAGAGAGATTCTCTGCGTATTGCGCGAAAATGATGACGCCGAGTGCAGTGGCGGATTTACCAGGAAGCAAAGGAAGCAATTGCTTGGCCAAAATTTGAAAAAAAATTAAAACTTATTTGAAAACGTAAAAATAATTTAAAATATTAAATTTTTTTGTAATAAAATAAAAATGACATTGACATTTCAATCAAAAAGACAAGCTTCGAGAACTTGACTTTGATGATATTATTAATCAATTTGCGACTGAAAAAAGTAGAAAGAAGTTGTAATGGAGATGGTTCAAATAATATATTGATTTTGCAAAATTGATCTGTTTTTTGTTATTTAATAAGAAGAGGGGGGGGGGGGGTATATTCGAGGGCCTCAAAAATCAGTTGTTGCTTGGGGCCCCATCTGAGGTAAATCCGGCATTGGCCGAGTGGCTTGATGAAACCGATGTTGATCTTCAACAAAGCCAGTACAAAAAAAGTTGCTCGCATTTCTTTCATTATTTTTATGTCAGTCAAAAACAACCTGCAACCTTTCTGTCTACCTCTAAACGTTATTAGTGTAGTCTTTTATTTTCTATAATAAAATTAGATGATACTTATACCTGTATTTTAAGATTCGTTGTAGGTACTAAAAAACACACGTGATATAGGGGAGGTGAGGTCTTAAACCTCACCATGTATCACCAAGGGGGAGGGGGGGTTAAAAAAAATGCCAAAAAAACATCACGTGATTAATGGACGGCCCCTTATGCTCCCAGACTGCAACTCCCAAAGAATGTGCAGAAAGCATGCATTATCAGTCGAAATTGTTAATTAAACATAAAAACCTACTATTAAAGTTTACAATGTTGCATTTCCCTATTTATTAATTACGAGACATTGATCTAAAGTTTTTATTAAAAAGAATAACAGTGTATTTATTTAAATATTAACTTATATACCCATTTTTTACATTGTCAATTGTTTCAGCTTGAGAAACCAGACCCGAATAGTTTCCAGCCATGGAACGTTGTTCCTTAGTTTACACTGAATGTGCATGTATTACCTGTTTATTAATAACGAGAATTAGACCAATGGCGATTATATATTTTGATATAAACTGTTTTGTAGATTTATCAGATAAATCACTTACCTATATTTTTATAATTTTAAGGGCAAAAGAAATAATGTGTTACTATACTATGTGAAATAATACTTTCTGCACAAATAAATATTTAAAAAAAATCACTATTTGGCATTTTATTTAACGGCTGATGAATACAATAACTTATTTCACACAACTACCTTAGATTATCCCTAATTCAAGGTGATTATAAAAATCTTTGATAAGTAATTCATAATGTTATATTTTTCACGATACGTATAATAGTGTATTATTGTTAGATATGTATGAAGTTATATTAGTAGTAGTTTTGTATAGTAAATAAACTATATTGTATATTTCATAATTTAAATCCTACCTAACATAAACACTTTTTTATTATGTCCGTTTCAACCGCGCGGCCACCTCATAATATTTGATGAAACTTTGCCAGGAATTAGTGCTAATTTGTTACTTTACACACCTCTTTTCGTGAATTTGTTACAAAAAAAACTAAGACGCTATGACAAAAAATAGTTGGCCGCTAGAACCGCCACTTGCCGTAGTCATCGTCCGTAATTACACAGAAACTATATAATGCAGATAGACGAATGATGCATCAAAAGAAAGGTCTTAATTTGTTCAATTTGTTACAAAAATAAAAAAACGTGAAAACGTAAATAAACAAAAAGTTATGCAATATTTAGTTTTCAGGTTATGAGTAGGTAGGTATGTCACCATAAATATCAAATTAATAGAGGCTAATGTGTATGGATAATTAGTTACTAATTTGTTACAGCGAATAAACGTAAAAAAATACTAGAAAGTGGGTTCAATAATTTGTTAGAGTCGATTTTAGTTGGCCGCTCGGACGGCAATATGCCTAAAATACAATGGCATTTATCTCGTTATTAAAAGTAGGTTTAAGCTTAGTTAGAGTACTAGTTGACGGGTAACGTAACCTAGTTTAGATAAATATGGCGAATATAACTGCAGCATTCATATTTTAGAAAATATTTGCAAAAAACCCTTATATGAAACCGTATGAGAGTAGGGTGACCATGAATACATTAGTACAAAGGCATGTTTTTAATGTTGTACTCTGTTTGAAGGAATATGCAGTTCGTTTTGCAGCCATATTGATGTCTATTGTTCTTAATTCTTTAAAGTATTTACTGATAAGATTTTCGTTTCATTGATATTTCGCAGGTGTTTTATGATGGGCACGATTCCCGAAAAAGGATCTCTTTTGTTTCCAAATTATTGTTAAAAATATTTGTCGGAAGGGGTTTAAAAAGCGATTATTGTCCGTTGTGAATATTGTCATTATTGTGCTGGATTTTGAAATGTGTGCTCGTACGTATTTAATTCCCGTGATTTTCATACTACTAAGTTACTGAGACAATTAGCAGTAAATCCAGAAGTGTCTAAAAGTGCTTAGCTATGAGTTGTGCCCACTTATATGATTTGTTAATATAGAAGTCACCACCAAAAAGTGTATTGCAGAGGGATCCAAATTGACTGCGGTAAGTTTAATTTTTACAATTTTATGATGACTTGAATAAAGTTACTACTTTATTGCTACAGCTGTTTTCGTGACGTAAAAGTATATGACATTAAGGCCATTTTGATATACTTACGTCAATTTAAGTGAAGTTGTGGGTTGGATATTTACCATGTAAATACGTCCAATTATATGTTCTTGTTAACATATTGGTGCCTTAATAAAAGAGAATTTTAAATTTAAAATAATTCGACTAAACAAATTTGTTATTACATTCCTTAATATACGTATATATTCATTGAGCTTGCATTTGCGTGCTTTCCCTGGAGTTTTTAAATACATAAATATCTGTTACTATATTCATGATTGTAAGAAACTTTAATATTTACTACCAAAATGTGAGGGGCCTTCGAACTAAGTCCCAAGATTTTTTTTCTTAAGTAGCATTGTCCAATTACGACCTTATTTGCTTAACTAAGACGTTGCGCCGCGACTGGCCCGTGCCCCCGCGCGCTCACTGTGATTGTGTGTGGATTTCTATTCATTTGGATGCAACTAATCGTAATATTTCTCCTTCAATACCAGCTGGCCGTAAACGCCCGCGTTATTTAAATGTTGCTTGCATATATATATTTGTTTTTCTTTCATTATTTTTTTCTATTTTTTATTCCATGACAATTGAAACATGATGGCTGTGTAACTGTTGTCTACATGTTGAGCTATCAAATGACACCTTTTTAATGTTGATAGGACATTTACATGGGTAGTGGTGGTGGAATTATTTTGAGAGCCCAGGTCTTGGTTATCAAGAAAACAAAATGGCGCCCGTAAGAGCAAGAAATGCCATATTTCACACCAGTAAAGGCTCCGACACTGGTGGCGGGACACATTGTATACATAGGATATATAGATAATAGCTTAATTTCTTACTCCACTCACGCATATTTTAAAGCAAATATCAAAAATGGTAATATAAAGTATGCCTTAACTTAAAATCCTTACTAATATTATAAATCGGAAAGTGAGTTTGTTTGTTTGTTTGTTTGTTCCGCTTTCACGCCGTAACTACTGAACCGATTGCTTTGAAATTTTGCAGACGTAAAGATAAAAGTCCGGATTAAATAATAGGGTACTTTTTATCCTGTAAAAAATTGATATTCCCGAGGAAAAACAAAAATATTGTTTGCTTGATGGATGGATTGTAGATGGCGCTGTGTGTCCTTTAAAACAACGTAAAATATTGCAATCGAATATAAACATGTAAATTTAGAAGCTAAATGATACGATAATGAATCCCCGAAAATGAGGAATTCTCGAGGGAAGACGTACAATTCGTTTTATCGTCTAAACTGTTTTTTTTACATCTACTTATATGTTGCAAACGAATATGAACATGTAAATTTAGAAGCTAAATGATTCACTAAATGACTCATTCCTCGGATTCCGATTATTCCAACAAACCTCCCATTTCAATTTAAAAGACTACAATTTCCTATAAGGGTTTCATTTGCAATGACCATTAATAAAGCACAAGGCCAAACTCTAAGGGTTGCTGGAGTACACTTGGAAAAACATTGTTTTTCGCATGTCAGCTCTATGTAGCGTGTTCCCGGGTTTCCAGTGCCCAAAATCTGCATGTTTTTGCTCCACAAGAGAAAACATATAATATAGTGTACCATTCAGTTTTGGTTTAACAACTAATTGTATCCAGCGTTACATCGCGTTTCTTAGATTTTTCCGTGGAAATGAGAAGTTTTCTTATAGTTGTGCTTTATACCGCAATATAACCGAATTCCACGCGGGCGAAGCCGCGGGCGGAAAGCTAGTGTATTTATATAAGCACTCTCCCTAGAAAAATAAGATATGAATATCGAACATTCCAATAATCATAGTCACCCTACTCTCGTACGGTTTCATATTAGGGTTTTTTGCAAATATTTTCTAACATATGAATGCTGCAGTTATATTCGCCATATTTATCTAAACTAGGTTACGTTACCCGTCAACTAGTACTCTAACTAAGCTTAAACCTACTTTTAATAACGAGATAAGTGCCATTGTATTTTAGGCATATTGCCGTCCGAGCGGCCAACTAAAATCGACTCTAACAAATTATTGAACCCACTTTTTAGTATTTTTTTACGTTTATTCGCTGTAACAAATTAGTAACTAATTATCCATACACATTAGCCTCTATTAATTTGATATTTATGGTGACATACCTACCTACTCATAACCTGAAAACTAAATATTGCATAACTTTTTGTTTATTTACGTTTTCACGTTTTTTATTTTTGTAACAAATTGAACAAATTAAGACCTTTCTTTTGATGCATCATTCGTCTATCTGCATTATATAGTTTCTGTGTAATTACGGACGATGACTACGGCAAGTGGCGGTTCTAGCGGCCAACTATTTTTTGTCATAGCGTCTTAGTTTTTTTTGTAACAAATTCACGAAAAGAGGTGTGTAAAGTAACAAATTAGCACTAATTCCTGGCAAAGTTTCATCAAATATTATGAGGTGGCCGCGCGGTTGAAACGGACATTTTTTATTTGATACTAACATAGGACTTTAACATACAATACAAAAACAGTGATTACATTATCGCGTCGAAAAAGGATAATTAAGGCCTGGATTACACCTGATCTTTTGCGATGCCGATATAAGTTGCATAAAAAGTCTTAAGTCCTGTCCTGAAAACTCAGTTTAAAAATCAACCTACATCCGTTATCGAAATTTTTGTTGTATGATCCTTAAAAAAGTTAAGCGTACCTATGAAAAGGAACTCATTCAGAAAGCAGGTAACGATAATAAAAAGCTTTAGGATTCTGTTAAAACCATCACAAAAAGGTAACGGTAAAAAGTACTTCAGTTCCTAAAAAATTGTTGAGTATATCAGACTGTCCCCAAAATTCTGTAAATTTCGTGAACAATTACTTTGCAAATGTAGGCAAATCTGAAAAAATAGTTACAACACCAGATTTATTTACCATCTCAGATGATTTAAATAATTCAGCTCTTTTTTTCTTAATGACACAAATGATACAGAAGTAAATAATCTTATACTGAGTCTTAAAAATATTTGTTGTGAAGGTTTGGATGTAATATCCAACAAATTCCTCAAAGAACATAAAGACATTCTAGTCCCACGTCTGACGAACATATTTAACATGTCGCTGGTTTGCAAGAATAGCGACGGAACTAAAAACTTTTAATATTATAGAATATGGTTTTCAATTTTATTCATAAATCTTTTATCTCATACCAAAAAATGTAATTCTATCTCTTTCGATCGAACGGTGGCGCGATTACTGCGGTGCGTCTCTGTTCATGATAGAATATCAAAGATTTAAGATCGTTTGGCATACAATACAATACAATACAAAACACTTTATTGATAACACCACATTGAAATAATAAGATAACAAGAGAAAACTTAAAATAGTGTTACAATGGGCGGTCTTATCGCTCAGAGCGATCTCTTCCAGACAACCTTGACATATTTAGTTCAATTTGATAGATTTTTGAGTGGTGTCGATATTCTCGCAAACCAGCGATGTGTCTTTCAAATGGCATCTTTCCTTGTAACACTCTTTTTTCTTGTTATCACTTATTACCGTCTTAATTACACATAAAGGCATCAGAGTTAAGTAAAATCACTAATGTTTGTTTGTTTCTTGTTGTTTACATCGTCATAATGACATATGTCAATTCCTTATGTCATTTTAGCTTTTAATTTGTTTTTAAAAATACTAGTTTGACTCACTTGATCGTGGTTCATAGACAAAACCATAGAGTTTAGCGTATCAAGACAGGCTAGTCAGCATCTACAAAGATAGTTTCTTTATCAATGGACCGGCGTCCTTCTCGAATAAGTTTTTTGGGCAATTTTAATGTTTCCGATGTCGGTTTCTTGTAAAATCCTCTTCTAAAAAATGTAATAATAATAATGTTGACAAAATTTATAGTAAATTAATAAATTCCTCGTTGAGTATAAATGCACTTGCCTGTTTATATTCAAATACAAGTTATTTTGCAATGAATTAACGTAATTTCAAATGAAAAGGGGTCCTTTAAGTATTTTTGGTAAATAATATAAACAAACGAACATTACTCATATTCTTGGATGTACGGACGAGTGTATCTTTGCCTCGTCTATGGGAGCTACGGTCGAGACGGATCGCTCTCTAGTGTGTGGATCGATATCTGAAAAGAGTCTCACGCGCTGGTTCTGATTTTGCTAATTTACTAAGATCTCGAAAAGAGAAGTCCTCGAATTTATTTCGGGAATATTATAATCAAGGGATTATTAAATTAAATAGCTCGAAGTTCGAGTCTATTGGCTGAAGAGCGTATAAAATTGTACATGCCGGCTGGTTTATAGGTTACCGGCAGCACTTGTATAAATACCTATAAAATACTAAGAAAAGCCCGAGAAAAAGGTCAGTTAAAGATAAATTTCTTATTAATTTAACCTATTGCAAAGCTTTAATACTTGTGTTTCTATAAATAATAGTCTTTCAGTAAGAATTGTCGAGGTTTGTCATTGGTGGGTGGACACAAACCTTATCCTCTCCATAAATTCAATAAATTCAGACTAAAATTCCTTTATCCCTGTTAATTACATATATTTCAAGGTAATTGGTGTTTGTGTAAAACAATAAATGTAGAATCATCATGTTTATGATCTAAATTAGTAGTACTTGATGAAAGTTTGACATAAGTTAGTAATTAAATTGTGTAAATCTCCAACTCTCCTGAAATCATTAGGTTTTTATAATCTTTCTTTATTGCTTAGTTGTCTAAAGTTAATAGTATGCAGGAGAGTAATCTTTAGTTAATCAAATCTTTAGTTAGCATGGGTTATACCTCAGATTATAAAACAAAAGGCAGATAGACCGCACGGAACAATAATGTGAAGCCACGCTTGTAGACATGTGTGCGTGACAGCACTATAGAAACACGTAGCCTCGGTGTGCGTTACGGTTGCCAGGATAATAACAAAATTACTTAGTTACAGTTACAGAGTTGGTTTTGATTTTTTTTTAACTAACCGACGACCGTTTTCGGTGAAGTAAACATTTTCTTCTTTGAAATGCGTTGAACAGACAACACAAAATTTTGATGGTAGCCAACCGGTATGAATAGAAATATTTTGTGGATTTATAGCAGCCATTAGTAAAGTCGTGATGAGTCTTTATTGTTTTTGGCTATATATATATATATTTACTTTATGTTGGCGAATCGACGGATGTACATACCTAATTATTATAAGAGACAAAACATTCAGTAGTTTTAGTAATGAAGTCACATAGAAACGGACACACATACATACAAACACACCAACAAACAAGCGAGACAAACAAAACACTATTATCGAAATAAATATTTGTATAAATCGATAATCCTGTTTCCAATACATATTTCCCAACTTAAGGGCAAATGTTTAAAAATAAACTAGCAACACCGGCAGATTTTTGTTAAGGTTTTGTGTTCCAAGAGTTCACTAAAAATAATCACGTAAAATAATATCTAAATAGACAAATAAATCAATATTTACATATGAAAAGATACTCCATCTTCTTTCTTTTGTTTTTGGGATCAATTTTTGCAATGTTTGAAAACACAAGACGGCATTATTCTCAAAAATATGAATATTATCTGTGACGTACTAACGATGCGACGCTTCGTGACGTACTGACTCGAGATTGTATTCGCTTTTGAATTTGTATTTGCTTTGTTGGCTTCACTTTCGGTGTTCCGCACGGTCTATCTGCCTTTTGTTTTATAATCTGAGGGTTATACCCTTATTTAGTCCATAACAATGATAATATAGCGTTTTTTTGACATGTAACAGGGCAATAACTACCTGGTGGTAGTGTATGGTATAACCATACTATATACAGTTCTAAGAAGGCTAATAAGCACAAAGAACAAAGTATATATTGAAGTATATCAAGACATTTGGATATTTGAGAAAAGATCAAGATAAAATTTAAAATACAGTATCCGGACCTGCAAGGTATGCAGTACTAACCAACGGGAAGGGGAGATAGTAATAATAATTATACCTAATTATAAGAATTAAGAGTCGCTTATTTATTTTTTGTTATACCTGTTTAGTACCTATACACACCGAGATCGATCAAACAGGACCAGAACCAACCTGCCCTTGTTTTTATTGTGTTTAGCTTAGATAACAAAATTTGTAATAAATAATAAGTATTTTTGGTAATTTGTTGTCTTATTTGTTCTTCATAAATCTTTAGTTGGTGAGTAAAGGAGGGAAGATATTTTAACATGACATCCTAAGGCTTTGAAAATATCTCCAATCCGTCCAATATTTAAGGGTACTTAAACGGATTTGATGGGAAACTGAAGCCAGGTCGAAAGTTATCGTCCTATAGCTATTCTTCCATCACTTTTAAAAGTATTGGAGATAATTATTAATAAAGACTAATAGATTACCTTGAATCGAAACAGTTGTTGTCAGAGTTAAAGTATGGATTTTGTAGAGGGAGATCCACAGATGATGCAGTAAATGAACTTACTAATTACATAATGACCAACTTGGATCGAGGCAGCAAAGGTATATCTATATTTTTGGACTTGGCCAGAGCATTCGACACAGTGTCTGTTTCCATACTCCTTAAAAAGTTGGATAAAATCGGTATAAGAGGCAAACAGCTTAATCTTTTTAATGACTACTTGTCAGATAGGCTTCAGAGTGTAAGCATAGGCTCTTATACTAGTTCTGATCTTCTACTGTCATATGGTGTACTACAAGGCAAAATCTTAGGGCCAAATGCTTTCATCATTTATATTAATGATTTATAATGCCTGGACTAGTTTCAAGGAAGAATTATTTCGTACACCCTTATTTTTACATGTACAATTGTAACAAAGTACTACAATATGTAGGTACTGTATATTATTCTGGTTTATTAGATAATATTTGCATTTATGTAAAATTATATATAAATACAAATATATAGAAATTACGAATTCTAACTGCCATTCTTCCCCGTGTATGATCTATCTTAATATAAAGGCGACGGATACAAGTATGTAAGGTTGCCAACATATACACATATAATTTTGTCCACAGACTGCTAATTATGAATTTATCGAAATTGTAAGAAACTATAAAAAATACATTGAGATTAATACTGAGACAAACCACAGCAGCTGAAACATTTTAAATAACCTAAAATTAGTTCACCTACTTGAATTTTGATAGATGTTACAGTTAAACCAAATAATTTTTATACATCAACACATATATTTTGGCTTCAAATGTCTAGTTCTTAATATTATATATCCTAATAATAACTAGTTTCATTTATCCGATTCTGATGATCATCCCGATCCTGAGCTTGGACCTGCAAATAATGTAAATAATAAATAAATATAACACAACATCACATACATTGTTCTGAACCCAAGTTTAGTAGCTTGTATTATGGAATTTAGTAAGAACGACGGTACCAGATCACTCAGACCCGAGCCAATATAGAAAAGTCGTATTCTACATCGTTCCCGCCGGGGATCGAACCTGGTTGGCGAGCCACTCGAACACGGAGGTGGTCAATGTAAGTAATTGAACAGTCCTAAAAATTCATGACAGATACATGTATTTAAACTTTTTTGAAATAAAAAATACTTCATTAAATATATTAAGTAAGTTATAAATAACATCGTGCAAATAGGCGCCCATTGGTTGGCGCCAACTACGTAATTGGACTCACTCGTGACACGGGTAGTAACACGATATTTAAACGAAAAATATCGATACCTTTTTAGTAGCAGTATCAAAACAAAAATGTCAGTAAAAGTAACGAAACTAAAGTATTAATATGAGTAAGCACCCATCGATTGCTGTATTAAAATGCGGGGCGCAAGCATTTGAATCTCTATCACTATCTCAATGTAAGAAACTCGAATGAATACATCAATAACGTTATAGTATATAGTTTTCACATTATACACACAAGTGCAATGGTCGAATCTTTAAACTATGTTATTTCTTCAACTAATTTCTTAATAAATTCATCATCCATCATTATACATATTTCATTTATATTTACTAACTTGCAAAAATCATCTAGCTCTCTCACAAATGCGCGTCGCGTCATTCGTGAGTCATAGCTTAGATATTTAATATAAACTATCTTATTCTTCTTATCATAACAATACGTTTTACTTTCTCTATTAACATTTCCTAACTTTGTGACTTTATATAATATGTATCATACGCAGTTCTACTGATTCGGTTTGGTTTTACACATGTACTTACGACTTTCAGTTGATTAGGCCTTAAGTTTGAACGTATTGTGACCAACGAAATAAAATCAGGTTGTATGCTTTTTTAAATTGAGCTCGAGGCATTACATTCATGATATTATTATTCATTTCTTTTAATTCCTAGATAAAGCAACTGCCGCTGCGTTATTTGACCCTTTTACACACTCTACATCAAAGTTATACTCTTCTTAAATTAACCTAACTTGCATAAGCCTGCTGGATGGATCTTTCATACCAAACAAGTAATCAGAGGTTTATGATCCGTTCTTATTTAAAATTATTGACCATATTAATGAGGTCTGAAATGTTTGACTGTTCAAACTGTTGCCAATAATTCTTTTTCTATTATGGGGCAGTTAAATTCAGCCTTATTCAATGTTCTACTAGTGAAAGCTCCCCAGCTTCCTCTTCTTCAAATTTATTAGATAAAACTGCCCCAATCGCCGTATTAGATTCATCAGTTTCAGATATAAAATTATTCTCTTTAAAAAAATCTGGATTATCCAAAAGAGGTGGCGATGTAATCCATTTTTTGAGCGTTTTGAAAGATTTTTGACATTTGTCACTCCAAACAAAATTAATATTTTTTCTGCAAATTTCATTTAAAGGTTGCTGAAATTGCTGATTTGTTCCCGTTGAGTTACACCATTTTGTGTCACACTGTTACTCATTGGTAAAAAAAAATACCGATTAGTAATTCAGCAAACTTGGGGATAAATTTTCTATAGTAATTTGTGAATGCGACAAATCTTTTAACTTCGTCAGCTTTCTGTGGACACGGATATTTTTTCACTGTATCTATGTTATTGGGATCGGATAAAATTCCTTCATCAGATATAAGATGCCCTAAGTATATTTCCCTTTTTTTTTAATGTACATTTATACGGATTCAATTTTAAATTTACTTTTCTACAACTTGCAAAATCATCTTGTAAGTTTTTGCTGTGATTTTCTTAATTTTCACCAAAAACCGATTACGTCATCAAGTTAAATTAGGCATTTTTCATTACTCAAACCTGACATTGCCAAATTCATCATTCTAGAGAACGAACTGGGACTCGTTTTTAAACTCGTTGGCATTATCGTCATCTGGTATTGACCCGAATTGAAAGCAGTAAATTTGCGACAATTTTTATTTATAATAACCTTGATTTAAATCTATATGTTGAAATAAACACTTCCGGATAATGTTTCCAAAATTTCCGTAATTTCTGGGAGAGGGTACTTATCGTCCTTTATACAATTATTTAATTCACGGCGTCTAATTTTTTGGGTATTTAACTAATTGTTTGGGACTGGGCATTAAACTAACTATTAACTAAACCCATTTTTGTCTAGAGGTAAATCACTTAAATTCCGTGGTAGTTTGTTAAAAATTTTAACTGCCTGCCTGCCTTCATTACTTTTATGACACATTTTCAATTCCTGTGTGCGACAACAGGTTGAAATTGTCATTTTTTGTGGCTTTAAAAAGCATTTGATGAGGTCAACAATATAACATTAACTAGGCGATGCAGTCGCTAAGCATAAAGTTACGCTGGGCACCATATATTGGAGCGGAGCGTAATACCTAAAAAAAGAAAAAAATATTTTTCGAATTTTTGCGAATTTCAAAATTCGGGCTTCACGTCACAATCTGGTCCTAAACCTGTTGATTCGATTCCACACAAAAAATATGAAAATCGGTTAAGAACTCGGGAAGTTATGGCGTAACAGACATTGCGCCATTGAAGCTGATCCATGGGAGCTTCGCTTCGCTTCGCTCCATTAAGGGTGTGGGCTGAAGTATTTTAAAACATTCATAGATATAAATATTCATAGTGTACTTGATAATGATTTTAACAAAATAACCTAAATGAAAGACGGTGTACGTTAAAAAAGCCTCATGCTTCGCAAACGCAATATATCGCAATAATATTGGACTTGACCATTCGCTTTTACTTTTTTTAGGTTCTATAATTCCTCTTTGAAGCGTGTCAGTATTTTTACGTTTAATATCCTCTCTCTGACTACTCGGTTATCTTAATGGCTTTGAAGATACTGGTTTAATATAAGACTTCAAAAAAATATTGTGAGTACAAATATTTTTTGTTTGCAATTAATTGCCGGGTAAATAAAAAATATTTGCATAATTTGCACAAATATTTTGTATGCTTTGAAATTCTAAGTTGTTTAATTCATTTAATTTTAATAAAGATTATTTTTACCCGTTCTGAATTAGGTATTTTCATTTTTTTAAAAACTGCAAAAGCTATGGATGTTAAGTCATGAATCGTTGAAATGAAATGAAAAAAATATTTATTTCTTCCAAAGTAACAAATACGTGGGGATAACAATGGGTACAATAAATTATTTTTAATATAAAAATACTGGAAAAAAACGACTTGGCTCACAAGTGCATTCTCAGGCGGGAATCAAACCCGCGACCTTTGGAAGTCCGGTCCAATGCTCTCCCAATTGAGCTACCGAGCCTTGTGCACACCCGTCGATTCCCGCCTGAGAATTCACTTGTGAGCCGAGTAGATTTTTTCCAGTATTTTTCTATTAAAATAATTTATCTTATAAGATAGCATTGAAAAAATGCACAAAATATATAAAATTATAAAAAAAAGGAATGGGTACAATACCTACTTTGAACATTTGGACGGACTGGAGCCTAAACTAGGAAATTCCTATATTTTAGGACTCCAGGTCTCTCACGCTTAGTGAATGACATTATTAAGGTACAATATGGTACAGTACGTGTGTGTGTACTCTGTGCTATGAATGTAATTAATTTGGGGAAAGATAAAAAGAAAAATAATTACATAAAGCGTGTGTATGTATGCATGTATGTGTGTATTGTATGTGTGTGTATGTATGTGTGTGGATGAGTCTGTGCTTTTTAATGTATATGATGTGCTTATAAGTTACGTGTGTAAATATTAATAACACAAAATGGTAAAAAGAGATTCTGTCTCGATATAACTCATAATCAATATAGCGGTGGGTCGTTCTCTGTTTATTCGACGACGAGACGCAACCGTTTTTTCAAGAACGAAAACTAGTCCGCGAAACGGTTCTCGTTCGTAACGGCGGCAGACGACGACGGACGACGACGCGGACGCGGCGACGGTCGAACGAACGTAACAAATCTAAAACATCGCACCTTTAATACTATAGGGGCACAATTTGAAAAAGATGATTGTTGGAAAAACACCATTAAAGATTTTTGAGCCCCTGTATTGTCACAAAATCGGTCATAAGTAAATTAGTAAAATAAACTAGTACTAGGATAAATTTAATATGCGATAAATATTTCATGCTTAGTGAACATGCTCTTATGATGTTTTATGATTTTGCTTTCAATAGTTTAATTTACTTATGACCGATTTTGTGACAATACAGGGGCTCAAAAGTCTTTAAAGGTGTTTTTCCAACAATCATCTTTTTCGAATTGTGCCCCTATAGTATTAAAGGTGCGACATGCTCTTAATCGAAATCTCGTTGACACGAACGTTCGTTCGTCGCGGCGACGGTTGCGGACTTGCGGTTATTAATATAATTCCAGTAAGGTCAAAAAATATAATTTAAAAAATAACTATTTAATAAAAAAATCACAGTAAATATTTTCTTTTTAATTTCATAGAAAACGCGATGTTAAAAAAAAATATGGCGAGCGAAGCTCGGTCTCCCAGGTACAGATAAGAGTAAGATAATAGTATTGCTACTCGCCAATAGATGTAAGTAATAGATTCAACTTTCTTCTATACCGAAACTTCGCCAATAGGATAAAAATATTTGCAATATGTCGGTTTATTTACTTCATTCCTTTTTTAAAGCTCGGTCATTTGTATGAATCTAGATATAAAGTATAAAAAACAATAAAAAGGAAAAAGAAATAGGATTCTGTCAGTATGGGGTTTGGACCGGGACCCGAAGTCTTCGATTTCGCCAGAGGCCTAACTCCCGACTGAGCTACCGTGACATTGCAGATAGTGGCGAAATTTAGCTTTGTATTCTAATGATAATTTTAGCAGTTTTTCAGTGCTCAGAAACACGAAAATAACACATTTTCTAAAAATCAAACCTAGATAGATCCACTTATCGTCCCCGAAACCCCTTGCATACAAAACGAGCAATTCTTGTATATATACAAGAATTGCTCGTTTAATAAGATAAGATTTTAAATTACAATTTAAAATTATTTATTTTCTTCAAACATGGTTGTTAGGTGATGGTAACGTTAGGTTTTTTTTTTTTTTAATTTTGGGTCAACTGTTTCTTATTCTTAAGAGTTTTTGAAAGTATGGGTGGCATTTGTTATTATGTTACTACATCAGGGGTCGGCGCCAGGGATACGCTTCGCCCTAAGGTAAAAAAGAGAGAAAAGAAAAAGAATTTAGAAAGCAAGAGGGACAGAGCGACAGGACAGACAGAAAACGAAGGGAAGATAAAATAGATGAGATGTAGCTTCATATAAGCTACAAGTTATTGGGTGCGTATAAAAGGTTTTATTTTATACGAAGATTTGTTGTGAAGTTATTTTATTATTTAAAGTTTTTGTATTCAAATTGATACATCTGAAATTGTATTTATATATTACTGAATTTATTTCTTGAATTGATGTTTTTTAATGTATGGATTTGATTGTTTAATTATTCGATACCGTAATTAATCCGCTCCTCTAATTTAATAAGATAGTTTTTGCGGATTGTGCAAAGATTGGACGTTGACGAGTGATTGATGGATAAGTTATTTTTGGGGTTTTTGGTGTTTGCATTTAAGCAGTTTATGCATTTAAGCGCATCAGCGGAATCTTTTTTAGGGCAAGTTTGGTAATGGTCGCCACTGTCAGAGCAGTGACTGCAGATGGTGTGTTCATTGGTGCAGTGCTTGGCAGTGTGCCCAAACTTTTGGCACTTAAGGCATTGAAGGAGGGGTGCATGCTCGGCAATAAATATTCTACGATGGTCTAGGTTTATGCGGTCAAGACTAATAGCGCTGCGCCATACTTCAGGTGTCGCTCTAAAGATTACGTTATAAAGTTTTTCATTACGGTTTCTCTTTGCGAGGCAGACCGTAAGCTCTGCTCCAGGTGTTTTTAGTGCATCTTGGATGCTGGTGTTTTGGGTAACGATATAATCTTTAATTTGTTCATACTTTATCTCTTTAGGGACACCCTTTAAGATGAACATCGGCTGAATCATATGAGCCATTTCGGCTTTAACTTGGGTATTAGTTTTTAGATTATTTAATGTTTCTGAGCACTGTTTTTTATTTTCAAACTCGCCTTTTACTTTAGTTGAAGAGATGGCTTGGAATTTGGTGGGTGCGTACGGAACGTTTTTGAACGTATAGTTTTGTTGCCATTTAGAAGTGGCTTCTTGTCGGTTTGTGGCAGAAGGGATTGTTACTATTATCGCCGGTTTGGATGATTTTTTGATTGGATCTGATGTGTTTCTAAATTTAATTTGATGTTGGTTTTTACGGCTGTGGCGTATGATTGCGTGTTTGTATTTATGGGGGTAATAGGGGCGTTTCTCAAATTTAATTCATCTCGGAATGTATCTTTAATTATTTCCTTTAGGTGATTCGTGTCAAACTTGCAATCATGCTTAGGGATGGATTCTTTTATCATTGTTTTAAGGGTGTTTTTATTGATGCTGCAATTATGTTTATCTGTTGAAACTGGTGGAATATTAAGTGCATTAAGTGTATTGTAATTAATTTTAATTACGCTACTTTGAATTTTGTTGAGAAGGTGTGTTACTCGGCTTTTGGCGACATCGACATTGTCTCTAGCCGATTCCAGCAATGTCACCATTTCATTCACCGATACGATGATAACATCAGTTTGGTATGAAATGATGTTAACAACCTCGGTTTCGGAAAGCTCTGAGTCAGTCTTCAGAATCGGATACTTCGGAGTATTCATGACAAGTAGCGTTAAGATGGGAAGGGGGTAAGTTTCTTGAGGGCGCAGTTTCAGCAGCAGTGCTTTTGATGGTGGTTTTAGGATTGTTTTGTTGGGTGGTTTTAGGGTTGTTTTGTTCATCCAGGGATGTTTTGTTGGGGTTTGATTCTGGCACAGATGGAGCATTTTTAGATACCGAAGGCGTTGGTGTATTGGGGGTATTTTGAGCTCTAGCCACGCTAGAGCGCGTTTGCATTTTGCGCATTGTCGGTGAAGACGCAGGCGGAAATTGGAGTATTAAAGACTTCCGATTTGACATAAAGTATGTTAGCTACGCGTGATTGTGGTTCTATACTATACATATAGTTACACGGATATTTAATATCTAAAAAAGAAACAAACAATTAAAAGCAATAAAAACTAATTAAAACCAAGATAAATACTTTTTTACTTACAAAGAATTAAAAACTTAAGGAAATTTTAAAAATTTATGATAAATCGAATTATTGTTCGATTTTGATGAAATAAAAACTTACGTGCTAAACTTAATAATATCTTAACAAATATGCAGAAAAAGTATAGGAAAAAGATTGGAATTGGCGATTGATATGGTTTTGCAACTTGGACAAATTTGTGTTAAAAAGAGTGAATTTTGGAGCTTCGATAAAAACTGTGTTTACTGTCCGATTTGCTTCTTGCAACAATATATTATAAAGTTTGAATAATGAAATATTTATATTCAAACCGAATTAAAATAACTAACATAGTTTAGGAAAAATAATGTTTTTAATTTTAATTAAAATAAGGTGTATTTTTGGACAATTTTAAAAATTATTTTTTCTAAAACTAGAGTAGATACCCAAAAAAGTTGTAAAGATTAAAGTAAGACCTTAACTAGATCTTTAATACAAAACTCGGTTGAAACCGAGAGATAAAGTTAACAAAGTAATATTGGTAAAAAAATGTTGTAAAAATTACAAAGGTTTTTAGTAAATACAAGTACTTAATTCTAATGGTATTAATACGATGCAATAATATTATGTAAAGGTTAAGTAGAGCTATATAAATATCCAAACAGATAAGAGAAATTTTGTGGATTTCGAGATATAAGGTTTTCTGTTTTAGTTGAAAATAGGTGTTTTTTGGTCAATTTTCAGGAATTTTTTCCTCTAAAACTATAAGAAATAGAGAAAAAATGTTATCTGGTGACGTTAGGTTGTTGATTGGTGTACATGTTTCTTTTGTTTGTTATTGCTTTTTCTTTATTAAATAAATGATCTTCTCTTCATACTTTCTCAGGCTTAGGTAATAAATAATTTTATTAATTTCAGTTTTATTTTCTAAGCGACTTTGCACTCTATATCAATACTCAAACGATACACAACAATGACGACCGCGTTACGAACGAGACGTAACATCGAAATAAATAGTAGTCTCATACGATAATCGACCGCAATACTTCAGTAAAAAGGGTTATTTTGCTATATCAAAGATCAAAACGAACAGAACGCGCGACGACGGCGACGTCGCAATGGTCTCATTTAGTGGTGGTCGTTCCAAAGATGAACTGCTTTTAAAAACAGTTTTGTGTTCCGCGACGATAGAACCGTTTTACGTTTCGTTTCAAAGCAGTCCTCGTCGCACAACCAGACCTCGAAATATTTGACGCGAATTTGTACTTACCTGTAATGTTAATACAAGCTAGAATGCAATGAGACCATTGCGACGTCGTCGCTCGTTCCGTTCGTTTTGATCTTTGATATATCAAAATAACCTTTTTACTCATCAGTTACGGTTGATTATCGTATAAGACTACTATTTATTTCACTGTTTCGTCTCGTTCGTAACGCGGTTGTCATTGTATCGTAAGGGTATTGGTTTAGAGTGCAAAGTCGCTTAGCAAAGAAACTGAAATTAAGAAAATTATTAACTTCCCAAGCCTGAAGGCAAGTTCATTTAATTTATTATTTAATAAATTTAATGTTAGTTCATTTAATATTAAATAAAGAAAAAGCAATAACAAACAAAAGGAACATGTACACCAAACAACAACATAACGTTACCATCACATAACAACCATGTTTGAAGAAAAAAATAATTTCAAATTGTAATTTAAAATTTATAATACCTTACTACAATTATCGCAAGTCCGCAACCGTCGCCGAGACGAACGAACGTTCGCGTCAACGAGATTTCGATTAAGAGCCGTTTTAGGTTCGTTACGTTCGTTCGACCGTTCGCCGCGTCGTCGTCCGTTGTCGTCTGCCGCCCGTCTCCAACCGTCAAACCGTTGCGAACGAGAACCGTTTCGCGGACTAGTTTTCGTTCTTGAAAAAACGGTTGCGTCTCGTCGGCGAAAAAACCGAGAACGACCCACCGCTAGTCTCATTGCATTCTAGCTTGTATATCAAATAAATTATCTTATATACCTACATATTTTATTTTATAAGGCAGATTAATTTATCATATAATTTATTTGTTATTATGATACAAATAATTCTATAATAATATATTTTAAAATATCATTGATTATAGCTTAAATTATAGCTAAAAGTATTTATTATCTGTGGATGTTAACTTATATCTTCGATGCGAAAGCGAGGCAAATACTCCCCGTGCCGTGGTGGAAAATAGGGTTATGGAGCATGCGCAAGTTCTAGCGCAATTTTTATTGATAATTAGAATAAATCTATAAATTTGACAAATAATTTTTATTTGTTATTTATTTATATAAATCTGCTCCACTAATCCTGTCTTATAGCCGGGTCAGGGTTCAGTGTGACAGTATTTATGTTATTGCAGTTGTGGACTTTTAAACTGATATTGATGTTTAGCTGTGTAGCTTTGTTGATGGAAAATGTTAAGTATTGTGATTTTTTAATATTGAGTGTTAAAAGGTTTTTACGTAGCTAGCAAGAGATTTCTTAGAGACTTTTCTTGTTGAATTTATTCCTGACAAAGTTACGGATTTTTCGGTAATATTTAAAAGTTTAATTGGTATTTTACCATTCACTGGACTCGCTTAACAACTAGCTAAATAAATACCATCTTGTAATTCTTCAGAATAAATAATACAATCAAGTAAATTCAGATCGAATGAAATATATGGATTCGCTTCGAGGTGGGAGTTCTAATAATTGAAAATTATATTTATTAGAAATTGGTAAATAATTTTTTTAGTCTGATTCTAACGTTAACGATCAAATGTTTTTCTCAAAATCTAAACACGTTCCAATACTCTCCTCTCCGAAAATTCCATTCGGCAAAATTGGTAACGAATTAAAAACAAAAAACATGTGATTAATAAACGGATCACAACATAAGCATATCTGATAGTTTGAACTTCGCCTCCCAGTCCATTTATTGTCATATTTTCATTATGGAATGGAATGCTTAATTGGATAACATGTTTTTATGTTATTATTGCGGACAATGAGGCACCTGTATCTACCAAGAATGAAAAAGTCTTATAACAAGGAGAAATTAATAAGTGTACAAAGCAATTTGGTACTACTATTACTAGGCAAAATTGATTGATTTTGTTTATTCACGAAAAAACTGATTTAGTCGAGGTTCATCTGAAATATTTTTGTTTATCCTTTGATTTCCAGGAAAATTATTAAACGTACTTCGAAAATAACGTCTACGTTGTCCTTGACCACGTGGGCTGTACTGATTCCATAAACTTCCTTGATAGTTGTTGTGATGTCCTGAGAAAACATTAGCCGATTGCGTACATGGGATGGGCGTGAGTACCTAGAGCTGTTATGGAAATTCCTTGAGTAATATTTTTTTATAGTACATACCCATCACCTCCCCAGCGGCTGCTGAAGACGTCTCTTCGTCCTGGGCTGCTTGGATCGCAACCTTCACAGAGCTGTAATTCCTAGCTGAGATTATAGTGCTTAGACGACGATTTCGTGAGCCATCGGACAACTGCTGAATTGCTTGTTTACATAGATTAAAAACACCAAAATTACACTTAATACGCTATGTAGATGCGTAGAACATTATCAAAAAGATTTAATAATGATATTATTGGCGATAAAACATAGTAAATAAATGTTACATTACTTATATCATAATATTCAATCATGTAGAGATTACAGAGTCTCTGAATTATGCTTGTCAATAGAAAAGATAATGAATAAACCGATTTTTAACACTGCACTTTCACATTTCACTTTTATATAGACTTTATGAAATGCACGGGGTGGTGGCCTCACCTCGTCTGTATTTGGCGGTAGCTGCTGCTACCGAAAAAAGGACCTTTGAAGGGTGTTTCGTTGAGATCCACCTTATATGACATCGCCGGTAGGTCCGATACAAACAATTTGTATCGCGTCTGCATAGCTCATCGTCCACCGTGTTTTCGCATCAGTTTTCGCGCGTTTAGCTTCCCCCTGGGAGACTGGGTTCCGTTCAGGCGCGCTGATCTGACCTATTCCCAGCGTCAGGCTGCTTCTTTTCAGAAGCAGTGGGAGCTTTCGCAGTGGTCCGCTGACCACGAGAAACTCTGGGAGTTTTCCTCCTTTATGGCTAAGTTTGTTGAAGCGTATCCCTTAGAAAATAAAGACTCGGAATCAGTAAGTTTGTCGTTTGTAAATAGTTATGGTGTGCCAAAGGAGATGACCGAAGGACTGACCAGGGAACTGAGTTTATGAGTAACGTATTTACAGAAGTATGTATTGCGAGTTAAAAAGTTAAATTCTACTGCTTACCATCACGAAACACTGGGAGCACTAGAAAATACGCATAAACATTCAGGCGTTTACCTGAGAACAATGTGTAGTAATAACAAATCTGACTGCGGTAGTTGGTAAAGTTGTTGGTGTTTCTCTTTTAACACCACAGCTCATACAGAGACACAATACAGTCCTCACGAGTTAGTCTTCAGAAAGTTTTGCAATTTGCCAACCAATTTAAATACTACTGTCGACCATCTTTATAATTACGATGGTTATCCTAAGGCATTTAAAATGGTGAGAAAAATAGTTTTTATTAAGACTAACAGAAAAATAACATACGATAAGAAAATTAATACGCTAAGATACAAACCAGGTAACTTTTTACTTATTAAAAATCAAGTTAGCATTAAGTTAGATCCAAATAGGAATGGCATTTTTTTAGTTAAGGAGGATATATTGTCACCATTTCTTCTTTTCCTTATACCGCATTAGGCGGGGTTGGCTCTCCTAATCTTACTTCATGTGAGTGAGTAAGGTTTCCAGATCTCTCTTTGTGCTACGTTAGTAGCAGAGGTCAGGCCTTCAAGGTGAGGGTGACAAGCTCATTTCCTGGGCAAGCGCGTCACATACTAGATCGCATCGTCGCTTACCATCAGGCGAGATAGCGGTTAAGAGCCTGCCTATTTAATATAAAAAAAGAATATTTGTTCGGGATAGACGAGGGATGGCAGAGGTATACCCAAAAATTCAAACTACTGGGATATACCCTTCATTCCAGCGGGGCTCTGTGGGTCTGTTGCGTCAGTCACCCTTTAAAGCACTTCAACCTTCTACAATCTTTTAAATTTTCCCAATTGATATTGATGTTTTGGACTTATAGTTGAAAATCGAATGGTACAATAGTAAGTGTAGAAACGTTTATTTTAATATTACTTTTATCTCTAAAGAGTGTGTGAAAAAGTGGACTCTGCGCTTGTCAAATTATAGTCGATTACTGAGGTCTCACTATCGTTATAAATGTTATTAATTATAAATTAATAACTTTTATAACGATAAGTTAAGTTTAAATAATTAATTAAAATTATAAATATGTATAAAGAACTCTTATTCAACAAACTTCGTTACTTATGTACCTAACATATGCAAACCTTTTTCCATTAAATTCGTCTTAAACCTTGAGGAAAAGAACAATAAACACTATAATAATCGATTGTGTAGGCGGGTGAGGAAAAGGACGAAACAAAACAGTCAGACCGTTTATTGTAGTTTTTTCGTTGGGGATGAGGATTGTCGAGATTTTAAAAGATATTTCAGATCGTACCGACAATAATTCAAGATAGCAAACCCTGGACTATGATTCCATGAAGATATTTATTTGAAGATTATTTAACAAACCATAGTTACTAGGTATCCTGAAAGTTGTTTCTTTTTGTGGTGTTTTCTGCATATATGACTTTAAGTACACAATTTGAATAAAAAATAAATTTCATAAAGATATTTTTATAATTTATATTTATTTTTATGCATTTTCAATGCGATCTTATAAGATAAATTATTATAATAGAAAAATACTAGAAAAAATCGACTCGGGTCACAAGTGAATTCTCAGGCGGGAATCGAACCCGCAACCTTTGGAAATCCGGTCCAATGCTCTCCCAATTGAGCTACCGAGCCTTGCGAACACTCGTCGAAATTTTCTAGTACCTTCCTGATTTTACGCTGTAGGCCAGCGTTGTTTCATCAATGAGAGGAACATCCTCTCGTATTCGAAAGAAACATTTTTACAAATGTTTGGTCAATCGATTAAGATGAAACAGCCATGTTAGTTTTATAATTTATATTTATTTTTATGCATTTTCAATGCGATCTTATAAGAGAATTCACTTGTGACCCGAGTCGATTTTTTCTAGTATTTTTCTATTATAATAATTTATTCATAAAGATATGTTCTGTCGATATGTCAAGATAAGTAGTAAAACCCTGCTTGCGGCTTGCGGTTGAATCGATAATGGTAGTTAATCTATACTAATATTATAAAGAAGTAAAGTTTGTGTGTTTGTATATTTGTTAAATTGTAAGGGGTAATCTCGGGATCTACTGAACCGATTTTAAAAATTCTTTCACCAATAGAAAGGCACATTATTGCTGAGTGTCATAGGCTATATTGAATGCTAGAAAAAATTTAAAGAATTTTGTGCCCCGTGCGAAGCCGGGACGGGCCGCTAGTATACTGATAAAATTGGTTAAGAACTCGGGTTATGAGTACATATTTGGAACAGCTAAATAAAGTTTGAAATGAGATGTGACAGTAGGTAGATATATGAAACAACCAATGTAACAAACAACTTGAGAAGTATCTGTAAACATGTTGTTCTAAATAGGTTCATAAGCTACAATAATACTTGATTCTGTCATTAAGTTGATCATCAAATGAAATTGAACAGATGAGTGAGTATCATCTGCTGATGCGTGTATGCATGCGCGCGCGCAAGCGAGTTAGTAAACTGTCGTTCGTCAGTCAGTAGCTGAGAATATGCGACTTGAAACGGACGTGAGTGTAGTGATTGCAACTAGAAACATGGGACAGTTGAATTTGGAAGAGGAGCACTGTGTTAGTACTGAATTGGTTTTCTTCGTCAATGGGAAAAAGGTAACTTTTTAATCTTTTTATGTAAAATACGTTTTTACTGTTTATTACCTAAGTGATTAATTAATATGTAATTCACTGTTGTATTACCTTGCTAATTTTGATAAAAAGTAATACAAATTTTGGACATATTTTTTTAAACACTTAGATAAGAAGAATTGTTTTGGTGTATACAGGGTTAGCCCAAAAATACCGGAACACCTAAAAAACTCTTGAACCGTAAACATTTTCAAAAAATTTTTCGATCAAAAGTTTCTTAGATGTAAACAAGCTATCGTTTAAAAATATTTTGTAAATACTGGATTTTGTTATGGAAACAGGGTAACCATTTTTTTAAATACAAAAATATATTTTTTTTTACCGTGTATATTATTACATTTTTCGATTCTTAGATTAATTTAAAATTTGTGGTCTGAATTATTTTTTTTATAAAACGCTCTACTTATTTTTGAGTTATAAGCAATTAAACAAACTTCCAACCTACTATATACACATTTATTTAAGAGAAAAACGGATTAAAATACGAAACGGATTAAGATACTATTAGTGTCCGACCGAAACTGGTTTTTATGACCGAAACCGAAACCGAATTTCGGCAACGGTTTCATTTTCGGCCGAAACCGAAACTTTTTTACAAGGATCATGTTTTGAGGGAAAAATAAAGAAAACATTATTATAATCCGTCAATTTTAATTTTTTTCTTTAAATCACCTTTAAAATGCATTAAATAATAACTTAAAAACTTATTGAAGTTGTGACCTAATATCACAGTAGTTATAGGTAGGTAATTAATTTTTATATTGCCAAATGTTGTTTTTTAACGAAATTGTCCTTTCATAATCGATGATTGAATACTATTATGAAAGAAAGATTGTCTATTAGTTTTAATCAGTACTTAATGCATTTTAAATTATTTATTTGTATTCAAGTTTTAAATCGAAAAACAGCAATGAAATATTAATTTTATTATATGGATAGCTAAGTAGGTAGCTATGTACACATTTAATTATAAGTGTGTTAATTTTCTAAAAAAAAACAATTATCTAACTATACTTGCTACTTGGTTATATTGGTAATAATTATTAAATTGAACGCTGAAACTCTAAATCATTAATATCATCACCATTAATGCACTATAGTAAGTATCAAGTACCAAACTTATGTTTATTTACGTATAGCATTAGTGAATAAGTTTAATTAACCACAAAATATTTAGATCTATGTATTGGTTTGTTATATTCAATTATGTTTCGATGTTTACTACCTACTTTTATACTATATCACACAATAAAACTTACCGAATTCAAAATAAACCACACATAAACTCATTAAAAACAAAACCCACTGCAAACACAAACAAGTCACGACGACGAGCACCGAGTAGTTTCGGTTTCGGTCGTAGTTTCGGCAGGTTTGCCGCCGAACAGAAGAAGAGAGTGCTCAGAGGCGGCCAGGGTCGGTCAGGGAGGTTCCAGACCGAACCGGAGCGGGCGAAAGGGGATAGGGGTGCCTTGCGGTAATGCAAGTAGCCTCCTGCCCCTGGGCAAGGCTAGCCGACGGAGGACTGGGAATCCGACCGTCGGTACTGCACAGCTTTGCGAGGTGCGGGGATGCCCAGTGTGTACCCGGGCATCCCCCATTTGAAAAGGGGCCGTCAAGCTGCCTGCCGGGGTTCCACGTGGTGACTGCCACAACGGACCCACGGAACCCAACGGCTGCGGAGAGGGTGCACCGAGGGGTTTTAGTGGGTATGCCCGTCAGCCTTTTACTGACGGGCGAGTCCCACATAACCCCACCGTCCACTCAGCGGTGGGGTATGCGTAAAGCATTTCCCCTCGCTAAAAAAAAAAAAAGGTTTGCCGCCGAAACTGAAACTAAACCGAAACTAATTTTTTGCCGAGATTACTCGGACACTATATACTATAAGTTTAGGAGTTTGATAAATTTGTTTTAACTCAAAAAGGTGCGTTTTATAAAAAATATAATTTAAACAAAAAATATTTAAAATTAATCTAAGAATCGAAAAATGTAAAAATATACACGGTGTTGTATTTAAAAAAATGTCTGGTTACCCTGTGTCCATAACAAAATGAGCAACCTGTATTTCCAAAATATTTTTAAACGATAGCTTGTTTACATCTAAGAAACTTTTGTTTGAAAAATTTTTTGAAAATGTTTACAGTTGAACGGTTATTTAGGTGTTCCGGTATTTTTGGCTTACCCTGTATAACGTGTTCACGCGTAAAATAAAGTGTGAATTTCTACGTGGAGCCAGTGCCATCAAGTTTTTATTTTTTTATTTTCTCATTTTGGAAAGTCGCCCTCTTGAGTGACTCTTTATGTGTAACACTTGATTGTAGTACACGCGTCTTTTTAGTTTTATGCATTTTGATTTTTACCATGGTACTAACTTAGTACTATTCATTGCTTGGGAAACTACTTTGAGAAAAACAAGTAATTCTTTAACGTTTTTATTAAAATATGAAAAATAGGTATATGTATTACATGTCGACAACTCCAGAACGCGAAAAATAAAGCGAATGCATAGAAGACAGTACATGAGAGGACTAGGTGATGAATTGATTCGTCCATGGTGTGCCATTCGTAGCGAGGAAAGGCCTAACATTTTAGGCCAACTTCTACTTTTTTAAATACAAAAACAAAAACTTTTCAAACATTGTCTTAAATGTTGCTTTAAACATAACACATACGTTACCTTTTTTGGCAAAATAGTTAAAAACAAACATGTTTACAAAAATACAATAATTGTTGAGATCATTATAAAAAAATAATAGTGAGTATTACAATTTTTATTACAACAACACATAATTTAGTCACAAGAGAAGCAATTGGGCGATCCATGTTCCAGACGAAATTGTTTATTGCATTTCGCACAGTAATACACACTCATGCATCTTTTTTGGTAGCCTTTCTTTTTTTGTGAATTTTTTTATTTTGTGCATTATCTGTCTGTATCCAAAACTTCTTCAATAACCACTTTCATTCGTTTTCGCAACTTAGGCCTTTCCTCGCTACGAATGATACACCATGGACGAATCAATTCATCACCTAGTCCTTTTATGTAGGTACCTACTGTCTTCTATGCATTGACTTTATTTTTCGCGTTCTGGAGTTGTCGACATGTAATATATAGCTGATCAAAACAGCCATATTTGTCATTTTATAAGAAAGACAGAGTGGCCAACGTCTTGTTTTGCGATCACAATTCAAATGGCCGTGGCAACAAAATGTGTCGACAGCCCCTTTGTTCTTGAGATCTGGAACATGAGTTATAATGTTTTGACCACCATCTTCATAGTCATTAATAGGAATGAAGGTAGTATCGGCAACGCTGGCATCGGAATTGACTATCTTTTCGGTTCATCCGTTAATAAAATATTTATTTTTATAAACACATTTAACATTGATCACGTTAAAATCCCCAATAACAATAAAGAAGTCAGTAAAAAATAATTACCTTTAATAATACCTAAGGACCACCTCTCAACTCGCCAAGGGCAAGAGCCCACGAGACGCGCAACCGCTATCACAGCATCGCGGGGGGCACTGAGCACTGAGTGAGAGGAGCGCGCGACCCGAAACGGTCGTGCAATTTAAAATTATAACGAAAAAACTGTGAGAGCGCGACATCCCCTCTCACTCGTGATAATCAGAGCTGTGCAAAATAGGTTAAAAATTTATTTAAATGCAAAATGCAAATACTTTTTGTATTTTGTTATTTCAAATACAAAATAGTTTTTCATTTTATATTTAAAATACTAAATGCAAAATACGTATTTACAAAATGCTTTATTAAAATAAAATACTTTTAGTTTTGAATCATCTTTATTTTGTTAAAAAGTTTATTTATTTTAGCCAGCTAACAAGCTGGTAAATTTACTTTGATAACTTACTTAAATTAAATTTACTTAACAGATTTTAATAAAATAATTTTCTCAAATACACTGTCGCTCATCTTTCTCCTGTCTGAGTGTGGTCTCATAATCATGCCACCATAAGCAAAAAAGTCTCTTTACTGGCGCAGAGCTAGGCAAGCAGGTATCATATTTCAAGAATAACATCCTTACTGTAAGGTATTTATTTAATGTTTGCAGGCTGACATCATTATCCTTCAAATATTGCAATGATTCCAGGTCAATAGTGGTGTGTGCATTTGCACTATCACTAGCTAGTGAGGAATCCGAATCATCTTATAACATGTAGTAGGATTCATTGTTTTCTTTCTTGTGTGATGATTGAGGTGTATTATTTAGATCTTTATGATAATTTTTAAGTTTTCTCACTTCTGCAAGGAATAATACCTTTATATGTTCTCTATTTCTTACTCACCGCACGGTAAGGTGAACGAATAATCCCGAATTCATACGAAAAGAGTCAAAATAAACGAAGCTGATCAGACCAAGTTAAATAGTGTTTTATTTACAGTACCCTTTTATAGAAACAAGATTTTAATTGAAGATTGTAACACATTAATTATTAATTCTTGGATGTTTACAAAACTTAGCAAAACGTATTTTGCATTTTGTAAAAACAAAATATGTCCTAAAGGTATTTCAAATAAAATATAAAATGCTTTTTTTAAAAAAGTATTTTAAATACAAAATGGAAATAGGTATTATGTATTTTGCATTTCAAATACTGTTATATTTAAAATGTCACGTCTCTGGTGATAATTTTAAGCCGAGCCATCCTACAGATAGTGTAAGGGTTATTTCGTAACATTAATGCTATTCATTTTGTATAAAAACTGCAATTTTGTGAACTTTATCCAATCGCCATATAAGAAAGCAGTGTAGATGAATCGTTAGAATCGTGGTTGATAAAGCTAGACCATTATTATTATTACTAGCTGATCCGTAGCGTCGCTGTGCCGACTGTAGGGCCATCTGCCGGGCTGATTTGTGAATCTAAACCATCCAGGGCGCCACCTAAACGTATACAAAAAAAACATTCAAATCCGGTCCAGCCGTTAAGGAGGAATTCAGTGATATACACACGCACAGTAGAATTATATATACATTACATTGTGTTATTTAACCGATTTGTCATTATTTTAACACTCATCTTAAGCAATTTTATTCAGGAAAGACTCGTGACTTATTTTACATATTAGATTTATATTATAGCTGCAATTAAATTAATATTATTATTTTATTTCATAAGTTCAATCTTAGTTATAAGTACCATTAATTAATTATCAAATTCAATAATATTTTCAATTAGTTCTAATTTTATCTTCACCGATACAGAATAATTTCAATTGTAATCCCTTTTACTTGTTTAGTAGTTGTCTGCAATAGTCCTTAGTTTTTAAGTAAACGTTCAATATATCAATTTCAGGATGGCAAAGGAATTAAAAGTTATAAGTCTCCAGTCTACTAGAACATCAACTGAAAGGGACTTAGTTAAAAAGGGTCGTATCACTTCATTCTGCAATTTTCTGACCAGTTTAAATGACACGGAGTTACAGTTAAGAATTGATAAGATTGAATCCTTATATGATACTTTCGATGAAGTACAATCGAATATCGAGATTATCACCGATGATGAGGTGCAGTTGTCCGAAAGGATTGAGTTTAAAACTGTTATTATTGTGTCATTGCCAGGGCATAAGGAATTTTGAAAATTAAAAATAAAAATGCAAAGTAAAGCTGAAAGTGATTTCAATAGGGCTTATTATTATTATTATTATTATATCATAAGCTTGTTAAACTACCCACAATTTCTATAGCAAAATTTTATGGTTCCTATAAATTATGGATGGAGTGGCATGATACATTCTCCAGTTTAATCGATGGAGACCATCAGATAAAGAAATTAGTAAAGGGGAATGCCCATTCTGGGCCCACCGTGGACATTATTAAACAAGGAAATGATTTTGTACATAAATTTTGTCATGTAAAGTTTTGAATTTTACATATATTTAAACAGGCGCCACTGCAATAAACTATATTTCTATAATAAAAAGTATTTTTGTTTATAATTCGTCATAAGTTATGTAGCAAAACTTTGCCATCACGTAAATTACATTTAGAAATAATTTCACATTAAATATCGATACGAATCGATTGTGACGAAAATACATTCAACTGAATAAATAAGTTAAGATTTTGCTTAAACAACGTACTTAGTTCATAAACCAAATAAAAGAAAATATAAATTAAAATAGAGCTATGGTTTTAATTCTATAAAACAAAGAAAGTAATAAAATAAGTTGATTTTAATGGAGTCCTCCCCCTATTTTCGAACTTCACGCAATCCTACAATAGCCCATTGAAACCTGTTCAATTCTTCCTCGAGTTCAGCGAGCTTCTCGGTCCGCAATATGAGCGTGTTATTTGCCAGGGCCAAAGATCGTCGGAGTTGGTAGCCTGGCATCTGCTAGGGGTTCTTTGCTCCCCGCTACCGTGACTACTACCATTGTCCGGGATAGTAGAGCCGCCGGCGACTAGGGGCGGTGGGGTTTTATGCCATAATTGCCACGCTTGGCAGACGTCTTGACGATCGCAGTGTGATGGCATGATACGCAGTTGCATGCTGCTGCCCATTCTCTAGAGTTCCTAAGTCTCTTACGACACTAACGGATAAACTGATGTGGTGCTCTTCTGGGGCCACACCACAAACCATTTCTTGTGTATACCTAAGTGGCTATATTCAATTGCATGACAAGAAGAATTTAATAAACGTACCAGATGAGCAAAATGTCTAATGTTAGAGTATTAAAAATTTTGAAAATTTATTCATTTCTTATTTTAATTACTTTATCTGCTGGCAATATGATATTTAAACTTTTAAGATCAATTATAAAACTAAAGAATTTACATATTGTTTGCGGTATGAGGCAACTTTTTCTGTATTGATTATAATACAGAGCGTCGTGAAATATTGTTGCACTCAACAGAACATGCATAAATGTGATAGTGTTTTACAGTTTTAGGCTGCCTATACCAGAAAGGAAAACTAACTGCGCTTGTTATTAAATAATTTTGTGAAATTATTTAAGTTCGAAATTAATTATTAATATGTAATGAAAAATGGGATTTTTAGAATTTTAAATCTGGTATTATTATTTTATTCTTTTTAATTATTAACTCAACGAAGTAACCATGTGTTTCGCAACAATCGGATAAGCCCCATTCAAAAGTGAAAGTTGCCGAAAGTTGACCTGAAAGTGCACCTAGAAAGTTGAAAGTTGTTTTAGGATGCATTGTCATCGGGTTCTGACTTGCTCCAAAAATTTCAGCTCGCTAGGTGGCCGGGAAGTGCCTCAAAATTGAGTTGCAAGAATCCAACTGCACAGACAGACAGACAGACAAACAAGAAAGCGACCTGAGAAAAACGTGGGAAAATACAACTAATTAAAAATGTATATTGATAAGTTCTTTTTTAAATGTCAACAGTCCCTATGTCTGTTGAAATACGCTTAATTAACTTAACAAAAAGTAGGTTAACATGATCATTGACAAAGTCACAGTCCTTCCACAAATGTCCGTATCTTCTAAGTCACGAATAAAAGCTTAAGTTTTGTAAAATACCACATACCTCCAATATCTGAAATCTCAGGCCAAGAATCGTTATCATAAGAAGACCTTGATGAATTCAAACCACGAAGTTTTTTACTTTGAATTTAATTTAACTTTCGGTTACGTAGTTTGTTCTCAATATATTTATAGTCGTCACGATCACTTTTATTTTGTAATGGCATTATTAACTTTTATAAGTTCACACTACTAATTACAATTGTTTACAATTATGACAAAAAAAAAATAAATAATATCGAAGTTGAAATTATTTTTGACCTTAATCACGGTACGCATATGTAAGTAACGAAGCATTGGAACGCGAACGAGGAGCGGTTGCGACAGCAGCCCGTGCGACGAATCGGATATCTACCCTTACAAATAAAAAAAATAACACTCAAATTAGTGCACTAATGGCAAATCCAAAACGATACTACATAGCCCTATACCAATTTCAAGGACAAAACTTAAGTATAACTTTATATTTATGCGATTAGATATTTTCCATGTAGTAAGGAGCAGTACTTAGCAATAAATTACACTAAGGTATGCCTTAATGCCTAGGTGAGTAATTCATAGCCACTAACAAGATACAAAAGAAGTAGATGAAAACGTTTAGAGTATCAAACTAATAATGCCCCAAGCTAAATTTAAGCGTATGACAACCACTCATCCCATGTCTTGCCTTGCCTATGGGTTAATGGTTATTATAACAGTAACAATTATATTTTCAACTTTACAGGTAGTAGAACCGAAACCTGACCCAGAATGTACGCTACTATCGTACCTGCGGAATAAGCTGCTTCTGACGGGCACCAAGCTAGGGTGTGCGGAGGGCGGCTGCGGAGTTTGCACCGTGATGGTGTCTAGATGGAACCGACAAGAGAACAAAATTGTGTATCCTTTTAGCTAGTAAAAAATATTATGTAGGTAATTCTCTAATTGTAAGTTTAGCAGCGAAACCCGAATCATTTTATTACTAGTTTTTATAACATCAAACTTTCTACTTATTATAAGATCATTCGACCATTTTGTTATCAATCGTTTGGATTAGTGTCATATAACGTATTAAATGTTATCGAGGTATTGAGAACATTATTATCTCATGAACCGTATCTTTAGTTACAACACAGATCTTACGACAATTACATAGGTAGATAGCCTACTTATGTTGTTCATGCACTAGGTTATAACTTAATATTTATTATTAAAAAAGTGATGAACCTTGTAATATATTATTATGTTTCTTAATGGTTTAATGGTCTGGTGTTGTTTACTATAAATCTACAGTAATCTATTAATTGAAATATATAAATATCAACCTGGGTAATGATATCAGGCAAATTACATATTAATGTATACGTGTATAATACCAGGCCACTCAGAAAGTTTTGCGAAAAAAGTTTTTATGTATGAGGCCCTAGCTAATTGTATTTCTTTAATAAGTAATTTATTATTAACAAACAAGGTGGTACGTTCGAATTACCATTCACATTGTTTTCAGTGCTGAATTTAATTCACGTGTCTCAAAAAAAAAACGTGCTAGCAGTGAAAATTTTAATTCAGGAAAACAAGCAAATCACAAACGAAGAGAATCAGCATATAATGCAGATTGGATCAGGTAGCGTTTACAAGGTTCTACACGATTACCTTCGCGTAAGAAGGATAGTTTCGCGTTCGGTGTCGCACAACCTTAAGATATAAAGATCCAGAAGAGTCAGTCGATAGTTTGGCTGATTTAAAACGAATCAACGCCTACTAAAGTGAAGTGAACCAGAAGTGGAGAGAATATTTTGATAGCTCGTTTCTTTATTGTTATGGGGTATCTGGTGTCGATCCCATTACAAAATCAAAGCAGCATCAACGCCGAATGGTATTCTATGTAATGTCTGCCAGAAGTTTTCGCTGTAAAGAGTAACTAGCGACCAAATACCGGGCTCCGCGAATTACTGTTTCACCACGACAATGCGACAAAGCGCTCAAAACGCGGGGCGTCCTGGACGCCACACCGGTTGAAGTCTTGGGACACCTTCCTTCCTTACAGTCCTGATGTCGCACCGTGTGTCTTCTTTTTATTTCCTAAAGTAAAAAATAAACTAAAAGATATACAGTTTTATTGCCTGTTTAAACGCTTCCAGCGTCGAGTAGTATAAAGTGTTTCGAAAATTGGTTCAAACGCATGAAATTTTTAATAAAGACTGGTGGATAGTTCTTTGAAAAGATTTAATAAATCTTTTTTGTCTAGATTTCTAAGTTAGATATTTAGGTTTTCAAAACTTACTGAGTGTCCTACGTAAAGTAGATAATTGTAATAGATTGCAAATAAGAAAATAAATTAACAATATTCTTTCTTACATGAACTATGATCAGTCATTTGGCGGTAAACGCATGCTTAGCGCCAGTGTGCGCAATGCACGGCCTCGCTGTTACTACTATCGAAGGTATTGGCTCCACGAAAACAAAACTACACCCAGTGCAGGAGCGAATCGCTAAAGCGCACGGTTCACAATGCGGTTTCTGCACTCCCGGCATTGTAATGTCCATGTACGCTTTATTAAGGAGTTGTAAAAATATTAAATATTCTGACATGGAAGTAGCGTTTCAGGGTAACTTATGTCGATGTACAGGATATAGAGCCATCATAGAAGGTTATAAAACATTCATTGAAGATTGGGAAGTCCAAAGGTTAGTAGGTGCTACTTCAAAATATACACAAAACGGTAGCTGCGCCATGGGGAAAGACTGTTGTAAAAATAAGACTGATAAAAATGAAACCAAAAGCGAGACAGATTACATTTTTGACAGATCTTCTTTTCTGCCCTATGAACCCAGTCAAGAACCGATATTTCCACCAGAGTTAAAGCTATCAAATAAATATGATAAACAATATTTAATATTCAAGGGAAAGAATACCAACTGGTATCGCCCTACAGAGTTGACCACCATTTTGAAGTTGAAAGAACAATATCCTGATTCGAAAATAGTTGTCGGTAATACTGAAATTGGTGTTGAAGTCAAATTTAAACATTTCATATACCAAACTATTATAATGCCAAATCTCGTTCCGGAAATGAATGATATTACAGAAAATGAGAACTACCTATCAGTCGGTGCAGCAGTAACCCTGATAGATGTGGATAACACATTTAGAAAATATATTGAAACCTTACCTCGGTACAAAACGCGGGCATTAGTAACCATTGTAAATATGTTAAATTGGTTTGCTGGTAAACAGATAAGAAATGTAGCAGCAATAGGGGGTAACATTATGACTGGTAGTCCCATATCAGATTTAAATCCAATTCTAATGTCGCTGAGGGTCAAACTTAATCTTCTTAGTAAACAAAATGGTCATCGATCAGTATTTATGGATGAAAAATTCTTTACGGGGTATAGACAGAATGTAGTCAGACCAGAAGAAATTTTGTTATCGATTGAAATACCGTTTTCAAAAAAATATCAATATGTAAAAGCATTTAAGCAAGCAAAAAGACGTGAAGATGACATATCTATAGTTACCACTGCAATAAACGTGGAACTACAAGACAACACAAATATTATCAAAAAGATTGATATTTTTTATGGTGGTATGGGTTCAGTAACAGTGTTAGCTATAAATACATGTAAATCACTCAAAGGTAAAAAATGGAATGAAGATATGCTTGAAACAGCTTATTCAAATTTATTACAAGAGCTTCCACTTGATCCTTCAGCTTCGGGTGGCAATATTCAGTACAGAAGAGCACTGACTATGAGCCTATTTTTGAAAGCTTATCTGGCGATAGCTAAAGAAATGTCTCAAGATTTCTTTACTGATGGTCTTATCAAACCCTCTTATAGTAGCGGAGCTGATCATTTTCACGGCAGCTTGCCTAAAAGTTCTCAATATTTCGAATTGGTAGGAGATAAACAAATAAAATCTGACATGGTTGGACGACCAATTCAGCATATGTCAGCCTTCAAACAGGCTACAGGCGAAGCGATATATTGTGACGACATACCTATTGTTAAAAATGAGCTATATTTAGCTTTTGTTCTGAGCTCTAAAGCTCACGCGAATCTTATATCGGTGGATCCGCAAGAGGCATTGAAGCAGCCTGGAGTTGTTTCATTCTTTTCACATAAAGATCTAACATCAGAACAAAATACAATAGGCCCAATATTTTACGATGAAGAATTATTTGTAAGCAAAAAAGTTACCAGTCAAGGACAAATAATAGGAGTAATCGTAGGAGTTGATCAGCAAACTGCCCAATCGGCTGCAAGAAAAGTAAAAATTGAATACGAAGAGCTTCAACCGATCATCGTTACTATAGAAGATGCAATCAAACATAATTCGTTTTACTCACAATTTCAAAAAACCATAAGAAGAGGGGATGTAAAATCAGTTTTCGAAGATAAAAAAAACATAATAATCGATGGGCAATGCAGAATGGGTGGGCAGGAACACTTTTATCTAGAAACTCACGCTGCTTTCGCTGTCCCTAAGGAAGATGATGAATTAGAAATATTTTGCTCAACGCAACATCCTTCTGAAATAGTAGTAAGTAATTAAAATACCTTTTTCGATTTATTCAAATAACTTAGGTAGGTACTTAATTTTGAACTTCTGTCAATTTTCAGAAACTAACCAGTCACATTTTACATATTCCTATGAATAGAATTGTGGCTCGAGTAAAGAATTTGGGTGGCGGTTTCGGTGGAAAAGAATCACGAGGGTTGCTTACCGCTCTTCCTGTTGCGTTTGTAGCACACAAACTCCGGAAACCAGTTCGCTGTATGCTCGATCGTAACGAGGATATGATGATGACTGGCACCAGGCATCCATTTTTGATTAAATACAAAGTAGCAGCTACAATAGAGGGAAAATTAATGGGTGCTATTGTGAATATATATAATAATGGAGGTTATTCGATGGATTTGTCTGGTCCTGTAAGTGTGATTACCCATTACAAGTAAGAGCAAAGTAATGAAATCATGAAAATTTTAAATAGGTATAACTATTTTCTTACAGGTCATGGAAAGAGCGATGTTTCATTTCGAAAATGCTTATTACATACCAAACGCTGAAGTAACTGGCCATATTTGCAAAACAAATTTGCCTTCCAATACCTCATTCGGAGGTTTTGGTGGTCCTCAAGGAATGTTTGGTGCGGAAAACATGCTGCGGCATGTTGCTGCTGTTCTTGGGAAGAATCCGGAAAATCTCAGCAAGCTAAACTTATATCATGAGAATTCAGTCACCCACTACGGTCAAGTTCTGACACATTGCACTTTGCAGAAATGCTGGGATGAATGCGTTGAGAAAAGCAGATTGGTCGAAAGAAAGAATGATGCTGAACTTTTCAATAAGTATGAAGTTCTTAACTAAACTATTAAAATTTTCTAATTATTTTTTTCTACTTTATATCACGAGGGTTTAGTGCAAATTTCTTATAACAAATGACGAATTCAGTTCACAAATATTCATTTTAATAACTGCGATCACATTACAAAATCGGCCTTTAGGGGATGGAGGGGCATGACGGGGTAGTTAAGGTTTGATACTCAATAAAACTGACTGTATTGTGTTTTAAGGATTCGTTTTATTTTAACAATCATCTTTGGTAATCAGTCTTCATTATTAATGTATTTTAAAGAGCTTAATTATCATATTAAAATTTCAAAAAATCAAAAAGGAGAAATAGACCTATCTCCCCATCTTGCCCCATACATGGGGCATGATGGGGTACCCCCATGGGCAAGATGGGGTACCACTTTCGGGGCAAGATGGGGTACACAACAAAACGACTTATTGCTGCTTACAATATTCACACTTGAAGACTGCATCAGCGTCTTCGTCGTCTATACCAGCACAGCTGCAGTGAGCCCATTTTCCGCACGCCGAACAGGCAGCCCAACCTTCATTTGACTCCAAATATAAACCTTTACAATATAAACAAGGCGTATTTTCGGAATCACTGTCACTCTTTTCAGTAGTTGATCTTTTCTTAGATGCCTTTTTCTTATTGGTCACTCTTTTTTTGGGAACTATCTTCTGAACTTTCTTTAGTTCCCTAATTTCCTTCTTCCTTTTTTTATCTTCCTCTGCTAGCTTTTTTTTCTTGATGGTTTCTTCAAGATCAATCTTATATGGTGAAGATGTGATTATGGCAGTTTTTCCACGTTTTCTGCTCGCACGGGAATTTTTTCGCGTTGTTGGAACGGGCATTATTTGCTGCGGACTTGCCACTAAAAAAACCGATTCTTCTGGAGTTCGTGACCTATTATCGGGCCAGCTAGAACAACCGGTTGTAGACGCTACGACATCTACAGCGACATCTGCAACTGTAGTTGAGGCCTCAGTAGAAATTTCAGTCTGGAGTATCAACGAATCTTCAGTTTCAACATTTGTCGTATTCTGGCTATTCTGGCTATCGTCAGGTTCAACATTTGTCGTATTCTGGCTTGGATTTTCTAAAGATCCAACAGGGATTGCACTGTTGTTGGTTGCAGGTGTTACATTTTCAGTCAGTGGAATATCTGTCACCAATGACGGTGCAAAGTCACTTTCGGTGAAGACTGTTGGATCATACGGCCAAATCCCACATTTTTTGAAGCCATTAATAGCTGTCGACATAGTTGATGCTTGTATGAAAGCTTTTCCAAATATTTCAGCAACTTGTCGGACTGTGACAACCATGCCAGGATTGCTGCGAAGCCAGGCTGTGATTTGCTGATCATAGTAGGTGCTCAATGGTTTCATATAAGCGACGTCCGCAACCTGGAGACGGTGAGTTGTGTGTGGAGGGAAACACAAAATTATAACGCCGTGGGTTCTTGCTTCCTTTATGACATCAATATTTTGCGTATGAGTGCTATGCCCATCCAACAATAATAAAACACGACGTTCAGGTGTGGCTCCACTGAATTCAACAAACTTTTTGAACCATTCTAAAAAAAGTTCTGCTGTCATCCATCCTGAATCGCTACACACACCCCAAGATCCAGGTGCAGCATTTAGCATGAGCTGGGGATCCATGCGTTTTCTGGGGTATACCATCATTGGTGGCATAAAATGCCCAGTTGCACTGAAACAAATTTCAACAGTGATGGTTGTGCCTCGCTCCGCAGACGTTAATGAGCCTACTTGTTTTCGGCCTTTTTTGGCTATTATTTTAGACTTTGTTTTGGGCACAACTGAAACACCAGTTTCGTCACAGTTGTACACTCGATCAGGTGTTAATTTGTGCTCGTCGTAAACATTGCCCAATAAGCTAAAAAACTGATCAACCACCTGTTTATTGAAGCCTGCTGCACGTGCAGCTGAGGTGCATTCAGGCTGCCTAATAGATAGTTCTGGATGTCTTTTTAAAAAAGCTTGCACCCAATCTTTTCCAGCCTCTTGCTTTTCGTTATTAAATGGATGTGCTTTATTATTTTTCACTGCTAGTCTGTAAACCAAACCTCTTAAGTCTTTCGTCGTTAGTCCAAAGAGCTTGCTCTCCATTTCTAATAAGTATTCACATAACTTTTGTTCTTCTTCATCAGAAAATACTCGCTGTTTTGGGCCTAATGCAACCTTGAATTTCTCTATCGATTGATTTGTATCAGCACTTTCACGAGCTGCCTTCACTTTTCGTTCCAACGTTGTCTGAGGGACCGAAAATGTTTTGGCTGCTAACATATAGCCCATTTTTCCTTCCATCACAGCATCTACCGCATTTTTCATTGTCTCATCAGACCAATCACCTCTGCTAGTTTTTTTCTTATAGTTTCTCACCATGCTAGAACAAGAAAAACCGTTTTTATTTGTCTGATATGAATTATTTTGAAACGGTAAACTCAGCGGGGCATGATGGGGTACCTACCCCATCTTGACCCTACCTTTGGTACCCCGTCATGCCCCCACCGATTATTTTGAATTTAAAAAAATATCCGGTAAAAGCATTGTGCAATACACAGAAAAACAAGTTCTTACCTGATAGCGAAGATATTGACACATATGGATAACTAAAAGTCTTGTCTGAAATGTTGTTGGTTATGTACACATACACGCTGTAAACTATATGAATAAATTACTAGATATTTGCAAAAATCTAATTTTCCCGTGAAAAAAATAAAACGCGTGGTGCAGTTGTTTACGCACTTCGCCGACTGAGAAACAACATGGCGGCGCGACGTCAGGTGGTGTCACGCACCTGATTGGTTAACTATTTCGTGATTTAAGCCGATTGCCCCGTCTTGCCCCCCACCCCGTCTTGCCCCTCCTTCCCCTACATAGGCCGTAGGTATTCAAGCCGCGAGAGCCACGAAGCTTTCCGGGACGCTATAACAATAATGACCTGTTTTAATCGCGTGTCGCTCGGCACTATCAGTCCTTCTTTCTTAGTTTTTTCAAGGATCCAAAAGATGTGTGTGCGCAAGGGCGCGGGAAGCACACACCCGCGAGGCACATGCGCGCCGCCATAGGTTTCTATTATGACATTGCGGAGTAGTTACACCGTTACATCCCACCCATTACAATTAGGGCTTGTCTGTGTAATGCCATGTCTAATGAGAGCGGGTTATCTTTCTTAGGCCTTTTCCTCGTGCGTTTCTCCTGAAAAGGTGGTTGGACGGTTGCGGTCGCGGTCGCAGTTTAAGTGTTCCATGCGTCACCTATGTTAGTTTGTTAAAAATGTTCAAGTCAACAAGTGAGTGTGATATAATCGTGACCTCATCCGTAGTTATCATACTAAAATCGTGTGCTTTATAACCAGAGGTCGGAATTAGGTAATTATTGCAGTATTTGCATCGAAATGTTGTTAATATGAATATGGATCTTCCCGGGATTTCTAATGGACAATCCCGTGTGGCCAACAATATTATAAATACATAATAATAAAAACCTCAGAGATAGATAAGACAAATAAAAGAATAATTAACATACAATTTTTATTAGTATTTACAATAATTCACAATACAAATTATGTATTAATGGTCTTAAGCAAATGGTCATACTTATACTTCGCTTTTTATGTACATAAAAGCAAATACTTTTGCTTCTAGCCTTGACTCGTGAGGTTGTGCTTATTCAAACGCCCCATCAGAATATTCAGAATCATTTTCCTTGTCAGATTCATTACCACTAAGATTTGAAGTGTTCGCTTCCGACATTACCTTGTAACTTTCATGAGAATTGAAGAATATAACCATTAGCTTTTCAATATTTTCTGGTTTCAATGGATTTCTCCGAACGCCAAAGATCCATTTGTACATTGAAATATCGCTCTACGTCAACTGAGCTGAAGTTAGCTAATTTATACACTTCCTACTCCTCGACATTAATGCAGCAAGAAATTTTTTGAAGCTATATTATTTTGGAAGCTATAATTCTTTCTGATAGTGTCCAAATCAGGATTTCTATCCATGACATTTCGATTTTATCTTCTAAGCTCTCCCAATTTGCCCATCTCAAAGCTAATCTCACTGCATCAAATATTTCAAATGATTTCATTATAGAAAGATCGGTTTTCTGAAGTGCTGTCAAAGCTGTTGTCATAATTGCAAAATTTTCGTAAATAAGAGACAAATCATCCTTTATGTTGTCATAATTATTAAAAATGTTTAAAGCATTCTCTATTGATTTTGCCTCTTGACTATTCAGCACAGATAATACAGACTTAATTTCATCGAAATTTTAATTGTTTTTGGTGCCTTAAAAAAAATATTTTTTCAAATTTGAAATTAAACTGTCAACATCAGGGTTCTCTTTTCTAATCTGCCCCGCAACAAGTTTTAGAGCATGGGCTAAACATGTGAAATGCGACATTTTTGGAAAAGCTGATTTTGACATTCAACCTGCTGATATCATATATGTACTGTCTGTACCTACATAACATTCTAACATTATCGTCTTGGATCTCGAATGAATTTCTCCACATATTTTTTGAAGAATCTTGAACAAATTGTGATAAAGTTGTTCCATTTACAGTATCTAGCATTTTACCACTAAGTAAGGCCGATGGCACCTACTAGGTTCTAATGGTCTCACCAACAAATTTACGACAGCTCTTCTAAAGAAATCCGTAGTTTCCTCTACTGAAAGCCATAGCTTTTTATCTACAATCTTACTTTGCATCTCTTGTACTTTAATTTTAAAAAGCTGATCCAGGTAAAATTTTCTTAATAAGGATTCACTAGGTAATTTGATTTTTTTTGCAATTGCAACACATGTACTTTTGAAAAAATATTTTAAATGCATTGTTGCACAGTTGGGACCATGGTATGTTACAAAGAATCATAAATTCGATTAAGTCGAAGTAAAATTCTAAGGGAGTGTGGTGTTATTTCTTCGTGCCTTTATGTACTGCTCCTTCTACATTTCTTTTGACATTACTCTGATGAGTTGAACTCAAATGTGCTTTGTATTTAGTGCAGAAAATTAATCCACTTGCATAGTCTTAAACAAGCTCCGGATTATCATTGATCCACTTGTTTACGGCGATTTTTTTGATTGAACTCTGCGTCATGGTAATACTTTTAATTAAAGGATTAATTTGAGCAAAAAAAGTGAATCTTAAAAAAAACCTATGAGTGTGTTTGTAAGTATAAGAGAAATAGGGCACAACAGTTGCGTAGTTTAAAATGTCTAAGCCACATAAATAAATTAATAAAACTCTATTCCAAAAACACAAATTTTACCTATTACGCTAATTAATAAGCTAAAAATATACTTTACATATATTTTTAGTCTCAATACAATTTATGCTTCTATCGAAGCAATCTTTCATTTTATTTCCATCTTCTTATTTTACTCTTTCTTTCCTGTCGAACTATCTCTCTTTCTTTCTAATTCCTATCTCTCTGAGTTATGGCCCTGGGCGACCTGTATCTCTGGCGGTGACCCCTGGATGCAATAATTCCTTTTAATAACTAAAACCCAATTTGTTAAAAACTTTAAATAATTTTATTGAAACACTAATATCGATAAAATGAATAAATAAGATAATAAAAAAAAAAAAAAAAAAAAAAAAAATGTCTAAGCCTGCATATATTCATACAGTGGGACAGACGGCGGGAAGCGAACTTTGTTTTATACCTATGTATAGATTTATTGTTATGGCAACTGTATTACACATTCTGTATAAATTTAAAGTGTCTGCCTATTGCTTAGTAAGCGCAATGGCACCAGAAAAATATCGTTAATACATATAAATTTACTGTGCGAAAAGGGTTCGCTCAGTCTTCGGTCAAAATAGCTACTTTGGGCGTAAAACTATTTTGTAGGTAAACTAAAAAACAAAAATGCTATAAAGAGATTTAATAAACTTAAGATGTGCCCTTAGGCTTTCAATTATTGAAAATAGATCTGATTTAGAAGTTACGTAAAAAAATAAATTAATGGCGCTAGTTCTGCTGACCGTTCACCTTAATGTAAATGACTAAAATGATATACGTCCTATTATAATGGTTTTTTTCATTTCTTAAGTAATAATGGACACAATTTAAGATGAATACCATAAATGCTTGTTTCAGAAGTACAAGAATGCTCGAGTAGGACAATACAGGTTACCATAACAATCACATAAACACATTAATTAATAATTAATTAGTTTAAAGCTAAAACAGAAAATCAGTTAAAGATTATTACCAATCCTTAACCACATAGTCAATTAAACCATTGAAAAAAAAGCGTCCCGTATGTTAAGCTTCTTCAGTAGCATTTGAAATCATTGCTACTTTATTGTGATTGTATCAAAGAACCTCTTAAGTAATGCAATACCGATTTTCATAACAATACAAGAAAACATTCTACATTAGGGGTGGGCTCGGAAGTCGGCGCCATCGGCGTTGACGACGATGGGTGCCCTGGCGAAAAGTTCCAACATGGTTGTTAATATTCTTTTTTTATCGAAGCTGGCTGGGACGGAACTCGCTGAAATATTACCACCGTGTGGTGTCACTGCCAATGCCGGTTCTTTTGTGCGCATCTGCCGCTAAGTTGCGATCTTCTTGGTCGCTTCCATTGGTCGATTCCAGCTACCATTGCGTAGCCCTCGTAGTCGGCAAGGTTTTTTTAAAAAAAATTGATGAACTTGAGTTCGAAGCCCCGAATTGAGTGCCACTATAACATGGGTTTCATATTAAAAGTTCTTTGTATTAAATAATGAAGTCAGTTCACAAATATATATTGTAATAACTACGATTATTACATTACAAAACCGGCCTTTACATTAGCCGTAGGTATTCAAGCTGCGAGAGTCACGATGGTTTCCGGAACGCGATAACAATAATGACCTGTTTTAATCGAGTGTCGCTCAACACTGTCTGTCTTTATTCCCTAAGCTTTCTCGAAGATCCGAAAGATGTGCGGGCGCAGGGGCGCGGGGAGCACACACTTGCGAGGCCTATGCGTGCCGCCATATTATGACATTGCGGGGTGGCACTATGTTATACCGTTTCATTTTATTTCATTACAGACAGCATCGCTGGCGAAAACGTGGCATTTCAATAGTTCCGACAAAATTTGGTATAGCTTTCACAGAGAAGATGTTAAATCAAACAGGAGCATTAGTTATGATTTACATAGATGGATCAGTACTGTTGTCGCATGGTGGTGTTGAAATGGGGCAAGGTTTACATACAAAGATGCTTCAAGTCGCTTCGCGAGTTCTTGGAGTTGATATATCAAAAATTCATATCATTGAGACTGCGACTGACAAAGTCCCAAATACTTCAGCAACAGCGGCGAGTGCCGGATCCGATCTCAACGGAATGGCTGTACTCGATGCATGCCAGAAGCTCTTCAAATGCATCCAACCATATAAAGAAAAGAATCCCAGTGGAAAGTGGGAGGATTGGATCGTTGATGCATATTTAGATCGAGTCAGTCTGTCTGCTACGGGATTTCACGCAACCCCTGATATCGGATATGATTTTAAAACAAATACGGGCAAACCCTTCAACTATTTTACATATGGGGCGGCATGCACAGAAGTGGAAATCGATTGTCTGAGTGGTGATCATCAAGTAATAAGATCTGACATAGTTATGGACTTAGGTGAAAGCATAAATCCAGCTATAGATATTGGCCAGATAGAAGGTGCTTTCATACGGGGATACGGATTGTTTACCATGGAAGAACTGATTTATTCCCCAATCGGTACAATGTACTCTAAGGGACCAGGTGCTTATAAAATACCAGGTTTTGGAGATATTCCTCAAGAATTCAATGTTACCTTACTGAAAGGAGCTCCAAATCCAAGGGCTGTCTACTTTTCAAAGGTAAATATTTAATAATACATTTTGGGTGTTATTGGAACTCCACACACAGGTTAAATAAATAATAATCTGAATTACATCTAATAGGCTGTATGCGAACCGCCTTTATTCTTGGCGAGTTCTGCGTTCTTCGCACTGAAGGATGCGATAAGAGCGGCAAGAAAAGATGCAGGTGCATCTCTTCATTTTGATCTCGAGTCGCCGGCGACATCCGCCAGAATTAGGATGGCATGTGAAGACCATATCACTAGGAAGGTAAGAATATTTTTTATTTTTAAGTAGTTATACTAAAAGCACGTTTGAGGGATTGTACTTTATATTTAATAGACAAATTATACGTACATACGTTATAAATTTATACTTTAATATATTTCATAAATTAAAAGCATAAGTTCCCTGGGTATCGACGAACGGCTTTGAAAAATTGCGTAAGTACAAACTAGACGAATGAATATGGCATAAAAAACAAAAGAAAACAAATCTGTAAAGATAACACACGTCACAAATAAAATTAGTTTAGAAAAAGGACACAGAATTTAATGCTTACAATTCACACAATACAGAATATAATTTAACCACAACAAAATGATAAACAATATTATAAATCTACGAATATAGGAGTAAAGGAGACTGTAAATGGAATTTAAAAATTAAGAATTAAGATTGATAAACAAGCTTACAATATTAACCTATTCGTTGCTACATATAATTACCAGAAACGAGCTTACGAGCTTGATCAACGTGAAAAATGAAGATAGTTTTATCCTGGGTAGATTTCCCTAAAACTTAATTAGAAGGAGTTATCATCGATGTAAAAATGACACGGCTTCAGTGGTTAGAGCCACACGCAAAAGCAAGTGATGGCACGCCAGGTGTGAAAACGGAACAACAAGGAATTACTTGAAACTTGTGGTATTGACTTCTTACTAAATTCATAAGTTCAAGGGTTGAGTTCGGAAGGGAAATCTGAAGAAGCATTTGTAGTAGAAATTTTACGAACATTATCAGAAGAAAAAAAGAAAGAAATACGAAATAAGATATCTAACGAACCAGTGGAAATATCAGCTTACAATAAAGACGAAGCTCTCAATTTTTTTGTGAACTTGGATCTAACTAAAGCGCAATACGAAAATATGCGAAATTACTTTATTGCAAAAAAGCAAAAATAAAATTGCAAAACCTCTTGGAGCACACAACAGCCAGAATTCTTAACATTAATGGGCTGTGTGAACTTGGCACCCGACTTTGGAAAATTTCGTTTTTTTTATTTTTTTTCGAAAGATTTTGATTAGTAGTGGATAGTAGTAAAGTTATTTTCGTTAGTAGTAATGACAAAAAAATAAAAAAAAATAGTAAAAAAATGTCATCGCCCGAAATTAGAAAAAATTATTTTTTCCGACTGTTTCTCATAGATAGACGTTAGTAGTGGATTGTAGATCAATTTTATTCGTTAGTAGTAAAATAGAAAAAATAAAAAAAAATAAAAATGTTTCGGAGCATTTTTAAAAAACTTTTTTATGGCGTAAATACTGTTTCAAGGCTTATATGATTACAACAAACGTTGGAATTGAGTAAGGGAGGTTCGTAGAGGTTAGTAGTGAAGGAATTTTTGATAGTAGTAAAGAAAAAAAATTACTAGGAGCACTTGAATTGAGTCAAACCTGTTTTGGAGCAATATTCATTGAATAAAATCTGTTTGAAGATAAATACGATTACTACAAACGTTGGAATTGAGTAAGAAGGGTTCGTAGAGGTTTGTAGTGAAAGAATTTTTGATAGTAGTAAAGAAAAAAAATAACTAGGAGCACTTTAGTTGAATCAAACTTGTTTCGGAGCGATATTTCCTGGATAAAGTCTGTTTGAAGACGAATACGATTACTACAAACGTCAGAATTGACTAAGAGGGGTTCGCAGAGGTTTGTAGTGAAAGAATTTTTGATAGTAGTAAAGAAAAAAAATAACTAGGAGCACTTGAATTGAGTCAAACCTGTTTCGGAGCAATATTCATTGAATAAAAACTTTTTGAAGATAAATACGATTACTACAAACGTTGGAATTGAATAAGAAGGGTTCGTAGAGGTTTGTAGTGAAAGAATTTTTGATAGTAGTAAAGAAAAAAAATCACTAGGAGCACTTGAATTGAGTCAAACCTGTATCGGAGCAATATTCATTGAATAAAATCTGTTTGAAAATAAATACGATTACTACAAACGTTGGAATTGACTAAGAAGGGTTCGTAGAGGTTTGTAGTGAAAGAATTTTTGATAGTAGTAAAGAAAAAAAATCACTAGGAGCACTTGAATTGAGTCAAACCTGTTTCGGAGCAATATTCATTGAATAAAATCTGTTTGAAGATAAATACGATTACTACAAACGTTGGAATTGAGAAAGAAGGGTTCGTAGAGGTTTGTAGTGAAAGAATTTTTGATAGTAGTAAAGAAAAAAAATAACTAGGAGCACTTGAATTGAGTCAAACCTGTTTCGGAGCAATATTCATTGAATAAAATCTTTTTGAAGATAAATACGATTACTACAAACGTTGGAATTGAATAAGAAGGGTTCGTAGAGGTTTGTAGTGAAAGAATTTTTGATAGTAGTAAAGAAAAAAAATCACTAGGAGCACTTGAATTGAGTCAAACCTGTTTCGGAGCAATATTCATTGAATAAAATCTGTTTGAAAATAAATACGATTACTATAAACGTTGGAATTGACTAAGAAGGGTTCGTAGAGGTTTGTAGTGAAAGAATTTTTGATAGTAGTAAAGAAAAAAAATCACTAGGAGCACTTGAATTGAGTCAAACCTGTTTCGGAGCAATATTCATTGAATAAAATCTGTTTGAAGATAAATACGATTACTACAAACGTTGGAATTGAGAAAGAAGGGTTCGTAGAGGTTTGTAGAGAAAGAATTTTTGATAGTAGTAAAGAAAAAAAATTGCTAGGAGCACTTGAATTGAGTCAAACCTGTTTCGGAGCAATATTCATTGAATAAAATCTGTTTGAAGATAAATACGATTACTACAAACGTTGGAATTGAGTAAGAAGGGTTCGTAGAGGTTTGTAGTGAAAGAATTTTTGATAGCAGTAAAAAAAAAATTACTAGGAGCACTTGAATTGAGTCAAACCTGTATCGGAGCAATATTCATTGAATAAAATCTGTTTGAAAATAAATACGATTACTACAAACGTTGGAATTGACTAAGAAGGGTTCGTAGAGGTTTGTAGTGAAAGAATTTTTGATAGTAGTAAAGAAAAAAATCACTAGGAGCACTTGAATTGAGTCAAACCTGTTTCGGAGCAATATTCATTGAATAAAATCTGTTTGAAGATAAATACGATTACTACAAACGTTGGAATTGAGAAAGAAGGGTTCGTAGAGGTTTGTAGTGAAAGAATTTTTGATAGTAGTAAAGAAAAAAAATTACTAGGAGCACTTGAATTGAGTCAAACCTGTTTCGGAGCAATATTCATTGAATAAAATCTGTTTGAAGATAAATACGATTACTACAAACGTTGGAATTGAATAAGAAGGGTTTGTAGAGGTTTGTAGTGAAAGAATTTTTGATAGTAGTAAAGAAAAAAAATTACTAGGAGCACTTGAATTGAGTCAAACCTGTTTCGGAGCAATATTCATTGAATAAAATCTGTTTGAAGATAAATACGATTACTACAAACGTTGGAATTGAGTAAGAAGGGTTCGTAGAGGTTTGTAGTGAAAGAATTTTTGATAGTAGTAAAGAAAAAAAATAACTAGGAGCACTTTAGTTGAATCAAACTTGTTTCGGAGCGATATTTCCTGGATAAAGTCTGTTTGAAGACGAATACGATTACTACAAACGTCAGAATTGACTAAGAAGGGTTCGCAGAGGTTTGTAGTGAAAGAATTTTTGATAGTAGTAAAGAAAAAAAATAACTAGGAGCACTTGAATTGAGTCAAACCTGTTTCGGAGCAATATTCATTGAATAAAATCTTTTTGAAGATAAATACGATTACTACAAACGTTGGAATTGAATAAGAAGGGTTCGTAGAGGTTTGTAGTGAAAGAATTTTTGATAGTAGTAAAGAAAAAAAATCACTAGGAGCACTTGAATTGAGTCAAACCTGTATCGGAGCAATATTCATTGAATAAAATCTGTTTGAAAATAAATACGATTACTACAAACGTTGGAATTGACTAAGAAGGGTTCGTAGAGGTTTGTAATGAAAGAATTTTTGATAGTAGTAAAGAAAAAAAATCACTAGGAGCACTTGAATTGAGTCAAACCTGTTTCGGAGCAATATTCATTGAATAAAATCTGTTTGAAGATAAATACGATTACTACAAACGTTGGAATTGAGTAAGAAGGGTTCGTAGAGGTTTGTAGTGAAAGAATTTTTGATAGTAGTAAAAAAAAAAAATTACTAGGAGCACTTGAATTGAGTCAAACCTGTTTCGGAGCAATATTCATTGAATTAAATCTGTTTGAAGATAAATACGATTACAACAAAAGTTGGAATTGAGTAAGAAGGGTTCGTAGAGGTTTGTAGTGAAAGAATTTTTGATAGTAGTAAAGAAAAAAAAATCACTAGGAGCACTTGAATTGAGTCAAACCTGTTTCGGAGCAATATTCATTGAATTAAATCTGTTTGAAGATAAATACGATTACTACAAACGTTGGAATTGACTAAGAAGGGTTCGTAGAGGTTTATAGTGAAAGAATTTTTGATAGTAGTAAAGAAAAAAGCTTCGGAGCAATATTCATTGATTTAAATCTGTTTGAAGATAAATACGATTACTACAAACGTTGGAATTGACTAAGAAGGGTTCGTAGAGGTTTGTAGTGAAAGAATTTTTGATAGTAGTAAAGAAAAAAAATTACTAGGAGCACTTGAATTGAGTCAAACCTGTTTCGCAGCAATATTCATTGAATTAAATCTGTTTGAAGATAAATACGATTACTACAAACGTTGGAATTGAGTAAGAAGGGTTCGTAGAGGTTTGTAGTGAAAGATTTTTTTTTTTTTTTGATAGTAGTAAAGAAAAAAAAATTACTTGGAGCAACTAAAATAACTAAAGTTTGACTCAACTAAAATATTTCTAGTAATTTTTTTTCTTTACTACTATCAAAAATTCTTTCACTACAAACCTCTACGAACCCCTCTTAGTCAATTCTAACGTTTGTAGTAATCCTATTCATCTTGAAACAGACTTTATCCAATTAATTTTGCTCCCAAACAAGTTTGACTTAATTCAATGAATATTGCTCCGAAACAGGTTTGACTCAATTCAAGTGCTCCTAGAAATTTTTTTTCTTTACTACTATCAAAAATTTTTTCACTACAAACCTCTACGAACCCTTCTTACTCAATTCCAACGTTTGTAGTAATCTTATTTATCTTCAAACAGATTTTATTCAATCAATATTGCTCCGAAACAGGTTTGACTCAATTCAAGTGCTCCTAGTAATTTTTTTTCTTTACTACTATCAAAAATTCTTTCACTACAAACCTCTACGAACCCTTCTTAGTCAATTCCAACGTTTGTAGTAATCGTATTTATTTTTAAACAGATTTCATTCAATGAATATTGCTCCGAAACAGGTTTGACTCAATTCAAGTGCTCCTAGTAATTTTTTTTCTTTACTACTATCAAAAATTCTTTCACTACAAACCTCTACGAACCCTTCTTACTCAATTCCAACGTTTTAGTAATCGTATTTATCTTCAAACAGATTTTATTCAATGAATATTGCTCCGAAACAGGTTTGACTCAATTCAAGTGCTCCTAGTAATTTTTTTTCTTTACTACTATCAAAAATTCTTTCACTACAAACCTCTACGAACCCTTCTTTCTCAATTCCAACGTTTGTAGTAATCGTATTTATCTTCAAACAGATTTTATTCCATGAATATTGCTCCGAAACAGGTTTGACTCAATTCAAGTGCTCCTAGCGATTTTTTTTCTTTACTACTATCAAAAATTCTTTCACTACAAACCTCTACGAACCCTTCTTACTCAATTCCAACGTTTGTAGTAATCGTATTTATCTTCAAACAGATTTAATTCAATGAATATTGCTTCGAAACAGGTTTGACTCAATTCAAGTGCTCCTAGTAATTTTTTTTCTTTACTACTATCAAAAATTCTTTCACTACAAACCTCTACGAACCCCCCTTACTCAATTCCAACGTTTGTAGTCATCGTATTTATCTTCAAACAGATTTTATTCAATGAATATTGCTCCGAAACAGGTTTGACTCAATGCGGGTGCTAGTAATTTTTTTTCTTTACTACTATCAAAAATTCTTTCACTACAAACCTCTACGAACCCTTCTTCCTCAATTCCAACGTTTGTAGTAATCGTATTTATCTTCAAACAGATTTTATTCCATGAATATTGCTCCGAAACAGGTTTGACTCAATTCAAGTGCTCCTAGTAATTTTTTTTCTTTACTACTATCAAAAATTCTTTCACTACAAACCCCTACGAACCCTTCTTAGTCAATTCCAACGTTTGTAGTAATCGTATTTATCTTCAAACAGATTTTATTCAATGAATATTGCTCCGAAACAGGTTTGACTCAATTCAAGTGCTCCTAGTAATTTTTTTTCTTTACTACTATCAAAAATTCTTTCACTACAAACCTCTACGAACCCTTCTTACTCAATTTCAACGTTTGTAGTAATCGTATTTATCTTCAAACAGATTTAATTCAATGAATATTGCTCCGAAACAGGTTTGACTCAATTCAGGTGCTCCTAGAAATTTTTTTTCTTTACTACTATCAAAAATTTTTTCACTACAAACCTCTACGAACCCTTCTTACTCAATTCCAACGTTTGTAGTAATCTTATTTATCTTCAAACAGATTTTATTCAATCAATATTGCTCCGAAACAGGTTTGACTCAATTCAAGTGCTCCTAGTAATTTTTTTTCTTTACTACTATCAAAAATTCTTTCACTACAAACCTCTACGAACCCTTCTTAGTCAATTCTAACGTTTGTAGTAATCGTATTTATTTTTAAACAGATTTCATTCAATGAATATTGCTCCGAAACAGGTTTGACTCAATTCAAGTGCTCCTAGTAATTTTTTTTTTACTACTATCAAAAATTCTTTCACTACAAACCTCTACGAACCCTTCTTACTCAATTCCAACGTTTGTAGTAATCGTATTTATCTTCAAACAGATTTTATTCAATGAATATTGCTCCGAAACAGGTTTGACTCAATTCAAGTGCTCCTAGTAATTTTTTTTCTTTACTACTATCAAAAATTCTTTCACTACAAACCTCTACGAACCCTTCTTTCTCAATTCCAACGTTTGTAGTAATCGTATTTATCTTCAAACAGATTTTATTCCATGAATATTGCTCCGAAACAGGTTTGACTCAATTCAAGTGCTCCTAGCGATTTTTTTTCTTTACTACTATCAAAAATTCTTTCACTACAAACCTCTACGAACCCTTCTTACTCAATTCCAACGTTTGTAGTAATCGTATTTATCTTCAAACAGATTTAATTCAATGAATATTGCTTCGAAACAGGTTTGACTCAATTCAAGTGCTCCTAGTAATTTTTTTTCTTTACTACTATCAAAAATTCTTTCACTACAAACCTCTACGAACCCCCCTTACTCAATTCCAACGTTTGTAGTAATCGTATTTATCTTCAAACAGATTTTATTCAATGAATATTGCTCCGAAACAGGTTTGACTCAATTCAGGTGCTCCTAGTAATTTTTTTTCTTTACTACTATCAAAAATTCTTTCACTACAAACCTCTACGAACCCTTCTTCCTCAATTCCAACGTTTGTAGTAATCGTATTTATCTTCAAACAGATTTTATTCCATGAATATTGCTCCGAAACAGGTTTGACTCAATTCAAGTGCTCCTAGTAATTTTTTTTCTTTACTACTATCAAAAATTCTTTCACTACAAACCCCTACGAACCCTTCTTAGTCAATTCCAACTGTACGGTGAAACCTACATTTATAATATGTATTTAAATTTGTTAATTTAGCGTTCTGCTTACCTCGCAATTACTCATTGTTATACCAGTATCAATTGTGCAGTGCAATACACGCATTCATATCAGACGGTCGTTTACCTTATCATCTTATAATATCATTTATCAGTCAATTATAACATTTTCTATCATTTATCATAAGTGTGGGAAATCACCCCACATTTTGGTCCTTCGAGCAATTGATCCAACGCGCGGAAAGGTCAAAAGCGGGACCTCGTATTAAGCTTATCAAATTTATTAAAAAATCGAAAGTTCCGTTTTCCGTTCCGTTTGTAAGCAGTTTAGTGACTCTCAAACTGTGACTATTGTGCAATTTTCTTGTGCTATCAAAAATATTTTTTGTAACAATATCATAAATTAAACTGAAAGGTGCAGTGTCAGTTATTTGTATCATAAACTACTTAAATTAGAATATCATAGACTAAATAAGTTAAACAGTGAAAAATAAGTGAATTGACTTTTATCAAACTATATCTTTATATCACCTGTGAAAAGTGGTTTCCTGCATCAAGTAAAACCTACTGTCGTGGGTTCCAAGGCATCGCAGAGGTATCACAGGTTGAGCTGGTAATCACTGCTCAAACTATCTACGAGCTCCAAGTAAGATCTTTCCATTTTCTTCTTTACCTATTATTCATCAACTTTAACTCATCAGGGATAAACTACTTGCACGTCAAAGCGAGCTTATTTCCGTAATAGAGCGCATCGGTGTTAACTTTAGCAAAGATAGTTCGGTCCGTAAGACTAGAGATTACCTTGAAAAAAGGATCCGGACATTGGATGACCTCTGGAGTGAGTTCATGGCCAACGATAGAACTCTGGAGGGCTACGAAGATAAGCAACATGAATATTTCACGAAGAATATCTATACTCGTTTCAAGGAGTACTATGAAACTACCAGGCAGTTAATTTCCACGTATCCCCCTGTAACTTCTGTAACCCCTGTCACAGACCCCAGCACCCCTCACGGAACGAGCGAGGTGTCCAAGATAGCGTTTGAAGTCCCAAAAATATCGAGAGTTGATAGAGCTACAGTACCCTGCGGAGAAGTAGACGAGTTATTAGCACAACAAAGAACGAACTTTAGGGCATTTTATAGATTATCAGATCGTATAGATGAATTAGATTTATCAGAAAAATGGGAAATCGAGGATGAACTGAAGAATCTAGATAGACGCTGGTTAATTATTGACGATTTGCATTTACGTATAGATAATATTTTACTTGGAGAAAATGAACATTATAATAATGAATTCAATAAGTCCGAAAAAACATATCTTTGTATAAAACGACAACTAAATAAGAAATTGAGCTCAACTGTTCATTTAAATCATTCAACCCCCAAAATAGATATACCTACATTTTCCGGTAAATATACTCAGTGGCCTACCTTCTTCGACTTATTTACCGAGACCATCCATAATAATGTATTAATCAGTAAGGCACAAAAAATGCAGCATTTGAAAACGAAATTAAGAGGGGAAGCGGAGCGTCTCATCCAACACCTTCACATCTCGGCGGAGAACTATGATACCGCTTGGGATATATTAACTCATCGGTACAACAACCCCCAAGTATTATTTGCCAATCAAATAGAATTATTTTTAAATCAGCCGTCAATACATAAGCAGACATCCTACGAGTTAAAGCGCCTCCATGATACAACTATGGAGTGCATTCACGCAATCCATAACTTAGGTGTTGATACCTCAACATGGGATCCACTCCTGGTACATTTAATTTCAAAAAAGCTAGACGTTGTCACATATAGTGATTATAAGGAATCACGCAAATCACCACGCGATCTGCCATCATTGGACGAGCTCATGAGTTTTCTTGAGAGTAAATTTACCGCTCTCGAGCCTATAAGCAAGAAAGAAAAGGAACAACCATCTCCAAAGTTCACATCTCAACAGCAATATCAATCCAATAAATATGCGCCGAACAAATATAATCATCCGATAAAATATCAAAATAATAATTATAAATCATTCGTAACAAATAATAATATACGGTGTCCAATTTGTACTTATAACTATAATCATCAATTATTTCATTGCAAAAGGTTCATCAACCTTCCAGCGGATGCCAAATTGAGGACAATTGCGAAAAACGACATTTGTCAAAACTGTTTATTTAAGCATTACGGCAATAAATGCATTTCCACTAAACGATGTAAAGAATGCAACTTAGCACACAATACATTAATTCATGATGCAATTATCGGTCAATCAACTAATGCTCGACACGTGAACTCAACACCGCATGCGACACCATCGGCCTCGACAAGTAATAAGAGCTTAGCAACGCCTTTTAATAATACATCGCTAAATGTAAATCATGTGGCTAATGAAGATGAAGAAATATTACTCACAACGTTATCATTGAAGGTTAAGGCGATTGATGGTACTTACTTCACACTGAGGGGACTATTGGATCAGGGGTCTTATATCTTAAATTACGCTTATATCAGAAAATGCAGCACAGATATTGGGCCTACGCCGCACAAAGTACCCCGCATCAGTATCAGGCATTAGCTCCTCTACAATAAAAAGTAAAGGCATGGTCAGTCTAGATTGTATGTCGATTTATGACGACTACCAGTTTACAACAGATGCACTTGTTATGTCGCGAGTTGTCAATAACTTACCTAAGTCCTCATTTAGCAAACAAATATGGCCTCATCTGAAACATATCAACCTGGCCGATCCCGAATACAACATATCAAAACCCATAGATTTGCTATTAGATGCAAGTGTCTATTCTAATATCATTATGAACGGTTTAATTAGGGGTCCAACGCAGTCTCCTATAGCACAGCAAACTAAGTTAGGATGGGTTTTATCTGGCAATGACATTCCACTGCCACGTCGTCTTAAACAATATTCAAGACATTGCTAAATACTGGGATGTAGAAGATATCAAGGAGTCATCGGCCCAGCCCCTAACCACGGAAGAACGTCACTGCGAGGATTTTTATAAGGCTACCACAAGACGTTTGGAAGACGGTAGGTACGAGGTTGCCTTACCGATGAAACCAGACTTTGAAAATCAACTCGGCATATCAAAGCCTAAAGCAACAGCGCAGTTTCTCCAACAAGAAAGAAAAATGATGAAAAATCCATCTTTATTAGAAAAATATAGACAGTTTATGCAAGAGTACCGAGATCTAGGTCATATGCGTAAGGCAGAGGTCACACATGATTTCGAAACGACGCCTAGATGTTACATACCCCATCACGTTGTTTTAAAACTAGATTCGACCACCACTGCATTAAGGGTCGTATTCAACGCATCTTCGCAAACATCAACCGGGTACAGCCTTAATGATTTGATGGAATGTGGCCCTAACTTACAAAGAGACCTCCTAACTCTTATCATTCAGTGGAGAAAACATAAATACGTCGTAACTGCGGACATTGAAAAAATGTTTCGTCAGATTCTTATCAGAAGCTCAGATCAACCTCTACAATCGATTATCTGGAGAGACTCACCTACACAACCTTTAGAAGAATATTACTTAACCACCGTCACGTATGGAACAAAGGCCGCACCCTTCTTGGCGATGAGAACATTAAGACAGATAGCAACCGATAATCCCGATGACAGGCTCGCAGCAAACTCATTAACAACCGAAATGTATATGGACGATTTAATGAGTGGGAGCAATCACCAAGAGCATTTAAAAGAATTAATACGTCAGCTAATTGAAGTCCTGCAAAGAGCGGGAATAAATATCAGAAAATGGTCCAGCAACGAATTTGATCTCATAAAGCATTTACCGTCTCACAAACTTAATACACCACTCGAGTTTAAAGATTCAGAATCACGTAAAACGCTCGGGTTACAATGGAACCCGTCATCTGATACCTTTACGTTTCAAAAATTAGATTATCAAGAAAATCATAACTACAATTCAAAAAGACAATTGTTATCAGATACTTCAAAAATATACGACCCGCTCGGTTGGTTAGGTCCTATCACAATAAAAACTAAACTTTTATTTCAAAAAACATGGCTGAATGATTTATCCTGGGACGACGAATTACCAAGCGACATCTGGAACGAGTGGCAATCACTAAGAGCAGATTTAAGAAATATAAATAATTTAATCATACCGCGGCACATAGGAAATACAGAAGGCCTAGTTCAATTACACGGGTTCTGTGATGCGTCAGAGAAGGCTTACGCATGTTCTATATACGCTGTAACACAAAACGATAAGGGTGAATATACATCGAGATTGGTAGCGGCGAAAACAAAGGTAGCGCCACACAAGAATAAAATATCATTACCTAGAATGGAATTGTTAGGTGCTTTATTATTATCAATGTTAATCAGAAAAACTGTGGACTCATTAGCTATCGAAAATATCAAAATTAATGCGTGGACAGACTCCATGGTGGTCCTGGGATGGCTCCAGGGAGATATATCAAAATGGAAACCATTCGTGGCTAATAGAGTCAAACAAATAATAGATATCATACCATCATTATCATGGCGCCACGTAAAATAGGAAGACAACGCCGCAGACTGTGCCTCTAGAGGAATGACTACAGCACAACTAACAAAGCATACTTTGTGGTGGCAAGGGCCAGAATGGCTACCTAGGTTCAACAGTAAAGAAGCCACTCCTATCACTTATCCATCTCCATCAATCGAAGAAAAAAAGCCTAGAGTTTTCTTAACATTACAATCAAGTACGCCGTCTTTAATAATACAATTATTAAATAATATTAGCTCTATCACTAAGGTAATTAAAACAATGGGCTGGGTATCGCGTTTCATAACACGCGCACGCGCCTCTAAGCAACATGATCAGCTGCCGGCGCCATACAATAAAGTCTTATCGCCGCATGAAATTCAATATGCTCTTCATTTAATTATTAAACAGGTGCAACTTATCGACTTTGAAGACGATTTAATTTATTTAAAGAAACATGGACACGTTAGAAAAAGTAGTAAATTATCAAGTTTATCACCAATATTAGACAAAGATGAAATTTTAAGGGTCGGTGGCCGTCTCGAACACGCAAACTTAAATTATTGCGCAAAACATCCCATTATATTATCATCTCATAGCCGATTTACGGAACTTATTATTGATCAGGCACACCAAACAACATTACACGGCGGACCTAAGCTCACTTTATCACAGATTAGAGAAAATTATTGGATTATCAGTGGAATCCGCACCGTGAAAAAGCAAATCAGACGATGTATTAAATGCTGTAAGTTGAATCAAGAAAAGCATCAACAGATCATGGCTGACCTGCCCCAACCAAGAGTTACACCCGCACGTCCATTCGCAAGAACAGGCGTGGACTTCACCGGTTATATAGATATTAAATCAGCCAAGGGCAGAGGGAGCCGAACTAGCAAAGGTTATGTAGCCGTCTTTATTTGTTTAACAACAAAGGCGGTACATTTAGAATTAGTGTCCGACTTGAGCTCAACTTCCTTTCTAGCCGCATTCCGGAGATTAAGCGCTCGGCGCGGGACCCCGAAAGACATGTTTAGCGACAACGGCACAAACTTCGTAGGCGCTTCGCGACTGCTAAAAGAAGAATATCAGCAAATCATATCAAGTATCAATCCAGACTTTATTAGAAACTTGAGTGAGTTAGGAGTAACCTGGCACTTCAACGCTCCTGCATGGCCCAATGCGTCGGGACTCATGGAGGCTGCCGTCAAAAGCCTCAAGTATCATTTGAAGCGCACCCTAGGAGAGCAAAAACTCACATATGAGGAGCTTACCACATTATTACAGCAAATAGAAGCATGTATGAATTCTCGACCCTTATGTGCTCTCACCGAGAACCCAGATGACCTTTATCTAACACCAGGACATTTTCTAATCGGAGATACCATTATATCAAGACCGCAAACCGATCCCGATATTGTCAACTTATCAACACGATGGCAAATGGTACAAGGAATAAACAAACAATTTTGGAAAAAATGGTCAAATGAATATTTACAGCAACTTCAGAGCCGTTCGAAATGGAGAAAGGTTTGCAAAAATATAAAAATTGACGACGTGGTAGTTATTAAAGAGGACAACTTGCCACCCGGAAAATGGGCAATTGCCCGTGTAATAGATACCCATCCCGGTAGCGACGGTTTAGTCCGAGTTGTATCACTTAAAACCCAAACCAATATCATTAAACGACCGATAAATAAACTATATGTATTGCCTATACACGATGACGATGACAGCGCATCGCATAAATCCACTAAAGATGACTCCGGTTCAAAAGAATTACGACGCAAAAGGAAGCCAGTTATGAATACTTTATTCACAAAATTGCTTTTATTTTTATGTATATTATCCCCGAGCATGCAACTGTCGACATCGAATTCATATAACGTAACAAAACTCAACCATCAAAGCTTGTATTTTGACAAAATATCCGATCTACTACATATCCGAGATGAATGGAAGTTAGTTGTTTATTATAATTTATCAACTTATTGGCAAGGTATATCAAACATTGATCATTACGTAACACACTTAAAAGAAGTGAGTTGTGCCATGGACACACAATATAAAAGTATCACATTACAATTGGAACACGAGTTGAGCGAAATTAAACATTATAACGAGCTACTTAAGAGTCAGAATAAACGAAAGAAAAGAGGACTTATAAATGGAATTGGCTATGCAATGAACTCATTATTTGGGGTGTTGGATGAAAGTTTTGCAAAACAATATGAAATTGATATCAAGAAGATAGCTAGCAACGAGAATCATCTACAGAATCTTATCAAAAATCAGACGCTCATAATTGAATCCCAAAATAATATTCTAAAGCGCAATGAAGATATCATGAATCAGCAATTTGCCTCTATCAACGACCACATGAATAACCTTACCCTCCGAGTTAACGAGGTACGATTAGTTACGAATCAAGAGCTCTATTTAACATCATCTGCGTTAGCTGCTAGCATCATAATTTCCAACTTGAGACGGATACAACAAACCTTACTTGACTCACTCATAGACTTTCAAAACGGCCGCATTGATCCTCACTTACTGTCACCAGAGCAATTGGGACAGCAGATAAGCATTATCGTTAATCAGCTACGAAACGATCTTACTTTACCAATCGATAATTCGAATACTAGAGAACTATATAACCTACTACGTATTTTTACACGCATTCACCATGATTATTATATCATTGAAATCCGCATACCTTTGGTTAGCAATGAAGTATATGAAGTCGACAAAATAATATCAATTCCGCAAAAAAGAGACGAGTCAATTTATGAAGTGAAACTGGCTTTTCCATATATTGCATTTAACTTGAGAAAAGATATGGCAATTATGCTATCAGAGTTCGATTTAAATTCTTGTGTACATATACACACTAACAACAAGCTCCTATGCTCCGTAGATAAACCCGTCTATGATTTAAAGGTACAGAAATCCATTTGCGAAATAAAATTACCTAACGAAGCATTATATTGTTCCGAGACTGTGTCGAAATTAAAGGGTGACCGGTGGATTAAATTACACAGAGATAACACATGGATCTTCTCATGTTATGAACTATGCAGGGTACGTGTGTTCGGTGAATCAGAGATGGAAATAGTTGATTTAATCGGAAACGTCTTACTTAGTCTGCGACAAGGATGCGCACTAAAAGGGGATACGTTTACTATTTATGCACATAACCATTATTTCAAAAGTATTCAGGAACAGTTTGAAAGCGTGAATATACCTCAGTCTGCTCTGAATAACCTTATCAATACTAGTATGACTAACCTTAGTAACTACAAAATTGAAAATCATGAACAATTATATTCGAATTTAAGAGATCAGATTAATACTATCAAAGAGCAAGAGAAATATCAAGACCTGAGTATCCATGACGTGCATCACTATTCAGCCATTTACGTTTTGTCTATTGTATGGCTGCTAACAGTCTCCGTGCTTATCTTCTTGTGGTGGCGCAGGAGGAACCCTCTAAAGGAGGGCTCCGTGGAAACTGGAGTACAGATGCCACCGGAGCGCCAAACAGATCAAGCTAGTGTTAGTGTTAATAGTGCTAGAACTGTAGATCAAGGGACCTCGCCAATAGGGTCACGGGTACGATCGGTAAAATTTGAAGTCCCTAGTGCAGTGACAATAGAGTGAACTGGATATTAAGTGAAAGTGAAAGAGACATGACATTTTTTATTCCTTTAATATTATATTTTTTAAGTTTTCAAAGTCTTTATATTTAAGTATCATAATATGTTATTTGGTAATTTAAGTGCTTTGCTATTAAGACTTATCCATCTTTTATTGTCCTTTTCTTGAGAGGCGCAAGATGTACGGTGAAACCTACATTTATAATATGTATTTAAATTTGTTAATTTAGCGTTCTGCTTACCTCGCAATTACTCATTGTTATACCAGTATCAATTGTGCAGTGCAATACACGCATTCATATCAGACGGTCGTTTACCTTATCATCTTATAATATCATTTATCAGTCAATTATAACATTTTCTATCATTTATCATAAGTGTGGGAAATCACCCCACACCAACGTTTGTAGTAATCGTATTTATCTTCAAACAGATTTTATTCAATGAATATTGCTCCGAAACAGGTTTGACTCAATTCAAGTGCTCCTAGTAATTTTTTTTCTTTACTACTATCAAAAATTCTTTCACTACAAACCTCTACGAACCCTTCTTACTCAATTTCAACGTTTGTAGTAATCGTATTTATCTTCAAACAGATGTTATTCAATGAATATTGCTCCGAAACAGGTTTGACTCAATTCAAGTGCTCCTAGTAATTTTTTTTCTTTACTACTATCAAAAATTCCTTCACTACTAACCTCTACGAACCCCCCTTACTCAATTCCAACGTTTGTTGTAATCATATAAGCCTTGAAACAGTATTTACGCCATAAAAAAGTTTTTTAAAAATGCTCCGAAACATTTTTATTTTTTTTTATTTTTTCTATTTTACTACTAACGAATAAAATTGCACTACAATCCACTACTAACGTCTATCTATGAGAAACAGTCGGAAAAAACAATTTTTTCTAATTTCGGGGGATGACATTTTTTTACTATTTTTTTTTATTTTTTTGTCATTACTACTAACGAAAATAACTTCACTACTATCCACTACTAATCAAAATCTTTCGAAAAAAAATAAAAAAAACGAAATTTTCCAAAGTCGGGTGCCAAGTTCACACAGCCACATTAATGATGTATACAAAACAGGTTCAAAGCATTTAATCTAACATTCTTAATGGGGTTGTGATGATCAAGTGGACAAAGTATAAGCAATTTTTGAAGGAGTTCAAATAAAACACACATTGTATTTTATTTATTTATTTTATTTTTTTTATTTTCTTTTGAAAGAATTTAAGAATGATTGATGGAAAAGTTGCTCAAGTTTTATCAGATACTTCATCAAGTGCTGTATGTACCATTTGTGGTGCAAGACCTTCAGAAATGAACAATTTGGAACAAGTTCGAAAAAAATCTGTGGATGAAAGTAATTACCAGTCTGGACTTTCGACTTTGCACTGTTGGATAAGGTTTATGGAGCTTATATTGCATTTGTTTTACAATTTAGACTTTGAGAAATGGTCTGCCCAAACAACAGAAAACAAAGAAAAGAAAAAACAAAAAAAGGGCTCACGTTCAAAGAAGATTCAGGGAAGAAATTGGTTTAAACATCGACAAACCTAAGCAAGTTAGCGGCAACAGTAACGATGGCAATAAAGCACGTTCACTGCACATCAGAAATCACTGGTATAGATGTAGAACTAATTAAACGTCTAGCGGAAGAAGGATAAATGCTACGAAGTTTGGTCAGTACGCATTGGATACAGCACAACTGTATGTTAATAATTACAGCTGGTACTATATGCCATCTTCCATTCATAAAATATTAATACATGGAGAAAGCATAATCTGACATTTTTCTTTGTTACCTCTTGGGCAACTATCGGAAGATGCCCAAGAATCAAGGAACAAGGATTATAAAAGATTTCGACTACACCATGCAAGAAAATGTTCTAGGACAGCCACTAACGAAGATGTGCTATACACCCTGTTGTATACCTCGGATCCCTACATATCAAGTCTGAGAAACTCTGTTAACAGAAAGACTCGAGATCTTTTAGATGACGCATTAACACTCAGATGATTTTTAACTCGTTATTACTGGTATTTTTATTACTAGTACTGTTAAGTACCTACCCTATTCTTAAATTTTTTAGTTGTTACTTTTACTAGGAAATTTGATTTTAATTAATTGGGTGTAAAAAAATCATTATTTTAAAACATAAAAAAAACACTTAAATATAAAAAAACATAATAATATTCATATATCCAATATTCATAATTATTATTATTATCTCTGTCTTTTGGACCTTACAGGGTTACCATTTTTATTATTCTTGTGTAAAATCCGAATAATATAAATGAAAGAATTTCCTAAATTTTGATGTTTTAATGTTAAATTTTCTTTTTTGCTTATTAAAAATAAATGTATAGTAACAAAATGTATTTCATTTAAAAGTGTATATTATGAAGAGACTAGTAAGACAAAAAATTATTAAAATATCTTAAAACCCAAAGAAGTTACAGATTTATGACACGAAATAGGCCATTTCCACCCATAGTGGGGCGTCTGCATAAAGGGAATATGAGATGATCCAGTTGGCAATGTTTAGTTATTACTGCTATTGTTTAGGTCATAAATATGCTGTCAAAACTTTTTTATCGATAATATATGACTTATTGCTAATACTAAGTATTTTTTGTCTTATCATAACAAGTTTCAAAAACAGTGTTTTTTAAAGTGGCCGTTTCCAAACCCAATTTCCACACATTTTGCCCATTGTCCTTTACTAAACATTTATATTTAATGATGATTTATATGATGTTTTATTATAAACTAAATCTTATCTATCTCCTACCAGACTTTTAAGATGTCAAAATCACGATCAAAGCGTAGGTACTGCATAGCAAGACTCGCAAGTTTAGTATAGCTCAAAAAGCTGTTATTTACTTCAAGTGTTTTGGAATAACATATTTAGTGTTCTGTGGCTTACCTAAGTTATTTAATGTAGAAGTTTTATTTACTTATTCTAAGCAGTTATTAGTACAGTTTTTATTTGACAATAGCCTGTGTTCAGTGCCCTTACGAACCTTTTATGGTCCCAGACTGCAACTCCAAAAGAATATGCAGAAAGCTTGCATAAGCAGTCCAACGAAATTATTAAATTAAACATAAATACCTACTATTAAGCTGTGAATTTCACTACTATTATATTATTTACTTAAAACTGATCTTGTGTCCTACTCATTAAAAAGAATTACAATACATTTTATTAAATATTTCACTTCATATTTTATGCCGAAAACTAAATAAATTTGTCAATTGTTTCAGATTGAGAAACCAGACCCGAACAGTTTCCAGTCATGGAACGTTGTTCCTTAGTTTACTTTGATTAAGTTTGCATGTGTTACCTATTTTATTGATAACAAAAAACTGTGACGATCACATATTTTATAATATATATATATATGACGAATCATGGGCGGCCTAAGTGACAACATTTGGGTCTTCCGGGGCATCGGATAATTCAGACATGGCGAATATTTTGTAGATAAAGTAACAATAAATCTCTTATGATAGTTCTTAGTTTTATTCTTGTTTTTCACAATAATTGTTACTAAATTAACTATTCACTGACTGTCTAGAGTGACTACTATTGGAAACCGGTAAGTTCTGTGTGTTTTTAAAACACAAAGTGCTCAAATATGTCGTCACCCATTTGATAAATATTATAGACACTTTTAACACACTTGAAACGTGTAAAAATATTAATGCTAATCGAATAATATAAAAAGCGTGCAATAAGATCTATGAACAGTGGCGGATTTACCAGGAAGCAAAGAAAGCAATTGCTTGGGGCCCCGCTTGGAGAGGGGCCCCAAAATTTGAAAAAATTTTAAAACTTATTTTAAAATGTAAAAATAATTAAAAATATTAAAATTTTTTGAAATAAAATAAAAATGACATTGACCTTTTCAATTCTTCGATGGGCCAAGAAAAAGTCAGTGAATTAAGCCTACTGTTTATCAAAAAAGACAAGCTTCGAGAACTTGACTTTGATGATATTATTAATCAATTTGCGACTGAAAAAAGTAGAAAGAATTTGTAATGGAGATGGTTCAAATAATATATTGATTTTGCAAAATTGATCTGTTTTTTGTTATTTAAAAAGAAGGGGGGGGGGGGGGGGGGTTATATCAAAAATCCCCGTCTGAGGTAAATCCGGCATTGTCTATGTACTCTATGAACTGTTTAAATAAATTGATATCTTGACCGTTGCTTAAAAATATATTTTTGCAAATATTATGTATGTACAACAAAGCATTCACTTACATGTAAAGAATAGTGATAGAAAGCAGAGTGAAAGAATAGCGGTATACGCTTTTATAATAAGATTCTAAAAGAAATGTAAGATCTTTCACCTTTTCAAATTAAGTCGCACATTAAAGCTTGTTTAGCTAAAGAAGCATATAATTCTGTGCATGATTATCTTAATGACAAAAACGCTTGCAACTGACCTGTCGTACTTGAGTACTAGACCAATGCGAATAGCCCGGGATCGGCCTGCACTACAGTGCGTAGTATACGAGCCAACTCCATGAGTAAATTCCAGAGTCAGCGGACAGGCTAAATTTATTATACAAGAAACTGACACATAGAAAACAGACGAAACAAAACAAAATAAAGTACTAGTACATATAATTTGGAAGATGAAGAATATGCGCCAAATATTGATGACTCATTCACAGCTATAATAAAATTACGCTAAAATAAAAAGAAGTGAGATATTGAAGAGTAAGTTTCTGTCTTTAGTCTACTTGTGAAGCTGATGGCGTGCCATCAAATCTAAATCCCATACTCGACTGTCCACCGAGATGGAATTCCACAGATGATATGATTGGATTTGGTTTAATGTGCATACTGACATTAACGTATTGTGCACTTCTGTCACCGACTTGAATGATTTTCAAATCATAGATAGTGAATAGCAAATACTCGACAAATACATAAGTTTCTAATAAACTTTAAACTTTTATCAACGAAATTTGGTGGAGAAAAATATGTTATATTACGGCTAGTCATTGTATCATTCAATCTCTTGTGCGATAAAATTGAATCTATGGTATAATTAGATAAGAAACCTAATTCATCTGAAGTGAACCATGTCAGCAGATAGGGATCTTTTTTTTGGCACCTCTGAAGACAGCACATAACTTCGGTTTTTGTAAAAATAAATGGTATAGTATAAAAATAATGGTATAGCTCATTAAATAAATGGTAAAATAAATTTGTTTTTATATGTTTTAACCATGTTTCAGCACATGTAAGCTTATTAAACTTCTGCTTCGTGCCCCGCTTTCCCACAGGCCTAGCAGTTTTCGAACCTTTCCGCCGGTGTTCATCCTTGGTGCCTATTTTATGAACTCCGCCCGTCATGCCACTCTTTGCCGCAGCTGACATGATCACAATCGCAGCATTACGCTCCGCTGCTTTCAGGGCTCAAGCCAATTTGACTGCAACGTCATATTTTAAATTGTCCCCCACGAATAGGCTTGCCGGATGACGTCACTGAGTATTCCTCAAACCAGTTGGTTACTCAAATTATCTTCCAAGCTGCCACCGAACTCACAAAACATTGTTAATTTCGTGAACTCCGATAAGTAATGCGCAATAGTTTCTTCCGGCCGTTGTCGCCTCTGCCGAACACGATATCGCTTGACCATTACCGACGGCCGAAGTTGAAGGTGCTCCCGCAAAAGTGCTACTGCCCCACCTCATACGTCAACCCCGCCGGTTTGGCCGGACTTGCCAAACTACTAAGTAATCCAATAGCCGTTATTAACGTTGGAAACCGCAAGTCTTCCTTCACTTTATTAACCATAAAGAACAATTCCAAACGCTCAATATACAACGACCAGTTACCGGAACGTCCGTCAAAGTCACTTATTTTCCCGAAAGACATCACGCGCATCACGTGACCAAGCGCAGTTCTGATCTACTTTCGATTTCGATTCCGATCTACTATAACATAGATCTGGAGAGACAAGCGTTTACCTGCGGCAGTGATAGTTTTGCTTGCCTACATGTCTCCAGAGAGTTCCAATAATGCTGATGAAATGCTTTGGTGTGTTCACGAATTTTCTGGTTAAATCTACTCACCGTATTTGGGATTATCGGTTCCGGGCCTAAAGGCGCCTTGTTCGACCCCTTCCGTGCCTCTTCGTCGGCTGCATCATTACTTCGTTAGCCACTGTGACCTTTCATCCATTGTATGGTTACTTTGTTGTGTGCCTACCGTGTTCAGTACCAACGAGAAAAAGAGAGTCGAAGTGACACGGTACCCTCGCAAAGCTTGTAGAACTGATTTGCTGTCAGAGAGGATCCTAATATTCCAACCCTTTACCTCCCGTGCTAATACCGCTCTTGCTGCCAAGTTGATGCCCATGCACTCCGCTTGGAATACGGTGTTATATGGACTCAGTGGGCACGCGATGTGTATGCCTAGGTCTTCATAGAATACGCTTGCTCCGGTCCCTGAATTAGTTTTGGATCCGTCGGTATGTATAGTGAGGGCCCTGTGTATTACTTTAGGGTTTGAATCCTCTATGAGATGTACTCTGTACTTTTTAGCGAAGATGAAGGTTGGCTCAATTTTGTCATATACTGCTTCAGTAAGCGGAGTATCTAGTCATTTCTTCAGTATGTCGTTGAGATGCTTTGCTTTTTCAAAACTTACGAGTTTAAGAAGTTGCAGTCTCAGCGCTGTTTTGACTGCTTCCTGCCTTATATGAAAGTGGAGCGTTGGCCGGGGGAGTGCAGTCGGCCGACTAGCGGTCGCCCTGGGGTCCCGACCCCCCAGGCGTAAGTTGGGTTACTCGGGCATCGGGATCTCTGCCTGGGTGGACATTGTATTTCTCCCGAATTCGTGAGAACAATCATGGAAGTCTCTTAACATAAAAAGTCTCGACGTGATCTGAAAGCGGTTTCCGGCGAAGGTCGGAGTATGAACAGAGCACAGTGTCCGGGGCAAAACAGTGCCAAGTCAAAGAAGAAGAGCAAGGTGGAGAGGGAGCGCTCGCCCGTTGCCATACGTACAGCTACTAAGAAGCTGAGGTTTCCCCTCAGGAACAACCTCCCCAGGAGGCCGAGATAGAGGAGTTTTCGGACAATGGGTCGATGGAGGATGAAGATGATGCCCTCGACCAAGCCTTTGTTGACGACAACTCGGTAGGAAGGAGGACCGAGAGAAGTAATCGGCACTGCGAGAAGTGGCAGTACAGCACGCGCTCAGCATACAAGGCACGGTCGACGGACATTTTGTCGATGAGACGTTCGTGCTGGACTCCCTTAATGGGGTGATGGACTCCATGCTAGCTATGTCCATCTTTGCGAGGGAGGTCCTCAGCCGTGAGAGCACAAAGATCGCCAAAGTGGTGACGGCGAACCGTAAGTTGGGCTATGAGTTGGCGAGCCTGCAAAACCGCAACCGGTCTCACCTTATTCTTGGCCTGACGCCTGGACACCTGCTGGTCGTACTGAGTGGAAGCTTCGCAAGGGGTCGCCTTGCCAACAATCCGCCCAGCCCGGCCTACCAATGTCCAGTTGTAGTCGATGGCAGTGTAGGCGTCCTCCATAGGAGTGTAACAATATTTGCATTTCTCAGCCTGCCCCTTTTGTGTACCCTCTGGTTTCCTTTCGGGGATGGTGTGCTCGAGCGGGGATTCCGATTTCTCGGCCGTCCCGCTTGTGTGTGAGATGGTAGTGTTGAGCCTATTCGTGTTCATGTTCGTGTTGTATAAAGTTTCATCCGATTGGCTTCCCACCCTATCGGAGCCAGAGACAGAGATGTGACATTTTTAAAATAACAGTATTTGAAATGTAAAATACAATTTTTTTTAAATACTTTTTTTAGAAAAGCATTTTTTTTTAAATACCTTTTAGGACATATTTTGTTTTTGCAAAATGCGAAATACTTTCTGTTTAGTTTTGTGAACATCAAAGAATTAATAAAATAAATGTGATGTAATGAAATGAAATAGAGAACATATTAAGGAATTGTTCCTTGCAGAAATGAGAAAACTTAAATATGATCATAAAGATGAAAATAATAGAAAGAAAGAAAAACTATTTATTCGCCACCTTTAATACACCTCAATAATCATACAAGAAAGAAAAAATAAATCCTACTACATGTTTTATGATATATTGTTTTAAACTTTTATGGTCACTAACATTATAGTAATATAAGTTATATATGGGATTTTTACCATGTACCTTGTTTTTGTTTTTATTGAGTTTCCGATATTTCGGCACTGTTGCAAGCGCCATGATCACGGAGCAACAGTGCCGATATATCGGCACTATTCTATGATGATTCGGATTCCTCACTAGCTAGTGATAGTGCAAATGCAAACACCACTATTGACCTGGAATCGTTGCAATAATTGAAGGATAATGATGTCAGCCTATAATCATTAAATAAATACTCTACAGTAAAGATGTTATTCTTAATAGCTGCTTGCCTAGCTCTGCACCGGTAGAAAGATTTTTTTCTTATGATGGCATGATGAGACCACAGAGGAGAAAGATGAGCGACAGTGTATTTGAACAAATTATTTTATTAATATATGTTAAGTAAATTTAATTTAAGTCAGTTATCGAAGTCAATTTACCAGCCTGTTAGCTGGCTGAAAGAAATAAACTTTTTAACAAAATAAAAATAGTTTAAAACTAAAACTATTTTATTTTAATAAAACATATTGTAAATACATATTTTGCATTTAGTATTTTAAACATAAAAAGAAAAACTATTCTGTCTTTTGTATTTGAAATAACAAAATACAAAAAGTATTTGCATTTTGCATTTAAATACATTTTATAACCTATTTTGCACATCTCTGGATTTAGGTATACTGGTTTGTCAAGGTATCTTATTAGTTACTTGCTATTAACTTTTACCCTCTCATGTACTAGGCGATGCAGTCGCTAAGCATAGAGCTACGCTGGCACCATATATTGGAGCGGAGCGTAATACCTAAAAAAAGACAAAAAATATTTTTTGTTTCGATGGGAATTTTTGCGAATTTCAAAATTCGGGCTCCGTCACAATCTGGTCCTAAACCTGTTGATTCGATTCCACACAAAAATATTAAAATCGGTTAAGAACTCGGGAAGTTATAGCGTAACAGACATTGCGCACTTGAAGCTGATCCATAGGAGCTTCGCTCGCTCCGCTCTAATTTAGTGATTTTTAATTAATATATACCTGCGACTGTTCTTTTTTATTGGAGCCGAGCGAACGAAGTGAGCGAAGCTCCCATCGATCAGCTTCAATGGCGAAATGTCTGTTACGCCATAACTTCCCGAGTTCTTAACCGATTTTAATATTTTTTGTGTGGAATCGAATCAACAGGTTTAGAACCAAATCGCGACGGAGCCCGAATTTTGGAATTTGTAAAAATTCCCATCGAAACAATTTTTTTAGGTATTACGCTCCGCTCCGATATATGGTGCTAGCGTAGCTTTATGCTTAGCGACTGCATCGCCTAGTTAACTTCATTACCACTTGGTAATGATGAGGTAATGTTTTGATTAATTAATTTTTAGGCAAATTAAGATTTTATTTAAATTCACGTGTATTTGTTTAATATGTATTATGATAAAAATTGTGTTAATTTTTAAATGACAATAAAGAAATTTTATAACAGCAATAATATTTTCGACCAATATTCATATTTTTTGGAGGTGAGCGATGGTGCTAGAATCAAGAGATAATCGAAAGACAAAGTAATCAATAGGTAATATTATTTATTTTAAATCGGATCTAATATAATACAGTTATGTGATTAATAAATAATAGTGTTCAATAAATTAAATTCTGGTGAAAAAATACTACTATTTTCGTTAAAGAATGGCATTGCCTCAGTATTGACGCATTAATTATATGATAAATTTCAATTTCAAATTAAACTACAAGTACAGTATCCCTGGGCCTATTTTAACATAATTCTAAAAGGTCAAACATATATTCATAACAGAATAAATAAAAAATATTGCGATTTGTTTTCATAAAATTATTTGATTGTATTTATATAAGCCAAGAAATAATGGAAGACGAATGAATTGCCTGGGAAATTATTATGTAATTTTCATGAATTTATTCGATTTAAGTTAAGTACTGTTAAAGGCACACGCAGCTATTATATTTTATAAGAATGATTTATTACAAATTTAACATATAGTTTTGTTTTTATTTAATAAAATAGCATAATATATGATTTAATAATGACTACAAAGTTCGATGTTTCGCTGATTATCTTATTTGTAATTCCTTGAAAAATTATTTAGATAAATTAAGATTCATAAGCTCTAGTGCGCTTCAAATGAATGGGAATTTTCTTTCTAGACTGATACTATTATCTATATAATAAAATTTCACTTTGTTGTTAATAAATGCATAACATATAGAAGGCAATGTGTGTTGTTGTTTAATTATTTAGACAAACAACAGATAAATAAATGATGAACATATTCAAATAGTTTACTTTCATTAAAGATACAATAAATAGTGTAAATATATATGACACAGAAAAAAATGAAAATAATTTAATAACAAATAAATTTATATACAGAAATTAGTGAATTTATTAGCAAATAAACTAAGAACTAAAAGATCGATACAGAGCAAAAATTAAATAAATGGCAAGATTTTGTATTTAAGTATATGATGAATATATTGTACTATAGTTTTAGGAAAAGGATAACTTAAAGTCTCTGTTGAAAAAAGAAGCATCTAATATAATTATTTTAGTGAACATATTACGGGCATAATATATTACAGCCAAGAGTTGATTTCAATTTCAAACAATACCATTGATCGCACATTTTTAAAATGAGTGTATATTTAGATATATTATAATGATATTCCGAGTTGTTAAAACTTTTTGATAACTATTAATCTTAGACACTGTCTTGTGTGGTGCCACTCTGAACATAGTCACTACGAATATGTTACTAACAACTCATTTATGCAGTGCTATGGCTGGTGACATTTGCGTATTCTCTCCCTGACATGCAGCTTTACTCAGAGGAGTAATTAGTATATGTAGTTAGATGTGTTTGAAATTTTATTTGTATTCTAAGACTATAGTATCAAATTGCACAATCGTCTGCGAAGGAAGCATATAATCGGATAGCTAATAGACTACTACATTCTAGTAAGTAAAATTTATGTTATTAGATTACGGAGTGATCACTTTTTACCAATTTATTTCTTCGCGTTTTGCTTTTTATGATTTATTTTGTTCAAGTAGCATTTGTGGGGCAAAAAGTACTACAATATGTGCTGTATATTTTTTAATATTTATTAATGTTCATCATTGGTATCGCCATCTACATAAATATAATAAAATACGAATTCCAACTGCCATCCTTCACTGTGTATGGTCTGTCTCAATATAAAAGCAACAGGTACAAATATATGAATTACATAATAATTTTGTCTACAGATTACAAATTATGGATTTATCAAAATTGCAAGAAAGTATAAGAAAGAACATTGAGCTTAATTTTACACTGAGACGGGCCACAGCAGCTGAAACATTTTAAATAACCTAAAATTAGTTCACCCACTTAAATCTCGACAGATGTTGCAGTTCATTCAATTATATTCTATGCACCAACACATATATTTTGGCCTCAAATTTCTAGTTCGTAATATTAAATATCCTAGTAATAATTAGTTTCATTTATCCGATTCTGATGAACATCCCGATCCTGAGCTTGGACCTGCAAATAATATAAATAATAAATAAATATTACACATCATAACATACTTTGTACTGAACCCAAGTTCAGTAGCTTGTATAACGGAATTCAGTAAAAACACTCAGACCCAAACCAATATAGGAAAATTCGTTTCCTACAGTGACCCGGCTGGGGATCGAATCCGGGACCTCTGGGTGGAGTTAACATGAAAACCAGTATGCGAGCCACGAACACGGAGATGGTCAATATAATAAAAAACCAGTCCTTAAAAATATTTTGAATAACCTAAAATTAGTTCACGCATGGATATGACAGATAAATTTATTAAAGCTTTGTGATAATAAAAAATACTTAATTCAATGTATTAAATAAGTTATAAATCACATCGTACAAATAGGCGCCCATTGGTTGGCAATAACTATATACTGATGGCAATAATGATATACGAAAGTGGGCTCACTCGTAACACAAGCATTTAGCTTGCCAGGAGGGGCAAAACGATGGATTGATGCATTATTAATAATTAAAATATAGATAAGAATCAAAAAGTATGCGCATTGTACGGCCGCTAAATATGATCGTTATGAAGATACGTGTTTAACCGGATAATTAATTTAGGTAGATCTCGCGCTTTTAATGTATCCTCTAAACTTCTTTATACTCGTTAACATACTCGTTCTTAAAATATAAAAAGGACATTTGTTTAATTCACACCAATTTCATCTCTTTACATGCAGGGCCTAGGATTGTATGAAATCGTTTCAGTCTCCTTACCAGACGTCAGCTTCTAGCTCGAACATTTTAAATTTAATTGTTTGTCAAAATGTATGGAATATTATTGTACCATTCCAAAGTTCATTGAAGAGCTCCCAGGGTAGCCGTCTTATCTCATTACTCATGAGAAATATTTCTTGTAGTATTTATTTTCTTTCAAATTGAAACAACCCAAAACCATGAGCTATAGTTTGACATTAGATTTCCCATTCCCATTCAATTTGATTTCGATGTTCGGGGTAGGTGTACTAGTATTGTTGAGTGGTTAAATTACCTGATTGCCTGGAGTATCTGCGGCGGCGGCGCGGTTCCCTAGATGGGCTATCAGAGTTGTATTCGGTTTCTGTGTCTAGGGGGGGACCGTTCCGCGTTCGTGAACTCCGCCCTTCTTCATATCTGAAAATAAATATATAGAGAAATTCTTATTGCCTTTCCAATTAAAATACCGAGACCTATAGAAAAATTTTTTTTATTATTTATTTTCATTATTAACAGTTTGAGACACTTGCAAACCAGATATGACAAATATTCTACAAATGTGGTACGCCCGATGTCTACAGCCTATTAAGACATTAAAATTTGTTTATAAAGTCTTGGCCACTGGAAACTCCTTGCCGGATCTACGATTATTACTATTGGATTAACAACCACGCTTCAATAGATAATCCTTAAGAGAAAATAAGTATGTATGTATTAAAAATAAGTATTATTATTACTTTCTTTGCCTTCAAACGGTGTTCAGGACCTACACATATCTTTGAATTGTTACAAGTGTCTATTTCTATAATGATATAACATAATCCTCCCAACAGTCGGTATCTGATTTTTTTTGTTTATACCAAAAAAGTTTTGGTCCTTCAAATCAAACCTAAAAATATATAAATATTTTTTATTTATTTATTGAGTACACACAGGTTACAGTTGATTAATCCATTAAAATAATAATTAATTAAATTAAGTACTAGGCTCTAACCTTTAACATTGTACATAGCAGGCATAAACGGATGAGTAACCAAATTGAACATCATAAATTTAAATACATTTAAAATTACGGTATAGAATTAAAATTACAATCGGGGTTAAAATAAAAGTATGTTCTATTGGATTAAATATAAATTCATTATTACAATTAAAATTCGGGTATAATAAATAAGGTAGGGTATAAGGTAGAATGATTTTACAATCATATAAATGTTAATAAAAATTAAAAACAATAGAAAAGACAAAATAACAAGAAAACATTAAATTACTAGGAATGTTGAAATACCGATAAAATATAATATAAAGCATTAACTAGAAAAGGCAAAGTGTTTTATCAATACCACCGCGAAACCGAGATGATCCACAAAAACAGAACCAAAGTAAGAACAAAAAAGTTCAGAGATTTGAAGACCATCTGAGGAAGCTTGACCGTCATATGTGATGGTATCTGGAATATCTGGGTTAGACATTTTATTTTTGACAAATCTCCAAAAAGTTTTCATGTCGTTTTTCAATCCAGTTTCCACCTGAGCCAACTAATTGTCATAACCCTCTTTTATTAGTCGCTCGCCGCACGCACGAAGCATTGAATAAATCAAATCAATCAAATCATCAAATCAAAATAACTTTATTTCATAGGCCCTTGCGGGCACTTAAAATCGTCAATTTTACATAGAAGAATCAAGATAATATTCTTTTATAATAAAGATAGCCCGTGCGCTAGCGGCAAGTACATCCGCGGAGTTGATGCCGCGCATGTAATCGCCACGAGCGTACGTCACGTACGTACGTACGAATATACGTCATAGTCTCTCGGATTCACATATTTTCTATTCAGGTATCTCCTTTTTTCGGTCAGACAAAGAATCAGTCTCTTCGAAAAACCATTTGGTATGTGAATTTTTATTTATTCTTGTATAGGGAGTGTGACTTATAATTATTTTCATCAATATATCATTAAATTGATCCACCTGTACATTAACATTATCGCAAGATAGAACCTCAAACCAATCAACGTTCACCAAATCCGACCGGACCTTTTCATAATTGAATTTGTTGAAGTTAAGATGAGTATTTAGCTTATGTTCTATGTTGCGCATAACAGTAATGCCAGATATATTAATCGCAAGAGAAGGGTGATGTTTATCTTGCTTACTAAGCGGGTCGCTTAATTTTTTTTATACCGGAAGTAAGAACTAAGTTCAGAATACGGTTATTTTCATTAACTACATAATTATGTGGAGACAGTTCACACAGAGCAATGGTATCCAATGATGCACGACACTTGTTATCAATGGCAGTGCCGACAATCGGTAAGAGTTGGGATTATCAGCGTTAGTCCAAACAATATCAGCGACAGCGACGACCCAATATCAGAAATGCAACCGCCGCTCGATCGAGGACATTTTGACAATTACAGTAAAAAACATCAATATATTTTATCAAAAATTAAATTGAGCATAGCTACAACAAACCCTTGAGCGTTTCGGCGCTCTTCACATGGACCGCGTTTGATTTATCTATTTTGCGTACATAGACTTCCGAATCTCACCCAAACATACTTATAGGAATTTTCTCTAATATACCTTCTGGCCGCTGCAAAAATCTGTTGAGTCACCGCCGATAGGTGTTCACGGACGAATATTCCACGGATTTCTCCTTCAATACCTGGATGAGATGAGTTGAGTTTTGAAGCAGGATGGGCTTTATTGATTGATAAGCTGCAGACAATATTCCATCACGAACACGAGGAAAAGAAACGGTGACCAGGATATTCTTTGGTCTATTAGAGGCGGGGTCCATTTTAGCTATGCGACAGCAAGCATGGATATCACTATCCGATAGTTTTAGACTGAAGTTACTGTAAATATTTTTGAAAATCGTAAGGGTGTTTTTTTTATTTCTAGCCTCCAGGACCGTTTGACATTTGACCGCTTGAGTTCCACATTGTGATCCCTCAAGAATTTTTCAATAGCAGACAACAGACTATTCATGGAGCGCATTTCCTGCTGCAGACGGGTAGATTCTGATTCCAGATCTTTAATATATTTTTTATTTATTCGCAATTGCCAGCTTAATGTCTTTTTGATTATTGATGATGAAATCGGTGGTTTCAGTGAATTCGTCTCTCAGCTCCTGCACCACAATGTCGATCTTGGTTGATATCGTGACTCTCACGTTCTCAGCCTACACGGCACGTAGGTTCACCATAAGACTACGTGTTGGAACCAATTTACCGTCCCAGAGTTCGCCTACAAAAAGTGAGTGTCTTAGATTCTTAGGCGAATACCAAATGCTTCGAAGAAAAGCTGGAGCAATGTGTCTTTAATGCGTAATGTGCGTAGATACTGGTTTTGCGTGTATCTCTCCCAGCGGCCCTGGTTTAATGGTACGCCCGGTCGGTGTTAGCACGGCAGTCACGAGTTCAATCCCACGGCTTTACTGGAGGCACCGCAGACTGGTCGGCGAACACTTCACGTGAAGGGGCAAAGCCCTGCAGCACTTCTGATTCAAATTAAAATCAGGATAAAATATTAGAAGACACTAGGCAACCGTCCGTTTACAAAGAGCAACCGAGACGAATGAAAGGTTTATTTATACTTAACTTAAAATGGCACTAAAAAGGTAAAATAAATTGAGAAAAAGGCATTATTACCTTTCTCTAGATCGTCGTCGCGATCTAGGTGAATAAGGTGATCGACGCATTCTCGGAGAATATCTACTGTCCGGCGAGTACCGGACCGTTTCCGGCGAGTATCGGCTCTCCGGCGAGTATCGACTCCCCGGCGAGTACCGACTGTCTGGAGAGTACCGACGATCATTGTATCTGGATAACAATAACAGAATATAAAATTCGCATGAGTGAAGGTTGCATAATTGTATACATGAATTAGTTATCATTTCATTCTAAAAGACTAAAGACGGCAAACTGCTAACATAGGATTTTGTCCATACGGTTTACTACATGCTTTATACCTCATGAAGGCTAAAAGTGAAATTGAAATTGTTTTTGGATTTCTTTCTTAGTGTAAATTAACTTTAAGTCGGTTTGATTGGTGTAAATTGCTGTCGATTCTAGTCGACCGCTACAGCACCACCGGGTCGGGAGAGGCGAAATCCTTGAACGGATTTGAATAGCAGCGAGCTACCGCAGCGTACGGGTAATGTAGGCGGGCGGCATCTCCCCCCTGTTCGGTAGAAAGCACCGGAGAGCCTTTCTTTATCAAGACTAAAGAAAGGCCGTACCTGGGTGGATGTGGTGACGGCAACCGGCCGAGCGGCGGAGGGCGTGGCAGTGGCGGCAGCAGCGGCGGGGGCGCGCGTGGTAGCGGCGGAAGCAGTGGCGGCGGTAGAAACGCCATCCCTGGCAGCGGCGGCATCCCGCTGTCTCCCACGTCTAACGGCGACGACACCTCTGCGAAGAGATTCACTCACACGTTTAGCGTTATCGTTGTTATTTTAATATGAAACACCTGGATAAAGAAACGCCTTTATTTTTGAAATGAGGGTTATTTTAACCCTTAAAACAGTAATAACAGTCAATATGGCATCTAAAAAGAAGTCTATAAAAACATGTATCGGTTGGGTATCCATAAGTATTTCATCGTAGAAAGTGGACGTGAAAGTGTAATCTTGTATTCTAAACAACGCGAAAACGAGTCTGGAGTCCCGTTCTCAATGACAGCGGGCAGTTCGCGCGGCATCGCGTCTGTATGGCCAGTATTGTAATACCTGTTCATGAGCGTATGACAGAACGACGATCTTTTGTCACCTATATCGTCTGTTTGGTTGTAATGCTTTCATGATGCAAGTCATCCTGTGATCAAGGCTCCTGTAAAGGAGTCAAAATTCAGAAAAAAAAAGTTGGCTGAAGATTATGTGGACTACATCAAAAAGTCTAATAAATCATTTTTTTATTTTGGTTTTACCAACTGGTTAACTAATCTCCCGTTTTATAATTCAAATCTTTACTATATTGGTAATCATTAAAAAATGTTGAAACAAATTCTCCTACTCTGATTTTGTATCTCTTTCGATAAAAACTAAAAATCATAAAACACTATGTCATTCCTAGTGCAGAGGCATCCCTCGACAGAAGGGAGGGCATCGCTCGCACCAACGCTTACAAGACAACGCATTTGAAAGAACTGCTGCTTTCCTGCCTGCTATGGTCGTTAATACGGTCTAAGAAATAAATACAAAGATTTAACATTTTTGACAGACTTTACATGAGTCCATAGAAAATGTATAAAACGCTCGTCTATCACTGTGGTCGGAAGCTCATTTGCGTGTAAACTAAAGTGCATAAAAATAACACTCCACTACACGAGTACAGCGTTTTAAGTTTGTCGCTATAACCGTGGGGTATGGCGGCGTTATCAACGTTGTAGCTCGTATGCGGAAGCATATATACTCTATATGGAACGTATACTCATGATAATGTTGCTCTATATTCACTGTGGTGTTGGAGGCACGTATATTTTCTGTATTCTAGTAAGCTACGTACATTTATTTTGTGTTAATTACGAAAACTTATGCTCACAGTGGCGCGGCCGCGGCACATATGGTCACTATCACAGCAGCGAGGCACGCCCATAATATGTTTTGGTATGGCAAGGTACGTATATTCAGAGCTGGGCAAAATATAGGCTATGCTTTAATTAAAATACTAGGTTGTTACATAATATTTTTTCACATATAGTTAAAATGTTAATTACAAAATATTTCAACTGCAGTATTTGAAATATATAAATTACAAAATTAAGCTATTTTTATTTAAAATACAAATAACTAAATTTCATTATTTTTGAAATTATTGAAATTACTTTAAAAGTTCTGTTGTTCTATAGCCTCTTCTTTAATGAGACAATTATTAGCAAGTTTCCACATTCCCTAGCCGAACAGCACGAGGCTGCTTAGAGGCCTAGACTGTCAGGGAGTTAAAAACTCCTATTTTCATAATTGTGGTGCGGCGAAGCGAAGCAGCTAAAATAAACTCGATGTAGGCACGTATACTCGCCGTGGTGCTGTACGACATTTATCCTTGCTATGGCGTGGCGTGGCATGCATACTCACTGTGGTGTGGCGAGGCGGCGCCATCAGCTGCAACAGAGGCGAGTTTCCGCCGTAGCGTGGCGGCTTCGTCGCGCGCTGCATCAGCCTCGCGCCGGGCCGCGCGGGCTTCTAACCACGCCGAATGAGCGCGCGCTTCCACCTCGCTTACTGCGGTGCGCCGAAGCGATTCTTGCTCTGCTAACTCTAACGCTAACGCATCACATTTCTCTCTGTTAAAAAAAGTGGCTTTTATAGTTTATAGTAAAATGTGACATTTTGTTTAGGATTATCTGTAGAACAGTTTCAAGAAATGTTATTGTTGATTCCATCTGGTAAAGCCGTTGTCATTATTTGGCTCCCACAATATATTAAGCTACTTAATCTGTGGTTACTACCATAGATTAACCCATATTTTTAAATTGTGGTTACTACCACAGATTAACCCATATTTTTAAATTGTGGTTACTACCACAGATTAACCCATATTTTTAAATTGTGGTTACTACCACAGATTAACCCATATTTTTAAATTGTGGTTACTACCACAGATTAACCCATATTTTTATTTACCTAGAAATACATTAGAGAAGTAATTGTTTGCTAGAACAAGTTGTGTTTAAAAGTATCGCGTAGGAGAAAAGGTGGTTTGTAAATACAAAATAATACCAGAGGAGCCTTTTGGAAATTCTAGTTCTTATCATTATACAAAAATATTAATGTCTGTACTAGTGTCTAAACTGCATTGGGTAATTGGTTATTGGGTCCTTTGCAGATACATCATGTTTTATTTTGCAATTATAAATTTATTTGCAGTAACATCCTAGGTGTGATCACAAATTCTAAGAAGGAGACTTCCACGAGATTCTTAGTTGTATACCGCATAAGAGATTGTCATGTAAGTAAAACAGAAATAATTGTAATATATTTATCTTACTACATATATTGTATTCTATTAGTATAGACTCACATCGAAATTTTATTTCGTGTGTAATTTTTATTAATATAACTTACTTATATCTTTGAACCTCTTGCTGCATTAATTCAATTTTTTCGACAGTGCTAGCAGACTCGCCTTGTTTACTCAGCCACAAAGACTCCTTAGCATTAATCTCTCTGAAAGTGAAATAAAAATAAATTTGACCATTTTCTGTTGATCTCTATTATATTACCTTTGCAGATAGTATTAAGTTTTGCTTCCTATACACGTTTTTTTATATAATATATCATATCTAGGGATTTTTGCTTCAATTGGGATTTTGCAAATATAATGTATTGTTGTAATAATCTTCACATTCTTTATTATATATACCAAGCTACGGTATTGATGTTTTTATCGTGAATAGGAAAGCGCTTGACAGCTATCTCGCCTGATGGTAAGCGACGATGCGATCTAGGATGTAACGCGTTTGCCTAGAAGATACCTATTCACTCGTGACTTGAAGACCTCTTAATTGTATTTATCAGGAAACACAGATTTAAGCAGAGTTCCACTCTTTAGCGGTACGGATTACAAAATTGGAACCGAAACGCTTAGTGCGACTCTTTGGTATATCAACCATATAACATGCCACCGTTATATGGTTGATATACCTATTCGTAAGTCTGGTTGTCCGACGAAAAAATGGGGACGGCGGAACAAGGCTGTGATATGAGTGGTAACTAGCTGACCCGGTAATGCGTTGCTATGGTAACGGGTTGCTATGGTAACGTTAATTGATACAATGGAAAAAGAGCGGACAGACAAACACACAAATAACAAATTTGTGTTCTTAGATTATAGATTAGTTTTTGTACTTGCAAATAAACCTTGAATATATTGTTTGAAACTTTTATGGTCACTTAAATTACTATAATGATGAACGGGATACCACGTTTTCATTTTTGTATCATCAATATTTCGATACAGTTCTATGGGTTATCGTCAAGATGGAAGTAAACTTTTGGCGAGTAGATATGGTCAACCCATAGGTAGACGTATCGTTCTATATACCACCGAAGTCTTGTTTTATTAAACTCGATACCGGTATCACTATTTGTAAACTCACTACTCACTCGATCCTATTCTCGATACACGACACCTACAGTATGGATTACTAGATACCTCATTACCCCCTTCATTATCTGAACAGAACGCCACTATATACTTAGAATGGACAAGAAAGCGATTGAAATCACCGAACACAGAAATTTTAATGGACCAGATGGGTTTAAAATGTCTAATGTCTGGAATCGTCAGTTTGTATAAAAACAACATAACACATAAAAGAGCTGTTGCGCAATAAGATACTGCAAGTGTCGTGTGTCGAGAACAGTTTTGAATGAATAGTTAGCAGACGTGGATACCGATATAAATGATTGCGAAGTAAGGTAGACCGATACAGCTATCCATAACATCTATCCGCAAAAAACTTCACATCTTCCGTCTTGACGCGCAGAATCCATGTCAGCGATAGCGTACAATCTCTATTGTAAAAATTTCGCAATTGATATTGAAAATTGAATTAAGAAATATGAAAGTTTTGTATGACTTAGTTTGCCGCTGACTGGACTTCCACCTTTTACAAGTTTGTTAAAAAATAATATTACTTCACATATGTTTTTAGTGAATTGCACCATTCCATATTGGCTCTATGGTAAATGGTATCATTCATTTTTATAAGTTACACGGGCGGTGCTCATTCAGTGCGTTTAATTATACAAAAACATAAAAATTACACGATTTCAATAATTATACGACACATCCACTATAAAAAAAAAAACAAACATTTGAACTGGATAGCTTATAAGATAATTGGGGTTATCAGCGAATACGTCCCAGTCAGGTTGCTGACGCAGGAGTGTATTGAGGTAGGTGTGCATCTGACAGACAAAAGAGTGGTCGCGAGCGACTGTGAGGCCCGAGGGGGGCGTAAACAGACGGCGCCAAACCTAGTGCTCTAGGTGCACATGCACATGCATGAGAGAGGCTTGTGATCCCTTGCAATGTGCACCCTAAAAGTCTTAATATGAATATATGAACGATATCCAAAGACCTTAATGATACTTTAATAAAATTATAAAATGATAATATATTACTTTAAAAGCTCGGACTCTCGTTCCTGGAAGTATTTTCCAAGAACATCAAGCCTCGTTAAAGCCTCAGTAGCTTGCTGACTTGTTGTTTGTAAGGACTCTTGAGTAATCTGCAGTTCTTCTGCTAAGCGGGTGCGTTCTTTAAACTCCACCTAGAAGAATCATTAATTATTTTACATATAACAAAAAAATTGATTACAATATGATAATTAGTTTTTTTCTATGATGTTTTGAACTCACGATACTGAAAAATAATTACCTCAAATTTCTTTTCAAAATTTGATTTTTCTTCTAAGGCCTTGGACAGTTTGGCTTTAATCTCTGTGTGGTCAATTAGTAAAGTGACATCCACATTGCATGGAGCACCACTCTTCAATTCCTTAATTGCATTCTAAAAATTAAACAAAAACAACTAATTAAGTACATTTGCTATAGTTTATTTCAATTGAAAATGTTTAAAAGGTATGCTATATTTTTCACACAAAATCTTTTCTTAATCTTATAGTGAATTATATAATAATAAAATAATTATTATTATATAATAATAATTATTTTATTATTATATAATAATAATTATTTTATTATTATATAATATTATATAATAATGATTATTTTATTATTATATAATAGGTATATAGTTTATTACATTCTAGATAAAAAGTTAGTTATTTAGTAATAGTGTCTGATCGAAATTTTGGTTTCAGCTATCACTAGTTTCGGTCAAAAATCTAGTTTCAACCAAATCTATCTGTCTATCACTAAAGCTTGCAACATTAAACTTAACTTAAACTAACTAAATAACTTCTTGCAAAAGAAATGGTCACCTAATCGGAGAACCAATTTTATTGTTACTGTTAGTTTGTTTGATACATACTACTCAGAATTTTCTAAAATAACAAGATATAATGTTTAACTTCAAAGTAATAGCAGTGTTGTTGTTTGCTAAGATGAAAATCGTTTTTGTTTTAGCTAGAGAGGGTCACACCATACTAAATATGATTAGCTGAAATCACAGCTTGTTTGTCTAGGCATGCTAGCTTTTCTTACTCCGTGGTCCTAGAAAATGCTTTATGGGATTGAAGTTGAGATATAGAGTTGAACAACTTTAATTATAAATTTCGACCGTATATGCATACTTTTCCACATCGCCAGACGGATCTAGTTATTGAGCTGTGTTCGATAAACATCCTACCTTCAATGGAAAACAATAAATTCTAGTATTCTCGAGTCCAAGATACAATTTTGCGAGGAGTTAATGCCAGGTTTAGATTCAGTCAGTGCTCACGGATTTAGGTAATTTAGGACAACAGGCCGGGCGATGATTGCGTATATTGTCAACGAGAAGCTTCTTTTAACCGTCCTGAACTAATTAGCACATTTCTTATTCGTTTTTTTATTCTTAACATCCACAGTCGAAGATTTGCTATTTCTGATATTTTTGTTATATACTTACTTCAATTATTGTTTAAAACGAGATGACTGTCTATTTATTCTGTTAATAATAAAGTTTCAGTTTTGGCTGTAGATTCTATTTTCGTCAGACACCGCATACTAAGCATTATTATTTTTTTAATTTAGCATCGTTTTTGAAAAACCTACAGAGGACTACCAAGATTTTTGAAGATTTTTGATTTAAAATAGACTTTGTAAATATTAGTTCTCTGATATCAAAGAGGTAAAAGTAAGGGGTTTCACTAGAGAAAAATAGTCTTACTTTGAGCGCAGTTACTTCATGCTTCTGTAGTTCTATGTTGTCGTTTGCGTCTGCTAATTTCTGTGTGACGTCCTCAAGTCGTTTAGTATGCTTTTTAGCTTCTTCCAATGCAGTTTCCGCTGACACAAACTTCAATTGATAGTTGTCTCTATCTCGACTAACGGATATCAACTCTTCCTCAAAAGCTTGAACTTTTCCTGTAAATAATGATTACAATGTAAAAATAGATTGATGTTGTATGCGTGCGGTGTTTGGCAGAGTGGAGAAGCAACAAGCCCTACGCACTTAAGGTTGTTGTAGAAGGCGATTAGTGATTATTTTTAATGGTGAGGTATCCAATGTACGCCTCCTATAAATAAAACGCAAAAGCGTTCTAAAATATGGCATTTTACTGCAAATTTCAACTGCCCTGCCAAGCATAGAGATTATGGCAAAATTCTCCCATTATTTAGCAGTTAATATCTTTCGGCTGTGATAATGAATAAATATGTTGCAGGGGTGGGAAACAATAATAACTTTCGTAGTACTATTAGATACAATCATAACATTTGTTTTGACTTTGGGCTTAATACTGCATTCTAAAGAGGCCTAATTTAAAACCATGATGCTAGTTCTGCTTAGCCTTTTTGAGATTTTAATATTATTGTATTTTTTTATAATTAAAGGATCTGAGTTCCTGAAGAAAAGAATTAAATTGTTTCAGGATTCAGGTTTCAGATTGTCCACATCCTTAGTTTTGGTATGCAGATAAGCAAACACGAAAGACAAACAATAGAATGACAAAATTATTTACCATTTAGTTCTGAAATTTGCTCTTCAAAGTTAGCTCTTTCAGCCAAGAGCTCACTAAGAGTGTTTTCAACCTCACTTAGAGTATTTTGTAGTTCCCCAGCAGTATTTTCTGAAACCCTAAGTAATTTCTCATTGTCATCCAGGGATTTCCTCAATCGCTCATTTTGGGCTTTCAACTCATTGATTTCCTCCTTCAGTGATTGCACCATGTCATCCATACCAAAGGAACTGTCTTCAATACCAGCCAGTTTGGTCTTAGTAGTTGTAAGCTCCTCTTTAAGGATCTCACACTCCTAAAAATAAATTTAACAATAACACACATCTTTACAGTACTGGGTAAGTAATCCATATTTTTTAAACATTTTAGAGAAATATCTTTACTACAATAAAGAAGTGTTTATCGCTTTTTGCTCACATTGTATAAAGTATCACGAATTTAATAATTAGAAGCAAACAAAAGAAAAAAGATTATTGTATCATGTGAAATAATGGGAAGTATTCTAAACTCTGTGTATTGGGTTCCATTGCATACATTGTTTTTATACAAATGTGACATAGTCTTTGTCCTCATCAAGTGAAGAGAAAATTTAGGACTTATTAACTAATTATACATAGCTTACAATAAAAAAAAAACTTACCTTACTAGTAAAAAGCAAGTCCCTCTGAAGAGTGTTGATAGTAGCAATGAGTTTTCCATCTTGCCTCTTGTTGTCGATGTAGTAGTAACCTAATGTGAAAAGCAGAACAGAAGCAGCTGTTGTCACAAGGAAAGTCAGCAGTCTATTGTTTTTGTCGCTAGAAGTTCCATCACAATAGTCTTCAGAGTAACAGCTTTGACCTGAAAATATAAGACAACAATTGTCTTTTAATTTTATATTGTACATTCAGTTTGGAATGCTCTAAGGCTAATAAATATTCTAAAAAGGCCAATCATTAGATGGGAAATGAAAACTGTTTTAAACTGCTCAACTTCACACAACACCTGTACTTCAGCAGAGTGCTGTGTGCTGAATTCAGTTGTATGTCTGTCTGTCAGGGAACTGAAAGCTTACCTTCATTATCATTCAAAAACGTAAAATAGCAGATTTACATTTTGTATATGGAATAATGAGTGCATTAATTTCGTATTGTTGGAAAAATATAAAATAAAAGTTCCAATGCGACCACCACCACCACTACAACAACCTATTACTTATATATTTGTTTTGTTAAGACGTCAATCTTGGTACGAATATGCCATTAATAAAAATATGTAATACATTTAACTATTTATATGAAGCTAATTTTAGCAATTTAGATATATTTTATAGTAAACAAGCAAAAGTTAAGTCTTTTGTAAGCAAATGTAAACTAGAGTAATGATGATGCGGTGTGTATTTAACTAACTAGATAAATATATGTTGTGATGATGTTCAAATACAATTTGTTATTTCATATAAGTGGGTATAGATAGTTAATTATGACGAAATCATAGAATGACAGATGTTGTGAACACATGTCATTTGTTTATGTACCTACTAGATCTAAATTTTGCATGTTAGTTTCTAAGATAACTTTTGTACAATACACTGTTTGTGTTCCTTAAATAAATAATCTTCTTGCAACACAGATATCACTGACACATTGGTTATAATAATGATATCTGTCAATGAATGGAGCTTGGTATATTATCTTGTGAAAATGGTTGAAGGTTAGACTCACACGATTGTTAAGATATTAACAAATTTTTTCGGTTATAATATTTTCCACAATTTGTTCACAACTCTGATCAATATTCAGATTTGTAATCCAAATATCTCAATTTAGGTACATTTTTTTCAAATTAAACCTTTTTATATAAAAAATATCTTTAGAATTGATCCCTTGCAAGTAATATCAATATGAATAAATAATATTGTAAGCAACAGCTAAAGTTTTGATAAAGCAACAAGACAATAATTTAGTCATTATAATGATAAAAGATTTCAAGATAATGATACTACAAAATCACATTAGTGATTGACAGTTATTCAACTATTAATAGCTTTGTTATACTTGTTATTTTGATTAATAACAATAAAAAGTTAATTGCTAAGATAAAGTCAAGCACATTAACCTACCCAATGGATATCATTAACTGATAGTGATTTAGTAAGCCATCCAATTCTATTTTAATGAATAATAAAACACCTTGTTATTTGGTTGTCTTTGAAAATTAAATACACTACAAATATACAGTTATTTATATATATGAACATCAAATATCATTCTAGTTATCAGTTAGATAATAATAAAACTCACCTCCAGATGCAAAAATAGCTTTGGATTCTTCAGATGGACTAGTAAATGGGCTCACAATAAATTTAATAAATGAAAAACTTTCATCAATAGCCTTTTTTTCATCAGATGTATGATGGGAGCTATAATCTGTATTAAATAAACTTTCTGTAGTTGGTTGCTCTGTGTTGGATGGCCAGAGGCTTGATATTGTCGAGTATATGTCCGTGAGGATACCTTCTGTGTTTTCCTCTGTATTTACTTGGGGTAATTCATCATTTTTTTCAGCTAAGGGTTGAGATATGTCATTTAGAATAGAGTCAATAGATTTACTGTAATCAATTGTACTTGAAGCAATTGGTGGTTCAGTAGACTGTTCAGGCAAATTATCATCAATGTAAAAGTATGTATCTTCGTCACTATTTGGTGGTGAAATTGAATTTAAATCCTCAGGATTTATTTGTTGTAATACATTTATTGCATCTGAAGGTGGCGCTTCTGTGGAATATTGATAAACACGACTGCTATCAGGAATGAAAATGGGATCAGGTTTCTTTTCATGCTGGTCATTTAGCTGAGGCTCAGGTGTACTTTTCATGGTATCTAAGTTTGTTTCTGTTGAAGACTGAACATCAATACTGATTTCCATTGGAGTTACTATTGTTTCTTGATTATTAGTGTCTTGAGATTTTTGACTATTTTTTTCTTCTTGTGCCTGCATTGTCGGTAGTGTAGGTTGAGGATTTTGTATTAATGGTGTTACAGTTTCTTCCGATGGGAGAGATGTAGTCAACTCTTGAGCATAGTTTGCACCATTGTCATTCTCCAGAATTTCTTGGCTATAATTATTCAATTTATCTTCAGTCTTTTCAACTTCTGACTCTGGTAGGTTAACATTATTGCTTTTTTCAGGCACATTGTTAGTCTCTATAGGTTCTTGAGGTAGTTTTGATATCTCATTGTTACTTGCCATCGCATTTGATACATTTTGTTCATCATTTTCAATGGCTTCAGGTTTAGCTAAACTATTTAGTGAATAATTTTCACTATCAGGCACATCTATTGCATTCAAGGGAGCTGCAGTGGGGTTTGAGACGATTGTCTCAGGTAAAGGCAATTCTGGAATTTCACTTTGAAGTTCTTCAATGTCATCCTTTTTAATGACTTTATCAACTTCTATACTTGATGTAGCTTGATCAACAACAATGTCTACATTCTGAGATCTCTCAGTGTGTTCAGTATTAGTAAGTGGTTGAGAACTTTCCTGAGCAATCGGTATCGTCTCTACATTATCTATTTCTATACTATTTACAGACTTACTAATGGTGTCAATATCTAAAGCATCTTGAGAAATTAATGTTTCAGATGTAGCATTTAATGAAGATACTTTTTCACTTTCATTTAAAGCATTTGGGGTTTCCGTAAAGCTTTCCGGCTGTTTAATATTTGCTGCTGCTTCTGTAGTATAAATAGTAGTACCATCAATCACTTCATATGCTTGTTGCACCTTGTGGGGCAGCACATCAGATTGTGTATTGAGAGCTTCTAAAGGAACGACTATAAGCTCAGAAGTTTTTTGCAATATTTTATACTCTTGTAAAAATTTCGAGTTAACAAATCCATTTTTTCCATTGATACTGACAAACCATACATCTGCATTTTTACCAGCCGACTTCATATAAACCAATGCGTCAGCTTTGGCGGGGAAGGACATAAGGTCCGGATCACCGGTATTAAAATTAAGTACAGTTTTCGCTTTTGATATAGGATCTGTAAAATTAATCTTATGTTAGAAAATAATATAATATATTTATAAGAAAACATCTTACACATATTATTCAATATTACTGACCTGTACACTTATCGTTTACACAAAAAACTTTGTCCGGTAATCGGCATTGATATAGTGATAATAGCAACATAAATGAAATAATTTTAAACATAATCATGTTTGCATTTTAATATGTTTTCTTAAAATTCACAAGACGTTAGGCCACATCATCTGTCAAGTCGTTCGTAACCTCGTAATTAGTTCGACTGACAGAATTGATAGTCGGACGACTCGCGTTTCATTTCATGCATTGACTATACTGAAAAAACAGTCCAGGCAAATGGACCATTTATTATGGATGGATTTTTAATTACTATTATTTATTTCACTTAAAAATAATTTCATTATCTTCCATATTTAGCACATTAACCTAAACCAAACCGTAAAATTTCTTTCTTTAGACTAGCGGCCCGTCCCGGCTTCGCACGGGTGGTCAAAATTCTTTAATTTTTTTCTATTATTAAATATTTTTCCGTTAGCGCCATCTGGCGTCCGGTAGACGAACTACTTGCGGTTAACGCGTTGCTATGGTAACGCATATACAATGGAAAAAGAGCGGACGATAAACACACAAACCACTGTGATCTTAGATTATAGATTAGGCTTGCCGAAAAAATATCGATACTTCTATTTATCATTATTATTTGGTCAAATTAACGATACTTTTGGAGAACATTTAATTTTTAAATATATCGATGTAAAGTTCCAACCCTCGAAATGTATAAAAAATGATATTTATTTGGACTGACAAACAAATTAATTACGGTTTCAATTTATTTAATAGCTCATTAGAAAAGATTCGTTCACTATTATCTCACTACACGTCAACACACTTACAGTATCGGATCGCGACACGACACTTTTCTGATTGTTTCGGTTTTTACACATACAAACCACAGGATTCCAGACATACGACAATTTAAAACTTCAGTTACTTTACTTTAGTTGCTCCGTGATCATGGCACTTGCAACAGTGCCGAAATATCGGAAACTCAATAACAAGGTACATGGTAACAATCCCGTATATAACTTAAATTACTATAATGTTAGTGACCATGAAAGTTTAAAACAATATATAGCAAAAGTTGTGTTCAAGCTCGCTTGAGAAGTCCAAGGAAGTTTCCTGAAGTCCTCTCATTTTTTCTAAAATCTTAGGAAAAGGGACTTTAATTATTCATTAACATAAATCAATCAATTCTTATCGTCATTCATCATCATCTTATTCAGAAAAGAAATAACAAGAGACTAGGCTGAATGGACTTTGTCTTCTCTTATTGGAAAATATGAAAAAATTGGAAAAGTTTCAAATAGCTTTGTAGAAATTTTGACTAAACAACCCAAAAACACTATTAAAATCGATGATATCTATCTATGCTAGAAAAGCAAAAATTTTATCATATGTATCGATAACATTGATGTTTTGTGATTTGGGGACCTTCGATAGCCTATCGATAGACAACCGATGATCAGCATCATAAGGCAACGAAACGATTTGTAGTATTAATTTCGCTATTTTTCCAAGTGGATAACCACTTATTACTTTTATAACACAGCAACGCCTGGCCGGGTCAGCTAGTAAATCTATAAAAAATCCCTATCACAGTAAATGACCGCGATGAACTCCGATACTACTCAACCATTTTTGTCGATTTTTTTCATTTTGCTGGATTTGTTGCGACTTAGGACATAGGATAGGTTTCATTTTAATTTATTACACAGCAACTCGTCGCCTTTTAAGCTGGTATCTATATATAATTATATAATAGTATTGCTAAACAAACCCTGATTGTGAATGATTTTGTTGTTGGACATTTTTTTTATTTTGAGAATGAGAGAATGAGCGAGAAAAAAAGTGTATTTCATGGTTCCTAAGAAGTGATATTTTGACGTGACAACGTCTTAAATTAGGTTGCGGCTGGGAGTCACTTATGAAAAAGTGTAACGCTCGGTAACGTTACGATGAGTCACCGAACGAGAGAGAGGCCCGCCGAATGCCTTGCGTCTCTCTCCCACTCAACTATGATCGGTCTGCCGCGCGCATTGTGCAATTTAATTATATTCATATCAATAAATATTCTACCGAGAAAAAGACGTTGTCACGTAAAATCTTCGCCCGTAAAACCGACTTTACAGGCAAAAAAAAAAAAAAGAAAAAAAAAAAAAAAAAAATGGTTTTTTATAAGTAGAAATAATTTATTATTTATAAATAAATAGATTTTTTACGGAATTCACATCCCAAGTTAAATCAATTCGAGCAAACACAAGTATGAACTATTTTACAGAAATACGTTTTTCTTTAAACATTAAACTAAAATTCTTTTTTATATTTTATTTTCCACCTCAGGTAAATTGAAATTGGTTGTAAATAAATGGACACAACGAAAGAAGTATACAATCCGTCACCGCACAACCAGCAGTTCAAAATTAAATGTCACTCGAGTAAATTCAAGTACATAGAATTTGTCAAGCCAAGTCTTGTGTCCTTGCCCTCCCGGGCGTGTTAATAATTTTATGGTTTTTAACCGAACAGAAACATTGATTATTACATATTAATTTAAAAATCGATTTCTTTGGGCTGAAATATCGATGCTTTGATATCAGATCATCATCCCTAATGTCATGTCGGTGTCACAGACTAAATATAATAATTCAGGGTGGCGAGCAATTAAGTCTTTACTTATCAAAAATCAAGTTGAATTTATTGTTATTTAATTGATTACATATTATTGTTTAATTCTGTAGCTGAATTAAATTAACATTATATAAATAAACATTTTACAAGTTACCTTTGAATAATTTAATAGAACTTTAATGATGTTTTCTTTTATATTGTGTCAATATTCAAATATTAATTAAAAAAAAACGGGAAATATTCAAAAATTAAAATACATTGGATCTGATAGCCCTTAACATAAGCTTTCCAATGATATGACTCTCGTCACTAAGACATAGTAGGTACCACTTTTGGTCCATATCCTTTAATAAAGGTGATTATTATAATTATCTTTCCTTTACATTATAGATCACAAATTAAGAACATACTCATTAGTTTGATGTATATTATACGTATCTTTATATATATAATTCTTCTGTGAGTGTGTATGTCACTGAACTCCTCCTAAACGGCTGGACCGATTTGAATGATTTTTTTTGTGTGTGTTCAAGGGGATCTGAGAATGGTTTAGATTCACAAATTAGCCCGGCAGATGGCGCTGCAGACGGTATCTGGGTTATTTATCTATACTGCAAAAATAACAGGCAGGACAACGTCTGTCGGGTCCACTAGTTTTCTATAAAACTCTGTGTTGTATAGGCGGCCTTTCAAGCCCCACGTCGGTACTAATGTGACAAAAAAAACCACGTGGGTAGCTAAAGGTTAACCATTATATGACTGAAATTAATTACTGAAACTTTGGACTTGGAGTGAGCGTGAAAGACACATTTTGTTTTGTTTTACTTAATAGCACATGTGCTTGTTTACGATCACTTTATGATTAATAGTCCACCATTATTACACACTAATATTCACCACAACACAAATTTTACTAGAAAATCAAAACTACTAGTGACGCTACCCGCTCTCGCCAAAAAACCCAATGACGTCGTGTTATGCCTGTCACTAAAGAGTATGTAATCATTATAAACTTAGTATTTACAGTACTTAAGTATAATACAAGTTTATGGATGTTACTACGTAAATAAATATTATTGAGTCATTATTTATCCATTCGTTGGACTGTATACATTATAGAAAAAGTTTAATGCTTATTATTTATTTCACCAAGCATTCACCTCTCCTCATCGGCCCAAGCCTTATGTCTTAGGTTTTATATCCGCTTACGCTGTAGCTGGTCTAGCTGCCGCTACTACCGACCCTTCTTCTATGACGATAGAGTCGTCTAGTCCAGTGGTCGATAAGTCGGCCTTCTTCTCCGGTCGTCCTTAAATGACAACACCTGCAAAGACGCCCCTATGATTTCTGCTAGGGCGTTACTTTTTGGCCCACTGCGATCCGAGACTTGAAGGATCTGGACCACTTTAGTTTTTTATTACATTCTATTTATATTTCCAGGAGGGCAATAAACGTAGAGAATGGAAAATAGACTTTGATCAGTTTAAAGCAAGATTGCAATATTTATGAGTTTTTTTTAAATAAAATTATGTAGGTACAATGACGCAACATGTTTAGTTCTAGCATTTTTAAGAATAATGTTAAATTCTTAAAAAAATAAATATTTGAGCAAGATTTTTGAAGCCATGTCCCATCTAATAAGCAAATGTCGATTCAATAACGGATATAGTTTTATTGTTACCAAGCGTTACTATTAGTATTAATTAAAGCATTTAACACGTTTTTGTTTTTGAGTCTCCGGCATTTCGTGAACAACTTCACAGTTTTTGTTAAGCAGGTGACAAATAATCTCTTTTTAAAATCTAATTCCTTTGTTTTTATAACCGACATCAGCATAATCTTGTTAGCCGTAAGACATTCACTGGTGGAAAGAAACCTTGTCCAAAATTGGTTGGGTTTTGCCAAATTTTACACTCACGGCTGGCGGGTTGATGATCGCAATATTAGACTATAATTAGGAAAATGCTGCTATCCTTGCGGTCTACTGGAGGTGTATGGGGATAAGGTAGGTACTGAAAGAATCATCGGTCGGTGCTATTCTGCTCTGCTGGACACCGTACCGATTTACACTCAGAGTAAATTTACATTAATAAAATTGTTTCTTTGTATAAACTTTTTGCTACAAGATATTATCACGTTAAATTTTAAAAAGAAAAAAATAAGTGTCAATACACAATACTGATTCATAAATGTCAGTTAACACTAAAAATAGAAAAAAATACATTTATTGTGCTACATTAATATGTCTTTGGATGGTCATGTATCTTTAATAGATTTGTCACAGCAATTTCCTTTTGGAATAGGTATTTATTTCTTTTATAAACCTATGTTATCTCAAAGTTTATAGTTATTAGTATAACAATAGAAATTTGATTTTAAATAGGTATTATTAAAATTTAATTATTAAATTCACAACCACATCAATCTATACAAAAGGTCAAATTCGATGTTGAGCTTAAATCTAACATATGAGTTCAATATAAGTTAAGAAAATTTTATAGTTTTTGGTAGGTTAATGTGCTGTAGTCCGAACCTTAATATAAATATAAAAGATCTATATTTCAAAAATAAATGTTATATAATAAATAACTTAATACTATGTTAACTATGTAGAAGATATCAACGCATGAGACTATTTTAGAGCAGCTTCGTAGTGCTTTCTTAGTACCTTCGTAGCCGAAAAGTACCAACGCAAAGAAAAAGTCCATCAGTAGGATTGATGGCAGCAGCTATTGGTAGATTGTTTGGTACACCGCTTAGCTACCTCGTGCATAGTTCTTATAAACAAAGAGCTACTTTATCTCTTAATTCGATCAAATACTTCTTATGAAATTTTATGTCATATATACCACCGTCCAAAAGTTTGGAAGCATATGTTTTTGACCACAACGGAACATTACCTACTATGTGCGGTAAAAATTGTAATAAATGTTATCGTTATGGCTTTTTACTATTGTTTACACAACAACAAAAAGATCTTCGGCTCTCATTAAACAAGTTTTAACCTCAGATTATAAAACAAAAGGCAGATAGACCGCACGGAACAATAATGTGAAGCCACGCTTGTAGACATGTGTGCGTGACAGCACTATAGAAACACGTAGCCTCGGTGTGCGTTACGGTTGCCAGGATAATAACAAAATTACTTAGTTACAGTTACAGAGTTGGTTTTGATTTTTTTTTAACTAACCGACGACCGTTTTCGGTGAAGTAAACATTTTCTTCTTTAAAATGCGTTGAACAGACAACACAAAATTTTGATGGTATCCAACCGGTATGGGTATGAATAGAAATATTTTGTGGATTTATAGCAGCCATTAGTAAAGTCGTGATGAGTCTTTATTGTTTTTGGCTATATATATATATATATATATTTACTTTATGTTGGCGAATCGACGGATGTACATACCTAATTATTATAAGAGACCAAACATTCAGTAGTTTTAGTAATGAAGTCACATAGAAACGGACACACATACATACAAACACACCAACCAACAAGCGAGACAAACAAAACACTATTATCGAAATAAATATTTGTATAAATCGATCGTAAAATAATATCTAAATAGACAAATAAATCAATATTTACATATGAAAAGATACTCCATCTTCTTTCTTTTGTTTTTGGGATCAATTTTTGCAATGTTTGAAAACACAAGACGGCATTATTCTCAAAAATATGAATATTATCTGTGACGTACTAACGATGCGACGCTTCGTGACGTACTGACTCGAGATTGTATTCGCTTTTGAATTTGTATTTGCTTTGTTGGCTTCACTTTCGGTGTTCCGCACGGTCTATCTGCCTTTTGTTTTATAATCTGAGGTTTTAACAAGTTCCTCAATTAAGACAAGACATGTAATTTATGACTTAATCCTGCGGTTGCTTTCTTTTGTACTTTGACGTGTTGCTATCGGTAGTATTTGTTGTTTTTAACTTATTTGGGTCCTATTTAGTCACACATGAGCATTGACACGTGCAAGTTATAAAATTAACATTATCAGTATACGAAAATTGTAGACTTTCCCATAATTTTTCTTCTGAAAATGGCAAAACGCAAGCAAATCACGCTTGAACAGTGGTGTGCTATTTCTACTCTTCGTGAAGAAGGAGACAGTAAATGTCAAATCGTAGCAAGACTCGGAATATCTTGTAAAGGTGTACACTACACTCTTGCTAGAAGACAAGAAACTGGATCAAACGCAGACAGAAAAAGATCACGCAGGCCTAAGATCACAACTAATAAACGGAATCAACGTTTAACCGCACCACAAATTACCGCAACTGTAAATAGCACCCCCATCTCAGTAACAAATGTTAAACTATGATTTCTGTCTGTGGGTCTAAGAGGATGTGTTGCTGCTAAGCAACCAAAACTAACAATTCGACACAAGATAAGTAGACTAAAATGGGGAAAGACACATAAAAACTGGACGACGGATCAATGGGAAAATGTTCTTTGGAGTGATGAATCGAAGTTTCAGATTTTCGGATCCAATAGACGTATGTTTGTACGCCGTTCAAAAGAAGAAAGGTAATGTGATGATTTGTGGGTGTTTTGGAAACAATAAACCCGAAAATCTTGTAAGGATAACCGGAAAACTGAACAAAGGTTTTTGAAAATTCTTCAAGACTCGGCGTAACCTGTGGACTAAATCCTGAATTCACATTTCAACAAGATAATGATCCCAAACATTTGTCTAAACTATGACAGAATTTTTTGAAGAAAAAAGAGGTGAGAAAGTTTAAAAATCATGCAATGGCCATCGCAGTCACCTGATCTTTCTCCAATAGAACTTGTCTGAGATGAACTCGAAGGAGGGTAAAAAATCGTTCCTCTACGAGTTCAGAACATTATTATGGCAATAATTAGAAAGTGAATGGAATAAGTTAGGCAAAAATTATATTCAGAAATTAATAGAATGCCTAAAATATGCTCGGAAATCATTAAAGCAAAAGGTGAACACTTCAATAAAGCTAAAATTTGATTAATTTTCACATTATATGCTAATTTTCTGTTTTGTCTAAATTACTTTTTGTTTAATTTTATTTTTATATCAATAAAAGTAATTGAAGAGAGTTTAATTTTGTTTTATTTGATTTTCCCTTTTCATGCTTCCAAACTTTTATACGGTAGTGTAATTTTTTTTTGACAAGTGCAACAGATAGATATCAAAATTAATCGATTATCCTCTATCGCTTGCTCAATCATATCGCAAAGGTCCTGATCTAACACGTACGACCCATTTGAACTTCGAACCCCAAACGAAACTTTAAAATCTGGGTTTACTGTTATAATTTCAGGCTTCTCATTATAGTAGGGGAGCCCACGATGCTAAATCGGGATTTACTCGAGGTTCATAGAGACCTATTGGGTTGCGAAGCTTAGATGATAAAAAGAAAAAAATGTCATATAATATATACCTTTTCATCGGTGGGGGAGCGGCTAAAGATTTTAAAAAATGTAATAAATTTTAAAAACTGTTTCATGGACATACTCGAGCGCGTCAGATATTAATATCATTCATGTTCTATTTATATTTAAAAATGTTTGTATGTTAATCTGATTGTTCCCATGCTGGGGTTGGTGGTACGTAAGGGTTGAAAAAAAATAATCAAGCACGTCAGATTTTCTAAGGGGATGTTAAGTGAAACTAAAAAAAGCTCTTATGTAATAATCTGACGATTTCGACGTGACATACTCTCGGCCATTATTAGAATGTGCAAAAAAAAATCGTCATTCTTAAATAGGTACTCAAGCGCGTCCGATTAAGATATATATGGTTCATCTTTATGCCGTAGACGTGCTGTCTCATAATCTGAAGATTATCTGGAGGGATTCGCCTAATCTGACAATTAAAATTTTTTATTTTTATATTTTTAAATCATTGAACTTTATTCATTGAAAAGCTCAGAAAATAGCATGCAAATAAGAAATGTAATTAGAAATGTTTTAAGTAGAATTCTTGTATTAATAAGAAATAGTTATAAACAGTTAAATTTGTGAGCCAACGTACGAAAATAATAAATGAATTTTTGTTTCTTCGGCTTGTGGAAAACGTAACATTATATATTTTTCGTAACCCTTGAATTATTCCCTTCAAAATAAAAGAAAAGAAAATTAGCCACGCTCGTGAATGCCAAGAGGATGTTTATTTTTACAACTTTGTAGCCCTCCCTCTTCTATATGTCACTCTCAAATTGTCAGATAAGTGGAATATACACGTTTTAACATGTAACTAACTCACCCTACCTTAATCTGACGCACTCGAGAATTTCAGATGATCAATGTTTTTTTACTAATCTGATCCTTTATCCTTGACGGGCAGCCATATATATGGGGCTCATATTTGGTGGAAGTACTTAACCAGGTACAAGGTATCCCCCTGTATATTAATCTGCCGCGCTTTAGTAAATCCCGAAATCCCCGCTTGGACTATAAGGGACCATTTAGCCCCGTTTCCGCTTTACGGGTATTTTTGTAACACCTTGTATAAAATAATAAATTTTGGAATAACTTCAATGACAATAGTTATTTCTTATGCAATGCAGCAAAGTTGAGATTTGCCCGCGAATTACCTCTATTGAATCCTAAGCGTAGCGAGGGTTGCAAAGGTACGAGACGCAAAAATCTTTGCTGCCGAGCGAAACACACAATTTTTCACTTTACTGCAGCGAGGTAAATTTTTAGGTGCAAGAAAAACAGCTTAATTAAAATGGTCAATTGGTTTATTCAAATTCAAAATTAAAACTAATCTTTCTACAATTAACTATGTTGAATAACATTCATTTCAAATTAATTTCTATTCAACGAGATTGACTAAGAATATGTCAAACACTTTGATAGTTCCTTTTCGGGTGCGGTCCGAAATCCAATCATATGTAATGAAATCTCACCCACCATAGCTTTAAAATTTCTCATTATAAATAGTATATTCAAAATATAAACCATTCTTATTGTTTTTGCGATTTAAGGCATTAAAATAATGTAATAAAACCAAAACGGAGTAAATAAGAATAAAATGTAACTTAATTATGATGATTCGGGACGTACCATGTGATTTTCTTTGAATAAAAAGGTTCCAATTTTGAAACACTTCCACGCTAGCGGATATAATGCAATTTTCTACGCATAAATTGAATGACAAACTTAAACTTTTCCGAGCATGTGAGGTCCATACGTCACATTTCAAGGAACCCTGTATATTATATGAGTAAACTCCTTTTAAATTGCTTGTTCATACATAGATAGCGAGATCAAGAAAGAAATATGCTTTGGGGAAACTCTGGTGATAAGTTGCGGTCACTACGAAGGTGACATAGAAACAGAGTCGTCAGACTCGGTGTGGTCATGTCATGAAAGCACTGAAACCGAAGTGTCGGAAGAGGTAAAGTATGACACAGCTATGGAACTAAAAAATCGGTGGGAGGAAGAGGTGGCAGAAGAGGAAGCTGGTGAAGAAGAAGACGACTTTCATTTTTTCTTTTTTCCTGATTGTAATAAAACACAACCCCAAAATAGCAAAGCAAGTGTCATATTAGAAGATGGAATGCCTAAAATCAATCCAGACGCAAAACCTCCAGTTGACTGTACTTGCGGAAAAGACAAAAAAGGAAAATGTGAATGTTTTGTTAAATTACCCTGTAAATGTGGAGCTAAAACTACAGCTGAGTGCCTTTGTTCAAAACTAGAGGCTATATGCATTTGTAACGAAAGCAAACCTCAGCCTGTATGCACTTGCAAGGGAAGCAAGATCTGTGTCTGTAATCCTGACGGCAAAATTAGGCCAAAATGTACCTGTGATACTGTCGATAGACCTTGTATTTGTCACCCTGATTATTTTCCATCGCCTGTATGCACATGCAAACGTAAACCTAAATTCAACTTTGAAAATATGAACACTATATCTGAATTTGCTGAAGAAGGTATTATAAAACTCACTGAAATTGAAGAGACTGGTGAAACCGAAACAATGGAAGGCGAAGAAGAAGAAGAAGAAGAACCATGTGTATGCCAAAAAATAGAACCAGAACCACCATGTAGTTGCCTTAAAGGAAAAGAATGTACTTGCAATACAAATACTTGCATTTGTGGAGTACAAAAAAGTTGTGTTTGTGAACCAATAGGTGCTCAGGATCCTATTTGTAAAAGCCAAGAATCTAAATCTATATGTAGCTGTCCGGACCCCAGAGAATGCACATGTAAAGCTGAAAGTAGCGAAGATTGCACTTGTTTCCCAAAAAATCTATGCAATTGTGGTGACCCAGAAAATTGTAAATGTTTTACGGTTTGTGAATGTACAGCACCTTGTGTCTGTGACACTACAGCAGATGATGCTGAATGCATTTGTTTAGATAAAGCAAAACAATTAGCAAAAGGTTTAGTTTGTACATGTTCTGTTCATGGACAAGAACAGGACCCCATGAAATTAAAAAAAGTAAGAGCTGGAAAACATGGTTATAGATGGTGTCATCAGGTAGATCCTCGTCACACTTTCTTTGATTACGGTTATGATAGACACGATAAGATATCATACAAAATACAAGAGCGTGAAAAAATAAAAATATTGGGTCTTTTGGATAAAGGAGAAGAGTTAGATACTTGTCCAGTCCATGGTATACAAGCTCCTCCATATAAAAAGAAAATTCGGAAACCTTCTATTGATTGCTGCAGTTCTGTTGGAGGTATTGCTTTTTATTGACCTTTTTTCTTCTTTCTCTCTTGATATTCTTTTCAACGGCTTAGCTAATGCCCGATGTTATATAAATATTTTTTTATAAAGATTATAATAATTAGTCAAACACATTATTAATATTCCTGTTACCCCTCGTGATTACTTAAACGCTTATTTTACGTACTACAACAACAAGGATCGAACTCGGTCCACTTGGATCAAAACTAACACCTCAACCGATAGGCTACGACCGCTTTATACAACACATGGAAGTGATTGTGCAAGAGTTTTAACCAAAAATTTTATGTTCAGGCATAAGCATCAGCGTTGAAACTTTAGGTGAGGACGAGGATAAATTTCTGGTGCAAGTGGTATGCCATGCCTCAAAAGAAGGCGCGAAAACAGGATCCAAACTTGTGAGCATTTTGGATTGTCAGTTACACACTATGGAGGAAAATAGAACAGAGTAAGATTTTATTTGTTTCTTGTTTAATTCAAATAAATTATGATTAGATACGGAGAATAATGATGCTGGAAGTAAATATCATACACCTCCCGTCGATCACAAAATGGGCAGCATCGTTTTCCGAATTATGGTCTTTTTCTGCGATCTCAAATTTTGGGGAGGCTTCCGTCCAGCTGTTGGTCATCTTTCGGCTCAGATTTATTTATAATATGAATACATAAGCTCGTCACTCAGTCATCCATATTTTTTTATAGGCTGATGTGTGTACTGCCATCAACTCTTTCAGTGAACATCTTCCTTGAAATGGTAACTTAACCTTGGGATAAAGAAATGTAAGACGTGCTATTTAATGTCATTTGAGCTTTTAGCTTAACACTTTTGCATAATAATTACTTTCAAGTTCCTATGTTGTAGCATTCATGAGTTGTAATTCTACAAATCTGAATGTTTTCGGCGACTTCCGCATCATGCCGCCTAATTATTGTTTTGACCTAATCACTTTTTATTTTTCGGAAGGAAGAGTTCAGCAGTTACAGAGTTAACCATACAAAGGCGATAAAGGAAATGTTTGCTTGATTTTCGAGCATCATCTTGATTTTTGGTTTCAGTCCATTTATGAGACGTTTTTTTACATTGCTGTATCACCTGGTTGCATTTCGTATTGCTTGCTTCAGGTCATAAATGGTTTGTCAAAAATTAGGTAAATTCAAGTTTAACAAACGAGTCACACTCCACAGCTTCACTCGCTGGCTTTTTGTTTGGCTCCTAAGATTCTTAATAGCGTTTTTAGATAGATCCTTCCTCAAGAATTGGGCTATTAAATGCAATAATATATATTCTTATCAGCTGGACTGGATGTTCAATCAAACAAACTCTTCAGCTATTTTAGTAAAGATAAAAATTACAGCTTAATAGAGATGTGTCAAATCCCGCTTGAACTAAAAATTACTTACAATGATAGCTATGAATGATTTTTTACTTAGAGTAGGTACAGGCCAACAAACCGTTATTGTTAACCGTTGAATATTGCAATAGAAAAGGTTTCTCGACAATCATAACATAACAAAGCATTAATTTAATATCTTCTTTAGTTTAATTAAGGCTCCAGATAGACGGACTGCATTTCAACTGCACTTAGACTACCAAATAGCAGTTCAGGCGTAGTTTGAGTGCAGTTGATACGACTGCAATGAAAATACCAAACAAGCATGCAGGCCGATTGCAGTCAGTGTAGGTATATTTGGTGTGTATTTCTAACCACGATGGTTGACAGTTTCATTGCAGTCGTATCGACTGCATTCAAATTGCTTCTGTATTGCTATTAGGCAGTCGGATTGCGGTTAAAATGCAGTCCGTCTGGTAAATGAGAACAAATCGTTTACAGCATTATCTACCTTTTTTTAGGTACATAACAAAAAAAGAGATAACCAAAGAACGTCGAAGTTATATGACTATCTGCGAAAACGGCTATTATAATAAAGTGACGCGAGTCTGTGGCGAACGTGATATAATAAAGCGATTTTACCATTCCTTTGAAGATGCACGTAATTTCCTTCTAGAAGGTGCTAATATTGTACTCCTGAGATATTTTGGACTAAGCCGCTATAGAGGCACTATAAAGACTGATAGTGTTTTGATGGACGGTACCATTTGCGAAAGCATTTACGTGAGTATTTATACCTACGTCCAGAAATTAGTAAAAAAAATCATCCTAGTATTTCCAACAGAGTGGTTTTTATGTAAAATGAGTTTAGGCCTTATCACATCCGGGGTTCTTTTAGTGTAACAGATGGTTACCTTTCGCTGTTGGCAGGTAGGACGCCACCGACCGGTACGTTTTAGTTACGTGCCATCAGTTGAACTGGAATCAAATGGTTAAATTTTCGTTTCGTTAGTTGACAGATGGCAATAGCTATATATTACAATAAACTTTATAAATACTACATAATGCAGAGGATCAATGTCTATACTTGAAAATTACCCATCGTAACTCGTAGAAAGCAGCGATGGTCGTTGGTTAGTATGCGGTACTCTCACGGCGATGAAGGTTATTTATTAATTGTAAGTATAGATGGCGCGCTGTCCTATTAACAGAAATTGGAAATAATAATGCTTAGATAGGTGTTAAATGAAAGAAAAATTTCGTATGCCTGAATAAGTAATCAAGCTATTTATTAACATCAAAAACCTAAAACGAAAATTAGAATTTAATTTGTTTTTGATCATTTATAGCTTAATCTTAAAATCTTTGATACTTAACAGTTCAACAAATAATATATAGTACTATAAATCGTAGTGACATTATAAAAAATATATTTTGATATATGCAATTATTTTTATTACAATATAATTATGCAATTAATATAATAATATAATTGCATAATTATATTGTAGAACGGTAAATTAGGGATTTGTAAAACAACGATTATTTATCGGTCTCAGCTCCAACTGAAACGTGTCTTAAAATATGGAACTGACCTATATCAATAAAGAACAGCTTATTAATAAATAAATAAGAAATAAAACATACATGAATTTTGACATTGATATCAAAATCTCTCAGGGCCGAGGCATTGATTAAACAGAAAAGTTCACTAAATATAAATATATTATTAATTGGAATGATTATTAATTAAATTTATACTGGGTGGCTAATATGAAAAATTAATAAATAAATATCTTTTTGCATGGCCTGAGTATTTTGTAGGTGATATGATCCCACCTACCTTATCAACGCTGCGTAGATATATATTTGTATTTTAAAAATACCATTGTCTCTCAATAGCTAGAAGCTATTCAATATTTTTATTTATTTGGCATGTTACTAATGGTCCGGTGTCATATCCGACAAAAGGAAAAAGTCATCATAATCGGTTGAGTAGCTTCGGAGTTAATCGCGGTAAAACACTGACAGGATATTTTTATTTATATAGATAAGAGGTATATGTCTAGCTAAAATACATAAGTACTCATACATGGTTCAACGTTGGTTTTAGGTATCTCAAGGAGTCAGTCAAGCAATTGTCAACGGCAAACCATTATTTGTAGTGAAAGTGGAGCGGCATATCATAGAGCCTTCTGGTCTAATTCATCAGTCTCTAACGGTTTTGACGCTGAGAGGTATTATCTAGTTATATGGCTTACAAATTCAATCACTCACCAGCCCGCGCTAGAACCTGTGTGGTGGGTAATGGCTAGTTTTCTCGCCTGAGGGTGGTGGTTAGGTCCTGTACTCCAACAGTAGAGACATTATAAGGCTGAAGATGACGGTCAAATATCACTTTCGCGCTTATCACTCATTTAAATAAAACCACGTTTTTTTATATTTAATTCTGACGTTAAGACTCGTGTAAAACTGGTTTCTTTTATTATTGTTAAATTTTAAGGACCATCGAAGTTTTAAATAATTCTTTAAAACTATTAATTCCACTTTTATTTTTTAGTTCTTACACTTCCGCGCACATTACACATTTTTCTACTACCTACAATAATATTTTAATCGGACATCTTCCTAATTGTTAAAATTTTATATAAATAAAATTGTTTTATTTTATTTTTTTTAGTCATTATTATTTTTATTTAGTTAATAAATGTAAAATAAAACAATTTGATTTCAATAAAATATTAACAATAGAAATGTGCCCGATTAAAATATTGTGAAGGTAGTAGAAAATATATGACGACCATTACCTTAGTCATCCTGCGATCGTGGCTTCTGTAAAGGAGTCGAAATATCAGGATTAAATAAAAAATAATGATGTGCAAAATCCGTATAAAAGTTGTTTTATTCAAAAAATAATTTGTTAAGGGGTCTAAACTTTTTTTCTTGTGATTGAAACTGTTATTTTGAAATGTATAACATTATAACTAGTTATTACATAGGTGTCACTCAAGAATTATTCAAAAATATTTGATAGAGGGACAGAAAAATTAAGGTCCTGATATCGGGAAATAATTTCGAAAGAACTTAAAACAAAATCATGTCTCCTCAACTATAGAAAATAGCTGAACATTTATGGTGGTGATTAACATATCCCTTGATATAAGGCATCTTTTTTGTTTGGCGTCACAGGATTGGCCTACCCGTATTTAAAATCTTCGTATATTGTAAACCGTCGACGCTCTAATAACATCTACTGATATGATTCTTATATTTTTTTAAGTAAACAAGTCCACTAGCTTATCATTGATACAATACAATGACAAATATTGTAAGAATCTTTCACAAAGGCTCTATCCCGGGAAAAAGACCTCGAAAAAGGAGACCACATGTTAAGATTGAATAATTTTTTACACGAAAAAGTTATCCTAAAATCATCCTAAAATAAAAAAAAAGTAAAATGTTACTTTACCTAAATATGATATTTAACCAAGAAGTTGTAGGATGATGAAATACTTAAGGGATACACATAAAACGTGGTTTCCAAGAAATTAAAAGGCATTTCGTTCACCATGCACAGCAAAAAGTTAATTTTATGTTTCAGTAATTTATTATTTTTCAACATGGATTTTACAGACTATGATCATGGCATATTATATTTGATTGAATTCTTTTTCATGATTATACTTGGCTTCTCTAACGGAAATCGTATGATTTCATCAGAAATGTTTTGTTTTGTTATATCGAGTTTTTATGTGTACCTAAGCAAAAGAGTATTTATTTATTTACTTTTCGGACGACCAACAGCTATATATTATTGGTATTTTTTATTTTTGTACAGCCTTCCTCCTTTCATTGTTTGTAAATGAGATTTACGTTGACCGATATAACATTATACTCAAATCTCCTTGCAGGTTACACTGTAAGTCATGAATGGGCTGACAATGCATACATGTTGCATGTAAATCCACTTCTGCGCATTGTCCCTGAAAAAGACGAAATAGAACCACATGCTCCTCTACGAGAAAAGTGGCGTGAAGATCTCCAGCTACTGTCTGATTATCTAGATTTTAAGGTATTATTTTAAATTGTATTAATATTTCTAACATTCACACCAATTGGCGAGACGCCCGTGTGCATTAGCTCTTGCCCGTGGATGTCCGAGGCGGTTGGATGTGCGCTTCCATAGTAATCGATGAACCGCAACAAACCGCTGAGGGTCAACTAATATTAGATGGAACGACAGCTTGTACGGGTTCCTCGATTGCGACCATTTCAAGCTGACCTGAGCTCAACTTATAATTGACGGAATCCAAATCATTGTGAATATCTCGATTAGTGCCAGTATTGCACCGAATTAATTTGCATTAAATAGTTTTTAGTACAAAACAAAATCTTAATGTCCTTAGTGCACTCGCCGCCCAGAGAATATAGTGATAGTAGATCTGCTCTTAACTTATTTAACTTACACCCTATAACTGATAAAGACCGAGAAGAGGAAAGGAAGACTGAAAAGCATTCATGTCGGATATGAAGAAAATGATTTTGTCAGCGTCAGATACAACTAATCAAAAGTTTACTGCCTTGCAAACTGCGGTAGATGAAATTAAGCTATAAAATAATGAAATTACAATGCCAATGGAATTTTTGTCCCAGAAATATGACGAAATAATTAGAAGATTGTAATACTACGAAAAAGAAAGGAGTCAACACAGAACACACATAAAGGTTTTGGAAACAAGGGTTGAACAACTTGAACGAAACGCTAGTATCGAAATTAGAAACATACCAAGAACCTACCCAGAAAACAAAGAAAATTTGATGAATATAGTGAAGGATATCTGTTCTGCGGTTAAAATTATTTTAACTGACACCGAAATTAACGATGTCTTTCGCTACAATTTTAATACCACATTATAGGTAGCAGTAAGTAAACTCCCTCACACGAGGCTTTCTCGCCTTTTTGAGGAGTCTATAGATCACACCATAGATTGCAGCATAAGTGCCCGCGCGCACGTCTGTATGACAACCCTCTGGAGACTCAAGAAACTTAGCACACGCCTTAGGTAGATGCACAAGGCACGTGCACGTTGCTAAACAAGAACTCACCAACACCATCATTGGCAAAGAACGCTGCACTAGCGTCTGGCGTCCTGGCCTGGGACTTCTTGCCGTAAGACCCTCACAAAAGCTCTTACTCGTAGCGGGCATGAGGAAGTTGCTGAATCACTTTGTTAAGACCTCTCATACCAGAGTCCAGTTTGCCGGAACTCTTGCCTTTGCCGGAAGTCTCCCACATCAAAGACACGAGGCTGTTTACTAGTTTTTAATTTTAATCGTTGGTCTTGTTGTTGCTTTGTTCGCTACAATTAGTTCTGAAGCTGTTGTATGTTTCTAGAGCTACATCTTTCACAAGGCCTCTCAGAACAGGAGTGGCGAAGTTTGGGTTATGGTTTGTTTAGTGATGGTAAGAGTTAATTGAATCTTCCAGAGTACATCAGACCAACTCCTTGGCTTATTTTTAACCTCGATACGAAGCATGTTTAAGACCGTTCGGAAATACCTTTCGGCCTAACCATTTTCATGGTGCATTCCGGGTGTTATTAAATGAGTTGAACACCCTAACTCGGAAACCCAATTTTGAAAACTAGCACTTTCAAACATTCGACTCCGGTCGGTCATTACCAAAGATGGTGTGCTAAACAATTAAATCAATCAAATGAAAGCAATCCGTTGGGGCCGATTTTGGCAGTCACCACCCTGGAGAGCGACGGGTTGGACATTGCGGGGGATCGGATCACAGACTTTGCAGAGTTTATCCTTCAACAAATATAACGTACCTAGGTATATGTATGTGAGTCATACACGCGGCAGTGTGTTAAATATTTATTTTAATTAATTTATTTTAGATCTTCGGCTTTGCAGTTCTTATTTCTGTTTCTGACTAGAAACTGAAGTATTTTTAGTTATTTGTTTTCCTTAAATGTCAACATGTAGAAATATGATTTCGTTAATATAGAAGCACTATTTCAGGTAATTTGTCGATAAGTCAATTAAGATAATTACCTATTTAATTAGTAGGACGATTACTGAGCCTAAATTAGACTGCACAATAGCATCAGCTATTATATATATATTATGTACCTTTGACTGCTGAGAACTGGAATGGGATATTAATTATTATCCTAGTAATTTGAAATGATAGTATAATCGCTTTGGCTTAGTGCACTTGGCAATATTGAATAACCAAACCAATTATTGCTGAACTTCATTTAAAGGGAAATTGACGCATTGCATTTAGGGATGTGAACATAATATTATATAATCGTTTGCTATTTGAAGTCAGGTATAATACGTTTGTTCTGGTTGAGTCCTAACTTATCCTTATATAGAGAATTATGTATAAGGTTTTTTTTGCAAAGGTTCCTCTTAATCACAATAATAATAAAAAAATAACTGTATTCCATTAGAGACTTATTTTGTATATTCCATAAGAGACTTGTTTTATATTTTGTATTGTTCACATTTATCCGATCACATCAGTTTACTCTTGCTTTAAGCCCAGCCTCCCTTGGTCAGTAGCACCAGACACGAAAGTGAACAGATAACTTAAACTACTGATGGTTTTGAAATTAGTTTACAAATGGCTAAAATACACCTGCCACACCAGGATACGAAATATTGTCTTGTCGGCGAAAAAAAGTAGCACGTTACCGCAGATTGACCATTATTTCAAGACAATGAAACATTTGGGTTGTATATAGTGAATTCACGTAAGTTCTAGGCACCTTATCAATAACGAAGAAGTCGATCTCCCTGTAAGTTCCGGTGCCGGTGCCTTGAGGTGACAGTGGTTTACAATGTAAAAAATCAAGGAAATACTAAACCGCTCTTATATGTACTTAGTTATACAAAAAGTACGCACATCATTATCAGCCTATAAATGCTCCTATTGCAAGGGCACTTAAAACTGTTAAAAACCGTAGGCAAAATGACTACATCCCACCACGTGGCTCAGTGCAGATTGGTGGGTTTTGATGCAGTCCCGACCTACCACTTTTGTACTTTGAAGTACGTAGGAGTTCGAAATAGAAAATTTTAGTAACCTATCCGATGACTGACTTTTGTGAATGTTACTTAATCCCCATCGAGCTCCACAGAATAACGCACTGTTATAATAATTAAACCTTTTATTTCCGAAATATCTGCATTTTTACATTTATATTTTGTGTCTTAAGTGGATTTTTTAAATAAAAATAAAACTATATAAAAGTAATTTAAAAGAGAAAGTTGAACATTTTAAGACTAAAGCTGCTCTCATACATATTATAAAATATCTCTTCATTCGGTTTGCTTTACGGCATAGGCCTCCTCCAACTTTCTCCATTGTTTTCTGTCTTCTGCATTTCTCATCCAAAGTGGTCCTAAGGTAATTTTTAGATCATCCTTCTATCTTATTGCTTTACGACCTCGGCTCCACGTGCTGCCCCTTGAGTACCATACCGTCACCAGTATACTCCACTTTTCTTTCTTGCTTCTTGTTGATATTGTTTTCATTCAAGTTTTTATTGGAGCGGAGGGAGCGAAGCGAGTGATGGATGGATCTGTTACGCCATTACTCCCCGAGTTATACACTGTCCTCTGAACAAACATCTATTTACTATAGGTGCAACAGACAGCCCTCTGTGCAGAGGCTGCATGGAGGCGGAAGAAACGCCACATCACGTACTCCTGGAGTGCAGGAGCGTGGCAGATCAACGGGCACAATTTCTCCAGTCTCCAAATTCACTACCGGAAGCATGTAGTAACCTAAAAAGGCTACTAGCCTTCTGGGATGGACTGGGATGGCTGGAGTAAAAGAAGTTAAACCCAATCACGTACAATGGCCCAATCGAGAGGCTAAGTGCGGAAAATGCCCCGTAAAACTAACTAAATAACTAACTCCCCGAGTTCTTAACCGATTTTAATATTTTTTGCGTGGAATTGAATCAACACATTTAGGACCAGATCGTGCCCGAATTTTGAAATTCACAAAAAAAAGTAATGGCTAAAAAACATTGGCTCATTGAAACAAAAAGTGTGCGCTTTTTTACAATATAAAATTTACTTAACATTATATTTTTTTTTAGTAGATATTACTCTACGCTCCAATATATGGTGCTAGCAAAGCTTTATGCTTAGCGACTGCATCGCCTAGTTTCTTTTAGAAAGTAAGATTTCCATTTGTTTTTCCTTTTTTGATGTTGGGCAATTTGGTATCGTATGGTGGTAACACTTTTGTATATTGGTAGAATGTTTCTATTTGTTTATGTGGCAACACTTTTGACAGTTATCTGACTGTCTGTGTCAATGTCAGATGTTGCTAACAGTTTGATTGGGTTGGTTGGCACTACTTGTAGTCATGGAATGTGTTCAAATTCCAAAAATTTGAGCTTGACCGCTTGGTCGACGACCGTTTGGTGCAACGGTAGCGATCCTGCCTTTCGCACCGACGGTCCTGAGTTCGAATCCCGGAAGGGGCAGATGTTTGTTTGATGAATACGAGCATTAGTACTTGAGTCATGGATGTTTATATATATTTCCATGAATATTACTTATTTATGTAAGATATATGTATGTCTATCCGTTACCCTAGTATCCATAACACTAGCCTTAAAGTGCTTAATTTGGGCTAGGTTAATTGGTGTGAATGTAGGAAATATTCATTTATTTATTTAACGGAAATAATCACAACTAATTAAGGTTGTTCCACTTTCAATTTTTCATTGAGCACTGTTTTAGTTCGATATCTCGTAAACTTAAGTGTATTTTATATTCAAATCGTCACTTATTTCCTTAGAAATCTAATAATGTCTGCAGAGCTTTCTCTTGTACGTGTTTATTCTACCAATAACAGTATATCTGAAACTAAATAATGCATTATAAAATATAATGTGATATTCTACATGTATCACAAACATTAAACCCTCTCGCATAATGGCATGAAATAATGCGTTGACAACGACGCGGGTAGTTTAATAAACTTACAGCTCAGGGCACTTATTTTTGAAATATTCGTGTCCAGCTCTCATGTTAATTCGCGTGTAATCTTTTTTATTCCTTGTGTCGCGAGAAAGAGACGACGCAGCGTGCGGTCCTAGCATGCACATCGAGCTCGAGTGATTCAAAAATATAGACTTTTGTACTATTCTGGTACTCTACTCACAGATGCAAACACATTTTTCCTTAATTTAAAGTATTTAGATTTCACAGTTTGTATGAAACGTGATGCTACATTAAAGCTAACGGAATATTTAATATTCCTCCTTAATAAGTACTGTGTATTTTTTATAGAGTACAAGAACATCAGAAGGAGCACGCTATATGGAAGAAAGTGGTGTATTGACAGCGACTGTTCGTGACTACCTCCAAGCTTTGCTTCTGCTAAGGCCAAGCGACGCTTTACATTTTACCAGACATTATTTCGGAGCAGCTCTCTCTTCTTTGGATTTGCCACACGATGAGTACTTTGATCCTACCAAAAAACATGTAAGGTATTACTTTTTTGAACAGTAACTGTTAAAAGAATTGTCGTCATCAAAAAAGACTTTCAATCGTGTTACGTAGGTAAACGTTGGACATGTATTTAGGACAGTATTTATAATAGACAGGGTCACTTTATCAAAACTTATCAAAATGACAGTAATTGTAAAAATAATTTACAATAAGACCGCTAATGTTTAACTTGCCATTTAATTGTTTCATTTTTGAAAACTTTCAATGCGATTCGATCTCTAATATTAATTGGTTTAAGAGTTTTTTCGAATGTTCTGTTTGATCGCTTGCGACGGTTTAAGAATATCATTTTGTATTGTTATATTTTCTCTTGTTTACGTTTGCCTTTACAGTGGTATAAGAATGATTTTATATTCGAACTTATTAAGTGTTTGATTTGCCACAAAAGAAATTATTACCTTTTCTAAGAGTGTCAGTAAAAACGAAAGTGCTCTCCTAAAATATTTTATTTGAATAACTTATGTTATTAAAAGTTGTTGTGAATCTTATTTTTCTCATTTATATGGATAGAAACGGGCTGTTTTATTATTGTTGTATGAAAGTTATGATATGACATGTAGGTATTTTCGACATATACTCGTAAATGGAAGAGGAAGCTGTTTTAAGTACTACACTTTTCTGATACTTATGTATAAATTATGTAAATTACCTGTTGCATACATCAATGATTTTTTATGAAATAGTAACAATTTTGTTTTTAAATCTTGAGACTAGCACTTTCCTGAAAAAAAATAAAGAATAAAAAAACACGGAATCGACATTCGAATAATGTTATACCATTTGAGTACTTTAAATGCATGAAATTAATAATAAAATTGTCGTTTATATCAAAACTTTTTTATTGTATTGGATTCCAAATATCTATTATTGACGTCTTAATAAGATTATAAAACAACATGCTTTTAACAAAGTTACTCTTATGATTTTTATATAATTCTAACCACGGGGTTTGAATACTTGAGGAAATTTAATATTTTTACATTTTCACAAAGCGGCATAAAACGCATGTTTCGAGAAATAAATTACAGTAAAGTTTATTGACAATATCCACATGTCTCTTAATAATGTGACAATTATTTTAGGCCATAACAATTCTTTTTGGATATATTTCTTACGTGATATAATAATTTTCATAAAAGTTTGTAATAAGAACTATAAATTTATAGCTTTTATTTTATATCTTCAATCTCAGATACGTAAAACTTGACTCCAAGCGAAGTATTCGCTAACAATGATGCAATCAAAAAGGCATCGAACTCCTACTTATAGGGAGGAATCTTTTACGAGTTCTAAGAATGCATTAAGAAATAAGGCGAACCGGACGGATTCCTTATGAAAAATAACCACATTTGCATACGCACATTATTGCTCGTAACAAAATGACAAGACTGCGGTAGGGGCTGTCCCGGGACAAGAAAGGAATTTTAATTTTTGTTTCTTTTCCACAAAGGAATTTATTATAGAGCCCAGTGACATATACACACAGATATACGATATTATAAGAATTTCATTTTCGCCTCACCTACGTTCGAGAGAAGAATTTTGATAAAAGAGCATCGTTTCCTTTTCAATTACTTTCAATTCAATATGGCGATGCTGCTTGCGTACATATGCGTAATGTGACACGAGGCACATTTTTCCAATTTCATTCTTATTGACTACGCCTCTTATTACGCGTCGTTATTTATAACCTACAAGTTGAATATTAAAGTGTTCGATATTATTGTGAAATATGTATGATGTTTTATGAACCAGGAAAGCTTATCGGTGACATTGGCAATACCTATTATCTAAAGGCAAATAGAAAATAATGACAAATCCAATATTATAATACCAAGTCACTTATTCAGTTGCTGACATAAACAGTAAAGTCATCTAAAACAATTTTTGAAGCTTATCAGCCGGTAATAACTTACATCAAGGAGTACGTGAAAACATCGACTTCATAATGCTCTCGTTACAAGGGATTTCTACAAAGCGCGTCAGCAGACCAGCATTTTCTGAGTCCTATGCTACTGCTATCTTTACAAAGTGGAATTTTAGTGTTTATTGTTCTGTAAGCAATTTTATTTTCTCTGATTTACACTGTAACATCAAAGCTTGCCTATCTTTATGACTTTTCAAATAAATGGTAAAATAATAGTGACTTTTCTAAGGTGTAAAAATGATGCAACTTTTTTTTATTAAAAAGGAGGGAATCATTTTTTAACAGCAGTAAAAAAGGGTTGTACCTAATAAATCTTGGTCAATCATTCTTCAAAATGGTAGGTAAAGTCAACATGCACTTGTGGCAAGATTGCCTATTGAAAGATTTAGACATATTTAACACTAACTGACACACTGCCAAGGGAAAAACATATATTTACGTACAATAACGTTGCTTAATGTTGACTTTTCAATGCCATTAACCAAACTTAACAGTCAATGCAAACTAGGCAATGTCATCTACAATTTCCTTAATATTTCATATACATTTATCGGGAGCGTTAGGGTTGTGAAAATTACGTACATAGTTATTATCTGTCATGTACACCTAACAAGTGTGTGTTCCATAATAGTTGCAGGGAAATCACTTTTTTACAAATTTATTTACTAAAAAAATAAGTAGTACTATAGAGTACGTCCGCTTTTGGGAACTTTTTGGTTTGTGGGTATTTATTTTTGAGGTATAAGTGTTTGTTTTATAATTCTAGTTGAGTAATGCCTGTCGTGTACTTACTGTATAGTGGTCGGTATTCCATGTCCATAGAAATTATAAAATTTTATATCAAAATCTGAATAGGTAAGGACCTAACTATATAACTACCTAAGCACACACAATGTTATGACAGTTTGATTGTGAAATAATATCCAATCCTTACATATGAAGTCGGACACAAAAACGATACAACCCTACTTGAAGTTGCCTACAGGTGTAGCATTGCCTATGTTTGTGTTACAAAACTTTTTGTAAAATTATAGTGACTATACTTATTTAAAATAAACATTTTCGTATGTAAAATTACTTACTGCTTGCTTTATTAACGATGTGAAAAAGACGCAAAGCTTTGAATGCGGAACTGCCGAAACTCACAAAATGACAGATATTGATTCCAGTACCAAAATAATCAATTTAATCCTATTACTGATAGAACTGTGAGCAATTTATTTTTTGTTAAGTTTTAATAAATTTATATCTTTACCGTTGATTATCTAACAAAAAGCATATTCTATTAATGATATCATCGCGAGGGATAAAATGGCGCGAGCATGTGCTTATTCCTTATAACCGTCTGGTTATGGACCAGCACTGATGACAGACTTTTCGTGCGATCGCTATAACTAATAGAGTAAGATTGAATTTTTAGAAGTAGCCAAGTTTATATCAATATTTCTAGTCATCCATCGTTTAAGAAGTCTCTAAACCTACCACAAAATGCTCTCAATTGACATTTTTGTCTGTAAGTAGCATTTTTAATTGCGGCCCTCAGATGGGTGAAGATAGCGTTTATAACCTCGAACCCCTTCTTGTTTTCAATATTGTTGTTAAACTATTGGTTCTGAATACATCTGCCTTGCACCCGTCTATTCGTACTCCTCCTGCCTGTTGGCTAGCTAGCCTATAAACTCCCTATTTTATTTTCTTCTTCAGGGAAGGTCTCTGTGAGAAGATTAACAGACAAAGCGTTGTCAACCTCCTGATCCCTTAACTGATTAAGTACTGATTGTGATATAACTTTATCCAGTATACTTTGTCAGTTGATAGATATCGAATTTTGTGTGTGTTAAATATTACTTAGTTGTGATAACGTCAATTCACAGATAGAGGAGAAGATAATTTATACTATTACATCTAGAATACGATTGGTTTAATTCTCGGAAGAGCAGCATTAATTCTCGGAACAACATCAATATTGAGGTACTAGAGGTTCAATGAAATTCTATTTAATAATGTTTGCCCTTGTTACCTGGTCACACACGTTATTAATTCAAGATCCTATTCCCCATCCATTTGGTAATTTCAGGGTTACCAATTTGTATGCAAGGGTTGGTTATAGTGTTACCAGATCCGTTCTTACAAATATCAAGAATTCTTTTAATTTAAAAAAAATGTACGAGAAGTGTTCGCAGTTTTAAATTCAAAGTTTATTTCTGTATTCTGGCAAAGAAAATTTCAATTTGTATAGGTTTGACCTAATTTAAACGGATATTTTAACCAGCATAACTTAAAGAAATATTAAGCTTAGTCTATCAAGTGACTACATAATATTTTCTATTAATATCAGTATTCTTATTTTTGCGATTATGTATCTACATATCTCTCTATCTAGAAGAAAATTCATGTTATTGTCATAACATAGCTACAGTAACCCATTGTCTTTTTGCCCACTACACAATTGCACTATGCATGTAATACAGTAAATTTAAATAATACTGTCGAGAAATCAGTTTACATCCTGCAATAAACAGAAAATAGAGATAAATACACACCGCATAGACTATATCAGGGGACATTCTTTTACAGAGAAGACACATGAGTACTATAGATTAATCATCAATAATGATCGTTAATGTCATAAATAATATCTTTCTAATATCGAATGTTTAATCGGTGTATAACTTGTTTTATATAATGTCTAGTTAACTTATTAAATAGTATCAATTTTAAAATTGGTTAAAACTGTTTTAGTGTTAATGAAGTTTTAAATTGATTTCCAACTGTGCTGAAAACTAGAGTCAGAAGGAAGTAAGCACATTACGCTTACTTCTTTCTGATTCTAATTATATATTATAGGAAACGAAGGAACCATTCATCTTAATTTCATTTAAAAAAATTACAATGTTGTAGTAGAAAATTTAAGATTTACAATATCCATATAAAACAGATTTTTCGGAAATGCACAGGAGATTCAAAAATAAAATAATCATTTGCTCTCGACTACTTTTAAAATATAAATAACTGTCTATTTACATATTTTTATTCAAGAGAAAACTCATATAATCACATTTGTAAAAAATGCATTCATAATTTATCTTTCAAAATACACATAATATGGTAATAAAGAGGTAAAATGGACGTATTATTTATTTGATTGTTTAATTATGCAGGAAATATATTTTAGCCTGTTTCAGATTCTTAGGTTTACTTATTCTGGTCACTTGATTAACTTAACATCTCAATAATACCTATAGTCCATTTTTTAGCATTAGAAATTATGTAAACAAAGAAGCAGTGGTGGCTAACCTTGTGCTGGAATCGACTTTGACCGGCTTTAGGCTCGTCCATTGTTGAACAGATTAAATAACAACAAAAACTTTTAACAAAAAACTTCAACAAAAACAATAGAAACTTAATAATAAACCAAAGAAAATAGTCAAAACAGATAAATGCAGACGTTGACATTTGCCGCTATTGTTGCAAATGGCGGCCATGTTAAGCGACCATTTTAAAAATTACCTAATATGGAACGTATTACAACATCGGCTAGTACTTTTTAATTTTGTCGTGTCAAACTGACCAACGTTTCGTTCCACAAGTTTGTAACTTCTGCTTCTTAAGGTACTTTTTAGTGTAAACTTTTCACGATGTTACGTTTTGCTTGTTACATTATATGTGTACAATAAAGTACCCAAATTTTGTTATCTCTAGTGCTAAAAAAAACGGACTATAAGTTTAGAATAAGACATGTAGTTTAACAAAAAGATATGTTCCAAAAAATAATAATAATAATAACTAAATGGCAAGGTAGACGATATCTACATTTATATAATGATCAATAGGTACTTACACTGATACACTGTAGATTATAAATTAGCTGAAATGTGTGGGAAAGTGGGAAGTCTTCCGTAAGATCTCAAATACGGGTTATTACGTCAAAATTGTGATATCTAGCAACACAAATTGGCCAAGGAACGTGGCTAGTCCTAGTTTGTAAATTGTATAGGGCTGCACGGACCCATTCTAACTAGTTAATTTAAACTTCTAATGCTTATCCGGCTTAGCTTGATGGAGCTTAATAATAATATTTTAAACGAAATTTGAATTCCTTCGGAATTGTATTCCTTTAAGGCTATAGAGGTCAGTGAAAGGACGTAGTATAGAGATAAGTACTTCATTTATTTCGATGACATGTGACCACCAGTGCCGGATTAGCCATGAAGCAAGAGTAGCAAATGCTACGGGCCCCGCGCACCAACGTTTTCTGACCTTAAAAAAGTATTATTATTATTATATTAGATTTAGTCACAACACATAATTATTACTAAGAAGAAAATATTTGCATTAAAATGATCAACTATAATTTTATTTTCTATCTGCTGATCATACCAAAAATCATGTTTCACACCGCACTACAGGCAAGTTGGCAGTACTGCTAAAACGGGGAATTCCCTAATATTTTCTCCGTGCTACGTCGACCGATTTGAAAAGGGTTATATTGACTACCAATCTATAAGGAATGATCGATATTTACGTTTGGATGATAATAATAGTACTTTCGATATGAACCATTCTTGAGAAAGTGGTTCGTAATTGTGTTGAGTATAGTTTTCTTACATAATATAGCGGTGCAGCCGATGTTTTTAAGTATTCAGTTATCTCTTAAAATACAGATAGAACAGTGTTCTTACGTAGTCAGGAAGAGAAAAGTATTCAACGATAATAACTGTGCATAAGGTTAGATATTTTTAAGTTAAAATAAAAAAATATTATTACTTTTCACTCAAAGCAGTTGCTAGGTTCATCTGAAAGATCTGACCTTAGCCAACCTTATTAAATAACAATAAATTGTGATTTTTTAATTATCTGGTTGGATGTCCGTGACTCACTTCCCAAGGAAAGTGACGAAAGTGTTTATTATGTAATTTCTTTAGAACTGATATTTAATACTATAAACTCGATTAGTACCTAACCTTAAACAGTCTAAGGGTCCCTTGATAGAATTGGCTACAGGCCCCGCGCTGGGTTAATCCGGCACTGGTGGCCACTAGTAAAAGACAATAAATACACACGCTACCTATATCTATCTTTAAACTGAGCTTTGAATTAACTTATCCCTGGTAAGATTAGGTTAGGTGAAAAAATTAGCAACTAAACCAAAGTAGACCTATTACTGAGGATAGGTTACGTAAATCTAGTAATTAAACAGGATGTTCCTTTGAGTTTCTTGGTGTTCTCAAATCAAACTCGAAATGAGGTGAATTATTTGAGGTTTGTCAATAGAACACTACCTATGTACATGATTTAATACTTCACCAAGAAACACTTTTTTGGAAGAAGGTAGAAATAATAATATTTATGTATAACTCGAAAGTCAGTTAATAATATTTATAATAAAGTCATCTTTCGCTCAAAGCTTCTACCACATCAAATTGAGTGGTTTTCAATTTGTTCGTACAAGTCGCGGTACTTACTTGGGGAAGTGAGAAAGAATGGTCGGGACGTAAACAAACAATGGAGATGCACTCACATGGCATTATCCGATTACATCGTGGTTCGGGATTGTTCGCGTCAACTTAAGGTTTTACTACGAAATTGAAAGCATTGTTTTAGAATTGAATTCAAGACGAATAAAACCAAATTCCGCTTTGTTATAAAATTATTAATAGCGACATAATCTAGATACCTACTAGGTAAACGTTTTGTTAAGTATTAGGTGTTTTGATAGAGCATTTTTCTCTTGACTCAAGAATAACTCTACCTTTATACCCATGTTACTTTAACGTAACTAATAAGTTTACGCAATATATATCATTTTAAGTAAAGGCACGCTCCAATAATATCTTCTGTTATCGCAACCAATTGTTAATTTGAAAAAGAAACATTTTTTTTGTATTAATAATGAAACATTGTCAAGTATATTATTGATTAAAGTGCGTTTCTTAAAAAAACACAATACTGCTTTATTGTCCGGATGGCAACCCTCATTAGAACGGCTGTCGTTTGTACATCTCGGATCACAGGGAACATCATGCGCGACTTTGACAAGCGTTCCAAAACTGTACATAAAAAAATTACCTGTGCCTATATAATACAGGTCTGTTTCTTTATTTAAGAGACCTCCTTTCTGGCAAATGTGTCCGAGGTATACTTATATTCACTTGAATATAGTACTATAAAACAGATTCGCTTTACAACAGATTTATCTTTAGGTCAGATTATCATGAGACAGATTTGCGTAAGGACAAGAGAATAGTTGGTAAAGAGTTATAAATTGATTCGAAATCATGTACCTATATAGAAAAGAAAAAAAAAAACAAATTATAATCTCCTTATAAGTTGAATTCCACGGCCACATGCAACTTTAAGATAATATGTGAAAGTAGATATTTTTTTTATACCTTAATAGGTAAGAATACAATATATAACGATGAAACAGATTAAACGTTGAAAAAAATCAATCATATCAGGAAGGCACGCCTTTGCTATCGACTGCGTTAACATATACGCCATCGAGTGGTTTATTAGACCAATTAAATTTGTCAACGTTTCGTCCTGATTATATATTTTTATTTCAATGTTTAATTTATTGAACATTTATTGAAAATGCGAATAAACTCTAACGTCTATCCATAATGTAAAGCAACTTTACTGGGCAGAAATCACCTTGTCTCAGGTATCAAGCGGTTACAATTAAAGATGAAATAAGTTGAACTTTTTCAACTATTTTTGTTGTAAATTTGCTTACCATTAGTTCATAGCCCACATTAAATCATTAAAACATATTTTGTGCTGTCTGTACAAATTCAGTCTTTAAGAGAATCCGTCTTAAAGCGAATCTAACCTAAAGCTAATCTGTCGTAAAGCGAATCCGTCGTAAGGCTTAGGACAGATTTATGAGAGCCTTGTAAAAATTATTAGGTGTTTGAATTTGGACACGTTAGTTTTATTGAATTCTAATAAGATGCATGCTTTTCCAGCCCCTTATCTCAAAGGCATTTTTGCACCTTTGATAAATTTTTGATCATCCAACTGCTTTGTCGGGTGGCTCATCCTCTTTACGGATTACAATGCTTTCATACACAGGGGAAGATCTGTGCCTCTGTAGTGGGGATATTATTTGGCTAAACATATATATAATTTTAAATTATAATAATTCACTTTTGGTTATTTGTATTCACGTGTGGAAGGAGTTTATGGGATTAATGTAGTCGGTATTGAAACAAAAGAAACCTTAACAAAAACAAATTTTAAATTCATTTCATGTGCCTATGATACAGATACAATGTTATTTAGACTCTTGATCCCTAAAAACTATTCACGTAGTTGGATAACTTATGACCACACTGCCTTTAAACTTCATGTTGTCAATGTCAAGCAACAGACAATAGCTCATGGACCTGCCGCGTGTAAATAAATACATACTTATTTAAACAGTATTTTACGTAATACTAAAAATCGATGTTGACAACTTCCATTGTACCTATATTTAATTGCTTTCATAAAAGAAAAACCTTATATTAGCACAATTACCGCTGTTAGTGACAATTGTATTAAGATTTGTGCCCTTTTCGCAAATTCAAGTTACTAAGTATAAGACGAAGGGCCTATTTAATAGACGAGACAATACGTTATACTCCGACAATTTGACAATGTTCTTTTTAATAAAGATTATCACTGACAAAATTATCACGTTAGAAAATCTACATGTATCACTTGTCGTGACAATTTGGTACAAACTCGTACATTTATATCAAACAAAACGTCTTTGCTCTAAGAAGATAAGATAAGGTCTCAAATTTTTAATTTGGCATCCATTTCAAATAGCAAATAGAAACATGCCTATATATCGTGTTGTGACAAATATGTCAGAAAGTGACAAATTTGACAATGACCATGACAAGTAAGTATAAAAATATTTTCTTATATTCAACAGGTAAAATCTGACAAATATCGCCCTTATGAAACGGGTGTTTAGCCTGACAATTATGCTAGTATTTACCTGTTGTAATTGAACTTAATTGTCATCTTTATTACTTAGCATTTGTCGCGATGATTTATTTGTCAAAAAATTGTCGAAATTGATTGTCACGCTTATAAAATAGTATACTATACGAGACAATATCAAATGTGAGTGAATCCACAATGGGTTTTTGTTTGGTACTGTGGTAGGTGAAGCGTGGGCGGAGAGGGGGGAGGTTGACGTATCCATCATAATCAGCTTACTGTTGCGGCTGCGGTGGAGAGCGCTCCAGGTGACGGTAAGCTCCTTTGCCGCGTAAGTATTGCATTTTACTTACGTATAGCCATCATTATGGTATGTGTGTCGCATATTGTCAGTAATATAATCCGTTCTCAAGTGACTGTAGCGAGAACTTGTTAAGTGGAAATAGACAGCGGCTGTATGCAACTACTTCTATATTACAAGTATAGGCCTTCGGTAGATATGTGATGGATGGATGTAAAACATATGTGAGTAAATCCATTTTGTAGAAAAACAAGCTTCTTGGAATAAAGTGAACATTAAAGTGCAAAAAGATCTAATACTAGATTTTGACTAGTGGATCTAGGGCATTTTTCCGGCTTTTACTGAAAAATATAATTTCTTTTGCTCCAAAACTATATGATTCAGTTGTCATTATACTTATATGGTGGTCATAATTATGACTAATTAGTCACCTGGAACGAAATCAGCTAACAAACTTATATATGACTTTTTGGCTGGAGCGCAAAGCGTCATTTTAATGGGTTTGGTTTTCTTACACACTAATATCAATACTAGTGTGTAATAATGGTGGATTATTAACCACTGAGTGTTTCTAAATATGCAAGAGTGTTAGCAAGTGAAACAAAACAGTGGAAGGTGTCTTTTCGTGCTCTCTCAAGAAGGCCACGAGGAGGTTTTAAAATCGTGGCAGAGTACCTGGTTTATTTTACTATAATCACTACGTGATATCAGTGGAATACGCCACGCATTTGTATGAACATAAAAATTGTTTAACATCTAGAGTCTCATACCAGATGAGAAAAAAATCGTATTAGTTTTTTACCTGTTGAATGTGCCTTTGTGTGTTCAATCAAAAGTCGGAGAGTAATTTTAAATGATTTAGTATCGTAGTATCGTCTCGTGGCAAAGGCAATGGTGCCTTTGGACTATTATAGGAAGATTGGCCTGATCTAGGGAGTTATTATTTTTTTGGTGGTTGTTTATCGCTATGTCAAAGTTAGATTTTATCTCGACATTTGCCCTACATTGTCGACGTTTCCGATATCTGGTCGTTAGTTTGACGCACTTTACTGCAAGAAAAAACAGTTTTCTCCTAAAATTGGAATGGTTTCATACAATTACTAATGTTTTTGAAATATGCTGGAATTTCTCCACTTTTAAATTATATTTATATTAAGTATCAATATTTTCTATGTTTTGGATAATATTTCTACTGTAGGCACACTGTGATTGCATGCACGTGTGTGCATGCAGACTGCTGTCAAGGAATTGATGGCCTATCTAGTCTGAGCATAACTTCAACATAATATTACTTAAACTTCTCAGCAAAAAATAAAAAAATAACCTATTCGAAATGGCCACCTTTTGCTTTTATAGAGGCTGTTTCCATGGAAGTTTCACCACCGCTTGCTTCAAAAATTTTTTAAGAGAATCGATGTCACCGTATCGTTTAGAGCAGGCCATATCCTCTAAAACTGAGCATAATTTGTAGTCTAAAGGGTTGAGGTCTGACCTAGACGAGGGCCAGTCTTCAGCTCTTATAAAGTCCGGAACGTTGGTTTAAAACCAGGCTGGGGTAGTTCGTACCTTGTGACCAGGTGCATCGTTCAGCTGGAAAGTCCACAGTACATTTTTAAAAGTGTACTGCTGAGAGGTTTCACGACACGATCCAAGACTGTCTCTTGATACACTTTGGCTGAAGTTTTCACTTCTTTTCACAAAAATGTATCTTTGTGACGCCGCCAGACACGACCTACCTAAACTATCACTGACGCAGTAATACCACTTTGTACCTTTCCGACAACTTGAGCAGCTTCTTTAGAACTGCGAGCATACACTTTTTCATTTTGTTTATTGTGGTGCTCTTCAATCGTGAACATTTTTTCATCGATAAAGAGGATATTTCTTATCTTATCGGGACAGAAGGCATTTTGATCGAGTCTCTTTAATTGTAAAGATTGATTTAGGGCATGTCCTGTATATCGACGTTAAGCACCGAGCTTCAGGTCTTGTTTTATAATACGTGAGAAGGACCTAGCGGGAATCTTCATTTCTCGCGATAAGCTTTTTTGCTTCTTAATGGGGTTTCGACGAATTCTGGCTGTTAATAACATTAACAGCCTTTGTCGTTTTGACAGCACGCTACCGTCCCGATCTTTTATGAACTTCGACAGAGGAAATGTTGTTGTATCTGTTGATAGTACGATATACGGCTGATACCAAGCTTTTGAAGTGTCTGGGATATGATCGACGGCTCCATACCCACTTTGTGCAAGGTTATCACTGTAATCCTATTTTCTTTAACACTCCATTCCATATTATAATTTGATAATGAACATGAAAAAATATGTGAAATGGCGCGTAATCGAAAGAAGTTTTTAAAATAATAAATGCGTTTCAAATTCAAAGTAAATAAAAAGTTGAAAAGAAGATTTTATGTATTATTAAATATAACAGTTTTTATGGTCAGACTAGTTATATGTATACATATCTCATACTATGAGAAAATATAACAGTTGTCATTGCTTGCCGATCTTGGCCACTCGTCGAAAAGTTGCGGTGTAATGCCGGTTAAAAGGCAGATAGCCTAAGCTACACAGCCCTACTATAGGGAACTTGTACGTACGTACAAGTTAAAGTTAAAGTTAAATGCATAAAGTTCAATGCCAATGAGAAAATTTGATATCTATGTTAGGGTTATAAACTGTTGGAAACAATATTTTTGATTAATTCAAAATTACTTGAAATAAATCTGTCCACTGTCATCATCAGCCTATTAATGTGGTCACTGCTGAGCACGGACTTACCTATGGATGGAAATATTATCGGGCAATGGTAAGCTGCATGAACCTATTTCTGCAGGCAGTCTCCGAATGGGGAGACGTCAGTCTGGTAAGGTTCAATTGATTAAAGTCCAAGGCGTGTCTTTTCTCCGCTAAAAGGCGTCCTCACTACTTGACTTTTACTTTCGTAGGTGTATCCGTACCAATCACTGACTATCTTGAGCTTCTCGGTATTTCATTGTCACCAAATCCCGATTTTGGCTCTTTCATTGAGAGTAAAGCTCAATTAACACAGGAACAGTTGCTCAATCAAAAACCAAGAGCAAGTTCAATCGTGTACTGTTCTCATCTTTGGGACAGTTCCACCCAATACCAGCTCCAGACGCTTGAGTCCATTGAGAAGAGGGCCAAGAAGTTCATCAGCCATGACAATGTTTTTTATAAAAAGCTCAAAAGCCTTGAGCATAGACGGGAGGTAGCTAGCCTATCCGTTTTTATAGCATAAATTGCGGAGAGTGTACAGCAGAATTGCACAACCTTGTTCCGCCGTCCCTATTTTTGCATCGGACAACCATACTTAATGGGCATCACAATTATATGGTTTGGCAAGCATAATAATTAGTATTGTTTGAAAAAATAACTATCTGCTTATTATGTTTATTTATTTAATTATACTTCATAGCAAACGGTACGAATGGCGGACTTAATTCCATTATCACGATGTTTTATAAAGTGTTTACACTAGAAGCAAACAAAGCCTATGTTGTTTTAAATAAATGTGTAAATCAGACTATTTTAAAAAGTTTCCTTGTTATAACAAGTTTTGGGTACAACACTGTTGTGATTGTGATGCTCTTATTTGACTTTTAAGTGCTATTGAATAACGCAACGAGGAGCAGAATACAACTGCAATGATATTCCAATTTAGCAATTACGAAAACAGTAGCTGATATGTTTTTATCCAAATACATATGAAACGATTGATTCGAATATTATTGTCTGTTATGTTGTTTATCGTGTTGGGGTGTAGAACGCAGCGATAAAGGAGCGTAAGCGATAATAACAGAAAAGAGACTGCGTGTGGCTAAAAAGGTAATGCATAAAACGCAGCGTACTAAATAATCGGGTTATAGAGGCCCTTGTCCCACATATTTGCTACGTTTTTTATTAACTTAACCTATATCGAGGACAGGAAAGATCGATCAGGTGGTATTGCTAGCACTCTGAATATAGGTGATATGTATTTATATAAACTTTGTTGCACAAAAAAAATATGTACAAATGACGGACTTAATGACATTAGGCATTCTCTACCAGTTAACCGGAGAGTTAGAAACTGATAGCGTATTGGAGGTGCATTGAAAAGGTAAATAGAAAATGCTATAGACTACATAAACATACATTTACATACATACTGACATCATGTATAATAAAATAATAAACATATATAAACTAATAAACATATATAACATAAATAATAAACATATATAAACTAATAAACATATATAAAATAAAAAACTACCTAAATATCGATACACTAAACCAATATTAATACACCTTACTAGATATATAAAATTACTAAATATATAAAAACTAGATATTGTCTCTGAGATATCGAATTTGACACAAGGCTCAATGAAGAAAGCGGGTTTATCTCTATTTTCTCTAAATTAAGTAAGTAAGGGAAAGGTAGAAGAAGTTTAATATAGTAGGCAAAAAGTATCCAGCATGAATTTCCTATAATAACGTTAGGATAAGATGGAAAATGAGAAACGACCAATCATTGTCAATTTAAAGCGATTGTTATGAAGCTTTGATCCCACCAAACTCTCCCTGATATTGCTCTCTCATACAAGTGTGATGTTAAAAGAAAATATTTTCTTATCTGTCATACTGAATTAGTATGACAGTAAAATATTTCTTAACATTAACATTTTAATGTGTAGTATAGGAAGTATTTTCCTTTACTGAAGCTATAAACTTCCTTTACCGTCACTCTGTGGAGATGAACCTCTTTACTCGATTATGATTAGCTACTTGAGTAACACAATGCTCGAACATCTCAAGTGGCTCGGATACCAGTGCTCATAATAACGCCATTCAAAGATCCCAGGTTCTATACCTGGCCGGGACAATGTAGAAAACATCCTTTTCTATATCAAGTGTAGTTACGATGTTTCTGAATTCCATAACACAAATCCTTTAGCAACTAAACTTGGGTCAGAGCAACGGATGTGATTTATTGGGACTAGAAGTTATTTACTATTACGTATACGTACGCAGACGGTCCATTAAGGTAAGACCAACGTCGAGACGGAGATCTATCGTCGAATCCAGGTCGGATGGGCAGCTTCGGGAGGCTACAAAAATCTTGGCATTTATATTACCTTGGCAGCTAACTTTTTGACCAGTGTGTGGGTGATCTGTGGTGATATACGAGACCCATAGTCAGATGTGGTCGCTAGTTATGGGTCTCATAAAAAGGCTACTAGAGGAAAACTAAGATAACCAACATTGCTCGAAGTATTGATAAGCTCAAGTTGTAGAGGGCGGGGCACATAGCGATCAGAACTGGAAGGTGTTCGAATCGCTCGTTCTTACGAGTTGAAGCGGACGACTTTTTGTGGGGGTTACCCACTACCACGACCGACGAAATGGTTAAATTCACGAGAAGCTGTGGGCTCCTTGGGGGAGGCCGATGCCTAGGAGAGGGTGTGGTAAGACTAATATGATATGCCATTGCATAAGTAATATGTTGTGTTAGACACTTAATTTTTTTTTGTGAATGCTTTGAGTATGTTCTCTTTCTCTATGTTGATCATTTTCTTTTCTTTGGCAGTTAAAAGTCGAGTCGAGACTCGACACAGTATATATTGCGATTGAGAGGTCGATACTCTAATTTCAGATCTAAATTGGTAGGGCACGTGAGGTATTGGTAAACTGCAGACATATCCAATTGGGAGCCAATGTCTATCTAATGGACAATGAATTAGGCTCGATTGTCAACGTTTTATTAGACAGTCGAAGCCTCTGGGAAGTTCGGCCTTCGAGGTGATTTAATTTACTCTAGATTTGCTTACTTCATCTTATACATATTTATGCGGATTGTTGTGTACGGCGACATCAATAATAGAAATTGTTATGCTATCATTTAAATATATATTCTATTGTTAAATTTAAAAGTTTGTGATCTTTGATAAATAATTGATCGTTCTATCACAGTTACAGAAATATACCGAATACCGGGACTTAGATTTCTAATGGAGACCCGTTTTCAATAATTTTCACTTTCAGCTAAGAATAAATGCTAGTTATAAAAACGAGTTTAAACCTTTAAAATATCGGTAGTTGAAATTTTGACGTTCCTCCCGGGTGGCGTAACCGCGAAAGTTGGTCCAACGTAATAAAAAGTTAATACACGGGCGACGGCGCGGCTCGGATTGCGCATTACTCGGTACATTATAAACAACCCAGCGCGACACCCCTCTTTTATGGCCCCCACTCCGAGGCCAGCATGCATAATTAAATCTCCGCGGTCAAATTAGCAATTTGGAACCTCTACAATAGGACATAGTTCAGCTTAAGCGTCTTTATTGTTCAAACAAATTTATTCAACCATTACTGTGCTCAATTAACACAGTATTCAAGCCGGCACTGTTTCTTTTAATGTCTTCCTTGAGGTTTTGTGAGTTTCCACCATGCGCACTTTTTTAATTATGGAATAGCGTTCGAGTTTACTTGCGCCCGGCCCACGGTAACGACACCCATGACGACGGTACGTTCCAGTTATTACAGCAGACTTTTTGGGAACATTGTATATTTTTTATGCAAACTAAAAGTGGAGCCTGCCAGAGTAACCTTAATTTGTTGCGTGCTATTTAAATTATGCAATATCATAATTCTTTTCAGCTTGTGTTTCGAGGAAGTTTACGCGTGATAGTTATTTTAGTGCCTATATCTAGTCTTAGAATTTACTTCTACCATGTTGTAACGAACAAAATATTAAGCCGTCTACTACAGGCCATAGCAATATTATCCCGTTTCACAAGGCATAAAAGCAAGTGGGCTACGTCGTAGCGATGCCTTTACGAGCTCCGAGCTTTACATGTACTATGCTACGTCGTAGCCTAGCCTAGCCATGAAGACGCATCAAATCCGTAGTGACTTGCTCTTTGTACATACCGTTTTAGTAGTTTAACGTATACATATATAAAAGATTTTCTTTATAAGCTTAACTTTACAGTTAGAAGTTATTTTAAAAATAAAATAGTTTCAAAGTTTACAAAACTAAAAACTTATCTGTACTTGACTGCAATAAAACGTCCAAAATTCTATTAGCTACTTTCTAGTTTCATCATCAGGTACTCGTCGTTATGAATATCAAATCAGTATGGAAGTACTATATTATTGTATTGTCATATAACAATATAATAATATATAACTTCTTATGGGTACATGACATGTTTCGTGATGTTACAAGAACGTAGGGGAAATTCCTCTTCTTAGATTTTATTAAATTGTTTTTTAGTCTTACAGGTCGACCTTGTTCCGCCGTCCCCATTTTTTCATCGGACAACCAGACTTACAAATTGGCGACACCGTTATATGGTGGATATACTAAATAGTCGCACTAAGCGTTTTGGTTCCAATTTTATGATACGTACCGCTAAGGAGTGAAACTCTTTGCCTAAGTCTGTGTTTCCTGACAAATACAATTTAGGGGTCTTCAAGTCACGAGTGAATAGGTATATTCTAGGCAAGTGCGTCACATCCTAGATCGCATCGACGCTTACCATCAGGCGAGATAGTGGTGAAGCGCATGCCTATTTCCTATAAAAAAAGTAAGTATAATTTAACAACTATTATCTATTCTTGTTTCTTGTAAGTATTGCTACAATAAACTATACTAAACTTGCTGTTCCAAGAGGCAAGCTCCAAAATACGATGCTAGGCGAAGAATTTTTCTAACAAATTCCATACAATGTCACTGAATAATGTATTGAAAATCTAAGAATGATAACAAAGGCTATCACAAAATCGGTAATTATTTAAATGGCAATAATGCATAGAGATGATAGACATATTTTAATGGTATTGTATAAATATGCAGTTCTTTATAACAGATCTCAGAAATAAGTTGAATCAAGGATTAAAAAAAATAATCCGCAGTAGTACAAAAAGCTTTCCCTTTTTTATGTATGAAATGTGGCACAAACAAAAAAGAGAAATAAAATATAAATGTGGGAAAAATAATTCTTCACGGTACAGGATCTGCCGACGTCGAAGGACTTATGAAGCCATGGCGTAGTTGTTGATTTTACGTAGATCGCTTTAACGTAGACTACCGATTAAAAGTTATTTTCTATCCTTTTTTTTCTGAATAAAAGGTACTTTTCTATAGCCCTGGCAAAGTGTATACAAAATTAAGTAGTTAAGGCGTGTAAGTGTAACAAACAAACTCACTTTCGTATTTATAATATTAGTTAGGACTATAAGGTTTTTACCGATATGATATATAGCCTATTTTTTGCGTAATTATGTGTTCTTCAACTGTTCAAATTGTATAGAAATCTGTCAACTTATTCTTCACTAGAAGGACATACAGATAGATAGACAGACAGATAAAATGTAGAATTGGTATCAGTGAGTCATAAAACGTCATAAAAATATTTGACATAAAAATAAATGTATAGGCAGAACCTACAGATTAACATAGTAAAAATATAAAATTGAAAAAAAATAAAAGTAATTAGCAATGCTGATATGGCGGCAAAAACCTCTGATGGAAAAAATGTTAAGCATTAAAGGAGATTGCCCAAAAATGATCTTACCTCAAAATCTTTTGTGCCTTAACGAAATAAAATTCATATAAATTCATCATAAAAATATTATATTCTTTCAATTTGAACTGTAGTGTTGAATGTATTTTTCAGACCCGGGGAATGAAGACAGTTTTAATAAGTACGTAATAGATTTACTATTTAGCATTGACGTCTGCGTTCACCTTGTCCATAGAATTAACTTGCTAAAAATGTTGCTAGGTAATTATCTAGAGCATTGGAATAAAATTCGACATTTAAGTTCAAGTTAATATTCTTTATAGCTATATAATCGATACTTTTTTAATATTCCATTCTTTATTTCATCTAAAAAGGCTTCAAAATATGGCACAGTTACACATAATCTATTATGGTATTGTCCCAATTTAGTTTTTTTTTTAATAAAATACGGTACAACTTTATTATTAATATTTTTTAATGGAATATTTTTTTACTTTAAATGTGTAATGTGCGCGGAAGTGGTATAAATAAATATATTAAATATTTTCTTTAAACACAACCTTCACTTATGAACTCATTGCTAAACACCAAGGTTCAAAGCGCTGTAGTCTAAAGTTACAAATTAAAATGACACCTGGTTTTATTTCTACGTACACATTTTCTATGTGACGAGAAGAGAGGAAATATTTGTGGTTTAATCACAATAACACATACAAAATTAGTGATGCGCAAAATATTTAAGGAGTATATCGATATACTATTTATATTGCTGAGTCAAAAACAAAAAAAAAATATGAAAGAACAAATGTACATAAAGGTACACTGGCAACATCAAATATTGCCTAAACGGAAATAGACTTATTTAGCTAAACACTGTCAAATTATTAATGGCGACTAATATTCATGTTGTATTTGATACGTTTACTGGTTTTCTGTGCAATTCCGAGACGAGCTTAATAGTTCCTTAGTTATTTGTGTTTTGTGACAGATAATTGAACTCCTAGTATTTAGTGTCAATTTTTAAGTTGGACATTCTTGTTCCTCGGTTATTTGTGTTTTGAAAGAGAGAATGGGTGAGAGGAGGAGAGAGTAGGTCGTAGAATTTTAGTTTTATGGTGATTTAAATAAACGAGTTGTAGTTTTGCATAACGTCTACTATGCCAGCCATACATGATCAAGGAGAAGTTGTGCCACGACCGTTTTAGCGCAGGCGTTGTATCTACTGTTCACTGCTGCTAGCACCTTTTTTGCGCAGACACTTGATTGAAGAATTAGATCAGCAAATGCTTACTCTTATAAGGTTCTGGACACATTGTGAGGAAGTAAGTTTCACACTGAAACAGTTAAGAAGTAAATGAGCGGTAATAGTAATAGCACTTAGAATAATTTTCATGAAAAATATGAAATGAACAATACAACCTTGAAATTTTGATGCTGTTGGATAAAAAATTCATCGGCTTCAATTTTGGATTTCTTTCAAATATTGAAATATCGTATCGTTGAATTTATTGCTTTGTTATACTGATTTTCGAATTACGTATGCGATCCCTGTGTTTTTAAGTTTCTGTGGTTAAAAACACCAAAGGTAAGGTAGGTAAGGTGAAAAGAAAAGGCTATATACCTATACTCCAACCAATTATTGTAGATAAGTTGATTTTTGAAATGAGACAATGCAAAAGGTATGGTTTACTTTTACGTTCAAATTTTTTTATTTGTCATTAAAATAAAACAAAACAACACTGCAATTTGACAGTCATAAGCCCGTAAAAAATGAAGGGAAAATTTGCAACTTTTCGTAAGTTCATCATTGTTATGTTCAATAAAATATGGGAGGGCGAGGCGGGGGTCGCGTAATCATCTGCTATAGCACCGTGCGTAGCGTGATTGTGACAACAAACGTATTTTAATTTTGAATAATTTTGTATAGCCTTAACTTAATATTTTAGTACTGGGTGATATTAAATGAAAAACTGCTTGTTTCGTTATTTTCTTCAAAGAATAAAATGTGTATATATATTATATTCTTTGTAATTGTAAATGTATATTTGGATGGTGTTTTTAAAATTTCCCTGTATACAATAACTGGACTGATAACATCACAACTGGCCAACTACAGAAGTTACAGTGGCTTTGACTCAAAAAAGAAATATGAATGATCTTACAATCTACGTACGTACGTACTTACGTTGTTTTTTCATAGGTGAAGTAAAACTTGCAGAGAAAGATGGCAGCTCTTTTTCTTTTTTTAAAATTGTAGATACAGTTCGTTCACTGCTGCTACAGGCTTCAGCGGTACATTTCCGTATATTAGCCAAAGAACTCAAATCACAACTATACATATTGTTCGCTCCCATAAAATTATACTCTACTTGAAGAAAGTGGTACAAGCGGGTACTAATGGTGCATCCCTGGAAACAGTAAATAAATATTTTTAATTGCTATCAATTATTTGTGTTGTTATGTATATGAAAAAAAAACATTTGTTTTTAAACTTTTTTGACACGACATAGTTTTCAAGAAAAAATTTAAAATACTTACCAAACGCGATTCACGAACCGAACTTTATCCAACCTCAAATCTACCTTGGCGTTTCCTCCGCTGCGGGAATGATTTGTGTCTGGATATCGGATCGGTCGATACAAGTTGTCATTGATGGTGGCTCGTTGGACCATTTGGCTATCAATGCTGACGTCCCTCAGGGCCGTACTTTCTGCAACACTTTTTGTGTTTCATATTAATAAACTGCTTATGTCCGGTATTTTGGGGTACGCAGATGACATGGTTGTAGAGAGCTATATATCTGATGCACGAGCCAGTGATAAACAGATCCAGCATCACAGGGAAGCGATGGTCAGCCGCATGAACCTATATCTGCAGGCAGTCTCCGAATGGGGAGATGCCAATCTGGTAAGGTTCAATCCATCACAGACCATTCTGAGTTTCTCGGTATGACATTGTCACCAACTCTGCTGAAGATGAGAAGGTACTTCACACCGGAATAGTGGCTCAATCTTTATCAAGGGCAAGTTCGATCATGTATGGAGTACTGTTCTTAACTGGGGATGGGCCAAGAAACTCATCGGCAATAACGATCTTTTTGATATTAAGCTGAAAAGCCTTAAACATAGACGGAAGGTAGCTATAGGCTATTCGTTTTTTATAGGATACATTTCGGAGAGTGTGTAGCAGAATTGCATAGACTTGTTCCGCCGTCTCCATTTTTTCATCGGACAACCAGACTTACAAATAGGCGCCACCGGTATATGGTTGATATACCAAATGTTCGCATTAAGCGGTTTGGTTCCAATTTTGTAACCCGTACCGCTAAAGAGTGGAACTCTTTGCCTGAGTCTGTGTTTCCTGATGAATACAATTTAGGGGTCTTCTTGGTAGGTGCGACATATCCTGGATCGCATCGTCTCTTATCATCAGGCAGATAGCGGTCAAGCGTTTTCCTATTCACGTTGAAAAAAAAGATTTCAAAAGGCGAAATAGCTGTCGCGTTATTTGTTTGTACTGCTTCATTAAATCTAAAACTATTTTATTTTTTAATGACAAACTCATCCATTTATTGTACTTAATATAGGTATACAAAACTATACTCACAAATGTGAATGTGTATAGATTCTCTTTTTATTTGTGCATTATGTAAACAAAAAATATAACTTGAAATGCCGTAGAAAATGTAATATTTAAATAATACCCGGGTACGGAAACAAAATGTAATTATTGACTAAAATAAAAAGGTTTTTTAGCTCATATACTCCCTTAAAATGACTAGGGCACAAAAATATTTACTGTGAGATGTTTTGCTCTATGAAAAATGGGCATTTTCCTTTAATATCGTTTTTATACTTTCGGATATATAGTTTACATAAAAAATAAACACTTTATACCATTCAACTCTTATTATACACGCCATAGGTTTTATTTAAGCTTAAAAGTAGATAGGATGAATATGCAAGAGCATATAACAGTGCATCACTTATCTGATAATAAAGTATAATAGATAACATAAATTATTTTGAAGATAATAGAGGTGTTAAAATTACAAATCTGAAAAAAAAATGCATTAAAAGACAGCCTACTATTCATTAACACATATAAGAAAGAAAGAAAGAATGAAAGAAAGAAAGAAAGAATTTATTGATCGAAGGCAAATTAACATTAACAACATATAAAATAAAAACAATTGTGCTTAAAATAACTAAATTACACCTACGATCAACCAGGACCCTGCCTCAGCATAGGCCTCTGCGAGCAGAGATCCACCGCAGCAGCGCTGATATTCTGACAGGGCCTGAATGAGTGACGCCCTACTGATAATATAATTATATATGATAAAAAAATAAATAAAAATAAAGTAGAAGAAAAAAAAAATATAAACATAATAAATGTACATATACACATATAAAAAATAACTAAACAAGGAATACATTTAAAAAAATAATAATAATAAAATTACATTGAAGGACGTACGTCAGTGCTCTAAAGAAAAAATAAAAAATATACAAGGCCTACTCTATGGTAGGCATCATGTTGGCGTTGACACCCGTGTAACCAATCTGAGGTTGACACTGACGTTTATTGTTCTGTGCAATAACAGAAATAATAAAAATATGTGTGGCTGTCTACGTGGAGCCACTGAGCAAGGAATCACTACGTTTTTTTTTGCGTGGAGCCATGTGGATTCGTGAATTGTGCCACGTCATATCAAAAAGCAAAAGAAAAATAACTACCTTATGTGAAGGAAAAGCTATGAAGTATATTGTGATAAGAACCAGAAACGGATGCAAGGTGTTTGATTGCCAATTATTACGACTACGGATAATCAACGGCCGGTCGTGAAAAACTAATAAGGTATGCATAAGTGTTTCAGGTCTTTAGGAGATTCACTTAGAGTGCTTACTAAATAATTATCACCTATATGATTTAAGATCACGCCAACGATGCCACGGCGCCGGCGCTGGAACGTAGTCTACCAACTACCAGACGTTATGAGTGAAAAACAAAAACGGTATATAACCATTAATATCTATACTAAAATGTTGGCCTGTTGGTATAATAGATTTTTTTTAAAGATTTTTTAAATGTGTTGATTGTTTTCAGGTCACGTAATGGGGGCGGGAGATCGTTCCAGCACCGTGTAGCCGCGTATTTGAAAGACCCACGAAAGGCGGCCGAGTGGTGCGTAGGCGTAACGAAGATATGAGACATTTTCTCTTAAGATATCTCGTGCCTAAGGCCTCCTAGTTTTGACGATTCCAAACAGCAAAGTGGCCAAGTGTAACCTTCTACGAGCTTCCATCTTTAATATATTGGTACTGATAAGATAGGGGGACACATGTGATCGCGGAGGAATATGAAAACATAAAACGAGCGCATGCATTTTGCACCCGTTGTATGAGCCTGGCTGTCTTGGACATTAAACAGGGACCATACACCGTATCACAGTAATTTAATTTGGACAAGATTAATGATTCGCATAACTTGATTCGAAGTTCATTTCTAAGATATGGCCTTATTTTATACAGTAACCTGAGCCGGTAAAAACAGTTTCTAACACATTCTGTGACATGGTTTTCAAAATTCAGACAGCAATCAAGATTAAGGCCCAGGTTTCTGGAGTCATGAACCTGTTTGAGCAATTCTCCATCCAATACAACATTTAAAGGAATACTATGTAGTTTACTTGTTCTCTGTCTTGTACCGATCAACAAAAATTTTGATTTTTTTGGATTAAGAACTAAACAGTTTCTCCTACACCAGGCCGACAGACATGCCAGATCCTCATTTATCCTATTTACTGCATCAGCAGAATCATGTGTAGGAAATGACAAGTATAGCTGCAAATCATCAGCATAAAGATGGTATTTACAGTGCTTAATACTATTGATTATGTCAGTACTATACAAAATAAAAAGGATTGGACCCAGTATGGATCCCTGGGGTACGCCCCGGGAGATTGGGAGCAGACCAGACCGCTTACGAACTCCACCCACCATATCCAGCTCCACGCATTGCTGTCTGCCTCTTAAGTAACTTTGGAACCATCTTAAAGCATGTGGGTCAACTCCGTAATAGGAGAGTTTGGACAAGAGCATAGAAGTATTAAGTGTCTCAAAAGCGCGAGAGAAGTCAAGGAGGATTAGAATACTGACACATCCCCCATCCTGTGCCGCGAGGATGCCGTCCACAACATCCGCAAGTGCAGTTGCCGTACTATGACCCCCGCGAAATCCAGACTGGGAGTAAGGGAGAATACCATTATCCTTAAGGTATTTTGTGAGTTGATCGCATACCACTCGCTCGAGAACCTTCGAGGCACAAGGCAGCAGACTGATAGGGCGAAGATCATGCAACGTAGATGGATCATTAACCTTTGGAAGAGGCTTGACGACAGCTGTTTTCCAGGCATCAGGAAAAGTCCCCTCTGATATGGAGTCGTTAATAATGAGAGTAAGAGGGTGCAGTGTTGAGGGCAAGGTCAGCAGCAACATGTTGAGTGAGATGCCGTCGCATCCCAATGCGTTAGATTTAAGTTTTCTCAGTACCTTAAGTATCTCTAATTCACTTACTGTATTTAAAGAAAATGTAGCCGGCCCATGTCTGTGGTGCTCCAAATAACTAAGTTGTGAGATTGACACACTATCATCTCCTGGTGCATTCAAAAAGTGAGAATTTATAGTGTCCGGGTTGTTAAAACAGAGGGGAAGACTGTTGCTATTTTTAGCACTTGGAAGTATTGTGTTCCTAAGGCTTTGCCATAATTTCTTGTTGTTCATAAGGTTATTATTAATGTGTCGATCGAAGTAACACTTTTTCTCCTGGTCAATGGCATTAGCCACAAGTCGCTTCAGTCCCAAATAACAATCTTTATGATTTTTTGTTTTGTGAGTCCTATAATCCCTGTGATACTTATCCCTAATGCGCATCATGGCTTTAATCGTATCAGTGATCCAAGGATGAGGCGGATGTTTGAATTTCCTTGCCATGACGGGGGCATGCAGGTCAAACAGATTTACCAAGCAATTTGTGAAGCACTCAACCAGTCTGTTGACATCACCGGCTCTCTCGAAATGGCTCCAGTCAATAGCCGATAGGTCATTGTTGAATTGCTCAGGTATTATATTTCTAAGAGGACGATACTGTATCCACCTGGGACAGGGCTTTTCTTTTTTAATTTTAAACTCAGCCAATAACATTGCATGACCACCCAAGTCTGGGCTGTACTTTACTAAGACCTTTAATGCTTTTAAATCAGTGCAAATCACATCTATAAGACTCTGACTGTGGGAAGTGAAGTGGGTAGGTTCAGAAACCAGCTGGGTCAGATTCGTGGAGTAGAGAAATTGATAAAGTAATCCAGAATTGCCACTACTGTCACACAAAAGATTAATGTTGAAATCACCCAGCAGGACCAAACCGTCATGTCTAGGAAGTGAGATTATACTATCCGATAATGCATCGAAAAAAAGATTAATGTCTAGCCATTGTGGGCGATAAGCGGTCCCTATTATTATCACCTGATTATGGAAGCGAAAAGAAAGCCACATCTGTTCAACAATGGGGGCAATGGGATGGGGGCAGGTGCGTGCATAGAGACTCTTGCGGATATAAAACCCCACTCCACCACCACGGCCCCGGAGAATGTGCTCTGGCCTGGGCATGTGACGTAGGCGATAATTTGCTAGCTTCGGTGCACTATCTTCCTGACCTCTCCTTAGCCATGTTTCATTTATTGCAATAATATCCGGACCCAGCTCATCCACTGCTACAATGAATTCATCATGCTTTGTGCTGAGAGAACCGGCATTAAAAAGTCCAACTCGCAGGTTATTTCTTTTTGCCATTAAGTGGATATGGAAATATGGGTCTCGGTGTGTATAAACTAGTTAGATAGATATATAATAATGTATAAGTGATGTTGAAATTAAAAATAGTATGATATATAAGCACATACAAGTTGTACAAATAGCATAATTGATTATGTTGACTAAGATGTGGATGTGATGATTGAATAATAATTACTGAATATAAAATGTATGAATATAACAAACATAGAAATTTAGCAAGAGTAACTGAGAAGTGAAATTCATGAGTATATTAAACTTATATGTCTAAAAAAGTTAATAGATTGTTTTGAAACCAGCACTATCCTTAATTATTTTAGTAGCATGTAATATAACATAAAAAGGATAATTAATAACACATAACAAAAATAACTGATAAAATATATAAAGCGAAACAGTAATTAAATATAAAATTACATATAAACCATTTATAACATATATATCAGTAGCGCATAAACCAATGGTGACAAACATAGTAAGCTTTGAAATGTCATAGGTCACAAGTCACGACGCTGAAAGTGAGGCTGACGGAGAAAATCCTGCCGGGGGCGGGGCCGAGCCCGGCGCAGACGCTATGGACGAGCCCCGCTCCGGTTGACCCAAAGCACGCTCGAGGTCCCCCTCCGTGCGGAAACGAAATACAGGCATACCGTCTCCCCGGCGAGCGAAGATGCGTCCCTGCTTCATCCATGTGTAGCGCCAGCCCCGCCCGCGGTATTCCTCGCGGACGCGATGAAATAGCTGACGTGCCTGACGTGTCAACCGCTCATTAATGAAGATGCGAGTACCGTCGGCAGCAGTGAGAGTGCGGCGCACGCGCGCAACACTCAAGAGGTCGTCTCGCAGGCGGCGCCGCGCCAGCCGCACCACGATGCGTCGCGGTTTGCCCGTCTCAGCGCGGGGCGCGCCCACGCGCTCCGCGAATACAATATCACGCTCGTCAAGCTTCACGCCCAACCTCATAGCAAGAGTGGTCACAGTGAGTGCGACGCTCTCCCCCCTCTCTTCAGGAGCCTGGCCGATGTCTAGATCTGCCAGTAAGGCTTCACGGTCCCGGTCTTCGAGCTCAGACCTGAGTTCGGATATGGTGAGCTCCAGCGTCGGCACCGGCCCGGTCCCGCTTCCCGCTTCTCTTTGTTCGAGGGCGTTTAGCCGAAGCCCCATAGAGTCGAGTCTCAGGTCCATGCCATCGAGTCTACGATCCAATTCATCCAGCCGGGTCGCAACAGTAGACATTGACTCCCGCCATAGCGCCATCTCGCCGCGAAATTCACGCATTTCCACCATACACTCCGTCAAGAGGCGTCTGAACTTTATCACCTCGTCCACGCTAGAAGTCGAAGTCGCATACGGCCCAGTGGCGACGACAGGGAGTTCACTATCTAACAGAGGTACACATATAGCCGCAGCCGCGGAAAGAGGCACGTCGGTCACCGGAGGATCACAGATGCCTTTAACTGGAGTCAGGGTGTTATCGCCTTTTTTCGCTCCCTGCTTACAATTTGGACAGACCCAATCTTTCCTGATTTGGGATATTTGAGATATAGCAAGGCAGCCCCGATGATATTTTAACGGACACAAACTACAGGCAGCGCCACCTGTCGACGACAAAAACTTTCCACAAGCACCGCACTGAAGCATCGTTTAGGGTTCTTATAGTTGTACACTCATTATTTCACTGTCGCAATATAGCACAGTGGAGCGACAGGTAGTTAGATTTTTCTATTTCTTGAAGTTACCCTCACGAAATGAAGTTATGATATATTCAGCTGATATTAATATGCAGATATCTTGAAAACACAGGCACTTATCACTTCGCCTTCACTTGCACAGATTTAACAGAAAGTACTAAATCGAAGCAACACAATGTTAAATGTGAAACTAAGTGAAAAATAATTAAACAACAGAAAATAATCGCACAGTATAGTGATGACTTGACATTCAAGACGTCACTGTATAGCAACTGTTGCAATTTTTTAATTATTTATACTATTGTACTGTCGTATGTTCAGCGGAATAGAATAAGTATCAACCAGCTCACTTTAGACGACTAAAGGTAATCAACACACATTACTTCCGTAGACTAAAAATTATCCTGCGTTTTCTACTGCAACTTGCAACCCGCCTGCGAAGCTTCTTTCGAAATTAAATAATCCGCCTAATCATTACATTTTCCTTTAGTCAATAAAACGAAACATCTCTTTGAATTTACGAAGAAATAAAAGAGAATAATTCAACAAACAGATAATAACGTGAAAAGTGGTTGAATAAAGGTTATTTACGAAATTGGGAATTATTTAGAATGATGAATATTTTATCGGTATGTTATTACGAATTCCCGCGAAATCCGCTAGATATGGAAATGCAGTGGGGTGCGAGAAGGCTGCTGGAGTCTGATAAAGGACTTAGTGTTATTCGATCGGTTGACGGTTCGTACGTACGGATTAGCAAATACCTACTATGTTAGGTACTTAGTAGGGTTTGGGAATTCTCGACAATTTCAACGTCCCGGGACACGAGACAGGCTACGATCAAAGTCCCGGGACTTCCCGGGACTTCGAGACTTTTTTTAATTATAAAATTTGAACTTTGATTTCTGGTGAAACGTATTAATAAAAAGGGATTTTTTTTTTAAATCAACATTAATTATCGGTTAAATCAACATTTATTAAACATAAAATATAATCACAATAGTTTTAACTTTAATATGTCAAATAATTGGTATGTTTATTCCTATAATCACAGATTAACTTTTAATTTAAAACAATTATTAAATATTATTATAATAAAAGAAACTTAGTAACAATCATACTATACTAACTTTAATATCATGTCATAATCATATTAATCATAATTTGGTAATTTTTATAATCACAGATTTGTTTCCTTATCTGTAAAACAGACTTTTGAATCAGTCTTTCAAATTATTAATCAGTTAAAAAAATAAAATTACTTTGATTTTATAAAATAGGCTTTTAAAAAAATCAGAGCATTAACAGCTTTGTCCGACAATCTGCTTCTGATTTTTGTAATAACGCCACCGGACAAGGAAAACACTCTCTCATTTTCAATAGAAGTCGGTTTAATTGAGTTTAAGGCTTTATAAAGTAGTTCTAAATTTTCTGTACGTTTTCCGGTTGCTTCGAACAACTGAAACTCCTTTTTCAATGTTGCTCTTGTTAGTCTTGTTGTTGTTTTTTGAACCTCGGGTACATTTTCTTTGATTTTTTTTATTGCTTGTTCCATTTGATTTACAAACGACTCATCCGGCTCGTTGTGTACTTGAGAGCTACTAGTACTAGGTTCAGCGCTTATTATTTCCATATCTGGTGTCGGGATATGAGGTATATTTTCAAAAAGCCTGCAATACAGTTCTTCCGCAAAGCCAATTAGGGCAGTTTTACTTAAATTTGAAGTAAAAAAGTCCGTGTTTTGAGACTGTGAGGTGTGATGACCAGTGTGTAAATATTTTAATAAACAGATAACTCGTTGTGGTCTTCTCTCTTCTAGACGAGCTTTTAAAGTTTCTAAGAACCGACTCGATAAATCATCATTTGTCGTTGTCGATTGAATTTTTTTCAGTAATACATCAATTATTGCTTCAGCTGTTAGTAACGTAGCGTTTTGTCTCCCTAAGGCTTCTACAGCTATCTTGACTGGCTGCAACAAATCAACAATCGACTGCAAAAGAAGAAGATTGTCTTCATTCCACTTGTCTAACATGTTTAAATCAATCAAAGCTTTCTTCACGCAATTTTTGAGCTTCAGAAACCGTTCTGCCATCACAATGATGGAATTCCACCTTGTTTTGACATCCAGTAGTAAACTGAGTTCTTTCCCAAATTCAGCTTTCACATAATTCTGTAATTGGCTATTTTTCAGTGGACTCTTTCTAAATAATTTCACTAAGGACCTTGTTTCGTCGAGCACTCGTTTAATTTCATCAATGGGTTGTAATCGGAAGTTTGTGTCGTAGCTGGCATTGTCGTCCGCTTCGTCATCAGAAGAGTTTTTGTTCTCCATTATTTCATCGTCACTATCATCGGTATCTTCGGAGCTCGAAACTGCGGATGTAGCCTGTCTCTTTTTATAAAATGTATCTACAACTCCTAGATGGATTGCGTGGTTCAAGCATAGGATCATCTCGCTGGGGCTTTCCCTGCCAAACTTTTTCATTACATTTGGGCCATCGCTGGTGGTGGCTACAATATGTTTTTCAAAATCCAATTGAAATCTTTTTAATGTATCTTCAACCATTTTTTTGGTCTCTTCAGCACCGCATTTACCTGGTATATAGATTAATCCCAAATTGAAAACTTCTCCGTCCTCAACATACAAACACAAATTAAAGTACCTTCGGTTTCGGACGCTGGTCCACTCGTCTACTGAAAGGCTGAAACGTGTACCAGAAGCGACCAAGTTTTTAAATTTCTGAATCATTTCTGCTTTTTTTTCTTCATAATAATTTAATATAATTTTCATAATTTCAGTTTCGTTTTTAGGCATTTTATGACCTCGCTGGGTAATACTCTCACGAATAAATTTACTCTTTGTGATTGCTCTTATAGTAAGGCCATCCTCTGCCGCCAAACGAGAAATTATTTCAGACAAAGACTTTCTAGCAACGTATCGTGTAATTTCAGACTGATTTTCACGTTTAATTTTTTTTGATTCCGGTTCGCAAGATGTCCCAGGTTGTACAACTGATTTTGATTCATCCGGCGGCGGTTGATTCACAGAAATATTGTGGACTCTTTGGAGGTGTCTGTCAAGGCCCGTAGTATTCGACCCTTTGCATGAAATTTGTTTTGGACATAACGAACACTGTGCTGTTGATTCATTTATCTTTTTAAAATGTTTCCATACTTTTGCTGTACGCTCCATATTAAAAGATCTATTTTTGTTTAAAGTATCTGTAAAAATAATAATAATCCAAAATTAATTTCATAAGTTTATACACTGAGTGAGTACTTATCACTTTATTATATATTTTATAAAAAAACCATAACAGACATAACTTAAACATAATTAATACATGATAACAGATATGAAGATTATTTGTCAAGTCACTATCATGAAACCTATGTAAACGTCTTACCTACTTAATTTACCATTGAAGTAAACAAAATCAAGAACTTACATGAGATCGATGGCCGTCGTTGAATTTTTATAATCGCTACTGCAACAAAAGCACCACACCACACTCAATGAAATTTGCGACTGAGCTTGTGTCAGGCAGGATAAACAAAATGGCGGCGCGGCAAACTCAGTATGTAGACCAAGTAATTATTCATTACAGTAACAGATGGCGCTAGCTAGGCTCATGCAATGCTTTGAAAATAAAAATTAATACAATACATACGACTATCGTGTCTCGTCTCGAGTCTCGACCCAAAAGTCCCGGGACACGAGACAACGAAATTTACAAAAAGTCCCGGGACTTCCAGACACGAGACGTCCCGGGACCCAAACCCTAGTACTTAGTTAAAATACGGCATCGTCGTAGAATAATAAATGACATTTTCTTTAGAGCAATGAATCAGGTATGATTATGTGGTAAGTTGCTTTAAGTAATGAACCTCTTCAATTTGAAACATAAAATTTATATTTAATTACCACCATTAATCTATTGAATTTAGGTAAAAAACGCTTAAGATATTTGATTTCTTTGGGCAGGTTAACCTGTATTAAGTGACCTCATCAACAAAAGTGTAGTTAATACGGATCTTAAAAGAAAAAGAGCTACGGTTTCCTATATGCCTTTTTTTTACTAACCAACCATGTGAAATGGTAATAAATGTAAAATAAAGAAATAATTTACCCATTGTTAATATGATAGAAAAACAATTTGAATGAAAATGTCGCTTTTATTTGCTGTTTGCCGTGTGCCGTTAAATATCCGATCGTTAGCGTATACTTACTCGGTTACCTGTCAAATTCACGATCTTTCATATCTAATGAGTCGTTAAACTCGGTGCGGGAGTCGGAAAGGTATTTATTCGGAATACCGTGTGATTTCCCACTCACCACCCTTTCATCCCGTGCGGTTGTAATTCGGCGTGAAGGAGCTTCAAATCACCCATTTCATTAGAACTATTTGAGATATGTTGCGTTGCTTATTGTTATATAACGGATAGCTGATAAGAATCTATGATAAACTACAAATTAACATAAACTGGAATAACGTAGGTTTTTTTTTTATCTAGGATGGGTTCGTTCTTGATCCCAATCAAGCCTGGGGGCCAGGACAGAATCCATGATGGAACGAGCTAACCCAGATGGTTCCTATGCACCCTGGCTTTGAAAATGGACGGGTTATAAGTTCTCGGAAATACAGACGCAGTTACAATTAGTTTTATATATTTAAGCAATTTATAATTGTAGGTTGCGGGTTCGATTCCCGCCTGAGAATTAACTTGTGAGCCGAGTCTCTTTTTCTAGTGTTTTTCTATTAAAATAATTTATCTTAATCATTTTAATTACCATTGAAAAAAAATGCAAAAAATATATGAAAGTTAAAAATTAAATGTCTGTTTCATCTGAATCGATTGCCCAAACATTTGTAAAAAAAATTCTCTCGGATACGAGAGGATGTTCCTTTCGTTGATGAGACAACGCTGACCTACAGTGTAAAATCGGAAAGGTACTAGAAAATTTCTACAGATGTTCCTAAGGCTCGGTAGCTCAATTGGGAGAGCGACCGGACTTCAAAAGGTTGCGGGTTCGATTCCCGCATGAGAATTCACTTGTGAGCCGAGTCGATATCTTTCTAGAATTTTTATATTAAAATAACAATTTATAATTGTTTAAAATTTCTAGTTCTATAGAAACATTGGTTAGATTTTAATACTGTCACTGCTTTTGATTTTCTTACAACGAGAATGTTAATATTGCAATATTGTAAACACTTAAAAACGATTTGTATTTGTCAACTAGTTTAACTAAAATTAACTAATATTTGCTAAAAGTGACACCTGAATACCACGTTATTGTGAAGATTCCACGTCATTGTGTACAAACACAGTAAAATTATTATAAAAAGGACATTTATGATAATTCTACCAGTTCGCCGTGAGTAAGCCAGTGTTAAAATCAGGTAACAAGACAGTGACAGACCTTTTACAATTACCAACGACTACAGATGTGTCGCCCCCACATGGAGCATCGACAGGACTTGCTTGACACGGTCTACCGTGTAATATTCAGCACTTAGTCGGTGGATGTGGATTTCCGTCGACTGGATATAAATCTTCGCTAAGTGACTCCTGTTTCTATAAAATATTAATTAATCTTGTTATAATGTTATTATTAATATTCTTCTATTGTTAAACGTTTTAGATTTTGAATAGAAATCACCATTAACAGCAGACTATAGTTAAATTAACACTGCCTTGCGATAGAGTAATAGATCAAAGTTGCCGACACGCCGAGGTTAATTAGATTATAGTAACTGCTTCTAGGTGGACGTAAGCTAGTTCACTTTTCTCGTTTTATAAAAACGATATTCATATTTAAAATTAAATATCGTTCAACAAGTATTAACTTACATTAAATGTAAATCAAATAAGTTTTATATGTATGCTATCACTCTAAGTTAGATTAACATGTTGACCGCGTTAATGTATGTAAAATCTCTTATTATGTTTTATTGCAAATAAATTGACAACAGTTTACAAAGACAGGTAAAACTGTTAGCAAAGGTGGACTTATCTCTCTAAGAGATCTCTTCCAGTTAACCCAGATTAAATGTGCTTGGCCGTATAAGTCTATTTTACTTATTTGCACTCTGTGACACCCACAGAGTGCAAATAAGTAAAATAGATGCCTAAATAATACACATAAATAAACAGATAAATACAAAATAAATATACTTATATATCCCAATAAATACGATAAATGTAGCTACTTAAACAAATATAAGAGAAACAATTTAGAAATAATACACATATACGATTAGATTATTTAAATAAATTCAGAAAGTATTAAACCACGTTAAAAGTTAATAAATTAATATTATTGTTATGACCAAACATACCCAAGCTCTTAGAAGGTTTTATGATAAACATTAAGAAATGTCTTTAACATTTTCTCTTTGAAACTCCGGCCATGAATGAGGAGAAAACTGGGTCAGATATCGGTCATTTCGATTTATAGGTGGTTTTCTCTGCGACTCTTGTGATCACTGAGACATCATTTTAAAAGGGTTTTATTTAAAATCAAAGACGTAAAGCTTTTAAAAGCGTCTGCATTTCAATAAAAGGTTTACTTCGTTATTCTCTTTGTACGGACATCATTTAAACATCCGGCTAACATTTAAATATTGAGAAAGATACAAAAATACAAATCTTTCCTCTCTATAATATTAGTGTAGATATTTCTACGTTTGAAGATACTAAAAACCTTAAAAAATATAATATAATAACTAAAATATATTACTAAAAGGAGTCCCTTTAGGCAAGGTTCCAAAGATACTGGCAGCATTCCCCCTTTGAATAGCTAAACTAATTCTTTGTCCGAGGTAGCTGCCAGCTCTTCGGTCTCCTGTGAAAGTGTTACGAAATGTTTTGTTAGTTTTTTATATTGAAATGAAAGTTTAGACTTCTATTTTTAAACTAATTTTATAGGGTGAAAATAGGTAACTCCAATTAAGGTCACAAAAATTGTCGTCGCTCTCTGAATTACTTATTCCAAGGTTGAGGTATGTACGTAAATATTATGCTCGTAAGAACCGTGTATCTAATTTCTCCTCATTTCCTTATTTTGATTAATGTGTCTACACGTGCGGATCACCACTGCCTCGTCTGATTTCTATATATAAGCATAATTTTTGTTAAGTTATTAAATAAATCTTATTTTTTTCACAAAGATAGAAAAATAACAAGGAAAGGAAATAAAGTGCCTTGGAGTTTTAGCGGTTAGGCTTTTAGGTGCGGATTGGCAACATATTATGAGGATTTGAATCCTACTGTAATGTATATTTTTTACATATGTTATCTACAAGTAAGTAACAACTGAAAATTTATTATTTCTTCTATCAGACATATTTATTATCAGATATTTTCTGCTTAGGATTACAATTCACGTTGATTTTTAATAAGAAAAGTATAAAAGACAAAGAAAATTGCATTTGACGTTGTGTTTAAATGCTGAAAATTTCTGTTTATCCAATTTATAGTCGAGTTTACTTTAGAAACTTTACTGTGTTCACTACGTAACCGTTTTCAGCTTCAACATTTAATTTTAGTTAACGTCAAAAATTTTGGTAAGAAACTTACAATTAATTTAAACTTTGCATTTAATCTTGTTGGCTGACGAAACTTTCGCAAGGAGATAAAGTATCACCTAAAACAGCACCCTGAGGGTCGCGCGGGCGATATCTAGCGGGGTGGACACAGTGGAATTAATTTGATATTTGATGGTACTCTTAATGTCAACTTTTGTATCTTGAATAAACATTAATATGAAGTAAAAAGAGCAATTCCATTGCTCTTTTTACTATCGCAAACCTTAAATTGTAACCAGTTTGTGTAAAACGTAATCTAAAAAGTTTTTTTTATTTATAAAGATATCAAGACAGAAATCAAAGTACAGTTGATCTTCATACTATGATTAACTTTTTTTATAAAAAATAATATAGGACAATAATAAAAAAATGCGTGTATTCCCACTAGTCCCTTTGGAGTAGTCCCATGATGGGACTACTGGTATTGTTTCCCAGAGGGTCCACTGACTGGACTTTTGGGATTTCAATTCCCAGTAGTCCCGCATAAAACGTATAGTTTATATATAATTATTTAATAATATAGTTTCCTTAATTAAAACCTCATGGTAACATGTCACACAATAATAAATAACTCAACATAATTATCAAATAATTGTGAACAATCAATAGAACATGAAACTTCAAAAATTGTGTTGTAATAATATATGTTTAATATGGAGCAAAACGAATTCAATTTTATCTGGAGAGGACGGGGAAAATGTTGTTGTGCAGTGATTATGAATATTATCGCCATTCTAAGTATACATCTGATAATTCGGTATGGCGATGTGCGAGATACAAAAGTATTAATTGTTGTGCATCAGTAACTCTTGATAGTGTAAGGTCTGTTCTTTTTATGTGTAATGCCGCACTTTTAAAAAAGCTTTTGTAAGAGACAACTATTCTAATTGTAATTTACTAATAAAAGCATGAAATGGGTTTAGTAAAACAAACGCCACATATTAGTACATGTTTGGCGGACGTCAAGTTCCGTCAATTTTAAGATCACGTTGTATGGAAGACAGCGAGGATATTGTCATTGCCAATCTGTCGGACGATACCCAAGAGTTCTTTATCAGGCTCTCTGATGATCAGTCGCATTTAAGAAGCACGGATAATACAGTGGATCTTTACTTTAACACTGGAACACAGTATAATTCCATCTAGAAGAAATGTATTGCTTCTCAAACTACCGAGAGTAGTAGTAGTAGATAATGTAATAGAAACAGGGAAAATGTTGGCGGAAACCTTGTTTACTGATAAAAGCAAACAAACTAAATTCGTAATTGCTTACTATAAGTCAGTCATGACAGCAATTGATTTGTTACATTAAAAGTGTTAGTATTGGATACCTATGTGTTTTATTTCATAGTCCGGTAGTAAATATAAACCCTTTTTTATTTTTAAAAAGCAAACAAAGCTGTGTCTACAATTTAAGCCAAATTGTTCTTGAACGTCTGGGAAAAAAATCCAGTAGTCCCATGATGGGACTACTTCACTGACACTACTGGGATACACGAAAAATACGGTTTTATAGTGACGTCACATTTATATTATAAATTTTCACAAATTGTCAGAGGCGTAGGTAGGTAACTAAAGGCCCTGGGTCCTAACGAAACTGTTGAGGTTATATATATATATATATATATATATATATATATATATATATAAATTCCCTGTCACAGTGTTTCACGTTCATCGTGACGTGCATAAGTGTCTTGTGTGAGTTTTAGTGATAGGTTTTACTGGGAAAGGAGATTAGGAACGTATACTGGAATTAATAATATCGGTACTAAGCAATAAAACGAAGTAAATCAAAAGGTTTCATTATCTACTAATATGGAAAATATTAAAAACACTAAAAACCTATTTTATTTGGATTCACACGGTGGGAGAGTTGTTATCTAGGTCAACACGAGGTTTGCTGGTCAGGATCAAAGAGCTCCTTGAGCTTGAAGGCCGTGGTGCCTATGCAGTTAAGTCACCCTCTAGCCCTTCGATGGTAGTGGCGTGCTTATAGCTTGTAATGTTTTCCTGTTCAGTTTTAAAATTTTTGAGAACACTCATCATAAGTAATTATGATACGAGTCTTGGAACTCGGGTTTTTTATCTTAATGCTTTTCCAGTCTTATCAAAACGCGAATTCTTAGGGTTCTTTAAACGAAGTCATTATTTAGAATAGATTTCAAAATCTCAAGATGCCAAAAAAGAGTCCAGTTTTTTAAATAATTAAATAATATTACATGATTATATCGATTAGGAATTGCAATTGAACGTTTTATTGAATTTTTCAACTTTTTTCTTGTTTATGAAATTATTGACATAAACATATTTTTTATTAATTAACGGGAACGCAAACATTAATCTAATTTATAATTATTGTAAATTGGTGTCATTAAAAAAAATAATAAACACTAATATCATTGGGTAGATCTTAATGGATTATTACAGAACTCTCTTGGCCATCTCTCATCACACTGTTATCATCATGTTAGCTCTATATTATAATAATTATATTAGTCGTCCCGATTCATATGCATGCAAATTTCAGCCCAATCTGGAACCCGGTAGGTAGTTCGTAGGTTAAATGAACTTGAATGATTTGATTACAGATAGACAGAAACCGGGACTGGTGAAACTAAATAAAAGCTTGTAAATTAGATCCACATTCAACAAATATTCAACATAAACATATTTCTACGTTTATATGGCGACATCAAAAGAGTTAGTGAAGCGGACATTCGCCACTCAAGTCTCGACAAAGCCTCGTCCACTCCGCTTGGAGGAAATATGTGCCTTAAACTTATCCCTCCTTTACTATTTTTTTGCAAAACTCGAAACTTACTAGACACACTCGGAAACGGGTGGTGCGAGCGATTCGCGACAGAAGATGGAGTTTTAATACTAAAAGGAAATATGTGTACATTGTTCTATATTACGCGTGCCTTCACACGACCTACTTTTTAAACAACTGATTGTTGGAAAATAAATACCACAAATTCCTACTGGTCTTCCTATTTTTCGACCAACTCAACGTACACAGTAGTTAATTTGATATATCGGATGTCTAGCCCGACATTTTGACTAGTGCAGTCTGGCCGGTTATGGGATGGGTGACCAAAAATTTACAACGTAGAAAACTACTTCGTTTTTCAGAAGGCCTCCAACCACTGCATTTCGTGTCATCACCTTCCACTGGTCTACACTGGGCCCGTTTAGTGGGTCTATGGTCCCTCTATGGTGTTTTCCGCTATAGGAGAGGCATGTGTCGCAGTTCCGATCACACACAATAAGTGCACACACACTTAGCTCCAATATGGCGAACTCCTGGTAACTACAATATCAATGCAAAGATGTTCATAAAAATTGCTAGGCAATTGGTATGTTTCTCTCTAATGATATTTGTTCAAGAATTAAAGTTTGAAAGTAAAGTTTCTAGCCACCTTTAAACTAAACAAACAAGCGGAACCTAAATAGACTATATTGGTCAGTATAGCTGCTCGATTAGTATAAGCCACGATGCTCGATTTCCGTAAAAGAACAGTTAATATCTAAATGCATAGATATTTTGTAGATATGAATGAGTTATCTTTATTTGCAACAATTTTGAGTAGGTACATGATAAGATGTTCTTAATATTTAGGATAACAGTTCATCTAAAAGATTTATCAATAATTATTATTGCAATATATATGAAATTAAATACCAAAAAGTGAATCCCAAAATCGTTATTTTTTATTTAAACATTCTTCGACTGAGTAAAAGCAGTTTGCAATAAGATAATCGTGCAATTTCCTTTTAAATAAACGCCCATCACACTATCTTAAAAAATTTTATTCCAGTAGTGATTCAGCGCCCTCTATTTTTGCTATTATTTACTTTGATAACAATTTCCAGGAAGCATAAGTTAAAAAACATTTTTAGGTATTCATGTTATTGTGAATAAGCTAAATTTGTATCCTTATTTTCTATAACATCAGAGAAGGTTAGTTTTGATATTTTTTAAGGAATTACTTTAATAACATAAACATAGGTAGCTAAAGTCTCCTTTCTCTTCGAACCATTGAACCGATTGCATTTGCAATATTACTTATAATGTGGTCAATACATGTTTTTCTTCTGGTCGGAGATATAATGTGAAATCTTAAATTACTTCTGTCTTAGTCTGGTGCTATAGTGCGATTTTTTTAATAATGTCGATATTGAGATCACCGCATATTATAAAGTGGAAGGACCACTTTTATTACACATTTTTATTAGTAGCGCTTCTAGTTTATTGAAAAACGTATCAATATCAGATTTTGGTGTACGATAAATGCATGTGATTACAAGGTTATCGTAGGTTAATTCAATGCCACAACACTAAAATTGTCATAAAATTAAATCGAGTTTTGTGCATGGTATATCTTCTCTAGCCAACACACAAACTTCTCCCCTTTTTTCGCGTGGTTTACAGTAGAATCAAATAAAGAACACGCCACATATTTCTATATTTTTTACATATTCGAATATTAAAAAAGTTTCAGTTAGACAAATAACTTGGATAGTATTGCTGGTTTTATCGAAATCATCCAGGGCCGCAGTGTCTTGTTTGTTCAACAATCCTGCACAGTTTCGATGAAAGATCTTTTTTGCAGTTGTTCACGAAAAAGCCTTCATTTTTCGATTTATTAAATGAAATTGAGGTATTGTGTTCTTTGGTGTATTTTTTCTGTACAATAGGAAAATAATATGGGATAGTTCCTTTATGGTATAACAGGTAATGTCTTTTTGTCACATTGTTTGATGAGCTCATAATTTTTAAATGCCGTTTAATGCTTTCATATATCAAAAAATATTTTTATATGCTGTTATATGTTATATGCTGTTATATCAATATGGATGTTAATTTTACTGCATGCTAGATACATAAAATATCTTTGTTTAATTAGGTACTTGTTGTGCTTGTATGTTTGACAGCAACTTTAATTTATTATAAAGTAGCTTCTAAATGAGGTATTTATTACTTTTACAGACAAGAATAAAACATTCGTATTTTCAATGGAGCTTAGACCTATACCTACATAAGTTGTTAAATAGTCTGTGTTGGCTGATGACATTGTTTCCAGTACAAATAATGACAAAGCCTAACTGGTCAACAAATTTTTTAAATCTTTACAAAAGCATAAGACATCTGATCAAGAACATTTGATAAAAACAAATGTTTTAAAGTCGTTGCTCCAATTATTATTCCTTTTTTTTGTTTTCGCTGGAAATGTCATAGGCATTCCCTCGTGGTGGTTCCTGGACCGCCGACGTTTGGCAGGAGTTTCCCCAGGGCCAGGAAGGCCTTCACCAATCTGGGGGCTAGTTGCCTGAAGTCCCACCGAGCGTCCAGCACCAGCCCCAGGTACTTGATGTGGCGAAGCACTGGTAGCCTCACCCCATTAAATACAACCTGGCCCTGGCCCTCACCGGTGGGGCTCTCCTCGGGCCATGGAAGTAGATGCACTCGGTTTTATCGACCGAGACATCCAGTCCGGATGCGTGCTATGGCCACCTCCGCCACCTACCAATTTTTATTACTAGATTAAGTTATTTGTACCATGTTATGCCCAGTGCTTGTTCATCACCAATAATGAAGATTTTATGGGGTTAATGTTATTAGACTCAGTACTTCTTTGTGACATAATGTTTTTCATAGATTTTTTGTTGGTTTATGTATACTGAACATTTCTTTTTTCTCTTTGTTTGTGTTTTTAATTAATATAGACTTGATCGCTATTTGGAGGCGTCTGTTGTGTACTATTTGGCGTAGGCTTGACTGTTTGAGCTTGTGGTTTCATCGGAGTATGCAATTTTGTGGAACTGTTGCTTTTGTAAGATGGGCTGTCTTTACAGGTAGAGAGATTTAAATTTGTAGACTTGCATATTTGTTCAAGCTTTTTTATTTTTGCCCTAAATTTATCTAATTGTGTTTTCATCATTTTCAGCAGTCCTTAATTTAATTTCTAACCTATTATTCTTATTTTTTATTGTTTCTTTGTCATCCTCATATGGTTTTAAGTTTGGACAACTTCTATTAAATCAGTATTTGATTTCCGCTTGAGAGCTGGATGAGAAGTCCAAGCTGTCTAAGAATTCGAATGAGTTATTTGTTGACACATTCTAGATGAATTTGCTATACTGGTTTTCAGTACTTTTCTGTGTCTCATATTTTTCTTGGTCTTTATTCTGTGGTGCTATGTGGGGAGTAGGTACTACAGGCCGGTTTATTTATTGTTCAGATTACAAATACATTAATTGCATCTCCACTTGTTTCTTTTGTCTGGGGGTCATTAAGTAGATTTTTTTTGCAACGTTAGAGCATTTAATATGATAAGATTGTTCGCATAATGTGCAAGTCAAATTTCTTCTTTGCGAAATATTTTTTTTACTCCCTTACATACTGTAATTTTGTTGATTTATTTACAGAAGTGTGATTAAAATCTGATAATTAATTTATATTTATATTGTTAATAGCTCACAAAATAAGAGTCAAGAAAATCTTTTGACTATTATGGGCAGCTTAGCACGAGGGGCTATCTCTTTCAGATTATCTCCGCTGTACCTTTAGGGACAGAGACAAACAGAGAGTGACACATAAAACGGAGCCACTATCTTGTGGCGATGAGCTAAACGAAGAAATGTCATTATCAACATGATAGTATTGGTGTTTAAAGCTTTTTGTTAGCTTTAAATAAAAATAAAAATATAGATGGATGACGTGATATAAGAGGTGAAAAAAGAGGCATATCTCTTGTGTATATGATACGTATTTGACGACCGTTTCGTGCAACGGTAGCGATCCTGCCTTTCGCACCGGCGGTCCTGGGTTCGAATCCCGGAAGGGGCAGATGTTTTTATGCTGAATACGAACATTTGTACCCGAGTCATGGATGTTTATATATATTTCTATGAATATTACTTATTTATGTATGATATATGTAAGTCTATCCGTTACCCTAGTATCCATAACACAAGACTTAAAGTGCTTACTTTGGGCTAGGTTAATTGGTGTGAATGTAGAAAATATTTATTTATTTATTTATTTATACGTATTATAAAAACTGTTCATACTTTCGTTGTTCGTTCTGTTCCGTGTTTACTTTTTGCTGGTTTAGAGTTTGTAAATATTATTGTATTAGAATGAAATACAAACAAAAATCCAAATCACATTAAAACATTGAATGTTCAATATCAGAAGAACTGCATTTCAATTTGTGTTACTCAGTGACAATATCAATTAAATGATCAAGTTTGCACATTTTATCATTTCTTGACTTGATAATGTCTTATAAATCGTTGCCCGCGGGCTGCACACACGAAAAAGCATGACTCGTTGTCACGTTCCCTCACTGTCACGTTCCGCCTAAACCGAAGGTGCAAGCGAGAGCGTGGAAAAAGCGATAGAGAGGCACAATCGGCCCAAGCGTTCGGCTTGTAACGCAAACATCTTTGTTCCACTCCATCGGCCGATTCGTCCGAGTAGAATAGACAGCGGCAAAACACAACCTAAACGTGAACTGTTTTGTCAACTGTTTATAAAGTGAATTGAAAAGTTAATGTGGTTTCCATTGTTTAGTACAACAACAATGGCGGCAAAAAAGTAATTAATTCTTGCATTTTAAGAATTTGATTAGCGATATAATGTCATATATTTATTCTTTGATAATTAAAAAAAAAGTAGAATCGGTCGGCGAGTTTAGTAATTATAGGTTATGTTGCAATTTTGACTAAAAAAATATTATTACTCATATAAACGATCGTATAAAAAGTCAACTGTGGAAGATCTTAAATATTACATATGTATATAAGTTATAAATTAATTGCCAATAGCATATTGTTATTTGTAATTAATCTGTATAATTGAAGTAAAAAAATATTTGAATTAACGAGTGCAAATAAATGTTAATTTAACGAAAAAAATGTAATTTTCACTTAACTCCTTTGTATTTTACAAACAATGATGATTCAGTGATAATAATCCATTTCAATTCATAAAAGTATGCAATTTCATCCGTTTCATTCACCAATGTTTTATCATGACGTTATCTCGTAAAATTATCGTCCGTAAACCGACTTGACAGATAACCAATTTTTTTTTAAATCACGTAATGTAGTAAAATTTGGATGTTTACACAAAAAAAGGAGAAAAAGTTAAAAAAATCCATGCAATAACATAACTAAATACAAAAACATTGTATCATAGTAGCTCTAGTAATCTGTCGTGATCTATTTAAATTTATAGGTAAAAGTACATATTACGAACGCAAAACATAGAGAAAATATTGTGAAGGTAGTAGAAAATACATGACAGCCATCATCTTAGTCATCCTGTGATCACGGCTCCTGTAAAGGAGTCGAAACGTCAGGATTAAATATAAAATAAAATAAAACATGCGCAAAAATCCGTAAAAAAGTGTTTTATTCTGATGTGTAATGTGCGCGGAAGTGTAAGAACTAAATAAATATTGTCCTTTTTTTGTTAATATTACAATGATTAGCCCAGTGGTCTTTTAGAAAGTTTAGCGGATCTGTATACAAACTGCAAAGTTTCACAATATTTGAACTGACTGGCGTTATTCATAGGTATGGTGGTTTAGCGCAGTCTCAGTTCAAAGCTAAACATTACGAAGTTTTCTCATCGAATCCTATTTGGAAACTGTATTAGTACCTACTTCGTAAAGTTTAACGAAGACCGACTGTTGTGATTTCTTCAAAGTATCGACATATTGCAAGTTTTGCCCGTTTGATAGCTTTCAGACATAAGAAAGGATGCTTTGCCGAATGACACAACATTCTAGATCGCATCGTCGCCTACCATCAGGCGAGATAGTGGTCAAGCGCCTGCGTATTTAGTATAAAGTATAAATCTACAACAAAAATCTTAATAAAGATTCATTTAATTAAAGTTATTTATGACCAGCTCGGCTGAGTGAGATTAACCCTACCTGCTTATTACAATGGTCTCATAGCCAATAAAGAAATGTTTGTTTTCTGCATTTACTCAGTCGGGAATCGAACCAAGGACTTAGGAATGGCGATGTCGGGGGTGCAGGGTCGGATAGAACTTCCTCGTGTACCCGGCCCATCGTAGGTCCCACTTCACACGTGCGGTGGGAACGACAATGGGTTCGGGCCGGTGCACTCTGGGCGCCTTCGTATATTATCCCTTCGGAGATTACATACGAAGGTGACTAATAATCCGACAAGGGGGAGCTCGGCAGGCGTCCTAGGTATCCGAAGTAGTGGTAGCCGAGCTATGGGGGGGTTGGAGGCGATGCTAGTTCTATCTGGTTGCTATAGGAGCTTGTTACCCTGTACGTAGTGCAGGGCCAAGGACCGCCTCCTTCTGATGAGGGCTGCGGGGAAGACAACCCCTCTAAAAAAATACCCTGGTTGAGCAAGAGACCTAGAGGAGCTCGTAACACTGTACGTAGTGCAGGGCCAAGGGCCGCTACCTCCGGGTGGGGGCCGCGGGGATGATAACCCCTCTAAAAATCACCACTTTGGGCCCAGCTCGCGTCAGCGAACAAGTCGGGGCGGTGTCCGGCCAAACCGAAACCCTGTACCTGGTGCAGGGAGTGGGGGCCACCACTTCGGTGGGGGCTGCGTGGAGATAACCACTATAAAAATCCTCGAAGGCGCGGCACTGGTGTAACGCTGTGTCAGGCGCCCGTGCACGGGTAGTTGATGGAGTACATCAACCTGCTAGCGACCCCCTCGGGTACCTCCCACCCCCGAGGTGCAGAAGGGTTGCTCAGGTATCACGGGATCTCTGCCTGTGTGGACCTTTAGATCTCCTGCACTTGTGAGTCTATGAAGAGCTCTATAAGAAAAACTATGAATGAAAAAGGAGGGACTAAGGAAAAGGACGGAGCACTATGTCCGACCAGAAACAGTGCACAGGCGACCAAAATGGAAGTATGCCGTGATAAAGCTACTCCTGTGCCGACGGCAAGAGCCAGCGACGAACCCCGGAGTAGTAAGCGCCTAAGACGGAAAGGAATCGAAGAGGAGTTTCCACCCCTGCCACAACCGGCAGGGAAGCGTCTGGCGCTGAAGTTTCCAGTTGGGAGAAGCCCCCAGTAGTTAAGGCATCGAAGATGAGACCGACGACGAGGACGAGGACTGCTCCTCGGAATAATCTGAAAAAAAGGAATGGCGATGTCATAACATCTAGTATGTAAGCCACTCGACTCCGGAGGACGTTTTTACATAATTTATGTATGTAAATATTGAAATAACATACGTTTGTCTACTCATTATCCTAGTGTCCATAATAAAAGCCGCACATTACTTACTTTGGGCTAGCCTTTTTAATGTTGCAAATACAAAAAGAACCCAAATTTTCTCTTTGATAAATACTTGAAATGTTGACAATGACATGACTTATTTCGGGCTATTTACTGGTACTCAAATGTTTACCAGGTTGTCTATCATATTTTTTATAAAAATACATTTAAAAGTAAACAGCGAGGAAAATGGTAAAAAGAATATATTGGACAAATTTTATCAATTTACTTATGAGGTAAAATGATATATCCGTATCAAAAATGTTAGTACATACCTAGCATAGCCCTGATTCATTGATTTGTTGATTTTATTTTAAAACTTTAATAAACCCCATCTTAACCTTTATTTTGTATTTATGTTGATAGTAACGAAAAGTTAATTTTAATAATCACAATCCCATATAATATGTTGCTTTTCTATTGATGAAGACTGTATGTAACTATTTAGTATCTGCGAACTGAGAGCTTTGACCATTTAAAAGATAACTTAAAAAAAATTGTTGTCTGTACTACGCTAACGACGATAGGTAAAGTGAGTCCGAATCTGTCGCAAACACTGGCAGTGAGATAGCCTTTCGGTTCATGCTAGCCGGTAGTTGAACTACCTACTTAAAAATGGAAACCTCGGAAAATATTTAAATAAGATATTTCAAAGTTAATTTCCACAGAAGTATTTTAATTTTTAAGTAAAACAAATAAAAATATGATTTTTAGTTTTGTGATGCTTTGCGTGTTTACGTAATCACACTGGGTGAATACAAACTCAAATATGTCGTAGTGTATGTCGCACATTATTAGGCTAAAGAGATTGACATCTCGTTTTTTTTTTATTTTGGGCAGTTTTGTAGTTTCAATTATAAATAGTACTTGTGCATTAATTAATTCTTATAATTAATAAAAGTATGCCCTAGTGGGCACAAATGTAATACATATTTAAGCATGTAATTAGCATGGACCTTAAGTTTTATTTTTGTGAGTTAAGTAAGCCCATGACATATATGATTTCTATCTTCAACCAAAGATAGCCTGGTAGGGTCCGCTTAAGGCAATAAGACCGCCCATTATGCTACCTGGCGATTTTATTTTAATTATTTTTTGTACTGATTTTTTTTTGTATTTTTGGTGGACAATAAAGTATATTTGTACTGTATGTTAAGGTGACGGTTCGGATGCACTTCTATCCGCCTTAAATAATTGTTCATAATTTTATTTGAAACACATAAAACATTATTGGCATTATTTGACAAGGCATTCACTTTATTTACAGTACAATAAAAAAACGAATAAAATAACAGGAAGAGTATTAGTTAGTTAGTTAGTTAGTTTTACGGGGCATTTTCCGCACTTCCGCCTCCTGATTAAGCCATTGTACGTGATTGAGTATTCTTCTTTTACTCGAGCCATCCTAGTCCATCCCTGAAGGCGAGTAGCCTTTTCAGGTTACTACAAGCTTCCAGTAGTGATTTTGGAGACTGGGGGAAGCGTGCCCGTTGATCAGCCACGCTCCTGCACTCCAAGAGCACGTGATGTGGCGTTTCCTCCACCTCCATGCAGCCTCTGCATAGAGGGCTGTCTGTCACACCTATGGTAAATAAATGTTTATTCATAGGACTGTGTCCGGTTATAGTACCTAGTACTTTACGGATTGCGTCCCTGTTTAGTCTGGTGAGTTTGCGGGCAAGCTTTTTCGAAGCCACCGGAATGGCATTATTTGTTTGTCTACAGCCTACACTATTGTTCCATTCTGTTTGGTGGTTTTCCTCTGCTTTTTTACGCAGCCATGTTCTAACTTGTGCCATGGGTAAAAAAAAACAGGAAGAGTATTGTAATTATGCGTTTATTTATGATTTTTACGACCGGTTCGGATGAGCGGGAGTGACCGTAGTTACAAAGCTAACGGCTTCGGGTTCCAGTCCCAAAAAGGAGAAAAATAGTTTGTGTATTGACTTAGCTAGTTGGGCACCCGTATAATGAGTGTTTAACAATTATTATTAGTATAAATGTAAGAAATATTATTAAAAAGAAGAAAATACGTAGAAATCTAAATTTTGTAAGGCATTACGGGGCCTGAGGTTTAAGTTTGCAGTTTGCATTTAGCATTTATTATCGCAATTATAAGGTCTATCATGCAAATGTTAACTCAAACGCGAACGTAATGTTAACTCATTTCAAAACTTACATCAAGCCTGTGATTCTGATACCTTTGCCGGTTTTGTGTATGTTGTTTTGAGTATATCTCAAAGGCGGTCTCTGTTCTTTGTCGAAAAAAATCTCTAGGCCGTAGCCGTCCAATGCTGGTTGATAAATAGTCACGGGTCGCGGCGCCACGTGACGGCATCCGCTGACTCAGCCAACGTGTGAGTATTTTTCAGCGCCAGTCAATAAATAAGTTAGGGTTAAACTGTTTTTCCCACAAAACGGAGTAGGGAGTGATTTTATGTAGCAGATACTAGTGATACCACTCTATGAAAACCAAAGAAAAATATTTTGAAAGAATTCATAGACAAAAAAACTTTCTTCCGCGTTCGAATGATCTAAGGAGATAAGAATCTTGTTGGCAAACCAGACTAACCGTACCGGCTAGGCTGTACTAAAAGGACCCCGCCCTTTCCTTATGGAAATCCGGTTTCGGTTAAATTGGACCAAACTATGATGGTTGGATAGAGGAAGCCTCCCTGAACAAAAGTCTCAATGGGCGCGAAGCTCTAAGTCAAACGGTTTTGGTAGTTTTGGCCATCCAAAGTTTTTTATTTTTCTATATCTGGAAAATCAATGAATCTCATGTTGGAAGGTTTTTGGTGATAGTTGGCCGATAAAAAAAAATCGTATCAAATATTTTTGAAGACTTTTCAAATGACACCCCATTTGACCTCCCCCGCCTCACCCCCACCCCAGGGGGTAATTAAAATCGTATATCTGTTAGAACTCAATGATCTTATAAGTGACCAAACACATGAGCATTGCCGCACACCCCTACTTCACCTCCACCCCCACCCCCCACCCCCAACAATGATAAGCTCTTTGAAAATATGCGATTGTTGGCCCTGAAAAGGGCCGTTTTTTGTCGTTTAGACTACTGTACTCTTTTGACTCTTCTTCAGTCACTATCGATTAGCGGCATCTAAAGTCAAATCAATCTGGCTCCAGCCTACATCCAAGAAAATCTTTTGCTAGAAAACGAAGAAGAACTTCATATAGATGAGCATACAAGAGAACCAGGTTTCTTGCGTATAAGGGTGTATTCAAGATTTCGCAACGCAACTCGATATCAACTCTTTATTGCATTCAAGATCCCAGATGGCAATGACAGTGACGATGATGAGGATGGTCTGAACCTTATTGAAGGTTATTACTGCCAGTGTCCAGCTGGCAGTAGAACACTAGGTGTTAGCGCGCACGTTGCTAGTATTTTTTGGTTTTTAGGATACGCTCAAATGGGGTGTCATTTGAAAGGTCTTCGAAAAATATTTGATACGATTTTTTTTATCGGTCAACTATCACCAAAAACCTTCCAACATGAGATTCATTGATTTTCCGGATATAGAAAAATAAAAAACTTTGGATGGCCAAAACTACCAAAACTCTTTGACTTAGAGCTTCGCGCCCATGGAGACTTTTGTTCAGGGAGGCTTCCTCTATCCAACCATCATAGTTTGGTCAAATTTAACCGAAACCGTATTTCCATAAGGAAAGGGCGGGGTCCTTTCAGCATTAGAGGTCGGTTACACTTTTTGATTAAAAAAATTCTTTATAACAAAGTAATAATAACACAGGCCCACAAAAAAAGTACCCTGCGCGAAAGACCAGACCACCTGAACATTGTTTTCGGGGTCGCTGAGTCTGAATATGATGCCAGATTAGCGAAGTTGGTTTGCGTTTTTTCAGAAATCAGCAATAATGCTAAAAATTTAAGTTTTTCGTATAATATAGTTTATGTTATAAATTATTATAATAGAAAAATACTAGAAAAAATCGACTCGGGTCACAAGTGAATTCCAATTAATTTATTAACCAAACTGATACTATTTTAAAATGTCTATTTATGATTAAATTAATGAACATTATAGAGATTATTTGCGTAACAAGGATTGCTGAATAATTGTTTGTTATTGCAAACCAAATATTTGTATGCTGACTATATGATTTAATAGCTGTTTTTTGTGGGTGACAAAATTTTATTACGGTTGAGCATTTAATTAATTCTTATTCGAAATATACAAGTCTTTTCCTAACATTTAGGAAGTAACCGAGGCCCGTAATTACGGAAATAAATATTTGTTCCTATATATTTTTTTTTATTTTAATTAAATGACTATTATTGACAATAATATTGTATTTCTAATTCTCTGCTGATTTTGGGGCTGTGAAAGGTCCTGTTATATCATTTTGGTGGATATACACCCTAATACTTATGTACGAGTACCATTCAACAGAAGTCGTTCGTCACATGAAAGTCCACCTTCGTTGATAACACTCTTCCATTGTGCGTAATCTCGATGTAATCGTTCACGCTATTATTTACTTAAATCGAATCGAATGGAATCGTCTATATAATGAAACTTTTATAATAAATAGCATACATATCCTTCGTCTTGGACATTCTTGACACTCTTTATCTTGATCTGAATTCTGAACTCTGAACAACCTCTCTCTTTAGTTAGTTCGCTGAATGAATGGAGTCTTTACTCAAAGTTAGAATTACTAATTGATTTTATATTTACTCATCATAGAGGAAAAATGCTGAAAATACCGGATATTTGTTATTACACAGTATATGGACAACAATAAAAGTCATGATTACAAAGTAATTGTAGATAAACTAGTTAAAAGCTATGAAAAATTGGGGTGTTTAATGAATCTTAAGTTACATTTTGTTCATTCACATTTAGATTACTTTCCCCCTAATCTTGGCGGTTTCAGTGAAGAACAAGGTGAACGTTTTCACCAAGATATAGAAGAAATGGAAAAGCGATATGAAGAAAGATGGGACGTCAACATAATGGCCGATCTTTGCTGGTGCCTAAAGAGAGAGGTTGTTCAGAGTTCAGAATTCAGATCAAGATAAAGAGTGTCAAGAATGTCCAAGACGAAGGATATGTATGCTATTTATTATAAAAGTTTCATTATATAGACGATTCCATTCGATTCGATTTAAGTAAATAATAGCGTGAACGATTACATCGAGATTACGCACAATGCAATGGAAGAGTGTTATCAACGAAGGTGGACTTTCATGTGTCGAACGACTTCTGATGAATGGTACTCGTACATAAGTAGTAGCATGTATATCCACCAAAATGATATAACAGGACCTTTCACAGCCCCAAAATCAGCAGAGAATTAGAAATACAATATTATTGGAAATAATAGTCATTTAATTAAAATAAAAAAAAATATATAGGAACAAATATTTATTTCCGTAATTACGGGCCTCGGTTACTTCCTAAATTTTAGGAAAAGACTTGTATATTTAAAAAAAGAATTAATTAAATGCTAAGCCGTAATAAAATTTGGTCACCCACAAAAAAAAGCAATTAAATCATATAGTCAGCATACAAAGATTTGGTTTGCAATAGCAAACAATTATTCAGCAATCATTGTTACGCAAATAATCTCTATAATGTTCATTAATTTAATCATAAATAGACATTTTAAAATAGTATCAGTTTGGTTAATAAACTGCCAGTCCGCAAATTAACTACTCGATCAGCAAGATATCAAACTGATTGAACTGCAAAGAAAATATAAGCAATGTATTTGTTCGGTTTGTATATTTAAGAAATTGTTATCAAAATAACTAATTGGATTGAATTTTTACTGAAAAGTCGGCATTATACGTTAAAAGCAAGCGGAACAAGAACAGGCGCAAGACACAAGTAGCCAGGCATATAGGTGACTGTGCGGCGAGTAGTAGTAGTCAAATAGCATTGATAACGTGTTTCAAAGAATGAAATGTGATTTTTGATAGTTTGCTATTGTTATATGAGTAAAATGGATGGACTATTAGTAACGAAAAAAGCAACGAAGAACTAAAATCAGGTTCCCGACTACGAGTCAGGGGTGAAATACCGTAGTGGCCTGTTAAACTCAAAACTCATTTCATTAAGTTTTTGGCGAAGATGTCGTAGCTCGGATGTGTTGTCACATGCAAAAAGAAACTGTTCTGCAAAAATATAAAGATCAAACCGAATTCGTCTATTATTTCAGACAAGAATGGTTAGTATGAAATCGCATTTGTTTTGGCTTTGGAACCTTTTTGCATAATAATAATATAGAAAGCGCTTTCTTTTGTTTATGTTCTTGATGGTTGGAAAAAACATGGTAAAGCTGTGGTCTAGTAAATATATTACTAACAAAGAAGACAATTGCGTTGCCAACATAATCTGTTTTATTAAGAAGGACTGGACTGAAGCTAAGCAGCGGGTATAATAAGCAAAAAAGGTGACTCTGCTGCGTAAAGATGACAATTTCAAGAAACAACATTTTAGCTAGTTGCTTGTCTTATTGTCAATTGAAAGAAATGATTGAAAAACGGGAAGATGTGATTTTCCATCTCATTTTAATTTCTAGATATGCAAGCACGTGATTGGTTTGGCGATTTGCTTAAAGTATGTGGTTCCTTGAGCTGAAGCTTAAACATATTCCCTTGGGAAAAAAAAAAGTGGCCGTCCGTAAAAGGCTAAACGGGCATTGATAATATAATAAGATTAAAACTTATTTCAAATATGTAACGTTTTAATCGTTCCATAACTTTTTGATTCAATCTCAAAAAAATCACATTAATAAACAAATTAATATTTTTTAAGTAATGCGTCCAATTTCCAATTTTTGCAATGTTTATATGCTGCACAAAATAAATTAGTTGTCTCTGCATGCTTACCAAAATTTCGTTAAACATGAGTCACCCATTGCCACTTACTATATATAAGATGGAATCAAATTAACTGCCAGGACTTCGTGAAGTGGTTGGGTCAAGTGTAAAGAATATGCTTAATTAGGATTTTATATTGTAAAAAAATAAAAGCTATTTTTCGTTTTTTTCGAACTATGACTTCATTTTATCACTTTCACTGTCATTTCCTATACTTAATCGTTTTTTTCAGTTCACCTATTAACTATAAAATTAACCAAACTATCTTCAATTAAAAGTAGGCATAATTGCGCACAGCTGATCCGCGCGGTACAATGAACCGCAGCGCGGCGATCGCAGCGCGCGCTCCTTTTATTACAACACTTAAAAAAACGTCAACCTTAAGAATTTCCGAATTGCTGCTTCATTTAATAACTATCTATACTCTGATCGAACTATTAGGTAAAGCCTATACTGTAGTAAAACCTGTACCTAATAGTTCGATTGTAGGCAAGTTCAATGATTCTTGGATAATATTTTCGTAACTCTTACATAAGCAAAGAAACAAACCATCACAACTCTAAATACTACATTCAATGACAATGGCATGGAAAATTAAATAAATATCTAATTTATTATGCTCTATAGGAAACACTTACGAGGTCGGTGAATTTGGTGTAAGGTCTTGGTAGCCGATACACTTACATCACATCACAGCACAAAGAACTTAGTTTATGGTAATATAACTTTCTATCACCTCTGACGGCTCCCGCTTGTTAATATGGTATTATGTACACAAAAACCGATACCGTACCTACCAAGATAATAAGCCTTACTGATATTATAAATTATTACCTTCAGGCGTTCAAAAGTTCATTGCTTTTTTACAAATGTTATTGGATACCGTAAGTATTTTAAATACTTAAAGTTGGAAGTATGTCTTAACAAGTTATCACAAAACATCACATTTGCATTTTCTATCTAGGTTGTTAATACCGTACACAAAATACACTATACGCAGAAATCGAGATGGTATTCCTTTTTCATTTGACACAATTACAAAGTTTTATAATATCAAACTACTATTTTTAGTCATTCACAGACACAACATTATGGTATGTTATGATTATGATTATTATATTATTTACACACTGCGTGCGCTAGTGTTGCCAGTAGCCGATAGTCAAAACTAACATGAGACGTCTTAATAATGTAACATCTTATTTAGAAAAAAAACTAATACTTAAAACTGGCTAAATTTTACTAGTAGGAAAGAGAATGCAAAACAAAACCAAATTCTACCACTGTGCTGGATGGTATATAGCTTGGACTTGTATTTATTTATTAGCATTCACAATGCCATAATTCTATGAAATAAAATACGACTATAAAAAACAACATCGCCAAGTCCTCAAGTGGATATCGAACTCACGACCTCTCACTATCCAGGCGACTGCTGAGCTACCGTGACGCTGGTAGACGCGTCGAAATTTACAAGTGCATTTTACTATTTATAAATTAATATCTGCAAAGACATACACTGCGAGACCTAGTGATATAGTTAGCTCTTTTTGTAAATGATATAAGTAAGATGTAGTTCGGTCCCTCATGTTCAAGTTTCTTTCGCCAGTTATTCTAAGAAGGGCCTCCCAATTGCGGAATTGGTGGTTAACTCATTAGTTTTATAGTAATCGATATAATAAGAAAAATAAAAAATGCAAAACAAATATTTTTTTTTGTATAAACTGATCAGTTATGAAGCACATGCAGGACGACCATTACCTTAGTCATCCTGTAATCACGGCTCCTGTAAAGGAGTCGAAACATGAATATTAAATATTGGAGAAAAAAAAATTAAATGCGCAATTAATCTGGTAAAAGTGTTTTTATTTAAATTGTGTAGCTTGTTTTTTTTCAATTTTAGTAGTTAATTCTTACTTGTTAGTAAAAGTACCATTTAGAATCGTGAAACATAGAAGTAACATGTAACGGTCAAAAATAACTAAAACTGTTCAAAAATTACATTCTTGCAATACTGGCGTATTCACACAAACACACAGTGAGCGGAGAATGACTGAACTACATGCTGGGTGCGGGACAGAGAGAGCGCTAGATCAAAGATGCCGCAACATGAGATTCTTGGAAACACACACGAGGTTCTCGGAAGCACATACATAAGGCTGACTACACTTTATAAACATAGTCGATTTTTGGATGGTGCTTTTTCACTTCATAGAAACTTAATCTTTAAAAATGAATATAAATTTTACACGCATTCTATGAGTCGAACTCAATAAATGACTTAAAAATAGAGCAAATTATTTAGTTAAATTAAGTGCTGTCATTCAATCAAACTTAGATATTCACTTCTTGTATAGTGAGTTGATAGGTGCTTTGTAGATAACTAGCAGTTGTTAATAACTAGTATAGTGTAGGCAACTGAGGTGGCGGTGTTTTCACGATAATTTTCTATAAATATTGGATAGTTCTAAAAACGAATTCTCAACCAATTTGCATTCTTTTTTTTTTTTGCTTAGTGCGAAATTACAATTAGGAAAGAAGACTTCTAAAAAATTAAAATTAGTGAAAATAATATTCCGCAGTTGATCTAAAATAATAAACTCGAATATGATTTGTGTTTCCGAACTCAATTTTACTTGTTTTTATTGTAAAGAAAAATCTGTATTTACCTTTTTAAATCTAATTGAAAACCGAAGCCTAAAAAGACTCTAGTCAGCGTCCACGTATTTTGTTGTGTGTTATCGTAAGTGAACCGATGTTAATCATGCTTCGTCATAATAACCAGGAGTCCATGTACTCCTGGAAAAGGTGTTTTGCTACCGTGAATGTAATTAGGTGTTCAGTACTGCCGTAAGACGGCATGAAGAAAGGTTTGAGAGGATAAGAGGTAGCCACAACGCTTTGTATCGATTCCGAAAACATGGCCGCTTCGACCCACCGACCGGCGACCGACGCTGGTAGACCTCGCGGTCCTGCCGCATTGGAAAGGAATATGATAGATTACTAATATTACTATCGGCTACCAAGACCTACTCGGAACTCGTAAGTGTTTACTATACAGTATAATAAATTAGATATTTCCAACTTCTTCTTTAATTTCCACGCCAGTGTCATTGAATGTAGTACTTAGAGTTTTGATGGTTTGTTTCTTTGCTTAAACTGCTTACATTTATTATACAAGTATTATTGAACTTGCCTACAAGCGAACTATTAGGTACCTAGGTAATCCGTTATAACTATCATAGAATAGATAATTATTGAAGGAAGCAGCAATTCAGTATTTAACGTATTTTTAAGTATTGTAATGAAAGGAGCGCGCGCTGCGCTCCCCGCTCTGCGGTTCATTGTACCGCGCGATCAGCTGTGCGTGATTATGCCTACTTTTAATTGGAGATAGTTTGGTTAATTTTATAGTTAATAGGTGAACTGAAAAAAACGATTAAGTATAGGAAATGACAGTGAAAGTGATAAAATGAAGTTATAGTTCGAAAAAAACGAAAAAAAGCTTTTAATTTTTACAATATAAAATCCTAATTAAGCATATTCTTTACACTTGACCCAACCACTCCACGAAGTCCTGGCAGTTAATTTGATTCCACCTTATATAATAAATATGCTGTACTAAATTTTTTACAGCCGTGCAGAATGAAATAAATTGCCGATTGAGTTAATAATGTTTGCCGACCATATATCTATTTCTGCTCACAAAAACATGAGTACTATGTTAACCCTTTAAATAACACCCATTTCAAATTGCCAATTATAAGTAAATAATGGATCTATTTTATTCTAAGTTGAAAACAGTTTCGTTTTAATGTCGACATACTTTCTTCAACAAATGGATCATGCAAAATGGCAGTCTGCTATTTTGAGAGGAACGTAAAATCCAGAACAACGCTTGACAGTCACGGAGCGTATAATCCAATATGCACTGCGGTCACAGGATAGGGTTGCTTGCCACGAATGTAGCAGAAATAGGTTCTATCAAAGACAAGATTGCCAACTGTAGATTATTTATTCTCGTACTTATGAAGCAAATATAAAATAAGGTAAAAAATAAGGTTTATCGAACTACAAGTAATCAATATAGTACGTCTTACATTATGCTATTAACTACTGAAAGTTCACTACTAAATAAAACATTACTGTGTATTAAAAAAAATAAATTCTCAATATTACTAACGTATTTTCTTCACTTCCAATGTTTTTCTTTATATTATTGTATATATTTCGTATAATTAGTACGTCAAAAATAAACTATTTAATAATAAAAATCATATTTTTGACAAAAAATATAGTATAGTACAAATACGACATTTTATTTTTAGGGGATTTTCAGTTTAATCATTGTTTCAATGTATTTAGGTAATGGTTCCGACACCTAAGATTTATGCGACAAAATTTGTCGTCAATAATAAATCATGTTAAATTACCATGTGTCAAAATCAAGTACTTATTGAACGAGGCTGATAGTGTCCTCGCACCTTGTACGGAAGATCACAAATCACGTATATTTGTACGAGGAATCTTGTTCAGTTGGCAACATTGATTGACGCGCTCGATATACAGAAAGTTTTGTTATAATAGAAATAAATTTTATTTTAGTTCTATGTCGTACTTTATTCTAATATTTATCTTTATTAAATAAACACAACTATTTATATTAACTTAGTAGTTTTATTCTAAGAAATGACGATGTTGTTTCAAATTACCAATGACGAATCCGTGCAGTGATGATAATTTGAAATGAACCGCCATTTTAGTGCGTATAACTCTGTCGATCGTAAATGTAATACGATTGAGAGATCTTTATATAAAATGATGTGGGAAATTTTCAATCGAATTTATTTTATGTTTTATTTATAGATTAAAGGACTATCTTTGCAATGATGCAGGTTACAGATTACAAAAGAGCATCAGTTTTTATGAATTATAGTATTTTACATAACCGCCTGCCAAGCGTGAAGATTATGGCAAATCGCCTTATTTTTGGCGGAGGCTTTCGTCGAAATATGGATTTTATCATACGCATAGCGAATACACTGATGGCGCTTTTACGTGTGTGGAGTTCAATTGAAACAATCGTTCCTAATAACCTTTAAAAAAATAAATAATTTTGGTGTCAAAATAGAATATAAACATAGGATCATTATGCAATGAGTAGTAACTCAATCATAATCAGTTTTGAACGGAGTGAATACGTAATCTAATCAAAGCCATACCAATCATTTTCCATCATTCAATATGGCAATGCATTGCATATCAGATAGAAAGACAATAAGGCCACGCAAAACTATGATTACTAAATATGTTAACGGTACGGGATTATAACATGGGGAAATAGCACGAACGTACACAGGGTATTTGTTTCGCAGAAAAAATGCATCCGGGCTATTACTGGTGTCGCCCCTGACGTATCCTGCCAACCGATATTTTAAGAACTCAATTTGCTACCACTACCATCATTGTACAGCTATGAAATGTGTTGTTTTGTTTATAAACATAAATCATCATTTAAAACTGCGAGTGAATCAAACTCTCGTTTCAAAAGAAACTCTCACAAGCTTGTTTTGAAGGTAACGCCAAAGTCAGCAAAATATAATAACAGTTGTTTGGCTATGTGTATACGAATCTTTAACAAGATACCGTTCAGTATTAAAATTTTACGTGAAAATTTATTTAAGAAAAAAATGTAGAAATGGCTAAATTAAAATATTTTCTACAGCATGAATGAATTTTTTGACAAAACTTGACATGAGATTTTTTTTTCTCTATTTTGTATTATTATATCGCATATAATTAATTATAATATATAGCAACATTTTAATAATAAATTAATTTTGTATGATTGTATAAAATATGTCTAGCTTTAAAAATTTGCATGCTACCACTAAGTTAGCTGAACATGTTGAGCACGTAAATGTATGTAAGACCTTTTATACCATGTTAAAAGCAAATAAATTATTATGATTATGATTAACTACAAAAATGTAAAGTGTGCACGTATGCATTAATGGTACCTATCTACCACGTTACTTCAATTACTTTGTTGAAACGTTAAATCAATGAAATAAGTTATTTGTTATTGACATTATGAGAAATACAACAAGATAGAATAGAAAATTGTAATATTGTATCATTACAGTTATTGCATTACAGCTCCTTTTAAGACACCTACTGACACTTTAAATATTGTTTTCATGTAACATTTAGTTGGCTTACGGCCTTTAAATTATGACAGTTTGATAATAATTAAAACGAGTTTGGACAAGATAAAAATAAGTGTACTGTGCTTGTTTAATTGTCGTGGTTATCATAACCTGCGTGCAACATTTTTACGTTAATGCACCTTGACTGTCATTCAAAAATCTAAAGTCATAGAATGTATTTAAAATGTGTTATCGACTTTTAGTTCAATAATTAAATGGATGTATTATAATAACCAATTGAGCTGTGGATTTACAAAAATTAATAAAATAAAACATATGTTTAATTATTTCATGTTGACAAAAAATATCACTATAACATTTAAATTATGTACTTATCTATTTGTATACTTGTACAATTGATATTGACAGAATCATAGTTATTCACAAAATTCACTTAAAGGCCACGCAATATGTAAACAACAAATGGCCACGCAGGTTAATAAAGTGTCAATTTAAAGGGACTATATATGTTTTAGATAACATGATAATAAAAATAAAAGTCGACGCAATGGGTACCACTACATAATAGGACTACGCTAACTGTTACTGATTTTTAATAAAAAGCCACGCAGAAAGAGTCCCAATATAATTTATGCATCCTCGTCCCTCTCCAACTTAAACAATGTTGATTGCGAAGGCAATCCAACATCTGGCGGCAATCGCTTGGAGAAATTCAAGAAGGAATTTGAAATCTACTTACTGGCTGCCAGCATAGCAGGTATGTATATATCTGTAAAGAAACGAGCTACTCTTCTCCATGTTGGGGAATAGCACGGAAAGAAATTTACTATAATTTACCAGCATCTCATGCTGAAAAAGGAGAAGGTGTCAATGGCTTTACGATAGCTCTTAAGAATAAAGATGTGCTAAAATTGTGGCAAACGTTTCAATAATGCTACTGTCATGATCGCAATAGGTGAAACACACTTTTGGAGCACAGAACAAATATTAGATTGTGTAACATTTGAAGCAATTTTGTTCCATGTTTTACCAGAAAATTATTTGCAAAATGATATTTTTGTCGGACGCAAATTTTTAAAATCAAGTCTTTTCGATTAACATGACGGCAAGCAAGTTTTCATTGAGCGATAATGTTAGTGTAAATTCGTTGTATTTTTATGAAACTACCACCGATCTGATCAATATCGATATGGACGTGAATGATGTGAATAAATTGTAACTTTAAGAATTACTTAATATTTTTTTTGCTTTTCTTTTAAATTGTTTGCTACTGTTGAATATGAAAAAAAAATTAATAAGCAAAAATTAATCTTATTCAATTAATTATTTGAATTGAATTAACATTAAAGGAAATTAATTTGTTGACAAAGACGTCTTCGTCACATAGCCCTCCCGTCATTGTCCCGTCGTTGTCACGTCATTGTCCCGTCGCCCTCTCGTCATCGTCACGACACCGTCACGTCTTTGTCACGTAGCCCTCCCGTCATCGTCTCGTCACTTTCCCGCCGTCGTCCCCTTATCACCCCGTCGTCGTCTCGTCATCGTCTCGTCGTCAACCCCTCATCGTCCCGTCATTTTTTTTTGCTTTCCGGGTATTTGATGTTATCAAGAATATCAAACCTCTATCATCAGAAAAAGACAATTCTTGGACGACCGATTTGTGATTAGTTAGCTTAAACTTTATGAACAGAAGATCCACACAACTAGATTTGGTAGGGGTAATTTTTGTAGGTTCGTCAACTATTCGATAAAGTTTGTACAACATAGATCTTTTGAAAAGAAATAAACATTGCAATCAACTCCTATTATAATAGATTTTGTTAATTTCATAAATTTTTTTATTAATTTCATAAAATTTTCTAAGCATTTAAAGAATACAGTTTCATGTTTAGTACTGTCTGGTCAGTATAAGTTATTTATTAATATGTTATGTCTGGTTAATTCTGCTGCTTATTTTTCGAAGACTTTCTTAGGATAATTTTTCAATAATACTTCTTGATTGATCAGTATACATACACCTCCCCGTTCAGTTGTCTTTTTAGTTTAATGACAATAGGTTAAGTCCATCCGGTAACCGGGGAGAGTGAACGGTTCAAGGTTTTATTTGTTTAACCACGTTTCTATCAAGCCAATAACGTACAAGGTATTGTTCCGTTTTCTATAATATTTATTTCAAGTAGATTCACTTTATTATTCACATTTTGCCTGTTCTGGAAAAATATTAGATTATTTATCGTTAGACCTGGATATTCTTGTATTTATGTTGATTTATAGTATTATGGACTTGTTGGTTTACTTTCCTTCTATCTTACGATCTTTTAGTTAAGCCTTTTTTAGTGTATCAGGTTACCTTGAACTTCCTTTTTGCCCATTTTTTTCAGGCATACTTTCTAAGTAAGCACATAAAAATTAATCCCATATTGAAATAATTATGGGTGGATCGGTGGGGTAGAATTCCTAAAAGGTTAACCGGTTGGAATAGGCTTGTATGGACTTTTCCTTACTGTCACTGTGTTTTATGTTTAAACTAAATCAGGTACTTACGGTCAAACTTTAAAAAATGCAGCCACGCGATCGTGCGCGTGGCGTAGGGCAATGTAAGAATCATCTAAAAATTAAAAACTAGCGTTATAGATTCTGAATGAACTTTCAGAATTTATGTTATTTCAATTACATGCTTTAGAGATCTAAATGGATTAGAATACCGGCCTGTCACGGAGCGGGTAATCCAATACGAGACATGACCACAGAAGGGTCTATGGAGTCTATGATGAAGATAAAAACATATTCACGGACTGTGATTCAAAGGGAAATTACACATTTCAAGTCTATAATGAAAATCTAATTGTTTTTTAGAATAACAAGTATTTTTGAGTTAAAATAACGTTAAAATAATTTTTACGTACGGCAATATTCGGATATTAGGAAGCCCATTATTATCTCAAACAAAGACACACACTTTAGAGTTCTTCTCGTTAGTTCTTCCCAATTTTAAATCGGTAGTAAACTTAGTAGTTTACAGTTATCGTAGATATAATAATTCAATTAAATAAAATATAAAATAAAATAAATATGTATTTCTATAAAATTATTGGTTAGAAACCTGTTCGAATATATTGAACATATTAGACGACCATTACCTTCCTCATCACGGCTTCTGTAAAGGAGTCGAAAGGTCAGGATTAAATTAAAAAAAAATCAGAAATAAACGCATGGTTTATCCGGTAATGTGGTTTTATTTAAATAATCAGATATATGTATAATTTCATAAAAAAATATTTTAATGACGTTGGAAGTAAGGTCACTAACAAGTTAATACCGATAGTGACGTAGTATGCAATGCATCCTTGCATGTTGCAAGTTGCATACTGAATGACTGCTGTTTACTTGCAAGCATGCTAAATGTATGTCGGAAGGGGAAGGGGTCTGGCCTCCCTGCTCGGGCTTTAAAATCTTTATAAGGAGACCTTGAGAATGCAGCGGCCATGCTCAGAGGAACCAACGAAGCAATATGATGCTTGATGCTTGCTGACATCAATATTCGCATTCCGCATTTATGTTTGCCTGATGCATGCTTGCATATATGCTGTATGCTTACATGAGAGTTAGTTGCCTTGCCTTTTAGCGAACACAGGTAAACAAAGATATATGTGAAGTTTAAATTAGGTAAATAAAACAAAATTTATGTTATAAATTTTAAAAATATCACTTAATGATTTTAATATTGTGCATTTAATATGCTATCTTATTACAAAAAAAAGACAATTAATTTAAATGGGAAAATACTCGAAAAATCGGCTCGGCTCACAAGTTATTCTGAGGCGGGACTCGAACCCACATCCTTCGGATGTCCGGTCCACAGCTCTCCCAATGAAGGTTTTTTTCTATTAAAATTTATCAAATATCATAAAGTTAAGTTTTATATCAAATGTTCACTTTTCTATACAATCGTATACGAATTTAATTCTATGTAAAATAGCTACTTTAAGCTTTCAATATTATACTATATAATAAAGATAATAATATTTTTTAAATCACACCAATTAGCTTAGTCCGAAGTAAGCACTGGAATTCTAGGTGTAGATGGCTTATAAACTCACGATATTGCCTAACCATGGCAGGAACTTCGTCTGTTGCAACCGAAATAACGTATGTGAATGGAATCGATTTTGTCTTAAAAAACACTCGGGACACTGGACATTAAATATTGATTCACCTTTAGTATCGCGAATTTAGATCGCGAATAGTAGCTTTTCATAAGTTTATGAAATTAAAGGAGTCCCTTTGTCCATAACAAATCGAATATATGCCAATAATAATGCTTCATTACCAAGTAAAGTTGACTAGTATAATTGAATAGAAAAATAAATTGTTTGCAAATAATTAAACAAGAAACTTTTAATATCAGAGCTCATTTCATCAACACGTTTTTGTACAGTGTTGTTACTCAAAAGAATTCTTATAAGTATATCAAATGGGGATTTGTGCAGAACGGTTTCTAAAACATCTTTAGCATGGGGTAAAGTTAATTGTTCTCCGATGGTTTGCGCGGCGGTGCTTTGCAAGTCTCAACACATTACACACATTAAATATGGAATGCATATGCAATTTTTAACAAGTAACAGTCGCTGATTTTCTTAAAATATTATCTGCCTACATCGTTAGGTTGTAACGAGGCGCCATAGCTATATTGCTGACTCGTTGCTGTCATTGCGCTCTTCTCTGGTCATTTTCGTCTTGGTTTCCGTTTTTAAATTTACTGTCTGTCTCTTTTTATTTGTTTTGTTCTCGAAGTTCATTCTTACCAGAGTCAGCGCGTAGAGCGGTTGACTCACCGCTAACAATTATTTAAATATATTTATAGTGCTGATCAGTTATAATAACCTCACACTAAGTTTCTGTATAATTCACAAGATTTCCTGTATCTGTATTCTGTACCACCAGTTCCTGTTATATAAAAGTCTTTAAGTTAATTTAAGGCACTATTGTAAGTAGCCCTACCTTTTATAATATGTTTTAGTGTTAAATGGGAAATTGTTTTTGTGTTCAGTGTAATTTACCTTTTTTTATATAATTGTTTCAGTTGTGCCTTAATTCCATAAGTATAAAAAACATAAGTGACAACCCAATGCCTTTCATTTTCCTGGCCTCATTCCGTCACAAGGTAAAGTCATGCTAACATTTAAGTTCTTCACTATTGCAACTAGATAAATTTTCGTGAACCACCGCTTACGAATCGTAAACCATGTTTCTTTGTCACGCCAACGTAACAACCATGGTTTACCCCACCCTTAATATAAGTATTAAAAAAAATATATAAACTTAGAAGAAGTTATTTAGTCAGATGAGACGAAAATCAGCCCTAATCCAATCATCTTCAGTCCAGTTGATATATTGTTTTGCAAAATTATCTCTAGCTCTATTTTTTTTGTAAGTGTTACGACCAACTTATATATATATATATATATATATATATATATATATATATATATATATATATATATATGTACTTACAATACCTTTTTGTATTATACCATGTTTTATACCTTTTTACTATGTTCTATATTCATACTTTTACATATCATAAATATAAATGTCATAGTTTATATTCATAAAACAAAAGTTCAAAATAAAGTCAGTGTCCAACAAAAATTGGTTTCATTCACATTGGTGTCAGAAGAAAAGTGCAAAATATCTTTGAAAATGCCCTTAACGAGAGCTCAAAGTAAGGCCGCCACCGCGGCAGGTCCAGCTCTAGCTGCGGATCGAACGAATTCTCCGGGAGACGGTGCCTTCGACAAGATTGCCGTCGAGGCGGCAGGCCCGTCTACTACAACGCACCGGGAACACTCTCCGGCGATAAGTATCGTAGCTTCCACATCCACTACTTCTAAAATTGCTCGTTCCGCTTGTTCCAGCTACACTATTAAAGCTCGGATCTTAGCTGCGAAAGCAGAACATGCTCGTCGACTCGCAGAGGTCGACGCGGAGCACGAGCGCGCGCAAGCCGAGCGCGACAAGGCTCATGCAGAGCGTGAGCGCGTTTTAGCTGACCTTGAATTACAGGCCGAGCTGGCTGCTATAGAAGCCGGCTCCACACAAAGGTCTAATAGGACACAGGGCTCTAATTCACAACGCGTAGAACAATGGTTGGTGCAGTCTTCAAATAACAGACACAATAACGCTAATGTATTGCTTAACAGGGAACAGCTTTTAAACGTTAAGCCGCACCCATCGCCGCGACCTGCGCCACCCGCCACAGCGGATAGGGCCGACATTGAGTGGCCGGTCCCTGCCTGTTCGCAGCCAGCACCAGTTGAGTCAGCTGAGCCAACCACACAACATTTATTAGGCTTAGGCACACGTAACAACGAAAGTTATTGTAATTGCTACCAAAATAAAACGATCGATCAGAATGTAGGCACACAATTTATTCAGCTGGCCAACGCAATCGCAGACCTGGGGAAGAAGACAGTAAAGGTTTGCGACGTTTCTAGATTCGATGGGCGTGTCGCCGACTGGTTTCTTTTCAAAAAGTCCTATGACCAGTCCAAGGCGCACTTCTCTCCCAGCGAAAACGTCGCAAGACTTGGCGCAGCGCTGAGCGGCGCTGCTAAAGAAGCTGTTGACGTTCGTTTGGTGGCTGCCGACGACCCGGAGCAGATCGTGAAGGCACTAGAGGTTAGATTCGCGCAGCCCGAAGTCATCATACTTCACCAACTTTCACTTATAAGGGCTCTTCCTAAACTCAGTCTATTCGAAAACTCGCATGACTTAAATATATTTGCTTGTCGCGTTCGCAATTGCATCGATCTCGTTCGCCTATTAAAACAACCAGAGTATCTTGCTTCGCCAGAGTTATCCAATTCTATTATTAGTAAATTGACCCCGCTTCTTCAGTCTAGATGGGCTGATTATGCGGCGGCAAGAGTTGGCTCTGGCAAATTTAAATTAGAAATTTTATCGGATTTTTTAGAAAACGAAGCGTGTTTACACACTAAATTTGGCATTTTCATGTCAGAGCCAACCTTTGTTAAAAATCAAAGTCAGCCTGTCAAGACCAAAGATAAAATTTTTCCGAATATTCGCCTAGTAAACCAAAAAGTTCCGATTTGTGTAAATATTGTCATACTGGTACACACGAAATAAGCGATTGTAAAGACTTTAAATTGCTTAGTTTAGATGATCGATGGCAGTGGGTCATGGATAACAAACATTGTCGCAAATGTTTACGGAAGGGCTCTTACCAATATAGAAATTGTAAGCGCAGATGTGAAGTAGTTGGCTGCGTATCGAATCGCGGACATCACACACTACTCCACAAGCCTAGGTCCGCTCTACAGGGGCCTTCCACCTCCATTCGACCGGACGAGCAAACTGCTGTTGTAGCACATAACGCTGCTCCGATTGTTAGTAGGCGGCAACCGATACTTAAGATTATTCCTGTGACGCTTTCCGGAAAAAAAGGTAGTGTCAATACGTTCGCGTTACTAGATGATGGTAGCTCCGCAACATTGTTGAATAGGTCCGTGGCTAACGCACTCGAGGATGAGGGTCCAAGGGAGCCTTTAAGGATACACTGTATCGGTGGTCTCACTAAATTGTCGGACGTTGCCTTTGTTAACATTAAGGTCAGAGGCCGGTATGGTTCCGATACCTTTGAGATTTGCGCGCGTTCTATCCCTAATCTCAATCTTAGTGCACAAACTGCTAGTTTTGAAGATGTTGGGCAATATAGTCACCTGTCCGATTTAGCTAACGTACTAACTTACGACAACGCGCAACCAACGTGCCTTATTGGTACGGACAATTGGCATCTTCTTTTATGCCAGAGCATACGCCAAGGTACGAAAAATGAGCCTGCTGCTTCTCTTACTCCGTTAGGCTGGGTGCTTTTTGGTTTCATGGGGAGCAGAGCTAGTTCGGTAGAATTTGTCAATCATGTTGAAGTCGACAGCGATTCCGATAACAAGTTAGACTTCTTAGTTAAAAATTACTACAAATTAGACTCGATCGGCATAGAAAAGAAACTTCACCATAGTCCTAGTGAGAAACGCGCTATAGAGATACTAGATGCGACTACGGTGCGCTTACCCTCTGGTAGTTTCCAGACTGGTCTCTTATGGAGAAACAATATAAGCACTATTCCAGACAGTAAGCGTTTAGCACTATCCCGATTTTACAATCTCGAGTCTAAAATGGCCAAAATCAAATCTTACGCGACTTCTTACAAACAGTACATTCGTGGCATGATTGACAAAGGATACGCGGAACTTTGCCCTGGACCACCAACCGGTAACATTACTTGGTACCTCCCACATTTCGGCGTCGAACACCCATACAAAAAGAAATTACGCGTAGTACATGACGCGGCCGCAAAATACAACGGAGTGAGTCTGAACTCGATGCTTTTATCGGGTCCAGACTTGCTTCAGCCGTTGCTCGCGATAGTTATGAGGTTTCGGGAAGGTAGAATCGCTCTTACAGCAGACATTAGGGAGATGTTCCCACAGATCAAAATTCGGCCTGAGTCAGCGTTTTTTCTGGAGGGACGACCCACAGTCACCTTTTTTGGAATATAGGATGTCATCAATGATTTTTGGGAGCGACGTCTAGCCCATGTACGGCACTTTACTTGAAAAACAAAAACGCGCTTGAATATCAGGATACGTATCCAAAAGCTACTCAGTCTATTATAGAAAACCATTACATGGACGATTACCTCGGAAGTGTTGATAGTGTAGAGGAGGCGTCTCGTTTAGCTTTGGAAATCGTTAACATTCACAAGGCAGCAGGATTCGAGATGCGATCGTGGGTCTCCAATCATGCTGAAGCTCTTGCCTTAATCCCTCAAAACCTCCGCGCCACTGACGCTTCCGAGGTAGGTTTAGGTCCATCTTGTCCTTTACACATTAAAGTTTTGGGTTTGACTTGGCTCGTCAGCGATGACTCTTTATGTTTCCTCAAATCTATTCCAAGGTTTCCCCCAACACTCACCAAACGTTCTGCTTTGTCCTTGCTAATGTCGGTATACGATCCGCTAGGTTTAATAACGCCCCTAATAATAAAAGGGCGGATCCTTTTCCAAAAAACATAGAAATTAGGCTTGGATTGGGATCAAAAATTATCCGAAAGTTTAGTTCTGAAATATGAATTATGGTACCAAGAGCTTCAGAACTTATCTGGGAGTGCTGTCCCTAGGTGTTATTCTGAGAGCAAGCAAGTTATATAAAGCCAGCTTCACGTTTTTTGCGACGCAAGCGAACTGGCGTACGCCTGCGTCGCCTACTGGCGTTTTGTTTTATCGGACGGCTCAAAAAAGTTAGCGCTAATAGGGGGCAAAGCCAGGCTTGCACCCCTGAAACCAGCAACAGTTCCAAGATTGGAGCTTCAGGCTGCACTAATTGCCGCGCGTTTCGCCACGTACATTGTTGAGGCTCACAAAAAGAAACCTCTTAGAACTTTTCTCTGGTCCGATTCAGTTACAGTACTCAAGTGGCTGCGTAGCGACGCCTGCAACTTTAAGCCATTCGTGTCCTTTCGTGTAGCTGAAATTTTAGAGCTTACTGACGTACAGAGTTGGAGATATGTTCCTACTGGCTTAAACGTTGCTGACGACGCTACGCGCGACACGAAAGAGTTCTCTAAAGACTCGCGGTGGTTCGCTGGTCCAGCTTTCCTTATTTTACCGAAAGCCACGTGGCCGTGCGAACCGATTCCTGGTGAATCACCGACCACCAACGAAGACAAAGTCGTTCCAGGAATAATAGAATACCTTATCGTTGCTTCCGCGGAATTACCGACTATTTCGCCGGTGGTCGCAGACTATCGACGATTCAGCAGGTGGATTCGTCTACTCAGAGCCACAGCTCGAGCGCATCAATCAGCTCAAATGTTTCGGTCACTTTTACCTCAAAATTCAAGATTATTTGTTAATTCGCTTCGTTGTAGTCGAAAGTTACCACTCTTATCGGTCGACGAGTTGAACTCGGCAAAACGTCATTTATTTTTAACCGTACAGCGCGATTCATTTTCTGATGAGTTGCAGTGTGTTAACGCAGGACGCAACGTTTACAACCACAGTAGGCTTAAAAATGTGCACCTGCTTGTTAGTGAAGATGGCTTGCTTCATTTATATGGTCGGACATCCGCCTCAAATGCAGTTGAGTCCCGTCCAATCGTCCTCAATGGGAAGCAACAGATAACAAGACTGTTGATCCACGACTACCACGTCCGATACGCACATGGCAACAATGAACTCGTTGTCAATGAGTTGCGCCAGAGATATTACATCGTCGGCCTGAGACCTGCTGTTAAACTAATTGCCTCAAGATGTCAGACGTGCAGAGTGTGCAAGGCTAAGCCTGTGACGCCTCCCATCGGTGACTTACCTGACGTGCGGATGGCTTACAACGAGCGCCCTTTTACTTACGTCGGGCTCGACTATTTTGGCCCTCTCAGCGTAACGATTGGCCGAAGACATGCCAAAAGATGGGTCGCCCTTTTTACATGCCTAACTGTACGACTCGCAACTCGAATGGCGAGCACGGACCGAAAGACGATGCGTAGACAGGCGTCCCACTCGGTGTACCGACGATCTGGTAAAGTTCGCGGAAAGTACCTGGATGCGGGCAGCGCAGGAACGATCGTTGTGGAGATCCTTGGGGGAGGGCTTTTTCCAACAGTGAACATCATTTGGCTAAAACGATTGATGTCTTATAGGTTGACCGACAAAGGGGATTGAGTGAGGAGTGGGCGGAAGAAGCGCATAGTACGCCCCGTCCCCCCTTTTTACGTATCCCTCTTTGTCGCCGTACCCCGCGCCCCCTGTACCGCGCGGGCGAACACACATTTAAGCGGTCAACCTTTAGAAGATCACTTTGAAAGAAATCAATTTCAGCAGCAGATATTATAGAGGATTTAGGTACTTCGCTGTCAACTCAAAGGTTGCTAAGCCTCAGACTCATTATGAGCCTTAAGTGCATATGAAAAAAGAACTCTCTTCCACTTACAAGAATCGGGCTTAAATCTGTGTTTCCTGGAACATACAATTTAGGGGTCTTCAAGTCACGAGTGAATAGGTGTCTTCTAGGCACATCGTTTACATCAGGAGCAACAGCGGTCCAGAGCTTACCTATTTATAATTTAAAAAAAAGTCGTGTTTCTGTGACTTGCAATTGCAATCTCAACTTTTGGAGAGGAAGGGATATGAATAGGACGAAACTCAGAAAACAAAGTTTGAGCTTTTGGACAGAGGGATAAGATAGTTAATCTATTTATTGGTACTAGCAGCTCGTCCCGGCTTCGCACGGGTGGACAAAATTCTTTAATTTTTTTAATATTAAATATTTTTCCGTTACCGCCATCTAGCGTCCGGTACACGAACTATTTGCGGTTAACGCGTTGCTATGGTAACGTTATTGATACAATGGAAAAAGAGCAGACAGACAAACACACTAAAACAACTGTGATCTTAGATTATAGATAATAAGCACATACATACATAAACAAATAAAAACGCCAAAGAGTGAATAAAAAAATTCAAATACAGCCAATTTATTTATTTAATGGATCACAAACAAGATTCCACTAATACAATAATATGCCGTTGCCGTTCATCTTGAGATAGTTGAGAATCTCTCCTCGGACTCTGCTATAATGGCCCTCCGCCGCTTTATCGCCGTCATGGAAACCCATCCTGTATTTATTCTGACAACGGGACGGCGTTTGTTGGGGCCTCCAAGATCATAGCAGATGTCTACGAGTTCACGTCCGCCAGACAAATCCGGTGGAAGTTCATCCCGCCGTCGACTCCCTTTATGGGGGGAAGCTGGGAGAGATTGGTGCGGAACGTCAAAACCGCCTTATCCGCAACCCTCAAAGAAAGATCACCCAGGGAGGAGACATTCCGAACATTACTCCTAGAAGCAGAGGCGATCGTCAACTCTAGGCCATTAACACATGTGTCCCAAGACCCCGACGCGGAGGCTGCTCTTACGCCATTTACGTTTCTGATTGGGACCTCTTCAAATGACCTGCAAACCCGTACTTTCGATGACTCTGATCTATCCAGCCGAGCACAGTGGAGGAAAGCACAGCGTCTGGCCGACCATTTCTGGCAGTGTTTTACACATGAATATCTCCCTACTTTGGTGCCGCGCCGCTCTTCACCTTCAGTGTCTTCGAATATGAAGATTGGGGACCTGGTGATGATTGTGGACGGGACTCTGCCCAGGCTTTGCTGGCCACGTGGCCGTATTGTGGCCACATACCCAGGCAAGGATCAAATAGTAAGGGTAGTCGATGTAATAACTAAAGGGGGTGTCCTGCGTCGCCCTGTAAGGAAACTCGCACCGTTGGTCGTATCCTAAGTGACTAGGTGTCCACACCGCCGGGGGCCATGTTACGACCAACTTATATATATATATATATATATATATATATATATATATATATATATATATATATATATATGTACTTACAATACCTTTTTGTATTATACCATGTTTTATACCTTTTTACTATGTTCTATATTCATACTTTTACATATCATAAATATCAATGTCATAGTTTATATTCATAAAACAAAAGTTCAAAATAAAGTCAGTGTCCAACAAAAATTGGTTTCATTCACAGTAAGAATAGTTTTTTTTCTTCTCGAAAGCTCGCATATTAGCTTTGTGTAATGCCCGACGAACAGTTCGCTTATTTACTGACGTGCCAGTATCGCGCCTTAAAAGCGCCGCCGCTTCAGAAGCTGAAGACTCCTCACTAGATCTTAAATAGTGAATATTTTTTCTCACGTCTCTATCTGATAATTTTTAGTGCGACCACCAACATTAGCCGATATAGGAAATTTACATTTGGCTCTAATTCTTTGTATTGCTGATTGACTTATCTTTAATTTTTGACCAATGTATCTTGTCCATTTTCCATTTTTAAGCAATTGTTTAAAAGATTCTTTAATATTTTTTGCAATCCGTTTCATGATTGTATCGAAAAGAAATGTATTAAGTTAAGCCGTTCACTGTGCTGTATCGAATTAGGCTGAATAATACACAAAGCAAATTTTTTAATTAAAGTATAATCCCGACAAGTTTCAGCAAGTTTTAAAAAATTTATACTTGAGCGCAAAGACGTTTGTCAATACGGTGCAAAAGTGAGTCTATCAATATTAGTTATATTAAAGTTTTAAAAAGTAGATACTGGATATTAATTATATCTATTGTTAGTGTTATATGTGTTAAGTAGCTAGTAAATTACAGTTTTAAATAATAATACATATGATTTGAAAAGATTTTAATAAATGCAATTATATTTAATATAATATAAAATGTCACAATACTGACTCAGTTGTGCACCTCACGTATACATTATTAAGTAATATTTATATCACAGGAGATATTTTTTATTTCTTTAAATTAATCCCTATACTTGATGTCTTCCTAATTCATTTTTGGACTTTACCAATAGTTCGGCGGTGGTAGTTGTACCAGTTATCTGTATATTTTGCAGAACAGTAATGGAACACATTCTAAGAGTAGACCCTTGTCACATTATGAAAAAGACAATGACAATCTTATGCATATATTTAATTTTTTTATATTTATATCAATCATTCTGTTAGTCCTTTTTTTGTATTGTAACCTTGTATTTTCACTCTTAGTTGTTTTAAAACACAAATATTTTTTCATGAATATAATATACACCCCTAACTATAATTATTCGTTTTGGATGTAGGTAACTAAACTATTAATATTTGACTAAACAAAGATTTTTTCATATAAGGTAAGTTATTACGATTGAAAAATCGACTCGGCTCACAAGTGAATTCTCAGGCGGGAAACGAACCTGCAACCTTTGAAAGTCCGGTCCAATGCTCTCCCAATTGAGCTACCGAGCCTTGTGAGCCGAGTCCATTTTTTTGGTACTTTTCTATTGTAATAATTTATTTTATAAGATAGCATTGAAAAAATGAATAAAATATATAAATATATTTTTTTCTTCTGTTATTTTCAAAGCGTCGGTTATTTTCTGCTTTTATAATTTTAAAGGAGTCGCTAGGCTTCGTTCCGTTTGCAGTACATTGGGGAAAAGTCTAAAAATGAGAAAGGGCAGTGGTGCTGATGAATTGGTATTTGGAAAATGACGGTTGTGAATACTTACATTATTAAAATATGTACTTAAATTTACATTTTACATAATTTGAAGAGGCAAGGAGTGAGCATAGCAAAGTCAGCTGGTTTTTATTTAAAAATGAACTCCAACTCTAAATATAACTTTAGATATATCCATTTTTTCTATCCGAGATATCAGAAAGTTTGCGATACGGCAGCATACTAGTGAATTGGTCCTCTGACATATTACTAAATATTATTTATTATATCTGTTTATTTATTTAGGACAACCAACATAATAAACATTATTAACATTAACAAAGCATAAAATATACTAAAAGTTACATACTATAAAGCGCTATGGCACTTAAAGGCTGCCATGACATGCACTAAAATTAATCTATTAGTAAGGAACAAATTAATTATAACCATAAAATAAAATAAACTTTTATTATACTTTGTTCTGATGTTGAAAAAGCAGATCTACGTTATTTTTTTTTAAATTTGAACATTTAACAGCGAGGTTTTATTATTTAAATAAATTGTTACTAGAAAAATTTGCTTCAGGTGTCACGCAGGCGGGCAAACAAGCACATGAGACCCATATTGGCTTGATATCCGGTGAGTTCTCTTTCCAATGAGTTATCGAGATACATACATACTATTTTATAACCACTATCACTTGGAGGTAAACATAATTTTATTTTTAATTTATTAAGAAATATAATATAAACAAGTTAAGTTCAGCTACATACTTCTCAAAAAGAAATATATTAAAAGTGAGGTACATTCTCAAAATTCAGAAAATTTAGTACTCTACAACGATGCTTGAAAGATACTTATCCTTTGAAATTATTATTTGAGCAATCTTTGTCAGAAAATTTATTCTTAATGTATAGAATAGAATTCGATCCAAACTTCTGGAATCTTCTGGTTAGAGAGTTCGGTCGTTAGATAATAAAATCACTGGCGGATGCCACGCTAGTTAAAAGGAAAACTTGTTTAAATTCTGAATCTAAGATAGAGGTGCATTCGACGTGTTATTTGGAATCTGGAACACGGAAGTGTGCTCATAAAATATGAAATAAGGCTTTTGTACAGGTGCTACTTTGCTTGGTACGTTTCAGTAAATGAGTTGGAAAGGAAATTAGTCTTTATTTGCTTGAGTCAAGAAAAGGAAACTTGATAACTTTTTTTTAAGGTAGCTTATTTAAACATTGAATATTTAAAATTAATAATTACAAAATACAATATTACAAAATTGTCGGACAACAATTAATAAAGCAGCCAGAAAATTTAGATTGCAAATAAAAGTAAGTAAATTATCAGCTATTAATAAAATTTTATGATGCATTAACTTTTTTGAGATTAGTTCAATATGTTTAGAAAGAAACAAGCTGATGCTAAAACTGAAGCTAAACTGCTTATGGTTGTAATATAAAAACAAGAAAAAATTACAAAGTTATATAAAATATATTGGTGGTCCTTTAATATTGAAAATCTTATCAAAATGTTAACAAAATGAAGCATATATTTATAAAGATAGGCGTGCGAAATCTTTTAAGCCCTGATCGCTGTCCTACGTAAACAAATGATGAGTGTAAACAGTTTATTTATGTAATAAGTTCCACTTGACCGAAAAAGCCTTTATCTAATATAGGTTGACAATTTCGCGCTTGATGAAGGCCTGACAGCATTCATTTATATAACATGGTTTGTTGTGAGAGTTTGTTGGTTCACATAAAAGCTAATCTAATTATTTTAGTTTCTTTCTAAGTTAGTTTTTATATTACAAGTAGCGTTAAGATTCAATACACATACGATTTTCTAAAATCAAATTACAATTTTCACACATATACAACTAACAAACTCCAGTGTTTTAATTTGATTTGTTTGAAAATATATGGTTTTCTGAAGTTGTGTTGTGAATATTTTGTGTTAGTTGTACTATTAAAGCCGTCAGAACGTTTACAGTTCTGCATTTTGCTTTAATCGAAAGATTATGCGTGGGTCAGTACACAGGCCGGGTCATTGAGCCAGTATATTAAACAGTGTTTTGCGAAGGACTTAGTAAAGGAGCTGTACTGATTTTAATGGATGTCAGTCTGTTGTGTATTATAACGAAGGGCAGCATAACATATTTGAATGTATCTAAACATTAATTGTGTAAATAATAATTTGCATAGCTTACTCCATTTATGAAGCTAATAACGTCCTAATTAAGCTATACAAAGAACGTTTCATAAATATTGTATATTAAAAACATACCTCTGAAGCACAATTGCTTGTTAATATATTCTCACTACATATCTTAAATTAAAGAGTGCACCACCAGTGTCAAATGTAGTCACCTGAGCTGCGTGTTTTTAAACAATTAAGACACGATTATTTCTGAAGTGTTACTTATGCTCTAAACATTATGAAATCGAATGTCTTAACGTAAGTGAAAAGAGATTTTTTAATACCATGACAGCAGAATATAAAAGTAAGTGGCAATGTCAAGAATGTAATAACAAGTTGCTAAAAGTGATCCTAAAAATTGGTCACAAGTTGGGGGTAGCACTAGAGGAACATGACCTTGTGAGTGTGAGGCGCGCTGGTCCTTCACGGCACTCAGTGAATGAGAGACGCCTCTTGGACGTGCGACTGGGGGTGTCTACCCCCTCAGAAATTAGCTGTTAAGTGTGGTGAGAGTTCCTAGGGAGGCGACTTCGGGTTAAATTCATGAGGTGAGGTTAAATTCATCCTGTCGCCCCATCTACGTTAACGAAAGACTAACCCTCAATAATCGTCACCTCTTCTACAAAGCGCGAGCTGAATCAGTGCGCGTGAACTGGAAGTACGGAAGTAAGGAACATGACTCTTTGCGTCAACGCCTACACTCTGAAGTGGATCTGAGTAAAGTTTTTTGAAAATGTTGGCTCTTGGTACATTATACTGACCACGTGGGGAACCGGGCAAGGGTTTCGTATTGTGACGACGGAAGTTATTATTACGCTACCGTACATTATTTCATCGGTAATCATTGTTCATTTTATTTCGACCACGACAAAAATGATTATGGCGTCTAATATTCATTACATACAATGATGAAGACAAGGACTGCTCATCCACAGCAGTTCTGATGGCTTCGGGCAAGGACACGAACTGTCTAGTTGCTATAATAGTGCTTAACCTACAATCGCTTAACCCATCGGCGAAACGTTTAGTTGCTATTTTCTCATTGATCACCTTTAAAACATCAAAGATTTGATTGAGCGATAGTTAAATTTACTAATAATTTTTCAAATTCAGAAACGAATAATTCGATAGATCGATTACCTTGTTTGCACTGGTGTAATTTTCATTGAAGAGCTACACCTGATTTTTTCTTAATAAGCTGGTTACGCATATTTAACAAAAATTATCAATTGTATTTTAAGTTGATTTTAACCGTAATTATGCACTTGGCATAAGGCGAGTTTTAATAACGAACTCAATTGATTGTCTTATAGACTCGTCCGAGATCATCTTACTATACAACTCGATACTATTAATAAGAGAATTTGTCACTGATTCTTGTCCCGTCATTACTGGTAACAAGGTAATAGTGGTTTTTTGAGCAAATTTTCTATTGCTTGATTGTTCAATTCTTTTCGACTTAGGAATCGATAAATCTATTATTTTAGTATATATAATATTTATTTCACTACATTTTATGAACAGACGTAATATTTTTAGGACTTATCTTGCTCACTTTTAATCTGAGAGTGAAACACGGACAAAAAATACTCTCCAAATTAGAATGATTTACATTCGCTTCTTTAACCCATTTTCTGCTGCCTTCTTTCAGGTCCTAACTTTGCTAAATATTATCTAATATAAGTAAACGATTTAAGAAGCCCCAATTCCATTCTTAACTTTATATTCTCAATGTCTACGAAGATTAAATATTTATCAGAAAGTTCATTATGTAGCGTGTTAATGTCACAAATGTCTTATTCTGTCATTAGAGTGATCATTCACGATCGATTGATGAGTAACTGGATTTTTTGTAAGCAAACTCTTCCTACGCATCTTTTTTGAAACATACGTCATTTATGGCACCACAGTTATTAGCTTATGATATTCTTTACCACATCAAATCCATTCAAATCCTTTACTGTCATGGGTTTATTATCGAATTTTCTGTAAGTCTGTGTGGGTTGTGAGGTTGATGCTTTGTGGATAGTGAAGTTACCGTTATTCCTTGTATCCGTATTGCATAACCTACTTTCGATTTTACTCATTTCTATAGTAGATGTCATTTGTACAAGCTTGGAGAATTCGAATGTTTGTCTATTTTGTAGAAGCTTCGTTCTTATTTCAATATATTTTAGTCCTCTTATAAGTTGCAGGATTAGGAATTTTTCAGCTATGGTTTTGAAACAATTTACGCATTGGAACTCGCAATTATTGGTAAGTTTCTCAAGTTCGGCTGCATAAACTGGAATTTCTACATCTTCTCTTTAAAGCCTTGAAATGAATTTATGTTGTAGAGACTAGGCTTTGAATCTATATATTCATCTAGCAGTTCTGTAAGCGTTTCATAATTCAGTTGATTCTTCTGGAGAACATAAATCGCAGAGTTTTTCATGTAATTCTCGTGGATGTGTAGATAAAAGAGTGTAAACTTTCATTTCGGCATTGTTGATTCTATTCATAATGAAGAAATGTTGTCTTTTTTTGGAATTTTGAAATATTTTTTCTTTGTCTTAAAATAGTTGGAAATTAAGTCAATGGAATCTGTCATTATTGATCTCGCTATTTGTTTGAGCAGGAAGAGAAGATACCGTCCTAAGTCGACAATCGTTTGAATTACGTAATGTCATATATTAAGTTCTAATCATTGAGTAAGTTGTTTCAAAATCAAATCTATATTGTATTTCTTCTTTTAAATTATCTTCATCCATGTCTAGTTTTTTGTCCTTTTGTAATTTTTTTAGTTTTTGTAATGTATCGTGTAAATAGATTAATCTTAAATCGATTTCTTCATTTGCTAAGTCGTGTAATTGACTTACGTAATTTTCTGCTTTCATTAATAATCCTTTTAAAGAGGCGCGTACTTTCTTTAATTTATTGATATTTTCTGAAATCTCGACTCCAATTTATTGTAATATACAAATTAATAATAAATAATTATAAATGAATTAATGCTCATAAAAAATGTATATATTTTTCTTTTTAATATCAAGAATGACAACTAAAAATGTGACAATGTCACGTCACTAAGAATTAATAAATTTGGTTTAATTAATATATATCATAAGGTATGCACAGAGGGTTTTCTCACAATCAGGCGTTCGTTCAAAATTAATAGCACGGGAATAAGAGAGGGGTTATTAAATTGGCAACTTTTTATACCTTTTCCATACATAGAAGTATATTGCTGGAAAGTCGTAATATAGCACTCTTTTGGGAAATCTCTTTCATTGGCTGTTTGTTTCGTGCAACTGATACCGGTAGGCTAGTTGAGCACCATGTGAAGTTATTGCTTTCGGATAGCTTGTGCGGACGTTGTTATATAATATGAAACCACTGTTTTTTTTATATAGAAATAAGCTTTTTCTAGGACAGCGTTTAACATTTACGTGCAGAATTACCAAATGCTTCTCATTTTCCAGTTTTTAATACAGGAATAAACATCTAAAGGTCGTCGGGGTTTATAACAATAAAATTTCAAGTATAATTCTAATAAATTCGCTAAGTAATTGCTGCCGTCTGTTTGCGCTCGTTTTGAAGCCCAATTATTGAGCTAGGTTCGGATTCCGTCGGCGGCTACCATCTTAAACAGCCGAGTGCACATGTAGCGCTTGTCTAACAGTTGACTTATAGTAATTGATGATGATGAATTAAAATTGTGATTGTGGCCTGATAAAGAGATCTTGCTTTGGAGTTCGTATTTCAAGCCCCGACTGCAAATTTGATTCTTACTTTCTGATTCAAGACAATCAAATTGTATGAGTCTTACCAGAAGTTTTGATTCAACTAATGATTTCAAGGGGATTTCATTATTACGAAATACATATTTATAGCATATATTTATTTTTGACATCTCAGTTTCTTTGAAGACTGATTTTAGCATATTCATTACGCTGTAAATAACACATCTTTGTGCTATTTGCAATAGTTAGAATCTGGCACAGTTAACCAGGAATCAGGTTAGTCTTTTGAAGGTTAACAATTCTAATTCGAAGACCCTCAAAAATAATTGGTAAAATCGATCACAGACCTTATAAATTAAAGCCGAACCGGTGGAATTTTCTCAAAAACCATTATTAATTTCGTCACTTAAAAACTATAAATAATTTCGGAAAGTGGGGTGGACTTTTAGACTCAGGGCCGGATCGTGAGTATAGGGGGCCCTGGGCTAATACTACTTAGGGGCCCACCTAATTACTCACAATATAGAAAAAAATGAGACAGTGAAATATTTTATTTATATTATGAATTATGATTTAGTATTAAACAACCGTAAATAAATTGACAAATTACAAAGCAACCTTTCTGCACTTTCCTTTGGCAATTTTTTTAATTTGCTCCTCACATTCTAGGTTCTTAGTTAAATCAACTGGGGGGTGGTAGTTGCTCGCGTCCGTATGTCTTAGCCCTCGATACTTTACACGTGCCCCCCGGGTGGTGCTAAACGAGCAACAAACACTGAGCAACGGGCGGCGGAAAATAACCTGACCTGGCTCCTACACGCCTTGAGTGAGTAAATGCGCTCTAAAAATAGTAGACTCGCCAACCCGCAGAGGCCAGCGTGGCGTTTAATCTTGGCTATCAACCTGCATGCACACACAACAGAAAGAAAGGCCCTCAGTTCCCAGTCGTCCTGCTAGGCTCGGCTACGGCAGTGGTCGGGGAACCGGCGGGACAGAGGGTGCGAAGAATCTCTGGGAGAACGGACACGGCTGCCAACACATCTACTTGGCTACGTATAATGTAAGAACCTTGCTCACGGAAGAACGATATCAGGAATTGGAATCTGAAGTATTGAATAAGATTAAATGGGATGTTATAAGCCTGAGTGAAACAAGACGAAGAGGGGAGAAACTTGTGAAGTTAACATCTGGTCAGCTGTTTTATTATAAAGGCTACGATGATAAATCTCAGGGTGGGGTGGGATTCATCATAAACACGTCACTAGTGAAAAATCTCTTTAACATATGTGCCGTTTCACCTAGAGTCATCTACGCTATATTTCAGCTAAGTAAGCGTTACTCATTAAAAGTCATTCAGGTATATGCTCCTACATCCACCTGTACAGATGAAGACCTATTGAAATTCTACGACGACATGAACACCGCTCTTACCGAAAACCCATGTTTCTATACTACTATTTTGGGTGATTTTAATGCCAAACTAGGAGTCGGACAAGAAAACGAAGAGTATGTGGGCAAGTTTGGATTGGGGGAAAGAAACTCAAGAGGTCATGTACTGGCAAGTTACCTATGCCAACATAAACTATTTGCTATGAATACTCTTTTCCACAAAAAATCACAACGGTTGTGGCCTTGAGAAGTCCAGATGGCAGAAAAAAAATCAGATAGATTACATCCTTTGCTCCAAACGTTATATATTTGAAGATGTCGACGTCATTAACATGGCTAGTGCAGGTAGTGATCACCGTATAGTAAGAGCCCGTGTAGCTATTTATTTCAAATACGAACGGAGACGCCTTGTCATGACTACGCGGAAGCCAAACGACAACAACTATATAGAAGCACAGAAGGAGCATTATCTGAACAGGTTGACTCACTCACTAACAGCTGATGACACCTACAGCGTTAATGCCATAAATAATCAGCTCATTCAGTCTATCAACAACGTACTAAAGGAAATGAAACCAAAATCTACGTTGGTTGCTACTGTAAAATCACAAGAGTTGCAAAAACTACTGCAGGACGAGAAAAACGTTTTGGCTGCGTCAGATCAATATAATATATCAACAATTAACAGCCAAATAAGACACTTGATTCGCAAGCTGTTGCGGCGAAGAAAACACAAGTTGATTCTTGAGACACTTGAGAAACATAAAGGGCCTAAGGTATTTAGAAGACAGATGAAGAGAGAGCACCAACAAATTCATAAGCTAACTACGCAAGAAGGAGTCATAATGACTGAACGCACCAAAATCATAGAAGCAGTTAAAGTTTTCTATACTGAACTCTACAGGTCACAAAATGAAGAACTACGACCAGACCGACAATCTGATTCAAGAGCACCTCTTAGAAAACATGTAACTGAAGACCTTCCTGATATATTCTTGTACGAGATAAAGCGAGCTCTGAAACTTATGAAAAAGGGGAAGTCTCCTGGTGAGGACAAAGTTACTTATGAATATCTGCAAACAGGAGGAAAACCAGTTCTGAAGCAGCTACAATTGTTATTCAACAAGGTACTGTTTGAAAACGTTATACCGGAGTCCTGGAAAAATGCAACCGTGACTCTTCTGCACAAGAAAGGCGACACCTCTAAACTTGCCAACTATCGCCCCATCTCTTTGCTTAGCCATATCTATAAGCTTTTTACCAAAGTAGTTACCTTGCGACTGACAACAAGGTTGGACTCTGCACAGCCAGTGGAACAGGCAGGATTCAGACATGGTTTCTCCACGATCGATCACATACATACTGTGCGCCAGGTGATTGAAAAGTGCAACGAGTACAACAGACCACTTGCGGTTGCATTTATTGACTACGAAAAAGCCTTTGATACAATAGAACATTGGGCCATAGTGCACTCTCTTCGAAGATGTCAAATTGATACTAGATACGTGGAAGCCATTAAAGCAATATATCGGACAGCTACTCTGCAAGTAAAACTGCACGATCTAACCGATCCAATACCCGTCAAAAGAGGAGTCAGACAAGGAGATATCATTTCCCCTAAATTATTTAATGCCTGCTTAGAAGATATATTCCGGCTTCTCGAATTGTCAAACAGAGGAATAAACATTAATGGCGACCGTCTGACTCACCTTCGATTCGCTGACGATGTCATACTCTTCGCTGATAGCCTGGAAGTCCTTTAAGCTATGATCAAGGAACTGTTCGATGTGTCGATCGCCGTGGATTTGAAAATGAATACTTCCAAAACGAAAATAATGTGTGATGACATGGACATCGATTACATTACTGTGCACGGACATAGGTTGGAGAGGGTTGTTGAATATGTATATCTTGGCCAAACAATAAGCTTAGCTAGAAACGGGCAAGACAAAGAGATCGAACGACGCATTCGGTTAGGGTGGGGAGCGTTGGGTATATTGTCCTAGGTGTTCAAGGGGGACATACCTATGAACCTAAAGCGCAGAGCCTTTGAGCAGTGTGTTCTCCCAACACTGATTTAAGGCTCGGAAACATGGACTCTCACCCAGCAGACAAAATGAAGGTAACGCAGAGGGCGATGGAACGGGCTATGTTGGGTATATCTCTTCGGGATAAAGTTCGAAACACCGAAATAAGGACACGAACTAAACTCACCGACATAGCGGTAGAAATCGCCAAAAGAAAGTGGAAATGGGCGGGACACATAGGGCGTAGAACGGATGGAAGATGGGGGAGGAGGGTGCTCGAGTGGAGGCCAAGAACTGGTCGTCGGAGTGTGGGCAGATAGCCGATGAGGTGGACCGGCAATATGGTTAACGTTGCAATACACTTTTAAAAAATGTACCGTGGACTTTTCAGCAGGACTCTGCTCCTGGATACAAGGCACGAACTACCCAAGCCTGGCTTAAAGCCAACGTTCTGGACTTTTTAAGAGCTGAAGACTGGCCCTCACCTAGCCCAGACCTCTACCGTTTAGGGCTAGCGAATACATACAATTTTTGTATTGACTCAACTGTTTAGTCGAGTTGTTTACTTGACGTAAAATCCACACAACTACACTATTTTGTTGATGAAGGTGCGTATACAATCAATTCAGTCGATCGTTGATTTATATCTCGAATCTAAATCGCTCAGTCTGCATCAACAATGCCCGTGTCAAGGTGCTGCAAACAATGTCAATTAACAAAAAAAAATTTTGTTTGTGCCTTGCTTTACAGACATTTTAAAAGAAATAAGAAAAGGAAATATTCTGTACACCCTATATTTAGTTATATATTATCATGTGGAATATTCCATACGTTACATTCTAAGTTAAAAGAACACCCAGATAAGATTTTTTAAATATTTTTGAATTAGCGAAGAAATTTGGAATGAAATCATATCATTACTGGGTCTTCATATTCAACGTCGTGTTACAAGATGGAGATGTGCCACATCAGTAGAAGAGCGACTAAATGTTACTTTAAGGTAAGTTATAAATTTAACACATTTGTATTGTAATCAATGTATTATTTTAATCATCTCAGCAAAGTAATTAAAAACTAGCTTATTTCAATTCAAATCGACTATAGTACATTGTAGAGAAGGATTGAAATTAGATGCGTGGCTTTGCAAACTATCTAAGGAGTTTTGAGGACTAGGTATTAGATGGGCATTGTCGGACACGTTCAAATCCAAAACCTTCGTCGTAACTTCAAGCGTGGGAATGTGTGGAAAAGAAATTGTTTGGCAATTGAAAATTGTTAGCTGAAGGAAGTACGGAAGATTGAGCACGTTGTCTGTTGGTTTTTATTCTTCGACAAACTTGCATTATTTCAAAGGCTTTTTTTATTTTGGATTTTTTTATTTTTTTGTCGAGCAACTATCGAGTTTACAGTATCCGCTCGTTTTACGATTGCAATATGTATATATAAACAGTTAAACCACAACAAAATAGTTGTTCAACTAAAAGTTGTATGTATGTGCTAACCCTTAGACTACAAATTATCGTCAGCTTTAAGGGTCTAAGCGTCTGATCTAAACGACACAGGGACCACGAGTCTCTTAAAAAATCTGAGGAACAAGCAGTGTCGAAATTTCCCATGAAAACAGTGCGTAAATTCATAGTTTCGTGGCCAGACAGATTAAAGGCCTGTATAAAAGCCAAAGGTATTCATTTAGAATAGAACAGTTTTTTTTATTTTTTGCTGAGACTTTAATAAATTTGTATATATAAGTTTTAGTAATAGTATATTATTTCATAAAAAATTGCGTTTCGATTTGTAACAGAACTTATTGGCGGATTAGATATTTAATTCAATAACATTGTTTTACTAATAATTTCTACCACTACTACTTACTTGAATACAGACGAAAATTAATTAATAAATTAATTTATGAATGTTAATTTGTATGCTGCTTAAATAGCTCCCACATCTCAAATGGGTTTTTTATAAAGACAAATGACGATAGAACGTAACAATATAAGCCGTCATATATTAAACTTCGACGAAGTAGTGATTCAAATGAAGACTAACATTTTTAAACCACTTTAACGATATACATTTATACAGTTTCAAGTAGTAAGCAGAAACATGCCAGGTGGAACGGTCTCACAACAATGTTGCCGAAAATGAATTATTCTCTAGTGAAACCAGTCTGAATTCTGTTTGATGCAAATGAGATAATCATGAATAATGGAATTAGTCGTCAAGGTACGTGTTACGTGTATTTGCGTCACTAGATACCCTTTTCGCGACGTATACTTAATGCATTTTTAAATAAGCCCATTTGAGTTAAAATCGCGCTGGTGGCTTGGATGTTTTTGTACCAATTATGAAGCCATTTTTCATTTTGCCGTGTAAATAAAACGGAAAGAATAAAAGCTTTTCGCGTAATAAGATGTAACAATGCATGATTTTTTCTTTCTTTTTGTTTGTATATTTGTCTAAAATCAACTTTGGAAATTGTATTATGCTTTGTGTCCGTGTTCGTTTACTTTGTTTAATTTATTTATTTACAATGACCACAGTCCTTAAAAACTATTACTAATTTTCATTTAGTGTTGTTTGTTTATTTTATACATAATTCATTAATCATCAGCCGAAAGATGTCCACTACTAAACTAATTTTTGGCCTCTAATAGATAGGGGTCAAAAATAGGCCACGATCTCCTCGCTTGGGAGACTATAAATCGAAAAATGCTGCTGCCTATTATGTGGTCTGTGGGAGATGTATGGGTATTACCTCAATTAATTTTATGAAAATGTTCTTTTTTTAAAGATAAACAACAGCCAACTTAAATCTCTGTACAAACATGTTTTATAACCGATACTGATTAGGCCAGAACTGTTATTCCTAATACAACCAAATAGTAATCAAGATATGACATATCGTCGTTTGCGACGTATTAAAAAGTTAACTGCTCTGTGTGAATAAGATAAAATTAAATTAAAACATAAACATACTGAAATACTATACATATATATGCACACATAATCATACAGTATACTCGTAAACGTTGGAGGTAAAAAATATAAGGTGCTAATTTATATAAATCAATAAAACTGCTTAGATTTTTATTTTGGGAAACTATTCAGTTTTAACCTTATTTAAAAAAAAATTCTTGCTACCAATAAATAAATTGTAATATTCGGTAAAGAAAATTGTAACTGTCTAAAATTTTTTTTTATCTGGCAGCCCATTCCTTTCATGTGGTGTGTATACTTAATTAATAAACAAATCTTTGGACGATGTTATAACTTGGGCCAGTAAATGAACACAAAGTGATTCCGCGGTGTCACTTTTCCGCACATTCAACATCATTGATTCGAGTCGCCGCTGTTGAGTACTAACCATGCCCCTCCACCAACTTTTTGTAGAGTTCTGAATTCCTATCACATCGAAAGACATTATAACATGAATGGCATAACTTTCTGTCAAGTATATCGCTCTGCTAATCAATTATGATCATGTATCTCTGCTCTGCATCTGTATTCTACTTTGTAGAATAGTGTAAACCTTTCAAGAGCATCATAAAATAGGAATAATACTACAATAGTGAAGGATTTGATTTATACGTAAATGGTCGTGGTCTCGGTGTGTGTAAATTTCTACCATTTTATTCCAACGGTCCACATATTTTAATACTGCGAATGATTTTTAAATAAAACAGAAGACATTAAAAGAAAAATATATCTGCTTCTCTAGGTACATTGTATATAGTTTTATAAGTCTGTAAGTATTTGAAATGTAGAGAGAAAAGTGATTTGTATAAACTTATAATTTATTTATGGGGCACAGAATACTTATTCTCAAAAGGTTTTCTTTATTAGTCTAACTTTGGGTTCCGAATCAAAACGATTAAAGAGAGAGGGGCAATGAAAAGGAAAAGGTACAAAATTTGACGTACCTACAAAATTATAGGTGTATATATAATTCGGTATTAAGGCGGTTAAGGTTTAACAATTGTAGATTAACCTAACAGGTTTCATAAATAACACCATAACTTTACTAATAACACATATCAAACATTTATTACATATAATTTAGGCACTAAAAAACGAGTTAATTCATATCAATACTCGCTTGCAAAAAACATAAACGTCTGTGTTTATATCCGACGTTCGCTTTACTGTTCAAGAGAGAAAATTTTAACTTAACGACAGCAATAACGACCTCACCGGGGCCCGTTTACACCTCCACGTAATATTTCCAGTTCCTCGACTACGGAAGTAGAGAGTAACGAAACGTATCTTTACCCCGCGCTTATCCACAAACGCAACGTTTAAACCCCATTTTATATATTCTGGATAACTTTTACAACGCTTTTGCTTTCTTTTTATTTACGTAATTTGTGGCAAGGCACCAAATGGCATAGAGCCCGCATGGTGTGTGAATGTAAACGAGTATTGTATACGTAAATATAATGATATCGATGAAAATATTTGTAACACTCATTTGTTTCTAGAGGGTTGGTTAACGAACGTAAACTTTTAAGAACTTTACCTGTGGTTGAAAATGTTTTAAATAAGTGTATACACCATTGTGGTGGTGCCTATGGTGGCGTCCATCCGGAAGAGTAGAATACCACTACTGCTATATAGCGAAAACGCAATTTATGTTGTGCAACAACTATAGAATTTCGAATTAAGGTCATTTGCTGCGATATCCAACATGTCTGTCAAGTGTATTTAAATTATTTTTTTGCGTGTCATGCCATATTTTATATCTATACGCATGTAAAAAACAATCACGCCTCCGAGCCCTCCGAACCCGAGAGGTGGGATTCGAACCCACGACCTTTCGTTATCAGGGCGAGTGCTCTGGCCGTTGAGCTACTGAGACGCTGGCAGATGCGTCGAAATTATTTCAACAAATGTTTTTCTACTTCTACTATGACCTAGTATCGTTCCACCAATGTTGAACGTAATATTTTTATAAATATTAAACATTTGATAAAGATGGAACCAGTTGTAATAATGTTTTTAAATTTATTATAATAACGTGAAATTTGGAATATATACTATGGAAGTAGTTTAGTTCACTCTAGTCTAGACGAACAAGGCTGAAAGTGGGGAGAAAATTTTGTATATAAATACGACCTTTCACCCTCAAGGAGATCACTGTTTTACGGTTTAAAAAGGGTAAAATAATGGATAAACGTTTTTTGACATTTTTTTTATTATTGAAGTTAAAAATATAAGACAATACTACTTGGGCTTTTGATTAGAAAACAATAACAACGTGTTTGGAAATACAGACGGCGAACGAAATCGCAGACATCCGCTAGTTAATATATTCTATTTAACCCGACTGCCTAAAGTGTGTGTAGGTACACACACACATTTATGGTATATCACTTGTAGCGACCAAACTTAAATATCGTGCCTAGACTGTTATAATGAAAGAAATTTCTAGAAACTTATCAGTGTCTTTTGAACTAATAAAAAATACCAAAAGAATCCCTAATTTTCGTAAAAACGACGAGATTTAAGTTTTGAAATTATTTAACTTTTAAATAAACAAATACGGTTCTAAATATTAAATCCAGTAATAAATTACAACGACAATATACATTTATGGTATATATATATATATATACCATAAATGTATATCCATTTACCATCAGTTTCAAATCTCATTATCATTCGTCCACAAAAAACATAGATCAATATCTTCTGAACTAAATCTTCAGTTTTTGACTCTTTAATTTCTTAATATTATAAAAAATTATAACAATATTATACCGCCCCAGCAAATTTAAAAAAGAACTCAACGATTCCTTGAAATTACAGCTGTCAATGAATATACATAATATAGACTTTAGTGTCTACAATGTCACTGATTTTATCTTCATTAGTAATTCGTCTTTGATATAATTTATACTTTTTTGTTTCAACTATATACTTAAGGGAAATTAAAATTGCTTCCATTTCTTTTTTTTAAAGCCAGACTGGTAAGTGAGACTCGTGTGGAAGAGAAGTTTTAAAAATTTATATATATTTTCATTGTTAGTTGTGGTAAATGATGTTGGGTGCAATATTAGTCCCTTATGATATTGTAATCTCATAAGTAAATTGTGATTTTTGTTACCGTTTTGTAACCAAATAAATAGAAAAAAAAACTTATTTTAAAAAATCGAAAGAACTTGATCACATATTTTTTTTTTCATTTCTCTTAAACGCCTATTATGCACGAAATGAAATATTCACTCGTCAACAAAACTAAAGATATAGACAAGCTACGCGGTGCACCCTCTATAGAACGTCTGGTCCTATGGTAATTATTTTGATAAAAGGCTTTATTATTTCTATTAGCTTGAAATACGCCTGTAAGTACACAAGTGTGTCAAACAAACTCGGGTCTGGCGTATAGCGGTATGATTTAGATAAGTCGCCCGCTCACAAAGTTACTGTGCTTCACATGGGACCGATACTCTCACTTTTTGATGAACTGTAAAATAATATAAATTTGAAACAACTTCATTAAGTGTCTTTTCTAATTCTACTATATTTCTATCTCATAGGTACATAGCATAGGTACATAGCAATTTAATAAAATTTATAATTTGTCGTTAAATTTGGCCACAATACAAAAGGCTGCACTATTGCTACTGCATGCTTTAAAGCTTCTGTCGTTGTAATTTATCACTGGATTTAATATTTTGAAAAGTATTTGCTTATTTGAAAGATAATTATTTCAAAACTTAGCACAATAACAGGGTTTTTTTTCTTGCTTTTAAAGAAAACTCGTCGTTTTTACGAAAATTAGGGATTCTTTTGGTAATTTTTATTAGTTCAAAAGACTGATAGTCACTAATTAGTTTCCAGAAATTTCTTTCATTATAACAGTCTAGGTACGATATTTATTACATTATAACAGTCGGTCGCTACAAGTGATAAAGCTCGGACAACTTCATTGTGCATAAATGTAATATCTCTTCTCTAGTCACATTCAATTCATATATTAAAAACAGTGACTGTTAGGAACCGGGGGCACATAAAGGCAAAATATTTTTTTGACAGTCTATGTTAAAATGATTAAGCCAGGCCACTTGAAACTTGGTGCCGATGATGATGATACAAGAAACAGCACAGGACTTCAACTTCAACTATCACATAGCAGTTTCTTCTATATCGATTGTGTTATACTTGTAAAAAGTATTATTACCTTTATTCGGTGTTGTAGGTAGTTAACGAACAGAAGAGTTGTCGCGGGTATTCAGTTCAAAAAGACTTGGAAAAATTCAACGGGTCTTGCAAGTTTTCGTAATTGCAAAAGCGCCCTGATATCGAGAGGTTCAAGTATGGCTTAACGCAAAGACAAGTTGATTTTTTATATTTTTTTACATATAATATACATTTTCAAAGAATTATTTTTGCTGAGGTGTCAGTCTTTGGGCCATAGCGGAGTGCACCGCTTTGTAGCCGCTCAGTTTCTGCCCCAACTACTTCTCACACGGTGCATTACCCTCGTCCACCGCATTCGAGAGCTATTTGCTGCCGGAGATCAGATTAATGTTGCCACTTTTCTACTTGTCGTAGCCACAAAACTTTCGCCCCAATAGTCTTTACGTGGAACAATTGTTTCGTGGATTTATTTCGTTATTCTCCAAGTGAAATTGTATCTACAAATTTTAGCAGTAGCATGGCTGAAATAGATTTTATATTTGCTGTATATTCTTAGTCGGTTTTTATGTGCAGTACCACCTCTAATTTAAAAGAAAAATATGATTCGCTATGCGCTTTGTTGCATGTTAATGCAATTATTTATTTGCATATTTTACAGCTTTATTTATTTGTTTAAACTTATTACTCACAAAAACCATGTGGCGCGCTTAGTGCGTTTCTACCAGTCAACTGGAAAGTTAGAAAGAGAAGGCCAAGTGCATCTGGTACTTCGTCGCATTTATGTTCTCGGGATCTATCTTTATCTTAAATAAAATTCGGTCAACGGAGCTTGTGTTTTGGGTTTTGAATTTGGTTCAAAGATAATATAATAATTGTAAACGCTCATTAGGTATATAAACATGTTCTTGCAAAGATAGGAACTCAGGTTTCTGGCACATTGAGGCGAATAAAAACCGAATAGTATGCATATTGCATATGTCCCAGTCTATCAAGGACTGATGGGATTATAAGTCCCACCCAATTTTAGCACAACTGTGACTTACTGTGACTTTATTTTACTATTAAAAATAAGATTGCTTGTCCCAAATCGTTCTAGGCTTAATATGGTTTCATATTTTGACAGTGGTAGTTTTCAGCGGTTATAAAATAATTTATCAACTCCTAAAAGCTTCCCTATATCAAATTTCGTAACCCAAAATATCCAGTTTTTAAAACGCAGTATCTGGCAATAAACCTGATACTGTATCTCTATATCGGCATGATAGAGTTAAGGTTTTTCTGATATCACAGAAATAACACAATAATAATTTCACCTTATCATGTGTCCATGAATGTCTCCACCGCTTGACCACAAGGTCCACAGAAAAGGCCCTATGTATGAAAATATGGAGAATAGGCCTAACTCAGGTGAAACGGTTTATCGTGCCTTCTAAAGCGTGAATGACCTTAAGATAAGATTTCACCCATCCGAAAAACAGCACTGGACTACGTTAACCTAATCTCTTTATATAATAATAATCGTGTCGAGTCTGACGATTTGCCCAAGGTATAACCATGGTGTTTTGTCACCTGGCTTATTTTGGCCTACAATACGTTCCGTATTTATTTCATACGCGTTTTAAAGACAAAAGAACACGCAGCAATAGCTAATAAATATATACCAGTAAAAACAGAGTAATTATCTTTTGATTGCTGAAGGAAAATAGGCTTTAGATATTTGTTTGACACACTCTGAAATTGGGAATTCTGGAAACGTATTTATTTACACAAAACTCGCTAATAACTCTGAATTAATGTCTGTTTGTCTTGCCTATGGTAATATCGGCTTCTAAAGCTCTTAATTAGATTACGTAGGTAACAGTAGGTACCAATATCTCACAGTATTACTCAAATTTGAATTAATTTTTTGAACAAACTGTGTCAAACTATGCAGGTGTATTTTGTTTATTTACTATTCCACAGGCGTTTTCCATTAATTAACAAAGTTGTCTATTTGATCTGCTAAAAAGTAGGCACTTAGCAGAGGAATGTATTTTGGAGAATTCAGTGAAAATATTTTGTCTCAAATGACATTGTTGCTGCAACTAAACACGGTTCGCAGTAGGTCGCACAGAGAGACACGCGTATTTTATGCTTTGCTACACAAGATGCAATAGCTGTGACCTAGATGCACAATAACATAACAGACATTGCCAGTGCTGGAATTCAATTGTGAATCTGGTTCGATACCGGCCTCAACGTTGCCGAAGTCAAGATTCGAGTTAAGGGTGACAACCTTTTTGGACACCGATCGATCTCTATTGTGAAATGTTTAATGCGTTTGCAGTGCGAGTTCAGTTATGCAACTTTCGCAAGAGTTGGTCATCGTTTTGGAGTAAGTTTCGTTTCATCCATAGGGAAAATCTGTTTCCCAGCAATAGGGAGCTCGATAGGGTAATAATGGTAATTCGTATATCGCTACAAAAAATAATAATACATACATATTTTTATCTGCTTGACCATTTTATAAAAATACTACTAACTTGTACGAAAGTAGTATAAAATGTTATCGCCATTTCAAGACATAAGAGTTAAAAAAATTAGGTTAAGTTTTGGGTAGTTAGATAGGAAAATGTTTTATTGTTTTTATAAAACGCAGTGTAATTGATTTGCCATTACATACGTTTAATATGCAGGTCCAGAGTAAGCTCATGTGCAATTGTAATTTATTACAAAGACAACTAATTGACCGCAATGCGAAGAAGATACAGTCAACTAGAAGTATTTCTCAGTTTAGAGCTAGCTTGTTACTATAAGCTAGATTAGTTATCTCATATGAACCTTTGGTACAGTGCGGGGTAAGGCGTTGGTTATTTTGTTTGAAAGATTCAGCTTATACATTAAGCCTGTGGAGACTCTAGACAACCAGTACTATTATCTTTGTTTTTTAATGTAACATGCTCCTCAGCTATTGTAATTGCGCATTTGTTTTTATTATGTCTATAACAATAATAGCAATTTTTTTAATTAAATAAATATTGTCATGGAAGTTGGGGAAAGCCAAAAATTTATAAATATCTAAAAACTGCTAATAATATTAGTTAATTTATAAATACATCCTGCCAAAAATCTCTTAATGAAACAAAAAAACCTCTGATTTTAAATACATATAAAGTTATAATCATTATACTGCTGAGAATGTGAGTGTAAGTAAGTCGGAATTAATTAATTATACGTATTTGAGTTTATTCAAAAGCTTCCGTGTACTTTCAAAATATTTAAATAACTTTGTGAATAAAGACTGTGCTCATACGCTGTTCACAACTTAGTACAGAGGACAGACTTATCAATTTAAAGTTTCTTTTAAATTGTATGTTAATTATTTCTCTTAGTTACGTTTAGTAACAAAGCTAATGAGTTTCGAGGCAGTTATTAAAGGTTTGACTTTAGTTATTTACTAGTAACTAGAGTAAATTTCAAAGCAATTACAAAACAAAGTAGGCTTAACATTTTAAAATAATTTATTTACTTTTATAGAATACCTTCGGTCGCATTGGCATTTAATATTTGCAACCAGTAATCAAAAATAAATTTTAATTCTATTACATCCTCAAAAACTATGAATCACTTAGTAGTATGACGATGCATTGAAAATTGTCCTAAAATATTTCCACTAACAGTGAAGCATACTAGTTCCCAAGCTTAGCACAATACCTGTAAAGTGCCTGCCACTCCGTATTATCGAATAACGTCCAGTGCTCGCCAATGTTCGCCCATTGAACCAATCGATTTATTATATATACGTTATAAATGCAGGTTAGCCACACCAGTCATTTTGTGATTAATTAATTTGATGTGCCCCATCGTCCTCAATCTCGTACAGTTTGTGTGGAGAAAATGGTACTCAATATAAGCGGTATGAGGTGATAACGATATCACAAACTACAATCCGATTTAAAACGAAGATATCATTAGATTATTATGTAAAATGTTCGTTTCATCACGTGAAATTATTTTACAGACACTAATTGAAACGCAAGCGCGCCCTCTAGCCGGCAACCACGAGAAACTACGATTTCCCGCGCTTCGACAGAGTCGTGACATTATCAACGGGCGGGCAGTGTGACCATTTGTGGCAGATTTCTCAGTCTCTCCTAAATTTTGCGTGTTGCAGATCATGCTGACGATTTACGAAAGTATCAGTTTTGACAGATTTAAGAGAATTCGCATTATAATTTTCAATGAAACATTTTTTTTATAAGTTATTATCTTATTATAGATTAAGTATAAGATTATACATAATTTTATCAACCTGGTGGTTGATCAAAAAGTGGATTCCCCGGTTTTTCTGTTCTTATACAAGTGCTTCAAATTTTAAGGGGGATAGTCACTGTTGACGACTGAATATTTAGTGATTTTTAATTTTTTTTTGATCAAGTAAGTAGAGGAGATTTAGGATCGGGTTTTTTTATTTTATTAAGTACACATCTAATATTTTTTCCACAACTTTTTATTAAAAATATTAAATAGTTTTAATAATATAAACGATGCCGTAGCGCCTGAAAAAAAATCACCTTCCATGGTTGCATCGACTTTTCAAAAGCCGGTACCTGAAATAAAAGAAAAAAAATGTAATCTGTATGAATGTAGTTATCGTTGTACGTAGCCGTTTTTTTTATTATGATTTTTCACAAAATGAAACAAAAATTTGTAGACAGCTGTGTGACCTGCAAAATAGCGAAGTCTTATTCAGGTAAGGTACAGGTTGAACTTCACCTATACCTAAACTCCTATTCCGTGACATACTGTGCATATATATGTAACCGGTAAATTGAGTGGAAAGAGTAACAAAAAGGAGTATGTTTTCATGATGATTGACGCGTTTACGAAGTATGTATTACTCTTTCACACTAGAAATTCACAACATTTTGTAAAGAAAAATTTCACAATTTTGTTAACCAATTTATGTGTTAATTTATATAATAATACTTAACATATTTAGTAAATAAATTTTAATTATGAAGCAGCATCAAGGCATTGAAGGACAGTGTGGCATTATTCGGTGCTCCCCCGCGTATAATCGCTGATCAGGGTCGTTGCTTTGCAGGCACAAAGTTCCGTGACTTCTGTGACAGTAAAAATATCCATCTTCACGTTATTGCTACAGGGTCTAGCTGCGCGAACGATCAGCTAGAGCGGATATCGAGCATGTTAAAGTCAATATTAACTATGGTAGAGGCTGACAAAGAAAAGTCGTGACCAGACTCTCTAGGAGATGTGCAACTTGCTCTAAATTGTACGGTCAATCGGATGACAGAGGCTAGTCCGTTAGAGCTTTTGATAGGAAAAGTAGCACGTACTTTAGATTTGATGGCAAATAAATGAATTTGAACTTGGAATTTGAGTTTATAAATGTTTGAAAATAATTAATAATAACGATATGACCAACCGATACAGTTCGGATTGTAATAATATTATTGAGAACATACCTATTTGTCATACTGGATTTACTAATACTATGAAAACTGACATTAAGTTCCACTGTTAGGAAGCGTAGTATACAGATGGTTGAACCTGTTTTAAATAAAAAATATCTACGAGTACAAGGTGATCATTGACATTTTAACACGATAAATTCTTACGTGTTTAGTGTGCTCTGGCTTTCATTGCAAGAAAAACTTTTTTTACACTTCATTTATTATGTGATCGTTATGTAAGTTCGCACTATGGTACAGATTATAAGCTTTTGTAAAAGGAGTTCTTTTAAGTTATTTAAATAACTTTATAAAGAATGTGGCTACTCCTATATTTGCTCTTAATGTTGCTCTTAACTTGTTAACGAATCGAGTATATTTTGGCAACTGAGCTATCAATTTTATTCCTTTTACGATGTAAATACAAATAAATTAATTCTTTTACTTTAGCATTCACTTTTTGAATAATTCCTTTTCACTGGATTCTGACACGAATTTAATTTCGTAGAATAGAATATTCTTTATTGTACATACACCACACAGTATATATTTAACCCTTAACTGGTATCGGGGGTCAAATTTCACCCCAGTGCAACATATTTTTTAACATAAATTTACAGTTTTATAATCTACACTCCTGCGCATCGAGCTAATCTCATTAGGTCGCGGGTTGCGGCGGGTGACGGACGTTGGCCCTTCTAATATTACTTGGAACATTAATTTGGTAATTTTTGACCCCAGCAGTGTACGTACCTCGTACACTGCTGGGGTCAAAAATTACCCCCGACACCAAGAATAGCTATTTACATGGACACTATATTTATGACGTATTTTTTTTTTTTAGCAAATAACCATAGTCATGGCTGGTTTTTTGAATGAGGGTCAAATTGCACAATTATTGGAAAACGAGAATCATGAATCTGATCCAGAGACCATTCGTGAAACCACAACAGCAGCTGTTTGTGACAGTGATGGCGAGGAACCAGAAGTAGCTAGCTGTTCTGATGAGAGTGTATTAGAAACTGACTCGGATTCCAGCTCATCAAGTTCCAGGATTGAAGAAGTAGCTAACCTTGCGTAATATTATCAGCAATACTAAACATTTCGATGGTAAATGGTTATATTTTGTGGAAAGCATCTAATCTTGAAAAGCGTCTCAAGAGGAACATATACATAAAAAATATTGGCATCTAGTTGATAAAATCATTAGTTGAAGTTAGACAGAATGAGAGTTCAAATTTTTCTGCAGATCTAAAAAAAGAATTGAACATTTTTTGAAAGATGTTCAAGGACGAATTGGACCAGCAACAAAATATACCTACTAATGACTTTGATATAATCAACCGTAAAAGAGGAAGGTGTTACTTATGTGATCGCAAAAAGTAAAGCAAATGTTCTCTTTTCATATATAAAGAACATACTGCAGAAGCCATCGCATGCACCAAATGCTAAGTGTTTTGTAGTGCATAATTTTTTCGCTTCGTAGTAATTTCATTCGTGTTGTCATTTTTTTATTATTTCATTGAACTCATATAATGTTCCTATATTTGTTATAATGATTATATAAGAAAATAGTACCAAAAGTTATTTATCCATAATTGTTAGATTTTTATAGAATTTAGATCTACTAAACAAGGCTCTTAAAATATTGTTAAAAAATGAGAGGCTATGAAAGGTTAAAAAATAAGTTAATTTTTTGTTTAAAAGTGTAATAAAAGTTGTTTGATACTTAGATTACAAGTTGTTTAATTAAATAAAATAATAAATAACAAAAAACAGTGAACTATTCATATTTTGATAACTTAATTCATATGGGGTCACATTTCACCCCCGATACCAACTAAGTTGCCCTTTTTTGCGAATCCAGTCAAGGGTTAAACAATATAAACAGTTTAATTCAAAACTCTATATAGGAAGTAGTCAAATTGTGAAAATCTAACAGGTAGCAATTTATCAGTACAGTGGTCAAAATCCCATTATAAAGATAAATAAAAGGAAAAATTAACTTACAAATCAAGTATTTTGGAAAAAAACGTGAACATACTACTTTCCATTTTAAGAAAAAGAAACATTTTATATAACAAAGATAAATTCATATAATATAAACCTAATATACATACAACATAATGCGTATCTCTTTTGCATAAGCAAATAAAAGGAGCAAAAAAAAATATGACAGGTTTTTGATTGGACGGTGTATTTTATCGGAAAATATCGCGACTGCGAGCAATAAATGCTATCTATTGAAAAAACATGTTGAGAATATGCCGATTTTCAATACTGTAATTGAAAATGAAGTAAGGTAGGAAGGATAAACCTGTACTAATAAAGGAAAGGTTAATACCTTACTTTATATCGGCAAGTTTTTTAAGCATAATATCATTAAAATAAACGATTAAGTAAATAAATAATGAACTTCGAATAACTTACACCATGTTTTTAATTAAGAATTCAGTAGATCTTTAATATCTTGTAGACTAGCAGTCGGCAACCTTTTTGGCAGGTAAGGGCCATAAGGTGGCCTAACTAAAGGCGGGCCGCGCTTGTGATATTAACCCTAGAAGCCCAATATACCTAGGTATATACGCCATAGAAATAATAAAAATGCTATTAAAATATCGTGCATGTAATACTTATGTACATTATGTTTATAAGTTTGGGCTTATTTCTATAAAAAATAACCACCGTTAATCATTCAAAAATGAAAATTACAAAGTTACTAAATAGGTAACTGATTTTATACAAATTTCAGTGTGATATTTGGGAGACTATATATTGTATGTTAGCTTTCATTTTTGTGGACGCAATTCTTAGAATGGCTCTCAGATGCTCATCTGTAAGACGAGAAGCATATTTATTATTTGTATAATTGATAATTGGAATGTGTGCTTTCAAAAATTGTAATAAACTGGTAAGCAAATGTTTTTAATTTCTCAAAATCATGTCAAGCTGCGATAAAATTTAACAAGATCATAGATAGAAAGAGTTTTTGACAGCATCATTAGATTGGAGATCATGTTCATTTGTAAATGATTCGGTACATCCTCAATATCACATGAAAAATTTTCAGTTTGCTTGAAACTTTCTCAAAATCACCAAATCTGGCTGAAATGAGTTTGCAGTTGTAATTATTTATTTATTTATAACATTATTTAAACCCTAGTTTGTTTTAAAAAGCCTATTTATCCAAATAAAACCAAAATAATTAAACCTATTAAATAAAAATTAAGGACATTTCTGCTTTTGTTTTTATCTTTACCTTCAGGTGAAATACATTTTTTTTTATTTTTTACTATATCTATGTTACAGTTATGTTAACAGTAATATTAAGGATTACTGCAGCATTTCACTTGATTTATTTTGACTGAGTCATAATTTATGCCAAGTGATACACCTTTTATTATTGACTGCTTTGGTATCCCTTACACCACCTACAAACCGTTAATTACTTTATCACATTAGTTTGTCGTATACAAGTTCATAATTATTGTAATATCATTAATAAAAAATTACAAGGTGCATTTTCATAAAAAATGGTACCTCTATTCTTAGTTTTAAAAAGTAAAAATTGCACTATAACATTTTTGAGCTTTCTTGTACAAAGTGAGCGTTGATTTCCGTGTCTTTTTTGTTTTAGGGTACGGCCGTCTTGGTTTTAAGTCATAATTTAAGAAAATTGTATTTTATTATTTTAAATTGTAGATCCTGTAATGAGTAAGAAAATCAGTTTATATTATATCAATATGTGTATTTTTCACTATTGTAACTTGTAGATGTATATTTAAAGTAGATAGTTCCTGTAATCTGTAAGAAAATCACTTTTGTATTATTACAATACATATAATGACTTAATAATTGTTTTTTGTTACAATTTATAAAACTTGTAAGTTGTAAATAGGTATGTGGACAGAAAAGAAATTTAAATTTAAATTTGTGTGTTGTTTCTTTTGAGTTGCTCAAAGTAGGTGGTTAGCCCCGTCAAGTGATAGTTGCCGTTAAACTATGACAAGTTTTAACCTATAAGGGTGCTTGACGCTGTGGTACAGCAAGACTTCAACAGTCAGTTTTTTAGTTTTGAATTAATAAAACTGTATAACATTAAGGTTTTTGCGTTTTGTATACAACTTAAAAACTGAAAACTTAAAACATTTCATAGAAATATATTATGCTTTACTGATAGTTGGAATTAAAATTGAATCATAAAATAACTATGGAAAGTACGGAACCCTCTGTGCGCGAGTACGACTCGCACTTGGCCGTTTTTTATATTCAATTTTAAGAAAAGTTTAATACGCAGTTATTGTAAACTCTAAGCAATAAAATACATCGAATCATTTCGCTGTACTAGATATCAATATTATCATTAAAGATTTTTTATTTTTATTTCTCGTATTTTTAAATTTGTCGTGTCTCGCCTCGTGTCTCGTCTCGCCACTCGCAGGAGAGTGTAAATGAGCTATAAGAGGCGTGCTTACTCATTAATTAATGCACTTATATTTTGATATTTATAACTTATTTACAAAACATTAACGTACCGCAAGTAAGACGTCTGCGGGCCGCACGCGTAGTCTACAATCAGCGGGTTTACAATGTAGATCATCCATCATTTAAACGTTGCAAATGCAGTTCATCACTCAAACCCTTTATACCTATTAAGTGTTTCGAATTCGGGATAATGGATTTTGTGGGCCAGATACTATTTATTAAGTGTAATACAGAGTCGTTTTCAACACTTTTATAAAATTATGGAGAAGTCAATTAAATAACATTTATTTATTGTGACATTGTATTGTAACAATACAATTAAGTCACAATTTGGTGGTGTTCGTTCATGTTTTTCAAATGCTTTTCATTTGAAACTTACCACACACGTTGTGTAGATGCTTATACAACGTCTGCGGTAAGACCGAAGAAGATAAAGCGATCTCTTCCAGACAACCTTTGGATGAATAGGACTAGAAGAAAGCGTAAGAGACGGGGCGGTGCAAACAATAAATTTATTGTTACATAACATATATCTGAAGTGAAAATACATGCATACGTATAAATATATAAGCTATATATAATATAATGTAATAAATTATCAAAACGAAAAATATTGTCAACCCCCTTTTTTTTTTGTTTTCGCAGTAAATGCGTTACGCATTCGTTCGTGCCGGGAGAGCACGAGACGATATGTGGGACTCTCCTCCATGCCCCTACACGGCCGAGTGCCCGGTAAAGGCTTGGAGGCCTACCCACTAAAACCCTGCGGCGTCCCGCAACACAGTGGTGGGATCGCGTGGCCCCTTACGGCTTCTTTCCGCGACCCGAACCAGTGTGAGTGTGGTGGCGCACGTGGGCGGACCTCTGCACTGCATAGAACTGAAGTTATCACTGATTATTTAACAGAGTGTACTCTTTAACGGATTTTAAGTTTTTCATTAAAAAATGTTTGCAAACTCAAAAAGAGGAATTAATGGATTCGAAAACCGTCAGTCGAAAAAAAAAAAAAAACGTTATGTTGTCAATTTCAAATCTTCAAATCGATATCTTACAATTATGTCGTGTTTTAACCAACATTATATCTGCAGTGAATAAATGGCTATGTTTTCTAACTCTGACTATTACGATATGATGTTAGGCAACGATTTATTGATGGTAGAGCCTCCGTTGAACAGCGACGGCTACCTTAGTACCAATGCTTTCTCAACATGTCAAGACGCCTACATTCCACCGGGTCCTTTCATCGGTCCACTGGAAGTGGACGTTCAAACACAGTCGATCCCAGACAAGCAGAATCAGTGTTGCAGCATTTTCAAGAGCCAACCACGATTATGAGACGAGCCGCAGCAAGATTCGGTATGAACGATGTTGCATATGACGAAGGTGCGAAATGTCACACAAGCCATATATTTGAGCCGTTTCTGTAAATTTGTTCTTCGTTACGAAAAAGTAAGTGTTAGTTGAGGTAGAAAGAGACCTAACTTAAAGTACCTATGTCAGGTCTTTTAACATTTTCTTTGACTTGTAATATAGATCTGAGCGGCGTCTGTACATTTTGTTATTGACTCTGTGTCATTCCGTATATTAGGTAAAAATGTACATAAATATATTGTGTTATTTACTCTTCAATTATATGGAAATAGGGTTGCCACATAAAGGATTATTTTTATTAATTTTGGCGGCATGTCATACTGCGATACTACGATTTTCAAATAAGGTAAATTGACTCTTTATAAGGGACCATTTAACCCCGTTTCCGCTTTACGGGTATTTTTGTAACACCTTGTATATAGAATGCTTGAATAGAATTATCTATTTGTTCATCCATGTAACTTATCAAACCAATTGCATAAGAAAATCATCACAACTGCTTTTCCAAGTGAGAAAGTTATAATTATATTATAATTATAATTATATTTTCGTCTTTATTTTCTAGTAAGTAAATAGTATTGGAAAAAAAACCTAATCAATGGCATAATACTGGTAAAAATATTACTTTTGATGTTATCGAGGAAGTAGTTACATTAAGTTATGGGGTTGGTTACATTGGTCAACAAAATTTTGTAACAAGAAATTTACCGGCTAATTTTGAATTACCTACCTACCCTCATTTTATAACCATATTTATTTTGATTCCATCAGATCTAGTTTTCGTGTTACAGCTAGTACCCACAAAATAAAAATATAACCGCTTTTGTTTTGATTTTGCATTCAGAGAATTTGTTTTTTTGGAGAGCGTAGTATATTGTTCTGTTTTTTGGGTTGAGTGATTCTTAAATAATGTCAAGAAAGTGTAAAAATGTTCCTGACAAGTTTGGTTACATTTGTGGTGACATTACTTTCAAAACTCAGCAAAGGAATTTGACACCATTAGTAACTAAGTTATATGAACAGTATTTTGGTTTCGCCATCGGACAACAAGACAACAAAACAACAGCCTGAGAATGTATTTTACCACCTTTACACATAAAGCTTGGGCTTATGAAAAACTTCGTAAAAGCTATGGATGAGAGTGGTGACGGCTTTTTATATTTAAAAGAAAAATTCTAAGCTGAGTGAAGCAAAAATTAAAGTGGGCATATTTGTTGGCCCCCAAATCAGGCAATTGATGAAAGATGATATATTTAAAGAAAAGCTTAGTAATTTAGAAAAATCAGCTTGGGAAGCTTTCATGAAAGTAACTTCCGATTTTCTAGGAAATCGCCGATCAAGTGACTATAAATGTATTATCGCGGAGCTTTTATCTACGTATAAGGCTTTGGGCTGTAATATGTCATTGAAAATACATTTTCTACATTAACATTTAGACTTCTTTCCTGAAAATTTGGGCGCCGTCAGCGATGAACACGGTGAAAGATTCCATCAAGACATTCTACCATAGAAAAACGATATCAGGGCAAGTAGAGTCCACGTATGTTAGCGGATTACTGTTGGACATTAAAACGAGACGTTCCTGAAGCAAAATACAGACGAAAATCATGAAAGTTATTCATATTAATGCAGCAATAAATCGGAATAACTTCTTTTTGTTTATAAAAATTCAAAATTTCTAAAATGTTATAAAATAGTATTACAAAAAAACTATTCGTATTTGAAGCATTTTAATTTTATTTCTAGTATCCTTATCATTCTCCTAAACATAACTAGACAAAAGTTCTCATGTTACATGCAAAAATTGTTTTTTTGTTGACTAGTGTTATTTACAGCTTAAGCAATACTTGAAAAAGTTAAACAGGTCTATTAAAGTTTCAGTAGTTCAATTTATAGACAACTCGCCAGAATGGATGAGGTTGTTGATTTGGTTCCCGCTTGACTCCTGAGTGAAGCTGTATTTGGTCTTCTAAATTTTATTTTACAAGGTTCTAAATCTTTTCCAATCTTCTTTTGATAAGAACACTCACGGACTTTATAAGTACGACTTGTATTCAGATAATTTTTAATTATTTGAGGTAGTCGTTGTTTGACCAGGCAATGAGACAAATAACTTTTATCAGCGCTACCGATTTACAATTTAATTTTATACATATAGAGAGCATAACAATTAAGACAATTTAACTTTTGTAACAGGTAAATTAACTGTTTATATTATTTACTGTGCGTATAAAAAATGTTACGTAGTTTTTAAATATAAATCAAGTATACGTGAACTCAAACTTTATTTCTAAATATATTTTAAATAACGCTTCTAGCAATACTGTAGAACACTGTCGCAGAAGCGTTGGGGAACAATTTAATCCTCAATCAGTGGAACACTCGCAATTTGCTGATGATATCGGCAGATAATGCTTTTTTTAATTACCGAAGTTATCGATTTCAAAATGATGCTAAAACTGTCATATCCGTGACTCACGGTTCGATCTTACAGCTGGAAACTAATTGTGAAAACTACTGTTGTAAGTTTGAATTTTGTTTAGAATTGCTATTTTATGTGATAAGCAATAGCACTTGTATGTCACTTGTTAAAAAAATCTATAAAATGTAAAATACGGCTGTAAATAGTAACCTCGCCTCTGAGCTACCACTTGATGGCTCTTGGTGCTTTTTACAGGCGTATTTTATATCTAAAATGTAATGGATTTAAAATTTTCAAGAAACACTAGCGGCCCGTCCCGGCTTCGCACGGGTGGACAAAATTCTTTAAATTTTTTCTATTATTAAATATTTTTCCGTTAGCGCCATCTAGCGTCCGGTAGACGAACTACTTGCGGTTAACGCGTTGCTATGATAACTTTATTGATACAATGGAAAAAGAGCGGACAGACAAACACAAACAACTGTGATCTTAGATTATAGATTAGAGAATATTGTTTTAGTGCATGACAGGTGATGCTTAAAAATATCAGAAGTGCGATTTTATAAAATAACTGATTTTCCTATAAAATATTTTAGTGCAACAAAAGCCAAAGGTTAGAAAATAAGAGCTGATAATGCAGTAATGAAGTTTTTCAAGACTAATTTAATTTTGTGAAAAGAAAAACGTCTCTCTTATCCCTTTTTATTTGTTTCAGACATTTAGTTGTTCACAGCTACCTTACCTATCTTGAAGTGCTGACGAAGATCGGGCAGTTTGCCTGATAAAAATGTAAGAATTTGATACACGTAAAATAATGGAAATACAAATAGTAATCAATTCTCACTGTTTTAAGTTTAAGTTTCTACTAAAGCATAAAACAATAAGTATCAAGAGGTCATTTGGTAAAATAAAAACATCATTTATCATATTCAGTTATTTAATTTACAGTAACGAAAAGTTTCCACTCCTAAAGTACCCGTTACCGCAGTAATGTGGCAAACCGCGTGGCTTAACAAACTGGATTACGAATCTTTAGACGCTTTTTGCTTTGTTTCACATGCGTGTTGAAAAAACTAATTAATTATACATAGAAAGTGTGGTTGGGAGTAACAATATTTGATACTACAAGCTTAGCTTAGTTTGAGACAGTAACTGGCGTGCGCGTGGGTTGTTCGGAGTTAATTTAATTATTCTATAAGTATGATTAGCTTATTCGCTAGAAAATATTGTGAATACAGGTTTGAGATTTGTATATTATAAATATAACATTCAAATAATTATTGGAATCGTATGAAAAAAACCTACACATGAATCAAACTAGTTCTTTTATTAAATTATACATTAAATAATGAAGTTTTACGCAGATGACAGGACGGTTAAAGAGAGCTATATGTTTGATACACGAGCCAGTGCTGAACAGATCCAGCGATGCGATGGTCAACAGCATGAACCTATCCCTTCAGGCTGTTTCTGAAAATCCATCAAAGACCCGGGCGTGTCTTTTCTCCGCTAAAAGGAATACTTTTAACTTGACTCTTACTTTCAGAGGTTTATTCGTGCCGGTCACTGACCATCTTGAACTTCTCGGCATCTCAATGCCACCAACTCTCAATTTTGACTTTTTCATAGAAAGTAAGGCTCAACTAGCTTCAAAAAAACTTGATATTCTGGCGAAGAGGACAAGGTACTTAACGCCGGAACAGTTGCTCAATCTTTTCCAAGTCTAAGTTCAATCGTGTATGGAGTACTGTTTACATCTTTGGGACGTTTTCCCATTACTATCTCCAGACGTTTGAGTCTATTGAGAGGAGGGCCAAAAAGCTCATCGGTAATGACGATCTTTTTTATAATAAGCTCGAAAAGCTTTATCCCGACTGAACCTGAGGCCGATCTTTCCTGCTTCCTTTTCCAGTACCTCGGCCATCCGCTTTACCTTCTCTGCCCTTTGTCTCAACAGCGCCAGATCGTCGGCGTATCCTATCACATTATGTGTGCCCATCAACTCTACTCCGCCATCGAATTCAAATACTTTTCAGACGACGTATTCGAGTTTTTGACAAACAATTGTTTGAGAATTCAATTAGACATAAATCGTTTATTGTCATGTCTACTACGTAACTTATCCCAGTATTTCTTATAGTTAGCATGTGTGATAGGTACACTTTTTATTGGTTTTTCTGGTTCACCGCTCAAATGAGTTTTGAAGAAATGTAAACGTGATAAGAGAAAATAAGTCTTTAATGGAAAATTTCATATGTTTCGCATTGAAAAGTGGTATTATTATCTTTAGTAAACGTACTGGCGATTCCTTTTACATCCCAGCGAAACAGAGCGACTTGGGTATGATGTTGAGGGTTGCATTTCATTTCATGCAGCCTTTAAGTCTCCTTTATAAAGCAAATAAGTTTCGTAATTTAAGTCAAATACTTTATTTTTTATAAAACTAGAATTTATATAACTTAGAACATTAGTTCTAAGACATTTGTTTCATACGATGATATAGTGTGTTCGTGTTTGTGTTAAATTTGATAATCAACCCTTCCAATGCTTCTAATCTTGCCGTAACGCTGCAGTAACTCTGACTTTTGGAGATGTTTTAAAATTAATTCTTGCCTTCTCTATCTGCCCTTTTAAATCCACCATTTCTTTTAAATCGCCTTCCATAATTGATTTTTCATAGTAGCGTAGATAGAAAAACTTATGAAAAAATTGTAAGTCAAATCAACGAACAATTGCTTCTAAATTCGAAATTTAATAATCGAATGTTTTGAAGACTTTGCGCTCTGTATTCGCTGCGTAGATTCCTCGTACCAACACTTTTGTTAAAATGATTCTAATTCCTAATGTTTTATTAAAATTTATTATTAGTCCATTTATTTCTTACTGTAATTTTACTAAGTCTTTTACCACAAATTTTGTCATCACAAACACACTATTAATTATTGTATGACGGCGCTACTGTGGCGCCGCCATTAATAAAGACAGTTTTTGAATGAGAGTGACAGCTGTCACTCTGGCGGAACGTCAAACGGGCTGCCATCTTGTTGCTCACTTTTGGGTTGGACGCGACGGAGGCCGCACGTCACCGACGGATCGCCGACATTGTCGATTACCAATTTAATCTGTTCTAATCATACTAATCAGTGATTATAGTTAGTGTAAATTGAGTTGATTTGATTAAATAGCTATCGGAGAATTATATTCCGCGTTTATTTTAGCGAATTACCTGCCCGTACGCCCACATACGATGAACCCGTTCGGTGATGATAATGAAATGCCGTTATGTAAATGTACTCACGGTATTTTGCTCTTTACCAATATTATTCATATCCAACTCTTTGATTGTTGTATTCTCTTTATTCCGTCAGGTGTGTTTTGATAGGATCAAGAGGGTTCACCCATTCAAAATAACAAAAATAATTATGATGTATTCAGTAAATTAAATTGATTTTATAATTTAAACACTAAATGAATGAAGCCATGACATTCATATAGAAAAGTTGTCATTTTGTCGTATGTTGATGAACTATCGACCTAACCTCACATTTATTCAGTTTGCAGTCTTATTTCGTTTTGATAAGTTAACTTGTTATTATGAACAGTCCTTCTAGTAGCTTTATGTTCGAATAAGGAATGGATCGCGTGCCGCCGAAGATTTATAACTCAATCCAGCAATCAGCGAAACGCTTAACTAGCTGACGATAACGTGTCAGCAAGAGATTGCCTTCGACTATTTGTGGATAATTCCCAAATTCATTACATTTCAATAGGTTCGCGAGTAAAAGTGTTCGCTTTCGGTACACCAAATCTGTAGTTTGGCTTATAGAAGTAATATAATATTGCCATTCAGTTAATCTTGTGTTTGATCATCATTCTATGTATTCGTTTTCTAGTGGGCCTATACGTTCGGTTAAAGGATGGATTGCGTGCGGTCGAAGATTTATAACTTATTTCAACAATCAGCGAAAAGCTTAACTTGTTGACGATAAAGTGTCGGTGAGTGATCGCTGTCTGCTATTTCGTGATAACTAAGGGTCGAGTCATGTTCATTATACAGTATTTCGTGTGAAATTCACCAGATCGGATAACAGTCTACTGAAATATAGAAGGAAAGGGCAATAATTTTGATGGACGTTTAACCATTATAAACGGCAGCTGTAATTGGATCCCTAACTACATCCGGGTTTACTGCGTTGCCCTCTACCTGGAATAAAGTATATCACGTAATACTAAGGCGACACTGAAAGTGTTTATAACTACTCGGTTAGTAGTAAATATAAATATAAATAATAAAAATGCAATAATATTAAACGAATCATATTATTTCAAATTCAAAAATTCAAAATTCAAAAATTCTTTATTAGCTTATAGAGTAAATTACAGGGGTTGGGAGTCTCCTTTTAAGTTAGAAAAAAACCTGTATTAGGAGATGCCCGCTCTTTCGAACCATGATTACATTTATAAGCTATGAGAAAGATTTAACAAATAATAGTATTACAAAATCGTGTGTTTGTGTGTGTGTGTGTGCGTGTGTGTGTGTGGTGTGTGCTTGCGTCAGTGTTTGCGTGCGTCAGTGTGTGCGAGCGTAAGTGTGTGCGTGTGTAAGTGTGTGTGTGTAAATAGGTGTTGGGTATAAGTGTGTGTGTGTTTCGACTCCCTTTTGTCATAGCATATGTCCATGCTTCATAATTTCCTGTAATTGGAAGTCAATTGAAATGTAGTAATGGCTCAATATAAATTTAAACGTGTGAAAATTTCTTTGAGTAATTTCGATATTATTTTTTCACGCACACTTCTTTTCCATTATTATCTATCTGGAGATAGGCATCGTCCGGGAGTTGATTCGAGGTACCGTTGGAAGTATGAAGTCTCTAAAGACTTGAAGGCGATGAAAATATCTGATTGACGGAACTGTCTGATGAAATTGTGTGCTGTACCACCGCAGGTCAAGATACTAATCGGGTACTGAACCATTACAGCAACTAATAACGTCTAAAAACGAGTAATATCTAAAACTTTAAATCATCATAAGTTTGTTTCATTTACTGTAGTATGCTCACCTAAACCAAATACATTAAAATAATTGTTTATTCTTTTTTATCAAAAATCTTTCCTCTGATTATTCGTTTCTCAGAATATCACTGTCACCACAACGATATCGCAAAATATACGACTAACAGATAAAAGTCGAAGAAAAGGAAAATATCGAGTTGAGGCCGCCCTCGGTAATTGTAAACTGACTTCAGTTGTTCCTTTGAATGTTATGCATGAACTAGGAGAAAGTTAAAATAATAAAGAAAAAATTTACTTTTTAAACGTAATCTGATGGGATATTCAAAGTAGGTTTTGAACGTAAACCAAACAAGATTTTTAATTTCTTTTAGAAAACATGTATGATATCCACCAGTAAGTAGGTATCCGTAGTATCAATTTTGTTTTGATGCGAACCAAATAATTGACGCATTATTTATTTAATAAATGTTATATGTAAATACATATCGTGGATTGTGTGACATAAAGTATGTCCTAAGTTTATTTCGATACATGTCTACATTACTTTGTTGATAGGTGATTTTGAACAATTGTTTTTTGATTTAATTTAAGGTATATTTAATTTTTAACTCCACCTCATCGTGAATATGAACATTGTAACGTAATTTGGAATTTATCATTCACACACAAAGCCATTTTTTTATTGGGTGATATCGAAAGTGTTCATCTGGTATCATACACTACTGATTCGTGAATAAGTCAAGAACTGGTGATTTAGCGGGGCGCAGACATTGAAATAATTAGATCTTGTCTTGAATTCCTCGGGGTTGTTTATTTTCAGCACAAAGGTTTAGAAAAAATATATATATTTTGTTTTTATACTGTTGGGATCCAAATAAAATCAATTAAATATTATCACAATTTCATTTCGCTCGATCACAAATTCTGTTATAAAAAATATAAAATATTGATATTAATATTCTACAAAGTTTTTGCCCATCCAATATGTTAAGATTATTGTTTGTTATACTTTTTATTATTAAAGCATTTAAGTTATATATAGAATGTTCGTTTATTGGCATTTTAGATGCTCGTACTATTTATTCGATTGCAACAGAACTTTTTGTGATTAATTCGTGTATTTTGAAGTAATATTTTAGGCACAGTACAATTATAAGTATTTTTGTAAAAAAAAACCCAACAACTGTCATAGTAGATGTGAATATGACTTCTGATCATCTGTCTGATCGTCAGAAGAAACCTGTTAATGTATTTTATTCCACTATTCCTGCCTTTCACACAGATGGTCCTGTGTTTGAGGCCCGGAAGAGGCAGATGTTTGTATGCTGAATACAAGTATTTGTACCTAAGTCGTGGGTATTTACCAATGGATACCGGATACGGATTACCCATAGGATACTATAAGAAGATATAGGACATATAATTCTATAAATATTTATGTAAAATATATGTTTATCCCTTACCTTAGTTTTCATAACACAAGCCTTACAGTGCTTACTATAGGCTAATTAGCGTGAATGTAAGAAATGTTATTATTAGTCTTCATGACTCACATTCGTCACTCAACATTAGGTGGAATATGAGATAATGCCGTGATACTATGAAAAATAAAACCACTTTTTCATTTGACACTAGTTGACAATCATATATCAAATTATATTCGTATATATTACGTCATTGTGCATTATTCAATTTAAATGAACGTATGAATTGTCTACAAGAAAACGAATATCACATTTTTTTTATTATTAATTAATAAAGATAGTTATTTTAAACAACGTATACAAAAATATTACTTACGCTGTTATGCATAAAACCCCTGTTAAATTTATTAGGCAATAAAGTACAATCAACTGTTTTTAATTAGGTGAGGCAAGATTTAGCTGAAGTTAATTATTTAAAAGAAGGAGTGACAACTAAATTACGCTGTATATGTTGACAAATTAGTTCACTTTATAGCCGGATTGCTAATTCAACTGTCAATAAAATTGATTTGGAATAAAACTATCGATTCAATGAGCCCCGTAATGGGCACTATACTTTCTTCAATTTGACCATTTCGAAATGAGGTTTTTATTAACCGAACCGAACAAAGGTAGGGTCATAATATTCTCATTTCACTCCCGTCGTTGCTCCAATCCCTCCTCTATATTTTTTCCATAGCTCGAACGTTTCACACACGCATGCCTTTTGATCCCTTTTTGTACTAATTTAAAATGTGAATAGCCTTAATATTCTGTACCGTGATTGTTCTGAATAGGCATTTGAGTTTTAACAAATGATGGAAGCTATATATCTTTATGCTATTCATATTGGCGACAAAATTGGCAAACTCTTTGGTTAGCATGCCGGTTTTTAATCATTTAAACATTTTAAGGTTGGGTTCCGATTCCCGGTATTCGTCTTTTCCATAACTTGAGCTACTTGAGATTGGTTGCTTAATATTTAATACTAAGTAGGTATTTGAGTGCTACGATGTTATACCCTAGGATGATTACCCTGTTTCCATAATAAAATGAACACCCTGTATTTTCAAAATATTTTTAAACGATAGCTTGTTTACATCTAAGAAACTTTTGTTTGAATTTTTTTTTGGAAAATTTTACGGTTCAAGAGTCATTTATGTGTTCTGGTATTTTTGGCTAACTCTGTATGTATGACTTTAGTGTCCTATGTTTTAATGACCATACATTAATATGTTTTAAATATACGTAGACTTACGTGACTAACAGAAAGTGCAAAAACAGGTTGTAAAAAGACCTGTAACGAAGTCAGAATATGTATATGCACACTGCACGTGAACCAAGTAAGATTGCCATAATAGTTTTAGTTATAAAAACAACAGAATGAATGTATGACACTCAATATGAAGCAGCAAACTGCATTGATTGAAAAGTTCAGTAATGATAGTTTTAAATATGGTATAAGAAAAAAAACATTGAGGCAATTCAATTTGATGTTTGATAACTCCATGAATGAGCAATTTCAAAAGTTTGGTCTAATTAAAAAGAAACGTAATGATGAGGAAAATACGTGACTTGAATTTTCCTCAATGTTTTACACTTTGTGATACCTAAATGATGACTATTGTAGCCATCTCATACAGTTGGCTACCGTAGAGAAAACTTTAATCCAGCCAGAACGATTAACCAGTTCTTACGAACTGTAATATGGGGTCCAGGAAGCAGGTGTTTATAAAATTGATTGTGACTGTGTTCTCTCTTATATCGGCCAAAAAAAGAAAAGCATAGAAACGTCCACGTTTTAGGTATTTGTATTTTTGTGTATGAATTAATAAATTGGTTAGTTAGGGATGTGCCCCATTGGAATATTTTATAATTAGTATTAGTGGCACATGTATGACGACCATTACCTTAGTCATCCTGTAATCGCGGCAACTGTAAAAAGTTTAGGATTTATATAGTTATTTTTATAACTATATTAATCAAAGAAGATATCTATATAAACAAAGAAGAATAAACGCGTCGTGGATCGGGTAAAAGTGATTTTATATAAAATATAACTATTTATTTTCAATTTAAAAAAAAATGAAGTTTTACTAAAGTACAACATTTAACTATAACGAATGGTAAAAAGTATTGCGTTCGCACGCCATTTTGTTTTATTTTATGAATTATCAGTCAGCTTTTTGGAAGTAAAGCTCGAATCATGCTCTACCAAACATATTATAATCTTTTAATTAAAGATGTGTTTACTCGTTCATATTAATTGTTATATTTTCAAGTCAACTCTATGATAATATTTTAATTAACGCAATTATGTTCCACAAGTTGGAAAAGATATTTAATTATTTAGTTCTTGAGTTCTAAGTTAAGGAGCTGCGTTATATGCAACAATTGCATAAGTATACGTATAGAGAATTTATAGATATGTATCTTTAGATTTAATGAATAGGAATTCTAAAAGTAATCCTGTAATTAAATATTATATCCTCAGTTTAATTTTCCTCTATAACCTACATATAAACACGCAAAGTTACTAAAATGAACAACTTTTAATTAAGTGCATACATTTGCGCAATGCGAAAGTAGTGTGTGGTTTCAGAGTAACGACATGTACGGTTGTCATAAAAATGTAGAATAGTTCAACTAAAAATGATAGAACAAAGAAATTTCAACAAATAACAAAAGTTGTCTGTTTTCAAAATGATAATTTATTTAAATATCATAATACTAATATTATTTCTAATAATGTCAATTCGAATATTTCATTTTTAAAATGTAATATAAAATGCATAGATATTAAAGTGTTCCTTAGCATATTGCCTGTCTAGAAAACAAGTTTTATCTTTAATAGCCTGTAGTAAATGACTAACGGTATTTATGTTATGCCGTTTTCTATTTCCAATATAGTATATAGCCCGCTTTACTGGAACCAAAAATTAATCTTTGTCTAGAGATTTCTTTATTGAGTTTCCATAATTTATAATACTTAAGTGCTTGTGATTTTGAATATTGTAAATTCGCTGGGTGGATAATTGTAACCGTGCCTGTGGATTCTAGCAATAGTAAATTCTTTTTGCTTTTTTCGAGTAATTACAAGTACTAGCTAGGTAGAACTGCGCGAAAGCGTTTAACCACAATTATGCCAGGAAAATTTAAAGTTTAAAGAGAATAAAAGTATTTTGCTGTCCGTAGCACAGAGCAGACCCACCTGCGTAAAGCAATAGCAGTTATTGCAGTTATATTTAAGTAGACCTTAAATGCTTTACAAACTGCTATTTATATGTAAATGTATGCTGCGGAACTAAACAGTGTGTGATTATTTGAGTACCAAAATTATCGTTGATATCATACCATGCGATGGAAATGTTTGCAGAATAAAGTGGGCCATCTCGGTATAAAAAAAACAGTTGTTTTATTTGACGACGGTGCGGCAGCGTAGCGGGTAGGTCTTAGTTGTGGATGAGAAGATACAAAGCAGTCTCTGCTTTGTGTATGTCTCTTCTTATTATCGCATATAAGCGCTGGTGTATACCTAAGCATTGATATCGTCCTGTCTACTACGTGTCTGCGTACACGTTTAGCTCAATCATGTTCGTTAAATATAATTAAATCGTAATCGTTAAAAGTATTTATTTTATTAAATGAACTATAGGTAATTTAGAAGTGTATGCGAAAGTGATTTTAAGGAAATAGGCGCATATTCTTTATATAAATAAAATAAAATAAATTTAATGTTTATACACAACCAAAAAGCAAATATTTTTTAAGTTAAATCTTGGACGAACTATGTCAAAGTGAATGAGTGTTAATGAATATTAAAATCAATTCAATTCAATTACATATTTTATTTTCATACATAGATTATAAGCAAAAATTTTATGGATTTGTAAAATAAATAATTATCATTATTAAATAATTATTAAAATAATAATTAAATTATTTTAGAACCAACTACGAAGATTACAGTATAGGCTGAGAAACGTATAGTTTGTGAGACAAGTACGAATTGTGAATAGTTTTACCGACCTACTAACCTTCTCTAAAAAAGGTGTTTAAACTTGAATTGCGATAGTTTGTGATTCACAATACAAATATATGAGGCGAATGTGTACGGGCAAGTAAGTAAAGGCAGAGGATGTCCTGATAAAATCTTAGCTCATAAGTACCCTTAACCGACGAGCTTGTAACTATGAACCAATTGTAAATTATGTCTATGAAATGCTCGCGCTAATAAGTGTGAAATTACGGGGAAGCGGACCATCGAATATATTATCTACGGTCTTACTGACAAAACTACTAAGTCAAGCGCCATAGCTCTACGATGTTGAGACACCATTTACAATATTTGATGAGCAGCAAAGAACATAATTATCAGCCGTCTTTTAAACAACGGCATGTTTTCGAGTCCCATTCCAATGAAAACAGTAAATTAGTTAAGTCAAATGTAAAATAACACCAACATAGTCTATTCTGCTATAATTTTAAGAAGAAAGGTCATCCTTACATAAAATGTTCTAAGCCCTTGTTAAAATATGACATTTGTCAAAAGGTGGGTCATACAAAGGAAAATTGTCGTTTAAATCAGAAAGGAAAGGTGGCTTAGTCTAACACATTGCACAAAACGTTGCGAATTTCGAATTCTAATCTTGACGATTTTGTTAAACAGGCGTTGTTAAATGACATGAAGCTAGAGGCATTTGTAAATTTTGGTATTGAGGTCATGTTGATATGAGTTCAAATGATTACGAAGATGAAAAATAACCACTTAAGATAAGAGTAGTGGCAAGTTGTACGTTAGATGGCAAAGTCGGTGTTAGGGCGGTAATAAATTCTGTTTTCAACAGTTACATACTTTTATATCGACGGCGAAGTGCCAAGACCTCCTAACTGAAATTCGTCGAGAAATTAATTGTTTTGTCATTTCGAATTAAAATTCGTTATTTACATGTTTTAATTAAATTTCCTGAGCGTATTTTCAGTCGCAAGCGCATAATGTAAAAAAATAAATAATATTTTTTTTATTAATCACTAATTTGTTAAGAAATTAAACGTTTTTTCAGCTTGTGTATTATTTTGAAATTAGCAGTTAGGTTTTATTGTCACTTCGCCGTCGATATACAAAAATGAGCAGACACTGTGGTAGGCGATACCTATAGAGTTCAGAATGGCCTGTTATATGAAATGTTAGTTCCATGTTACATACCATGTTTTGTCCAAGAAAATTTGTATTCTCACGTGCTAACAAGGTAGGTGTGGTAAAAAGGGTGATTGAAAATCATCGCTCTGTCACGGACATATCAATCGGAACTGTTTGAGAAAAAATTATAAAATTTGGGGATTCAGTGCCTAAAACAGATAAATCTAGGCTTTTGGATTTGTTATACCGTTATAAGTGATGTTTTTCTTCTACTCTTGGGGAATTAGGATGTACTGATGTTACACAAATGAAAAAGAATGTCAATGGTGATCAACCTGTTGTGTACAGACCGTTCATCACCTTAGATCTGATGTCTAGTTACTGCAGAAGTGCACAAACACTTCACGGCGTTTTTCACCCCGGATGGACAATACGAGGTTAATCGTATGCCGTACGGATTAGTAAACGTACCTCCTGTGTTCCAGAGAATTATATGTCATGTTCTGGGGCCTACACGGTTTGACAGGGCAACTGTGTATATAGACGATGTTTTGATATACGGTAAAACAGTGGACGAGGCTCTCATGAGACTAGAAGTGTTATAAGTGTTATGATGCAAATCTTAAACTGAATCTTTCTAAGTGTAGTTTCTTGCAAAATAAAATTGAATACTTAGGGTACGAGGTAAGCTCGTCTGGTATAAGACCTGGTAAACCTAATATTCGATGTGTGCTTGATTTTCCTTTACTTGAAACTGTTCATTCCGTGCGCCAATTCTAAGGTCTTGTAAGTTATTTTAGGATATTTATACGGGGATTTTGCTTCTCCTTTCACTAAGCTGCTTAAAAAGGATGCGAAATGGGAGTGGACCAATAGTCAGGAGGAATCGTTTTCGATGATCAAAACAAGATTAGTCTTTAGGCCAATTCTCGCTATTTACGAACACTGCGCAGAAACTGAACTCCATACAGATGCTACCAAACTTGGGATTGGAGGTAGTCTATCGCAGTTGCGACTCATTCAAACCTGTGGCTTATTACAGTCAACAAACCACGCCAAATGAGAAATACTTTCATTATAATGAACTTGAGATGCTGGCTGTGGTTTGCGTACTCAAGAATTTCAAAGTTTATCTCTTGGGAAAACAGAGATTGTTACTGATTTATTTTTCGGTCTACATTTCAAAAGCGCGACCTTATAACTTAGGTACTTTTACAGTACAAGAATTTAACAACTCAGTATAATATAGGGCAGGTGCAAAGATAGTCTAGCACGAGACCTCGTGAGTGATATTTAACCGATATTTTCGATATATTTATCGTCAATGCGTTAGTACGTAGAGAAGGAGACGACAAGTGGTTTGTGTGCTATTTCGAAAGAAGCGATGGCGGTGTCTTAATTCAATTATGTACTCAAAGTATATTAAAAGCGAACGACACGTGAATGTATGTTTTGTACTTATAAATACTTTTATGTATTTAAGTATAAATATATTCCTTTAATTATAAGGTATAGGCTGGCTACCCAGTTTCTCGACTTATTAACGATCTACCTACTGAATTAAAAGTCAAAATTAAACGTAATAATATCAAAACTGTAACAATATTTTATATAACAGTCGGATTAGTAATAGTAAGAATACCTTATTATGTTTTATTTTACTTTGTGTATTATCAATCTCATTGTAGCTGACTCAGCATTCTTTACAGATCTTAGTGGTTTAGTATGATGCGCTGATTAAATGTACTCGTTTGTTCTTTTTTAAATGTTTGATATAAAAAAAAACGGTTGGTTTTTTTCTGATCCCGTTGGGGAACGATAATGACCGGCTGCAATTCCCGGGTTTTTTAATTTGTAATATTTAAATTATACCTTATTACTACGAATCCTAAAACAGATGTTATTAAATAGGTTTATAAATATATATTTACTGTGACATTTGTTATTTCGTTTTTCCGTTTCGTTTTCCATTATTACTTTCAAGTGATTTATTTAATCCCCTTAATTTGGCTTAAAGTTTCGGTGGTTTTAAAAAAAGATACAAAAACCGTAGACTTGGCGAGAAACGATCAACCACAGATCATGTAAGTCGTTAGTCAACGTCAAGATTGATGATATCCACTTTGCCAAAAAATAAATAAAAGTTTAAAACACACAACACTAATTAAATTAACGATTACGGTGTAGCTATGTAGACAATAAAGAAGTTTATAATCATATATATAAAGGGTAAAACAGTTTTTCTACATGTGTGAGCTAACGAGACATATGTCGATATCGACAAACTTCTCTTCAATTGTGCGCGAGATAGGTATCTCAAGTAGCGCATGCTAGCCGGCTGGTAATAAAGCAATAAGAGTTAAGACTCGTGAGTAAACGAGTTCGTTTGGTAATAATTATTATGACAATGGTGATAATATCAGATAAATTTGCTCTGCCTTTAATGTTGATTTTTAATAAATCGCTAAACGATGGTGTTTTTCCAACTATTTGGAAAGAGACCAAGATCGTTCCAGTGTTCAAAGCAGGGGATAAAAAGGAAGTTGCTAACTATAGGCCTATTGCAATTCTATCTGTTATGGCTAAAGTATTTGAGTCGCTTATTTGCCCTGTAATAACTTAAAACAACTAATTTCCACCAATCAACACGGTTTCTTCAGCGGTAGATCTACCGCCACGAACCTGGTTCTCTTTGGTCTTGTCGAGCAGGTTGATTCACGGGTGCAGGTTGATGCGGTGTACACTGATTTTTGCAAGGCTTTTGATACAGTAAACCACAACATCTTAATTATAAAACTGCAAAAATACGGTATTTCAGAGCCTCTGCTGAGTTGGTTTAGTTCATATTTAACGCAACGTAACTTATCAGTTGTTATGAATGGCCTTAGCTCTAGGCCGTATACTGCATCATCCGGTAATCCACAGGGGTCCCATCTGGGCCCTTATTTGTTTGATATCTTTGTCAATGATGTGGAGCAATGTTTCCTGAACTCTAACCTTTACAGTTTGCCGACGACCTTAAAATAACAAAAGTCATTATAAACGACACTGATCCTATCTTGTTCCAGCAGGATTTGGATAGACTGGCGAATTGGTGTAAGTTGAACAAAATGATGCTTAATATCAAAAAGTGCAAACATGTAAGGTTTACCCGTAATCGCAACAGCAAACGTACTTTATACAAGCTATATGGAGAAGTTCTTGATGAAGTGCAGGAAATTCGTGATTTAGGCATAACAGTTGATGCTCGGCTTAAATTTGATAATCATGTTAATGTCTGTGTTCTAAGGGCATCGAAGATGCTTGGATTTGTGTTAAGAGAGTGCAAGCAACTTAAAAGACCTTTTACAAAGATAGTATTGTATAATTCTCTGGTCAGAAGTCACCTAGAATATTGTAGTGTTGTTTGGTCTCCTACCTACAAACTTCATATATAGCGTCTTGAAAAATTGCAGATTAGGTTTATGAGGCACTTGACATACTCCTGCAAATTATCGAAAAAACTCAGATCTTATGAGGATAGGTTAACTCACTTTAAAATGATATCATTGGAGGCACGTAGGAAGGTTATTGATTTGGTATTCCTGAAAATATTAGTCACAGGCTAAAAAAAAGCAATGTTCAAGTAGAATTTAGTCATATTGTTGTTCAGTACATAACAAGTTTGTATAGTAAGTTTAAACAATTTATTTAACTTAGTCTTTAGTTAGTGCATGCGGTGCCCTCCTGTAAGTAATGGGACACTTAGTTTAAAAACCTTATGTTATTTAGTTGTGTAAGTTATAGTGTACTCATTGTTGTGAGAGCCTAAATAAATAAATAATACGGATATTATGACAATACTAAATTTGTCAAAGTTTTTTCAGTAAATGGTTTATAATCTAAGTATTTATATAGTGGTATACTTGTATTGTAATATGAAATAATCAATCATAAAAAAAATACGGATTGTATAATAATAATTGTTTATCTAGTTAGCGTTCAACATTGGTGGAACGATACTAGCTCATAGTAGAAGTTGGAATACGTTTGTAAAATTCGACACGTTTGCCAGCGTCTCGGTAGCTCAGCGGTCAGAGCAGTCGCCCGGATTGCGAAAGGTCGTGGGTTCGAATCCCATCTGAGGGCTCGGAGGCGTGGTTGTTTTTTACACACGTATTTTATATCTTATAGAAATATTGCATTGTGAATGCAAAAAAAATTAAATAAAAACATAATTATAGCTGGTTCCATCTTAATTGATTGTTTAATATTTGTAAAAATATTACTTTCAATGTTGAAGGTAGTTAGCGTTCAACATTGGTGGAACGATACTAGCTCATAGTAGAAGTTGGAATACGTTTGTAAAATTCGACACGTTTGCCAGCGTCTCGGTAGCTCAGCGGTCAGAGCAGTCGCCCGGATTGCGAAAGGTCGTGGGTTCGAATCCCATCTGAGGGCTCGGAGGCGTGGTTGTTTTTTACACACGTATTTTATATCTTATAGAAATATTGCATTGTGAATGCAAAAAAAATAAATAAAAACATAATTATAGCTGGTTCCATCTTAATTGATTGTTTAATATTTGTAAAAATATTACTTTCAATGTTGAAGGTAGTTAGCGTTCAACATTGGTGGAACGATACTAGCTCATAGTAGAAGTAGGAATACGTTTGTAAAATTCGACACGTTTGCCAGCGTCTCGGTAGCTCAGCGGTCAGAGCAGTCGCCCGGATTGCGAAAGGTCGTGGGTTCGAATCCCATCTGAGGGCTCGGAGGCGTGGTTGTTTTTTACACACGTATTTTATATCTTATAGAAATATTGCATTGTGAATGCAAAAAAAATTAAATAAAAACATCATTGATAATACCAAAAGAATATATAAATTTTTAATATAAGCCAATTTTTAATTTAAAATATTTGGAATTGGTTATTTGGCTTATTTTGTTGCCAAAAATATATTTCCGAAAAAAATTAAATCAGTACTCTCTTTCTCAAGCGGATAGGTAGGAAAGGTAACATAATGACTCTATTAAACTGTTATTAAAGAATGGTCAGAATAATCATCATTATCATATTAGTCTTACGGCGCTTATTGCTAGCCTTTATCAAAGAGTCTCTACAATCTACATCTACATCTCTTGCGTTGCCCGCATCCAAGGTTAGAATTAGTAATAAAAACACGACGGTAACATAAAGGTTTAAATGTTCAAAAGAGTAATGTTTAATTTTTTTGTTTATTAATGAATTCTATGCATAGCGCCATAAAAATATAATGTAATTCTTAGGAGTCTCTGCAAAAATAACATTTTACAAACTAATTTTTTTAACGTCATACATGTTAGAAATCCATTGAACAAAAATAAAAAAAAATCAATTTTATCACGGTTTGGAACCAGCGCTCTACTGCTCTGCAAGTTTTTATACTTTAGCCACCCAGTTTTATGAAAAGAAGATTTATTTGTTCGAAAAAATAACCGATCACATTGTGACGAAAGTCAAAACACATGAAGACAAAGGAATACCCTAAACACATATTCAAGACAATAATAAAAAGAAAAATATGAATCATTATTTTTCCTGATTTGATAAATTAGCCAAAAGGAGGTGCTCATTGCGGATTTGGTTCTTTGAGACTTCATTTGTTTTTTTTTTCAACTCATTATACCAATTACTTTGTATGATACTTTATTTAAATAAGAAAACATCAGTCTGTCTGTGTGAGTGCTCTTGAATGAATGAATGAATATAATTGGTACGTGGATTGAGCATATTATTTTTTCATTTTTTCTGGCACGACACATCGTAATAATTGTAGACAAACGAGTGCTCAATATTAGCACGAGAGTACGTGTGTGGCGTATTATAGTAAACCAGGGTAACTCTTTTTGAAGTAACTTTTTAGTTTAGCGTGCTAGAAAGTAGTGATTCCAGGTAAGCCTTGTTGGGTATATTTGTTACTACGCTAGTACACCGCGCAAACCAAGCGCGAATGGACATACAAGAAATTTGGCGCTAAAAGAGTGTGCCTTATAAACTTTTGCTGTATTATCGATATATTACGCTATAATAATGTTATCCAGTTTTAATACTTATGTATATATGTTTGTATATAAAGAACCGTTGTGTGTACTTATGTACGCACGTAAGAAGTCATACTTCTTTATCCTTACTAAACAAGCATAACTAAAAATTTCCTCCCGTGTGCTCGTATTCTTTGTATGTAAAAAGAAAGATAAGTTTGTAAATTATGTAGTGATCAGTAAGAAGCATCAAAAGATTAACAGATTTTCTATATATCTGTATACAGAATCAACTAATATATCAAAAACCATTACTTAAATATACTATTTAACCAATAGTCATGTAAAAAAAAGATATAATTTATATTATAAACAAATAAAAAGAATACATACCGACAGTTAACCTCAAATCAATAAACGCACTTAAAAAAGTTTTTAAAATAAAAACCACTTTAAAAAAAATTGTTATATTGTTAATAATAAAAAAATATTATTATAATTTTATATAAATTATTGCTAACTACCCTATATTATTTAAAATCACACACATACACACAATTATAATTAGCGGCCAACTTCATCTGCTGGTTTATTCTATGTCGCTTTTGCGGCCAACTTCAACATGACAATTTTTGTCACAGTGATGCGCGCGGATCTTAAAATTTCACTCTCATAATTTTTTCATAACGCGCTTAAAGAAGTATATATTCAATTATTATTATTTTAAAATTGTAAATGTATATATTTACATTTTTTTGTTTTAGTACTGTTTTACAGACTCATAACCGATTATGTGATAATTGATTCACAAGTGGAACGGTGGCTACATGAATTAAATACCGAAGATGTAATTAAGAGTGAAAATGATGAAGTTCAGCCAGAAACAGACTTACAGGCCCTAGTCCGTGAGTCAGAACTCCAGGAAACTAAATAGGCAAGGCTGAGTGAAACTGACAAAACATCAGATTCAGATAACGTTCCACTCACGCAACTTGCATTCGGAAGGCGCGGTCCAGTATATAAATCGACGAACAGAACTGTTTGGCACAAAGATGTACAATCCATGTAAATCCAAAACATTAGGATAAGGGTTTAATGAGGTTTATCTATAATATAAAAATCCATCTTGTTATTTATTAACTTAAGAAGGAAAACTAGATTGAATAGTTGCTTACGGTTTTTTCTAGTATTTTTCTATTAAATAACTTATCTTATAAGATAGCATTGAAAAATGCAAAAAGATATAAAAATAATAAAATTTTAATATGTTTTTTGTACATGCCTGTGTATATCCCCACGGATTCTGCAAAAAATTTGGCTGAGTTCACTAAATGCCTAGTGGAGATTGCTGCAATAGTAGAGGTATGTGACATAGACTCAGTATTCGTTTTAGGGGACTTTAATATATATCGCACTGAAAAATTTGGTAAACAGCTAAGTGACTTATGCATGGAACAAAGCTGGCATTGTATGGACATAGAAATATTAGGGCTAGATTCAAACTCAAAGATAATGTGTATATGACAGTTACAAATGTTAAAATACTGTTCAATGTTTATTGGTCTGACCACATTCCAGTAGAAAAATCTTGTGACATAGGGGTAATTACAACAAAAACATTAATAAGAAATAAATTATACAATAATGTTTTATGTGGAGAAAGAAACCCTAAACAAATAGTATCATATGAAAGTTTATGTAATAGTAAACTGAGAAATATTGATTTTCTATTAGAGTTAAGTGAATGTAGTGACAATTTGCGCTCCAATTTGGAACATAGATTAATAATTGACCAAATGTATAATTATGTAAGGTCAAGTGGGGTAAGAGGAACTAGTGGGAAAGGGAAACAGTAGTTGGTATATCGAAAACTATAGACCTTAGCGTTGTGATTACTCGAACTATAAAGCAATAACTTAGATTTAGTTTCAAGAACAGAACACAGATGGCGTTATAACGCGTCAATATGCAAGTGTGATAGAAACAAAACTTCAGTTGAAAAACTACTACACGACAAGTTCGGTGCAAATTATCCCAAATGTGATTTATATGGTAAAAAGTTTTCTTACGAGTCTGCAATTGTCAGTAAGTATTGTTTTATACATATATTTTGTTTGTATGCATATAATTTCTGCGAACTATGCTATAATATTTTAAAATAAAATTTGAATGTGATTCGTAACATAACCAACAAATGCATAAGTGGGGTAAGGGTAACAATCATGGCCGGGTTAAGAGGGACATATGTTTCTCTTTCCCGATGTCAGAAGTCATAAACGTTTTGAGAGAGGCCTATTTTAATAAAAAAATTGAAAAACAGTGCATCAGTCTCTTGAATCCATAACTTACTACAAACAATCTTTTCACATAGCTTGGGTACCGTTACAGCTGTCATCTCCAGAAAAATTATACTTACCCTATAAAACTAAACCCCTACTTCAATGCTAAAATTATAAATATAAAAATATGTTTTTTTGGCCTTCCTTCATGCCGAAAGGACTGAACCGTTTTGGATGAAATTTGGTATAGAGATACACTCAACAGCAATGAATTCGGGTCACTTTATATGTAAAATGCTATTATTATATATAAAGTGACCGGAATTCATTGCTGTTGAGCGTAGTTTGAGACCCTGGAATGGTTTGAGACCATAGGATACTTTTCACCCCGATATTTCCACGGGAACGAGTTTTCCACGGTTCAAACCAGTTTTTTCAGTCCTTCAATATATAATTTGCAATAACTATCTATATGTATAGTAGGTGGGTCGTTCTACTTTTTTACCGACAATGGTCTGTCCTTCGTCTTATTATGGCATCTCGTTGGAGTATTTATATTTACGGTTTTTTTATTCGGTTCGAATAAACGTCCATATTTTTCTTATCTATTAATATTATGTAATTTTTCATTTTCTCCAACCAACAAATTTTTTCGTTTGTTTTCCGTAGAATGCCGTGACAGAGTGGTAAACCGAAATGTGGTCTCCACAGAAAAAGGCCACTCTGTCACATATTTTTTTTAAAAACCAACATTAACAAAGAATTAATATTTGCCGCAAAGGAAACTTTAATTAGTCCTAATGACAACACAGATGCAATTTCTTTAAAATTCCACACTGGAACCACAATTATGGATAGTTCAAAAACCAAAAAAACAGAAAAACGTCGTTTCGCTGTCGGTAAAAAAGAAGAACGACCCAGGTACTAAAATGACGATTTGACGGATAATGTACTGAAATAACAGGTGGGATCATGATCCAGCAAGCCAAGTATACCTAGGTTATTTTGTGTGATGTCAAATGTCGGCTACGGTGTAAGTACATCTTGTTTTTACCATTTCAGAAATATATATTAATTGTTACAGAAAAATGCCTAGAAACTATGTGAGAAAAACCAATAACGCGTCATACCCTTTAGAAAAGTTATTAGAGGCCGTTAGAGCTTTTCAAAGTGGCAGAATATCTGGGTACGAGGCTTCCAAACATTATGGGATACCAAGATCAACAATCATAAATCGGGTAAGTGTAATCTATACATTTAATTTTGTGTCGATACGATCTTTCTATTTGTTAGAGTTTATTTTAAGCAAATAGTTCGAACTTGATCTATGCTATTGCATTCAAGTTATTTTTATTGTTTATAGGCATATGGACGTAAAGGCCTCAAATCAAAAACTTTGGGAAGAGTCACCATCTTATCGCGGGAAGTAGAAGCAGATTTTGTAAAAAACTTACGTGTGATGGAGAAGTATGGTTTTGGCCTAACCAGGCAAGAACTATTAGAGACGGTGAGACTATCCTGGAACAGTGTACGCTGCTACGAGTAACGGTTGGATGGAAACTGCTGTTTTTGAAAACCTTTTTTTGTTTGAAAAATAAATATCAATAAAAACATTGCACTTCGTTTTTCACTTTCTTTGTTTTTAGTTGACCACCCCTGTTCGAAACTCTTGTTTCCCTTACCCCAAATCCCGATAGTGGTAAATATTTGCTATTTGCAACCGTATTTCGTTAGCGTAAAGTACATATTTCAATAAAGACGTTTTTAAAAATGATTTGCTTAGGTATAATCCACACTAGTATTATTACTCGTTGATTTATTGAGACTGTTCTCCTTACCCCAAAAACAGGAAAAGGGAAACAAACGAACTAGCCTAATGAATACCCATTTTCTGGCTATATACATTAGAACTAGCATAAAAGTCGTTTGATCCTGGAAAGCTAACGGGAAGAAGTATATTTTGTCTTTATCAAAACCATTACAAACTTTATACTTCATAACTCAAAATAAAAGGTGAAAAATAAAATATGTTCCCCTTACCCCACCTAACCTTAATTGACATTTTAAGTAATGCTGCAAGTAATTGTTGCATTTATAAATTATATTTAAAACATAATCGAAAGTATGTAACAGGAACAAATATGTCTAACTTTTTCATGGGCAGGCTTGGGTTTCAAAATTGGGACTGTCATGGTAAACTCAAAATAAGGCCTATTTAGGAAATGATGATTGATATAGATTTAAAAAAAAAAAATGTTAAAATGATGCCGATTCAATGCCAAACAAATAAAAATGGACATTATAGCATCACATCATTCTAATAAAAACTTTTCTAGTTTATGGAAACCAATAAAAAAATGAGCCCTAGGTCTAACCTGCCCGTGAATGTAGAGGGTATAAGTGACCCTATAAAAATAGCTGAATTGTTTAACTCTCATTTTAGAATTGAATCACCGCTAAAGGGCATGGTAGGTGACTTGCTGCCTACCAGACAACCTTCTGTAGAACCACAAGTGACGTGCACTGCGAAGCATAATAGATTGTGTGATAAAAGGCATGGTGTGGGGCATGTCGCTTGGCCATGATTCTTTTAGTATTGAGCTTTTACAACATGCTGGTGTTCATTTACCGAGGGTGCTTGTCATGTTGTTTTATTTTTGTATACGGCATACATACTTACCTGCTAACATGATGAAGACTCTGGTTGTGTCTATAGTGAAAAACCGAGCAGGAGACACCTCTAATATACATAATTATAGTCCCATATAGGCTACGGTTATAGTGAAGGTGCTGGACAGTGTGCTTGATGAACAACTAAAAGAACATGTTGTTGTTCATGACGAACAATTTGGCTTTAGATCTGGACTATTCATTGAAACAGCAGTTCTCTGTCTGAAGCACACTGTACGGTATTATACTGATCGAAGAACGCCAGTGTTTGCCTGCTTTTCTGATCTCTCGAGGGCCTTCGATTTGGTGTCTTGGTGATTTATGACAAACTTTGGCAAAATCTATATGATGACAATACATTACATCAATTCAATAAGTTCCACGATTTAATTTATGAAATATTGGTACGGGCATCAGCGTAATATGATAAAGTAAGCAGGATCTTTATCTGGAGCATATAGCTTAAAGTGCGGGGTAAGGGGGACTCTTGTCACCTCGATTGTTTCACTTGTATGTAATTAAACAGATTAGTGAGCTCAACAGTACCATGATTGGCTGTTCCATTGATGAAAATATCAATAATATAAGCTATGCTAATGACATGGTATTGTTTAGCCCATCAATCAGCGCATTAAGAAGACTGATTGACATCTGTGAAAGGTATGCGGAGGCCCATGGTCTGAGGTACAATAGCTTTAAGAACAAGCTACTAGCCTTCAAAGCTTGAACCGAGCACTACACTCAGCTACCTACGGTCACATCTGTAGTACTCCATTAAAAATTGTTTTAGAGTTTAAGTATCTAGGATTCTGGTTCACTGCATTACTAAATGGTACCATGGATATAGAGAGGGAGCTTAGGGCGCTGGCTGTGAGGAGTAATTTGTTGATCCGTAGGTTTGCCAGGTGTACAAAAAGTGTAAAACTTATTTTATTTAAAACCTGCTGACAAACTTTTAAAACTTGCAGCCTATGGATTAACTGTACTCAAAGGGTATACAGTACACTACTCGTGCAATACAACAATGCCTTCAGGATGCTTTCCGGGCTGCCACGCTACTGCAATGCGTGGCAGAGGCAATGTTTTCGGAGGAGTGTAGGAGGAGAGAGTCGCTTCGATGATGCAATGTGTGCGTGGCGGTACCGATGACCTCCTGGTAGGCATAGCTCAAAGAGTGAACGGCCCAATACTTAGGCACTGGATCACATCTCATGTGGTGCCTTACATTCGTGCCACAAAGTAATTTATTAATCGATTATGATTTGACATGGCAATAAAATTGAAATTTCGTACTAACATATTTTGTAAGCATATTGTTACTAACAAATATGAACATTATTCCCAAAATAAATTAATGAATTGACTTTAAGATTCGGTGAATTAAATATTAGGTTCCTAAGTACAAAAATTAACGAACTAACGAAATAATGATTTTTTCTATATATGCTATATGTATTTTATAAAAGGGGTTCCAAACGATAAAACCAAAATCGAAAATCGGACGCATATAACTAAATATAAGTATTTTAACTGTAACCTGTTATTAAACGGTTTTGATACAGGTCTGTATAAAAACCGTAAAAAACTTTTAATTATTTATATTTCAAATAGGTTTTTTACTGTCCATTAATACTTGAATAATATCTACTCAATTTAATGTCATATTATTAATGTATATTTGGCTAATTGCTGTAAAGGTCACGTATACCTAATAGAAATAATTGTTTATTGCTGCAATATATCGTTAAAGAGCGTAAGTAACCCTGTTACCTCTGACAAGTATCTGCATTCTGACTTTGAAAATCTTGGCATCATCTGGATGTTAAGGGTTTAATAGAGTAATGTAATTTAACATATGTAATTACACCCAAAACACATTTTGTTGATCAATATATAACAAGTAAAACAAACATTAACATTAATATAAAAATAAAAGTTCCATTCCGTTAACAACAATAAGTATCGTTACCTACGTCTCAAGTGTCCTGCCTGCTAAAGCGAATGACAATAATGCTGATTACAATTTCTTGCCGGAGCACTGATACGGAGTACTTATACGCTACAAATTTACGTTATATTAATCAAATTCAATGAAACCATCATACATACCTAGAAAGTTAGGATCACATAAATTTATTTTACAAGTAGTTAAATAAAAATGTTTAAACAAAATTTAGATTACAATATTACGCTTCCATACATAGTTATTTTCTAGACAATTTGTAAATATAAATCTGTATATAGTTTTATATAGTGTATAAGTATAAAATATAATGTAAAGATAGACACATATCTCATAAATAGGTACCAAAAAATAACATTTAGATTTACTTATTAAACAAACATATAGTTTAACAATCAATAAAAACATGAGTTTATACAATTGTATACTAATTTGAGATTATTTATTTTTATATAACGGTTATTAAATTATTAAAATAAGTTGCACTGATATCAACAAATCGGTAGGATAATCCACAAACAGACTGAAAATAATTTTTATAATTAGTAAAATATTTAGCTAATTTCAATCTTAGTCGGTGGCTCTGGTTCTACGAAAACTTCCTTTAGTCTTAGGCGCTATTTGCACAGCATGATCCAACTGTGCCACCTTTCAACTAATCCGTTATTTTGTTATAAGAGGTTTATGAATGCCTACATATTTCATCAACTGTTGAAAAACATTACTCTCGGATTACCTGCCCTGGTCACTAGTGAGCTGAACAGGACAGACAAAACGTGAAATACACTACCATCAATTCACGGTACACACCAGTTTACGGTATGTACTCTGAGAAACACTTGACTTTTTGATTGTGTTTCCTAATAACTTAATCTCGTATGTTATTGTGCATCAAATGAATTTGTTTACTTTGAATACTTAATAACTTAAAGAAAAATGTTGTTTTGTAAGTAGTGTATTCAATTCTTGTTTTGTTTGTTATAGTTCTTGAAGATAATGATTTTGGGAGACGTGTCGCATTTTGCGGGCATTTGTTCCATACCGATGTGGACTACATACACTTTTTGGGGGAAAATTTTTTGCACCGACAAATCCAAATTTGACAAGGAGGGAATAGTAAATTATCACAATTTGCACAACTTGGCAATAAAAGGAGAAAACCCACGCGTGAATCGACAAAGGGGTTTCCAAAGAAAGTTTAGTGTTAATGTTTGGGCAGGAGTGATTGGAAATAAGTTAATTGGACCGCATTATTTATCCGACACTCTCAATGGACACAATTATTTGGAATTTTTGATGAATGATTTACCGCATTTGGTGGAAGAAGTGTTTCAAGAAGACTCTCCAATAATATTTTAACAGGACGGCTGCCCAGCCCATTATAGCCTAGCCGTAAGGGAATTTCTAAATAATAGTTTTCCTAATTCCTGGATTGGTCGGGATGGTCCAATTCCCTGGCCCCCACGATCGCCAGACTTCATCCCTCTCCACTTTTACTTCTAGGGAAGAGCCAATGACTTAGTATACACATCTGAAATGTCCAGTCGTTAGGAACTTATAATTCGCATTGATGCTGCATTCGAAGCGATGAAACAGGCAAGGTTACTTCATACAACAACAGTTGAAATAAGAAACCGATGCAGAGCATGCATACCAAATGAGGAAAGTCAATTTGAGCATCACGTAAACCAAATGAAGTCTTGCTCAAATTCACGTCATAAGTTAAGATGTTTTATGGTTTTGTTATGTTATTGATGTCTTTAAATAAATAATGAGAATTGAATTTGTCTTTAATTTTTTCAACCGTTGCATTGATAAATTTCGCAAAACATTTATCTTTCCACATCAGTAGATTTAAGTCGAAATGGTCCGCCTCGGTAAAAAACATCGAATAACTTTAGCTGCAAAAAGATATCACAACAAACTACTAGAGATGTTTTTAACTAATGAGAAGTCATCCATCACTCTTATTTTTTTTGAGATGCAACGCGAAGTTGAGTTTCAAAATATATTTTAACTTTTTTTTATGTTTGAGGGGTCCATAGCTTCATTTCTAGCAATGTGCAATATGCAACTTTTAATTTTAAAAAGACCTACTGATCACTTAGACTGTAATCAAGAAAAAATAATAGATCTGGCCTTGAAAAAAAATTTGACTGGTTTATAGGTACAAAAGTGAAAAATTCCAGAAATTAAAAAAAAAATTAAAAGTCATGACAACTAGGTAATATCTTTTGGGTTAGTTAGTTAACAGACCTGCTCCCCATTTTCGTAGTTTCAACGTTCTTCCGAACACCCTGTATAGTGGTCGATAAAGTTTTATTACAATAAAGAGATAGTATAAAACAGTTTTTAGTTTGAATCATTTTATTCTTTTTCTGGTTCAACATTAGTTTAAAGGTTATAAAAGAAATTTGTGTGATCATTTTATTTTTTTAAGACTTAAGCTTTTGTTATCTACAAGTATTTAAGGGAGGAAAATAAAAAATAAGATCCGATGTATGGTGATAATAAAAAAAATAATGAAAATTGCTGAATGGCATGGGGGTGTTTGGGATACCTTTTGTCATAATGCATCCAATTATTCTTTTTAAACGTTACCATACTGACGACCTTGGCAATCAAATGATGCATTGAGCCAATTTCACAGAAGTTCAACTAATAGTAGGTAAAACCGCGATTTTGATGCAGCGATATCAACAAACAGAAAAAAAATCATTTTTCATATCACAATTTTTGGTCCTCAAAACATCACATCAAGATGGTGTAAACTTGAGAAAAGTGATTCGTGAAACAAATAAGTGTTCCGCGATAAGACACTCAGTTTACACCCAAGCACACTCATTGTTGCAGAACAAAGGGCCTGCCATTGTCTGGAACGTGTTTTGTTTAAAATGGCTAACGCTGAGAGCTTATCCGCGAAATATTAACGAAATGTCAAAAGTAAGTGGGTAATGCCGCCTGTCGATGGAACCCGAAACGCCGTGATCAACGGTATTCATTTGTTTAATTTTCTCCCTGGCTGTAGGAAGAGAACTTCTAAATTCTAAGTTATCTTCCTACTAACCTAAGTAAAAAGAGATTTTTTTATAGGAGTAACTAGAGAGGTTGTTTTGTAGTGAGACTGCACTTAATTATTTTTTTTATTTTTTATTTTCACATGTTCAGCAGTGTTTGCGTTTGCGAGGAGCCTGAGAAATATCAGTTAATATAGTTTTATATTGCACTGTTACAAAATAAGAATTTATTGTTTTCAAAAACCTAAGTGGAGTATTTGTTTTCACGAAACAAAAGTAATCTTCGATTAAAATGATTCTTTTTGTTTTGTGACAAATAATTTATATCTGTGCTGTTGAGAGTTTAACATGTAGAAGCGTTATTAAATAATCAAAAATTATATCGCGAGCACCGTCGCTCAGACAACTATGGTAATTTATGTGTGATTAATATCAGTTTCTTAACACTAGAAAGAAATAGAAGCCCAGAGTGGTCAAATGAACTCAATTAAGTTTTTGATCGATCATATTATTAAAACCATTGCATTGTCATTGTCGTTTTGTGACTTTTAATTTTTCGTCGATGTTTACATTGTTTTAATATGTGTGTACCGATAGCAAGATAAATATTAATTAAAAATGATTACCTACATAGAAAGACCGCAGTGGTCATTTGACCAGTGAGTGTAGTTCAGTAAGAGCATTAGGATCGATATAAGTAAGTCTAGAAAATCTATGCTTTTGAAGGAAATAATAGCTTTATCAAAGTCACTTGTGGTCCTTGTTTTGGATATGCTTTTATCATGTATTTATTATATTGTTTTTTTTGACAGCTTCAGGAAAATCATGTTATGCCAGTAATTGTCAAATTGATGTATTTTAAACATTAATATAAGATGAGTTTTTGTTATTATTTAATTTTAATATAAAATGATCCAAACAGTTTTTGCCTCTAGCCGGTAAAGTATGGCCTGGTAACAAGCCGTGAGTTGTTAGGCAGTTCACACACTAGAGATGCGTCCCGCCGCGGTGCGCGTAGCGACAGAAAACCCGCCCCCGCGCGGAGGCGCAGATCTGCCTATCTTAGCGGTGTAATCTGCTTCTCCGCGCAGATTTTCAAACAAGTGGACCCTACTTCTTCACGCCCCGCGCTCCCGCGCAGAATGTGCGCGCGGGGCGCCTTCCCGCGCGTTCTCGCGTCGGCAGTGTGTTGTCATAGGCGTGTTTTCTATATTAATTGAGATTCTTGCATACAATAATAAAATCTGCGGCCACGCGCTACGCGACGGGGCGCGGTGCGGTGTGTTAACCGCCTTAACATGATTAAATAATTATGCTTATTTTTCTGTTCTATTTGCAGCATTTTGTCATTTATTATGTTTTTATAAATATTTTTTTTTTATTATTCTAATACAGTCATCCCATAATACAAAAGAATAATATAGTAATGATATTGTGGCATTTTTATATTGAACTTTTTTTTAAAAGAGAGTTAACCACTACTTTAGAGCTATTTACTAAAGAAAACTTGCTATTCCAACTTCAGGTTGCAAAAAACTTCTTAGTTTTTTGCAGTAAATTTGTGTAATTATATTGCATTTTATAAAAAAGACTGCCTTTAAAGAATTATTATATTTAGTTTATATAAGCTCTTTACAAATAGATTCTATATAATTAAAAAAGTTTACTAGTATCTGGGAAAATATTTTTTTAGAATTGGAACGGGCACCTTATAGGTTTCTAACTGACAGTCTATATTCTGAATGTGGTCTCCTATCTGTGAGGAAACTATATATCCTACATGCCCTTTTAAAAGTGCATAAAAACTTTCCACTAAATCTAAATAGACAAAACAAAAAACGTTATAAAACAAAAGAACAAAGTAAAGCATACATAAATTATAATTAAACTATGTATCCCTTCCCTACACGCACTTGTATTCACAACATAAAATGTAATCAACTCTTGCACATTGTCACACACCTTTTATTACTCATCGTACATGTTTCATTACACAAACACCCATACGCACACGCACTCACACATACACACACATACACTCTCTCACACACTCGCATACACACTCACACACCCACACAAAGGAGCGCGCACACATACACACAGGCACACTCTATCCACCACACACATTCAACCGAACTTTCCAATATAATTTACACCACTAAATCTAGAACACAGCACACTTTTTACAATCATTGTACATAAACAGTCGCCACACAATTTGTTTTGTTTTTTTATATTAATTAATTCATTAAATAGGAAATGTTTATATTGCTAGTTCATTTAAGTTCTGTTAAGGTGAACGAACAACATGTATCTTTTGTAATTTTAGAAGGAGCGAGGCCCTCTAACAAAGTTTTCATGCTTAAAAGCGGACCCCAGTCACTTGTTATGATATGTATTTAAAAGATACTAAATAAATATTTTTTCAGTTTTCATCTCTATGTTACTTTTAGGCTTTCTATAAAGACGTCAATTACTTCATATTCCAGTCCATGTCGAACCAGTAAGCAGGAACCCCTCTACGATTGGGTCTAGTGACAGTAAGCAGGTCTGATTTATTTATCAAACCACATGTTAAAGTGCATCAATGTTAACATGTCACAAGCAAAAAACATTTCTTCATTCTGAATTTGAGAATTTAAGTGTAATCCTGTATAACAGTCCACTTTTTGAGCATTAAATTTACCAATTTCTCTAATAAGCAATTTTAGTTGAGTTATTACATTCACAAAACCTTTATTATTCAGCCTAACGAAGTTAAAAGAGAAGTTTTACACATTATATTGCAGTTTTAGGTTTAAATCTAATAAACAAGGGTATTCATACTTCTGATTATTGCAATACAGAAAAAGTTACAATTTCATTGTTAATTTTCTTGTAGTTCTAAAAGTAGGTGTAACAATAATAATATTGGTATGACATAGTAATGTTAATTTTTCTTGAATTAGTTTTACCAACTTTGCATAGTTCTTAGTAAACTTAAAATCTTGTTCACCGATAACAGTTACACTATAGTCATTCATATTGAATTCCTGTAATTTATATTCTATTCTACTTATTAACTCAGGAACCCCAGCGCCAGGCTTAGCATATGACAAATTTAAAAACTTTTTTCAAATTTGCATTTTAGAATGTTTAATACTTTATTCACATTATTACTACTCAGTACAATCAATTTATTTTTAATTTTTTGTTCACACTAAGTTCTTTCCGATTGGTTGTTAATTATAGCTGTTTCTTCCTCGTGACATATTAGTTAAACTTTTTATCGAATTACACTCCACAATTCGTAGAGACTCCTGTGATTGTTCATTCCTATATTCATTAGTGGCACCCTTAACGCTATCTACCGTAATATTAGCTAAACTCTGTAACTTCATATTAGGTGTTCGAAATAGATTCCGTGTCGCTAACTGTACTCGTTTACTAGTTGGTGTGTAGAATTTATGTGTTCTAATCTTTGATGAGGATACATCAGTTTTTAAACTGTTTATGACACGTTTGGATTTTTTTTTGGTGGTGAATCCTTCCTGGCTAAGCCGAAAGGTTATGTCAGGCTATACTGACTAAACACCACATAGTAAGTACCTTTAGCCTATGGAGGCTGTTAAGGTTTTATCTAAGCGACCGCCTCGGAGTAACCCGCGGCGGCGCAGCGCACGTTTGGATTCAAGTGACTGTTTTTTATAGTCAGAAATTTTTAACTTTAGAGTGTTGTTATCAGAGTAAACAATAGTTATGTCGTCATGTGCACACTCAGGCTACAACTTTAGTTTTAGTATCTCTCATTGTAATGATTCGTCATGTGTTTCAGTAGATAAGTCAGGGAGACTCACAGAACTTCCTTGAAAAATATCATTTATTATGGAATTTGCTTGATCAATATCTGTATTTTCTATATGAGTTGGGCCTTTCATTGCTATTGTAGGATTGTGTTCTTTTATGACCAAGAAATGTAATATTATCAAAGAAACTCATTGAAGCGCCCTCTTTTTATTGTTAATTTATAAATAATGTTAGTATGCTTTAGTTTTCGGTTAAACTATAGATCAACAATTTTGGTATTATGTAGTTTTAAGCTGGGCTGTTAAGTGGCGCTTATTATGGGGAATTATTAAAAATAAAATCTGTGCGACGCTACTAAATTAAATCGAAATTGGAATTTCGCAAGATTTGACAACTGTCAAATTTCCAACTGCAAGTTTGAGGAAAGAAAAAAATACTTATATATACATGTTGGTTGAGTTCTACTAAACTGTATATATTTTTATTTTATAATAAAGTACACATTTTAGTGCTTTCTAAAATGGTATTCGACTTATATCACTTCTATTGATTTAATACTACTAAGCGATGCAGTCGCTAAGCATAAAGCTACGCTAGCACCATATATTGGAGCGGAGCATAATACCTAAAAAAAGATTTTATCTCCTAGATTTTATCCACGCTACATAATTCGAAACAGTACAATAACAAGTCGAATAGTAAGGGAAGAATTTTGGACTTGGTTCTGAGTAGTAGCCTAGTTAGAGATCTGAACGTCAGTAGCAATTCTTTTGCCTCAATCGACCCTCTACATCCGCCGCTTCTGTTCGCCTTGACCCTCAATACTATAAATTCCTTATCACATATCGGAAATTACCACTACTGTTTTTATAAAGCAGATTATGATAAGGTTATCTCCAATATTAACGCATTATCGTGGGAAGATGAACTTGAAAACTGCCCCGATGTCGACGAAATGGTCTTTATACTCTACCGTTCCTTACGCAAAACAATCCATAAATCCGTTCCTAAATCAAAACCTAGGTCTCATAAATACCCAATCTAGTTTTCACATGAATTAATAAACCTCCTCAAAGAAAATCTCAAATATCACAATGAAATAAAATCCTCTCAAGCAGTTTACATTTGAATTATTTATAAAATGCACAGGGCGTCTGAAATCAATTTGTTACAAACATTACAAATCTTCAAAACTGACGCAATAACCCCAAGTTATTTTGAACTTTTGTTAAACACAAAAGGAACAACGATAGCCACTAACCTGCCCAAATGACCCTCAATAATAAGACTGGTACTAACGGCTTCGATATATGCAATCTATTTGGCGATAACTTTTCGTCTGCTTCCAATAACAAAAGTCGACCTTACACCTTAACACAACCTTCTGTATCCTTCGAATATATAGCTTCACCTACGAATAACTTTCTAACCTCAATCAAATTCAAAGACGAATCCCTTCGATCTTTGTGTCTAAATGTGCTACGGCCTTGGCAAAACCCTTAACCATCATTTATAACAAATCACTTAGTACAGGCTCATGTCCATTTGAGTGGAAAATTGCTTTAATTGTCCCATTATTAAAAACTAGCGCTAAGAAAATTATAGAAAACTATAGACAAATATCAATGCTCCCTGTTTTTGCCAAAGCTTTTGAGGAGTTACTCATTCCTACTCTGTCCTGGCATTTCAAGAAACTGATTGATTTTCATCAACACGAACAACGAACGAAGGAAAAATAATACCAATGGTGTGCGCAGATGGTTTAGAATGTTATAGAGTTGTAGATTCGGCTGTCGATGCTAGTCTTTTACAGGTTGATTTATGTAGGCTTATCGAATGATGCGAGATAAATGAAATGAACCCCAACGTTCCTAAATGCTTGCATTGCTTATACATTTTTCCAGAAGGAAAAATAATACCAATTAGGTACTATAACAGTATCGACGGCATTACTTTGACTGATGGTGACACTGTTTAGGATCTTGGAGTGTGGCTAGATAGTAAATTAAGACTGAATACACTTATTGCTAAAATCTGTTTCAAAAGTTTTAAAAACTTAGGATTTATGTTTCGAAACTTCAGAGATTTTAAGTCCCGTAAAACCAAAATTCTTTTATTTACTCCTTTGCGCGTAGTGGTAATGTAATTTGGGCAAGACTTCAAAAATAAGTTGAAAGACTAAATTTTTTTCAGAATTGAACCTCTCTTATATCGAAGACGCTTGCATCACTTATTGTTTTTATTCAAGCTGATGAATTGCATCCTTGAGACTCCCGAACTACTAAGAACTCTGAGTATTTCAACACCCTTAACACTCCCTCGCGCTTCGAGGTTAAACCTTCTTGTTACTTGTTCTAATAGATCAAATCTAGGTCAAAACGCAAGTTTTAAACCGTCTCATCAGAGAGTTTAACTGCTTAGCCAAAACCAAAGATTTGAACATCTTCACTGATGGCATTCGCGAGTTTCAAAAGTCACTAATTTGATTGAACTTTTTCTATCGTTAACAGAAAAGGTGTTCCATTTTAGTTTTTATCTTTTGTCAAATAAATGCAATTAAAACTTAAATATTTTATTTTATTTCAATAACGATTATTGTCGTCATCTATAACTGTAATAACATTAAGCTTAACTAAACTTACCTGTAAGTGTAATTGCGTTTGTCAATGTTTTTTATGTTGATGATCAAAAAATAAATAAATAGATGCTCTTTTCTATGCAGTAAGAATAGTCAGAGATTTGAGTCATATTTACAATGATAAGAGTAATTTTTTACTTACAATTTGAGGTATTATATATGCATTTTCGGAGAGTTTTGAAAAAAACATTTATGAGCAGACTCGGCACAAATATTAACGGCGAGCATTGAAATATTGAACTATCACAAAACAAGTAACACAACGGAAATTCTTAATTAAGATGTTTGGTAGTGACGAATACTTTTATATCTAGTAGATATATACTAGAACATCATCTTAATAACCTGTATGAAATAATATAAAATCTTATATACTTGCTCTACCTAAACGAAATAGTGTTCCTTTCACAATGGGAGCTCACCTTATCTCATTTGGCTCTGAAACTTAACTGTCAAACCAGTGTACGTGATGTTTAAAACTGTGAATAATCAAAAATATAATCCACTCTTTTCTGAGCGATTAACATAAAATGACATTAAATACTATATATTTTTATTATAGTATTTAATTAGATTGCTTGAGGCAAATTAAGCCTTATTTTTATTTTTGCATAGTTACTGCTACAAAGACAATCTTATAGTATATTTTTGTTTTCTTTTGATATACAATATGTATATTTTTATTTTAACGGTTTAAAATCTTAAAATTTGTCCGTTTAAAATTTCAAAACTAGCATTAATGTCGTATGGACCCTGTATTTTACAAGTAACACGTATTCAGTTTGGTCGGAATACTCACTTATTATCTTATCTATTCTTGGCTCCAAATTTAAGTAAAATACATTATCCAATTAATTTCGCATGGTGTGGGGCCTAATCTGTTCAGCTATACTAAAGCGTGTTTACTGAATAGCACAACAATGGCGGCTCCGGGAAGTGTTATCTCGCAGAGCTTCGTTCTCGGCTCACCTGCAATACCGAGATACTGCTCTTGTTAACGCTTATGAGCGATGAGCCCTGAAAAATACAACCGGGTGTAGTTTGAGGTTTTAGCAACAAAAAAGCTTGAAAATTTATTACGCATTTTCGAATGTTTCAAGACTGGGTAAAAGTGATCAAAGCCACGGGGAATTTACACAATATACAAATATACTATTAGGTATTCACCTATTAAATTGCTGATTTGCGTGGATATTTGTAAAATGGTTGATTCTTATACTGTATTTTTTCAAATTTTCTTAGTTACATGATCCATCGTTACGCGATGTTGCGTCTTATATTATTTATTAAAATTTTATGCACACTAAAAGTAAAAAGGTTATTCTCTGCCAGTCAACTTTACGGTGATGGAGAGATAAAAATGGTTGCGTGAATAAAACATTCCCTGCGTCTGTATTTCCGAGAACTTATAACCCGTCCATTTTCAAAGCCAGGGTGTGGATAGGCACATTCTGGGTTAGCTCGTTCCATTGTGGATTCTTTCTTGGCCCCCGGGATTGATTGGGATCAAGAGCGAACGCATCCTAAATAAATAAATAATAATAATAATAATAACATGTAAAATATAATTATATACTAAAATTATAAAAACACATTTTAACACACGTAAATAGGTAAACACTTGACCGCTATTTCGCCTGATGGTAAGCAACGATGCGATCTAGGGTGTGACGTACTTGCCTACCTACCTATTCACTTGTGATACGACTTAAATACATACATATATAGTTAAGTGAATATATAACATAATAATTACAATTATATAGCACCAGATTCTACTAGCATTTGCGGACAGAAAAAGAGGAAAGAATAAAATTTGTCTATTAAAGGGGGACAACTAAGAAGACGATTGTTTTAAGACCGCAGAATACATTATACATGTACTGAAAGTGAAAAGTCAGATCTTAAGGGGAGTTGCGTCAGTTTAGTAAAGAAAAAAGTGAAAACAGGGCCCGCATACTCCCACGCTGCCTAATGCAAAGCTTCAGTTACCTTCTTACAAATAGTCGTTACGTGTGTTTGACAGTTCAAAATGTGTCAATATATACTCCTAGATCCTCAACACTAGGACTGAACGGTGTCAAAAAACCATCGAAGATGGAGCAACCACTAGCCGACACGCCCCTCCCCTCTCCCCGGGCGCTTTTACATCATGAACTAAGGGGAGCCGCGATCCGCCTAAATAAAAGAAAAGCTACTGTATACGGACAACATTCCGCCTGCTGCTATCTCCTCACTTCCACGGCGATTGGTCACTTCCTGGGCGAGAGTGATGAATGCAGTGCTCAGATTATGACACTTTCCCACCCCTTGGAAGAGGAGTAAGATTTTCATGTTGCCCAAAGCAGGCAAGGACAGGCGCCTGCTTGAAAGTTACCGGCCCATCACTCTCTTATGCCATATAGCTAAGCTATTTGAGTGATTATTACTACTCCGCATCAAACCCTAATACGAGCCGCGGCCGGAACAATTCGATTTTCGTAGCGGTCACTCAAACACTCTCCAACTGACACGGCTAATAGATCACTTGGCTTCCGATATAAATAGGGGTCTCTGCTCTGTGCCTGTATGTACAATGCACAACATCGTGCCGAGTGACGACGCCCAACACATCAAAAGCAGGAGACCAGTACCTCGCAGCGTGCTCCTGTTCGCGCTTGTACTCTGTTGTTGGTTTAACCAAGACGCTTTGGATATTTAATTTGATTGTCGAATAATTATTATCGTTAATTAACAAACTGTCATTTATAATTTTTAATTAAGATATTTCCATAAAAATAGTAGTAAACGTCGATAGACTTCTTTCTACAGTTATGCCCAATATTGATATGAAGATTTATGGCTGTTCTTATGATTTTGAAAGACCTGAACACAGTGCCAGATAATTTTAGAAGTGTTTCCTAGAGAGCGGGTCGTCAGTTAAATATGGACAAAACAAAAATCATGTCAATTGGCCATGTTTTACCCGCTTCAGTAAATATCGTGAACATTACAATTAAAGCTATTGATCATATACCTTTGTCAGACAATAAAATTATGTAATTCCAACATTAAGAAAGAGATCTTTAGTCGAATTTGTCTGCATTCAGGTAGCTGCAACCAATCTCCTCATCTAAATTACTTCAATGTATAAAGTTGAAAATCTTAGGCCAGTGTATGACGCTATTGGTGACATACAAGAGTGTATCGTGGTCGATATGGGTGAACTATGGGTCTCATAAAAGGGCTTGAAGTCAAATAGCGGGCAATGAAGAGAGCAATATTAAGAGTTTCCCTACGTGATAGAATCAAAAAGGAGGAGAGTCGTAGGAGAACAGGAGAAAGAAATGAACTTTTCTATACTGCCTCGGGTCTGGTCTGATCTGTGTTGTCGTACCGTTGTTTTTAATTTTTTGACTTTAGCTACTTGAATTGAAAACAATGTATGTTTTCTAATACTTGTTTACTTATTAATATTATAAAGACAAAATTTGTTTTAGTCTTTCAATGTCAAAAACATCAGTCTTTTGCAGACTTAGACTTTCTCGCATTTCGTTTAAAATATATTGAACACACCACCCACCAGATAAACCTTTGTTGGGTTCCGTGTCCAATATCTTGTATTATCGATGATATTTTTGATATAAAAATGTAGTTGTGTGTTTGTCTTATATGCATACATATATGTTCCACCCAAATGCAATTATGTACAGTTGTTTATTAGCTTCGGTGAGAAAATGTTTGACATAGTAAATTCAATGTGCAATCTTTGACACGTGTGTGGTATGGTATCGAATAAATTTTTAAACAAGTCATTTAGATCACATCGACATGCTCATCGCAACTGTAGCGGAAACAGTCTGTCTATCTAATATTTGTCTTTTTTCTTCAATATGGGATCAGCGTCAGTATTATAATCACCGACAAAGTAAGCATTTAATTTAATATTTGCGAACACAAACAGTAGTCTTATCTCACAACCTCCATATTCCACCCTTTCCTCCATATCACAGTGACGTTGCAACTTCAACTCTGGTTGAAATTCTCGTGTATTATTTCCGTTCTATGTACGTGTTATTGATAATACTTGAAAATGTCGAATACATTATTTTCAATTATGACTGCATGTTTAAAGAAATAGAATAAACTTACAAGTCAATGTAGCACTTGAAGTTTATTTTATTTATTTATTTATTAGAAAAACATACAGCTTTAAATATAACATTGTAAATAAAACATAATTTTAGTACAAAAGCCAAAACAGTTTCCAGCACTAACTAATACATAATGTTGGACAGGCAAAAAGTTCTACAAACTGAGCATATATTAGTTATATTTAATAATAATAAAGTAATGACTGTATGATAAAAACAATACCAAAACATCAAAGTTTTAACTTGCTTAAACAAATTTTAAGAGTTTCATTTTTAAAGTCGCTTTGAAAGTTTGGTATTAAATTAACTGTACGTAGGGCTGTTGCCACGGTTTCCATACCGGCAACATTAGAACCATGTAGTCTGTATAGATGATGGCAAGAGACCTGACGGTGCTACGCTTGTGCCGTGGAGACTGGGCCACACTCTGGTGTGGGATGTAACTTGCGTAGATACGTTTGTTAAGTACAGTTAACGCCACATAATCGATGACCATGCATGACCTCAATCGGAATCACCGAAACAACGACGCTGAGGGAGGCACGAGGCACCGAGTCAGCAGAATGTGAGCGCCGTGACATCACACAGCGATTGCGGAAACTCGTTCACTTTTGCTTCACCTACATCGGGCATTTGTCGCGTTAATTAGTTAATTAAAATTAATTGTATTTTAATAATTTTTATTAAATAAGTATTTTAAATTTTGGTTTTTTTTAAGTGCTCGGCTGTAGCCAAACGTAATTGGCGCAGTCGGTAGGATACTCTCGGGATCCGGTTCGCATATATTAGGGAAGATTTCCGTTCGTATCTGAGCCCTCCCGTGTGACTATCTAGTCGCGTCCAGAGTATCAAGAATCTACACGTCGCGCTGCAGTCGAGTGATCCAGACTTTGATCAAACAAAGAAGCCAAAATTATGTTCATGTAAGTACATTAGAATCTCCTAGTGGTTGCTTACTTCCTTTTTATTATCCTGTTATAAATAATTTTTCCAAGATTTTCCATCCGAGACAATCTAGGACTAGTAGGGTAGCTAGAAGTCAATTATTAGACGCAAATAGAGATTTAAATATAAGTAATTTAAGTAGTGAAAGTGAAGGATTTAACTCCCTGTTCGGGTCACCTTTGGAATCGAAAGTACAGTCAACCCCACAAATAAGTAACATGTCTGATTTTGATCATATTTTTAAGGCTCTCCGCCTCCTTCCCGATTTTGACGGGAACCCTAATGTTTTAACGCGCTTTATAAACTTATGTGACCAACTAGTACAGGAATTTACATCCGAGGAGCAAAACCTTAATAATCTTGCATTGTTGAACGGAATTTTAAATAAAGTGGTTGGCCCTGCCGCGCGATTAATTAACACCAATGGTATACCTAACGACTGGGCTGGCATTCGTAGCGCTTTGATAAATAATTTTGCGGACCAGCGGGATGAGACCGCTTTGTACAACGATTTAGCATTATTAACTCAAGGCTCAGGCACGCCTCAAGAGTTCTATGAGCGCTGCCAAAACTTATTTAGTACAATAATGACGTACGTCTCTTTACATGAAACCCTCGCGAGTACTATTAATGCTAAGAGGGACTTATATAAAAAGCTTACCCTTCAAGCTTACTTACGCGGTCTAAAGGACCCCCTAGGATCGCGTATCCGTTGCATGAGGCCAGAGACTATTGAGAAGGCCTTGGAATTCGTACACGAGGAAATGAACACTCTCTACCTACAGCATAGGAATGAACATTTACCCGATAAAAAGTCGTTGCCTCAACTAATGACTGGTCAATCTCCTCAAGGATTTAGGTTACCACCCAATGTGTCTTACAATAATATGATGTCAACGGCTAGGCCCCCCAACTTTAACAATCAAAGCTTGTCTCGTCCACAATTCGTGGCTCACGCTCCGCCTCAGTGGAAGTCTAATTATAATAACGCTTACCATGCTGGCCCGTCGCGCACCCAGCAAATGTTCCGGGCACCGCCACCAAATTATAATGCCCAAAATAACTCCTTCCGTATGCCCCCTCGGAATCCACCCACAAACTTTGGTATACAACATCGTCCAATGAGTGGTGTTAGTCACTTCGTTCCTCGAAATTTACCCCCAACTAACCAGCTATCAGGCCATGACTGGAGAAAATCGGGAAATCCACCTCCCTCTAGTTATTTTAAAACTAGGGAGATGAATTTCAATGATTGTTATTCATACGATCCTTATTATGAAGACTATTATCCTGATCAGTATCAGAATTACTACGTACCCTATGAAAATACACAGTACTATGACGACCCTGAACAGCAATACATTTCTCAGGATTATCCTGAACATTCCCAAGTGTCCCCCCATGAAATAGAACAGGAGTCCAATGCAACCTCTGTTCATGAGGATTTTCAAAAGGACATGAAATTAAACAAATTAAAATAGAAGTCAATCTACAGACTCAGCGTCAGCTTCCCTATATTCAAATTAACAACCCTCCTTTAAAGCTCTTGATCGACACAGGAGCAAACCAGTCATTTTTGAGTCCAGACACAGTTAATATATATTTTAAAGAGGTATCCCTTGATTATAATCCTTTTGAGGTGCATAACGTCCACGCTGTTAGTAGAAGTGACCATTCAATAACTATTCCAAATTTTTCCGAATTTAACGATACCGATAAAGTAACTTTCTTTGTTTATAGATTCCACGACTTTTTCGATGGCCTTATAGGATCTGACTTACTTAATAAATGGGAAGCTACGATAGATTATAAGAATAAGACCTTAAGGACACTTAATGCATATAATGAAATTAAAGTTTACGATTCCAGGAACGCTAACTTGTATGAAGACATTATTCCTGCAGGAACTTCAAAGCTTTTAAGAATACCTATTAATGTTCATGACGGTGAAGTTGTAGTAAATGAACAGCATCTTTCAAACTGTGTTGTAGGAGAATGTCTTACTACAGTAAAGCAAAACCGGGGTATTGTAGAAGTATTTAACCCAACTAGGAATGACGTCATCTTTTCTATGGATCGCGCGCTTACCGCCGAGATGTATAATGTTGAGTGCATGCGCACTGAACAATATTCACCTCGCGCAAAGGAAGTACTCTCTCGCTTACGCACTGAACATTTAAATCTAGAGGAAAAAGCTAACTTGGAATCTCTTTGCGCACAATATTCAGATGTTTTTTATATTGAAGGGGAAGCCCTTACATTTACTAATAAAATCAAACATTCTATTAAGACAACAGATGAGGTGCCAGTTTATACTAAAAGTTATAGGTATCCTTTCATTCACCGGGAAGAAGTTCAAAGTCAAATTGGCAAAATGTTAGACCAGGGTATTATCAGACCCTCAGATTCAGCTTGGAGCTCACCCATTTGGGTCGTGCCCAAGAAAGCCGACGCCTCAGGTAAAACTAAATGGCGAATCGTAGTCGATTTCAGAAAACTGAATGAAAAAACCATCGATGACAAATATCCGATTCCCAACATAGCTGATGTCTTGGACAAATTAGGAAACTGTCATTATTTCACCACTCTTGACCTTGCCAGTGGTTTTCATCAAGTGGAGATGAGCCCTGATGATATACCTAAGACCGCCTTTAATGTTGAGCATGGGCACTTCGAATTTTTGCGCATGCCCATGGGTTTAAAAAATAGTCCATCCACTTTTCAAAGGGTAATGGATAATGTCCTCAGGGAACTCCAGAACACTATTTGTCTGGTTTATCTTGATGACATTATAGTCTTCAGCACCTCGCTCCAGGAGCATATAGTAAACTTAGAAAAAGTGTTCCAGAAACTGCGCGAAAGTAATTTCAAAATACAGATGGATAAGTCGGAGTTCCTAAAACTCGAAACGGCTTATCTCGGTCATATTATAAGCAAAGATGGTATTAAACCTAATCCAGCCAAGATATCAGCCATACAGAACTATCCCTTGCCTAAGACGCCGACTGAAATTAAGCGCTTTTTAGGTCTCTTAGGTTATTATAGGAAATTTATACCTAATTTCGCTAGAATCGCTAAACCCATGACCCAATGTTTAAAGAAGGGATCTAAAATTAATCTTGACCGGGAATATATTGAGTGTTTTGAAAGATGTAAGACCTTACTTATTAATGACCCCATACTCCAGTACCCTGATTTTAGCAAAGATTTTGTACTTACCACAGACGCTTCCAAGTTGGCTATCGGTGCGGTTTTGTCTCAAGGCCCTATAGGTTCGGATAAACCTATAGCTTATGCATCGCGTACTCTTAACTCCAGCGAGATAAACTATAGCACTATAGAAAAAGAACTCTTAGCTATAGTGTGGGCTACAAAATACTTTCGCCCCTACCTTTTCGGCAGAAAATTTAAAATTGTAACTGATCATCGACCGTTACAATGGGTCATGAATATCAAAGAACCAAATTCACGTTTAACTCGATGGAGATTGAGACTAAGCGAATATGATTATACCGTAATGTATAAGCAAGGTAAGAGTAACACAAACGCCGATGCTTTATCCCGCGTCGAGATTAACAACGAGGAGACTAGCTCAGTAATTGTAAATCCATCTGAGAATCAGCCATCTGTCTCAGCATCCAGAACTGGCACCGTCCATACAGATTTAGAAAATCCTATACTCGAAGTCCCCATTTCAGATGATCCTCTAAATAAGTTCAATAGGCAAATTCATTTAACAGTCGTAGGTGATATCAAAGGTAGGACCACAGCCTCCAAACCTTTCGAAACCCACACTAGGACAGCGGTACAATTGTCAAAGTCAAATCTCGAGCAGGATGTAATCAACGCAATAAAGGAATATGTGAACCCTAAAATAAAAACCGGCATATTAATTGATCCTCCCTTAGAAATGTACACCATTATACCAATAATTCAATCATATTTCAAAAGTTCATCCATGAATCTAGTATTAACAAAAATGGAATTAGAAAACGTTAAGGATTATTTAAAACAACAAGAAATTATAAAAAACTACCACGAGGGAAAAACCAATCACCGTGGTATAAATGAGTGCTACTTGGCTCTATCCCGCAAATATTATTGGCCTAAATTAAAAGATTCAATTTCAAAATATATTAACGAATGCAGTGTTTGTGGGCAAGCGAAGTATGATCGCAACCCCATTAAACAGCAATTCCACATAGTTCCCCCTCCCGTAAGACCATTTGAAATAGTTCACTTAGACCTTTTTAGTGTTGAGACTCAGAAATACTTGACAATTGTAGACGCTTTCTCGAAATACGCGCAAGCTTATTTCTTAAGGGATGCGACGGCTATTAGTGTTATACAGACGCTATTAAAATTTTGTAGTCACCATGGGCTTCCATTGACTGTGGTAACAGATAGAGGTCCCGAATTCACCAATCAGCTTTTTATGGAATTTTTACGTCTGCATAATATCCAACATCATAAAATACTAGCTTACACTCCTAATGAAAACGGCATAGTGGAAAGATTCCACTCTACCTTACTAGAACATTTAAGAATACTTAAAATAGGACAGAAAAGCGAATCCGTTATAAATCTAATGTCTTACGCTATTTTAGGGTATAATAGTTCCATACATAGCTTTACTAAGTGTCGTCCAATAGATATAATTACTGGACACTTTGATCCCCGTGATCCCTTAGACATCAATCTTTCAGAGCACTTACTGCAACAGTATACTCAGGAACATCGTAGTCGTATGATCAAGGTATATGATCTAATTAATGAAACGTCCCTCCATAACCGAACCCAGCTAACTGAAAATATTAATAAAGACCGTGAGCCTGAAAAGAATTATACCCCTGAGCAAACAGTATTTATTAAAAATCCCACAGCAAGTAGGCAAAAATTAGCCGCTAGATTCACATCGGATAAAGTACTAGCAGACCTCCCGATTCATATATATACGAAAAAGAAACGGGGCCCCGTAGCAAAATCACGTCTGAAAAGGGTCCCTAACAGTGCTCGGTTGTTACAGGATACTGACGATGATGATCCTGTTAGCAAGCCCAGCACAAGCGGAGGAAATATCACTTGACAGCCTAAAAGACGGACCGGGTATACTTCCCTTCGATTTAGGACCCACGAGGATAGTATCCCATTATCACTCCTTTATACAAATCGTAAATTTAAACAGCATTAGGTTAGATATAGTAAAAGTTAGGAACCAGTTAGATAAGTTTGCTCCAGATCTACATAATAAAACGCTAGCTCTTTATGAACCTCATCTTAAATTTCTTGTCACTAAGTTAGATAAAGTCTCAGATCAATTACACACTCTTGAGCCTAATCGTGTAAAAAGAGGTCTCATCGACGGTCTAGGATCCGTAATAAAAAGCATCTCTGGTAACTTGGACTCTACAGATGCATTACGTTACGATAACGCCATTAAAGCCTTACAAATTAATGAGAACAAGATTATAAATGAAATTAATAATCAGATGAGTATCAATAAGCAATGGGTATCACATAATTCCGAAGTAATAGTAAAAATTGTCGAAAACCAAGGTAAACTTGAAAGTATAGTAAATTCCATATTAGAAAGTGATGTGAGGCATGAATCTAGCTTAGTTAAATACGCACACTTAGCACAACTATTAATTATCTTAGGGGATAATATAGATAACCTTTCTCATGAAATTAGCAATTTAGAAAACTTCTTAGCATTTATACGATCTAAAACTATACATAACTCTATGATAGACTATATTACGTTAGTAGATATGGTAAATAAGTTAACGAGTTTATATAATAGACAAGAAGTGTTAGGTATAAGTTATAGGGAATATTACGATATAATAAAACCAGGTTACTATTATAATGATAAAGATTTGATTTTAGTGTACAAAGTTCCGATTGTCTATCCTAATATATATAATCTCTTCAAACTATCACTTGCTCCCAATAAAGATAACAAAGTCATTATCCCTACCTATCCCTATATAGCAGTCCACAACGATGATTTTATGTACATGGAGACTGAATGTCCGAAGGCGAATAGATGGTACCTTTGCGAAGATCAACCTAATCATCACTCCAGAAGACGTCCAGATTGTGTGCAGCACTTAATCATCAGTCAGGGTATCGATGCTTCCTGCCAGTTTACTACAGTCACGCTATCCACCGAGGCCATGGAAAGTCTCGACGATAGAAACTATGTTGTCAGCTTCCCTAACGCGACTCGAGTTCGACTATCCTGTGCACAAGAACAGTACAAAATGATGACCGGGAGCTATCTGATCACGATTCCCAAGGGTTGCTTATTACAGACTTCAGAATTCACAATCACCAACACGCATGACAGAATAAAAGGTCAAACAGTCAAGATAATAGACCTACCAGCAGTGGAGTTGCAAAAATATAACGTCACAGCAAAATCACTGAAATTGAATTCAATAGACCTCCGAAATTTACATTCCAGCAGCATGAAGATCTCTATGCAGCATCCCATTGGGATAGATGAATCGCAGATAAATAGTCTGTACCACACGACTATACCAGTGTACTCATTACTATTTTTCTTCATCGTTATTATAATAATTATAATAACCAGACGAATAAGAAACCAAACCAAGAAAGGACCAGCTAAAATACATAAGGATGCAGCATCCGAACAAATTGAGATCAACCTGAGAAACTGCGAACCAGCTTACAGCGAAGTGGAAGAGAGGAGGACTGCTAAGCCTGCTCCACGTTCAACGTTATTTTTGACCTCGTCTACAAATAATCGTTGATCTTGCGGAGGGAGATGTTAAGTACAGTTAACGCCACATAATCGATGACCATGCATGACCTCAATCGGAATCACCGAAACAACGACGCTGAGGGAGGCACGAGGCACCGAGTCAGCAGAACGTGAGCGCCGTGACATCACACAGCGATTGCGGAAACTCGTTCACTTTTGCTTCACCTACATCGGGCATTTGTCGCGTTAATTAGTTAATTAAAATTAATTGTATTTTAATAATTTTTATTAAATAAGTATTTTAAATTTTGGTTTTTTTTAAGTGCTCGGCTGTAGCCAAACGTAATTCGTTGGCTCCATCTTATATACATGAAACTTGTACTAAAGCTGGGGCCGCAGCCGATCGTGCTCAGTTTCTCAAGCGTCGTAAATACTCTTCTATAACTGAAGATTATGAGTTTGCGGCGTTAGCTTTCGAGACGTTAGGGTCGTGGTCGGCTGACATGAAGCGGTTTATGAAGGATATGTCGAATGGACTAATTCTCTCTTCGGGTGATCAGAGGGCTGGCAGCTATTTCGCGCAGAGAATCAGTTCAGCAATTCAGCGAGGTAATGCTGCCAGTGTTCTGGGTACCATGCCCCAAATTGGAATTTCGGATGACATATTCTTTTTGTGAATGTGTATATAAATATTTTAGGGTTAATTTTTTCACGATAAGTTTTTTAGTTTGATATTGTAATAGTTGTTTATCATGTCTATATATTTATAGCAATTAAATGAAATATATACTATATAACTAAAATTCACATTAAAATTTCTTGCAGCTTTTGGGATGTAGCGATTTTTACCGTGATTGGTTGTGATACCGAAAATGTGTCACACAAACGCAATCTAGCTCCAGAACACATAAACAAGATCTTACTTTATAAATACGGAGAATCAATCTGGTATACAGTAAAATACGGAAAATGCAGTACTGCGGTTGTTGTTAGTGACCAACAGGAGTAAACAATATTGTGGGTTTAAAACTTTGTACTTTTTCATGAGATCTGTTTGCTGTTCAATATGTATGTGTTGGTGTGTGTGACAAATAATGATGTATTAGAACAAAAAAATTGGTGACCCAATAACATAAAAAAATTTGGATACAATTCAAGAAAAATAAGTTTAAAGATATTTAGATTTAATTTGCTTAAGGCTATAACCCACGAAATGTTATTTACATTAAATTATATTCTACATTACAATTTTATATAATTAATCAATGGTATTTAATTTTTCTTATCAAAATATACGTGGGTTAAGAACTAAGACGAACTTATTTCTCACTACGGTGCTTAACTCTAATTATGATCTGGTTGTTGCCGGGTTGTTCGACAATAAGCTGTTAAATTTTCGATATGACGTGTACAGGACCGATAGAGTCTACGACACGAGGAGGGGGTGGCACGCTCATTGCGGCGTGCCCAGACTTGCCACACCGTACCAAAAAGTACGGGTTTTTTACACAACCGTATCTCAGTAAATACCGTACCTTTTTCGTTCTTTTTCTATATTAGTTATTTATTTTTCACTACAAACTACAAAGGGTAAATAACAAAAATAAACTCCTTCTCCTGTTTTTCTCAACATTCTGAATTCGCATTTAAAAAACTTTTTTCTTCCATCCAAATAAGACTTGGCTGTTTGGATTGCATTCCTTGCCTTCCTTCCTCAGGAGCGATGAATTAAAAAAAAAAAACAGAACAAACACAAAATAGTCTGCGGGACTATCACCGATGTCTATAGTTAAGACTAACTACCAGTTCCAGACGGAATCGAGATCAAACTAAAGATAACTCATTCTCACAAGTATGTACTTTTAAAAAGTGCGATAAGGATAGGGATAATTTGATCTCGTCTTTTTATGATCTTTTCTAAATCTTTTCGTTTCGGTTCAGTTGGTTTGGCTGTTATTTATTTTAAAATTTTCTTATTAAATAACAAAATAAGCCCCTATTTAGTTTAATCCCGTGGTTTACTCTAAACTTTAACCTCATAAACCTGTTTGTCCTTTTTAATATCTCTCGCTTGCACTTCGCTTTTCGCCGCCCCGTGACTTTTAAATAGTTAATTGCTTGTACATTAAAATTTGTTGTTGGGATAATCACATACAGTAGAATCCATGTATTTTCAGTACCTGTATTTTCAACTTTATGAATTTTCAACAAATATAACTCATGTATTTTCAACTTTTTGACTCCCACTTCTAATATAAAATAACCAATAAGTATCAATCTGCGCAAAGGACGTGCGCAAAAGCTTTTCCACTCGCAAAGGTTTAACCTTTAAAAGTTAATGTCAATGTGTCGACATCACAGGCGACTGAAGAGCTGGCAGCTACTTTAGACAAAGAATAAGCCTAGCTATTCAAAGGGGGAACGGTGCCAGTATCTTCGAAACCTTGCCTAAAGGGACCCCTTTTTTAAAATGTATTTTAGTTATTATATTATATGTTATTTTAAGATAAATTATGTTTTAGTTTAGTTTCATAGTTGTCTTCTATAATATAGTTATGATAACGTTGTATTATATTCTAGTTTGATTTATATTTTTTATATATTTTATGCATTTTCAATGCGATCTTATAAGATAAATTATTATAATAGAAATTGGACCGGATTTCCAAAGGTTGCGGGTTCGATTCCCGCCTGAGATTCACTTGTGACCCGAGTCGATTTTTTCTAATATTTTTCTATTATAATAATTTATATTCTAGTTTATTTAATTAAGTTGACATATTTAATTATCATACTTTATTGCAACGTGTAAACAATTTCTACTACCACGACTACAATACTTACCGCTACTTTAAATAATAGATATATAATATTAATAGAAACATGTGAATTTGAAGTTGTACTATTGTACAACAAAACTTAATCAGAATTTTTGAAACTTTAAACATTTTCACTTTTATATTAAAAATATACTATTTTCTTTTTATTTTTTCTATCGTTTCACATTTTACCGCTTTAAAGACAACTTGACAGAATTGCGCAGGCTCGTTCTGATTGGCTAATTATAACTAAAAAGTGGGCATAAAAAAAATTGAAAATACATGAGCTCTCGTGTCCCGACTGTTTGAAAATACGTGCATTCTACTGTAATTGATTGAGGAAACAATACGAATCTCGAGACGGGAGAAAAGTTAAGTCAAGGTAAGTTGATGTTGATGATGGTTTGCATTTTTCATGTTTTTTGTTTGCACTGCAAGAAGGCAAAGTTGTATGACTGTCAGTTGAATGACAATCCTCTTATCTTTTTTCGTTTCTTATCACCACTGCCAAGGTGTGGTTTATTGCCTTTCATTCATTCTTATTAAATAGATACTGACAAACAACTTAAAATTTCACAAACTTTGTGTTTTGATCTGATAATATCAAATTACATCTAAATTTTTTTACCGGTATTATAATCTATAATCTAAGATCACAGTGGTTTGTGTGTTTGTCTGTCCGCTCTTTTTACCGCTCTTTTTCCATTGTATCAATAACGTTACCATAGCAACGCGTTAACCGCAAATAGTTCGTCTACGGGATGCTAGATGGCGCTAACGGATAAATATTTAATAATAGAAAAAATTGAAAGAGTTTTGTCCACCCGTGCGAAGCCGGGACGGGCCGCTAGTTTATAATCTAAGAACACAAATTTGTTGTTTGTGTGTTTGTCTGTCCGCTCTTTTTCCATTGTATACGCGTTATTATAGCAACGCGTTACTGGGTCAGCTAGTTCAATTAAACAAAATTATTGTAATTTCGTTTCAAGTTTCTGACAGGTATATAAACAACAGAATTCTGCACACTTGTTTAAAAACAATAAAATAAAACAATATTTTTTGTTCCTGTGTAGAGTGTAGAGAATAAGTGTGTTCCTAAGTGTAGAGAATAATATCGATTCATGTCTGAACTTCGTCATCACATTATTCCTATGATAAATTATTATCAAAAAAATGTTAAATCATTAACGAATTCAATGACTTTACTCCATTCCGTAACTCTGTATTGATTTATAACCTCATTTCTATAATTGATCTACAAATGAATTTGGTTGATATTGGCAATCGGTAATAATGTTCTACTTTACCATAACCTTTTGAATATTCGATTCCCTATCGCTTTTCTTCCCAATTCCCAATTGAGAGCGATGATAGACCTTGGACCATTGGACCGGCTTTTCAAAGGTTGCGGGTTCGATTCCCTCTTGAGAATTCACTTGTAAACCCGAGTCGATTTTTTCTAGTATTTTTCTATTATAATAATTTATCTTATAAGATCTCATTGAAAAAAGTATAAAATATATAAAAATTAATGGATTGTTGAAACATTTGTATAAATGTTTCTTTCGAATACGAGAGGATGTTCCTCTTATTGATGAAACAACGCTGGCCTACAGCGTAAATTCAGAAAGGTACTTGAAAATTTCGACGAGCATTCTCAAGGCTCGATAGCTCAATTGGGAGAGCATTGGACCGGATTTCCAAAGGTTGCGGGTTCGATTCCCGCCTAAAAATTCACTTGTGAAACCGAGTCGATTTTTTCTAGTATTTTTCTATTAAAATAATTAATCTTATACGATCGCATTGAAAAATGCATAAAATATATAAAAATTATAAAAATAAGCCATAAATGGTATCGAAGGTACCTACGTAGGTAGGTACTCTCTGCTGTAAATAACCCTGTTATAGATCAGTCTGATTTCAATGTTTATTATCGTGGATGTATCCCTCATCGACTCTACAGTCAGCCATAGCTTTTTTGACTCTTTTGTTTTTCAGCTGGTTTAGAGCTAGCCTTATCTTTTCCACTGCTAGATCGGGTATTTATCCCCAAGGAAATACCTGTCAACAACAAGTCAAGAAGCCCCAGAAACGATTGCTCATTTATTTTTTAAATATACATATGATATTTTTTAATGAATTTTGTTTCTGTATTAGTAATCCAGGAACCGAATCCACATTCGGTAAAACCCAAATATTCGTGATATCTAGGATGCTTATTAATTAATTTGAAAAACGTGATTATAAAGAAGTGTGAAAAAATTACAAGTAAACATATTTTACTGTTAACCTAAAACATGTATTTTACACATCAAAGGGAGCGAGTTATTCAGTAAAAAGTAAATCGTTAATCAACTCAAATAAAAAAAATATATATTCATAAATCTGATCATTTGAATTTCAATTTTTAATTGGTTTAAACATAACATTATTAAAAAATTTAAGAATTTTTCTTATTACCTCTGACCATAGATATATTTGGCGCAGCGAAAAAATCCTATATCTATGCTTCTGACAAAGAACGAAGTACTATTTACTATATCTACATAACAATATTCGTTTCGCCATAATTCACCTAACTAAAACTATAAATCCTTTAACAATGCTCATTTGAAACGATTAACCCTGAAATCGATATCAAACAACAGTATAAGAGCAAATAAACAGAATAAGGTTGTTAAAGTGCCAGTAAAATGGACCTCTTGTATGGACCGTCCAGGGTTTGTCCATTAGCCTGATTACGGTCAAAATGTTCGCCCTGTGTGGGTCTCTGCGGACTACCATTTTCCTTTCACCCCGAATAGATACAGAAACTATTAAATTTCTTCTCTAGTTTAGCTGTTATTTCTATTACTTTAAAATAAATGAAGTGGAAACTCTTGTACAGTTTAGTTGTTAAGGTTTTGTTAAGTTTTATTAGAAGTGATTTTGATATTTGACTATAGTGAAGTATTTAAATAAGTACAATGAATCCGAAGAATGAAGCATTTTAACATATCACATTTTGAATAGAGAAAATGTGTTTTATAAATAATAATCTTAACCAAGGTCAGTTTGGATAAATTACTTAAATAGTGACTGAGTCGTGAAATTGATTGATGGAGATAATTTTTTCTTTACAATAAAATGCACTCAATTTTGATTTGCATTGAAAAATCATATTCTTTGTATTTATAGTAGACACTCTCTGCTATAGATAACCCTTAATTAAGTTATAGATCAGTCTGATTTCATCGCTTATTATCGTGACCACACTATGATTGTAGCCAAGTCACAAAGGAAAAACGAGTTCCCGCTCCAAAGTTAGAATGAACAAAATGATTTAGATGTTTTGCTCCAGAATATATTTATACTATAATTGGTTGCTATTGCGAATAGAAAAAGAATGGTTATGAATTAATTGATTCGATGTGCAATAAAATTTCGATATTTCGCGTTAGAAGTACATAACTTGACGACCATTTGGTGCAACGGTAGCGATCCTGCCTTATGCACCGATGGTTCTTGGTTCGAATCCCGGAAGGGGCAGATGTTTGTATACTGAATACGAGCATTAGTAGCTGAGTCAGGGGTATTTATATATATTTCTATAAATATCACATATCTATGTATAATATATGTATGTCTATCCGTTACCCTAGTATTATATATAGTGCTTACTTTGGGCTAAGCTAATTGGTGTGAATGTAAGAATGATTAGTATTATTAACTTCATACATTGATGAAAAAGCTATGGACATATAGTGAGAGATCCATCTTTGAAATTCTTTCAATAGGTCTTCAAACCTTCGTCAAAGACAAAACGAAGCAAGCGATGTAATTTACTACGACGTCAGATCACAACAAGTCGTATATATTTATCATACAAACATTTGCCCCTTCCGGGATTTGAACCCGGGACCGTCGGTGCGAAAGGCAGGATCACTACCGTTGCACCAAACGGTCGTCAAATACTAACCGGATATAACCGAATAAATCGGTTAACTCATTCACACAGCTCATTCATTAAACACGGTTCGCAAAATGCGCTCGCTTGTTTCCTGTTGTGTTTTGTGTGGTGAATCCTGTTTGACCCTGGCTTGTTTATTGGATTCTGGACTCTACTTAATAAGACTATTTCGGCACGCATTAACGGACTTTGATTTGGCCGTACTGTATTGGATGATTGGATATTTGAAGTTGGTGATATACTAGGTAAGTTTCTTGTTCATAATTTTATTAAATTTTTTAGATTAGTTTTCCCCAATATATAATGTTTTCTTGTAATGTAATGAAAATCGGTATTGTTTTACTTGAGAAAATTGGTTCTTTGATACAATCTCAATAAAGTACTAATGATTTCAAATACTATTGAAGAAGCTTAAAATATGGGACACTTTTTTATTGGTTTAATTGACTATATGGTTAACGATTGAAATAAGTTTTTCAGGTAATCTTTTACTGATTTTCTTTTTTAACTTTAAACTGATTAATTATTGTGTTTATGTGACTGTTATGGAAACCTGTATTGTCCTACTCGAGCGTTCGAACTCTCGAGTTCTGGAACAAGCATTCATAGTATTTATACTAAATTGTGTTAATTACTACTTAAGGAATGGAAAAACGTCTATAATAGAACGTATATGTCTCTTTCTCTCATGGTATCGCAAATATCATTACAATTCTGCACAATTAATTGCTTTGTCCCTTCGTTTCTCTTATCCCACTCTTGGACCATCAAATTCCATAAATATATAATACTATTTGAATAGGGCTTATGGCTATGGAATCAAACTAAGTACATCTTCATGTTGGTCAAACAATTTTGAGACCACAATGGATGAATGCACTGGATAGTTATCTTGAACATAGAAAAATACTGGCACTTCTTCACGCGGGTAAACTGTTCACACCGTCGGTAACATTGTTTTTTTCTAATAAATCTAAATAGTTTCTGGCGTTTTGCCATGGAGAAATGTGAACAAGTTCTCCTACACCTTGGACACCCATCCTAGCCCACATGTTCGTTGAAATTCGGCTGGATAATTGATTGGGCACAACGTGACCCTCTGTATAACACGTCACGTTGTGTTATACAGAGACAGATACAAAGACAGAGACATATTTCAAAAATGTATATGCCATGAGTTGCATATACATTTTTGAAATATGTAAGTTTGTAAGTAAATACCCCGAATTTTATACACTGCGAAGGCACATTCATATATAAATTAAACCTTGCACTATTAAGGCTGCTTGGTTATGTCTATTAAGATGTAAAACAAATTACCAAAGGTCAGTTTAAATGAAAATAATTACAATAACTTTTGAAACAAGTAAAAATATTTTTTATTGACAAAAGCTATGAATATGAATATATTAATCACAAATAAACAAAATTATTACAAGTATTCGCTTTATAATAGTATGCTAAATATAATATTAAAATTATCATATAAAATTGACATTTTCGAATATAGATATTACTTACGATATAATTTATTGATAAAAATAATAATTGTTATAACAATGTCAAAACAGTAACGTAATTTAATTATTAAAATCAACGAAATTTAAAATAGCACCTTAATGACAACATAGATATAGAAATAACAACCATGACTTTTATCAATAATCTACAAATTATTGTATATTTTACATTTAATATGAATAATAATAGAGCACAATTTTATGAAAATCAAAATATTGCAAACAATAAATAATAATAATATTATAATTGAACAAAATAAATTCAAACGTAAATAAAAAGCAATTGCATTAAAATTTGCTTCCTTTCTCCTATTAAGCTCTGTCGTGCCCAACAGGGCCCATTATTGATTAATTATATTTTTGTGTGTAATATCTTTAAGTGACAATATGGAGTGAAATAAAGAATTGAAATAAAATGAAACCAGTATCACTATCGAAGGCTTTAAGCAAATGATCAAAGAAGTTATTAAACATGACGAAATTAACATCGATAAAATTTCACAAATTAACAACTCAAAAAGCTACACCGCAATCACTAAGATTAATAACAACCCACAAACCAAATGGATAGAGCCCACTAAGAACACCACTAAACCAGCCATAATAGTAACCGTACCCTCAGCCCAAAACAAATAAGAAGCCACTACTAATAATCACCAAAGTTACACTTTTAAATACGTCTCGTACGTTCCGACTAAATTTCATGCAATCACTTATAATCAAGTCAAAGTGGAATTTGAATTCAAAGCCCAGTGCTCGGAGATATTAAACATCCTCAAGTCCAACTATGTTTATATTAAAAGGCGTTCGTTCCCAAAGAAATGCCATTTACCAACCTAAAATGATATACCATTTCCCAAAATACCACTATTTAAATTGCTCTCAACAACTGAACTAACATCTTGTTTAGCAAAAATTAATAAAAAATTCACACCTCTATATCGCGTTTTTCTGCGCTACATACACTGTGTGGAAATGCGCAATCTATTTATACCACATCAACATCGACCATAGATGCATATACAACGCCGAACACGCACCGATTGCTCTAACAAAGCAACTTTTTTAAGCCACTGTGCAGACAGTGGCTACACCTAACACAACTGCCCAGTAAAATCAACTTAGAACTAGCCAACTGCATAAATTGCACTCAAAGCAATAAAAACAAAGAAAACAAACTAAACACAAAAAACTGAACCTCAAACCTGTGCCCATTTAAAAATGGCTATCTGTCCAAATTAGGAGACAGAATAGACTATGGCACAAAATAAAACATAAAACAACAGTAGCCAATCAAAATCCAAGCAAATAAAAAACCCTAACAACATCAGAATTACCAACTAAACCATAAACAAATCATCCGACACAGCCAAAGCATAATACTCGTAATATTCCTAATAAATACGCAAATGATACAAATATTAGCAACCACAATAAATAAATACTGTGAAGCGCGCCTGTGTACCGCAAGCAAGGGGTGAACTAAACGGATATTAAAAAAACCATATCCGTCTTTTTGTTGGTATATTTAAATTATTCTGTTCATTGCTTATTAATACAAGGCTGCGGTAAACAAATGTCTAAATAACAGCCACTTAATCAGAGATGCCTTGTACGAACAACTACGATGGTTTGATTAAGAAAAAGATGATATGTTTTTTATAAAATATCGGCATTTACAATACGTGTCCAATGTCAACAGCTATGCCATGGCTTCGTAAATCCTCCATCGGGAGACCTTATATCGAGGAAAAGCCAACAGAAACTCGGCTAGAGCAGTTTTCTTTTTTTCCCTTTTTATGTTTTTCATTATATAGTTATAAAAAGTATGAAAAAAAAATACTATTTCACACAACAGTTACTACTACTAAACGGAGCTTAAACAGTACTGTCATTAAAAATAGTAACAAGGCTATTAACTCCCCGTATTCTCTTGTTTTTTAAAGGTCACCGATATTTTAATAGCCATAGTTCATGAGTGTATTATTTAAGTAGTTAATTGAGGTTGAGTAAAACTTTGTTGTATAAAGTAAAACCTCCACATGAAAATGAACCTCTTATTCTTATAAAGCCTGAAACTTGAAAAGCAATTTTATTTTTGTTTTTAGTATTGATTGTATGAAAACCGCTCGTTTATATAATTTCCATAAATACACTATTTTTAAGAGATATATTTAAAAACAACTAATAATATTTAAATTTCCATAAAAAATTATCGTGCTCCTATAGTTACGCACAATACAATGTTCTTACGAATTGGTTATACATATAAAGTCTTAAAATGACAATTATTGGTTACTGTATCATAACATAGGGTTGATCTTTGGTAGTTTTTATACCTTTTCAAACCTCGAGAAACTATAAATACTTCGTCCAAATCTAAGTTTAACGTCAGTTTTCTACTTAAATTTTGCTCACATATATTTTTACCCATCATTATATATTCATTAATTCAGTACTGCAGATGCAACTTATCGGAGCACAAAGAAGTTCGAAATGATACATTTTTGGTCACCTTTCCACTAACTGGCCCTAAGGAAGGTAACTTAACCTCCGCAATCATTGATCAACCTACATTTACATTTAAATATTATAAAAAAGACCTCATCATATTTTTATATTGTTAAATTTTATAAATCAATTAAAACATATTCCTTTTCGTCAATTAAAACTTAAAACAAATCGAATAGATGGCCGTTTAAACTTAACAAATGGTGATAGAGATTTTTTTATTAAAATGTGAGTCTTTAAATTGAAATCGAAATAATATTTAATTTGTGAATGTTTTAATTTTTTTTCAAGTCACTTTTTATTTAAATATATTGTTGTATGATGGAGTTATGTCAAATTAACCATCCGAAATACCTCCATTATACAACAATTGGCATTATTCATTTAGGCTTAGCTAGTAACATTGCTTTACCCATATATAAAGAAGTAAATGCAATCTTATAGTAGATAAAATGAAGGGTAATTAACTACGATTATTACGTTTACAGATTATAATGTTTTAAATTCAGTAAGAGATTACATAAATAAGATACCATCTCTGCTCATTTTAACCACACGTGAGTGGGTAATACGTATGTCATACACGGTATTATATAATGTTTATTTTAATTAATTTTATGTATTTCTAATTCATATTAGAAACTCAGACTAGCTAAAGGGAACCAATCTAGGGAAAAACACTGTCTGTCATTGTAATTTTTATAAACCTAAAGTTATATAGTCCACAATAAAAGTAGGTAGTATAAACAATATTCAATCAATATAAAATTAGAATTGACACATAAAATAAAAAAGTATGTTGGAGTAAGAGTATTAGGTATAATGTATTTCCCGATAAAACAAAGTACCCACGTAGCTTCGAAGTTAATGGTTAAAGTCGTCAGCCCAAGCGGGTTTTATTCAGCCAAGACGTTTGTCAACTTGCGTAAACGCCATCGCCTAACGCTCTCCAGTTGCCTACAAACAACAAGTCCCATCTGTAAGGCGAACACCGTGAATATAAAATAATCCCGGTATTGGGTGGCAAGCAAAGAATATGCTCGAGAAGGCGGCCATGACAAATGCCCCTCATTTCTCTTCCAGCGTCTTATGAACTGTAGTAGTCATCCATGTCGAACAAAATTTCACTTGTTCGTCTTGTTAATAGAAAGTTGAGAACGGGTAACGACGAACGTTTGCGAACTGTTTTATGGAAAAGATACCCAGAGTCGCCCGCGGGAGCAAATAGACGCTGTCAAAAGTTTTGAAATAGTAAATCGATGTTAACTGTGAGCTGAATAAAAAGCTTTTAAAATTTCATACCGAGAGTATATTACGACAACTGTCAAATTCCAGAAGATATTTTATTTTAACGCCTATAATAACGAAGTTATATCTACAATCGATTTTATAATCTTCCGTTACTACCTACTGATGTTTTACAATGTGAACTATGTAACTGAAGTAAGTTTTAGACTTCACATCGATATTCCCGTTCACCTTATAAATCAATCTTAGTAGATGATGCACATCCGTCATCTATCATCATAGTTCCTCAAAGTTTATGTTTGTAAGTTAGAATTGTAAAACAGCTTCATAGTGTATCTTAGATAACAGCGATTTGAAAAAAATATTGTTTGAATTCTTTTACATTTCAATTCCATATCTAAATTGAATAAGAAAAAGGCCGCTGCCTGCATGATTCATTTTATTTTGTATTTAACTCAAAATTATATAATTGTTTTCTGTGGTTTACCTTGCAATAAAAAAAGAAAAATACTATAATATTCAAAGTAGGTATATTTTCATAATATAGTCGTTCACTAAAATGGCTTTACAAAGGCTTTATGCAACTGCATAATGAACTTAACAACAGTTTTATTGTAGGACGACACAATTATCCTAACCGCAAGTTTGACTACATTTTGCATACGAGACGCTAGGTAACTGCGAGAGTCCCTTTCATCACAGGCGACTGAGGCTTGATTAAGTGCCTACTAATTTAGTAAGGCTGTACGTCCAGTTAGAAGCACCTACGTAGTGATAACTATGCTTTGAAATATGACACAGCCAGTGTGGAACTATGAGGCTTTACTGTTGAAATTTGGATAGTATTTGGACGATGTTGACGACGACATAACATAATCTTTAACGTATTTACCTTACGTCCTATGATATGGCAAAACATTTTCCTGCTTACACACATATTATATTTTCGACAATGAAACTTGACACTGAAAATCAGCTTTTTTTTAATAAATACAAAATAATAAAGAACCTTATGAGCTTACATGTTATATAAAAATAAGGAAACATTTATTTTTATTGGTCTTGAATGGTTTTATTGATCTCCAAATAGGAGTATTAGAGCTTCAACTTGGAATTGAACCAATATAACCATGATATTATTTAAAATTTATTATTAAAGTCAAAGCAGAACTGATACAAGTCAACATCAAAATATATATACGTATATCAAGTCCAACTAAAAACAGTATGAACATGGATCTCGATGGCGAAGACGTTAGTGCTATATTACATAAAATACGCAACTTTCGCAAAGTCCAGTCATCCGATGGGTGATGAAAAAACCATCGACTAAGATTTATGGATGCAGTCGAGACCAATAATTCAACGTTCCCTCCGCCGCACGCTGGAGCTAGATATAAAATGTTTTTGGTCACCCCTCCGATGACTAGTTTTTGCGAAAGCCGCTTCACCTCCGCATCGTAGACTGAACGCGCTATTCACGCGCCATCCACTTCCTTCCAAAAAGATTGCTATTACGTTACCAGCAGACTTACATAATAGTCATAAGTAATATAGCATAAAAATATTAGTATATAATAAACAGTATTCTTCACACTAGAACCATATGACAAAATAACATAAAAAACCGAAAAACACCACACAGTAGGCGACCTTATTGTTAAATAGCAATCTCTTCCAGGAACTCCTAAGTGAAAAATATAAAAAACGAAGGGGTGGGGGGTTCAGTTGAAGGAAGAAGCACAATAAGGTATAGTTCTTTATAAATAAATAAAAAAATGAACAAGTATTATGTATACAATGGCGCTGAAAAAATAAAGATGAAAACATCAATTTGCTAAATGACTACACGGGACGATCTTTCCGGATACCCTCAGGAAGTTCACTTCTGGTATTCATACCATAAACGGGCAGGGGTTCAGATAAAGAAAGGATTGAAAACAGATTCGGGGAAAATTGGGACAAAAAGATGAAGTAAGAAGGGAAACAGTATGCAAGTCCCCACAGCGAATAGGTAAACAATTATGCTTAGAGCGGAAGTGAGAAAATAAACTTTACTCTTTGCTCGTAATACACAGATGTTATTACACGGTTAAACTTGATTTTCTATCTTAAGCTAGGAGTCAACAAGTATTGGTAAAATGAGGTGAGATGATATGTTTACCACGCACAAAATGAAATCGTACTTCCCCTGAAGTTATTAATACTAAAAGACTGGCTACTGAAATGTAATCTTATAATGTTTACTTTGACGTTAGCCATGGACAAATGGCAAACATAGCAAACAAGGTACAAAGTTAGTATCCCTGTTCACTCGACAATCAATCTTCAATACTATGAATTTCCGGGTTAAAGTCCGGCAACTGTGTTTAAAATACTCCGAATCTGCCTATCCTTCTGGGAAATTGAATTTATGTTCAAATCACAACGATTACATATTTATGAAAATGTGTTGACAAAAACCTCTACAAATAAATAGAAACGACTACATAGAGTATAGAAAACTCGTGTATAATTAACAGGCAGAGACAACAGTTGAAGCTAGTAATAATAAATCGTTCGGAAGAGCAATAACGGTAGATATGTGAAACATGAATACGTGCCACTGCTATTCAGCGCGTGAATATTGCGCATTTCGTACAATAAATGTATGTTACTATGAAAACTCATTTTTCGTTACCTTTTACGGAAATACGTTTTCAAAAAATGAATCCTTGCAAGATGTGCAGCTTGAACGGGTGAAGATAATTATCTTTCATTACATTATTTTTAAAATCCTAGCCGCATTTACTTGCACAAGCAGTTTTGATAAAAATACACGATCTGCAAAGATAAGTACTTCAGAAATTGCAAACTAGGTGTGTAGGTGTAGGTGTTATCGAAATAAAAAAACAACTTATTAAAACTTGTTTATAACATAAGTCGTCTTTTAAGTTCTAAATTCGAAATGGAATAGAGCAAACTTAAATTCAATTACATTATAATTAGGACTTACAACAAGCAAACTGAATAATTTTAACTTTATTCGGGTCATGTCATCCAACATACAGGCATGCATACTACACCTTTTGTACATTGCTTTAAAAACGTATAAAATACAAAAATATAAAATTAAACACATTATCCATTCAGTGAGTGGAAGCCGAAATAATAAAAACAAATAATATAATATTTAATTGAAAAATTACCAACTGTCGGTAGTCTAAACCTATTGATAGATCGATTCTATTGAAAGCTTGGGAATTTTCAACACAAACAATCTTTAGTAACTTTTGCAATAGTTTGGTAACTCTGCTGTGGAGTGTGACGCACCACACAATAAGGTCAGGTAAGGTAATATTTATTTCATGTCTCATCGAAAACAAAATAGCTAATCCTAGTGAGTATAACGATTTCGCATGATATTAGCAACGTGTGCATAGGAACAATTGTTTCATAAAATATTTCCGAACCGAATCACGGACAAAGTAAGCGATACGATTCTAGCGGGAACTCTATGAATAAAATTATCATTTTGCAGAATTGATTCCGGAGTAAAATACTTGTATTATACAGCCTGTTTATGAGTGGCTGCTTGTTCTGAAGGCTTATTTCTCGAATTATATGGCAGTGTTTATAGCGATGTTACTAACACATTTTGCAAATTAACAATTTAGGTACATCTTTTTCCGTGGATACGGTGTATAATTGGGATATTTGCTAATAAATCGCTTTCCACCATAGCTTTTCGTTACCTTTACTTTTGAGCATATTACAATTATTTGATGATTTATAATTAACGAGATTCAATATATCTTTGATATGAACAATTTGTACTCTTAGATACATTTTTTACATTTTTAGATACATTTTAGAACACGGGCGTAACAATTACTTTCAACGTATACACACATCCTAAGAAGACAGCAACAGCCGGGATTAAATTAAAATATGACATTAAGGACGGTTCGATATCCCGTAAAGAAGTTTAGTTTCATATAGGTAGTATACATAAGTAGGTATCTCTGTAATATAGAAATAAAAATGATATGTAAAAAAGGGGATAAAAATATAACCTAAATTAGTCACAATTATAAATAAGTCGTCTCAAAATCAGTTCACAGCAACAAAGCAATTTTTTTATAGAAAATAGGCAGGCGTTTGACCAGCATCTTGCCTAACGGTAAGCGAGAAAGCGATCTAGGATGTGACGCCCTTGCCTAGAATTGTATTTGTCAGGAAACACAGATTCAGGCAGAGAGTTCCACTCCGTAGCGGTATGTATCACAAAATTAGAACTAAAACGCTTAGTGCGACTCTTTGGTATATCTACCTTATGAGGTAGATAGGTCGCCTATTGGTAATTCTAGTTGTCCTATGAAAAAATGGGGACGGCGGAACACGGTTGTGCAATTCTGCTGCACACTCTCCGAAATGTATCCTATAAAAAACGGATAGGCTAGCTACCTTCCGTCTATGCTCAAGGCATTTGAGCTTTTTTTGAAAAAGACCGTCATTGCCGATGAGCCTCTTGGCCCTCCTCTCAATGGGCTCAAGCGTCTGGAGCTGGTATCGGGCATAACCGTCCCAAAGATGATAACAATACTTCATACACGATCGAACTTGCGCTTGGTAAAGGATGAGCAACTATTCCGGCGTAAAGTATCTTCAAGTTTTTTTAAAGCTACTTGAGCGTTGCTCTTAATGAAAGACCCAAAATTGAGAGTTGGTGACAAAGACATACCGAGAAGCTTAAGATGGTCAGTAATCGGCACGGATACACCACGGAAAGTAGGAGTCAAGTTGAAAGGACTCCTTTTCGCGGGAAAAAGACATGCCTGGGTCTAACATACACGCAAAAAAACATACACGCATTCTTGCCTTTAATTTTTTGTGACAATTTCCAAATTTAAAGTACATGTTTATTTACGTGAACATTATAAGCCACAATGCCGTTTCACCTAATCCATTTAACTTGGTGTGTGTAAAATAAACCGTCACAGTTGGTTTTATCTTACGAATCATTAAAGACTTTAAAAAACCATCAACTTTAATTAATATTGCTCCACACTTTACAATGCACTGTATAATATTTATAGAAAAAAACCATTATAAATTAAAGCACTTCCATTTCAGTTCAGCCGGTGATGCCTCTATTTTGTATCGTTTAGACTCTGACGTATTGTTAGGTATCAGATGTTATTATATAAAATCATACCTAATAAGATCGATTCCACCAAAGTATTTATTGCTAGTGTTTCGTTAGTTGTCATTGTGTTTTTTTTTTTGTGGAATTTTATTGTTATATGTGTATTCAATATGTGTTGTGTATAAGTCTAAAATTATCTATGCTTCCCTCGAAAATAACTAAAATAAATATTTATATTTGTATTTTCAAATAATGCCAAATCTGATTCTGTAGATAAAAAGTTGTTGTCTAATATACTACGCCGAATGCCATTTGATAAAATTATTTTCTACATAGAAATTATGAGCCGTATGATTGATGTCTTTCCCGTTACAACAGGATTTTTTGTAGAATTTTCCCGACAGTAAAAATTGAATTAAACTTTTAAACATTATGAGTAGCTTACTAACCCAACAGTGACATCTCTAGCACTCGTCTAAAAGACCCTTGGGAATAACAATACTTACACTAAACCCGAGTCAAGTAATATAAACGTGACCCGTGGCGACCAAATTAACTGTCACTCCTCTAGTGATTTGTCTGTCAACCACGCAGAGTTACTTTACTTAAAGCAAACTTATTTAAATATTGAAGAAAACATTATTGTCTTTTACTGGACAAGCATATATTAGGTACATAACGATTATAATCACACATCTTATTGTTACCTACAATGTACCTTTTCTGAAAATTGTCCATAACGATATCCGTCATTAAAAGGTGATAACGGAGATCCCACGGCAGATCGCTGTCTTTTCTTATAAAACCGAACATTGAACGTCCGTAGTAAATCGGCAAGGATCGGACTCGATCCACTTGAGTTAAAACTGACATCTCAACAGGTAGGCTACGACCGCGTTAATTTGCTTTTATGCAAATAATATTAAATGAAGTATTTTATTAGTCTTCCCTATTTTCTAGAATATTTAAGAGTATATTTAAACTTTCTTGATACAGTGAACAACTATCTGTATCTAGAGAAAGCAAAAACGAGTTGAGAGGCGACATAACATCCTTTACCTCAATGAAGACTTCTGTCTTTTGAAAAATATGACTCATCGTTAATAAATATAAATCTAGATATTATTACGTGAACGAAAACTTTGCATCCTTTTTAAGAAATTTACGCGGACGCAGAGTGTGTAATTTGGCACAGCTAAAGTTTATAAAGAGGAGAGGTGTCTAATATTTTTATATAATCTACATTAAAAACAAATTAAATGTATACAAAATAAACATTACATACACAATAGCCGGTATGACACTTACACGCACATATCTTTGTGATATTTGTTTATGGTGAAAATCTGTAAAGTCTGTAATCAAACTGTGAAGAGATTAATATGGCTCTACTGAATGTCAAATGGCCTTAGTAGAAGTCTTACAACAAGTGGGTCTCAAAATGAACATGAACAAGACGCAAATTATGTCAAGTGTCCGTGTTGTACCTACTCCTCTGAGGGCTCCAACCTTTACACTCGAAGTTGTTGCCAATTATGTGTACCTGGGACAAGCAGTCCAATTAGGTAGGTCTTACTTCGAAAACGAGGTCAAGAGTTCGAGAAACTTCGCGACATCTTCTCGTCTAAAATACCTCAATATCTCAAGACTAAAGTCTTTGTCCAGTGTATGTTGCTAGTGATGACTTACGGAACGGAGACGAGATCCCTTAATGGGCCTTATAAAAAGGCTCAATGTCAGCCAAAGGGCGTTGGAAAACCATAGTAACAGACATAGCCCGCAGAATCGCCAAACTTAAATGGCAGTGGGCGGAGCATATAGCTCGTAGAACTCATAGCTGTTGGGGCAGAAAAGTTCTCAAGTGGCGACTACGGACCGAGAAACGTAGTTTAGGCAGACCTCCAACTCTGTGGATCAACGATCTGATGAAGGTCATGGGATGCACCTGGATGCGGGCAGCGCAGGACCAGTCATTGTGGAGATCCTTGGGGAAGGCTTTCGTCCAGGAGTGGCCGTCATTCGGCGGAGACGACGGGTAGTGCTGGAGATGCACCAAACTCTGGCAGACCAAAAATTGTTCGCATTGATCAAGACATCGCTATTATGAAGCAAAGTGTGAAAAATGATCCAAAAAATCATCAACACATCGATCAATTGAATTAGGCATTCCAAGGACCAGAACTTACATACATAGAAGATCTAAATAATGCAAGAACTAAGCCAATTGGCCAATATTCGCGACATATGTATGCAGATTGGCTCTTGAAGCACCGTGCAATTGATGACTAATTTTTATCTAAATCATCGTCAGCGATGAGGCACATTTTACAATGAATGGGACAGGTGACTAGCGAAATTGCCGCTTTTTTGCTGATGAAAATCCACGTAAGAATCAAGAGCAGTCGATGCATCCCCAAAAAGTAACTGTTTGTTGTGCTTTGTAGTCAAAGGGCATCATTGGGCCTTATTTTTTCAAAAATGAAACGGTAACGCGGTTGCTACGCATTACCATTCAATGATAACCGATTATTTTTTGGCCCAACTTGATGGAATTGACTTGAGTGATGTTTATTGTCAACAAGACTGCCACACTTCACGTGAAAATATCGATGAATTGCAAATCGAATTGAACTTTTAAAAATTGCTTAATTTTAGGTAGAGGAAATGTGCATTGGCCTGCAAGATCATGCGATTTAACACCATTGGAGTCAGCCACTATTCAAGACCTAAAAACAACATCATAACCGAAATAAATGCCAAAGAAAAGTCTATTTTTGAAGATGTCCTCGAAAATTTGACCATCGGATCGACATATGTAAAACTTGTCGTAGTGAACATTTGGCCGATATCTTTTTCTATACATAAATTGCATAGATGAACCTTTAAAAAAAATACCCAACTTGATTCAAGAAAAAATATTTACCGTTTTAATTTGCTTTTACTTTCCTGCGCCTCATTTGGTTAAGCCTATAGATATATACTTTAACACAGGAACCTTGATACTGTGCAAACCATAAACCATAAAAATGTAATCTTACAAAAACAACTGAATGCACTGGAACATTGTCTCTATGTATTTTAGGTAAACCATACCACAGGGGCCTGTGAATTCATCGGGGTGATTAACCGCGATATATATTCGTTTGAAAAAAAGATATTTAAAATTGTTAATATTTGTTTTAACCTCTGAGTTGTGCCGTGTAGTTGGATCCAAGCAAAAGGGAATAAAATCATCGCTGTGAATTATATCCTAAACTTTATTTGTACATGTAATTATTAATCAACTCAGTTTAAACAAACGAAATATTAACCTAATATGTAACTTCGTATTTAATATTATTGATTTATATCAGAATACAATTTATTTACAACTAAATAATAACTATGTAACAACTATAACAAAGAAATACTTAAGTTAAAATTATTAAGTCTTAACCTAAAAACCTTAAAACATATAATATAATATCTAAAATATATTACTAAAAGAGTCCCTTTAGGCAAGGTTCCAAAGATACTGGCAGCAATCCCCCTTTGAATAGCTAAACTAATTTTTTGTTAAAACTAATTTTTTCTGTGATATCGACTAACATTTTTGATATTTCCTTAAAAAACGTTATTGCGCTAGGACCCCACGGACCAAGGGTCTCGACACCGAATGGGACAAAATCATATTCGGAGCCCTGCCTGTATTTGCATGCTTTAGCTTTTTCAGCCGCTTCACATGCCGCACCAGCTCTGTTGTTGGTTCCATGTAGATGGGAAGGGGCCAGCGTGTCTGAACAGGTTGCATCCCATACCAGCACCCGGTCCATCTTCCATGGATCAAACTCATGCCGTCCGGTCTTTTGCCATTTTATCGATCACAGATTGGGCTCTCCGCAATTGGTACGTTGTACTTTCTTTGATTCGTTTATTAATTTAAACATTACACGGTAGTATTTAGTTCTTACACTTCCGCGCACATTACACATCAGAATAAAACACTTTTTTACGGATTTTTGCGGTTGTTACACGGTAGTGTTAATGAGGGCAGACGGGATAAAAGGTAGCCTTTCCTCGGTAAACAACAAATAATACTTAGAAGGGGGCGTTTTATTTGATATTATGATTAATTATAGAGCAAAATAAAACTCTCCGTTTCCGTCAAAATGTTTTTATATAATAACTTTATTATTTTTGAACGACCTATAACTACCGACAATCTGACGGCGGATACCAAACCATTAAGTTATCCATCAGAACGCACAGTGACACACACACACACACATTAGGTTAACATTTAAAATTTTACTAATAAGTGTGATCTATTTTGATTATTTGACAGGCCGAGATCAGCTTTATCAACTAATGGATTGACAATTAAGCCCTTTGAATCTGAATTTGAATGAGTGGTCTACATACTAAACTGTAAATACCTGTATATATTTCAAGAGTAACAAACTCGACAAAGAAGCTTTATCTACAAACAGTCCCGTTTATATTGTATTTAAAAAATCCGTCTTAAAATTATAAAAGTGGCCATTAGGGTGGAGTGAAAAATTTTTTTTTTCATATGCGTTTCGGAATACCTGTAAAAAGTTGCTGGTATTGTTCACAAACATACACACAAAATTTGATCTGGCACATGATCAATTTAGAGGTGCCCCCAATATCATGAATCCTAGAGAAATTCGCAAAATTTTGTCAAAAAAACACCGACATCTAATAATGTCAAATGAACACTAAATCATATTCTGTGTGTTCCGTTCCGTTGGCAACTGTTTAACTTTGAATAGTGCGTGGATAGGTGGGGGGTGGGGGGGTGGGGTTGAGGCGGGAGAGGTAATTTCACTGCGCTTGTTGTCAAACGTTGTTCGAACGCCATTTAGTGCGCGCGTAATATTGTTATTCTACTTGTGAGAAACATTGATTATAACCACTGCCGTCAAGAAAATAAGACTCATGTAATATTTTTAATTTCCTGTTCACAGATTGTCGATGACACACTATTTACGATATAATTTATACCTATTATTTATCTTTATTACAGTCAAATGTCGCAAGTCAAAACACGAAAAGAGACATGTTGTCCTGTGTTTGGTTTACCGGAAAAGTTACCAGTGTCTCAATTACCAACTTATAATGCTGTTATGAAAAATTACTTATTTATTAAATATGAATTAAAGGTTGACAAAACAACAAAAGAGCCGACAGTTCATGATATATCCCAAAGATTGGCTACGGAAATTTTAGATATCTGGCGAAAAGCGTCGCTTCCCACTGTCAGCTTTAAAAGAGTACTTCAACGTATTCGATCTTACCATGACAAATATAGACGCTTACTAAAACCTTATCAAGGCCGTCAAACGAACAAGAAATATCAAGAGAAAATAAATGAATTTGTTACTGAGTCCCAACGGTTATTTGATGTTTGCAGTTGCAAATGCAAAGTAATCTCAGAGTGTAATTGCTCAAAAGACAGCCGTGTTCCCAAGGAAGAAGTATGTTTTTTACTTGATCAAAGAACTACAAGAAAAATGATGATAGGCGGTGTAGATTTGGTTGCAACTGTAAAAAATATGAAAAAAATAAAAAGACAAGAAAAAGAATTACTGCGTAACAAAGAGATAATGGATCCTAACCAACCGTCTTGTTCTCGTTCTTTGCCTGATGACTTAACAACCGAAAGCACCAGTTCAAGCAATACTAGCGTAGCTTCTAGTCCTTATCAATCGCCAAAACAAGTAGCTGCTCCGCCATCAAAGAAAAAGAGATTAAATTTACCATCATTAGCTCTCGCCTGCGATCGTACTGGAGTCTCTGACAGAGCAGCTGCTATTATAGCTTCTTCTGTCTTGAAAGATGTTGGTATTATTACATCAAAGGATCCAAGTGCTGTCATTGATCGTTCAAAGTTGCGCCGAGAAAGAACGAAAGTCAGATCAGCATTACATGATGCAGATCGCAATAAAAGTATACGCGGAATTTATTTTGATGGTAGAAAAGATAAGACTTTGGTTAGTATTCAGAAAGAAGGAAAATTTTATAGAAAAAGAGTAACAGAAAGCCATTATGTTATTTTATCAGAACCAGGAAGTGATTATTTCGGGCATATTACGTGTGAGTTGGGAACTGCTAAAGGTATTGAAAGTACCATAATAAATCATTTGAGAACAAAATCGGTGGAAATGGATGAAATAGTTGTTATTGGTTGCGATGGTACAGTCGTGAATACTGGTTTCAAAGGAGGTGTTATTCGTTTTATGGAAAAATAACTTAACAAACCATTACAACGGTTTGTCTGCCAGTTACATTCGGATGAGTTACCATTGCGACATCTTTTATTGCATTTGGATGGAAAAACTACAGGGCCTAAATGCTTTTCAGGCCCTATTGGATCTGAATTACAAAACTGTGAATCAATGCCACTTGTTCAATTTACCACCATTCCTTGCATATTACCTGAAGTCGCTAGAAATGACTTGAGCACCGACCAAAAATACCTTTACGATGTGATGACAGCTATCAGCACTGGAACTTTTTCTCCCAATCTAGCTAATATTACACCTGGACCACTGAACCATTCTAGATGGCTTACTACAGCAAATAGAATCTTAAGATTATATGCTACTAAAACAGACCCCGAAGAAAATTTAGTGATATTAGCCACTTTCGTAATGAGAGTTTATGGTCCAATGTGGTTCACAATAAAATGTTATCCTTCATGTACAAACGGAGCTAAGCACCTGTGGCAAACAATTACCCTAACTCGATATTTGAATGCGCCTTTGAAGAAAATCCTTGATAAGGTAATCAAACGAAATGGATATTTTGGTCATCCAGAAAATATTCTTATTGCTATGCTTGCAGACGACAGAAAAATCATACGTAAACTAGCATATCAGCGAATTTTAAAAGCAAGAGCAGAGAATACTCTAGGGCTTCGAACATTCAAAGTGCCTGCTTTAAATTTTGATGCTAAAGATTATACCGACTTAATTACTTGGCAAGACTGTAAGATAACTGAGCCACCTCTGACTTCCAATTTATCTGATGAAGCCTTGAAAGAGATTGTCAAAAGCGGTTTGACTACATGTCAGAATATTAAAGATTTTCCGTGTCATACCCAAGCAGTAGAGCGCTGTATCAAATTGGTGACCGAAGCTTCAAGTGCAGTTTGTGGAGAAAAAAATCGAGACGGTTTCATAAGGGCAAGACTATTATCACGGCAGCAAATGCCTAATTTTGAAACAAAAAAACAATTTTATACCAAATAATCTACTTATTTCTGATTTTTTTAATTCCTTGATAATATATATTTTTTCATTTTTTTTTATTAAAAACATTAATACTACTAACCAGGCTTTTTTTTAACGTATCACACTGTAGTTTGTTTTATACGAGACAGGAAATCTAGAAAAATACTATCATTCAAAATTAGATCAATGTTTTTAAAAGAAATGTATTTTTCTAATTTTCAATTGTGTTGGGGCACCTCATGACACCAAGACAAGTAAACAATCTTTTGTATGCTGAATGTACTCATTAAAAGGCAACTTTGTAATGCTATTCCATTAAAAAAAAATTTAAAAAAATTTTTTTCATACATTATCACTCCACCCTAGTGGCCATGGTGGCATAACTCTTTATATATGAGAGCATATCAAAAGTAATAATCTCAAATATGGAGGCGTGAGTCGAGCTAATGAGGTACCTTGACGAAACGACGGCTTGTTGAAAGTTGTATACAAAAGTCTACTTTAGAAACTCTTGTGAAGATTGTACTGTGTGCACTCACAAAGCACTAGAAGTTACGTGCTTTGCCTGCTTTTAATTTGTTTAGTTTGTATATTATAGAAAATATGCCAAAATATATTAATATATCTACATTCACGGCAAATTTACGGTAACATTATTATATTTGTATAATAATGTATTAAGATTTAATCACTTTTTACTTAAAAATAGTATGAATATTTTAAAGCATAAAAAAATCACCAAGTTAAAATAAAATTAGGAAAAACAAATTTAATCTTTAAATCTTTATATGAAAAAAATAGTTACGTAATGATTGGGCGAAAAACCATACCTGTAACTTATTTATTTAATTTCAACGAGAGCGTTATTAATAAAATAAACAATAATAATAAAACCACAGATTTTTTAATAATTAAAACATAAGTTAGGAATGGCGATATTTAACTGCATAACAGCCGTATCCAGCTAATAGACGATTATTAATACCAACCAGTACCTATATCAGTGCACAGGTACCCATACAATATACACAGACCTACTTCTCTACATAATTATTGATAAAATTATTATTCCGAACCTATACGACAATATATATTGAACTCTCACGCCACTCCCAATTAGGTCAAAAGCCATCGTCGCAAAAATTTCCCACATAAAAATATAAACGATACCCGCACGTCATATTTCTCGACATGATAATACATCAAAAACTATCCATTTCGCCACCACTAATTCCACAACAAGCTTCAAGTTACCAAAGGGTCTGACATAAAAAATGACAATAACTGCTCGCTTCGGAATCGAATAACATTTTCAATTTCAGGCGATCCCTGGAGGGGTTGATCGACAAACAGAAGGATTGACTGCAAATTCTCCTAACGGTTCGTATATTCGGCAGCTTGAAAATTGCCATCATATTTCAATGTCAAACGCCCGAGCCGAATAACTTCCTTGCGCTACACTCAAACTTCGAGCAAGCAAATTTGTCATTGTAAACAATGCGAGTTTTTCTAAGTTTCCCACGCTCGTTAAGAAAGAGAAATAACGCCAATACAATAGCAGGAACTCACATTATTCAACTTCAAAAAGGCGCACTTCTATGCCACGTTAAAATGTACTCGAATAGCACAACAGATACGTTGTGTGAATCACACTTGTGACAGTTCTGATGACGAATAATATAATTAGTATATTGGCTGTATCGCAAATGTATTATTAGTAGCGTCAGCAGATCTACGCTGACGAATCCATTGATTTGTCCACCGATATCAAATGAGTATCAGGCAAGGCTTGTTCTATATTATTCAGTCTTGCCATCTCATTTGAATGAAATTACCTAATATTTTTGTATTTCGGCAATTTGTGATAAAATTGGCAGTATTAGTAATAACTGATTCCTTATGAATTACGTTTCTGATCGATCTTATCATTCTATTCTATATAGGCGAAATGAAAATTATGAGATTATTTATTATTATTCGTAACCGTTATCCAGTTGATGGAACATTCCATTTTTTATTAATATTATAGTCATGATTTGATATTTTCTTTTTTTCATTCAATACATATATCGTATGTTTTATGGTGATAATTAACTGAGAAGATTGGATTTACTATTGTGTTGAACTTGAGTAATACATAATATAAATGTAATTTAGTTTTAAAGTAAATGTAACATAGAAATAAATACAAACACATACATTATGATATCTAAAGAATCTGTTGTTTAATCTAAAGAAACAAATCAATTGATAGGCGAAGCGAACGGCGTTTCAATTGCAACACAAACGTAAAAGCATGAAAAATAAAAAATATTTACGGCTGTAGCCTCCATATTTAGCTCAATTGAAGGCAGTCTGTAACTTGTAGGTACGTAAAATTGATAACACGCTATAACAAATGTACCTATCATAAAAGTTTGTAATAAAATTAAAGAAAAAACTAACAGGCCTAAGGGATACTGATATACTCGTTATTGCATTGGGTTCCGCTTAAGATTTGCAATAAAATCTAAGTAAGTGGATGTCGTAAAGCTTATGAGTTTGCCGTAGGACGCAATATTACGGTACAAAACTCTTTGCCGTTCATCTAGCGATATAGGAGATATAATAACGTAGTACATGCATGTCGAGGGCCTTAATATTGAGACACGGGAGGTTGAGTGATATCACAGAATAACATCGGCGAAATTGACAATAAGTCCTCCTTTCATTAGTTCGGGAGGGATGGAATGTTGTAATATAAGTAAACCTCAGTACCCTACAAGAATATGGAAATAAAAATGGATATAACTAGAATATTCAATGGCCTTGCGTTTATGATTTTTCCTTTTAAAATATTTATTATGTACTTTATTCATAAAAAATAAAGATGTAACCTTTGCAGTCTGTATTCTAAAAGTAGGTAGGTAGTTCAACTGCTCACGTGATAATTTTACATTTTTATGTTTTTGTGACGTATTAATAAAGTGCAAGCGACACACGCCCGTACGCACGGCCTACAGCGGTAGTGAGGCATTGCTCGCTCGACCGTCGGCCAGTGCGGACGTGCGTGTGCTGCTTGGTGAAACTACTGACTGCTTTCATTTGATGGATACCCTGACAGTAATCGAGGACACCACAGTTTTATTCCTCGAACTTCCGTTAGTACTACTACTAATTACTAGTAAAGTTCATCCCAAAACACAATACTACTATGGATACCTAAATGATAATAAATGAAGCCATATAATATTTATAAAGGAAATGAAGGATCCTCCATGTTTGATGCGATTGGTATTACTACTACTGTTGAAGAAAACAGTGACGATGACTGAATATTCAGCTTAATAACGTTATCCCTAATTGTGTTTATATTTTGTATGATTGAATTATATAATACGCATTTCATATTTTCATTTTTTACAGTTTCTCATATTGCAAAAAAAAAAATTATAGTAATGTAATTTCAAGAAGATATCTTCAATAGGTACTGACAAAAAAAAATTACGTTCAGGGTTGTGCCCCCCCCCTTTTCCCTTATATAGGGGTTAGGGGTATGATATTAAATATATATCTATTTTAGATGAAAAAATAAAATCAAGGTGAGAAACCTTTATCTGACGCGAGTGCAGTTTTCATATGGTAAACCGGCTAGATCATTTACTCGATATTCAAATAATTTACTTTTAATAAATTTTTAACTATAACGAAATCGGTGTTCTAGGTACCTATAAATTATACAAGGTGGTGCAGAGGAAACGCATGTTTTTCGAACTGCTAGTACGCGGCAACGGGAGGGGGCATTGACCTTGAACAAATGTTGGCAGACGGCTACAACAATGCCGTTTCAGTCGCTATGGAGCGTACAACATCGTGTGTTCGTTGTGGAGCAGTTTTTTAGAAACAATGAAACAATTCCAGATTTGGTGATGTTCACTGGCCCCCTCGCTCACCCGACCTGTCAATATGTGACTTCTTTTTGTGGGGATATTTGAAATCAAGAGTGTACATCAACAAGCCTCGCACACTCGATGACCTTAAGAATTCCATTCGTCAGGAAATTGAAGCTGTGCCAAATGAAATTTTGGAGAATTCAGTCCGTAATTTTCAGAAGAGGATCCAAATTTGTATGCAGCAAGAAGGACGTCATCTCAAAGACATTATTTTACGAACCTAAATATGGTATGTAATTTCAAAAACTGCATTAAAAAACCTATCATTTAATACTTGTTTTTATTATTTTCAACCCATTTTGTCCCAGTAATTCAATATTGAAAAACATGCGTTTCCTCTGCACCACCCTGTACTATGCTTTGCGCTCATTGGCTTCAAAGCGGGCTCCGAACTGTAGGTATATATCTGAGCGTTTCTAACACAAACAAAAGTTCTTCTCCATAGACAACACTTTTGTAAATACAAATCAATTCTATGAAAAAATAACAACTTGAGTGAAAGCCAGAGTACCGACGAAGTTGCAGAACGCAGTCGCAGAACAGAGAACTATTTCTCCGTTTTGCGGCACCGGCAAACTAATCAGAGACATAACCTTAGAGCTAAGTGGCGCATGCGCATGCTAACTTAACTGATTCTGTTATTGTTAAGTTAATTTAATATTTTGTGAGAAATTGTTTATAATTAGAAGCAGTTTCGTTTGTTGTGGCAGTTGTGATTGCTCGCTCGAGTTATTATTTTTTCAATCACCCATACGACGACCAGGCCTTTCGAAACTTACTCAATAATCGTAAGCTAAAGCTGAACACGCTAGAAACTACACAATTCAGTTACTTTAATGATGACATAATATGTTCTACATTCACACCAATTAGTCTAGGCCAAAGTAAATACTTATATGATATGTAATATCATTCATAAAGCGAATATTCAGTGGGGCGACAGGAACTTCGTTAATTTCAACGCCTCTAAAACACATCCGTATCCTATCACGGCAAAGAGGAGTTCCTTCCACCTCACTCGTACTTTCCGAGGTCTATCTGTTCGTGTGACCGACAGCCTCAAGCTTCTTGGCATGGAGTTGTCTTCAGACCTCAAATTCGGCGCCAACGTCGAATCCAAAGCTCAAATTATAGCTAGAAAGCTGGGCGTCCTAAATAAGGTCAAGTGATATTTCACGCCGGGACAGCTTTTAACTCTCTACAAAGCTCAAGTCCGATCCTGCATGGAATATTGCAGCCACTTTTGGAATGGTTCAGCAAAATACCAACTTGCTGCACTGGACACGATTCAACGCAGAGCTGAGAGGCTCATTGGTGACAGCAAATTGGTGAAGAGCAAGCTTCACACCTTAGCACATCGCCGCAAAGTTGCCTGTCTGTCGGTCTGCTACAAACTATACAAAGTCAAAGTTTTTGTTGTTGTTTTTGTCAAAGCACATCATGGTTAACGCTTATGAATGTTATACTTTGTTTCTTTGTCTTCTGTGTGATTCATTATCGATTGATTAAATTCTATAATTATTTCTGTGCTATTTGCTTTGCATGTTGAGTTAATTTAACTACATAGTCTATCTTAGTATACCAAGTTATAAAAGTTCCTACGTTATTGCTAATTGTATATATAAAATGTTGTTAAATTTTATATGTATATGTGTGTGTATATATGTATATGTAAGTAAATATAATACATTACCCTACACACCACTACTGCCCATCATACATTACACATTACACACACACACACACACACACACACTCACGACACAGTCCACTTGTATATTATCTTTTTATATAAAGTATGACCCAATTGGCTGTTTGTACCAATAAAAAATATTTTGTAATAGTTTTAAATGGCTGTGGTCCTTGTAAATAACAAATAAATAATATGTTTAATTAAATTTGATTTATTTAAAAGGGTTTCTTTTTTATAATTACCATTTAGGTGTGCCTCATTACCATAAATAGATATCTAATTATAATTACCATCAGTTTAAAATCTCACGACCATTCGTCCACAAAAAACATAGATCAATTTCTTCTAAACTAAACCTTTATTATTTTAATATTATAACAATAAACACTTATTTTAAAAAATTCGAAAGAACTTGATTGGGCATATCTTTTTTCATTTCTCTTAAACGTCTATTAATTACGAAATGAAACTTACCCAAATACCTGCGGATATCAAGACTATGACACAATTTACATCTTCACCAACTATACAAACACTCGATGCTGGATATTGCATGGTGCAAATATTTCTGATGACGCTATGAGTAGGAACAATACACATGTATAGTGAGTATTTGTTGACGATGCAAGTTGTGTCACTGTTCAGTAGTATCTGTAGGTTTTGCAATTAATTGCCTTTTGTGCTTGTGCATTTATTTGCTTGCAACTTGGATATTATGCGGAAACAGACTAGATATTTTGGTTTCATATACAAGTGAGTATGTAATATCAAGGGCTTTATTTTGTCAGTTTTCTCACCATTTCCCGTATACCAAAAAGGGTTCTAAGCAGCGATTAAAAATACAGACAAAAGTTATTTTACAGTATTTGGAATTTACTTTTCGAGTTTTTCGTACATAAAACTTTAATACAGTCGTTCTTGCTTTTGTCACAGTTATAAGCTGTCTAATTAGGATCTCTACAAAAATCATATAAGGTTGAAAATATCATATAACATCTCGTGTGCTGGTAAATCTATTGATGGTAGAACAAAATAATGTACGCCAGTCTTAGGGATTAATTGATATCTAGTAAATTATTGTACCTACATATGTTCAACTATTATAGATATGTCTAATAATTTTGTTATGTTTTGAAAGTGAATAGAAACGCCGTTAGAAACTAGACCACTTTCTCAGTACATTGTTATTCCTTTTTTTTTGATAAATTTCTTCGTATTTTATATTATTTAGTATCTGTAAATATTTTTCTGAATAATTGAAATCACACAATCCGTTCAAAAAATATCACGTATTCAAAAATCTAAATTTCTAAAAATGTCTTTACTCGGCCTGACCATGAGTGACCAGCCCAAACCCTTGGACCTAGAAATCTGAATAGAAAGTTATCTTTTGTGATATAGGTAAGGGATAAGAAGGATTAAGGTTCTAAGCTTTGAGAGGCTGAACAGAGATAAAACTTTTGCACGGATTTATAGTTTTTACGAGCTACAGACCCGGAAAGTTGGATTTTGACTTTTTATTACAAATAAATTAACACGCATTTTAACACTTTTGAAAATCGACCTCAAAATATTTGAAGTAGGGGTTTCCTATGAGAACTTTGTATGTTTTAAAATATATTTTTAAGCAGATTCTCTCTGTAGGAAGTGGGATTCGGGAGGGATATCTTCCTGTTAAAATAAAGGGGTTTTTCATGGTGATGCGATAGCTTAACCGTAAGAGATATTGAATACTTTTTATTTATTATTGTATTTACAAAGCGGGATGTTGTAGAACTCGAAAAGTTCTATAAATAGTCCACGGCGATATAGTTAGATCTATATGATAAAATATAATGATTAAATTATAAGAATTCATTATAGCGTACATAAATCGGTTCGGAGTTTTCTGTCTTTTGAAATTATTATTTTAAAGTTTAGTGCCAATAAATATAAATATAATATATAGTTGACAAATATAATACCATGTTTCAGTCGATTATTTATATTGGAACCCGTAAAGACGAATTAATGCATTTCCAAAGTTTTATAATATTAACCTTAATTAATATTTAACCTTTATAATTATTGATAACTAGATATAATTTATGATAATTTACTATTCATAGTAATCGTTGTTCTCGATCTTAACTCGACAAACAATTTCCAATCGATAAATCCAGTACAGTTATATTGACATTTTCACTCGGCCTGACGATATTTATCAATTGGATTTTTATATAACTAAAAGACTTTACTAATCTTCTGATATCATACGAATTAACTTCCTTTTTTAAAAGTATCATTATCTGTTTTAAAAGACTTCAACTTCTCATCATGCAAGCGCGTCACATCTTCGCTCGCATCGACGCTTACCATCAGGCGAGATAGTGGTCAAGCGCATGCCTATTTTCTATAAAAAAAACATTAGTTTTCAATAATTCAAAGTGATGATCAATAAAATGGATACTAAATTTTCATTCTGAAAATTCATCGTCTTATCGTCCAGTAGGTACACGTTTAGCTTCAGTGGACATGATTCCAATTTATGTATTATCCCTTTAATAAAATTTAAATTTTTAACTCGATCAGCATCTCATTTAGTTACAGCTACTGTGTGGGACTCGGTATTCAGAACTAACTTGAGAAAAATCGATAGAAGATATAAATGTAAACAACGAATAGGATAACGTTACCTACCTTCGGTTAGCTTCTGTGTACACAAGATCAGTGAAGATCCTCTCATGATATTTGAGGCAGTCAAAGCGGGAACATGAACTGTGTCTCACTTACAGGTGGAAGGATGCGCAGCGGATAAGAAAGGAGATAAATATATAACAAGCGGCTTTAACGGATGCTTGATGCTCGGTTTGGCACCTTTCGTGCGGGTAATATATCGAATGGGTGATTTGTAATTTTCAATCATAATGAAGGTCCGTGCAGCTTTGAGGCATTATGATGATTCTTATATAACCATGCCTCACGCTTCTAACCAGGAAGCAAGACGACAAAAAACAAACATGGCTGATTCTTTTGTTCCTTTCAAATCACACCATCAGATGAAATTATTAAAAAAACGTGCATTATTTATGAAATTCACAAATTTTGAAGGTTTATGTAGTTTCATTATCCATTATTACGTATCTACCTTGATAGTGGTATTTTACTAGATGACAATATAAACATAGTTATTTGTAGATACGATAATCGCTTTGTAGTCGGGTACCGAAGCTAGCGAGATAAGGGACCAAGCAGATTCACTATTGTTGCGAGACTTAATAAACAGTATCACTAAGGAAAGGTTTAGCAGGTTAACGAGTTCCAGAAATATCAAACCAGTGGCTTATATTGTTCCCTTTACTAAATGCAATGAAAATAATAACATTTGATAGTTAAGAGGTGATATTTTTTCTTTCTTTCTTTCCTTATTTTGTTTCTTTAATAAATTATTAATTTTATTTATACACTAGCTTTCCGCCCGCGGCTTCGCCCGCGTGGAATTCGGTTATATTGCGGTATAAAGCACAACTATAAGAAAACTTCTCATTCCCACGGAAAAATCTAAGAAGCGCGATGTAACGCTGGATACAATTAGTTGTTAAAGCAAAACTGAATGGTACACTATATTATATGTTTTCCCTTGTGGAGCAAAAACACGCAGATTTTGGGCACAGGAAACCCGGGAACACGCTACATAGAGCTGACCATGCGAAAAACAATGTTTTCCAAGTGTACTCCAGCAACCCTTAGAGTTTGGCCTTGTGCTTTATTAATGGTCATGGCAAATGAAACCCTTATAGGAAATTGTAGTCTTTTAAATTGAAATGGGAGGTCTGTTGGAATAATCGGAATCCGAGAAATGAGTACACTTTCACCCTTTGCTGCGCCAGTTAAAATAGTGGCTGTAATAATGTTCCGCCCAAGCTGAGTGACACGCAGCCTAGTACCATTATACAGTCTAGGGGCATCGAGATTAAGCATGAGCATCACCGGAACACCTACTTTTAGTTTTAATTTATGATAAGGCACCCCAGATAATTCCAAAGAATTTAAGAACTCCACAGGATATGAGGTACTATATTCTGTTTCTATCACTGTGTCTCAAGAACTAAATAACGTAACTAATACTTATACCAATTAGTAATTCGTTGACTTTAGTGATTTCAGGATAAGTAGATTAAAAAAAAACAATTTAGACGATAAAACAAATTGTACGTCATCCCTCGAGAATTCCTCATTTTCGAGGATTCATTTTCGTATTATTTAGCTTCAAAATTTACATGTTCATATTCGTTTGCAACATATAAGTAGATGTAATAAAAACAGTTTAGACGATAAAACAAATTGTACGTCATCCCTCGGGAATTTCTCATTTTCGGGGATTCATTATCGTATCATTTAGCTTCTAAATTTACATGTTTATATTCGTTTGCAATATTTTACCTTGTTTTAAACGACACACAGGGCCATCTACAATCCATCCATCAAGCAAACAATATTTTTGTTTTTCCTCTGGAATATCAATTTTTTCCAGGATAAAAAGTACTCTATTATTTAATCCGGACTTTTATCTCTACGTCTGCAAAATTTCAAAGCAATCGGTTCAGTAGTTACGGTGTGAATGCGGAACAAACAAACAAACTCACTTTCCGATTTATAATATTAGTAAGGATGTCAGTTTAAAATTGTTATAAAACTACGTTTTGAAAAATGCTACGATCTTAAGCTAAGTATCTTGTTCACTTATTGCGTTATCGAAATAATCAATCACCCGGACTGGAGATATCAAAAAGTAAATTTTCCTTAATTTTTTATTCAGTTATGTCTTAAGAATAAGAATATCTTTATAATTCATATTACACTTTAAATTTTCAGACGTAACAAGTATTGTCTTCGTTGTGGAGATGAATTGTACAAATAGGCCGAATGGTCGGATAAGACTCGAATAAGTGCCTCCATTGTTCGCCCAATAACCTGGCATTAGCGTCCACGAGCGAGCTGCCTAATGGATACCCCCAACATCACTTCTAATTATTTTAATTCTCATCAAGTACATTTTTAAGTGCTTTCTGATCCCTTTCATCCCAATTTAAGGCTTTCAAAGGTTTCCACTCATTGTTTTTAATGAACCTTTGTCCGAAATTAGGCGTGGTTTAGTAAAGCTCCTGAAATGTAAAAGGTAAGTTTGCTGACGTCATCTTATTTGTGTAGTAGCTCATTTCCACTGGGAGAAGTTTGAAATGCTTAATGCGTTTTAATTTGATACTGTGCTTTGGTAAGTCCAATTATAATGGGAAGTGAAAAAATAAATGCCGTCTTCAAATTATTTAAAAATGATCTATGTTTTTCAGTATTTAAGTATACCTTATTTAAGTAACATGTATCTCCTTAAATAATATTTATGGTATTTTTTTTTCAAGTTGCTTCTGCCCGCGACTTCGACCAATTGACTTAAAAAAATTCAATTGGATACTTGCTACAGGTTTTTCATTAATAAACACAGAGGAATCTAATAAATATATTACATGTCAATTAAAGCAATCTACTATCAGTGTGCCAAATTTCCTCCAAATCTGCTTAACTGTTTTTGCGTGATTGAAGAACAAAAATCAAAACATACAAATAATACAAACGAAGCACTCTCTGTTAGCTGTTAATTAAGCAAAAATTCTGGTCAAGAACGTGTTGGGTCACGGATAGTGTAGAATTTTGTAGCTGCTGTCATAATAAGGATGTTTTTATACCCCTCAGTAAATCATCTTCGCTTTTTGTGTGAAAAAGGGAAAAAATCATATTTGCGGTGGCTTGGCATGCCATTTTGAAATTGACCTTTTTCAGTTACATTTTTAGTTAGTCAATTGTTACAAGTAAACCGTTTAAGCCTTCTTAGTTGTTATAGTTTTGCTCGTTTTGCTAGAGAAACTTTTAAATAGTTACACCCGAAAATAACGATTTATTTGGTAAGCGAGGGGAGCACCGTGTCACTCTAATGAAATTACAATTTTAAAGCTTAAAATTTGCCAAACTTATATCTGAATAGAATCATGGTCATAACATACGTTCAGTATTTTTTAAATTATGTGTAGGAGAATTATTTTCAACATTTTACTTTACAACATTGGATGGTCGTCATAATTTCATATAACCATGCCAGCCATGCCATATCATAATGTTATACAACTTTATAACACCAAAAGTATCCATTTAATCTTTAAGTTGACTAATCGAAATTAGGAAGGTTCTTTACTACGGTACCTTAATATTTTTATGTTAGGGCTTTAATATTGAATTATTTTCTTATATGGTTTGAATTTCTCCCCACGCTTTTTATCGCCTTACAAAAATAGGAGTAGTACGAAATAATACACATTTAAATTGTTTAGTAGTCTTATTAGATTGCCAATGCAATAGCTAACCCTGTAGTAAAATAGGAAATCTTTTATGGCTTACGTTAGATGCTTTACGATCGGCCATGAACCATTCAAAATCAGATGCAGCGATCAAGTGGTTCGAGCTACGATAGGCGTTTTAATAAATATTTTGGCAATAAAAGTAGTCCTTTCTGTTACTGAGTTGAGGCTGCGATTGTCCCTCGGGAAGCCCTTGGAGATTCTCGCTGGCACAGGTGGAGGCAGGAGAAGCACGGAAGTAGACACGTATTGCCTTCCTTTCCCCTGGCAAGGCCAGCCGGCGAATGTTGGGCGGCATTGCTCGGTCTTGCTCGTCTGGGGGGATGCCCAAATGTACCTGGGCATTCCCCATCGTGAAGGGACTTTTGGGCCAACTGCCATGGGATTACGTGGTGAAAGCCAAAAACGTTCCCACGGGCTCAACGGCAGGTCGAGGGTACATACTAAAGTTTTTAGTGGCTAGGTATCCAATCCTTCATCGGGCACTAGCCCGGGTGGGGAAATAGAGGAGAGTCCCGCATAACTGTGCTGCTCGCCCGGCAACTTAGTATATAAAAAAAGTTTTAAGTTAACCATGTTTTTTGTGTTAAACGGGATATTTAATTCTGTCTTTATTGTTGTTTTCGGTTGGTTTGCATGCAACCAAATACAACTGTTGGAATTTTCATATTATAAAAAAATGTGATAAGTCTAGACCCTTCAACGGTTTTAAAGTTTTAAATTATAAAGAAGGTGCGAAATTAAAAAAAAAAAAAATAGGCAGCCTTTGTTATATTGGTTCGTTGGTGGGAGGCGCCCGACGTGAGGGCACAGTGGTGGCATGCGCGTGAGCTGCGCGCGGTACTGGACAGTACTTGGACATTGCAACATTACTCTATTTTATTTAAATAAAATATTTTGTCTAAAATAAAAGTAGCCTAAGTTACTCCGTATTACATCAGGTACCTGCCAATAAAAGTCCCGTCAAAATCGGTCCAATCATTTCAGAGATTAGCCGGAACAAACAAACAGATAGACAGACAAAAATTGTAAAAAAGTTATTTTGGTGTATGTACCGTATATATATTCATATGCATGTAGTAAAAACGGATATTTCAATATTACAAACACTCACCCCAATTTTATTTATATGTATAGAGCACAATTATGTTCAAGAGTCGAAAGATTGAAAGTGAAATAATTCCGTAAATTGCATTCTAAAAATAGTAAACAATCTATTGTGTCGTTATATTGAATAAAGTTAATTAAATCTATCTGATAAATTGCTTTTATTTGTCACTTGTTATATCTTGTGGGGCCTTATCATTAGAGGATTGGAGATTAAATTATAAGATTACACGCTGAACATGTTATTAAAAATGTTTTTTGATTAATTATATACCAATATCGAAGTACTATAATTATATTTTTGAGTCGAAACGCTAGTATATTTGCAGTGATATTTTATATCCAAGGATTCCGGAGAAATTTGTAGGTGGGTCGTTCTTCTTTTTTACCGACAGTGAAACGATGTTTTTCTGTTTTTTTGGTTTTTGAACTATACAAAATTGTGGTTTCTGTGTGGAATTTTAAAGAAATTGCATCTGTGTTGTCATTAGGACTAATTAAAGTGTTTGTGGCAAATATTAATTCTTTTTTAATGTTGGTTTTAAAAAAAAATATGTGACACAGTGGCCTTTTTCTGTGGAGACCACATTTCGGTTTACCACTCTGTCACGGCATTCTACGGAAAACAAACGAAAAAATATGTTGGTTTGAGAAAATGAAAAATTATATAATATTAATAGATAAGAAAAATATAGACGTTTATTCGAACCGAATTAAAAAACCGTAAATATCAATACTCCAACGAGATGCTATAATAAGACGAAGGACAGACTATTGTAGGTAAAAAAGAAGAACGACCCAGGTACATATTCTAAATACATAGTTTCGAAATAGAATTTTTCCGAGCTTAGTTATAGTTGACCGCTGACCTAGTCAACGGAAAGCATACTTTTAATTTTGAATACCTCAAGAGTTTCCAAATATGCGTTCTTTGTAGCATAAACGGCCGCGGTTTTATCTTTAATGTTTAATTTTTTCACAGCTTTAAGGGACTGTAAACCTGAGTATATAGTTTAAATTTCAACTCGATATCTCAACCCGTGTCCTAGATAAAGAGTCTTAACGGACAGATGGATAACTAAGTGATCCTATAAAGGTTCCGTTTTTTCCTTTTGAAGTACGGAAGCCTAAAAACAATAAAACTTTTTGTTGGATTATATTACCAAAGACTTAATTAATTAACTAACTTAGGGCAACAGGGGTATGTACTATGTACGTGGGACACTACTCTAATTTATTTTGTAAGCGCAAGCAGTGACCTTATCAAATGACAATGTATAAAGTAATGGTCCTATAAAATAAGACTATCAATTTAAAGGTAAAACGAAAATGTATCCAAATACAGCGGATTTATATTTCATCACTACTGTCTTCTAGAAAAATTGCCTAATGTTTTCGTAATAATATTATTACATATTTATATACCATATATTAATTTGACAAATAAATTAAATATGATGCTTTCTGTAATTCTGCTATGGAAACAAGAGGCACTCATATGCAAATAAGTGAAATTTTACTTTTAATTCATTAAGAAAAGCGCAGCCATTTATACAAACCTACATGTGAATTATTCATCCGTTTATCGTATTGATTTCATAAAGATACAAAAGTTAAACGACAAATAAATGAATGAAAGGCTTTGCAACGAACTTCTGCTCAAATTGGCCGGCGATATAGGTCAGTGACAATGGCTTGCAGTTGACATGAGCGATATATTTCTTTCATGCTCAATGAATGTTTCTACAAAAGCTTATTTTTGGATTAATATACTTCCTACGTACCAATCTTGAACAAATCTACTCAAGTGCGTTGAGTTGTTGCGTACATTTTCATGTGGAGGAAATTGTTACTAGATCAATATTTAAGTAAGCGATATCACGATCTACTAAATATGTAATAAGCCGCGTAGTGTTCTGCACATTAGAAGAGCATTAATCGTTTAAACTTAACTTAATGATATTTAAAATAATGATCATTCACCTGCCTTAAGCCCAAAAAAGGCAGCAACGTATTACGATATATGGTATTTCACTGCGATCTCCAACTCGCCTGCAAAGTGTGGATATTGTAACAAAATCGCCTCATTTCAGCAGTCTAGCAATGGATGTTTTACTACTGAGGTGACGATAAAATTTGTTGTAAAAAGCACTGGACGGTACACATTTTAATATCACCACTGAGGAACTGACGCCTCAAAAGTGTCATTATTTTTTGTCAAAGTTTCTTTCAAGGCGACAACAAAGTAGTTGAATGTTTAAACAACAAAAAATATAATAATATATTTAATACAGTTTTTTACTAACAAAAACAGAGAAAATAATTTTAAAATTGCTTTACTGCTGTAACTTTACAGTAGACATCTACCGTTATTGTGTAATTGAATCTGAGTAAACTGTAATAAATAAGACAATTTACTAACCACCAAAGTGTTGTTGTAGCGTTTAACTCGGGTGCAACGATTTCGTTATCCGCTTACGATTATCGTAAAGAGTCACACAACACTGGTCCAAAAGCTCTTTATTTCTGTTTCGGTTCAACAAGACAAGACCAGCTTTAATGCGCGATGTTCTCGAAGCAAATTATGAGACATCCAATTTTCAAATTTATCAGCTTTACCTATTTGCTGGAAATGGTCGATATATATATTTTTTATTTAGAATGGGTTCGCTCTTGATCCTAATCAAGCCCGGGGGCAAAGACAGAATCCACGATGGAACGAGCTAACCCAGAAGGTACGTATTCACCCTGGCTTTAAAATCAGACGGGTTATAAGTATATTTAGTTCTTACACTTCCGCGCACATTACACATCTAAATAAAACACTTTTTTTTACGGATATTGAGCATATTTTATTTTCCTGTGATCACGGCTCCTATAAAGGAGTCGAAACGTCAGGATTAAATATAAAATAAGATATGCGCAAAATCCGTAAAAAAGTGTTTTATTCACATGGGTTATAAGTACTCGGAAATACAGTCGCAGGAAGGGAGTTCCACTCCTTTGCTGTGCGCATTATAAAAGAAGTTGAGAAGCGCTTGGTGCGATAGGTAGGAATAGCAACCAAAAAAGGGTGGTAGCCCGCAGTGCATCTGGATGTCCGATGGAAGAACGGTGCTGGCGGTATGAGCATATGTAGCTCCCGAGCACACTCCAAAATACAATCTGTAGAAGACCGACAGACAAGCAACTTTGCGGCGGTGAGCTAAGGTGTGAAGCTTGCTCTTCGCCAATTTGCCGTCACTAATGAGCCTCTAAGCTCTGCGCTGAATCGTGTCCAGTGCAGCAAGTTGGTATTTTGCTGAACCATCCCATAGGTGGCTGCAATATTCCATGAAATATCGGACTTGAGCTTTATAGAGAGGTGAAAGCTGTCCCGGCGTGAAATATCGCTTTACCTTATTTAGGACGCCCAGTTTTTTAGCTGCAGTTTTAGCCTTGGACTTGATATTGGCGCCGAAGTTGAGATCTGACGACAACTCCATATCAAGAAGCTCGAGGCTGTCGGGTTTACTAACATCAAACCGTGTCGCTTCTACCATCGCCATCAATTAATTGATATTTTTCTTAGTAACTGGTCTTTTATGAGGTGTGGTTTATTTTTAGAGCTGAAGTTTTCCCAACGAAAGTGATTTTAACAAAAAATGCATGGTGCATTCGGTAGTAGTAATCGGTAAAAACTAAACGGTAACACTGATGTTATGACCAGTTTAAAATGAAATCGCATTTGAAAATAGAGCTTGATTTTAACTATATCCATTTTCACGTTAAAGACTAAAATGTTAATCATTTGAGAGCCAAACAATCACACATTGTTTTTTTTCTAATTAACACGAAATGCACGTGATAAAGTTTTATTCTAAAATCTAACACCACAACAAGTGGTGAGTACGATAAACCGACAATTTTATATTTAAACTTCTATGCCCTTTTTATATTTTGTCAATTAAAACTTTATTTTATACAACTATTATACTACATTTAACTTTATATCGACTTATAACATTTAATATCTGTAATATTAGAAGCGCTATTAATTAAAAGTTTTATTGAAACAGGTTTCAGAAAAGCCAAGTAAAAAGCCAGACAATTTAAGTAAACAATATTCGATTACATGTTTCATTTAACCCAATTTAAAGCTTTGAACTGAAATGCTTTACGTCTTTATAAATACATTACAAGTACATAATTCTTTGTCTCTGGGTTTTAGGTAAGATGTTATAAACTACATAACTATTTAAAAAAGTTATGCTTCATCCGAGACCACTTTAGGAGGCAAAGCGGTAGTGCGATAGTCAATATTCATCCGATTATTGTCGTTTTTCAACTCAATCTTTCGTTATGTCTATTTGTGGATTATCTAGTGAAAACATCGGGCACGGAGTACATGTGACATATTGTGACCAAGAGTTGCGTTGTGCGGGAATAGCCGAGTGAGGCTATAGAAAGCTTGACGCGGACAAAAAGCAGACATGGAAATGTCAAAACTGCATACAAACAGGCCTAAGATCATTGCAGCTCTCCATTTCGACTCTATAGCTTTTTGGCTATGCATTTGGCGTCACCGGATTAGCCTACCGTGTAGGTTAAAGAGTTAAATTTTAGAACTAAAATTGCAGGTCACCTCAGTAAAAAAGTTTAACAAAAGATTCTCGAAACTCGACCTTCGATAAGTGAAAGCGGTAAGAAGCCGCGTGACCGCGAGGGAAGCTGATTTAGACAAATTGAAGCAAAAAACTAATGAGAAAGATCATTGGTAAGGTATGTATAAGGATGAAATAAAAGGCATTCCTCAATCTCATAACGAACATTTACATAACATAAGAAACATCGTTGGATCTACAATAAATGATATGAATGAAGCAAGACAGATAAATATTCAAGTAAGGAGAATACTCAGCCGAAGATTATTATCGTAGCGTTCAATAGCTGATATGTGAAAGACAACTTCGTAGCAGTGATTAGAGCGAAGTCAAAAGAAGTAGCTCAATCCTAGTAAATTCGATATTCGTATAATATGATATTCGTGAATGATCACCTAACGTCGAGTAACAATGATTTTCTTACTGAAGCGAAGTTATTAGCTAAAGATATGGCTTTCTGTTTGGATGAAACATGCGAAAATATACATCAAGAAAAACGACATCCCTTCTATTATACATATCAGATCGGAAGGACTTAATGAAAACAATTTAAGGATCGTTAATTGTTAATTTTATCTTATTGGTAATAGATATTACCGCGCATATATTTTTGTATTATATTTTTTATCATTGTACAGACAAGACAATACGTTTATATTCCTAATCCTATATTAGTAATTATATATAGTTTGAGTACCACCTCAGTGGGAAAACACTATTCACATTTGATTTCCTCGTGTAATTTAATGATTGATTGAATTCAATGTATTCAACGAATAGTACGAATTAAACAAATTGAAAGAATTAAATACGACCTTTTGTATTGATTTTTTATCAAATTATTTTGCGATAGGAACCTATATTGTTATGAATGTAGGTTAAAGATACTATTACTACTTAGTTAAAAATATATTTTTTTACTTTTTTGCACACAAATTTGTAACAAGAAACAAAACCAGCAAAAAAATTGCAAATGACTTATTTAGTTTTCGTGATAATAGTCTGTTATGCGATTAAAGTTTATACAAAAGTCAAAAAGCTTTACATTAAGGCGGTTACTGCGTACTAAGTTTTAGTTTGTATAGTTTTTTATTAACCTCATAAGGTACAAACTTGATTTTTCGTCTAAGTCGATTTTAATTCTTTATTATTATCACTTAAAATGATATTTTTATACAGGTTTGTAAATTCTTAAGATAGTATGGAGTTTTTCATTTTGCTATCGATGGCTGTAAATCTCTTGAAAATTAAAAATAAAATAAATAACTTGTCTTTAAAGCCTTCGCTGTAAATAAACACAATAACGTTTTCTTTCTTTAAATAACGGTAAGTTTTAGGGTGAGCAAAGATAAAAAGGTAGGGTTGGCATTATTTTTATTTAAAAAAATATAAAAATGATGCGTTACATGTACATAGATAATGAGTGAGCCAGGAAAGCAATAGTTCTTTGTTGGAAATAAAAAAATATTCGTATATACGAACTGGTAAATTCTATGAATTTTCTGTTTTATCCTTACACTCTTTGTCTGTTTATTAGAGGCAGAGTGTTATGTAGTGGTAATTTATTTACAAAAAAAGGTTGCAAACAGTTGTAACAATGTTCGCGTACAATTTATTTGTAAGTATGAGAAACTGTCAAAGCAGTATTTTCTTAGTCATAATGTATTTTAAGTACTTTATTATAGGTACTTGAATACAAAATGACTATTAAATAAGGTCCGCTAGAATATTATAAGTCCACTCAACAATTTTGATAAGTAGTTCTCTTTAATGTAATACTTTCAATGCACTGCCACGAAATTAAACTAATAGTTTTATGCACAAAACAACATAGTTTGGAAATATGAATAATTATGTGAAAATTTATCTATCTTTTGAGTATTTTTAATCGAAAGGAATCATAGAGGCATTAATTTTTAACATTGAATTTTGATATTCTTTTTTCGATTTTCTTAAACGGTTTATTACTCGACGCAACAAGTCTAACAATAAGAGATAGCACAAGGAGCTTTTTATCTTTGTATTAAGGGCATTTATAATGTGAACACATGTGAACTGTTGTCCTCTCAAGTTAAAGGTTCTTAATAGTAATACGGTTGAGAAGTCTCTTATTTAGAGCAAGGGTGTATGCTCTCCTGTACAAACGAACGGGAAGCACTCTGTTGATATTTAATACTTCACGGTTGAATAACTATACACACAGATATGGAGCTCGTATCATCAAATTAGATCACAGTGTAGGCTTTTTGTATGTTCCTGTAACGCGATATCGTAATTAACAGCCAATGATAATTTAATAATTATAGTGTGATAGTTTAATAAATTATAAGATTAATTTACATATTACAACATTTGCGTTGTAATACAATACTCGAATTTATTTCGTAGCTTTCTAAGATAAACTAGCAGACGTAATAATTTGATGTTCTGTATACGATACTACTTCTATACGATACTCGTAAGCGCTCGTTGCAATGGCTGAACCCTGAAGAACCAGCCATATGCTGCCCCAAGCGAAAATTTACTCAGAAAAAAATTACTTGTGAGTGTTTGGTGGACTAGTGCCGGTGTCGATCACTATAGCTTTCTAAAATATGACCAAACGATCGCGGCAGAGTATATTGTTAGAAACTGCAAACCATAATGGAGGAACTAGCTGATGGACAACCGAGGCTGCTGCAAAAAAAAAAACTATAGAGCACTCACTGCACACTAGAGGAATTACTATTGTGATGTGTGAGATACATTCACCGTACCGTAAATTCCTACGAGTAAAAAAATTCAACTTCGATGTGGTAGTAGCTTCAGAGAGTTTATTGATTCTCGCCAACACGGTTATTTTAGAAAAGGGATAGGTAGTTCATCTATGAGATGGCAAAAATGCGTTAATAACAATGGCGCATACTTAAACTAATGAAATATATTTTACAAAAAAAAAAATCGAATTTATATTCCTCAAATTTCATATGTAAGTATTTGTTACTTGGCTATGCTAAAGTTATTCTTTCTATATATTTTTATTGTAAAACCATATAAAAAACAACGGGTTGCACTCCGGGAGTGCCGGCAGAAGCGAAAACATGAACATTATTATAACCTTGTGTATTTTTGATATTTTGGAAGGGTAAAAGAATAATTTCATACGAATTGCTATAATTATCAGTATAAAAGTGGTTAAAAAAAGTATAAAACTATCATTTATGTGATGAATTACAATATTCATTTATTGCGCTATCGTACACAATGATGACTACAAATACACACGCACACTCGCGCAAGCGCCCTGCGCCGCTTAAACGGAACAGCAGGAGCAGGCATACGTTTTCACTGCACGGTAGAAAGAGAGGGGGACATTACTTCCTCTCCTATGCCGCACCGGTGGTCTACTCTCCCACCGTCTTACGAATTTTCGATCAGATCACGTGTACTGACGCGAATTTTAACATTTTTTACCCATTCCAAAAAGTGCACAACGCCGCTAAAGAAGTATTCACTTCAAAAATAAACTACCTTGTATTGGTATTCGACGCGTCTGCCAGCGTCTCGGTAGCTCAGCGGTCAGAGCCCGGATTGCGAAAGGTCGTGGATTCGTATGCCTCGAAGGCGTGGTTGGTTTTTACATGCGTATTTTTATATCTTATAATAAATTACACTGATGGAAAAAAAGAGGAGCAATGACGAATTAAAATTTTCGTTATATGTGTATGAACAAGTGTGCATATAGTAATATTTATCCTTTTTTGCAGATATTTTGTGGATTTGTTATAAAAAACTCACCCGCCAAATGTCAACAACATACGAGTAATGAAAAACACATGAAAAAGTATTCTTTATACCTTCGTTCTAACTAACAGTGTGTAGCTTCCATTGCGTTCATTCTGCTAAAAGCACTCGATCTCATAAAACGAGTACTTACCTAGGTAAATAGATATTTGTTCACGTTTATTTTACTTAATTTTGTTTAAGTAGAATCGCGAAACTGCCTCCCGCGCATTGGAAGCTCTCCCCAGAACAATTTATGTTTTAAAAGTAATTTCATTAGGATCTAGCAAACCTTTATTGTAAGTGATTAGGTGCTAATGGAAAAGAGAAGCAAAGGAAAATAATATTACAAAGGAGCACGCGCAAGCGATCTCGAATTTCCCGAATTGATGTTCCGATAACGCTTCCAAACCAATAGAGGTGATTTTCAAGCGCACATTTATAAGTCAATTAGACATATCTGCCACATAAATATTGTATCATAATAACATTAGTGGGGTATAAACAATACAAGCAGAAGAGGAAATTAGAAACGCAAATTTTGTGAGCGAAAGCCTTAGTTTTGTATGATTTACGATGTTTACTCGAGCAACGGTGTGTTTAATAACCCAAATATATGTACGTATGTAAATGCGAAAATGTACCTAATTTACATAGGTACTGAAGGAGTAAGTGAGATAATATACACAGGTGTGCGTTCTCAGAAATTTAAATAAATATTGGACCTTAAAAGTCTTGCTATATTTTTAGTTGTCATAAATATATATATATATATATATATATATATATAAACTTAGAGACATTTTATAAAGAACGCTATAGATTTTCAAGGTTTTCATGTTATAAAAAAGTCTATAAATTTGCGCGCGTGGATTGTTAGGGACTCTAAGGACAATACTAGGAAGCTGTATAAAACTTGGAGTAATTTTTATACAGCTTCCTAGTATTGTCTTGCGAACACTCGTCGAAATTTTCTAGTACATTCCTGATTTTACGCTGTAGGCCAGCGTTGTTTCATCAATGAGAGGAACATCCTCTCGTATTCGAAAGAAACATTTTTACAAATGTTTGGTCAATCGATTAAGATGAAACAGCCATGTTAGATTTTATTTTAATTTCACTTTTGAAACGCAATGAAGATAACATATCCACAACGTGTTTGGCTGAGCAACTGACCCTATCTTGGAACCCAAACGGTCCCGGGTTCGCGTCCTAGAAGTGGCTGATATTTGTGCGATGATAGGGGCATTCGTACCTGTGAGTCATGTTTATTTCTGTGAATATCACTTATTTATGTCTCTCCGTTCCCTAGGACTTCAGAAACTTACAGGTATATAATATATTAAACAACCTAACATATCTGACTCTCTCAGATCGGTATTTTTTTTGATTTGTAAATGCCAATTTGAAGATACATTTTACAGAGCAAACTAAAAAATGGGGTGACAATCAAGTAAATCCAAATAAAGGTCTTAGGATACGTGATGTGTCGTGCCGGGACGGAACGATTTTTTGACATCGTTGCATACAAAGATATTGCAAGAAAATATACTTTCCGAGAAACAAGCACAGGATGGAACGCCACGAGAAAAAAAAATCGTTAAATTCAATATAGCCCCGTCCTGCACACCCCTAGCCCCACCCCATCCGAAATCCCGCCGCGTATGCGCACCACTTTCCCTGATGCCATAGTGTTGTGAATTCTTTTGTTTAAAAGACGTCATCATGAAGATTGGAGATCCTAAATACTTAGATACTAAGTTGATAGTGATAATGATAGAAGATAATAGATTGTAGTGTTAAATTATTTTCTTTAGTTTTTCGTAATAAACAATTACTATTTCATAAAAATAATATATTTTTATTTAAATAATTTTTGGTACCTGGAGAGAAAACAGCTATAAAGAAGTATGTATAATAAAGCTCGGTTAGGCCTAGAAGTGAAGAAAAATAAGTATATAATTAGCTTTCATTATCTAACGGTTCCTTATAAAGAGTATGGTATTCGTCTTCCTTCTCTCTTTTTTGCCATGTAGGATGTAATCGTCTTCTTTTTTGTTATAACTAGCATATTCTTCATCTAATGCAATCTATGGCAATCATTGTTAATTTTTCAGTAGAAAAATTAAATATATTGGGCTAAAATTTGGTCCAGCACTAGTACGTCTATCGTTTAACACCGTCACTGTACGTATGTTTTAAAACCACGTTATGAAAGATGTACGTCACGTGTCCGTTCCGTCCGTGGAATAAATCCGTTACGTATACTGTACCTAAACTATAAATTTCATAATTCCCGTCGGGACGGGAGTGGGACGTCAGTCGGGCGACAGCGAGAAGGAGACAGAACGGGATAGGAGCGGAACGGGAGCAGGTCGGAAGAGCGATGGGAGCGAGACGGGAGCGGGACGGGAACGGGATGTTAGCCGGACGATATAAAATGACTTACCGACCGATGATATAAAATCGTGTTTTTTTAAAATTTAGGTTAGTAATCCACTCTATAAGGTCAATCACGGTTCGTTCGCGGTCCGATCCCAATAATCGAAGTCGGGTGTATTTGGCTAATAAATTAATATTAAAATAAACATTAAAGTATTTCATTGTTTGTAACACTAGCGGCTGAAAAATGTAAATATCATTTTAAAATTCAATTATTTATGCATAAATTCCCTTTTTATAAGTCCACACTGGTTTAGACATCGTTGTTACTTAGAATTAACTATTTTTTTTTTCCAAATTATTCAATAGGATTGTAATTTTAAATGTACATTAATTACATTTGATATGATTGTCGCTTTAACAGGTAAGGTGACTGAACCAGGAACAAAATAGTAGTTTATGAAACTGGTACATAATGAGGGGTATTATACACGAGCGAGTTTTTTAAAAGCATCACACGACTGTGTAATACCTAGTTATGTGCAGTTTCATACACTACTTTATCTAATCTCATACATTGAATATATCATATAATTTGATTGATACAGTTTATTTATTGGTTATTGTAAGTGTTAACATTTTGTATATTACAATGACTTTACTGGTAGTAGATTAAGACTGACTGCTGCCGTAGTCTCTAAAATGTCGGGCGGCGTTAAATTTTATTCACTTTCACTATCTGACATTTTAATAAAAAATAAAAATTATCCAGCGAAACACAACAACGAATTGCAAGGAAACGTATTATGGCGCCAAAATTCCCGGTATCAGCGCGCATGCGCCAAAGTGCGCAGCCACAGATAAAAAATGAAATAGTGCTATACGAATAGGCGCAGTATAGTATCAAAGGTCTGTAATCGTAACGTAATGAAAAAAAAAATTATAACATTATTTTGTTAGAGAAATAGTGTTATAATTATTTTTTTAATTGCATTTCGATAAACTATTTGTAAAGTTCGTCAATATAAACTCCTTTTGAGTTTTATATTTTAAATTTTACGATGTGAGAGTAGATAAAAGTATTCATACTCTCGATACATGTCGTGACAAGTTTGATCTCGCTCAAACGAAATTTCTTCAAGACTGATCGTGACTGGAATGGGATTCGATCGTTACATGACTGTAATGGATAGTATGAGTGCACACATTGTTTTTTATTTAATAATATTTTACCAGATCGAGATCGGACTGTGAACGAACCGTGATCGACCTCATAGTGTGAATCCAGCCTAAAGCTGACTGAACTGGGAACAAAAGAACATACATACTATCGATACATATCGTGACAAATTCAAACTCACTCAAACAAAATTTCTTGAAAACTGATCGCGAGTCTTATGGGTTTCGACCGAAACTTGACTGTTAGGGGTAGTATGAATGCACACATTGTTTTTCATTTAATAATATTTTACCGACCCAAGATCAGACCGCGAACGAACCGTGATCGACCTTATAGTTTGAATCCAGCCTAATCACGCAACGAAACATAAAAATGACGACCAATCACAAAACCACACTATACAAACTTCTACGGACGACTGATTAGACCCTGAAACATTAGTTTATGACTAATGCGTAGGTGTCGTGTTAGTATCTTTATATATGTCTTTGATGTCTGCCTACTCCTGTATATATAAGTTTTTGCGGGTGTCTCTATAATTTATTAATACTGTGGATTCTCCTATGTCGGTCGAGAAGTTCAGGGTCGCGTATTAAACAACATGTCGCCGACATAAAACCTAGGCGCGATGATAAGTCTGCAGTATGTAAGCATACTTTTGAGGGCCAACACCTATCTGATTAACCACAAATCCAACCGAACCGCGGTTTGATCGCAGATTGATAAGCGAGACTATTGAGATTAAGGAACATCCTAATTTCAATAGAGTTCATCTCTAATGGCTTGGGGCGTTCCATCTTAGGATCATTTAGTGCTAAAATAATATTCCAAATAAAGACACACACTTTAAACTGGGAGACTCGGTAGTTTTCAGTACTTACGGTACTAATATTAATAAAGTAAAATAAATAAAACGTAAAATATAATAAAATGTATCAAATAATATAATATCTCAATAAATTGTATAGTAAGGAACATGGCCAATTAAAATGTTGGATGCACGCTGATGACGATCACTACCTCAGTCATCCCATGAACATAGCTCCTGTAAAAGAGTCGAAACTTCATGATTATTCGCGCTCTTTATAAGAGCTTTTGCGCTTAAAATGTTGAGTTTTTAGCGCTAAAGCGCTTTTAAAATGGTTTAAATTTTACGTTATATATTATGTATTCTACTATCTATATTCTTTAATACCTATTTATTCCAATAGTTCTACCAATTCTTTATGGCTATTCTATTTATACCATGTATGACGTCAACGTTAAACTGCTTGCGATCGTAGTTTAATATATGTTGTAATATTTTTATAATTTCAGAAAGATTACATCATATAAAAATCTTGTGATACCTATTTTCTTTTATATTTACTTTGTATTAAATTAGCTTAAAGTATCAAAGCGAAGTTTTGACAAGTTTGGCTTCTTTATTCGGGCAGTTTTATCATAACTTTGGAAGATAGATAATATTATAATGCAATTTAAAGTTAATAAAAATAATTTATTTCACTTATTTCTATTGTAATAAAAAACGTCAAATTAATATATATACTTATTTCTGTTCTCATCTTTTATAATTTAATAATTCAAAAAATGTTTGTTGTCATTTTTCACAAAGATTCGTTGTAATAATTGTTGTTATTTTTTTGCAATATAGCCTTATAATATAAATAGAGAAAAATGTATCATGCCTGTGATAACTGTATACATATATGGAAGTATACAAATTTAAAAATTGGCTTATCGTCACCCCAACCTTCAATATTGAAGGGAGCAAATAAAAAATGCTGGAAAGCCATTGAAAACAGATATCAACAGTGACCTCGCAACTTTAGGAAAAAACATATTATGCAAAAAAACTATCCGAAATCTGATGTGGGCACCATCTATCATCTTAGGCGACAGGGGCGAAGGCTTGTCGACCCTAATCGAACTATAAACATAATACAGTTATATATAGCACGCAGCATATATGTATCTGAGGAAAATACGTTTTCCAATTATTTTTAAAATTTATGGTTCACTATAAATTGCCAGCGTATAACCACTGATTATAACGTGACCTAAGATGAGATCGTAAAGTTGTGTATGACAATTCGTACGTATAACTAATTATCATATAACAAATCAAAGAAATAAAATAACTTTGTTTTCATAATTATTAGTATTACTAAACAAGCTTAGATACAACAAGGTAAAAAAAGTAAGACAACAGTTTTTGTGTGACATAAATTGAAAAGCAATAGTTTTGATAATGGGACTTTATATAAAATGAAACGTCTTTGAATAAATACTTATCTTATACTTAATAATTATATTAAACTTAATCAGTGCTGTAAAAGCCTCATAAGTGTGTTGCTTTAGTTAGTAGTATTGAGAACTGGCTGTTTTAGGTTTTTAGATACCTACTCAATGCTTTTAAACGTACGTCAATATGACATAAAAAAAGAAAACTTACATCAATGTTGTCTTTAAAAAATTACGTTTGTACCGAGTATATATATATATATTTTATTAAACTTCTTTATATTTAATACTGTTATTTCACTGTGAATAGCTTCCAACGACTCTACAGCACTCTACAATGGTTATGGGCTATTAAAACAGAGAAGTACGGATTATATACGGAAGAAAAATATATATTGTTCGGGAGAGTAATTGTAAGTTACATAGTTTTGTTGATTGCGTGAACGAAAATGAGTTCAGGAATGGCGGTGAGAATAGAACCGTTGGGCAAGGAAAACTATGATAGTTGGCGAATTCAGGTACAAGCCCTTTTGACCAAAAATGATACGTGGAAGTATGTAAGTGGTAGATTAATGAAACCCGTAGATGCTGGAGAATCCGAGAAATGGGAAATTGAGGATGAAGAAGCGAAGGCTGATCTCATACTGTCCATAAATGGTAGTGAATTGAGGCACGTAAGAGGGTGTAACTCATCACGTGAGGTTTGGCTCAAACTTGAATCCGTTTTTGCATCTCGCGGACCAGCGAAAAAGGCTACCTTGTTGAAGAGATTGATGTTGCACAGAATGACAGAAACGGGTGATATACAAGCACATATTAACGAATTTTTCGACACCGTCGATAAGTTAGCTGATATGAATATAAACATTCATGAGGACTTATTGTCCATTATGTTGCTGTATAGTTTGCCAGAGCGCTTCGAAAACTTCAGGTGTGCGATAGAATCGAGGGACGAGTTGCCGAAACCGGAAAGTTTAAAAATAAAGATTTTGGAAGAGTACGAATCGAGATTAAACACGAACACGAATATAGGCCAAATGCAAGAAAATGTTATGCATACATATCGGAAAAATAATGATGGACGGAAAATTAATACGAATACCGTGAATTTCAACCGGAGTAGGAATACGGCGGCTAATAAAGATAAGTTTAGGTTTAAGTGTTTCAAATGTCATGAACACGGACATAAGGCTTCTGAATGTCGAAATAAAGTTAAAAGAGAACATGTTCATAATATTGATTCTGTAATTTCAAATTTTTCAGATAATGAGATTTGCAATGCTGTATATATGTTCAAAAATGAATGGATATTGGACAGTGGGTGTACGTCTCATCTATGTAACAATGTGGATATGTTTGGTAAAAATTTGGAACACGTAATCGCAAAAATTAATTTGGCAACAAATGTAAGTACAGATATAAAAGGTAAGGGTATCGTTAGATTATCGGCATATAATGATAACTCTAGTAGTACAATTCAGTTGAACGATACATTTTACGTTCCTGATTTGAGGAGCAATTTGATTTCCGTAGCTAAATTGACTGATGATGGATATATTGTCAATTTTAGTAATGATCATGCAGATATCGTTGATCTGAAAGGGGAGATAAAATTTGTTGCTTATAGAAAGGGTAACTTGTATTGTTTTCGTAAAACTGAATTTCTAAATAGTGTAAATAATGTCGATATATGTAATTGGCACGAACGCTTAGGACATGTAAATGCTAAGGATGTACTAAAGCTTTTGAATAAAGTAGGTGCTAATGTAAATAAAAATGAGATACAAAAATTATCGAACTGTAATATTTGTGCCAAAGGAAAATTATGTGCAATGCCGTTTAATGAGTCGAAAAGTCCATGTAATGAAAAGCTTAAAATTATTTACACCGATATTGTAGGTCCAATGAAGTGTGAATCGTTAGTAGGTGCGAAATATTTTATAACGTTTATCGATGACTGCACTAGATGGTGTGACGTATATTTCCTCAACTCCAAAGATAAAGCTCTAGAGGCATTCAAACGTTATAAGTTGAAAGCAGAAAATCTTATGGGGACGAAAATTAAATATATTCAGTCGGACAACGGCGGAGAATATTGTAACAAGGATTTTGATGACTACTTGAGACGTGAAGGGATATTAAGAAGATTGACAGTACCAAGGACACCTCAGCAAAATGGAGTAGCTGAGAGGATGAATCGTACGTTGGTCGAAATGGCAAGATGTATGATGTTCGGATCTGAACTATCAAAGGGATTTTGGATGAACGCCATAGATACAGCTTGTTATATCCGTAATCGATATCCAACTAGGAGTCTAGATGGAGGTATTCCGTATGAGAAGTGGTATGGAACACCTGTGAAAATTGACTATTTTCGAACATTTGGGGCAAAGGTGTATGTTCTAGATAAAAACCCCGGAAAAGATAAGTTTGCTGCAAGAAGTATTGTCGGTATTTTTGTCGGCTATCCAGAAACTGCAAAAGCCTATAAAGTTTGGATTCCTGAACAGAGTAAGTTTGTAGTAGCGCGAGATGTTAAGTTTCATGAAGATGAAAGAACATCAGATGAAGCTAGTAAGCAAACTTGTAAATCTGTAAATAGTAGTTCGTTAGATAGGATTAAGAGTTTTCTTGATGTAGAATTTTTTGCATTACCTAGCTGTAATGTGTATTCTGAGGAGGTAAGTAGACTTACGCCAGAAACTTGCCAAGATTCAGTAGAGGTACCAGAAACTACTGAAGTGAGGCATCCTGTCAGTGAAGACAGTGATTTTCACCAAAATAGAGAGCGCCAAGTTACACACAAGAGAGCTCCTGGTCGTCCAACTTTTCTACGATCTGGTGGTAAAGGCAGACCTCGAAAATTATATAAAACTGTCGAAGTGCAAAATCCTGAAGGAGATGAAGAAGAGAGTGAAAGTTCTCATGAACCCGAGTTGGATTATGCAGATTTCATTGGTGCAGCTCAAATATCCTTGAATGAGGCTTTGTCAAGTGATGAAAGAGCCGAATGGGAGAGTGCGATACTATCTGAGATAAAAAGTTTACTAGTCAAAGGTACGTGGGAAATAGTTCAAAAACCAAGAAATAGAAATGTGGTTGGTTGCCGATATGTATTGACATCGAAGTTCAACGTAAATAAGACAGTAACGAAGAAAGCGCGGTTAGTAGCACAGGGTTTTAGTCAGCGTTACGGAATAGACTATAACGAAACTTTTGCTCCCGTAGTAAGGTTGGATACTGTACGACTGCTAGCAGCTCTTTCTGTAGAGTTGAACATGAAGATTCATCAAATCGATATAAATACTGCATTTTTGAATGGTTCTTTAGATGAAGAAATCTACATGAAGGTTCCAGAACGTTTGTCTGAGTGGTTGACGAAGCTTATAAATCAAGAGGAAGACATTTCTGTCGTGAATAGGGCGAAAGAAATGTTAAACAAACTGAAGTCTGGGTATGATACTTGTTTATTGAAAAAGTCGTTGTACGGGTTGAAACAAGCTGGACGGCAGTGGAATAAAAGACTTGATAAGAAACTGAAAGATATGAACCTGAAACCAAGTAAAAAGGAACCTTGTTTGTATTTCAAGAATGTAGGTGAAAATCATTTATTCGTGTTAGTATATACTGACGATTTGCTTATAGCGTCCGAAAAAAGAGGATTTAATAATAAGTTTTAAAAGTCAATTGTCAAAAGAGTTTGACTTGAAAGATTATGGTCTAGCAAAGTATATTTTAGGCATAGAAGTTCAACAAAAAGATAATGTCATTTGTCTGTCACAACAAAAATATGTCAAAGATATTTTACGAAAATTTAATATGGAAAAATGTAATGAAAGTGTTACGCCTATGGAATTGAATTCATCTAAAATTCAAAATGAAAAGAATGATGAAGAGAAACAAGAGGTAAGATTTCCTTATCGTGAAATTATAGGATCGCTAATGTACTTGAGTGTGGGCACTAGGCCTGATATAACGAACTCTGTGGCAAAATTAGCACAATATCTGGAGTGTCCGGAGCCTAGTCACTGGAAAGCAGCAAAACGAATATTACGCTACTTGAAGAAAACTGTGGCATACGGCCTTATATATAATAAAACCGAAAAACATGTAGAGGGTTTTTCAGATGCAGATTGGGGAAACTGTCCTATAAGTCGGAAGTCTTATAGTGGATATTCTTTCATTTTAGGCGGTGCATGTATATCGTGGTCATCGCGTAAACAATGTTGTGTCGCTACATCGAGTTGTGAGGCGGAATATGTTAGCTTATCGGAGGCAATGAAAGAAGGTATTTAGATATAAAATACGTGTGTAAAAAACAACCACGCCTCCGAGCCCTCAGATGGGATTCGAACCCACGACCTTTCGCAATCCGGGCGACTGCTCTGACCGCTGAGCTACCGAGACGCTGGCAAACGTGTCGAATTTTACAAACGTATTCCAACTTCTACTATGAGCTAGTATCGTTCCACCAATTTTTTACACACGTATTTTATATCTTATAGAAATATTGCATTGTGAATGCAAAAAATTAAATAAAAACAGAAGGTATTTATTTAAATAGCTTATTGAAAGAGATTGGTTTTCCAATGTATGCTAGAGTTACCTTGTATGCCGATAATCAGGGGGCGATCCAAATAGCTGAAAATCCGATCTATCATGCTAGAACCAAGCATATAGACATAAAATATCATTTTATTAGGGATGTTCTATCAACTAATAAAGAAATAATGCTGAGACATGTACCCACTGATTCAATGCTGGCGGATGTTCTAACTAAGCCGCTTTGTAAAATAAAACACTATAAATGTATAGAAGGTTTAGGTGTTGGCATTGTTAGTGTATAGTTTATGTTGTTCTAAAGTTTAATAGCTTGTGTAGTGTATATTAAATATGGGATTATCTAAAAAAGGGGGCGTATTGAGAACTGGCTGTTTTAGGTTTTTAGATACCTACTCAATGCTTTTAAACGTACGTCAATATGACATAAAAAAAAAAAACTTACATCAATGTTGTCTTTAAAAAATTACGTTTGTACCGAGTATATATATATATTTTATTAAACTTCTTTATATTTAATACTGTTATTTCACTGTGAATAGCTTCCAACGACTCTACAGCACTCTACAAGTAGCACACAAATCACAACCATTACCATAATATAGAAACTTGTATTGAAAAAAAACTTCGTTCCCTATGGCTATTTGGACCGGACGCCGTAACTACTAAGTTATTGAGGTTCCAACTCAACTTGGCGTTTTTTTCAATTCAATCTTCTTTGTTTTGCCAAAGTGCCTTATGTTTTCAGATGAACTGTCTCACGTGGTTTCGGTCTTCTCCTTAAAGATAAATGGTTACAGCAACTTAAGAAAGATGTTTATATATCAATTAAAATATAAAATCTAAATCTATATTTCATTGTATAAATTGATTTACGCGTTATAATTACAAAAAATATAAGATCCTTTCGGTAGTTAATTTTGGTGGTTGAACAAGAAATATCCTAACATAGAAAATTATATAAATACTTCAAAGAAATTTGTCGCAAAGACTTCGATGAATATTGAGTGCAAAAGTAAAGTAAATTTAATTCCTTTTATTTTTTATTATAATGCTACATATCGTTGATTTATAGCAATGGTGAATAGCTGAAATGGGTGCCCATGACACCTAAGCATATTTGTAACTCTTATTGTACAGTGTATACAGTCCGACTTTGAAATTCATTTTATCTATTAATTAATCATATGTTTAAGTTGTGTATTCAAGTTAAGCCATTATAATATTAAGGGTGCATTATATCTAAATTTTCTATATTGTTCTTTTTCTTATGTATACCAGAAAAAAAATCGACTAGAAAAGAAAGCGACTCCAAACCTGTACAGTTTGTATAGTGTTAACGTAAACTTAATATAGTTAGGGTTTAATTCTTTTTCAAAACCCAACATGAGACTCATTTTGATTGTAAATAACCTGTTTTCTTTATCCCTTATAATTACAGACTGTGAACATCACCCACTCTGAAAGGCATTTATTACCTTTGAACTTTCCTAAGAGCTCCTTTACACGGGCAACAAGTGATTCTTTTTGAATCGTTTTGAAGACATTTATTACTTCTTTTCACAAGTAAAAGGATCGTGATTTGTGACTGTAAAAAAGTACATTAAAGTTTTTAAAAGAATTTGTGTAATTATTTTTTCAGGAATGGTTTCATCTTAAGTCTATATGTAACTAAAATATATGTGTGAAAAAATTAAAAGATGACAAGTGCAAAGATAAAAAAATATAGCAGTCTATAACTGTAAATAACCAATTTTTGTTTTGAGAGCAATGCTCTCTAGAAATCAACTTATAATTCAACAGTTGTTTCAGTCGACTTATTTGTTTTTAATAAAAACAATCAATTTAAAATTAATTTTAATGATAATCGATAATAATTTTATCTTTTTATTTTTGTCGCTCGATTTGTGTATTAATTAAATACGAAAAAACTAATGGTAGCTAAACAAAGCTGCGAACATGTCCGAAAAATCATAAAACATAATTCATCAAGCACTGAATGTGTACTAATATTGGATTGTACAGTGAGAACAGAGATAAAAGAAAAATTGTTCCGCAATGTGCATAGGTATTACGAGTAATAGAAGCTTGACTAGTTTTGGTCTGCTTGATTACTGATTAAATATAAAACTGAAGTGAATTTTTGTCAATATAATGTTTGTGATTTTAGTGCAGAAATGAACTTATTATTATAGTAATAATAATATATACAATCCGATTAAAAATTGCCTGCATATAATTAAATTTAATAAATTTAATTGACATTGAAATAACGATTAATTCTGATTACTTGTCAAATTAGTAATAAATAATATTAATCGCTTTAATATTCTAACACTGATATATTAATCTGTTTATAATTACATAATTGAATTTATCCTTGTATACTTTTTAAAATTTTATATACTGACCATTCGGCAAAACACGCTTGTACGAAACTATCTGTAAGTAACATCTTTATAATGAAATACTGTGTTTATAGAGTAAATAGATATATTAATTTAACTAATTCATAATTTAAACTTATTGTTATTATTGTTATTTTTAGTTACTCAGAAAATGTTAAAAATATTAGTGTTACATATTAGACTTAATTTTTAATAGTATTTTGAATCTAGCTCATGTATTCTATGTCCAAAAAGTTGTTGAACCTATTATACGAGATATAACGTCATACTAATCGCTGATTAGATCGCTACCACAAAAATATGAAATAACATTCGATCATAGAATATTTACAGTATTACCAGGCAAATTCCTTTGCAATGTATTCAGTAATACTGACCGTTTGTGGTGAACCTAAATTGCTGTTTGTGGCGATAGTGGGGTGTGTTTTATCAATCTTCCGATTACTGCACTCGACTGGGGTGCTCGCACGCGATATCTAATCTACCACAAACGAATCGCGTTGTACTTGATCACTATTGTTATCCGTAAATTGTTGTTTAGCAATTTTATTGTAAACAAATTATCAAGTATCCAACAGTAAGATTATTTAATTACTGTATTTTGTTATTATGATATGTATGATTTTGTTTGACATACGTGGTTTGCAGTTCTGAAGAGAATAAAACTTTGTCTTAAGCTGTTACATTTAAATATAACGAGTTGTCAAAATTTACAGACAACTATGTATCTCTATCGGTGGATTAGTCGCGTCGGAATTGTTAAATTACTATGATTAATTCAAATTGAAGTAAATTATATCTATTTGACATTCCTTCATAATAGCAAAGAATATTTCTTGAATATTTCTATTTTTGTTCAAGTTCAACTCAAAATAGTTTATTCAGGTTAATAGCAGTTATGAAAGTCAAGAGAATACCAGATTTATTCGTAAATCTATGATGAGATATCTTGCACTTTGATAAGCCAGCAAGGGCAATTTTTTGTGTTGTTTTTTTATGTAGAGACGTCAAATCAAAGGTATTATATTTATATTATATACCATACCATATTATATATTTATACTACCATATTATCATTATAATATGGTTTCAGATCAACACTAACAATACAACATAAGCAAACTTCAGCTAATAGCTATTTGTTAAGATACATATATGGCTATTTCGCTTAAATGTCTATAAAATTTAATGTTGTGTTATACGGATGACAAAAATTAAGCTGATACGGACCTTTTTTAAATACAAATATTGTTTGCACATAAACCTCAAACCTCCCTAAAAATAAATTATAGTTTAAAACAAAATAAAAAACACGCTCACACACACACACACACACCCAGCTAAATAGTAAAAAACACGTTTCAATATAACAATAAGGTACATAATTAATAAGAAAATTAATGTAATTATAAAAAACTCGGGGTCTGGGTTGTATTTTTATTATTTATTTATTAATTTATGACCAAGATACCTTGTTATTTTTATTTCAAAATGCAGAGTTGGTGTAAGAAGAATGTCGTACAAAGCACTTCAGTTTAGAAAAGCCTGTTAAAAAAACATAAGTCATAATATGAAAACAAACTATAAAGTAAGATCCACATAGACATCGATAAGTCTAATGATTTAAGGAGTAAATTTTAATTATAAATTACACATAATTGTAAATTATAAATATTTGAGTCACCAAAATCTACTGCATTCCTTATTACGCCATCCACCGTAGTAGACGTTGATTCTGTATTGGAGATATTTTCTATTTTTTTAGCCTTGAGTTGCAGATTACTCACAGTAAACCTACGTAATACGTAGTAAGTACCGATTTAAGACAGTGCATAGTAAATGTCAATGCAAAAAAATACTAGATTCATTTTTGCAATCAATACAAAAAAAAAATGATTTTTTTTCTAGCAATTCGCACGAGTATACGTTTAATTGAGCAAAACCGTCGAATCATTCTAGGTATTTCATAAGCTGATGCCAGCATCTCAGTGCTCGTCACTTCTATCAGTACTTACCCAGATAGCAAGAGGTTGCGGATTCAAGTCCTGTCTTACACCTCAGATAAGTTGCATTTGTTTGATAACAATTTCTTTAGAAATAAAAATCAGGCAGTTAATCGCATAAATAACAATGTAATACATATAGATATTTTTTAATATAAGTCGTGTGGTGTTCGGTAGAGTAGAATAGCATCAACCCTTCACACTCAAGGCTGTCATAAAACGCGACTAATGATATTGGAGATATTGTTTTTAAGCTTATACCTGTATCATATCCGTAAATATTATGACGGTACCTACAAGTTCTGCTTGGTTTGGATATTAACCCTTTCCGTGCCAGCTACGAATATACTATTTAAACACTTAACATTGTTTTTTTATTCCTAATGCCAAACTCTAAAAAACCGATCTTACTTGTAGTGCCAAGAAATATTTTTTTGTAGAGGATGCCCAAAAAAGTCCACGAGCATACTCGTAGTCGGCACCATGTTACAGTAACGCACTAAGAGTATTCTCGTAGCTGGCACGGAAAGGGTTAATAATTGGTGCAAGTTATCCAGAATATATTTATTTAAGTAGGACATGAAAATACTTTATTAAGTTACAGTCACAACATACACCTTTTGTAGGGCGGATCAATTCCCCACTCGATTTAAATATTGCATACATTATTGTCACTCATCCTTACCATTGAAAAGTGTTAAGCGAAATACATCTGGTTAAGCCTGGATACCCAATTCTTAACTTCTTTACCATATGTTTATATAATAATGATCAGCGATAACATGGAAAAGCCACTTGGCTTTACATTAAATATCAGTACGAAAGATTTCAATTTCACTTTTAATTGTTACATGAATCTTCCATTTGCTGAGCGTATCGAAGGCGGGAAAATACATTAATTACAAACCTTTTCAGGCGGCCAGTGGTAAGCTGGATAATGGATATATGCAAAGTAAGTTAATTCCAGTTAGTTTCGAACGTATGAAATAAGAAATGAAATATCTCAACATTTAGAATGGAAATATATTCGATTTAAGCATTTACAATATAGAGAAATATTTATTTCACACGATTGCTTGTCTGCACTTAGTGACACCCACTTATACGACCATCCACACTTATTCTGGATTGACTGGAAGAGATCTCTTTTAGAGATAAGTCCACCCTTGCAAACAATATAATCTACTTTTATTTCTTTATTTATATTTTAAATTTATTTCTAATATATATATATATATATAAATTTAAAATAAATAAACAATGCATATCAATAATTGGCCCCTCAGGTGGGGAACAAACCCACATCATCCTGACAAACTAGGAAAATCGCGATTATCGCTAGGCTACTGAAACTACTCTTATCCCCCTTGGCGAAATTATGAACATATTTTTTCTTTGTTTTCGAAAAAGCGTTAGGTCACTTAACGTTACTTCATATATTGAACATGCGTAAATAAGAAAGATCTATATGTACCTACTGAAAGAAAGATCTCTAAAGAAGTCAAATTAGAGTTTTAAAAGCTTGGTGATGATGGCAAAACAGTTTGAATTTATGCCTTAAAACTAAGTAGCTTTTAGGTTTTACTGGTAAATAATAGAATTTATTTTAGATCAATATTTTGTAAAAAAATTACATAATTTTTTATTTACAATATTGGATCTCGGAATCGTACCTATTAAACATGATATTAATCACGCATAATAAAAGCAGGTAATGATGTTTTTCTTATTCGTGCTTATAATCATTTCGATGCTTGGCTTAGGTATAGAGCTAAGTATAAGTTTTGGATATTGTCATCTACTTATTACTTTTTTTTCGTCAGTGTATAAGATGATTATGAATTAAAAAAGCAGGTATATACGTTAATGGAGTAAATACGTTTCTTGAAATTAAATTTATAAGTTCTCTTAAGTATCCTCTTCTTTTCTAAGACATATTTTCTCATAGCGCCACTTTTTGCATAAAGTTCAGTGGTTTTATTCCATTTTATTGAAATTATTACGATCAAATTTTTTCTGCATTAGCTTTTAAAGTTTTAAAATGAACTGTATTTTTAATGATGTAATAATAAGATATTACTTATTTGTCAATATAAAAATAATTAAGAAGCTTTATAATAACTCGTGCATTAATGTAGTAAGTAATGAATTAATCATTAGGTCAGTTGTCCTTTCCGTGAAATCCCGGGACGTACCATATTGCATCGCTGTGAATTCTGGCTGCAGTCACCGCTGGGACAAGCGCTTGTCGCGCGTCAAACTGACTGTCCGATTGCTCAATGGATGGCTGCTGTCCGCTTTTCCGATACACCCTCTGGGATTGCGTTAATGCTGCTTTAGCTTGGCTCTAGTACCGTAATTGATCGATTAATTCTGCACCACTGAGGCTGTAGTGTAATTTTTTAAAGGGCAAAGATAACTAACGCTTTTGCAGTCATTGTGTTAAGCTACCTAATAAAAATTATTTGATCTGTATTAAAATTATAGAGACTTAATTTAAATAACTGATTATACCTAAATTTGCCAATGACATCGTAAGATGGAGCGAGATTAACATTTCGTTTCACAGATGGGGCTAGCTTCACGTTGTACATATAAATTCGCGAAATAGTATGGAAAGTACCTACGTCGTGTGTACGCAGTTTCTAAAGCATGTTAAAATGGCTTAGGGTCTTAGGACAAAGATCACGTAGCTTGGAGGGAAATATTCCTTTTGGCATCCCTGTAAGTTACTACAAAAGAATCGTTTGTAGTACAAATATTTACGTTTGACGTTTTATAAAGATTATTGACCTGAGAATACAAACAAAATTTTTGACTGTTACTAAAATACTATATGATTGAACAAATCTTTTCTGTAGAGTAGGGTGACCTACAAATACTATGACTCACATAGCAATTTGACGTTCAAAACATAAAAAATGAAAATATTTTCCTAGAATATGTGACCGCACCCGCGTTGTCGCGTTGCACGATATCAATCAAGTTTTTTTTTGTACGCTGCGAAATGTTGGCATAGCAATATACACAAAAGTTGCGACGTTGTTTGGCAGTCCAAAACTGACATATTGAAGTTTATGTATTTGTCGAAATTTTTATTAAATAATGCGACGACTTTGTAAAACCCGCTTTTTCGAAACGTAAATATTTGATTAAGTGTATTGTGTTTGTTTGTATTTAGCGTAATGTGTTTTATCAGAGACAACCCTTGTCTTATTAAACATCAGAGTTTAAAACCACCTGCCTTAAATTTACACTATTAAGTAATTAAAACTTGTAATAACGGCTTATTTTACAATACGAGCAACATAAATAGTGTTGGTTTAATTCACTTAGGCTGATAAGAATCTCTGTGTTCTCTGGTTATGGTTTTGAACACTGTTATAGATGAATGTTTCCAATTTTTTTTCGTTTTTTTAAAGAAACCATTACAATTATAAGCACAATAGTCCTTAACAGATAACAAACAAAAAAAAGATAACTATCTTTTCCATTTATCATTTTTCAATGATATCAATAGAAAGGCACTTAAATATATTCCAAACTGAGCATTTCAGCATATTTTACGCTTTTTAAGGCTTGCGTTATGGACACTAGGGTAAAGGATAGACGTAAATTTATCATACATACCTATTTAATATTATATATATATATATATAAATACCCATGAATAGTAATGCTCGTATTCAACACAAAAACATCTTCCCCTTCCAGGACTTGAGCCCAGCACCATCGGTGCGAAAGGCAGGATCGCTACTGTTGCACCAAACGGTCGTTCAATAATAGATTTTATTAAATATAAAATACATTATACGCAAAATCTGTAAAACGTAAAAACTGAATATATAAATTTGTATCAAAAATGTAACAACACTAAACTTCAAGGTTTCTTCACTAATAGACTACTACCTACTAACGGAAATGGAAAATTAAACCAACCCCTATTGCTGATTCAATTCATCGAATTGGAGCAGCTATAAATATAATAACGTATTTTATTCCACCGGAATTACCGCCGCAATAAAAAGAAAGATTTTCTTAATTAGAAACCAAGGTGAAGATAACTCGCTTACGTCCGAATCGTCAGCTCTTTGCGTGACTACTCCACGATTTATGACTTAATAGCGGACTCCCGCGTTAAGTAGGCCTTAGATAAGCCGCCTCTAAGTGATTGTCGGCGTTCACAACAATCGTAATTACTCCAAACTACTATCTTCGTTTACCGCACGCGATCACTCCCATCGGCAACTTGGATTGTGTTAATTGCGAGCGCCGTATTTCAGAGGTCGTTGTTGATTGCCGAAACCTGAAAACGTGAGGAAATTTTGAACAATGCCGATACAATCTTGCCTGTTTCTTTGTTGTAACGGATCAACTTTCTATGTTACAGTCTGCTGAATCCTTTATAAGAGTTGTAATAAGCGACGAACTTGGCAAATAAATGTTTGTTACATTAATGACAATTCAATGGGAATGATGAACAATAATTTTGCCTTCATTAAGTTTCATTGATTCTCAACGTAAGGGCCCGCTTTTGAAATTACTTGATTACCGTCAATGATTTGAAGGAGCAAACAATTTTATTTGTTTTTTCTGTTTCTATAGCAAGAGACATTTATTAAAAAGTATTGAGACAGTGGCACCGAAAATAGTAAATTTTTCTATTACTTACTAGATTAATGAACAATTTATATCTTTCCCTTATATGATGATGAAAGATCATAATTTCATGTGAGATTCAAATGATCCAAATAAAGACCGTGGTTGTAATTCAGACACTTGTTATTGTTGCCATCTACTTTTGGCTTTGAGTTCTGAACCCTTTACTACTTTACTACTAGCTTTTTAGATATTATCCTTAAAGAAGCCCCGCTAAAATCGCCCTTATATTTTACAAAACCGCTCATTATCGGAAATATGAAAAATAAATTATGTTAAACACTTACAATTTATTGTTACAGACGCATGATTTTTAAAAGACCGGAATGAAAAGATAATTTCTTTTCAAATCGCAAATAATGGGCGGATCGCGACGCTTTTGGCAGTGTTAAAACTAAATTTTAAAACTCAAGATTCAATAAACTATATTATCGCTGACCATACTTCATATTTCAGATTGAGTTTAAAATCTTAGTTGGTGTCAATGTCATAGACAATAAAAATTATCACGAAAATGACGATTTATGGTATAGTCCCCGGCAAATAAGTTGAACATGATTTTGAAATCACGTGACATGCGCAGTAGCAAGTTTAGGTATATTATTCACTACTACGCATGTAACGTGATTTCAAAATCATGTTCAACTTATTGCTGGGGACAATAGCTTTTGTATGATACTGACAAATGCAACCAAATTCGTCATAGAGTGTTAATACTTCTCGTAACCCTCTGAGTACATAAAGTTCGTCTTTGATAACGAGATGATTTTATTGTCCCAAAGTAACTTAATATTCTTCAAGTCGCTTTGAAATGTTTAGATTTATGTACCTATATATTTAACTGATCATTCTTAATTAGCAGGTACCTATTAACAATTTTTTTTAAATTATAGTTTCTAAAAACTAAAGATTCAAATTACTAATTTCAATATTTTGAGGTTATTTATCACATATCTGTGTAAGTCCATCTTTAGAAAAATAAAAACAATATTTTTTCTGTTCGTCTAACGGACTTTTTTAAGTATCATTCGACTTCTTCCATAAACGTGCTCTTTAAATAGAGGTCTGAAAATACAAACGAGTTCGCCAGTATAAAGAATAGAGAACCTATACAGAATTATAGGTAAGAATTTTAGGCGGCTAAATTTTTGCTGGTATTCTGTAAGCAAAAATCGTTCACTTTAATTGACCAATTAATTTAATAAAATTACAATGGATATGCAGAAATCGTACAAAGGATAGTTATTAATTTTATTTATCAAATATTTCATTGAAATAAAAAACATATAGTTTACCTAGCATTTTAATATAAACCATGTAATTCGTTAGTTTCTATGACAATTATCAAACAAAAGAAAGCAATAAGTTTGTATCATAAATGTTAATATTAATATCTGAACGAAACGCATTTTCATAATAAAATACTGGCAAAGCTCAATTCTTATTTGTTCTCTGAAATTAATGAAAGAAACTTGGTTTGTTTGTGCTTATTCCAATTAGTATCTTAAAGTTTAATTAAAACGTTGCAGGTATTCTTAACTTTTTCCATAAATCTTCAGCGGTATTACAATGCTAACCTCAGTAGGGAAAGTCGGTGAGTGGTTGAGTTTGCACGTAATTCAAATTCAAATTCAAATTCATTTATTTGCAGAATATAGGTTTACAATAATTGGTGTCGATTTACAAGATTTGAGCGCTGTATTCTTACCCAAAGGGTGTGCAAAGTTGATTATACACAAAATAATTAAAAGAAAGTACCTATTATAAAACACACTTGAGAAATACTTATATTTTATAAATGTCACATATTAATCAGAATCAGTTTAAACGTCAGGGTCACTTAGATATTCGGTCAACTTATAATAGGCTTTATTTATCAAAAAATATTTAAGTGCCAATTTATAATTTATCAAATTATCAATTTCTCTTATACCTTTCGGCAACTTATTGTATATTACTGGAGCAATACCATAAACATTATTTCCAAATAAAGCAGTTTTATGTGGTGTTTGACACAGTTTATCATTATGCCTCTTCGAAGAAAACTTAACAAATAATTTCATATTCGACTTAACAAATACACATACTTCAAATATATATATACACGGTACTGCCAAAATTTTTAATTCTTTGAAGTAGGGACAACAGGAGTCGGTAGGGCGAAGTCTACAAATTGCACGAACACACCTTTTTTGCGCTTTAAAGACGCTTTCTTTGTTAGACGCGTTCCCCCAAAAAATAATGCCATATCTTAGGATCGATGCAACATAGCCATGATATGCCGTCATTAACGCAAATCGATTCGCAATCTTATTGAGCATGTATAAGGCATAAGAAAATTTACTCAACTTTTCACAGACGTAATTAGTATGGGTTTCCCAATTCATGTTACTATCAATATAAATTCCAAGAAACTTAGTAGTGACAACTTCTTCTACTTGTTTTCCTGCGTTCTGTATTTTGACATCAACAGTTTTCTTACTTTCTCTTTGTTTAAAAGTCATCATTTTTGTTTTATCCAAATTTACAACTAATTTATTATTTCGAAGCCATTTAACAACTTTATTAAAATCAATATTTATTGCATTTTCATAATCACTTGCATCATTACATTCAAATATTATCGTGCTGTCATCCGCAAACATCACCATCGGGCGTTGTATAGAGTTCGGCAGGTCATTTATATAAATTAGAAATAATAATGGACCTAACACGCTACCTTGTGGGATGCCACAAACCATTTCCCTTGGCTTCGATGTATAATTCTTTTCAAATTTAGTTCGGCAGCAAAACTTCACAATTTGTGTTATATTTCGTCTGGAAGTGAGATAGGATGTTATAAGCTTAAGAATATTACCACGTACTCCATATTTATACAGTTTATCTAATAGTATTTTGTGATCCACTAAATCAAACGCCTTTGACATATCCATATATAAGCCCGTAACCTGTATCCCTGAATCCATGCAAGTAATAATTTTGTTTACAAATTCAAATATTGCCATATCAATGCTTTTATTTCGACGAAAACCTTGTTGTTCTTTAGCAAACAAGTTATTAGTCTCAAAGTAGGTATAAAGCGAATTGTATATAGCTTTTTCAAATACTTTTGCAAGAACTGATACAAGTGCAATCGGTCTATAATTCGCTATGTTCTCTCTGTCATCTTTTTTAAAAAGTGGTTTTATAACGGTGACCTTTAAACTGTCCGGGAACGTTCCATTTTCAATGCATAAATTTATAATATGAGCCATTATTGGGGATACAATGTCATTCACATGTTTTAAATTTTTTGTATTGATTTCATCAAATCCAGTACTATTAGTAGATTTCAGTGATTTTATTATATTAAAAATATCTTGTGGAACTACCGGTGTCATAAATATTGAATTTCCGTTATTAAATGTCAATGTTTTGTCAAATTCAAGTCTAATATTATTTAATATCAATGTACGATCAATAAAATAGTCGTTAAAATGCTCAACAATATGTTTTGGATCAGTAATAGTATTGCCACTTACTTTGATTTGTATTATATCTTCTCTGGGAAAATTTCTTTTTGATTTATTTATGATTTGCCATGTTGCCCTTGATTTATTATCGGAATTGGTAATAAAGTAGCTGTTTTGTGACTTTTGAGTTAATTGCACAATTTTATTAAAGCGTTTAGTATAATCCTTTAACTGAGTTTTATTTAAGTCATTAGGCTTTTTCCTGTACTTATACAGTAGATCTCGTTTCCGTTTACTGCACGTTTTAATTCCTTTGGTCACCCATTTTGGTTTAGTGGCAGTGGGTATTTTAATCACTCTAATAGGAAAACAGAGATCATAATATAATTTAAAAGTTTCATAAAAATATTCAAAAGCTGTGTTTGGATCGTTGGTTTCATATACATCTTTAAAACTTAGATTCATAAAAATCTCCCGAAATTTGTTCATATTGTCCTTACTATAGTCACGTCGCTTAACATACCAAAAGGAAAATTTTCAAGTTTTCTTAACTGGACATTTAAAAACTTGAGCATTATGATCTGACAAAGTCAGTTCGGTCGTTTCACATTTTGCGTTACGTTTAACGTTATGAATAAAGTTGTCCAAACATGTACCACTAGATGGGCGCGTCGGCGTCTTAATGCCAATATTTAAATTATAACTTTGTAATATTTCAAAAAAATCTGTAGTCAATTTATCGTTCGTTAAAATATCTATATTAAAATCACCACATATAATAATTTTGTATTTATCTTTGGAACAGTATTTATGTAAAATATCATTAAGTTTATAAAAGAAAGTATTTATCTTATTTAGATTCCGTCGAGGAGGTCGATATATACATAGAATTATAATCCTATGATCGACTAATTGCAAACCACAGCATTCCACTACCCCAGAAATACATATTTCAGCTAAGTCTTTTAGTTCTTTATAATTATGAGAATGTTTTATTAATATGCATGACCCACCATATCGATTTGACCTACAAAAACAAGCACCAAGTACATAACCAGGTAGGCAAAGTTGTTCTTTATCATTTTCAACCATGTTATGTTCCGTAACACAAACTACATCAATATCCCTACCAGAATCAGCCATTTCAGATAGGCCAACACAGAGCCTGTCCGACTTTCCAATCAGGCCATCAATGTTCTGATGAAGAAAATAAATGTAATCAAACACGAAAAAGATTATTTGTATTTTCGTTAGTTTGTTCAATATCCTGAGATATAGTTTTTCCGTCATTCAGAAAAAAAGATAAATCAAATCAAATCAAATCATCATTTATTTACATGAGCACATATTAGAATAACAATAAGGTAGAAATCTTGTTTAAGTCATGTGATCAGCCTGCTAGGCAGGCGTGCAAATTTTAATTATTTTACAATTTTATTATTATAAGCAAAAGTTATGTCAAAAGTAATAAATCTTACAATCAATTAAATTAACTTTATTCTAAATTGTCCTTAAAATCTAAATAATCTTTTACACTATAAAAACACTTTTCAAGAAGCCATTTTGTTACAGATGTTTTAAAAACGTTCCCTTTCAGTGTTTTTATAGAGTCAGGTAGTTTATTGTACAGCAATATACACATATTAGAAACGTTTTTTTCGTAAATGTACTTTTGGCAAGGAGGTCGATGCAATGAATTAATGTACTGAGTTCGTGGTGGTCTAGTTGAGACCTCCGAATATTTTTTAAAATATTTTGGATGTTGCACAACGAAGCAGCAAATATCGCGTATGTACTGGCAGGGTAAGGAAAGAACGCCCAATTTCTGAAAAAGTGGTCTGCAACTTTCCAGGTACGACGTTTTACAAATGGCTCTAATACACCTTTTTTGTAATTTAAATGGCCGATCTGCTTCCACTGAATTGCCCCATATAATCAAGCCATAGCTGAGAATCGAGGATACGTATCCGTGGTAAGCAACAAGAGCGACCTCTGGAGAAACTACTTGACTTAAACGTTTTAAAGCATAAACATAACGGTTTAGTTTATAAATTATTATAATAGAAAAATACTAGAAAAATTCGACTCGGGTCACAAGTGAATCTCAGGCGGGAATCGAACCCGCAACCTTTGGAAATCCGAAAATCAAAGTGTTCGCAAGGCTCGGTAGCTCAATTGGGAGAGCATTGGACCGAATTTCCAAAGGTTGCGGGTTCGATTCCCGCCTGAGATTCACTTGTGACCCGAGTCGATTTTTTCTAGTATTTTTCTATTATAATAATTTATCTTATAAGATCGCATTGAAAATGCATAAAATATATAAAAATTATAAATCTAACATAGCTGTTTCATCTTAATCGATTGACCAAACATTTGTAAAAATGTTTCTTTCGAATACGAGAGGATGTTCCTCTCATTGATGAAACAACGCTGGCCTACAGCGTAAAATCAGGAAGGTACTAGAAAATTTCGACGAGCGTTCGCAAGGCTCGGTAGCTCAATTGAAAGAGCATTGGACCGGATTTCCAAAGGTTGCGGGTTCGATTCCCGCCTGAGATTCACTTGTGACCCGAGTCGATTTTTTCTAGTATTTTTCTATTATAATAATTTATCTTATAAGATCGCATTGAAAATGCATAAAATATATAAAAATTATAAATCTAACATAGCTGTTTCATCTTAATCGATTGACCAAACATTTGTAAAAATGTTTCTTTCGAATACGAGAGGATATTCCTCTCATTGATGAAACAACGCTGGCCTAAAGCGTAAAATCAGGAAGGTACTAGAAAATTTCGACGAGTGTTCGCAAGGCTCGGTAGCTCAATTGGGAGAGCATTGGACGGGATTTCCAAAGGTTGCGGGTTCGATTCCCGCCTGAGATTCACTTGTGACCCGAGTCGATTTTTTCTATTATAATAATTTATCTTATAAGATCGCATTGAAAATGCATAAAATATATAAAAATTATAGGTTTAGTTTATTACAAATTACATCTATATGTCCCTTCCAATTTAAATGTGCGTCTATTATTATTCCTAAAAATTTAAACATGTCCACCTTTTCTATTGTGTCATTGTGTTTTATTTGTAATTGTAATGGCTTTGAATTATAAGAATGAAATTCCATTAATTTAGTTTTCTTGATATTAATATATAATTTATTTTCTCTGAGCCATTCTATTATATCAGCGAGCGCTCGGTTCGCTGACTCCTGGTAGGTATTTTTATTGTCGCATCTTATTAACAAAGTAGTGTCGTCTGCAAATAGGATACACTTATGCTACGTACAATTAGGTAAATCGTTGATATAAACTAAAAACAGCAATGGCGAGAGTATAGAGCCCTGCGGAACGCCAGTATCGTTAGTCATATAATCTGACAGAACTCTATGTTTTTCTAGAGAATTTTTACGTTTGGTTAGTTTAGTTATCTCTGTGCACTGTTGTCGATCGTTTAAATAACTTTGCAACCAATCGTAAGCCGTCCCTCTAATTCCAAATTTCTCCAGCTTATATAATAATATTTGGTGATCGACAAAGTCAAAAGCCCTTGACATATCTAGAAAAATAGATATCATGGGTATTTTTTTATTAAGATTTTCGGTCACCAATTTCACCAAATCAAAACAAGCGAGTGTGGTAGAACTTCCTTTGCGAAAACCGAATTGCTGTGGATGTAAAATATTATATTTCGTGAAAAATTCGATCATTCGTTTATAAATAGCTTTTTCAAATATTTTTGAAACAATTGGTATAATAGTAATTGGTCTGTAGTTTTCTGTGTAAAGCCTGTCTCCTTTTTTAAACAACGGTTTTATTATGGATAATTTTAGTTGATTTGGAAAGTACCCTTGTTGGAAAGATAAATTAATAATGTGTGCGATTGGTTGACAAATTTTGCCAGCACTGGATTTTAGCACTTTGCTAACTATTTCATCGTGCCCGCTAGATTTACCATTTTTTAAAGATATAATAATATTGTAAATTTCACTATCGGTTACCGGCGTCAAGAATATAGTATGTAAATTAGATTTTAAATTAGTAGTATATGTATTATTTTTATCATTATTATCATTATTATCATTATTATCATTATTTTTACAGGCCGTAGTTTTCGTCAAATTAATAAAATAGTCATTAAAAATGTTACTAATCTGACGTGCGTCAGTGAAAGTTTTATTATTAGAGTGAATGCAATTGATGTCATTTCTATGGCGATTATCTGATATAGTTGTTGAGATTGCCTTCCAGATGGCTTTACCGCATTTTCTATTCTTTTCAATATACTTTTGGTTGTTAATTCTTTGAGCTACCAATAAACATTTTTTAAAAATATAATTATATTTTTTGTATTTGTTATTAAGCTGTGTTTTTAGTACTTTATCCCTACGAGACGCTCTACAATAAGCCCTATGTAATGTACGTTTAGTTCGACAGGAACGTTTTAAGCCTTTCGTTAGCCATTTCAGTCTCGTCAGCCTATTATTTACTTTTATTTTAATTGTTGGAAAGCACAAGTCATAAAATAGACACACAGTATCATAGAAAAGTTGAAAGGCTTCTGAAGCTGTGGGATTATGTAGGACGTCTGAAAAAGAGAGAGCCGAAATATATTTTACAAATTTATCAATGTTCTCCTGACTATGATCTCGCCTATATTCAAACCAAGTAGTATATGAACGTACCTTATTGACTCGTATAGTTAACATTTGAGCCGTTTCATGGTCAGATAAACTAAGATGCAGTACGTTAGGAATCACATTATTTATATTACTGGCTATCTGGTCTATGCATGATTTTAACCTGGTTGGAGTTGTGATATGCATGAAAAAATTATAATTATGTAATGTGCCTTGAAGTTCTCTCGAAAAATTATTTTGTTTTAAAATGTCAATATTCCAGTCACTACAAATCACAAACTTTTTTCTTTTATATTTTAAAGATAAATGACATAAAAGACGCTCAAGTTTATAAGTAAAAACACCGATGTGAGCTTTTGTTTGACATGGAATCCTATAAATAGTAATAATTATTAGGTTCAGTCCTATGAGCTCTACACCACAACATTCAAAGAAGTATTTTGCAGCTAGATTTAATGGTATTGGTAATGGTTTTGCATCTATTATCTTTTTAACAAGAATACAGGTACCTCCCCAACTTTTGTCTATACAGAAGGATGAGACCAGTTTATAGTCATGTAGCCTAACATTCGTTTCATTACCCTCTCTGACATTCGTCTCTGAGAAGCATAATACATCAACCTCTTTGTCATCGCATTGTAAGTCGCTCAATGTTAATTCTATAATGTCCAGTTTATTACAAATACCAGCAATGTTTTGGTGCAAAATCGTTAGTTTATTTACATTTATTATATCAGGTTGTAGCGAATTTATATTGTTGTTGATTGATATATTTTTGTATGTTTCATTGGGAACGAAAAAAGCATTGCTCATTAATTTTATCCACCTCACTCTCATAATATTTGCTTATTTCGTCAATTAATTTCTTTACATCATGAAAAATTGTTAAATACGCACTTTTTTAATAGATCCATATTTGCTATCAAACATTTGAAAAGAACACTTTAAGTTCTTGTTCGAATCGGTCAAATAAGCATACTCATTTTTTAGATTATCTTTACAAATTAAATTATTAAATTGTTTGCATCATCAAAGTCTGTTTGAATGCATTTACTCTCACATATTACTAGACGATCGAGATAACTATAATTTAAATCATTGTAATTTTTTAATTTAATCTGAAAATCCAAGCGTAACAACTCTCTAAGCAACCAGCGACATAAGTTGTTTGTAAAATATAAACCTTTTGGCATATTAGTGGTACTAAACATTAGATCGACAAACGATAGATTATTATGCTTACTACACATATATCTCATCTCACTATTCAGTTTGTCTTCATAAATATTTTTATTATAAGGCACCTCAGTCATTATTATATTTGTGTTAGTGATAGAACACAGCATATCATTAACAGAGCTTTGAAAGATATAAGGATTACATTCATTAGTTCCTCCTATTATAACTACAAAATCATTTTTACTTAGTTTAGATATATCATTGAGAGCCGGTTTTAATATTTCGCTAAACTTAGCACCAGATTTCCAAAAAGATAATACTTGATATTCAATTCCGAGAAGTTTTTGTAATATTTTTCTGTCATTTTTTCCCTGTTGATCCGCCATAACGATAACTTTCTTTTTCCTCTTGAATTCTTTATTTTTGCTGTCATGTGATGTTTTTTCTTTTCCAAAATTATGTAGAACTTTTTCTGTGGTAACATCATTATGAGTACAATGTCTATTCAAATTAATTGGATTTATTTCGTAATATTTCATATTTTCGGGTACTTTTTTAGGAGGTTTCGACGTCGTATTAAGATTTCGACATATATTTCTACAGTTAGTTAATGGAGATATTCTAGACAATCTCATTTTTAAACTCATTATATTGTTATTGTGGGGTGTTAAAAATTGTTTATATTGTGGCGTCGAATCTTTAACTAATGTTTTAAGAGTTGTCATAGAAATTTCTTTGGCTTTCAGTATTTCTCTTAGAGAACTAATTTCACTGTTCAAATTTTCGATTTCATTATCGGCAATCTTTAATTTTTCTTTAGTAACTTCTAACTCCAGTTTAAGGTCATAAGTAAAGTTACTATCGATATTCATTGTATCACTCTGGATGCTCATCATTGTGGCATCAAATATTGTTGAATTGGCTACATCGACTTCATCATGTGTGATTATTGCAGATAAATTATGTTCAGAATGTGAGCGAGTCATTTTATTGCGTAATGTCACATTTGAATCCATTTTATATATTGTGACAAAAAAAAATTGTGTCGTTCCGTGAAAATATTTTCATTTATTTCGTAGCCCCTTTAAAACATTTAATAGTAATATAAGTTTAGCCGTGTATGCATGTTATTTCAACATTACGAAAGCTGGTGTACCTATAAAAGCAACATTCATAATTCATAAAATAAAATATTACCAAAAGCATGATTTAACTATTAAATATTAAAACAGTGCTCTTTGTATCAATTTTGCATTACACAAGGGAACAAAATTTAACTTCTTTTTTGTTGCATGGAATTTCATGTCTGTTGTTTACTAATTTAAGGTCGCTGATTTTAAATCTACCCTCATTTTTTCTCTAACAGCTTTTGTTTTTGATATACAGCGGTCAGACGTGTTTTTTTACTAGTTACACTTTAAATACAAATCAATCTTGCTATTCCCTAAAAAAAATATTTTTTTAACAATGTCAACGACGAGAAATAATTGTAAAAACGATCCTAACTGTTTTTGTAACATCTGTGGTGCATATACATTTAAATATTGTAGACTAAGTGTGTCGGACTTCATAAAACAAGTGTATTTTAATTATTTTGGATTCCCTTTAGACACCCGTGACAAGTACTGGGTCCCTCATATGGTTTGTAAAACATGTGTGGAGTCTTTGAGATTATGGGCAAATAAGAAAAGACCCCATTTTAAGTATCAAACACAATGCTGTGGCGGGAACCTACCAATCATCAAGATGATTGTTATTTTTGTTTGGTTAATATTAACGGAATTAACAAAAAAAACCGGTCGAAATGGTGTTACCCTTTACCCTGTTATCTGTTACCCGACCCGTCCTGTACTCTGGAGATGCGCTCAGTACCAGTAGCTTCTTCATCTACAAAAAACGATCAAGATTTAGAAGAAAAAAGCTATTCTTCGAGTGATGAAAGCGGGACAGCTGATTTTAACCCCGGTGTTTCTTCAGAGCCCCAGCCTTTTAATCAGGAAGACCTTAGTGCATTAGTCAGAGACCTTGCACTTTCTAAAAAAGCATCTGAGATTCTAGCTTCTCGATTGAAACAAAGAAATCTTTTAACCCCAGAAACAAGAATTTCATACATTCGTACCCGAGAGACAGAACTGATTTCATCTTAAATTGATGTTGACACACTTCCAGCAGCTTGGTTGTAATATAAGTATCAAGGTACACTTCCTCCACAGCCACTTGGACCGTTTCCCTGAAAATCTTGGTGATCTGAGTGAAGAACAAAAGGAACGGTTCCATAAAGACATTCGAACTTGGACATTGTTGGAGCATTAAAAACAGCCCTTGTGAATCATCCCAAGCCAGAAAATTATACAAAAGATTTTTTTTTAATAAGTAGTGTTTGCTTTTCTAGTGATTTTTGATTTTTTCTTTATAAACGCGTTTTATTGTAACTCAAAAATGAAAGCTGATACAAACAATCTGAGTTCAAATCTGAAATCAGCCCCCCGAAAATGCATAATACTGGACAAAATGTTTCATGCAACAAAAATGCTGTTCCCTTGTGTTATTCATGTTACTTTCAGTTATTTCCATCAAGTTTCAACGGATAATTCAAAATGCAATGCTCGTACATCCCTAAATATTTTCATTTTTAAAAAGGAGTTATTATATTCCAGCAACGAGCTCTTTAATTATCATCATTATCACAGCTCGAAGACGTCCACTCCTAAACGGAATTCCCCACGAGGTATTTCAATAATATCTAGTCTTGGCTGGAGGATAGGAAATGTTGAAAGCGCTGCTGCGCGTATTGTGATTTACGGGAGTTGTATGGTGATTAACTCCAGCATTTTTAGTCTGGTTTTTAATACTCTTAAATGTGAAGGCTATTCTACTCTGTCGGGTATAATACGTCTATTTAGGCTCTTAAAATATTAAGATTAATGTTCTCTAAGGATAATTTTCACTTATTATCAACTTCGTATTTATGTCTCTACGGTAATGGCACAGGCCCTCCATTTAGAAGAACACAGTAAAAAAACTACAGCCATTTAACGCATTCAATTCACTAAGGATCTAACGTTAGGAGCAAAATAATGACTCTGAATATTGTTTATCACTAAAACAGTATGTTACTATCATTTTTTTGCGATAAACAGACAGGTTGTTTCGAAAGACCGAAATATGAAATTTACTGCAATATGAAATAAAAGTAGGCTTTTGATAATCAAGAGAGGAAGTCATTATCTAATAAACATCTTCTCCGGGTAAATAATTTAAGTATGTTGCTGTATTCAAAATTAACAAATATGCAAAAAAATGCTTTTTTTACCGGCGTGACTTAGATGACCATGTGACCCGAGAAATATAACCATGCGCAAGTATTGGCACTCGCAGTTGCCACTTTAGTCCATTGAAATGTTACAATTTAAAAGCAAAACTGAACATTTTTTAGAGGACGCAATTTTATTTATAGGACATGTAGGGGGGGTCAATACAAGCTTAAACCCAAGTTTGTGGGGTTGGCGCTCTTGTCCCCCAGCCGCCATCTTGGAAAAAGGGTTAAAACACGTTTTTTACTATATCTCCAAAACTATCCATTGTAGGTACAGAAAATTTGTAAAGACATATTTTGTAGCAAATCGCTTTGCCTACAATTATTTATATGACTTTTTATTATAAACTTAAAATTTAAAAAGTTATAAGCAAGCAAGTGGTACAGCGCTATTCCTCAATGATCACATAGATCCATCCTTGCTCAGTCTCGTTGGTGAACGTTTTCTCGTTACTTTATATGGTGGTAATAAGGACGATTCTTTAGACACTATGAGATACAAAAGATTCTCCAAGACAGTATCAAAAAATTCATTTAATTTATCATCACTTCCTCCAACACAAGATGCAGCCCGTTTCCACAGTCTCCGTGTGTATCACCAGGTCCAATCATGGCTTGGAAAATACTAAAATCCAGAAGATTGTGGCTGGAAAAAACATGGAAACATTTGTATGTCAATCCAAAGTTCGAAGCCGCCAGCACCCCCGGAGCTTATGAAATTAATTTTCTGCAGATGCAAAGGAAACTGTGGAAGCATGTGCGGTTGCAAGAAAGCAGGCCTCCAATGCTCCGCAGTGTGCCTCCATTGCTCTGGAGAAACCTGTACAAACATTATGGAAATAAGTAAATTATTGGAAGAAAATGAATTTGAAGAAGAATTACCAACAATGACTCCACTTTTAACTCCTGTCATTCCCCGAACCTTCACATTCAACGTTGAATCTGAGCCGCAACCTGGACCATCGAAGAAGAGTAAAATAGGATAGCTTACTAGATAGATAGATAGATATAATTATGTCGAAGATTGTCATCAGCAAGTTTTCTGTGGAATAGGCCCACTGGGGATACCACGTAAAAAAACGCGCCTACAGACTCTGCCACATAGGTGGCGGGGAAAAGAGTCAATAATGAATAAGTAAAATTGTAGGGATTGAACAAAAATTTTCGGAAATATTTTAACAAAACACGAGAAATTATAAAAGTAAGGTAAACATGTTGTTTTAACCGAGTTGTCATGAGCATTGATGAACCCGGTCGACTTTGGAGCGCTGTAAAAGCGTTTCAAATAAACGAAAATTTAAAACAATTATAGAGAAAAATCTTCAGAAAGAGATTCTCTACAAAATTGATCTGACCTAATTTTTTGATAAAATCAAAAGGAAAAAAGTTATGAAGCAAACAATTTTTTAATTTTTTTGCTTAAAACTTTTTAAATTTTAAGTTTATGATAAAAAGTCATATATAAATAATTGTAGGCAAAGCGATTTGCTATAAAATATGTCTTTACAATTTTTCTGTACAATGGATAGTTTTGGAGATATAGTAAAAAACGTGTTTTAACCCTTTTTCCAAGATGGCGGCTGGGGGACAAGGGCGCCAACCCCACAAACTTGGGTTTAAGCTTGTATTGACCCCCCCTACATATCTCATAAATAAAATTGCGTCCTCTAAAAAATGTTCAGAAAATGTAACATTTCAATGGACTACTTGGTTACTATGCGCTACTTGTTTTATACCACTTGTGACATGTGCCGCTTTGTAATTATTATGAGCATTTATCATGTGTAAGGAATGATTAAGAAATAAATGTAAATACGTGTAGGTACATTTCAGGTTTCGGTCACGTGTCAAAGTAAGTAGTTTGGGTCAAAGTAAGCCACGCTTGGTTCAATTTATTTAGGTTAGGTCGAACTTCATGAAACTTTCGCATTAGCACAATTGTAATGTTACAAATAATGTATGCCCTATCTAATGAATATTTGAATTGCAAAATAAAATGTACAGCACTTAACATATCTCTCTCTTTTTAGGAGTGAAAAATGACAATGATACAGATGCCCTACAAGCAGATATCTATGCAATTTCTGAGTGGAGTGTAGAAAATCGATTAACTTTTAACAACTGTAAATATAAATCAATTACTTTTACGCGTAAATGTTGTCCAATACTTACAAATTATAAATTTGTGACGGCGACGCCTGTATAGATAGAGTTAATGACATTCGAAATTAAGGAATAATATTAGACAGTAAGATTGACTTTCATAAACATGTGACGAAAACCTGCAAGCAGGCAAATAAGATTTTAGGTTTTATTATACGAACATCATCTGAATTTAATAATAACTCGACGGTGGCGAAAGTGTTGTACATCGCCTTCGTACGCAGCAAATTAGAATGCGCAGCTAAAGTCTTGAGGATAAAATTACTGTTATGGTTGAGCGAGTTCACCGTAAGTTTGGGTATTGTCGTTATGGGTATTACGACTTTTGTGGCTGGTATGGTTGAGTTAGCCACGCTCTATCATAGGCGGAGGATTCTCCTACTGACCCATTTTATTTCAGCGATCCACGATAATGAAGCCTCTGATGTAATGTCTAAGGTAGATCTCCTTGTGCCCACACGTATCCCCCAGACTGAGGCTGGGGCTATTGCACCGCGGCTTCAACGCAAACCCGTCACACGCACTTACGCCCGATTGGGGACATACTCACTCCGTGTCCAAACATTAGTCAATGTTTGGATACTGAGTGATATTTGCTGATAAGATTGATCATATATGCAAAGAAGCCAGTAAATTTTTAGAATTAGAATATTTTAGCAAGTAACAAATAATTATTTTATGTAACGAACGTGATTAATATAATTTTCGTGTTATTGTATTTATTAATAAATTTTGTTTTTTTTTTCTGATAATGAAATTGACGCTTAATTTTTTTTATATTATATGAATTTGACATTTTGTTCTAGCATAACAAAATCGTAGTCTATTGTAATTATTTTGTTTTGCAATGTATAGCCATGTATGACCAGCTACTGTATTGGAAGTGAACTTCTGTAACCAGCATGTCTATGAATAAATAAATAAAAATAAAATAAAATATGATTTTCTTTGTGGTAGGTCCTCAAAATGTTATTTCATATTCCTATAAACGTCATGTCAAGCTTTGAGTGTTTTGCGATTGGATAATAAGATATGATTTTTTTTTATTCCCCGGGTCATTTCTTTTTTCCACTAAAGTGCTTAAGGATTCATGATTGAAATTTGGATAGTGCCTAGTTAATAAAACTTTAAATTGATATAAATGAGCATTAGTTGGTACGCGGCTAGTATACGACCACTAAACAGCGGCCGCAAGATAGTTCTTGCTGCAGTCTTATACTCGTTATTGCACTGAAAAGGTAATGCACTCACTTTTTAAGTCAACCAAAGGCATCTTGTGAAAACTAAGAATTTCTGCAATACCTTTTCTTTATTATAATTTAAATTGCCTGCTACGACAAGCCGCTTTTTGTTCTAAAAAAAGTTATTATATCATGATCTCAAACACTTAACAATTTAGCTAAAACTTTCATATAAATAAATTTAATATTTTTTTTAACTAATAAAACCAGTTTTTATTTACATAATTTAAATTCTTGTTGCTTGTCAGAATTTGATGTATGCTTAGCATCTTTGTTGTATAAAAGAGCTCGGTTTTGTAATGGTTTTTGTATTAATAAATAGGTTATATAACAAGTACCTAATTACAAAATTAATATATATCTTAAACGTCTAAATTTACATTTGATATAATGACGGCTTATTGTTCTCGGCAGAGTAAGAATGGCACCCAATTTTGTGGGTCCAATTAGTGAATTACATAGAATACCGACTACATTTTCTCTTCTTATTTCTATACTTCCAATGGAGGATGAACAATCGTGTGCAAATTAGCAGTGACAACCCACAGCGAGGGACCAAGTATTGTCGGTGACACACAGAAACGAATAGTGGAAAACTGTATAAATCCTATTGGTTAAATAACTTTAACAATTTATAAAGATCCAAAGCAAACCCATTAAAAAAATATAACTTGTGTTTTTGCTATATTTAGCCATAGCAATAGCATGCATTTCAAGTTAGTCATTCATCATTCCTGATATTCATGTTGACGATCAATTCACTTATATTAATATATTATGGAAAAACCTTAAACGATTTTATTAGAAAAAATAAAGTATGATATAATTTGTCTTTTATTATCGGTGAAGTTAACAACATACACAAGATTTTTTCATTAATCGCTTTTCAAACTTTTATTCTTATTGACATGATTTCACAATTTGTGGTAGGTGGATATATTGTGCATTCGAATATAAAATAATGTGAAACCTTAATTTTTATTTTCAAAGGTTATTTTAGCAAATTATTTTTGGCGTGATGATTACTTACTAATTGTGACAATATTTAAGTTAATTTTATTGTTCAACCAAGGGTAAAGCTGTATTACACGTGGAATATTAATTGTCCCTAACAGTAGTGAAGACCTTTATAATGAAGTTCTATTTTAACTGCCGTATTTCTTGTTTCACTGTTAATTTTGTGCTACATTGCTGTAGTCATTTAAAAATATGAAAAATAACACACGTCTGTCAAAAAGAATTATACTTTCAACATTTATATTCATCATATCTGTTAACCATAGTTTTCTTTTATTATTTTGTAATTCAGAGGTCTTCTTTATTTTATTTTAAATATGTAGGGGTTTGACCACTATCTCGTCTGATGGTAAGCGACGATGAGATCTAGGACGTAACGCGCTTGCCTAGACCTATTCAGTCATGACTTAAACACCCCTGAATTGTATTTGTCAGGTAAAACGGTTTCAGGCAAAGCGTTTCACTCCTTAGCGGTACGTGTTACAAAATGGCACTTAAACGCTTAACGCGACTCTTTGGTATACCAAACATATAGTTGTGGTGCCTATTTGTAAGTCTGGTTGCCTGATGAAAAAATGGGGACGGCGGAACAAGGTTGTGCAATTCTGCTGCACACTCTCCGAAATGTATCATATAGGAACAGATAGGCTAGCCTTCCCTCTATGCTCAAGACTTTTAAGCTAATTATAAAAAAGATCGTTATTGCCTATGAGCTTCTTGATCCTCCTTTCAATGTACTCAATCGTCTAGAGCTGGAATTGGGCGAAGCCGTCCCAAAGATGCGAACAGTGCTCCATACACGATTGAACTTGCGCTTGGTAAAGTTTGAGCAACTATTCCGGCGTGAAGTACCTTCTCACCTTCGTTAGAATGCCAAGTTTCTTTGAAGCTAATTGAGCCTTACTCTCAAAAGAAGAGCCAAAATTGGGAGTTGGTACCGAGAAGCTTAAGATGGTCAGTGCACGGAGACACCTCGGAGAGTAGGTCTTAGGTTGAAGGAGTATTTTTGCGCAGAAAAGTCACACCTGGGTCTTTGGCCGATTGAACCATACCAGATTGGCATCGCCCCATTCGGAGACTGCCTGCAGATAAAGGTTCGTGCGGCTGTTTATTGCCTCTATATGACGCTGTATCTGTTCACCATATGTAGTACCGAACAAAAGTAGGTCAAAAGTATGAACCAGAAGAAATGTTGCAGAGAGTCCGAAACGGCATTGATAGCCAAATGGTCCGACGAGCTACCATCAATTACAACTCGTATTGACCAATCTCTCAAGTCCTATATCCAGACACACAAATCGGTGGAAAGACCATATAACGGAAGCATGCTAATAAGGCTTTCATGCCATACCCTATCAAAAACCTTCATGATATCACGAGAGACGGCAAGCGCCGCACCATTCCTTTCTATGGGTTCGCTCCATATGTAGGTGGCGTATGCTAAAAGATATTCCGTTGACGTAATACCCATAAAACCCATATTGTCGGTCACTATGGAGGTAATTTACTTCTAAATAAGAAAGGAGCCTATGGTTCAGTACACGTTCCATTATCTTACAGAGAATGGACGTGGCCGAGATGGACTTGCTATTGGTAGGATCAGCACGACTGCCCCTTTTTAGACACATTGCACGTTGGCCAGCTTCAAAAATAGTCTTATACGGATTTCAGACATAAAAGTCCCACAACTTGACAAACCGGAAGGTACAGCATTTCCAAGATCCAAACGCGAATTTTTAGCAAATATTTTGGCAAATAAATCATCCTTTATCATGGCAGTATGTGCCAACGATCCATCTTTTAGCAAAAGAGGCATTGAAGTATGGAAGAATTTACCAGAGTCACAGCATCCGGGCAAGCAAACCCGCCAAGGATAAGACGCTAAAAAGCAGAGCATCTCATCGCAATCTGCTGATTTGTAACGCCAAATCCGCCGGGAGCCTTTTGAGCTTGGGTCGGGCGGAGAATACACCGACACCGATCCTACCACACAATGGTCAGAATTACGGATTAATGGTCGTCAGTAGAAGATCCAAACAATTAGCTGTGTGTCCGTTACAGTCCGGCTGTCATGTCAGGGCAAACTTTTTGTGTTTTTTAAAGAATGCAAGTTTATACAGGCGACATTACTTCTCATGATATAAATAAAAAAAAAACCTTAACACATAATACAAATTGCATTAATCTTATAAAGTTTTTTTTTCTTTTACTATCCTGTCGAGTTCATCCCAGACAAGTTCTATTGAAAAATATCAGGCGACTGCGATGACCATTACATGATTTTTAAAATTTCCTCATCTCTTTTTTTCATCAAAAAGTTCTGGCACAGTTTAGACGAATAATTGGGATCATTGTATTGTTGAAATGTGAATTCAGAACCAATAAGCTTCAGTGCACAGGGTACGACTGAGTCCTGAAAAATTTGAAAAAACTTCTTTGTTCAGTTTTCCGGTTATCTTCTCAAGATTTCCAAGTTTATTGCTTCCAAAACACCCCCAAACCATCACATTACCACCACTATGTTTCACAGTTGGCACTGTACTGTACAGGCTTTGGACAGAAGAAGAAGACAGGGTTGTCTTCTTTTGAAAGGCACACAAGCACACGTCTATTGGATCCAAAAATCTGAAACTTCGATTCATCACTCCAAAGAACATTTTTCCATTGATCTGTAGTCCAGTTTTTTTGTGTTTTTGCCCATTCTAGTCTACTTTTCTTGTGTCGAATTGTTAGTTTTGGTTTCTTAGCAGCAACACATCCTCTTAGACCCACGGACAGAAGTCGTCGTTTAACAGTTGTAACTAAGATGAGAGTTTCTCGCATGCTATTCACAGTTGCGGTAATTTGTGGTGCTGTTAAGCGGTGATTACATTTAGACAGAACTCTGATGAAGTTATCCTCTGGATAAGTTGTGATCTTGGGCCTGTCTGATCTTTTTCTGTCTGCTTTGTTCCAGTTTCTTGTTTTCTAGCAAGAGTGTTTAACCTTTACAAGAAATTCCGAGCCTTGCTGCGATTTGACGTTTACTATATCCTTCCTTACGAAGAAAACAAATAGCACAATACTTCGCTGTTCAAGCGTGATTTGCTTGCGTTTTGCTATTTTCAAAAGAAAAATTTTGGGAAAAACCGTAGTCAACAATTTTTAATGTATATACCAGAACTTGTATATACATTAAAAATTAATGTATTTACAGATAATGTAAATACCAGAACTTGTGTGTGTCAATGCTCAAGTGTGACTAAATAGGACCCAAAAAAGTACTACCGATAACAACACATCAAAGTACAAAAGAAAGCAACCGCAGGATTAAGTCATAAATTACATGTCTCATTATAATTTAGGATATTGTTAAAATTTGTTTAATGAGAGGTGACGATCCTTTTGTGGTGTGTAAACAATAGTAAAAATCCATAAATATAACATTTATTTCAAATTTTTACCGTATATGTAGGTAATGTTTCATTTTGGTCAAAAACAGGACTACTTCCAAACGTTGGATATAAATTAAAAAAATATCAATTAAACTAACTAGTCTGGCTATAAATACTGTGACATAAAACCTTTTCATTTTTACTATTTATTTTATTTTGAATTTGGAACGCGTTTATTATTTTAAACACTTCTTTCAATTTCAGGCCATTTCGCATATTTTTTCGTGTTCATTGTCAAAATACTCGTACAGTATGGAATGGGTTGTTAAAGAAAATTTGATTGCAGTAATCGCCCTGCACAAAGTGGTTATGGAGATTCCTCATCATCAGACTCTTAGTTACAGTCACAACCCACTAAGGTGTAATATGCACATCAATATAAATTAATCAAGCTCAAACATCGACAAGTCACAGTTGTGAGTTTCGACAGTTCCCCTCGATTTGCTGGGATGCCGTGATCAGATCCTGGTCTCATGGTACTTTCTCATAACAAAAGAAATGTTTAGTGAACCTGTACTTCTCTTCATAAAAGCTACGAAGAGAAGTATAAATCCATATATTAATGTTGAAAGAACTATTTTCTAACTCCTAGTAATTGAGGACTTACACCTTCCATCATCAGCTCAGCAGCATAACATTATGATTGCCAGAAGCAAATGCCAATATAACTTTAGAAAATATGTAAAACGCGGTACATGTGCCTATAAAATTTGACGGTTCCCCTCGTTTTCTCCAGGATCCCATCATCAGACCCTGATATCCTCATCATGGTATCATTCCGGGAGTATCTTCTTTCTAACTAAAAAAAATCATCAAAATCGGTTCAAAAATAGCGAAGTAATCGGCGAACAAACATAAAAAAAATATACGGTCGAATTGAGAACACTCCTTATTTTGAAGTCGGTTAAAAGTGTACTGTAGACTTTCCAGCTGGTCACAAGGCACGAACTACCCAAGCCTGGTTTAAAACGAACTTCCGGACTTTATAAGAGCTGAAGACTTGCCCCTTATCTAGCCCAGACTTCAACCGTTTAGACTACAAATTATGGTCAATTTTAGAGGACATGGCCTGCTCTAAATGATACGGCGATATCGAGTCTCTTAAAAAATCTCTGGAGCAAGCAGTGGTGATATTTCCCATGAAAACAGTGAGCAAATTCATGGATTCGTGTCAGACAGATTAAAAGACTGTATAAAAGCCAAAGGTGGCTATTTCGAATAGAATATTTTTTTATTTTTTGCTGAGACTTTAATAACTATGTACATATAAGTTTTAGTAATATTACGTTACTTTATAATAAAAATACATGACCGAACTTATGGCCGGACTAGATAGAAATAGCGTTTGAGGTAGGCCTATCCTATAAATATAAATACAAGGGGGAATTTTATTATGGAATTCCGCCGACTAGGTAGAGTCGACGGTGAGAGCGGGCCTCTGCGCGCCAGCGGCATAGATCACTAAAACCTGTTGCACCATCCTTCTTCCTCTATTGTTTTCATTGGTCCCGTTTTAGGAAGCACCATTTGACCAAAGGATATCCTGTATGGCCCCTGCGCAAGAGAGCGATGTCAAGGTGCAACTCAAACATCATTCTAGACATTACGGTTGTGGTGCGGATGACAAACTACCCATCTGTCACCGCTAGCCCCGTCAAGAGGGGATGAGATGGGCGTGAAGCCCTCTCCTTTTCCCAATCCATCTGCGTCGGTTGAGAGCCGCATTAAGGTCTGCTTACCTTACCCGTTCGTATTCTCCTTCTGCGAGATAACACTCTCGCAGGATGCGACCAAGACCCTTTAGTAGTCAGCATAGCTTTACCACCCGCTAGCGAAAGTTCCAGTCCTATCACAATCAATAAGTCACTGCGCTGCGAAGCCCACGCTGCGCATACTTGAAGGTTATGCTGCCTTCGTATTCGGTGGAGGTACTTACCGAAGCACCCGTGGCCGATAAATACCTGCGCCAGCCGGTAGGTCACTGCCTGATACTTTCTCTGCCTTCACTCTTTCAGTATTGGTCTTAGAGCCTCTACTGTCCTTATCCTTATGGTGGGTTACTTAGCGACTGCTCCCACTACACCATTTCTCTCTCCTCAGCACGCTACTTTACCTGCTTCATAGTGGCAAGGGGCGGCTTTACGGAAATTCCATTGAGCATCCAACACCTGGGTCATATGGAGATCCTCACCCTATCTACCGGCAACTCCGCCCCCACCGAAGGCACCTCCTAATCTTACGAAAATACGGCGAAAAAATAATCTTATCCTTATCAATTATGAATATGAATATAAATACATTGAAACAGTTGAAATGTCAAGGTTTTTCGTGAAGTAAATTGGTTAAAATCTCTAAAGCAAAGCCGTTTAGTCTATCTGTTTCTGTGCTAACTTCTTCAAAGCCACAAAGGGATTTGGATTCTGTTCCCACTGTCATTAAATAATGTCTTTATATATATAAACATACCCAAAGAAAGGGGTAAAGTTGCCATACCAAAATATTCGTTTACCAAATAAAACATTCGTGGGAACATTAGATAGAATACGCACTAAGCGTAACACGAACTCGCGTAAGGGTGGGTGTACAATTTTGTTCTCAGGTTTGTCTTTCGTCATGACCATTGATTGAGATAGAATCAAATGAGAAAGAGATAATTAGATATGTTAAAAAATAAACACTTCACATAAAAAACGTAAAAAATTATAAGGAGAATTATAAGGTTAAGATTACCTCAAAATGTCGGAGGCGATGATTTGTTGTTTGATATACTTAGCAGCTTAACTAAATCAGATACTTTGTAAAGTTCAGACTATGAAAATCATTTAAATTCAAAAAAGATTATAATATATGAAAAAAGAAAATAAATACTGCGGTTTTAAATGATAAAAATAAAGAGCTTCATTGATTTATGTAGATCCAGACTGAGAAATAATACAAGATAGAAAATCTTTCTCTGTGTTTTTATTGTTAATTGTAAAATACAGTTACCTCTTTTGAAAGTATGAATGAATTAAATGTAACGTCATCATCATCTTTTACAGAAGATTCTTACTAGCTAATAAGGAAGCTGTTTATTAAAAATAAAAACCAGTGATCCATTTCAATACTTATAATTAAAAACTAATTAAAGGAGCTTCAATTTTCAAGCAGTAAGTTGATAAAACTTATCTAACAAGTCAATTTTCTTCTTCTTTATCATTTTGCTACATTGGTACTTTTATAAATTGTTGTCATAGGATTTTGCTGCGTGCTTTGTATGATTTTGACTTTAGTTATTGCGGATTTCACACCTATCCGTAATAGCAGACGTCATGCTTTGGAAATGCTAACACATTTATGAACACAAAAACAGAACCTCAAATTCAAACAATATTTGCAAAAGTATTTCTTCAACGACCAGCAGAGCGCTGGCGTCGGGTACCAGCTAGTTTATTATTAGGCTAACTTATTTGAACCGATTATCGCATGTTATAAAGGCGTTTAACGGCTAGCTTTTTATATCTAAAAAAAATATTACTAAAATTCAACTTATCTCAAGGGTCACATGTGGGATTTAAACCCACATTCCCTCGCTATCTGGGCGAGTACTTACCCAATTGAGCTATCGAGATCTTAACAGACCTGTCGATTTTTCCTAAGTATTTCCTAAGCTGACGCTAGCGCCATCTCTCCATGTTCTAGGTACTGTAGCGCCCTACGCGCGCTCCGGGATCTTTATCTCGTTATATTCAAACCGCTTATTTCACTTTATCATTTATTTCGATTTATTTTATAACTGTTCAATACAACGCCTCAGGTTACACTCTCAGACACTACTGGTGATTCTCTTATGTTTTATAGCCTTCTGGAATATTCTATATTTAAAAGGGTGACATTCCTTGCGATAAAGCAAATATACGTAAAGAGGTGGAATGCGGTGTCATAGATGCAAGGAGGTCACCACATTCCCCCCGTACCGTTAAAAAAATAATTTATCTAACAGATAAATATTTATTCCAAATCACCAGATAGTTCATCGAATCGCTCCATGATGACTTCTTTGCTTCTTTTCTTCAAAGTACGCCGTTAATATTGTATACACGCTATACTTTATACGCTATACACTGTACTTTATATACGTTATATACTTTATCTACTCTGATACTATAATACAAAGATTCTAAAACTGAAAACAAAATGCTTATGACAAACATTACGTACAGGCCAAAAATAATAAAAAAAAAGTTTAATTACGATACAGGTCTTGTATGGACACCTGTATCATAATATAACTTTTTAATCATAACGATACACCTATACAACCTCCAGCTGGACCAAGGAGGTTGAACCTCTACTTTAAAAAGGTTTCAATGAACGAGTCCGCGACGACGCAACACGCATTCACAATCGATGTTTGCACCTTGGCGCCAACATTTGACATTTAAAAAATCTTTTCAATATTTTAAACAAAGTTTGGTTTTGTTTGCAACATTGTTTTACGTAATATAGTATGAGAGTAGATAAAGTAGTGTATGACACTGTACATAACTTGGTCTTATAACTCTTATTATGCAACAGTATCATAAACTACTATTATACGTTATATATTATATTTTATACGCTAATACCGGGCGCCTCCACCATGTAGCGCCCTACGCGCGCTCCGGGATCTTTATATCGTTATATTCAAACCGCTTATTTCACTTTATCATTTATTTCGATTTATTTTATAACTGTTAAATACAACGCCTCAGGTTACACTTTCAGACACTACTGGTGATTCTCTTATGTTTTACAGCCTTCTGGAATATTCCATATTTAAAAGGGTGACATTCCTTGCCATAAAGCAAATATACGTAAAGAAGTGGAATGCGATGTCATAGATGCGAGGAGGTTTTTATTACAATATCGAATGAAATAATACTTTTACATTTGACAATAAAGAATATATAGCTAAAATATAATTATATCGTTTGTTAAGCTATACACAAGTATTTAGCGTAGTCCTATTATTATATCGGGTTCGAGATATTTATACAAATACTCTCTTTCTTGTTCCAAACTCGCCACAAGATATAATTCGTCACCAAAAAAGTAGAAATTCATTTCAGGCATTTTTTATATTGTTTTTTATTTCACAATGCGCTAGTATAGGTTACCCAAACTATTGAATTATACTGTAAAAATGCAGTATATTTTTGGAAGAATGCCTTTTGGGCAAATAATCCGAACGGAAACTACAGAGCTTTTGTTGACATTTGTACTTTGAAAGCCTGTTGTCACAGTACTCAATGGGATTAAATCTACCATACGCGGCTGAAGGGGGATATTTTTTTTAAACTTCGCTTTGCTAAACTGCATAAACTCCTGGTGAAACTAAAAAGTTATCTAGTCTGTTATAAAGAATACTTAATTTAATTAGTATTCTATAAAATACGTTCATAGATGTTGTTTTTACCAATCTAACAATCACAATGGCGTTTTAATATGCCGACCTTGTGGTTATATGGTACATTTAAATATTGTAGGTATCTAACAACCGCCGCTTTAATTCAATTTCCCTCAGGGCTCACTCCTTCAAACTAATTGGGCCTAAAATAATATAAGTCGCAAAGCTAAAGGCTTATGGTAATGGAATGAATTTAGTATTATTAATCAATACCGCCTATCACATCATAGAATTCAAATTAAAACTGCTGGGCATTTTTTATAGCCAACGAATTTGTTACTGCAAAATAGAGAGAAGTGTCAGCGATTTTATGTTGTAAAATTCGTTGCTGACGTCCCCGCTTCTAAAATATTTACTTGACGATCAGGGGAATGAAGAAGGCTACGTTTAACTGGGGACATGGATGAAATTATTCAGAGAAAACAATTTCATGGAGTTTGCTAATTAAAGTTCAACTAAGTAATTTTTTTACATTGTGGTATAACGCAGTCTCAGAAATATTATCTGTTGAATTTTGTTTAGCATCTTATTTTTGCTTGCAATATGCTTAATGCTTGAATATGGATTAAAGCTATTCGTAACAGTTTTATTTAATTTAATCAATCTATAGCATTCTTTTTCAGATTTTTAATAATAAATCAAACGGAGTTAGAGATCTGTGCATATTATAGTTTCATAATAATTTCCGACTATAGAATTTGATTTCACATTGCCTACAGAACGAGATCATATTTTGAAGCAAAAAGTCGAGAAAACGTTTCACTGCATTTTTTTGGAAAAATAAATGGAGCTGACGACGCCACGCTGCCTTCGTTTAACGGTTGAATGAATTAACTGGATCACAACTAGCTTAATTTGAAGGATTTTAAAGTGAAGCTTCACTAGTAAGTGTGTTAGCTAGTCTTTACCTGATATTTATACAAACTGCATTTAAATTTTGTAAAAATTCTAATAAAACAAAACTCTAAAAAACCATTACGTTAACTTAAAAAAGTTACCATTACGTTAACCTAAAAAACAATCAACAGTTCATATTCATCCAATCCCTTGGGTACTCCATGTGATTTTTTATAGAATAGCTCTGTAAACAATAAATATAATAAAGCTGTGGAAACGGAGTGGCCAAATTATACAATTTATTCAAATTTATCTCAAAAAGTGTGTGGGCGACAAAAGAGTGTTCTGTAACCCTTTTTATAATTTTGTCTGTACGTCTTTATGTACACGTTGATCTCCAAAACCGTTAAATGAATTTTGTGGTGGTTTCCACAGGCTCAACATGAAGCAAGATATAGAAGCAAGTGATCGTCCGAAATTCGAATAGATAGCAGTCGTATTACTTTGCTCCATCATTTTTATTAGTTTTTAGTAGTTAAAAGTTATAATTAGCGATCGTGTTTATAACCAATTTATAGCTCGTGAAGTGGGCTATCCATTGGTGCAATCAGATTTGACATTGGTGAAGAACTGTGCTTTTTACAGCATAAAACATTTCAAAAAGATTTAATACAACCGTTACGGACCTGACCTACGACAACCCGTGGAGCGCCCGCTGAAGCGAAGTGAGGTGAGTCATCGCAGGCGCGCCTCGCCCGCTGCGACGGTGTTGTACTGTGAGCCACAACGCAAGCATGACACCAAGGGTTACTCGCTGTGCGGGATGCCGTGGCAGAGTCAGTGAAGAAGATGCTTATATGAAGTGTGCTAAATGTAAGCAAATTTTTGATTTACTATGCGCTAACATCAGTCAGGAATTATTTGTTACTCTGGCAGTGGAATTTAAAAAAACTTGGATTTGTGTGGAATGCCGAAGTAAGCTACCCAAAGGGGACAACTCATGCACACCTGTACGTCAACGTGTGGGTCACGATGTGAGCACGGTTAGCGGGTGTCATGATATTTCAATGACTAGCCCCAAAAATGTGACTGAAAGCATTGGAACACGCCTCTCTCAAACTTCAGAAATAAATTCTGAAAATGTAACTTTACGTCATAAAACACGTACAGTACAACCTTCTACCACTGTCGAATATGACGTTATAAATAATACCCACACTTTGAAGGCTTCCCTCGTCGAAGAAGTGAAAAAGCTTAATAGCAAATTTGAAAGGCAACTTACCGAGAAAATTAAAATGATAGTCTTTGAACAGTTTTCTGCATTTAGAAAGGAGCTCTTTGGTAAAATAGACCTATTAACCGAAAAGTTTGAGGAATTTAATCGAAAATATCACTCCAAAATGACAATAAATAACGAACCTAGATTGAGTTTGGCTGTTAACAGTGCTCCGACTCGAAATGAAAACACGCCTACTCACGCTAAACAAAAACAACATACAGCACCTAAGCTGCAGAGACGGCCTGGTGCGGGGGAGCGGGGTCTCGGGTCCACTCGGGGGGCATCTTCTGCTTCGGTTTCACCTGTAAACGACTGCCAAGAAGTCAACAAGAATGAATGGGTGGAAGTGGAACGAAGACGAACACGCGCCTCTCATCCTGGAATGCTAAGGGGTACTGCTGCTCCTGGCACTACGTCGCTGCGAGCCGCTGAAAAATGGAAGTATCTTCATCTTTACTACGTCCAGGAAGGTACCACAGTTCAACAGGTTTGCGACCATCTTAAATCTATCTGTGGCAGTGATATCTGCACCGTAGAGGAGTTAAAAGCGCGGGGGCGTTATGCCTCCTTTAAGCTAGGAGTACCACTGAATACTGCAGACGCCGTCATGTGTTCATCTAGCTGGGTTGAAGGTATATGTGTCAAGCCTTGGCGTCAAAATCAGAACTTTCGTTCCAAAGAAAGGCAAATGTAATAGACAGTCATCAAAAAAAGTTCATCTATTTTACCAAAATGTACGTGGCCTTCGGTCAAAGACTAGTGTGTTTCAAAATAATGTAGTAAAAAACAAATTTGATATTATCGCATTAACGGAAACATTTTTAACAAGTTCTGTGTGTGATGGTGAATTGTTTCCTCCTGGGTACACAGTTGTGCGAAAAGACAGAGCTGGAGACGTCGGTTGGGGAGGTGTTTTGCTTGCAGTTCGCGACTGTTATTCTGTGTGTATTATTAATAATATTGCAAATCTGACTGCCGACAAAGAGCTCTTGTTGGCTATTGTTAGTAATAAGGATGTAAAATTTTTATGTGGTGTTGTCTATTTTCCTCCAAATTATAATGATGAACAATATTTAAATGTATTGACATGTATTGAAGACGCAATCTGTACTTATTCTAACTTAGATACATTAATCGTAGGTGATTTCAATTTAAACTCTTGTAGTGCTAATATCAAAATGCACTTCAATCTATTTTGTAACTTTTGTTTGCTAAAACAGCATAATAAAGTGTTAAATACTCGTGGTGTCATGTTTGATCTTGTGCTGAGTGATCTTGAGCTCGACGACGTTAGCGTTACCAACAGTCATGATCCATTAGTTCACCTCGATAAACATCACCCTGCGCTTGAAGTAGTTATTAAATTCCCACGTCATGCACGGATTCCGAATTCTGTGTCTCCGCCCGCGCAATCATCTGCATTTGGCCCCGATTTCAACTGGCGTAAAGGGGATCTGCACGGTTTATACATGGAATTGGTGAACATAGACTGGTCGGATTTATTAGCAATGACAGACGTTGACTCCACTGTTGAACTATTTTATAAACAGTTATATGACTGCATAAAAAGGTTTGTTCCAATTAAAAAAACATTCAACTAACAGCAATCGGTACACTTATCCGACATGGTTTACGGCGGAAATAATAAAAAATATAAAGCAGAAATATTTTCATCTAAAACGGTTCAAACAAGAGGGCAAGGAGTTCAATCGAGAGCTTTTTAAATACTATCGGGAGCATGTAAAAAATCTTATTGATATCGAGTATCGGCGACACGTAAACCATATTCAAAACAAGATTATTGACGATCCGGTGCAATTCTGGTACTACATAAATGACAAGAAAAAACAGCGACAACATGTAAATACCTACACTTATGATGGATTTGGTGTGCAGGGTCAGAAAGCAGCGAATTCTTTTGCCAAATATTTTAGCTCCGTGTTTCGTACTGAGGTTCCTCGATTGGACCACGTTGATGCTACTCGCGCTGCTTACTCTCTGGCAGATTCTACGTCTATATCGATCTCATCGGTTGATGAAGATGATCTAAAGCAGGCTGTGAAGCGTCTTAAGTCGCGTTCTTCGGAGGGTCCTGATCATATCCCAGTTTTTTTGGCACGAGACTGTATCAGTATTTTGAGTGCACCTCTACTACACATTTTTAATCTCTCGCTCAGCAAAGGTACTTATCCTGAGAAATGGAAATTATCACGCGTTACTCCAGTACCAAAGAGTATGGGTGCTATAGATGTACCTTCTTTCAGACCGATTGCAGTCCTATCAGTTTTCGCCAAAATCTTTGAAATGATCTTGAACAACCAAATTAGCAGTCAAATCAGTAATTTAATACATGACAGCCAACATGGTTTCCGCAAAAGACGCTCCACCACAACAAATCTTGTGGCACATGTAGATTACGTCACTGCTTAGATGGATAAGGGTCATCAGGTGGATGTGGCCTATTTTGATTTTAGAAAAGCCTTTGATCTAGTCGATAATGACATCTTGCTGCAAAAATTGGCAACTATAGGCTTTACACCAGGCTTATTAAAATTAATTGCTTGTTACCTCAACAATCGGTGCCAATATGTTAGACTAAATGGGTACGAGTCTGAAATATACTACACAAGGTCAGGAGTGAGTCAAGGGAGTACCTTAGGACCCACATTGTTCCTCATTTTTGTCAATGACCTTCCGCAGAGTGTGAAGGATGCAAAGTGTCTTCTCTTTGCTGATGATCTCAAGCTAAGTTTGAGTATCGTGGACATTGATGACACTAATATGTTACAGAAGGATGTAGACTCTGTTTGGGGCTGGAGTCAAGATAACCATCTTCCCCTCAACAGTGACAAATGTAAGGTTATCACATGTTCTCGCAAGCGACTGCCGCTACATGCAACTTATTATATATCTGACGCACCTTTGGAAAGAGTAAATAATATTAGAGATTTAGGTTTAGAAGTAGATACCGAATTTGACTTTCATTCGCATATGACAATAATCTGCAAACAAGCTAGCAAAATGTTGGGCTTTGTTATAAGAACTGCGGCCCAGTTTGACAACCCGAAGGTTGCAGTAGTTTTATACACTGCATTCGTTCGGAGCAAATTAGAATATGGCGCTGAGATTTGGGATTCGCTTGAGAATAAATATGCTCTATTGGTGGAAAAAATTCAACGCAAGTTTGCACGCTGGCTTTACAAAAAACGTTATGGTTATTACCCGTATTTATATCCGTCAATGTTTGTTTCGGGTATGGTGGATATGGAGACCCTAAAATTCAGAAGACTAATGCTGCTCTTGAAACTCTATCTGTCTATCATACACCACAAAGTAGATAGTCCGGCAATATTGGAACAAATACGGCTAATAGTTCCCAGAAATGTTCCTCGGGATGCTGATGGTCTAATTGCGCCGCGCCGCACGCCGCGACTGCTGGCCCGGCCGTCGACGCGCACGAAGCGCGCCGAGAACGCGCCTACCACCCGCGCATTGCGCTGTATAGGAGACTTGCTCGCCCAGCACAATGATATTGACATTTTCTTTGACAAATTAGGATATATCATGAATAAATTCCATTTTTATCTCAATGACGTGCATGTTGACTGACATATAATAACTGTATATATTGTAATTTTGACATTTATCTAAATCTTGTGTATGTATAATATTTTGTTTCATTGTTTTGTATTCATGATTTTGTTAACATTTGATTAATTAATTTTGTATTATTGTTAGATTAAGCTTACTGGCGTTTTAATAAATAAATAAATAAAATTAGAAGAGTAGAATTGTAAGAAATAACTTTTCTATCTTGTGATGATAGTAAAAACTATTGAATGGTTCAAAAAAATTTTGCTACATAGTAATGAAGTCCATGATGATGATTTGCTTTGTTATCCTTTATCATATGTAACTGCTAATGAAAATACAACATTTTTTTTTATAGAAGAACCATCCAAGCAATGTTAGTCTCTACAAGCCGCTCTTCAATTGTGTTTAGTTCCTAGAAGGCGCTAACAAGAGCATTTGGAAAGTTTTAATATAATTATATAGGTATCTTCTAGGCAAGCGCGACACATCCCAGATCGCATCATCGCTTACCATTAGGAGAAATAGCGGTCAAGCGCTTAACTACATATAATATAAAAAAATGTATACTTTAGTGGACTGACGATGCAGCTCTCAGCGTAACTAATATTTATATACAATACATATTTTGTAAAAAATTATCTGGTTTATATTAAATCGCTCACTAACATTTGTAATCTCTGTAACTTTTGTAAAGCATTAGGTTCCAATTTTTTCGGCGCAATGATATCCAACTTTAGTATAATATTATTATTTATGCAAGGTACGTTATTCATCTAATTTTGAAAATAAAAATCAAGTACTCTTCTTTATAATTGACCTTTCTGTGATTAATAAACTTTTGTAAATAAAGATTTGCTAATAGAATTTGATTGCCTAAAAACTACTAAAAATCGCGGAATACACATAGGAATGACTCGGATAACCCTAGTGATGATCTAACCCTGGACTCCTGTTTGAACTTGGAACTTGACCTTGGACTCCTTGGAACAAACTGTGTATCCTTACTCCCGATAATGACATGTATGCGGAATGCTTGAAAAAATAATATTTATAGGTCATCAATTAATATCTATTGTGTGAATTTTGTATTGGCATAAAGTAAATTTTACATAATTATACCTTCTTATAAAAATATTATATGACAAAACCGTTGTTTGCTTATATAACTAGAGGGTTACCGTGTCCAAAGGCTCTCCTTATTATCGCTCATTATTAGTCAAGGCAAAACTTTATGATGATTTTCAGGTCATGGTTTCATAATGAAATATTTGCTGAATGCAGATCTTATACTTTAATTAATTTTAAAGTTAGCTTTGGAGCATATTTTGCCATATTACCCACTACTCATCATTAATTCGGAGATATTAAGAAAAAAAAATCCTAATATATATCATATTTAATGTTATTACAAACAGGAAACATTCAAAAATATAAACAGCTCCTAGTTTCCGGAACTTGTTTGTTTGAAAAATCTTCATATCTCGTATATACTATCTTGATTTACATGGATTCTTCAAGGAAATCTTCAGTTCAAAGAGTTAGTAAACACGAAAGAAAATCTATTTAATCTAATATGATGCAAAGAAGTAATCATTGCTAGTAATTTTATTAGAACAGGATTGCATTCCATGCTCTAATTTTAATTTAGTTCTTTTGATATTAAATGTTTGAATGTAACTCGTTACTTAAAATTTTGTTGAGCGTTAATTTAAGTGGCTTCTATTCAAAAAAAGAATACATCTTATAGCTAAAACCAGTAACTAACTTATGTTTTTTACTAGTAAAAAAATCACCAAAAGCAATAACTCGTAAAGACTGATTTGGAGTGTAATTACTCGTACAGACATCACATCAGAGTACCTGTCTATTTACACTGAAAGTTGCGTTGGATATATTTTTTCAACGAGAAAGTTTTTATATATCATGTTGAAATGGATAAATGTGTCAATGGATTATCGGTGTAAATATATCATCTCGGCCGAAAGACGCCCACTGCTGAATAGAAGCATCCCCAAAAAGTATTTTGGCATAATTTTCAAGTTGGCCAGACAGGTTGGAGATGTTTGAACAAGACTATAATTTGGAAAGCCGTGTTGTTCATTTTGTGATTTACGGAATGTGTATGGTGATTACTTCCAGTATCATTAGTCGCCATATATGACACCTTTTAGTGTGAAAGATTTATGCTATTCTAGACTGTCACACAACACGCGGCTAAAGAGTGACGATAACTTTTGCCAAAATACCAGTATAGCAAGGTAAACATTACATTTTAAATAAGAATGTAACTAAAAACATCCCTAAATTCCACCGTAAAACACTAGAAAGTTTCTGTGTTAACGCTTTGTAGACATTACATATTGCATTTCTAAATTATCATACCTGAGCATATGTTGATATAATGTCATGATGTAACCTGGTTTTTAATAACCTTAAGCCTTATTTACATAAAAAAATAATTAAAAATATAACTAAATATTACACAACATCACATACATTATTCTGAACCCAACTTAATTAGCTAAAGTTGTTATGGAAATCAGAAACAACGACGGTACCACAACACCCAGATAATGTAGAAAAGCTACTTTTTACAATGACCCAGCTGGGAATCAAACCCAGGATATCGGAGTGGCGTTACCAATAATGAGAATCGGTATGCGAGCCATTCGACCATTTAGTCATTAAAATCGGACAAGTTTTAGCCTGTCCCACGCACCGAGTATACATAGTTTGCTTGTTTACTCCAAAATGTTTTAAGTGGACCCTCATAATCAGAAATGTTTATGCGAGTTTACGCATTCGAAATTCGTTATCGAAGGCGTTACAGATTTCTATGAAAATTCGTAGTTCTAATGGTCACTGCTAGGGGCGCTCATAATAAATCTATAGGTATATCTTACGCAGACTGTATCGAGTATAGATGTGTAAACTCGCACAAAGGCCTCTGTTCCCGGGACGTATACCTATTGTATAGATTGGTTTATTTAAGAAGAGAATACTTTGGAATAGAGAGTGGGACAAGTATCTTTAAGGCGATAATGATGGAAGCAAAAGTGCCGTAGCCCCAAATATTTAGTATTAATTAGAATTTGGCCCTCCACCGCGCTTCTGGGAAAAAGATCCCGGTAGTCATAAAAACAGAATAATTGTTCAGTTGATCCAACAGGAGATTTTGCTTTTCCTTTTTTGTTTTTTTACACACTTTACAACTATTGGCTAATTTAATATGATAGTGTGGTAATTTAAAAATATTAGATTTAAAAATCTAAAAATCCCACGTTTTTCAGTGACCAAAAAAGAATAAAATAAACCGGCGGGGCCAAGCGAGGGGCCACTGAAAACGTGGGGGCGCATCTTTACAAATACTCTCAACATCTATGCATATCATACATCTCATTACATCTCCATAAGTAACATGCGCCCCCACGTTTTGAGTGGTCCCTCACTTGGCCCCGCCGGGTTATTTTATTCTTTTTTTGTCACTGAAAAACGTGGGATTTTTAGATTTATAAATCTACTATTATAATTTTTTATTCTTTTTAATTATTAACTCAACGAAGTAACCATGTGTTACGCAACAATCGGATAAGCCCCATACAAAAGTGAAAGTTGCCGAAAGTTGACCTAAAAGTGCACCTAGAAAGTTGAAAGTTGTTTGAGCGTGCATTGTCATCGGGTTCTGAGTTGTCCTGAAAGTTTCAACTCTCTAGGTGGTCGGGTAGTGCCTCAAAATTGAGATACAAGATTCCAACCGGACAGACAAGACCACAGACCAGCAAACAGACAAGAAAGCGACCTAAGAAAAACGTGGGAAAATACGTTAAAGATTACTACCAGATTTGTTCTTAATAAGAAACCTAAAATATTTTGTACCAGTTATTTTTTAAAATAAAAAGTAATAGTTTCGATTCAAATGAAACACTGAACAGAAACCGTGTTTATTGTAGAAACCCGACCGTTTGTAGAAACCGTTTGTAGAAAAACGACCGAAAACCCGTTTTTTGTAGAAATTCGAACTCATTTATAGGAGCTGTGTCCAGAGGATAACTAGGGTAGTGGTCGTGACCGCCCCAATATTTTAATTAGGCACGTTCGTAACTACTCAATGCACGAAAAATTTAATTTAAACCTGTTAAATTAGTTTATTATTTTGTATTTTGTATTGTTTTAGACGACCGTTTGGTGCAACGGTAGCGATCCTGCCTTTCGCACCGACGGTCCTGGGTTCGAATCCCGGAAGGGGCAGATGTTTGTGTGATGAATACGAGCATTTGTACCTGAGTCATGGATGTTTATATATATTTCTATGAATATTACTTATTTATGTATGATATATGTATGTCTATCCGTTACCCTAGTATCCATAACACAAGCCTTTAAGTGCTTACTTTGGGCTAGGTTAATTGGTGTGAATGTAGGAAATATTTATTATTTATTTATTTTATTTTGTATTTTATTTCTTTTTCCAGTGTTGGGTTATTGGTTCTTTTAGTAATTTAATTATGTTAAAAGAACACATCCGGGGCACCAATTTTGAAAACAGTGGCAAGGTCATGCTGCTGCGATGGACTGCGATGGAGTTGGTTCGAATAACATTTTTTATAGCCGGAAAACGACAATTTCAAAGGCGATATTCCAAATGTACTGAAGAAGAAGGAATAAATGTTGAAAAATAAAAAACTTTCTTGTGGTAATTTAAAACATTACCATAAGCTTTTGTTCACTCCTTGTGCCTCCACTAGTGAAGATACCTCAGTAGAGACAAGAAAGAATATTTATATGTATATATCTTTGTTTAACCCTATTTGAAGTGTCAATCAAGGTATTATCTGCTTAATATTGTGGTCACGAAGTCTGCAATTCCAAGGGCATTAATTATGCGTCTAGTTTGTTAAAATATCTTTGTACCCTTCTTGAATTAATTAAAAGTTATATAATGAAAAACTTACACGTACTTTTTAGTAGAAATTAGTGTTAAATAAATATTTAAATATGTATGACTTAGAACCATTAAATTACACCCATCTCAAAAACATATGCTGTTATAAGGATTCCCTTAAGCATCGTTTATGTTCTGAATTGAACATACCTTATCGATATCGGGTAACTGCTAGAAGTATAAAAAAATACTATATTTAATGTGTCTCCAAATTCATTCAACGAATAAACTCAAGGTTGATGGCCTGTTTATAACAGGGATTGGCGTCTGTCACGCGAGATTTTCGATTTATCTGGTAGTTAATTACATGGCAGCGACCAGAAAAAGGTTACCGACTCCGAAGATAAATATATATCAATTATTTCTTTCATTTCCTGTTTTAGGAACAACTGGCTTTTAACGCAATGAATAATTTTCATTTTACGTTTTATCTGACTTTATGAGCCTTTTTTATTGTACTGTTTTTCTATAATTATCGATTAAGCATTAGGCCTGCAACTGCATGAGTTAAGCAACATTTACAATAGCTGGTCATCGGATAGGTGGCCAAAATATTATCAAACCTATATAACTTCGGATAGCACGTAAGCCATTTATCCCGGTAGTATTTGCAATTGTTAACATCGATGTGTGGTATATGCTGTTGTCATCCAAAGCCCTGTAGGGCTTCAAAGATTAAAGAAATCTCACCTTGAAATAATCACAAAATTTTAATCGGATACTAGAAGGCAGAAAAGTAAAAAAAATAATAAAACATTACACCTTATTCATTCTCTATATATCCGGGCTAACGATTAACAAAATTACTTTTCGTACTAATTAATTTATCAAAAAAAAAACCATTTTGAATTTAAACCCAAAACGTAATTTTGTCGTATTGAATAATTTATTTTCAGCTGATTAATATTTACAAAAAAAATCAACTTAAAAAATAACACCTTATTCATTCTCTATATATCCTGGCTAACGACTAACAAAATTACTTTTCGTACTAATTAATTTATCAAACAAAAAACTCATTTTGAATTTAAACCCAAAAATTTATTTTGTCATATTGAATAATTTATTTTCAGCTGACTAATATTTACAAAAATATCAACTTTAGGTATTTTCATTATCCTTAAAATGGATCCATCGACGGGCTCGTTTCCTTAAATAGTTTGTAACGTACCTAGATAAGTCTGACTGCTTCAAAGGTGATAGTCACTTTGCGATGTTTTAACCGTTTTAACTATCTGGCTCACTCATGTACACTCGCCGCTCAATCTCACTCCATAAAAAAGTCCAGTGGCTTGAGGTGAGGCGGCCGTGTAGACTACGCTACGGGCCTATCTCGATCTATCGAATGATCACCAAATCCTGTATCAAGAACTCTCGCACTATGCTGTGGTAGCTCACGTTTTCATCGGATAAAAAGTATTAACGTACAATAGACACATGCTTCTTGACGGAAAGCGATAAGCAATCGCAATAATAATATTATAAAACACTACAATACTACAAGAGAGCGCGCAAATTGTTGATTGTAATCGACGCCATATGTTATAATTTTCGTTTGTTTGTTTGTCTTGCTTTCCTCTTAGGCATGGCTACTCTCGCGGTCGCTAATACGAGGATTATATTTAAACGAACGATAGAAACAATTTGTAGTGTTTTTCATTAAAAGTAAGGTTGAACTGTCATATGAGGAACCCGAACATTATACCCCCGTTTGACTTGCCCGCTGTTTGAGTCCGTTATGGAAGATGCATTTAAATTAGCTGATAATAAAACTAAGAAAGTAGTTCTATCTACACTAATATTATAAAGAGGAAAGATTTGTATTTTTGTATGTTTGCATTGAATAAACTCAAAAACTACTAAGCTGATTTCAAAAATTCTTCCACCATTGGAAAGCTACATTCCCGCTGAGTAACATAGGCTATATTTAATGCTAGAAAAACTTAAAGAATTTTGCCCACCCGTGCGAAGCCGGGACGGGCCGCTAGTAAGATATAAAATAAGAGTGTAAAAAACAACTACGCTTCCGAGCCCTCAGGTGGGCTTCTCACCCCTCAGCCCACCCACCTGAGGGCTCGGAGGCTTAGTTGCTTTCTACATGCTTATTTTATATTTTATAGAAATATTGCATTGTGAATGCAAAAAATTAAATAAAAACAGGAAAGTAGTTAGTTGTGTGAGGTTAATTCAGCATCAAAATTTTAATTAAATTTGAAATTGAGGCTGAAGGAAGTTAGATTAAGTTTTAAACTTAATAAAATCCTAAAATCAACTTAATTATCCTGTGGTCACGGCTCTTGTAGAGGAGTGAAGAGTAGGGAGAGGATACTGACATAAGTTAAATTGGTTCATCTTTATATATGTAATCTTAAATTCTCATAAAAAAAAATCGTTTCATTTTTAAAATAAAAATTTCTTTTATTTAGCTCTTACACTCCGGCACCTATCGCACGTTTAAATAAAACTTTTACTGAATTTAGGACGCCTTAATTTTTTTTATATGTAATGAAGACATTTCGATTCCTTAAATAGCTGTTATACAGTATACGTTAGTTACTTTTCAATAATTAATATTCTACTAAAAAATCGAGCACAATTCCTAACTATTGAATTTAGCTGTAAAATAGGTTTACACTAAAAGTCCTTTTATTTGAACAGGTTATAATATTTTTTCCATTGCAAGTCTATTCTAAATATCGATGAAAGAATATTTTAAGTCGGATAAGTAGTTTCGGAGATACTGCTTTACCTCTCTAATAATAGCTAATAAAAGTAAAAAAAAAAATTATGTACACAAACCTGTTTAAGCCGATCTTCTTTGACCTTTGAGTTTAACGAAGAAATATGTATCAAAGTTTAATTTACTTAGAAGAGTAAATTAAACGTTTATGGCTTAATTTAGTTCAACGTGTGCTAGCATAGAAATAAATAAATAAGCTGGTTCGTACCAGTTTCATAGTACACCTACCCTATTTATTTTTAGCGGTATCTATAAAGTTTTCGTTTAGCATAAACTCTACTGTCATAAAACCTGTGTACATCGTCTCAATAAAGATTTATTTTACGGTTATTTTGGATGAGTACATTCTGAACGGTCATTTATCCCGAAGAACGTTACCTAAAATGAGAGAATGTGTTAGGACCATACCAACGAACGTTGAATTGTGATGCCATATTGACCTTTATTGCTAGTGTCACACGGAGAAGAGGTGATATCTGAGGCGTATAGGTTATTGTACAAGCACTGAGTCTTTTCTTTGTTAAATAATCTTACTATATTATTAAACGTAAACACAGGGCTGTTATTAAACTTACATTTTTATATAAAAGGAAACGTTTTTTGCCACGAAAAGAAATTGAACGTAAGATATGTGAATTTAAATAATCATCGACTTAACGTTTTTGAGTTTCAGTTTAATAGAAATAAAAAATATCGGAAAGTACCGCGAATTAAACAATAACATTTGCTTATCTTAAAAAAGATCTCAATGCAAAAGTATTACTCCAAGTATTCTCTGTCAAAATGAAGCGTGCGGTGTCACCAGAGTAGAATAGCACCAACCCTTTACACTTAGGGTGTCGTAAAGGGCAGTTAACGATATTGGGGGTAACCACCATGCACCTCCATTAGACCACAAAGTGAGCTGCAGAATTTTTTAAATTATGGTATTTTACTGCAATCTTGGAGATTACGACTACCTTTATTTTTAAAGACTTTTATTTGTTATTTTATTAATGTTAAAGTTTGAGGCCTTTGGGGGCCTCCCTCCAGCTACAATGATAATTGTTTGTCTGTCTAAATATTTTCTGTAGAATAATAATTATGTAGAAGAATAATATTCTCTTTAACCCTTACATATTTAATTTGATTTTCGTATTCGAGTCAGGAATTTGATGATTGATTTTTAATTAAGAACTTAAAAGCTGTCTTATAAGAAAAGATATTTTATTTTTCTACTAACAGTTCAGAGGATTGAAAAGTAAGGAGCGGTAGAACTTATCCACCAAGGAAAACAACGCTTATCAAAGAAATGCAGGCATGAGTCCCACAACTTTTTATCCATAAACGGAATGGTAATCTATCATTTCAGTCTTATAGGTCAAGCAGAAGTCAAAAGAGTGCTTAACGAAGTCCAGGGACTTCTGACTTATCAACGAAGATCAGTGCATTTTCTTAGTAAGCATCTTACAGGGTTTGATGTTTTTAATCGGTACGCGGGAAATATAGTTAAACACCTTTTTAGATAAAAAAAACCTGACGTCGAACTAACAAAATACAAAACAATCAATAGAGTCTATGTCCGTTATACTTAAGAAGCTGGCCGGCTTGTCCCAAGAGACTATTCTTTTATATTTTATGATTTCATATACCGAACAGAGTGTGTTATTTTTTTTGCGATACAGATTTTCGAAACCTACTTTAACTTTTTATATTTAAACTCGCGCCAAGATTGAAACATTTGGAGAAAGATTGCGCAAATAATTTAAATTTAGTCTCTCATGTTTCCCTCATTAACACAGTGGTGAGTATAGTCATGATCGTTGTTATAGCTGTCATTGCTGTGATTCAGTATTCGTGATACCTTCCCAGATTTTGTATACAGACCCTTAACTTTTGATAACTGTCACACTTAAATGTACTTTTGTTTTTATTTTATTTTCAATACTTTAAAAGTGTTAGTGGATGCATGTTTGTCAATATTTTAACTAGTTAAATGTGATTCTACATAATAGTCTCCGCGATCTTTTCATTCAATATGGAAACTCAAATTTTTATGCGATAGCATAGGCAACGAAATGATTCAACACGAGGTTTACTTATTATTGTCATCAAATGTTAGTCAGTGATGGCTTAACTTAGTAGAAGTAATTTACCTAACCTTAAGTTAACTATAAGTGTTAACATAAAAATATTATTATCAACAAAATTAAATTATGGTTATTAAAAGCGATACATAATGATGAAATTAGTAAGTAATTTCTGTACTTATATCCTAGGTAACAATAAAGTTAAGTTATTGAATAATGAAAAACATATTGTTCCGTACGAGAAGTGTGTCAAGTTTTTATACACCGTAATAATCCACCGTTGTGAACAACAAATACATCAAAACATTGCGACTTATAATCAAAACAGAGAGACATGTGAGCTACCAATCGGGTATTCTTAGGAAGTGAATGAGTCACAAACATTTGGGTGTGAAAAAACTGCACTCGCGGTGGGCCCCACCCAATTTGGCTGAGGCTCAATTAATGGACCGCTTTACTTGCTGTAATACCACGCTTACCAGATTCAACAAAGGGGCGTCAAATTTGGTGTGGGACATAGAATCTAACAGGTGACGAAATATGGAGTCTTTCCTGATCTGCTGAAACCAAAGGTGATGATTATTTCTTTTATTTTCAATTAACTGGACACGTGGCTACTGTTGCTTTGGAGAATGAACCTACTCGTATCATGATCGTGATTAGTACACGTCCATTTGTTTGCCGGAAGTTACTTGGATCTGATGATAATATCGACATTGTACATAGGCTAAATTATGTTGTTTTACAATTCAAAAGTATAGATATTACTATTTCTTATGATAGTGAAATTGATAGTCATTGTATTCCAACAAAGATAAAAAATAATTTCATTTTGAAACTTGGCAAGTACCCGCAACAGACACTTCTGAGAGTTTTAAGTAAAGGATGGAAATTTTCAAGCCGCTCATTTGTAATTTAAGAATTCATTCTTGCAAATGAAAATCTCTAAGAGGGCCAATGTGAAACTTCACAACTACTTTTGTAATTGCGTCCAAAGTTGGGAAATGAAAAGAGCCCCAGGCTGTCGAAATAAGATGACGCAGTCAATATCCCACAGGAAGAGGTAAAGAAACTCGTATTTGTGGGAATGGAATTTATTTCATGTGATGAATATACGTAGGTACTATTGAACTGTGGTAGTTAATGGGTTTAGCAATTAAAATTAGGTATCCGCTAATTTTACAATAAACATAAAATGCAGTTAAAATATGGAAAGAAATTCGTAAGTAAAGGAATTAACTAGCTTAGCGGTGATTAATGAAACATCACACTTATTTGACAATATCTCGCAGCGCCGTGACTTTCTATCTTATCAGTCGACGCAACATGATGCTAAATGACAGGTACAGTTTTAAAATTGTCACTAATTTTAGTAGGTAAAACTGTATCTAACATTAATGTAAGCATGAATGTTTATGTTCACACAAGGTATGTTGTTCTCCAAATTTATTAAATATCAAGTACCTATCTTCATAATTGGTGTCTTAGATATGTAATCAATAAGTCAAAATAATCCTAACTATGCTCTTTCTCTGGAAAGTCCAGAGGCTTTAACTCTTTTCTTTTTTACAATCTGTATATTTTCTTAATTTTCGTAATTTTTAACTCATTTAAAAAATAAGGTTTTTTAAATTTGTAATTGTCACAAACAAAACAAACGATGTTTTAAATACCTAGTAATTAAGATAGATAAATCTCTTTTTTATTTCGGAAAAGAATCAAGAAACATAAAAAACAGTATGTACTTACAGATTGCTTTTATTAACATATGTTAATAAGAACTTATAACATAGCTTGTTTTGGTTTTAAGACTTACATATAAAAAAGATAGGGCTTATCCATAAAAATATGGTAAAGCGAAAGTACAGAGGTAGAATAACACAAAATCCGAACCACCGACATGTATTATTTGTAGTTTACGAGTTTTTTTTTTAAAGTCGACGAACATAAATGGGGTGATTTGGAAGTGTTAGTGATGATCTTTCAGAGAAAGAAGAGACTTCCGCTTAACTCTATTTTTGGGACATCCTGTTTAAAATAGTCGGACAATTACTGTTTATGTAAAATCAATTTCTTTTTAAGAAGTAAGTCTGCCTTTTAGGTAGCAAAATCTTGACTCACATATTTATGTGTTTACAAGAATGTATGGGTTTTGATATTAATATCTCTGAATATTTAATTACCATAAGAAACACTATGATTTCTGAAAACACTATCTCAAAAATGAACAGTTAAAATTAAGATTCCATGTGAGATTTTTGTAAGAATTAAGGGTGTAAATGACCTTGAAGTTAAAACTGTAAAACTTTAACTTCGAGTTCATTCACACCCGTATTTATTATTCATAGATTTTAGCTACATACACATCAATTTACTTCGAAAAAATTGTGTAGAAAAAAATAAAAGTTCTAGATGGTTTTAGTCTTTCTGGTAAACCTGACCAAGTTAAAGCGTTAGGTTAGATGATATTACTTACTTTGGTGACTTTAATCAATAAAAAACACGATAGAATGGGATAATGGGAAGATGGTGAATTTTTGTAAGGAAAGAAAAAATCTTAAATATCTGTCTTTTGAATACTTTATCGTTAATTATTTGTCAATACACTAAGCTGTTTCATACTTATGACAGTTGTGGTGAAAGATGATTGTTGGCTTATCAAATCCCTATTGAAATTTATACTATATAGTTTTTTCCACCACAACTAATTGAAATATCACAAATTCAAATTTGATGTTCTAAAATTATACAACGAAGGTGGAAAAGAAACAAATACAAAATAATCTGTAACTGAATAGGAGATAAATTAAAGTTGCAATTAACCTAACTATGTTTAAGTGCTAAAATTTATTGTTCAATACAAAATCCATATAATTTATGATATGACATTGATTTTTTTTTTAAACGCAATATTAAATGGTAAAGTCCTTACTAAGTTCTGCTTCTACGAAAAGTATTACTTTCCTTTTAATTACTCTGTCAGCAGTGGAGGTTCGGTGACGTCTTATGCAAATTCCACTCCAGAACCCAATGAAGCAAGTCTCCATTTAGAAAGATCGAGTAATCTGCAACCCAGACTTCAAAAGCTGGTCGCTACTAACGCACCTAATTAACTCCATTTTCAGCGTCATAAACGTTAAACGAAAATTAATATATTTTTACGTACAATTATATCAAATCATTGTTATTTATTAAGTAACAACGAGTTAAGGCTCTTCTTAGTGTTTTTGTAGTTTAGCGAGTAGTCTCTAAAAATATAGATCCCGTTCCGTATATAGTCTAACTAAAAATAATCAACTTTAAAAAAAAAAAAAAACCGACTTCAAATGCGTGAACACAAAAAAAAACTAAAAATTAAAAAATAATTCCTAATATCTATTACCTAATACTATAATTTTCCTAAACTATGTCAAAGTAATTAAAGTTAAACCAGCTAAATATCTTACAATAGTTATACTTACTTATATACCTATTGTTTTTTGGAGTCGGTGCCAGCCGTATTAAGTTTAGCCGCGAACAAGAGACGTGCGGTGCGTTGGCGGGGGACGCAAGGCGCGAGGCGGGGCCGCGCGGTGCGGCGGGGGACGCGGGCGCGCGTGGCGGGGCGCGCGCGGCTCTTGCTCGAGTTAGCGACGGCGATGGCGATTCTTTCCGAAAAAGATCGATTTTTAAATCGATCTGAATCGTAATCTGATGAATCGATTCACAAAAAAATTAAGGCCAAAAAGATCGATTTCCAAAATATCGATTTTTTTTCCAAGTTGACATTCATAATTTAAATATAAATCCATTTTATGAATAACAAGAAACATACCATAATAAATTATCTCTTACCAGTAAATTTAGTTTTTTTTAGTTCAGGGAATTCTATAAATACAATTATTTATATCAGGTATGAAAGAAGATATTTATTTTCAAAATGTACATATTTATTTCATGAAAAAGTTTAAATTCTCAATGCTTTAAATCTAAACTTTTTAAAAATAACAGTTTTTCCAGTCTTTTCGTATCCAAGCGGTTCCGCTCATCACTTCCAATGTTGCCGGCAATTGAAAAAAGGCGCTCACAAGGAACAGATGATCCCACGATACTTATATACACCATGGCTATTGAGTGAATGTGAGCCACACAACCATCCAGCGAGTTTTTAAGTAATTAACCCTTTAACCGGCAAAACCGCAATATTACGGGTACATTCAACTAATTGTAAATAATTTTATGGTTTTACCAAAATAAAAAAATCGAATGCCGATTTTCAAGGGTGAAATATCGATTCACCGGATCGATTCAGTACTGCATATCGATTTAAAAAATCGATCTTTTCGACCTGAAAAATCGATTCTTCGATTAATCAATCTCAGATCGCCATCCCTAGCGGGCAGACACTTGAGGGCAGACTACGTTGACGCTCGTGTCAAAAATACTGAATTTTCGGATGCGCAAATTTTCAAATTATTGCTTTCTTTTTTGTTGGTTGTATTCTATTGTATTTGTTATTCTTAGTTGGTATAGGTTTTGTTGTACCAGGCTTAACATACAACTTATTTGTTTTTATTTAATTTTTTTGCATTCACAATGCAATATTTCTATAAGATATAAAATACGTGTGTAAAAAACAACCACGTCTCCGAGCCCTCAGATGGGATTCGAACCCACGACTTATTTCTTAATATTTTTTGTTTCATTGGGTACTTTTTTCTTATTTCATTAGGTTTAATATTCATTTATTACTGGCACCGACTCCAAAAAACATTAGGTATATAAGTATAACTATTGTAAGATATTTAGCTGGTTTAACTTTAATTACTTTGACATAGTTTAGGAAAATTATAGTATTAGGTAATAGATATTAGGAATTATTTTTTAATTTTTAGTTTTTTTTTGTGTTCACGCATTTGAAGTCGGTTTTATTTTTTTTAAAAAGTTAATTATTTTATTTCATAATTTTTAGTGTTACTTTTTGTAGATACCCTTAGTGCATTTAATATGGGTAGGCCTACTAAACGCGCAGCTCTAATGAGACAGCGCCGTTCGTTCAAATTGGTTTATAATCGGCGGAGATATTGCGTATAAAAAAGTTCATCCCCAATTTTCCACCCTTGGGGGTTGTTTTTTTATTATTAAATTTAAATGGGACCACCCTTGAGGTATTACCTATACGCCAAAAAAAGATTTGTTCAAATCGGTTCATAATTGGCGGAGTTATCGCGTAACAAACATAGAAAAAAAAAACATACGGGTCGAATTGAGAACCTCCTCCTTTTTGAAGTCGGTTGAAAATTACTTTTTATTTTAACGAATTTTAATATTATATTTATTTATTTCTTTATTGATCACCGACATTTCCTTAGTGCCGGTTTGGATGATGGACATGAGCATGTAGTAAGTGATTTGTTGTAAATGATAGTTGTGTGAAGAAGTACAAGCCGTTAGTAGCAATCTTATTGTTATCGGTCATTTGGGCAGGGTAATGGCTATGATTGTTCCTTTTGTGTTTGACGAAAGTCTAGAATAACTTGGAATTACTGCTTAAGCTTTGTTCAAGATTTGTAATGTAGTTATTGTAACAAGTTGATATATTGTGCTCTGAGCGATTTTTAATTTTTAAATAATATCTGATTGAGAGGATTATTTTATTTGCGGAGTTCATTGCGATATTTGAGTTTTTCTTTAAAGAGGTTTTCTAAGTCACGTGAAAACCAGATTAGGTATTTATGAGACCTAGATTTAGATTTAGGGACGTGATTTTGGTTGATGTCGTTACTTGAAATATCATTCCAGTTCATCCTCATACGATACTGCTTTAAGATCGAAGATAATTTTATAATAGTCTGCTTTATAAAAACAGTAGCGTATCACTCGGTAACTCAGATTGATTAGCAATGTTCCATTTGATACTGCCTAAGTTGAAGTCGACCACAAATATAACCCCGTTAGTTCAGTTGAGTTCCAATACCCGTTCAGAGTTACTCTGAACTCCCAAAAATGTGATGTTTACAGGAGGTTGTAAATATACTCCACATATGAGTAGTTCCTCTGTTTTGCCGTTATCGTCGTCGTAATAGTTAACTCTAACCCATAGGTCCTCACAATTAGATTCAAGGTATTTTAGGCGTATGGATGAAATACGTTTAGACACAGCGACAAGAACACCGCCAGCGTCTTTATTGAAATGGAATCCGCTAGTCTCTTTATCACATTCGTATACAGTATATCGATTATCGAGGAGTACAAAGTCGAAGACGCTCATGTTCAACCATGTTTTACTAAATACCATTACGTCGCAGTTATTATAAACAATGTTATTAAAGTTGGTTTTCGTTCTCAGACGTGTCACATTATGATAGTAAAATTTTAACACATAAAATAACAGAATAGTATGTGGAAAATACAAAATAAGTACACTGAAAAGCAGCAGTAATTAGAATGAAAATGGTAGGTAAGGATTCGACTATGTAAACTTATCCAAGATATGAAACTCTTTAATAAGATCAAAGTTGGAGTTATCACTTTTAAGGATAAATTCTTAACTGTCCCTCACCCACATAAACTTATAGTTAAGTTGTTTAGCCATTTGCCAAGAAGCAACATGCAACGATTATGTTTCCAGAGTAAGATGCTCGGACACAAATACAGCACTCCTCTTTTCACCGCTGTACCCTAGATGTGTAGTATTTACCTTGTCAAAGGGCCTGTTCCGGTAAAACTTGACGACACCAGCTGTAGAAGGTGTCCCTTAAACGCCGATTACGGAACGTAATTAGAATTGAGCGCGGGCGGGTACTATTGATATTGTACTTAACGATGCGGTTACAATACTGAATATCAGAATCAGGTATTGTGCAGATTCTAGTTCTCATGTTTAGGCACAAATTGTAGTTCTAAGTTGTTAGCCCGTGAAAGCAGCTCCAATCGATGTGACAGATCTTGTGAAACAGTTCACAGGCGCAGACGCGCAGACATACTAAGTAAGGACTGAATGTCAAACATATTTATGTGTTTTTGTCTTAATCGTGGTTGAGGGAGTATTAACAGATAGCAACAGAACTGCATTAACTTCATGTTTTCATAACGATAAATCAATGTTAGTGGCATTCAGTTAAAACTAATATTAAGAATCACTGAAATATGGATTTATTACAAACGAATATTCAATAAAAAATAATTAAAAAAACTGTACTGTAAGCATTCACGTACCTATATAGTTATTAATCAACGATATGCTATGGTTATTTCAGAAGCTTAAATTTCCGATGCAGTTACAAATGGAGTATTTAAAAGGTGCTCTTTAATGATTACATTATTTTTAATTTCAATGTTATATTGAATTTGTAGATTTGATTATTTAGTCTTCGAGAAAAGGACATTTATCACGTGGAAATTAATTTAATTTAATTCAATTAGATATAAACTTGTTTTTTGGAATAAAACGTGCAAAGAAATACTGTTTGAACCACGTTTGAACAGATTTCTTTGACAGTGACAGTAAACGCATATGCTATACTAATGCTATATTCATCAATATATAATACCACAGCATTTTATAATATAAGATTATTGTTTTAAAGAACTGTCAGCACTTGATAGTATATATATATATATATATATATATATATATGTATATGTATATATACATATATAACCTGTTTATCTTAGTAATCTATAACAATAATTTCCCGTTTTAAATAAGTAATTTTTTTATAGGCAAATAAACTTTATTATAACATTTTTCCTGAAAACGGTAGATTGGATGTTGCAGTCTATACTCATAGGGGATTTGCTCCACTGCAAGCTTTTTGTGTCAGATTTTAATAAGCTCTGGGCTTTAGCGACACGGCCGCCCTTGGAAAACATAAATAACGTTAATGTTATTATCCTTATTATCTGCTTGATCATTCGCCTGGGCGGGGATATAAATTTAGCATGACGTGTAATTATATTTAAGCTGAACGGTTTCTGATTAAAATTATTGCTTGTATATCAATCTGTCGATAATAAAGCGTTTGTAAATGTATATTAAATTAAATTGGGTTATATTTGAGGACCACTCGTAAGTTATAGTAATTTGCCACGGTAATTTATTTACTCGATCCTACCGACATATATATATATATATATATATATATATATATATATATATATATATATATATAATATAATATCTAGTAATTTTACGATATCATTATCAATACTTCTTACATTCACACTAATCAAACTATCCATCAACAATCACTCAGCTCACCGCTGTAAATGTTGTCATATGGATACTAGAATAACGGAAAATCGTACATATTATGATATACATACATAGATAATAATCACAGAAATACGTATGAATTACCCATAACTCGTGTACGAATGCTCGCATTCGTGCTTCTCCTCGAACCGCGACAGCTATTGGACGTGTTCAAGTTACGTTATTTCTTTTATAAATTGTCTTTTTAACGAAAGTTTCAATTTTGTTACAAAATTAGGAGTGCATAAGATTAGGGAAGTGCATCTATTTCATTAAAGTGTTAATATTCCTCCATTGGATTTCAATGTGAGCTTTGCATGGTGATTGTTTAATTAAATTCCTTAAGCAATACGCGTGGCTATTACCAGGCGCTTATAGCATTGAAGAGCATATCTTTGAGTTAGTAAGAAGCATAGAAATAAAACAGTGAAAACAACAACACATACGAGTACGTCTTACCACTCCACCTGACAACGTCAGCAACACCTCTAACCACGCCCACCGCCCTTCCTCTGCTGCGTTCACGGACCTCGTTTGGCCACTCCCACCGGTCCTGCCGATTACCGACGGCAAATCATTCATTTAGGCCTACACTACACAGCACGCAGCGCAACTAAGTATTACGAACAATGCCCAAAACACAACGGAGTCCTACCAAAGACAAAGACAGTGTAAAGATAATGATATAACTAGCTATGGTTCTTATTCCCAAATAAATACACTTCAGACTGGCGAATCTTTGGTTGCGGGACCATGCATCTTGAGAAAAATTAAGCGTAAACTTGATGGAGAGTCGTCGGATGTTAACATGATTATCATAAATAAAAATGAACAAACTATTTGATAGGTTCGAATCACAACAGAATGTAAAAGTGGAAAAATTAATAAATTCCGTGACGACTATTTCTGCGCAATTTCAGAAATTCAAAAATCTAAAAAAAATCTTGCCTCTAAATAGGACTTCGAGTCAAAACTACAACAATTAGAAAAAACTCACGCACTTCTATGATTGAAATAAGGAACGTGGACAACCTCAGGAGAATAAAGATAACTTACGCAAGATTATTCTGAAAGTTGGAAAAGCCCTTGATTTACATCGGGAACAATCTAAATTCGAGAAGTTACGAGGTTTAAGCCAACCAAAGAAGTGAAAAATAGTCCCATTATCACGGTATTGACCACTAACATTCTAAAAAGAAACTTCATAAAAAGCGTAAACTATTTAATAAAAATAGTTTTAACAAGCTGCTCTCAATTCACTTATATATGTTACCGGCCAAACCCGATTTCAGGACAAACTAGTTTTGCCTAGGCTAAACTAGTTCTTCCCATACGCAATAGGATTAACTAGTATAGCCTAGTCCAAACTAATTTGTCCTAAGCCCGACAGGATAAACCAGTTTAGCCTAGGCCAAACTACTTGATCCTGATATAAATACGCACACTATAGGATAAACTAGTAGGGCCTAGTCTAAACATTATAGTACATCTAGAAAGTCAAAATAAATGGATTAACTGAATAAAATACTCCTTAATTGGAAAAATATTCATTTCTATTAAAACGGTAATGATTTGTCTTTAAAAATTATGGATAATTGTTAATACAAACAATCATACTATAACAAATAAGCGTTTTTTTTAATAGAAGCAATAATCATATCTCAATTATTAAAATCATTACCGTTTTAATAAAAAATATATTTTTTCCAATTACGGAGTATTTTATTCAGTTTATCCATTTATTTAAACTTTCTAGATATACTACACTCGAGAGCAATGAATCCGGGTCACTTAAAGAATGTTAAAATTCTCGTTATTTTACAAATTGTGGTTGAGCTAGGAGATATTCATTTCTCGGTTATTTAATATACTCATCTCATCATAAACCCTTTCTTTGCCTCTTTGACTCGGATTCGGACGAATCAGTCAAGGATAAGTAGCCGTTTCATTGGTAATGGTTGTGTCTAAAACGTATTATAAAAGTCCCTAAAAATATTTAAAAATATTAAAGAAAATATTATGGTAATCTGAATGACAATTTAGCACAAAACAATCAGATTAAGATTGGAATTATTTTCTCTTGAGCGCTTGGTGTGATCGTGTGATTTGTATATATATATAATACCTAAGTCGGAACAAATCCAGCAAAATGAAACGCGGTCAAACAGGCAATTTTTATATATAAAGAAAGCTCCTTGATAAATAAGAATGCTATATATACACTCGAGACAAATGAATCCGGGTCACTTAAAGAATGTTAAAAATCTCGGAAACTAAAAATGATAGGTTAATACAATAAATTGTATTTAATAGACAATGTAATACTCCTTAAATGAAAGTAAAAAAAATATGAGTCACCATACATTTTATTAACACAAAATTACATAAAGAAAAAAACTGCTGATCTCTCCTTAAAACAAAAATAGGAAACATGAAATGTTTGAACTTTATTACGATTTTCTTGAATTTTAATACTTCGTATTGCCTGCTCGTGCTTCCATTACTGCGTTTACGCGGTTTGGCATGCTGTACACCAAGTTCCTTATACGATTTTGGGGAATATTCTCCCATTCCTCTGTGAGAGCAATTTTGAGCTCACGAAGCGTGATTGGGGGAGGGTTTCGTTGTTTTACGCATCTGCCTAGCTCGTCCCAAGCATGCTCGATCGGGTTGATATCCGGGCTGCGCGCTGGCCACTCCATACGAGTAATGTTCATCTCTTGAAGGTAGTCATTCACAATCCTACCTGTAGGAGGTCGGGCATTGTCATGCATAAATATAGCATCCTCACCTAAATTGACCATAAATGGACCAACGTGATCATTGAGGTTTTTCTTCCACATATCTTACGCTAGTTAAAGAGCCGTTTTCTATGATCACCAGCTCTGTGCGACTTTCAGAAGAAATTCCGGCCCACACAAGTACAGAGCCACCACCGTAGGCTACTTTTTCTTCGATGCATGCTTGCTTGAATCTTTCCCCTGGTCTTCGATACACTCTGTGTCTTCCATCGTGCTTGTAGAGCATAAATTTTGATTCGTCGGAGAACATAACTTTTGACCAATCTTCAATACTCCAATTTACGTGGCTCTGGGCATATCTTAGTCTTGAAATACGATGCCCACGCTCCAGTTTAGGGCCGTTTGCAGGTCTAAGGGGTTTTAAGTTAGATTCAGCAAGCCGACGTCTTACTGTCCATGCACTTGGGTTACTTCCTCCGAGGCGTCGAAACTGATTGGTGAGTTCAGTTCCTGTGAGAAAGCGATTTCGAAGCATGGTGTTCACCAAGTATCGGTCTTCTCGTGCTGTGGTACACCTGGTTCTGCCCGTTCCTGGTCTTCGTAGGTTAGAACCAGTTTCTTCGTAACGTCGGAGAACTCTTTGTACTGTTGACAGCGACACACCGACAGTCCTGGCTGTATCGCGCTGACTCCGGCCGGTTTCCAGCATTGTAAGTATTCTGGTGCATTCTTCAGGCGTAAGCGACATAATTTCAGCTTGAATAATGAATATAGAGCACTATCAACATGGTTTATGTACCCACCTAAATTACAGATTACAAACAAAAGCAAAACCAAATGCTGTAATTTCGTAGTTCCATCTTCGAAAGTGGCCCTTTTTCAAATTTGATTTTTTTATGATATAACTTTACAATAACTAAGAAGTTTTAATACCTTCATTTAAGGAGTATTACATTGTCTATTAAATACAATTTATTGCATTAACCTAGCATTTTTAGTTTCCGAGATTTTTAGGATTCTTTAAGTGACCCGGATTCATTGCTCTCGAGTGTATAATGTTTAGACTACTAGTTTATCCTAGTGTGTGCGTATATATATCAGGATCAACTAGTTTGGCCTAGGCTAAACTGGTTTATCCTATCGGGCTTAGGACAAATTAGTTTGGATTAGGTTATACTAGTTAATCCTATTACGTATAGGAAGAACTAGTTTAGCCTAGGCAAAACTAGTTTGTCCTCAAAATCGGGTTTGGCCGGTAACATATATACCGGGACCATCTCATCAAATTTATATAGGTGAATTTTTAACACATAAGGCGAAGAACCTTCACTATCACACGCGACAGTTAATTATCGAACGGATCGCGCACAGCTGGTGGATAAGCTACGGTAATGTTTATATTAAACTCTGTGAAAACTCCATTCTAACACACGTCGGATCAGAAGAGGACATACAAAAATTTCGCTCTAAGTCGATCTGACTATATGCGCCGGAACTGAAGAACCCCCGAATCTGTACTTGCCCTAAGAAATTAATTGTATATCTTATTTTTATGTTTAATTCAATTAATATAGTTTATTATATTTTATATTCTACACAAAAGCCTTTACATGTCTTTAACACAAAAATATATTGTGAAACAGTTTTTTCTCTTATATTTTTTAAATACACGTTACGTCCAATGTGGAAATACAAATCAATTATATTATAATTGTACCTAATAAACCTTTAAAACAAACTTATGAAGATTGGTGTTCGGTGTATCCAACATAAACCTTACTTTACCTTACCTAACGGGTAGGTATCAAAGGATTAATTAAGATCGGCGATATCTACAGTGACTACCTTCCAGTATCCTACTACATTCCACAGAGTAGCATTTTGGGGCCAACATTGTTCCTCGTATTTATTAATGACCTATGTAAACATACACATCCCAAACAGCAAAGTCATTTTCTTCGCGGACGATACGATTGTTACCTTTACGGCGCCAACCTGGAATAAGGTCATAGATCTAGCTCAAAATGGGTTCAATACGATTAAGTCATGGTTGGCATTGAACACGCTAACCCTAAACGCTTCCAAAACTAACTTTTGACGTTTTCGATCAGAAATGACTCTCAACCTCTACCAACACTTCTTACTCACACTTGTTCACCTCCGAATCTTGATTGTTGTTCCTGCTCGGAAATTTGTTGCGCATCTCGTATAAAATACCTCGACATTGACATTGACCAAAACCTAAACTTTAATAAACATATATAATCCCTATCCCTATGCTCCCGGGTCAGAAAACGAATTTACATGTTCGGAAAATTACGCTATGTTGCCTCCACTGCCATCATAAGGATGACATACTTCTCGTTATGCCAGTCCATCATCCCTTACAGCATTGCTGCGTGGAGTGGCTCTTCAAAAATCAATATTTTGCAATTAGAAAGGGCCCAAGAGCGGTATTAAAAGTAAATACAATTAGACCTTTTACCTTCCCCACTTTTACACATCATGGAAAGTCCTAATTGTCCGTCAGTTGTTTATAATAGACACATTTCTTTATATACATTCTCGCACACCTTAGATTATCACCAAAAAGAGAAGGCTATTTTGCGTCTGTTCCGTTCCAAAACGTAATGACCCTACCTATATAATAAAATCAATAAAGTTACCAACCATTATCAATATCCATATCAAATATGTAAAAAATAATCTCCGAATGGCTCCTACATAAAACCTATGACGAAACCGAATGTCTGTTAGGAGTCTTAACATGGTGTGCCTACCAGATTTCCACTTCCACTTCACCACCATTACCACTCCTATAACAACATTTCTTATACAGTTCTTTCATTCCCTTAGCATTCTCTCAAAAACTTGTTTAAATAGACAAACATGAATGCACTCACTTCTACACATATACACAAATACTACAATTTGGGGTGGTTGGGATCTACCTCCTAGCGGTCCACCCCGGACAACGGCATCATGGACCAACTCGGCCCTTGGTGACGGCTGATGATCCCAACGGCGGTGGTAGGCTCCGCAAGGGGCCGCCTGGCTCGCGACCACCATCCTGCCGAAGTCCGGCGCCAAGCAGCTTTGCTACGTTCCGTCGGAGGGCGGGAATACCAGTGCCAATGGGGGTTGGTAATAAGTCAGTTGCGCAGCTTGGGACCGGTCTTGGTATCTTGGCTATGCTGTACCTGGTAACTCATTCTGGAGGGTAGCGGGATCCGAAGCACGGTTTAAGCCGCTGGCCGACCGCAGTTAGTAGGGGGCTCAACTAGCGCGCTAGCTACGCGTGAAAGGCTGCCCCGCCAACTCGCGAAAAATCCCGAAATGCTCCACCGTGCCAGCTGGCGACTGGACGGGAGGACCCGGTGGCCATTTCGGGGGGGTTCGGGCGTCCCCGCAGTCTCCAGGTGAGTTCCCTTTTTTGGTCAGCTTAGCCCAAGAAAACTTCCTTTGGTCGACTAAGTAGCGCCTCGACTAAAATCCTACCCCCCAACATTCACCATTATGAAAAACAAGAATAAGAAGAATCTTAAACAGCGGCTGCACTTCCTCCCATTTAAAGTGCACCTTGCGAACATTAGAGGGCTGCACTCAAATCTCCATCCGGTCCATCACCATCTGGAGACCGAGAAGCCGCACCTATTCTTCTTAACGGAGACTCAGATAGCAACCCCGTCGGACGTGGCGTACCTCAACTACCCTGCTTACACACTTGAGCATAAGTTTAAGTTTAAGAAGATGCTCTACATCTGTGTCTACCGATCGCACAGCGGTGACCGGGAGACGACTCGGCTCATAGATTACCTCACAGAGACGGCAGACTTGGCAGCTCAGCGATATCCAGCGGCGGAGCTTGTTTTTCTGGGGGACTTCAACGTTCACCATAAAGAGTGGCTGTTCCCATACCAGAAAACTGACCATGCTGGGAGAGAAGCGCGACGATTTGCCCTAGCGCTAAATCTTACCCAGCTGGTGGATCAAGCGACGCGAATTCCAGATATTGCTGGCCACACACCCAATTGTCTTGACCTACTGCTGACAACTGATCCATACAAACATTCGGTATCGGTCTCAGCTCCACTGGGATCGTCCGACCACTGTGTGGTGAAATCCGTATCAATCTGCTCTCCTCCAGATGATAGCCCTAAGGGCATGAGGCGATTATGGCGTTACGAGTCAGCAGATTGGGACGAGATGCGTATTTTCTTTGCTTCTTACCCCTGGCGGCAAACTTGCTTCTCTTCAAGCGACCCTTCGTGCACCGCTGATGCGATCGCGGATGTAATTCGGCAGGGAATGGAGTATTTTATTCCATTCTCCGACATCCCGCTCGGTTACAAGTCCCGACCTTGGTATAATGCGGCCTGTGCTCGTGCTGAGGCCCGAAAACAATCTGCTTACCAAGCCTGGGTGCAAATCCGCGATCGCGGGGTTCGTGCACGGAGAATTCGAGCGAAGAAGAGAGCCTATAATTCGGCCGCCAAGTCATGCAAAAGGGTGTTACTAAAGGCGAGATTCGACCACATCAGCAGAATAGGGATAAAACTGTCTTCCTATCCGAATGGAAGTAAACAGTTCTGGTCCCTCTCGAAGTCAGTCGAAACGAATTTCTGCCGTCCTATGCTACCGCCATTGCTGAAATCTGACGGGTCACTGGCCCAATCTGCAGCTGAGAAAGCAAGTTTATTTGCCTCTCTGTTTGCGAGCAATTCCCGTCTTGACACCGGCTCTCAACAACCACCAAACATACCTCGCTGTGATTCTTCGATGTCGGAGATCACAATTCACAATAAGCAGGTCCGTAGAGTCTTGCTTGGTCTGGACGTGAATAAGGCCAGTGGTCCTGATGGCATACCAGCAAGAGTGCTGAGGTACTGTGCGCCTGAGTTGTCTCCTGTGCTAACACGCTTGTATCGCCTCTCTCTCAACACAAAAACCGTCCCAAAATTCTGGAAGCTTGCCAATGTGCAACCAATACCCAAAAAGGGTAGTCGTGCCGACCCATGCAATTACCGACCGATCGCCATCACTTCCATACTCTGTAAGGTTATGGAAAGAGTGCTAAACAGCAAGTTGCTCTCATACCTAGAAGACAACGATCTCCTCAGTGACCGTCAATATGGCTTTCGCCGAGGACGCTCAACTGGGGATCTTCTAGTTTATGTCACGCATTGCTGGGGCGAGGCCCTTGAGATGCACGGTGAAGCACTTGCCGTGTCACTTGACATCTCGAAGGCTTATGACAGGGTCTGGCACGCAAGTCTGCTGCGCAAGCTTCCTGCGTACGGTATCCCCGCTGACTTTTGCAGTCGGATAGCCGACTTCCTGACTGAACGATCGATCAGAGTTGTTGTCGATGGCTGCTCCTCTGACTCAGTGCCTATTGATGCCGGAGTTCCTCAGGGGTCTGTTCTTTCTGCGACGCTTTTCCTGCTGCACATCAATGACCTGTTAATACCAGGAATTGTTGGGTATGCAGACGACAGTACTGTTGTAGAGAGATACCTGTCTAGCGCAAAAGCCAGCGGCGACGACGTGATGTACATGAGAGAGGCCATGGTTGAGCGAATAAACCAAAGGCTAAACTACATTTCCCAGTGGGGCGATAGTAACCTTGTTAATTTCAACGCCTCCAAAACACAAGCGTGTCTTTTCACGGCAAAAAGGAGTTCCTTCCACCTCACTCCTACTTTCCGAGGTACATCTGTACCTGTGACCGACAGCCTCGAGCTTCTTGGCATGGAGTTGTCTTCAGACCTTAACTTCAGCGCCAACATCGAATCCAAAGCTCAAATTGCAGCCAGAATGCTGGGCGTCCTAAATAAGGTCAAGCGATATTTCACGCCAGGACAGCTTTTAACACTCTATAAAGCTCAAGTCCGATCTTGCGTGGAATATTGCTGCCACCTTTGGGATGGCTCAGCAAAATACCAACTTGCTGCACTGGACACGATTCAGCGCAGAGCTAAGAGGCTCATCGGGGACAACAAATTGGTGAAGAGAAAGCTTCACACCTTAGCTCATCGCCGCAAAGTTGCCTGTCTGGCGGTCTTCTACAGACTGTACTTTGGAGAGTGTGCTCAAGAGCTGCATCTGCTCATACCGCCATCTCCTTTTTTCCATCGGACATCCAGACGCACTGCAGGCTACCACCCTTTCTTGGTTGATATTCCTACCTGTCGCACCAAGCGCTTTTCAACATCCTTCATAACGCGCACAGCAAAGGAGTGGAACTCCCTCCCTGCGTCTGTATTTCCGAGAACTTATAACCCGTCTATTTTCAAAGCCAGGGTGAATAGGTACCTTCTGGGTTAGCTCGTTCCATCGTGGATTCTGTCATGGCCCCCGGGCTTGATTGGGATCAAGAGCAAACCCATCCTAAATAAAAAAATAAAAAAAAAAAAACTTACACGATCACACACACACAAACAGATAGTTAGACATAATTATTGTCTTAATAATCAATGGAAGGATTTTTGGCGGGAGCGTGAAGCGTCACGTTGGTGCTTCGATCATGATCGAAGCGTTAGTGGTTATGTTTGTCTTGTTAAAATTTGTGTTGTTGTGGATGTTAGTGCGTAATAATGGTGGATTATTAACCACCAAGTGTTTGTGAACATACAAAAGTGTTGGCAAGTGTAACAAAGCAGCGGAAGCTGTCTTTTCCTGCTCTCTCAAGAAGTCCACGGGGAGGAATTAATTCACACATCTTTCGATATCTGCGCGGCTAACTGAACATTGGGCTGTCGATGTATTATTTTTCCTGTCAAAGTGTGTTAGCGTCACAACCTTCGTTATTATTAAACATAATTTTATTGCATATGAAAAGCTGTGTACACATCTAAAATATTAGGAACTTATGATCAAAGAAAGTCAAGAAACAGTCTCCTTAGGTCTGAATCTGGATTTGTATTGTAACTACAAAGAGCAAGTGGGAAGGATTTGAAGTAATAGGAATAAGTTTATATCTTAAGGCAAATCTGTGCTATTCCCGGACAAGAAATCGCATATCATGTTTATATTGAGTCGGTTTTAAGATGCGGACTTCTACTGTGAGGTTGTTCACCATTCTGCATCAGGAAATTTTTCACCCAAAAGAGGTGCATAAGACCATTTGAATGCCTGACTCTGAACTTTATACCTCACTAAAAAGTTGAATATGGGGGTGATTTTAATTTTATTTTTTGCATTCACAATGCCATATTTCTATAAGATATAAAACGCATGTAAAAACGACCATGCCTCCGAGCACTCAGGTAGGATACGAATCCACGACCTTTCGCTATCCGAGCGAGTGCTCTGACCGCTAAGCTACCAAGACGCTGGCAGATTCGTCAAAATTTACAAACGTATTTCAACTTCTACTTTGAGCTAGTATCGTTCCAGCAATGTTGAACCTTCAACATCGAAAGTAATATTTTTACAAATATTAAACAATCGATTAAAATGGAACCAGCTAACTGAGGGCTCGGAGGCGTGGTTATTTTTACATGCGTATTTTATATCTTATTGAATATAGTGGGTTTAAAGTATCTATCTAATTATTTCTTCTATTAAAATCACTGCTTATATCCACCAGTAACGCAATATACTAATACTGTTTGAAACCCAATCATTATATACCTATATATAAATATTCCATTTCACAGTGTTTGACTGCAATGAACTCCGAGTCTGCTCAACCGATTTTGATGATTTTTTTTATTTTGCTGGATTTTTCCAACTTAGGAAATAGCATGGGTTTCATTTCAAGTTACAACAAAAATATATTTTTATTAATATTATAATAACTAAGCCACAGCGAAGCGAGGCCGGGTCAGCTAGAATTAAATAAAAAAGAACTTCTTCGTTAAAGAAATCTAAGTTCCACTTTATTAACGATATGATTCGAGAAACGATTCAACCCAGATAAAGTCTCCTGGGCGAAAGATGATGAATCGAATCGAAATAAAATCAGAATGTAACAAGATTAGCTCTCCCTAGTGAAACCGAGCCGGGTTATCGATATTGCATTATGCTTTTCATTAATCTAGATATCGAGAGATACACGAGAAATAAAGGATCATCACAAAAATATCGTGGGATAGGTCTGGGAGTATATTTCACAGAAGGAGTTTTTATACTCGTTATCAACACAAAACACGCCAATGTGTAAACCCACATCCATTTGATTACAAAGACGATGAACAGTAATTCATTATACGGGCACGCCGAGAGCGCTTTGCCAACAATTTATACATTTTGAGCTCGCTAAATTAAAAAAGTTTGCAATCACTCCAGCCTAAAAACAAATTTAAAATACGCCGAGTTAACAAGTGCTCGCGCGAGGCTGAGCGTACACTCCAATGTGACGGAATTACGCTCTATGCAGTTTGGAGGAAGTTGTTATGAAAGCTATTTTTTATGTAAAAATTGGAATTATGTTGGTCATAGAACTACAAAACGCAGTCGTGTTACAAATTTTCAGCAATCAAAATTTGTGGAGGGTGCTGAACTGAAAATTATACGGAAAGTAAATGTAGGGTGACATTGACAGATATTTAAAAAAATCTAAGTTTTTCAAATGGCATCATTAATGATTCAATTCTTAAAAATATATTTGAAGATTTTTTTTATTATATTTTATAAAAATTAATAAAAATTAAAAATTAAAACTAAAATTTAATTAAAAAATTTTCAAAACTTATTTCCCTGAAATAAAACCCTCGTTATCATATGTCCAATACAGTAATGATGCATACTTTTTTATTTCATGAATTCTTACGTTTGGAGTTTCTTGTCTATGGTTTGCGTTCATATGTGGAACATGGTTTATTTTATTGAAAAAGTTTAAAACTATAAACCCCAAAAAGTCAACTATGTATGTAGGACTTATTTACTTTTTACCTTTATTTAGTTTTTTTTTTTACTTCTATTGATAAGAAATATCGTTGGTAATGTAAGTTGAATACTAATATATTATATTAATGCTATTTTCATCTATAATCTTGTCCGTCAATAAGTTTTTCAAGTTACGATAAATAAGTTAAAATATGGCATTAAAAATGATAGAATTATCCTTTTAATTGTAAGTTCGTGGTAATCGTACTCTTCCTACAGGCCAGTCCTTACCGATTAATATTAATGAACTGTGACACGCCGTTGAACATCGCCTAGTCCACCCGTATTCCTTTTGATTGTAAATTCTGAGTTTTGCGCACTCGTTGCATAGTAAACGAATACGTAGAAACAATGCTACGTTGTGTTTTGTAACATAGAAGGGTGCAAGTTTATTACATAGTTATTGTAATGATTACAAAACTCATAAAGAATACTCTTAAAGATAGACACATAAATAATTTATTATTGAAAGCACCCGTTTCTGGATTGATTTTAAACGTTACCGATATACTGAAGTTGTGTCCCAATAATAGTTTTATCTTAATATTAAGATTATAAGATAAATTTTCAAAAAGCTGTTTATATTGTTTAATTGGATTATTATTCTTGTTTATTGTGACGGACATCCTCATCTGGGACAAGGGAGATTGAATTTCCCCGAGGTACTAAAATTTACCTAAAAATTTCATAATAACAGGGCAGACAGTACAAATAACAATGTTTTTTGCCGTTACAATATTCTCGGTTGCCACATCACATCACATGCGTCATCAGCTGACGAAACAAGTTTTGATAAATATATAAGTAAAATATATGTACAGACCAAATTCAACTTGTCTCAGGAGTCAGACAGCACCCGCTCCCGCAGGCTTTTTCTCTCCTGACAAAAGCTCTTCCAATTTATTTTTCTGGTAGATAATAAAAGTATGATAGTAAAATGTTTGCAGCGTAATAATTAAACGTACAGCGTTATATATAAGAGTAATATTCTTTATCGATTGTTAGATATTTATAAAATTATTATACTTATTCGATGTTGCAGGTATTACTTAGTAGCCGCTGGTATTCAGCTATGAAACACTTGGACAAATTCAACGGATCTGTCAGTTTCGGTACCGCATTCGCCCAGGTTGGGATGAAATTCATATTTTACTTAAAGGTTTACGTGGAGGTATATAAATGTACTTCATAAAAAAAAGACTACCATTTATATTTAATTCAACGTTTGGAGATGATACCTGAACAGTACTCATACTTATTCAATTTGTGACCTAGTAAATTGTATTGCGTTACAAAATAGATAGATCATTGCATTATCATCACTCCAAACGTCATTTACCTTGGCATGTGACAGGATCTCAATCGAATTTTCTCGGGTTCGAATAAAAATGGGATCCTTAAGTGCTGGTTTCAAATAAAACGTTTACAAACGTGACTACTCGGTTTTAGCCCACTCGTTACTCCATTTTGTGTAAGAAAATACTATATGTGGAGGATAAGTAAAGAGTATAAAAATAACCCGTTACAAAGTTACAAAGAGAAAGTAGTCATTTTAAAAATTATGTGTGCAGGCCATTTTCATCAAAAATGTCAAATAATTTAATATTGGCTATGCATATTAAATTCTAAGTAAGCTATATAAAACATTGTTGTGATATACAATCTTTTTTTATAATCAAAACTTATTTTATGACTTAAGGTACATATTTAAACATAGAATATTATTTGTTACTTCAAAATATACTGTTGACAATGTTTACACGTTTTTAATATTTTTCCTATAAAAAATATTTCCAACACGTTATCAGCACGAAAATAAGTATTTTTGAAGTCTTTAGTGAGATATAATAATGGCAAATGATAGTGGTGATGTTTCTGGAAAAGGATTTTCTTCGTCACTTCCATCATTTTCTCTTCGTAACAGAGATGGCTACAGTCTTTGGAAGTTCAAGATGCGTAATTATTTGATGCATGAAGATCTATGGGATGCAATAGATGGTTATCCAAGTGGTGATAAAACTTCCGATCCGATCAAGGTAAGGAACGACCGAAAGGCTCTCACTAAAATATGTCTAACATTAGAAGACTCCGCTATAACGCATGTTAGAAATTCTAAAACTGCTTCTGAAGCATGGAAGTCCCTTCAAAATGCCTATGAAGACAAAGGCATGGGACGTAGATTAGCATTAGAGAGGAAACTGTACCGATATACGTTAAATAGCATCAATGATATTGAGTCATATATTAATGCCGTTGTAAGTACTGCTCAGGACTTGGCTGATATAGGCAAAAATATTGAAGATGCTTCACTTGCTGCTATTTTATTGGGAGGCTTATCATCTAAATATGATCCTCTAATAATGGCATTAGAAAATAGCAATATTCAAGTAACTACTGAATTAGTGAAGTCGAAGTTGTTAAATGAAATGTCAAAGAGTACTACACAATCTGAGTCAGCTTTGCGGACAGATCAGAGTCACAAAAGTCAAACTAAAAAACCAAAGAAAAAGAAGCCCATCATATGTTATGATTGTAAGGAGCCTGGACATAAGAGGCCGGATTGCCCATTGAAGAAAAGGAAATCCACAGAGGAGAAGTCCTTGGTTGCATTAGGCATCGGTAATGGAAATTCGATGAACGATTGGTTTATTGACTCCGGGGCGACAAAACACATGACATCGCGGCAAGATTGGTTTGTAAATTTGAAACGTTTTGATATGGGTTCTGTAACTGTTGCAAATGGAGATAAAGTAGATTGTATAGGTGTAGGTGATATTTCTTTATGTACGAATTCCTCTGTTAATAGTATTTCTAATGTTGTATGTGTCCCTAATTTAAAAACTAATTTAATATCTGTATATAAGGCTGTACAAAATGGTTTCACAGTATTATTCGATAAGCAAGGCTGTAAATTTTTTGGATCTGATACTTTTTCTTTTTCAGGTAGTCCTATTCTGTTTGGTTCTGTTGTGGACGGGCTGTACAAGTTAAACTGTACTGTAAATACACCATGCGATAGAACTCGAGATGTGGCTATGGCTGAATCACTGTCTAATAAATACCAGTTATGGCATAGACGTCTAGGCCATTTATGCCGTATTGGGATGAATCTGCTAAGAAATAGTAAAGTAGGTATAGAATATAGCATTGTAGATAAAACTAGTTGTGTTGCTTGTGTAGAGGGAAAGCAAGCACGTAAGCCCTTTAAAAGTGTTGCGTTCAAAAAGGCAACATCATCACTTGAGTTGATTCATTGTGATGTATGTGGGCCAATGTCTGGCAATTCTTTTCAAGGCAATAGATATGCTTTATTACTAATCGATGATTATACGCGCACAATATTTGTATATTTTTTGAATGCGAAATCTGAAGTAAAAGAAAAATTTAAGATTTTTCATTTACTTGTAGAGAAGCAAACTGGTCAAGAAATTAAAACTGTCAGATCTGACAATGGGACTGAGTTTATTAACGATGACTTGCAAAACTATTTTGCGATGAATGGAATCATTCATGAAACATCAGTGCCGTACTCTCCTCAGCAAAATGGGGTAGCAGAGCGTACCATTCGGTCTATAGTTGAGAAAGCTCGCTCTATGTTAGCAGGTAGTTTTCTTTCGATATCTTTTTGGGAAGATGCTATTCAAACTGCTGTTTACTTAAAAAATCGGTCTCCACACCGTGCTTTAGTTGGATCTGATACACCTTTTGAAAGATGGTTTGGGCACAAACCGAATTTATCACACCTCAAGGTATTTGGTTGTCGTGCACTAGTACATATACCATCATGTCAAAGGAAGAAATTTGATCTTAAAGCCGAAGAATATATTTTTGTTGGGTACACTGATGATCCGAATAGTTATATTTTCAGAAATGCTCATTACCCAAGAAAAATGATTAAAGCACGAGACGTTACATTTTTTGAGACCTGTTTTAAAAGTCTAAAGGAAACCGGGAATTCGGAGCAGGTGAATATTTTCAATCCTATTTTGACATTGACAAACAATGTAGAAATAGAAAATGAGCCTTCTGCTAGTACCTCTAGGGGCCAAACTACCGAATCCTGTTCTCCTTCTGAAAATGTGGATCAGTCTGTGTTGTGTCCACTAAGGGGGGATAGTAATAGGGATATTGAAGCTGTTGCTTCGTCAGATATTCAATCGCCAGATATTGAAACTGTCGCTTCATCGGATATTCCACCGCCGAATGAACCTGAGACAAGTTCTCAAACTGAAGGCCGTTATCCTTCTAGAGTTCGTAAGCCGCCTGACTATTTTTCGTACAGTGTCGCGCTGAACGATATGTTGGAGCCTCAGACATACACACAAGCCATTACATCTGATGATGTAGATAAATGGCAGATGGCGATGGAAAGTGAATATCAGTCTCTTATGAAATTAAAAACATGGAGGCTAGTGGACAAACCAGACAAGAAAGTTATTCCGTGCAGATGGCTTTATAAGGTCAAGACGGATGCACATAACAATATTATCAAGTACAAAGCGAGACTTGTCATTAAGGGTTATAGTCAAATAGAAGGCGTTGACTATCATGAAACGTTTGCTCCTGTTGTAAGGAATTCATCGCTTCGAACCCTCTTTGCTCTTGCTGCCGAATACGATTTAAAGATGCAACATCTGGATGTTGACACTGCATTTTTAAATGGTGATCTTTCGGAAGAAGTGTACACGGAACAGCCCAAAGGATTTGTTGTTAAAGGGCAAGAAAGAAAAGTTTGCTTATTACAAAAAAGTTTGTATGGTTTGAAGCAAGCTCCGCGTGCATGGTATACAAAACTGAATGAAACATTATGTAGTATTGGTTTCACAAAATTACCTTCAGAGCCGTGTATCTATAAAAAACTTTTTGGTTCTGATATAATAATTTTGGCAATTTTCGTTGATGACATTATTGTCTTTCATAAGAATGACAGCATTTTTGACATTGTGAAATCTGATCTACAAAAACATTTCACTTTGAAAGACCTCGGTTATTTGACATATTATTAAGATATAAATGTTAATAAAAATTGTGATGAGATACGTATAAATCAAAAGACATATATTGAAAAAATACTTAAAAGGTTTAATATGGAATCGTGTAAAGGCTATTCTACACCTTTGGTAAACAATAAGTTAGATGATGGAACCGCAGGTGAGTGCAATTATCCATACCAAAATCTCATAGGATCTTTGATGTTTTTAGCTGTTAATACCCGTCCCGATATAGCATATGCTACGAGCTATTTAAGTCAGTTTAACACTTGTTTCAATAAAACTCATTGGGAAGCTGCAAAACGTATATTACAATACTTAAAACAGACTATAGACTACTCTATTGTTTATAGGAAAACTGAAAGTCCTTTGATTGGATATACGGATGCAGATTGGGCCAATTGTAAGCGTGATCGACGCTCATACACGGGGTATTATTTTAAGCTGGGAAATGGACCTGTAGCGTGGGCCTCACGAAAGCAGCCAACGGTTGCTCTGTCTTCAGCGGAAGCAGAGTATATGGCACTTACAGACGCCGCTAAAGAAGCCATATACTTGCGTCGTTTGATTTATGAGGTATGTGGTAAATTATACGATTGTGTTACGATTTACAGTGACAGCCAAAGTGCACAAAATATCGCAAATAATCCCGTGTACCACAACAGAACTAAACATATTGATACCAAGTATCAGTTTATTAGAGAGAAGGTATTAGAAAATATTATTGGCTTAAAATATCTTAAGAGTACAGAAATGTCAGCTGATGTGTTAACAAAGCCATTGACCTACGTTAACCATCATAAATGTATATCTTGTATGGGAATAACGTAATGTTGTAAGCCTTTATATTTTTGTCCTTTTTGTTCCTAAATTATACTTAGTTTTTATGTTCTGTAATTTTTTGTGGTCAGATGTTGTATGTACTTACATATAGGTTTTGATTAAGGGGAGGTGTTGTGATATACAATCTTTTTTTATAATCAAAACTTATTTTATGAATTAAGGTACATATTTAAACATAGAATATTATTTGTTACTTCAAAATATACTGTTGACAATGTTTACACGTTTTTAATATTTTTCCTATAAAAAATATTTCCAACAAACATTGGTTACCTTTAAGACATTTTTACAATGGTATTTATCATGCCAGTTTGGTCAATACTATAACTAAATGGAATTGTAACTATGGATCACACCTTCTGTTTCAAAATCAAAATAAATATTAATTCAGACTTAATTACGCCAGTGGTAAGTAATAATAGAATAAAGATCAAATACTTATGATTTTTTAAAATTATTCTCTATTTGATATAAACTCTTGGAATTTAATAAAATACTGTGATATCTGGATTCATTAAAATTAAGAAGACCTCACTTAAGAATTAAATTATATAATCATTGTATGGTGTTAGAGTGGATTCACGTTCGTACTTCATCGTCGAGGATCGAACCGGGTCCGGTCAGGCGTTAGTAGGGTTACCTGAGCATCGGGATCTCTGCCCGGGTTAAATTTTTTGTTTTCTCCCAATCTTGTAGAAACCAAAATGAATGATAAATTATTATAATAGAAAAATACTAGAAAAAATCGGCTCGGGTCACAAGTGAATCTCAGGCGGGAATCGAACCCGCAACCTTTGGAAATCCGGTCCAATGCTCTCCCAATTGAGCTACCGAGCCTTGCGAACACTCGTCGAAATTTTCTAGTACATTCCTGATTTTACGCTGTAGGCCAGCGTTGTTTCATCAATGAGAGGAACATCCTCTCGTATTCGAAAGAAACATTTTTACAAATGTTTGGTCAATCGATTAAGATGAAACAGCCATGTTAGATTTATATTTTTTTATATATTTTATGCATTTTCAATGCGATCTTATCAGATAAATTATTATAATAGAAAAATACTAGAAAAAATCGACTCGGGTCACAAGTGAATCTCAGGCGGGAATCGAACCCGCAACCTTTGGAAATCCGGTCCAATGCTCTCCCAATTGAGCTACCGAGCCTTGCGAACACTCGTCGAAATTTTCTAGTACATTCCTGATTTTACGCTGTAGGCCAGCGTTGTTTCATCAATGAGAGGAACATCCTCTCGTATTCGAAAGAAACATTTTTACAAATGTTTGGTCAATCGATTAAGATGAAACAGCCATGTTAGATTTATATTTTTTTATATATTTTATGCATTTTCAATGCGATTTTATCAGATAAATTATTATAATAGAAAAATACTAGAAAAAATCGACTCGGGTCACAAGTGAATCTCAGGCGGGAATCGAACCCGCAACCTTTGGAAATCCGGTCCAATGCTCTCCCAATTGAGCTACCGAGCCTTGCGAACACTCGTCGAAATTTTCTAGTACATTCCTGATTTTACGCTGTAGGCCAGCGTTGTTTCATCAATGAGAGGAACATCCTCTCGTATTCGAAAGAAACATTTTTACAAATGTTTGGTCAATCGATTAAGATGAAACAGCCATGTTAGATTTATATTTTTTTATATATTTTATGCATTTTCAATGCGATCTTATCAGATAAATTATTATAATAGAAAAATACTAGAAAAAATCGACTCGGGTCACAAGTGAATCTCAGGCGGGAATCGAACCCGCAACCTTTGGAAATCCGGTCCAATGCTCTCCCAATTGAGCTACCGAGCCTTGCGAACACTCGTCGAAATTTTCTAGTACATTCCTGATTTTACGCTGTAGGCCAGCGTTGTTTCATCAATGAGAGGAACATCCTCTCGTATTCGAAAGAAACATTTTTACAAATGTTTGGTCAATCGATTAAGATGAAACAGCCATGTTAGATTTATATTTTTTTATATATTTTATGCATTTTCAATGCGATCTTATCAGATAAATTATTATAATAGAAAAATACTAGAAAAAATCGACTCGGGTCACAAGTGAATCTCAGGCGGGAATCGAACCCGCAACCTTTGGAAATCCGGTCCAATTCTCTCCCAATTGAGCTACCGAGCCTTGCGAACACTCGTCGAAATTTTCTAGTACATTCCTGATTTTACGCTGTAGGCCAGCGTTGTTTCATCAATGAGAGGAACATCCTCTCGTATTCGAAAGAAACATTTTTACAAATGTTTGGTCAATCGATTAAGATGAAACAGCCATGTTAGATTTATATTTTTTTTATATATTTTATGCATTTTCAATGCGATCTTATCAGATAAATTATTATAATAGAAAAATACTAGAAAAAATCGACTCGGGTCACAAGTGAATCTCAGGCGGGAATCGAACCCGCAACCTTTGGAAATCCGGTCCAATGCTCTCCCAATTGAGCTACCGAGCCTTGCGAACACTCGTCGAAATTTTCTAGTACATTCCTGATTTTACGCTGTAGGCCAGCGTTGTTTCATCAATGAGAGGAACATCCTCTCGTATTCGAAAGAAACATTTTTACAAATGTTTGGTCAATCGATTAAGATGAAACAGCCATGTTAGATTTATATTTTTTTATATATTTTATGCATTTTCAATGCGATCTTATCAGATAAATTATTATAATAGAAAAATACTAGAAAAAATCGACTCGGGTCACAAGTGAATCTCAGGCGGGAATCGAACCCGCAACCTTTGGAAATCCGGTCCAATGCTCTCCCAATTGAGCTACCGAGCCTTGCGAACACTCGTCGAAATTTTCTAGTACATTCCTGATTTTACGCTGTAGGCCAGCGTTGTTTCATCAATGAGAGGAACATCCTCTCGTATTCGAAAGAAACATTTTTACAAATGTTTGGTCAATCGATTAAGATGAAACAGCCATGTTAGATTTATATTTTTTTATATATTTTATGCATTTTCAATGCGATCTTATCATATAAATTATTATAATATAAAAATACTATAAAAAATCGACTCGGGTCACAAGTGAATCTCAGGCGGGAATCGAACCCGCAACCTTTGGAAATCCGGTCCAATGCTCTCCCAATTGAGCTACCGAGCCTTGCGAACACTCGTCGAAATTTTCTAGTACATTCCTGATTTTACGCTGTAGGCCAGCGTTGTTTCATCAATGAGAGGAACATCCTCTCGTATTCGAAAGAAACATTTTTACAAATGTTTGGTCAATCGATTAAGATGAAACAGCCATGTTAGATTTATATTTTTTTATATATTTTATGCATTTTCAATGCGATCTTATCAGATAAATTATTATAATAGAAAAATACTAGAAAAAATCGACTCGGGTCACAAGTGAATCTCAGGCGGGAATCGAACCCGCAACCTTTGGAAATCCGGTCCAATGCTCTCCCAATTGAGCTACCGAGCCTTGCGAACACTCGTCGAAATTTTCTAGTACATTCCTGATTTTACGCTGTAGGCCAGCGTTGTTTCATCAATGAGAGGAACATCCTCTCGTATTCGAAAGAAACATTTTTACAAATGTTTGGTCAATCGATTAAGATGAAACAGCCATGTTAGATTTATATTTTTTTATATATTTTATGCATTTTCAATGCGATCTTATCAGATAAATTATTATAATAGAAAAATACTAGAAAAAATCGACTCGGGTCACAAGTGAATCTCAGGCGGGAATCGAACCCGCAACCTTTGGAAATCCGGTCCAATTCTCTCCCAATTGAGCTACCGAGCCTTGCGAACACTCGTCGAAATTTTCTAGTACATTCCTGATTTTACGCTGTAGGCCAGCGTTGTTTCATCAATGAGAGGAACATCCTCTCGTATTCGAAAGAAACATTTTTACAAATGTTTGGTCAATCGATTAAGATGAAACAGCCATGTTAGATTTATATTTTTTTTATATATTTTATGCATTTTCAATGCGATCTTATCAGATAAATTATTATAATAGAAAAATACTAGAAAAAATCGACTCGGGTCACAAGTGAATCTCAGGCGGGAATCGAACCCGCAACCTTTGGAAATCCGGTCCAATGCTCTCCCAATTGCTCTCTCAAATGCTCTCTCAATTGGGAGAGCATTGGACCGGATTTCCAAAGGTTGCGGGTTCGATTCCCGCCTGAGATTCACTTGTGACCCGAGTCGATTTTTTCTAGTATTTTTCTATTATAATAATTTATCTGATAAGATCGCATTGAAAATGCATAAAATATATAAAAAAATATAAATCTAACATGGCTGTTTCATCTTAATCGATTGACCAAACATTTGTAAAAATGTTTCTTTCGAATACGAGAGGATGTTCCTCTCATTGATGAAACAACGCTGGCCTACAGCGTAAAATCAGGAATGTACTAGAAAATTTCGACGAGTGTTCGCAAGGCTCGGTAGCTCAATTGGGAGAGCATTGGACCGGATTTCCAAAGGTTGCGGGTTCGATTCCCGGCTGAGATTCACTTGTGACCCGAGTCGATTTTTTCTAGTATTTTTCTATTATAATAATTTATCTGATAAGATCGCATTGAAAATGCATAAAATATATAAAAAAATATAAAAAAAAAACAAAATGAATGAGACTACCAAAAAATCTAAACCAAGACATGGTCTGAAGTCAGCTTCTGGCAAAGGACGGAGGATGGACAAGGACCGTGGAGCCCGTAGAGGAGAGGCCCACGTTTGACGACCACATGCTGCAAGCGGTTCGACAGGCGGTGGAAGATCGGTCGGTGGCCTGGGTGAGGCCCGCAAGCGAAGAGAGGGTACTGCAAGCTACCAACCTAGAAGAAGCTCGTCATCCAGCCTCTGAAAACAGGGGGCGGCCAAAGTTGGACCAAAGAAGGACTAGCAGGCCCAACTCGTAGAGAGGAACAAGGGATGGTACCTCAACCATTCACCAAGGATGGAACTTGAATCAAGAAGTGGAGGGAGGCGCTGAAACGCATAGCGACGGAGACCATCCAGGCAAAGTGTACGCAGCCGAAGGTGACAGCACCCAAAAGACTGAGACCGAAACGCAGGGTAGGGCAGGTCATCCATCACCTTCATCAGCCGTTCGGATATCATTGCTAGATAGAGACCTTCTCTTTAGAGCGCCACGATGAGCGGGGTTAGCTGTTTGCAGCCATCGGCTTACAGCAATCTTGGTAGATTGTCGGTCTTCTTAGTGGGGGGCTTTCCCACGTTACGTCATCCAGTTCGTGATCGTCACTTGAGAACCTTTCTTACCCAACGGTCATCAGTTCTGCGAGCGATGAGACCTGCCCATCGCCATTTTAGTTTAGCGACGTGGAAGATAGCGGATGTCCTGACAACTAATTGCATCACGTAATTAATCACAGAGCATTGCTCTCTCCACAACACGCTGAGTGATATTATGCTTGTTTAAGAGGTCAACAGCTGGGAACCACGTCTCAGTGCCGTGGGTTACCACTAGTAACACAAACTCAAGGAGATTTGTGACGAGAAAATATCGTGCAAGTTCCCCAACGCTGCTTTAAAGAGTTGGATTCGTCGTCTCGTGTCTTTGTAGAAGGATTTTGTCTTAGCGGACAGTATATCCTGGGTAACCATATTCGTCGACAAGTTCAACGGTATTGTTTCTAATAGACACCGATATGGGTATTGGCCATGTTTATTTTAAGATCAACCTCATCATCGATAAACGAATGTAATGTATTCAAAATTGATATTGATGCCGCGTACGTTCCAATCCAAGAGCTTGAAGATATTTTTCAGACCAGTTTCAAAGAAATTATGTCTTCCAGTCTCATGCCACGCTGTAAAAAAAATAGTTTTATACTCCAGTCCTGTATATGTACTGACATAACGGTTTCGCTTAATGCCACTATATCCCACTTAACCTTGCTCAATTCTTCTTCCAGCTTCCCCTTAAGGCACACACACATAGTATTTCTTATTTATGTAGTATACGAGGGTGAATCAAAAAGTACTTAGAATCATTACAAAAAAATAAAAAATTAAAGTAAAAATATTTAATGTTTCTCTACATAATCTCCTTCTAACTCAATACATTTAGAATACCGCTTTTCTAGTTTTCTTATTCCATAAAAAAAATCTTTTTCCTGACTCTCAAAAAACTCATTTACGGCAGCCATTACCGCGTCATCATCCGCAAATGCTTTGTCTCTTTGTTTCAGGATCGAAATGGTGGACCCATGTTTCATTCATGGTGACAACACGAAGACAAAATTTGTCTGGATCACTCGTTAACATTTCGAGATTGCGCTTAGAAATTTCCAAACGGTGCTTTTTGTTTTCTTCGATTAACATTCCTGGTACCCATCTTGCTGACACTTTTTTGAAACCGAGTGAAATGGTGAAAATAGATTAAACGCTACCAAATATTTAGAGTCTCAGCTAGATATTTTATGGTTATTCGTCTATCTTCCAGAACCATTTTCTCAACTTTTTTGACATTTTCTTCTGTAATGGAGGTTGAAGTCCTTCCTGTGCGCTGATCGTCTTCACAGGTCGATCTACCTCTTTTAAATTCAGCAACCCAGTAAGCGACCGTTGAATAGGGTAAAGCATGATCCCCTAATGTCTAAAAAAATTTCCTTCGTGGACATTTTTTTCAGGCAGAGGTACTTAATCACCGCACGTTGCTCGTTTTTGTCCATATTTTATTGTTTTTAACTATTGTTAGCACGAAACCGCCTCTATCTTGCGAACGCAATGACTAAATTAAGTGAAACTTGGTATGAATACTTTCAGATTGACATTTTTTCAGAAAAATATAAAACTACCTCCAAAAAGATTATATACATATGCGTTTCTAAGATCTTTTTGATCCACACTCGTACATATCTATGCATACACACAGATCTGTTAGTGCTTACTTTGTTTTAGGTTATTTGAGGTGAGTAGGAGAATTATTATTAAGAATATTGAAGTAAGTATTTTTGCTTATCTACCTTTTTTTAAAACTCAAAACATTTTATACCAGACAAAGTAATAGATCTAAATCTCGTCAAAGTCAGAAGTTACAACATGAATAATATCAGAGGAAAGACAGTATAAATCATTGGGAGAGATAAGAAACCACATTTATAAATAAACAAACAAACGAGACGAAAAATATTTACCAATTCCTTGGACACCTGCGAAGCTCAAAGCGAAATAAAGTATAAAAATAAGATGATGGATTAAGTAAAACGACGTCAAATCGCTAAACGCACAAAGTGCGAGAGCAAAATACGAGGAAAGAAAGATAAAGCAAAATGGTGAGTTTCACGAGCTACGGAAAATAATGTGTTCGTGGGAAATTACTATGACGCTAGAGCGCTATAGTGGCACGGGAAAGTCGCGAGTGTGTGGGCTAAGTGGCTTTTTTCCAAGTTATTTGACGTGTCTTTTCCTTCGTACATGTTCTCGCTGCTGCAAAAAACATCGTGCATCACAAAGAGAACCGCGACGCGCGAGGCAAGAAATGTAATCACTTTCGACATTATCACAATGTAAAAAGTTTACAAAGTGACTTTTGTCTTCTTTGAACTGAATTATAGATTTTATGGTATTAATGTTAAATTGAAAATTATGTTTTTCACCAAGTAATTTGAAATTTAGTTATGATTTATCATTTATTGATTTTAATATTTATGTACTTCTTTTGATTAATATTCTTTTGAATATTTTTGCATTTTAATGCTATCTTATATTATAAAATTTAATAGAAAAAATGGAATTAGCTAACAAATTGTTCTCAGGCGGGAACAACGGGACGAATTGATAATTTAAGAATCCTTTCCAAAATTATACTATTAGCTGAGTTGTGAATGTTTTTTTCGAAAAAAAAATGTGTTTCAAACATGTTTCAGCCATGAGGAGGAAGCCAACGGAGGCAAATCATCAAAATACTGGAAATACAAATAACTGGACAAGTAACGAACATTATGGTATTAAGCTTTTGGAAGGTTTTATTTTTGGATGGCCCGTTTTAGACTGTTATTTACATATCCGAGGAATCGCAAAGCTTTAATATTTTTAAGCACAGTGTCAGAGATTGCCAAATAAAGAAGCAACAGCATGAATTCAGAGAGATTACTCAGACGTTTCGGAATTGCAACTTTCTATTTTTGAATAGCCTCTTCGGACTATGAATCATATCATTAAGCTGCACCCATTTTTTTAAAATTCTGTTATAGTGTTGTATAACTTTTCTAAAAAACCATATTGCACTTATAATGTTCGTATCGAACTAGTTTTTACTAAACTACGGCAGAAGCAAGCATGAGTAATAAACGAAAGTCTATGTTTTTAGTATATTTGTGTTTAACGTGTTTGCAACAGTTTTTCTATTAAATAAAAGCATTAACAACTCAGCTAATAGTACAAGTTTGGAAAGGATTCCTAAATTATAAATTTGTCCCGATGTTCCCACCTGAGAACAATTTGTTAGCCAATTCCATTTTTCTATTAAATTTCATCATATAAGATAGCATTAAAATGCAAAAATATTATTCAAGAGATGTCCGTTTCAACCGCGCGGCCACCTCATAATATTTGATGAAACTTTGCCAGGAATTAGTGCTAATTTGTTACTTTACACACCTCTTTTCGTGAATTTGTTACAAAAAAAGTCAAAGACGCTATGACAAAAAATAGTTGGCCGCTAGAACCGCCACTTGCCGTAGTCATCGTCCGTGATTACACAGAAACTATATAATGCAGATAGACGAATGATGCATCAAAAGAAAAGTCTTAATTTGTTCAATTTGTTACAAAAATAAAAAACGTGAAAACGTAAATAAACAAAAAGTTATGCAATATTTAGTTTTCAGGTCATGAGTAGGTAGGTATGTCACCATAAATATCAAATTAATAGAGGCTAATGTGTATGGATAATTAGTTACTAATTTGTTACAGCGAATAAACGTAAAAAAATACTAGAAAGTGGGTTCAATAATTTGTTAGAGTCGATTTTATTTGGCCGCTCGGACGGCAATATGCCTAAAATACAATGGCATTTATCTCGTTATTAAAAGTAGGTTTAAGCTTAGTTAGAGTACTAGTCGACGGGTAACGTAACCTAGTTTAGATAAATATGGCGAATATAACTGCAGCATTCATATTTTAGAAAATATTTGTAAAAAACCGTAATATGAAACCGTATGAGAGTAGGGTGAATATGAATACATTAGTACAAAGACATGTTTTTAATATTGTACTCTGTTTGAAGGAATATGCAGTTCGTTTTGCAGCCACTGATGTCTATTGTTCTTAATTCTTTAAAGTATTTACTGATAAGATTTTCGTTACATTGACATTCCGCAGGTGTTTTATGATGGGCACGATTCCCGAAAAAGGATCTTTTTGTTTCCAAATTATTGTTAAAAATATTTGTCGGAAGGGGTTTAAAAAGTGATTATTGTCCGTTGTGAACATTTTCTTTTTTGTGCTGGATTTTGAAGGGTGTGCTCGTACGTATCCAGAAATCCAGAAAATCCAGAAGTGTCTAAAAGTGCTTAGTTATAAGTTGTGCCCACTTATATGATTTGTTAATATAGAAGTCACCACCAAAAAGTGTATTGCAGAGGGATCCAAATTGACTGCGGCAAGTTTAATTTTTACAATTTTATGATGACTTGAATAAAGTTATTACTTTATTGCTACAGCTGTTTTCGTGACGTGAAAGTATATGACATTAAGGCCATTTTGATATACTTACGTCAATTTAAGTGAAGTTGTGGGTTGGATCTTTACCATGTAAATACGTCCAATTATATGTTCTTGTTAACATATTTGTGCCTTAATAAAAGAGAATTTTAAATATAAAATAATTCGACTAAACACTTTTGTTATTACATTCTTAAATATACGTATATATTGATTGAGCTTGCATTTGCGTGCTTTCCCTGGGGTTTTTAAATACATAAATATCTGTTACCATATTCATGATAAGTCGCAAGAATTTTTTTCTCAAGTAGCATTGTCCAATTACCACCTTATTTGCTTAACTAAGACTTGGCTAAATGATAATTTTTATGACCGTGAGTATTTCGACGTAAGTTCCCATGTTTTTCGTTGTGATAGATCTCAGGAGGATAGCAGTTTCGAGCGAGGTGGGGGGGGGGGGGGGGGGCAGTAGCCGTGCGATCCAAGCCAATGCCGTTGCGCCGCGACTGGCCCGTGCCCCCACGCGCTCACTGTGATTGTTTGTGGATTTCTATTCCTTTGGATGCAACTGATCGTAATATTTCTCCTTAAATACCAGCCGACCGTAAACGCACGCGTTATTTAAATGTTGCTTGCGTATACATAATTGTTTTTCTTTAATAATTTTTTTTTTCCATGACAATTGAAACATGATGGCTGTGTTACTGTTGTCTACATGTTGAGCTATCAAATGACACCTTTTTAATGTTGATAGGACATTAACATGGGTAGTGGTGGTCGAATTATTTTGAGTGCCAGGTCTTGGTTACCAAGAAAACAAAATGGCGGCTGTAAGAGCCAAAAATGCCATATTTCACACCATCAAACGCTCCGACACTGGTGACGGGACTCATTGTATACATAGGATAGATAGATAATAGCTTAATTTCTTACTCCACTCACACTAAGATTATTAACAGAAATACTATAATTATGTTTTAAATTTAATTTTTTGCATTCACAATGCAATATTTCTGTTGTTTTTTTTTATGTTGTTTTTTACACACGTATTTTATATCTTATAGAAATACTATAAGCATATTTTAAAGCAAATATCAAAAATGGTAATATAAAGTATGCCTTAACTTAAAATGTATTTATATAAGCACTCTCCCTAAAAAATAAGATATGAATATCGAACATTCCAATAATCATAGTCACCCTACTCTCATACGGTTTCATATTACGGTTTTTTGCAAATATTTTCTAAAATATGAATGCTGCAGTTATATTCGCCATATTTATCTAAACTAGGTTACGTTAACCGTCGACTAGTACTCTAACTAAGCTTAAACCTACTTTTAATAACGAGATAAATGCGATTGTATTTTAGGCATATTGCCGTCCGAGCGGCCAAATAAAATCGACTCTAACAAATTATTGAACCCACTTTCTAGTATTTTTTTACGTTTATTCGCTGTAACAAATTAGTAACTAATTATCCATACACATTAGCCTCTATTAATTTGATATTTATGGTGACATACCTACCTACTCATGACCTGAAAACTAAATATTGCATAACTTTTTGTTTATTTACGTTTTCACGTTTTTTATTTTTGTAACAAATTGAACAAATTAAGACCTTTCTTTTGATGCATCATTCGTCTATCTGCATTATATAGTTTCTGTGTAATCACGGACGATGACTACGGCAAGTGGCGGTTCTAGCGGCCAACTATTTTTTGTCATAGCGTCTTAGTTTTTTTTGTAACAAATTCACGAAAAGAGATGTGTAAAGTAACAAATTAGCACTAATTCCTGGCAAAGTTTCATCAAATATTATGAGGTGGCCGCGCGGTTGAAACGGACATTTCAAGAGAAATACATAAATATTAAAATCAGTAAATGATAAAACATAACTAAACTTCAAATTATTTTGAGAAAAACATAATTTTCAATGTAACATTAATACGACAAAGTTTATAATTCAATTCAAATAAGACAAAAGACATTTTGCAAACTTTTTACATTGTGATAATGTCGAAAGTGATTACATTAGTTGCCTAATCGTACGTAATTCAAAACCTACTAGGCTCATTTTAGCAAATTAACTATCGCTAGTAGCTTATTGATTGTCCGATGGTCATAAGCTATGTAATGTCATAGTAAGTTATTTGCTTTTTAAGATATAAGATATAAAAACCTCTTCTTAAATTATTTGCTATTGAAATGTGCTTCCTTGTAAATCAAATGAAAGCGCTATATTAGCACTTTCTAAATATGTAAGCCTTAAGTGATGTTCAATTTTGAGACAATTTTTTTACTAGAAATAAAAAGATTGATATTTCAAAACTACCGCATCCCGTATTTTAAAACAATTTAATTTAATTTGAATTGGGATTGTCCATTTTGTTTGTTTACTTTTCGGTTTATTTTTCCATAGTCGGTTTATTCCGTACCTGTGTTTTAGCTTTTTATAGTTTAGATTTTGTATTATTCTTTGTTTTTCCTTTTAACGAGTATTATATGCTTATGTTTTCTATCCGTTATTTTTTATTCATGCAGGTTATAGTTACTCACTTAGTTTAATAATGCCTCCTTCGATGATTACATTACATATAACTCAAATATTATTGTAGTGTTTGTAGCTTGTAGTGACCATTTCGAGCCTCAATGATTTTTTCCGGGAATATGTTGTTAAGAACATTATTATTGCATGCAGAACTGTTATCCACCTTTATGCTCAAGGCGACGCAAGTCTCCACTATTTGTTGACTTAAGTTCGGCCTAGATATTGTCGTAGTGGATTTTTGTGACAAGTCGAAGTGAAAAAGTGTTCTTTAACTAAATGAAATTTTGTTAGCGAAACAAATCGACGAATAGCACAATAGGTAATAAAAAAGCTGACAATATTCCGTATCATATATTTTTATTGTTATTATTATATATTTTTACTTTTGTTTAGTGTTAGGCTTTTAAAGAGAATTTGAAGAAAGTTATTGGATTGCTTTTTAGAGTGCGTGTAGTGTTTATATTTTATTTTTATCACGCCTTTATTAACTTCACTTCTGTTTGTTTCTAAGTTTATATGTTTTTTAGTAACGGAATTTTCTAACGCGATTATTACCCACTTCAAAAGCTCAGAATAATATAAAATTTTGCACATTTAACAAACACCGATGACAATAAAATAATAAAATTTATTTTTTGTTTCATCGGAGAAATTTTGAAAAACATTTCTAAAAGAACTGAAAGAATATAATAAATGCCATGAATAATGAAAAACATCACGCTTCTTTAGTAACTTAAAGTAAAAAATACGTTTTTATGATAAAAATGAAACATACATTTTTATATAACAATTAATTAATTAGCGAGAAAGTTAATGTCATTGTTAGAAAAGCGTAGGGTGCTTTGACGGCATTCTTCTTACACTGAAACGGTTCTCGACATACAACACTTACAGTATCGGATCGCGACGTGAATGGTGAGAATGTGAACAGTGGTACGGGTATCGAACGCAATAAAAGACTTCGTCGGAGGGTAGACCGATATTTCTGCCAATAACAGCCTACCCGCAATTACTTCAGTTGCTCCGTGATCATGGCACTTGCAACAGTACCGAAATATCGGACACTCAATAAAAACAAGGTACATGGTGATAATCCCGTATATAACTGAAGTCCCCATCAATCCCACATTTGCATTTTACTTTGCACTAAGGATTTTTTTGACCAAACGGTTAGTTTTATTATTAGGGTAGATCAGACAAAAAGGTAGTTGTGATTTACTGTACTCATTTCTTATTTTAAAAACCTTTTTCTATAATTAAATGAGCATAAATAAGTTCTTTAATACGAATGGTGTAATGGTTTTCATTATGCTCTTTCAATCTAAACGAGCACTGATCTGTTTAGTTATGAAATAGTATACATATTATTACCTGAAAATTGCTACCCAAAGTAATTAGGACCGAAATAATTTAAGCATAGCTCAAGTATACGACTGACGATGCTCACAGTGCTGACAAAAGTGATACATACATAACGTGCGGTCAATAATTTATATATTATTTTACGTAAAACCATATAAAATAGTAGTAAATAATAACAGCAACATCAAATTTCACCAAGTTTTTAAAATAAGTGCATTTTATGACGACACTGTGTCAAAGTAATTAGCATCCACCTTCAGAGCAAACATGTGCTTTACATTTGTTAAATCTGAACCTATAATTTCATGCATACTCAAGTATAACATATGTATGTATGCATGTGTTTTCTAGATTTCTGGTTGATACAGAAAATAATAAATAATTTTAATCAAATCAGTATGCATGGTGCAATTATCTATAAAAATTGTCTCTACACTTTTTCTCCTAAAGGTCATCGTTTTTGATATATAACGGTTGAAAAAATTGTATTCTTCATAATTTCCACGCCACCTAGGAGTTAGTGTATATGACGCTTTTTTTAAACGTGGTTTCCTCGGTAGGCCTATACCACAATCTATTTTGATCCTCTCAGATTAAGTACTAAAAAAATGGTAAAACGGTTACTATTAGGCACGATGAGAGCTGGATGAATTCAAAAAAATTGAATAAAATTGTTCGTCTTATTTATAATCATCTCATAATTCTGCTTCCCCTTCTTCTTGCTCTTGTTCGTCTTCTTATACTTCTTCTTCCTGCTGGGTGTAAGTTAATTGTTCTAACGATGCGTCAGATGTTTCCACACTGATATCGTACGAATCCTCTACTGACGGCTATTCAACATTAAAGTACGACTGACCTTGACAACTGGTACACGCTAATGAACAGAACAATTCAACTTTTATGCAGCCGCCTTTATTATTACATGGAAGGTGGAAGTAAAGTCTGAATTGGTTACAATGGATTATTAGAGGATTTTTTTTGGAAATCCATAGATAAATAGAACAAAGCGAATACCGTTGGTAATAATATCTTGTGGAGTCGCGTTATTATTTTTAAAAACTGCAGCACGTATACGTATAAATCAGGCATACGAGTCTTGTCAACGGATTTTTTTTTAATTTTTTTAAGAAAACAAACAGCACTTATACTACTTATGATACGTGTTTAATTTGTTTTGATTTTTTTCAACTTGATCGATATAAGTAGCGTAGAGAAGGTTTTATACAATTGATGCGTATTCTAAGTAGCTTCTAACAAAATAATTGTATAGAAGAATGTTAGTGTTTACGCTTTTAAAGTCTTTACATTGTCGGAACAGAAAACTTAACATTTTGTACACCACAGCAGTTGCTTTATCTATATGGGATGCAATATTAAATTCAGTATCAAGCTGTACACCCAAATCCCTCGGCTCAGTCACTTTTTTAATTGGAATATTAATAAATTTAAATTTATAGTTTGATTATGATATTCAAGAAAAGTTAAAATAGTGTGGCATTTATTTATGTTTAGTTTCAATTAATTAGCAGAGTAATAGTCATAAAATTTATTTAAGTAACTTTGATATTTGAATTAATTGACATTGCTCAATAGATAAAAAAAGACTTAAATCTTTGTGTCGTCGGCGTATAACAACGCTTTAAAGTATTGACATAAATCGTATATACATATATCGTTCATAAAAATGTTAAAGAGGAGAGGACCGAGGTGAGATCCCTAAGGCACGCCAGATGTAATAGGAACAAAACTAGAAGTACAGTCTTTTATTGATACTAACTGATATCTGTCATGCAGATAAGTAGTTAACCACCTTAGGAGATCACCGTGAATACCGATACTTTCAAGTTTGGCGATCAGCAGATTGTGTCAAATTTTATCAAATGCTTTAGAAAAGTCGGTATACACGGTCTAATAGCCTTATTCCATAGCTTCCAAAGTTGAATCTAAAAACTCGGATGAGTAAGTTTCTGTAGACTGGCCGCTCATAAAACCACGCTGGCTAGTTGACTGATATCATAGAAATATCACGATAGTTAGCAATATCATGCCTATCCCCAGCCTTGAAAAATAGGAGGATTGAATAGATAATTAATTCACTAGCGTAGATGATGAGTGACTTAATTTCTCTGGAAGTTATATTCCATAATTGTAATATTTTGTATCTATAATGTATACTAAAAAAAATACTTGTATACAGCTACAGTGATGTATGTATCCGACGTAATAATAAATATTATGAAGAACAATTTTGCAAACATTATATCTCAAAAACGGTGACGTTTAAGAGAAAAAGTGTAGAGACACACTTATTTATTACAATAATAAAGAGACGATGCTGCACTATGGAAAATCATGGCGTGTTTCAGATCAAAACTCAAAAACTTTTTTAATTGCACGTTCTAATAACTTTTTCAACCTAATTGCATGATCTATAATTCTTTCTTGTTTCATTTATTTTTATGATAAAGTTTGTCTAAAACTTGTCTAACTTAGAGTTTGTCAAAAAAACGCAAAAACATTCATATATGCGAACTTCGACCTTGAATTTTTTTTCAAATGTAGGATCGATGGGGACTTTATACATTTCTTTTATAATGGTCTTCTGTACTTTCGTACCACTTTTCAGGTCTATGCGAATTTTTGTCAACCTACCCCTATTTTTTGGGATAACTTGACCGGGCTAGGTGGGAAGCTCCTACGAAGCTAATAATTTTGTAACATTGATAACAATTATGTAATAATATAACATGTAAACGTTTTATTTATAATTAAGATATATTTAGTGTTATATTTTTAAATATTATTACGGGTGGCATGCATCATCGTCACGGAAGGATTGCGCCAAAACAACATTGGAGTCTAAAAAATAAAATACAAGGATTAGCTTGGTTATTAAACCAAGTTTTTTAGAAAAGTATTTTTGAAAAATCATCTCAGAATATGATAAGATAAAAAAGTTATGGATGTATGGCATGAAAACATGGATCTTGGATCCAGCTAAAGTTTCAATATTTATGAATCTTCTGCTATGAAAATTATATTAAATGGATGCATTCGCTATTGACGAACTTTTATAATAAAATAAAGCAGTTTAAAGTTGCTATGACAAAATATCACTAGATAATGCAAAGCTTGTTTAGACATTCGGTAAGAATTATGAAGTGATTTCGTTAAAGTGTATAAAAGAAAATGCAATTAAAATATTTACTACACACAAATGTCGTATTTTTTCCACATAATCTTCAACTTGCTTTACTAATATTTCATAAATTTGTTCCTTGTTTTGTTAACCTCCACTAAAATCATTGAAAACATATTTTGATGTTAGTCGATTTAAAATCCTGCGTAAAGCTGTGTAACGGAGATTGTGCAAGCGATCATTATAGATAAAGATGACACAAAACATATGTATCTGCCATATAATTTATGTAAATAAACTAAGCGATGCAGTCGCCAAACATAAGGCTACGCTAGCACCATATATTGGAGCAGAGCGTAATACCTAAGAAAAGAAAAAAAAATTGTTTCGATGGAAATTTTTGGCGAACTTCAAAATTCGGGCTCCGTCACAATCTGGTCCTAAACCTCTTGATTCGATTCCACACAGAAAATATTAAAATCGGTTAAGACCTCGGGAAGATTGAACGTAACAGACAATGCGCCATTGAAGCTGATCCTTGGTGGCTTCGCTTGCTTCGCTCCGCTCCAAGTTGATAGTTATAGTTAAAAAAATACATGTTTTAGGTTTTGGTTTTGATTATTTCTGCAGTAGGCTATCTGAAACTAAAATCTCCGAGTGTGGGATGTAATTTACTAAAAAAGTATAATTTTATTATTTCTGTCATGTATGCTGCCATCGCATGCAAAAAGTGGAGCATCTTTTAACCAAAGCTGCTTGTCGACTGGATGAACAAATTTTAAATTATATCATATTTATTGTTTAATAATCATTACATCAATACAATACCTGAGAACATACACAAAATTTCTGATGGTTTGGTGATCCTTTTTGGCGGACATGCCATCCGTCTTGAAAACTGCTACGTTGGTTCGCAATTACCGGCTTAAAGGCCATTTAAGGAAAACCCAACCATCTACTTTAGCCTGCTTGGTACGATATAAACTCATTCTTCTTGTGTTGTTTTTATTTGTAAGGTGACTCTGTACTGTGGTAACAATTAGATGACACCAATAAAGAATAATATTGGCGCCATTTCCCACTGAGCTAACGAGTCTGGGTAACACCAGACAACCAAAAGGCCTTTACAGATAGACGAAGCTACGAGAGTGAGGTATTCGATACTGATAAATTATACCCTAAAAATCCCCTTTAATATTCTCCGTGTATTCCGTTCAAAGTACTTAAGCTCAACACCCAACAATTTGTTGGTGGAACGTTAATTGCGTGGTTAGGGGGATTTTGATAGGCCTCATATATTATGCAGGAAGAAATCTGTCCCGAAGTTTTACAAGACGCTGTGTTCTAATGAAAGGCCTCTACTCAGGGAAAATACTTTTGGAAGGTTTTGTTAATATCGTTTTGTCGGTAGAATTTGTTGTATTTTTTGTTATAAACCCATTTTCTGTTCTTTAGAATAGTAGAAATATTTTGATTTTCATTTTATTAGAGCATTCATTATTAGAATTACTTTCCTGTAAACTAATGATATATACACAATTACACACTGGTTCCGGACAACAAGTCGTTTAGTTCCCAACTAAACAGAGCTTGTGGTGTTAGGTAGTATTGAACGAACCCTTCACACTTAAGAGTGACCTAAAAGGCGACTATTGAATGAAAGGTAATCATCAGTAGACCACAGTAGCCTCACCATCAGTAGCCTCCAGTAGACCACAAAATATGCAGCAGCGTTTATCAGAATAATGGTCTTTCACTGCTATATAGGACTATATGATATGCTATAGATAATGGTAAAATCCCTCACTTTCTAAAAAGGCTTTCGTCCTGTGGTGTACGTATTTCGGTTATGATAATGATGAAGTAAAGCGTGTAGTGAGGAAACTAATTAAAGGATATTATGCCTAATAAGCATATGAACATCTTTGATCTGGAAATAATGGTTACATTCATTACATAAATATAAGTATGTCCCATCCCATATGTTTGAGTAAACATTTGTTGAAGATTCAAACCCTGGATATTTTACGCAATTTTACTGTTTAATAGATAATAGATTTAAGATATATTTTATTTGACAAATTTCAAGCGTTGTTCAAAAATTGAAGAAATTTAGGACGACGAATATTTACTTGTTTATAAAAAATAAGCAAATAACAAAGAACAGTTACAAGTAAAAATGCAAAACGGGTAAAATATTGAAGCTTTTATTTACAAAATTACCAACATATAATATCACTTTGGGAATTTGCAGGTTTACTTACATAACGCCATTAATATACATACCTATACAATACTAATTCATAAAAACAATACAAAGGATACAATTCCTCAATCGTTTACATAAGTAGGAACCTACTTATAGAGTAGGCTTACAGTATGTTCAAACTTCGTTACAATTACTATGGAGTTAGGTACAGTATAAAATAGCATTGAAGAATAATTTATAACTAAGTTTAGTAAATTATATTATGTCATGATATACACATCGAATAATATATCGATCAAAAATATTTGAAAATTTATTTAAAGCTTTGCGTAAACTATAACTTTAGAATGTATTTTTTTATATAAATATCTTATAGAAACAACAATAAACAAAACAGTAACACAGCTGTACTCAAATTAATTGCAATAATACGTCTTCAGAAATATTAAGACTTTAAGGCAATCACGTACATAAGTCAATATAGAAATAGCTATTGTTTCTGTTATATTATAATAATCGTATTAAACGGATAAAATCGTTAAACTTACTTTTTGTAGGAATTTAAGTTCAATGACAGTGAATTTTATTATTAAAAACGAATCTTAATCATTAAATGAGTTGCGTACATAATTATGTGCGTCATAAAATCGCTTATGATCATATCATAAATAACACAAAATATTTAAAATTAGAAATTTCAAATTATGCAACTAGTCGTAGACAACAAAACAAAATGTTAATTTTTTATTTGGCCATGAACTATGCCTACAAAGCGTACTTTATATTTATTGTCACAGGTGTGAGAAGAAAACGACAAAATAAATCATCATTAAATACAAAAACCACTAAAAATAATTCTATACAATAGTCATGATCCTTATTTACAATAATTTAAGGTTATAATTACAGTTACAGTGGATATTAACATTGTGTGAATAACTTTTTAAACGCGAAATAGATATGTTTTACACTTTACACAAAAATTATGAATTTGTATCACAAAAATTAGCCCTATAGACAAATATTTTTTTTATATTAAAAAATGATTTACATTTTCAAGAACAATGTTAAACGTGTTTATTGGAGATAATCTCTGGCTTTAAATAAGTCCTAATACAAATAATTTTAGATTAGCCTCAAAAACCTAATGTAATTTTTTGTTAAGGAATTTTTTCATTACTTACTTCCTCAATCGCTTGTTTTAAGATTTTGTTTAACAATTTTTCGTCCTTATCGCTATAAAAACAAGCTTAATAGTCGGAGCAGAAAGAACTTACTTTATAATAAGGTAAATTTGTTTGAGGTTAGGTAAGACGTAAGTACCGTATTTGAATTCGGTTCAAAGATGTCCTAAATTGCCCTAAAGTCGTTTTATATTTGAATACTGAAAAATTCTAAGAGACTTGGCTAGAATATTAAATAAGCTGCATAATATCTTTCTGTTCCATTAATCTGTGATAAAATAAATATTTCAAGGTATTTAGTCTTATCGTTTTATAGAAAACCAATTCATAAATTGAAGTTAGATCGTAGCGCCTGAACTTAAATATGAATGTTTGGGGACTGAAACATCATCTCAAGGGCTTCTAAAGGGATTAAATTCTTGAATCACAATTTGAATACTATTATTTTTGTTTGTAATAAAAGCTGAGCCAAATGAAACGAGTATTTTTTTAAATTTATAGACTCATTTCTTATTAATATATTATAGACGTAACCTTTGAAGTACGATGACATCAGTTTACACAATAGGAATTATTTCACACTCGAACACGATACAAACCACAAAATTTATGTAAACATAATTTAAAAAAATAAATAAATCTAAATTAACCAGGCTGAGAATCATATCTAGAACCTACGAGACGGTAACGTTTCAAACCATCGTGTTAGCGATTAGTTCACGGAGATCCTCAAATTTTTTTTTGGTTCTAAAAAAGAGGTTTTATTAAACTAGTACAACTTGTACAACGGTACCGAAAAGCGCCACGGTAAAACAGTGCTGTAAAGACTAATACCGCATTATTGATGTTTTTTTTTTATTAATTTCTCATGTTATGCAACTCATGTTATGCATGTTAAGCAACAGGGCTAACGCATTATACGGTAATATCACTTCCACAATACTGTAAGTGGAAGGGTTGAACAAAACATTATATACTTGATTTTGGACCACGAGGGTTATAATAAGAATATCAGTCTTTTTACTGTGGTCGAGAAAAAGTTGTCATATGCGTTAGCCACAACATTTTATTCTGAAGTGTAAGGAAAAGATAATTTCTTAGAAAATATTGCTTCAACATTAAAAAATCTGTCTGGACAGTAGTGTGAATCACGTATTGTAGCCATATATAGATACATTACGAGCTGTAAGCCCTTAAATCGTGTCGTAGCCTTTTTGTGCACAATGTAAGCTTCAGTAAAACTGTGGCCTCATCTGGCATTCCGAGGCTTTCTTTAGTACAGTATATTTAATATCGTCTCCTGTCTTTTATACATCAAAAAAGATATAAGTGTTAAAATCTATTATTTTCTAAGAAATTACCAGGTAATATAAAAAAAGATAGTACCTTAGTTTCGGATAGAAGCTAATGTTTTTTCTGTTTATTTACAAAAAATCGAATAGCGTACTTATTATACTTTCTCTTTTCAAGTACAACCAACAAGAGATCAACTTACCCAAATTTATAAAGTATCATCAATAGATTTTTAATTTTTAACTAAAAAAGAGTTTAAAAGTCGATGTTCTCTATACCGTATAATAACGTTGTATTTCATTTGAGTTTGAGTTAAAAATAAAAGTAATGAGTTCTCCGTCGTAATATTTACACCATTTTAATAATTTTCACACTAGCCTTTCGCTTCGATTTGTAAGTTATCGTTTAAATGACAATATATTCGTAAGAAACATTAAATTATGGAAGACAAAACAAAAACATCAAGAGAAACAATAGATGCCCAGAATTTTACAAATTATGGGATCTAACATAATGTTCTTATTTGCATAAGTATAAAACTTTCTTAATATTATAATATTTACAATAAATATTTCATTAAATTCTATAACGTTGTCAGAACAGATTTGATTTAGAACCGCAAAAATATAGTTGTAGGAATAAAGACTTTCCAATCGTAAATAGAAAACAATGTTGGGGTTATGAAAACATTCGTATTTCACTTTAACCTATTTAAATTAAAATGGGAAATAACTATTAATTTTAAACTGAAATAAATAATTGATAAAAAGTTATATTTTTTTAAGCGTATTATTTTCCAGTAAAGCGCAGATCAAACACAAAAGTAACCCATTGACTATTTTATATAACAAAATTGTGTCGTCCTTTCGAACAGTTTCTTAAAAAAGACAATTAAAAGTAAAAAATCTTCTTAAGCAACCACTGATCTAATTTAAGGATCCTGAGCGAAAATAAATCGGATTTAATAATACAATATACATATATCTTATTTCCTTCGTTGCTTACCCATGAGCGCCCTGACCCTTTTAAGGTTTGTAATTGTGACGTCATCGTTTGGTTGAAGCTGCAACGCCCGGCGATACGAAGACGCTGCTGCAGCATATTTTCCATTCAGGTGTAGGATTGCACCCAGATTGGAGTGGTATTCCGCGTCCTGTAAATATAACTATTATTAGCACAACCAAAGTGAAGAATCTTGTTCTATAAAGATTACACAAGATTTATACCACTGATTTTAGAAACTGCTCACACATAGCTGGCGACGCATATTTTTTTGGGAATTATTATAGATCGGTAGCTACCTTGAGTAAGTACGTACTGCTATTAGAAATGTGATATTTATGATAGACTAGCTGACCCAGCCACGCGTTGCTGTGGCACAGTAATTTTATATTTCTAAAATAAAAGTAGCCTAAGTTACTCCTTATTACATCAGATACCTGCCAATAAAAGTCTCGTCAAAATCGGTCCAGCCATTTCAGAGATTAGCCGGAACAAACAGACAGACAGACAGACAAAAATTGTAAAACATGTTATTTTGGTGTATGTACCGTATATATATTCATATGCATGTATTAAAAAACGGTTATTTCAATATTACAAACAGACACTCCAATTTTATTTATATGTATAAATGTAAATAGTGATAATTTAAACGCAACTGGGTTAAATTAAGAAAATTATCACTTCACCTGTTAACTGTGCATTTTTAAATAGAATTAGTAATAATGTTGCTTACGTAGGTAATACATGTGCGTGACAACGTCGCTACTGAATTATGGAATAACATATTGAAGTTAACAGCGAAAATATGCCATGTTATAACAATTGTTGTGATTGCAGAATGTAAAACTGATTAGGATTTCTGTAAATGAACGAGCACGAACAACCCGTTGCATATTGGAAAAAATATTAGTAATGCAATATTCTTTTGCGTGCGACCGCCAACGTAGTAGTTAGCGGTATATTGTAATAAAATTTGTTTGACTAATGTTTGATATGTATGTGGTCAAATGTGTGAAGTAGTTTGTAAATACGGTTTGATCAGTATCCGTAGGTTCTATGAAGCAGCGTAGCTTATAATTTGAGCTTGAGTTTGGGAATGAGCATTATAATGGAACATGTTGCTCTACTATTTTACTTTAGGTTGATTGTTTGTATAAAAATGCTTTGAGCAGATTTACGTCAACGTTAGTCAACTCTCCGCTAATCATAGGTCAGTCATAAATATCACATGCGTTTAACAACTCGAATAGTCTGGAGTTCACTTGTTTAAGTCAGGTGATCGCCATTAAAGACTCCCCACATTGTGTGAAAGTCCAAAAATTATTGTAATAGACCTTGTGGTTATATCATAACCAAGACAAACTGACATAATGGATAATCAACAATTTTTTTAAGTGCGTTATACTATTAGGATAACGGTCAACTCGGTTCACTGACCGCATGATAGGGTTACACATCCAGTTCAATCATCTGTTTTGTTTCTTTTAGATTAACTGTGAATATAAGTTCAAATTTCCGTCACCAAAGCGGACTTTCAAACAGATTGCTTGAGCTATTTTAGCCCTTTAGGTGGCCTAGCAATGACATTCCTGACTAAACGTAACTATACCTTAGACTACACTGTTATTAAATTAAACTTTTATGTCCGTTTCAACCGCGCGGCCACCTCGTAATATTTGATGAAACTTTGCCAGGAATTAGTGCTAATTTGTTACTTTACACACCTCTTTTCGTGAATTTGTTACAAAAAAAACTAAGACGCTATGACAAAAAATAGTTGGCCGCTAGAACCGCCACTTGCCGTAGTCATCGTCCGTGATTACACAGAAACTATATAATGCAGATAGACGAATGATGCATCAAAAGAAAGGTCTTAATTTGTTCAATTTGTTACAAAAACAAAAAACCTGAAAACGTAAATAAACAAAAAGTTATGCAATATTTAGTTTTCAGGTCATGAGTAGGTAGGTATGTCACCATAAATATCAAATTAATAGAGGCTAATGTGTATGGATAATTAGTTACTAATTTGTTACAGCGAATAAACGTAAAAAAATACTAGAAAGTGGGTTCAATAATTTGTTAGAGTCGATTTTAGTTGGCCGCTCGGACGGCAATATGCCTAAAATACAATGGCATTTATCTCGTTATTAAAAGTAGGTTTAAGCTTAGTTAGAGTACTAGTCGACGGGTAACGTAACCTAGTTTAGATAAATATGGCGAATATAACTGCAGCATTCATATTTTAGAAAATATTTGCAAAAAACCTTAATATGAAACCGTATGAGAGTAGGGTGACTATGATTATTGGAATGTTCGATATTCATATCTTATTTTTTTAGGGAGAGTGCTTATATAAATACATTTTAAGTTAAGGCATACTTTATATTACCATTTTGATATTTGCTTTAAAATATGCTTACTTATAGTATTTCTGTTAATAATGTTAGTGTGAGTGAAGTAAGAAATTAAGCTATTATCTATCTATCCTATGTATACAATGTGTCCCGTCACCAGTGTCGGAGCCTTTAATGGTGTGAAATATGGCATTTTTGGCTCTCACGGCCGCCATTTTGTTTTCTTGATAACCAAGACCTGGGCTCTCAAAATAATTCGACCACCACTACCCATGTAAATGTCCTATCAACATTAAAAAGGTGTCATTTGATAGCTCAACATGTAGACAACAGTTACACAGCCATCATGTTTTAATTGTCATGAAATAAAAAATAGAAAAAAATAATGAAAGAAAAACAAATATGTATATGCAAGCAACATTTTAATAACGCGGGCGTTTACGGCCGGCTGGTATTGAAGGAAAAATATTACGATTAGTTGCATCCGAAGGAATAGAAATCCACACACAATCACAGTGAGCGCGTGGGGGCACGGGCCAGTCGCGGCGCAACGGCATCGGCTTGGATCGCACGGCTACTGCCGCCCCCCCCACCTCGCTCGAAACTGCTATCCTCCTGAGATCTATAACAACGAAAAACATGGAAACTTACGTCGAAATACTCACGGTCATAAAAATTATCACTTAGCCAAGTCTTAGTTAAGCAAATAAGGTCGTAATTGGACAATGCTACTTGAGATAAAAATTCTTGCAACTTAGTTCGAAGGCCCCTCACATTTTGGTAGTAAATATTCAAGTTTCTTACAATCATGAATATGGTAACAGATATTTATGTATTTAAAAACTCCAGGGAAAGCACGCAAATGCAAGCTCGATGAATATATACATATATTTAAGAATGTAATAACAAAAGTGTTTAGTCGAATTATTTTAAATTTAAAATACTCTTTTATTAAGCACCAATATGTTAACAAGAACATATAATTGGACGTATTTACATGGTAAAGATCCAACCCGCAACTTCACTTAAATTGACGTAAGTATATCAAAATAGCCTTAATGTCATATACTTTCACGTCACAAAAACAGCTGTAGCAATAAAGTAATAACTTTATTCAAGTCATCATAAAATTGTAAAAATTAAACTTACCGCAGTCAATTTGGATCCCTCTGCAATACACTTTTTGGTGGTGACTTCTATATTAACAAATCATATAAGTGAGCACAACTCATAGCTAAGCACTTTTAGATACTTCTGGATTTACTGATAATTGTCTCAGTAACTTAGTAGTATGAAAATCACGGGAATTAAATACGTACGAGCACACACTTCAAAATCCAGCACAATAATGACAAAATTCACAACGGACAATAATCGCTTTTTAAACCCCTTCCGACAAATATTTTTAACAATAATTTGGAAACAAAAGAGATCCTTTTTCGGGAATCGTGTCCATCATAAAACACATGCGGAATGTCAATGAAACGAAAATCTTATCAGTAAATTAAAGAATAGAGAACAATAGACATCAATATGGCTGCAAAACGAACTGCATATTCCTTCAAACTGAGTACAACATTAAAAACATGCCTTTATGCTAATGTATTCATAGTCACCCTACTCTCATACGGTTTCATATTAAGGTTTTTTGCAAATATTTTCTAAAATATGAATGCTGCAGTTATATTCGCCATATTTATCTAAACTAGGTTACGTTACCCGTCGACTAGTACTCTAACTAAGCTTAAACCTACTTTTAATAACGAGATAAATGCCATTGTATTTTAGGCATATTGCCGTCCGAGCGGCCAACTAAAATCGACTCTAACAAATTATTGAACCCACTTTCTAGTATTTTTTTACGTTTATTCGCTGTAACAAATTAGTAACTAATTATCCATACACATTAGCCTCTATTAATTTGATATTTATGGTGACATACCTACCTACTCATGACCTGAAAACTAAATATTGCATAACTTTTTGTTTATTTACGTTTTCAGGTTTTTTGTTTTTGTAACAAATTGAACAAATTAAGACCTTTCTTTTGATGCATCATTCGTCTATCTGCATTATATAGTTTCTGTGTAATCACGGACGATGACTACGGCAAGTGGCGGTTCTAGCGGCCAACTATTTTTTGTCATAGCGTCTTAGTTTTTTTTGTAACAAATTCACGAAAAGAGGTGTGTAAAGTAACAAATTAGCACTAATTCCTGGCAAAGTTTCATCAAATATTACGAGGTGGCCGCGCGGTTGAAACGGACATAAACTTTTAGCAATGTACAGTATAAAAGTAAAGAGTAGAGTTTGACTTTGTACAATGCACACTGTCAATGCGCTTTAGCAGTAAGCATTGTGCAAAGTCAAAGTTCTTTATTTGCACAGAACTAAGGAAATAAAGTTTCTTGTACATAGAATGATACAATGCCGTCTCACATGTTTGAATGGATAGAGTATGCAAATATTTAATTTTCTTATATATTTATTAAGATAAATATTAACTAGAGGACTCTGTAACTTTAAATTATTAATTCACGCCATAGTATCATCGGATGTCAAAAATATATATACAGGGGTCGTCACTCGAAGTGTTACCAATTAAAAATGCTGTAATTTTGACAATTTAATTTATTATTATTTAAAAACTTCAGTATATAAAAAAAAGATTTAAAATCAAAAAGAAAAAGTTATTGCTCGATGTCGCCACCTTTAGCGCGGATAACAGCATCGAGTCTGTCCGAGAAGGCTTCACACTCTGCGCGAATGTGGTCTGCTGGTACTTTGTTTCATTCTCGGCGAAAAGCAATCTTAAAGGCGTCGTCTATCTCATATTTTTTACGGATTCTTTGTCCTCCAGGATTGACCATATGGAAAAATCCATTAGGTTTAAGTCCGGGGAATATGGTGGCCATTGTTGCGAAGAAATGAAGTTCGGAACTTTTTCTTGCAAAAAAATTTGGGTTTCACGGGCTTTGTGGGATGGTGCTGAGTCTTGTTGAAACGTCCAATGGTTTGGACTGAATTGCTTACGTGCCCAAGGTAACAAAGCATCGTTTAAAATCTTTTCACGGTAGATTTTCTGGTTTATCTTTGCATCCTGTTCAATGAAAAAGAGAGGTGAACGTCCCGTAGCAGTTACCGCGGCCCAAACCATCAATGATGCTGGTGCTTGCTTTCGCAGAGCAATTCGTTGGTCTAAATTGTTGTTTGATTTACACTTTAACCCGCGTATGGTTAATCGTTTTGTTTGTTCACATATTGCTGAACCGTAAAAAAAAATTTATTGGATAATACCAAATTTTCATGATCGCTACGAACGTGCAAGTTCTTTAACTACTTAGCTCTTTCTAGGCAAACTGCCTTTTGTGCCAGTGTCAAGTCTTGCACTTTTTATATTTTGTAGGTCAGCTGGTTTATATATATATATGTATATATATAAACCAGCTGACCCGGCTACGCGTTGCTGTGTTATAAATTAAAATTAAAACTCATCCTTTGTCCTAATTCGGAACAAAGCAAAGCAAAACAAAGTCAGTTGAGTAGTTTCGGAGGTCATCGCGGTCAAACACTGTGACAGGGAATTTTTAATTATATAGATATTACAATTCGTTAGGGATGTCACAAGAGCCCATCGGCGCAATTAAGTTTTCTTGTTATTTTGGATCTTATAAAAGAATAACCATAATCTTTGTGATACACAGCTTAATATAAAAACAACACAAATTTGAACTCTTCTCTCATTAATGATCTCTTGTAAGGTTCAACTGTTTTCAGTCCTTTGTTAGATTGTATCATTGGTCGGTTCGTTTTAAATTTAGAAAACAGGTTAATGCGCTTGATCTTTCCATACCAGTTTACATCAAGTTAATATTGGCTCTTATAGACAATATTAGATTTAATTATCTTAGTATTTTATGTTTTTTTATTACGTAAGTACGATATCATTATTGTCAAATGATGGCGTTCGGCAATCAATGTCCGTAGGAACATATAAAAATACAAACGAGAAGTTCTTCTAGAATAGAAACACCGTAGCGAGTAGAACATTCCCACGAGTGCGAATTGGCGGGCGTAAACGACTGGCCTTGAAAATTGCTAACTTTTGCAATGATATAAGCCGAACGTGTGAACCACTGCGCTATCGAGCTCCGCAAAAGTACGCCCGAATTGCATTTACTCTAAAACGCTGTTTAAAATTTCTTTTCCTCGTGTTTTGTGTTTGTAGTTTTTGTTTTTTCTGCTACATTTTCTTGACTAGGGAGCTTTAATTCAGGTTGCTATTGCGTAAATGCACATTTTCAACGCGTTACGACGCCTTTGCTGGGATTCCATAATGGTAAACACATGTTTACTTACCTATGCTCCGCATGTTAATCATCCTTTTTGTACTTTTATATTTTGTTGCATTTTCTTTAATGTTTATTCGAAAGCGCATATTCTTCAATGGATTTTTTGATTACGTTATTTTAGAAGCATTTAATAACAAGTATTTTATGCCTTCGTTTGTTCGTTTATTCATCTTGGGTATAAGTTGACCATTGTTTTATAGTTACTTAATTAAAATAATGTTAGCATTTAAATGAGTAAAATTTTCTTCTGATAAAGCGAATAAAGTTTTAAATCTACTACAGAATTGTTTTTTTTTATAAACTAATAGACCTTTCTAATTTTAGTTTAAGATCATTTGACGATTTTTTTGTGTTGACTTGTACTGTACTGTGAGAGATTTATATATAAATAATCGTTTTATAACCCTCTGCGCTATCACATGAGTAATGAAGTTAAAATATATAAAGATATGTATGCATATAGCTTTAAGTGTATAGTAAATTTGATGTTTTTTTTATTAATAGCACATCAAACTATATCAAAAACCGAAGCCTCATAAAAATAAAATGGAAATCTCGTTTTAATGAACATGCGAAATAATATAGTAATGTTAGGAACCATGAAAGTTTAAAACATTGTATAAAGCTACGTACCCTAAATTGAAATTATCTCTATTGCAATGGCATAAGGTTCGCGCTCTTAATTCTGTAAATATATATTTTTTTATATTTATTTAGGTTTTATATAAACCGAAATAGTGGTATTAATCAACTAGTTTCCTCATAATATCAAGAAATAAAAAAAAAACAACATTTTAATGAATCTCTATTCTTCGATATAACAAATTGGTCACTGAAACGTACTTTAGTTTGCTACGACGTGTAAGTAATACATTTTTTTTTAATTTTATACCGTCATAAAAATCGTTGTACTAATGTATATCAAAAGATATAAACTCGTTTCGACGTGACACCCTCAACCGATTCGTTGCTGATGGCACGCCTGTCGTGTCATCACTTTTTTTTGCGTGTGGCGTTAGCCACTGAAGCCGTGTCATTTTTAAATCGATGATAACTCCTTCAAATCAAGTTTTAGGGAAATCAACCCTGAATAAAACTTTCTTCATTTCTCACGTAAATCAAGCTCGTAGCTTTCGTTTCTGTAATTGTATGTAGCAACGAATCGGTTAACTTACAACACTGCGACCGCGATCGTATCGGGGTCCGACCGAGGCATGCGTATGTTTGTGTTCGTTTCGATCAATTGTACGTATTTACTTTACTGTATCTGCAAAAAGTTTTAAACTTATTAAATAGGAACCTAGTAAGTTGAAATGCCTCGGTAATTGTGAACAACGTTAACGGCTTTATAACTGCTATGGATTCATATCAAAGTTTAAATTAAATTAGAATCAGACATCTACTTTTAAACAACAATGATAAACATTCTTCATGAAACTAGGATTGTTCTGCCTCAATAATATATCGACAGACCCTCACTTCACAACGTAGTTTTGTAATTCCCGACCGCTAATTAATTTGTAGTCCTTAATCTATCCCGCAGAGGTCGTGAGGTTGTCTATTTGTTGTGGTAACTTTAGAAGACTTCTATATATTGGTACTTAGAATTGACTGCAAAGATAGGTAAAATATCAGCACCAAATTAATCTGTATTATTGTTAAGGGGTGATATCAAGATTTCGAGCACATTGTCTGCTATTTAATAAATTTTTTCATCGACCTTTATTACCATTTTGTGGCTGACACAACCCACACTTCCAAAATCTTTGTCGGCAACTCTCGAAAGAAGTGCACATTTCCGAGGAAGATAGACAATTGGACGTTTGTGTTAATTCGGTGAAAGAATTGCTGATAAAAAATGGCACAAAAACCGGTCAAAACTCGGTTAGAAAATTCGAAACGCTAATCTATACGCGTCTACTCATTAAAATATCTTATTAGGATTATAGTGACTCGTTTAGTTTGGTGTATTTGATGATTCGATTCGACCTCAATGGTTGTGTTGTCGCTTATAGGTATTGTAACTTTTCTGTCGAGAGGAAATTCTCTCCGCCTTGTTCCGTCTTCCGCGCTTCGAGAGGTATTGCTATACGTTGCCTCCTGCAGCGCCAGCGACATACTATGCTAATAACTATGCACGATATCCCACAGATAAATTACGAGGAGAGTATATTTTTTAAACAATAATAAACCACAGTTAAATTTAATTTTAATCTTAATAGGTTTAAGATTCTCATGTAATAGTTAACCGTACTGATCAAGATGCGGCAATTATAATTGCATAAGCATGCCAGGGAAAAATAAGGTCGTTAAATCGATGTATCTTCATAAACTAATTTGATTTGATCCAGCATCTTTAAGATAATATCAAATAATAAGTTTAGTAAGTAAAGTAAGTTAACAAATTGAAATAAGGTAAACCTTATTTCAATTTGACTCATGTCTAGTATTTCTTTTGTGTTTATTTTATCTAAATTGATCAAAAGTAAGCATATTTTTATTCCTAGGGATAGATTAAAAAATATAGTAACATAAAGTAAGGTTTTTTTGAGAACATATATTATACACATTGTTGTTTGAAAACAAAGCAAAAAGGGTACACCATATTTTTGTAAATACAAAGTGAATTAGTTCTAAATAGTGTAGTTCGCATATTTAATATAGGTACTTAACTGCAATTTAGATAAATAAATAAATGAATAAATATTTCTTATATTCACACCAATTAGCTTAGCTCAAAGTGAGCTCTGTAAGGCTTGTGTTATGGATACTAGGTTAACGGATAGACATATAAATATGATACATAGATATGTAATATTCATAGAAATATATATAAACACCCATGACTCAGGTACAAATGCTCGTATTTATCATACAAACATCTGCACCTTCCGAGATTTGAACCCAGGATCGTTGGTGCGAAAGTACACCGGATTGGTAGTGATCCTGACCAAACGGTAGATCTAGTTAGTTGACTAAAATTAGCAGTGGATTTTTAATCTATGTAGGAATTTTGTAGATTTATTAAATTTGACTCTACTTGGGAAGCAAGAGGTTTTTAAAAAAAATATCAAGGCAATATTGGCACCATAGACATTATTTTAACCAAATTCCGTTAAATAACCCGTGATATATTTTTTTATTTTTAAAATTGACTACATTGACATATATGTTATTTTTAAAATTCACTATATATTGTCTTTCTATCAAGTTCTACCGTATACCGTTGCAGTCATCAAAGGTTACAATGTTTATCAGGAAAAAGTGCAAAGAAAGGTTTTCAATTGTGTATATTTTCTGTTTTTACTACAAAACATTGTTGGCGTTTAGACAGGAAAGGAAGTTCTGAGTATTTTATTGACTGTTTAAATTGTATGTAATAGCAAAAATTGAAATTGCTTGTGACCTTTGTAATACGATTACGCACCAATAAACGTGAAACCTCTAACTTATTTATACTCCAAAGGAAAAGCCAACCTTATGTCGGGTCTTAGAACGAAGGCGAGCCGTTCGTTCTTTCCAAGAGAAAGTATTTTTATTATTTTGATAGGACGGTCACGTTCGGTCCTTAGCGCCCGTGCGAAAATAGACGCTTACTCGTGCGATCACCACGTCGCATCAGTGGCGTCGGTAATGTTGAATAAGGACTGCAATTCAATGACTAGCGTTGGTTTTAAGTTCAGATCTTTTTGTTTAAAAACTTATCTGTTTATAACGTTTTTTCTATCAAAGGTTTTTTAGTACAAAAATGGATTATATAGGTTGATTATTAAGAAAAAGAACTTGACAGATGAACAAACAGAACTTCTCAAATATTCACGATACTCTTTTATTCTACTGATGTAAAAATGACTATTTAGATCAAGATCAATATCTTTTAAATATGATACGAGTATAAGGATGGAAAATCAAGTTCTGTGCAAATGAAGTTTCGGACAGTAGCCAGTGTTGAAATAATATACTGTGTTAATTAGCTAAAACTGTACATTATACTATACTAAAGCATTATAACGAACTTTGCATGTAGCACACCAGTTAAATTACTATACACTGCTCTTATAGAGGCCATTGGCGGAGCGATAAAGCGCAACGAGGCGATTATTGCGTATCGTAATAATGCATGCGCCATTCTTAATAAATAGCTTTTTACAGTCTTTATTTTACATGCCTAATAGAAATTCTCATAATTACCATATAAGAATAAGAAAAAAAGAATAACTTTTAAAACATATTTTTTGAAAAATATCTTATGTCCTACATAAGCCGTAAATCATAAGACAAATATATCACAGGTAAATCACACGCTTCTTTAAAGTATAATCGGTAGCCCTCATAGTTACTGCATCATGATTAGCGTTCGTCTCTTTCATAAAATTTTAATGCTGAACCATTGCTTCATCAAGTTAAAGAACTAACTGGATTTCTCTGTTATTTTCACAGACGCTGCGCTGTAGTGACCTTTACTTAGTTCCGTATCTGACGTATCTGAATCACCATGGGGAGCACCTGTACTAGGTACGTTTGTGTTTAGGGGTATTTTAACTCTTACCTCAGGTTTCAACTGTACAGCCTTCGCATACCAACGCTCAGCGGAGCGGCAACGTCGTGCATCCCGCAATGCTCGCGCTGCAGATGCCGCTCTTATGCTGTCAGTTGGCGCTAATTGTGCAGCTACAACCAGCTGCTCCGCCGATTCACGTAGTCGGCGTTGCGATCTCAGAAACATACCTATTGAGAAAATACAATACATAAAAATAAATAATATCTTTTTATAATAACACTACAGTCAGAGTTACAATAAAGCTTAATTGAGCGCTTTATTTACAGTATGTATTGTAATAATAATAGCACTATTATTAGAATACATACATGTAATAATAATAGCGGTTTTAGTGTTAAGAGTTATTTTCCATCAACAATCTGTAATTTGGAGATTGTGAAATTCCGAGTGATATTAAATAAACATAATGTTACCAAGTTTATTTTCGATCATTTTGTTTAGAGATGAGAACTGGATTTTTGACTAACAGGAGACGACAAGTCAAATCTTAGTTTTGGTTACTTTGTGTCAATATATTTTCTTCAGTATTTTATTTATAATTTTTTTATATATTTTATGCATTTTCAATGCGATCTTATAAGATAAATTACTAGAATAGAAAAATACTAGAAAAAATCGACTCGGGTCACAAGGGAATCTCAGGCGGGAATCGAACCCGCAACCTTTGGAAGTTCCAAAGGTTGCGGGTTCGATTCCCGCCTGAGATTCACTTGTGACCCGAGTCGATTTTTTCTAGTATTTTTCTATTCTAGTAATTTATCTTCAGTATTTTATGTTTATACAGTCGAACCTCTATAAGTCGAACCTCGATAAGTCAAAAACCTCCAAATCTCGAAAAAATGTTTTGTTCCCTTCCCTTCAAACACCAAAACCTCCATTACTTGAAATCTTGACCCTTTGTTAGTCGAAATAATCACCGAGTCCCTCCAAGCCATTTTGGTACATATTTTCACTCTATAACTCGAAAAATTAAATTTGACCTCTGTATCTCGAACATAGCAACGTTTTATTTTACAACCTTTACAACTTGATCATTTGGAATTTATTACCTCTATTGTTCGAACAAAAATAAGTTACCGACTTTAAGAACTTGCCGACAATGTGAGTGTACACTATTGTGTACACTTGAAAACATTTTAGGAGTATACGATAATAAATTTATGACTCACGCACACGTGTTTGCTTGCTTGGTGTCAGGTGTTCAATTTTGATTATCTCAATAAACTATTCTTAAAACAAAACAAAATCAAAACGCTCAGCAAACAAATATTACAATTTTGTCGCGAACCGTTTGTTTACATTATTCATTTAGTAGGTATGTACTTTTGCCAATGAAAGAAAGCAGTGTCAAAATGGCGTTAACAAATATGTATACCAAAATGTCTATTAATGCCTTGTCTTAAAGCTCAATTCCTTAATGCTTTCAATCTAAGTACGAGAAAGTCCGAGTAAAATAATAAATAAAAATATGTATGTTTGTCACCTCTGCAAGTTGAATTTTTATTTATTTTACCTCTCTAACTCAAAATTTATAAGAATAAACCTCAAACTCTTTATGTCGTATCAAAATCCGCTTAATCGAAATCCTCCATAAGTTGAAAACTCTATAACTCGAAATTTTTGGCGTCTCCCTTGATGTTCGACTTATAGAGGTTCGACTGTATTTGTATTTTGTAACTCGAAATGAACAGTTATAGTGTAACAGGATTTCTATTTTATTTAGCTACGGTTATATCAATTGAATATTAATTATAAAATTGAACTTATAACTCGCAATATCAACTTATCTACTCATAACTACAATCACAGCCAGTATAAAAAATAACCTGAATAAGGATTGCCTTATTCTGAATTCTCAAAAAAAATAATAATGTCGATATGATTACACTCTGTAATAAAATAATTTAACTGTGACTTTCGCATAATAAAGCAATTTTTGCTGTTTCACTACTATTATAATTTTATGTTTTATTTTTACTTTTATAAAGCCATTTGCAGCAGTGCAATAAAAATGTCGTGATACATAATCCTTTCCTCTTTAAGTTTTCCCTATGTAGGAGGTAGTGATAAATCTTTTTCTTTATTTTTTATGAGAGGCAGTACTAACTACAACTGTTTTTTTTTTGCTTGAATTTTAGCGATCTGTGTGTATAGTCGTCCCGTAACCTCCTGTTCTTACTTTTCAGAAGATCACGGTCACATAAAAATATTTATTTTTTATGATATATTGTATCTTTACCAATATTATATTGTATCGTGACCAAAGAGAAATTATTGTATCAAGTTCCTTCGTCTTTCATTTAGTTCTATAAGCCATTGGATCCAATTGTAACTGTAGTCGTAAGCAACTACTAATCAACTCTGGGCCCGAGTGATGGCTTGCAGTAGAGAGCAAAGTATATTCATTAACTGGAAAAATCTCAGCCCCAACAAAAATATGTTAATAGATTGATGTCGATAATTCAAGAAAAAGTATATGGGCCATTTGCGTTTTTAAACCTTTTTATGTACTTATTCATGTTTTTTGTTGCGGGCCGCAATTTTGTCTTTTAAGAATTCTAGCATATTATAATAACTGTTTAATGAGATATTCTTGAAACCGATTTTCGAACTTGAAGCAATGAACATGATTTTTTTTATATTTTTAAAGTTATTAGGAATATAATTCGGAATTTTTATAGTGTAGATATTTTTAAAGTATTTTAAATTTAGTGAAAGAGGGATTGAATTCGTTTTGCTAGCGGTCATCTTATCTTTGCGTAGGTGAAATTGGTCTCACGATTGCTTTATCAATATTGTATTGATTTGTTTGATATTTTATATTCTTCAAGCAATAAACTGGTAGATATTTATATTATTAAGTATTTTTTGCTTATCCGAATCCGAATACAAGTAACATATTTTATGCTTTAATAAAATAAATAAATTAATAATAAATATTTCTCACATTCACACCATCTAGCCTAGCCCAAAGTAAGTACTGTACGGCTTATGTTATGGATACTAGGGTAACGAATATACATACATATATAGATATGTAATATTCATAGAAATACATATAAACACCCATGACTCAAGTACAATTGCTCGTATTCAACATACAAACATCTGCCCCTTTCAGGATTCGTACCCAGGACCGTCGTCGGTACGAAACGCAGATCGTTGCACCAAACGGCCGTCGACTGAAAAGCTGTTATGGGTAAAATTTTTGTTATACATCATGCTCCTGTCCCAGTCAATACGGGATAAAAAATACTGGAACTTTCTTTACCCCGTATTCAATTTATCTAATTATGGGTTCCTAACGGGGTCATCCTTAAAACAGGGTAAATAATACCTAGGCTGCTGATCAGTTGTTAAGGAATTACACCTGTTGTTAAGGAATTACTATCGGCAAATTACTATCGGTATTATTATTAGTAGTACTTAAAGTTGGCGTAGTTTGATTAATAAGGTAGAATTAGTTTGAAGTTCTGCTCAGTAAAATTTAATGAGTATGTTGTCCTCCACGTGTTAGTATCACAGTATTAGTGTACTTATAACACAACCGTACTCGTACGTAAAATGTGCTGGTCTAACTTGAGCAAAGAGAATTAGTTAAGATTTTTTTTAAATTACAGAATTTGCAATGAAAGAATTTACGAATATTGCTCTACCGTAATAATAAATCGGCTTATATAACGTTTTTAGCTGTTGTATATATTATGACATGGCCGAATGAATTTGTAATCGAATAAAAAATAATTAACTACAAATTATCGATTATTCAGTGAAGTGAAACTTTGCTAATTATCATGCTTTGGTAATATGAATTATTCATATTTGAAAAAAATTTTTTCCCCTTAAGGTATTATATATGACAAAAAATCGAGGACCTTGTAGGAAGATGTATAAAGTAAAGTAATTCTTCTTTTGCAATCATTCGCCAATTCACCACTCTAACTTCAACAAATAAAACAAGTAAATTCACTTATCTAATTACCGCCTGAGAATTTACTAGTGAGCCGAGTCGATTTTTTGTAGTATTTTTCGTAATTTATTCTAATCATTTATTAGTAACACTCCGTTATTACTTTTATGTAACGCAAAAGGTCGATATTGTATTATTTTGACGACCTAAAAACGTCGCCTCTACATCACCCTGCGTTGCGAGATTCCACTTACATTTTATGGGTCATAATATAGAAAGGAAACTTTTCTTATCCTCGTCTCTCTATCTAGGTAGCTGTTTTCACATCAAAGTAGATATTACGTTGGCTGTTAGCACATTACATTTACAATTGAGGAATCAAACCGTTGTTTTAGTTTGCAATTGCTCCATAACTATAGAACTAAATGCGCTTTTTAATCGCACCAATAAAAGTACAGCTGGGTTTTCAAATAATACTCGTATATTGGATACTGAAGAGAGATGCTATCCGCTATATAATAGTATAACTGAGAAGAGATGCTATCTGCCTTTTAACGGACAATTCTATCTCTAAAACCAATATAGTGGTATGTTATTTCTGGCTTGAGATCCGTTCCTACTTATAAGATATTTGAACAAGATCACGTTAAAAATGGAAATAAAAAATAGAACCGCTTAATATAACCCTTCCAAACTGTTCACCCTTTAAAATTTAACTTAATAACAGAAGCGGCACAATAAAAGTTTTTATACTTCGGGTTAAAACACTTTTCCTACCAAATAGGTAGGAGCGTATTTTATTTTGCATGATCTCATGTTTTAATTAATCCTGACCTTTCAACCCCCTTTCAAGAACCGTGTTAACAGGATGACTTGAAGTTTAATATTAATTCACAATGTTTGATATTTGTGTGTTCATAAATTGAATGCTTATACCAATTATTAATCTGAGAACTAAGCAGTCTTGTTTGTACTCAACATAGTGGATGGAAAAAATAATACATAAATAAGTATACAAAAAGGAATAAAAGTCCAATTACATAATGTGAATGTTATGAGTGACCTTATAAGTGACCTTCAAAGCCTAGAAGATCCCGGGTTTGAGTCCCGAAAGGGGTTGGAGGGATGAATGCGTGCATGACTTATTTATGTATCATATCTGTATATATAACTTAGTATCCATAACACAAGCTTTACAGTGCCTAATTTGGGCGAGGCTTATTTTTACAAATGTAAATTCTCTTTTGTCAAATAATGCAATTAGTAAGGTTTTATGAAATGCAACATGTTCTTAAAAAATTAAATCTGCTTTTTTATAAATACATTTATTGGCAAATATTAAAGTTATAATTTCATTGCGCAGCGCATTAAAACTGACTCGTAGATGCTTATGCATAAAATCTTTTATAATCTTTGCATATTGCGGGGCACAGAATTATGATGCGATATGCAAATATTCCTCTAGTGTAGTGCAAAACTGATTGCGTTTTAATGAGATTTGGTATGAGCTTCATAAAAATAAATAACGACGACATAAAAAAAAGATTTACGAAGTGAAAAACCGATATAATTATAGTCGTATGCAATTATATTTATTTGAAACAAGGCTTGAAATTACTGTTAATGAAAATTAAATATGTAAATTTGAATCGAATCATTATTATAGTCTTTTGTATGTCTGTATTATTATAGTCTTTTATATGTATTGTCTTTTGTATCATACCAGGCAAATTGATAGGTCTGAAATAATGGATAATCATATCGACCACTTTTGAAGACTTATTAATATTATTTAATTATTAAACTACTTTTAAATACCTAGAATTGTAATAAATACAAATAAATAAGTACTCTGAGATACACGCACACAGTATTCTTCACATTTGGCAGGTGGATTCGAGATCTTAGTATATTCGGAAAATACTGCTGCTCATTTTGTGGTCTACGGGATGTGCGCGGTAACTACCTCCAGTATTATTAATCGCGTTTTGCTTCACCCTTAAGTGGCTCTTGAGTGACAGAGTGCGACTCAGTCATACTATTTTACGTCTGTTCAACACCATAGCCGTATTAACCCAGCGAACGTGAGACAGGTTATGTCATATCCACCGTGTATTTTTTTCGTGTCTTTTTCGTGTCTTTTGCGTGTATTTTTTTCTTTAAGATCTTCAAATCTGTTGTTGCTTTGTGTAGCAGGAGTGGATACAGTGCGCAAGGGGATATTGTCATGATCGCAGTGTCCCGGGAACCTGCACTCGAGTTTTACGTTTACAAATTGCGTTCGGGTATGTGAAACCCTGCCACATAGCTGGTGCGACAAAAACTATTACATTTTACTACTATTTTTAATTACTTTTATTTTTTAATTTTTAATTTTACTAATTACATTTTCTGCTATTTTAGCTTACTTTCTTTGTTGCATTGTGGATTAAATAGAAAATGGACGTTGACAGAGAGGAAAACCGATTTCAGTCCATTCTGGAAGAAGTACTAGAAAATACTCCCTATGAAGCGAGCTCTGAAGAAAAATCTGATCATTGTCTTGTGACATTTCAGTAGTGGTCATTAGTGAAGAAAAAGAATAAAGTGGTCATTAGTGAAAAAAAATATTAAAGTGGTCATAGCAATGTTCATGACGACAAAATTGATAGTGCTACAGAATACTAGAAAAAGCCAGAGTTGATAACATTCTACATTTCCACTAAAGCTGGAGCAGATGTTGTCGACGAACTATGTGGAAATTACAATGTGTCGCGTAATAGCAAGCGTTGTCCTAAGCGTTGTGCTGTTAATGCAAATGTAATTTTTCGTGAAAATTATTGCAAATACACCAAACGATGAAATCGATATCAAAAAGACTAAAAAAATATTCCGGTAAATAAACGTCCAATAATCTGTTGCCAGATCACCGAACCACTTTCTTAGACTCAAAATGTTCCCGGTCGCTATAATAAATGCAGAGATTGCCAGTACAAAAAGGATCGGAAGACAAAATATACGTGTGCAAGCTGTACAAAGGCTATCTGTATGGAGCATGCATGTGTTTTTTGCACAAACTGCACTGATTAGAACTCCAGTTCCTAATATTTATTGTATTTATTTTTTTTAGTTTATAGAGTTACTTATTTCATGTTCCATCATATTATCCTTGAGCTTTTTTTTTACTGGTTTTCTTTAGTTTATTTATAGTTTTCATGAGTGAGAAAATTTTCTATTAAAATCCACAATGCAACAAAAAAAGTAAGCTAAAATAGCAGAAAAAGTAATGTTAGTTTTTGTCGTACCAGCTATGTGGCAGGGTTTCACATACCCGAACGCAGTTTTTAAGCTCAGGTTCTCGGGACAATGCGATCACGCCACTATCCCCTTCCGCACTCTATCCACTCTACCTATTTAACGCAACAACAGGTTTGAAGATCATAAACAAAAAATACACGCAAATAAGTAACATGGTGGCTATAACATACCCTGCGACACGATCGCTGGGTTAACTTATATGTATGTATGTACAATTATTATCGTGTGTTTTATAATAATTATTATAATCCTTTACCCACTAATTATTCTTGCAAATCTTACATGTACAATCGACAGTACTATGAAATAAGTTAATTTATAGTATTGTATTAGATTAACAGAACTTTTAAAGATAGACATCTGACAGCACATAGGTGTTCCGTCTACCGTATACTGAGTATATCGAATATCGTAACGTAATAAAGGGTCTCTTTACACCCTGGACAAAAAAAATATTTTAGTCTATTTTCATTACCTATTTATAAGTAAAAAAAAGGTTTATTTTTAGAGAACAGCGAGATCGTCAATCTCTTTTATATATTTTAAGGACCATAAATTGAAAATCAAAATTTTAGTCAAAAAACTTAGACCACAAGGTAGAAACTATAAAGATTTTGCAAAATTTGTCAATCGTCAGGATGCAAAACAAGTGGATGGGTGGTTTGGCTCATGAAAGATATTGATTTGCATTCCTGACAACTCAACACAATCCAAGTGATATTTCCAAGCATAATAATGGAAATCTTCCGGTTCCATCTTGTGCCTCTCGTTATCATATATAGTATGCAGTACTTGTGGTTACAAACCATATAAACTCCAATTCGACTTTCCCACCATTTGTTATTTGCGTGTTGCAGATCTAGCTGCTACATCCCAACTTCATGATGAGATTGATGGCAGCTTAATATTTAATTGTTGTTTACATAAGTTAATATGTCAAATTTAAGTACAATCATGGTGTAATCAATAAAGTATTTTGTATTGCATTAAAAGCAAGTGATTGAAAAATGGTTTGCTAATTTTAAAATATACAATTTATGAACATGAGAAGTTAAAGAAAAGCTTTTAGGAAATAATAACGGTTTACATAAAAACTTCTCATTGTTTTATGATGATAGATAATACGTGCCAAAGTTTAACCATCATCAGGAAGTATATAAGCTTGAGGCTACAATGTATCAAGCGTAGGGCTTATGCGATTTGACCTCGGTATCTCGATTTAGTATCGCCATTTATTAGAACTGGGGTCGACTAGCCATGTGGTCATATTACTGACCCACGCTCTAAGCTTAAGTGTATTGTCAATGAGAAAAAATCTGATCCAAAGAATATATATAATTTTAACAATTTTACGTTACGTTACATGTCTCTATCGTTAACATCTTTACTCATTTTGAGTATAACAGCTGAATAGGTATATGGAATAAGTAATATTTCGGCACAACGTATGTTACGGTACTAAAAATAAAAACAAAACTTGGACTCGATTGATTCAGTTGAACAGTTTGACAACTCGACGGGTAACTTAAAAGGAAATTAGCCTATAGCAGACTGAACGAGTGATTAATTTGGCTCTTTTTTATAGCTATAGCTATGGCATTTAAACATTTGGAACACTCCTGGTTAAAATTCAAGAAGAATTTAAATGTAAAAATAAAGTAAATAATCAAACCTATAAGTTGGAATATTAGGAATTTCGGTTGAGATCTCTGAGGTGGTCTATTAGAATTGTTGGTATAAGAGAGACGAACTTCTTAGCAGTCTATGGATTCACCGTGCGGGTACCCGCTCAGTCGTGTGGCAGAGTGAGAAACTCCGAGCAGGTCCCGCGACTTGTGACGCGGGTGTAGGTTTAAGGGGCCCTTTTCCGAAGCACATCAACACTCACCTTTACTACTCGTGTTGTTCGCCCTGCCCAGCCAAATTTGGTATGAGCCTGCTAGTTCAGCTTTGGATATTCAGTCTAATATAGAACTTATTGCAGTTCTACGCAGGCCAAGGTGTTTCAGCAGGTTGTAGAGAGATTTTGTTCGTACAACTCTCGTTCTCACTTCTACAGCGTGTAGATTAACTACATATAGACCAGGGCCGCTAATTTTGAAAATGGTAAAAAGTGAAAAAAAATATAGTAGGAAGAAACCCATTGAAAACGGTAGAGAACATAGCAAAAAGTTGTAGGTAATAAAAAGATCTACAACTTTTGTACTTACTCTTTTTTTACACAACCTCAAATTTTATGTGAAAAATTCAAATTCACCCAGAACTCGTCGTACAAAATTGACTCTTGGCAGTGCTATGATATGACCGTAGACAACAAACCACGGGAGAAGGAATCCAAAAAGAAGGTAGTTCACTTTATCCTTGTGATCCTGGAAGGCCAGAAGCAGAGAGAGCGCAGAGTGGCGCATCTATCGGAGAGTGGATACATCCGCTTCTTCCAAATGGACAAAACACCGGCAACGACCAAACCTCCAGAGGCGAAGAAAACCTTGGCAAGGAGGTATCAACTCCTGAAACATCTACCTCAGCTCCCCAACAGGGTCTGGTCGTAGTGGAATCTCTTCTCGCCGCTGGATATTGGAGTGGAGAGTAGCGATGATGATGTCATCCTCCGCAGCCCATAACCTCTAAGTTAAACAAACAAACCTCCAGCACAAACAAATAGCGGCGGCCACTTTACGTAGAGTCCTAGAGGGAAATAACAAGGCTGCCGCCCTGATCCGGGAACAATAGAATTTGTAGTGTAGTATGTGCATACGTACATATATACCTAACGGAATTATAATTATGTCATAATTGATGTATATGAAGTTAACAAGTACGCAGTTTTAATTTAAACGAATTTCAAATGTATTTATACACATAATATATAGACCAGGCCCTTATATTGTCTTAGCAATCTCAATAGCATCAGGGGTAAGTCACTCTTAGATGCCAAGAACCTGCATTTTTATACCCAAAACTGTTATACATACCATGCTTAACCAATTCCGTTCTAGAGATCTCATTGTTGTGAAAATCATTACAGACAAAAAAAACAATCCTGTTGTTAGCTTTAGTGTACATGCCCAGCGACGGTGAAGTTCCGCCAAGGGAACTAGCAGTGCTGGCGAACCACTGCTCACAATCGGAACATGATTATCTCCGCGGACAGCAATGTGTGTCATCCTCCGTGGGGAAGTACGAATACAAACAAAACAGGTGAGTTACTAACCGAATTGTTTTTCCAAACAAACCTTAACATTATTAACAAAGGCACCGAACCGACCTTTGTAAGTTCAACGTACCAAACTTATAGATAAAACTTTGGCAAATAACGCAGCGGCCAACCTCATTGAGGGATGGTACGTATCACGAGATCCGTCCTTTGCTGACCACCGCCATGTCTGCTTAGTACAATATAACCCAAAAAGCCCCGACCCCTATCGAAACAGATATACAAATTTACTTACCAAAACTCTAGGTGAATCACAGATGACACAAGTAACACTTAGCACGGACAACATTGAAAGAACGTTCAATCTCTTGCCACAGTTGTACTAATAAGCTGAAATAACTAGATAAATAAAAAGAAATAACATGCCTGTGGTAACACCTAAAGGCCCGGAAAGAAGTTGCTGGTGGGGGCCAGAACTATAACGTCTAGGGAACAGACTGAGGACACTTTTAAACAGGGCAAAGAACACAAGGGATCCTAAGGATTAGAAAAAATACAAAACCGCTCAAAAGCACTACAAGAAGCGAAGCAGATTCCAGAGTACGGAAAGCTGGCGCAATTTCTGCAGCATAAAGCAAATCCTAGCCAAAGGGTAACCCAACCTCCTGGGTACCCTTAAAAAGGAAGACGGCACCTACACAAACACAGACAGCGAAACTAGCGCAGTACTGCTGAAAGCACCTTTTACGCGGATGTCAAATTACGTCTGAATCCGAGCGGCTAGACCAACATTTCATCACACCAGTAAACAAGGAATTAAAAGTCGCAAAACGAATGATAACCGCTGAAAGAATAGCCATAACGAGGTTTGAACCCTTTAAGTCTGCGGGACTGGATGGTATATTCCTAGCCCTACTATAATGGCAACTCAAACAGTCAGCCAGGCCCCTAATACCATATTACAGAGCCTGTTTAGCCTTTAGATAAATACTAAAGACATGGAGAGAGGCGAAAGTAGTCTGCCTACCAAAACCGGGAAAGAAGGACTACACACAAGACAAATATTTCAGGCTAATTAGTCTGACATCATTCCTCCTGAAAACGTTGGAATGATTAGTAGATCGACACTTTAGGAATGGAGCCCTTAAAAACAAACCACTAGATCCCGAACAATATGCATATTTTACAGATGAGGCAGATCAACAGAGTTGGCACTGCATAAGTGGTAAAATCGGCTATCGCGAACAAAAGCACAACACTATCTGCATTTAAAAACATAGAAGGAGCTTTTGATAGACTATGCATATAAGGATTAACTATGCCCTACCAAAATCCAAAGTTAAACCCGTCATCAGGAACTAGATTTGCGAGCTGGTGAGAAAAAGGGCAGTTCAAATTGTAGTAAACACACCACTACACGAGCAAAAGTTATAAAAGAAGGAGGAATAAAAGTCAAGGAGGCGTCCTATCACCACTCATCCTTACGAAACTCATCCTTTTCACCAACAAAAGGAAACTACCAGAACTAAAATTACCAAAAATATTAAACACCAAACTCTCACTATCCACACAAGTAAAATATCTGGGCGTCATCCTTGGCAATAAATTAAATTGGGCGAGTCATATCAACGAAAAAACAAAGAGGGCATTTATAGTGTTTTGGCAATAAAAAGATTAGACTGCAGCGCTTAGCAAGCATAGCAGCAACTGGATGCATGAGAACCACTCCATCTCATGCATCCAGTTGCAGTGCAAGCCACACTTGAGTATCTCTCAACCTAAGACCTTTGGATCTATTCAGGAAGACGCAAAAGTAGCTGTACTAAGACTAAAATCAAATGGCTTATGGAAACAACACATAGAAAGAACACATATGGCAGTTCTGCAGGAAATTCTAAAGGAAATACCTCTTTTCGGAGCAACCATAGACAGAACACCGCGCCAACTTGTTTTCAATCTAAGGTACAATATTCGACTCACTCAAACCAAAAGATAGATCTGGCATTAATAAAGTCAGAATATATACGGTTGGATAAAAAATGGAATACGGTATTGGAGATGGAGTCTTCTCAAAAGACTTAAATATCACAATATCAGTTTCCTCGGTGATCTAAATAATATCTTTAAACCCGAATGCATAGGTATTACCAAAGCAACACAGGCAGTTGCCAGACACGTCAGAGAATACGATATTAAAATCATCTCAGACAGTGCATCCGTTCTATAAGCCCTACAAAGAAACACTATAACCTCCGCCCTTATTTTGGAATGCCATATTACACTCTAATCCATTGCAAGAGAAAACAAAGTGACTCTGTAATGGATTATAGGGCATAGCAACTCACTTGGCAACGACGCAGCGACAGGAACCACTGCTGCCCATATCCCAATGTCAAATCAAAATTTGGCTGTATCGTAACATGGAAGCAAAACACCTGATTTCTAATAAGAACACTTTACTCAAACATTATCGACACTTATAATATCAACTAACACTAATTTACGTACTCCCATTCGATACTTAATACGACTAACTATGAACGAGAATACCGATCAAGAATTACAGCCGCCGAAATACATAATTATATTAGTGTTGGCGTATAGTTTAAGGCTATATTATTTAGTTTACTAAAGGTTTCATTAAAATGTTAATCATGAGTCACCTAAACAGCTGTTATCCGTTTAACTAAAACAGACATAATATTGTATACTTTATTACTAGGCGATGCAGTCGCTAAGCATAAAGCTACGATAGCACCATATATTTTAAAATTCGGGCTCCGCCACAACCTGGTCCTAAACCTGTTGATTCGATTCCACACAAAAGATGTTAAAATCGGTTAAGAACTCGGGAAGTTATGGCGTAACAGACATTGCGCCATTGAAGCTGATAAGCTCCCATGTATCAGCTTCAATGGCTAACCACTATACATAATATGCTATACCTAGCTACTAGGGTTCGAACAATGACAACTTTTTGTAAAAGCATTTGTACTTGATCAACCTTCACAATTAACAACGCACAAATCGTTTAATTGGGGTCTATTGATATAGAAAGTCTTCAAAGGTTTTAATGTTTCTTTCAATTGTAAATAGACGTAAAAACCGTAAACGAAACTTTTAAATATATATCTATAACAGCTGTGTGTATTCTATTACACAGCACTATGGGATATCCTGTGGTTTCAGTAATCGTGTCAGATGGAAGTTGCAAGTTTAAGTATCTAAGTAAACTTTGGTTGACTACAGTTTGGTGCAACGATAGCGATTCTAACAGAAATGTTATATTATATTATATTGATTAGTTGATAAAAATATTAAAGTAAAAAAACCGTATTTTTTCGGGCACTATTATATATTTTTTCTACTAAATTCGTCCTTTTTGGTCGGACTATAACGAACCATTAAAAAGTACATTTGCCAAATCGGCCCAGCCGTTCTCAAATGATGTTTACCTAAGAACAGCATTATTTTTTATTCCGATGTTTCAGATAAAATACTTTGTGATAACGCCGTCTTCCTTGGAGATTCGAGACCTATATTTAGTATAAGAACTTAGTACCACGTTAAAGCGTTATTTGACTGTAGTGTTTCTTAGAGTATAAGTTTCTTATCCAGATAGATGTTGCAATCTGAACGGAAAATGTGTTTTTTATTGTTTCAATTTTTACATCTAATTATTTTGTTTATTTATTTATAATACTGATTTTGATGACATAGACATGTATGTTCGATTAACTTCAAAGGACTTACTTACTTAAAATTGATTAGGTAGTAATCAATTTTAATTATTCAAGTTTATTTTACATGGATTTATAGTCATTAAAATGATAACCTTCAGTTATTTAAATTGCAACAAAGATCAAGATAAAAAAGGAAAAAAGACTGCTTTATACATAGGTTAATTTTAACACAAATTTTAACGTAGACGTGATCATAAAAAAACTTACCAAATTGATCACGTACTGAGGGATCGTTTGGTGCTAATGTTATTGCTTTCTTGAACCATATCTCCGCTTCTATTGATCTACTCGTCTGTAATAAAAGAGATTTAGTGTTATAATTGTAATTTAAGCATTTTGTACCTAGTGGCTACAACTTATTGGAACATGAGGATCAAAATTAGTTTAAATATTATTTCCTATCTTCATTCATAGTGTGCATTCACGCTTATGAATAAATCGGATGAATTATAGTTTTAAGCTTCACCCGAAGGTATACCACAATACAAAATCAGATCAAAAATATTTGTCATTTAGCCACGCTACAATCATCAATTGGCAAGTCCTGCCAAACAGAGTAAATACTGGGAAGTAATGGTTAAGTAGGTAATCATTATTTGATGAAATTATATTCAAAATATAACACTGCTGGATTAGCAGATACACTACATAAATTAGATATGTTTCAAACAATGAATAAATATTAAAAACCTTACCCGTGCAAAGCAATTAAAACTCAGTTCAAGAAAAACTTTTTCTCTACTGAATATTTAAGAAACAGAAATTATATCTGTTCTAAAAAGTAGAACTAACAAAATTTACTTTTGTAATAGAGGAATGTATTTGTATCAAACGTGTACTTTATAAAGTGCCGAAACTTTATCACTTTTATTAACTTTAATTAATAAAATATACTACTTTCCAAATATCTTTACACAAACTGTTAACCAATCTAAACCTTACTATGTAAAAGAAAAATGGCAGTTTTATCCATTAAAACCTATTTTTATTGAAATATTTGAGACAAATTACTTACAACTTAGCATTGTCCATAATCTCACATCATCCTTGTTTCTTGATACTAGACTTTAAAATATTTACTACATAATTATGTCGTTCATAATGTATCCCAGACAGTTTAATATTATTTTTAAATTTATTAACAGTAAAAGCAAAGTTTCGAAAAAAGCTTGAAGTATGTTTTAACTGTCTTTCTAATACGTGTTTCTTATCATGTCGAGTGGCACAAGTTTTGATGTCACGTTATAGCGCACTTCCGTATTCCGCGCCGAGGTGTTACCCGGTACGAAGTAGCTACACTCAACAATTTGCATTTGTGTAAGGTAAATAGAGTCTTAAGCAGTTAGACAGAAAGTTTTTGATCCAAAAAATTACTTCAAAGAAAGCTGTCCACCTTCAAAAAGATCTGTTGATACGATAAGAAGACATGTTCCGTCCCATAAGGTACGTATGTATGTATGTAGTTCTATATTCTATGATTTCTATACAGTAAATATTGTACATTCCTGGCACTTTGAAGATGTTAATTCTTTTTAATCACTGACACTTTATATCAGAAGTTATCTGTAATTCTAAACATTTTTGTATGTTGGAATATATATGTTGATTATTGAATATAGTACAGTCATTACCAGGCAGAAAATGCTAGCTAGGGGAGGCAAAGTAAAAACATTTGAGATGGTATTAAATGTAAGAGCTATCACTCGTCTGGAGACAAAGACGCCTTTCTTGTAGAACCTTACTAAGGAATTTTAGATGAGGTATTACGTAAGTACTTTGGTTATACATTTTGTTTTGTGCATTCACTAGCTTGAATTAATGCAGTAGAGTGCATAATTTGCTAATGTAAATTTTGAAATACTAATTATATATTTATTATTTAATGTTGAGCTGTTTACGTAATGGAAGGGCAAGATTTAGTGAGCGGTGGTAATTACTTCTGTAACTTTACCTATTAGCTCGATGTTAGACGATGAGTACGTGTCTCTAATCCCGTACCTATGTTCCTGTCAGAGGAAGTCCCTTAAGGCTTAATATGATTTTTTTTCCATTATATCCAACTTCAACATTTATCCCCTTTTATTTTTATGTAGAGATAAATATAGCAATATTACACATATAGTCTGCCAAGTAGGCAGAGATAATATATTCTTTCCTTCGCTGTTTATTAAACAGGCGTGAAGATGGGCCTACATTTCCATTGATTTGTAATTTATAATTCAATGTACACTTCACATACAAAACGAAAAAAAACAAAAGGTTCGAATAAAAAAAACGATTTCAGAATAGTTTCATGTTTACTATTTGAATAATACATTAATTATAATGAAGAGTTTACTTACATTTCTTGCTAGTATTTGCGCTAGCGTGAGGTGTGTTTCTACGTGGTTCGGCGCTAAAGCCAGCGCCGAGAGTATGCTATGTTCGGCCTGTGGCCACTGCTGCAACTGCACGTATATTTCCCCAGCCATGGACAGCACATTCTAAAGCAGTGTAGTATCAGTATTATTAGTTGCCTTTTACGACACTCTTAAGTATGGACGGTTCGTGCTATTCTAAACAACTGAATACCACACAGCTTGATCATTGGATTATATTAAATAAAAATAACGCATAATACGTAACTGCTTACTTTAGTATCAAGACGCACCTTCAGTGTAATAAGAGCACATTTGATCTCTTTGTGGAGAGCTATTTTTTATATGCTCAAATTACATTTCTTTAAAGTTATTGTTTTGTTCATGAAATACCACGATATTTTTTTCATAGTTTTGTTCATATTTATTTTGTGTTTTAATTTTCGATAAATGGGTAGAGACTATTGCGGTATTGTTTAAAACAATTTTTGTTAAATACATTTTCTTGAGTGAATGTATCCCTTTATTGCTTATTGCTCGTCGATACTCTTAGTAAGCTTAGAAATCACAATAACAAGAATACGAAAAAGAGAAATATATTCTTTGATCTTTTATGTAACAATTAAATCTATGAACTTGGGATCAGAACAACCCATCGCTTTTCTTTATTGCCTCAAAGCATTTCAGCGAAATTATATCAAATCTACGGTACGAGTTATGTTGCATCGATAGTTTTTTTATTTAATGTTACACAGATTATTATACAAAATTAGTTTAATCGAGTGATATTTTTTAAGAATTGTGTACATTTGCCTTCTAGACCATAGAAATATTTGCCAAGACACGTTGTGTACTGTGCTCATTATCGAATTGTGTGTAATTAAATTATTTAGGAAATGTACATAATAATGATTCTTTTTTTATATATTAAAAACCAGGAATAAATAAATTAATCATAGAGGCATTTCTTACACACAGTAAAATTAATCTAGAACGAAAAAAACCTTTTACAATGTTGAAATTACTGCAAAATTTTCGTCAATGGTTAAGTTTATTGACTGGATATTTGGACTTAATAAAAAATATTTACGTGTCTGGTCCATCCGACGATGGGCGCATTAGTATCTGGCAGTATTTGCAGCGCTTCTTTGTACGCTGATAATGCTTTATGCCAGTGCCCTCGATGGGAATGCAGTGCTGCAAGTTGAACGAGCGCGGAGACTCGCGCTGATTCATGCTCGCGTCTGTCCCGGACCCTAACGCCCTCGGCGCGAGAGCCTGCTCGTAGCGCACTCGCCGCCTCCGCTAACCGCCCATCCGCCATTAGCGAAGTGCCCAAATTGACATACGCCACTGAAAGTATACGCTATAATTACTTACCCCTTAAAACAATAATCATTTTATATTACCTTCTTTATGGGTAGTGTATCCACTTATAAACATAGGGAGATGGAACTTTAACCCACAACTCAAGTTTCTAAGGATGCTGACGATTGTTATGCAATCGCGACCAACTAAATAGAGGTTCTATTAGAATCTACAAGAATTATTCTGCGCTTAGTAACTGAGAGTGCTTAAATATTAGTAATAGCGTTTAACGAAAGTTTTGTTACTGAACGAAGAATTATATACTTCTTATATACTTCTTCTTAATACTATATAAATTAACGTATGTCATTTTATCATGCCTTTTCTCTCAGACATTCGTATTTTTATATCCTGACACTCGTTTCTATAAACTAGTGATAGCTTCATGCAAGTACTAAGATGATACGTTTTATTTTTTTCTGTTTTCTATATACTCGTATTTGTCACTGCTGGTTAGGTTAAATTGTAACATGTTAATATTCAAATTGAGTATTTTTTATAAATCTGTAAATTTAAGAAATAGATGATTTCAAAAATAAATTGTTTTTTTTGTTATCGGGTTCTGAACGGATTTGATGATTTTCATTGTCAAACTACTAAAGTTTGTTGATTTGATACTTAAAATTTAATAAACGGTTTTTAGACCGTGACCATATTATATTGTCCTGGTTGGTAGCATGTAATGTATCAGTGGCAGCACAAAGGCACTGTCCAAGGTTCTGAAGTATTGTAAGTAATACGTACATATTATTGACATATTACTTACAATACTCCAAATATTTAAAATGTTAAATTATTCACTTGTGTACTGATACTGATATTGACAAGGAGACCTTTAAAAGAAAAGTTAATAAATTGAAAGCTCATCAAAGGATATCCTTGAAAAGATCTTTCGTATAATTAGTTAAGTTTCATTAGAATTTCTTATCAATATAATATTATAAACGGAAAATTTATTCTTAGAATAAGGTATTTCGGAAAGATATTTATAATTGTATTATCTTCAATACTCACGAGCCATAGAAGGTCTGAAATAAATTGCCCTTTCGAAACTTTTGATTGCTTCTCCGTATCTCCTTTGGTTCTGAAGCAAAATCCCTCTGTAACAAAGAAACAGAAACTTAAAGATTTTGGCAGAGATGTGGTTAATTTCAGAGCAGTTTGAGAATATGCTGACTATTCTTAATATTACTCAAATTTATTTCTTTTTCTGTTTATTATTCATTTTTGAATACTTGAATTGTTATATTAACATATTTGAATACTTTTTGATAGACGTTATTAAAATAATATATGCAAATTTTTGTACATATTGGAAATATAAGAATTTCTTAACTTAAAAAGAGTACTTTGCTCTGTTTTAGCACTTCGTATACTTTAGTATTATAATGAGAAACGAGTAAGCGTTCACTGTACTTAAACCCTAATTTAAAATTGTTTGAAGTCGTGGAAAAATATAATTATTGAGTTTATTTTGCTTGCTTAATGCAAGTATAAATAATATTCCTAAACTTAAGTTGGTACAAATATTTACTGCAAGAAGCTAAAATGTTTAAGAAAATCGCTCATAAAATATGAAAATAAATTGAATCACAATGTGTTTCTCTGATTCTTCTTTTTCTTCTTTGCAGGTGCCATGACAATGGCACCTGCAATGTATAGCTTGAAAAGACATAAAAACATATTCGATCATAAAATCTTATATTTACTTTTTGATAGTACTTAAACCAATTGAATAATTCTATCTAGACTAGTGCTGAATTAAGCTGCATAAGCAAAAGGATATTATTTTCTGTACATCGAGATTTTCAGCAGCGGTATACAAATAGCTTGAATTTTTAAGGTTTAATTCGATTATATGTAAGAAATAGCGCGATTATGTTGTGTTTTTTTAATACACTGAATTGTGTATCGATCCTATGTGTTCAGAATGATTAGAAAAGTTAATAATAAATGGTTTCGTTCAGCTTAGTCTGTTTTATAATGCAAGATTTAATTAATTAATATAAATATTTTTTAAACAAAGCTTCGTCAGTCATCACATTAACAAAAAGGCTGCAAACTATAACTATAGCATTGTAGCATACTGTTTCCGAAATTATCATATTACATACTTATGAGGATACTAGACTTTGCTTTTGGTTAAACTTTTTGAGATTTCATTTTGTCCCTACTAGATCATCAAGTTGTCGTCTGAAAAGTTTGAATTTTTCATGATTTTACTAAATAGTAGGGGTAGCAAATGTTACTGTCTACTGTTATCTACATAAGATAGGAAATTCAACGTGATAGGAAAAAAAATATAGATTCTTTTGTGTTTACATGATAAAGAGAATTTGAAGATATCCCTCGTTTCTTCGTTTCTGCAAAGCTTCGAATCTAATAGACAGATTACGTGTTATGCATATTTAAGTTATTTACTTGTGTGTGATTCGTTGTTTAATATTATATAACGAAATAATTGACAACGATTCTGACTATTTATATATGTGCCCCAGATTTGTGCATTTCAATATTGCTTTCCTATTATGTATAAAGCTCTAAAACTCAAAAATACTGGCCGGTTTAAAAATATTTTTTAAAAACTTATTTTGTAGATCTTATTGAATGATTAAAAATAAGAATTTGAAAATGTAAATGGCCGTGAAAACCGTCTGCAACACTCTTAGGTAGTCCATCCATATAATGGTGTGTATTATTATGAGAATTGCATTAATACTTAAGTTTTTGTCGGTTTTATTCGATTTATTCATTTATCACATATTACAACGTCATTCAAGACGAACGATCTTTCGCTTATTACATTAGTATAGGTACCAAAAGAATACAAATTAGTAAACAACGATAGTTGTCTCGTCAATAATCATCGATCATTCTCTGTCCCTGGTAACAAACGCATTGTCATTAGGATGGAACTCGCATCCGATACAAAATGTGATAATGATATACCCATATCGTATGTTTACGAGTACTGTCAACCAAATAAATATTGTTTAATATTATTTTGTCTTGTAATTCCATTCGCTTAAGTTTTTAAGTTGTAACTATGGTTATAATTATAAATAATAACAAAAAATCTCAATAGAATACGATAAAAGCGGCATTACTTTGTCACATGCAATTGTTTTATCATTATCCCCGCGCAAAACTTGACTAACGAGACTTTTGCGTAGCAAAAAACTTATCTGAATAAATATTTATTCCTTAGAAAGCAGTTTGATTTAGATATAAGAATATATATCTATCTATCTATTATCTATCTTTGTCACACCGTTATGCTAGCTGCGATTTTTAAGGCATTGACTTACCAAACTTTTAAAATACAATTTATCAAAAGTAAAAGTACTTTTTGCACAAATCACATATAAATTTAAAAAGGACTACTTATTATTGTATTTTATAATAATTATAGAGCTTAGTATTATTCGTCTCGGTTTGAGTCGTTCTCTAAATATTTATTTTGGGATCCCTCTAATCAATTAACATAATAGGTCTCGATGGGTCAAACCATTGCCATGGCAGCTCATTTAGAAGTAAGCCACCTTGATTGCGCAAAAACGTGATTGCTAATTTTAATCTACTACTTATTTTTTATATTAGGTGGGATTCAATTAATGAGACGAACAAATAATTTAAAAACGACAAAAACGATTGTTAAAATTATTCAATGCAATCATGTCAAATGATTGCAAACTGTAAGGAAAAAATTTATAAGTTCATCATGATACTTTACTATTTTAAAATTCATAAAATGCAAGAGTCGTTTGTATCTGTCTGGTTCCCGAGACAAAAACCATTTTTTCATAATTAGACTCTACAACAAGAATTAAGTAACGGAACCGCCACGATGCGAATATTTGTTTTTTAATTTCGCGTTAATATCTTTGCGGGCGGTACCTGTGGATGCGGCGATAGCAATATTGTCCGTATGAATAATGCAAGCCCACAACAAACCGGGGCTCAACGTTGCCCCGACGAACACTAATGAGACCTATCCAACTCGTCGGTGCTATTAGACCGCCCCTAAAGCAATAATTTGTACTAATTCTCTTCTAATTATTGCAACGTCTCTTGTGTGAGTGGAATTGCATGTTTTTGTGAAACAATGCCGCGATGGGAGCGGCACTATTTACGATAATTTGCTCAAGAAATTTCAGTGAAAACATTATACTCAAAGCTTTTAAAGTTGTTTGATATTGCGAGCTTGTTAGCTCGTGAATTAAATTAATAAGGCAACAGATTTCATTGAATAATTCAATTATTATTTCTTTCTTTTATTAAAGTTCGGTAAACCCATACATCAAACTTCATTATATTGTATCGTGATACGTGTTTATTAACAAAAAGCTTAAAATGATGATTAAAATATTAGTCGTTCTTATTTAAATGTAAAAGAATATTGTGATTATTTTAAATTTAACGCTTTTCCGTTAAAAGCTGTTCCATGTCAATTCTGAATACGTGCTATGGTGTTGTATTCATGTCGCCATTAACAATATTTCAATAATTGTCGAGTCGATCCAATCAAAAAGTATAAGTGTGATAACATACTTATAAAAAAGTTCAAGACAAGAGATTAATTAGTCACGAAATGACAAATTTATAAGGAAAGGTGACATTACTTTGTATGATTATGTGTCATTCACTGAGCGTATTCAACGGGAACTTCCGATAAATTAAACCTTCGTTTTTATATCGAATAGTAAACAAAAGGAACATGTTTTGGAGTTTATTCCTAAAGAATTGATTTTCATATAGGCGCCCGGTATGAAAAAAATATGAAGAGAAATATTTTTAAAATAGCGTTACGTTTTGTGTGGACAACCTATCGTGCGTACATTTCACTTTCATTTTGAAGTTTTATTTCATTATTTTTTGTGCCTGTTCAAAGACAATCGTTCTTAAGAAGGAAACTCCAGTCGTGCGTCGGAGCTGACACGCACACTTTTTTTTTAAATATGAGAATACTAGCCGTCACCCGCCCATCGAAACGGGCGGGTTGAACTGACATCTTCAGTTTTCTTATTTAACTTTTCACGTTTTATTTTGACGTGTAAGAATTAGTGGAATCGTTGCCATAGCAACGCACCGAATAAACTGACAATATGGTAACAAACACACACACGAAGTATTGTCATAATACTAGGCGATGCAGTCGCTAAGCATAAAGCTATGCTAGCACCATTTATACGAGCGGAGCGTAATACCTAAAAAAGGAAAAAAATCATATTTTTCATCATAACATGGTGGGTATGACATACCCTGCCACACGCTCGCAGGGTTATGTCAATTCTTATATTTATTTATTTGAAAAAGAAAAACACCTTTGAGGGATAGATTTTATATATACATAGCGTTACTGTAAGTAACCTTACTTGGTATTAAAATTTACTTGGGATGGAGAAAAATAAATCATATATTAATGCAAACTATGTAATAATTTCATAGCTAAGCACCAAAATGCTATGTATTTTTATGATGTAAATGTTTAAAAGCCAATGAAACGCTATTATTAAATCGAGTTGGCTTTTCATTCGAATACTGGTGTCTACCACGATAAAAATTCTATTCCAGTTAATGGGTTGGTAATGAATTCTTTAAGGCAAGCTTATTATATGAGATAAACATTAAATAATTTAAATGTCATATTGTCTCTATGATAATCTTATGAATCTTGATACTTAGTTAATTGAAATTTTAATCCCATAATTAATAGTTATCAAAAACGGCGTTGTATTCTTATTGCTAAAATGACATGAAACACAATTTACTAAGAACCTATATAAGGCTCTATAAATGTATAAAATCTGAACCTATATAAATCATTATTGATGGAATCGATACAAAGTAAACACGCGACGTATTTCTTAGATATAGAAGGATGATGGAGAGGTTTAAAAAGACATTATGAGCTTATAGGTTTTGTGAAGATTCCATTTAATATTAAATGTATTCATATATTTATTAAATTAAAATTATACTTACAAAATATGACTTTGATGTAAGAAATAAAAACGGTATAAGTGGAGGGGATTAAAAAGAGCTTAGCTCGATATTCTATCAATAGCATTGTATTATTTATTGATGTTACCATGATTGATAATAACATAAATAAAGTGATAGTTTGCTTGGTTTTTCATATCTGAATTGCAATTTCCTATTAATTGGGTTTCATATTAATAGAAATTGTATTTATTCGCAAAAAATCATGTCATTTGTACTTCACCTTACCTACTGATAAATGAGTATAGAAGTTTGTTTTAGTAAAGTATTTTTTTGGGAAATATATGTTATCATATAGACTTATGTTGAGTAATACTTAAATGAATTAAACTTGATAGAGTTTAAAAACCATAATATTTCATTCCAGCTCTATATTTAAGAGGAGGTCGATCAGGGTCACATTTCATCAATTAATTTGAAATCAAATAAGAAACCATTATATGCACAATTTGGGCTGTTTTCAAAATACGTGTGATTGATTTATGTCAAAATAGGCAAACAAGTGTTCAGTTTAGTAATATCGTGTGAATGCGGATTTATTGTGTTAATTGATGTTTAACATCTCGCTGTGTGAGATGATTTTATTTTATACATATGCGAACACCGAAATATGCTATTACACTAATCAGAGAAAGGGTTCACTCGCTGTAGTGCTAATACGATAAGGCTTTTAGGAATACCAATGTGTGTGGGACGTGATAACGCGTTCACAATGAAGAGTTGTAATATTACCTACTTGTTTTTGCACAAACTAGAAATTTTATATGAGCACTTTACTAATAATAGATAATGTAAAGTTTATAAAAATATAGCTTGTCATTAATACAAATCTTTGGCACAGGAATGTTTAATGAGCTTTTTTATCTTATCGTGCTAAGTAAATAAAAAACAAATTGATAAAGAAGCCACAACAAGTTTCCTATTATTACATAGTAAATTAAAATGATATAAAGTGGTTATATAGCGATATCGGTTTGGTTTCGTATATTGTAAAAGATATGTTTTGGGCATTTCAATTACCCCGCTGTCACTCATTGCACAATAACGAAAGCAATAGAAGTCACTCAGACAGGTAAAAAAATTGGTCTTCTTTACATCTTTATACAATTTTTTTTATTCCAATTAAGTTTCGCTACCAAGCTTTGAGTGTCAGATAAGAAGAGAATGGAACAAATTTCAATAGAACATCAACAGTCCCAGTCGGTCGGTCGGTTTGGTACTTTTATAACTGTATAGTCGAGTTACTTATCTCGCAGTAAAAAGGTAAACAATGGTGTTGCCAACTCAAAAAACCATATATGAAACCCGTATAACAAACAATATAATATAGGAACATAGATTAATAAACACTTTGAAACATACACTTTAAGGGATAAATAGCAATTTTTTAAAGTATTATGCGATAACAGTCCTCAATAAAAAAATAGCCCTATACAAGATTTTAAAGATACTGCGTATATTACTAATGATAATTACGTTTGGATTTATATATATATTACTTGTTTCGATTTACTTGATATTGTCACTTAGTGACATTAAACCGAAATTCGTTATTTCATATTGAATAAGATAACATAAGCGTTTATTTCCAAGAATATGGTAGTAAATATAGGTGACAAAAAATATAAATCCGGCATATTCTGCTTTTGTTCCGCGTGGAAATTAATAAGTTACAAAAAAAGCTAACAAAAAATAATGAGTAAACGTCAGTTAATACCATAATTATATTTATGTAATTGCATATTCATATGTTATTTCCATAATGATTGCCTGCCAGTTGAATCACATTAAATATTTTTTTTAATATGATTTGATTTTTTATTAAAAGTTTATGGGTAATATACAATAGTTACAAATTTAAAACAAATAAATAGTATACAAGGAACGCCAGAAACAACAAAAGTATGATCACATTTGGTGCACTATATCTTACACACTTGTGTACGTAGAAAAAACCAATTTTGTTTGCATGTTTTGCGTGGCGAAGGTATTCTAAACGGACTACCCGTTTATGTGTCATATTTTTATTACGTTATCCATTTATATTTCAACTTCAGTCTGAGCTACAAAAAATAAAAATTAAAAAAAGCCTTAAAACATCTGTATTGTCACTTGGTTAGTGTTTACTACATATGTTTTTCAAATCTCGTAGCAAAATGATATTTTGCTACGAGATTAAAAACTTGACTTTAGTACTGGACATTACCGTTCTTACACAAATAGCTCTATTACGTCGTATGGCGGTAAACTAGCGGTGCCCTGTACTCATACAGTCCAAAAACTGTAGTGTTTCCAATCTTGATGGTTTAACTATTTTTATACTATTTTGTGGATACGCCCTTAAAATGAATCTATAATCTAAGATCACAGTGGTTTGTGTGTTTGTTTGTCCACTTTTTTCCAGCTGTTTTTCCATTGTCTAAGCGTTACCATAGCAACGATTAATTACAAATTAATTTGTAATTAACCGTCACCAAGCGTACATACTTTGTCTTAATATTCAATCAGTTATTAAGTTGTGGTCCTTGAAAATTCAAACCTCAAGGTAAGGTACAAAATTTATTTTTCTTTCACTTCCAGACAACTCGCTCGCAATATCGTGACGCTTATTTTCTTTTATTTATATTATGACAGTCTCTAGTCAGAATACTGTCATGGATTTCGGAAGTCACCTTGGATAAATTATAAGTAATTTATGCAGCCAGCCCTCGCAAGCGCGGATACCTCGGGTGAGCGAGTCACGCGATTCTGACATTCCGCGATTAAGCCAAGGTGACAAATTGTGAATTGAATTAATGTTCAATATCGTTCACGGATCATAATGCGCGCAAAGTTTATAATACCGATAAAGTTATAGGGGTTTTAATGGAGCCCACTGACTGTACCATCACAATGAATTTAATTTTTGATTTGTCAATTTTGGGTACAGTAATTATAATAAATGAAACAACATTAGAGGTGTCGATTAAATGAAAGTACTGGCTTCCCCCCTCAGTTTCACCTGCATGGTGTTCGGTTTGTCACAATAAGTCTGTATCACGCTCCCCTTAGCCAGTTTATATTGTTACCGCCTTGACTACGTGGAGTTACTCCCAGCTTGTGTTGTTGATATGCAAGAGGGTATATAGAGGTTAAAGGTAACCTTTGCTCGTATTGACAATTTTAAATTACATCCTCATCCTCATCCATATAAACTTAAGAACTACGGAAAGATCAAGCTTTAACTCTAGTTCTACAGATGACACTGAGAGAACAATGAGATAAAAACGGGTATAGAGTTTATGTTGGACCTTAAGTTACTAAACAGACACAACTTATTACAGTTTTATAGTGTTATAAAAAAGAAAACATAAATGTGTTGTTATAAGACTAAAATATAATTTAGACTCAATAATTAGGTTTAATTTCTTGTAACTAAACTTAATCTAAAAGATGATTGTCTAAATCACAACATAGGCATTGGATAGATAAATTAAGTAAGAGTTATAAAAAAGTTTGACAGAAAACTTCTATTATTTTCAAATTAAATTATTTATTAACAGTATTACAAATGACCTAGCAAGTAACTGCGTATGTGGGGTAGAATAGTCATGTATAGTTTTTACTTTTCCAGATTTTATAGCTTTTTAGATATTATGAACTTTTATTTTAGTGACACACTAAGGTAAGACAAAAAAGTTAAAGAATTATTTAAAATAAAAGAGGCGCCGTAAATATTGATAAAAGATGTATTCGTCAAACGAATTACTCAAGCTTTATTGCATTCGCGTGCACGACCAGTCGGGATAGCTGTGCAAATAAGTATGGAAATACCTAGAATACGTTGTCACTATTCAGTTTAGCGGGAATGCTAAATATGTGTGTGTGTGTAAACACGAGTTTAATCTATGCCTTATCGCGCTAGGAGGCGACACTGTAGCAACGCTTCGCCTCGTCTCGTCTCTCCCACTCCCGATTTAAATTACTGTTTAGATACTCATACATACCCTATATATCCCTATTTCAATTAAGGGTTTCAATGATTGTTTAAATTGTCGTCTCTTTGATAACATCAATCGTTATATATATTTGCTTATGAATAATTATATTATTTTTCACCTCACATGCTCGGTTTGGTTTGTCATTTAATTTCTGTGTGGATTTTATCCGCTAGCGTGGTAAAGCGTTTTTAAATTAGAACCTTTCTATTAAAAGGAAAACACACATGGTATACTTTATGAGTTACATTTTATCCTTTTTTTAAATAATACTAAATTAATCTGTTTTGGTTTCATTAAATTGTTTTAGTTCCTTTAGTGTATAGTGGATAAGATTTCATTACATATCATTGGATTTCGGACCGTACCCGAAAAAGATTTGTCAACGTGATCTTATGGTACTTTATGTCAATTCACATTGAATAGAAACCAATTTAAGTTTTTTTCAGATGCGTGATGAAATTCTGTTAAATTCAAAAGAATTAATATAATAAATGTCCATCAGCAACGAAGATATCAATTTACCATTTTATTTTAGCTGTTTTTTTACACCTAAAATTTTCCTCTCTGTAGTAAGGTTAAAAATTATGTGTTTCGCTCGACAACAAAGTTTTTAGCGTCTCATACCTTTGAAACCCTCGCTACGCTTAGAATTCAATAGCGGTAACTCGCGGCCAAAACTCAACTTTGCAGCGTTGCGTAAGTAATAACTTTTTCTTTGCTACGCTTAAGATTCTATCTTTGAACCGCTCGCTACGCTCGTGGGTCAATCCTTGAATCCTTCAATTGGTTTCGATAGAGGTAACTCGCGGCCAAATTTTATGTTTGCAGCCTTGCATAACAAATAATTATTATTTTTCCCTTTGGTTGTTAATAAAGTACAAGCAGCAAAATTACTAAAGAAATAAGATAAACTACATTAGTTCACTATCTAAGAAAAGATCAAGGACACATTTTTAGTTTTAATAATTGCTGGATCGGTCAAGCTACAGAAAAAATTTCATTGATCGTGAAAAACAAAGTTGGACAGTGAAGAAAGAAATAAGAAAGATAATGGTACTATAAAACCTTCAAATCACAGATAAGAAAAATTTAAAACATTTGATAAATCTTAATATTCAATTCCTTTTATGATTTTAGTAAAACCGTTTCTGTGTTTATACACAATGACAAAGAAAAAGTTAATCTGTCTCATATACAACTTTTTTAACTGCATTTATCTAATTTAACCATCAGTTAAAAGAATATATCTTTAATATGTGTTCGTTTCATATACTACTTTATATCATATCCAGGAGCAGTGTATGAGAAGAAGTTTTCCCGGCTGCAAGTCGTACGTGCTCAAGTGATTTCTTCCGACTGAATTAGAATAATCTAATTTTCGCCGGAATTGCAGCTTACCCTCATTACGTTCGCTTTTCAGTAATAACCTTATTTAACAGGATAATTTTTCTTTTGCATTCCTCTTCTTCGGCTGTTAATCTTTCTAATACGATACCAAGGCGTTCTGATATGATTATTATAAAACATCATGAACTTTTAAAATTAGTAATATATTTTTTTCACCATGCTCGTAACAGCTTTATTTAGTTTTATTAATACATATTCAATAATAACCAAGCATATGTAACTAAATTCCAAGTTCTAAAGTACTGATTAAAATTTAATACTAATCGCTATTGGATAAGTATGTTAAAAAGAGATATTCGCAGATCGGACTGAATGTTTCAAAGATTGGAGATAGATCGTGAACCGTACCTTGTATTGGAATAGCTAAAGAAATAGTTATTTCTTATTCAAGACTGCAAAGTTGAGTTTTGGCCGCGAGTTACCGCTATTAAATCCTAAGCGTAGCGAGGGTTTCAAAGGTACGAGACGTTAAAGACTTTGCTGCCGAGCGAAAAACATGATTTTTCACCTCACTACATCGAGGAAAGTTTTTAGGTGCAAGAAAAACTTAATTTGAATTCAAAAGTTAAATTGCTACAATTCGTAGATGGGTCGTTCTACTTTTTTACCGACAATGGTCTGTCCTTCGTCTTATTATGGCATCTCGTTGGAGTATTGATATTTACGATTTTTTAATTCGGTTCGAATAAACGTCCATATTTTTCTTATGTATTAATATTATGTAATTTTTCATTTTCTCCAACCAACATATTTTTTCGTTTGTTTTCCGTAGAATGCCGTGACAGAGTGGTAAACCGAAATGTGGTCTCCTCAGAAAAAGGCCACTCTGACACATATTTTTTTTAAAAACCAACATTAAAAAATATTTAATATTTGCCGCAAAGGAAACTTTAATTAGTCCCAATGACAACACAGATGCAATTTCTTTTAAATTCCACACAGAAACCACAATTATGGATAGTTCAAAAACCAAAAAAACAGAAAAACGCCGTTTCGCTGTCAGTAAAAAAGAAGAACGACCCAGATAATGTTGATTGTCAATGTCAAAGTTTTTAAATTGATTCGTATTATTTGTAAATTCACTAAGAATACCATTGATCACTTTGTCACTTCTTTATCGGGTGTGGTCCGAAATCCAATTATATGTTATTAAATCTCACCTACCATACATTCTAAATTCATGGCGAATAATATTTTTTTTGTTGTTTTTATGATTTAAGAAACTAAAATAATTTTATTAAACTAATACTAGTATTAAAGTGTTAATTTAAGTAAGAATAAAATGGAACTTAAAAAGACTATAATGGAGATTCTGAACGTACTGTGTGGGTTTTTCTTTGAATAGAAAGGTTCTAATTTTAAAACAATTTTTCACGTTAGCGGATAAAACGCAATTTTCCACGCAAAAATTGAATGACAAACCAATCTTTTCCGAGAGTGTGAGATCAAAAAACAATTTTTTCTATATCTTAAACCTAGAAAATCTAACGTTGTTGCAAGATTGAAATGCAGGAATCGAACTGAGAAAATTAATGATAAAAAGTTTAGAAATACTAAGTACTGAAGTGGGGATTTGTGTTCTTTAATTTACTAGTCAACGGAAACTCATAGTAATTCAATATCGAGAAGAACATCTACAGCAGACGGTAGGATGTATGGTACGTGCGTAATACGCGGTCCTAATAGAATAAGATGCGTACAATGTAGGCTCCTTAACTCGACTGGTACCACAGCCTATCGTCACGTACGGGACTAAGCGAAGTCATTACGAAGGTACACAAGAAATGCAAATTTATCGACACAGTTTAATAATGGTATTTACATTGCAAGGCGCTTTTTAGGGCTCCAATTTCACGCAAAGAAATTTCCATACGCAGAGCTTTTAGAGTCCTTAATTTTCACTGTTAATAATCCTACTATGTGATTAGTATGATTGATTTCAAATTTAACTTGACATTTGATGAAAAAACAAGAAAAATAATAAGAGTTACATAGGGTATGTAGGGTATTTATTTTCGAGTCAGGAAGTCAGATTTCTAACAGAAACTGTTCATAGTCATGAGTACGAAAGCAGGCTTTTGATCGTACCTTTTAATAAACTCTGTTAAACTGAATATAAGTCTGAGAATGTCATCAGTTTTGATAAACAGATTGGAGTCCGAAGACAAAAGTCAGCGACAGTGAATTTTTTTTATCGCTCGAGGATTGCAATGCAAAACCAGCAAAGTAATAGACCTCGCAATATATTAGTGAATTCTTAAATTCTTATCCCTCAAAAGTATATCTTAACGAGATTAAAGCCTGTATATCGTCTGGGTCTGAAATCTGTATGTAATCTGTGTCTAATCTTAATATTTTCCCACGTTTTTCTTAGGTCGCTTTCTTGTCTGTTTGCTTGTCTGTCGTCTTGTCTGTCCGGTTGGAATCTTGTATCTCAATTTTGAGGAACTTCCCGACCACCTAGCGAGTTGAAACTTTCAGGGTAGCTCAGAACCCGATGACAATGCACGCTTAAACAACTTTCAACTTTCTAGGTGCACTTTCAGGTCAACTTTCGGCAACTTTCACTTTTGTATGGGGCTTATCCGATTGTTGCGTAACACATGGTTACTTCGTTGAGTTAATAATTAAAAAGAATTAAATAATAATACTAGATTTAAAAATCTAAAAATCCCACGTTTTTCGAATACCCTCTTTACAAAGACCCTCAACATCTATGCATATCATACATCTCATTACAATTCCATAAGTAACATGCGCCCCCACGTTTTGAGTGGCCCCTCGCTTGGCCCCGCCGGGTTATTTTATTCTTTTTTGGTCACTGAAAAACGTGGGACTTTTATATTTTTAAGTATTTTATAGTATATACTTTTATATTTTTAGTAATTTCTAGTATTATTTTCATCAGTATATATAGAAACTGTTCCTACTGTATTACCAATGAATGGAACCATTGAAGATTATCGTGATTAAACTTATTTATACTTCTGCTGATCCCATTCTTCTTCAAGAAGATCTATCACGTCTGGTCGACTAGTGTATTCTAAATAGAATGTCGCTGAATATCGACAAGCGCTTTCACATATAGGTACTTCTCAGTCAAAAAAAATCTTATTATAAGCAAATATGAGCTTCTAGATAAACACAGTGAACACTATAAAGGATTTGGGTGTGACTTTCGATAACGAATTGAAGTTTGATAGGCACATTGTTAATATTGCTGGTAAAGGTTATGGTATCCTTGATTTTGTCATTGTATGGTCATCTTTTTATGAAGTTCATTCAAATACGCTGGAACGAATATCAGTCTAATAAAGCAATACAGTTACGCTCATAGGAACAACGTTTACAACACTTCAAAATACGTAGTTTAAAGCCGTGTCGACAAATCGCTGAACAGATCTTCCTCTTTAAAATTGCTAATGGCCTTTTTAACTGTCCACGGTTATTATCTATATTGAAATTTAATAACCCTATCAAACATCCACATACAAGTAGGTATTCTCTCTTCATGGTGTTATCGCAAAAAAACTTTGGCTTTAACTCGCCTATTGCTAGATTACAAAAGATTGATAACTCATTATCAAAACAGCTTAATTTTGATTTATTCAGACATAATAAAAATATATATAAAATTATACTAAGGGAGCAATGAAAGGTAGTGTGAATATTTAGAATACCACTTCGATGGGGACATTTATTTTCGTTGTTATTTTTTAATTAAGCCTATCAAGTTTTTCTTTTAATGTAAGAAAGCATTCCATTCTTACATAAATTAATTATCTGATTTGTCATGCCTTAACTATATTGTATTTTCAATACTTTTTTCTCTCTGAATTCATTGATTAATTGTACTTTCCTTTGCCCAAACGCATTTCGTGGCAGCTTGTAATGAATACAGCTCTTATGAATGCATCAATAATTCGCAATGTTTATTAATGTTGTATATGGTGTATGTTATGTAAGTTGTTCACAATAAATAAAATAAGAGTAGTCAATGTTTCTTATTTTTTTGACCCGTTATGTTTTATTTACACTTACAACATGTACAATTACTTCTATTTGTGTCAACGGAACCGTTAACGCTTTTAGTATCTCAAATTCGATCTTGAAACTCGACGTTAATTTGTGAAACTGCACGAAAACCCAGCGCTTATGTGGTGAGGCGGGACGAACCCGATTAATTCAAGAAGTGGAATTCACGGGGAGGTAATGGGACAGACGCTGTTGTTCGTCTATTGATCGTCTTCAGACGGGGCAAACATTGTATTGTCTTTCACATTTGGTTATTTAGAATGGTACAATAATTAAGAAGGTCCTCTAGTGATCAACTAGCTTTTAAGCTTTGTTCGAATAAAGAGTATTTTAAAAGAGTATTTTTATATTAAAAAATCGTTACATGAACGCCTGAAACAAATCACTCATCTCATTCTTACCTATTAGCCTAGCCCAAAGCAAGCAATATAAGGCTTGTGTTATGGATACTAGGGTAAGGGATAGACATATACATATGTTACATAGATATGTAATATTAATATATATACCCATGACTCAGGTACAAATGCTCGTATTCAACACATAAATATCTGCCCCTTCCAGGATTCGAACCCAGGACCGTTGGTGCAAAAGGCAGGATCGCTACCGTTGCACCAAACGGTTGTCAGTCTGTCACCAAAGGTTTTTGAGTACAACCCAGTATTTTCTCCCTTTTTATAAAATTTTACATAGTGCTCTTTTTGACAGATTGTGGTTCACATGTATCTTATAACGTTTAGGATGTATAAATTAAATTACATATCATTTAACACACTTTCTTGTAACGCGTTGACATTTTATGAATCACGCAAAATTTTGTGAAATTTATTTGCCTTCGTTAATGAAAACTTTTTAATGCTTCGATGCTACGACAAATGTAGTAACTACGAAATAGGCTACCATTTGTAGAATATATAGTATAATATGAATGTACTTTTTATTCAAATCAAAACGAGTTAATTACTATTTTAAATTAACTACACCAATGCGACGTAAGTTTCAAGTCACTTTAAATGCTTGCAATTTATTTCCATTTTTCTATCGAGATATCGGCTAACCCCGATTAATATTGAAATCGGGTAGAGGTTAAAAGCATTTTTTCTTTCCTTTTGTAAATGAAACATTCCTTGCCATAATTTTATTGGCTTCAGTATAGAATATGACTTTGTGTGGTAACAGCCATCTATATTACTTATTCGGCCAACAGTGTGACTCGACGCGGTCTTTTTTGAAACCGTACCACGATCATCATTGAATGGTTATACCTATATAAAAATGATAAAGTTCTGCTATGTTTTCATATCTCTGTCGCAAATAAAATCCTGTTTTGCATTCAATCGTAGACAATTACATTAATTAAATGGTTCTAAAAGTGCCAAGTCACAAATGGCTTTATTTATATCTAGTTACCTTTCACTTAATGTATTCTAAATTCCATAATTCTGGAACTATATAAAAATTTTGCATTGATGATGGTTATCAATTGTAGTTGCTACTTATTGTCTTTTGTTGTGCTAAAAATGGAAACGATATTATAACTGTTAATTGTAATTTTTTTAAACTTTCGTTAACATTATAAAAATGGTTTTGTGAATGCAATGTTCATACTGATCTAATTCACAGGCTTGCTTCGCGAATCTTAAGTATAGTCGTCGAGTCATTAAACAAAATAAAATGGTCTCTAGCACAATAACAGTGGTATGGTAGGTCCAAACGTCAAGGTGTTAAAGTTGAATGAGCTGTCGACTGAACTTTCAGTGGCGGTACGGTGAAAAATATTGACAAGTAATTCAGATATCCCTGTATCCAGATGTAGAGGATTCTAGGATGTCCTCCACCTTTAATAAATTCTTTTCTTTTTGCTTAACAGAAGAGCTCGGTTTTATCAAGTATGACTCACACTCTCACACTTAACTAGCTAAAATACCTATATATTTAAGATTAACTTGTTATAAGAGGCTGCGAAGCATTTTTCAAATATTTCAAACTACAAGTCTGGTCGCTGCCAATTCCGTTTGCTGGATGCTGAGCTGTTCAGTATTTACGCCCATACAATTAGTAATAACTTAGTCTATAGTTAACTAAAGACAACTAAATAATAAATAAACTAGGCGATGCAGTCGCTAAGCATAAAGCTACGCTGGCACCATATATCGTCGTTGCGCGTGAAAGAGTCGCTATGTGTTTTTTATAAATTTGTTTTAGCTCTGTGAATTAAAACACTTAACGTGTATATATGGAACTTTCGAAGTATGAATGTTACATAGCTACATTCCGAAACTCTTTAAATATTTAATTTATTACATAGTTGTTTTTACAGTATGTGTGCATTGAAATAACGATCAATACTGCATAAAAATCCGAAAATAGCTTAATAACACATAGCGATTTTTGCACGCGCAACGACGATATTGGAGCGGAGTAATACCTAAAAAAAGGAAAAAAAAAATTCGATGGGAATTTTTGCGAATTTCAAAATCCGTCATAATCTGGTCCTAAACCTGTTGATTCGATTCCACACAAAAAATATTAAAATCGGTTAAGAACTCGGGAAGTTATGGCGTAACAGACATTGCGCCATTGAAGCTGATCCATGGGAGCTTCACTTTGCTCCACTCGCTCCGCTCCAATAAATAAGAACTTGTCTGATATTCACAGTTAGCCTAGCCCAAAGTTAGCACCGTAAGTGTTTGTTATAGATATTAGGATAACATATAAACTTATAAATAAGTCCTATAAATTCTCATAAATTAGGTAAAAGCCTCGTAGTCCATACACAAACATCTTCCAGGACTCGCACTTAGGACCGCTTGGCTTCACAGAATATTTGAAAAATAATAATAAATAATAATAATATATTTTTATCAATTTATTTACATTTAATTTCATAAGTTATTATCAAATTCATACACACTAAAGTTAATATAACGTAGCTTGTTATCATTATGTAACATACATCGACGTCTCAGACAGGCTTGGGCGTAAACGTATACAGGTGACCTTTTTCATATTAATTTTATCAGCTAATGCATTTCGCGCTCACTTGATTAATGAGCATTAATCCGCCATACCATACCGTACCACATTGCAAAACAGAAGCTAAAATTTCAAACGAGACAAGCATCAATTAAGCCACACGCTACGAGTAATACGAGGTGACGTAGGAATGTTTTTCACAATATTACAAAATTAATAGAATAACACCCATAAGCCTTTTTTTACTTTTCGTAAAATGATAAAATATGCTACGGATATACTCGTTAATGCAATAAGTTTTAAAAGTAACGTTTGATGACGTTTTTTTTCTCTTTTATTTATTTATTTTTAGGTATGTGCATTGTCAGATTATTATAAAAGCATTATGTTTAAATGAATATATAAATGAAGGTAAGCTAGACAATAATCCTTAAATGTATGCTGTGTATACTCAGCATGTTAAATTAGTAATAATGCATATTATGACATATTCTATAACAGAAAAAAAACAATATACAACAAATAGTTAAGTACAGTAAATTCTTCGATCATATATTTCTGAGTAAATCATTGAAAGAGAAGAGGACTTTAGGCTTTTTAATTATTCTCTTATACTGTGAAAAATTATCATTAAAAACATCAATGTCTGTGCTACTTCGCACCACTTCGTTATAAGTACGGCACATTCTAACCAAAGGTCTGTATTAGGATGTGTTGTTTTTGTAGAATTGCATTGCGAATGTGTTAGGATAGCGCGATTTGTATCTAGTGTTGACATTCAGTGATGCAAGCAGATCAGGCATGTCAATGTTTCCGTGGAGGAGTATCATATGCAGACAAAGATGGTCGTACCTTCTACGTCGTGTTTCCAAAGGATTCACCTCAAATCTAGACAACCTCTGATTAGAGAGATCGCCCCTGGTTACCTCTGTACGCAAGATGTTTCAAAGATGTTTCAGACAATAAGTTGATAAAGTTGACAAGGTAAGGAGACCACATAGGACAACATTATCCCAAAGAACTTCTGACAAGGCTAAAATAAAGACACAAAGTGCTTAGTGGTCTTTTAAATTCTTTTGTCATCCTTAATACAAAGCCTAACATTTGGTGATCCTTCCTTATGATATGATCATAATGTGGAAAGATAGTTCATCATTAAATATCATACCCAGATCTCTAACAGAATTTACTCTAATTAAGACATGGTTATTTCTGCCATAGGAATGCGTCAGTTTATTCTTTCTTCTTGTAAATGTGATAGCACTACTTTTATCTATATTAAGAGTCATATCATTACATTCACACCATTGCGAAACAACCTAAGATCATGTTGGAAGTCTGTGCTCTGTTTTTCATCTTCGACATTGATAAATATCTTGGGGTCGTCGGCGTGCAGTCGGGAAGGGCACTACAAGTAGCTAGCTAGATCATTGATGAAGACAACGAATAGTAAGGGTCCAAGGTGCCATCCCTGGGGAACACCTCTAAGACTGATATTGGTGACGAGGAATAACTTTTTGACTGATACAAATGTGAATATTTGTATCTGAAAAACAGATACAAATATGTGAATATTTGTATCTGTTTTTCAGATACAAATATTCACATCACCAAACACCCGTGTATCCCATAGTATGCCAGCTTAAAACATGGCAAGGTGTGGTTCACTTTGTCAAATACCTTACTGAAATCCAAATATATTGCAGAAGAAAAGGCTCTGCAAAGGTAATTTTTATACTCCAACAAATTACTGAACGTAGATTTCTTTTTCACATAGCCATATTGGTAGCAAGATATAAATTTAATGAAGTGATTATATAGATATGGATACACGAGAGACTCAAAAAGCTTAGTTAAACACTTAGCTCTACCCTGCTTTTCATCAACATATCGCCAGAATACTTTAGGTATTTCTGATAATACGTCCTCAATCGACTTTGTAACGAAACGTACATTTCGACACGTTTGTGAGTCTTATTTTTTCCTTAATAAAACGAATCAGGGCTGGACTGTACCAAGAAGAATCAGTACTAAAGCGGGATCTAGTAAACGGCGTATTACGAGATTCTATTTCATTAAGTTTCTTATAGAAGATATTGACACAGGTATCGAAATTTGCAGGTGATAGCAGTCCATTCCAGTGAACTCCAGCCAAATGAGGCCGCACCTGAACATAGTCGCATATTTTAAATTGTATCGTTTTCCGTGTTTTGGTTTTATGGCTGCGGTTGTTGTAACACAATTTTTATCTATTTCGTATGCCAAATTGTGGCCGTCCAAACGACATAGTGGTTTAGCTATTTTCACTGTAACATTGGAAGCAGGTGATGTAGATAATACTAAGTCTAGATACCGATCGTTATTATTTGGGAAAGAGTTAAGTTGTATAAAATTACATGTATGCATTGTTTCCAGCAAAGTTGTTCTCTGATCCCGAGGATTCAATGGTGCATGTTATTGTATTGCTCTATTCCCAAGTTAGCTGAATTAAAATCCCCTAAAATAAGAAAATTATCTCCGCACGCCGAATAGAAAATCAGCCTCTGGCAGTTTGTATGAACAGCCACAATATCTTCGTTGGATGAGCCAGGCGACAAGCAGCAAAGACAAATGTTCAGACAAGGCTTACCAGACTTATTAGGAAGAACAGTAGGCCAAACGTCGTCTACTCTACCTTCCCAAGAGGTTTAACGTAAACAGAAATTTTAATGGCAATTAGCACTCCTTCTATTTTTTACAGAACAGACATTTACCTATTATCTCAAGAATCGCCATCATAAATACTGCTGTAGAAATTTGTTTCCATCTTACAAATAACATCGTAGTCGCGATTAAGACAATTTATTAAAATATCTCTTAATTTAGATTTTGCTCTTCCAACATTTTGATAAAAATACTATACATTAATAAAGCTATAAAAGAATCAAATATGTAAACTAAATATATAAATCAAATATGTTAACTAAGAATAAAACTTAAACATCAGTTTTACTGTCGTAATTTGGCCAGGGAGTCAACATTGTGCACGAAAATAGCACAAGCAAAATTATCCTGTCGTACATAAATACGACCCTATTTTGCCTTAACATATTTGAAGCCTCGCACTTTGGCTGTTCTTCTTGCTGCCGCATGTGAAGTCTTTTGCTCAGGCGAGAGATGCTCGGTGACAAAGATATTGCATGATTTCCCAGGGATGTCAAGGTCACAAGATTGCATAGCCCTACCAGTTTGAGCGTTCCTATACCTGTGTGCCGCGGATAGTACTAGACTTAGAGGTGGCGAAGTGTATGTCACATTAGAGGTTGTATCCACTTTGGCAACTCTCCGGCGTGCGCTGAAATGTGCCCCTTCTAGAGGCACCTTTATTTTCACAGATTTTTTTTAATAGCGCTTTGGTATTCTCATTCTTATGTTCTGGAACTGCTTGTAACTCAACGTTGCAGCTTCGTCACATTTTCTACCTCCTAGCTAAGTGGCTATTAAGCCTGGCTACTTCCACCTGAAGCTTTGACTTCTCTTGTTCAAGTCGTTTTATGATGTCAACGTTATTTTGAATAATTGACTGCATTGACTTCTGTTCCTCACATACAAAATCCGTGAAAACAAAAATTCTATTCGAAATGGCCACCTTTGGCTTTTTTAAGACACTTGATGTCACTGTGTCGTTAAGAGCAGCTCATTTTCTCTAAAACTGACCGTAATTTGTAGTCTAAAGGGTTGAGGTTTGGGCTAGATGAGGACAAGTCTTCAGCTCTTACAAAAACCGGAACGTTTGTTTCAAGCCAGGCTTGAGTAGTTTGTGACTTGTGATCAGGTGCAGAGTCCCTCTGGAAAGTCCATGGTACATTTATAAAAAGTTTATTAGTGAGAGGTTACACACACGATCCAAGACAGTCTCTTTATACACTTTGACTAAAGTTTTCACTCCTTTTTCACGAAAATGTTCTTTGTGACGTCGTAATAAGACACGCCCCGCCAAACCGTCACTTACACGGATATTGACCAAGTTGTACCTGACGATGACCACTTAAGCAGCTTCTTTAGAACTGTGACCGTACATCTTATCATTTTGCTTATTGTTGTGCTCTTCAATCGTGACAATTTTTCATCGGTAAAAAGGATATTTCTGTGCCTTTCACCTGCGTATTGTGACATAAACAATTTTGATCAATACACATTGTAAAGATTGATTTAGGGCATGCCTTGTATATCGATGATAAGCACCAAGCTACAGGTCTTATTTTATAATAGGCGACTAAGTCCAAGCGGGAATATTCATTTCTCGCGATAAGATTTTTTGTTTCCTAATGGGGTTTCGACGAATTCTGACTTTAACAGCAACACGCGGCCGCCCAGGTCTTTTATGGTTTTCGACATAGGAAGTGTTGTCGTATCTGTTGATAGCACGAGTACGATATACGAACATTCGGCTGATAACAAGCTTTTAAAGTGTCTGAAATTCGACTTTGTGCAAGGCGATCACTGCAATACACTTAACACCCCATTCCATATTGAAATTTGATAATGAACACGATAAAATATGTAAAATCGAAAGAAATTTTTAAAATAAAAAACGCGTCCCAAATTCAAAATAATTAAAAATTAAGAAAAGAAAACGTTTTCTATAACGGTATTCATGGCCAGATATACAATATATTTAATATTTTTCCATGTTACAGCAAATAAATAAGCATATATGTCGGATATGTAAATGATGAGTGAATAATTATCCTGTATCGTTCAGGAAGAATTTCTTATCACCATTTTATGTACAAAAATGACATTGGTGACTAGGTTTCAAAAATAGTAAAATACACAATAAAATAACTGTAATCGGATTTTCGGAATAAATATAAAATTCTTAAATCACTTCTTTACTTAAAAACCAATAGGCAAACATAAGATTTTTTATAACTATACCGTCCGCATATTTTATTACAATAAGTAAGGGTACTTATTTTAATAAAAATATGATCATATGACTAATTTCAGACCAGTTTTGCACAAGCATTCACATATTTTTCAAGTATAGTGTACAATTCAAACTAATTCACTGATAACTCTATTGGTTTATCCGTCGGTTGGTGCAAAAACGATCATCACATTGTTTTCTACAAAGATTACATATTGAAACTAGCTTATGCAATTTAATTGTAAGAAAATGGGAGGAAGTATTAAAAAGTGCATTCAATAGTGCGGTTAATTTAATTTGGCAACTTGCACATATTTTTAATAGGAATTTGATTTACTGTATTTGCTTTCATGATCCCCGTCTTTTACACAATAACGTTGGGCATCTCAAATACGAATTTTTATCGTAAAATTTTACACATATTTACGATATTTCCCTGTCCCTGATGTCCCTTATAGAGATTGGACCTTTTGCCTTTTTGGTCCCCTGAGGACTCAGACTGAATATTATTCTTCCCAAACTAAAGCCAAACTTGGTCCTTGAATGTATTATTTAACTTTTGTTGTTATTGAGATGAGAATAATATGAGGTTCACATCCTATTTTTGCCCTTTAACTGTTGTTGAAAGGTTCTTGGTTATGTTTGTTATTTTGTATTTGAAAAACAAATAATCTCAAGCAAATATTATTGGTGACTATGCTTTGATTTTGTGTATTGCTTAAAGTTCACAAACTTCTTTGTTTGTTGTTGTCTGTCTAATATTGTTTAGTGCTGCAGTTTCAACCCCCTAACTTTTGAATTTTAAGTGCAATTCAACCCACAAACTTTTTTCTCTGCTCCATACTAAATATTCCATTTTTATAGTTTCATCATGCGAAGTATTATCCCATCCAAGACAAACAAGACATTCCCAATTAAATATTTAAATCAATGATTGTGTTGTTGATAAAATTGTTTTATGTATTTTAAGTACGAACATACTATAAACGGTTGTTTAACGTTTTTAGGAAATTTTATGACTTTTATACCCGTCCGGCACAGTCCTGTCCTTGTCACGTTTTGACGTGACAACGTCTTATAAATTGGTTTGCCGGGTGACACTTCAAGAAACTGCGTTACGCTCCGCTCACGTTATGCGCTTACAATGAGAGCGAGTGAGAGGCACGCGTCCCTTCCACTCGGGCATGGTTAGCCCGCCTAAGAGCGAGAGAGACAGACATAAAAAGTGGAAGGGACGCGTGCCTATAAATTAATGTTTTAAATATAATTCTTTGTATAAATAAATGTTTTAAATTGTTACTATTATTTCATCCTTCTTCCTACTATACGAATGAATATTCACATTAAAATTATTTTACCACTCAAAGTCGTTGTCACGTAAAACTTTCGCCCGTATACCGACTTTACAGGCAACCAACCAGTTTTTTAGACGCCACACAGTTTTAAATTTTTCATTTTTCAGGTGCTAAAGTACAAATGTAGATCGAGTTTGTAAATTCTTAAAGATTTTTATTCACATATGTATTTCGCGCTTGTCACACAATGTCACATACTCCCCCCCCCCCCCTTTGACGTGTAACGTAATTTATGGATGACGCCTTACAGAAAAATCAAATTTAGAAATCAGTATTTAATCATGGTCGTGTTTGGTAACTGTTAATTGACTAATCTACGAAATCAGTCATCTAATCAGCCTCTAATGTAAGAGTTAACATAACAATATACCGAAGTGTTAAACATTATGTATCAAATAGGTATTGTAAAATTAATTGCCTGTCTAGTTACAACCCGACTAAACATGAATTACTTAATTAATATGTTCGTAAAATTAGTCTACCAGTATTATGGATATTATTTGCTATTACAAAATTTATGAAAATCATTTTATTTTATATGGGTCTGTATAATTATATTACGAAGTTTAATCCACAATCGTTACTCAATTACATTTTATAAAATTGGAGGTTCACAATGAAGATATATCTTCATTTCATCGAAACTTAATAACAATCTTGTTGATAAAATTAACAAAGTAATAAGTACTTACAAGTTATAATGAACATCGGCCATATTAGGTCGATATGTGAGCGCCCTCTGAAAAGCCGTTTCTGCTTCCGCGGTTCGCCCTTGCGCGGTGAGCACTGATCCGAGGTTACCGTAGGCTGTGGACAAAGAATATAATATTTTAACATGATATACATAGGGCTAAAAATGCAATAAGGAAAAGAAACTGTATGACTTGTTTTAACGATAGTAAGAGAGTAATTAAAAAACAAATGTCCAATTTAACGTGACAGCTCAATCTCGTTATTTTGATATGTCATTTAATGATTTACGAAAACAAACGGTTATTGTAACCAACACATTTGTTTAGAATTGTTTGAAGTATCATGCTAGTTTTCAATAGAAATGCTTTATAGAAGCCGAAAAAGTTATAAATTTTCAATTATTTTCTGTCTAAAATATACCTACAAATAATAATTGAAATAACTGTTTTTTTCAACAAGAAAGGTAATAAAATTGTACTATAAAGAATAGTAATGTTAACGACAAAAATATCTGAAAACAACAGCACGGGAAGTTTTTATTGGTCCGCGATTATTTTGCTAAAAGTAAAGTTATAAAAAAAAATAGTTTATTTATTGAATCATAATAATCTTAAATGTTTCAATGTTTCTCTTCCTCTTATTTAAAGCCTTTTCTTTTAATTATGGAAATTATGAACAGGATAGTTATAAATTTAGCTAGAATGCTCTACGCAAAACAACAATGTCTGAATAGATGTCCATTTCTTTCCATTTGATTAACGGTGCAAACGTAAACGAATTACATGTAAATTTCGTAACGGCATCGTGTTGGTAGATAATTGTATTTTTGTTCGTCACGCTCGATGTGGGGTGAATAATACTGAATAAAGCTTTTATTATTACGAAACCCGCCGCTCTGTCGTGCCTAACGAATGCGAATAAACACCGACGCCTCACACCGTTACCCTGATGAAAATTAACTTCCTCGCTATATTTCGCCGCGTTATAACACATTCAGTTAAATAGTTGCTGACGTAATTACTAAATGGTGGCGGTAGTAATTTTTACAGCCTTTTCAATGGTTTTATTACGGCTATATGTGATACGTTACCTTGTCTGTTAGAGTCGAACAGAAGATTAAGTAGCGAACAGTTGTAGTATTTGTAATAAGTACGTGTAATTCCTGATCAAATCTATGTTGATTTTGATGTGTGAGCTTAAGTACTGTCTTAGTCTATGTTTTAAAGAAATAGGATTTTGATGTGATGTTCCTCACTGTTATTGTCTATTTATACTGAAAATGATGACGCATTGGCTTTTTCATTGATAAATTTGAACTAGTCCCTACCAAAAAGTTCTATCAAACTGAATAGATTGGCAGCGTCGGCACTGTCAATTTAGTGTAACTAAAATTAGTATTCGATCAAAAATTTCATTTCACTGATATTCTAAAACTGTTCGTCATTTTTTCCACATATGGAAACATTTTTTTTGGTTTTTCAATATTAATGAGTACATAACATTTCTCTGTAAGCTAGTCTAGCAATTGTTCATCATTTGTTAAGTGTCATGATGAAACACGGATGTTTATTTCTGTTGCACAATGCAAGATATGTATTAAGAATTAAATATTTAACGTGAGTTAGCCTCTAGAATCAATCAATCAAGCCGAATATAATAAACTTCTGACTTTTAAAGTAAGGGTTGTAATTGTACCGATGTATATAAGTAGGTAGATAAGTAGATGTAGATGAGTATGTAACAAAGAGAAGGATATTTAAACATTACACTTTGCTTTTTTTGTATTTATCATAAAAAAATAAGCGACTTGAATTTTACGCTTACTTGAATTCATGGCCGTCATGAATTTTGGCGTATGAGATTTAAGTTAAAACAACTTCTAAAAAGGTTTCTTTCTTATAATGTGTAATGTAAGTATTGGTATAAATGCAAGTTTTGCTTTTTATTTTCATTATTGGCTACGTGAAATCAACGCATTTATGTATAAGTAACATGTAGTGAATTCTCATTTACTAAGCTTGAAAGTTTAATATGTTGAAAGGCACATAAACAGATCAAAGATACCTGTATTCTACACGGCGATCACACTAATAGTCCAGACGTTGTATTGTTAGGAGCACAATCACGATAAATCTTGGCTTCCCCATACACGAAGATGGTATTGCTCTGATTGGGTTGCCAGCCTCTATAAATTAACCTATAACGTTCGCACTAAAGCCTTTGCAAGATCATCTAGGAAGCCGATAATATTGCTGTGTAGTTGATCCATTAATTCCGTAGAGGAAAAATGAGTTTTCTGCTAGTTCGTGTTTGTTCTATAAAAATCTATACGTACAGCGATAACATATTTATGAATTTATAAAAAATCTTTAACATGATATGTTTATGATGGTACATTTTTTCTTTCAGCCCGTAAAAATAACTGAATTAATTAATTTCAGAGACAATTATTTTTGAATTTCTTGAGTAAAAAATATATTCCTAATTATTCAGAATGTATTTCATATAGCGGATTTCTGCATAGTTTCGATTTTTTCTAATTATATTATTACGGGACTAGGCCAAGTAAGTTACATAGTGGACTGTAGAATAACGATGTGGAATAATGAAATTTTCATCTATTTGTATTAACTTGTATAGATTAAATAAGTGAAAGCGGGTAAGTTCCTAGGATAAGATCGCGGCGTTAAAGACAGCTTTCCAGAAGACGCGAGTCCAATTCGCAAATGGTGGATCCACCAAATTACCACATTTTAATGCTAGAAAACAAAATTTAAAACAAGGCAAGGCAAACAAATAGAGCATGGAGACGCTTCGTTGAATAAAAATAAACAAACAGAGCGTGGGTATTGAAACATTAAAAAACAATAAACATTAAATGGTTTGAAACGTTATCTATGAACGAAATTATTCAGACACAGAATGTTTTAAGCTAGCTATGAAAAGATCAGTATAATATTTTCAATATATTATTGTAACATTTTCATTTAATATCGCCTTCTTTTATTAAAGATAACTCTGTTTATAGAGTAGTATTTAAAGTTACAGATCGATTGCGTGGTCGGTTTTTATAAACTCTTCTAATTAACTTATTAAAAGTATGTTTAGGTAAAGGACACATTTTATTTGAATTCCAAATGGGTAAACTAAAAGTAACTAATGCATGACACATGTATTATATACTCTTTACTGCACTTATAAAGTAATTGAACAGTACTTATATGTGGGCGGGTAATGACATACATTAGTGCGCAAAGGTGGGCTTATCTCTGAAAGAGATCTCTGCCAGCCAACCAAGGGTATGTGGGTAATTTAACAGGTAAGCGGGACAACTTAAGAGTGCAGATGTATTTGTTGTTCTAGTTTTGGTAACGAACAATTGTTAACGCTTTGTTATGCATCGCGGAGCGAACGACTGATCAAATGCCGCTTAGGAGAGATGATTTGACTCACTCATTCAAAAGAATAGATCATGTTCTTCTACGTCAAACCTTGCGTTGCGCTCGCCTTAAGAATGAACGATGGAGATCGTCTAGGGATCACTATTTCATTAGGCAGTAGCATTTCGCCTTTTGTTTTGGACATAACTTTTTAAGACCACAATCATTATGGATGAACAGCATCAAACATTTGATTTCATTTAAAATAACTCAGTACTTAATAATAATAAACAGAAGCAGCAAATTTGTTTAAACTATTTATAGAAACAGAACGTATAATTGAGACATTTTTGGAAAAACCATGTGATGGGTACAGTCTATTAGTTAACACATCGGGTCGGTCTCACCCAAAGGATCACTTAAACTAAAATATATGGCGTCCCTAACAGTCCGTTAAGAGTGGTTCTCAGTATTGGACGCGAACGCTTAGTCGATTAAATTCGATTCGAGAGACCCTCGTCGGCCTATCGTCATAAGCGTTAATACGGCCGTGAAATATTCGAGCCATATCTAGAAGGTTCACTCTATGTACGACAGAAACAGAAGTTTGATTTGTAAAAAAAGTATCAAAATTTGTTGAGTGTACCCAGTGCCTATCACTTTGATTCACAAAACAAGGTTTTAACCAAAGTTGCTTTTTTCAGTTTCCAACCAAAGTTATTGGACCCTAGTTGTTGTTGTTTAAACTAACATTCAAACTATGGTGGGCAAAACTCACCAATATTTTTATTACAAATAAATGCAGACCTCACATAGATTCCAGAAACTTGATTCGGTAACTTCATATTGGTTATCATCGAAACCTTTTTTAAATTTTCCTATGAATGTTCTTGGAAAAGCATGAATAAACAAATTTCATGATGGAATAGAATTCGGGGCTACTTTTTACAACATCGTATCGGACAGTCCATTGTTCCTTTTATTCAAATGATATATTTTTAAAAAAAATGTAAAGCTCGATGAAAGGATAAAGATAAAAGATTAAATGCTTTTATTCAAGAACAGAGAAAGGGCAGATGTGTTTGTGATGACTACTGATGAGTACGAACATTTGTACCTGAGTGAGTGATATATATTTCTATGAATATAATACAATACAGATCTTTGTATCATATCTGTATGTCTATATGTTATCTGGTATCCATTACACAAGCCTTATAGTGTTTATTTTGGGCTTGGTGTTGAATTTTCTAGACTATCTTGCCAACCAAAACAAAACAAATAAAATTACACGAGTCACAACCAAGTGACGAAAGGAAAATCCAAGGAAATACCAAGTACCCTTTATTCATAGTAATAATATATTATTAAGATGTTTTTCTTAATTGAGAGCTAGCTTACGCCTTGGCCTAGGTCTGTAGTCACAGGTAAACTGACTTATAAGGTAACTTATTTGTGGGTTGCAGACTGTAGTGGGTTGAATGTGGTGTGCACACACCATCAATCCGGTGTTGTTGAAGAATGTTGTGGGGTAATGAAATTATCATCTATTTGAAAGTCAACATCTATGTCATTTCTTCAAATGTCCTTCGTATTGTACAATAAAAGGTAACAGTATGTTTTTAAAACTTTAGCTGTGTCACAATTTTTAATTTAATTAATTATAGAAAAACAACAAACTTATCTTTTTTACAAAATTAACCTTAAGTTTAGTAAAGATAAGATACACATTTGATTGATATACAGGGTTATTTTATGAATACCATCCAATATTTTACTAGGCATGAGAAATCATTCAAACACTTCATTTTTGAAAAAAAAATAGGTTAAATTTTCGCAAAGAAATTAGCAAAGAAAACCCGAGCGAATTATGACAACAGCTGGCTACTGGTCAAATATACCTACAGATCAATAATTGCCCAAAATGTTTTGAATGAAGCAGCGCTCCACCCCGCTGCACGCGCATTATGCGCGTGGAGTTGTGCAATGAAATCCGTCACCCGGGGACCTCCCGCGACACATACCTTTGCGCTCACGCATTTACGTCGTATTACCTACCTAACAAAATATATTCACGCTTGCAATTAAAATCAAGGGTGTAATTAAACGGCGAGTTTATGTGAAGGAGGCCCAAAGCCTCGAGAACTATTTTTTTGATAGAATCAGGCGTTACTTGGCGGAAGTCCACATCCATTAGAAAAATAAAAATATGTAGCTTACTTCCGCAAAACTCAAGCAGTGTGCACCGCCCGCCCGCCCGCAAATAAATGCAGAAACCGCAGACACCGGCACCTTCACCAACTGCTCTACACGTGTTTCGCCCCCACACGATAATCACACATCCAGATAAATTGATGTTGGCGGGCAGGCGGTGCACACTGCTTGAGTTTTGCGGAAGTAAGCTACATATTTTTATTTTACTCATAATTTTATATTTTTTTATATTTTATGCATTTTCAATGCGATCTTATAAGATAAATGATTATAATAGAAAAATACTAGAAAAAATCGACTCGGGTCACAAGTGAATTCTCAGGCGGGAATCGAACCCGCAACCTTTGGAAATCCGGTCCAATGCTCTCCCAATTGAGCTACCGAGCCTTGCGAACACTCGTCGAAATTTTCTAATACCTTCCCGATTTTACGCTGTAGGCCAGCGTTGTTTCATCAATGAGAGGAACATCCTCTCGTATTCGAAAGAAACATTTTTACAAATGTTTGATCAATCGATTAAGATGAAACAGCCATTATAGTTTTATATTTTTTTATATTTTATGCATTTTCAATGCGATCTTATAAGATAAATGATTATAATAGAAAAATACTAGAAAAAATCGACTCGGGTCACAAGTGAATTCTCAGGCGGGAATCGAACCCGCAACCTTTGGAAATCCGGTCCAATGCTCTCCCAATTGAGCTACCGAGCCTTGCGAACACTCGTCGAAATTTTCTAATACCTTCCCGATTTTACGCTGTAGGCCAGCGTTGTTTCATCAATGAGAGGAACATCCTCTCGTATTCGAAAGAAACATTTTTACAAATGTTTGATCAATCGATTAAGATGAAACAGTCATTATAGTTTTATATTTTTTTATATTTTATGCATTTTCAATGCGATCTTATAAGATAAATGATTATAATAGAAAAATACTAGAAAAAATCGACTCGGGTCACAAGTGAATTCTCAGGCGGGAATCGAACCCGCAACCTTTGGAAATCCGGTCCAATGCTCTCCCAATTGAGCTACCGAGCCTTGCGAACACTCGTCGAAATTTTCTAATACCTTCCCGATTTTACGCTGTAGGCCAGCGTTGTTTCATCAATGAGAGGAACATCCTCTCGTATTCGAAAGAAACATTTTTACAAATGTTTGATCAATCGATTAAGATGAAACAGCCATTATAGTTTTATATTTTTTTATATTTTATGCATTTTCAATGCGATCTTATAAGATAAATGATTATAATAGAAAAATACTAGAAAAAATCGACTCGGGTCACAAGTGAATTCTCAGGCGGGAATCGAACCCGCAACCTTTGGAAATCCGGTCCAATGCTCTCCCAATTGAGCTACCGAGCCTTGCGAACACTCGTCGAAATTTTCTAATACGTTCCCGATTTTACGCTGTAGGCCAGCGTTGTTTCATCAATGAGAGGAACATCCTCTCGTATTCGAAAGAAACATTTTTACAAATGTTTGATCAATCGATTAAGATGAAACAGCCATTATAGTTTTATATTTTTTTATATTTTATGCATTTTCAATGCGATCTTATAAGATAAATGATTATAATAGAAAAATACTAGAAAAAATCGACTCGGGTCACAAGTGAATTCTCAGGCGGGAATCGAACCCGCAACCTTTGGAAATCCGGTCCAATGCTCTCCCAATTGAGCTACCGAGCCTTGCGAACACTCGTCGAAATTTTCTAATACCTTCCCGATTTTACGCTGTAGGCCAGCGTTGTTTCATCAATGAGAGGAACATCCTCTCGTATTCGAAAGAAACATTTTTACAAATGTTTGATCAATCGATTAAGATGAAACAGCCATTATAGTTTTATATTTTTTTATATTTCATGCATTTTCAATGCGATCTTATAAGATAAATGATTATAATAGAAAAATACTAGAAAAAATCGACTCGGGTCACAAGTGAATTCTCAGGCGGGAATCGAACCCGCAACCTTTGGAAATCCGGTCCAATGCTCTCCCAATTGAGCTACCGAGCCTTGCGAACACTCGTCGAAATTTTCTAATACCTTCCCGATTTTACGCTGTAGGCCAGCGTTGTTTCATCAATGAGAGGAACATCATCTCGTATTCGAAAGAAACATTTTTACAAATGTTTGATCAATCGATTAAGATGAAACAGCCATTATAGTTTTATATTTTTTTATATTTTATGCATTTTCAATGCGATCTTATAAGATAAATGATTATAATAGAAAAATACTAGAAAAAATCGACTCGGGTCACAAGTGAATTCTCAGGCGGGAATCGAACCCGCAACCTTTGGAAATCAAGTGGAATTGGGAGAGCATTGGACCGGATTTCCAAAGGTTGCGGGTTCGATTCCCGCCTGAGAATTCACTTGTGACCCGAGTCGATTTTTTCTAGTATTTTTCTATTATAATCATTTATCTTATAAGATCGCATTGAAAATGCATAAAATATAAAAAAATATAAAACTATAATGGCTGTTTCATCTTAATCGATTGATCAAACATTTGTAAAAATGTTTCTTTCGAATACGAGAGGATGTTCCTCTCATTGATGAAACAACGCTGGCCTACAGCGTAAAATCGGGAAGGTATTAGAAAATTTCGACGAGTGTTCGCAAGGCTCGGTAGCTCAATTGGGAGAGCATTGGACCGGATTTCCAAAGGTTGCGGGTTCGATTCCCGCCTGAGAATTCACTTGTGACCCGAGTCGATTTTTTCTAGTATTTTTCTATTATAATCATTTATCTTATAAGATCGCATTGAAAATGCATAAAATATAAAAAAATATAAAACTATAATGGCTGTTTCATCTTAATCGATTGATCAAACATTTGTAAAAATGTTTCTTTCGAATACGAGAGGATGTTCCTCTCATTGATGAAACAACGCTGGCCTACAGCGTAAAATCGGGAAGGTATTAGAAAATTTCGACGAGTGTTCGCAAGGCTCGGTAGCTCAATTGGGAGAGCATTGGACCGGATTTCCAAAGGTTGCGGGTTCGATTCCCGCCTGAGAATTCACTTGTGACCCGAGTCGATTTTTTCTAGTATTTTTCTATTATAATCATTTATCTTATAAGATCGCATTGAAAATGCATGAAATATAAAAAAATATAAAACTATAATGGCTGTTTCATCTTAATCGATTGATCAAACATTTGTAAAAATGTTTCTTTCGAATACGAGAGGATGTTCCTCTCATTGATGAAACAACGCTGGCCTACAGCGTAAAATCGGGAAGGTATTAGAAAATTTCGACGAGTGTTCGCAAGGCTCGGTAGCTCAATTGGGAGAGCATTGGACCGGATTTCCAAAGGTTGCGGGTTCGATTCCCGCCTGAGAATTCACTTGTGACCCGAGTCGATTTTTTCTAGTATTTTTCTATTATAATCATTTATCTTATAAGATCGCATTGAAAATGCATAAAATATAAAAAAATATAAAACTATAATGGCTGTTTCATCTTAATCGATTGATCAAACATTTGTAAAAATGTTTCTTTCGAATACGAGAGGATGTTCCTCTCATTGATGAAACAACGCTGGCCTACAGCGTAAAATCGGGAAGGTATTAGAAAATTTCGACGAGTGTTCGCAAGGCTCGGTAGCTCAATTGGGAGAGCATTGGACCGGATTTCCAAAGGTTGCGGGTTCGATTCCCGCCTGAGAATTCACTTGTGACCCGAGTCGATTTTTTCTAGTATTTTTCTATTATAATCATTTATCTTATAAGATCGCATTGAAAATGCATAAAATATAAAAAAATATAAAACTATAATGGCTGTTTCATCTTAATCGATTGATCAAACATTTGTAAAAATGTTTCTTTCGAATACGAGAGGATGTTCCTCTCATTGATGAAACAACGCTGGCCTACAGCGTAAAATCGGGAAGGTATTAGAAAATTTCGACGAGTGTTCGCAAGGCTCGGTAGCTCAATTGGGAGAGCATTGGACCGGATTTCCAAAGGTTGCGGGTTCGATTCCCGCCTGAGAATTCACTTGTGACCCGAGTCGATTTTTTCTAGTATTTTTCTATTATAATCATTTATTTTACTCATAAATAAAAATAACCTGTGCATTTGACGAAGTAAAAAAAAAAAGTAAAAGACAATGTTCGTACACATGCAAGACTGTTTAGAGAGAAATCGAACTTTTAGGTAAAGTAATTGTTTGCAAACTTTATGTAATTGTATTTTGATTCGAAATTAAATTAATGATTGGGTTAGAGTATAGCAGTGTATGCAGGGCGGCTAAGACTTTTCACAAAAATACGAGTATAAAATACTATAATTTATACATTTCTTTATTCTATCGTACTCTTGTATTTTTTTTCCTCCGGTTTTGGGTTTAGCAGTAACTCAGTGGTAATAGTTTTTGGCACTTGGAATAATTTTGATGTAAAATATGAAATGTGTAACGCTTGAATTGATTAATGCACGTATAACATTTGAATTGATGTAGCATAAAATAGTAAAAGATAATCACTTTATAGTCTTGAAATTTTTTTCCTTCAGCTTCGGGTTAAGCAGTAAATGAGCGATAATAGTGTTTAGTACTTTACTTTATTTTAATGAAAAACCTGAAACGTGTAAACCATTAATTTATTGATGCTAATGGATAAAATGGATTAAATTAAATGATTTTTAGTATTTTCCTCCAGCTTCAATTTTGGATATTTTTCAAATATTGAAATGTCCTATCGTTGAATTTATTGTTGTGTTTTTTAGTTTCTGTGGTTAAAACACCCTTTGCTTAACTCCAACCAATTATTGTATATAGGATCATTAATTTTTTTTAAATGCGCCTTATTGCAAAAAATATGATTCACTTTTATGTTTAAATTTTTTTATATTTTGTTAAAAGTGTTATAGATTAATAACGTTTTAATCGAAGAACAAAACAACTCATATATTATGCAACTTGACGGTCCTAAATCCGTAAAAATATGAAGGAAAAATTTGAAATCTATAAAAATCATTGATATGTTTATATATCAATGAAATACTGGTGGGCGTGGCGGGGGTCGTGTATTCATCTGCTATTACACTGTGCGTAGCGTGATTGTGACAACAAACGTAGTTTGGATAACTTGGATAACTTTGAAAAGTCTTAACTTAATATTTTAGTACTGGGTGATATTAAAAGAAAAACTACTTGTTTCGTTATTTCCTTCAAAGATATTATAAGTAAATAAATTCGGATGGCGCTTTCAAAATTCCCCTACATAAACACATTAAAATTAAGTTAAATTTAAATTAAGGTAAATATTATTGAACTCTATAAAGTTCGCTTTTGATTTTGATACTTATTTTTGACGCGTTAATTGTGTACATATCGACGGTGAAAAGATAAAAACGCTGAAGTGCCATTTTGGGCGAAAATTAATGATGTTATACCATTTGATTCATTGTTTTTCTCTGTCGTTTTAACCGGGTTCCATGTCAATAAGAACACTTTTCTGGCATTTCAGCGGTAGGTTTTTATTGATATTTTTAAAGGAGCTATCGAGAAAAAGCGCCCAAATTTATGTGTAACGAGTGCACATAAAAAAAATTGCCAGCTTTTACAAAAATTACGACATTTGTTACCCTACATAATCTACAAAAAGACAATAATATTCTATTATACTTTTTGTTTTTAAATAAATATCAATTTCTATGAGATTTCATATACGCTTTTAGAAATATGTTATTGTAATCGGAAATATGAAAAACATAAATAACAATTTTCTAATACTCTGCTCATAAAAGATTAACGCTGTTTTTTCAGCCAGGCAATAAAATGTTAGATCAATACAATTATACAATATCATTAATAAAAATGTATATGCATATGATAAAGATTATTACATTTGCAAAAAGAATTTGATGGAATTGTTGCAACTAAAATAAGTTTGACCTATGATAAAATTGAGGCTTTTGAGCGGTGCATTGATACACACACACACAAACATGCACACACACGCACACAAATACACACTGACATCAACAAATATATACTAAGTATACACAAAACATAAACGTTTATAGTATTTTATTGTAAGATTATTTTAATTTAACAATAATTAATTTTAAGGAAGAGCAGTGTCTCCAGACACACACAATACAAGTATATATAGCTTAGTTTAAGAATGTGAACATTTTTGTTTTATTTATAATATATTTATATTTAATTATAAAAGCTTTTTATTTTATTTACGTTATTTTTTATAACTTGGAGAAGTAGCAATGCTTTCTGCCTATTCCTTTCCTATACCAGCAAAAAAGGTATAAACGTAATTAACTGTATCAATAGGAGAAGATTTTATCTGTAAAAGTTCAGAGTGACCATTTTTTGTTGATTTAAGGTTTGTAATAGTTTTGATATTATACCATTCTTATTATTATAGTTTTTTATCTTGCTTGTAGACTTAGTTAATAGTTCCCTCTTATATTTCTTTTTAAGCTTTTATTATTAAGTTATTTAGAAAAATTCTGAACCTTTAATAAGTTATATTTAATATTACGTTATTTGAATCGCTACGAAGTGTGTTTTGCATTTTATATCGGTTGTTAGTACAACGCAAAATGCCAGAATGTAATCCATGGTTTCAAGATTCGTTGCTTTTCATTAGTTGTTTGACTTGAGTGCTATCACTTAAACTTTTTTATATTTTTTTCTATTAAAATATTCGTCAGTAAATTAGGGTCATTGATTAACAGTAGGTCTTATAAATAATTGTCAATTAAAATTATGCGAGCTTTTTTAAAATCTATAGTATATTTTGTTTTGGGATAGTATTTATGAGTTGATAAATTTGAGATGTTTCGAAATATCATACTATGATCTGTTACAGTTGCATTAATTACAGCTATTTGCAATAATTTCTTTCATTTGAAATGATCCAGGCAACTACCCTAGTTGGTAGTGTGTGACCAGGTAGCATCCCATGCATAGAGAGCATATTTAGATAATTTATTATATTACTTCGTTCTTATGATTGTTCGTTTTGTTGTTTGATTAGGGCATTCAGCGATTCAATAAAAATATCAACGTCGATATTTGATGGTGATCTATATATTCCTAGTACAGTAATGCCTTATACCCTCAGTTGTATAATGGAAGTATAACAACTGTTAGTTTCCTCAACTGTTGCTTGAATATCCTTTTTAACAAAAATGACAACGTTTTGATCTATGTGCTTTGTAATTGCATAATACTTGTATCCTTGAAGTAAGGGGATAGGCTTACTGGGACAGATGTCTACGCCAATACTAAGGTTTGCAAGTAATACCTCCAAGTCATCTATGCTTTTATATATACTTCTAATATTCTGCGACACAATAGTTAAATCTGTTTCATTTACTGTAATTTGTTTCGAAAAGTCGGCAGCTTTACAAGATACCGAGTAAGAAATATCTATATCGACTGTCTGTTTCAAGTGATACAATGGATCATTCATTAATTATTATTATAATTTTTAATAAGAAAGCTTATGGCAATATATATTTAAAGGGAAACTTTATGTGTAGATAATTGATTGCGTGTGAGTGTGAACGTGTATGTAACCAATTAATACTCTGTTTGGTATAATGTGTAAAGGTGTGTTTGTTTTGTATGCTTAATTGTTTTAAATTGTTTTAATCTAATGTTATGAAAATACATATATAATTTAGTAAAATTGAATAGTTCAATTTGATGACCACGAACGTCGTCATTATGTTTTAGTGTGTATGGCAGACGAAAAAAATGTGCGTTTTACATACTTCCGCAGCCAGTCAGCTATGATTATACCACTATTTCTCTTAAAACATGAGGATTGCACTACAATTGATATAGTCAGATAAGTTTGGTAATACAAAGAAATAACTTGCCGCAATAGTCATTTTTCAACTCTCACTTTATGTACTTGCGCTTCACTGGTTATGGTTATAATTCGGGAGTTCTCATTTTTTCGTACAAATACCTTTCCATAAGCTGTCCAAAAGAATTTATATAACTGAAATTTTGGCAAGCCGCGGGCTAGATAGGTAGCTTCGAAGCTTTGGCAGTTAGATTTTAAATAGGCGTACCTTTTTGCGTGCGTAGTCCAAGTGGTTTTTACTTTGTTTAACATAATTTTAGCATATCAGTTTTCATAATAGTAAATGCCGTTTCCACCATTATTGGAGTATATAGTGTGGTTTCTTTTCTATCTCTCAGTCTATAGATGTCCTTGATGTCCGCCTGATTTCACAGTGAAGTCTTCTTTACTTTCATCTTTTTTGCTTAGATACTTTTAGTTTTTCAATTCAAGACTTGATTTATGGGCATTTTTTGCAATTCTGCTATTTTTTCCTTCAATACTTTCTTCCTTTTTAGCCCCCACGGATTGAGTTTCTAGATGTATAAAGGATATAATAAAGGAGAGACAATGCGGCCTTGACTCGACTCGAGTATTGCTAGTTAGTTTTTTGTATTTCACTGAGGGTGGGTGTAATATTTTTAAGTTCTTTATTTTGTTCGGTTTGGAAAGCTTTCATCATCCGTCTTATCTCTTCTTCAAAATCAGACAATTCGTTTGCTACATTATCATCTGCTCTTCGTCTTTTAGTACGAGTAATTACATAGTTCGGTGGCTGACATCTTTTGTTCCGGACGCCAAGAGATCCGTGTTGGAAACTGACTTGTTCATTATTTTATCAATTGCAATCAAGTTATTTAATAGTACATTTCACAGCTACACAGTAACCAGGCCCGTAGTACGTAGTTTAGTTTCGTAGCGCGTACGTTACAGTCGTAGTTCATAGCACTCTCGTAGCGTCACGCAGGAAAGGGTAAAAAAATATGATTCCGTCCTTGTCTGTTTGTACAGATTAGAATGTTATTAATGGATAACACTATTAATAACATAAAAAATTGAACATAAAAGTAAATCATACCTTATGCAATTAGGCGCATTTTAAAAAATGTATCAATTATTGTACAATAATCCGTTGGAGTATAGCAGAGGTTGTATTGACGACTTCTGGCTTTCACAGAATTAACAGCCTTTGTAGTTTTAACAACACGTGGTCTCCGACAGAGGATATGTTGTCGTATCTGTTGATAGTACGATATACGAACATATGGCTGATACCAAGTTTTTGAAGCGTCTCTAATTTGACCGACGACTTCATACCCACTTTGTGTAAGGCGATCACTGCAATACTATTTTCTTTAACACCCCATTACATATTGTAATTTGAAAATGAACACGAAAAAAGATGTGAAATGGCGCAAAATCGAAAGAACTTTTTAAAATAATAAACGCGTTCCAAATTCAAAATAATTAAAAAGTAAGGAAAAGAAAAGGTTTTATGTAACAGTATTTTAGGTCAAACAAGTTAGAAATTTATATAAACCCATGACTCAAGTACACCTGTTCGTATTTGAACCCAGGAGCGTCGGTGTAAAATTCAGGATCGCTGCCGATGTATATTTAGGTAATGTATATTTGTATAAATGACATAAATTATTCCGTTAAAGTATATATATAAGCTGACCCGTAGTCTAGTTGCTGTGTTGTACATTAAAATGAAATCTATCCCATGTCCCGAATCGGAAGAAATTCAGCAAAATGAAAAAAAAATCAACATAGGTTGAGTAGTTAAGGTGTTCATCGCGGTCAAACACTGTGACAGGGAATTTACATATATATATATATATATATATATATATATATATATATATATATATTATATATATTATATATATTATATATATTATATATATATATATATATTGTGTTAAGAATAACTCATTCTTTTGAGTGATAGGTCCAGTGCAGAAATATAGACAGCGATTTTGTCCAAGAAGTGGAATGACGGATCAAATCCCACAGGCTCGGAAGGACTTCTGCTAACAAAGGGTATATCAAATAAAAGTAATACTAATGGAAATTCCTTAGTTTGTCCCTTTGACATGACTCGGAGGAATACATTTACTCAAACTTTTTACAATAACCAATGTCAGCCTAAAAAAATATATTTTTCAAACTATTTCGAGAGTTTGAAATTTCTCTCTTACGATTAATTCGTCCAAGGTTGATTGTAAAAAATAAGCCAGGTACAAGATAAATGTCTATTATGATATGTGCTTATATTCTACTATGTAAAAACGTAAACGTAGGCGCTTTTTTAAACATATGATTTAATATGATAATATTATCTAGCTTTTTATTATATCTTACACTGGTGATAATACTGAATCCAGTATATTCACATACTTTATTAAAAACAACCTTTAATGCAAAACTTTTACAGCACACTTCGCTAAAATAGCGCACATCAAATTACTAAAATACAATTTTATCCCATTTACGATCAACACCATTAAGAAAAATATAGAGCTAAAATATAAAGAGGACATGACGTTGCTTAGTCGTTCCGGTGATTGGTATATTGCTCTGAAAGCTTTTTTATGTACGCACTTACAGATTATGTACGCAATATTGCTAGGGGCATGCGTAGGTACTTAACACATGTGTTTACACATCAGACTCACCCAAAAGGGATTTGAATTACGTGAACATATATGCTTTTAATAATCTGGTTGATTGACTAGCACCGTTTGATGAAAATCGCCAGTGAAATACTTGCTTCGGAATCACCTAATGATTTTAATATAAATATAGGCGTCGTTTTCCGTGTAACCGTTAAGAATCAATACAGAATGTGAATTCATGAATATTTATGAATAATATAATATATTAATTATTACAGCAATTTTACAGAAAAAATCAAATTATCGTAAGTGTAAGGTCAGAGAAGACCAAAATACAATAGATTTATTTGAGAAAAAATCTTTTATTTTAGAAAAATAATATTACTGCCACAGCAACTCGTGGCTGGGTCAGCTAGTTAGATATATGAATAGGACCAGTATAGAATTCTAATAATTTTTGATCTCTTTTATTTAAATTTTCCTCCTCCTCTCTTTAAACATTTAACATTATTCTCTAGAAAATTATAAGTCAAAATAATCATGTACTGCGTATGTAAAAACTTTTTAGCCGACTCAGCAAGTAACAAAACATTCAAACTTTTAACATAAAATAGGTATTAATCTCCGTTAGTTCGTTTTATCGAAATTTGACCCCGCATCATTATATCAAAATGTCACCACATTTTTGTAACTTTTACAGCTCCTTTATACTTGCCCATTTGAATTTGCCTCAAAAGTTATAAAAGCCGCGACTCACGCAAATTGATTTTACGCCATTTTAAAAACTTTTCTCTATCGCGGATGGCCGTTAAAACTTTTTAGGTTCGATCATTTCGTATTGTCATTATGGTAATAACACCCTTATTGTTCTTGTAATAAAAACTTAAACTTCCTAGTCAAGTTGTGTACCTGATATAACGCTAGACGTAGGTATGGCACGTAAAACTTTTGTTTTTTTTTGTGGGCGGTTTCTATATTTTTTAACTAAATTGGTGAGTTGTTTATTTGTTTGATTTCTACTACAAACTCTTTAAATTTAATGTGATATATGAAACATATACATAGTTTAACGACCGTTCAGTGGATGTATCTATGCAACTATATAAATCTGTAGATTCTCTCTGCACAATTTTTTTTGCTAAATTTTATATTTAATATTTGTTTTATGACCAATTTCACAATTTATAATTTTTTTGTCTGTCTGTCTCTCTGTGTGCCCTTCTATAAGTTGACCGATTGCGATTAAATTTGGTATATGGTAAGAACGTGATCGAGAAAATGGTAGGTTATCATTATATGGTATAACTTATAATCCTAACAAATATTATAAATACGAAAGTGACTTTGTTTTTTACACTTTCACGCCTTAACTACTTAATCGATCATCATAACATTTTGCATGCACTTTGCCAGGAATACAGAAAGTATATAGGGTACCTTTTATTCAAAAAAGTACTGTGCCAGAGAGATAGAAATATAACTTTCAATCGGTAGTCTACATTAAGGTGAGTTAGGCCGCGGGTAAAAGGTAGTGCGATAATAAAAACACGTAACATTAAAAAAAAATCTGATTTAAGAAAATCTACAACTGTCATAAAAAACAAAAAGACATATTGAGTTCTTAAATACATCGGCTTTAAAAAAATAAATATTTTTATGGATACCGTAGACGCGTTTATTTATGGTTTTTTATTTATTCCTAAAATTGTGCATCTTTTCTATAGCTACACATGACGACTAAAAGATAATTATTGCCAAATATATAAATTTTAGTTTCGATCTAGCGGTCTAGACGTTATGTTTGAATTATGAATAAAAAATATTGCAATATGCTTTGAAAGACAAGTTGATTCGTCGGTATCTGATGCAGATGCTGTCATTAACACCCAACAATCCACATTGGGCTCGTTTACAAACCCTCTCTACGGCTTCAACAATTTGTTGTGTGACATTGATAGACTAATGAGTAACTGAACCTCGCGCCTCGGTTGACATTATGTACTTTTATAATTTTATATATCTGTTATCTTCTAATATATCTTTTTTTAATAAAAAATACTGGGATCAGTCGATTCGGCTCACAAGTGAATTGGAAAAATTCCCGCCTGAGAAATTACTTGTAAGTCCAGTCGATTTTTTCCATAATTTTCTATTATAATAATTATCAATTATTTTTGAAAAAATGTTATCACAATCATTTACCGCTAAGTACCACATAGCACATTTCATTGTTTATTTATTAGTCGAATTACTAATACATAATAGTTTATTCAATAATAATCGAGGATGCTTTTATTGTTTAGATGCTTGTTAAATTTGCTGCAAAATAAATCGTTACCAAAAGGTTGTCTTGAGCTTAATTACAGATTCCTTTTGAAATTTTATTGAAAACAAATTAAGCTTCAAAATCAGATTTACTTGTAACTTAAACAAACAATCATCGCTTGTCGTAAATACCTCAATAATTAAAGGTTTATTTCTTTGTTAGTTTTGATTTTATTGATTTTTTACTAATTCCATCATTTTCAAAAGAATTTATAACAAAAAAAATCACCTTATCTCAGGTGTCAGGCGGGATTTTAACCTACATCGGGGCGAGTACTCTTTCTAATGAGCTACGGTAAACTTGACAGAGTCGTATTTTTTATATTTTTTTAAGCGCGCTAATCGCTTAAATTTTATATAATAAAACAATCGCTTAAAATTTTCCCGAAAATAAGACTTCGCTACATCAATTTATTACCGCCTTAAAAACCCGTATTAGTTTTATTTTTGGCGTGATAACGTCTTATTATAATTGATGAACACCGGCTACACGGCTGAGCCGAGTGTGTAAGCGAGAGCGCGCTCGACCGTCCGTCTTGTTCTGCGCAGGACAAGTGGTAGAGAGGGACGATCGGTCTAAGCGTTCGGCTTGTGACGCATATATCTCTCTTCCACTCCATCGGCCGATGCGTCCGAGTAGAAGATAGACAGAGGCAGCACACAACCTACACGTGAACTGTTTTATCAACTGTTTATAAAGTGAAGTGAAAGGTCAATGAGGTTTCCATTGTTTATTACAACAACAATTGCGGCAAAAAAGGTAAATAACTCTTGCATTTTAAGAATTTGACGTGAACTGTTTTGTCAACTGTTTCTAAAGTGAAGTGAAAAGTTACTGTAAACCACATTCACTTTTCACCATTGTTTATCACAACAATAATTGCGACAAAAAAGTTACCTAATTAATTCTTGTATTTTAAGAATTTGATAAGCGAACGTAATCTCATATATTTGTACTTTGATTATTAAAAAAAGTAGCATCCGTCGGCGAGTGCAGTGATATTAGGTTATGTTAAAATTTTGACTAATAAAACATTATGAGTCATATAAATGATCGTATTGAAAGTCAACTGCAGAGGATTTTTAATATCACACATGTCCATAAGTTGTTAATAATATAATTTAAGTATTTTTTTTTTCAATTAATGAGTGCAAATAAATGTTAATTTATTGAAAAAAAAGTCAATTATTTCCTTGTTTGTATTATAGATAATAGTGATTATTCGGTGATAATAATTTAACTCAATTCATAAAAGTATGCAATTTTTCTTCAATGTTTTCATATGACGTTATCACATATAATTATCGAATAAATTTTTTAACCCATAGAATATACCCATTTCTATATCTGGGTTTACTAACTTTGCCCTCACTTTACATATTTAAAGCATGTGTATTTGTTAAGAAAAACATAAAACTATTTAAGAGAGCATGTGAAATCTATCCCCGTAATACTAGAAATCCAAATAGATTGGTACTGCAAGAAAGACCTCAAATACTACAGTACTCTAAGAGCTGCCTGACTATGTGTGTAAAATTATTTAATAATATTCCAGGTCACATAAAATCATTGAATATTATACATTTTAAAAATTGTTTGCATGAATGGCTATTGACGGAAAACTTTTATGACATAAAGGATTTTCTGACTAAAAGATTTACTTGAATAAATTGTAATTTTAAGTGTGAGAACGTTATTTACCATGATGTGTATTAAAATTTTAATGTAATAAAATCTAATATTAAAAATGTAATTTCATATATTTTTTAAAATTTAATAATTATAGCACAACATTGTAATTTTAACAAAACTTTTGCATGCTTAGTAATAGGCGAAACATAATGTATAGTTTATTATTACCTACCATCTTATTTACCGTGTTTGTATCAAATAAATAAATATTCTTATTCTTTTATAAAACTAGCGACCCGCCCCGGCTTCGCACGGATCAATGCTCTACTATATTATGCATATATTATACATATAAACCTTCCTCTTGAATAACTCTATCTATTTAAAAAAAAACGCATCGAAATCCGTTGCGTAGTTTTAAAGATTTAAGCATACATAGGGATGTAGGGACAGAGAAAGTGACTTTGTTTTATACTATGTAGTGAAATACAAGTGCAAACTGCACAAAGTTATGAAGTTTTCACGTTAACCTAAGTGAGTATTTTGAGTTGGTATCTATGAGAACGTCTATTCTACATAATTATTGCTTCCCACCATTATCTTATCAACGTATACATTGATTGTGTCAAAATTATATTTCGTTATTTCTATACTGCGACTTGATCATCGCTAGCTTGGTAGCTGCTTTATAAACTTTTTGCGACATTCCTTTTCTTAATTTACTTTTAGAAAAATATTATATACTACACGTGCTCGGAAAGTACGTTGATACAAGAATGAGTCTATAGTATGGTCATTCTAATATGCAGAAGGTAAATTTATTTGACAATTCTTTACTTGCTCGCTGGCTTTTTTATTTTTGAACACTATAAAACTATGTACTCATGATAACGACACAATCAGATTTAAAAGATGCCGTCCGATTATTAAGTAAGCACTTATTTTCCGAGAAAAGCGAGAAAAATGCAAATTAATGTAAATATTAAGTTAAATCACACAAATGATTTTTTTTATTTTCTTTGTACTACTAATCTGTAGTACTACATAATATGTAGTCGAATAATTCATATTATGTATTATTCGAGAGAGAATGCAAGTCTCGACCGATGGGTGCCTTTCCAGCCCTTGCCTACGGATCGTGCTTCAAACAGTGACGGAGCCGAAATCTATCCTTTTCTCCCCTCGGTAAACAATGTACTACACTCCGATCTTAAAGCAAAAATCATTTTGACTCTCTTCGTTATAATCAGCCTTTTAATGTGCCAACTACTGGGGGTGGGCTTTCCTTTTGAATTAAAACATTGCAGGAAAACCAATTTTAATTTCATTTGCATTCTAAAAAGTTACAGACATGTTAGATAAGGTCAATATGATAAAAGATATAATTTCGGGCTTTGTTGGGCGCAGCAATTTAGAAGAAAGGATCTCATATGCTGCCGTTATGTTGATTATTTTTCTGGTGACTATCTTAATAGTAATATTTCTGATATAATTCTAATAGTTATGTTTCGGTCAGAAGTCGGGTGAGTAGCTATGGAATAAGTTTGTTACTGAGATAATAGTGTTAATCTCTGAAAGTCGCCACTTGAGCTCGGCATCTGGCTCAGATGAGGCCGATAGAGAGGTCGGCTTAACTGATTACATCAGCGACGTCCAAGTGAAGAGTTTTGTCCGAGATTAAACTCGGAACAGTGTTGATGGGCATGTAATAGCAAATCTTTAAGCGAATCTGTAACAGTATATTAATTGTTTTGTTGGAGATTAACCTATCACATGAAATTTGTTTTAGTAATGTCAACAACTTATGATAAACATATAAATTTATCCGAAATGTTTATTTTTTCTCGTTGCAAATAAAGAACAATCAATTATGCACATTAGTCAATCTCAGAAATACTACTTCAATATAGAAGGAGTTTGTTTGAACGCGCTAATTTCTGGAACTACCAGCGCAAATTTTTTTATATTTGTTGGCACAATTTTAGAACAAGTTTTTAGGCTATTTATCTGGGCTCAAGCAAAAAGGTTGAAAAGAACACTAGGAAAACGAAGCAACAGTGCAAGCAAGTGATACGAGGCGACACGGTGGCTCGAATCGAACAGCGAGAAGAGCCGATTTGTTATTGTGTGACAAAACCGAATTCCACATAGACGAAGTTGCGGCAACAGCTACTAAAATAAGACAAGTAAAAAGAAATGAAAGGGAACATCAAATTAGTAGGTACCGGTTGTTCTTATTGATAGATAACTAAACAATTATTATACTTTGCTAGTGTCACCGTTTTACACTATGGTTGAGACCTTTTTTAATAGTCTTATTTGAGGGTAGTTAACCCTCCAAACTTTGTTCGTTGCATATCGAATGTCACTTGTCATTTGCATTTTAATGCCCAAACGCTTAACACGTTTTTAACTTGTGTTTGCGCAATCTCATGCAAATATCAAAAAGAGAACATAGTGAAGATTTGCAAAGGGATATAGCACATTTAATGCGAAAAATTAAGAAATTGGAAAAGAATATGCGTAATAGGAAGGAGTCTGGGAATAACTTTGAAAAGGGTTTTTCTCCTACCGTAAGTAGTGATCGTAACAAAATATTACGTAGCGCAATTCAAAAATCAGGTATGTGTAAATATCCCCCTTGTAAAACTTGATATCGTTGTGGAAAATATCCAGACTAATGCAATCGAAATATTCACCAGGACTATTTCACCGCATTTAATCAAAATAGTTATCGTGCAATTCAGCGAAAAATCCCACAAACAACTGAGTTAAAATAACAATCGTTAATTAAAAATAAATAAAACAAGCCACAAAAAGCAATACAAATCATAAAATGAAATATAGCTTATCATCTTATCCGTTAAAAAAATATTTCTACGTACCTACTTTAAAATATTTTTTTTTCATCAAAATATACCTATTCTTATACACTTTAAAATTGTGGCTTAATTATACATTCTGGATTAGGAACGTATTTACATTACAAATTTAATTTTATTCGGGCTGTCACCGGGACTGCACGACACATTTTTATTTTTATATTAGTATTTGTCAATAATATCCTATATTGACTATTCGGCACTCCTTGTGGATACGCCTACGTCGCTTATGGATCCAGATGACTGTACACCAGAATCTCCTCTACCTTTAGAAAATGACCATATTATGGAACCACATACTGACGAACAGTCACAAGAGGGCACAGTGACAGACTTGCACAGTGAAACTGCCAATAATGCCGCGGAAACATATTCTAATGCCGCATCATCAAAACATCCAGAGCTTAATACCGACATACTAGACATTTTGGGTGATGACCCATCACTAGTAACCAAATATGACCCAAACCACTAATAATACGCTCATTACTGCGGATAACAATAACCTTAAACAAAAAATTACCCGCTTTGGTAGAAAAGTACGTTTACCAGATTATTTCGCCCGTACTGACGGTCCCTGTAGGGATGTGGCGTTCTATTAGTATTTTTATATACATATATTATATTACTATTTATTAGAACATACATAACAACTTATAATTGAATATAATAAACACTATAACTGGACTATGGTAATTTACATTTAACTATTACTGCACGTTTTTTATCGTCTTATTTCAATTCTCGATTTCGGAGGAGTATTCGATTATACTCCCTGGTTGCAGAAGTATTATCAGGCAAGCACTAACGAAAAGAAGTCTACCTCGGGCCTCACTGGATACCATGAATGCATTCTTGTTGGAAAATTTCATAAATCAGTACAATGTATGCCAACGCAAGTGGTGGAATTTTTGCCAAACAAATTATTATAATATCTATCAAGCCTTATACTAAAAGGAATACTAATTCCTCACCGAAATGTTAACTGGGGGTTGCCAATATAGCACACTGAATACATAGAGGTCCACGTTAAAATTTTTGAAGAGAGTGTACCAAAGGAGACTCTCTCCTTTCCAAAATATAATGTCACTGGTCTAAGATAAGTCTTGTCTAAGATAGTCTCAACACATGGTTTTCTAACGTGAATGTATCCTTCGATACAATTTAATAGAGTTACTTTATACACTCTTATATCCGCACATAAATTACAAGCTCTTAAACTAGCACGGTTAATATAGAGTTCCATTAAGAACAAATTTTAATTAAAACTCCTACCATTATTAAAACTTTTCGTACTTGTAAAGGACGAACGATCAAGGTCAATAATAGGTTGTTATTTTTGTTTTAACGTATTTTATTAATAAGCCATCGTTGTGCCCTGTTAAACATGAGTATGCTATGTAAATAAAACTGAATCGCTTAGGACATCGGAAGCACATACAAAAATGACTCATAAAGTAGTTGGCACAGCGACATTGAGTTACTGGATCGAGTGCACGCTCAGCGAGTCCAGCATCAACACAAACATTGTATTTCTACACAGCACACATAACAGCACGCGACATGCTGCTACGTCGCACGCGTACTCGATGGGCGTTATTGTAGATATGATCAGAAATACTGCAAGCTGGAGTGGTATAACTTCTCATGGAAAGTATCTACGAAGCGAAGCGCTTCCTATAATTATGATAGAACTTCACTTAACTAATTGTTAAATCATTAATTTTATATTATAACATATAATTATAATTTTCTAACGAATCGATAAGTAGAAACCAAGAGTTTCTCTTCATGACCTCGATTCTCGTATGTGAAAAACGATGTATTTCTATTCATTTACCATTGATATTTATAATGTACGCGATTCATTGTTACAAAATACTTTGATTGAATATTTGAAAAACATAAAGGTTTTTGTATTCGTGTTTTTGTAAAGGCTCGGAGATGTGGTTGTTTTTTATAGAAGTATTTAAAATCTTATAACACTTTTTTACTTTCGTTCCATAAAGGAAAATAAAACGAGAAAGAGTAGATGTGTGTGTATTGCTGCTTGCTTGCTTGCTGTAGCTGCTATTTACGAATACGTGTATAATAAAACTAGTAAATTACTAGTAAGTAACTAGTAAATTCGCCATGATATTTAATGCATTTTGCATATATTGGTACCAATTTTTATAACACCTTTTCCATGTCTAATGATACCAAAAAATCAGCTCAGCTGCTCCTCAGAGTAGCTGAGATCTATTTTGTATTTTTACTTTTTGCTTTTTTTTATTTATTACGTAATCTAACACACTATACAAAAACTAATGTCATAAATATCAACTACTGAACCTAAGAAAATCAAACTAATTTCAAAGAAAAGGTGGCACCAAGCTGTGTAATATACTATAAAAGCGTGTCTTTTCAATGTTTTAAAATTATGACCATGAAATATATATATATATATATATATAATATATATATATATCCTTATCTGTTGTTATCACATGATAAGAGATCATTGGAATCAGAGGAAAGTACGAGTAGCAACTCGTTGTAGAGCAGTATAACAGACGAGCAAAGAAATATTACACAAAGGAAAAAGCAAGAAATAAATGTCACAACACAAAATTCGTTTCAGAAACTCTCGAAGGATGATGAATATTCATCCGTAACGTCTACACCTAACACGAATTTAAATAGAAGTTTTTCAATTGTACGCTCAAATTATAAAGAAATATATTATGATCTGAAGCAAAAGATTTCCAAAATACATAAATGTACATAAAAATACATAAAATACTTGAAATTGCAGAAAACGAAATCACAAACTTAGTATCGGAAAATCATTCCCTTGCAAAAAAGTTACTAAATTCGAAATAAAAATCAACCATTGAACCCGTATTTGCAAAACGACTCCAACATCTGAATCTGTGAAGAAAATGACAAAAAAATCTGGTTGTAAAAGGTTTCTCTCAATCAGAAGAATCGAATTGTAAATCATAACAAGAGGTAAAGTCGATGACATTATTGATGATGCGTCGTTAGATGGCGTTGAATCAAAAGCAGCTAATTTCATGTGACTAAAAAGTTCATCAGTCGATGGCGGTAGTAGTTTTAAATGTTTCGGTTAAAAGCGTGTTTACATATTAGATGAACATTTGAGAGGATTATCTGTTTACCTTATAAATTCATTTAAGAAACGATTATGATTATGATATGTTTGCTCATATAATAATACTTAAAGCCAAGAGTACTAAATTGTTAAACCATTGTTTATAAAATATTTTTTCCGACAATGATATATTAGTCATATTAGGATTTGGAAGTTGTGATACATCTATACATAGATTACATTCTTATATACTGACTGATTTTTTGACCTATTTATTTTAATAAATATATGAATGAAATTACTTTAAATTATCATATTAAATTACGGTCGAAACATTTTAAAAATCGCTCATATATTGACACGAATCTCTGTTATTATAAAATATTTAGTTGACAGGATAAATTTTGCATGGCTTTAAATATAAAGAGAATTACTTGTCATATAAAACATTAAAATCAAATAAGAAACTCAACCTTATTATTAGAAATAAATGTTTTCACAAAAACATACAGGGACTGCTCTCAAAAAAATAAAACTTTGAGATCACTTTCTCTCATATTAAAAGCAAAACAAATCCTGATGTAATATATCTTACAGGAACATTTATTAAACAAGGTTATGAAAAAAATGTCAATATACAGAACTATACGCTGGCAACAAATTACTCGAGGAGTAAGAAACCTCCACGGTTCTTGTACTTTAGTAGAGGTTTGGAATTTAAAAAAAATTACCTTATTCGATGACCTTTCTATGGATTATCATTTTGAATGTTGTGCAATCAACTTGACAAGTAATAATATGATAATAATTTGTATTTATCGTGTTCCGTCTTCATAAAATAGATATTTTAATTATTTTATCAATAAAAATGACATGCTGTTACATAAATGTTAAGTAAAAAAAAATACTAATTGGGGACTTCAACATAAACTTATTAGAAAATAAGCAAAGCGTTACAGGTTGAGGGATTAAAAAAAACCCACAAGGTTAACAGCATGCCTAGATTAGATTGTTAGCAATTTGAAAAATGCAATCTAATACAACTTGCCTCTATGGCTTTCTGATCATGACACAGCATAAGTATTGAAATTTAATATTTTGCATAAAAAAGTATAGTTTTATACATAAATGATTTATAGTGAAGATAATACAATCCTTTTCGCAGATGATATGTCTATTTTAGTTTCTACTACCAGTAATTTTTTGTATGAACAACATAAAATTGATATAACAAATACAATGCCAAAATATTCGAATGACTAAATGTAAATCATCTTCAAATGGATTTAACAAAGACAAATTTAATAAATTCAATAATTGTAAAATCATACCTTTGACATTAATGGACAATTATAAATAATGCTTTAAATGTCTCGGTCTTAGGCTTAATAATTGACTCAATATTTTGTCGGAAATCGCTGGTGGAGGAACGGCACCGATATTGCGAAATCGTTTGAAGCTAAGTTTGTGAAGACAGGTGACATATTATCTCAAAGAACTAGGTATTCCCCACAGCCTTGTACTACAATTAGTCCCTAAAACGAAGAGATTCTTAAATAACAGCTACGCAGTGTGTATGGTCATCTATAATAAAATACCAAATCGTTTTAAGGACCTTCCTATAAATCAGTTCAAATCTTTGTTGTGCAATTGGCTGGTAGAGAATGCGGTCTTCTTAAGACATAAAGATATTTAAAGTGTTGATATATTAATTTATATTATCATGATAAGGTTTCGAGATTCTTTTTATATATGACATCGATATTGTGTATTTCATGTATGTATCTGACATATTTTTTAACTTCCCGCTAAGAAAATCGAAGAGTTTCGAAAAATTGGGAAGTTATTGTTTTTACCCCGTTTTGCAAAAATCGGCAGATCTCGACGTTTTGAGGCCTTAGGAATCTTCCCTGACCCATCTCGCGATGGTGTCTTTATGTCTGTATGTATGTGTGTGTGTGTGTGTGTGTGTGTGTAAACCTCTTATAACTTTTGAACGGTTTGACCGAATCGAACCAAACTAAATGCGTTCCAAAGAGTTTCAACAAACTTAGATTTTCTGAAAATTTAAACCGATTCGGACCGGTACATTTTGAAAAAAGTAAAAAATAATCAAAATGAAGCTTTTTTAAATGTGGTTTTATTGAAATAACTTTTGAACGGCTTTAGCGATCAATTCCAAAAACTAATCAGCTCTTAACCTCAAAAAACCACGTCGATCGCGCCCAAATGCGTTAAAATCGGTTTATTCGTTCGTGAAATATCGTTGACGAAAAAAATCGAAAAAAGTGTTTTTTTGTAATAACTCCGAAATTTTTCATCTGATATTTTTTTTTATTTCAATTTTTTCTGAAGTTTGAATATCTACATCAATTGCCGCCAACCGCGTAAAAACCGCGTTTTTTCCATTTTTTTTTTGGCCTTTTGAGCTCGAAGAGCTCATAATCATAGAATAGCTACTTATTGAGCTCGGAGAGAGAGAAATAACACATAAATTATATTTTTAGCTCGAAGAGCTCAGAAACAATGTATTTGGAGTGGAAGTTTGAGCGCAAAAGCATAGAATTAGCGGGAAGTTACAGGGATGGCCTTTAGGGTCAACCGTTTTCCAGATTTTTTTTTTGTAGTTATTAGAATTATGTAAATTGTAATGTGTTGAAACATTTGCATGCTATTCTGCAATGGCTAAATAGGTTATAAACTCTGAGTTATAATTAACATCCATGTATTATCCATTTAATGCAAATAAAAATTTTGAATTTAAATTTGTCAAGACCACAAGTGGTCTACTCGAAGAGTTCTCTAGCAAACATAATACCCACCTTCTTATGTTCGTATTTTACTAATGATAAGGAAAAAATATCATTAGTACCGCACAATCTACTGTATATCAATACTTCTGGAACTATCTAATGTCCTCAATAATTTTATAACTTAATATCCAACAAGTAAAGTACAGCGACAATTATAAAGTTACTTATACTTTCTCCTTTGTTCGGATAATTCGTTAATAGGTTCGAAATAAATAATTACTGATAAATCAATATTTACGTATTGATGGTTTAATGATGTTTTAATGCGGCATAATTTTTGGCAATGTTATCATACTTATATAATATATCTTTATAATATTTATAATATGTACTTAAGTATACAACAACCAGTTACTTCTAAAAATTAACATTATAACGCATTATAAGCACCTACGTTAAAAATGTTTCTTCGAACGATAAAAATTATAGCGTACTTTTTATTAACTATTAATTTTCCACCAGTTTTAAACGGCCGGTTTGTTTAGAAATCTATTTGTGTAGTATCAGATTGATCAGTTCAATATGAAACCAAGGCATTACGAAGGTACATTCTGCAAAGCTAGACTCAGCCCAATGGTGATCATGCAATGGTTAGTTCTACCGTGTGATTGACCGGTTTCTATTTGGACACAGACAAATTGGATCTCGGTACTCCTGTGGTTTTGTCTAATCGAAATGTTTAATTAGATACTTGAAACAACTCCGAAGTTCATCAAGTTCACTTTTGAAAGTAAACTTGAGATTTGGTATTACTGGCGTCTTTTGCATACATGGATTGGACAGTCTGTTTTCAGGAACATAATTAAGAATAAGTATACTTTTGAAATAATAACTGTTTTTTGTTTTGTAAACAAATTTAGTCTGTAAAAGTTGTATAAAAATCAAAAGTATTTATTTCCGAACATAAAGTAAATGAATAAAACACTTTTTTACGGATTTTTGCGCATGTTTTATTTTATTTTAAATTTAATCCTGACGTTTCGACTCCTTTACAGGAGCCGTGATCACAGGATGACTAAGATGATGGTTGACAACCGTGTAATGTGCGCGGAAGTGTAAGAACTAAATAAAGTAAATGTAAATAAATGCTATCTTTCAGATATTGAAGAACTATTATTATGTTGTTCTATATATATATATATATATATATATATATATATATATATATATATATATATATATATATATATATATATGTTCGACGTAGCAAAAGGTCAAAGGAACCAGAAATATATGAATCTTCCCTGCTTAGTATTCCTTACACAATTCAAAAGATAAAGAGGAACATACAATTTTGAGATCACATCAGACGGCTATCAAAGAAATCGTACCATTTCTTTAGTTCCTTCGACTCGTTCACTTTATGGAGGAGGGGTAAGCCAAATCGGAAATTACACTGCGATAGTTTCCGATGATACTCGAAGCATTTGACATACGTTCGATGTTGGGTTGGTCAAGACATGTTTGATGATCATGACCTCCTATAATGTTTGAGGAATAATGTAAGATTACCATTTATCTGTCGGCTGGAGATAAATGCATATAATGGTCTTGGCAATATAGATACATAGTTTTAACTTTGGCTACGAATGTTGTTACATTTTATATTTTTATTGGAAAAAACGATGTATTTCAGAAATATGGTTATTCACGTAATTATTGTGTTATTTTTTAATCTACCATTTGGTAGTCTAACAGTCATCACAAACCACGAAAAAGTTTTATCTAATAAAAAGTTTATATAAATAAGCATCATAAAAATAAACTAATTTCTAACGTTCTTCATGCATAAACTTTTTTCTTCTTAAATTAGCTACATTTTTATATCAACTCTTGTACCTTTTTTCATACGCCCAAATTACTTACAGTTTTCATATATTTGTTTAAGAAAGTAAATATAATCAGTGTATTTAGGTTAATACAGCCTAATCAAATACTAAGAACATTGGCTTCATTTAAATTTAAATAATTGAATCATTGAGCACGTTCATACGGTAGAGGTTGTTTATAACGACCTCTATCCTTGGCCCCGGCTTCGCTTTGAATAAATGAAATACTTCGCTTTGTTTCTCCCACGCCACACAAACTTTACGTTGTGTATTTATTTTTAATATCTAGAGGGGCTTTGATGCTTTTCAGTTACTTACGTTAGTTTTTTTTGTACGTTTGAAAAGGTAAGGGTTTATTAGTTACACAACTAGTTTGTAAATAGTTACCTAGTTAGTTAAATTGTTTATAATAGTTATAAATTTTGGCAGACACACTGATTTAGTCATAAATTAAATAGAGATTGTACTCTGGATACTAGATAACATAATAATCCTTACTAATATTATAAATCGGAAAGTGAGTTTGTTTGTTTGTTTGTTTGTTCCGCTTTCACGCCGTAACTACTGAACCGATTGCTTTGAAATTTTGCAGACGTAAAGATAAAAGTCCGGATTAAATAATAGGGTACTCTTTATCCTGGAAAAAATTGATATTCCCGAGGAAAAACAAAAATATTGTTTGCTTGATAGATGGAATGTAGATGGCGCTGTGTGTCGTTTGAAACAAGATAAAATATTGCAAACGAATATAAACATGTAAATTTAGAAGCTGAATGATACGATAATGAATCCCCGAAAATGAGGAGTTCCCGAGGGATGACGTACAATTTGTTTTATCGTCTAAACTGTTTTTTTTTACATCTACTTATATGTTGCAAACGAATATGAACATGTAGATTTTGAAGCTAAATGATACGAAAATGAATCCTCGAAAATGAGGAATTCTCGAGGGATGACGTACAATTTGTTTTATCGTCTAAATTGTTTTTTTTAAATCTACTTATCCTGAAATCACTAAAGTCAACGAATTACTAATTGGTATAAGTATTAGTTACATTATTTAGTTCTTGAGGTATGCGATAGATGGCGATGGGTGTTTTTTAAAACATGGTAACGATGTTTTTTTTAAAATACGTATGAAGTGGAATGATAGCTTACGCTATTGCTTTATACCGCAATATAACCGAATGCAACGCGGGCGAAGCCGCGGGCGGAAAGCTAGTAACCATATATTTTAGACTCAGAAATAGGTGCTTGACCTTACAGGCTTTGGCCTTTATGACCTGGGATCCAGCCTTGGCTCTGAAGATCCTGGGAGCAAGTCCCAGAAGTTGGGGATGTTTATATAATGAATACAAGCATTTGTACATTAGTCATGGGTACTTATTTTATATCTCTATAAATATTCAATATCAATTGAATATCATATTATTTTGTGGGTACGTCTATCGGTTACCCTAGTATCCATAACAGAAGCCATACAGTACTTAATTTGGGCCAAGCTGTTTGGTGTTAGTATAAGAAATATTATTATTATTATTAACGCTTCCTCATCTACAACAATAATCGTGAAATTGAAAGCGATTATCTTTGAATTATTTGCCGCATAAATATAAGAGTTTTGATTTATGTCACCTAAGTTAAAGTAAATCGTGTTTTCACTAAGGTAATTTTTGGAATGAGAACCTTACTCAATTTCATGCTTGACGGTATACATTGTCAACCAATTTTTATTTGGTATAATGTATGTAATGGGATTACAGTTCCATTTATTATATATGCTGGTATTATGAGGTTTTGTTTCAATCTCTTTTACACTGCAGGCTATACGACTCTGGAATGCATTACGAGTACCATTACATATTCAAAAAGCACCAACCAAACTTGATTTCAAATGACTGATTTCCGACCTCCTTTTGGATTCTCCTACCTAATATACTTGACATCACTTTAATAGTCTTTTATGTACGTAAATTTATGTTTATGTAGTATACAGTTCTCATTTTCTGTTTTCCCTTTCAATGCAACACCAATACACTATCAGTTTCTGACTCTCCGGTTAGTAGATAATGTCTATAAGCATTAAGTCCACCATTAGTGTATGTTTTTGTGTACAATTAAGATAAAACAAAAAAAAATAAAAATTATAATGTTGGTAAAAAAAAAACTCTTATTTCACAACAGTTATTGAATCTATTCCTAATCTCTTACTTTTTTAGGTATTTTATATGATTCTTGCAATGCCATTCTAGCATGTGCACGATGCACGATTAAATTTCTGTATAATGTGAAAATATTTTGATTTCTATCTGCAAAGACATGCATTCTTTAAGAATACAGACTCATAATTGACTTAAATGAGTGTGAATAATCAGAGAATTTTCTTGCTAACTATATAAAATCATAGAAAACAATAGAATATTAAAGTTAGCACTACACTAAAGTGAGTAAAAACTATCGGCAATTGCGAGTTGGTGTTCATAAATATAGAACATAAATTCTTACTACTTCAACTCCAAGATTGTAACCCCTATACTAGTTTTGATTGACTAAATAAACATAATGGGCAGTAAAAAATGCATACTTAACTATAATAGAATAAAAGCCCATGAAATTGTGTATAGTAACACTTTATGACATCATTCGATACTCTTTTGGCCAGTTATGATTTATGTTCACGTTGGAAATTGGCTCCCATTTTGTTGCTGTGTTGAGGTTATAGGACTACATAAGCTGAACGGATATAAATTAAACATGAATGTTATCGAAGACGAAATACTCGTACAACTGATTTCGTATCTTATTTGCTTACATTAACTCCGGGTCAAGTTACTATTTAAACTTACTCCAAATTGGTAATATTTGAATTATTAATACACGTTATTAGAAATTTCTATTGAAAACCATGTGACAAATATTATACATACTCGTTTATAGTAACGGTATTATAGTTTCAAGTTTTAAATAAATCACATATTACATATTTATGTATTGAAAAACTTCATGGTTATGTACTATCTTATCAAAATTTTTACTAATTCTTGCTTTATTCGGCTTATAATTGCGGAAGTTAAGCAACTTACGCATGGTGGGCTATGACTAATTTTTCAACCATAGAGAACGTAGGGACCTTACTACTAGGGAGTAGTAGGGACATTTACAAGATGATGATGATAATGTTTGACAGATCAGTTCTAATTACTTCACAGTTCTTTTCTTTGTATTGGATCTACTCGAAACGTATTCTATTGAAAATCAACTAGCATATCCTAACTAAATAGCCACTAAGCTCTTAAAATATATATAGCAACTTAAATATATATATGTTTCGATTCAATTAATTTACAGTACGTACAAAGGAATAACACAGAAACATTGAACTTTTCGTATCATCATAACGTCTAAAGACGGCGGCGGGGCGGTAAAAGATGTATTTCGAAACTTTTATTTTCCTATATATTACCACAGTATTTAATCCTCGTGAGAAAATAAGTTACGGCGCAGCTGCTCGAACGGTCTTCCTCTATATTTTAAAAGTGATTCCAGATATCGTAAAAATACAAGAAGTCCGATGGAAACTTCTAAAAAGCCACTCAGCTCTCTTATTTTTTCCTCACAAACCCATAGTCGAAAAGTTGGATAGTTTTACATCGGAGACCCTTCGATAAAGTGTCATAATTTGGATAAAATATTGTTTTTAGTAGGAAGCGTATTTTATTACTTGTGGTTTAATAGGTCGTTATTATCGAGACAACAAACTGTTACAGAAACCTGTTGATAAGCAAATAAGTTTTTCATGTGTTTCAATCATTTGTCAAACATCAACTTATTATTTACGGACACATGATCGCGACGAGTGATATATGACATGACACATATATCTAAATATTCAGAATCAGCAGTGGAAGATTCAGTGACTGAATAATTGATAAATAAATAATAATAATATTTATGATAAAATTTCCTGAATTTTTTTTAAATCATTACAATTCTTTTACCTTCACCGTTCAAGAAGAAAAGAAAGAAAGAGCGAGAACCTCGTCAGCCTTGCAAAAAAAGGTTATATATTTTTTCCATGTATATTCAATATGAAAACGATTTTTCTATTCCCACAATTATACCGTTGCTATGCTTCTATATCATTATTCGATTACATAAAGTAAACAGATTTCTATAAGGTAAAAAAATACGCATGTAAAAAACGACTACGCCTTCGAACCCTCAGGTAGGAGGAGGTGGGGTCGTTTTTTAACTGCGTATTTTATATCTTATGAGAGAGCATGACATACTTAAACTGCATAACACGGCTCGTGTAATTGTAACTTTTGTGTATAAGTTTATTTTACACAAGAACTTAAAATTTAAAAATAGCTATTCCTTTTCCCAACAATAAGCTTTCTAATCTAAATAAATTAATCGATCCAAATTATTATCCAGAAGTTTGAGCGTGATATCGTATATCATATTGTATAGTAGGTACCATTTAATATGAAAGGAAAACATTCAAAAGTTTAAAACCCAAAGATAAATTCAAACTATATTCATAAACAAACAATTTGCTTAACGAAACTAATATAATATTCGGAATCGAGTCCAGCATTCGCCGTATGAAGTGAGCCAAAATGATGAAACTTTTCTCTTTGCGAGAAAGTTTGTGATGTGAACAGAAACCCGGGCGACTCCCTCGGGACATCGTACATGCATGTTTAATGGCGTCCTAGAAAGGTCAAGAGGTAGTGAATACATTACTACCTCCCAAGTGGGTATGTAGGCAGGCTGCCTGCAGTGACAGCCTCTTTTCTAACTTGGAGAAACTAACACGCGGACAGGTAGTTTGTAGCTGTCACTCAAACAAATTAATTGTGTCTTAGTTTTAAGTCGTAACGAGGGAACTCAAACAAAGTTTTGAGGAAGGTACACGAACGCCTCCCCATCTTCAAATGTTATGGCGTGAATTTGCAAAATTGTACTGACAGCTGACGCGACAGGCATTCGTTAATTGGTAAATACCAAGACTTCTCGGAAAGTGTGTTTAACTTCTAAATGTAACAATTTGCTTACTTTGCTTTCTATTTCAGAAAAAAGTTTTAATGAGGTTATTTCAAGACTTCTGAATGAATAAATTGAGCGTAACGATGATTATTTATTTACCTTTAGGTGGATTGATGTGTAGGGCACTTCTAAATAAGCTTTCTTCATCACGCCAGTCAAGATTCCGGCGCATAGTATTACTGCACATTGAAGACAAGGCGATTAATAACGTCAACATGAACACTCGACTTCTCGTGTCGTTCCGATGGCAACCTCGCGTCACGATTCCGGCTCCCAAGCCGAGCAATAAACAGAAACCAACGCTCGGTATGTACAGCACTCGCTCCGCAACCACAAAACCAACATAAAATAGGACATTAGTAGCAGGCACGAACGGCAAGACCATAAATGCCATGAACATTAGTAAAGCAACTTGAAAGCTGCGGTAAATGTTCCTTTGAGGGTTAGGTGCTTTAGATTTCGTGCTCGCCATCGGGCAGACGCAACTTGAATTGTGCATCGTCATATTATTGTTGTTGATTGCTCGACAAGCTATCGTGTGTTCCTCGGTAAGGGTGTGCCTACATCCAGTACACGGACACAATATCTTTTTAGACGACTCTTTGTGTGACGTATGATAGCTTTTTCTTTCGACGCAGTCTTGTCCTCTATTATATTGTTTTATGTTGTAAGTCCATTTATGTCTGATCTTGCAATTCTGTTTCTTATAGTATTTTACGTCTTTCGCAGCTCTCTCGTGTCGTTTTCTTAATTCATTTTTAATAGCTCGGAGCGTTACTTTAGATATGACGGCGTAGAAAATAACTGTAGATATGTTTCTGGGGTCAGATATGGTTGTGATTCGGGGTATGGATTCCATGGACCAGTCAAAGCTGAGGTGGAATGGATATAAAAGCAAGAAGAAGTTGAAGACTGGAAGATAAGAAAAAGTATAGAATCTAGTGAGGATGGAGGGATCCCTGGACGCTGGATTATCTGCAGCAGCAAAGGCTGTTGGAGTGCCTGCCACCCGAAGTCTCCAATAAAGTAGGGCGAAGCCACCGGTCCCTAGTGCACATATGCTCCGCCAGCGACTCTGAAACAAAACAAAACAAAACAATATATAAAATTATTTGCTATATAAGCTGCATGTAATTTATATATATGTAAATGGGATATCATTTTATAAATAAACAATACAAATATAAATTAATAATAATATTTCAGTTTAAACTTTCTGCCCATGAGATTTTTATCACGGTGAAAATGTCAGTGTACCTATAATGAGTGACTTAATATGTTATATTCGATTGTTAAAGAAACAATGTACTAAGGATAATATTTTTCTGGGTATCTTTCGAACTTTATGTGATTGATTAGTTTGTGAGATGTGTTATTATTATTAGTCAAATAATTTGCCCCCATTTTTCAGATTTTTAGGGAATAATTTTATGTCATATGTAATTTTATATTACTGTCTATGTTGTCTGAATACAAGAAACCATGTATAACCAGGCGATATAACATAACAAGAAATGGGTAAATTTAACTATTAGTAGTAAATTTATATTATGTTAATATTATCTTGTTTAAGAATTTAAATTTTATGTATGATCGAAAAATCTGTTAACATTTCATATCCTCCTTTTCTAAAATCAGACTTCGATAATCGAGGATAGTATTGAAATATATATAGTATTTGAATATCTTGTGCTATTTTATTTCGAACAGATTCTAAATAATTTAATTGGATATCTCTTCTCTATTTGTGCGAAATAAAGAAGGACCTCCTTGTTTCAAATAGCCCATTCCGCTTCAACCTAGCGCTAATTTTAATCCTACCCCAAGGTAACTCGATAAAATTGATTTATAACGGAGCAACTCGCAAGACGTCCCTTTAGATTATTAAATTATCTACTGGCGCCGTTGTAACCCTCTTTCAGCATATGATTAATATGGTAATACTATCGGTTAGGTATTTTAATCTACTTAAAGTGGTGTTATTATGAAAGTTTTCGGGGTTATTTACTGGTGGGATGTGGAGTCGAGAGTAAGGCTTGTTAGTTGTGGGAAGAGCGAGGAAAAGATTTATTAAGGTAACCGCGTCCCCCGTTCGCCGGGCTAGCCCAGGGGACGCTGCAAGCAGAACTAACGACGCCGTTTCGGATTTTCAGCACAATTTACAAGGCGCCACGGCAAAACAGAAATCTCTGAGAACTTAGATGAGCGTTAGATTAAGCAATTGAAACGTGGATAGGTAACTGAATAATACAGTTGTTCGCACGTCGTTGCTTTCCAATCGATTTCAAGCTTCCTCTCTCGCGATCATTCAGACCCGCTGGTTTGCCGATCAGATTGTATTAATATTGCCACAGTGGGTTGAATACGAAAGTCTTGCGCTGTACTTGCACAGAATATGTGCGAAACCTGGTGGATATTTATGTTAATAATAAGAGTATCAACGATAGCTATAACAATTACCGAACGATAAAAAAGATGGATATAGGTAAGAAGAAATGAAATAAATGCATCATATATTTCAAGCATCTACGAACATAACCCTTTTGTTATATTTAATAAAAAGCACTTTTGTAAACATAAGCCTTTAAATATGGTGTTCGAGTTTTTTGAATTTAATGTAATGTTACATGTAATTTTTATATTATTAACAAATAGTTATACTAAAAACAACAAATAAAATTTATAAATTTTGGTATAAGTATAAATTATGCTCATCACACAAATATATTTCACCGGGTCGCCGCCTGGATACCGGGTACCAACGGGGCGTCAAATTAAACACATTATTAAAACGCGACGCGACGCAACGTGTCGACACCCGATATACACCGTGCACATTACCAACACGCGACGCCACGACATACTAGCAATTTCTGAATACAGTTAGCTAACAGCAGTGGAAGTGTATGGTCATGTACTATGGATTAACATAATTTATTATCTCTTGAAAACCGTAGGATGATGTGCGATCTAGTTTTTCTCTTTAAATTATTAAATAATAAGATAGATTGTCCAGTTCTTCTATCACAGATCAACTTATAGTCAAGGCACGACTACCCGCACGCTTCTCACGCCCCATAAAAATATTTGTACCACCACAATATCGCAAGAATTATACTCGCAATAGCTATTTTGCTCGCTGTCTGAGGATTTCTGACAATTCTACAAATTAGACCTGTTTTGTATCACATTGAATGGTATCGAGTCAGACATTTTCAATATGTTTAACTAAAATGCTAATGATGTTCGTTTTAATAATTTTTAAGTATATTAATACTTATAATTGCACACCTGTTTATTGTTTAACTATTTCGTTAAATTGTGTTGTTGCCTTACTCATAGTTATTTAATAATGTTTCGTGCCAGAATAAATGAAAAAAAAATGCAAAAAATAATATTAAATTGACATAAATTCTGTTTGATAGTCTGAAGAATAGGGATAGGTCAAAGAATCCGTATTCGCTCTGTGACTGTTCTCGAACGACTGACGCGTGGCGTCGGGTGTTGTCTAGAAACATACTGCGCGCGCCGCGTCGGATGGCGTGTTTGCCCCCACCATGGACAACACATCGACCTGGCTCGTCTGGATCGGGTGGCGTGTGAGCGCATGGCGTCGCGTCGGATGTTCATAGTATGATTCTGGTCCATAGAAAACAGTACATTTGATTCGACTCAACACGCATCGCGTCGCGTCGGGTCGCGTCGCGTTTTAATAATGTGTTTCCGCCTTAATAGTACGATCAAATTATTTTGATGGCATGTATGTTTTTGTAGTAAACTAATATTTTAAGTGCATTTCAGGTGTTATTTTACTCGCTATATAAGTTACTTGCTTAGTATTGGTATTAGGTATTATTCGATTCGTCATTCGATATATTTATAGCGATTTGTATTACTAGAAGCTTTTAACAACTGCCTCGTGTTATCGATACTCGTTACTTATATATTTTCATTATATTATTTATTAGTAAAACAATTCACTGAGTGTGACTGAGTTTTCTTTGAATCACAGTGAACTACAGCTCCTATTTCAAGCTTTAATAACAAAGAAAATATCTAATTGTTTCGGAAAAGATTCCATACGACTTCGCTATAATAAATTCATTACTTGTTTTTGATCTTTGGTTTTGATCTTTTTGTTAAACGGGTCAGTTTTTACTTAGTGATAGTTCAGATAATTAAATTATTTATTTAAAATTTTATGTAATTTACTATGTAATTAAAATGAGTTTTAAATAGAATATTGAACACAGTAACAACTTAGTTGTTATAGTCAGTTACTTTAGATCAGTTATGTTTTGGGTGTGTACTACAGGCAATTAGGAAACTTTGATTAAGTATTTTAAGGCAGTGAAACGTGGTCGTTCACTATGGGTCTTGTAAGAAGGCTCAAGGTCGCCCAGCGGGCAATGAAGAGAGCTATGCTTGGTGTTTCCCTACGCGATCGAATCAGAAATGAGGAGATCCGTAGGAGAACAAAAACCGCCGACATAGCTCAAAGAATTGCGAAGCTGAAGTGGCAATGGGCAGGACACATAGCAAGGAGAACTGATGGCCGTTGGGGCGGAAAGGTTCTCGAATGGCGACCGCGTGCCGGACGACGCTCAGTGGGTAGGCCCGCTACGAGGTGGACCGACGATCTGGTCAAGGTCGCGGGAAAACGCTGGATGCGGGCAGCACAGGACCGATCGTTGTGGAGATCCTTGGGGGAGGCCTATGTCCAGCAGTGGGCGTCGTACGGCTGATATGATGATGATGATGATGATGATGATTAAGTATTTGTGATTCAAATGAGGATTATGATAAATCAGGCGTAAAGACTTTTCCTTCGTGTTTTAAAATGATATTTGTAATCAGTGGTCTTTGATGGCATAAAATATTTAAGATTTTAAATGAACTAGTTCTATCTGTGTGAAAACTCTAATATGCAAATGAACATTAGCATCAAATTGTGACGCAAACTGAATGTCTCTTCCTAAGTCACACGTTATGAGTCGCATGAATATGTAGATAAATAAATAAATAAATAAATATTCCCTACATTCACACCAATTAACCTAGCCCAAAGTAAGCACTGTAAGGCTTGTATTATGGATACTAGGGTAACGGATAGACATACATATATCATACATAAATAAGTAATACTTATAGAAATATATACAAACATCCATGACTCAGGTACAAATGCTCGTATTCATCATACAAACATCTGCCCCTTCCGGGATTCGAACCCAGGACCATCGGTGCTAAAGGCAGGATCGCTACCGTTGCACCAAACGGTCGTCAAAAATCAGATACATTGAACGTCACGTCAAACGAAATACTTAGGTAGTAGGTTAGTGTAAATATGGATACATAACGGGAGAGCATTGCAAGTGATGACGTAAATATGACTCTCCTTAAAGAAGTGCCCTTGCTTAAAACTTTGGAATCGTACCTGGTTTCAAAGATTTTAAGAACACATTTAAGATTTTCATACAAGTGGAAAAGAGAAAACAAAACAATGAACAAGCTATATTTTTTTCCTTTAGTAAAGAAAAATCAACACAAATATGGCTTAACGCCCTTTTGAAATAAATTTTTTGAATTGTCCAATATTTTTACCTACCGCATTCAAAATAATTTTTAACTGAAGAAAAGTTCAAGCGCAATAAACTCGATAGCTTTAACAGAAGTACACTTACAGTATTATATATCATCATCATACATAATCCCCAAAAAGCAATCTTTATATATATAATTCTTCTGTGAGTGTGTATGTCAATGAACTCCTCCTAAACGGCTGGACCGATTTGAATGAAATTTTTTGTGTGTGTTCAAGGGGATCTGAGAATGGTTTAGATTCACAAATCAGCCCGGCAGATGGCGCTGCAGACGGTATCTAGGTTATTTATCTATACTGCAAAAATAACAGGCAGGACAACGTCTGTCGGGTCCACTAGTATTATTATATTATCACAATAATAGCAGAAATAAACTAATTGAGAGACAACTTTATGAAAAAATATTTTTTTTTCAAAAACAGTCTGGTCGACATAAAAAGCCTACTTGGCTTCACAAGTTTTTAATGCACGTGTTGAGGAATAAATAACTCATTTAAAGTAAGGTGAAGTCGGGACGGTTGAAAGAAGTTGACGGCCTTTCTGTACCATGTCAAAGATTCTCGGCGTGGTGTGATATTGTTCAATAACACTGCTTCATTACTATGAATATTGTTTTTGTACAGGAAACAAAAAATCTAACATCAAAGAGTGACATGTCAGAAATGATTAACCCTTTCGTTACCCGGACAAGAGATATCTTTAATTGAGCTACCGAGGTCTTAACAAACCCATTAAATATTTTCCAAATGATTCTTAAGCTGAATATCAGCACCCGCCTTTTCCTGTTTTACATTACTAATTTCTACAACATCGAATGTAATACTGCTATTAATTTTTGTTTGGCATAATCACTCCCTTAATGGTAAGTAATATTCCGATTCTGGGTTGGAGTCCCGCCTAGCTCTTGAGAGAAGTTGATAAAAAAATATTTAGATATAAATGTAATGCAGCATTTAAGTTTAGTCAAGTCTATTCAGACGTTTTAGTAAGATTATTCCTCATGTTCTAACACTTTTATTTACATATTTAGTTCTTACACTTCCGCGCACATTACACATCAGAATAAAACACTTTTTTACGGATTTTTGCGCATGTTTTATTTTATTTTATATTTAATCCTGACGTTTCGACTCCTTTACAGGAGCCGTGATCACAGGATGACTAAGATGATGGTTGTCATGTATTTTCTACTACCTTCACAATATTTTAATCGGGCACGTTCCTAATTATTAAATTATTTTATATAAATCAAGTTGTTTTATTTTATTTTAAAACATTATTTAGTTATTTAATTAATTCTCACTACGATTACATTGTATACTACTGAGTCTACTACCAGTTCGGAAATTGGGAGGGCCTTCCGACAAGAACTGGCGAAAGAAACTCGGGCAGGGGGACCGACCTCCATCTTACTGTTTAATTATTTGCAAAAAGAGCTAACTACATCATCAGGTCTTGCAGTGTGTGTTTTTGTAGGTATTAATTTATTAATTATGGGGTCCCAAGCAGGTGGAACGCTCCAACCTTCGTCTCTATTGAAATTAGGATGTTTCTTAATTTCAATAGCCTCGCGTAGCATCCTAGGAACAAATCTTTGTTCTCTAGCGAGAATTTGTGGTTTATCAAAACGAATATAGTGGTTTGGCCCCTCAAAAGCATGCTCACACACTGCAGACCAGAGCAGACAAAGGCAATGCCACGGTAGTAATGGATACGTCAGATTATAATGATAAAATGCTCCAGCTCTTGTCGGATGAGAACACATACAAAAAAGTTAAAAACGACCAAACTTCTAAGGTACTGAAGAAAACCAGTGAACTCATCAAGACGCATTTCGAGGTATTAGATCTTGACGTCAACTATCTTATTCCTTCCTGCCCTAAACCGCCGAAGTTGTATGGGTTGCCGAAAATACACAAACAAGATGTACCGCTACGTCCCATCGTTAGCCAAATTGACTCACCAACCTACCGTTTGGCTAAACACGTAGCTAAAATACTATCACCACTAAGGGGTAAAACAACTGCCTATGTAAAGGATTCCTACCATTTTGTTAGTGAGATACAACACCTACGTCTCACTGATGATGAAACTATGGTTAGCTTCGATGTCCAATCTCTATTCACAAGCTTACCTGTTCAAGATTGCATTGATGTCACTAGGAAGAGACTAGAGAAACACAATATACCAAGTGAATATTCAAAATTACTGGAACACTGCCTAACATCGGGCTATCTCTTGTGGAATGATGAATTCTACCTACAAGTGGATGGTGTAGCAATGGGCTCTCCTGTATCACCCATAGTCGCCGACATATTCATGGAGGACTTTGAGGAAAGGGCCCTAGCGACGGCACCGGTGTGTCCACGCTTTTACAAAAGGTATGTAGATGACACATTTGCTATATTACCAAGAGATATGGTTTCTGTCTTTTTAAGTCACCTTAATTCCGTTCATCCCAACATACAATTTACTATGGAATTAGAGACAGACAATAAAATAGCCTTCCTTGATATTCAAATCAGCAGGAATCCAAATCAAACCCTTAGTCATACAGTGTACAGAAAGGCAACTCATACCGATAGATATTTAAATGGCGACTCTCACCACCATCCTATACAGTTAGCTACCGTAGGGAAATCTTTGTTTCAGAGAGCTCGCGGCATCTGTGACCAACAACATCTGACTGCTGAACTTCAGCATGTCAAGCAAGTACTACAAGATAACAAGTTGCGAGTACCAAGACTGCGTCACAGAAGCCGCGCCAAACCAGCCACAGTAGAGCGCCAACCTGCTGTCCTTCCCTACATGAAGGGGGTCACTGACAAGATTGGGAATATTCTGAAGCGGGTTTCTATTAAAACTTACTTTAAACCAGCCAGGAAGATTGACCAATTCTTACGATCGGTCAAGTGTAATATACCCCTTCAGGCAGCGGGTGTCTACAAAATCGATTGTGACTGTGGGCTCTCATACATCGGGCAAACAAAGAGAAGTATAGGGACGCGCATTAAAGAACACGTAGCTGACATGAAACATAGGCGCGATAATAGGTCTGCAGTGTGTGAGCATGCTTTTGAGGGGCCAAACCACTATATTCGTTTTGATAAACCACAAATTCTCGCTAGAGAACAAAGATTTGTTCCTAGGATGCTACGCGAGGCTATTGAAATTAAGAAACATCCTAATTTCAATAGAGACGAAGGTTGGAGCGTTCCACCTGCTTGGGACCCCATAATTAATAAATTAATACCTACAAAAACACACACTGCAAGACCTGATGATGTAGTTAGCTCTTTTTGCAAATAATTAAACAGTAAGATGGAGGTCGGTCCCCCTGCCCGAGTTTCTTTCGCCAGTTCTTCTCGGAAGGCCCTCCCAATTTCCGAACTGGTAGTAGACTCAGTAGTATACAATGTAATCGTAGTGAGAATTAATTAAATAACTAAATAATGTTTTAAAATAAAATAAAACAACTTGATTTATATAAAATAATTTAATAATTAGGAACGTGCCCGATTAAAATATTGTGAAGGTAGTAGAAAATACATGACAACCATCATCTTAGTCATCCTGTGATCACGGCTCCTGTAAAGGAGTCGAAACGTCAGGATTAAATATAAAATAAAATAAAACATGCGCAAAAATCCGTAAAAAAGTGTTTTATTCTGACTTTTATTTACTTTTTAACAATAAGTTATCGGGTTATTCATTTATTTTTCATTAATTCGCATAGGTATCTAAGCAAAATATAATAATATTTCAGATATTCATGCTTTGCAGATTCCTCAGTAAAGATGTTAATGAACTGACGAATCTAGACATACCACTATAAATCTGTTAGGTAATGTTCTACAGTCTTAGAATTTCCTAAATTATTTAAGAAATTCTTAATTAAATTCTTACATTTAAAATATATTATTCCAAAGATACTCGTACCACGTTTTGAGATTTAGACTATGCCACTTTATGCACGCATATGGATTGAGGGCTCAAATTATTTAGAAATTAAGTTTAAGTTTTTAATATTTTTTTAATGCTCATTTCAACTTGAGGATCTAAAGAAATATTGAAACTCTATAAATATGTTTGTGAAAAATTTACTTTTACAAATGACAGTAGTACCTCAAGAGCTTTTGTTACGGCCTTTGGACATAAAATAAAGTTTATTTTGTAACAAAAGTCATAAAGTGGAGTCATTTCCATTCGTCTAAAATTATCGACATTAATTAAAAATAATCAAAAATATATAGCAAATACTAGTAACTTAAACACTACTTAACTCAAGTGAAAAATAATTGAAAGCATATAGTTGTGCACTTTTGAGTTTTGTTTACGCTGACGACAATATATAAAAAAACAGACTGGAGTTACTATAACTTATTTGCAACATACACACAAAAAAGAAGTATCCATTAAAATACGAATGTGCAATATAATCATTTATAATATGAGAAACATAGTATTTGTACTTTAAAAAGGTAAAATAAAATCAATAAATTTAAAACTAAACTTTAATTTGTCACCTAAACATAAAATTTCACCACCATACAGCAAAATTCCACAAACCCAGTCCAAATGTGCGTGCGTAATTGTAATGATTGTGATGCACCCACTTAGACCTGATTGATTCCTAAATATTCGTCGAAATTACATTTTTAATGACATCAGTAAGTATCAAAGAAATGAATTCGTTTTAGGATTGTGCTATGTTGGAGTTAATTCAGCGCACACACATCTCTGTAGCTCCGAAATGACGGTGTCAAATATTACTTAATTTTAACCGAAGAAAAACACGATTCTCTTTCTTAATTCTACGTCTTGGCCACATGTCTGTGATAGAACTCGGAAGATAACAAAATTATAAAAAATCTCCATTTTGACAGCTGCCAAAAAGTATCGATTTATTCATTATCTATTTTGAATAGGTCTACTGATTAAACATTTCGTTGGAATATATAGGCTTGATTTTGATTAACTTATAAGTTAATGTAAATAAACAAAAAATCGTAGTCTTCTTTATTATTTTTTAAGTATTCTATGTCAACAGTAGTTTTGATTATTAAGGTTAAAATCATAAAAAATCTTGCTCTATTCTATACACTATTTAGCTTTAAAATAACACTACAAATCACCTAAAGTAACAGGACATAAACATTTAAATTATTTTTTTATAAATGCATACATCGGCTGATCTAGCATTATATCCTCCCATGAAGACGTAATGAATCACATGAATATGAATGCAATCTTGTTTAATTTCTCGAAATCTCATCAGCCCTCTCGGAGTTAGTAAATAATTTAATGAAATATTTAAACTGGCAAACTTGACCCAGACGACGACGGTCGCTTATCAGGGTAATTTACTGGGTGACGCCATGACAGGCTGAGTAAATACAGACCCATTTGCCAATTCATTTTAAAAGTCTCATAAAAGTCGTTAATTGAGTTTTATTACAAGTAAATACAATGCGATTAATGGACATTAATTTCTGGTCAATTATTTTTACCTTACAAGTTTTATGTATTATTTCTGTCAATTTTTGCCGTTATACCTATGTCCTATTAAAACTTAGAAGACACTATTAAAGGTATCTCGTTTTGTTTTTTGTACGTAATATGGAAATGAAAACAAAAAATATTGCAATCTACGCCCAGTTTAAATAATTTTTAAGCATACACAAAAAAAAATCCTGTCACAATGTTTAACCGCGATGAACTCCGAAACTACTCAACCGATTTTGATATATTTTTTTCATTTTGCTGGATTTGTTCCCACTTAGGACATAGGATAGTTTTCTTTTTAATTTATAACACGGCAACACGTGGCCTAGTCAACTAGTATAATATAAATATGAATTTTGGTCCACATTTATTTCTCATTTATAACTTACCGGCTGTTAAAGGCAGCGGTAACTTTTTATATTAAAATACTTTTGCATATATCTAAATATAAAAATGGTAAAAATAACGTCTTAACGAATCACTCTTCATAAGAAGGTAATGAAATCTCAAGTCTTTTGGAAATTATATTATTTTGCGAAGTTTTCATTCTGCACTGATAATATAATCCTGATAATTTAATAAACTAAAATTTGTTTCAATTTTCTTTTTAGTTTTAAGTTTCCTCCTAGAAAATATAACAACAGTTTCCGAATAAACAAAAGACCTACAAAGCTGATCCTACATATGCAGAAATGGAAACCGTTTATAAAAGATATCGAAATTTCTGCAATTCTCTTATAAAAAAAATTAAGTCTCAACACGATAGGTCTTTAATTCAGAGCTCTAAAAAAAACAAAGAAACATGGTCAGCGGTTAGGTCTGTAATAGATACTCCAAAAATAACGGCTTCCTCTGAAGAACTTTTGAAACTGTTGGCTGGTGCCGGTTGTGCTGTAAATTTAGTGAATCATTATTTTGCTAATATAGGCAAGCACCTTGCACACGACATCAATAATCCAATTGACACTTCGGATTTTGAGGGCAACATTCCATATTTTCCTAATTCTATCGTGTTACTCCCTCCTGATGAGGCTGAAATTAAATCAAAGATTATGAACCTCAAAACTGATTGCGCTACTGGATGGGACTTCATTCCAAGTAAACTGTTAAAACTAGTAAAATATACTATAGTACCGCCTCTAACTCTTATTATTAAATTGTGTTTTGAACAGGGCATTTTCCCCGAAGTATTTAAGAAGGCACTCATAACTCCAGTCCACAAGTGTGGGAGTCGGGACAATATTACAAATTACCGTCCAATTTCAGTGTTGTCTTCGTTATCTAAAATCTTAGAGACGGAAATAAACCGAAGACTTATATCATTTTTAGAAAAATTCAAAATTTTGTCCGAAAACCAATTTGGTTTTAGACCAAAAACATGTACTGAAGACGCCGTCCGTAAATTAACTGATTATGTTGTCCAAAACTTAGATTCAAGGCAAAAATGTATTGGTATTTTCCTAGATCTCGCTAAAGCATTTGATACTGTCTCGATTCCTACTCTCGTGAATAAGCTAGGGAGGATTGGAATTAGAGATACTGCCTTGTCTCTCATCTCAAGTTTCCTGAGCGATCGAGTTCAGCAGGTCAAGATCGGTAAATATATCAGTGACATAGAACATGTAACCTTTGGACTTCCACAAGGGACTCAACACGATTGACACCGATTGACACCTTGGCCCTAGTTTATTTTTGATATATATAAATGACCTGTGTCAGATACCCCTTGAGTCTGGCAAAATTTTCACTTATGCAGATGATACTGCACTTATTTTTCATGACGTGACATGGGATGAGGTGCAGAGCAGAGCTGAGAAGGGGTTACAAAAAATTACTTAATGGCTTAATCAAAACCTATTAACCTTAAATTTCTCAAAAACAACTTTTTTTGCAATTTACATCCAGTAGGTTAAAGTCACCTCATCTAGAACTCAGGGCAGATATATGTGACACGAAAAAAGATGGAGGTTGCTCTTGTCCTACTATAGCTCAATCTACTTTAGTAAGGTTTGTTTGTTTTGGTGGATGAAAACTTAAGTTGGCTTATATACAATTATTAATATCACGAACTCGAAAACTAGTTTGGATCTTTAAGAAGCTTAGGTATGTAGCTGATTTATATCTTCTCCGTAAAGTGTACATCTCACTAGTGCAATCTATTTTAAGCTACTGTGTGGTTATCTGGGGAGGTGCCTGCAAGACTCATATGATCCAAATTGAAAGGGCCCAACGATCACTTCTAAAAACTATGACTTTTAGTCCTTACAGGTGTCCGACTGTGGAATTGTACAAAAAGTGTTCTGTACTTACAGTGCGTCAATTATATATATTGGGTAGTATTGTCTGGCAGCACCAGCATACTTCTTTTAATAAATCTAAGTATTCTTCACAACGAAGGTCCAAAAATGTAATAAATTTACCTAAATGTCGTACTACATTAGCAAGCCGACAAACTGATTTTAAATCTAAATATCTTTATACCAAAGCTAATAGAATCCTTAATTTGTATCCACTATCTAATACACTACTAAATAATAGTTTCTGGTTGGTTATCTAGTTTAGATTACAAAGAAATAGAGGAACTGCTACAACCCCTCAAATAGACACACACGCATGTGCACACACATACACGCACACACAGAAGACAAACACACAAGACACACACACATACACTCACGACACACCCACCCACACACACATACACTCACGACACACCCACCCTCACACACATACACACAACGCACACATTTTAGTCTAATTTTTAAAACAAAATACGTTTTCTTTTTAAGTATGTTTATTTTGTACATAGGTTAAGGAAGAAGGGAACTGATTTCCGAAATACAGGTTTAAAACCTAGTTCGGAGTCAGCGACTTCATTATGCTTGTAAATCTTATTCTATAAATAAATATTATTATTATTATAGATTAAATACTTTGCCCTTATTATTTTTACTTACTGAGTTAATATTTATCGTGAAGTACTAACTTAACGTGGTATTGATTTCTATATCTGAACAGCACAGCCAGGAACTCCGTCTTAACTTTCCAGACTCAGGGGATCGTTGGAAGAGGTATTTATTTGTTCAGAATTTTAGTCACTAAAGTTTTGTTATTCTAGATATATTTATCAAAATATATCTATCAAAATATTAACACTATTCATAGTGAAATGTAAGAAACAGGGCAAATATAAGTGTATAAACTAACTTAAATGACACTAACCTGCTAAGTGCTATTTTTTTATAAAAACTACGGACATTGGCATCTCTTTCTATCATAAAGCTTTGGGATTGACTGTTTTGTTTAATTCAATTTCGGTAGGAAGCCCGTTTCCGGAAAAGATGAAATGCTTTTATCGATAGCGATTGATGTAATATTTTTGGGGATATTGAAATATTTCCTTTGAGTGCTATTGTTTAATGTTCAGCTTGTGTTGAGTTGACTTTCGTCTAAATAAGTCTTCTTTTACAAAAAAAATAAAAAAATCTGTGATAAAACTGATTTTAATTAGCAAGAGCTTATAATGATTCGAAAGTAATGAAAACGTACGATATAATTTCATGTGTCATCCGAAGTATATAGCGCGGAAATCGAACAGACAATGAAGCCGATTAGCGTTCCGTGGATTTAATAGCAATTTAAAAATATATTCGCCTCACACGCTCGGAGAAGTTTGGTTTGTCATTTAATTTCTGCGTGGAAAATTGCGTTTTATCTGCTAGCGTGGAAGTGTTTTAAAATTAGAACCTTTCAAATTAAACACACATGATATGTTCCAAATCATTATTATAATTTTTATAAGTTACATCTTACTTAAATTAATACTGCAATACTCCGATTTGGTTTTATCAAAGTATTTTAGTTCTTTAAATTATATTAAGAATATACAAGTTGTTAAGTAAAGGAATTTTAAATGTATGGTGGGTGAGGTTTCATAAAATTATGATTGGATTTATGCAAATGTGGTTTCTATAGTTAAAACTTCTTGTCTTGTTGTTACTTGTAATACAAAGGATAATCATGGCGAATCAATTAAAACAACGCAAAATATAAACCATTGAAAATAAAGCGACTTATTTATTATTTCTTAAGTACATTTCTACCAAATATTTTACTGGTAAATGGTGGTGGTAATTAACATAAATAGCGAAGCAGTAGTTAATAATTAGTAATCAAAAATTTTAAGTGTCACGCATACATGAGTGTCTATGTTGGATTCCTCCTATCGATGCCTTGTTAAATAAATTTAGATCCTATGTGTAAGGCGTTAAGAAAATATGGTTCATATCTAATGTTGAAACAATAAAAATATTTTAGTTTATCTGACTAGATCGTCGGCCTCTTATTAACCTTAGTGTTCCGATTAAGGTCTTTAGTAAGCTCATTTATTACAAAAATAGTATATATAGTTCCTCAAGTTGATACATTAACTTTAGTTATAGTTAATATGTGATTTATTAAAGGTCTTGTCATACAATTTTTTTCATATCACAATAAGTTCACAGCATGCTGTTAGGTGAAAATGATGATATTTTTATCGTGAATACATAAGCGCTTGACTGCTATGTCGATGGATGGTAAGTGAAGATGCGAGGATGTGAAACGCTTGCCTAGAAGTTACTTATTCATTCGTGACTTGAAGACCTCTTAATTCTATTTGTTAGGAAACATAGACTCAGGCAAAGAGCTCCACTCTTGATCGGTACGAATCACAAAATTGGAATCAAAACGTTTAGTTTAGCTCTTTGGTATATCAATCATATAACGGTGGCACCTATTGATAAGTATGGTTGTCCGATAAAAAAGTGGGTGCGACGTAACAAGTCTGTGCTATTCTGCTGCACACTTTCCGAAATGTATCCTATAAAAAACGGATAAACCAGCTACTTTACGTCTATGTCCAAGGCTTTTGAGCTTTTTATAAAAAATATCGTCATTGCCGACGAGTTTCTTGGTCCTTCTCTCAATGTTCATAACCAATATTGGACAGGTATATTTTTAGGTGGTGGTGAAAAGATACAGTTTGAAAACTGACCTCATAGCGTAGTGAGGGTAACAATTTTATTCATAAGTCATAAACAGTAACAATTGGTTCGTCCGAGTGCCCCTTCACAATCCGTACAGTGCTAACTGTGGCCCAGGTTAATTGGTATAAACTTTATACATATGATTGTTAACACTGTAAACTTTTACACTAGGCGCACTGATTCTCTGATTCGATGACTCTGATTTCAGACACTTCTGAAATAGTAGGTAGTGACCTAAGATGTCATTCTCTAAGACATGCTTTATGTTTAAACTTTATAAAATGCTCCAAATGAAAACTTCCCATTTCCTCTCTTGCAATTATGGAAATAAAATGTAATCGTTAAAAGCTTAGTAACTTCTTTATTTCCTCATTGTCTTGATATTTTCCTTCTAAACGACATAAAGGCTCATTCAAAGATATTAGAATAGAACAATATATTTTCTGTGGTTTCATCCTATAAGTTCATGAAAACGCCAAGGTGGGTGACGAGGCTCCATTAACTTTAACGCCCTCATAACTACATGACGAAATCTCTACAACAGGGAAAAGCTTTCTTAATTCCGCCCACGATTATTTCACGGAAATCTTAAGCCCCATCTATGCGGAACACCTCTGTCTTATTAAGATTATGCTATGGTTGGAAAATTGTGTTTTAAGTGTAAACTGCTAACGATAAAATATTGTTTTAATTAATATTGTTTACTGTAATTTGTTTTGAAATGGCCGGCATATTATTATTTCAAAAAATCCTACAAACAGGTATAATAATGCTTTCAATTTTATTTTAGTTAATAAGGAGTTATTTGGACTCCAGGGCCGAGGTATATATATATGCCTTCTGTTGCTTATTCAAGCTAGAAAGTAAATAAATATATCGTTTCTCACGTAATATATCCCAGTCACAATACTAAAGGTAAATAAGCAAGTTCCCGTAGCGAACGAATTTCATATCGCCATAGCCAGGTAGCTTGCGAAATTCGAGTCACGTGCACACAGCAGCAAATAATATTATGAGAGAAATCGTGTCTGCTGGGAACATAACTTTATCTTGTTCCGCTATAACTGTGGCTGTGAGGTAGCTGTTATGACCAGTAGCTGTACATATATAATTTAAAAGCAAAGTACAATCGTTTTTTACTTATACATTTCTAGGTCACATCAAGCGTATTTGGAATTTGACAGCAAATCGACCCTTTTCATTCTCATATAAAGAATTCATTTATTTAGAAATGGGGAAACAAATGTAACCTGTATATACCTTATGGAAACCCAAAAAGTGTTTAACTCCGGCGACAATTCCCAGAAATTATAATGCAAGAATAATGAAACGCCTTAGCAATAAAAGAATTAAGCCAATTCCATCCTTTATATCTACAGCCTTTTTATTATATTAACGATTGCAATGAATATGAAATGAATATGAAGTTAGTTAGACGTTGATAGCTAGCTTATACCAAAGACACGATTCACTCTAAGTGAAAGCGTCAATCATAAATTATCGGAATATTACAGACGCTTCGTAGTTATATTCTTTCGCGATCTATTTATTCAGTAGTATGGTTTGGCGTATTACGTCCACTCGGTAAATAACGGTAAACCGAGTATTTACTATGACAGTCAATGTCAACAGACTGTTCGCTTTGTACCGACTCGGAGAGCAAACAAAGGTAATCCCGCCGCCCCGGAGCGAGATAGTCCAAGACGAACGATGAGAGATGTTCAATGTTCAACATTCTGAAATAGGCGAATTGATTGTAGCTTTATTTTCAATTTGTCATCCGTACTGGATTGTGAATTGGAAATTTATGTAGCAGAAAATTCGCGCTGCTATTTTCGAATGCCAGAAATTTATAGGACAGTGCCTTTGTTAGAAGGATTCGATTGTGAAACGGTCACGAAACGTTGTATTTTTTTGGTGAATTTACTGATTCTGACAGCAGATAGAATCATCAACGTTACACGATATTCGCAAAAGGCAAGATGTTTAGAAGTTTTGAATCAAAGCCTGGTGTTTGTTATTTTAAATATAAGTTTAGATATTTTTTATATTTCTCACGTCTCGCGTTGTATTCCATGAACTATCAAATGGAAAGGCAGTATATATTTTTTTCGTCTCTTTAATGAACTTAAAACTATATATTACCTTATTCCCGTATCGTTGAGAAGAAATAGTGAAAATTTACTGACATTAACGCAGACGAATGAAGCAGCTTAAAAATCTGAGTCCATGAAGACATTCCTCTGTAAAGGTATTACTCAAAATTGTTCACTATATTTTAGTAAACTGTTCTCACAAGTGCCACATATCAATTACTGGAAAAATCTGTTACAAGTTCCCAAGTGTGTAAAAATGAACGTGCTACGCAGTAAACTATTCTTGGTAAGTGGTATTATAACGCATAAAGTCTCATGTAGAGTTAAAAGGTATTATACCGTAATTTCCCTGGCAAAAAGTAATCGACTGGCAAAGCAAGCTATCTTGAAGCACATACTTAGCTTGAGTAGGTTGTTTTTATTTTACCTCTGAGCTCCGTAATGGGACATTGGGCTGCTGAATTACTCCGCCTGTTTCAATTTACATGTAAGACAGCTAGGAGGTAAAATGTGGCTATGACGAGGGCATGTATGTACTTGTGTCGTGGTGTTTGGGGAATGCTTAAGTTATCTTGACTGACAAGTAAATAAAGAGCGATCTTTGTATAGTTATAATTTATATAATAGAGCGAAATATAAAATATATTTCGCTCGTATTGCTCAAACGTCATTATGTCATTGATTCAAAGAAATATATTAAACAAATATTTGTTTCACCTTATTAGTCGTAATTCACCACAGCAGCACGATGGCGTAGCGGTTAGCATGTTCGGTCTGTGATTGTGTGTTAAAACAATTTTTGTATGGGACCGTCTTCGGACAAATGACCAATAATTTATTTTAAGTTTCAATGGTAGATAGAATGTTTTAAAAAAGTCCAGGTTATCGTCACCTCACTCTGCTCACTGTAGGTTTAAGTAGAGTAGATGCTATCACGACTGCATAGTGCAAGCTTGCGAGAGTAACAAATTAGAATCTCATATGAGCTTAATTTGTATAATAAGCTACATACATAAAATCACGCCTTTTTACCACAGGGGCAGGTAGAGATCACAGATTTCCACTTACCACGATCCGTGATATATATCTCTAGCTTCTTCAACTCAGATCAGCCCTTTCATACAAGCTCGTCGATTAAGGGTACTTTTGTCCTGGGTTTTTTCAGGAAATACTCTATTTGGTCCCTGAAAGTTCACCTTGGTCTGTCCTTACTGACTTTCCCATGCTCATTTGCCTCATATATATGTCTTTTTAATCTTCTTTAGTATATCCTCTCTACACGTCCATACCATCTAAGCATCCCTTTTTCTAACTATGTCACTAAATCTTCTTCCACACCACACCACTCTCTTATCACATCATTCCTTATTTTATTCATTAAATTCACTCCTGCTATATTTCTAAGCTCTAAGCTTTCGTTTCCACTGCATTAATCATACATTCGTCATTCTTCTGCCACATCCAAGATTCAATCCAGATTGATTTCAGTGCTTGAATCAGGTCGATGCTCACTCCATACACTGACAACGATGACGGTATAATAAGATTTACCTATATATCCTTATTTTTTCCAGCACTAAGTTATTATATTTTTTATTGGCTAATTAAATATTAAGTAACTAAGTATATTTTTTATTCATAAAGCAATGTTTTGTAAAATGATTTTGTGTTTCATGTTTTCTTAGCTTGTCCTTAGCACTTGTATTATAATATACCTATTCTAATGATTTCTGTCACTGATCAATAATATTAATGCATCATGTTTTTTTAAGCATTGGTGATCTAAAACATTATGAAAATCAACTTATGTGCAAGGGAATTCCTATTCACAAATAAAAAAAATAAAATAACTAGACCAAGAGGTCAGCTTTCACGGAAAAATAATTACAAAATACCTACTTTGCAATGAAAGAATCTGGGTTAGGCATTCGGAATACTTTCCATCGCGTAATATAACATTCACGTTGTATACGTGTTACAGAATATTACTCACTATAACCACTCGATGTTTCGTGTGCAAGAGTCATAACACTAACTCTAGTAAGGAGCTAACTTAATAATTATCGATTGGGAAATTTATTCCCAAAAGTATGTTACATTAGAGAAGCATATGACAATTTATATTTTATTGTTTAATCACTGTCGAATAGAAAACAATTACTTATGGTTACCTATTAATTTACTATACTGTCATCAACGATATTGAAATCGGAATGTAAGCAACAACATGATAGAAATTGTTTAAAGCTTTCACAATAATTAATGAATTCGACATCAATTTTGATATTGAAAGAGGCTCTATTTCGTAATTAAAATCCAGCGGCGGAGCTTGTTTTTTGGGGGACTTCAACGCTCACCATAAAGACTGGCTGTTTCCATACCATAATAACTGACCATGCTGGAAGAGAAGCGCGACGATTTGCCCTAGCGCTAAAGGTTTAGCGCTGGTGGATCAAACGATGTGAATTCCAGATATCGCTGGCCACACATCATATTTTGACTTATTGCTGACAACTAATCCACAAAAACATTCGGTATTGGTCTAAGCTCCACTGGGATCATCGTCGATCGTCGAATCCGACCATTTTGTGGTGAAATCCGTATCGATCTGATCTCCTCTGGATGATAGCTCCAGGAGCATGAGGCGGGTATGGCGTTACGAGTCAGCAGATTGGGACGACATGCGTATTTTCTTTGCATGTTATCCCTGGCGGCAAACTTGCACCGCTTCTCTTCGTGCACCGCTGATGCGACTGCGGACATAATTCGGCAGGGAATGGAGAATTTTATTCTATTCTCCAACATCCCGCTCGGTTACAATTCCCATTGGTACCATACGGTCTGTGCTCGTGCTGAGACCTGACAATAGTCTGCGAACTAAGCTCGGCTGCAGATCGCAAGGTCCGCGCACTGAGAATCCGAGCGAAGAAGAGAGCCTATAATTCGGCCGCCAAGTCATTTTAGAGGCGAGATTCGACCACATCAGCCGACTAGGGACGAAACTGTCATCTTACCCGAATGTAAGTAAACAGTTCTGGTCTCTTTTGAAGTCGGCCAAAGCGAATTTCTGCCGTCCTACGCTACCGCCTTTGCTGAAACCTGAAACAGGTCACTGGCTCATTCTGTAACTGAGAAAGCAAGTTTATTTGACTCAGTGTTTGCAAGAAATTCCCCTCTAGGCACCGGCACTGAACAACCTCCAAACATACCTCGCTGTGATTCTCCAATGTCGGAGCTCACAATTCACAATAAGCAGGTCCTTAGAGTCTTATTTAGTCTGGACTAGACTAAGGCCAGTGGTCCTGATGGCGTACCAGCAGGAGTTGAGTTGAGAGTTTGAGGTATTGAGCGCCCGAGTTGTCTCCTGTGCTAACTCGCTTGTATCGCCTTTCTCTCAAAACAAAACCGTACCAAAATCCTGGAAGATTGACAATGTGCAGCCAGTACCCAAAAAGGGTAGTCGTACTGACCCATGCAATTACCAACCGATCGCAATCACTTCCATACTATGTAAAGTTATGGAAAGAGTGCTGAACATTAAGTTGCTCTCGTACCTAGAAGACAATGATGTCCTCAGTGACCGTCAATATAGCTTTCGCCGTAGACGTTCAACGGGTGATCTTCTAGTTTATGTGTGTTACACCCCAGCAGTGTGTGGGGCGAGGCCCTCGAGATGCACGGCGAAGCACTTGCCGTGTCATTTGACATTTCGAAGGCTTTTGATAGGGTTGGCACGCTAGTCTGCTGCGCAAGCTACCTGCGTATGGTATCCCCGCTAAGTTTTGTAATTGGATAGCTGATTTCCTAACAGAACGATCGATCAGAGTAGTTATCGATGGCTGCTCCTCTGACTCAGTGGCTATTGATGCCGGAGTTCCTCAGGGGTCTGTTTTCTCTGCGACGCTTTTCCTGCTGCTCATCAAGGACCTATTGATACCCGGTATTGTTTGGTATGCAGACGACAGTACTGTCATACAGAGATACCTGTCTAATGCAAAAGCCAGCGGTGACGTCGTGATGTTGATGAAAGAGGCCATAGTTGAGCAAACGAACCAGAGGTAGAGACAGGTTTCCCATTGGGGTGACAGTAACCTCGTCTTGTCTTTTCACTGCAAAAAGGAGTTCCTTTCACCTCACTTCTACTTTGCGAGGTACATCTGTACCTGTGACCGACAGCCTCGAGCTTCTTGGCATGGTCTTCAGACCTCAACTTCGGCGCCAACATTGAGTCCTTGGCTCAAACTACAGCTAAAAAGCTGGGCGTTCTAAATAAGGTCAAGTGATATTTCACGCCGGGAAAGCTTTTAACTCTCTATAAAGCTCAAGTCCGATCTTGCATGGAATATTGAAGCCACCTCTGGGACGGCTTAGTAAAATACTAACTTGCTGCACTGGACACGATTCCGCGTAGAGCTCATTAGTGACAACAAATTGGTGAAGAGCAAATTTCACACCTCAGCGCACCGCCGCAAAGTAGCCTGTCTGTCGGTTTTCTACAGATTGTATTTTGGAAAGTGTGCTCATAAGCTCCATATGCTCATACCGCCATCACCTTTCTTCCATCAGACAATCTGACACATTGCGGGCTACCACCCTTTCTTGGTTGCTATTCCTACCTGTCGCACCAAGCGCTTCTCAACTTCCTTTATAATGCGCACAGCAAAAGTGTGGAACCCTGCGTCTGTATTTCCGAGTACTTATAACACGTCTGTTTTTAAAGCCAGAGTGAATAGGCTCCTTCCAGATTAGCTCGTGCCATCGTGGATTCCGTCTTGGCCCCCGGGCTTGATTGGGATCAAAAGCGAATTCATGTTAAATAAAAAAAAGAACTATGCATGGTGAGATATATTTTATCTTACTCCAGCGATTTTTATTGTGAGAATACACAGACAAAGCAAATTGCTAAATATTCAAAGTTTCTTCACTTAAAGTTTAGTTGGAGCCTTTTAATTAAAAGCTTTCATATTTCAAAGTATGTATATCTCTATAAATGTTATAGCTTTCTGCAAGTTAAAATTGACTATATTCTAAATTTAAGTTATGTTTGTCTATGTGCTCAAAAAATGCGAATGCTTGTACTTACAAAATTGACATGCACTGAAGTACGCATGGTTATATGCGTCACGTATGTATGTATTACTCAAATTATTTAATGATGAACATTTTAAATGAGATGGGAGACAATAGTCGGATCTAAAACATCTGCTTAGGGCAAGCGTGGTTGGTGTATCCTGTTGCCTCTGCTGTTTCCATCTATAATAATAGTCGTATAACATAGATGAATTATACATAATTTTTCCTATATAGAGCCAGACAAGTTTTGACGTAGTAAAGAAAGGAGCAGGTTCAATACGGCATTACAATACTTCATGGCTTCGTATGGATAAACTGAAATAAATTGCTATTTTCTACACAAAAAGCTGGCTTCTACTGTATCATTACGATGTTTAGTTCCCTGTAGTTACTATTTCAGAGGGGAAATTATTTACACTTGGTGAAAATTGCTTTGATATATTAAAATGTATAACGTGTTTATTTTCGCAATGCGTTCTAAAGTCCTCTATCGTTTATAATGCAATCATTGTGTTTCAGTTGTACTTGCTTTGCAAGCACAGCACTTTCACGAGTATTAGATTTCACCATTATATATTATACATTATTGAAAGCACGCTGTGTTGAGTCCATAACTCGCTTAAGAGCCAAAAAATACGAAAATTACTATTACAATTCATGCAAACTAGTTTATACCTGAACTGACTTTACTAAGAAGTTAAGTTTAAAATTATCTGTTTAAAAAACGTGTCATCATTACTTGAAAACAAATTTCTTTAGTGCACTGTAATTAAATATAAATATAATTTTCGTTATACAACATTCTTCTGTAATCTACATATGATAAGTATATTAATTGCATTCGTATTTTTCATTGAATTTGCTGTTTTCATGTGTATGTAAGTGCCTTTGATGCAAAAAATGATACATCTATCTTATTTAACATTTATCTTATTTACATATCTTATTTGACATTTATTATCATTATTTAACTATAATCACATATCCGCTTTTTCCTGTAATAACCTTTCTATAAACTTATGACAAGCAGATCCATCTATAGCAATAAATAAAATAAAATTTTACATCATAAATATCTATTTTAATAAAATAACTGTTTAATTGTGCATTGAAAACTACTTATATATTATCGTTTATTTTGTCTGTCGGTATGAAAGATTGCTCCGGATACATTCTGAAAAGGTTTAACGGATTTCAATCGAAATTTAAGGGAATAACACAGGAATTATAACAGGAATATATTTTACGATAATTGTGGATGTTTCATTTACATATCTTGCCGTATTAAGAAGATTTGAAGAAAATATATGACACTGCCATCTAGCGGAAATGATGATCAACATGTCGCATCAAAGTTGGCGGCTGGAGTAAAAAAATCCTCTCAGGGCTGTCGGCTAAGTATTTGATTGTTTTACCTTTACTAACATATGAATATTTTAGTTTGCGATTTGATGTCTTGCCAACATCATTATAAATTTTTGGTTTAAAATAAGAAATATTACCTAAATGCATGATATCTATTTGTTTTAACGAAAAGAAATACCAGCTAAGTACGTGTCATCTAAAGCACAATGTAGTTTTTAGTAGCCCGTCACAATGATGATCTTTTTAGAAAATATCTTTCCTTCGGCACACAATTTAATGAATGAGAAAAAACATCACTGCTTTAAGTGTAAGCGATCCAAAACCAACTTCAATAGCCAATTAGAAATTTTCCTAATATAGGTACTTTTTAAGTTAGTCGACCACATAAAACAAATAAAATAGGCCAAATATTACATTAAATGTAAACAAAAGTTCGGCTGATATGGGAGGAGTAACTCTACAAATTGGATCACATCAAAGCTAAAATTTATAGCTTCCCTTAATTGAAAAATGAAAAACAAATCCTCAATATTTTGTAAGATTTCTCATCAATACGTGAAGGTGAAGTTGCCACGTAAAACAACATTTACATGTAAGGAAACAAGGTTTTGTTAATGTCATAAAGATGTGTTACCATGCCAAATTACAGTTCTTTAATATCGAAATGCCTGACAGAAACAAACAGAAAAAGTGTCCCTTGAACTATAAGTTCCCTATTCCTTAACGGACTAAAACATTGAATAAATCTTAAAGAGTGCTTTTCTTTTTATGATTTTTATATACATTCAAGTTGAATATATAACTTGGGCAGCACACTGCTTGTCGATCGCCTTGCTATTAAGAAACAGTAAGTTAAGACTACGATGAAAAATAGATAATAACTTGCCTTTAAACTTCAGTATTTGATTATATTTTACGATGCGTGTTTTTCAGACTTCATGAAGTTACGAAGTTTATTGTGTCACGAGCAGTTCTCGTGGTAAAGCAATATGAAACTATGCACCGAACACGCTGTAGCGCGTTAAAGTTGAAATATGTTAACAGATGTGAAGCGTTATGTAATTTTCTTCAAATTATTTTTTTACTTTATGCTGTATAATAGTTTATTCTAGAATAATAATAAATAATAACTTATTGTATTTTTTATTAATAAAGCATTTAGGTACCAGAATGTTCTATTAAAACAAATTTTCATAAAAAAAATATTAATTCATATGTCATAGGAAACTTGAACCTGTAGCTTTTTGGGTACCTGCTCATAATTAAAATAGCAAAAGAGAAAGAAGCGTTATTCAGGTTTGCTTTGTATGATTTGAAGTCAAAAAAAGTCTTAGCTTTTCGTAAACGTTTATTTAAAAAAACAAATTCACTGCTTTGCAAACTGAGTCAAAACTGAAAACCACTAAGCTGTTGAGGTTTCTACATGCCCGAGAAAATTTAATAAATCTTGTCTAATTTCTTTGTTTGTCAAAATGAATTATATACTATTAAAGACGCCATAACAGTCGGCTTGAATATCATTACAAATGATTTTTTTTTTAAATTACATATTATTGTTTTTACAAATTATTTGTTGCAGATAAAATACCTAGCTATGCTTCCCAGCTTACGGTCTTCTTGGGGATCAGTCGTCATAATCGCTAATAATGTGTTATTATATTCATATAAAAGTGCTGATCGTTGAATATTTAGGGAGAAAGAAAACCAATAATACTTAAAGGGACAGCTTTAATTAAACGTTCATTAGATTTATGTTATCGCAAAATCGCGGAATGAGCCGAACTCATTATTATGCCTAATTACAAGAGCTGGGGTGAGATCACATTAACGTTAGCACCTAATAAAAATACCCATAGAGTAGCAAAGTAATGCCGGAAGTGCCTATATTTATTCACATCAATATTCCAGAAATAAGTTTTTTATATTGTTTTGACGTTACCATTCTTCTTACTTATTAATTAAATACACTAAAGATAACGCTTGAAATTGTTCATAATAAAAGTATTGATTAAAATACAGAGCAAGCGTTTTTAAATCACCAGAAAATTTTATTGATTTGTAGTTATCGCTTTTTTGTTAATCCTGCCTTTCTGGGCAGATGTTTGTGTGATGAATTCGAGCATTTGTACTTGAGTCATGGATATTTATATACGAGGGTAAGTCAATTGTTATCCGCAATATAGTTATATTTTTTTTAATCAAATAGGAAACTAACACAAAAAGACAGAGGACACTGAATGTTACTCTTCTTTGGTGCAGACAGAAAGCGGAGCGGCCATGATTACCAGCTCGACAGCGATAATGAAACTAACCTAGCAGCTTGAAACGTGCACCGGTATAACCACAAAGCTAAGTCATCAACGCAAAACAACAGTACTGCCAATATAAACAAAAATATACCTATATTGCGGATAATAATTGACTAACTCTCGTATATGTCTATTTAATATTACTTATTTATGTATCATACTAGCTTTCCGCCCGCGGCTTCGCCCGCGTGGAATTCGGTTATATTGCGGTATAAAGCACAACTATACGAAAACTTCTCATTCCCACGGAACAATCTAAGAAGCGCGATGTAACGCTAGATACAAAATTCATATAATTCATTCCACTTCTTACGTATCTTAAAAAAACACTTCGTTACCACGTTTAAAAAACACCCAGTGCCATCTTTCGCATACCTCTAGAACTAAATAGCGTAAGCTATCATTCCACTTCTTACGTATTTTAAAAAACACATCGTTACCATGTTTAAAAAAACACCCAGCGCCATCTATCGCATACCTCAAGAACTAAATAGCGTAAGCTATCATTCCACTTCTTATGTCTTTAAAAAAACACATCGTTACCATGTTTTAAAAACACCCAGCGCCATATATCGCATACCTCAGGAACTAAATAACGTAACTAATACTTATACCAATTAGTAATTCGTTGACTTTAGTGATTTCAGGATAAGTAGATGTAAAAAAAACAATTTAGACGATAAAACAAATTGTACGTCATCCCTCGAGAATTCCTCATTTTCGAGGATTCATTTTCGTATCATTTAGCTTCAAAATTTACATGTTCATATTCGCTTGCAACATATAAGTAAATGTAAAAAAAAAACAATTTAGACGATAAAACAAATTGTACGTCATCCCTCGGGAATTCCTCTTTTTCAGGGATTCATTATCGTATCATTTAGCTTCTAAATTTACATGTTTATATTCGTTTGCAATATTTTACATTGTTTTAAACGACACACAGCGCCATCTACAATCCATCCATCAAGCAAACAATATTTTTGCTTTTCCTCGGGAATATCAATTTTTCCAGGATAAAAAGTACCCTATTATTTAATCCGGACTTTTATCTTTACGTCTGCAAAATTTTAAATCAATCAGTTCAGTAGTTACGGCGTGAAAGCGGAACAAACAAACAAACAGACTCACTTTCCGATTTATAATATCAGTAAGGATATGTATGTTTATCCGTTACCCCAGTGTCCATAACACAAGCCATACAGTGCTTACATTGAGGTAGGGTAATTAGTGTGAATGTAAAAAATATACTAAATGAATAATGTAATTAAGGTCAACAAATACATTTTTCAATGGTATCAACAAATTAAAACTGTTTATTGTTATATAACAAAAGAGTTGATAATTCAAAGAGTGATTATGTAATATTTAAGTAAAAGTTCAAGTAATTTAGAACACGCGTTATTATACCCAATAATTAAAGTGGTTATGTCACGTCAATTAGGTAATTTGTTTCACGAATGCGTTTCCCGGTATGAGTGCTATGGAGGTGTAATGAAGTTTTATAAGAAATGTATAGACATTTCATTTCTATGATTACTCAACGCTCACTTCAACAAATTTGTGTCCATAATGTTACAAAATTCACTTTGACTAATGCATTCCGACTAATCTAGGCACATTAGTCAGAAGTCAGTCAGATTTATTTAGTCATTATGAATTTGACATCTTACTGTAAGGTTGAGTCTGTGACCCGTAGAGTTAAAAATTATTTATAAACAAACCTTTGTACAGGTTTGCATCGAAGTTACTTAAAACAACAACACAAAATTTGGTGTAATTTTTGCGCTTTGTATTTTGTGGTTAATCTATTACTTGTAATAATTTACCTCAGCCAAATTAAGTAGTGCAGTAAATATCAAGAACCACACACTTCAATAAGATTGCTTTCGGACAATGTTCCGACATAGAAGTGAACTAAAATTATGTTTCTTTCATATTTTTTAAAATATTTGTCCTTCACTTGACTTTCAAATTCTAACAATACTTACTTGCTTTAGCAGGTCATTTATTAAAAAAAAACTATATTTTTTAAATATTATAATTCGGTCACCAAAATGCATAGACAATATCAATAAATGTTTTTATTAAATAGATTCACACGACAGCAGCGCTATAATAGGTCAAATGAAGTTAAGTTTTCAGTCCTGAGAGTTTTGTACTCCAGCTCGCTTTGGCGAGATAAGTTGGTTAGGATTCACCAATATAATTTTAGATAAAATTTTAGTTATATCTTCTGTTTTAATGAAATATTCATTGAAATTCGCTAAGTCATTTTAGTGCCTACTCATAGACACTCATTGCGGAATCAAAGAGGAAGACCACAAGCAGTTATTCATGATTAGAAACTTTGAATGGCACTTTTCACTTAAATTTTGGTATGGTTTGAATTAATAAATAGACTTTACAATAATAATTATTATTATAGACTAATAAACTTTGTCATTAACATTACACGAAAGGTAATTTCACATGAAAAGGCTCTCAGATTATGCAAATGGTAATCACATGGCGAAAAATTAACCAATCTACTCGTCTGCCTGGCAGTACGTGTCTCATATATTATATTACCGAGCCAATTTATCTCGTAGGGAATGCTAATAAATGGATTACTCATCATGAATGCTAAACGCGACAGTTATTAAATGTGTAGATGAATGTTTAAGTCGCACATAATGAAAATCAAAGATAATGTTTAAGATTATTATATTTCAGTATAATTTATTTGTCAGTAATTAACATTTCTTTTAATAAAGTTTAATATGCTTTAAACATCAGATCAATTATGATTTATAAAATAATAGTAGTTTATGATACTGTTGCATAATAAGGGTTCTTATAACACGAGTGTGTTTTAAAAAAACGAGCCGTAGGCGAGTTTTTTTATAGTATCACACGAGTGTTATAAGACCAAGTTATGTACAGTGTCATACACTACTTTATCTACTCTCATACTATAATACGTAAAACAATATTGCAAATAAAACGCTGAATATAACAACAAATTTTTAAATGTCAAATGTTGGCGCCAAGGTGCAAATATCGATTGCGCATGCGTGTTGCGTCGTCACGGACTCGTTCATTGAAACCTTTTTAAAGTAGAGGTTCAACCTCCTTGGTCCAGATGGAGGTTGTATAGGTGTATCGTTATGATAAAAAAGTTATATTATGTTACAGGTGTCCATACAAGACCTGTATCGTAATGAAACTTTTTTTTATTATTTTTGGCCTGTACGTAATGTTTGTCATAAGCATTTTGTTTTCAGTTTTAGAATCTTTGTATTATAGTATTAGAGTAGATAAAAGAAATTAAAAATATATGTTTGAAATAAGTAAGTACTTAAAGATTCAAATAAAACATCAGGAGCCATGATCACAGAATAGGTAATGGTTGTCATACATGTCCAAATAAAATTTTCAGTTGTATAAAATTTTAACACAATTTAAAGTATGCGTAAATATCTGATAAAACGTTGATTTATTTGTTGTAAAGTGCGCGGAAGTATTACTAACTAATAATTAGTTAAAGTTTAAAAATATAATCATAATTAAATGTGTATCTAAATTTCATGTCCGGGCTTATAAATTCTGGTCGTAAAACAAGGTAATGTTTACCATAAAAATGCATTGTAACTGCAACTGAACCCACACGTAATATTTCAACACCTTAGAATAAGAGATAAAGGTTTCATTTCAGCTTCCAAGATTTGATCCAAATAAAGAAACAAGTATTTCAAGCTAAACTATCCACCTGGTTGAATTTCAGAATAGTGCTTCCTGATCGGTTTAGTTAGCGATGTAGTCAGATAAAATTATGAAGTTTTTTTAAGTCAATGGTTAAATGCAACATCAAAGATGTGTTCTGTATCATTTCTACAGTTTTAGATTTACAATCATAAACTCATTCTAAAGTCAACGGCAACTGGTTTAAACCACATTTAGCCTGAGTCAATTTTCGAACGAGCTGAAAATTTTGAGAAGTAACACGTCAAGATATACTATTTTGTACGATATGTATCGTACCGTACCAGTACAGCTGGAACGACCCAGTGTAAATAGTATATTGACTATCCAAAGAACTAATGAACACTTTTACAGATTATGTATTATTAGACTTTCTAGGCTTTATACAGTCTCGCCACGCTATTCTGATAAACTAAAATAAAAATAAACTTTATTAAAATAAAGATATACATATAAAATAATTTCTTTCAAATCATCCAATTTGTTTAACCTACCTACTTCTCGTTCAGAGCGTCTTTAAATGAAAGAAACAAGAAACTAAATCGAAATTCGATCTCACCCATGACTATGGTACATTGTAACAAAATAATTACATAATATATATATAAATAAAAATTAATTTATGTATGTTTGTTCTCTCTGCGTTCGGAAACTATATATCAAATGGTCCGAATAATATTCTTTTACGTGGCATTGCAACGCATGCCGTGTAGAGATATTATACATATATATATATTTGTGTGTGTTGAGTCGAAACTAAGAAAAATACGGATCGTCTTTGAACTGCTTTGTTATTTGACTTTGGTAATGACCGCACCAGATCAACGTCGGCCTTCATGGAAAGCGGAACACATACATATGAATTGCACTTTTCCTAGCTGTTTGGGGGCAGGTAATAGCATTGTCGGCAATGGGCATGCTCTTATTGTTAATGTTTTGAAATTGCTGCAATCTGAATAGTCTATTACGACTGAAAGCTAATTGCATACACATTCTTAAAATTAAATAGCTCTCCTATATTAATTTTTAGAATCTTCGATGTTTATTTAAGATAGTAACTGGATATCCGGTAATGCATTCATAAAGGCAAACGCGTTTATTTGTTTTAACTTTCAAAGTATCTGCAGGAAGCTTACATTCGTTCTTTTTAACGCAAAGAAGACTTAAAAAGATTACGGAGCCACGTTCATCTCCGAAATGAAAGATAAACACTCTCGGTTTGTTCATACGTTGTCTGAGTACTTTGGAAATTAAATATTATTGTCTCGCGTTCAATCGTGCGCGCCGCATTTCACTGGATGCAATTTCCATCGAGGCGAACCAATATTTCGCGTTTATTAAGCTATGTTTGGGTTACATTACGACCCTATTGTGATAACAGTTGGCTTGCTTTGATGTTCAATGCATTGGTTTGAAGAAATTTTTTCACTGCAAAATATTATATTAAAGTACAGCTTAAATTTAGGGCCAGTTTCACCAGTTCCTGATAAAGCTTTAGATAGTTTTTTACCATTTAACACTATTTAACCGACAAAAGTTTAACCGACTAAAGCAACCTTATCTGCCAGATATTTCTATTCAAGGTTTGTGATACCGAAATTTGTAGTTTATCTAGCAGATATGTTCCAAATATCAGAAACTTTATCTGGCAACTGGTGAAACTGGCCCTAAGACAGAGTTTTTTAATACTACCTAAATTTCAAAACGAAATGGGTTCAAAGTATTCTAATTTGAATGCCGTCTTCTATTGGTGGTGCCGTTATTTCTGTTTTCCTTACCAAACGTGCTTTAGCTTAGTACTTCTGACCTTGAAATCAGTACAATAATTTTATACAATGTTTTATATTTTCAATATTACATTTTCGTGTATTTATTTTAGCATTGATAGTGTCATAATTCTATAATGTTTCGTAATTTTGTTGATTGTGTTAGCAAATGTTTAGTTTATATTCTATTTCTATGTCAGTAAAATCTATTTACACATATTTTTTTACCACGTTTTACTTAACTTCACTTGTCTGTCTGTTGGTTTGTCTGTTGGTTTGTCGTCAAAATTTGAGATCCTTATTTCGACCTCTTCCTCTTATCCGATTTGGCTGAAATTTTGTATACAGGACTGTTTCACCTAACAATTTCATATTTAATCAGTTTTACATCCTAAAACCACTTAATTAGGCTTTAATTAAATTAACCTCCACGTGGTGTGTCTGGATATTTGATATATATTACATGTATATATTGAAGAACTAAGTAGGCACAATTCAGATAATTTAAAACTAAAAAGAGTCAAATAAATACTTTATAAAAAAAAAACTTTTAAAACACCACGTTTTACTACGGGTTATAGATGTACTAAAAAGGAGAAAATAAATTTTTACAAATGGACTAAAAAGATAAAAATAAATTTTTGGTAATAATGAAAATTTACGATACAAATATTCTAAAATTTGTTGAATATTATGTATTGTTCTGAACATTCATACGCAGAATTTGAAAATATTCCAAAAAATTAAAACGTGGTGCGCATTATACTTGAAAAACTATTCAATGCCATCCACAGCATTACTATTGCATTGGTTTAGTTAGGAAGGGATTTAGGAAAGATAATGAAAATATTAATATTATATCAATAACGCTGTTGATCTATATTACGCACCACGTTTTAATTTTTTTTCAGAACAATACATAATATTCAACAAATTTTAGAATATTTGTATCGTAAATTTTCATTATTACCAAAAATTTATTTTTATCTTTTTAGTCCATTTGTAAAAAAATATTTTCTCCTTTTTAGTACATCTATAACCCGTAGTAAAACGTGGGTTTTTAAAAGTTTTTTTTTTACAAAGTATTTATTTTTTGATAATACAAACAAATTTGGATTTAAAAAATCTTTTGAAAAGATGAATGACCATCTTTATCGACGCATCTGGTTTTATACAAACTTTCAAGTCCGAATACTTTAAAATAAAGAAACTGTTTCTTGTAAAATTTATTAAAGTAAAGGAGGTTATGTTTGGGTTACAATGGATTTCAAAATATTAACTATTCTGATGACATTTGGTTTACTTTTGCGTTCAATGCATTGATTTATTTAAAGGAATTTGTTTCTTGCACAATATAATATTAAAGTACAGCTTATGTTTAGGGTCAGTTTCACTAGTTCCTGATAAAATTTCAGATAGTTGTCTTCCATTTCACATGTCATTAATTCCATTTAACACTATGTAACAAATTAAGATTGCTGATACCAGCAACTTTATTTGCCAGTTTCTATTCAAGACTAGTGAAATCGAAATTTGTGGTAGATTAGTCCCAAATTGATTTTCAGGGACTTTATCAGCAAGTGGTGAAATAAGCCCTTAGACAGTTTTTTTAATACTACTAAAATTTTAAAACCCAATGGGAGAAGAGTATTCTGATTTGTATGATATCTTGGTAATTGTGGTGCCGTCATCGTGTCTCCTGTTTTACATAACAAACCTTTTTTTAGCTAAGTAGTAAAACTATAATATTATCCAATGTTTTATATTTTGCAATATAACATTTTGATTAAAATTTTTGAACTTTTTCTTTATATGCTATTTTTAGGTCAGCTACATCTACCTACACAAAACTTTTTCCATTACATCACCCAAACATGGTACTAAAAAATCTTTTAAATAGATAAATTATCAAACTCGTACTGGCGAGGAATTGGGTATTGTTATTGAGACAACAAATAGAAGAGGATAGGAGGAGAGAGAGAGAGAGAGAGAGAGAACAGAGACACAAACTTTTAAGTGAGCATAGGCTTACTGATAGGAGTCTAATTATAATTAATTTTTTGTTAAACAAAAAATATTTTAGGAAAGCTTGAATTAAAGAAATAACTGGGTTATTTGCCATGCCGATGACTACTATAATTTTCTTTAATGAGATATTATTACGTTTGGTAACTTTAATAAGTTACTTCATAGTCATTGTTATTCCTATTAATGTCTTCGCAACTGGGGCACATACCTTCCGTATGGATGTACCTCATCACCGTTTTTTATTTACGCTATTACGATACGAAAGTTATAATAAAATCTAGTAGTCGCCCGCATCTTCGCTCTTAACTTAAGATTTATTACGAAACTGAAGATGATTAACATGACACAATGCAAAGCCTTGCCTAGAGGTACCATATATCCCGTAGACCAGAAAATAAGCAAAATATTTTTCCAATTATGATTTTTCACTGTGATCTCCACCTCAGCTGCCTAGCGTGGATATAAAGGCAAAATCTATAATTTTTGAGAGACGCTTTCATTAAAAAAAATTAAGCTGATATGATGATAACTTAAATTTTGAAAATAATATTTTAGATGAGTATGGAAATTTTTTGTTAAAATCCTAATAGCATAGTTTATCAAAATAATCATTCAGTTAACGCGCTCGTTAAATAAATTAAGAAGCAAAACAAAGGCGTTTCAGTATGGTATTGAACCTCAGTGAAAAAAATAAAAAACTAATTTAATAAAAAAAAATCAAGAAATTGAGAAAATAACTTAAACCATTAAATCTCTTTTGCTATGTAAAAAGAACTAAAAAATCTGTTTTTAACAAAAGAGAGAGTTAAAACTTTAACTAGTTTACTTGTCCGCGTGCGTGCCTGGAAGGCAGTTGCCCGATTTTTAAGTTATCGAGTAAGTAGTTAATAAAAGTGGGGTCACGTGAAACTAAAATAAGTGTTCAGATTTGTTCGCAAAACATTAAGGATTTAGGATATGGCGACTGCGATCTTTCCCTACAGTTCTCGCTCTAAAACGCGTAATTGGGATATCTTTCAGAATACCATCAACTTTAATAATTTTCAAACGATTCCAATTATTCGACGATAATATTTGAAAGGCCAATTTCCACAACCGTCCTGTCGACTTTGATTAAATTAAATTGAAGATGATCACAGTGATAGATTATGTTATTTATATATTATATTAAGCTTCACAATTAATATTTTTAAAGAATATTTCGCAGATTTTTATTTAAATACAGTATGCAGAAAAGTATATTATAATTGATCACGGTGAAAGATAATAAGTTATTTTCTTATTACTTTTGCAATACGATAAATATATGTATGCAGTGCTTCATAGCACATTGAACTATAATTTAAATAGAAAATGCAGAAGAAATATAATTTATTTCCCAGATTATATCGTTAAAACACACAAAGACGTGGAATAAACAGTTTTTCAGACATTCTATATACTTGAGTTACTCAGCTCCATAAATTCAGCGAGTCATCCTGAAACTTCTCAGCAACGCAAGGGTATACGTTATTGTGAATTACAAAACACTATTCCACGTTTTCTCTGTTCCGTGTTTGAGCAATTCCGTCTAAAATACGAGGTCATTGTTGGTGGCAACGACGGCGTCGGATACTGGGGTGGGGGGTGCTAGTAGAAGGAGGGCACAAACCCATTACAGTACTAGGCGAGAAAGAAACAGCTTGCGTCGGGCTCTCTTTAAGTAATTGTGTTTCATCTATTCTTCTTCCACAAAAAATAATATTGATAGAAATAATTAAACTACTGGTAAAGGGCGACGTTTTTTGTGTAAAATTAGTTTATATCGCATTTACATATAACATTTCAGAGGGAACGTATGATTCTTCCCGCGAGGTAAGAAATTTATGTCCTTCCCCAGTGATCAAGGAATCTTCATACTTATTTTAATAAAAAAACAAATTATCTGACTAGTTGTAAAAATAAAAAAAACAGATAATTTTTATAGAAAAAAAATTAAAAGTACATCTAATAATTAAGATAGCACTGAAAAATGTATAAATTAAACTAAATGGCTGTATCATCTTAATCCATTGTCGAAACATTTGTAAAAATCTTTCTTTCAAATATGAGAGGATGTTTCTCTCATTGATGAAATAACGCTGACCTACAGCGTAAAATTAAAAAGGTACTGGAAAATTTCGACGGGTTGTCACAAGGCACGGTAGCTCATTTGGGAGAGCATTGGACCCGATTTCCAATGGTTGCGGGTTCGATTTCCGCCGGAGAATTCACTTGTGAGCCGAGTCGATTTCTTCCAAAATAATTTATCTTATAAGATAGCATTAAACAGTTAGATAGACCGAGTTAGTTTCGCTATAATATTAGTCTTAAAAACTCTTTTGCTTTTGTAAGTTTAAAAATATTGGCATAAAATGTGGAGCCCTCTTTTAATTGCTCTTCCTTTTAATAAATTTTAGTCAATACGCTATTCAGTTCATTTACGAGCTCTTTGATCTTAATGTTTGTAGTTTATTAAGCCTTAAGATAATAATATTTAATGAATTTTCTTGCTGGAAAGATTTATTTTCTTATTGTTCTTGAAATCCCATAGATTAAACGTCTGGTCAATGACCTTAATGAAAATTTTAACTTCCAAATTCGAAACTGCGCACTGTAACGTTTTAAAATTATATAATGTGGTTTCAATATTATATACGCTAAATATTTGAGAGCATTTTTTATTCCACCTTAGAGATTGTAAAATTTTATTTACTACACGTATCGATATGTTTTCTTCGTTTTTGTTGCGCTTATTTTGACCATGTATCTTTTTTTTGTTGAAATTAGGCATGCGCTAGACCATAATCTCGCCTGATGGTAAGTGACGATGCGATCTAGGATGTGACGCGCTTGCCTAGAAGATACCTATTCATTCGTGACTGAAGACCCCTAAATTGTATTTGTCAGGAAACACAGACTCAGGCAAAGAGTTCCACTCCTTAGCGGTACGTATCACAAAATTGGAACTAAAACGCCTAGTACGAGTGTTTGGTATATCTACCATATAATGGTGTCGCCTATTGGTGGGTCTGGTTGTCCGATGAAAAAAGGGAGCGGTGGAACAAGGTTGTGCAATTCTGCTGCACACTTTCCGAAATGTATCCTATAAAATATGGATAGGCTTGCTACCTTCCGTCTATGCTCAAGGCTTTTGAGGTTTTTATAAAAAAGATCGTATATGTAGCAGAAAAAGTGTTGCAGAAAGTACGGAACCCTAAGGGACGCCGGCATTGATAGCCAAATGGTCCGACAAGCTACCTTCAATGACAACTCGTATTGACCGATCTCGCAGGAAGTTCGATATCCAAACACACAAACCAGTGGGAAGACCATATAATGGAAGCTTGCTAAAAAGTCCTTATGCCACACCCTATCAAAAGCCTTCGAGAGAAACGGCAAGGGCCTCACCATGCCTCTCGATGGCTTTGCTCCATATGTAAGTGGCGTATGCTAGAAGTAGACCGGTAAAACTGAAATGCTATCACTTAAACTAAAATGGAACTACATAACCCTGGTTACTTTAATAGTTATAAGGAGGAAACAGGAGTAATTTTAATGTGCCCAACCTCGATTGGTAACTGTCTCTACTCGGGTTCTCGTAAGGTATAAAAGAGTTTCTATTTAACGTATAAGGAAAAACAAAAGCCAATCAGCCAATATATAATTTTATACATTAACTACTGATATCTTAGCTAAATGTTACTCACTCAAATTTATATTTTAGATACCAAAGTAACTCTGTCTGTCTATTAAGTTTTTACAGCGAAACAGCTGAACCGATTTAAATTAGACATTATATTAAAATATTTTTACGCTGTGACCTGATTCCACCTGAACAAAGTAGTTTTTAATAAAATAAAAAGCAATATAAGAAGAAGAAAATAACTGTGCCGTCTAGGGACGTGAGAAATGGAGCTTTATAATCAAGCTGACATGAGTTTTCACTGATGTCAGTGTACGAGTGGCAAGACAGAAGGCCACGCATATCGTGTAACGGTTAGTACTAAATCTGACGCTCTCGTATAACGATAAAATCTGACGCTTAGCACGGATAGGGTTGCCGCGCTGCGAGCGCCTATATGCGAGCGGCCCGACCGTCCGTATAGAAGCCTCACTTCAAAGTATTATAACATTTTTTTGATGGATCTAGGTAGTTCTTCTAAACTGTCAACTTTTGCATTCTCACAAGCCCTTAAGCTAATTTTAATATGGATAGAAAAATGTTAGTAGAGTAAGTTAATGTGGAAATGAATTAGTATAAGTAGACGGTAGTTTAGTGGCCAAATGGCACTTCACAATGAGTTGGCAATTTTAACCAGGCACCCCATATCTAAATAGCTCCGACTAAAGTCGTTTAGCTTTCACTATTGTTAAAAATAAATTAATCAAAGACATAGGTCGTGTAACGTTACAATGAGTGTTTTTACTTTTTTTTTTAAATATGTATACCCTGTCTCAATCCAATTTAATGAAAATGTAAACAAAGACCCCATTATTGCAACCATGTGGAAAAATTAAACCATTTATGATTCGATCAATCAATTGATTGCTTCGATTAGATTAATTGAACAATATTATGTTGAGCTTCGCGTTAGCGGAGTTTGTTTTTATTCTGAGTGTTGGATAATGGACATTTGTTCTCAAACTTCGAGAGATGGCGCTATTTATCGCGATTATAGAGAAATGAAATGCTAAGATAGAAGTGAGTAGAAATGACTTATATTTTTTTAAATTTCACATAAAAATCAATCTATGGAGAAAAAAGGTAGCACCATCTAGCTAGCTCCATTAAGGCGGGATGTTTCCATGTTGGAAAAACACCAGTAGAAGTGAAAACTCTCAACCAATGCGCTTCCTATCGAGTAACCGGTACGTATATCCCATTAAATGCTCACCTTTTTACCATTGCAGTTCAAAAAAAATGTGATTGGAATTGTACGATTTTGGCTTTGTACTAAGTTATGACATTTTATTTATTAATTTAATTCTTTATTACATATCAAGAGCAAAAGTCGGGCTTAATATCCTTAGTCTTTTTTACCAGTCAACCTCAGTAGGGTGATGTGGAGATAAGTAGCATGGTAGGGTGCACAACCAATAGAGAGCAGCAATACCTATAATATATTTGGCAGACAAAGTAGACAAATTTAACCTTTTCTTTTTAGTTTTCTTTGCCAGATTCCGATTTTGTGTCCTCTGATGAGTCAGAGATCACGTTTATAATAAACGGGGTGGCAACATTGTTGGTGGCATCATCAATTATTTCATCCAAGGACATAATTTTTTTCTTCTTTTATTACGCTGCAAATGCTCTACGCATTTGGCCCACTCGTTTCTACCAATTAAAAAAAAAATAGAAATAGTAGAAGAAGTACCTAAAATAGTAGAAATAGTACCTAAAATATTATAAAAATTGTTCTAAGTTTCAAATTGTACCAAATTCTATAATTATACCGACAAAAATACTAACTCAATTTTACAGAGCCCAAATTATACCAATGATTATGACAAATGTTGTTATTATTTTAAATAAAATACGGTAATTATCGGTTTAAAATGTCCGGTAAAATTTTAGGCCTACCTAGGATTTATAAAAATTGTGCAAACTATATAACTATTGCTTTTACTCTCACTTACTTTTTGTATATTTTTAGCAGTAAAGCCAACAAATGATATTTTCTCTCCAATAACATGACAAGAAGCTGAGAATTACGTCCCGACAGCTATTGGCCAACGCTGATGAATTGTTTGTTCGGATCGCCTCATGATCAGTTATCATGACTCACAGGTATAATTACCACGTATTTATCTTTACCATACATCCATAACTAATTACCTATTTATTACATTACCTATGCGTCTTCGATTCATAATCGATGCAATTGAAGTAATCATTGAACTGAGATATAGACTTTTATGGTCAAACACTATGCGACCACAGATTAGACACTGTTTTTCCTTAGATTAATACTTTTCGTCTTCAGTTTTTCAAATATGATAACAAACTATGATCTTTAGAAGAAATTAGTGAGATCCATTTTGATACCTTCTTCTTACTTATGAATGTATTTTTATATCCTAATTGGATATAAAAATACCGTGGCCGAAAGTGTGAGAATTTTAAACGAAACAGGTTTGTTTACATTTTCATTAAATTGGATTGAGATTGGATTGAGGGTATTGGTCAAAACTGACTGGAGTTGTCAAATCACTAACCGTTTGTGATTTAACAGTTCCCGTCATAATCATATAAAAATCGGTAGATAATATTATATTTGTTTTAAGTTTTTTATGTTTAGTAAATGAGGCCACTATTATATTGGATTCACGGAATAAAACACAGACAATAGATTCAGTATCTTCATGTACACCTACTATTCTCGACTTAATTAAAGTAAAACTTGTAGATCGTGGGTAAATGGGAGAGGACACTCGATTATGCTTCATTTGTTTGTTTACTTTGTATCTCAGATTGAATAAATAAATATACGGATTATTCACGAGATTTGCTGCAATCCTTCTTGCTTTAAATTACGTGACAAAATTGGTCACTTTGGAAAAATCATTAGAAATAACTTAAAGTTTATTATCAGTGTTATGTGTCGATTGGAGTACATGCAGTGTTATTGTTTTAAAAACATTAAAACTTCTGAGTAAACTAGGTACCTACCTACATACAGGTGTTTCTAAAAGCTACAATATATCCTCTTTTTCTAATTAAGTTTTACTTAGTTTCAAGGGCTTACTTAAACTTATTAATTTTTTGATTAAAACAGTTCGTGTGATCTTATTTGTTATTTTTTATATAGAATAAAAATTTACTTTTAAGGTGTGGTTTGAACTCACGCCACGTTTTTACAATAATCACAGCACTATTCTGCAAATTACACGGTTAATTGAAAAAAAAACATTACGTTTATTTTGCACAAAAGAACGGTTTTCATATAAGTCGGGTTAAAGACAAGAATTTTCAAATGTCATTCATAATTTCGACCTTTTGGCGCTATCTTTGATGAAATTTGAATACTGTTTGAGTATAAACCTGAGGGGTCTGTCAGTGTTATTACGGTGACTTAAGGGATCAAGGTGCTATGAAACTAAATGAGTAGTTTTTTGTATTTGTCAATTTGTTCAATAAACTTAGAGCTGTTATTGTTTAGATGGCTCCTAGGAGAAGTTTCCTAACGACTAATAATTTGCCAAGGAAAACCACGACATTGCGTTAGGTCGCTTTGGATCGGTGAAATAGTACCTAGTCTATTATTATTATAATAAATTAGTTACATAGAAATTGTATCCGTACTAACTTTGTTTATATAGTAGCTTAGGTATTTGTCATCAATTTAACATTTATTATTATAATATTGCATTATTTAAATATATCCCATATTTAAAATTTCTGATAAAGAATATTGAATTGTTTGGTGAAATAAAAACAATAACAGATTAAATAAATAGTTTTAATCATAAAACATATATTAACGAGTAAACTTGTTGGAAATTGTCAATGTCAGATTCTGGAAGTGCAGCCAGTAGAGTGCTGTGTTCATTGACTGTGTTTACAACAAAATTTTTCAATCACAGAACTAATAATGACATAGAGTCACGTAACTACTACTTGTATACTTGCTAGTGATTATATACTCTTTGTACTCTTATTCCAATTGGATCGACCAGAAGTCCCCATATTTTTCGTTTTCTTATAAACCATCCAAAGTCAACTCAAATCAATATTCTTTAAATGACAACCGAAGACATTTGGCATACATTTTTGCTAACTTGGTTAACAGTGACTATCACTTGTCAAATCAGTAACTATCAAAATAGTCACCAGCGATGACGTCAATTTAGTTAGCAACCGAAGATAGAAAATACCAAAACCATGTCTTGACAGTTCACAGTTACACACTCATGCTGTGAATATAATTTTGACTGTCAAATGAGACACGTCACAGTCCTATTGATGTCCTAATCGCTAGGATAGATACATAATATTGAGGCTTATTTTTCTTTCCTTTATTCATTTTCTTCTTTCTTTCTTATTCTCAAGTCTGTTATTTTAATTTCTTATTGTCCCATTTGAATAAGCCCCGACGCATACTAACGCATAAAATTAAGAAAACAATAAATCCAATGTTTTTCTTCAAGCTTACTACCGAATAATAATGGCAAAAATTATATAATAAAAATATTCCTATTCACGCGAGCGGCGTCTAAAGTATACCTATTAATAATTTATAAATTGTAAGAACCCAATATTAAATTAATTACTGAACTAAATGCTACTACACATAACTTAATTTATTTAATGAAAACCGTTTATAATGATAACTAACGTAATTAATTAGTAAAATATTAACCATGCTTGTCTATGGCATTTTTGCATGTTAACTTAATCTGATAAAATTATCGGTACAATTATTGGGTTTAATTATAGTAATTAGGCATACATAGTTCGATTACTGACTTTAATACATATTGAATGTATCTAGCATAACAAAGAGTTAGATGATAATAAGTGGCTGGGGGTTCCTTTTTATGATTTTTAAACTTGAGCACTCTTTGCATCAATAACCAAAGAAGCCATTAACTGCAACTGCTAAAGCAGCGGTATAGCATCTACCTGCATCAATGAACATTTTATCAATGATTTCATTATAATCGCTATAAGCAATGGCGTCTAATTATGAGTTTTTATGATTAAAATAGATGTGCTTTACGCTTCGTAGCTCGCCGTCTGTTGTCGATTCCAAATGTCTATAAGATTATTTCTCGCATCGCTGGAGAATGTGACTTTCTCTATAAAGGTTTCATTTTATCTTATTTTTGCTTGGGGTACTAGCTTTATCAACCGACCGTATCTTTACGCAGGTGTTGGACTTTCTTCGATTCCAAACTTAGGGTACTATTCACAAGTTTGTTCGCCGGTCTTTCTATCGATTTTAGATTAAGGAACTCTGAAGGCGAGTAAAAACATTCTATCATAAATTTCGTACTCTCACCTGGTACTAGGTTTTGGAGTATTTATTGGAGCCGGCAAGTTATGACGGTGATGTTGAAGTTTTAAGCTGGCCGTTTATCTTCTTAGTAGATATCTTTATTTAAGATGTGACCTCTTCATAATTTTATATTGATATTGAATTTTTGGGTAGCTTTTCAAGATATGACAAAATTTATTTTATACAGAATTATGCGTAGGTTATAAACCGTTATAAGTTGAATATATTTTATTTAAGAATAACAGAGTGAAAATAAATATGACATAATTTTTATTATTAAGTTAGGTGCTGTTGTAAGTTTAATCTCAACGTGAACCTGTTTACTAATGATCATTACTTACAATATTTTGCACAAATGCAAAAATAATATCAACATAAACTAATAATCTCATAACGTATAGGCAAGTAAGGAGCTTTTATTGGAATATTTTAGAAGCAACAATATTTACACAAAAAAAACACTTTTTAATATCATTGCAGAATAATTATAATAAAAACACAATATAAATAGACATGACACGCGGCCTGTTGCTACGTGTGTTACACTGAGTTTTATCATAACACATTTTTTACAGAAATAAAGTTATCAATCTTTATATATATAATTCTTCTGTGAGTGTGTATGTCACTGAACTCCTCCTAAACGGCTGGACCGATTTGAATGAATTTTTTTGTGTGTGTTCAAGGGGATCTGAGAATGGTTTAGATTCACAAATCAGCCCGGCAGATGGCGCTGCAGACGGTATCTAGGTTATTTATCTATACTGCAAAAATAACAGGCAGGACAACGTCTGTCGGGTCCACTAGTTATTTTTATAAACCCAGAACAACATAATGTTCAACCATAAACTGGCATAACATCTTCATCGATTTTGTTTAAACAGAGTTGATAAATATACTAATATGCATGTTATTAATTCATTAAAGGTCTTCATAAGATAAGTAAATATAAACACATAGCTTCTTTCCTGGGAAGTACATTCTTTAACCTTTCTTTATTTTTGTCAGCTTATGTTATGTTTGACAAAGAGCTGGTGTGAAAATATATCAGAAAAATAAAATTTCATTTTAGCCTTAACGTGTGGCAGTAAAGCGCGGAAAACGTAGCTACATAATACATTCTGTACCTATTTTGTCTCACCTCTCGTAAAAGAGGCGAGCATAAAACAAGTACGAATAAAATTTTGAGTAAAATGTAACACGAGCTTCAATGTAATATGAAATGACTGTTGACCCGCATCTTATGCAAAATATTAGCTTTTCCGTACTCCTGTAGGTAAGTAAAACTGTTTCTTATAATGTTGTATTAATTATTTTTTTTGCATTTACAATTCCATATTTCTATAAGATATAAAGTACGCCTGTAAAAAACCTGAAGTCTCAGAGTCGTGGTTCCTTTTTAAATGCGTATTTTATATAATTCTTATGTTTTTTACAAACAAGTACAATTTTCTTATAAGAACTAAATCATTGCTAATTTATAACGCACAACATAACGCTACATTCATTGTATCTATGTCTAATGCGGTGAATATTTGTTAAGACTAAATAAATCACCATAAATTTATTATTATATACCTACTCGCAGATATTATTATGAATAATAGGTCATGTCATTACTATCTACTTTTTGTTTCACTTTAATGTTTTGTATAGTACTTTTTGAGATATTTTCAATCATAAATAAATCTATAAAGTATAAACATAATGACATGAGGTGTCATCATGCCCTAATGACTGATGTAGAACGATTGATCAGCCAAAACAATATCATTGATAAACGTTATTTTGATGATTAATAATAGTTTCAACTGATAGGTTTACAGTATTGATTCAAATATAGGTATATGGATAAAAATTAAAAGACTGCTTTGTAGATAGGTAATAGCGTATAATTTTACTTGGAATACAGTTGGAACTGGGTATTAATAAGGCATAATTTATGAATATACCTACTACAAAATTAAAGTGTGAAACCTTAAAGACCACTTTATCGTTCATCTGTCTGCGATGTCTGTCTCTGTTTCTAGTAGGTCTAACTATCAAATAATTAAAATTTAAAGATTTATTGATGTGTACCATTGTTGAATTGTTAACTTTGTATTAGCTATCGAACAGTCTTTCTAGTTCTAATTTAACATCGTTTTAGTATTTAAAACCTACACTCTATAAAAATCAATATACCTATAGGGCTGGTTTACAATTCAATTTATATTATGAATTGAAGAGAACTATACGCTAGTGAAGTCACTAATTGGTTGTCTTTTAGACTTATTGGGACAAATAAGCAAACAAATTTAGTCTAGGTCCTGATTTGAATCGCGAGAGGAGTTGATGGTAGGCCTCCAGATGTTTTTTCTAACGCATAGAGTTGATGTTGAAATTGATATCAGATATTTTGGCGTACTATCCCTTGTAGCTCCAAAAGTTCAGGCTTATAAGCCGAAACGATCAAAACAATTCTTCGAATTGTGCGGTATATATTTGCTATTCGTGTCAAGTGAAATAAAAGCTATAAGGGTATTTCCCTTTGACATAGGGTGATCTAGATTACACCTCAAATTCTCGCTAGAGAACAAAGATTTATTCCTAGGATGCTACGCCAGGCTATTGCACTCAGGAAACATCTTAATTTCAATAGAGATGAAGGTTGGAGCGTTCCACCTGCTTGGGATCCAATAATCAAAAAAATAATGTCTCGAAAGACACACATTACAAGACCTAGTGTTGTAGTTAGTTCTTTTTGCAAAAAATAAAAGTAATATGAAGGTCGGTCCCCCTCCTCGAGTTGCTTTCGTCAATTCTTTTCGGAGCGGAATGTTGTCGTTAGTGAGAATTTCATAACTAAATAAAATACAAAATAAAACAATTTAATTTATATAAAATTTTACCAATTAGGAACGTGCCCGATTAATATATGTGAAGGTAGTAGAAAATATATGACGACCATTGCCTTAATCGTCCTGTGATCACGACTTCTGTAAAGGAATCGAAACGTCAGCATTAAATATAAAATAAATTATGCGCAAAATCCGTAAAAAAATTGTTTCATTCTGATGTGTAATGTGGCTGGAGGTGTCAGAACTAACATGGAACTATTCGGTTGATTGAAACTCATTTGTATTTTTGAAGGAATTTGCTATCATTTTTGTATTTTAAACTTAAGTTTTAATGCTATTTGTTTATTAGATCAATGTTTGGTCCTTAAATAGTTTATGATCTTCAGCAGTGGTTTTTATTTTAATAAAGTCAACAGGAAAAATACCAATTTATACATTTGTTGAAATATACCAATGTTGTATTTTTCTGTTTAAGAGATAGACTTTAAGTGTAATTATTCTTAATTACCTACGTACAAGTTTGTACTCTAAATCCTCAATTCGGGATTTGTTATTTAAAGTCTCCTGGTTTTTGGTGTAAAATATATGAATTTCTAAATTACAAAAATGTAAGAATCTTATAAAGAACTTATAAAATTTACGAAAAAGTAAACACTTCAACGTAACTGCTTGATTTGATAGTGACAAGAAAGCTTTATGTCACATTTCGATGTCGTAGATTATAATGCATATTAATGGCACTGTTTCTTCTTGGCCCGTTTCCGCCCCTTTGTGAATGCACGCCACCAAGCCTTTTGTGATTGTGGAGCATACGTGAGCGAACAATTGTCCGACGCATTAAGATTCTTTGTGCCACTTACATTTTATAAACGCTCTTGGCAGGATTAGGTACTTCAGATTTCTCGTGAGAATCCACAAGATTGGTTTGATGTTGTTAACCTTGGAATAAAGAAACAAATGAAACACAGATTTGTTGTCTCAAAAGAAGTTTGTCATTAGATTTTTCTTTGTCATTATATTCAAACAACAGTATGTCCCGAACCACAAACCAATAAATTTACTCAATTATTATCGTTGGACTTAAGCCAAAAATAGAATAAAGAAATTTTACAGTTTTAATAGGTTGATGTACTATACAAAATTGACAGAAATTCATAAAATGTAGTAGTTCTTTAACTTTTGAAAGATGATTTTTTTATTTGGTATAATTTTATAATTTGTAAGAATTAAATAGTCAACTGCTAACATAGTACTTTATTTCCTTTTTCTCTTTGGTAATAATTAAACACTAATTGAAGAACAAACATAAAAAAAATTGAAGTCATTTACCGGACCTATTTAATATAACAATATAGCTACTATGACGACCATTTGGTGCAATGGTAGAGGTCCTGATTATCGCACTGCCGGTTCTGCGTTCGAGTCTTGGTAGGGGCAGATACTTTTCCGATGAAAACAAGTATTTATACCCGCGTCATGGGTATTTATAAATATATTTCCATAAATGTTACACATCGACGACCGTTTGGTGCAACGGTAGCGATCCTGCCTTTCGCACCAATGGTCCTGGGTTCGAATCCCGGAAGGGGCAGATGTTTGTATGATGAATTCAAGCATTTGTACCTGAGTCATGGATGTTTGTATATATTTCTATGAATATTACATATCTATGTATGATATATGTATGTCTATCCGTTAGCCTAGTATCCATAACACAAGCCTTACTGTGCTTACTTTGGGCTAGGCTAATTGGTGTGAATGTAAGAAATATTTATTTATTTATTTATTATTTATCTATATACCATATATGTATGACTATCCGTTAGCATATTCCATCACATACGCCTCACATTGCTTACTTTATGCTAGGCTAATTGGTGTGAATGCTTATTATTATGGGGGTATTATTACTTTTCGAAAAAATTCTTAGTATATTTTAAAAGGCATAACATAAAATTGTTATATAAAGTAAACACACATTGTCACTGAATATATATGAATAAAAAATATTGCCGCATAAACTAATATAATATAACTATCAATAAAACAGCGATAGGCTGAGATCTGAATAATTTATTGTGGCAAGGCTTTTTCTACCACATGTGATCGCAATTCAACGAAACATAAAGATGAAAATATGACATGAAAGTCGATAAATTTGGTCAATAGCCATTATACGAGGTTGTCGGGGTGCGAAAATATGGAAGTGTGGGGCGAATTCACGGCTCTTTGATTTAGGACCAGTTTTGTGTCATATTATAGAATCGGCATGGAAGCGACTTTATGAACTGCTACTGTCAGTGACTGGTCCCTATTTCATCTGATATTATCTGAGTCATGGAAACGATCGTGTGGATTGGAGTTTCATTTCGAACTGGTGATAAAGAAGCTGATTTACGATAAAACTATTCCGTCTTGGGTCAGTGCGGTGAATTAAGACAGCCATCATTCTCGACAGAAATTCACAGAATGAAATCATTGAAAAATATACAATAATTATTGTAATGATTAGATCATTCATATTATATAATCATTGATTTAAATACAAACTTTGCATGTTTACTATCCTTAAAAATGCGATGTATAGGTATATAAGAAATAAGTAAGACCCATAAACGAATTCAACCGTCAATCTCTTCCAGAACATGACCAATGCATTTATGTCCTCGTCTGGCCGGAGGGACACGAAACGGCGTACGTCCCAGCTGGCAGCCATCCGAGCGCACATAACTATATACGTAGTGTAGACTAACGAAATAGAAAATACCATTATTCTTCTCTCAAGACAAGGAGGCGTTCAAGCTGTGTTATTTACAACCTCTTGTTTATCTCTTTTCAATGATATTGGGGAATAAATTATGGTTTCTGGCGCATGGAGACTTTATAAGTGTTGGCTTGAGTAATGGTCACTCCTTTAAAATAACTTGAAAATATTGAGTCAAATTTATGCTGGTGAATCAGCCACCAATGCTTGTGTAATTGGAATATTTTATATAAAGGTTGGACTATTCTTCATTTAAAAAATATTTTTTAGATGCAATGTACTTAGTACAATAAAGTACTTCAAGCTGTCACAAGCTATGCCGAATGTTTTTTCGATATAAAATTATGCATAAATATTACACAATATCCCAGTGATTTGTTCTGAACTCAAGACGCTACCTGAAACATCAGACCCGAACCAATATACTTCGCAAATTCATTTTCTACTTTTACCCAGCCGGTGGTTGAATCCAGGACAGCGTTGCGATGCAATGTAAACCAGTATGCAAATTACTTCATCATGGATGTTGTCAATTTAATCCTGCAAATACGATTTAATTACTATAGAAATATTAAATTTCATCATTTTGAAGAATTTAATATTTGTTGTTCTTTCATAATGAAAATCCTTATAACTTATTCTTACAACCCATTTGTATTATACTATTATTCATTCGTTAGTATCATTGACGGACTATAAGCTGAGTCATCTATTACATTGTGAATATACCTATAGTTAACATGTATAATATAAAGATTATAGTGTATCATAATGTTATACTGTTTTCGAATTCCCAGGCGGAGCACGTTATAAAATTTCTGTCCCGTAAAGCAATTACGTAATTTTCTTGAAATTGTTATAGAAATTCTTTATACTCTATGAACGCTTTTGTTCTAACTTTATGTTCAATTATAAAAGGCGGAATACGGCGCTACGGCTTTGGGAGTTTCAAACAATTATTATTTCTGGACTTTCAAAGAAAAGGAACAGGCAAGTATTGTAATCATGAAGTATTAATAAAAGTCTTTCGAGGAAAAAAAACTCTTGTCAATTATAGTTTATAATTATAACTTTATGTCGGCTTTGTAAAATTTCTCACTTTGATATTTAAAGCATAAATTATAGACATATAAATATATAAATTCGTTTCACAATATATCTTGACTTCCGGTATTTATTTTTAAGTCTTACTTTATTTTTAAATCGAATGCATCGTGCACCAATTCTTAATATAAGGACCATCGCTCTACAAAGTCGATAGGAATACAAATTATCTGTAGCAAATTTAAACGCTGCTAATATCTTGAATTAAATTTATCAGACACACAAAATGAATAAGAATTTGTAAGTGAGATATTTCATGTCCAGATGGTCGTTTGCTGGGCCGCAGCAATCTTGGGGCATTCAAATTGATGGTAAGGGTACGTTTCACCATTAGAGGGGACTTATTAATTCCCCTTTCGACAGGCGAACCGAGGAGGCCATAAATTCACCTCAACCAAAGGGATGACCAATTTCTGAACATTTACGAGCCACAAATTACGCGACCGCTGAAATATACTGGGCCATGGCCTGCAAAGAACGAAGGGTAACAGCGAGAAAAAGCCCAAATGTTAATTTAATGTTGAGAGCTACAGAAAATTGCTTCAGTCCTCAAGACGCGAGAAATATTGGCCGCTATCCGTGGAAAAGGCCAGATACTAATTTTATGCAGAGTAAATGAGGCGGCAGTACGGCGTTGTTTAATCGATATTCATTCGGCTAAGCGAACGTTAATTTTTACTGTAAAACGATTTTGTATAACTACTCGCTTAAAAGCATTTTTTTAGATTCGGGGAGCAAGTTCGCTGGATAAGCCATTTTCGCTTATAATATTCACTGAAGTGAAGTAAGTACTTAGAAATGGAATCTGTACGGATTCGTCTCATTCAAAGGGCAGACTTGTGCTGGCGTGAATACATCTATTTTGTTAAACGAAAAATGACGCGACTTACTGGAAGTCCTCTTTTATCGTACATCCCATTGCTTTTGTGTGAAGTGTTTGGAGCATTAGTGATCGTGTTTAGAAATAAGTGCCATATTGAAAATATGAAAGTGCTTATTCGGAATAAATTGAATGTCTAATTGAGTGTCTAGTTCTAATTTGGTGCGTTGCTAGGGTTAGTAGGACTGCACTGTGACATATGTTCGTTCCTTAGTTTTGCTTTAAAACGTATCGCATATTGGTGATATTTCTGTGACAATATTATTAGTTTTTTTACTTAAACGTATTCTTTCATTTCTTTTTATTTCGATAAACTCTTAATAAATACAAAAAGTATTATCAAGTATTTAAAGGTATTTAGCATCATTGGCGTTGGCGGCTTCGATTTAGTTTATCAGTAATAAATTAGGATCTTTGACAAAATAAAGAAAGAAGATTGTTTTGAAAAAAAGGGCTTTAGTAGCTTAGCGGTAATAGCATCTAGCGTTATCTAGAAGGACGTGACCTAGAATTCCACTTGGGATGATTTTTCTATATATTTTTTCTTTAAGACATTTGGTTTCATACAATTACTAGCGTTGTGCTACCCAATTTCAACGCCCGTAGTGGGTCCAGCTGTGAATATAAATATTGAAAAATGATATCAAAATGTTATGTGGTAGACTGTGAACCAAATATCGCATGCAGAAAATCGACAGTTGTGTTTCCAAAGTGTTGTCCAAGTGTGTCGACTGCACAATTGAATAATTTTTACTAATAAACTGAAAAAATCTAAGTAGTGATTGATAATAACTACATATCATTCGTTTAGTGTCATACCTTTTGAAATAAAAAGTATAGTTTAGTATATGCATGCATTATGTTATTTAATAATAATAATGTTAGCTCACAGTCTACCACATAGAGCTCAACATCGATTGCGCAAAATATTATAGTCTGTGATACGGTTTTCCATTCTACAGCGCAAATTATAAGGTTAAGGGAATACTTTTTACTAATTAAGTAATAAAAATTACAAAATAAATTAAAAAAGTTCTATAACAATTTTTTTGTATTTTTAATTTATATTATTTATTATACCTAATGAATATAATTATTAACTTTAAACAAGAAATCGCCTTTTATAAAAAAATAGAAAAGAGCAAAAAAAAGAATTAGAGGCATTTTTTGAATTATAATATTATGAAAAAGAGAAAACAAAACATAGGCAAGTTTTCGCGTTTAATGGCAGTTTTATTTGTTCACGTCGATATATCTGTGCCAGTTTGGTAACGTTGTGCTAGCTAACTGTTTTATCACTTTATTGCATGAGATCGCATAAACTTGCGAAGGCGGCGGTAATAAAATGCTACTATAAGGAAAATACTTGGACGACTTGTTATATAAAGCCGAACCTTTGCTATATTTTTTGAATGGAAATATGAGATACCCTTGAGTTTTGCACATGATTTGTAAGTTAAGTGTACACTCGGGAACTTCACAAGCATGGTATGCCGAATATTTTTTATGATACGTGTGCAAAAAGACGATATCAGTCGTTGTTGTCTCTTTTATTAAGAAAATATTAATTTAAACAATTCGTAGATTGCCTACAAATCACAATTTGATTCTACTCATGTAGAGGCCAAATATGCAAAGTTAAGATCTTTTGAATTTGAAATAAACAATAAAATTATTGAAAAATACTATGTAACATTCCATATTTGATTTTCTTAAAGTTCATAACGCCTTTGCTAATTTAAATTTTGTTATAAAAATATTGTCTGAAAAGTTAATTAATGCATCAAATGCTCTCTTCAAACAATTACGACATATAATTTAAAAATTTCATTATACCGAAGTGTTATAGGTATTCTATCGAAAATCAGTTAACATCATTTTTATGATTTCTCAATATGTTGTTACTTTTGTAATTACCAAACATTGAATCTAATGTTGTACCTTATGCTTGTTAATATTTTTTAATTTTACATTTGAAATAAACAAGACCCTTTACAGAATCGAAAATTATCACAGTTAAACACGGTTCTCCTAAGTAATTTTGTTTTGAAAATTTTTGCAAAGCTTCAAAATAAATATATATAAGTAAATAAATTTATGCTATAAATACTTAAGATATAATAAGAATTTTCTAATATAATTCTTACTTTTATTTATATCATTAAAAGTTTTGCTCTTTTGACCGCAGGGTAGATATAACGTGTTAATAAATCTTTTTTTTTATTATAATAATATTTACAATATTATCTAACAGTAGCAGCAAGAGTTATATAGTTAGGCTATATTATTTATAAAACTGAAAACACGACACTAGCAATACGAACAAAGTGAGAGTAGCACGACTATAGCGTTTCAGCCGTGTCGGCGGTATCCCCGCAGGTATTTTAAGATACATATAAGGAATAATTTGCACGCGCTCTAAAAAAATTATAAAAACTTATACACTCGTATTATTATTAATACGTGCGTAGAACAACACCAATAACCAACTAACCGAATAGGAAGTTCTGTTTATGTACTTCTATATTGAACGTATAATCCGTCGCACATAGGATATTGCGAGTAAGTTCATGAGCATCCGCCAAAATCATTAATGTTTTGCTCAGCCATGGAAGATGGATCAAGTTACTCGTTTTGAGAATACCTAACGATGAATTTAATATAGCTAAAAATGTTAAGGTTTTACTATAACATTTGTGTGTATTTTTATAAAGTTTATTATTGCTCGTCATACATAATAATATATATCATTACAAAGAAGAATATGTTTATTAATTTAACGTGGAACACGTAAAGATGTAATCTTCTCAACGAGCTAATCGATAATTGCTAGTCATCGGGTGATCCTGGAATTCTATATACATGCAAACACATGTCAGCTCTCCCTTCATATTGTCGATACATTAATGTGGAATAAGATACTCAACTCAAGACAATCTTATGTAATAAAACTGGACGAGGAGGTTGTTTGTACACGCTTCTCTCTAGAACTAAATCTAAATATTCCCTTCTGCATTTGACACTTAAAATCTCTAAAAATATATGGCTATTAAAATCACACCACGACCCTAGCCAAAAAAAAGATAGACGCCGCCTAATCGACAATTATAGAAAACGAGGTTTTTGATGGGTCTTAGAGGGGGAATATATTTTCCAATATATAAAACAATTTTTATTATTGTATAAAAAAGTCTGATCAGACATTTGTTACATTTTGAACAAAATAGATCAAAAATATTTATTTTCGTTTAATTATCATTGTTACTTCAAGTGGTCACAGTCTCCTTTTAAGCATCGAAATACTTGGTCAGAAGACTTGTCATATTACTAATATTTTTAGGTCCTATGTACTAGTAAACATAAGTTCACAATTAGATAAAACTTATTCACATACAAGCGTGATCAAAATTAGAAAACAATAATTTTTATTGTGTCTTGTGTGTGTGTGTGTGCGCATGTAGGCGGCATGCGGGTGTGTGTCTAAAACTTCATAACAACAATTTTAGGTTTCTTTATAGTTTAAGGCTCTAATCCAAATTTATAATGTAGATTTACAGTCATGATATGTTTGTATTTATATTTATTTCTTTATAAAGTCGAACTGACTGTGCACCGATTTGTACCTCAGTGAATACAGTTTAAGGCGTAGGCATTTTAAGAACGAAGTCTTTTCTTCTCCTATTTCTATATTTGGGTCATACGTAATAGTTTTTTGTATTTTTGTTACAGTTTGGATGATGTAGAGTTTACGTAAAAAAACTAAATTAATAATTGCGTAAAGTACCCCAGCGGGAAAGCTTTCGTTTTGACATACATCACTTTTATTAAGTCTCTTTCAACCTCAATAAAACGCGTTTTTTAAGTCCCAACCCAAACAGGTATGTAGTAGGTTACAATCAACTGCACCAGTGATTTTCTGATTCTAGTAAATATCAAGTGAATTTGTGAGTACCAAGACAATATATGCTCTATCAATATACCTAAATATTTTATTTCATTTATGCGATTTATAGTCGGGCAATCATTTTTGATACAAGTATTTTTATGTTAACAGATTTTTCTGGTTGAGTGTTATATTTTATGCTGAAACAAAGGTAGTTGGTATACGAAGTATTAAGTGTAAGGAGGTTATATTTAAGTCATTTTGCAACCAGAACCATATTAAGATTAACTTTCAAATGCTATCTACCCTTTTTCCATGAAAATAAAAAATAAAAAGATTTAAAATAGTTCTATCTCGGGAAACCGCGCCGCTTTTGTGATACCAATAATTACTCTCCTCGATCTGACTAATTTGCTTTGCCGACGGATATCCTTCAGGGCTTAATTAAGTGCGATGCAGCTGTCTGTTGCAAGAGCCAGATTCATTTATATTACCTACTAGTTATTTTATTTTTCATTTATTTCACAGAAAATATTATATTATTTAAATTAATTTATCATTATAAATGCTTTTACAATGACACTTATTCACTCTAGCTAACACAGAGGAAACAGAGATTCTCAAATACATATATATATATATATATATATATATATATACACTAACTGTGCCCGCGACTTCGTCCGCTTAGAATAGTAACTCACGGCAGAATTTTATTTTTTTTTATGCTTATTACACATAAAAACACATACATTCATTAAAACAAGATATTTACAGCCTTTTCTGTGCATATTTATCAGAATAAAAACAACATCATTAAACAAATAAAAAAAAATCTGCTACCTAACGTACACGAAGCAAAACGTTTGCGTTTGCGTTAAGCGTTTTGGTCGCTGGCTAAGTCGGTCGAGGATAGCTTCTGCCGTTCCTCAGTGCCTCCTTTGCAGAAACCTAACGGATATACAATGAGCGCAGCGGCGGCGGCGCAGCGCTCATTGTATATGGCGCGCGGTGCTTGGTAAGTTTCGTGCTTGCGTTAATTTCAGTTTCTCATTTGTAATGACTCCGTAATTCTCTGTATTTCTTCTACATTTTTAATTTCTGGGCCGTAAGCTTTTTTGCCGACGTCATCACACTAACTTTCATCCCCTATTTTTGCCCCCTTTATAACAAAATTTAATTAAAAGCCGAAAAAATAAGTTTCAAACTTCTAGCTTTAAAAATAACGAAATTTGCAAACAAATTTTCATCCCTTATTTCAACGTTGTAGGGGCGGCCATTTTTTCGCATTAAAAAGTAGTTTTTCTCAGGCTCTAGATTATCTCTGTACCAAATTTTATTTAAATAGGTTCAGTAGTTTAGGCGTGTTTGCGTAGCACACTGACAGAGTTACATTCGCATTTATAATATTAGTAAGGATAACTAATATATATACTAGCTTTAACCCGTGGTTTCGCCCGCATTTCTTTTTCAATAAAAAGTATCCTATGTTACTTCTAATACCTCCAAGAATATATGTCGGTTTAGTAGTAGTTCATGATGATCGGTTTAGTAGTTTTTGCGTGAAAGCATAACAAACAAACTTACATTCACATTTATAATATGAGTAGGAATATATATCACATTCCAAAGTCCAAAAAGTATTGCTTTAATTTATTCTATATATGGTCGGGTGTAATGCTTTTAATCAAATCGGGAGGAAGATCATTTATTAATCTTGGGACAATGCTGGCTGGCTGGTTGTTGTCTTGCCGTATGGGTTGTCGGCTCGCTCGAACCTAAGCCTATTGTTAGCAATAGCGCACGTGTATACGGAGTGCTCCTTCTGCCTTAGGATGTTACTATTAAAGATATATTTATTAAAAATAGTGAATTTAATACAAGAATAAATTGACAATACTCTACAATGTTTAAAGAGGCCCATTTCGTTGTTTTGGTTTATTGCCGTTGTTGACTTTTCTTTAAGTGAAACTATAGTTTTCAATATAACTGTTATATTTTCGCCCGTAGCAACGAAGTCCGTATTGGATGTAAGACTCTGCCAAGGAGTTGTACAGCATGAGCTTGACTTTAAAAGGAATGCGTCTATTAAGTATTACAATATTTGCCAGAAATTGTGGTAATTTATTGCAGACATGTTCTATGTGTAAATTCCAGTAACTCGTGTAACCCGACATTTTTTATCAGTAGGCATAGGCATGTCAAAACCAAAATTATTGTATCGTGATAGAACTGACTTATAAAAGGCTAACTTTTTGGTTAAAAATTTGTATGGAGCTAACATGATAAAAAATTATATCTTAGGTCTCGCGCAATTGGCCCTAATTATTTTTCGGAGAGTCAATCCTTGAATTATTAGCAATTTTTTTTACATGCTGCATAACACAGTCAATATTTGTTTGCAGCCAACTTTCATATATCTTTCGAAACATGTCCGCTTTCCGACTTGCTGAACGCCAACGTTTGTCGACTGCTCTAGCAAATTTTCGGCAAAACTCCCGAAAAATCACACGATTTTCTTTGAATAAACTGCACTCCACTCGTGTCAAGACTGACTTCAACAAAAATTGAAAATCTATCATTTTTTTCGCACTTTTTAATATCACGAATAAATCTAAGTTTGTAACGATACTCTCCATTCATTTTAGATAAATTTTACACTTGTAATCGCCAAAGAAAACTGAGTGAGGATTAAGATAGCATATATATCCATTCTAAATGCTAAATGCTATTGAAATAATGATGGGGTCATTAAGGTTAACAGATTTAAAAGTTAATATTTAACAGGTTCTTTGGGACACTAATTGTTGATAAAAGATTGTTATGTAATTAGTTAATTAATTGCAAACTTAACAACAGAGATTAAAGAAGCTAATGATTAATATTTAAAATATTTTTCGATATAAATAATAAATAATGGTGATCGTGATCGTACTCATTATTAAAGCTATTGTTATAGTTGCCAAACTGGAATAAAACGATTATTTTTGGTACTAAAAATTGTTACTTAAATATGTTTTCATTACATCTTGATATATTTTTGTGATTGCACTATTTATTTGGAAGTAGTTATAGATGCTAGCCAGATAAAGTTAAACTTTATAATACAAAAATTAACTTATGATTATTTTTAAACAAAGGTTTCGCACCTCTGGCCGTGTTATGCAGAAAATTAAAAAATTGCAAATAATGCAAGGATTGACTCCCCAAAAAATAATTAAGGCCAATAGCGCGAGACCAGAGATATAACATTTTTCATGTTAGCACCTGTAAACTTTGCACTTATGAAAAGGGACAATTGAAACAATACGTGTAGTAAATCAACTTATAATGATGAGTCTCAACTTTACAAAATTACGGATATCACACAAAATATAGACGTGTCGTCCACGAGCGCAGTAAAGAAAAAAGTGTTCGCCATCACAGATTAGTCAGATATATATCTGCCATGGCGGCCGCCCCTCTTCCGCCCGTTCAGGGCATCACGAGTGTTGCCAACACGGCCTTCCTGCACCGTGCATGTCCTCAGGCACGCTCCGCACGCCCGACACAAATCTGCAGTAACCGCCAATCACATTGTAGGTAGGCAGTGAAGGCTGATCTGAAATTATTTATGGCACAGTTAATATAAGTACATATCTCGGCCTATCATGACTAATTGTTTCTATCTTATAACCTTTACAGCCTCCCAAGGTAACTTTAGACTTAGATAATCCTTAGAGAATTGTAATAGATTACTTCGGTGGTGTATTGGAAACCCAAGCTAGGATTGTTATCTTTAGTCTTAGATAACCCTCCTGTGGTGATTATTTAACACTCCCTTTTTCTTGAAGAATGCCTGTTCCAGCTCACTCCTTTAGTCTTAGGCAGTGACTGTGTCAGCTCATTCCTCTTATCAATGAAGTATTCTTAATGTTGGGTATCCAATACAAATTTAACACATCAAACTTTTATATTGTAATATATATTATTATACTATATAAATATCTTTGTTTAATTAATGTCCATAATTAATAGTAATAATGCAATGTTTACTGAGCATATTATTATTCTAATAAATAACTTTTACCTTGCCAACACGCCTTTTATTTCCTAATTTTATTCATCAGCCTTCCAATTATCAATGTTAATCCACGGTTTTATGTTTTCCGCTGCAGCAATTCCTTTATAGGTTTTACTGCATCGTTGGCTTCCCCTCATATCTTGGACTTCATATCTGTCTTTTCCGAGGTCTTTTTTTATTTGGAATGGACCTTTATAAGTAGGTAGTAACTTTTTGCTTCGTCCGTCATTTGTTTGGGTTTGCATTTTCATTAACACTAGTTCTCCTTCCTTATATTTTGTTGCTTTTATGCGACCACGATCAAATCTTTCTTTCTGTGATCTTGCGTTCTGCTGAATATTTTTTGATACACTTTCTCGTAAACTAGTGACATCTACAGTGTATTCGTTATCAAGCTCAAGCTCAGGCGCTAAACTATCGTTGTTAGTATGAATTCTGTAACCGAACATAACCTCACATGGTACTGCCTTAATGGTCTTATGAAAGGTACTATTAATTGCTTGTTGTAATAATGTAATACATTTATCCCACGCATCCTCATCTAAATCAGCACCCATAGTTTTCATGGCATCCAGAATAGTCTTATTAAACCTTTCGGCTTGTCCGTTTGATCTTGGCATACCCGTTGCAACAGTGTGCAACCGGATATTTCTATTTATGCAATATTCCCTAAATAACTTTGATGTAAAAGCTGACCCTGCATCCGTTATTAACCTTCGGGAGTTGCCGAATATTTTAAATATATTTTCAAGCTCACTAATAACATTAGTTGTCTCTGTGTTCGGTACAGCGGATATGAATACAAATTTGGTGAATGCATCTACTACAACTAACAAGTATTTATTATTATTTTGGGTTTCGATGAAAGGTCCCAGGTGATCCAAATGTAAGGTATGGAAAGGTTGTGCATATTTCGGCAATGGGTAAAGTTCACCTTCTTTTGGACCACCTTTGTTTTTATAGTAAACGCAGTTGATACAGTTTTTTATATATTTTTTTACTACATGTCGTATGCGAGGAAACCAATAGCGATACGCTATTCTTTCCACAGTCTTATCAACCGAAAAATGGCCGAGATCGTCGTGGTTGTATTTAATAATTTGCCAAATGCAAGCCTTGGGAACTACCCAACGACGACCTTGATTCGTTCGCCTATATACTTTGTTTCCTAAAAGCTCGTACTTGCTATACAGATCTTTATGTTTGTATGCCTCACCTGACTCTAAAAGTTCCCTAATCTTTACTAACTTTGAGTCTTGTAGTTGAACTGATAATAGCCAATCCGCTTCTGTAATCGACATTATCAGTTCAGTCTCGGTCTTTTCCCCAGATGGCAACGGGTTCCTACTGAGTGCATCTACATGTTTCATGCGACTACCCTCTCTATGAACGATATCGTACGAAAATTCCTGTGTCGCTAACACCCATCTTGCAATCCGGGGTATGATATCCTTTTTTGTCAGTGCATATCGGACCGCGTTACAATCGGTAATTATTCGAAAATGAGCGCCTTATAAGTAATGTCTAAATTTAGTCAGTGATTGAACTATAGCCAACAACTCTAACTCGAAAGAATGATATTTCTTTTCGTCTTCCGAGGTTTGACGACTATAGAAATGGATAGGTTTCTCCCCGTCGTCCGTAGCTTGCATTAAAATACCTGCAATACCTTCACGACTCGCATCTGTATAGAGGATACAGTCTTTTGATGGATCAAATAAAGTCAGTACATTATCTGAAGTTAAGGCTTCTTTTAAGGATAAGAAAGCATGGTCATGGTGAGAGCCCCAAATCCAGGGGGAATCCTTTTTTAAGAGTTTAGTCAGTGGGTTTGACAGTATGGCACAATTTCTAATGAATTTTCGGAAATAACTAATGAGGCCCAAAAATTGTCTTAACTGATGAACTGTCTTAGGAACCGGAAACTCTCTTACTGCAATAACTTTACTTTCGCTAGGTTTTAAACCTTCAGAATTTATTCTATAACCAAGAAACTCTATATCCGTCTTTAGAAAATGGCATTTTTTTAAATTTAACGTCAGTCCATTTTCTTTAAATATTTTTAATACAGTTTCAATTAAAATTAGGTTTTCGTCTACTGTTTTACTTATTAATAAAATATCATCTAAATATAAAATAATATTACCAAATCTTAGATTCCCTATCACTTGATTCATTATCGACTGAAAACATGATGGTCCATTGGCTAAACCGAATGGGAGCCTTAAGAATTCGTAATGTCCATCTTCAGTTATAAAGGCAGTTTTGTGAATAGACTCTTCCGCCACTTTTACATGGTAGTATCCGTTCTTAAGGTCTAAACTAGTGAAAAATCTGCAACCCTGAAGCCTATCTATTAAATCTTCAATGCGTGGCATCGGGTATTTGTCTTTTATCGTGATCTTATTTAATGCGCGATAATCTACGCATAACCTTATTTTTTTTGTTCACCAGTAACGCGGAACTAGCATATGAAGATTTACTTTCTCGAATGATCCCGTTTTCTAAAAGTTCCCTTACCATGTCTCTAATGATCTGTCGGTCACTATGCGATGTTCTGTATGGCCTAAATTGTACCGGTTTGTTTTCGTTTAAATTTATAACCATTTCATGTCCGCTTACTTCTCCTAACTGCTTAATATTAGACGCTATACATTGTTGGTAATTTTTAAAAAGACTAACCAATTCACGCTGGTGGGAGTCTGTGTCTAAACAGCTGATAGACTCATCTATTGCATTACAAAGTTCATTGAAGGTTTGTACATATTGAAATGTTAGTTTTTCTCCTACCCGCGAATACATTAAATCTGAACGTTCCGTTACGTTTCGGCCAATTAAAATGTCACACCCAGAAAGTTCATCAAGAATATACATTTCAATTCCATGAATTTCGACTGAGTCTAACCTAAGATCAACTCGAACTATTTCGGTTACAGTTTTTAAACTATCCTTTGAGAACCCTTGTAACGTGACAGGTGTTGTTAGTTGGAATCTTTTGATGCTATTTTTTTGTACTAAAAAGGATGATATAATAGAACAGCTACTACCAGTGTCTATAAATGCATCGTTAATTATTCCATCAATGCTAACCTTTTTGCAAAATTTATTTTTTTGGCTAGCCGACGATTGTACCAACTTTAATTCTTGTTTATTAACAGACTTTTCGACATTGTCCTTGGAGTTCTTTTTATGAAAACATACTGTCTCGGAATGACCTCTTTTACCACAGAATTCGCACTTAACTGAACAGTTTATACGTTTATGATTACCCCCACAATTATAACATTCAATCTGTTTACGGATTTGTGTCTGGTTAAAACTAATTTGATTTTTTGAAGTTGAGGGTATATTGTTCGAAATCGACGTTTGTGCAATAGTGTTAGTAGACTGCGGAAAGTTTTTTACATTATTCTCACGTGTTACAGTGTTATTAGATGCTTGTTTACAATTTTTTGACTTATATACACGACTATGTAAAAATCCTGCTAAACTATCACATGATTTGAAATTACTGGCTTCTACTGACGCTGTAATATTACTATCACCAATGTTTCCTAATATTATAGAAATTATATCGCAATCAGAAAAATTTAAACATAAACTATCAATCTTCGATTTTTGTTCAAAGAAAAATTCATAGAGTGATTGGTTTTCTGACGGTTTACGATCAATTATTTCCTTTAATAATTCAAACATGTTTCTTTTGACTCTAAAAGTGTTCAAAATTTTATCAGTCCAATCTTTCCACAACCAGGTGGTCCATGCTTGATTATTACGCAATAACGATTCATACCACACTTTACTAGAACCTTTGAGCTTATTTAATGATTGATAACGTATCATATTGTCGGTCCATGAAAACGTCGACGCGTATGATTCAATCACTTTTAGCCACGATACAACATTGTCTGTTAATGGGTCAAAATCAGGTATCATATTATGCAAAGTAATATTTGTACTCACAGTGTTAGTATCGTTTGTTTGCGATACCTTTATCCTTTTGCGCATCGAGGGGCGCAACGGCACTGGTGGTGTGTTTGAGCCACTCTCTGGACTCGTGGTTGTGCTGCTGCTGCTACTAGACGTGGAACGAGCACGCTTTTTGCTTAACTTACGCTTACTTTTGCGTTTCCTTTTACTACTACCCATCTTAATTTAAATGAAAAGAAACGGGGTTAAACACTACACACTTCTGATGTAAACTTTGCACTTATGAAAAGGGACAATTGAAACAATACGTGTAGTAAATCAACTTATAATGATGAGTCTCAACTTTACAAAATTACGGATATCACACAAAATATAGACGTGTCGTCCACGAGCGCAGTAAAGAAAAAAGTGTTCGCCATCACAGATTAGTCAGATATATATCTGCCATGGCGGCCGCCCCTCTTCCGCCCGTTCAGGGCATCACGAGTGTTGCCAACACACCATACAAGTATTTTAAGAAAAAAATCTCAGTGCGTCGTTTATAACTCATAACTATCATGATACAATTTTTAGTATATATTTAGTCTTAAAATCTTTAAGTAAAATTCAACACTTTCCAGATTTCTGATCGGATGTCTATAAAAGCCGGAATTCAGCCCACAGTGCGCCCCGGGAAAGGTCTCTTTACAAGCCCGCGTTAGTTTGTGGATTCTTATAGGCAGCCTAGACACAATAGCCTCCAAAAGTAAGGTCTTAATACCTCAGAGCCAGTACTGAATTCCCTGAAATTAGCATAAATGAGAATAATTTATATTCCTAGGTCGGGGAGGGTCATTTATGAATCTATGTAATAAAACTAGGTAAAATATACAAAGATATTTAACGTTCAAATCACCGTTGAAGGCAACAAAGAATTCATTTAATTTAATTCCATTTAAATGTTTTTCAGCAATGATTCTATGGATTTATAGGGTTATAAACTCAAGTAGATAAATCAAAAGATGCTTTAAATGACGTAGAATGGTTTTATTAGCGATTTCTTAACGAGAAAATAAGAGTAAGTGAAAATTCAAAATAACTTCGACTACACAAAAAGCCATGATGTCTTACAAGTTTTTGTAAAATTCTCGATAAAACATCTAGAAATATAAAGGAAATTATTATAACACTGAATAAATAATAAAGTAATGTTCAAATTACATTTTGGGGTTGAAATAACGTATATATTTTATGTTCTAGGAGTGATTGGTTCTCCAGATCAATACGATACTATTTTTCTTTCTTTCCAACTTGTGTTATCACTGTCTGCATTCGGAAACTCGTGCGGACAATCATGAAGAAATGTATAAAACAGTATTAACTGGAAATTTGTAATCAAATCAAAGATCTAGCAACCGGTTTGATGAGACAATCAGAAAAGAAAAACCACAGAGTATAGCTAGCATAGCAGTATAGCAGCTGAAAGTATAGCCTCGGAGTAAAGTGTTGCCAGGGCCCACGTAGTCGGTCCTTGCGATTCGTTTTCCAATGATCAGTCCCCTATAATTAATATATTGCCTTGTCCGTTTGGTTATTTTGGCATTTTTAAAATAAACTATATATTTTCTGACACGAAAATAGTATGTTATTTTAGAATACAAATACGCTGCAATGGATTATATTATTTATCTCCTTATGATTAGAAAGCATTTAAGTGCCAATATTTTCAAACATAATAAAAAAAAGTGTATGATATTTAACCATTCGTCAATACATCAATACTAAATCAAAAAGGCCGGCGCGCGCTTAATTTGGTTAGCTTTACGTTTTTTCTAAGATGTATTCGTTATCGTTGTTATGTTCGTATTAATGGGTAATCATACGAAAAAAATCTTATTTCATAGTTATAAGGTTGATGTTGAATGAATATGTATATTTATTCAAGCATGGGCAAAACTCCCCATTCGAGGAATGTCAAAAAATGTTTAAAGTTAGAAAACACGCGTAACAAAATACGTACCATAATCAATCTAATTTATTTCTTATGGGAAATCAAAGGAATTTTCAAAACGTGAAAGCTTAGAAGCCATTTGTATTTATTTCTAATATTGGTTGATTGAGTTTCCTTTCTTAAATGCATTCCTTGGAAATTTAATAGAATTGAGGACTTTGTATAGGTAGGTGTTGAGCGGCCTATTGCAATTTAAATTCAATCAATTTATCAATTGGCTTATAGGCATTGAATTAGTGGACATAGACAGTTTCCCTAAAATATGAATTCGAACCCAAATTAATTTGTTTACCATTATTAAGCCATTGATCAAATTCTTTTAAAGCTGAATTTCATGTTTTGGAAATAAGTATTTATATGTATTTGAAATAAATTATGTTTATAAAAAAATACTAGAAAAATCGACTCGGCTCACAAGTGAATTCTCAGGCGGGAATCGAACCCTCAACCTTGTGAACATCCGTCAAAACGAAAGCCGATTTTTTCTAGTATTTTTATATTAAAATAATTTATCTTGTAGGATAGCATTAAAAATGCCAAAAAATATATAAAAGTAAAAAATATATTTGAAAGCTAAAATTTCTTAGCAAATTATGTTTACTAATATTTTGCGCCTCGGTGGAAACGAGGCTAGGTAAATAACAAAAAAGAAAAAAAAAGATTTTTTTGCGATTTTCATTTTATTTCAATAGGTTTAAAAAATAATTACTGGTCCAGTTTTACTTTTTTATATGAAAAGCTTAGAACGAATGATTCTAAAACATATTAATGAAATTATTTTCGTTATTCATCAATATTTCAGCAATTCAAAGACTATTTTCCTTGTAGCTACAGTTTCATGCATTGTACGCACGTATTATGGCTTTGATATGGGTATTATTATACACTGTACTTAATTTTGTAGTTGAACATTTTAAAAAACACAGCAATGTATTCAATTGATTGGAATTAGTCGCAAACAGACATTATTTATTTCATTGGGCAAGAATTACTCCAGTGGTATTTCTGCGTTATCCAGAGCACTCGGTGGAAAATTAAAAACTGACATGGAAAAACTCCGTTCTAAAGACGATCACAAGAATCTATTTTCAGGCTGGTTTCATTTTGCCTTTCGAATCTTTCGGATAAACTTCAGCGTGGCCCGAATCTGATCCATCTTACTTTTTCGTAGCACAAAGGCTTCGGTTGAGAGCAAATAAGGTTTCCGATTATTATGTATGTTGATTGAATTGCTATCTGTTCCGAGTATGGAAATAGAAATAATAAAATACGTGAGTTGTGCCGAGTTGTTGTACAAAATGCCATGTTCAAATGGATTTTTTACATTAAAAAGTTCTACCGAATATTTATTTTACCCAAGGTGATGTATTAACTATTGAATAATATAGTTTTGACGAAAAAAAATATACTATCTTAATTAAATAATTTGAGTTATATTATGTATGTAAGAGTGATGCTCTGGTATATTTAGATTGTCACCTTGTTTTTTTATAACTCTTTATTGACTCTCACCCCTGGCACATTACTACGAAGAAACACGTGAACTTAAGCGTTCGTGTGCTTTGTTTTACATTGGCGATACCTACTTTGCATACTATTTTGGATAATTATCAACAATATTCTTTATTCCATGTTTGGCATAGTGCAAAATAATGCATTCATTCTTGTTCGTCTACTGATGATTAAATATAAGAGTAGTTTGTTATTTGTATAAAGATATAAATACATTTACACAATACACAATACATTTACACAACATTACGGTTATATAAAAAATACGTATGGGCAGCACTAACTATATATCACGAACCTTTCATTGTAATATTCTTATCATATTTAAACGCAATTTTAAAAGTTAACGCGAGGTTTACCCTTATTGGAATTTTTATATAAAGAGAAGGATATTACGCGTATCGATTTTCGAAATCGAATCAAAAACAAGAAAAACTAATTATACATGGTTCGTGATTATTGCTGTTTATATGTTGACACAGTACCACTTTTAATCATCATTTAAGCTATATCACCCCCTTTTTATGGCTTAGCCATAATAAGAGTGTCTATGAGCTATTTTTGGGATGACTTCTTTGTTAATATTGAATAGGTGCACACCCAATCTTTTCAGCACGATCGTTTTTTTTTTATATTTACGTGGCATCTTTTGGATCCACCATCTAACTATAACTTTAACAATACTTTCGTTTATCTACATCAGTGATAATAATCCATTATATATATTTTTCTTGTTAATGTAGCATAAAATTCAAAATGGTAAGTTTTTTTTAAAATTCAAAGGGTTTGTTCAACTTCCTCAAAAAATAATTAAGCTTTGATTTAAATAAATCATTCGTAAGAACTACAAAAATTTCTTACATTCTGTCTTGGCCCCCAGGCTTGATATTATATGATGGGTTTGCTCTTGAAGGCAAGAGGAAACCCATAAAAATATGTATTTTTTTATAATTGATGACAGTTATTTTGAAAGCAACTGAGAATTAGAAGAATTTAGAAATAGTAAATGTATACCAAAGTAAAGCAATTTAATTATTAATTAGATATTAATTTGCCGACACCGGTTCAAAGCTTCCAGTACTAATTATATGTGGCTAACTTTCCCCTTACAGTCCCCTGATCAAAGTTTCCAACCACGAGTTCCAAACAATCAAGACGTTCAAAGGATGAGAATTGGATTAGTAGTGACTTAAGTTTAAGAAGACAGATTGTTCGGTTTTTAAAGGACCTTTGCCCCTTAAATATTTGAACCCTGAGCACAAAACTTTAATGTCCTTGAAAGTACCAAAAACCAATTCTAAATAAAGGTTTCAACTGACTTTAACAAGATAATTTCTGTTAAGCTATATGTAATGAAATTCACTGAGGTAAATTAGTTCTTTAGTTCAGTAAGCACCAGTATTAATAAATTTAATTTCCGTAGTAAAATCAAAATTGTATTTTTCTTAATAATAATACTTTAGATAGATAACGAAATTAAAAGACCTAAAAATTTAAGTAAGGTAGGAGACGTAAGTTATAAAATTATAAATACAATGATAACATAGAACATTATAAAAATTAAACTTTTTTACCTATATAGCTCACGGTATTTGTACATTTATAGTTGGTAGGAATTTTGAACATTTTGCACTATTAAGCCGCCAAGATCTCTACATATTTTATTCTGATTTAGACATCTGATTACAATGTTTCATCGTTCCGAAATAACATTTGTTGGTGATTCAACTATGAGTCTCCTGTACAAAACAGAAAAAAGAAGAAAGTTTGAGGCAATCAGCCGGCAGTTCGCTATCTACTCTTGATAAGGACCGTTTGTGCAGCGCAAAGATTCTAAGAAACATAACGAGCAAACTTTTGTAGATAATTGCTTCAGCAAATAAGTTTTCTATGGTGGAATATGTTTTTCTAGAGAAACGGCCAGTAGTGTATTTAAGTAGTTAATCGTAACTTAGCAATAACTTTATTATAATTCTTATTGTTGTTTTAAGGGGTGGTTTTAATCTTATTGTTACTTACATATGCTGTTAATTTTTGGAATCTATTTTTTCATACAACATGTCTCCCTAACAATTATATATTTACAAAATGTTCAGGAACTGTTGACTTAGGTCTTTAAAATAGTTCTACAGGGTATATCAATGGTAAGCAGCAAAACCAACATGAGTGGTAAAAGTAAGCGGGTCGCGAACTACTGGTTCTGCTATACCTAATGTAATATACCAAAGGGCCTGAGTGTAATAGATAATCTAAGACAGTTACAAATTGGAGGAGCTTTTTTAAGGAGAATCTTTAAAAATCTGAGCTCCGGTTGCACTGCAACGGCCATCGGACCATCTGCGACTGATAACACGGGATCGAAAATGTTGCAAGTGAAAAAAAACTGATTCTAAGTCAAAAGAAAAATGTGTCGTGTCCCTATTTCTCTACAGTATTATAATGCGCTCATAATAAAATAACAGTAACAGATGAAATTATTCGTTTGATAATAATATTTATCTATTTCGTATTATTGTGTTCATGAATTTTTGTTTTAAAATTTACTGCTTAAGAGTTAAGTTAAAGAGTGTATTTCATACAAAGAACGGTCAATTTAACAAATATCAATTTTAAATGAGATTATTTCAAGAAAAACTACATGATTGGACAATAATACTAATCAATTATTATATGTTATTATTATAATTAAATCGAATGACCTCATCCAAGAAATCTATATATAGCGTGTAAGTTTTTTTTACAATTTGACGTGCCGTCGCAGTACTTTTGCATATATGTAAATTTGTAAGTCATATTGTTCAGAGTTAACATAATGGCAAGTTAAAGTTATTTGCTATTGAACTTATATGCCTGAAAATAAGCAAAGAATGGTTTATTTTTCCTTATCAGGTTCATATTTTAGCTATAAAGCAATAAATCACGTAGAACCCGTTCAGAGATGAACGGTAATCCTTTCAATATTGGAGTCTGCCTTAACTTTATGATGCTTGACTTTACACAATCAAAATAGTAGAGCCTTTCTTAAAAGGTAACTAGTAGATTACAAAAAAGTTTCTTTTACCTTGGAATAAGGTTCTTCATGGCGCGTACCCTTGATAAAGTCATAGAATATGCAAAGGGGCAGAACCATTATCGCCGGCTCTTTGCATAGAGTGCCTGCGGCTGCAAAGAGCAGAGTCCCAGATAATGTGAGCCACTGTACTAGTTCACTGGTTTCTTCACTTACACTATCACTTTGACATTTGAGTTTCACTGTTTCTGCTTTTAATTCACACGGGTCGAATACTTTCATAGGTCCAGCTTTGCTCGCCTTCAATAGTCTTCGAAAGTTCATCATAATGTGTTGCACTAATCCGTGACAGCTTAACCTAAAGGTATGATCACACATCTCTAAATTTCGGTGCAAGACAATGTTTTTGCTTACATTTCGACACTGTTGTCTCTGATGCTCTTCTCGGAGCCTTATATGTTCTGTGTATAGTAAAAAACTGAGGAGGAATAAATTGCAAGCTGCTAAATCTGCTCTCCCAACAATTCCGGCGACGGCTTCTGTGTGTATAGGGTGGGCTGCGAAAGTCAGACCCGCGACGACAGTGCCCACTCTCGTACAATGGTGAGGTAATAGACGTCTGGCAACAGTGACCACTAGTGCTGTAGCTGTACAGTGAAATATAATATTCAGGAAATGGTAACTCCACGGCTTAAATCCACTAAAGGCATAGTTGAGCCGGTAGGTGGCAATACATAGTGGTCTGTACGAGCCGTGAGAGCCGGGGTCTGAGAGCGGCGTTCCCCAGAAATCGTTTTCAAATAAAGCTTCTATCGATGTATGCCCGATGACGTCCGGATTGGAGAGGATCGCCCGCCTGCGGAATAAAATGCAATTTTTAAAATCAAAGAATTTCTCTACTGGAATTTTAAGACAAAAGATACATAATTCAACAGGAATCAGCATAAAAACTAAAGTATAACAATGCTGGTGTTATCGCTAAGAGCGGTCCACGCTAGGTAACCTTTGGATAAATAGGACTATATAAAAAAGGAAGTAAGAACGGCGGTATATTTTAAAGTAGAATCAAACAATAAATAAAATAGTTATGAAAATATTAACTGATATGATTTTGAAACACAATTTGTAATTTGTTTGAAATGTATTTAAAGATTAGTAAGACTAAATAAAATTAACATGTGCCAAGAGAATCGGAATTATATTCTCCAATTAAATTAATTTATGATGTATCAAATTTAATTTTATTGATTTTTTAAATATAGTTCTTGTCGTTTAAATAATTTTCAACTGAATTTTCTTACACAAATGAATTGTTTTTTTTTAAATCAAATTTTCGGATTTACTTTTTGGATTTAGTTTATTACTATGAAACATAAGCAAACTGAATTTATTTTGCGATTAAATATAAGTATTCTTAAAAAGCATGCAATAAATTATCGGAGCTAACATTTATTAATTTGGTCACTTTTCATGTAGGTATATCTTTTGTATAAAGCCGGCGGGCTCTCTAGCAGCCTTCTGACGGAATCATAAAATCCATCAATCAATTTACATTTCATCCATTCATTAAGGGTTGATCAATGGATGGTTATGCGAAAAATGAATAGCTAAGTATAAACTGATGAAAGAATTAGGTACCGGTAATATTAGAACCATTTAATAAAAATGTTTGCATGATTTAGTAGACTTTATTATTTTATATTATAAATATACTATACATTGTAGAGAAACCCAATTGATTTTAGATATAGCTCTAGTATACTTAGAAAATATTTACCTACAATACTGATCAAAACCAGTTCATTAAAAATTTAATATAATGTAATTTTTTGTGTAAGAAATGTTATTCAAGTAAAAGGATGATTTAATATTCATCTTAATAAAGAAAAATAGACAAAATGTCGCCGTTTTCTTAAATCCTATCACGGTAATTAACTCCTCATCAGTATACTTTTTTCCAGTTTCACGTTTTAGAGAAAGATATAGCCTTCTCTTTAGCTATTTCTTGTCTTGATCTGATTAATAATATTCCGAATTCTTTTTCCCAATTTCCCAAAGGACAAGGTTTTTTGACAGATAAATTATATATATTCTAATAAATTTTTTCCACTTGATTTAGAATTATGGAATTTTCTAAGAACTCACTGCACACAAAAGAAATTAAAAAAAAAACAGGAAGTTTCAGAGATTTCTCAGAAAAAATGCGAAGAAGCGTTGTGTCGTTGAGTTTAAGTTGAGTTTTTCCTGTTTTGATCAAAAATGTATCTAATGAGTAAAGACTTAGGGTTGACATTTGTCCGACGCATACATGTCTTTGGCGCTTTGGGCGTGTATGTTTTGCTCTTTGCTATATGTAAATATATTTAGCACTTGTATAATCTTAATCTTAAATAACTTATCTAAGCATGTATTTGTAAGTATGTGTTATAAAATTTTCCTGCAATCAATATAAAAATTGTGCCTATAACTTACATTAAAAAATGAAAGTAGATAAATCAAAGGTGAGGATGGCAGCAAATAAGAAGAAGTAATCTGTGCCTACCACTGCGGGAGAAAATTAACTGTGACATACATATAACTTTAAATTCGATTATATTTATATTTTTATTAAAGTACCTAATGTTCAGAGATTCCATATTTTATGAACTTGAGTAATCTTAATACACCTGACTACACTCTTTCGCTTTGAAGATCCAAATGATATGAAACGATACAAATGACTACTCTCTTTTGCTTTGAAGATCCTAGTGGTTTCAGTAGTATTATCAGGGGAAACATAATTAAGCTCGATAAACGTACAAAACGATAGTTACACGATTCCCATAGTGGTCGCATCATCTAAATTCAAATTTGAACGAAAGTATAGGTGCTTGAGATCATTCACTTGTCCGGTTTCTATTTATTATTTCTAAAAATTGCTTAGTTTATACTACTTACCATATTTGTTACACAATTGAACGACGGAAACTTGGAAGTACAAATGGTTTGAATTTCTTCCAGTTAGGGTATAAGCTTACCATAAACGTATTGTTATGGGACACACCATGCATTAATCAGTTTAATTCCTAGATTGCATTACAATAAACTAAAGTTAGCAAAATCAAAAGTATCTACGAATGTACAGTAGTACTTTAGTGCAAGCAGTAGTATTATAATATTATTTAAAAAATATTTAAATTACGACAATTCCTACAATCAGTTAGATAACAATGTGGTTTTGATTATTCTATGTATAAAAGCCTTAAATAGAAAATATGAACATGATTACCATTATTGGTTGTAAATTGATTTTTTTTAAATCTTGCTAGGATGGTTTGTTAAAACAAACAAATAGTTCCACCTAAAATAGGGGAGGATTCTATTAGCTTTGTAATTATGTCATAATGAATCTACTAATTCACAATGGTATTTTAAGTTCTAGTGAGCAGCATATTAAAACTACGATGAAAGTAATAATATATGAATGGAAGTAGGTAGGTAGTACACAAATATGGCAAAAGGAAAAAGAATGCAAGGAAAATTATCTAACAACATACATTAAATCTCAAATGTATTAAATAACCTTTTTTAATGAGGGTTTAAAAATACCCTTAAAAGATACAATAAAGTACCTTTCTTATGGGTTGTGCATATATTTTAACTATAGCAGAGATATACACTCATGGTGAATAATAGACTATAATATGAGCCTTAAAATTTTCAAATTGTATAAATTGCAAAAATTTACTTTCTAAACTTTCGTGAAACAATTTTGTAAACAGAAAACCCTAGCTCGCCACGAGGACTTAAAGCGGATTAGTGGGTAACTCAAGTGCAACCGGTTCCGCTGTGCCTATCGCATCATAAAATTTGATCACCCACTAGACCCCAAAAGTAGTAAGAATGTTGCTTAAACTTTGCAAATATAATCATAAGTAACAAATTATGTGAAGTCGAGTTATTAAACATTCAAAATCAACAACAAAAAATGTGAGTGTGCGTGTTCAAGTATAATATTACGTATAATATTATGTCCTCATAATTTAATTTAAGCTTAAATCGTAATAATAAACAAATCAAATACAAGTGTTAATCAATTCAATTGCGTAATATGGGATTGTCTTGTCAGATACTATCAGATAATTACGAGCTTTCAAATTTACTAAAAAGGATATGTTTTTCTTATTTCTTGTAACAGCAATAAATACTTCCAACAGGTACTCTTGGGGATATTTTTATATTTCTTAGCATTCTTGTAGTTTTTAATTTAAAATTAAAAGTGTCGACTATTTTTATGTATAAATATCATTTCAAAAAAATACAAAAAATAAACCGTAAATTATACATCTAGCTGTGTCAATATAAAAACGGAATCATAAATGTTTTCGGTTTTATCTCAAAACTCATTTTTGAGTAGGTATGTTTTTTTTTTTATTAAATGTACATAAACACTGCTTTTGTCCTTTTTTCTTTCAGATTTTGTTCAAATCAGATTATTAATGCCGCCATCGTGTTTACACGGCTGCACAAGCTCTATAGATTAAAATACCCTCCACAGGGAGAATGGGTCCTAACCCACTACACGGGCCCCGTACAATTATGGTGGGTAAGTGTTATCTTTCATTAGCTGTATTCATGTTTTATAGTCACATTATTACCCTATAATTAAGAATGAATGAATGTACCAAGTTGGTGCACCATCAAAATAATAAATAAATATAAAAACACTAACAGACGGCTCGAAAAAATTGTAGGCAACCTTTCAATTTAAAAGTGTTACTCTCATATCTGGGGTCTACAATCCCACATATTCTTTTAAATCCATATTTACCGTAGCTCTTGGCCCGTTGCCCTAAGCCTCTGTTTCGGGGCCAATAGGGAGTGGTTAACAAGTTAGAGAGAGCGAGTCGAGGCGAAGAGGGCGGAGCGAGCGAAATGGAATTATGTGTCAACTCAAAATAGTTACTTTAATAGAAGAAGGTAAAAATGTGTCTTTAAAAACATGACTCAGTACTATTAAAATAAGCGAAGAAAGAACGTAACTTCATAATTATATTTTTTTTTTAATAATGTCGAAGGAAACAAATTATTTGCGATATTATCGACAGCACAAACATTATGTAGCCAGGCTTGGACATCCAATATGAACTTTGTTAATTCTGAATCGGAACTTACATGGACAAAGTGTTTTTATATATATTATTTAGTTGAAGTATTATTAAACTTTTCTTAAGAAAAAAATATTGATTTATATTCGTTGCTTATAGGCGGTTTAGTAACAGTAAACAAAACTCCAATTAATGTGAAATTAGGAATATAATAACAATATGCGGTAATTTTTGACCTTCTAACGAGTTAAAAAAATCGTTAATAAATTTTATTTCTAAATCACATTTATTAATTCCTAAGAAAAAACTGATGCAGATTCGCAACTTTGTTTGATAGCACAACAATTAAGTTAAATAGTATTGATGTAATTATTTAAAATACATGACTGCATTTTTTCCTAAACTTTAGTTGTGATAAATTCTGCGTTTAAGTATAGCAAAAGATTAATTTTGCTGATATTGTTACAAAATACGAAATATGATACAAGTCTGCATTATATGACACGACAACTCCTCAGTGGCCAAAAGTAAATATTAAAATATAACGGAGTATTCCTCATTGTAACTAAATTCACTTGAATTTAGGAAAAAAATAGATTTAACAATTTTATTAGTTTTCTCTAGCCATTGGGGGGCTTAAGCCTTGAAAATACGAATAAAAATTAGTTCACTAAGAATTGCAATCATCGGTGTTTTAAATAAATATAATGATTCTATTCAACTTCCAGGGCCACTGACATTTGCGTTATGTTAAATATTGTGAATACATTGCGAATGGCAATGTATTTCACTATTCTTGAAATTCCGATATTTCGACACAGTTTTTCTGTGATGATAGTTGCATAGATTGATCGGTTGACACAGTTGCAAACTGTGCAACCTTTATAAGAGAAATAAAATGGATTACCTATATTAATTATTTATTACACAAATAATACTTAATAAAACTCAGCATAAAGCAAAGCATTTTGAATTTGGAACTCTATTTAAAGCCAGGTCCCATTTCTACTTATAAAAGGGACCATGTTTAAAACATGCCGATTGAGGATCGCTTTTACTGTTGAATTAATTTAACTATCTGGGTTAAAGTGCGAATTCTATATGAATATGGAACACTTCGATATCTAATAGCTGTCATTTTATTATTTATTAAAAAGTATAGTTATAAAAAGTATAGTGTATTTACTGTTTTGTTACAACAATCATTATTTGGTAAGATCTACATTTTTTCTTTACAAATAGCATTTGGTCACTCTTTTTGTAAAACAAGCTAGATTTTACATTTGTCATAAACTTTTTTGTCCCACAAATATTACCATTTTTTATGTTAGAAATCCACACAATTTCGATGAAATAGGCGATTGAATAATATATTGTTATGGGACTAAAACCGTGCTTACTATGCGAATAAGGAAAAATCATCTCTTACATTCACCCATTGTATTGCAAATTGTGAGTAAGACGCCTTTTCCTTTTCTTATTTACATAAAAAGTTTCGTCGAGTATTATGTTCGTAAATGACTTTCGTTTTGGACTCCCGCTTCAAATCTCGGCAAAAAGATACTTACTAAATGGCAAAAAATTTTGACACGGAAACAATCTTGCACTATATGTTTCGGAAGTGAAAACTCAAATCCCATAAAGAAAACCTACATTAAAATTATAAAAATTGTATTCTTAAGTCAAATTATTTTTGTTTATAGTCATAGAATAAATAAATACTACGTAAAATATAGATATTACTAATTCTACTTGCGTTCAAAGGTTTTTCAATTATTATTTTGTTATGTTCAAATATCAATCTATCTGTACTATTTGTTGCAAATCTTAGTACCGAACTACTTAAGATTTAAATAATAAACCTAAAGGGCTTTCAAATTATAATTTTATGTTATAGATGAAGAACTATTTTTTTACTTTAAGCCATTATTGAGACTCACGATATAAATAAAATGTAAATCTTTATGTCAACATTGTCCGAAAATGAAAACGTGAAAAATTATGTAGGGCCGCCCGTATTCTAATAAATATTATTCGAAAAAGTTCGTCTTCTATTTTATACAAATTTCATATCTTGTGAGAAATATATGACAAAAGCTTGCCTTTAATAAAGTGTTAGATATACGGAATAACTTTTAAGGCTCAGATATTGGCATACGCAGTTTATAGCGGGTTTTCGAGTGGCTATACGGTTTTCATAGAAGCCACTAACTGATGATTCCTTGATAATGACAGACGAACCTTTGGTGCAACGGTAGCGATCCTGCCTTTCGCACCGATGGTCCTGGGTTCGAATCCCGGAAGGGGCAGATGTTTTGTATGATGAATACAAACATCTACCCCTTCCGGGGCATTATATTTTTTTGTTGTTGAAGCATTTGTGCCTGAGTCATCATATATATTTCTATAAATATTATTTATTTATGTATGATATATGTATGTCTATTCGTAATCCTGGTATCCATAACACAAGCCTTATAGTGCTTACTTCGAGGTTAGGATAATTGGTGTGAATGTAAGAAATATAATTATTATTTATGAATATTTTTAGGGTTTTTGTGATCCTTGTTGAGGTTGTCGAATTATAAGTAAAATCATTAGTTGTATTTTATTGGTTTGATGAATTGATAGCGTGATTTACTCTAATTATAAGCTCTCTGTTGTATATTTTTTCATGGTGATACTTGGGTTCACAGAAGATAAAAGATGAATTGAGATTGTTATTTTTTTATGATAAAGTTTATCGGCGTGTTATATTATCAAATTTAGTTTTTACACTTCCGCGCACATTAGGTACACTAAATCAATAAAACACTTTTTTAAGAATTCTTGCGCATGTTTTATAAATAGTCATCCTGTGATCACGGCTCCTGTAAAGGAGTCGAAACGTCAGAATTAAATATAAAATAAAACATGCGCAAGAATCCGTAAAAAAGTGTTTTATTCTAATATTATCAAATGTCAAATATTATAGTTTTAAATTTAAATACGTATTTATACGTTTACAAACACGTTTCTTCAATGTTTCAGGATAGAACTAACCAGCAGTTTAAGCTGATAATCTATTTCAATATCCATTATGCCTCCTCTGTGAAATGAAATCCCCATTACCGTACCGTGAAACCAATATTAGCCGATACAAGTTTCATGGGGCGCCGATAAAAACAACTTACATTCACCAAATCGAAGATTGAGATAAAGTTAGGGATAGCGGGGAACTTTTTGCAGGCCAAGTTGGGAGCAGATGCGGCGACTCGTCACGTAAGCCCTCAATTACGAAACACTGAAGTGGTTTTCGGAGAGCTTTGATCCTGAACAAAGTTCCACGATTCTATCACTATTAACTGTGCAGCAATCGATTTGGGACGGAGGGATGAAATACGTACTGTACATGCCCTGTATCTTTTGGAATGATTACTGATTACGAAAATTCAAGAGTATTTTTTTATATTTAGATATTTTAAATAAATAAGTGAAGATGATATGTTCAAAAAATTAAGCTGATGTAACAGTTCTATTCTCAACTGCTTATATAAATATTCTGCAGGGTTCATTTAATTTTGTAATATAAGGAAGGATTGCAGAAGGATTGCAAAAGCGTTGCAATAAAAGTTTAACCAAGGTCTCGGCAGCGTAGAAATATGCAGAGCCGCTTGGAAAGCAGAACGTGTGGATTTGATACCTCAGATACGATTTTTCAACGTTATTATTTCTTTTATATCGGTACTATGGGAAACGCATAAATAATTTCAACTGTTAACTAAAAACCAACTTATTATAATGTTGACACTGAATTTATCTTATAAAAGGGAAACTAGTACTAATTTACTCAGGAATATCATAACATTATGTAACTTTAACTGGAATAATGGTAATTAAATTTATTTAAGGTGGAATATTTTTTATGTAATATTCTCAGCAGTTCTTTTCTTATACTAAAATTGTTAAATTTTTTACGAAAAGAAAATCTATCCTAATAGATTTTTGAAAGTAACAATCTATATCGAATCAATTTTAAATCAGTTCACTTGAAACACGTAACGATCGAATCAACGAACCATCCGCTAAAAGAAGTTACTCGAACTACCAAATAAAATAAGTTACTGGAATAAATCTGACCTTTCAATGTAATACTCTTCTGTACCTTAATATCGTCATATCGGGATAGCAAAATCTTAAGGCAAGTAGGAAAGTCAAGTGTAGGAAAGTTTTTCAACCATTTCATCGACCGTTGGCTTCAGTTTCGACAATCTAAATGAATAATCTTAGCAAATCACTATTTTCATTTCGTATGTAGCCACTTAATAATGTGCACATTAAGCTATTATATGTAATAACATAAGCTTAACAGCTTAACAGTATTACATGCTCACATTATACCGTATTTTTAATTTGTGATCAAATTATACTATTTCTCTCTATGAAATTCAATATACTAATAAATTATTAAGGTTTTTTTAAATAACAGAACATTATTAATATTTAACTAATTTGAAAAGTAAATATATATTAAATTTGATAAATGAATATCGACTTAGAAAATAGACAATGATTTTTTTTAACGCATTGGCTAGTTAATATCTGCTATAACATGATAAGTGGTAAATATTGCTCATAATTTTAATTATTGAATCGTAGCATCTTGGCTTTGCTTTGTTTTTATTGTAGCATTAGAGGAAGTATTATGTTTGTATTACAACGTATTTAACGGATTATTATTTCAGAATGACTTCCAGCCCTTTTCTGACTGCTAGTATCGTGTTCGCTGATTTCTAAGTAATCTGATAAAGGTTCACGAAAACCACTCCATCTCGGCTTTGACCGCTTTTGTCACTTGGTTTTTGAGCTTCATTTCTTTTTCGTGGGTTGTATTTAGTTCAATAGATTGAGAAGTGAATCCAGGTGTAAAAAAGATTCTTAATAAGCCACTGCATTTATAAACTGTGCACATTCATGTGCAAATGAAATCAAGAATATTATTAAAACTAATTATTGGAAATTAAAATGTGTATAATAATTGATGAGATTAAATACACGCAATGTGACCGAGTTTACTGGTTAAAGTGCATAATACGATTATGACGGAGATTACTCATGAAACGTACCTTTCAATTACAATATGAAATTACATCATTACGAATAAATTGAAAAAAATAATTATAACAATAGTGTATTACTGTATTTAAAAAAAGAATATCAAATCAAAGTACACTTTTAATAAAATGTTTTATGCTTATTACTTATTTTAAAAAGCGCCTACTTATTTTATTTGCTTACTTATACTTATGGTGTTATGGCTTGACACACTAATGCTAATTTTTTCATCCAACTATCGATTGCTTAACGGTATTAATTATCGTAAAATTTACTTCTTCAGGTAATTATGAAGTTGTATTTGCGAAAAGCGTTTCCGGGTGATATCAAATCTTCCCTGTGTGAAGAGAAAATTCATTTATCAACTAGAGCGTCGTTAAAGTCCACATATAAGAGAGTCCAACAGTTGTTGTTACCGAATCCGTCATAATACATGAGCGCTACCAATTATGTATAAATAATGTATCATTATTCTGTATCGTGGCCTTTTCTGGATAATAATAATATAGTGAACTATATAATTTCTCTCGCTTCTAACTTTTGTCGATTTCTTAGCTTACTAAGAAAATTATGATGCAAAAAGGCAAACACACGATGCTTATTAATGAACGTGTCGATATTAAAATAATTCACACTCTAAAGCTTATATCGCGACACTCTTACCATAAAACATCGGTTATATAAAACGACTAGCTTTCATCCACACTTTCACCCGCGTGATGTTCGATTTATCACAGAAAGTCTTTATCGCACTTCCCCAGGGACCACTGGAATTTAAGTCTGTTCACACTGTTACTGCTTTCACTGCGTGCCTTTTACTTAAAAAACAGAGGATATATAAAACAATGTTTTCCTATTTCATCTTCTTAAAGACAGTATATAGAAAAACGACGAAATACGCGTTTGTCTTGTTAAACCTTTTTTCACTCTTTAAGGGTACAATATTCTAAAAGCTGAATAACCTGCCCACGGCAGCTTCTATTTAAAAAAATATCTTACTAAGAGCCTCTGAATCACATTACATCCTTCCTATTTTATAATTGACGAACTTACTAAAAACAAATCTTCCTCCGTTTGACACATTTAGGGGTTGTTTTCTAGAAACGAAGAAATGCATATAAGTTAATTTTTATAAAACGCCTTATTACTTAGTATATAACCGTGAGGGTTAGAATTAATGAATTAATTAATTTCAAATTAGAAGCGTGAAACTAAGTGTTAATTTGTAGCGAGGGTTTTCATCTTTTTATAAACACACTTTCCAAATTTCAAGTCTCTAGGTTCAGCGGTGTAGGCTGTGCGCCGTCAGTCAATTATTCAGTCAGTCACTTAAGACAAAGATTTTTATGTATACAGATTAATTGTATTCATTTGATAAGCTTTAAAAATAAATTTTTAAACTCCGTAAGTACTTGTGAAAGTCACAGATGAATTGAATGAGAACAAAAAACACCTAATGATGTAACTTCTGCGTTACATGATATATTAAAAGTTTTTTTTCAAAGCCATCCAATACGTAAAAGTTAAAGTTCATATCTTAAGATAATTGTACGCATGTCGGGCGCCAACACAACCTCTTTGTGTGTGACTTTTATTTTGTACATAATATGAAAGTAATCCTCAGATAATTGGGTCCGTGACCCGGAGTTTGTATTCACAAATATATTTCTTATTTTATAAAGCACCGGCATTTTCTTCTTATGCCGTAAGAGATTTTGAAATAAAAAACGTTGGCCGTGATAGAACAGAGTTCTTAAAACATTTTGCTAGTTAAAAAATTACATTTCTGATATCTTTATTTATATTGAGAAACTGAATCGAATTTGATACCAGTTTCAAGGAAAGAGCTTTTAATTTCTATTTTATTAGACTAAAGAATTGGATTTGATGGTGTCATAATATCTATCAACATAAGCAATCTATTTGAGTCGTACCTGTCAAATTAGTTGTCAGTAAGCTTGTGTTGTATCTAATTTGACGAATACTCAGAAGATAAATTTGAGAAATATCTTATAAATAAAATTACCTATCATCGTAAACGAATCCAGCATCCAAGGTATTGTAATACAATAGGAAGGCCAGCATAGAGCTGGCCGCCGTCACCCAATAGCCCATATTGCCCACTGATCTACATTGGGCTTGATTATTTTCTCCTCCTGAAACAAAAAGTATGATTATTAAATTTATTTTCATGCTCTTCTTTTAATTTTCACTAGTTTCAAATAATCTCCGTATCATCACTAGCTTAAATGTGGGCTAAATGATAATTTTAATTTATATTTTAATTATATTTTTGATTAATTGTTACATTCCGTATTTAGAATTTTCAAAATGAGCAAACCACTTGTTTTCTTGATTCGTAAATGATATGGCCAATTTCCGGCATATCATACACAAAAAAGTCACATTTAAAATTACATTATATCAATAAAAAAATAAATTATCGCCTATTTTAATGCTCTCTGAATTTAGGAGTAGTAGAGTGGATAAGTAATTATATGTATTTCCGTTAGTTATCTTATTCTTCCTATGAACGTTCTTAGTCATAAAAAATTGCAAAGACAAGTAACGTGATTAAAACATACCATCATTACACAATAATATCGTAAGTAGGCTTTTAATCAATAAATGAGACTGTTTTAAAGATTATTATTTTTTCTTAAATACTTCTTAGTTTTTTGGAAATGCAACCATGCTGCTTTAATATCATTAAAAAAACTCACGATACGGAACGTTTTGATGTAATGTAATTGACAACTACTAATATCATGTATGTCAAAATGTTATACTTGCATTTCAGGCAGCGAGTAGACTGCCTGAAATGCATCGTTGTTGTACTGTGAGGTTATTTTCTGATATTGTTTTACTGACCCCTGGTTATCTCCACGGACTGATACCACTCAATTATCTTGACTAACTTGCATGATGTTTAAGTAATGTTATGATTTCTGAGTCAACATGAGATGCATCAACTGCGAAATTGCAAAAGCATGTGATATCCTCGCTTTCTGAGCACCAACAAACAAGACTTTTATGTTGATTATCAATTGAACTATGTATGTATATCAATTGTAATATTCTTAACACTTGTTCAGTTTGTATTGTGATTTTATTAGAATTAAAATGTTCCTATCCATCTTTAAATGGTCGCTGGATACATATATTATTTACTGAGGCTGCCGAACACGAAATATTTCTAGTACATACTATGGTTTGTCTTGGATGTGGAAAATCTGTGTTAAGAATAGGGGCGCCATCATTAAAGAGGGTCCTATTCTATTACCTCAAAGTAGTAATTATGAGGTAATTATTATAAGTAATATGTTTTGTTTGATCTATTATTCATTATATAGTATCAGTTTAGTGAACAGGAATACTTGATTCTTATATTATTGGTTAATTAGGACCTTCACATGTAATAAATTACGATCAATTAAATGTAAATGTTTATATTGTCTATCTATACCAACTTAATGGGCATTTTGGGCATTTTAATATAAGTAAAGAATATTATCAATGCAAACGTAAATATGTTTTGTTTTGCAGCCCTCGAGAAACAACTTCGTGTGTCATCTGTCTGGACTAAAATGTGAAGGCTTATGAAGGGTGGGCTTTATGTACTTCATAAAAAACATTAACAAACCTTATTGTTATATTATTATGTGTTTTATTGTTTTTGCTGTGGGTTAGATTCAATAGTTAGACTAGTCTGGTCAATGGGATTTTTGTTTAGATTAATTTGACAGCTGGTATTTTAACAAGCTAATGTATATCGTTTCAACATGACACTATTTGTAACAAGTTGTGTCATACAACTATAAGCATTTGTTAATTGTAACACTAATTTTTTACTGGTAGTTAGAGTATGACATTCTCTCTTAATACATCTCTTGCGTGGTGGCATGTGGTGTAGGTCGTTACGTTCCCTAAGATATGGTTGAGCGAAACGATGGCTGCTTCATGCGTCATGCACGTGAACAGTTGCTGCCTTGGGAGATGGGTCTCCTTTAACCTTCAGTGTTGTTGACTTATACCAAACATACATCTTGTTGCTTTCTTAAATTTGTCGTTTATTCCCTGTATGTGTTTGCAATGTTGATGGATACTTACTTGAAAGAGATAAGTACTTGTTGATTTTGTTTTAATTAATGAAATCATAACGCTACTATTATTGTTATAACAGAATAATTTTCTTTTTTTGTGGATTATGTATGGTGATGACGTATTATATTGTAAATGTCGTTACTTCTGTTAAAACTGACGAGTTTCTTGTACGCATTCTTCTTATCAGCTAAAAGACGTATTAAATTGGTGGTAACTAAAAATGTTGGACGATTGAAAACAACTTATTTTAAGTGCATTTGAATAAAGTTATTTTATTTTTATTTAATTTCTATGAAATGATGAATGAGGTCATCTATCCTAGAAACATCTCAATTCAAATAAAACCCTTTATTCGGATTAGGTTTAGCTTAGTTTTGGTGCTTGTTAAGTATTTCATAAAAGTATGTATTTAAAAATATTTTGCCGTGCGCTTAATGGCATTAATAATAGAATTCCTTACAGTTTTAATTAACAATATCATATTTCGAGGTTTTTGTCAATGGCTTAATAAAGGAGTTTGAAAGCAAAACAAGTGGCGATTTTACTTTACTCCCGAGATTTTCATATTTGTTATTCATCGTAATTAAAAGTGCTCGCCTTGAGGAAAATAATTCACTAAAAATCATTCGTGGACAATAAAATTTAATACTATGCTAAGCTTTATACAGTTTTTGGCTATGTCCTTTCTTTCAAGTTCTTCATGCTACTTAATTCATAACCTGGCGGAAAACCTCGGAGAATAAAGAAAATGCTAAATTAATTGAGCTTAATTCAACGAGTGTTGGATTCTCCATTTTGGTTTTCTTATGAATAGTTCATGGTGTTATTGTGATTGATTTTTAGATTCTAACAATTTTTATTGCATATCTAATTAGATGTGAAGATGGTTATTAGGAGAACGTAAAATAATATATATATAATCAGGTTTAGCAGGGATTTTCACAATACTTTATATTTCATATTAAAAAAAAAATAATACTAGGTACACCACAATCACGATAACAGTAGTTTTATGGTTTCTTTACATCGTTGATTACAATAAAGTCGACAAGCATCTGTATAATATAAGTATATTTAACCTACAATGCACTGAAAATTATTAAGATTACAAAAATGTTCAGAATCCATTACAACTTCTTTTATACACACAATTTAAGAAGCAGTGTCTAACTAAAATACTCATTCATTTATTCACTATTACATTAATCATGAGGTTTAAACCAAATAATGAATCAGTATATTTTTTGCGCTGCAGCTTGACTTATTTAAATGAATATTAACACAATTGGTACTCGTATAAACGTAAATATTTAGAAATATGCATAAAAGACAAAAGTCATCACAAGTCATGTCTATCAATATACGATAAAGTAGGAGTATGTCACCCTCTTCCTATTTAACAGAACATGTTATTCGTTCTTTTGTTTTGCATAAACTGATTGAACGATATACGGCAGTCGCTATGGGAGGATGGGACACATTTATATGTACATACAGTTGTAGCTGTATGGTGGGTGAGCTTTAATTTATCGAGCATAACTCTCGCGTGAATAGTGCGATACGCGCAATCTTTTTTTGAAATCCTTTTTATGGTTTTTTTTTATGGTTTTCACTCTTTATATTAACTTTGATTATTACCGCTTATAAAGACGCCTTAAATATCAATATTGCTTAAAGAATACAAACCCAAATGAAATATTTATTAAATATAATTTTGGTGCTTCATAAAGCAACCATTTAAGTATATAAACTTCTATGCATCGAATGTATGTATTTGCTTTTGTAATTTTGTAAATGATTGATGGGGGAAGCCTTTGACCCTAAGAAGCTGGTCAATAGGGGATCCTGAATGAGATCAGTGTCCAGGTCAGGATACTCATTTTGGGATGGTGGCGGAAGAACCTAGGTAGAAAGGTCAACAGCGGCGCTCAATTCTTCGAGGAAGATCGACCTTATCGTCAGGTGGCAACACAAATCAAAGTCAAGTTTTATATACCAATCATGAGACAAAGCACTAAATTAAAGGAGGGAAATAATACTAGGGCGTCTCCTTTATGCGACGTCCAAAATACTGCAATAAATGCACCGAAAGACCTCAACAGGGTGTCAATGTCTCAGGTCCGTATCGCAACCTGGATTATTGGCACCATGACCAGACACAGTTTCTAACTAACGCCTCATAAATATCTGTTGTGTGCAGGAAATAACATGTAAAGAGGCTTAATCATGCAGCATCGGTAAAGGATATAAACTAATAATGGAAAAGACAATACCATATATGGAGTGGGGATAAAACCTAAACCCAAAAATAGGTGAGATAAACAGAATTAGTGTCTGTATTATAAGCATACCACTACTTTTACAGAAACTGGCATGCCAAAACGTTGTCTCTCTGTATGCGCCATACATCGTTTCCCTGAAACAGATACACAGGAGTTCTAGGAAAAACTAAGTGTCGATATAAGCAGAATACCCGTCAATGAACAAATTATCTGTGGAAAAAAGAAATATGTACAATTGGTGAAGCCATTAGGAATTCTCTACCAGTCAACTGAAGAGTTAGAAACCGATATATGGGACCAAGACAGGAACGGCTTTGAAGGATATCATGGCAGCTTTAGATATGGGAAAGAAAACAATGAAGAAATTACAATTTTAGAATTTGCCGTTTCACAAAATCTAGTGTTATAAATAGGTATTTCCCAAAAATAAAACGAGCATCTTATGACATGCAAATTCAAAAACACAAATTGATTACATTCTGACCGATACGGCAAACCCAAAGCAATTCAAGGGTTATAAAGTAAGTACAAAAAACCACTGTCCAGCCTACACAGGCTACTTTTAACATCAGTGAAGCTGAGAAAATCCATAGAAATGTGTATTACAAAAATGGAGAGTATAAAGTGGAAAAACTCCACTCATGACAAGGATACAATTATCAGAAGCTTCATGATGAAAAACTCAAAAAAAAAAGAAAAGATGATTCTCCCAATACAACTTCGTCGAAATTTGAAAATGTCTGTGTTAGTACAGTGAAAAACGTGTTAGGAATCAGTAAAAGGGGGGACTTTTAACTAATTACCCCGAAACGTTAAATATTCCAAGTGATGGAACAGCAACACTAAAAAAATATGTCAGAAAAAAGTTCAAGAGGCAAAAGGCAGGAAACCGACCTTTATTTATTGAAACTATGATGCACACAATAAATATGTACAAATGGCCATTAGGAATTCTCTAACAGTCAACTAACAACTACAATAAGCTTCTAATTGAAGAATACCCAAGAAACCCAGTAACTGACGTGCCAAAGATACAAGGACCTGCCAATGAAATCACTATGGCAGAAGTAAGAAGAGCCATTTCTAAGATGAAAAATCACATAGCCAGTGAACTAGATGACATACCAACCAAAGTCTGGAAAACTCTCAAATACGATGAAGTGTAGCCTTCTAAGCTTTTTAACAATATCCTTAGAAGTAAAATAATGCCTGATATATAGCGTATGAGTATCCTTGTACCCTTCTGTAAACTGCGCGACTGCTAGAATGATATAGAATTGTATAGAACAAAATACATCAATCGCAATCCAACGTATGTATAATGTATTGAATAAATTGAAATTTGCTACACCAAACCAATATTGTATTAGTTGTAATAATTTAAATACCGGCTCTTCCATTATACGAACTGCGGTAAAATGAAGTAATTAACTTCCTAATACACGAGAATGCGACTAAACTATCTGAATAATATAAATATGTGATTTTATGGCTCTTAGTGGACGGAACTTTGCAATTTAGTAAATTTTTCACGACATGTCATCACATTAACCGAGCTTAGATCCCGCCCGCTTTCATTACTTTAAAGGATTTTAATTTTGAAATGGTTCAATTTAAATGAATGCACGAATGTTTTATAAAAGTTAAAAGTAAGCAATGCCTGCCATCAAGAACGCTTTTCACATGTCTGTCACCCGTTTACGGGTTGGCTGTGTAAAAAGTTTTTTACATTTACTGATTTATGTGGCGAGGGCACACCGATCAAATATTATATCGAACAGATTGGTTAACTTTCACATTTATTTTATGTACATTCATTCGAGATGGTTTAACCCTTTTTGCAATATTGTACAGTTCACTATCGGAATGTGATATTAAAAAAGTAGATATTCCGAACCGGGGTAGCGCAATGGCTCACTTGATATGCAATTGCGGAAATCTCCGCAACTTACATAGGGACTCGTCATCGGAAGGGTGGCCCTAACTGTATTATCTTAGAGCTCTACAATTCTTTGGAAAGAAAATCCTTGGAACGCAATTAAAAATATCGGGCCCTGTTATCGTTTCTGGATAAAACATAATATTAGTTTACTAAAATATTTAGATTACTAATCTCAAGGCATTTTTTTATTTTATAGAAAAATAACGATTTTATTTTAACCTTGTGTGTTTTCCATATATAAGTCAAAGACAGCTTGCTTCTATAATTTGGTTGGTTTTGTACCCGCAACAAGTGCTTCGGGAATATATAGAATGGAATGAAATAAATATCGTCGTATTTAAGTCTGTCGAAAATTGACAACAGATCTTTTCATATGTCAACTGTATTTGAATAAAACACTTTTTTACGGATTTTATGCATATTTTAACACTTTTTTACGGATTTTGCGCATATATTTTTTTCTTCAAACGTGTAATGTACGCGGAGGTGTAAGAACTAAATATGTCAACTGTAGTTTCACTTTTTTAAAAAGTTATTTCGTTCTTTTATTTCCCCGTAATTGAGATAGTGGTACTTTGTCTTCATTAGAGTCGGAAAAAATATCATCTTCCGATGAAAGCACGGAAATGTTATTCTCACGGTGCCTCCTCAACTTCCAGCACATTATTTTCATTATCTTCAGCAATATCAAAATAATATTAAATGTCGACATCCTCATGTAAAGCCATTGTAAGATGGAAAAATTTATATACAACTCGTTTGACATACGCAAGCAACTTTTTACACGTAAATAGTGGATGTAACGCAACATCCCACATATAGCTCTAACTCTATACCGACATCCTTCTACTGCTTGTACTCAATAGTCACCGGGATTATGAGGAAAAATAAGAGAATACGTAAAATATTAGATCTAGACATCAAACTTACGCAATATCAGCGCGTGATTGTCTATCTAAGTCGGTAAGTCAGCCGTGTTAGTATTTTAGGTTTATGCTGAGCCGGGGACTTTTTCCCCACTGCAGTGCAGCTTACTAATCTCTTTTATCTGTGTTTTTTTATTTTTGGTCACATTTATTGTAAAGATATGCATTGCTGTATGTGAAATTAAATTATTCCTATTCTATTCTATTTAATTGTGCATGAATATACTACTTTGTTTGAATAAAAAATAGATTTTATTGTCATATAGTTATATATCCTATAAGAGCTATTACAACAATATCTTTATGTGACGTACGTTAATCAACAATTACGGTACAATGGCTATGTTGAGTATTTACAACCCAAATATATACAGAAGAAACAAATGCAAGCAAAATGAGTAGATCGTAAAGAAAATCATCTCGTTAGCTAAGACGTTTACATAAATTTCGTTAATATCCTTCAAAAGAGCTTACTAATTTGAATTACTTTCATTTGAGGTAATTTATGACGACAATGGAAAATTCTGATATCTATTTAACATATAAAAGCAATGTTTGGTTTTAAGATTACACTTAAGTACTAAAACAAAACGACTGTAATATCAAATATTGGTAGCAAAAATCTGTATACGATATGAGAATAAGATAAAATCTGGGAGAAGAAATCGCCAACCTGGCTGTTTTGTGAAGTTAATCTGACCAAACGGGTAATAACTCTGTTTCATTTGTTATAACGGACTGAACCAATCGCACTGGGCAAATAAACCGAAGTTTGTGGAGCGAGAATAGACAAAGGATCAAGCATATAAAGGTAAAATGAGACATTGAGCCGCCGGCGGTAAATTCTCACCGATAAAAGAAACTTGGATAAAATAAACCTTTGTTTACTGTTATTACTGAAAACCAATGAGACTGTCCGTTTTAGATGATACAAAACTCGAAATTAAACTATTATCAGTAAGTAAAAAAAAAAAAAAAAATTAATCTTTAAACGTTGTTGAGTAGGGCAAAATCACATTGACGTTCTAGAGTCGCGTTTACATTAAAAACATACATACACATCTCTCGAGGCTCTTTCACACAAGATTAACGCCAAATTCTAAAGGTAAACGTCGCTTCAAAACCTATAAATTTTCTCCCACGGCTCGTTTTACTCGTGAGAACTCACAAAGGAGATTGCTCAGCTTCCATACATGTTTGGCCTAAAGACCAATAATTATGAAACTTATTTCCTAGAATCGAAATTATGTATAAATGATTGTAGAAACAAATATTATTGACGGACACCCCTGAGAACTTCTATAAACCATATACACTGAATGATTTTGAGGTTATGTTTGCAAACCTAAAAAGGTACCTCACCTGCATAGGTATCAAAATAATAAAAAAACAAATAAGTAAACTAGGGAAATCAAGCCAAAGGTACCGTAATTACGTGGGTGGGTATTAGATTATATTTAGAGCATGTAGATTAACAGATAGTTGCCTGTTTTTGAAATTAATGCACAAGGGTAACATTTAAAATCAGGTAAGTATGTCATGTGATTGCGACTTCCAGAAGCAATTTTGCTTGTTTCATTTAGAAATTGTGATTAGATAGAGCAAATTGTATAGAAGTGTCTAACAAAAAATGCTTGTCAAGGAACTAGTAGGTACCTACCTATGAAATGTGAAACTGGAACTGTTGTCATAATTTTATAAAAAAACAATAGTAATAATTCGGTTTATAATGGTAAAAGGTAATTCTAATGCTTTGTTCTTATGTGAAATATATTCCTGATATACTTTAAATATTCTGATAAGGTAGATTAATGAAATAAAACAACTTAAGTACTATTATGTTGTGTTTAATATTACATATCATCTACATCTACAGAATTTTTAATAAACTCTCGTTAACCAAAGAAAGCTAAGAGATTTAGGCTATACAGCCATATCTACAGTAGCTTAATTATTTTTGTTATGTTTCTATTAGAACTATATTTTACATTTTTAGTGTATTATACCTTATAATGTGTTTATGAAGGTGTTTGGCGAACAATGTATGGCAATAGACTTTATGATGTCGCCTACCATCTATAATAATTGTCTTAGCACATTTGCATGTAGTGAAAATGATAATATAGTTGAGTATATTAATACCACAGTGTAATATTAAAAAATATTTTATCTTACTGATCTGTACAAAATAGATTTGTTTTTATTTTATATAAACAACTTCGATCAGTCTTTGGCTGTATGTTACTACACCCATAGCCATCAAAAATGATTCGTTCGTATGTTTTCCAAACCGGTAAAGTGAAATTCCTTTTTAAAATGAATATATTATACAGAAGTGTCCGTTAAAATCTAATGACTGGATAATAAAATATAAATTACGCCAAGAATTACCGTATAAGTCAATATTTTTTTTTCATTTGGGCCAATTTGAGCAATCTCCTTTATCGGAAATTAGTGAAACTTCGCTATGAATAGACGTTTCTCTAGCGTCAAGGGTGCGTACGGAAGTTTCATAATACCATCAGCAAATACTATGGTTCACAAACGTAACCGAATTTTGGGGATTAAGTTTAAGCTTCTGATAATATGTTTAACAATGTAGATTTAATAACGTTGATGTTTTGATAAGCTTTGTTGTTCTCTTGGGAGTCTCAAAAATAAATTTAATGACTGTAAGCCGGTTCAGCCAACATAATTTTCCATCGTTAATAACAATTGAAATAATAATTTTGTTTCTAGAGAAAACCTAAAAAAATATACAATCAGACATTATTTACGTCCCGATGTTCATTATTTGTTTAACGTTTATGCAGTAAACCGGTGTTCCCGGTGTTTTCATCTATAGGAAGGCCTATGTCCAGCAAAGGAGGTATGAAGGCCCGTGGTGATGAAGATACTTATTTAATCATCGATATATTTAACTCTTAATGTAAAATGCTTTACCTTTTCAATTTATATGTGTAACGCAAAAAGCGTGTTTCTTTTCGGACGATCGCTAACGTCCAATAACATGAGAGGTCTTTTATGATTACGACTAACCTTCCCTTACAAAACACATAATAACTCTATTATAACACTTATCTACGGGACTGTCACGTGTGAGTCGTTAGATAAAATGTTCAATATCAAGGCACTAATAAAGGTTATGAGGCAGGGATGAAGTGACAACTGGATCGAAGATTACGTAGGAGTTTGAACGATAACGGAGGATCAATTTCCAAATCATAACTGGCAAACTTTGAACCGATTATTTAACTATTTGAAGCCTAAATTATTATTAATTAAAACGGAATGGTTACAATAATTTGATGATTAATTTTTAGGTTGTTTTTCTATGACTATGACACATGCAACTGCGCCGAAATACCAGTCTCAAAAAAAAAAAAAAAATAGTAATAATCCAATTTAACCCGCCAACGGCAACGGTAACTTATGTCTGTGAGACAGGGGTTATACAAAAACAGGATTATTCTTAATTTTATTTGATTTGTGTTATGATTCTATGTAGCTGCCTGATTAGGAATTGCCCTTCGACAATTTGACGTATGAAAATGAGAAGACTTATATTCATTGATGTGCGTCACCGATTATGAATTTTATAATTTGCCGTTTTTATCTCTAAATTTACTCGTACTTAATTTTTCCTAATAGTTCTTGATGTCTCGGCATCACATCGTTAACTTGATTGTATTGTGAAATTATTTTCAATAATATTTTAAATTACATGTATCAAAAAGAAGCTTTTTAATGGCTTGCATGTTTTTGATCTTTGCTAGTAATAAACATGTTGTAATTTTAGTTATGTTTATGTTTTATTATTTAGACAATGTATACCTTTTTACTAAATCAGAAAAAAATAAGAATATGTTTATTAGATTAAGATAAATTTGATTTAAAAATCATGGTCTGTGAGACCGGGGCACCGACTATGAAAGTTGATGTCACGTCACCACTGGCTTGTTCAATTAATTCTAATAAAAGTGGGCATGATTGAAAACAATATACGAGGTGTGATCCAAAATATATGATTTTCTGTTATTTTCAGTGCACATAAAATCCAATATATATAGGTATATATTGCTATACTATCCACTAGTTCAGGCTAGAGAAATTATATAAATAGGCCATGACTTCCGGGAGCTACATTCATTTGAATACGAGCTGAAGGAGAGAAAACATCAAATGGAGAAAAAAGAAATTAGAGTCGTCAGAGCTGCCATTCAAGAATGGGATTTGAATTGGTCGAACACCCTCCCTATTCGCCAGATCTATGTCCCAGCGACTTCTATCTCTTTCCTCGGCTCAAGGAACACCTCCGAGGCAAGAAATTTGAAGACGATATTGAAGTGATGGCCGCTGAAGAAGCTGTTTTGGAGAGTCAAGAAATTGATTTTTTTTCATAGGGAATTTTAGGCTTAGAAAATAGAGGGACTAAATGTATTAACTTGTTAGGAGACTATGTAGTAAAATAGAATAAAAAATTAACTAATATATAATCATGTTGTTTAATATTTATTATCATTACTTTTGGATCACCGTTCGTATTGACTACTTAAATATTAGTATAACTTGGTGTATTAAGAAAAAGGAGTCTTAGATAGTTGCAATCTGATTGCATCTCGTCGTAATGCTAATACTACTGTATTGTATTGTTGGTGCGATGGTCCGACGTCCTACGCCAAAGGGAAGGTAATCGTTCTACGCCAAAGGGCCTCGGTTCAAATCCTGGAGGGAATATACATTTATGTCTTAAGCATAAGAATTTATCGCCCAGTTATGGTAGTCTTAATACTTTTCATTGTAGTCTATACATTATTTACTCAGTTACTTATGCTCGTATTCATTACACAAACTACCCCTTCCGGGACTCAACCCAAGACCGTCAGTGCGAAAGACAGGACTACCGCTGAGTGTTGTCCGGAATTTATCACATTACCTTTTTATTAAGATATAGCAGATTAGGAGATTATTAGATTTGCAGCGCTAATATGTACTATCGAGGTCTTTCGTGCCTTACCACTTTGTAGAAATATTCGTTTGAACTGATCGCATCGGACAGACCCACACGACCCATACCATCCCTAATTGGCTTCGTATTTTACTACGATTTATACTACGGCCAATCATAAACAACTAGTTTTAAAATCGCCCTTGATGTCAGTACTGTCAACTGTCAATCTGCTTTTTCTGCTTGTTTGCGCACGCGCGTGTTAGATTTATTAACTATAAAGTATGATAATTAGGTATTTTACACATGTTTTCTTGATTACCTTAAAGAAAAGCATCTTTTGCTTGATAGTTTGAGTGATTTTCTTGTATGTAAATGACAAATAGTTTTCAATAAGAATCATATGATTTACCAAAGCAAACACCAACCTTTAAGTAATCTAAACTCTGTTTTCATATATCCATTAATATCTCCAATTTAATCAATGTGTGTTGTATACATAACCTTACAATTTGTTGCTATTAAGTTATTTTTGCAATTAAAAGCTTAATATCCTAGTTAATCTCCTTTAAATCTCTTTTGATATAATTAATTCATAGTCAATTTGAAAGATATTGTTAAATAGAGACAAATGAATGACGTCAGAGAATATCGTCCAACGTGACTCACTTGTTTGTCACCGCCTATAAAAGACTGTGCTCCGGTCGTACTCGGCCCATTCGCCTCGCAGCAGCTGCACCGAACGGACTTAAGTTAAGTATGGAGGTTGTTCTGTGGCTATTAGGTGGACATTTATCTATACATGTATACATATATGCCACTTGTGTGTTTGTGTATACAGTATGTTATTTAGTATCGAACCAAGAATTAAATTAATAAAATGTATACCTTGCTTTGTTACTTGATATTTAAAAATGTTTTAACAAGGTTATTTTGTATAGCTCCACACTATTTTACTAAATGTTTAAGTAAATGAAGTTATTTTGGATAGTTTTATGTTCAACTAAATTATGTCGATAAATTTTTAAATAAATGTTATTCCATGACATTCTTCTTATTTGCTTAAACCATTCTATGATTATTTGTTAAATGAGATTAAAATACTTTTTAGTATTCTGCCTTTTTCTTTTCTCTTCTCTATTTTTTTTACTTAATCTTACACGCGCCGTTGTTGAATGAATGGAGCGGGGCGTGGCCTGAAGCGATAGGCATCGTGCAGTGTGCAAGCGACTTTCGAGTTAGGACTGATAACGTGCCAGAGGCTTCGATGGTACGCATCTTAACCACACATAATATATGAAAAAAATTTTTTGAGGATAATACTTTTTTATCGGATAACTAATATTACTCACACACAGTTACAGTTGCCTACGTTGGCCGAATCGAGAACTACAGAAAGTAAGGTAGTATAATCCAATTTTAATTGCTAAAAAATATTGAAATATTAGTAAAGGTTGCTAGGAAGGATTAATAGTGTACTGTTTAGCAACATAGTAATTACTCTGAGTTTGAATAAAACAATAGAGATTCGAGTAAATGAAATATGAATAGATCGAAACAGTTTTATATCAAACGTTGATATTGATACTTCAAATGCCTTACAGCGTTAATAGATTATTCAATCGACGAAAGACGAGAGACGTCGACAGCTATTGGCGACCTAGAATAGTGTCATAAGTTTTAGCACCAAATTCGAAGGAAAATAAAGCAAATAAACTGTAATTTATTTACTCTATATTTATCATGTAACAATCAGTCTTTATAATAGCACAATACAACAGTCGTAGAAAATGGCTGCCATTGAGAGATTAATCGTTTGTTGGTGCAACCATACGCACTACGTGGGTCATTAGGTTCGTTAATTGTTAGTGTTTATAACTTAGAGTTCTATTGTTGTACCAAAGATTCGGATCAGTTTTTTATTTGTCTCTCTCTCTAAACTAAAACAGTGTAGTGTGAGTTCATGCAATGTTTAAGAGGTATTTTAGGATTTGTATAAAGATTTGTAGTTTCTGATAGTTACCGCTAGAGGCGCGCGATCAATATCAATGTCATGTTTTTATCGTTTGGGGGTATCGCTTTTTGTGTTTTGTTTGTTTAATCAAACGGACCACTAGATTTCGGAGACTCAAATATTTAAACCCTTCTTCTCGATTATTTTTTTTAAATTAAATTAGCTGATCCGGTAACGCGTTGCTATGGTAACGCGTATACAATGGATAAAGAGCGGGAAAATGAACGGACAGACAAACACACAAACAACAAATTTGTGTTCTTAGATTGTAGATTAAAATACATATACTTATCGAAAAAATTTAGAAACGCTGTGTAATTGTTGAAGAAACTGTTATGTATTTTATCTCAAATATAGTAACATCAAGCAATAGGCTCTGTTTTTTAAGAAATTTAAAAGTTGTTGTTCTTTTCAAGCTACGAACGAATAAGTATGTATGTGTAAGCTGACAAGTAATACTGGCTGACACATGTTAAATCTCCGACACTACATACGGTTTCATATTAAAGAAATATGAGCTGAAATTTTAAATCCCTAGGCCCCCTGCCTTCAAAGTTAAGCAAAAAACAGCTTTACCGCCATAAAATTGAAAATAATGACTAGGGCATATGACGAAGCGTACCATTGCAATTCAATACGCGACACTATTGTAATCAAGTTTAATGATTGATTGTATTCGACGTCAGTTTGGCTTCATTTCTCGATCGATTTTAGACTAGCAGCCGAAGCACTGATTTCCAAAGAAATTTAAGTTCAGTTTCTAATTTATTGTCAAAATTGTCATGAGTCATATTGAATTTTTAGTTAAAAATTGAATTAACATCTTCTTTATGTTTTTAACAACCATAACAATGATCAACACATGTTATATCTTCAACACTACCACAAAAAGTATAAGAGCTATAGATTTGGAAAAAAAGAGGCTTCGCTTCATTTTGACTGTTATTATGAGGTAAATTAAACCTTAACAAAAGACGACGTCTCTCCAATACTAAAGGCTTTAATATGTTTGCTACATATTTCGCACATTTGTACGTACGCGACTCATAGTCGGCCGTAATGGCTGGACGTTTCCATGATGAAGAAAATACTTGACAGATCATTGTCTATTTCGTGAAAACATGTCTTTATCAGTGTGCGCGTGCTCTGACCCTTTTTTTTTGTTTTCGCAGTAAGCACGAGACGATATGTGGGACTCTCCTCCATGCCCCTACCCGGCCGAGTGCCCGGTAAAGGCTTGGAGGCCTACCCACTAAAACCCTGCGGCGTCCCGCAACACAGTGGTGGGGGTCGCGTGGCCCCTTACGGATTCTTCCCGCGACCCGAACCAGTGTAGGTCCGCGCTCGTGGGCGGACCTCGCCTATGCTGACGTGCTCTGACCCTCGTCTTTACATTCTCATGGGAATGTGTGTTTTGACACATTTTGAGAACCGAATGGCAGTATGAAAGTTTGCAGTAAGACGGTATTAATATGTATTGCTATTCATTTGCAAGTTTTTAATGATCTTAACCGTTGATACTGACATATCAACCATGAGGTTTTTAGTAGAACAATCGCCATTTGTTATGATAGAAGTATTCCATTTCACTAAACAAAGGACAAGCGTTATTCTGCAAAGAGTAACATATATAGGTTCTTCTGAATTCGAATATTCGGCCTGATTCATACAATGACCAGGCGGATACGTTAATCAACGCTATCACGTTCGTTGGGATCGTTTGATGAGTTAATTGTCAATCATGATTATGCTTATACAACATGTGTTCATTTTATGAGTAAACAAAATGTTTTTGTTTATTTGCTTGTGTAGAGATATCATAATCATAATCTTTCAAATGCGAGTTAATGCGTGAAATAAAGATAGACGGCTATTTTGTTAATGAAAAAGGCTTAGTTTGAAATCACAAGTAATATCGGAGTTACAAAAAGTTCGCCTGAAGTTGATCAAGTTTAAATCTTATATTTATACTATAAACAAAATATAGTGTATCATCTACCACAGGAGCCATAATTCAAGTATCGAATTATTTGGCACACAGAATTTTTACATACATAATTTTTAATAAGTGGCACATTCTTATTTAAGTCAATAAAAAATTGAATAGCTTTGGCTGCATTAATTAATCTGGCAAAAACTTTAACGCTAAAATTGCTTACGGGGAGTGTGGTTTAGATAAACAATTTTACAAACTTAGGATTTAAAATATTACATGAACTTAATTTTAATATTATCTTTCGAAGCTTCCTACTTCACGGTAAGAGTTTAATTATTAAGAACAGCTACTGCAAGAAATACTACATTGGTTAATATACACGAAGTCTTAAAAAACACACAGTCCTTTATTAAGTCTGGCCGCGAATCTATGGATTTACTTACTGTTTTCATGGGAAATTTCCCCACTGCTTGCTCCAGAGATGTTTTAAGAGACTTGATGTTACCGTGTCACTTAGAGCAGACCATGTGCTTTAAAACTGACCATGATTTTTACCCTAAAGTGTTGAGGTCTGGGCAAGATGAGGCCCAGTCTTCAGCTGTTATAAAGTCCGGAACGTTGGTGTCAAGCCAGGCTTGGGTAGTTCACGCCTTGTGACCAGGTTCCAAGTCCTGCTGGAAAATCCACAGTACATTTTTAAAAAGTGAATTGCTGAGTGGTTCACAACATGATTCAAGACTGTCTCTTGATACACTTTGGTTGTAGTTTTTACTTCTTTTTCACAATAATGTAGCTTTGTGACGCCTTGATAAGACACGCCCCACCAAACCATTACTGACGCAGGATGATAACCAAGTTGTACCTTTCCAACCACTTGAGCAGCTTCTTTAGAACTGTGAGCGTACACTTTATCATTTTGCTTATTGTGGTGCTCTTCAATCGTAATTTTTTTTTATTGGTAAAAAGGATATTTCTGTGCCTTTCACCTGCATATCGCGACAGAAGGCATTTTGATTGATCCATTCTCATTAATTGTAAAGATTGATTTAGGGCATGTTCTGTACATTAACGATAAGCACCAAGCTTGAGGTCTTGTTTTATAATACGTGACAGAGGCCTAGCGAGAATCTTCATTTCTCGCGATAAGATTTTTTGTCTCCTAATTGGGTTTCGAATTCTTAACAGCACGCAGTCGCCTCGATCTTTTATGGTCTTCGACAGAGAAAATGTTGTTGTATCTGTTGACAGTAACATATACGAACATACGGCCGATACAAAGCTTTTGAGGTGTCTGGAATATGACCGACGGCTCTATACCCACTTTGTGCACGGCGATCACTGCAATCCTATTTTCTTTAACACCCCATTCCATTTTGTAATTTGATAATGAACAAGAAAAAACAAACAAACAAACTAAAAAGTTAAAAAACGAAAAGGTTTTATTAGACTAGTTATTATCATATTCACCAAAATAAGGTAGGAGCTTGTTTAGTAGTTAGTATTCTTAAAATGAATATAAAACAATGTGCTATGTTTGAACCAAGGATAAAATAATCAAGAAAGCTGACATTAGAGTGTTCTAATTAAATGGTTGAATGCGACGGCAACCTGAATAAAATATTGCTATAATTATAGCCTAACAAGCATAACTAACACCATTCGTGCGTAGCGCATTTGATTTCACCTTTAACTCTCTATCCATATTTCTAATAAAGCGCACAACCGCTTTCGGTTGACACATAGTGACGTGTTGACAATACCTGATATCACGTTACGATAGTATAGCAAGGTTATTCATAATAAGAGTTCTCACGCCCGTGTGTGAAATCAAGCTTCATCAGCGCTTTCCATCTTACAGCCTCAAAGCAAATGTACGTCACAACAAAATATCATTTTTAAATTCATAAAACTTAACGTCGATGTAATGCGGTGGTAGCTCGTGACAATTCTAACCAAATTTGGTAAGTTCAAACTCACGCCACAATCACGACCTATGATCGGTGAGTTTATTGTATTTTGCTAACACTGAACTGAATTCGAGACTACCATAGTTGCGTAGAAGATGGAAGAAGTATCGCATACGCTTCAAAGAAGCGATTTTGAAATAAATACCTAAATAGAAGTTTTTATACTCATTATCGTTAACGAAGTAGATAAATAACAACCAAGGCGTGCAAAATAATGATCCCAAAGAATAACAAACAGTAAATCGATCTCACTTTACTTTGAAAATATCGATGTGACTCTACTCTGATTATTACCTGATAATACCTGAGAATTATTACCCAATTCTTTGTCAAGATAGGACTAAAAAATGAATTACAGTATATTTCTCGAACTAAAAAAGATTTTAATCAGCAGGTATTTAACATAATTATAATTTATTTACAAAGAAAAGTATGTTCACGGTGCTGTTTAAATTGAGAAATTATTTATTTACCTTAATTTTTTTCCATTGCATTTGTGACTTTGAATCAATAAGTACACAAATTCCGATCGTCGATAGAAGGAAAATGTAAACTTTTTTTATGATAAGTCCAAATAAAATCGGACCTTGTAACAGAATAAAAGTAAAGTATTATTTGATAGGTAGTGCATAATAATAATACATTATTCCTGAAAATTTAGCTGATTTTGACAATCCAAGAACTGAAAATAGAAGATTATAAAAAGATGAGGTTGTGAACAACTTACGCTGAATCGATTTTTTTTTTGTTGAAGATTAAATGCAAAGTTCATTCATGTACATGACAATAGGTCGTAAGAAATAACAAATAAAAGCATACAATTTGCAAAATCGTATAACACGAATCAAGCTAAAGTGAGTGACATTTTTCAGCAAGCTGTCAAAATCTTATTTTCTTCATGGCTCTGGCATCCTGGTTTAAATAATAAATAACTGATTCCCTTTCAATAATGTCAAATATAATGATTCGTTACATTTGTACACTCGTTAAAAGAGTTTGGGTGGTTTTCTTATAATCTTAATTTATACTTTCCAAAATATTGGGGGTACTTTGTTTTGGATTAATATTACTAAGAAATAAGCTTTAAAATAAATAAAAAACATATTGTTACATTTGGGCCTTAAATGCCCTTTTTTCTTCTCCTGCTGTTATTGTCATCAGAAAATTGTATAAGTTTTGAACTCAGAAAAAATCCATCACATTTATAATAATTTATGAGAGCAAAAGATCTGAGTGAGAGTCTTGGAGAACCCTAAATAACACTGAAGTGAAAGTAGATTTGAAACCTTTGATCGTTACCGCTTGTGATCTATTATGTAAATATGACTGTAGTGACATTAAAGGGTCGTTATGTGTACCTCATGTGAAAGTGGTCGGTTGTCACGATGGGCGTCCATTTAGTAGCCACTATCTATGCTGTCAGGCACTTGGTAAAAAATCACACATATTGGTTTCATGGAACTTTCATCCATCAACCCATGATATTGAGACCTTAGAAATTCCAATTATTTATGAATGATATATTTGCCCTACTTCTGAAAATGGGACAAGAACCGATTGTTTTGAAACATAAATGACAACAGAAGCTAAAGAAACGCTTGTTGTTAATTACGTTGAAAAAAAAGAATAATTGCCACGAGGTGGTATAAATTGCTATAAAACTACTACAACAAAAGACACATAGAGGTTTCATTACTTATTTTGTTGGAAAAATTTAGAGGGTGAGATACCTTGTACATACTGCTAATTTCTGCAGCGTTTAAGTCGCTTTGCAGTACCGACATAGTTGCTAAGCGACGAGCCTACTTCTGAAGATTATGTTTCATAGCCATCAGCATTTACAATGCGTCCTTTGAACATCGACAGATTCGCCATGATTTCCTAAGTAATACGTCGGGACAGGGTCGAAACACATTTTGGCAAATTGACCTACCAAGGTTAGGTAAACTCAATTGTACAATGTACACACTGTGTTTCATTCAAGTTAAATCTTAAGTTATTATAAATATTAAGTCAGCGCACCAATTTAGAGAGAGAAATGTTTACACCTTCAAACACAAACTGCCTTTGACAGCTTTGAAAATTAAAGAGTTATCACCTGCAAACAATGCCGTCTCTCACAAGTATTTTGTATAATAGTATCATCTTAGTTATAATGGGCTTAAATTCTCTTAGCTACATTATAGCTTATTGATGACGTGATGCAATCACATATTTGAAAAATGTGCATAGGTTAGTGATGTAAATGATGCATTGTAAACGTTTTTAACATATTTTTATTATTCTAATCAGAATTCCTAAAATAATGAATTGATAAACGATACTTTATATTAAATATTAATTTATGGTGCGTTCTTTAATAATATTTGTTTTTTTTTTTGTAATATCTTAATGTTTTAAATTATATTTTATAAACAAGTGTGTTTAAAAGGGTAATGTTAGTACCATATTTTCATGCGAGTTATTTATTATATAAAATTAGATTAAAATTAATATATTCAATTCAACAAATTAAAATACATTTTACGCTCATATTCTTAAAACATAATATTTTTTTGGAAAATAACAGAAATAAGAAACTAACAGAAATAAGAAAATTGGTAGCATATTGCACGTTTTGAAAGATTTTCTCTAGCACATATATCTCTAGCATATGACGTTACAGGAAAGGTGTGAAATGTTTCAACAGGATCAGTTATAGTTACACACATATCGCTGATACCCCTGCTGTAGGAGGTTTCCTTATCTTACAACTACTGAATCAACAAATAGGCTGAATGTTTGACTGCCGTCTTAATGTTAAAGAAAGATATATCAAAGTTTTTATTCCAACTTTAAGTGTTGCTAGGTTATATTAATTTGAATGAGAAAAAAATTAAACGTATTGCAATAGTGTGAAAGCATTCAATAATAACGTAATATTTAGCGTACCAATTTAAAGTAATAATACTATTTAGATGATCAATGTCTCTTAATAAAATAAAATATATGTTTAATCAATATCAGTTTGTAAAAGTATGTACACCACAGGGATTTTTAAACTTTTGTTGGTTTACATTATTTCAAGTCTCTTTGCGGTCGTCTGCTCTGTTTCACAGAGACATGAGACTTTCTATACAGAACAGTGTTTCAAACGAATTTCAAACAGTGTCACAAATGAAGTGAGTAATTCCATGCATAAACACACTAGAAGTAGATGTGACCGATTTAAGCAGCACGATATTGCAGTTGTTATTGGCCTCCATTGGCCTAAATGATCAGATGGGTATTAGATATTTTTTTTGGCTCGGCACTCATTAGATTTCATCAATCCGTACAGAGCCCGCGTAATGAATTATGGGCCTTATTTTCATGTGATAGTTTTATCTCTAATGGATTGCCGGAATCGCATCAATAGGTGCATTAATAGGATGATGACGATAAACTTAACCAGTTTAAACTATGAATTTCTTAGTAACATGCTATATGTATAGCATGTAAGTCTACATTCGCGTAATAACAGTCATCAATAAAAAACCATTGTTTATTTTTGCAGACCTAATTAATGTGCGCTAAAATGTAAAAAATATGAGTCTTTTTTTGAAGTCCTAGTATTACAATCGCCGAGTGACGAAGTGGAATCGTTAGCGAACTCGGTCACGCGCTTCGTGTAGGCCATTTGAGGTAAGTTAATTGTTAATAATGATACCCGTACGTTTTTGATACCAGGTTTATTCAATGAAATCGGCCCTACATAGTCAAAAGTAAACAAGCAGGATTTTTTTCTTAAAATTCTTAAAAAAAATTAAAGTAAAAATACAATAAAAAGTTGTATATAAATATAACGAATATCTTTATATGTAAAGTTTTTTTAGAGAGTAAAATAAATTATCCGAAACAGCTTTCACTGTTTTAATATAATAAGGTAAAACAAGTATTTTTTTAAGAAGCTTACCAAGGTAGAGAAACGGAAACGATAATAATAAAAGGGAACCGATATTTATCTCAACGCATGTTTAGTAAACGCAAAAGATAATTTCTTAAAAAATTATAAGAATATATGATTTGTAGAGAGAGAGAGTGAATCGCAAAATACTATTATATCATATGTAAGCCAATTCTTTGAAACTAAAAATCTAACCCAAACTGACCAATAATGCACGTTTATTTTAGTTTTTGGGAAAACTGAAATATATGCAGACATCGTATGAGCAAACACAAACTACATACATGGAAATGGTTAACCAAAAATGTCCCTGTAAATTTATAAACAAATTATATAAATTAATTTCTATAGTAAACACTATTATTTCAGTTCGTGCGAACAATTTAATTGTACTTACAATTTTGCATCTGCCAATTGAACTGACACGTTTTTATTTTCATATTAATGATTGACATAAAACAAAAATTCATGTAAATATCGAGGCATTAATTTAATATATTAAAACCATAAGCGTCACGTAACAATTTTTATTGTAAAACTGTAATAATTTCATTAAATAAAAACAAAAAAACAACTTAGTGATTAAACTACAGTCACGAGCTACTTATATTAAAACAATAATCGTTAAATTACTGTAAATTATTGTTAAAGAAATATTTCTATCACAACATATTTAAGCTACACTACTTACACTACAATAAAATCTCCACATGATTTTAGCAAAGATCTGCTACGTCGTAGCATGAACTACGATACCATGTGATTGCTGAGATTGTTTATTTGTCGACTTTCGCGGATAAAGCCATTTAAAAATAAGTCGTTACGACATCTTTATATCCAGTTTGGCAAACAGAATTGGAAAACATATAAGAGAGGACTGGAAAATTAAGTTATTTACAAAAATGAATGTATATTTTACTCGAACCTTTTTGATCCGATTTCAGTATAAAAAAAGGAAAATAAAGCCCACGTTAAATTGTTGGTTGGAATTCTCATTGTTGTTGAGGCAAAGTATATGAATGTAGCTTGTTATTGTGCACATTAAGCAGCAAATCAATTTTGCTGCTTAATGATTCTATCTTCAATTTCGCTGCTTAATGGTATAAATTGGAAACTTTACTATTGCTCTCTTAGTTAAACGGAAACTTAAATGTAGGTAAGATTAAAACATCAACAAATTTTATTTTTAATATTTTTACTTGATAAATTCGGACAAGGAAATGGTATATAAAACAAATGGTCAATAAAAATTAATTAATGTAACTATGTGGGAAATTGTTTCATGATTCTTTACAGCTAATGATATCAAATGTTGTTTAATTTACTATTTACCTTTCCGCGTACAATCCTTTCTTTGTTCACTTCATAATTTAGTTTCTGCACTTTAGTGTTCGTTTCGTGATCAAAAGACGACGGGAGTTAGGCCGTAATTACAAGTTCTGTTCAGTTTAATGGGGAGTTTTTAAAGTTTCGACTTGTTCTTGTTTAAATTTACATCGCGGGGATAGGACGTGTGGTCACATACAACGGCCGTACAGGTCGGCGCGTAGTCACTACAAAGAAGAAACGTGTAAGCGGCGGCGGTACCGCGGGGCCATACCCGTGCGCTCCCGACGCCCGCCGCTTGCCGACTGACGTTGGTCTACACGACACATCTGCATTTAAGAAGCCGCTATCGTTATGCGACTAATCGATTGGTCCGAGCGAGTGGAACTGTCTCCTATCCCTCTCCTCTCGGCTTCTCTCTCAGCTCTCGCGCAAGCGCGTAGCTCCATTCTGTTTTAAAAGTGGCGGAAAGTAAATAAACTCATACGAACTGTTTGTTAAGAGAATAGAGGATGCAGGGCGAAGTAAAGTGACGATTGAATGCATGAATAGTTTCATCGGGAAGGTTCTAGAACTAGGTTTAAAAGTGTTGTAGAAGTTAAAAATCTTAAGTCGTACAGAGGAGAAAAATCTTTTGGCTTTGATGGCCAGGGTCGAGACATCACTTGTTGCGCACCGACTTTGTCCCGATGAAAAACCACGCACGGCATTGCACGCCACCCGGTTTCCTTTTTGTTATTACACTGGTAATTAATTCGGACGTGTTGGACTTAAGTTGTTCGTACTTCTGTTGTATTATTTGAATACTAAGGACAAACGAACGTATCTTACGTTAACCCTACATTGGGATAATAGGATGTCATTCATTCTTTAATCGCTTGAATGTATGTATAAATCTTAATTGCTATGCATATAACTTTTAACAAAATAGGGTTTTTGTTACTTTAGAAATGAAACCAAAATTATAAAAATAATAATATAATCAAAAACACGTATTACATTACTTTTAATTACTGATTAGTTTTTATATGTGTCTGATTAGATTTATTGGATTTTACCCATTTTTGCGGTATAGCGATTTCCTTATGCCGTTTATCTAAAATTGTCGACCCACAGGCTGACACAAGTCGTATTAATTACTATTTACTTAGTAATATGCTAAGATACACTCTACTAAGTTTTAATATTTTTAACTAACTTTAATATACAAGGAAGAAAAAGCCGCATTTTTTATCTTTGTTAATAGTTTTAATCTTAGTTTATCTTAGTCTGTATTTCTGAGAACTTATTCGTACCCGTCCATTTTCAAAGTCAGCGTAAATAAACACTTTCTGGGTTAGCTCGTTTCATCGTTGATTTTGTCTTGGCCCCCGGGCTTGATTGGGATCAAGAGTGAATCCCATCCTATATAAAAAAAATATCAATGATTGGTGATCAAATCATTTCGGGAATGTTTTGATCATTCCTCTGGTTATTAACGAGGCTGAAATTAAGTTACCAAAGAGGCGTTGTTATTTAAAAAACTTAATGAAATTATTGTTTGTGGCAAAGTAGTGCGTAGCATAAAACCAGGAGACACCCAAGTTTGCAAAAAGAGGGCAGTGATGCATTGTTATATTAAGAAGCTACTCTTCATATTGTCTCGTCTACTATCGCTTATGTTTTTGCAGGCTAGTATTGCATGATCTGGCGGTGAACCAGTCGTAGATCAGACGGCGTTGAAATACCTTATGGTTTACTTAGTAAGCATAAACGTGAAAGATTTAATTTTTTCGTTGGCCGGCAGAGTACAATAGCACAAAACTTTTACACATAAAGTGTTTTAGAAGGTGGCTATTAATTCTAAAGGTAATCAAAATATACTTTCGGTAAACCACAAAACGGGCAGCAGCGCTTTCGATCAAGATTTTTTACTGTGCCCCGCCTGCCAAGTGTAATAATTATGGCAGCCCCCAAATGGAAAAATATCCAAAGTCACTAGTTCCCCGCAGCCCTGTCTGTCAATCTTAGATGCGGTAGTAGCTAGGGCAGGGGTACGAAGAACCTACGGGTTAGACTCAGCTACTATCAACGACGACTCGACCTGGAAATCTACAACACGCAGACACTAAGGATTCATAAAAACTAAACAGATTTAGAAGAAGCTGTTTGTAACTTACGCTGAGTACAAACAGTTTCATTGAATTATCTGCGGTCCGAAAAGATAGGGAGGACTTGATAATCGTCAATTTCGATACCTTACTGGTGTCAGATTCTTCGTTTTTACACGCTTTTCAATAAGGTGGTTACTATCGAAAGTCGGTCGACCCAGGTGGCATTCTTAATGTTCCGAATATCGAAACTATGTATAATCAATAAACATTATAAAGGTTTACGATCCTACCTCGACACACACAGATGACAAAGTAAAGATAAAGATAAAATGCTTTTTATTCGATTTAAGTATATTGAACGTTAACAGTTACGTTATGGTTTTATAGGTTCCGTCAGAGGAACTTATATCAAGAAGATGCCGCAAGAAATTAGGCAAGGTCTGTTATTTCTCACTTTAATTATGTGTTACATTAAGAAAACTTCTTGTACTACTAAGACGTGGGGGTAAACATTACTATAAATTGTACAGTTAATACTGCCATGACAAAAAATAAATTAAACAAGACTATTAACTCCTCAAGTGGAGGTTATGTGTGATGATATTTCTATAATCCATATACGTATACATAGCTACAAATCCCACTACATAATTGGAATTGAAATCCTACATAAGTGGTTAAATATTGAGTTGGGCAATAAGACACTAGAGGTCAAATACTTTATTATCAACATTAAGCTTCATATATCCCGATTCATGAAATCTACGCTAATATTAGTAAGTACTTATCGAGAATCTCTTTGGAAATTACAGATGATTCAAATTCACCCTTCCTTCCAAATTTATGTACAGAAGTCCATTGTTTTTGGCTTTTGCAAAGTCATTAGCAAGTTGGTTCGCCTTTTGGATTGGTCACCGTGTGGTTTCAGTTTTGTAATAATAATAATAATTTTTCTTGTATTTACACCAATTAGCCTAGCTCAAATTAAGCACTATAAGAAATATATATAAATACAAATGAACAGATGAACCCAGAAGGAGTAGATGTTTGTGTGATGAATAAGAATTCATCACACAAACATCTGCCCCGGATTCAAACCCAGGACCGTCGGTGCGAAAGACATAATCGCTACCGTTGCACCAAACGGTTGTCAAATAAATGTACTTATTTAACATTTACACTGTTAATTCAAAAATTGGTCTTTAAGTTACCCGGAACCCCAAAAGACAGTACAACACTATCGCATAAATTCAGCACCGGTTCAATGGGTCGAAATATAATTTTAGTAAATGTGAAACTTCCCTTGCGACAGTAATCCTTCCAAAGCTGATTAAAATATATTAATAATGAAATATCAAACAATCTGAGAACAGTTTCAATTTGAAGCTAAATATATTCATATTAAGAGCACGCCCAGACGACAGAATCTTGGTCCGTTCCAGTCCGCGACGCAATATTTATTACTAAAAGGGCAAGGTTGAGCTTTGGTGCATCATTTTTATATATGATCACCATTATGCGCCTAGTAATAGTCTGTGCAGGCCCTTACTTTATAAAGTATTTTTAATGCTACTAAAAATGCTACCAACTATTGGAATCTAAATATCAAGAATTTCTATCGCTGCCAAATTTAAGTTAGTAAAATAAATGGTTTAAGCATTTCAAATTTACTAACTTTAATTTTAAGTTCGTCGATTGCATTCTATCTGCTTTAAAGATTTAATCTTTCATATTTTTATATATTACGCTGGAACAGTTTTACGAGTTATAAATTCATATGTTCCGATCCAAATTGATAATATCCATTATCCGCCCTGTAGAACGAGCGAAAAAAATGGATTGCTGCGCTGTTCGAATTGTGAATTTTGTCATTGCTCTCTACTATTATTTACAAAGAATGTTTTCTATGCCATGTTTTTTAATATCGATGTATCAAATAGCATCAACATTACACTAAAAAAAAATACAGAGTATTTTTCACCTTCTAAGAAAACCACTTAAATATATTATTTTTACATGGTGTTTTGTTTTTCATATAATATATCAGCATTCATTGTAATAAAAGTTCAAAATCTTTTATTTCCAGTTTGTAATAAATAGAAGAGTATGCAGGATAACTCAATATTTCAATCCCTATGCCGTATGGACACAAGTAGATCTGGCTTTTCAAATCATGTATTGTTTTACCTAATACCTATAAATCACTATTTGTGTAGGTGTATCAACGTAGAATAGAAGTAAAACGTGTGTGTTTATATCTGATGTTATCACTTTTATCGCTTATGATGCAAATGCTGTAAGCACAAGGTGTTAGCTGTTGCCAATCCTAATTAATACATAAAATATAATAAAAAAGATTCTTTAATTCTTAGTTTTAATTTTAACTTTCGCAGTTAGATCTAACGACAATAGTACATCAAGCTAACCACTATAAAATGAAACGTAATCTATTAAGTTTTTTCTCTAGCATAAATTATGCTGAAACGTTAAAGTGTATTGCTTGTTATACTATCGACTGTACTATTCTACTTCCCTTTAAAAAATATTCATAGATCATATAGTTAGTTTTGCTTCTTTATATTTTCAAATCTATAGACCAACATTTTTTGTTTTCACTTATATATCGACGGTCCTGTATTTCTGCCCTATCCTCATTCTGTTCTTTCAGTCCTGTCCCGTTTTTCCTTCTTACAAAATGAATACAAGTATAATGACTACCCCTAGAACAGTCCATTAAAAAAATCACAATACAGCTTGAAATATTCGGTATCGTATCACAGATCCCATCGAAAACACGAATTGTTTCGTAAAATTTCAATATCGTATTGCAACACTCCATGTTTACATAATGTACCAGCAGAATTTTAGATTTGTCATAAATAACAGATACGATAATATATTGAATGAAAAAGTACTTTTAAGGATTTGTTTTGAGTTGTTTTACAATATAAAAGTTGTGGTTGAACTCTTATTCTGTATTAAGCGAATAAATAATTTGTTTGATTACTCGACTACAGTAACATCGATTTTTTTTTATGTTTACAATACTACAATAATTGACGACATAATTTACGATACATGTTATTTAATAGGTTACATAATAACTGGGTTATAAATCATTATCAAATTCAAAAAATTGGTAAAGTATTTCCGAGTACTTATAACCCGGACATTTTCAAAGCCAGGGTTTATAGGCACTTTCTGGGTTAGCTCGTTCCATCGTGGATTCTGTCTTGGCCCCCGGGCTTGATTGGGACCTAGAGCGAACCCATCCTAAATAAAAAAAATTAGAGATATGTATAACATAATAAAAAAAATCAGAATAAATAAAATAAAACTATGTGTCAAAATAACAAAAACGAGTAGTTGAAGGCATACACAAGAAAGAAATAACGGTCGTACGTTCATAGATTGATTAACATTGGACTTTAACAAAGACAGACTTTTTTTTTAATGTGTCCCTGGATTTTTAGTTCCATGCTAGCGTGGATTATTTTTTATTAAGTAAATTTATAACATCATATTAAAATTGTTACTAGTTGAAGTGGTCTTCAGTATGAAATAATCAATCCTTTATAATAAATAAAATATATAAAAATGCTCATATTGCATGCTTCTTTGAAAAAATATTATTATAAAGCTAATTAATTCGATACACATCACAAAATGTGATTTCCTTGTTATGGAAAATTTACTACTGATAAAACAGCCATTATGTTAATCCATAACCACCACAATTAGTTTCTTTTGTAATCAAGTGATCAAGTAATTATTATTTAATTTTCATTTGGTCATATGAAACATAATTGAATTTCTTGTATCACAATTATAATAATCAATTCTATATTTACAATTATTTTACAAAATAAGAGCGGATGTATTTAAATGGACAAACCTACCAAATTATACTTTCAATAGAATTGAGTATTATATGATTTCCTTATGTAATTATTGAATTTTTTTTATTTGCCATATATTAATCTATTTCGGCAGTTATACTTTTTATTCTAAACTTTTAAAGGTTAATTTTATTTCAATAACACGTATATTGTAGATGATTTATGATTATATCTTACTATTTTTAAAATAAGACTTACATACTACCTAATTTTTTGGAAAACTTTCAGAGTTAATTTTTGTCTAAGAAAATTGTAAAATCTTCTGCTGAATTCCTGTTAAAAAGTTGCTCCGCTATCTAGATTCAGTAATACAGAAGAATTTAATTAATAGAAACAGAACTATAGTTTCGTATATTAAAAGTGACACACGGTTTGAAATTTTGAAGAATTCTTATAGTTATGGACAATTTATCTTTATTTATGATTTTTGTTTATTTATGCATAACAATGTAAATTTAGACTTAATAATTTTAATGAGATGCTTTACACAAGATATACGGCACAATTACGGCTTAGTACAAGCATACATGAACATCGTAACATATACATCGCATATACATATTTTCAATATTATAATAGATGTTTTTTTCTAAACAGATATACCTAAGTACTGTTTTAAGTGTAGTCTCTTAAGGAGGTTTGCACTATTATAATTTCAAGTTAAAGTAACAGCAATAAATATTTTTCAAAAGTATTCGTATTCACCAGCCAATATATGTGTGGTAATAGGAACCGATTGCTCAACTTACAAAGCAACATCAAACTTTAGAGCAAACGCTTTCCGTCCAATATTCACGTTATGTTGCGCGACAGGTCACGTATTGCTGAGTTATATTGTGTAATATGATCAGCCTAATGTGTTGAGTGACAAATGTTTCTATAATCTGGTAGGAATCTTTGTTCAATCTCACAGTACACAGACGAGGTTAAATATAACGAACCATTAGTTTACCATCATCATAAGCTTATATACCTTATGTATAAAAACATCGAAAAGAAAACTGACCGCGGTTATAGTTGGCCCTAACGATTTCTAATGCAGTCGACTGACCAACGGTTTAACGTGGCTTCTTACTCACGAATAAGATTGAGATCATATATTTTTTCATCATCAATTCTTCGACTATTAGTTTAACGGTAATTCTCTACCACAAGTCTATTTTCATCATCGAAGTTATTTATATATACCCGATATAATATTTTGGTACATTTCGGTTTACATAGCGTAAAGTAGTTTAGTATCGTTTTATATGTCATAAAACAGCATGAGGTAACTTCAGCGAAATTGTAATCCAGTTGTAAATTTTCATCTGCTAACCGTACACCTACTCTTGTGAGGTGCAACGAGTAGCACATGTTCCGCACCGATCTGGAGAATTTAGTCTGATCATATTTCAAGTTTTACCTGTGTGAATGTGGTTACTTGTGAGTAAAGGCATAATTAGCGAGAGACGATCGATTTAGAAGAAATATTTATAAGGAACGAATATTTAGTCATCAAAATTATTTCTTTTCCAAGAAAATACAATATAAATAAAATATAAATAGTTTTTTAAGATATCAGACCCCTACAATGTTTTAAAGGTGTTCATACTCAAAACTCATTAAAGGTCTAAATATTCTAATGTGAATTCCTGTGTTGTAGCAATTTGTAGTGAATACTTAAATTTTACTAAAAACTATTCATATTATATAGGTACAACTGCTTTTATCTTAATATATATAAATTACGTGTCACGTTGTTTGTCCGCGATGGACTCCTAAACAACTTAACCAATTTTGACCAAACTTCGTAACTATCTGTTATTTGATCTAACTTAAAAGATAGAATAGGTTTTATTTTAATTTACAACATAGCAACGCGTGGCAGGGTCAGCTAGTATCTTATAAAGAACTCTATGAAGAGAATTTTACAAATAGGCGATAATTAATTTTTATTATATGTTTTTAGAGTTTGCAGAAATGCAAATTAGCCAATTGCTAAATTTTCAAATCATTTTACCAATCATGAAAACAAGAAAAAAAAGTTTATATTATATAAAAATGTAGTGAAATAATATTTAAAAATCACCTTAATGTTATAACTGTCAACTACCTACTATTTGTTTCTTTTATACTATGAACATAAATAAATTTTATTTAAACAATGGGCAATTGGCCTTTAGTGTAACAAGATCTAATACTATTAATTTGAAAGCTCATTACATTGATAAATTTTAATAGAAAAATACTAGTAGGCTCAGCTCACAAGTTGTTTCCAGGCGGAGCTTGAACCCGCAACCTTAGGATGTCCGCTGCACTGCTCTCGTTGGCGATACCTGGATGCTAGAAATGAAAAATAAAACTTTGACAGTTTCAAAAGTGTCATTCACTTTCGCTTGCTTCGTTTCGTACTTTGTAATTTGTTTTTTCTACGACCTCAAGTCAGATGCATGAAATAAATTCTTATGCGTCTAATCCTTCAGAACAATAAGCTGATTTAGCGTAAGTTGGTCATTATCTTACTTTCACAATGTTCTTTTTCTCAATTCTCGAATTGCCTAAATCAACAAAGTTTTTAGGAATAGTTTACTGTTTTACGGATTTTTGCGCATGTTTTATTTTATTTTATATTTAATCCTGACGTTTCGACTCCTTTACAGGAGCCGTGATCACAGGATGACTAAGATGATGGTTGTCATGTATTTTCTACTACCTTCACAATATTTTAATCGGGCACGTTCCTAATTATTAAATTATTTTATATAAATCAAGTTGTTTTATTTTATTTTAAAACATTATTTAGTTATTTAATTAATTCTCACTACGATTACATTGTATACTACTGAGTCTACTACCAGTTCGGAAATTGGGAGGGCCTTCCGAGAAGAACTGGCGAAAGAAACTCGGGCAGGGGGACCGACCTCCATCTTACTGTTTAATTATTTGCAAAAAGAGCTAACTACATCATCAGGTCTTGCAGTGTGTGTTTTTGTAGGTATTAATTTATTAATTATGGGGTCCCAAGCAGATGGAACGCTCCAACCTTCGTCTCTATTGAAATTAGGATGTTTAATAGTCTTCGTCAATAGAGACGAAGGTTGGAGCGTTCCATCTGCCCGAGTTTCTTTCGCCAGTTCTTCTCGGAAGGCCCTCCCAATTTCCGAACTGGTAGTAGACTCAGTAGTATACAATGTAATCGTAGTGAGAATTAATTAAATAACTAAATAATGTTTTAAAATAAAATAAAACAACTTGATTTATATAAAATAATTTAATAATTAGGAACGTGCCCGATTAAAATATTGTGAAGGTAGTAGAAAATACATGACAACCATCATCTTAGTCATCCTGTGATCACGGCTCCTGTAAAGGAGTCGAAACGTCAGGATTAAATATAAAATAAAATAAAACATGCGCAAAAATCCGTAAAAAAGTGTTTTATTCTGATGTGTAATGTGCGCGGAAGTGTAAGAACTAAATAGTTTACTGTTGTACTGCCTTTCAAATAATACTACTTTTAAACTGTATTGATGTAACTGTAAACTGTAGTAAATGTGTTGCGCCTGAGATATTGCAGTTATATGTATAAAATATTTTCGCCTGTTGTAATTGTAATAATGCTTTTTAATGTATGATTAAATATTTAAAAAGTTTAAACCAAAATGAAGCATGAAAATAAATCAATTTTTCTATCCCTAACGTTACTAACCAGCAGTTACAATGTCAGTTCTCGTAATCGTGCTGGCCGCGCAATCTTCCCGTGTGTCCCTAGAGGTCGGCACTGGGCTCTTAACATTTAGCCGGAGCCGTGGCAAACGACGCGGAAATTCCCACTTACTCCCTGATTGCCACACTAGACGGGGGGGGGGGGGGGGTAATGCCATTGTTGATTCGGAATGCCGAATGCGTTTAGTAGCATAACGGTTACCACTTCTAAATGCCATTTCTTAAGACTCCGATCGATGGTGTTTGCATAATTGTTATCGTATTTACGTCACTTCTCTCCTCCATCTTTCTTATTGATTATTTTATCCAATCAAATACTTTTATTAAAAGCGTCGCAGTGGTATTGAAGTGTTGCATTGTTACACAAAGAGTACGATTACGATTTTTTGCATCGATACAAACGGTATTGTCATTTACGTGTATACATTGCGACTCTAGAAATCAGGAAGGTAGACGATTAGCGACTTGAAAACAGAATTAAGGTGGTAATAATATTATAACTGGGACAGTTATTTCGCGAATCTTTCGCGGGTGAATCGTTGCGGAAGGGTTATAAAAAGTCGCTGTATATAATGCCCTAAAGAATGCTCAAGTAATTTAGTCGTTGGCTAAGTTGATCTAGATCAGAATCACAATAGTAGGTCGTGGTTTTGTTTGAAATTAACTGTAAATGTTTCTGAAATTAACATTATAAATATAATGTATTTCTATACGTTTTTTGTCTATAAAATTCAATTAAGCATTCATAGCACGCAATTGATCCTTTTTAAATTATAATAATAGAACTCAATTTCGGACTATACACATAAATTACGTCGTCCCAAACTAAGAAGAACATGTTCTTTGGATACTACAGTCGTCAGAAACAATGATACTTATATTTTGTAGATCCATGTCCCATCAAACAAACAAATAGCAGTAAGAAAGTAATAAAAATATATCACATAAATTATATACAAGGATTCGAACCCAGCGTTTTATGTTGTTGTTTAGCTTATGCTCTGTTATCAGTTGCCTGCATAATGCGCCATATGCAGGCAACTTCGATAAAAGGTAAATCATACTTATACTTAAAAAAATGCTAGAATTACGAGTTTGCATCTAATATGACAATGGTTTTAAAAGTTTAGTGTATAGATCTCAGAAGAAGCATAAATTGCTACTTATTATATTTTTAATTATAAAAAAAACATTTTTCATAATACCTAATGTTTATGTCGTTTCCTTCCATCCATTTCCTTTTTAAAATCCGTTTCCTTTTTAAATCTTAATGGTTTTCTCGTTAGTAATATAATACAAGCTAAGATCATCTATCATAATAAATAACTACACGAACAATAACTAGTTCTAAGCAAAACAACCGCTTAGGAACCGCTTTATAATCGTGTCGCTTCAAACAACAATACTACTGCTTACACTATATCGGCAACTAAATGCTACTTAAGCCGACAGTTCGTTGTCAAGTAGATGCTTAGAATTGATTAATTGACGATTTGGAGCCTAATACATGGGTGACGATCCATTCTAACGCGGCAACGTCTTAATCATTGGCAAACAAAGCGTAACAACATGGTATGATTGATTTCATAATCTGATTAATTAAAATAGAATTAGCTTGTACGGTCACCAGTTCGTCAGTTTACAACAATACTTTTCAGTTGTAATGTGGTAATTTTTTAAACTCTTTTCATATGTAGTAAGGACCTGATAACTATTTGAAATATTTTTCCTCTGAAGAAATTTTACGTTACTAATAAAGTACCAGAGTTGTATGTTATACTTTACGCATACATTTGTATATAATTAGGTCGCTAAGCATAAAGCTTCACTAGCACTATATATTGGAGCGGAGCGTAATACTAAGCAAGAATCAATAATGTTTACTAAATTTTAAAATTCTATAAGAATTAAAATTTTCAAGAAGCGCGCGCTTTTTGTTTCAAGTGGAAATCTCATAGCGCCAATGTTTTATTGGTCATACTTCTTTATTTTTGTGAATTTCAAAATTCGAGTCTCTGTCACAATCTGGTTCTTCGATTTCACACAAAAATATTAAAATCGGTTAAGATCCCGGGAAGTTATTTTATAACAGCCATTGAGTCATTGAAGCTGATCCAATAAAAGGAAGATTAATAGTTAAATAATGGGTAGTTTTACTATATTTTAAAATCGTTAAGTTGGAAATCTAACCCATGACCGTTTGGACAGTAATTTAGAAACCAAATCCGTATGAAGAATGTTCGTAATATACTTTTTATCTGGAAATTAGTGCTTGCTAAGTGCCTGAAAGCTAAAATGTCTGTTAATACAATCGTTAAAATTCATACTCGATTGCAGCAATCAATGTTGCGTACGGAATTGCAACGATGCGCTTAGTCATATGGTTGGCTCGTTATTTTGAGTTTCATGGCGAGTAAACAGTTATTTAAAGTACAAAGTTTAAAACCTGAATCAGAAAGTCTAGGGTTTTCAAATTTCAGCTCATATGTGCTGCTATTAAAACATATTGTATGGTCTTTTAATACAAAACTGTAACTAATAATCAGTTTATGCATATTCATCGGTTCGTAGTTCGAAAAGTATTTAAGTTTACAAAAAATGTGTCAACTGATTTAATTTGACTCAAATTAGAAGTAAAACACATAATGATATCTTCAATTATTACGAAGATTATTGTGTGTGCAAGCTGGAGTCATATTATGCAGCTTGCACACAGTGTTAAGATCGTAGGTCTAACAGTTTTTGTGTTTGACCGTTAATTTTATTGGATCTTATTGTTTTAGATGTGTGTCCAGTTTGAACTATAATGTGAAACTTTAACTTGGCTGGTTTATCTTTAACGCATGGGCCAGTTGGGGACAAGTTTTTTTTGTAAAAAAACAAAACAAAAAAATTAGTTGCAACGAAGTTACGATTGCTTAAAAAACTAAGATACTCTGCTATTTTAGTTACAAAGCTTGAGTACTTAACATCGATTTCAGGCGAAATGATTGTAAAGAACGCTTATTTTATTTTTACTCTTTTCTTTTTAGGGATGAAAGCAAATGGTATCGAAATTTTCTTCTGATTTCTACTTTTGTAATTTTTTTAGGTAAATCTAATGTCTTTAATATTTATTTATTTTATATTTTAGTATTTTTATTGACGCGTAACATATTCATAGCTAGTTCCATCGTGAATTCTGTCTTGGCCCCCGGGCTCGATTGGGATCAAGAGCTAATCCATCCTAAAAAAAACTCTTATAACATAAAAAAATTGGTTGATATATTTTCTGTATTTGTTTTGTATCTGAATTAGCATTTGCATACAAAAAAGATATTCAAACAATAACAAACAGCAAGCAATGGTTTCACTTAAGTGAAAATAATATTTTCCCAATATTCAGGTAAACCAACGCAAGTCCCAAAAATGAAATTTGTTTTCCAGGCCTGGCTGGAAGTCGAGATAAAATCCATTTTCACAGGTAATGGAGACAACAAGCTTTACGAAAAAAAAGGAAACCCATTATTGACAGCAGGATAACGCATGATCAGCGTTCAGTTTTTAGAACAATTTTTATGTATTTTCCCAATTCACTGAGTCGAGGATAAACTGGCTTGTATATCGTGAAATAGCGATTCGGGACTCTATATCGAAAAATTCAATCTAAATAAACAATATCTGAGAGTAACATCGATCATCATTTGTAGTAGAATATCTTAATATTGTTAGATATACATGATTATATAATTTATGTTCGGTTTCTGTTACTCTACTTAATTATAATTTATTAAATTTACGAGTGAAATGAAATGTTATTGATCTAATTGGATGTAAAAGTAAAACGTAATAAATTTAAGATTGGGTTGGAATACTTGTCTGATTTTGATTGTAATTTAGATTTATTTGTAATTAGTTTTCATTTCATTGCTTACAAATATATTTTGATAAGTTGATTTGTTTTAACTACAATACAATAAGATTCATCCGATCAAATTGATACTCACCTCAGCAATGAGAGTTTAGACTGTTTTATAAACCCTAATGTAAAGTTGCAAAAAGTTATGACATCCTAGTATTTCAATAATTATTTTTTGCAAATTGGTCACTAGATTTCAATACAATTCAGTGACGTGTTTCTTTATCGGTCCTCTACTTTAAATTGGCGGTCATTATACCATTGCCGCTTGACGGATTTTTTCTGAGCAGATTATTAGTCTTAAATTAAATCTATGATATTTCAAATTTATGCAAAATTAGTTATTCAGATTTATTTACCAAAAATTTTCTTAAAACAAACTTAAAAAATGCAATCAAGTTATATTAAACAATAAAAATATACTTTATTAAATAAATTTAAAGAAGAAGAACGTGCATAGTTGCATTTCCAAAGCTTCTTCTAGACAATGACACATTTTAGATGCATTTTTCGTTCATAATTTGTTTTAAACTTGAACTTCTATTCAGCTATTTACATAATCTTAGTAGTAATTATAATTTCCGAAGTTGACCCTAATAGGTTATTCGTTATAACCTGTGTTTAGGGATTCAGACCCAGACCTATAGGTATTATAGTGCAGTAAATATCACATTATAGCGAGTAGTCTAAAAGTTGCTGTTTGATAATGTTGAAGTTACTATTCATTATTCTATACCTTATCAAAACAAGAACTAAATTATGTATATAATGGTAGTAAGAATATATTTTAAAATGTTTTACTACAATTTCAATCACATTGTTAGACCTAGCAGCTATTTATATTTTGTACCGACTCAGAAATTTGACACGTTTGTTCTTATTGATATTAAATATTAGGATTAATCTATAATATTATATTCGAATTCTCAGAATATCATTCTGTATCAATCTATTTAATTTGTAATTAGACACTCAAAGTTTTCTTACTCTCAGTAGAAACCGAAGTATAGTTGATTATAGTCCCGGGCCTTTCAAAAGAAAATTATTTTTGGCTCCAATGCTACTTTCGTATTAATATTTAAGTACGTAGCTTTTTCTCCACAAAACGTTTAGTACTGTTTGTGACGTCTCTCTCATCTACAAAAGAGGAAAAAAATACAATTTCCCCGAGATTGTCTTGACAAAATCCGACGTTTTCACAAAATATCGGACATAAAACAAATTAATTAAACTATACACAGTCACCATGAACAAAAGAACAATATTAGAGGGGAGACGGTACTAATGAAATATACTAGTATCTTATACGTGCATCGCTAGAATGTTAAATTGTTAAAAAGCTCGATATTGTTAAGTTACGTTTTTTTGGTTCTTTACTAATAGATACGACTTTTAGTTTTTTCAAAATAGTTCATTGCATAAAATTACATGAAATTTTATTGATCTCATTATAGGGACTGGCATTAACGATTTCTAATGACAAGAGAGAGAAGATGAGATGAGTGTGTGACTAACCAACTTGATCAAAAATATTAGATAAATAGATAAAAGTTTAGGCGCTACGACACACACATTCACAACTTATACATATGATATTACATTTAATTAATGACTAGAAGAAGAGCAACAAACAAAATTGAAAAGCACAATAACAAAAGAGATAGTAAGAAGGAGGAATGTACGTGTGTGCAGCAAAAAGGATCAAGGTTCGGTGTGATTTTTGTCTCTCAGCAAAATAAAGATTTTCAGCCGTCTCCGGTACCAGTCAGCGGGTACCAGTAATGGCGCAGTTAGGTCAAAAACAAGTGCAAGCGTGATGTGTGTTTGTGTGAGTGCACTGTGCGTATGGAAAAATATAATAGGAAAAATCATTGATCAAGAGCCATAAAAATTAACAATAATTAATTAATAATGCTGAGGATAATAAGAATCATTAATACTATTGAATATAAAAATAATAGTGCGATAAAAGTAAATGTAATCATTATTGTGCAATTCTAATAGACATGGACCCAGAAACCAGCGTCGCCAGCATTACCCAAATTATTATCTCCTTGTTGCTTCGGGAGCACGTTAACCCATTCGTACCGGTTGCATACGCTGTCATTAGGTCCCATCAAAAAGTATTCGTCGTGGGTTATGGCCTACTATTTTTATTGTGTTTCCTTTGTTTTCTTGAACATTTAATGGTTAATGATCATGATTTATTACTCCGTATCATATCTTGTTGTCACAGGCAGCTTAATTACCTTTTAATTAACGGCCTAGCCTTTTCAACTAACGGTCTGAATGGCATTCAGCCATTCAATCAAACATGTGGGTGAACCACTGGTTCTTCAATATTTAACGACTTGTCTATCCGTGATATTTTAATTCAGTTCCAATTTTTGTCACCAGACGCTAATACTAGAAATTGTCAATAATATGATAACATACGGAAATGTTACCAGTATCTGTTACGATTTATAATTATTTACGTTAATATTTTGAGAAACGTGACTAGTGGCAAAAAATTTATATTTTTAATTTTTGTTGTCTTAATAAATAAATATTTCTTACATTCACACCTATTAGCCTAGCCCAAATTAAGCACTACAAGGCTTATGTTATGGATGCTAGGATAACGGACGGACATATACGGATACATATATGATACATAGATAATATGTTATATTCGAATCCTGGTGGGAGTATATAAATAGCAGTATGCAAATAAAAAAAAATAATGTAAGTCACCTGCCTGCCATTCTGATGCCTTCAATATCGAAAGTAATATTTTCCAAATATTAAACATTCCATTAAGATTGAGCCAGCTATAATTATGTATTTTTTTTTATTTAAAAGAATCAGAAGGTCACAATTGATTATGTGTCAATTTATGCATTGTATTTGTGCATCTCAGTAGTCGAAAAATATTATACATCGTGTCACAAAAAATGGGGGGCTGGGAGTGCAAAGACTATCCGAATTACCCCAAATATGTTCGGCGAGTTTTCATTGTTTTCCAATTCCAGTATGTACTTTTTTTATCTTTTTGACAAACTGATTTACGAGAGTTTATTGGTCACAGATATACCAAAAAATTAAATAAGTACTTAATTTTATTTCCAAATTATATGCATAATTGGATACCTTGCATAAATATAGACAATTAAGGTTATGTTGGATATTATTGCACTATTAAAATATGTTGAACCTCATGCTAAGTAAACAATTTTAGCCCATTAAATTTATTACGATTCTAATACTGAACGAGCCATTTAGTATCACGTTTGCGCAGAATGATAAGATTGAAAGTCAAGGCAGCGCTGCAGGGTATTGTCAAATAATTGCGATGTTTCATTAATCATCCCTATAGATTAATTGATGGCTTGTGAAACTAAAAGCCTTTAGGCTAGTTGGTGTGGACTTTAACATCAGTTTTTTTTCAATTATCTTTGGGTATTTTCAGTTAATTTTATTTATTTTTTAAATCACTATCAAATTGTATTTATAAATATAGTATTTGACTTAGCACCAACAACGTTTTTTCGTTGCACAATGATAAACTAAACTAAAACATAATTGGTTTCGTTTATGTTAAGTATGTTACTTACTAGGGTAAGTCAATATTTTCAATAGATTATTGGTCACAAGTACACAATTTTTATTTCAAAATCCTAATTTTGAAATAAAAATCATGTACTTGTTTTATTAATCAATGTCTCTGAATGAATATTCTGCTATATTTCTTGGTTTTCAAATTATGAATAAATATTTGACAAACTCATATTTACAATAGATTATTGGTCATAGAGACATTGATTACTTTATTAAGTAAATAGATATTTAGTAAAACAAGTACATGATTTTAATTTCAAAATAAGGATTTTGAAATAAAAATCATGTACTTGTTTTATTAATCAATGTCTCTGTGACCAATAATCTATTGGAAATATAAGTTTGTCAAAAAATAAATAATATGAAAACTAAGAAATATAGCAGAACATTCATGGGGATGATTCGAGTAGCCCTAGTAATGTTTTACCTCTGTACTTCAGCTTGACTTTGATTTTGAGACATATTTGTATATAATTAACATAGCAAAAATGTTCCTTACAACACAAGATATATGAGAGATATAATTTCTTATATGTTTGTTTTTAATAATTCGAAATGTAATTCTCTTCATATCTAATTCAATAAGTCTCTTATGTATAATTTATTAATGAATGCTATATATAGGACTGTTGTTTTTGAGTTTTGAAATAATTCCAAATAATTATAAGCATAACTAAGTCACAATAATAAGTTGCCAATCAATAATATCTATGTAAACTCTTATTAAATATAGTTCCTAGTTTATTGCGCTAACGTATTAAATAAGCAATTATCAAACAATAAACAAAAGAATCACGATTATTATAAGTATAGTTTAATTTGTGCTTCCATTATTGCAGATAGGAGCTCTAATAAAACATAAATGCACAGAACATTAGAATTGCATATATAGCTTAGTTATGTTGTGCAACACACATATCAGTATTAAAATCCTGAAAATTAATTTCCGAAACAACGAAGGAATAAAATTTAGAACTGATTGAGGTACAATATTGTATAGTGAATTGAAGGAAAAAAAATATATAAACACAATTTTAAATATCTAGTTATCTATGTAATAAATAAAGTTAATTTTCGCTTAAACTGTCAAAATATATTGACATTATAAGACTTATTTCCGTGAATAGAAAAAAAAACCTCTACTAAATGTAATTCGTTCGTTTACCGTCTAAAACCTTATGAACTTCGCAGGCCAAATGTAGCGAAACAAACGTTCAGTTTCACGTACTGCCATCTGACTACGAATTATTGATTGCTCGATAAAGAACGCTGTGACTTTTCCTCTTTATAATGTAAGACACTATTGACACTAAACATATCTAGAATTCGAACTTAATTCAACACATTCACGCTTAAAAAATTGTAAGCTATTAGTTTTTTTATGACAATATGAGATCATACATCGAAGAAATATACAGACATTCATTCGTTTAGTTTAAACATGAAAATCTGTTATAAAAATAATAAATTATAATTATTGGAGACATAAAATCGTTTCGATATTAGATAGCGAACATATGTGGCCAATTCTATATAATAAGTACTGGCACTTCAGATTCGTGACAATTAAATAAATAATATAAATAAATATTTCTAACATTCACACCAATTAGCCTAGCCCAAAGTAAGCTCTGTAAGGCTTGTGTTATGGATACTAGGGTAACGGATAGACATACATATATGATACATAGATATGTAATACTCATAGAAATATATATAAACATCCATGACTCAGGTACAAATGCTCGAATTCATCATAAAAACATCTGCCCCTTCCGGGATTCGAACCCAGGACCGTCGGTGCGAAAGGCAGGATCGCTACCGTTGCACCAAACGGTCGTCAATTATGAAAGAATCTAAAAAATTACATGTCAATAAAATGTTTATCAGGATTTTCGAATCGGGGATGCAAGTATGTGCAAATCCAGTCTTATTACCGCAGCTCATCAACCTTGGATTGGTGCCAATGTAATTTCGGAACTATGTACAGTCAAATATTACTTGTGTTGCGAGTCAGGAAATAATTATGACGGGACCAGCGCACCTTAGTTGTGATGCATCATAAAATTTAGGCAATACATAAAGACTGTTTAATAATTGTGATAATTATAAAAGGAAACTTCATAGAAAATAATTTCAAGAAAAAATATTTTCACTTCAGGTATTACTTATAATATTATTTATAATAACGATTAAATATATTACTAGTAAGGTCATAACTTTAATTGATTCTTACAAAAACTGGTAATCTTTTAAATCACCGTTTTTATTTTTGTTATTGAATGAGTCGAGCCGTTCAGGCTGCAGAGCGTGCCAATCATTTGAATTTGGCGCCAAAATTCCTACAATTTGTTTATTTTTATTTTGATATACCCAGTGTCACTTTCACAGTAAATACGACTATAACGACACCTCTTAAGCTAAAATCCATCAAGCCGTTCAGGCCACAGAGCATGTCTAAGAATTATACGCACATACATACTTTTGAAAACATAACCCTCCTTCTGACGCAGTCGGGTAAAAATGTATAATGAAGTAAAGTCTCAATCATATCCAAGAATTGTGTTTAATAACTAAAGTTGAATAGTAAATGTGTCAAATGTACTAGATCCTGTAACATGATACTAAAACGTATATTCCCACAGTTAACAAACTGTCATATATTCATCAAGATTTTTTAAAGTTCTCGAATGTGATATCAGATTCCACATTTGATAAATATATAAATTTAATGCTATAACGTAGATACTATCCATTGCAAAATGTATATGATCTTCCAAACTGTTATAATAATCTAGCAAACAATTACACCGTACGCTGATTTAGAAAAAAACAATCTAAATAAAGCAAGAATTAAAGTTAATGGAAATAACAAGACTAAGTTACGACACTGAATACATATTTATATACACTATGGATGAGACGTTTTTGCCTAAGAGGAATTGAACACACTTGGTGCTGTAATAAAAGTTTTCATTGTAACATCTTAACTTATGCAATATACCGTCTTCTCTTTAATACTTCCCAACGCTCGATTACATTTAACGACGCAATCTGGATGAATTTTCTTATTTGCTGTAAGCCGGCAGAAAATCGGATCTGGCAATTTTTAGACGGCGATTTCACACTAGAAGGGCTTGATAGGCAAAGTTTTGTGTTATTCCGAGTCGAAGTTGTAAACAAAGGAAACAGTGTTGCGTAGCATACCAAGAAACACAATTTCATATTCTGCGACGAAATATCTCACTCTGCCAAGGCAGTTATAATAGAAACCTTAATATTTTAGACAATAATAAACTTCAAACAAAGTACCAACAATAACTTTTAGGAATATCAATAGCTATTGTTATTTTTAATAATTTAATAGATTTTTAACGATTGCCCCTAAGCTCAACCAGACCAGCTCTATGCCTAGCACTGAGTGAAATAAAACGACCCATTCTGGGAGACGGTTCGACTGAATTCAATAGGGTTACCCCTTGAAATAAAAAAAAAACATATCTAACACAACCCAACTACTTATTAAACATATCTAACGAAACCAAAGCCTGATACAGAAAGACATAACGGCATCTGTTGTTACATGTGAACATACCGCTCACCATGGACAGACTGATGTCCATATCCACCGCCCACCATGGGGTCACATAGTCATAATATCTAAGTGAACAGATAAAACTAATCTTCATAAAACTTTATACAATTTTTAAAAAATCATTACAGCAACACAAAACTTTCTATCAAACACACAATGTGGTATAGCATATTGTATGTTAACTCGTTAACAAAAAAGATAAAAAAAATTAAAAGATAAAGGTATTAAAGGTATTTTAAGAAATTAAAGGTATTTCCTCTTAAACATTACTCTCATTTACAGGTAATACACAAAGTATTGAAACCGGTCTCTTTATAATGGAACCTCTGCATATGAGATTGACTACATGTGTAATATTGTCAATTCCAGGAAATTTTGCGACCACTTTGCCGTATAACCACTGAGCAGGAGGTAGACCATCTTCTTTTATAAGCACCGATATTTGACTCAGGATTTTGACACACCCATCTGTATCTGATTTAAAAATTGCGTTTAGTATTCTTGGGACCATCGGCGCCAAAATACCTGCACCATACGCTGTGTTAGTTGCCATCTTTTAAGTCAAACATCAACGTTTGACTGTTCATAATTTTTGACAGGTACAAGTAGTAACGGTTCTCTAACTAGGAAATGACCGGGAGTAAGTGGAATCGGATCCCCCCGACTATTGCTGATTTAAGATATGGGTCTGGAATTAAGACACGCTTCTATCTGGGTTAAAACTGTGATCATCTCTTCAAAAACTGTTCTGCACAAAAATTTGCTCAACTGGCAGCAATGTGGTGTTTTTATTTAATGCGTCTTGACTTGAATTTAAAAGTTAGCATTAATAAGTGAATATATTTTTTAAATAGACCACATGTTTTTAGGTAACCCCTGTGTCTTGATCACTGCCCGAACCATTTAGGTAACTCTTGTATGCTTGCTTGTGCAGTCCAAGGTAAAAGTGAAATCAAAAATAACTTTATTTCATAGGCCCTTGCGGGCACTTAAAATCGTCAATTATACAAAATCAAGATAATATTCTTCTACAATAAAGATAGCCCGTGCGCTAGCGGCAAGTACATCCGCGGAGTTGATGCCGCGCATGTAATCGCCACGAGCGACCCGATTCCGAACGTACGGGCTAACATGAGAAGAATCGGCCAAGAAACTCATGTGCCAAAACTCTTATAAAATCGCCAAATGTCTTACAAATTGTGTATATTACAAAACGATTCAGATAACGAGCAATTCATTTCTTTTAGGTCCACGCTGCCTTATCATTCAAAAAAATCTTTAACACTGTAATAAGCCTTTTTGCATAATTGAGTTTTAATAAAAAAAAAATTTATTCATTGACAAGTCATACATGTTACTTAGTTGCTTATTTTATGGAGCCTATACCTGGGCATTGCTAGCTTGTATTTATTTCTTAAACTGAAATTATGATAGTCACTATTTTTTCTGAATTTAATATCTTTATTCTTGTGTACATACAGTAAGTTTTAATAAATATATTGTGAATGTACAGTCATTATACCAATTTCTTTAAATTTTTCTCTTAAAGACTCTCGGGAGCCCATCCTATAGATCGCCCGAACAGCCCTCTTCTGCAGTACAAAAATGCAGCCAATATCGGCGGCATTTCCCCACAGTAGTATCTCGTACGACATAATACTGTGGAAGTAGCTAAAATAGACTAAGCGCGCAGTTTTTACGTCTGTTAAATTTGACGAATCATTTTTACGGCATATGCTGCAGAACTGAGTCTGCTCGATAGACATTCAATATGAGGACCCCATTGTAACTTAGAATCTAAAGTTATACCCAGAAATACAGTTTGATTGGCCAGCTCTCTTTCCTCATCCCTAACCCTGACTTTGGCTGTTGCTAATTAAACATTTGGCATAGTGAATCTAATGCATTTTGTTTTACTTTCATTTAACAACAAATTATTGACGCCAAACCAGTGAACGACCTTGGAGAGTGCAAGGTTTACTTCGTCAATATTAATTTGTCCACGTTTAACTTTAAATATTAAAGACGTGTCATCTGCAAACAAGATTATCTCGTGGTCGCGTCTTACAAGGTGAGGGAGGTCATTAATATATACCAGAAATAGAAATGGACCCAATATTGAGCCCTGCGGCACCCCCATTGTTACAAATGATCCAGGCGACTGCTCTCCATTGATGACCACCTTTTGAATCCTGTCACTTAGGTAAGAAGTGAGAAAATCCAAAGCGGTACCACGGATACCGTAATAGTGTACTTTCCTGATTAACGTCTGATGTTGGACACAGTCAAAAGCCTTTGATAAGTCACAAAAAACACCGTAGGCATCCTGCGACTCCTCCCAGGCCCCATAAATGCATTCTAACAATTTTATTCCAGCATCAGTCGTGGACCATCCGCGGGTAAAACTTAATTGTTTAATATGTAGTAAGTTATTATTACTTAAATATTACTGTAACTGCTTAAGCGCGGTTTTTTCAAAAAATTTACTGATTGTTGATAGTACGGATATTGGACGAAAGTTAGAGGGATCTGAAGTACTACCAGATTTAAACAATGGAGTTATTTTGCCAAGTTTCATCAAATCAGGAAACGCACCACTATCATTACAGTTGTGAAAAACTAAAGCTAAATGTGTAGCAACTATTTCAATAACATTCTTTACCATATATACAGATATCCCCCAAAGATCGTCAGTTTTTTTAATGCTCAACGATTTAAAAGTGTCTATGATGTCACGTTTAGAAACATAATTAAATTTAAATACAGTATTACAACAAGGAACATTTTCTTTCAACAAGAATTCTGCAATGGGGGTGGAAGAGCCTAAAGTGCTTGTCAAATCTACTGGAATTCGAGTAAAAAAATTCTCAAATTCATTCGCAACATCTGAGTCCGAGCTAATAAATTTACCATCAATTTTAAGTTTATAATTATTTGCTGAAGCTTTTGCTCGGCCAGTCTCTGCATTTATAATTTTCCAAGTAGATTTGACTTTGTCAATACTGTTTGATTTTTGAGTATGACTTGACATACTTTTGAAAAGATTCCGTTCTATTTAACTGTCTTTCTGAGTACAGCTCATACAATTTTTGCCTACTTTTGTGTATTCCTGCAGTGGCCCATTCACTAAACATTGGATTAACAGTAACGGTGATCTCTTTGGTTTTGAAAATTTTGTTAAATTGGTTGCAAAATGACTCAAAAAATAAATTATACATATCATTTGGTGATATATCCGGTGATAAAAAAGTTTCATGTTTTTTCAAGTTATTTTCTAGTTTAAAAGTACATGATTGAAGTTGATCTCTTAATTCAAAATTTTACTTTAAGGTTTTAATATTTTTAGTTGATGATTTAAAATATTCCATAGCTATTTTTAATTTTCTTATAATCTAATTTATTTGTATATATTTTTTTTAGTTTATTCCTACTGCAAAATGCTATTCTTGACTTTTCATGTACTGACTCCTCTTTGGTGGGGTCTTCAATGGTCAAGTTAGAAATTGCAGGAGAAACCAACTGCGGGGCACAACTAACCAATTCTTGGTATAGGCTGTCATTCTGCTGAGCAGTGACTTTCAGAGCAGTCTCCTCCAGATCTGAGATGTGATGATGGGCCTCATGTAGTTCCTGTTCCAATTTGAAAGTTCTTCTAAGGGTCTGCTCGTACTCAGCACTGCATTCATCGAACCTATTAACTATTGACTGGAGTTTGTCCCGCTCATCAACAATATCATTAAATCTAATCTCTAACGATGCTAGTTCACTTTTAAGCCTACTGTTATTATTCAAGACCCCTACTAGTTCCTTGTCATTATCCTCCCTTTATCCTCCAGCTGGACACATTGTTCCTTTACAGCCTTAAGTTCCTGTAAGGCCAGTTGAAGTTTAGCTTCCTCATGGTGTGACAACGCCCTTCGAGTCATCATTTTAAGATCGTAAATTACAACAAAATTTATTACCAAAGGAACAATTTGTCAACTAGAAACTGGAAGGTAGGTATTTCTAAAGTTACCGGTTAATCACAATATGATATTATAATGATTATATCAATGTAGAAACCGACTATATCTTCATTGAATATCCGCTTATATACGAGATATAATAATAATATTCAAGAGAAACAGCCAGTCAATACTTACTTTGATAAATCAGCTGTTTCGAGGTTAGCGGTATCGACACTTTTATTTCGCTTAAAGTCACAAACAATCACAACCATTAATAACCTATAATTAATCACTCATATGTACACCTATTAAAAGCTTAATATTGGTAAGTGGGCTATAGGAAATTAATTTAAATAATTAACAAATACGGAGCACAATTATTTTGATGTTTGACTTAGTGTTGCCAGACGCGAAAAAAAACTCAGAATAACTACCTGAGAATGTAGATATTGTTATTTTGGGTAATCTTATGTTATTTTTCGGTAAATCTTTTGAGGAGCTTTATTTTTGATAAACATATATTCATTTGACTTAGCTTTTCGTTCCCCGTCAGAACCTTTTTTGAAAACTATTTAGTGTCCTAAATGAAAACTGAAGCCATTCAAGATTCCTTGTTCTTTCGCCCGCTACTTTGTGATTCCATTGCTCCTGGTTTAAGGTGCTCTGGTTCACAGTACTAAAGACTTCCAACACTCTCAGAGTAACAGGTAACTACTGCTCATATGCAGCTCCAGGATCCTCGCCCTCCCTCCTGCCCGCCCTAGACAGCAATCTGCCTATTGGTGCAAAAACGAAAGGCCTTATCATCACCACCAAGGCTAATCCGGCACAAAGGACCAAATATATGATTGCCCTAAGCTCAACCAGACCGGTGTGTGTTATGCATAGCACTGAGTGAAATAAAGCGACCAAATCTGAGAGACGAATCGATTGAATGTATTTTTAATCAAGGGGTTTTATCTAACAGAACCAAACTACTTATATAAAAAACAAAAAGAAACCAAAGCGTGATACAGAAGTGGATAACGCCATATGTTGTTACATTTGAACAGGAGATTTAATGATCACTTTTAGCATTTCGTGTTTGGTACAAATAATATAACGTAGTCGTTTGTTTGTTTTTACACAATAAAAGTTTTGATTTTTATAATACCACACTCATCGGATAATTATAAGCAGATTTATTATTCTTGTTATATATAATCTTGACGTTTAACTTCTTTGTAGGAGCCGTGTTCACAGGATGCCTAAGGTGAAACCAGTCATCCTGTGATCACGGCATTATTTGTATAAAGAGACTAAAAACGTCGTTTATCCGGTAAAAGTGTTCAAATGTGCCACAGGTACAAATGTAAGAACTATTTTTGTTAATTTTTATAATTATTAATTGATTTTAATCATTAACCCTCTCAAGTAAGTGAGATTAAAACTAAGCACATGCAATTTTCAATATTATATTTTTACTTTTTCAGAAATACATGGAATTTTCGCGAGTAACGAACCAAGTTACTTAAGAAACCAAATGAACGTTGCGACTTGGCCATAGACCAAACCAGTATGATTGACAGTTACGACCAGGCTACTATAGTTTGCTAGAAGAGTTATAAGGGATGATCCAGGTGTCGAGCTGCTACAGGAAGACAGACTCCTGTAGCAGCTCGACACCTGGCCGTTTCACGACCAACAAAAATTAATATTTTTAAATCTATTTACTCCAAAGTTTTGGTCTGGTGAGACAATATTACTACAAAAAATAAGTACTGACCTATGGTTGACTATTTTGTACATAGGTTTGACTACTGTCTCAGTGTTGTAGTACTCTATGCAATTACTGCAATTGAAAAACACGTACCAAACAAACATATACCAAAATAAACAGATCGTTTACTTATTAAAAAGATTAACAATACTAGCATGTTATGTAAGCTCTGTACTAAGATACGGATTATTACTGAGGGGGAACTTAACTCATATTAGTAAAATATTTATACAGAGTACTAGAAAAATGTAGTTTCGGTCCATTGAAAACTTGAATGGCTTGCTTATCATGGAATATCTAAAGAAAAAATGTCTAGAGACTCAAATAAGCTTTTAGTGTTCAGGTGTACTAGCCGCCTCGACCAAAAGAATGCCATACAAATATACTAGGTCTGCAATGCTGCTGCTGTTTGCAAATACTGAGCGAAGCACTACCTTACCTAACCTCACCTAAATTTCATCAATGTAGTCTCAGCGGTTTGGCTGTGATCAGCTTTTGATTTTTTTTTCGGTGATCATACCTCCATGGCATGTCCAATTTCAAAACTTTTTTTTGCACATTAGTCACGACCACGATGTGAGTTTTGGCGCCAAATTTCATCAATGTAGTATCAGCGGTTGGCTGTGATCAGCTTTTGAATTTTTCTTTCGGTGATTATTCCTCCATGGTAAAGTCTATATTTTTTTACATAGCCTATGTCTGTCAGGTTATAATCATCTATGTTCATGCCAAAATTCGTTTTGAATCGGTTGAACCGTTAGGTAGCAGGAGGGAGACAAGCGAAATTTGTGAGTTGCCTAAAAGAGAGCTTCGCTCAATGATCGGATTCCGAAAAATATAAGATACTTTCCAATTAATTATTTTAAAAAAGGAGCTAACGAAGTGGCTCATTGAAAAAATCTCTTATATAATCAAGGAATTCATGGCATATTTGACCTAACCCTTTTGGGTTAGCCATGCATTCTTAAAGCTATTAACAAAAAATCTCATAAGCAAATGTGGGATATTTTTTATTATTTATATAGTATTAAAAATGTTACATGATTTATATTTTATTAAGTTACATTAAACTAATTTAATTGACTTTTTAGTTTTATGATAGGACGATAGTTGTCTGCAACTTGTATATTTAATTAAAATCTTCATTAGAAGTTTCGCTTCAAAGAGCTTTAATTAACTTTGACATTTAATTAATTTTCTTGACCAATTAATAATTTGCATTATCAAACGGTAGTAAATTTATTTTTTCTTTAACATGGAAAAATTTTATAATTGTACACCTTGCAATATTACCAAAGATCGATTATACAACAGTCAATCATTAAACTCTACAATGCCCCTGGAGGCTTTGTATCAAGCCTTTGTCCATTTTAGTAAGGTTATTGATGACGAGAGTTACGGACGCCCCGCTATCGATCTAGGTGATTTCAATAACCCATCGACAAAAAGCTGTTGCTGTCATGGCCGTAATTTAATTTCAACCTAAACGGTTTCTGGGTGTGGTCATTATAGAGAACCAGCGATCGTGTATTACGTATCGACAATGGGTCGCTATGAAAAAAAAACAATAGATCATAAATTTATGATATTATAACACATTCGTTGTTAATGGAGGTATCTCTACACAAATGTTATAGACTTTGTTAATCAGGAAAACAGCAATGGATCCAGGAATATCAAATTTTTATACACAATTTTTTACTTGGAGATCAACATATAGAGATCAATATAAAGAGAAATAATTAGATAGTTGTAAATTGAATTCTATTTTCCTTTGAAATCATGTTGCCATTTACCTTGGTTGTTATTTCTAATGTTCGGCTAGATCAAGTTTCTATTTATTTATTCTAAACAACTAAAATCATCATTTATTTTCTAACTAGCTGTTGTTTTCTGTTAGGTGAAACTTTGGCAATGTTTGTCCTGCGACTTCAATTGAAAAGCTATCAAGCAAAAGGCATATGAAATGATAAAAACTTAAATAATAAAACAAGAGTAATACTAACTAATACAAATTTGTTTCGCGATATTTATAGTAGTTTGCAGGCGCAAGATTTGGTATATCCAATGATACATCAATCAATAGATAAGACGAGTGAAAAAAATCATCAGTGAAAACGAAGTAGAACAAATATTTGATGTCGCTTTTCTAAAAGTTTAACTCGTTTAGGTAAATTTTATGTTGGTCAACTATTAAGTTCTGTAAGTTTTTTCATAGTTATTTAATTTCTTTAGATACTACTGTCGTGATTAAAAAATACAATTGTCGTGACAATAATATAGGTGGAAAAGTGACGACCATAGGACTCTTATATAAATTAATTTCTGAAGCTTACAATATAAACGAACATTTAAATCCAAACAATGTTCATTCAGACTAATTGACAGACGGACGAGTTTTGTAAACAGTAAGAGTCCCTAGTTGTTTTACAAGAGTAGGCTATCAGGTATCCATATCAAAAACTGATATGGATCAAAATATAACAGCATAAAGTAATTACATTATTTCCTCATTTAGCAATACAATATCATTTGGGACATGGAATCAGTGCCTAAATTCTGTAAATAGGCCGAACCACTCACAGCAAATGGCATACTAATTATTATTAATGATAGGTAACTTTATAGGAAAAGTAGGTTGCGACGTACTACCCTTACCCAGCTTGTTAAGGAATCTAATTTGGTGCCCATCAAATTATTAGATAAACAATTGAAGTTGCCTCATCCTTACTATGTTTATTACATTAAGTAGAAGACTAATTGAAGTCGATACTAATTAAATATAAACGGCTACAGGTTTTCTAGAATTCCGTTTTGTAATCTATTCAGGTTATTTAGATTTTTTTTTTAGAATGGGTTCGCTCTTGATCCCAATCAAGCCCGTGGGCCAATACAGGATCCACTTGTATATTTATTTAAAGGATTTTAGGAAAATTAAAGTTACAAACGAGTTTAAGAAAGATCACGTTCATTAATAGCTCCAATAAGTTTGAGCGGGAATATAATATGAACATTACGTGTCTATGGTATGTTTTTTTTGCATCTTGTAAATAACAGAAAAATTGAATACTCTTTTTTAAAAAATCGCAGCTTCTAAATATGTATTTCGTTAGTTGACGACCGTGACTACCTGAGTGATTCTTAATTCGAGTCACGGTAGTAGCGGAAAATTGTGGGATGCATACAAGCATTTGTATCAAAATCTATATATTATATATATTATTAAGTAATTTTCTGTACATGTTACATACTTATGTGTGATATATGTTTGTCCATTACACTCGCATCCAAAAGACATGCCTCAGACTTTAACGGGCTAGATTAATAAATGTAAATTAAAAACAGTAATTATTTCGTTATTGAATTTGAAATATAAATATCATTTTAATTTTATAACCATTTTCTTGCTAGGTAATAATATCACTTAGAATTTGTTTAATAAAATGTAGGTTCACTAACCATTAACACATTTTTACTTAATCTAATTACAGTATGATTATATAAAATTACAGTACATACAATAAATTCGAAAAGACTAACTATAAATTATTTTAATAAAAAATACTAGAAAAATCGACTCGGCTCACAAGTGAATTTTCTGGCGGGAATTGAAGCCGCATCCTTTAGAATGCTCTCTCAATTGAGCTACCAAGCCCTGTAAACACCCGTCGAATATTTCCAGTACCTTAGGCCGGCGTAGGCCAGCGTTGTCTAATCAATGAGAGGAACATCCTCTCGTATTCGAAAGCAACATTTTAACAAATGTTGGGGCAATCGGTAAAGATGAAACAGCCATTTAGTTTTACAATTTTTATATGTTTTATTCATTTTTTTCTTTGCGTTTTTTTTTTCGATTTCCGCCCGTGAATTCACTTGTGAAACGAGTCGGTTTTTTCTAGTATTTTTCTATTAAAATAATTTATCTTATAAGATAGCATATCAATACATAAAAATTATAAAACGACTAACAATGTTGATGCATACACAACAATTCTATTTTCCACGTAAATAATTGGAGTAAGTCACAAGGTTGGGTTACATCATGGAACGATACTAAAGACTTTAGCCAATTTAAATGTGGTTTCTTAGCAGGCTTAAATTGTTTACGGCTTCAGTGAACCATTAATGCTTACCTCAATATTGGTGACAAAATATACTTAACGTTAAGTTATTATTAGATACATGCTTTTGCCCGTGACTCTGCTCGTAGCGGACTTTATTTTATTCTATCAGGAACTTTAATAGTGTATCTATTAAATAAATAAATTATGGTAAAATATAAACTATTTTCCTTAGCTGATTTCATAGAGGCACTTGTGATATTCCAGGGCTATCACTATATTTGAGATCTGGAAACTGGTATCCGACAATTCTACTCAGAGCGTCTGAAATACGTCTCGTATTATACTCACAAATATGTTTTCTGTGAGGTATAAATGTATATCACTTTACCTCCAATTATCGAATGTTGATAATTTTACGGTGGACTCTATATAAAAAATCGGTTGAGAAAATTTGGTAATGATGGAGTGCTATTTATTTGGTTTCAATTCAAATTATAACTATGTACTCGTTTTAACAGAGCAATTAAATCAACCAATTTGTAACTTAAAAGAAAACGATTCACATCTCAGGATGGATGCCTCCCGCAAAAATGGGGGTTAACTCCACACTTGGCAGGCGGATTAGAGATCGTTTTGTAATACCACAATTTTAAAAAGCTGCACTTCATTTTATGGTCTACTGGAAGTGTATGGTAACACCCTTAAGTGTGATGAATGGGTGCGATTCTATTCTTTCCGACACCATACGGCTAAGGTTATTATTTTGATAAAATTTTAAAAACTTGTTAAAACACTTATAAGCAAACGCTAATTACAGAATTGATGATTATTTGAAGGACAAAAAGCCTTTAATAATTAAACTGCTAATTAATGGTTTCTAAAGTTAAATATTCTAATCCATTTTTCCATGCTTTCGAAATGTTTTAATGATTTAAAATAATGTGTTACACATTAAAGGGAGAAAAAAACAGTCTTTGCGGCTTATACTCAGTACATGGGTCCGGTTGTTGGATTTACGAGTCTGTGGCATAGTTGTTGATTTTCAATAAATATGTACATTGTAAATGCTCATATCGAATAATTTTATATCAATAAAAATATTTTTTAGTCAAATACGGCATGAGTAAAGTTATCTTGCCATTATTTTTAATTTCAATATAATACTTATTATTAAAAACCAGTTTTTACAAAAAAAAAGTTCATCTTGTTTCATACATCAGGCAGGAACCTACAACCTCTTACGATCCGAGCAAGTGCTCATCCAATTGAGCTACTGAGACCTCTATAGACATTTGAAGTTATTCGCTAGGTAGAACATGAAGAGATGACGCCGATATTCACGTTTAAACATTCAACGGCTTTTTAAAGGTCTAAGCTTAATTGTTAGAGCGGTCGCCCGGATAACGAAGGGTTGTACCTAAGTTCGATGCCGACCTAAGGCTTAAGACAAGTTTATTTTTGTTTTAGTAAACAATATTTAAAAAAAAATATTTCAATAAAATTGTCTTCCATCTTTTAGTACGAGTAAATAACTCGGAAAGTGTTTTCAATGACAGAAAAATCCTGACTTATTACGCTTTCACGTCGGTAAAATTAGACGTACACAGTGGTATACCGCAGTCCTTTAAAAATATATGAGACGTGGTGTAAATCTGACGGCCGGGCTCCTTGCCAAATCCATTCGCATTGCAGAAAGATGAGCTATAAATATGATGCATATCACTTTTGGATATACTTATACGTTTGCAGGCTTGAAGATCTCATTTCTTAAAAATTACTATTTCTTTTTTAACTCCCTTAATTTGCGGATGTTTGATTCTATCCTAATTGAAGGTATTATTCTTAAGGTGTTAAGGTTTAACCACATGAACCTTAACACCGTAAGAACAATACCTTCAATTTGCTTTATCTATTAATAATAACATAGTACATATCAACCAATTGGTATTGAAAGGAAATAAATCATATGCCAGATCAGTCACATTCGAAGTGTTGTAGAAGAAACTTTCATTCGCATACGCGTCGGTTGTGAGAAGAATCTTTTTACTTCTGTAGGTAATGTATTCATACGAAAATAAATATTATGCTTTACTACTTAAAATATTTATTATGAATATATAGATCTAGGAAAGAGCTTGTACTATAGATCTTAATCCGCTTTTGACGTACGTAAAATTTAAAATGACTAAGTCAAGTTAAAATGAATTCCTTTATTTAGGTGCAAATTTGTGGCAATTTTAATAGTGCGAGTAACCAATATAACCAATCTCCACAGGACTTACGATATAGGTTATGACATATGTATTCTAAAGTGCTTTGGGCCAAAGAGAAGACACGTGGCTTGCAGTGGCAACATTTACACTCGAGAGCAATGAATCCGGGTCACTTAAAGAATCCTAAAAATCTCGGAAACTAAAAATGCTAGGTTAATGCAATAAATTGTATTTAATAGACAATGTAATACTCCTTAAATGAAAGTAAAAAAAATATGAGTCACCATACATTTTATTAACACAAAATTACATAAAGAAAAAAACTGCTGATCTCTCCTTAAAACAAAAATAGGAAACATGAAATGTTTGAACTTTATTACGATTTTCTTGAATTTTAATACTTCGTATTGCCTCCTCGTGCTTCCATTACTGCGTTTACGCGGTTTGGCATGCTGTACACCAAGTTCCTTATACGATTTTGGGGAATATTCTCCCATTCCTCTGTGAGAGCAATTTTGAGCTCACGAAGCGTGATTGGGGGAGGGTTTCGTTGTTTTACGCATCTGCCTAGCTCGTCCCAAGCATGCTCGATCGGGTTGATATCCGGGCTGCGCGCTGGCCACTCCATACGAGTAATGTTCATCTCTTGAAGGCAGTCATTCACAATCCTACCTGTATGAGGTCGGGCATTGTCATGCATAAATATAGCATCCTCACCTAAATTGACCATAAATGGACCAACGTGATCATTGAGGATTTCTTCCACATATCTTACGCTAGTTAAAGAGCCGTTTTCTATGATCACCAGCTCTGTGCGACTTTCAGAAGAAATTCCGGCCCACACAAGTACAGACCCACCACCGTAGGCTACTTTTTCTTCGATGCATGCTTGCTTGAATCTTTCCCCTGGTCTTCGATATTCTTTTTAATTTATTGCATTAACCTATCATTTTTAGTTTCCGAGATTTTTAACATTCTTTAAGTGACCCGGATTCATTGCTCTCGAGTGTATAAGCTGTCGATTATTATGAATTTCCTTACCAGAATTTCGGTCAACTTGAATGTCATGATAGAGTTTGAGAAACATCTTTCAACAGTGATAACTTACTAACCTGAAAATGCTATGTACTGCCTCATACAAGCCTCATAAGAACGTGACCTACTGACAGTAACTTAGGTATGAGATAGGTTCCAAAAAAGAAGTAAAAAAATACGCTAACGGTCAGGAGGAAGCTTAATTATTAGCGGAGCCATTGTCAGCTTTGAACCAAACAGACCGAGCTCCATTCTCGCGGATGAAATATGTAGGTGGACCCATTCGTATTATAAATATAATATATAGCTTACCATAAGCGGTTAGCAGGAGTATTAACAATGTGATTAGTGCGTTATTAATAATGATCATAATTATAGGACTAACTAAAATTTTCAAACAACAATTTTAGTAAGTATAATATTTAACAATAAAATTGGTCCTTTTCTTCGGTGCGATTTTATAAAAGAGATAAAATTGCCAGATCAAGTTATTAATATACAATTAAGGATCTATCTTCTTTTAAGGATCCACCAAAAAAAAAGAAAGAAGTAAAAAAAATTGGGTTTTTATGGAAGAGGATAGTTACTATTAAATAGTTTATTAATGATTTTTTGTGGCTAGATATGTAGAGTATCTAAAAGAACATCAAAGATATTATCTTAGCCACACCTTGTATAGGTTTTTTCTATTGATATGGACCGTGGATAACATGTTATCTTCGCGCTAAAAGAGCGTGTTTTATTATACAAAGCTCTTTGATAACGGACCCAGTCAGGGATGTATGTAGCATTTAAAGTAATTTAAATGACTTTACATATAAACACGTGAAGAATATTTCCAAAGTCCTAAACTTTGCCTTCATTATGATTTAATGCAAACAAATATACTGACACTGACAGTTCATAATTCTTTCGCGCACAAAGTTGGTATTTTCCATTTCAATGGATCATCACCGTCCTCATAATTTCGTACTAGATTCGAAATTCCCCAACTTGCGGTGTCCCCGTTGACATCACCGACGGGCGAAATGTTAATTTATTCTAAAAGATAAATCGTCCGGCGCTAAAGTGTTAACAATCCAAGTGAAAAAGTTTCCGGGGTTGAGTGATGTTCATTAACTTCGTTACTACTTTTAATTTTAACTCTAAAGCTTCTAATAAATATCTTTTTGGTTTGTTAAAAAATTATAAAGTTTTTTATTGGAAAATGTGTTCAGTAATTGTTACTGTTATTTATTGGCCTGGTAGTTGATGATTTTTTTTAACATTTAAACATTAAATTCAGCTTGAAGCAAAGCTATAGCTTTTGATTAGTTATTGTTATATTTTTATCAAAAGATCATTTGTGTATTATAATAAACTTTTATTCCCTTTAGCCTGTATCTGTCACAGACAGAGAGAGAGAGAGAGAGAGAGAGATTTCCTCTTCCGATTGTGTTTCTGTGTAATTTGGAAATGAAAAAATCTTAAAACAAAAAGAAAATTTGTAGCAGTTGGGACCCATTATAGAAATGGGAGTTCGTGAATTGAGAGCACATACCTATATTACATTGCAGATTATCCCAATGTACAGACTAGACGACTTACTTTCTAGAATGGGTCCCGACTGCTACAAATTTTCTTCTCGTTTTATTTATTATACTCTTAAATATAAGGTTCTAAGGGGTTTTAATGCATACAGCCATAGAATATATTACATCTTCCTTCTTTTCTTAAATTAATGTTGAGTTTACAATACTTTTAAGTTGAAATTATATTAAACAAAATGTTTTATATTTCATAACAGAATCTTTAAGTATCATGGTTTTTTAACTAGCCTATCATACTTTGTAACATAATTATTACTATTAAAAAATTTATTTCTATTGCTTCATTTTTCAGTTACACATATCTTCTTTATTATCTATAGATTTGTTTAACATATTTGTACTGTGATTATTATAATTATCACTCATATCTATTTCTATATAATCATTACTTCTTTCTATTTTGAATCAAACTTTTCCTATTCCGTTGAATCATTCCACCTTCCTCAATTTTTATAATATGAGATCTAGGAGCCTGACCTTTTCCTAATACATTACCAGTTTTATGCGAACTTGAACTATTTTCCTCCTTTACTTTGACAAGATGATTATTTCCGAGGAGGCCACCAATATTAGGTCGGCTATGGATCATCTGTCCAAAGAGACAGAGATACTCAAGGAGGACAACAAGGCTCTAAGGAGGAAAGTCAGCGAATTGACCGCCACAAAGGCAAACTTGCCTTTGAAAAAATACTACAGAAGGGAGGAGTAGGTGGAAGCTGCAGTTTGGCTGCAGCAAAATGGAATAGAGGATCTATCAGAGGGGACAATGGAGAGGTTCCTCGAAAGAATAAGGGAGGAAATAATGGGGAACGTGGGCAGAATGACCGACGCACGTTTTAAACTAAATGATCGGCTCCGCACCAGTTAGGCATCCACCTTTGTCCACTGATAAAAATAAGCAGGAGACGGCCCCCCAGACCAGCGGTGAAGGCATGGAAGGAAGCAACACCGAGTGCGAGGCCCTTTCGCCAACAAGATGGTGCCGATACTTCCGATGGCCGATGGCGGGAGAGGGACTTCTCTTAGAGGAATAATCTCGTGGCAAAATGCGGCGAGCTGCAAAAAGAGAAGGAAGATCGTGGCGGCGGTGGCTAAAGAGGGCAGAAAGGTGATGGTGGTTCAAATTGCAAAGCCACCGGCACCAATGCTGGCAAAAGGGAAGGCGAAGAGATCCAAGCTGGTAACCCTCCCCCCCAATCAGCGGCGGTAGTCCTCGCTATCTCAGCGGCCACGGGGGCAAAAGGAAAGACATTTGCGTAGGTGATCGCAAAGGCGAAGGAGAAGGTCAAATTATCGGAACTGACCAGAACAGATTTTAAATTAAAGACCACGCAGTCTGGTGCCCGCATTATCTAGGTGGCAGGAAAGTAAAATGCTCAGAAAACTGATGAGTTTGCGATCAAATTGACAGAGTTTTGGAGGGCATCGCAACGGTCTCCAGACCCACTAAGACGGCGGATCTCCGCGTTAGTGGGCTTGATGACTCCGTGATGGATACAGAGCTTCAGGCAGCAATTGCAAGCCAGCAAGGAGAGTGTTCCGTGGAGTAAATAAAGGTAGACTATCCACAGTAGACCAGGTAGACTCGGCTGGGCGATGATGAAGTGCCCGGTGGCAGCTGCAAAAGTGCTGGCGGACCCTGGGAACATGATGGTGGGCTGGAATATGGCCCAAGTCAAGGCACTGGAACTATTGCAACTAAGGTGCTTCCGAAGTATATCGATTGGCCACGTCAGTTCGATGTGCCCGGCGGACACAGACAGAAGCAGACTGAGCTTGTCAAGGTCCTGGAGAGGATAATCATTGAACGAGTCCTTCAGCACCTAGAAGAGGAGGACCCTGACCTGAACCGGGATTAGACGTCGCGGTGCAGAAAAACTATACTTTAATCTTTGTACTTTGATCGACATTTCCATTTTTAACAAATTGCTTTGTAGTTTTACACATATTATAAAAATGTCAATACCTTTTACACTTCATACAAATTTTGTTGAGTGCCGGGCACTTCCCTTTAGTATGTTCACCTCCACATCTTTGACATAGAATAGCTGAATACATTAACAAATGTGTTAGAGTTGTGTTCTCTGAAATCTCGATGCTGATATGAATTTTTGGACCTCGATATATATCCCTTTTTATTATTAATGTGATGCACGTTTGCTCTTTCATTGCTCACGAAATGTTGCGCTTGTTCACTAACAAGCTCGGCAGATTTACAAATCATAATGCAATTTTCCATGATTAATTCAGATGCTCTTAAAAGTCTATCTCTCAATTGGTAATCTTGTATTCCTACTATAATGTGGTCTGTATTCAATAATTATTTAATTCGCCAAAATTAAAATCTGATGTTAATTTCTTCAATTATGTGACATATGCATGTCGTTTCTCTCCATTTCTTTGAGATCTCTTGGAAAAGATGTGTAAATTTACACATTTATTTTGAATGGGCATAAAATATTTAATAAAATTGTTGATGACGAAGATTGATAATGAATTTTTCATCTTTATTCAAAGTAAAAGAACTAAAATTTAAATGCTTTGCTCACACATGCAGTACAATTATTGCACTTAAGGCTCGTCTTCTTTTTCTCAATTCCCGAGGCTTTTATGTAAATATTGAAGAGTTGTAGCCATTTTGTATATGGTTCGGCCGACAATGTTGTCAAAGGTTACGGGGTTTTAATCCTACAACACCACTTAAATCCATAATCAATGATACATACTTTTCACTTCACTTTTATTCACGTAAGCCCGTGCCTGTCACAGTCAGAGAGAGAGAGGGAGAGAGAGAGAGAGATATTCCTTTTATATATTTATTTTAAACATACTCTTAAAGATATTGTTCTAAGTTGTTTTGATACATACAGCCTTAGCATATCTCGTGCGTGCAGAACTCGATAACTCGACTTACACAATTTTTTTATCATCGCAATGACTTCCTACGGCATTGGTTTTGTAGAAAAAACAATGATAAGTTGATATCTATGTAACTTAGAGAGATATTGCCTGTGACGCTTTATAAAAATATCCATATTTTGCGTATTTTATTTAACGAAACGAGATATCGCTTTGAGTCACAAAAATATATAATATCGTAATATCTCCTTATACTCAAAAATCAACCTAGCGTACATAAAATGACAAAACAAGATATCAAAGCGGTGACTAATAAATATATGGTTTTATTTACTTATACTCAACTACCGATAAAACGTATGTAACTTGATATATCAATTTATACTTACACACTATAACGTTAACAATGAATACATCGTTTTATCTACTTATACATACCTGAGTTAAAGGCATTATCCATTGTTACAGAAGATCAGCCACTAATAGATTTTAATAAATTCTCAAGTGTTTCTAAAATATAAAAAGTCTGCGTGTTACGCTATATACATCATCTCAATTCTGAATATAAACAAACAAATTCTCAGGTATTTTGCAGGGAGAATATTTTTAGGAATCAATTAAACAATGTTTTCACTGGTTTGAACACTAATGAATGGGAATTAATAAGATAAGTCTATGGGCAGTATATCAATAAGTCTAATATCTTACAAAATAAGATTTTACGAGAATACTTAAAATAATTTGAAAGATCACATAAAATTATCCATAAAACAAGCTATAAAGATGAGTTCAAGATGCAAACGGATTTTGGAGAATAAATCAAACTTTAAAATCGCTGCCTTGTAAAATTGCCATCTTGGACTAATCAAGTTCAACACGCCATGCACGGATTTAACACTAAACATAGTTTAAAGGTCCTGCTTTCCTCATACAAGCTTTGTGTCATTTTGATGTCTATCTGGGAGAACCTTATAATTCTATGCGTCATTATCTTTTAGTTCATTTATTAAGATCCAGCTGTTAGGTCTCCATTATCTAAATAAAAAAATAAATATTACTGCAAAATTTCATACAATCCATTTTACTGCACTCAAGTCATACAAAGAAGAAGGAATCAATCACAAAAAATGATTTACAGTTTGGTGGCTTTATTGCTTAATACCAATCAACATTGAGTAATGAGTAAAATAGATAAACGGTAAAATTGTCTCTTTAAGTACATTAAGAGATATAACGTAGACCAATATCAAAAGATTATTATATAATGCATATATACCTAATAAAATATGTGCTTGTCCTTGTACCATTGTTATTTGTTTCTGAAAATTATTGTAAGTACTTCATCTTAATTAAGATTAGCGTCTGAGAAATTAATCTGGACATTGTTATAGTCGGATGCTCATATTGAGTAGGTTACCACCTACATTATAAAATCAATTAGTGAGATTACTAGCATTAGATGTTCAAAATTGGGTATGCAAATCCTTAAAGCAAATAATAGAAACTCACAAGTCTCAACATCTAGCTACGATAGCAATAATATTGTTGTAACACAAACGGACTTGACGATATCACCAATTAATACAAACACTAACGAAGTCAGCAAAACCCTTATTCATAAAAATCCAAACATTAACCTTATTGATAAATAATTTTTGAGTAAAATTATTACATAAAAGTTACAGAAACTGTACACAGCCTGTGCCACATACTTTATTTTTTTTCTATTGATATTGAACTCTTACGAGTTTGGACTAAATGCTGAACATCTAAAATGAAAAGTTATTACTTTTCTTTAGGTTGATATGGCTATACATGCAACTACACTACTTATAGTGTACGCAAGCTGCGTACGATGTGAATTTCGATTATATATAGGTATTTTCTGGTGTGAATATTGTTTATGTTATACACTAACGTTTTTTTTATTTAATACATAACAACATTTCCGAGATTTATGAATAAAGGTAATTGATATTTCATAAGGTTACTCTTACGTAGCAATAGGTGTCGTAATTAAGCAGTCGTGATCAATGATAATCGACTTTATGTTGTTCGAATATAGTACATTATAGTGTAATCGGCAGTTTATGAACATTAGATGACACAAACGTTGCTTATTAGCCTCAGTTGATTGCTGTGGTAGATTGGATGGGGACCAGAGTACACATTGCTACTACTAATCATGCTACCTGACTGATTATGTTATATCAATATTAGATTATTTTGTTACCGCAGAATAATCGGACACAATAATAATTAATACCTGTTCGGGTAACCTGAATTGTTGTATCAACTGCAATATAATTGAAATTGTATTATTTTTATTACAGGTGCAGAATCACCATCTACTATATTTTAAAGTAGGTTCCTATAAACTAAAATAAAGACTGTCTTTCGTAGAAAAAGGTATATTACAAAAAAAATAGAGCCGTCTAGGAACGCCCGAAAGAAGCGAAGCTTTATAGTGTAAAGCGAAAAAGAGATAGAAAGTCAAGCCAGCTACTCACACTGACATGAGTGAAACCGAGACAAATTGCCACGCACTCTGAGGTGTTGAGCTGGCTGGAGGTAACGGTACTAAATCTGACGCTCTCGTGTAACGGTAAAAAATAGCCGCTTAGGACGGATAGAGTGACCACGCGGCGAGCGCCTCTATGCGAGCTTCACTTCAAGACCAAGAATATATAAGCTTATATGTAGCTGTAAAAATAAGAACTTTTAAAAATGTTTTTAGGTTCTTATCTAGGTACCAGCGAAATAGTATCAGTCATATGTTAGAACAACACCACATAGACGTACCACAAACTGTTCTTACATCACAACCGATAGGTATTTTAATTAATTTTCCAGAACTTCACCGGCCACTGTATCAAATAAAAACATTTTGTTAATTTCTTTAGGCAGAGCCTATAAGACTCTTACTTAAATATATTTTGAAGTAAGAGCTCAAGTCCTCTTAAAAAGTCATAAAGTGAGCTTTTAAAGACTCTATACAAAGAATTGACCTTTTGGAGCTCTCATTTTCTAGTCCAGACTATTTTTTTTTTCAAAAAGGACTCGAAACATTTGACACTTAAGTAATAACACAGTAACTGGATGTCGATAATTTCTTAATTATACCCAGGCGCCAGTTGCGTAAATAAATTGACAGCTGCAAGAAAATGTCACTCACTTTCGTTTGGTTCATTACGTGAGATTTGGCGTGTTAAGTGTTTTTATCTGTTAATTTCTACGATCTCTAGAAAATGTCACTCACTTTCGTTTCGTTCATTACGTGAGATTTGGCGTATTAAGTGTTTCTATTTATTATATATTTTATTACGATAGCTAGATACCTAGATAGGTAGTGTGAAAGAAATATGTGATTTATCCTTAAAAAATGAGCTGATCCAGCATAAGTTGTACATAACCTCAGATCAGATCATCAGATTACTTTAATCAGGCAACTTTTCAGGAATAACTTAAGATTGTACTATATTTTTAAGTAATACTAAACTATTAATCTGTTACAGGCCAGGCCCTAGATAATACGAGAGTCGCTGTCTACTTTATATTCTACTCTAGTATTTAAGAATTCTTGCCAATTTTTAAATGTATGTTGCGCAACTGTTGTATCTCATAAATAGAAAGAAACCATACCACACGTATAGTTACTGTCAAGACACATAGACAGATGACTTATTATTTGAACTAGTAAACTAGATAATAATTCCATGGTAACATTTCAAGATTGTGTTTTTCAATAAGTACTGGTATTCGCGTTAGTGGTTGGGTGGACCTATCATTGAAATATATATTATCAATTTAATACGCTTTATTCTTCCCTAGATTTCTGTACATATGATAATAATAAAGGAAAATCATGCACAGAAAGATTTTTAGCTTTATGCCTCTACCCACATCAAAACGTTTGTACTGTAGGCTGCTCAGATCCACAATAGGTTCATATACATTACATATCAAATTTTCGACATATGACATATTGATTTGGCTCATATTAGTTTTATATCATTTCACCGGATTGTACTCTGTAATTTATATAACAAGTTGTGGTTTCACTTAATTACTGCATGTTTAGTAGCTTTTTTATTGCTGTAGATACAATTAGTAAGTTATTTGTGGATAAAAAGCAAATCTGTTTGTTTTATTTTATATCATGTTACTAATTATATTACACTTTACAGAAGCATCAAATATTTCTGTTCATTTTCAGTGTATAAAGCACTAAGACAAAATAAAGAGGTGATAAAATTCACCACGGAATACAAACCCACGTTTTTAAATTCAGTTGACTTTTGATTCTGCGAAATTATGTATTTATTTAACTGGAGTATCAATTTTAAATAAAAATTAAACAGTCTAGGTTAATTTTAAAAATAAAGATTTTTATGATTACAAAAGATACTTACATTACATTATTATCCATTCCTATCAACTTTAGGTGCGCTTATAAATAATATTAAAGAAAGTAGCAGGAACGTAAAATAAGCTGTAAAACATGATTTATGTGTATAACGGAGACATTATTTTGTATTTTACGAGGCGTAAAATGACCTGCTACATGGCGTAATACTGGCTTTTAGATCCATTCATATAGAATACATACATTGTAAGAATCGAAACGAATATTTTTTCGAAGAAGTAAAGCTGTACTTACTTCATGTCGCCATCAATTATAAACGAAAATAGGCCTTTACTGTTAATTGGAAAATCATATATTTCTAATACAATATATTAGGGCTGTTCAAAATGTATCGGATTTTTGTTATAAAGTGCATTTATTGAACAAGAGCTACAAACTTCTAATTCTCTTCAAAGTAGATCCTTGGTGATGCACACACTACTCCCAGCGCTTCTGCCACTGCTCAAAATATTTCTGGAAGGCATCTTTTGGAATGCTGTTAAGCTCGAACGCCGTATTCTGTTTAATGTCTTCCCTTTCTTGAAATCGAGTTCTTTTTAGGGGCATTTTCAGCTTAGAAAACAGCCAGAAGTTGCAGGTTTGTACTTGTAATTATTGTTTGAAAAGAAGAACAATTTTTAGAACATATAACATCACTTGTCGATCTCTTTTAGTAATAAATCCATCTCTTAGTACTTATTCTTCGTAGCTGTTAAAGAAAAAGATTAGGCTGCATTCAGGCGACCATATTTTTCCCGTATACCGTACACGATTTAACCAAATAGATCAATGACAACAAAAATAATATAAAAACCTAAATATTATGCACACAAAGTCTATGCATATATTGTCACAGAGGAGGCTTCATCTCAAAACGGTTTTATCGAATATAGTCACGCTTATGTTAATTTTGTATCAGTTCACACAAACAAATCTTTTATCGTAATGAATTTCCGTATGCACGCATTTGTGGCAACATTTAAACAGAATGGAAATGGTGGTCGTGTAAACGGCTGTCTATAGTTTCACTGTATACCTAAAAATTTAAATTGAATAGTGGCCGTCTGAACGTAGTTATTAGGTATTCCTTATAAAAAAGATAACTGAATATTTGGTCAACCATCCAATGACCAACCTATACCAATGACCAACCTATACCAATGACCAACCCATACCAATGACCAACTCTCCTTAACCTCAGCAAGCGTAGGTTGATCGCGCATGCCGTTGCACCTTTGAAAAACAAATAACGGTTAATTCATTTTGAACATTAAATAACTTAATGATATTGTCATGTAGGGCCAAAATTTTATTTTTTTATGCCCAAAGGTTATAGTTGCCTTTGCATGTCAGATAATAACGTAACTAGCCCATTTCATTCCTCATCGCCTACAAAGGGTTAACAGAGCCAATTAGCCATCGAAAACATCGCACAGTGACATTTAGAGACTGGGCGGGCCTATTTGTCATTAATTTGGGGAATGAGGTGACAGCAACACAGGCGCGGCTTGCAAACAAATTAATAAATGTATCACTATTAAATTGTAATATGAGACAACGTACATTAACTAGTTAAAAGATATAAGTGAATTTTGATTTTTGATATAAATTTATAACGTGTGTAAAATAAAAAAAACTAAAGAACTATTGAAAAGTAACTGCATCGCAATAAAGAAAAAAGATTACCTACAAGCAATACTACCTACACTTTCTTTTCTTTATTAAAGTGTTATAGCAGCTTATTTGAGCATCTTTAGAAGGAGTTCTAAAAAATCTAAATTCAAGAGTAAATTACTATTTAAGTAATTGATGTTGCTTTTATATCAAATAGTTGGCGCATTGTTATGTTAAAATTATATTCTTTATATATAAGCTAGTAATTATTTATATTATATGAGTATTTAAATTTAATATTTATTTCCACCTTCATTCATTTATGAGGAATATTTTTTTTATGCTATTTAAGCATTGAACTGCAAGAAATTTATATCTGGAGAAATTTTTACCATAAAAAAATACACGTTGCCTCTTAAGGCACTCAAGAGTCAGGCGGGACTAGAACCTGTGCATGCCATTTCAGCTTTTTTTTTAAATAGACCATTCTTAAGTTGAATTTTTGTTCTGTCTATTTGAAATTGACCTTCAGTGACTAAAAACATTTATATACATAATATGGTTCTTGTTTTATACAAAGTCATTCAATCCCTAAACTTTGAGGTGGAATGGATGAAGGTTACCTACTTTTAGTTTGTTTTTTGCGAAATTCCACCTCCAAGGGATGAAAAGGGCTAAAAGTTTTCAAGATTCACTTACCTAATGTAGCATGTTTGGGACTCGCGCGGGAAACCATAACGGCCGTGATTCAACATAACTCACAAAATCGTTGCTTGAAGTCAATTGTATTCTTACGTGAATGTTGTTATTTAGTCTCACTCTGTTATAAATTAAGCTCATTTATAGATGTTTGACTAGACTGTGCTTAATTACTTAACTCAAATTTGTACGAAGTCCATCTAATAAGAACTCCAACTTCATAAATATATATTCAGCAATAGCTGAACATATGATTCCAATACCCTTCCTTAAATCAGCAGTATAAAATGTCCTCGCCAGATTTATAGTGCGCCCTTCTGTCCCGTAGCAACTGTTAAGATCCTAGAGCAATGGATTAACAAGTTAATGCTATAAGGCCGACTGTTTGGTGCAACGTTAGCGGTCCTATATTTTTCGCCAAAGGTTTCACGTACGAATGATAAGATCATATGTTCGTGTGATAAGCATTACCATTTGTTCCCAAGTCATAGGTTTTTTTTACTTATGTATTCTACATGTTATCGTTAATACAAATAGTACTAACTCTACTTAATTTAAAAATAATTATATGTATTACTTCATTAAGAGGTTCCTTGGTAATAAAGTAAAGGCCATGCAGTCAAAACGTCATCGTAGGCTGGATTTTAAGTACTCTTTTGTTTCAAATTTTCAATAACAATTCTCATTAGTAATTTTCATTGTAGGAATGCAGATGAAATGTCGTAGGCTGAACTTGCGTATTCTTTTGTTTATAATTTTACATAAGACTATTAATAGACTTTTAATGTGCAATTACTTCTCTTTCTTTTAAAGATTGAATTGTTAAAATTCTAAAACGATACACTGCTATTTAAATTGAGAATCCAAATACCAAACAGCTGATACGAATCACTCATAACGTTAATTAGCAAATTGAACTGAAAATCAGTTGACAATTTGTCATGCGGAATTTCACACCGCAACTGCAATTGCATCCGGGTGGCAAGAAAATAAAAGCCTCCGACTCCCATCATCAAAACTGCAGAGATGAGTTTTGGCACAAATTTTGCATAATAAGTAAAGTGACAGTATTTTAGTTAAAACCAGGACACAATAAGTGTATTTTTAAATGATGATTTAAATAGAGTAAAAGTAAATTAATTACTTACATTGTACATAATTTAAAAAAATACTAGAAATTATCAAAAGTGAATTTATTTTTTCTCAAATTTCCGTTTGCGTAAATGTATTCTATCATATGATCAAGCCAATTTTGAAATCACCATGGTGACCTCAGAATACAAATAAGAATAATAAAGTTTAATTCCACACACAAATAGGTCACAAAAAAGACAAGTAAAATTATAAAATAAATCAGTGGTACATATCCATGATAAATATCTAAGTATAAATGTCATGATATATATACGGCAGTTTTTATGATGACCAGCAAGTAAGTTAAGTGGACAGACATTGATATTCTTGATTTTATTATTTTTGTATTTTCAATGCTTTCTTTCGAAGGGTGCTCACCAGACTCGGTAGCTCATCTGGGAGAGCAATGGACCGGACATCCAAAGGCAGCGGGTTCGATTCTCACCATTGAATAACTTGTGAGTCGAGTTGATTTTTCTATCTTCAGACTCAGATTTTGAATAATTATTTTCAAGTATATAACATCTCCAGCAATAATCCTTTCTTATCCTTTTAAAGGATAATTTAATGGAGTTCAGAATAATAATCTTCGTGATATTCGCAACTGGGCGAAATGGCAAAATGAGTGCATACAGAGCTGACTGAGCTTACTGTTTGTTTGGCTTACTTGCTTACTTTTTCAGTGCTTTACTATATGAATTTGAAATGATATATACTTTCATAAGTATCGTAATATCTTGCTCAACCAATATTGACAAATGATCTCTATTACAATGGCTAAAGGGTCGTCGAAATGTAAAAGTATATAGCTTTATATTGCTGGTAACTGTACATGGAATGAAATTTGGGTAAACACATGCTCTCTGCTTTTTACAATTTTTTTTTCCTTTTAACTTGGGTTTCCACAAGTAATAACAAAATAGGATTGAGAACACACACAAATTGAATAGAGTGAATATAATATTATCCTACGAATCGAATGATATAATACTTCCATAAGAATAATAAAATATGCTTGTACTTTCATGTTCAAAAGTAAAATAATGCAGTCATGTGTATAAAATTTACAATGACTTCCTCTAAGTCTTAATCCCAGATAAGTCAAGACAATTTATTAAAAGTTCTTTATTTAATCTTAAAAGTTATAATTTTTGCGGAAAACTTTAACGAAAGTTGAAGATAAAAGAAACAAAACAGCGGAAAGCTTTTTCAGGTTGTTATCAAAGGCCATTATCTCTTGACCTGAAACGTGGAAATATATTTTTGTTTCTTCTTATAAGGAGTAAATAAGTTAACAGAGAGGGGACGTAATTTAAAAGTTACGATCAAGCGGTCGTCTTTCCAAACATTACTTAACAAGTAACCAAATAAGATTTAAGGCAAAAAAATAACTCGATGTCTCAGAGTTGTCAAGAAAATGACAACATAATACCACAAGCAATTAATGTAATTATTCCATAATCTCGAGAGTACCTCTTACAAAATATTCTTTTCATGTTGGGCTGTAAGAAGAAAATGAATTGCATTGAGTATATATCCTATGATTAAAAGTATGGAATTTGTTTATATATCACTTATGAATGAATTTAAAAGGAAATTATTATTCATTTCTTATTGGTTTATAAAAAATCTTTTTATATACAATGTAACATTTTTTTTGTTACATGAATTTTAAATATATTTATGAAATTAACTGAATCTGTTTTCATTTAAATTAATACACATATTTGTCATACTATCATTAGGCATAGTGTCCCAAACGGTAGGCATAATAATATTTTGATGTCCGTGATGTTTTTATAAGAGTAAATCTATATTCTAAGATCACAGTGGTTTGTGTGTTTGTCTGTTCGCTCTTTTTCCCGCTCTTTTTTCATTCTAAATGCGTTACCATAGCAACGCGTTAACCGCAAGCAGTTCGTCTACCGGACGCTAGATAGCGCTAACGGAAAAATATTTAATAATAGAAAAAACTTAAAGAATTTTGTCCACCCACACATTTTGTCAGTTTGTTGTTGTATTTTTTTTTTGCGAAGGCGGGACGGGCCGCTAGTTGACTATAACATACTATTGAAGACTGTGATTTCGGTCCTTTCAATGAATGATAACACCATACGAAGAACAAGAAATCTGAAGTGATGAATGAATATTTATTTATTTATTCTCATTAATGCACAATAACAGACATCATATAAAATGCACAATAAAACACTTACGATTAACATCGAGCGTGTCTCCGCCCAATGACAATTGAGCACAGCACTTTTAAAATTTAATTGCAATGAAATTAGACAATACAATAACAGGACAACTTAAGAAAAACTCTAACGAAGAAGAAAAAAATGAATAACCCTCAAAACAGTGTGCTAAGTAACCTAAGTGTGAGGTTGCAATTTTGGTAAAAGTGCTTTATGAAAACTACTGATGCTACAATCAAATATATAAACCTCAGAGCAAATTTCACTATAAAGTGAACACATTCTTCTTAAAGGACTATTTTGTGCCACATTATTCTGGACAGACCTTGAACTTTAAAAACTCAAGTAAGCTGCTGACAAAGCTGCCATTGGTAATAGAGTGAAGCGCACCACATTTCATTCATCCATCTCCTTCATTCCAGGCTGACTATGTGGAAGAGATTCAAGCGATCAAAAGCTATTACATGGTTCCTTATTACTTATAGGTATATAATTTTAATGCGTTTAAATACTCGTTGAGACTATATAAGACTTCAATAATCTATCACCAATTATTTTTTTCTTCAAACGAGTCAATGACCTACGGAAATGAAATACCCTAGTGAATATACGAGCGACTGATTGAATACCACTGCGGCGGCTCGCTTTTTTCAGCTTGAGGATATCGTCATCATATCAGCCTTGGGCACTCACGGGGCACGCATTGCGCCTCACTATTGAGCATAAGCAGGAAGGTTCCCTCGAGTATCATTAGAACGACCAGTCCTACGCTGTCCGCATCCAAGGCCTTCCCCTGACCTTGACCGGTTCACATCGTTGGAAGCCTACCCACGGAACGTCGTCCGTTTACAATTGCTATTCGAAGACCTTTCCTATGTGTTCCGCCCATTGCAGTAGCAATTGCTCAGCCAGAAGTAAGAGCAATTTTTAGAGCAATGTCGGTGACCTAAGTTTTCCTACTGGAACTAACTTATCAAACAAAAAAAGATGCAGCCTATTGTATATTGGTGATCGTACGAGTTGTGCAAACCGATCCTATTGAGGGACTCGATGGCACAGTGGTGCGGTTAGCTCTTGTTTAACGAGTTTAGGTGCAAGCTAGTATTATTCAATGTTTTGTGAAACCTTGAGGTGACACTCCGACCACCCACTGAACAAATTCTGCTCGAAGAATATGGTAATGACGAAAGCGTAGCTAGATTTGTTACCTAAGAATCATTTCAATCCTACGTTAATCGTCCTTACTATCACTAGTTTGGATATCGGAATTGGATTCAATATTCATTTTTTCAAATGTAATGTGATTTCAAAAACCATTTAAATTATATTCATCTCTAGAAATAATAAAAAGAAATCCAACTGAAAAGAAAACAAGACCGCCATTAGGACATGTTTAGCAACTTTATCACAAAATTCGTGGAAAATATGATTCCATATATACCGAGGAGGTTGCTATAACATATTCATTCAAAAGAACGTTTTAACCCTTCTTCCGCTCGTGACTTTCCACCCTCTCCCAGTGGAACAGTGGAGGAGTAAGTCAATGTGCTTAGCACTGGGGCATTAAGTTCAAAGAAATATAATTATGCTATTTAAAAACACCAGTTTTAACTATTTTGGCAAAAACAACATATTATTTTTGTGATTCCTTCTGATTATTGAAAATTTAGTTTTACTAGAGTTTCGAATCTATTGAGAGACCTATCATTATAGAACCCGATCATAAATGAAGCAGTGGCGGGTAGATTACCACGGCAATATATACAACATTAATCTATAGGATCCCCAATGTCAATGACATTTGAATCCAACACTATGGCTTATTATAATTAGCTGAGCGTTCGAAAACTGCAATGCGAACCGAAAAAACCAACACAAAGCTTTTAAAAATGGATGCGACAAAATCTGAAAAGCAGCTTTCGCATAGACCAGTTATCGTATGAATAACTAAAAACGTATCATTTTGAACGTAGCGTGAATTATTTAATTTTTAATAACAATGTCCAATAATGTGAAATAAATAATAGTAATAATTATAATGTTTATTATGAGAATTATAGTTATAGATGATAATTCTTTTAAAGTAAATTTAAAGCTCACTAGCCATAAAATAAAAAAACACATTATTTATTCTTACAAGTAAGGCTCTTGTGACATTTTGAATTACACATGAGGCTTCACTTTTTATATTTACACCTATTACTCGTAGTATAGTACAGTTGCAATGCTGAAATCCTTGGCCATTTTCCGATGATAACTTCATATTGGGGAACTATATCAACTGTAACGTTTCTTTGCAGACAATGAACTGATTCCTTGTGTAAAGTTGATTTAGAATCCCATGCTTAGTGCCTGACATATACATTCCTTCTGTCTCCTGAGAAAATAAAACAGGCATAATGTTTCTATCATCGGCTTTGGCGTGGTCTACATCAGGAATTTTACCACTACATTATCACCTGTATTAGCAGCAGGAAATTTTACCGAAGATAGAGCTAATATTTCCTCTGCTTACATTTTCAGAGATTGTCCAACTAATTTTGTGATGTCTCCAATATCTTGTTTTTTTATTGAGGGCAATTACTCTTTCTTCATCATTTTGCGTTATATTTGACGGATTTGTAGCATTTCCTTGGTTTTCGGTCTCGTTATCAGATTTTCCTGTCAGCTTATGTAGAATTTCATTTTGCGAATCAGTGTTTAAAATGGTATTATCCCCTTCATTAATCACAGTGTCAGTAATATTTGGCTTAGTTTCCCTCATATTGTGAATAATATGGGGATAAAGTGATTAATTTATCACATTGTCAAAAATATAATATATACATATATAAAAGCTATTTAATCACTATGACTGTCACACACACACACATAAATATAATGAATTGGTTCTCTTATAAACATAAAATGGAAATTAAAAGTTTGCTCTCTTTTTACTTAAAACAAGGAAATCTCATCATCCATATGATGTGGTGGCATCCATATTGCATGTGAACCGCTTTTCAATACTGGTGAGAGGGGGTATAAGGTGATGAAAAATATATATTTTTTATCATCCATTTATCACACAATCACAAATTAGCTCACATCATCGTTCTTAACCACGAAGGCTTTATTACTAATTAGTGATAAAACTAGGCACCACCAGCAATAACTTTTGATATGTTTGATATTGATAAATTACACATTTTGTACAATTTCAATCACAACTTATCTATTAATTTACTTTAAAACATGACATGTGCGAGTCTTAACTGACTTATATGCTTTGACGATTTTGTCTCTCGTTCGTTTGTAATTTTCTATTTTCTATTAGTAACTTGGTAACTTTGAGGCGAGAGTGGAAAAACATTTGAATGATCGATGTATTAATTATTCGTATTCATGAAATATGAAAACGCGAACACATAAGTTAGATTGAAAGACAACCTTTATTTTGTCTGGATTGGGAAAGGTTGTGGGTTCCAGTTCCACCTGTCGCCTGAAACAAGTTGAATATTCATAATCTCAACACTTGGCTGGCGGAATGGACATCGCATAATTTGCAAAACGCTGCTGTTATTTTGAGGTCCCCATTAGGAGTCACCTTTTAAGACATCTTTAAGTGTAAAGGGTTTCAGTTGAAGGTTTGGTGCTATTCTACTCTACTGGTTACTGTGTGGTGTTCCAAACAGTAAAAGGATTTAATGAAATTAATTTTCAGTAATTTTATAATATATAAAGAAAACTACTTAAACTACTTTATTCAAAAGATAACAAACGTCGCATACTTTAATTATTTAGACAAATTTAGGTTATACTAAGTTTCAGGTATGCAGCAAATATAAAGCAGTCACCACGTAAATATCTAGTTGGAAATCAAGGGTTTTGGGTTTTGGCAGCAGCAAACAAGCTAATAAACGTTATTTAAAACTGTCCAAAATTTTAAGAAATAGTCATTATTGTTCGCTTAATCGTCTATTCACACAGAATAAAACTGTTCATTCTATTTAGGACAATGACAATTTTAATTTTGCAAAAGCATTAATTAATTAATAACAACACCAACGACAAGGGACACGTTATTAGTATTATTTACATGACAACGAAATTAAAAACGAGCTCTCATTTCCGTTCTACCCATTTGCTTAATGGACTTATACGGCACAAGGGAGTCTCGTACCAACTTTCATCATACTAAAAGCAACACACGGAAAATGCCCTCAGATTAATAAACTTCATATTTTCTCTTGCCCGAGAGCTATTTCTACTCGTAGTATTAACAGCTGGATTAAGTTTATATCAGTTGTTCGACGTTGAATGGGAAGTTCAGTTTGTAAAAAGACTTTTTTAAATTCATCTCAGACTTTTAAGAAGATTGTCAAGGAATTTAAAGGAATGTCTCCTCATATCGTACCCAGAACAATAAACCTATCCAATAATTATGTGCGTTTCCTGGGGCACCTTCTTGTTATTGTTTTTAAATTTAAAATTCTTGCTCATAACAAACCAGTTTAAGATAATTTGATTTTGAATACTTTAAAAAAAGCAGTATTTATTTATTATATTTTTATAACAGTTTGTTGCAAACCTTTACGGTTTTTTAAAAATATCGGCCTGGATTAACAAAAACTTAAACACTGTTATTTTTGCACTTTTGCCATTTTATAGGTGGTTCAATAATCCCAGCACTAAAAAAACTATGGGGCGAGAATGAAAAAACTCTCTGGCGGTTTGGTCTATCACATCGGAGTTGAATTTTTAAGAAATTATCCAGATTCCGTAAAATGGTATTCTGTTGGAGCAAGTTTCGGGGATTACGGTGGATATTGCAGAAATTCCAATTGCAGCCCCACTAGTTTAGCGACCGTCTGTTGTGCAGTGTATGGCGTAGCGTTGTCCTGCAGCAGAAGTGGCTTAGTGCGATTGACCAGCCTCCGTTGTTAAGCAGCTAGTTCTTCCATCTTGGTTTGAAATTGCTGACAATAGATATCTGCAGTAATCGTTTTAAAAATCTGTAGTGAACGGCACCGGCACTAATCCACCAAACACTTATAAGTAACTTTTTCTCAGTCAATTTTCGCTTGGGGCAGTATTTGGTTGGTTCCTCGGGGTTCAGCTATTGCCACGAATACTTCCAATTATTGTACAGCATCTACTTTTGATCAAAGTAATGAAACAATATAAATTATTTATAATCCCTTAATTATTGTGTCTGTTGAGCAATATTACGCAGCAGTATCCACCTTTGAAGCAAAAATACATAAAAATATTTTCCTGATTTTCTTCAAGTGGATTAAAACAGTTATATCACTCGCACCGAAGCCTGCAGCTAACTTTGAAGTGGTTTGCGATGGATCCGCTTCCTCAATAGTCTTTAATTCTTCATTATCCACTATAGTCTCCGGCCGTCCACAGGGCCGGAGATGATCGAAATTTTCAGAAGCAAAGTGTGTGCAGGGCGGCTAAAACTTGTGAAAATTTTCACGAAAATATAAAACTAGACTATTAATTATACATTTTTCTATACTATCGTGTGAAATAGACAAAAATAACTGCTTTTTACTCTTGTTATTTTTTCCCTACGGTTTCGGGTTTTTAAAACAAATTAGTGGTTTTAGGTTTCGGCACTTAGTATAATTTTGATGAAAAATATGAAATGTGTACAGCTTGAATTAACAATGCTATTGGATAAAAAGGTAAAATATAAATACTTTTTATTCTTGCCAATTTTTTCTCCAGCTTCAATTTTGGTTTTTTTTTAATATTGAAATGTCTTGTCGTTGAATAAAATAAAAAGAATGCATACCAACAGTTATCAATAAAAGGAATACATACCGACGGTTAACCTTAAATCAATAAAGACATTTAAAAAAGTTTATAATATAAAAGCCACTTTAAAATAATATTGTTATAATATTATTCTTATATAATATGAAATTGTTACTATAATATTATTAAATTATTGTTAACCACCTTATATAATTTAAAATCACACACACACACACCCATTTATAAATATTTGAGTAACTACCTTGAGCCAATAAGCAGCCAACTTCATCCTGCTGGTTTATTCTATATCGCTTTTGCTAGCAACTACAACCTGTCACTTTTGAGTTACATTGATTAGCGCGCTTCTTAAAATTTCACTCTCATCATTTTTTCATATTCATTTCTGGCGTAAATATGATTTGCTTTTCTGTAAGTGAAGCCTGCATTGATATGCTTTTCTAGTATTAGCCTTTGGTGCTAAATCATATTCTTTCTTGTGGTATGGAGCGTTGTCTCGGACTATTACTGAATTTGGGGAAAGATTCGGTAGCAACTGAGTGCGGATCCACTTCTCGTAGTTCTCGAAATTTATGTGGTCGTGATAGTCACCGGTCTTCATACCGGACTTGAATGTTAACAAGGCGTTAGGAACAAAACCAGACAGATCCGGCATAACGACGAGTTGCCCTTTTGATATGGGTTTTTTAATCCCTTTGTGGACTCATCTGTCCAACCTTTCGATTTTGCATAAGTAGAGTGAACATACGACTCGTGTGTGTATACAATTGGTCTGTTTTCTTGTCGGTACAGTCTTATTTTTTGTAAATAATTTATTCTCAATGATCGGATGGCAGATGTTTCTTTTAAAATTTTCCTATTATGTTTGTGATTTTGTTTGTTAGTGGTTTTCCATTCAAAACCGAGTTCCTTAATTATTCGGCGAAGTTTTTTGCCAGAACCTTCAAAATTTATATCTGCACGTAATTTAGAACGAAGTTTACTAAAGGTCGGTAATTTATTTTTATTTCAATGAAAATTGTGAATGCATTTTTTACTACCCCTTTATCAAAATCGTCTATGGCTGTAACTGCTTTTACCTCTTTTGCCTCTTGCCTCTTTTTACCGGGTGCCCTGAATGTCATGTCCTTTTAACTGTGGGCAAAGACTTTTTCGTATTCTCCGCAATTTTATTTAGAGACTCAGTAATAGTCATCACATACATCAAATACCATCCTTCTCGCCTGTCTTCTTAAAGTTGGTTGTGGTCGAGGCGTTTTCTTGATATTCAATGAATACACTTTTTTACAAAGCTCCTTTTATCTCCAGAGCCGAGCGGAACATGTGCGGGCTGCGAGGGGCGAAGTGCGACGCCAGTCGGCGTTGGCATGGTTACGCGGGGCCCCTCACGACCTGCCTCATGCCACACTTCGATTGACACCTAAAAATCTGTTACTGCGCATAGGTCAACTTACGTGCCGCGCACTGTACGCACCAGTAAAATGTATCTTCAATGCTATTGAAGTATAACTATAATCGGCGTCATATTGCTATGTGAAGTCTTCTCTTTGGCCTTTTTTTAATGCTGAAAAAACTCAAGTTATAGTTATCGGTATCTTTAGGTTAGTATAAATATCGACTGATTTCATCTCTCGCGTATAATTCTTAACAATTGCCATATTTAAATAAATGATGCTGTAAAAAAAGTCGGATTACTCATTGAAAAAAACCTGTTATAGACGACTCGGCACAAAGCAGTCGTAAATTATTTACTTAGTGGTTTTATTACAAAGGTTGCGAAATTTCTTCCTAATAGCTACAAAAATTGCTCTTGCTTATTCTCTTCTTTTCTCCATTTTTGATAATGGCGGTTCTTTTTCCGAAGAACAGCTTTACAGACTTGAAAGTCTTAAAATCTTTAGTATTTGTTATTTTTACTCCTTTTTATCACAGGAAACATTTGGAATTTCTATATTCTTGCGCTCCAACTAAGCTCTCCAGCTGAAAACACCACACATACTCTGCATTTTGATTATAATTATGCTGCTGGTATCTATCAGATGATCTAAATCATCATCTTGAAAATTTTGGTCAAAAATTACCTCACCTTTGACTAATTCCGTAATAATGCATTCATATTTATATTATATATTATACTAGCTGATCCGGCCACGCGTTGCTGTGTTATAAATTAAAATCTATCCTATCCTTTAAGGTAGATCAAATAACAGACAGTCACGAAGTTTGATCAAAATTGGTCAAGTAGTTTAGGAGTCCATCGCGGACAAACAACGTGACACATAATTTATATATATTTAGATAATTATTACCTATTGTACAGTTTAACTATGTTCTTAATGTAACCAAAGATTATCTGATGGAAATTACTTTTAATGATATTAGCTCCTATTGTGCTAACTGTCGTTTATTTAATAATTAGATTCGGTACTGTTTTATTTGTATTATTGGTGTACAATAAAGTATATTAGTATTGTGCAAAGTTATTGCTTCACGTGTTATTATATAGATTAAGGGAACAAAAAAATACTATACACTTTACTGCCATAATTTTACATTTTACTGCTTTGGATGATAGTCAAACCGTATACTTAATTTCGGAATTCAAAAATATATGGGTGGGTATAAATCGTCACAGTGTTATTGTCGCTAGTTAAGTAGTAACTTACCGTATTGTAAGATTTGTTGTTGCTATCTCTTTTCATTCGTAAATAACAAATGGGAGTAGGCAAAACTTTGCCCCCACATCATCCTGTTTGTGCCACAATTCTGTAGGTGAGATGCTACTTAAGTGGACATCCAGTTGAACAATATTATTGTGTTAGTCGTAAATAATGTAGATCTTAAATACAAGACATAGTACATGGTGAGTTTGAAATTACAGAAACCAGCAAGATGGTGAAATCGAAAATAAAACTCTTAAGCTCATGTTGCAAAGACTGACGAAATTATTGTTAGAATATGTAAAATACGCAAATTTCTCTTTTATAAGTAGATATGGGTATGAATAATTAAATTTATTCATTCCTCATATACTCTCATCGCTTGTGGTTTGTGCCGAAATTGCTATAGTAGAACGCCATTATTAAGGCTAATGGTCTCTACGAATCCAGTGGTGGGATAAATATTGTCATGCACCTATTTCTATAATAAATCTTTGATTGCGTTTTCACCAGGGACGATAATGATGTGAGACAATGGGACCAACATTTTGTTTTAGTCAAAACTTCGCGGTAAGATCTTACTTGCCACGTGTCTGAATAAAACTAGTTGATTTTATTCAATATTATATCGTCGTCATGCAGCAATTCGTCATTGATGCTTTATGGAACATGTACTATTTCGGATGCATTTATCTCACGAAAATTACTCGACCATCGGGGAGTTAACTATTCGCGATTCACTGGGTTATAGAGATAATGCACGAAAAAGCTTTGAAAAGCAGTTTCTTTTAAAAATAAACATGTTTTCCTAAGTAAAACAGCAGTGGAACCGTATGATGACATTATAATGAGGTTCTCATCTTTTACGGTAGCTGAGCTCAAGCAAGTCTTTGCTGTGATACTCGAGGTTAGTGCCAGTCTGGTTTGAAGTATGTTAAGACACTTGACTATCATTGCATGGCTGTGCATTGAGGAGGGTAATTTAGTTGGATATTTTCAAATACTGATTACGCTGTTTCCAGTGAAACTTTTTAAATGTACTTGAATTTGAAAGAGGTTTAATTAATTCCAATTCGTATTTTAATATTTATCGGCCTTCAAATAATATTAAAAGGAATGCTGTAACTACTGAACTGTAACGACTTATAAAGTTTGTTTTGTTATATTCTTATTGAACTTGTTTTGTTATAAGCTAATCATTTAAGTATTCTTTCTCATTATTTATATTCGATTATATGTAAGTAATCAACGCTTATACAGTATATTAAGGAAGTTAATAAATCTTGTAGATTTAAGATGCTGTCCTGATAGTTGAATAATCATAGTCAGGCTTAAGGTAGTTCTTTCCTTTATTTGATTGCACTTACTGCAAAAAGCAATAGTGGTGTAAATCTTTTCCATCTAACAGTGGCGGCCATGTCCTTCTGTTCATTTTGTGCTTCAGAAAAGTTAAAATAAGTTTGAGCAGTTGAAGTCCTTCTGTTTTAACTTATTTTATTAATAGAGAGATACATTGCCCTGAATTATGAGTTAATCTTGGCACAAATGTTAACAAACATAAACAATAAAGACGATAATAGTTTTTTAATCAGGAATATAATTTTTGGTCGTCTCTCACTCACTCATTTAACGTACCTCAATTCATAGATATGTAAATTACTAGTCCTGAATATTTTTCTTTAACTGTTTTTTGTTAGTGTTGATTTTGTATTTATTTTATTTTTAGCATTCACAATGCCATATTTCTTTACCATTTTAAAATACACCTATAAAAAACAACACGCCTCCGAGCCCTAGTACTTGAGTAGGATTCGAACCTTTCGCTATCCGAGAGAGTGCGAGGCGCTGGCAGACGCGTCGAAATTTCCATCAATGTTGAACGTTAACAACAATGTTGAGCGTTAACATTCTTATATATGTCTTATATAGAACCGAGAAAAACAACAAAGAATTGCTAGTAACTACACTGGAATACCAAATTGTTTACGTTTTATTGTTTAAAATTATAAATTAGCTGTTCGGTTTTAATAAATTGTTTAAGATTTTATTTTATATGAATTCATTAAAAGTTGTTAAACGATGACTCTCGTACGGCCGCCATCTTTTTGTTTCCGTCTGCCTTGAGAATATAAAAATGGCGCAACAGCCGTCCGAGCGACATTCGCTGTGTGAACGTCGCCTTGAGCACATCGTGAATGGTACGTAACTCTTTGTATATAAATATGCTGGTGAGCATTGTAAGTCTTACCGAGTTGATGTTAAACATTTAAAGTTATTTACATGATGAAATGTTGTATTGGAATTGTAAGTTAAATTTAGAGTGCAGGTTTTAATTATTCTGAATAAATCCATTAAATGACTACTAGCTAGTCTATGTATTGGGTCTTTAACAGAATTTAGTATGTGTCATGAATTATATTCCAGTTTAGTAAATATCCACATTTAGAGTAACGTAATCTTAGCAACAAAATAGCGGTCTAATAATTGCGTGACCACATCTAAGAGTAATCCTTTGAAGTATTAAACTCCCACTTTCATATAACTTGAACAATGCGGCTCATAGCTCGTGGTAACAATGACAAAGTTTTCGCTCTAAGACTCCGCTTTACATCAACCGGACCCTTTGTCGTAACAGGCGTTTGTTGTAACACCACACTAATTTCAAAGACGCTGATTTACATGAGAATTAGATATTTATCAAGAACATTCAATGTACATGAATGTTTGAAATTGAATTTGCTTAGTAAGAACTATGCACACTTTTGTTGTCTTTATTTGACGCAAATACCTAAAACTCATTTTTTCACTTGTCTAATTGAATCAATTTTAGGGAGGCGTAAACAATGAGTTGAGTTGTCGTCTGGATGTTGTATGGACGCTGACTCATTCGTTGCACAAGCGTTTAGCTCATGGGAACATTAATAACATAGTATACGCATTTTTAACATTATTTATAAAGCTCTCGTAAAACTATTGAATTATTATTATTAAGATGTTTAGCTAATTATTTTCTTAAGAAGAAGTATCTTAAAATAGATCTTTCAAAAAAAAAAACAAAGACAAAAATTAAGAAGCACTTATAGTAATGTTTCAAATATACAACTTCTAATATTGACGATAAGGTTTAAAATTGAATATAGTCTGCTGTATATTTAATTATTACCTATTTTGTGTAAAACTTGACGCCACGTTGAGAGAAGTTATTTAATTATGACTCACCTAATAGGCACCTTCAAATCGATTTTTGCGAAACTTATTATTTATTCTTACAAAGACAACAAGTCTTTAAAAGCTCGATTAATTGCCTCATCGAGAGGAATGGAATACCCAGTTCGAAGTGGGGGCCGAACTTCTCGAACTTTCTCTAATTAGTCGCAAAACAAACAGGAACAAAGACACAATGCTTTGGGAAGACTCGTAAATATTTGATCGCGACAACCGACCGTTTTAAATGAAAACGGTTATATATAATGCTTGATGTAATATGCTATAATTATAACGTCTACTTATAATTATAGCTTAATCTTAATTGTACTTTAATATTATTTTTTCAATATGTAATCTATAACTTGTTTGAATCATATGAAGATTTGATCTATAGTTTTGTTCAGGTTAGCGAGATGGCTTCCATTTTGAACATCACGTCACTCTTCTGGCAAATAACCTGTTACTAGCGAGAAATAGGGGCTAGTTTAGTTATTGCTCAATATATTTCTGTTCAAAAACCAAAAACAACTAAGTTAGCTTAGTAATTAAATAACTTTTGCTACTTCTAAGAATTTGAAACGGTCCAAGTATTACTCACTACTTAGAAACAACATTCACAAAATATGAAACGTCGAAAAATATTATAACTAATAATAATTTAAACGAAAACGGTATTGTGAAGTGAATTTTTCTTTATTATATTCTAGAGTAGCAAATTAACTCCACCTTATGGGACAAACAATCAACACCACCTTTTTGAAGTCTATTGACGAGTTGAGTGCCTGAACTTAAAAGGAAAGGCAATGGGGTCAGCGTTGGCAGAACCTTAGTCATCTACTGGTATCACGCAAACATTAAGATAACTGTTTAAGAATAGCCAAAACGTATATATATATATATACGTTTTGGCTATTCGTCACTAACTCACTCATCACGAAATGTCAAAAACTACAAGTGGTAGGAGTCTCGTATTATGCAAAGGAGTTCCTTTTAGGATGTAGGTGCTTACTAAGACGGGATTTTGTGAAATTGGGGTTGAATTTCGCAATCCCGTCTTAGGGGTTAAAAAAGGGGTGGCAAAGTTTGTATGAAACTTCTATAGTTTTAATAGAAGGGTTTCTAAATTATTAAAAAAAAACTAATTATTTAAAGAAATTAAATGTAGTTCATTTATAAAACGACTTCAATAAGGAGGAGGTTATCAATTCGAATGCTTATTTTTTAATGTATAGATGAATTTGGCAATTTTTTTTTGTTTAAAAGACGGTTATTCCGAGATGGTCCCACTTATATTTTATTTAGATCTGATAATATGTTTCGGACACATACGACGGAACTTTTCAAAAAATTACAGCAAATCAACTGTGATAGCTGCTATCGCATAAATATGCATTGTTTACGCAATAACATAACAACATCACGTCTATACCTTCGAGAGAGGTACAGTATTAAAGGCAGTTTTTTGGCAAAAATATAATACGAATTATTTTTATCCCACATTATTTATCGGTAAAACTATAGATTGAATTTAGAAAACCCTCATACAAAATCTTTATTATCTATCATAATCACAAAAGGGTTAAATGCCCTTTTTCAGTAATAGTTTAATTAATATAATAATTAAAAAGCTACACATAAAGGTTAAAGTTTAGAGGTGTGACATCATAGAACTATGGTTTTTAATGGGATTCGGTATAAAGGTAGATTATACTGATACAATGTACGAGTGCCGTAAGATGGTGTGGGCAATTTTCTCATTCCACACAATTCACATTTAAATTCGAAGTCGCGGGTAACAGCTAGTTAATAAGCTCCAAAACACACATTGCAAGACCTGATATTGTAGTTAGCTCTTTTTGCAAAAAAATCCTATTTCTTCTCGGCCTCCCAATTTCAGAACTAGTAATAGACTCAGTAGTATACAATGTAATCGTAGTGAGAATTTAAAGACTAAATAAAATGTTAAAATAAAATAATTTGATTGATATAAAAAAAATATATGAACGTGTCCGATTGAAATATTGTGAAGGTAGTAGAAAATACATGATAACCATTAGCTTAGTCATCCTGTGATCACGACTCCTGTAAAAGAGTCGAAACGTCAAGATTAAATATAAAATAAAATATGCGCAAAATCTGTAAAAAATGTTTTATTCCAATGTGCGCGGAAGTGTAAGAACTAAATTAGCTAGTTAATAAAAAATATATATATATATACACTTTTCTTTAAGTGAGAGCTTATTCGTATCGACTACTAAGGCAAAAAACTGTCAAGTGCGAGTCGGACTCGTGCACGAAGGGTTCCGTACAAACTTTTGGTAAAGTATAAAAATCACGTTTGTTGTGTGGGTTCCCCCCTTAAAATATTCATTTTATTTTTATTTTATTATACATTATTAAAGTAAAAATAAAACAGATTATTTTGTGAATATTTCAAGTGCCCACCTGTTGCCATTATTGATATCGAGCAAAAAGAGCAAAAAGATCGCGTTTGTTGTATGGGAGCACCCCTTAAATATTTATTTTATTTTGTTTGTAGTATTTGTTGCTATAGCAGCAACAGAAATACACAATTTGTGAAGATTTCAACTGTCTAAAGTCCATTTTTTTAGCATTAGAAATTATGTAAGCAAAGAAGCAGTGGTGGCTAACCTTGTGCTGGAGTCCACTTGGACCGGCTTCAGGCTCGTCCAATGTTGAAGAGATTAAATAACAAATAACAACAAAAACTTTTAACAAAAAACTTCAACAAAAACAATAGAAACTTAACAATAAACCAAAGAAAATAGATAAAACAGATAAATGCATTCGTAATGCCAGTGACGTTGACATTTGCCGCTATTGTTGCAAATGGCGGCCATGTTAAGCGACCATTTTAAAAATCACCTAATATGGTACGTATTACAACATTGGCATATTCTTTTTAATTTTGTCGTATCAAACTGACCAACGTTTTGTTCCACAATTTTGCAAGTTTTGCTTGTTACATTATAATGTGTATAAGAAAGTACCCAAATTTTGTTCTTTCTAATGCTAAAAAAAACTGACTATAGCTATGGCAGTTCTTGAGATACAGCCTGGTGACAGACAGACGGACGGACAGACAGCGAAGTCTTAGTAATACGATTCCGTTTGGGTACGGAACCCTAAAAATGAACCGTCATCTTATAATAATGCTTATTTTCTAAAATAATTTAGTTGTAAAGAATCACAGGAGTGCGATAAAGTTGTCTGGACTAATCTTTTGCACTGACATATCAATGGATCAAGTAATTTAAATTTTTTTTTTGTTAGGTTTCTAAAAAAGTCTTGCATACTCTATTTATGGTTTGTGAAATAAAAAATAAAGAAATAAAAAATATAAGATAAAATTTAACATATCTCAGGCGTCAGACGTGGATGAAGAAAATGATTAAGTTTAAGAAATATTTTGGAATAAGACCTGCCCGGATAGCAAAAGCCGTTTGGTTGAGACTCGCCTAATATCTGAGAATTTTTAAGGAACATTTCTTTAGATATAATGCCCCTTATAATAAGACATCTGTGATGTCACTTTGACACATATCGAGACCCAGTGTAGGCACCGGCGGCGATCGCTATGCGCGAATTATACGCGCTTCAAGCGAGATTCGAATGCAACCTTATAACCTAAGCACCTAAGCGCGAATACATACAGTGGAGTAATAATAATAAACAAGAAGTTGAAGTCATCGATCCCTTTGATTAAGCGGCGATGTTGATCAGCGGCGATGTTGACGGGACATAAATATCGACCCCTACCAGAAACCTCGCCGGACCCTTGTTCTGGTGGTGCTGGTCTGGCGGAAGTCCGGATCTTTGGCAGACGGCTCCCCCTACGAGGAGTTCTAGTTTCCTCGGTGAATCCGCTTGGTGGTCGACTAGCGGTGGCGCCCTTTTTGATAAGTATTCACTTAATATCTTACAACTTACAAATGTTTTTTATATCATTATTAAAAAAGGCTTGATTGGTTCATGAGCTTGAGTTTTCTTTTTCATGGTATTGGTAACATTAATTTCATGATGATGAAAGTTAAAACTAGCACTTTCATAATTTATTTCGGTTTCGCCGTGCTCTCTTTTTGCTGGTTCACAAGGCTCATATTTGAATTCGAGTATCGAGTTTTTGTCACAAAAAATTGCTATGGTTTCTATCTTTTTTTCAGCTGATAGCGGTCACTATTGAAAATTACAAATCTTAATAGAAATCTGTAACGCTCTGGATAGCGAATATCGACTTTTGAACCTTTGCTTAGTTCACAGATTAAATCTGTAACCAAAACAATAGCTACCAAAGCAGTAAAGTTATGCTGCTAATACAATCTTCTTAACAATCTTTATGGCTGTAGGATTTCGATTAAATTAAAATACACCATTTTGAGTGTTAATTCATATGTTGTTAAAGGCTATTAGTGTTATTCTAAATATGAAAACGAGAATTGATGAGTTCCTTCATAGTTACATGCAACATAGCAAAAATTTATTAGACAATAGTTTACCAATTATTTGGTACCCAGTTTATTATTTCAAAGTATTTGCAATTTAAGTTGGTTTAATTAATACAAAATCGCAACCCGAGAAAGGTCGAGAAAAGTATCAAATAACTATGAAGAGATTCTCATAAAATTAATTATAAGAGTATTTTCAATTAAATAATTTTATTTTAACTTTAACTGCAACTTTAAAATTACTTAACATCTAAAGGTCTTTTTAATTAATCGCCAAATGGTAAACAATGTTTAAATATCTACTTATCACTTTAGTGCTTGAAATATTGAATGTGTTTGTATGAACTGTTTTTATTTATAAATAAACATTGACCAAGTGACATATGTTGAAGAAGCTGTTTTAATAAACATCCTGTAATCGATAGGTTGCGGGCTCGGAACCCGCCTGAGAGACGATTTTGTTAAATATTTTTCTAATTAAAGTATTATCACACAAGAAATCATAGAAGATGCAAAATATGAGACATGAATTAAATGGCTGTTTCATCTAAAGCAAATGTCAAAACTATGTAAAAATGTTTCCTTAGAATGCGAGTATGTTTCTCTCATTGATAAAGCAATGCTGGCCAACAGCGTTAAAAGTAAAAAGTACTAGATGGGTGTTCACAAGACTAGGTAGCTCAATTGGGAGAGCAGTGAACCAAACATTCAAAGGCCCCGCCCGTTCATCTCCCGCCTGAAAATAAATATTCTTTTAAACTGTATCATATGAGTTTATTTTTATCAATAACATGGCATTATTTTCTCCACAGATATTTATCTCTGTGATTTGGAATTTAAGTTGTACACTAAATGAAAAATATTTAATAGTATCCTGTAGATTGGTGCATCGAATTTTAGTGCTTGACACTCTCGTTACGAATGCCTAAATTATGTTTTTTTATTGCTTATTTTTGAATAGAATAATGAAATCATATAAAGTTACAATGAGCTTTACAAATTTAATTATTGGTCAGAAAACATACTGTATCGAAGTCGATACTGTTCGTTAAGTATTCAAAGTATATTAATAAGTGTCATTCTGATTTTGTTGTTTTTTATATGAATTAGTAATATCACTTGTTTACGTATTTGACTGGGTGATATTTTATTTGAATAATAATGTCTATCCACGGGTTTAAAAGCCAACATTTTATGTTTAGTTCAGCACAAAAATCTACTACATATTGTGATTCTAATATTTGATTGACATGACGCTGGATAGAACAATTTTATCGCCTATTTTTAATTGATGTTGATGTGGATGCATGTTCAACAAGAATAATAAGTTTTTATAGTAATTTTTACTATAAAGAAATATATAGTAAAAATGATTTCACATTTTTACTATATATTTCTTTTTTGAAATCTGAAATGTACTTAAAATAAAAAATGGTATTTTTTACATTAAATTTTTAACAAAAATATTCAAAAGAAAAGCGATTATGGTGGTGTAGACATTCAGAGATTGTGTATAGTGTAGAATCATTCACTTAGTTATTATTAATTGGTTTTATAGCAGATCTTAGTAGGTATTCGTGAGAAAACTGCTGTTATGCATGTTAGTATTCTTATCGTTAAACCTGCTAAATTATCGACAGAAGACGATTTTTGAGATCCATTTATTGTCCTTCTTTTTATTATAAGATAAATTTGTAAAATACTACCATATCTAATTTTGGATGTTACAAAATATACAATATAACATGAAAAGAATACGTCGTCAAATTCTCATGCTTTATTTATTTTTTATTATCTTATTTTAATTTCAAGGAGTTCACTAGCTATTTAGTAACAAATTTTTTTCTACGCTATTCAATCTTCGGATAAAGAAATTAAAGTATAATTTATTTACCGGTAAACATTTAAGAACCTTGTTTACTTTCAGATTTCACCTAATTTAGTTCTATAATCTCATCAGAAAGTTTATTTTCTCCAAAGCTGCAAAGGTATCTAACTGAAGATTAATAGACTTACTCTCGAAAACACGAACATTAAGTTTGCCGAACTAAAAATAAAGGGGGATAGGGGTTTATGTATATAAATACGACGCAGAGCGCATTTCGCTCGTCCCTATGCATTTCGCCTATCTGCACATGCACTGACATCGTGAACAACATTGTGTTTAATTTGGTATTTACCGGAGAAGTTAATTAACTACATTAAGACATAATTTCTTTTACATATACAGGTGACACTTTGGGTCACATGGCCTACATCCTCCAAACTTAAAACTGCTGCGTATTTACTTAAGTACCTATTAAATAAAAGTGAATATTTTCATGTCTACCTGTTACATGTTGACATGTAATAATGTGAACTTAAAGTTTTACTTAGGCACTGACTATCTACAATGTTAATGGAAAATATTTGGCCCAAAAAATACTATAGTCAAGCTCATTTACTGTAATCTATAGTAACACTCGGTTGTGCATTAGAAATCCAGTAGTTCCTGCAAGAGCACCTGCACCATTTAATATATGTAATGATTAGTAAATGTACACCTAATAATGTCATTACTAGTTAATAAATAATTATAAATTACTTTTCTTTACATTATGTATATGCATTATTATTATCCCTTTTCGCATGCAAAGTGACTGTTTTATTTCTGTTGAGGATTATATTTTAATGTAATTAAGTTTAGTTAAGACAACGCTATCTAAAACAAGAAATATGTATACTAGAAATTTTCATTGTAGTTATTTCATATAACCATATTTTATAAATAAAAGCCTTTTCTTATATATTTAATATATACTTTAAACGCCATTTTATCCGTTAAAGTTATCAGCCGTGTGTTCTTTGTGTTATCGTTGATAATGTTGAGAGCTTGGCTGTTTTGGAGATACTTTATCTCTCTTTGAAAAGTTTCATCAACCAGTAAAATTAAATGCAAAGTTTAAGTAAGTTATTTTAGGTCTTCGGAGTTTGTTTATTTTAAAGTTATGTTAGATTTTTAAGCGATGTTATTTAATGCAAATTATGTCATAACTTTTCCTTATTATATTCAAAATTAGCTCGTCTACAACAGTATATAATTGAATCAAAATATGTGGAAGGGTAAATTAAATATTTATTAATTGAATACCTATACATAAAATTTTTGTGATAAAGAAAAAAAAACTGTGATTAATAAGTTAACTATGGAGTATCTTTTTCTAGAAATAGTTTGTTTATAAGAAGATTTACACGTCAATTGCTGTAATGAGAGCAGCTATAGATTTGCAAATATTTTGTTAGTAGGATATGAAATTTAGAAAACATTAATTAGTGGTACTTACCTAAATTAACTCACTTCCCTCGCCTCAGAATATTTGAATTTCTTATATTAAACCACAAATTTTGAGTGGCTCTCTAACTTAGCTTTTATTAATACTTAGTAAATCCTTCATCGCTTTATCGTTAACAATACTTATCATAATAAATAGGTTTGAAGAAGTAGGACCTGTTAATAATATGAAAACAACAGAATCGGAGATATACATTTTCACCTCAGTACTGATTCAACCCCAAGAACTGGACCGTAATATTCGTATTTATACTTTGTCATTTCTTCATTGGAAAAATAAACTGGTATGTAATTAATGTGTGTTTTGGTTATTAGAGCATTTTAAAGCTAGTTTTTAAATATTTAAATTTAAATAACTGTCTTTTTTTTCGGTTATTTTGATATTCTTTAAAGTATTAGATCAATTCTTTAAAATTATAGGAGGTAAGCCTCAAAACCTAAATTGACTGTAATTTATTTATTTTTAATTTTTTTTGCTTATACTAAACTAGGAGCTATCGATACTATATAAGACATATAATATTAGATTATGAAATCCTTATAGGACAGTAACACCAAAAGAAATTAAATAAAACTTACGTCTCAGTCCATGAAAAATTTCTTTCTTAAATTTTTAATTGAAACCGATTCGGAGGCTACCTCAAACTAATTTTCAGACAGTTTTATATATAAAGTTTTATATAGAAAACGGTCGTGTCAAACGTTGTCAAACTGGTAATTTCACTTAGGCTTTAATATTTATTAAGAATTCACAAGAGAGATACTTAAATTTGGACAGATGCGTTGCTTCTATTTATGTAAGGTTAGTAATAGAAGTTAATGCGATAAAAACAATATATTAGCGCAACATTAAAAAGAAATCTATGAAGCTACCAAATGAAGGAAAATAAATCGAAATAACTGCAATTGTTTGTCATTTTTGAGCTCAGGGAATTTAAGGACCTAATAAGTCTTCCCTGGCGATGACATAATGGCACCATTCTCAAATGATATGACCCAAATAGTGCTATCCTAATCCTAATTTAGTAAGTTTATAGAAAAAATTGCTGCAATTGCACTATTTTTTACCAATATCCTAAGAAAAGGAAATAACCTTCTATTTACTACAGAGAGTCAGGTAGTATATACTAAGAGACGGGTCAAAAAATGTTATGACATTACTGAGCTGATCATTTGTCAATTGGCTATAGTAGTTGTGACATACTGCGGTCAGTCAAGCGAACTGTAGAACAGGCATCACACATATGCTATCAAACGTGTTATTATTACTACTTACTATTTACAAAAAGCTGAAAATTGTTGTACAGTTTGTATATTGTATATAAATAAAAATTATATCAGTCAATCGCTTAAATGTGAGAACGGACCTGGGGGGCTACCAGGCCCTGATTAACCCTTAGGCTAATTAGGCTGCAGCCAAGGGCGCGAGAACCGAGGGGGGGCGCGCTAAGATCGTGTCTTCGCATGCACTAATCTAGCATCATTGCATCTACCCTACATGCAATCAATTAGACCGCGACAAAACACTAAAACTAAATGCACTTGAGAGTCCCTGAATTTAACAATAAATTTTGAATTTTTAAAAGCACGCGATGATAAGCCTAGGGCGTTCAGTATACTTGATCAGTCATTGGGGGCTACTCTTGAATCTCTATTTCAATATAATTGTAATACAATTCCAATCGTAAGACTATTTGGTACTCTTGAAATTAATTTTGGCGGGTATTGTATTGCTCTTAACATTGTCACAATATTGTATTGTTTCTGAATGAAGTTGGTTTCATTTTCGCGGTGATGTTTAAATGCCACAGGGTAGAAAAGAATAAATAAATTAACAATACTGTGCCAAAAACATTTCAGCAATGACATGGTATGTAATGACATACATATTATGTTATGCAAGAATATCTAGTTATTTTTTCAAAAAATCAAATCGGCTACATAGTAGTAAATTTTTTTGCCTGTTAAACCACAGTAAATCGTTTAAATAAAAATTAACAACTGTCAAGAGCAAATGGCGTAAATTTCGAAATATTTAAGTAGTTTTTAAGTATTCCAAGTTATAAACGATTAATTTGGATTTCTGGTGCTTTTTGTATACTTAAAGTTTTAAAACTGTATCGTGTATGTTACAGTTGTGTATATTTCATTGCGACTGAGGGGTTTGTTGTGGTGGGGTCTTTTTTGTCATTCGCTGATTCACTGTAAACACTTTCCACACAGTATTAGTACATTTATTTATTTATTTGTTTAACACATATAGTTATTAAGCACTATAATTGGATTGTAAATTATAATAACGAAGTCACAAAAAAAATGCAAAAAACCTGGAAACAGTTGGTTTTCTAGTACAAGTTTTGAAATCCTTATCTATAATCTATTTTGTTTAAAAGTTTGATTGATTGAACGCTTTAATCTCTGAGACTATCATCCATTATTTACTCATTTCCCATTTTTGAGAATGGTTATATCATATCTAGTTAAAATGCTTAGTCCATGCAGATGAAGTTGCAAGAAGCCACCAATTAAATTGAAACAAAAAGTGTGTAAACAAAAACAAAGAGTAGCCCCCTAGGTCAGTCAGACCAAATGAATGTATAATAGATAAAGTGTAATTTATATATTAAACTTGAAAAATGTTTAGGGGTACGTAATTGTATATGAAACATAAATAAAATAGTCAGCCAACCATATTTTAGCACAACCCCTGTCAATGAGCCAAAACAATTTTTTTCTCACTTTTTTATTATATGAATAATGCATAGAGAATATTAATATTCATAACGTATTGATAGTTATTATAATTGATCACGGGTGGATATTGAATGAAAACAAATATGAATTCGATTGGTTCAAAGGTAATCAATTTCCAGAATTTATCAACAATGTCTTCACTTGACCAGGGTATTTTGTGTCGATTCTATAACAAAATCAAAGCAGCATCAACCTCATATGATACAAAATGCCTGCTAGAAGTTTTTATTGCAGTGAGCAACAAGCCACCGAACGAGTAGGCTCTGGGATACCATAGCAGACAAAGTAAAGGGCCACCCTCCTTACAGACCTGATCTGGCATCGTGTGACTTCCTTTGATTCCCTGAAATATAATAATAAATCACCTATAAAGATATAGTGTTTATTGCTGAAAGATGTGCTAACAACTTTAAAAATGGCGGTGGAAAGGTGTCGGTAAAACGTGTTTCGAAAACTTCAAATATACCGGCTGGTGGAGAGTAATTTGATAAAACTTAATAAAAATATATATTTAACCTTTAGTTACCGACCCTAATTTTTGGTACATAATTGCCGAGGTGAGGTCACGGTGACACCCAATTTGAAATGACGTTTTTAAAACAATTAATTTCAAAAGTGTTTTGAAATTATTCCTTACCTAAAAAATAACTTATACAACAATGGAATGAAATCATAAAAATAGCATAAATATGTATATAATAATTATAATAGCAAAATCACAAAAATGGCACATTTTTAGGAATATATTTTTCAGTCATCAGCAGAAACTATGTAACTAATTTAAATATTTAAATATAAGTTACTTTTCTTATGAAATCAATTAAAACAACTCTAATCAACAAGAAATAAAAATATTGTACAAGATCCAATAATGTAAGGCACAATTCTGGCAGACTTTTAGGGCACATTGAAGACATAAGTATATTTTACATAGAATGCACTGAAGGAGGTATCCCTTTTGAGTTTGGATGGACAGATGCTACACAACTTCCTCTTTGATGCTCTTTGAGACTGCTCTGATTCTGTATCATGATCGCTGTGTAGGCGAAATTCAGGATCAACGAAGTCATCGTTACCATCACTAAAATCTTGTAATTTTTCGTCTGACCAACTTTATAAATTCTCTTCTTGTCCGGGATTATTTAAATTCACTTGTCTATTTCACTTACGCCCGATTCCTGAAGTAAATTCTTTCGACATCTAAAAAAGAAGCCAAAATAATCATATTTCAAAGTAATAACAAAATATGTCTTATCACAAAATAGTAACACTAACACCGACCTTACGTCACGGTGACACCAGAGTTTCAGTTACTGGCACACCTGTAACCTTATCGCAAATTCGCGACCTACTAACGAATAAACAAGACAAAACAAGCAGCTACTGAAAGAAACAGGTATAAATTGCTGTTTTTTGTGGAAATATTCCCATTTTAACGCATGCGGTGTCACGGTGACACCACCTCGGCAATTAAAGGTTAATATATAATATATATTTTTGAGTTTGTCAAATCTTTCTGAGTAACCTACGTATGTTAAAAGTCATTTTTTTTTAGGAAAAATATTAACTTACTATAACTTTATATATATATATAAATGATATTAAATTACCATTACCATCAAAATACATTAAAGTACAACGTTGTTAAGGGATCTCAGAGAGTGCTATTGTATTGACCATCCGATAAAGTGACAGGAAGCATTATGAGAAAATTAAGTGGCGAAAATGAGACGGGGTCAAGCAGGGTCACTCCCTACCTTACCTTGTTATAAAATCGTTAGAGGGGATAAGTGCCTAATGGAATATTTTGGGAAAATGTTTTTACGTGGTAGAGGGTACGGGTGAAGTTATAAGGCTTTGTGTATCATATTGATCCATGAAGCAACTGTATTTTGCTGACTTTTTGACTTTTCTATATATGAAAAGCAGTTTTTCATTACCTAATGCTAATATAAGTAAAACCCAATGCAATGAGAACCTGCAGATGTGTGAAATATTATATACTTTACATTTTTATATCCAGAGCAACTTTCACTACAAAAAATCTTTTCTTTCTAGATAGCCGGACTCGAACCCTACATAACATACATAAGAACCGAATCATACAGACCAAAAAAGTGATATTTTACCCTTAAATCTTAATTTCGTGAAATTGCGTTATAATTTTAATGCTTTTCCTTAGATATTCATAACTAGACATGGCATATTCGTGTACATAATTAGCTAAGGTCTACAAGGAAGCGACTTCATAAAATAACTGATTTGAAAAGTGACAGTCAACATTTATTTATATAACTAGAAAAAAGTAAGGGTTTATGTCTTTATCAACATTTATATATCTGCGATTCTTGGAATAAACCCTTATTTCTTAGCAACAAACAAAAGGCTGAAATCTATACAATGTTTTGGGTGAAATTATTTGTGTCAGAACAAAGTTTGTTGTTCTCGGTATTGCCGAATTGATAACTGTATTAATTAATAAATACAATAAAATTATTAATTGAAAATGTGATTTTATAAATAATTTTAGTTTTTTATACAGTTTCATAAATCAGTATCAGAACCGTAAAAGCTAAAAATTGTTTTGTATTGGATTATTGTTTGGATTACTGTACAACGAAAACGGTAATGGCAACTACAGCAACAACGACAATGACCTTGACGCCAGTAGTTAGCATCCCCAACAATATATCCTGGCAAATAAGGAAACAACCAAGAGTTTTTCTAAGTGTTTCTTAAGATAATACTAACACTCGCCTCGGTAGTGAGATTACGTGGGATTGAGTCCAGTTTGAGTAAGCCTAAAAAAATAATAACAAATAAAAACAAAAACATCAAACAAAATAATAGGTGAACCAAAACTCAATTTCAAAGTCTTGAAAATCCAAATCCAAATCGAAACTAATCTTTTTTTAATCCCAGACAACTTTAATTAAACATTAAATAAAATGAGCATCTATAACTTCCTATAACTTCCCTAATATTTCCCTATTTTCTAAGTAAAGTCCAACTCTTAGAGTAAAATATGGGACAAGGCCCTCGAGATGCACGGCGAAGCCTTTGCCGTATCTCTTGACATCTCTAAGGCTTTTGACAGGATTTGGCACGCAAGCTTCCTGTCTATAGTATCCCCGCTGACTTTTCTAATTGGAAAGCCGATTTCCTGACAGAACGGTCGATCAGAGTAGTTATCGATGGCTGTTCCATTGACTCAGTGGCTATTGATGCACTTTTCCTGCTGCACATCAATGACCTGTTGATACCAGGAATTGTTGGGTATGCAGACGACAGTACTGTCGTAGAGAGATACTTGTCTAATTGATGATGAGAGAGGCCATGGTTGAGTGAACAAATTAGAGGTTGAGCCACGTTTCCCAGTGGGGTGACAGTAACCTCGTCCATTTTAATGCCTCTAAAATGCAAACGTGTCTTTTCACTGCAAAAAAGAGTTCCTTCAACCTCACTCATACTTTCCTGTACCTGTGACGGACACCCTCGAGCTTGCTTCTTGGCATGGATTTGTTGTCAGACCTCATCTTCGACGCCAACATCGAGCCCAAGGCTCAAACTGCAGCTAAAAAGCTGGGCGTCCTAAATAAGGTCAAGCCAAATTTCACGCCGGGACAGCTATCAACTCTCTATAAAGCTCAAGTCCGATCTTGCATGGAGTATTGCAGTCACCTCTGGGATGGATCAGCAAAATACCAATTTGCTGCACTGAGAGGCTATAAGTGACAGCAAATTGATGAAGAGCAAGCTTCACACCTTAGCTCACCGCCACTAAGTGGCTTGTCTATTGGTCTTCTATGGATTGTATTTTGGAGTGCGTGCTCAGGAGCTACATATTCTCATACCGCCCCATCACCTTTCTGCCATCGGACATCCAGACGCACTGCGGGCTACCATTCTTTCTTGGTTGCTATACCTACCTGTCGCACTAAGCGCTTCTCAACTTCTTTTATAATGCGCACAGCAAAGGAGTGGAACTTGCTGCGTCTGTATTTCCGAATACTTATAACCCGTCTGTTTTTAAAGCCTGGATGAATAGGCACCTTCTAGGTTAACTCGTTCCATAAAGATCAAGTGCGAACCCATTCTAATTTAAAAAAAGTTTTAATAATATAATCTAAAAATATTGTTGGTGATAGTCATGGTATTGAACTGTGCAGATTTGAACTTTTACTGCAGAAGGACGCGTATAGGGAAAGCAGTTTAATAAAATATGCTAGATATGTTAGCTTTTATCAGATTAGGTACGGCACATAATTCCATGATTACTGTAGAAGTTCTAAAAGATATGGTCAATAAATCAAATCTTAAAAGTAGCATATAGGAACTAATATGTTGTCATCAAATCGGGTAATTATTATACTATAGGGAAGCAGGTAGTAGTAGTATTCAAATTTCCTATAGTCTCTAGTAGCGAATTTAGTTTCTATAAATTATCTCTAGTTCCAATTAAAAACCAACAGATCCTTATACATCTCCTTCCTTATATAGCAACGAATGAAGACTCATTCGTGTACATGGAAGCTAAGTTCCTGGAATCTCTGTGAACGGAAGACAAGTACTCAGCTGCACGCCCAACCAGATTGCATTCAAAGACTTATCACTACTCAAGCTCTCGATGAATCGCTTTACTGTCACTTTACCTCTGTCTCTTTAGCCAAAGAAGTTCTTGAAAAACTCGATGAGCAGCACTACGTTAGGTTCGATTGACCTCCAAGGACTACACAGCATCCAGAACAAGATCATGATGGCGCCACCTCTCAAACTGAATCGGTTGCAGGAAGAGTCATTTTATCATTCAACTATTACTTTCTTTCTTCTTTCTTTATTTCTTTAGCACAGTCACATGGTATAGCGCTGACAACATTTGATTGAAATAGTCATTTTGACACCCTGCAAGGATGTTGGCAGAATTAGTGACTTATATATTATAACGAATTATTATAAAATTATTTTCATACATTTCATTAGTTATACATATTTTAATAAATTAACAAAACTTATACTGCTATAAAATAAATCATAGTAAAATAACAATTTTAACCTAATTATCTCTTCAAGTGTTATTGCTCTTATCATAGCCTTTGTAAGCCGTCGTTTTAAGATATGGAAGATCAAAGAACCAGACGTCCACGTCCCAGCTACAACCAACAGGGAGCACATTTATGAAGATCCCCAAGACATCACGAGGATGAAACGGAAAGAATCCATACCAGCGACATTTCCACTAACAGTTCTTAAAAAGTTCTTAAGTATTAGTGGAGGAATTACGTACGCGCATCGAAGGAGGAACGCTTACGCGGCGACCGAATTCTATTGCCGTGCGCCACGAGTTGCCGACGCCTCATTTCCGTCATAATTTATAATTTATATTTTAATTGTATTCTGTTTTCTTGCATCGATTCAGATGCTAGGTTGTTTTGTTTAGATTTAATTTTCCTATTGCAATCTTCTATAGTAATTAAATTTATAAAAAGCTGTTTTTTTTAATCACTCGGCTGCAACAAACTTTATTCGCGTCCCTAGACGCACTGTTATTGTTTTTTTAATTTATGTTATTATTATTGTCATTTTTTGTCTAAATGCTTGTTAAAATTCAACTGTGATTAAATGAAAAATAATCGTTATACGAATTATTAGGTTATTTACTACTACCAAAAAGGCCGAAGTTTTCACCGCAACGTTTTCTTTAAATTTCTCAACTTTATTTTTGGTATTCGACCGACACATATATTTTCTATTTAAAAAAAAAACATAATGGTACTTACGAAAGGCTGTGCGTTATGGTCAGATTTGATACATTTTATTTATTGATTTGCTTTGGACGTTATAGTGACAAATAGCATTATCTAACCAAGTAGCTAAATTAGATGTAAATCTAATTTATTAGATGAAATGCTCCAAATAAGTGAGAAAGAATCCTACTTGTTGTTGGAGAATTTTACAATTACCACACACAACTACTTCCTTATTTTTCTTAAAGACTAATTTTAATACATCCACCATAGCGGACTCAAACTGTAAGAAGTTTCCCTTAAGGGGCCTGTACACATACTACAAACATTTTATCAAGTTCCACACATAATAATTCAATCACACGCTCAATTGAGTTAGAAACTATGTCTTTACGCTCTCAATAATATATTATTCTCTAACATATTCTCTAAAACTTTTTAACTTATTAATTTAAAAACTTACCTATAAACTTACTTACTTATTTAAAAAATTGTTGTGGAATGATTAGTAATTTGCTTTCATGTAAATTGGACATTTAAAACCACCTTGGCGAGTTGTTGACAAGTGTCGTGCATCCTGTATTCTTGTAAACAGTCTTCTAGTAATGTCCGAGATCACTAAAAATAGGGTTTGAAAATTAGTAAAGAGAGCCAAACACTGTATAGAGCTTGGCATAGTAATATTTTTTTTTGTTTTAAACTTTCATGGTCACTAACATTATAGTAATATAAGTTATATACGCGATTGTTACCATGTACCTATGTCAGTTGCTCCGTGATCATGGCGCTTGCAACAGTGCCGAAATATCGGAAACTCACTAAAAACAAGGTACATGGTAACAATCCCATATGTAACTTATATAACTATAATTAAATTTTATAGTCCACTGATGATTTTTAGTGAATTATTCTCGTCAAGGTGAGCACTTATAGTTATACACTTATAGTATACATAAAAAATGTTAAAATCTCGTCGCAATCGCCACCTGTTTCGCTTTCAGATTCCTAAAATAAGCGAAAACTTCATAAAATGATATTGCTATTTGAAACTGTAATAAGCCAAAACTAATTTGAATAAAGGGTTTTACTTTAATAATTCGTAGTAATAATATCGCTATAATCTGTTTTACGAGGGTTGATCAAAAAGTTCTTAGAAACGCATATGTATCTAATCTTTTTGGAGGTAGACTTTTAATTTTCTGAAAAAATGTCAATCTGGCAGTATTCATACCAAGTTTCACTTAATTTAGTCATTGCGTTCGCAAGATAGAGACGGTTTTGTGCTAACAATAGTAAAAAAACAATAAAATATGGATAAAAACGAGCAACGTGCGGTGATTAAGTACCTCTAACTGAAAAAAATGTCCACGAAAGAAATTTTTTTAGACATCTAGCAGACATTAGGGGATCATGCTTTACCCTATTCAACGGTCGCTTACTGGGTTGCTGAATTTAAAAGAGGTAGATCGACCTGTGAAGACGTTCAGCGCACAGGGAGGCCTTCAACCTCCATTACAAAAGTAAAAGTCAAAAAAGTTGAGAAAATGGTTCTGGAATATAGACGAATAACCATAAAATATCTAGCTGAGACTCTAAAAATTTCATTTGGTAGCGTTCAATCTATTTTAACCATTTCACTCGGTTTCAAAAAGTGTCAGCAAGACGGGTCCTACGAATGTTAACCGAAGAAAACAAAAAGCGGCGTTTGGAAATTTCTAAGCGCAATCTCGAAATGTCAACGAGTGATCCAGATGAATTTTGTCGTCGTGTTGTCACCATGTATGAACCAAAGAGACAAAGCATTTGCCGATGATGACGCGATCATGGCTGCCGTAAATAAGTCTTTTGAGAGTCAGGAAAAAGATTTTTTTTGGATGAAATAATAAAACTAGAAAAGCGGTATTCTAAATGTATTGAGTTAGAAGGAGATTACGTAGAAAAATAAAATATTTTTACTTGATTTTTTTTTTGTACTGATTCTAAGAACTTTTTGATTCACCCTCATATGTTCATCGAAAACATTACATTTTTATTCAGTATTTAGTAGGCACCAAAACCAAAATAAGGATAATAAAGGATTTTACTTAAATTAAGTCATGTTTCCAGTATCCAGATGACCATATATTGGGTTGGTGAACCACTAGCTGTCAAATTAATCTGAACAAAAATCCTATTGACCAGATTAGTCTACTTATTGCATATATAGGATATAGGTAGCCTTTACATATTAGTAATGGAAAGATAATATTACACCTTAAAAAACAACTGTTATATTTTAATTCAAGAATTTATTTATTTACAAGAATGGGCGGTATCCGCAACACGACAACTTCAAACGCCTATGTTGCGTTTGGAGATTGTAGTCTGATTCATTCCTGCTATCCCAGCCCAGCCAATAACGCTCTATTCTTCAAAGTCTGTAACACGTGTTTTTTAACTTTGAACTTTTTTTTTATTTTATCAAAGGGGCACTTTTACCCTGAAAATAGGTGAATAAAATTTAGGACTTATAAAAAAGAAAAGAGTGCTTATAAATAATGTTGTTTTTTAGTCAGGGAACTGCTATAGAAATATGAAATTAATGAATACTTCAATGTTTTTTTATTACGAACTTTTCGAAATGGATCGTATTTTTATATAGAAACAACTTAAAATAGTAACATTAATTTTTCCAAAACAAGTAATTTAGATAACTTGAGATTAACTTTTAGATAAACTTTTGATACGTTTGAAAATATTGGCACCTGATTACTTTCTGCAATTATAATATGAATTAATAATAAAACATATTGTAGCGTATTTGTATTATTTTAAAATAACATATTTTTTTCGTGGTAGAAAATATATTGTTTATTTTAAAAATGACAAGATATCCAACCTGTCAAGGAAACATATTTATTATGTGGGACTGGTCGTTTGGGAACGAATCGCAGGGACCGACTCCCTGGGGCCTAGCAACACTTCACTCCGAGTCTATACTCTGAGCTGAGCTAGACTCTGTGTGTGCTTTGTGGTTTTTCGTTTTTTGATCTGTTCATCGAGCCGGTGGCTAGATTGTCTGCACAAGCTTAATAATTAATCCGGCTGTAACGCTGATCGGAAAAAAGGGAAAATAGCTACCGATTGATTTAGAGAACTGATCACTCCTCTAACATAAAATATATACTTTATTTTCAACCCCGTAAAGTAAATTTAAACATTATTTTATTATTTGTTCAATGCTAATAGTGATTTCTATTATAAGATTTCTAGGCATTTTATCGAGAATCTTTCAGATATTGACGACAGTTTGGTGCAAAGGTAGCAATCCTACCTTTCGCGCCGACGCGGCGGTCCTGGGTTCGAATCCCGGAATTGGCAGATGTTTGTGTGATGACTACGAGCATTTGTACCTGAGTCGAGCTACGAGCATTTGTATTTATACATATTTATATCAATATAACATATCTATGTAGGTATCGTATAAGTATGTCTATCCGTTACCCTAGTACCCATAACACAAGCCTTAACGTGCTTACTTTGGGCTAGGCTAATTGGTGTGATTGTGGGAAATATATTACTTATTTTTTGTAGTCGAAGGTATTTTAATATTTCAATTCCTCTTATATTCTCGTTAATAAATCGCTAATTAAACCATTCTAGATCCTTAAATCCATGGAATCATTGCTAAAATACATAAAAACTGGAATTAAAGTAGATGAATTATTTGTCGCCTTCAACGGTGATTTAAACGTTAAGATTTTCAAATAGCTTCATAAATAATCTTCCCGGCCTAGGAATATTTTAAATTTACATAAACTAATTAAATGTAATTTATGCTAACTTCAGGGAATGTGAGATATCCAGAACCTGCTTTTGGAGGCTATTGTGTCCAGGCTGCCTATAAGAATCCGCACAACTAACGCGAACTAATAAAGATACCTTTCCTCGGGCGAGACATAGATGCGTTGAATATACTGTTGGTAGGTACCAATACTTACCACCATCGAATGAGTCCAAGCGTCAAGTCCAAGATCCATTAGACATCCCAGATACGTCGGACAAAAAACCGCCAACTAATTTCTCTTTATCGGTTACAATCAGTATTACCATAATCGATCAAATGGACTTACAGTAACTTTAAATTATTTTATATTTTTATAAATCCTTTCGTTTGTGATTAAACTTAGCCACTAAGTTGTATTTTTTTCTCTTAAAGTGTATCACAACTACCACTATAAACCACTAAATAAAGATATTGTAACACTTTCATAAAAAAATGATTTTATTATACCTGACTGGGATTTTATTTAGAAAATAACACTACAGTATTATCAATATCCTGAACTGCCAGAATTGTATCTAACACACAGAAAGTTGTTTTTTGAGGGCTGCAGAACAAAATATAGTTAGTGTTTACATTTGCATTGATAAAATGCTTTACTCTTTTTTTTAATGTCTAAAATGCCCATTGAGTTGATATAGAAAAACAACATAAACATTTACATTTAATATTATAACTATTTCTTTTATATGATCAACCTATATTTGATCGTAATTCATGGTATGTAAAGGTTCTAACTAAACAATAATTATTATATTATAAGATAATAATCAAGTATTCCTACTCACTATACTAATTGAGAATAGAAGAAAACATACAACTTAAACTTACGAGGTAAGTAAGTGTTTAAGTTGTATGTTAATTGTAAAGTCTATTTTAGAAAATAGAATTGCCAGCAATAAGCACTATATGATTATACCTTATTCATAACACAGATTTCCTACATTCAAGGCAAACCATGGTATGTCCTAAAACTCTTTTGTGTTCGGCAACGTAATTTTTAATAATTGGAAGCAGTAGTTACAAATATATGTATCCAGAGACAAATGATAGTTAAGATAGGAACATTTCTATCGACGTTGTAAGTAGTTAGCGTTCAATATTGGTAGAACGATACTTCTACTACAGAAGTTGAAATGGGTTTGTAAATTTCGACGCATCTACCAGCGTCTCGGTAGCTCAGAGCACTCGCCCTGTTAGCGAAAGGTCGTAGGTTCGACCACGACGACGACAACGACCTTCCCACTTAAGAGCTCGGAGGCGTAGTTGTTTTTTTACAGGCCAATAAGCCATAAAATATAATAAATACTATATCTTACAGAAATATTGCTTTGTGAATGCAAAAAAATACATATAATAATACAATACAAACTGAACAAATATTAAGAATATTACTACTGCAGATCTGAATTGATAACTACCGCCTAAATCTTGATTGTTGGTGCTCAGAAAGCGAGGAGATCACATGCCTTTACAATATTTTTATGTCTATTCCGCAGATAATTAATCTAATGTTGATTCGGAAATCACAACACAAACGTCCTGAAATTGAGTCCGTGGAGATAAGCGGGGGTCAGTAAAACAATATCAGAAAATAATCGCACTGTACAACAACGAAAGCAAGCGGAAAGAGAATATTGCAAGTATGACTGGCAACAACCTTTTTAACGTACGTAATACTAGTTATAAATTGCATTAAAGTCAGACAGTTATTTTCTGATATTAAAACAGCCATTTAAAAAAAACTACTAGAGGTTTAAAAGGATAAAAGAATAATAAGCTTACAAAAGCTTTAATTTATTTATTAAAAACCAATATGTAATAGTAATAGTTTGTTTTTATCACATACTATTATTTTATGACATTACTTTTTTTTGAAATTTTTATGGCTAGAAACATTGTTAATGAAGAAGTTAATTAACAAAAATATTACTTATTAATTTGAAATAAAAAACTTCTTAATCAGACAGGTTAAAATATATGCGATAATTTATTTATGTAATTTAATTTTAATTGTGACTTTTTTGTGCGCATATCAATATCATTTTGTACATATCAAACCACTTCTTTGTAAATCCTTTTTGTGTTCAATTATACTTTAGAGATTTTAACTACTTATACTGAAATACTGTTAATTTAATTTGGCCGGTCAATCAATCTGTATTTAAGCGAAACTGTCCTTTTTACAAAATTTTAACAGAACCTTTACTTACGCTACGCTACTGTTCAAAAAAATGTTTTTGAAGCGGAAACATCTAAATGATCAAAGCATCGAGGAAAAACAAATTGAACTCGTAAATAAAAGGCGTTTAAAATCATTCTATCTGTGACTTCATAATTGAATTGGTTTATGTAGCAAATTAATAAAGTATAAAGAGAAAAGCGTTCCTCTAATCTTATTCATGGAAATTATAAATATTCCCAAAAATCAAGTGACCCATATTAAATAATGTAGATTTTTCGTGGAAAAATAAATATTTTCATTTCAACCATTACCGTAAAAATATTTTACCAAATAACGGTGTTAATTGATTACTTTGCATTAATTAGTTGATTTACTTTGAATTACGCTTTCATTTATAACTCTTTCTGAATAAAAGATTAACTTTTTTTTAAATAAAAAAAGAACTCGAAGCACTTATGTAAATTTAATAGTTAAAATATAAAAATAAAAGCAAGTATATAGTGTTCCATATTATTGGTAGCTGTCATTTTCGTCGTCAGGCTATTAATGACCTTAGTGCTAGGACACGGGCCATAATTTCCTATAGATGATATCACCGTATGGAGAGAAGGCATAGCCCACCATGCGGGCCTGTGTGACTGGTGAACAGTAACGATTACAAATTTAGTCTAGACTAACAACTTGACATGTCTTTAGAAAAAAGAGAAGGTACGATAAGGTTCGGTACGGAGTTCTGTAGCCGTGTTCTACAACAACAGTCTTAGTTTTAAAAGATAAATTACACAAGCATTAAGAAGAAATGATAATAAATGAATAATAATGCCAATCATCATAATACTAATAACCACGAAAGTAATTAGTAGTATTAACAGATTACACCACAACACACTACACCTCAACATACACTATACACACTACACATAATATTATACACCGCTCCGTATTTTTGATATTAAATTTTCTTCTTAAATAAAGTAAGACTTCAATTGGCTGTTCGTGTGTTTTAGATTTAAGGGCCAATAAAAAGACCACAGACTTTGTGAATAAATAAGATAAAAAATAGGTCACCCATTCGGCAATCAACCCTTACGAAACCTGTATAACCTCTGCTTATGTAGACCAGACGCTTTATTTATGCTAAACTTAGGTATTGATTCTAAGACTTATCCCTTCATTTCCATATATTATAAATGATCTGTTTAAATTAAACCCAAAACAATATATTCGTTTGAAAACATAAATAAATGCGTTACAGATACTTAACCCTATGTAGTTTCATTATGCTTAATTATACCAGTGCCATTCTCCGGTAGTCATTTAAAACCATATAATAATGAAGTTATTACACAATGTAAGAGTTTGCTCATTCACAATGTATAAAATACCATATATAAATGGAACGGCGTTATTGCCCGTGCCTAAATAAACCAAGTCAAGTGCCCTAACCAATAAGACCACACCGAAGTCTTTCTAGACCTAGGAAATTTAATCAACACTATTGACATTTTTACTTTACATACTGCTAAACCAATTTGAACAGGTCGCTGATTTGGACGATATTATTTAAATGAAAAAGAATGAATGAATGAATGTATTACATAAAGCCAAACCGAACCTACCTCGCTTAGATGTGTCTTCGACGGATATGTCGTCATACAGACTAATTTGTTTTAAATGGAAAACGTCTGAATGATTCCGAATTGATGATGATGAATTGCCTACTAAATGAACGACATTCATTTTTGATCATGTATAATATGTTCCGTATATAGAAACAATTGATCTCCATACTGTAAAAATAAGCCTGCTAATAATTCTGGTAAAATAAATTAATATTTGAGATATTAAAAAGCAAAATATTTTGCTTTTTATCGGAACAGGCTCTTTATTGTTGTATAGAGTTAAAAATATTTTGTTTAGTCTGTTAAGTCCGTGATATAATAATTGCCAATTATATCACATAAATTTATAAAGAAATTTTCACAACAATAAAATCAACTTCTCTTGTATCCAGACGAATACTCTTTCATTTGAGCTACCGAGACCTTAACATACCCCATCAATTTTTCCAAGTATTTCTTAAGCTGACACCATAGCAGTCTCTTTGTGTTCTAGGTACTTTTACTAGTATCGAACAATCAATGACGAACATACAACATAAATTTATATAATGAGCTGACGACGGCACCTTACTTGGAAATACTCGAAGGATCTACCAAGGAGGAGGTGTAAGGGTTTACATCATTATTGTTTATGTCACCCCTTCAAGCGATACAGAACTGCATAATAATGCAGTTATCTGAACTTGTTAGATTCGCTTGGATCCGAAGTCATATCGGCATCAGAAGCAATTAAGCCGCTGATTTTGACAAAACTTCTGGCTTTATTTGCTGATAGTTTGGTTAAACTGAGAATGAAATATGGAAACAGATATACAATGAGGTACGCAAGAAACAACAATTAAAGAACAGCTCTCCCTTCTTTCAAAAACTGCAAACGATTTGTGTTTGGAACAACAAATGGGTTCATAATGACACATATACTTATGGACCATGGCTATCATGAGGAATACCTAAACAGGTTTCACCAACATCAACTGTGCATTGTACACGCTCCCCATCACGCTACATCTGTCATATATTCAGCCCTGTACCATTTTAAAAAATTGCACCATTCAACTTTCTTGAGATAAAAAAAAAATCTCACAATATATCGAGTATATTGTCTCACGCAAGTCGCACTTTTAAACTCATCTGGTGATTCTGTGTCATCTCTGATAGACATAATTATCTACTCCTATTTTAGGAACAACGTAATTTCGTGATTTCGAATTCTGAACAAGAGCAAACGTTTTTGAGCATTACGACCTGGTTTTACAACAGGCATTTCATATTATACAAAACGCGGTAATGCTTTTAATAAAAGTATGCAAGTTTATTATGGTGTAACTCCACAACATATGAATCATAAGCATTTTTTCACTATGGAATCAAGAAGAATTGATGATTGGCTTTTCTTTACTTAATATTAGCTTGGTCTAAACATATTCTAGAATAGATTTTAAAATACTGGGATATTTATATACACTAACTCACTTTTTGAAAGCTGCAAAATATATATGATGACATAAGTTGAGATAACTTTCAATGGGCTTTGAAACAAAATTACATGCCAGCTGCAAAACAAAACTACAATATGAATGCTACTGAGATAAAACTCGGGTACAATTATCACTGGGTATGGGCCGTATTACAGTCGCATAAAGACAAAGTTTAATGTATGTATTTCATTTCCCCGTATTAGGTACTCTGCCGATGTAGCTATGTTTCGGCCCATTTGTTCGAGGGACGTTTAAACGGCGAAAAAACGTGACAAGAAAACCGAAACGTCACATTAAGCTTTCTTTATTGTTGCGCCCGGTCTGCTCTGTGTGCAGATTAAAACAGGATATTTATGAGGGACGCGGACATTATGGGCTTCAAGATGAGTACTGGCTTAAAGTCATTAATGATCAGCTATGATAAAGATAATTGTGTGCTCACAAAGCACTTATTAGTCACTATTCAACTATTTTGCCGCCCAAAGGTGACCTCCAACCATATTATTGAAAGCGTCCATTGTATGAAAGTGAACTAGACGTAGAAGAAAGGATCCTTATCAAATGTAATTGTGAAATTATTTGAAAATAGAGAATTTGTTTTTCAGTAACTACTTTAATTTCCTATGTATAACATTTTATTAAAAAAATCTTCGGATCGATGGATAGATTTCGCTGGATATTTTATGGGTTTATTATGGGCTAACCAATTGGCAATAAGTGGGGCATACATTACAACCATAAAATTAAATACAGCTGAAAAATCTCCGCTACTAAACGGAAACCTTCCTTTAAATATGGAATTTTCCATAATCTCCATACTTACCAGGTGAAAAATTTCTGTAAAATGCCATAATTTAAAAAACGCTGCTGCCTATATTGCTTAAGGCAATGATGTCCAGGATCCTTTAGTGTCAAGGTGTGCTTTCCTACTCTGCCGGACATAACAAAGCGTCAATTATACTGACTGATCTTAGGCCGAACGCACCAACCACGCGCCAGTAATACAAAAACTTATAAGACTTTCTTCATGTCAACTAAAGCTTCATATTGGTTATGTTGCTAGCAAAATAGGGCGTAATAAGTAATGCGGCGCAGACGGCACGCAATATCGACGACGGACCGAACACCGCAAACAAACAGATGCTGCGTTATTGAGTTCTGGTTGCAAGAGTTATGATCTTATGGGGTCAATTCACATATCGTCTCAGCAATGGTATCTTGCATTAACACCTCAATAGTAAGTTGATACGGACTAATATATTTTGTATAAGACTATGTCTATATACATCAAAATTAGTGAAATTCAGTAACACAAAAATGTGTTACTTCATTTCACTAATTATAGTAAAATAGTTGTTCAGTTAATAACCGCACATATTTCGTTTCGGTGCTGTCAGCACTATTACAAAGTCACATTTATTAATTTAATTAGTTAGCAAACTTTATCGATAGGTGTAAGTCGTGACTCATGTAATAAATGAAAGTGAAAAATCATTCGAATTATAATTAAGAAAACCTTATTCACGATCTTCATTAAAAAGTTTGTAAGGTATCTTTCTACATAAATAACATTTTAACAATCCAAACCGAGTCATTATATTAGCCTTTTTATGTTCTACTGTTTAAACACAAGCCTTCCCTTTGTATGATAATATAGTACAGAAACACTGTATAATCATCCATAGGGAAGTTGTAGTGCGGGTTAGTGAGTACTTTCCGATAAACGAAAAGACGAAAGTGCGAGTCATCTATCCTCTAACCAAACTTTGTAAAATTACAAACCTAGAAATTTGATTTGATTGAGTCCCTTGCGATCTTGTCATTCACACCGACGGTCCTGGGTTCGAATCCCAGAAGGGGATGACCATTTGGACCTGAGTCATGGATATTTATATATATTTCTATTAATATTACATATCTATGTATCATATATGTATGCATTTCCGTTACCCTTGTGGCTATAACACAAGTCTTATAGTGCTTACGTACGTATACTTTGTGCTTACTAGCTATAAGCGATGAAATCAAAATCGTTACATGGGTACTGCTGAGATATAAATGATGGTTAATAGAATTCTTTGAGTTATGAAGCAAAAAACCCATGCGATGCGATGTATTTTGCCGAATTAAGAATTTTTATTACGATCTGCAAACCCGCCAGTCAAACTTAGTGATAATAAAATTAAATCCCATTTTTGGGGGAAGATTTCCGTCCAATAATGGACTTCATTCAGCTGGGGTGATGATAATGATGAACTAATTAAAACATTTCGCAAATTAATGTCAGTATATTTTGGAAGGTTTATATACTACAACGGTATAAAAAAGATATGTTAGTGACTTGTGTCCAATACTAGGAACTCATATTGAATATATAATATATTTATTCAATCTGTTAACGCAAAATCGACTATTCTCCAGTTGCATCCTCTAGATGCACTTATCATGTTGGTAAGAAAGTGTTGTGTTAGCAACTGAATATTATCCATTCCAATCTAATCCATTAAATACAAAACAGTAATTAGTGGAAAACTTAACGATATTTATTTTTTTTTGCACACATTCGCTGGCTCGTGAAGACGATTAACCGTTCCCTATCTGAAGGCAATGCTTTATTTATCGCTACTCGACGATTTCTTTCTGCAAATCTCGTAGAAAAACTTTACTTATATGTTTGGACGAAGTTCAAACGATAACATGTATTGCTTTGAAGGGTAAGGGTGAAATGTTACAAAATCAACGTAGGTTATGCTACCAAGTTATTTCATTCAAAGGCCCTAACGGCCCACCTGTATTTTTTTTATTTCACAAAAAAGTACCAGTAAAATTTTTACTTATAAAATATCATTCAATGACTTATTATAAGATAAGCTGTAGAATTGCTATTTCTATTCATATTTTGTGAAACTAACTTTTTTTTTTAAACAAACGTGTTATTGATCGCTAGCATGCGTAGCAAACATAAATTAATATCAAAACTCTGTATTTAAAAGTAAAAATGTACCAGAGTATCTGAAAAAAAAGCATATAAGAATATATTTTTCAATATTGATATTTAAAAAAAAAACAATTTAAACGAGAAAAACAATCAAAGTCTGGTCTTGATTCTAGACTCATTGAAATTAATATTGTCTTACAGGAGTTGTAGGCATACAAAAGATAAAATATGGAATCTTAAAGGTTTAAGGATAAAATGCTTTGTATTTAATTCCGAAGCGCTATTTTGTTAATGTAAAGTTATTGCTTTAATCCATTTGTTAAAGTTAACAAAGAATAAAAATAAAACGCTATATAGTACTTTGTTGCTGATTTGTCACTAAAAGCAGATTTTTTAGTATTCGTCTAGTTGATATCCTTATTAAATTGTCCACTGTCTCTGCATTTTTCTCTCGTACCGCTGCTTTTATCTCTTCTTAAAAAGAATAATATAGGTCATGTTATCCTTTTCAGTTCTTATTTTCGCCAACCGCCAAATTATTGAAATGAAATACTTTTTACGGATACTGAATAATTTTTATTATTTAGTGAACAATAAAGTTGGTTTTGAATTCGTTGTGTTATATGTTGATTTTATTATATAGCCGGACTGATATTAAATTTTGTTGTCTGTCAGCAAACTTGCCTGTAGCTTAGGAATGACATCCGCGCATTTACTTGTCTTTACTGCTTCACAAATCACATTCCTTCTGGTTTTATACTTATTTAAGATGATTTGCTTTATGTAACGCTTTCTTACAGTTGATTGATTCTTTGATTTTTGATGTACATGGCTTTTGTCTTAGGACACTGCTCATTCCAAGCTAAGGAATTTCATTTTTACAGCATCTTTTTATATACATAGGAACTCAGCACACCAAAAAGGATTGCACCAGAGTCATGTACCTATATTGCGTTCAATAGGCTCTTTGACGAATTGAACTTGATGATTATCTCATTTGGAACAACATAGTGCAGTGCCCTAAATATTCACATTAACTTTCTTATTCTATTAGCCACATATTCAAGGTAGTCGCTTTACTACTCCAGTACCTAAGTATTGGCCTTATTTTGTGGCATCTTTTCTATTATATCAGAGTTTTCATTTTTTGAGATATAAAAACGTGTGCTTTTAAGAATTACATCTTTATTAGGCTGTTTGCGACTGTCAATATCAAAACATATACCATGAGTATTCTATATATTTTGATATTGAATTCTTTTAGCCAGTAAGAAATCTGGCGCAATTCCTTACCAGCGATAGTTTTGACAGAATGTTATTTTGTGAAAAAAACACGGAAATATCATTAGCGTAGGACAAGACTTTTGTTCTTTGTATGTTCATGTTGCAAAATATATCAAGAACGATAAAGATATATCGAGAACAGCGAGGATCCTAAATGAGTAAGATATTTTTTATATCGACACTAGTATATATAATCCTAGTTAAACACTTTGACTTCTTTACTGATAAATTACTATTGAACCGAAATCCGTTACAGCATCCTCAGTAAAATTCTTTTCGGAAAACATACTTCGATGCGTATAAGATATCATATTGGTTAAGATAAATTACGAGCCTATTATTTCCAGAATTTGGAGATACAGCGATAGTTTTTCCCGTATTGTGCAGATAGCGGGGAGAATAGACAAAGGTCTAAAGTTATTGACGTCATCTCTATACCCCCTAATAACGGTATCAATAGATATTTTCAGAGGTATCAGAATAAGCTTTTTTAATTTGTTGTGATGTTATCCTAGCCAGGGTCCATGCTCGGTTTCAGATTTCTTAGTTTTCTATTAACTTCTTCAAGTTCACAGAGTAGTCATAAAAAATTGACAAAATAGTGGAACTTTTAGATTTTATAAATCCGTATTTCTGCCTTTTATTTTTATTAAAGGAAGTTATATTTTATATATTTTGTCTTAAGTTGTTATCTATCATTTACTGATATAGAAAGTAGTTTTATCATACTAGTTTTTTTTAATCAGACCATTATTTTACTTTTTTGTCTTACATACGTGTATTTTAGAATGTAATAATTAGGACAGTTTTAATGGTCTTATGTTATTTTATTTTTCGGTTTTTAATGCACCTTTAGATACCAGTAGTGATTCGAGGTTTAATTATTCCTTTATTTTTCGGGATAGAAATATTAAGAATAAATTAACGATCATCACTATACAACAATCTTGCAAGATAATTTCTATACAATTGTAGCTTTATTAAAATTTATTTCATTTTAGTTTAAGTTAACTTAGTTAAAGATTTAAATATTGTCGATAGGTCCATTGTTGTATTTATAAACAGTTAAAGACACTTAAATTTCCCTTTTGTTTAATTTTTTCATTAGGTGATTAGGTGCGCTGTTGATGTTTATGTGATTATGAAAAAAAAAATGTCAAGACGAGTACTGAGTGAATCTCAAAACTATCAATAATTGTGTAAGATATAGAACGATGTATTCCCAAAATTATAGTATTCTATATTGCTAGCTGAAGATGCCTGAAATATTTTGGTTACCATGACAATATTTCTAAGATTTGTATACAGTATAACATATACCCTTTAAAAGCTTAACGATCAAAAAGCTTGGGATCAGATGAAATACCTCCAGTATTTATTAAAAATCTTGCCTTTGCCAAAATAACAAGTTCATTAGCGCAGGAATCGTTAAACTCGCAAAGGTGGTGCCGGTGCTTTAAAGGGTGACAAAAATTATAGACTCCCAACTGCATCACAGCTATTCGTAAATATTATTTATATACTTATGCACATTTTTTAACATATAAAGACACTAATCTCGTGTCATTAACGTAGTTTTTTGCAATCTAGATCGACTGGAACCTATTTAGTCACATTTATAAAGGACCTTACAAAAGTCGTAGATGAGCGATTAGATGTTGACGTGAAATATACCGAACTAAATAAAGCATTTGAAAGACTACCTACCCCATAATATTTTATTGAAAATACTTATTAAAAGAAATCATAAATTTATGTTGTCGTTAATGGTTAATCTTCAGATGTTTGTGGAATCAGCATAGGTGTGCCTCAGGGCTCAAATATTGGTCCTGTATTATGGACTTCTTAAAGTGATGTTATCGATTATTTGATACATTCTACTCTATATATGTACGCTGCTTTGAAGCTTTCAAAGATAATGGGGTGTGATTTTGATATTTAGTTACTCCAAAAAGATTTAGATGATTTCGTAAGTTTTCATTCCCAAGCTGAAAAAAGTTTGCTAAGAGACAATAAAATATAAGATCCAGCTACAAAACAAGATCAACAAATACACAAAAAAAATTAAAATCGACTTCAGGGGATAAAAACTATCATTAATTTTTATCCCCTGACCTGACTGACTATTTTGACGACCGTTTGGTGCAACGGTAGCGATCCTGCCTTTCGCACCGACGGTCCTGGGTTCGAATCCCGGAAGGGACAGATGTTTGTAAGAAGAATACGAGCATTTGTACCTGAGTCATGGGTGTTTTTATATATTTCTATGAATATTACATATTTATGTATCATATATGTATGTCTATTCGTTAACCTAGTATCCATAACACAAGCCTAACAGTGCTTACTTTGGGCTAGGCTAATTGGTGTGAATGTAAGAAATATTTATTTATTTATTTATTATTTATTTAATTTTTCAAACAGAAAAGTTGATAGAATGACACATATATCACAACAACATATATACTCTCACACTCAGACATATACATGCAATGCCGTGTTATTAAATAGATATATCTTAGTATAATTTTTATCTTTGTTTTGTAATGGATACTTTAGGTACTATATATGTGGTTAAATTATTTTATGGAAGAGCGGAGTCACTTAAGTCATTTACTTAATAAGTTTAAAAGGAGACTCCGGGCATTAATAATATAACATTGTAACAGATTTTATAAAATAAACGTCTTTGTTATTATAATTAATGCGTGAGCTCGTTACACAAATAAATGTTCCTACCAGAATTTGAATCGGGTAATTTTTTTTGAGAGGAAGGTTAGGTTAGGTTACCTAGCCGTCTAATTTCGTAAGTATAATAAGTATCTGCTTGAAATGAATTAAAATCAAAATACTGTGTGACTACAATAGTTATCATTTTTAGCTAAGTTGAGATTTTTACCACAGTAATCAGAACGTAACAATTTGTTCCGACAATGCTCTCTAAAGGAGATAAAAATGGAGATAAAATCTGTTCTCATAATATATTATTTATATTCGAGTTAACAAGGAGTTTCGTTGCTTACCATATCAATGCATTCGATTTCTGAATATTTTAGTTAACACACGCTGTTAGGAAATATACATTTGCTACGCTGTATGCAAATGACAGCCGATGCCGAAAGGACTTCCTACAGGAATACTTTGTTGCACTGGCTAAATAACACTCCATTTAGTTTATACTGTTCTGATTAATCCAGTTGAATAGGTTTATATCAAACAGGAATTTCTTTCAAAGCTCTGTTTTAGTCGAGTCTAAAACAGAAGTAGCAGTTTTACTTTCCACGATCGAGTGAAGAGCGGGCGACAGGGGCGCATAGTGCGCCTCCTTCTCCTTTTTCTGTTCCTCCTTTTGTCGCTGTACTCCCGCACCCCTGTACCGCGCGGGCGAAGAGTCAATTAAGCGGTCGACTTGTAACTCTCTAGTTCCAAGACTGTGTAGATTGTTGAATTGTTTCGGGAGACTCACAGACATTCATTCAGTGAATGTAAACATGTTTCGTAAACATTGACAGGACTCCATCTTACCTATCAAGGTAGTATAGTTGCTATTGGTATTTTTTTGTTTGTTTTGTGGGTTATTTGTTACTTACTTAGTTAGTTCCTGAATAAATGTAAGATTTAAGTTATTTAGTGTAATAGTCATAGGTAAACCAATAAAAATAAATAAATGAGCACCTACCTAATCGTTTAAGTTTAATTAGCATGTATAAGAGTGATATCGTATGAGTTTTGGAATTGGTTTAGTGACAGTAAACCAATCTGCATTCAGTAGCTTTATTGCGTAAGAATCAAAATCAACGCGCTCGCAGTTATTGTAATTAAAAGATAATATGAAAAGCGCAGCTAGTTACATACCAGAATCGCATAAGCGCAAGACTGCCAAGCATGGTGTGTGTTTGCCAATGTTGAGGTATTAGGTCAGGTAGCACCTCGTCGATCTTCCTTCCGCACTCTCATTTTTGTAAGTAAATAAAAATTTACAAAACTTAACCCATATTTTCGTAAAGTTCTATATGATTTTTTTGCTCACTTGTGACTGTATATATTATATATGGTTTTGGACTAAATATCTAGCATGAATCATTAAAAAAGTGTATTTCTATTATTTTATGTATTTAATTAGTTTATTACATCTTTCAGATAAAAAAATAAATATAGAAGCTAGTTAATAAGTCAGTACACATCGAAAAAAGAGAAAAAAATATTACATTTCGTCTTGTAGGTATTACGGTTTCTATGTAATACTAAGGTTTTCTAGTTTATCAAGAATTAAAAAACAAATTGTTATGCTAATTTTTATTATGTACTTTAAATATAGGATACTAAGTATCAAAATTTATGCCGATTTTCCCCATAAAACTATTTATATTATAAAAAGTACGTTCAAATAAAGCAAAAATGCACATTGAATACCAAACTTTTTTGCTATTATAAGTAAGTTTAACGCATTTTTTCCTTTATTAAATTTGTTGTTTTAAATTATATCAAACTTTTACGGTTTTTTTAATCATATGTTTGTTGTAAGAATTTTAGTAAACAATAATATTAATATATTCCATTAAATGGTAAAAAATGTTACATACGTTGATATTCATGAAAAAAGGGAAAAAATCCATGCATCTTTTGTATTAATGACGACCTCCATGGTCGGGTGGCTTGTATACCGGTTATCACGGTAACGCTACTTCGAGGCCCCAGGTTCGATCCCCGGCCGGGTAATTGTAGAAAACGAACTTACCTGTATTAGTACGAGTCTGGGTGTTGTAGTGCCAACGTTGTTTCTGAATTCCGTAACACAAGTGCTTTAGGTACTTGGGTTTAAAACAATGTATGTGATGTTGTCTAATATAAGTATTGTTTTATTTATTTAAACCGTAACAATCAGCATAGCTTTGATAATTATTTTAATTTTTAGTATAAGTAACAGATATAAACAATAAATGCAAATAAATATGTAGGTCTGACAAAGAGTACAATTTTTGGAATGCAATTCTAAATACCCAAAAATAACTTGTTAAAATTTACTAAAATAATAAAAGGAGCATGTTGGATATTATTGGCGAGTAAGAGCAAAACACATGTAGTTCAGTGTAGATTTTATATTGAAGTAAGTAAGTGACGGGTAAACATGTCAAAAATATAAAATTAAATTTGATTACACAGTTATTTATAAAAAGAACCTTATAGGTGGCTAGTATTATTTCAACACGGCCCCTTAATCAAATATAATTTAGACCTCATAATAATGTCTACAAATGCTACCCGTTATCGCTATAACATAATGTGCAAAAAAAAAAAAAACTTAAGTAAGGCCTAACCCAGCTATACATCGAGCATGCGCTGTGTGTCCCAGAGCTTTGGTTAAGACATCAGCCGGCATTTGGCTAGATTCTAAGAATTTTAAAGTAACTGCCCTATCTGACACCTTTTCTCTTACAAAATGATACCTGGTGTCTATATGTTTCGTCCTACTGTGATGGACAGGATTTTGAGCTAAGTTGAGTGCACTCTGACTGTCACTATATATATTTACAGAACCAGAAACTAATTTACACTCACTTACATTAACGAATACTTCGGATACAAATCTTTTCAGATATATTGCCACCTTGACGGCATCTGTTAAGGCCATATATTCAGCTTCGGCAGAAGAAAGGGCCACTGTCGGTTGCTTCCTAGCCGCCCACGACACTGGACCTCCTGCCAATTTGAAGCAATAGCATGTATAAGATCGCCGATCAATTTTGCAATTCGCCCAATCAGCGTCAGCACACCATTTTGAGACGGCACCAGTACGCGAATATTTGATGGCAAGATCCAAAGTGCCCTTTAAATATTGTAAAACACGCTTCGCAGCTAACCAATGCGTTTTATCGTGACATGTATTAAATTGACTCAGGTAGCTGACTGTAAATGCTATATCAGGGCGTGTATTTACGGCAAGGAACATTAAGCTACCGATTAACTGTTGGTAGGGATAAGACTGGTCACCTAAAACTTTACTCACCTCTAACTTCGTATTTGATAATGGTGTGTAACAAGTCTTACAATTATCCATGCCGAATTTCTTTAATAAATTATCAATATACGGTTTTTGATCACATATAACATCATTGTTACTATTTCTCTTTATATTCAATCCTAGATAACATTTCAATTCACACAAATCTTTTAGTGAGAAATGTTTTTGTAAGTTTGACATGACACTGTCAAAAGCTTTGTCATTTTTATAAAATAATATTTAATCATCGACAAAAACTGCCAAGATAATTAACTAATTTTCAAAAAGTTTAGTATATACACAAGGCTCGGAAGGAGTTTGTTTGAAACCAATTTTATTTAAAGTATCATTTAACTTTATATTCCAGGCCCTAGGAGCTTGCTTTAAACCATACAGGGATTTTTGTAGCAGGCAGACCTTCTGTGCATTTTCTTTTTGAACAACTCCAAGAGGTTGCTCCATGAATACCTCTTCTTCGAGTTCTCCATTCAGGAATGCAGTGTCGACGTCCATATGTCTCATTTTAAGACCCAATTCAGCAGCCAAAGCAAATAACACTCGCAATGAAGAATGTCGCACTACTGGGGCAAATGTCTCGTCATAATCGACGCCTAGAACTTGACTAAACCCTTTAGCCACTAGCCTTGCTTTGTATTTAATAATATTGCCCTCGGAGTCTCTTTTCACCTTGTAGACCCACTTGCAAGGTACAATTTTCTTATTAAGTCCATCGACAAGTTGCCACGTTTTCAGTTTCTTTAGTGACTTATATTCTTGATTCATAGCTTCCTGCCACAATGAACAATCTGCCGACTTCATGGCTTCTGCATATGTCTTTGGTTCATTTGAGTCCTCTGCTGCAGCTATGTAGGTGAAGAAATCGGGTGGCTTCCTATTTCTCTGAGGATAGCGACGTTCAGGATTTGAAGAACCTGACGTTTGTTCCTCCACAGTTTCTTCAGCTGTCTCCGAGTTCTCAATTTCAGGCCGAGATTCAACATTGATGGTCGCTACAGTACCATCAGCAACATCAGCATTTGCCTCGTTCAGTCCAGGATCAACAATAATGCTAGTACTAGGTAAAGAGTCATTAGAAAAAGATAAGACCGGAGCAAAAGGAGAAAAAGGATCAGTCAATACATTTTCTGAACAATTCTTTAAAAGTACTCTCAAAAAATGTACATCCCTAGACCTTTTTAGTTTTCGAGGACAAGTAGGATCCCTAAAGTAATAACTATTTGGATCATCACTATATCCAACAAATATTACTTCCTCTGCTTTATCATCCAGCTTTTTCCTTTGACAACCCGGAATCTGTATGAGAGCCCTACAACCGAATACCCTAATATTACATAGATCAGGTTTTGTGCCGTACCATTTCTCTAAAGGTGTAGTATTCCTACCTAAAGCACGATGAGGATTACCTATTTTTAAGGTAAGCCGCAGTTTGCACTGCATCCTCCCAATATGACTTAGGGTGGTTACCATCGGCCATCATCGATCTGGCTTTCTCAATGAGAGAACGATTAGTCCGTTCCGCAACTCCATTTTGTTGAGGACTATACGGCGTCGTCGTCTGATGTTCGATACCCAAAGAAGTCAAATAATCTGACAAATCTTTATTTACAAATTCAGTACCATTATCAGTTCTGAACTTTTTAATAACTAAACCAGTTTGTCTTTCAACATACTTTTGGAAAGAACAAAACTTACTTTTAACTTCTGACTTAGAAGAAATAAAATAAATAAAAATCATTCTAGAAAAATCATCTATAAATAATAACATATCTATTGCCATTAAATGACTCATTAGTAAATGGTCCACAGAGATCCCAATGGATTAACTCCAATTTACTAGTTGCTCTGGCAAAAGCAATAGTTTTAAAACTTTTACGTGACTGTTTCCCTTTTATACATGAAACACAAGGTTTTCTATCTACGTCCTTAAAATCTATACCTATACTACAATTCTTAAGACTACTCATACCTATACGACACAGATGTCCTAACCTCTTATGCCATAACTCGTACCTACTAATTGAGTCAGAGTGCACATCATAAGCCGCAATTTGAGGTAATTTAGCAGAACAGTCCAAAGAGTAAAGTCCATCACAGAGCGAACCATGTAAGACAGAATCACCTGTAAAAGGAAAAGTGTTAGCATTGTAAATATTACAACCACTTTTATTAAAAAGGTCACAAAACCCTTTCCTTATAAGCTCCTTTACAGAAACTAGGTTAGATTGTAGACCAGGAACATAGAAAACATCTTGTAAAGTATTTACAGAATTACAACTACTATTTACAGAATTGGTATATAAATTAATGTCACCAATACCATTAATACAAAGTTCAGTGCCATTTGCAACTGTGACCTTACAAGGGAAAGACATAGGTTTCATATTTGTAAACAAGTCTCTACGTGATGTCATATGTCGCGTAGCACCAGCGTCAACATACCATTTGTCTGCGTCTTCTTGAACTATAGTTCCAAAGGCAAATAAGAAGATGGCTCCTTATTCTTTGTTGACTTCCTTGTTTTCTTTTTACGTAAAGGACAGTCTGGACGCTTATGACCAGGAACACTACAGTCGTAGCATATTATAGGTTTACTGGACTTACGAACGGGATTATCATTTTTAGCTTGGGCAATAATTGCAGTCTCCGCTTCTATTTTCTCCTTATTCATTTCATTAAGAAGTTTTGCTTTGACTAATTTAGTGGTTACTTCAACATTTGAATTTTCTAATGCCATGATTAAGGGCTCAAATTTTGAAGAAAGTCCACCAAGCATTATAGCTGCCACAGATGTATCCTCTATAGTTTTCCCGATGTCAGCCAACTGCTGTACAGTACTAAGTATAGCATTTATATATGCCTCCATGCTAGGGAAATCAAGAAGATTAAGTCTATATAACCTTCTCTCTAAACTTAACCTGCGCCCCATACCTTTATCTTCAAAGGTTTCCTGCAGTAACTGCCAGGCTTCAGCTGCAGTCTTTGCATTTCTGGCATTATATGATAGCTGAACTACCAAGAGTTAAGCATATTTTAGCAAGAGCTTTCCTGTCACACCTCGAACGAATATGTATAGGAGTAGTATCCCCGTCTGGGTATCCTTCTATTGTTTCCCATAAATCTACGTCAATGAGGTAACTTCTCATTTTAAATTTCCATAAAGGATAACTTTCCCGACCTTGAAGAAAGAATGACGGAATAGAGGATGAGTTTGATCTTGAATGTAAATTCTCAGACATACCCATGTTTATAGTATCTCCATCCATTTTGCTGACTTCACTACACTATTTTTATTGACTATGCGTATTTAAAGTCGTGCTGATAACGAATGTTGGATATTATTGGCGAGTAAGAGCAAAACACATGTAGTTCAGTGTAGATTTTATATTGAAGTAAGTAAGTGACGGGTAAACATGTCAAAAATATAAAATTAAATTTGATTACACAGTTATTTATAAAAAGAACCTTATAGGTGGCTAGTATTATTTCAACAGAGCAACGTTTGGGCTCCTTCTAACACAAGATTATGTTTTCTTAAAAAACAATAAACATAATTTGTTAAAAAAAAACAAGATTTTTGTTTTAAAATAGTCAACAGTAAAAAAATCATCTATCAAATAAAATATATAATTAAACAGTAGTAACAATAAAATTATTATTGGAACTGGACGATGTTATTCTTCTTCAGATAAATCGAATACCTCCACATTTGGAGAAGCAGTGTTGGAAACAAATGTATATAGAATGATTGGCAATGTAAGGATATAGCATTCGTATCACACAGGTTAAAACCAAGCTTTAGAAATAGGTAATAACTAGTCATATGCATGCAGATGTTCATCAAAACCCGCAGAATTTATATTTCGTATGCGCATAGAGTCACCATCGTTTTGAATATGTACGGTTAGTAAAAATCTGTAATTAACTTTTTCGTATAATACACGTCACAGAGTAAAACATTGAAAAATATAAATCGATTTCTGTTGTGACCAAACCAATTCCGTGAATACAGTAACTGTTAATAATAACTTCTGTATCGATAAAAAAGCAACAAGCCATTTAATTTGCACCCCTTTTAGCAAGTACTACATGCCAATGATAATAAAAACCTTATCGGGATATTGAACTATACACAGTGAATTTATGTGCAGGGTATTTACTTTTATAGAGGAATATAAGGTAGTAAAATGTAGCGTGAAAGATGATATAGTGACAAAGATAGGAAAAGGGATGCTTTGATATTTTAAACATGTAGAGAGCATGGACAAAAGGAGACTGACAAAATAAGTTTATCAGGCAAATGTGCATGGGCACAGTCAAAGGCACCCTTAACCGACGAGTTCATATAAAAGGTCTTATGAAAGTTGAAGAAGCGGGAAATGTATTCAGGTTGATGGAAATCTGTGATCTCTGCCTACCACTGCGGGAAAAAGGCATGATTATGTGTGTGTAATTCGCAAATCCGTTTTCGGTGGCAGAGGTACTGAAAAATTTCATCGTGACATCGTATGGTTGCAGGCTTTGCTTCAGAAACTATGGATATAGTATTTCCAAGAACTGATAGATTACTTTCTGTTAGATTTTTTGCAAATTCTGTTGCAAATTCTGTGACATGGTACTAGAAGTGTTTTGTCAGAACGAGTTTTATAATAGGGCAATAAATATAAGGGTTAAAGATCAATTGGCGAATGATTATTTACCTCTATATAATTTTCTGCTTCTCTACGAAATTGATGTCTTTAGCGAATTGTATACAAAAACGGCTATTCGTGACGCTATAAAAATTAAATATTGCGAATGGTAGAAGTAACAGTAGAGTAAAGTGTTATATTACAATCCTCGTTTAAAGTCAAATTATAGTCATTTACCAGTGAAGATGGTAAAGTATTGGCTAATTCACACCGGAAAATGGTGGTAAAAATGGCACTGAGGGTAAATTTATTCTGAAGTTTATTGTTCATTATAGTAGAAGGCAAGAAAAACAGATGAACAATAACTGATTTTTATATTAAAAGATATTCATACAATTACAATCATCCCTCTCTTTGGAATTATTATGATTAAAGAAAGACTTACCTTAATAAATTCAAAATTATTTTCTTCCTACTGTAATGCGTCCGGTTACTCATTATTAAGTGGCTCTACATTAAAATAATAAGAAAAAATCTGTTGTTACTGTTTTGTTTTCGCAAATACGTAAACGCTAATAGCGGACTGATCTAAGAAGGATCGCTTACTCAGCGACCAAATCCTATTTAATGTTTGTATTATAATTGTATATAAATTAAATGTAATAAAAGCTTTTGTTGTTTTTCAATCACTCGGCTGCAGCAAACCTAATTCATAGCTTCTAGGTAACCTTGACCTAGAAACAAATACTGACTATTCATAGCGTAGATGCTTCTACCCTGTCACCCCGTATCGATGTATTCACTCTTCCGTTCCTACCCCGAACTCCCGCGCCGATTTATCCAGTCTTATGTCTCGGTGCAATGAAAAGTTTTTGGTGGAAGTAAGCAGTAAACATTCGTATCATTATTTATTTAACGTTCATAAGAACCTAAACTATCATACCGATGTTATATTTTTTAAGTTATTTTTGTTAGCTAAGTATATGCCTTTATCACCTAGTTTATACAACATATAAAAACATAATCGTGTATATGAAGTGTATACTGTGTAAAAATAGAACGGATTATAAGCATAATACTTGTTATTGTTTATTTCCTGCATAAAATGTTATGGAAAAAATAACAATCAGTAATACGCTTTATTACTCGATTCATTCTTTGCTTTATAACACATATTTTAAAGAATATTTTTTACAAAAAATCATCAATTTTAATAAAAAAAATCTGAAACAAATTTAGCATAATGTAACGATAAACTTACTATTCAATTATGATAAAATCGATATTTCGATGTAAAATTACTTATGCTTTTTTTTCACTAATAGTGCGATATGTTTGTTCACACCATCTTTAATGATGTTAAAACGAGTATTCAACAAATATGTATAGGTAAAAATGTCATAACGTACAAATTTCGCTTTGCATGTCACAAATATTGAGAGCTGAAATATTTTTATGTCTGCTGAAATATCGTTCAAAGGGAATTTTTATATTTTCGTTAGTGTCATTGAATTGAACCCATTTTCTTTTTCTATATTCTCACAGAGATTCTATTTCAGCTTTAGGTGTGATTGAATAGGTCCTTTTAATATTTATAAAATGTAATTGTACCAGAACATGTAAATATAAAATTATTAATATTGCTGTTAGAGTTCGAAAACTATGAATTGGTTGTAAAATGTAATATTTTATTTATTATTAACTCTTATAAATAAAATAATTAATTGCGGAACGTAATCTGATTAGAACGTTTTAATTTTTGAAACCTTATTTTAATATAAGAAAGTGTGCTGAAATAAAACCTTTAGGAGAATTTCGCAGCTGTAACCGCTGTCACACGCACGCGGTCCCAGAGCGGATAGGTGCGTGTAAACGACTGCAAGATGCAGCAGAAATCATACAATCTAACGTCAGAAATCACGTAAAAATTAAATAACACCAAAATATACAAAAGCATCTAAAAGCAGAAAAATCGGTAGTATCAGTGCCTCAGTTAATAGTGTCGGGTCTATTAGGCGGCCAATTGTGACGCCACGGTGCTACCGAGGACTTCATTTTACATTCAAATACGGCCATGTATTTTGCTTGCATACAGATTCCCATCAAAAATTAACGTCACCGGAGGAAAAGCCGTGGGCAAGAGAAAAGTGGCAACATTTTTTCGTAGTTACGTATCGGGGTTTTCAAAACTGTGAGAGAAACATGTAGAAATTAAATTGTCAAAATAAAAATAAAAATGAGTCGCAAATTATATGCTTTATATGCGCAGAGAAGGCTGCTTAATGTTTTACTTATTTCCACCAAAATTGCTCTTATGCAATCTCTGTTGCTCCCTATTTTAGATTATTCCGATGTCTGCTATCTTGATCTTACGGAGAAACAACTAAACAATTTTTTGTTTTTAATTTAATTTTTGCACTCACAATGCAATATTTCTATAAGATATAAAATACGTGTGTAAAAAAGCAGCAGCAGCAAAAAGCCGCTTGGTAGCAGCGGTCAGAGCACTCGCCCGGATAGCGAAAGGTCGTGGGTTCGGATCCCATCTGAGGGCTCGGAGGCGTAGTTGTTTTTTACACACGTATTTTATATCTTATAAACAATTTTTTTTTAATTTAATGTTTGATTTCACAATGCAATATTTCTATAAGATATAAAATGCGTGTGTAAAAAACAACTACCTCCGAGCCCTCAGGTAGGATCCGAACCCACGACCTTTCGCTATCCGGGCGAGTGCTCTGACCGCTGCTACCAAGGCGCTGGCAAACGTGTCGAATTTTACAAATGTATTTCAACTTCTACTATGAGCTAGTATCGTTCCACCAATGTTGAACGCTAACTGCCTTCAACATCAAAAGTAATATCAAAACTTTCCTCTTCTTCCAATCGTCTTTGCCTAACTCGTTCTTCTTTCTCCGCCAATTTTTTGTCGATTCCACCTAAGCATCCCGGTCGACCTGGCTCTCTCTGTTTCCTTAAGAAATCTTTGTCTTCCTCTATCTTCATTCTGTCAAAGGCATCTGCATGTGCAATATCAAATAAGTTATCAAGGTCTTTTACAAAATTATTTTCACGATTCTTGAAAGTCAACTGAGTTTTCTTACAGTTTTTTTGCAGCTCCCTCCAAACATGATATAAATCAACAAGTTTCTTCACGCAGTTAGGGATTGCCTTCGTAGGAATTCTGGCTTTTTCCCAAAATATAATGCACTCTCTTATAACAAGATTCGCACTTTCACTAACAGTCAGCTTGACTTCACGAATATTGTAAAATATTATTTACAAAATAAAACGTGGAGAACTTGTCGATTAGATGGTAATTTTGCACCATTTATCTGGTGGCTTAGCAGTCCGATAAGGAAAATATTTTGTTTATCACTTCGTAATTCCACAGACATTTTCACAAAATAAACAACAACACACTAAAAATGTTAGAAATCACTTATGAAATGACAATTGAAACTCGCAGTAACAGGTCGCCGCGCTGCTCCCGCGCAACTTGTATGGACAAGTTAAAAACTCAAGTCGGCACGGGTTATCGTTTATAAATCGGGCTAATATTTATTTCTAGACTATATTAGGTCCATACGAAACTTTTTAGAAGGTATGCGTAAAAATATATTGAAGTTGAATTTTAAGGGACACCCTAACATATATATATGTATATGTATGTATATGTATACATCTTTATGTTTAAATGTTATATACGTACCTATGTGTATTATAGATCTATATTTAGTCTAAATATATGTATGTTTATATTTTTATTGCTTTTTGCAGCCCAGCTAATTGCAATTCTTATTGCGATTAGTTGTTAGTGTATAACGACTTTTAGTTACTGCACTCGTCGTGAGCGCGGACCCTTTTGTTTGTATTCAAATAAAAGGCTCCTTATCTCGCCCGTGACTTGCGATGGTTGACAACTAACTGTGGCAACAAAGCCGACGGAGCGCTCCCAGTTCGCTCTCTAGGGTTAAGGCCTTAGGAAAACCGAATTCCTTTTCCAATTGCACTTGGGCCTTTTTTTGTTTTCGCAGGAAATGCGTTACGCAAATGCCGCCGTTTGGGTGAACAGCGGACACGTTATGTGGGACTCTCCTCCATGCTCCCCACCCCTAAAACCTGTGGCATCCCACAGCACATTGGTCGCGTGGCCCCTTATCGGAATCGGCCGCAATCCGGACCACCCGGACGTTACCTATGCTCCATGAGAGACGAAGCGACGGGGTGAGCCGTGACACCCTGAACACCTCACACGCCTGAGAGCTAAGTGCAATGCAGCTGCCGCTCTCCCACCCGACACCAGCTGGCCCTCTCTTGGCGGGGAGAAGAAGCGCCACACCCCCGACCGAAGCACTTCCCCTCCCCACCTCAACCGGAACGTTGCGTCATGGAAACCTTCCGGAAACAAAAGTTCCCGGGGGGGTTTTGGCGGCCGCCGTCCTGCCGAGCACCCCTCTCGACCCCCCCATGCTGCCTCAGAGAAAAGCTCCAATGCCGCCTGGGCGCTACGACAGGGGGCTCTATCTTCGGGAGATAGTACCGATGGTCCTCCCCAAACGCTCCACTCGGAGCAACACGCACGCGCCCGCGCTCCTGGCGTCTTCGCTCCCCTCCCCTGTCCTGGCTGATTGCCTTAGCGGCGGCTATACGCAACCTCTCTATAGTCGAACTGAGAACGTCGGCACCAGGTCACAAGCCCCTCAGTTGGATGGCCGTCTCCGAGCATCCTGCCTTAGCCCTTATGGCTTCCACCACCTCTTCCTGCTCGACTGAGTTATCCAATCCGGACATCCACAGATTTACGGTCTTCTCCGGACTGTATATCACGGCCACGTCGCCCACGACCTCGAACAGCCTCTCCGCAAGTCTCCCCGGCAGGACGCCGCTCTCATCCGACACCTCTATGAGGCTTATTTCCACCTTAGTCTCCCTAGTCCGCACTCCGGTCCTAATACCCATGTCGGGGAGGGAGATCACCGCCTTGGCTCCCTTCATCACGTGGGTGTAGGATTCCCCACATTCTAACGCCTCCTGCTTAAGCATCAGAGTTACCGCTGTTGCCTTCGGGGTGTTGAGCCTTACCCTCTGGCTGGGTCTTTTCGCCGACACCATCTTTCAGCATGCTTAGCCTTGCCGGCCTCCGCTGCCATTCGCTTCGCCATCTCTCTTCGTTTTTTGCGGCCAACCGCCTCCATCCATGACGTGCACCGGGCAGCCGGTGGAGTGACCGCCACCCGTTCTGCCCTTCGAGCCGGGCCTGCAGCTCTGTCTGCGTGCCCCTCTACCGTCGGTTGTTGGCCACCACCTGACTTCGAAGGTTGGACGACCAGCCTCTCCCAAGCAATCATGTGCTCGTCAACCGCTTGCCGCACCACTTGTAGCAGTTTCTCGTCGATTGCGGGCCTCTCCTGTGCGGGCTTTACGGGCCTTGCCGCTGCAACCTTCCTCAATTCGGGCACCTCTCTCCTCAGGCTCTCGACCTTGGAACTCAGCTTCCGGTCCGCCTGCAGCACCTCTGCGATCTTTGACCCCTCACGAGTGAGGACTTCCCTTGCGAGGTTTGATATGTTGAACATGGAGTCCATCAAGCCGTTCACCGAGTCCAGCACAAACCTCTCTTTCATCATGTGTCCAGTTCTGTAGGAGTCCTGAATGTTGAGCGCTTGCTTCGCGACCGATTCCCGCAGCTCTAACCACTTCTCCCAATCTTCCTTCCTCACAGACTTGTCGTCGACGAAGGCTTGGTCGAGAGCATTGTTCTCGTCCTCAATCGACCCATCGTCCGACAACTCCTCCGATTTAGTCTGCTGGGGAGGTTCTTTCCTCTTCCTTTCATAATCTTGCCTCTTGAGACCACAAATGCGATCAATGCCGTCAGCACCCATCTTTCCTCTGTCATAAACAAGGCGTCCATGCAGGTTCCAGTGATGGCCGACCATCGCTTGAATCTGCCGGCTGACGCTAGGGAACTGTTGAGAGCAAAGAACGCCGCGACCGGCGCCTACGACTCCTACCTCACTGAGGACAACCATGTCCGACTGCATACCTTACAGCGTGCTGTCAAGGCCCGTATTAAGGAACCGTGTGAGTCACAGTGGGACTGTCTTAGTAAGATTTTGCCCTCTCACGTTTTCGACTGGAAATTTACCTGATCATTCAATTCCGAATTGCAGTCCTCCCCCCTTACGCAAACCAGACGATCCCCTCGCGTTTGACGCGAAAAGACCGAATACCTAGACGACAACCTCCCAGCCCAGTGCTTGCCCAGCACTCTTCCCGTCTCTCCCGATCATGTTCGAATTGTCGATGATAAAGTGGAAAGACTTGCCACGATCCCACCCACCACCACCCTCGAACCGGTCACTGTAGATGAGGTGCAATCCCTAATCAAAGATCTTCAACCCAGTAGCGCCACTGGCTTAGACGGTATTTCCAACAAGGTCCCTAAGATCTTACCCGCCCAACTGGTTGGCTTTAAACCGCAATTATCAATGCCGCGCTGGCAAATGACGTCTTCCCACAGATTGGAAGGAGGCTGTCGTTATCAGGATTCGTAAGACAGGCAAAGATAGACTCTAACTACTGTCTCTTCACGTCGCTGGGGAAAATGTACGAACGTATGCTCGCCAATCTACTCAAGGATTATATCTTTTTAAACCACCTCATGATAGACGAGCAGTTTTGATTCCGCCCAAAACACACATGCACTCACCAAGTGCACCACCTAACGGAACATATCCTACATTATAGGGACGTTTTCCGTAAATCCATCCCTACCGGAGCCCTCTTTTTGACGTTGCGAAGGCGTTCGACAAAATTTGGCACAACGGCTTAAGTTATAAGCTACACCGATTGAGAATGCCAGACAGACTCGTGCACATCTTACGAGACTATTTGTTGAATCGTTCCTTTCGTTTCCGCGTCGACGAAACCCTCTTCTCTCCCCACCCAATCCATGTCGGAGTCCTTCAAGGTTCAGTGCTACCCCCATTTTATTTGCGCTTTACGTTAATGTCAGCCCCAGAACTTCTAAAGTCGAGCTAGCCCTATTCTCGGATGACACCGCCCTCTATGCCTCAAACATGTCATAGTTAGACTTTAATCAGCTGGTACGACCTTAGGCGATTGGTTCCGCAAATGGCGTATCGAGATCAATTCCGGCAAAAGTGCTGCTATCCTCCCTAAAATCCATTTTTGTGACCAAATCATCCCTTAGAAGGAATAAGTCAAATACTAAGGCGTCATTCTGGACAACAGGTTATCGTTTGTAATTCATCTCAAAGCTGTTCGAAACTGCGCTGCATTTGTACTCGGTAGACTTTATTATATCATAGGGAAACGTATTAAAGTGTCACTTAGATATAAGTTGACTTTTTACAATGCATGTATCCGCTCTTTCATTACTTACGCTAGCGTGTGCTTTACACAAGCTCCCGCTTCTTACATCCATCGCTTACAGACCCTCCAAAATCTTCGCAGTGCCACGGGTTGCCTCTAAGTACACTTGCAGTGTAGATCTCCATCGCGACTTCAAACTTGACTGTATAGTTAAGTTCATGAAAGATACCTCCATGCGATACTTCGACAAAACCCCCCACCACCCGTACCCCCTTGTTGTCAAGGTCTGCAACTAACAACGCATATCGCAGACCTTCACAGCCCCCCGATGGCTTCTCTTTCGACCTCCACGGCATGTCCGATCACTAAGGCCAATGCCCCTCCAATTCCTCGCACACAAAACAGACACAGTCCAGTTACTCACCTCACACACACTCATGTAGCGTCTGTACACCGCACCGGCAGGTCCAGAGTGTGAAGACCCAGTTTATTCAATTCGCGTTTTACCAGTTACAGACCTGGACGCTTCTCTCCCTCACGACACGGAGTGCCATAGCCGAGATCCGAGCCCTTAGAGGCGCCCTATGGCACCCTGTGCTTCCTTTCCAGCTAGAGCGCCATAGTGATTCTATGCTGGTTCGGACACTCCCTCATGGGAGATGTCGTCCATCTAGAAAACCACTTTGGTGGCTCGCAAATCTTGGCTGGAGGTCCATTTAAGGATCTCGCTGTCCCAAAACCCGGTATCGTTGTTTTCGGTCATCTGCGACTAATAACTATCACACACCCAAATAAAACACTGTTTCTTTCACTTCCTTCCAGTCCTGTCCAATAAAAGGTCTTGAAGAGACCGTTTGAGCGATAAGATCGTCCATTGTAAAACTTAAAATGGTTTTCTTTTGTTTTAATATATTTTTAATGTAGTGTGTTGTATTGTATTGTAAAAAGCACTTAAAATAAGTTCTTCCGAATCATTAAACTTTTTTATTTACCACCTCCTACTTGCCTACCTACCTGGTAGCCTGGTACCCTACCGGATAGGTAGGCAAGTAGCAGAATGGGCAACAGTAGTCCGTGCGAGGACCTGGCATATGGTGCCATGTAGAATCGAACACTTGGTAGAGGATTCTTTCGCAATAGGTAGAGTGTCTCACTATAACTGACTTAATCGGATGATACACTGACTCGTGGCGATAGACTGTCCTGCACACCTACAGTAGAAGAATGCTGAATGGTAGTAGGTAGACTCACGGGTGATAGTGAACTAGCCACATCACCCTAAAAATGAAAATTATACGTAAAACCTTTGATAGAGCAATAATATATAAAATTCTAGCAGTTAAATGCTTAAAAATATATATAATCATTATGTTTTATAGCTTCACATATTATGATAACTCAAGAATTCAACCAATTGATTGGGATACTATTTATATCTTGTGATCTTTATATTGTATTGAATCATGCAAAATTAATATAGACGAATTTTACATGACATGGCAATGTCTTCTGATCTACTTGCATAATACACGCTCCCAATTTAAGTAAGATCAAACTGTAATATTTTTGCATGGAAAAGCTTTGCGCAAATATTATTATCTGCTTTAAAACCGTCATTACAACTCTGCGCTTTGATTAATCTGAAATCTCATAATTGTAATCAGATACAAACCACGGGTGGCTGCACAGACTATCCGACGATCGAATTAGCGAGCGATTCGCACCATTGCGTTTCAATTTTCGTCATTCGCATTAAAAGCGATTTGTTTTTCTATTGTCACTTTTATATTTGTACCTTGTAATAGAGAAAGAACGTGACTAGAATGTTCATTATTTTATTATCGCTAGCGCATTCTGTTAAGCGAAGATGGAGACGAACGACGCTTAACTTTCAATAACCAGCTGTGTTTACGATTTAAAGAAACGAATTTTTATAAAAATTATTCATTCAACTGTTTTGTTTAATTTAAACAAACTGACGTTGATTTGACGGACGAAGATAACGTTAGGTTGCCACAGTTAGAATTTAAATAATGAACATAATTTCCCTTTTATCACTGCCGCATGTCCACTCGAACCTCCAGAAATTATTGTAGTTGATGTGTACAGTATATATACAATACGACACAAAGAGGTCATATCATTAGTGGTGTCACGTTCGGAATTGTATCAACATTAATGCGCGCTTAAAATCTTCTTCAAACTTATTTAGAGATATTTTCCCCGCTTCTTCACTATATATTACACAAATGCTGTCGATAAATACTAGCGTTAAAATAAAATTATTATGTTATTATCTTTAACATAATACGTTCTGAACCACACTTATTAGAATTATTTTACAGTCATGCATTTTCAAAACGCCGTCGTCCAGACGCACGCAGTTTCAAATGCAATACTAAACTCGGCGTCAAAAAAATCGCACCTTATAAAAATCTTATTCAAAAATTCCTAAACCTTATATAGAGGATAGTGTTAGGTATCATTAGAAAGGTAACAAAAAGGAGCATCAAACAACAATTAAGTGCAATCTTTTTTTTAATTAAAATTATACAAAAAGCATAAAAATTTGAAAAATAATAAAAAATCTTAATTAAGTCCTAATTAATAATCGATAATTTACAAAAAAAATGTACAAAAAGTGTCTTAAAATTAACTCAAAATCTAGTGTTACCCCCCCTTGCCCTGATGACGGCTTCCATACGGTCCCTCATAGACCTCACCAACTTCAGGAGCTCTTCTTGAGGGATAAGACCCCATTCTTCAATCACCGCGGTTTGGAGTTCCTCTAGAGTCGAAGGAGCCGGATCCCGAGATCGAACCTTACGTTTAAGATGGTCCCAGAGGTGCTCTATCGGATTCAGATCAGGACTTCTCGCTGGCCACTGCATCACAGGAATTTGGGACCTCCGCAGGAAGTCGTTCACGATGGCTGCAGTGTGTGCGCGAGCGTTGTCGTGCATTAATGTGAACCCCTCGCCAAAAGATTCGGCAAAAGGGACCACATGCACATCCAGGATCTCTGTGATATAGCGGCGCGCAGTCAGCGACCCTTGTCCGCGAGCACCTCCGGTCCGGGAGACGCAGACCAGGTCGGTTTTGCCGGCAGCCGACATACCGCCCCAGAACATGCAGGATCCGCCTCCATATTCCACCGTCTCCTGGATGCAGGCTTGAGCGAAACGTTCACCCTGCCTCCGGTATACTCTTCTTCGTCGGTCGTTGCAGAAAAGACACACTCGTGTCTCGTCTGAGAAGAGAACAGCTCCCCACTGCTCAATGGTCCAATCGACGTGGTCGCGAGCAAACTGCAAGCGGGCTCGTCGGTGCGCTGCAGTCAATTTTGGACCTGTAGCAGCTCTGCGGGCTGCTATGTTCTTCTCCTTCAGTCTTCTTCTAACCGTGGATACACTCACGGTGCGTCTGCGAACTGCCTGGAGCTCCTGTTGCAGCTGAACAGCGTTTGAGAAGCGATTTCTCAAAGAGTACGACACAACGAACCGGTCGTCTCTTTCCGAAGTGCAGCGACGTCTACCGGACCCATGTCGCCGGATATAGCCACCGGTCTCTAAAAAGCGCTGGTAGACTCTACGAACCGAAAAACGGCTCAGATTCAGTTGCCGGGCGACATCACACTGCCGCACCCCTGCTTGCAGTAGTGCAACCACTTGAGCGGCCTCATCAGCTGTAGTGTCCATTTTCCAGATGTTCTTTCTTCAGTAAAATCAGTGCGTGTGTCCCCTTCAACGGTTTAATAGCGAATGACCCACATTGAACCCGTGTTGACCTCTTTATACCCACAAAGTTAGCGCAACTCGCGACTCTCCCGAGCAGCAAAATTTCCTTAGAATTTTTGTGACCCTTTATTTGTTGCTTTAGGTTTTATTTGATAATGAAAAATAATGTTTTTTTATTAAGTTAATTAAGTAACCTTTTAAATAAAATTATAATTAATACGACTGCATGTGCATATCCAGAGTTAATGCCATTTGAACGTGATTTTCTTAGAGGTGCGATTTTTTTGACGCCGAGTGTATAACACTCTCTTTTTATAAATATTGGAATCACGCTGCAGTAAGTTCAGTTCCAATATTATTATAACCGCATGCGTCTGACAACGCTGCCTAAATCTTATGGATACTTTATTATGAAATAAGATAGTTTAGCTTATTATCCTGAGAACACGGGTAAATGTGATTTCATTATCTGTCATAAATGTAATTTCTAGAAGTTCACAAGTTCAATAATTTGTTGCAAAGCATAGTGCTTTGATTGAAAACTTTCTCTTTCACAGCATGCAAGACGATTCTTCGCAAATGAAATACTTTTTATTTAGCTCGTCTAAATCAAAAGTAAAGTAGGAAAACCTGTACTGGAACTGAAAGTCTGAAATAAACTTTGTCCTTTTCTTTTTAGCAATTCTTCTGTTTTATATGATACAATTATAGAGCACCGCGCATGCTCTGTTTAGCCGACGACATATAGTCAAAGAGACTCCATGTATTTAATTTAAGAACCTGACGGACAAAATAAGTGACTACAATACAAATACGGATGTATTTAGTATTGCAAATGTAAAGAGTACAATTAAAAAATAATATAAGTAATTTTGGGGTTTCAATGTGAGCAAAAATCGTACATGATTCTGAATATAAAAGAACACTTGAAAAATATCAACTGATATAACGATGTTCAAAACAAAGTTCTTTTAAATATTAACCCAGATATGCCTGAAACTATTTTAATCTTAGAAAGAGAAGATTTTTGGATATATGGTTTGTTATAATCCCAGTATCTTTGGAAAAATATTAAAAAAAATTTTCACTAGTAGAAAAGCTGGAAAATTGATGACCCATATATGGGTCGGTCGGCATAAGCACTGTGTTTAAGTAAACGTTTAAGTAATAATTATACTAGATTTAAAAAATCTAAAAATCCCACGTTTTTCAATGTCCTAAAAAGAATAAAATAACCCTGCGGGGCAAAGCGAGGGGCCACTCAAAACGTGGGGGCGCATATTACTAAGAGGAGATTTTAAAGAGATGAATGACATGCATTGATGCCGATTATTGTAAAGATGCGCCCCCACGTTTTGAGTGGCCCCTCGCTTTGCCCCGCAGGGTTATTTTATTCTTTTTAGGACATTGAAAAACGTGGGATTTTTAGATTTTTTAAATCTAGTATAATTATTTTATTCTTTTTAATTATTAACTCAACGAAGTAACCATGTGTTACGCAACAATCGGATAAGCCCCATACAAAAGTGAAAGTTGCCGAAAGTGGACCTGAAAGTGCATCTGGAAAGTTGAAAGTTGCTTTAGAGTGCATTGTCATCGGGTTCTGAACTATCCTGAAAGTTTCAGCTTTCTAGCTTATCGGAAAGTGCCTCAAATTTAAGTTGCAAGATTTTGCCCGGACAGACAAACAAATAAGAAAAGTGAGATAAGAAAAACGTGGTAATAAATAGTAATAAATATACATAAAACGCTTAAACTTTAAGCAATTGTGTTTTCTAACTTTCTATTAGTTTATTTATGATAACGGGTATTGATAATATATATCAATATTACTGTGTAATATTTTAAAACACAATTTTGGGATGTAAATATATGTCATATTCTACTCAAATGTGGCTAGTTTTTTTATATATTTTATATTTTAGATCATTACTAACATAAGATCACCAATGTTGGCGAGACTGTATGAATCTCCAAAGCTGCTTTTTTGTATAGGATAAGACCCGCGTTTTGTGAGCAAGCTTTTTAAATAGGCTCTTGTGACTGACCTGCTAAAACCGAGATGATCAAAATCTCCACCGTCACTACGGAATATTGCCACACATTATGTTATGCCATTTCAGTGCTATTACAGAATAGAGGAAACTAACATTTTTTGCCTCTGATAGAAGTTCGATATAGACCTATATTCAGATCGGAAAGACCGACGCCTTCTATGTTTACATTATATATTTTGACAATTTGAGAAAAACGCTTCGTTTTTTATAGTGGAAAGTGCGTTGTTTGTTCGTGAAAAATACCATTGAGTTATCCAAATAGAGGCCTCATTTTAGTAAATTTATCATTTTGAATCAGTCCCGCCACAGTCAGATATGTTTTCCCAAAACATACAACGAGTTTGTATAGAAACATATCCACTATAAAGAAATATTTCAACGAAAGATTTTTCAGTTTAATTATGGTTACATTACATTTTTTTAATGAGTTCGTATACTCCACTATAAAGTTTATTACCATGCCATTGAATAATTGGTTAAAGTACTTTATAACGTATTTAGTTTTTTGGTCTTTCCAGAGGTTGGAAACAAGAAATCTTGTATTATTTGTGTCTCCTCCAATGGTAGGCCTTATTTTCTACGGACATACGTAGAATAAAGGCGATGAACTAACTTTTAAAGATGTAGATGCCATTGGCTTATGAAAAAGATTTCTTTTGTTAACTGGTCAAAGGAATGGAATCTTCACTTTCCATATCGGATATAGACCAAATAGCACACAAAGCCTCTGCGATGCACGAAGAATAGTACTAGGTAGATTATGTATAGTAATAGCACCCTCTTCCTCAGTATCTCTATCTGTGACAGGAGTATTTGCGTTACAAAGTGGTTCAAATATAATGCATTATGGAGCTAGATAATTATTAACATCTAATTCACTCAATATTTTGAAAATATTCTGAAATAACAAACTACAATTTAAAAAGTTAAAAGTACTATATTTGTGCCGACGGACCCATGTATGGGTCCATGGAATGCACAGCAGAATAAAAGGGTAAAAATAAAGATAATTTTTATTTTCTTTACAATATGAATATTACTAAAGTAATATACTTTTTAGTTTCACTACTGTTTTATTAGAATAATAACGGTAAATTTTTTGAGGATACGGTTTACAATTTTCGATTCACAATTTTTCGGCCGCAAATAACAACTGGTAATGTTTTGATTTACTATGTTACTTGTCATTATAAATAACAAGTACCTCTTAAATTTTCTAAAAATATGTGTATTTTGTTTTTAACGTATCAAAAAAAGACGGTAGATTTTTTAAATTCTTAAGACCCATACATGTGTCGGTAGGTTTAAGTGGGTTAACAACTAGTACAGAGCAACGTTTGCATCTTCTTTGACGGCGACACAAAATGAGAATAATGATTCTTCTTTAAAATAGATATAAAAATTTAGGGTACACATAAGGCTTTAAAAGCAATAGCTAAAACATATCTTTATTTTCTATACTCAACCTTTTTTCGAGAGGCAAATAGATTAAACACCACAAAATGTCCACAGCCTGCCAGATTAATAGTTACTTTCTACAATAAAAACACGAATAAGTAAGTTTATACATAATAGAACAAATGTATTGTGTACATCTTTATTAAATTATGAATTTTGAAAAAGATACAAACAAAATAATACATTTTAATAACGATTGTTTACATTTTATTGAAACTATGACATAATTAATATTTTAAGACAATATGATTTGCATCCCCTCTGAGCGATTTTCAGAATATTTCTTCTTCAAATTCTCTTTTTAAAATAATAGAAATACTCAGAAAATATAGAACTACAATAGCAAAATACGTCTGGTCGCTTGGACTATTTGCCAGTCATTGAAACGAGCGCGGACAAGCGACGACTTCGCAGACCTCTGTCGACGACAATCGGCGGCGTCGTTGCCACTCGATCGACATCGTTGTCATCCATGCTCGATGACGTCATCGACCGGCTGTCGTTCGTCTTTCCCCAGCCTCACTGTATAACTGCGGTCCATCTGCCGATTTTATAGTCGAAAAATGAGACTGAGTTAATAAATTATCGAAATACAAGTGTTTCTATGATCAAAAATTTCATACAAATGTTATTGACATAGAACTTTTAATACGTTATTTTTTAATGAATATTGTTACTTATTTATTCTTTAAAAATAAAAAGAAAGAAGATTTATATAATAATAGTTAATTCCAGAAAAATCGAACCACTATATAGAAAAATATCATAGAGTTAAGACTGAATGCTATATCTATTCGAAAACTCCATTGCTCAAAAGGTATTGCTTTTTATAAATCATAAAAATAGATGACAAACATAATATAAAGAAAACACTGCTATATAAACACTTTCTGGTCTGTCACTGTCACTCTGATAGCATTTTATTTGCATGTTTAATTTTTTTTACTACTGTTGTTCGTGTCTACGGCACGAACGGATCTATTTTCAGATTTAGCTACGAATGAAGAATATATAGTTTATGAAAAATAGATGCTCATCAATTTTGCATATGTTTTTAGGTATCTAAAACAAAATGGGGGTTCATAATATCTATCAACAAAATAGCTGTAACACACCTCAACCACAACTGCAATTTACCTAAATTATACAAATGTTAATATTACTTATATATTATTAGTAGACATTTTTTTATTACTAAAGAGTCGTTGTTTCCCACTATGAGCGGGAACAAAAGTATGGGTATGCAAAATATTTTTACAGCTATGTACAGTATGTGTTGCTACTGTTTGCTTGCTTTGCTATTTTTTTAAAAGTAATATAATTTTTGATGGATTGTAACATAAATTAATTATCTCGATTTAAAGTTTTCCTTCTATCGATCAATATAATATACTTTATGCCTAGTTAGAATGATTCTGAATAAAGTACAAACCCCATAAAAAATTTCTTCTTTACCGGATCATTGCCACACAAGCATTCCACATCGTTGTCGTGTGTTTACATCGTCGTCCGTTCCAAAACTGGTATCAAATACACATTCTGGCGTACAATAAACGTCCGATATACACTATAAATTGGAGTGGAGGCGGATACAAAATAAAATTAAAACTACGCTTTTGTGAATGCACTGAATCATGGGGTCTATCGGCTCTATATCCCTCGAGGATTTGGCAACCGATACATGATTGTGCACTTAGGGCAGCTCGGCTAGCAACATTGACCCCTATACAACAGACCTTTACGTAAAGGCTTTATTGTGGTTAACGTATACATTGAAAATTCTGTTTTTTACAAACATTTTATATGAAACTCAGCGACCCTTTTGGCTGCTAATTAATTTATTAACACGATACGTCATATTACTAAATTACTAATTACAGTCGGCGTAAATGATATAGCAAGCATCGCGTAAAATAAAATTTCGGAACTTTTATTCACACTTCAATAATAATAATTAATCAAACCTTTTAGCAACGTGTTTATTGTTTATCCAATCAAGCACTGCTTGATTTATTATGTTAAATAAGTATACTTTCTTGACTTCTAATTGCTCGATTTAATAATTATATAATATTATCGATAAACCGATAATATATCGAACCCCGAAAAAATCCATAAACCCTAAAATAGAAATTTAAGGCATAATCAGATTAGGTTGGTTGACTAAAAAGCCCACTCTACGAAAATCTGTGCACACATTTTGGAATTTTGATGGGTTATCTGCACAATATGCTCGGCCCTGAGCCATCACTACATAGTATAAAACAAAGTCGCTTTCTCTGTCCCTATATCCCTATGTATGCTTAAATCTTTAAAACTACGCAACGGATTTTGATGCGGTTTTTTTAATAGATAAAGTAATTCAAGAAGAAGGTTTGTATGTATAATACATGCATAATATAGTAGAGCATTTCATCCGTGCGAAGCCGGGACGGGTCGCTAGTACTATATAAAATAAAGTAGCCTCACATTCCTTCATTATTAATTCAGCAAAGATAGCAAATTAATAAAATTATTAATACTTGGGAAAATATAGCTATAGTCATGAAGTCCATAATTATGAACTCCACCATGTTCAAGTGATATGCCTAATGCTGGGACAATATTGACATAATAAAAAATAATAAATAAATAACAATTTTTTATGACTTTTATGTGTGTTCACGAACTATGAAGTTTTAGGTTAGATTGTGTTAAGGTTAAGCGGTTTTTTATTTGCATATTTTATATATGTATATAGTAAGGTAAAGGTCAAAATTTTCAGATTTTTAAAGTGCGATCTATAACTGTCTTTTACATCTATATTTGCTAGGATTTGTATATATCTATTTGAATAATAAATATATTTGTGGTGTCTGTTCTGTTTCCCCGTGAGACAGTGTCATAGCTTATCGAGGAATGGGCATAACAGGCCATTTAAGGAGTTTTATGGTTAGTCTACTTTTTAAATCGTACAATGCGTAGGAAAAGTTTGATAATTTCCCAGCTTTTTTTAATTATATGAATCTTCCTGTTTATGTTGGTCTCGATATTAATTCTTACTAGATTAAAATCCTGTACGTATTACATACTATAAACAATTTAATTAATGGGTATAGAGATTCTTTATTTTAAACACATTTTAACGTATTAAGGTTAAAAGTTGAATGCATTCGCTAATTTCAACCAAATAGAAAGTCAAAACAGAAGACCAAATTGATCATTTTTTTAATTTTTAAAGTAAAACAACAAATTTGGCCGAGGGGAAGTCAAAAGGAGAAGGCGAAACCCTACCTTCGAAACCAAAGCTCCCGCGATCGAGGTCAATGTTTGTGTGATGAATACAAGCACTGATTTAGTTTTAGAACTTGTCATTAGTGATACTATACATTCCAAGCGATAAACATGCTTTACGCATCACATTCAGTTTTTTGCTATATGTGTTATAATGCATACTGTTAATACTACTTAAACATCCGTGACTTTATAAATAAATTTTGCATTATTCCAATATCAGCTTACTTTGTGCTCCACTTTGGATGGTGGCTCTAAAAGCTCAATGCTTGAATTACAGAGCGCACAAAGAGCAATCCTAAAAGTCGGTCTTCGACTACCTTTCCTATTCCCAACAAAGGATCTGTATTAGAAATGGGAAGTGCTTACTGTCCGACAGCTATCCGTTTTAAACACGTTATTATATTCGCTATTCGTTAGCACTTGGAAATGGATCATATTTCTGGTTTGTTATCAAATCTCAGGGAAATCAATAACGTGGCACACGTACGTTTCATTTTAACACTAAGATTTCGCAAAAAATCCTTTGTTTCCTAGTGGTAATTCATATACTAAAATATTATTAGTATACCCAATGACTCGCAAAGAATATAAATCAAAAATAAGGAAATGACTACTGAAAATGGACTATGATGACACAGATGCTCTGTTATTATTTATCTACTAACACTGGTACTTGACGATTCAATATTAAGCTGATTGATCGAAATTACGCTGTATTCCAGGACGTGGAGGCCCGGCGATCTGTAAAATTGGTTACATCCCTTAGTAAGGACACCAGTCTCCACAATAACTTTAATACTATATTTAAACAAATATATTATACAAACCACATGTGTTTTGGAACTTATTATTGGTAAGAGAAATAAATGCATTTATTATGCGTTATTACTTTTTAGGTTATATTGCACTGTAACATGCAATTATTACGTACATTAATGGTTTATATGGTTTTTTGGGGTTATTTATTAAATTTCTTGAGAGCATGTAAAATAAGATGTGGAAAGATAACATTAATAATTAAAACGACCATGAAAAACAATTTGATTATGATAAAGTAATATTTTTAATACATTAAAATGAAAATAATTTATCATCATGAAATTTAATTGCTTTTATATCGGTTTATATATACCAGCGTATTGTGACAATTTTGTCGCATATGTCTTAGTGATTCTTTTTATTACTCATAAGGACAATAATGGCATGACACTAGTCATTCCAATTTCAAACATTTTGTATCCTTTTTGGTATTTTGGCCATTTATTTAGGGATGTAAAATGTATATGTTTACTGTATTTGGAGATCATGGTTATTTATAGCTGGTTGGTTGTGCGATATATGATTGAATAAACTGAAAGCAAAAAACCGTTTTTAAAGACCAAGCTTTAATTAAAATACGGTAAAAATAAAAAAAATAAACTTTTACTTTAAAACTCTTATTATCAACTTACAACGTTACACAAATTATATGATAAAAAAGCTTGTCGCGAGATTTAAGTAGGTACTCGTATTGACTTACTTTGAAAATTTTATTAGTACAAATCAATAACATCGAGTTATTTAATTTACCTGTTAATCTACACAAGTGAATCTCGCGACAAGCTTTTACATCATACAAAAAAAAAAACGTGACGTTATAAGTTGTTTATAAAAGTTTTAAAGTAAACGTTATTTTTTTCTTTTTACCGCATTTGAATAAAAGTTTGTTTTTTAAATGGTTTTTTTTACTTTTAATTTATTTTTTACTTTTTAGTTATCCCTGGACACATTTCTCAGTCTGTTCATTTCGGCAACCGGCAAAGTCGTTTAGCTATTTATTTCGAACAGTCTAGCTCTTCAACTAGGAGATCTTCTAATGTTTTTCCCTACTTAAGGCCATAAATGCTTGACCAGCAGCGAAGAGCTTCAAGCTTCATACAGTGGCATGGTCGACGGTACTACCCTGCATATTGTTCTCGTTTGATTTTGGAGTTATCTTACCCTAGACCAGTTGCAAACTAATGCTATTGACCCATATTGTAGGTAAGCATTAAAACTTAGTCCGCTATATTAGATTTAGAGTGACGTCACTTTTTCGACTTATTCCCAGCAAGCCCTTTCACTCGATACCCATTATAATTGGTCCGCCATCTTGAGGGTTTCACCATGTCGGATTTAGAATAACGTCACACTGCTAACCATGTATTGTCGTCCAAATTGAAACGAATTGGTTAAAGATATTTGCTTCTAAATTGAGTTGCCAGATTTCACCCGAACAAACATACATTGCAAGTTAAATAAAGCTTGCAAAAAGTCAGGCATGTGACTAACCATGAGATTCAGGCTTCATTATACACGGGCATGAGTTAAATATAATCAATCCTACACAAACACTTGGTTATAAAAGGTGCTCTCGCAGGGGAAAACACACAATTTGACTGAGGCTTCAAAAACGTTCCGCCTCATTTGGGCCTCAAATTTGTTGTGGGATATAGTAACAAATATCGCAACATAAATTCATCTACGATCTCAAAACAAACAGCAATCAAGCGCATAGGTCTTTTAAGATGAGCTGGATCCAACTAAAGTGGCGTGCGTGCAAAAGATTCTAAGCGGATCATTGTTTCTTTTTATTAACTGGACACGTGGTTGCTTTTGGAGAATCGCCCAACCCTAAATAGTGATTAGTACACATTTGTTTTCCGGAATGAATGATGATCACCATTAAAATGACCGGGAATGCCGTATTATTTGATAAAGTCAGTTCTCACTCAACAAGACAGAAAAATTTAATTTGAAGGTGAAATACATAGATCTTATGAGTCGTGCTGAATACAGACTCGAATTGGAATTTGGTAATTTTTCTGTTCCCAAATATTAAGAACCAACAACAAACTAATAATTTCTATCGCCAGAAGAGGCTGTAGGATAGTATAAAAACCTACCAAGGTCATCACAGAGGAGTGGCATAAATGTTTTCAAATTTTATTTATTCCTATAAAAAAGTACGTTAATTCAAACGGAAAATATTTTAAGAGACAATAAGTTTTTCAAATATGGTTTGAATGTATTATTTTCTTATTTACTCCGGAATTTATATAGAGCTCCGCGTAAAATTCAAATAAGTATTTATCAAATGAAATAAAAATCAGGATGTTTAAAATTGTCGGCCCACATACTTAAAATTTATGTTATAACCTTTGTGGTTAAGGCATAAGTAGAGATGGAAAAACTAGTTACATAGGTATATGTAACAATCCCTTATAAAAATAACAATATTAAAGACTAGCTGGTGCCCGCGACTTCGTCTGCGCAGGATTAGTATTTCGAACAATATGTTTATAAATTGTAGCCTATGTGTTATTCTGATGTATAAGCTATGTTGTGGTAAAGTTTCATTCAAATCCATTCAGTAGTTTTTACGTGAAAGAGAAACAAACATCCATACATCCATACTTACAAACTTTCTTCTTTATAATAGTAGTAGGATTCGGTATTTTAAATTTACATTTTGTCATAAAACTAGAAAGTTTTACGCATTTTTTTAGAAAATGTATGTTTGATAGGCACAGAAATATGTTTACGTAATCAATACCGAACAGTAATATTGAGCAACATTTTAATGGTTTTCTTAATGTAAGTAAGACTTTTTCAACGGAATATTCGAAAAACGTGATAAATGAGTATGTCCCATTTGTAAATTAAAAAAGCGGGAAATGTCTACGCATTTTTTATCTCTTACTTTTACGCATTGCATGACATACAACTCTGGTAAGTGGTGCCTTTTATACATTTTGAAAATTGCTACCTGTCTCTTTAAAAAAAGTTACTTAAACTTTCAACACATAACCGCAGTCAAATTCTAATACCTCGTTCAAAGTTGGGACTGAGTTTGAGGCAACTAAGAGGCGTCCATTAAACGCTGAGAAAACTGCTATAGACTTTTATGGCTCTCGCATAGCATTCTTGGAGTTGTGAATCGTATATTTTAGCAACTTTGTCGAATTATTGCTGCGCATCAAATGGAAGTATAGATTTTGTACATATAAGCTCTTGAACAAAAATATGGCTGGATATAAAAGTCTGTTAAACAACTTCATGTTGTTGTTAAATGGGTATAAGTCGTCAGCATTGGGCCCTCGGCCTTGACTTGACTTTCGTGAAATCTTTACTCCCATTTCTCGTAACGAAATTAAAAATAATTTTAAATTGGATTGGATTTTCTCCGCGAATTCTTTTTACGAAAGTTTATAAAAAAACGTCCATTACAAAATCACTTCTCGACATTAAATACTTTATTTAGGCGGAAGATATAAAACAAGAAACAACATTTCTGTGATATTTTTTAGAATTAATCAACTTAACACTATCATTTATTCATTTTTTGCACCATAATTTGTGAATTTATATTCTATGTGTATATAAGTATAATCTGCGCTAACTTGCCAACAAACTGGCTAAAAATTTTATTTTTCTACACTTCACTTTCACACATGGAATTAATATGACCAGCATATACTATACTGCAGTGCTAGTCACCCAAAAGTCAATGGAATGCAGCTTATTTATACGGTATCTGAATTTGAGGAACTGTTTTTTAAAATTACTTCTCCAAAAAACCGACTCCAAAAATTGCTCTACAATTGCAAGCACCACTAAAAAGTTAAAAATAATATTTTTTTTGTCTATTCTATGCTTTTACTACATTAATACTAATAGTTATTTTTGGAGTCGGTGCCAGCAAATTATCATTATAAACCTACAGTATTCAAAGAATTTAAGTATTAATTAACTAACAACAAATACAACAAAATATTTGAGAAGAATACAATATATATATTTTTTGTAGATTATTGCTGGCACCGACTCCAAAAATAACTATTAGTATTAATGTAGTAAAAGCATAGAAAAGACAAAAAAAAAAATATTTTTAACTTTTTAGTGGTGCTTGCAATTCTAGAGTAATATTTGGAGTCGGTTTTTTTTGTTAATTTTTTTTTATTTCTTGCTTTTTAGTGCGTTTTTTTGCAGCTAGTTTTTTGAAGAATTTTTTATTTATTATTTAGTTTGCTATTAACACCGAAATCGTTATATGTTACCTATGATATAAGAACTAAATTTTATGATATGAAAATAAAATGGGACCAATCTGAAGGTATACTCTTTTAAATAAAAAAAGTTTTTTCCAAATCGGTTTATAATTGACAAAGTTATGAAGTAACAAACATTAAAAAAAATACAGCCAAATTAAGAACCTCCTCCTTTTTTGGAGTCGGTTAAAAAGAAGAAAAATTGGGAGAAGGAAATACAACTCCAGGAGGACTTTGACTGCTTCAAAAAGAATGTCTACGGTATAATTTCTTTTTACGATGACAGTTTTCAACTGTTATCCGTTGAAGAACCAGGTATTCGGCACAAGAGAAGAAGAAGAAGACGGTATAAGAAGAGACGATTCCTCATTAGTGTGTCTAGAAAACGAGAAGAGCTTAGAAAAAAACTGTTTTTTTACTTAAAAACCTAGGACTTCCAAAGCATATTATTGATAAAGGTTTTCATCTAGAGTCTGGATGGAGTTCGCCATAGGATCTCTTTCTTGAAGTTATATTGATGTTAGTATCCAAAATACTTTTTAACATTTGAAATATCGCACATACGGTGCTATAACGTCACTTATGCAAATGGTGTAATATTTCAGAGGGAGCATTTAAAAATTGAACATCCTTACAACATATAGTTTTTCTCGGCTGAACAAATAAAATAATTAAGCTACAACTTTGAATTTCATTTTAGAGAAAAAAGCAAGCAAAGTAAAGAGGTAGAATAGAGGTAGGAGTATTTTCTCATACTTAGTTCAGTTTTGTCTTAAATTACATAAGTAACGTTGTAGCACCGTATGTGCGATATGTGGTTTATGAGATATTTCCTTTTACTATACTTACCTCAATTCAAAAAAGGGCATATAACCTAGTTACTAAATAATTTAAAAATGATTACTGACAGTTTAAAACTACTTATTAATCTTTCATAATAAAGTAACCTAATAATTTTCCCTTTTTTTATTGTTTTTCTAATATTTTTATCAAGTTAATTAGATTTTCCTTTGTTGATAAAATAAAACCACTTCCACCGGATTTGCAACGCTTTTTTTATTTATTTACTCCTGACGTTTCGATGATGATCTCGCTGATGCAGTACCAACATTTTAATTGGGCATGTTACTAACTAGTCTTTTTATTAAAATATATATTTTCTGTTTTATTTTGATTTTTTTTGGTTATTATATTATAGTTCGGAAATTCGGAGGCTTTCCGAGAAGAACTGGCAAAAGATACTGGGTGAGAAAATTATATGTAACGTTGAGAATTGTGTAGTTAGAAATAACCTGATAAAGGAGGATACGAAAGCAATACGTCAAGTCATTTCATTCGTCTTGAGATGAAGTAAGCCACCGAAGCCTAATCTACCCTATGATCACGTATTAAAAAACCTGCGAATAATACCCGAACTAACATTCCTCCTAGCGAATAAAGGTAACGCCACGGTACCTTGATGCCATTATCGCATTTATTTCTGCCTTAAACCGCTAAAACTATACCATTTGCCGAAGATACACAAACGTGACAACCCGCTGGGTCCTAAATTAGCTAAAAAGACTCACTAACCTACCTGGCGAACAAGCAACAATAATACTATCACCATTAAGACACTGGAAAAACGGTGAAGGTTGCAGGCAAACACAGAATGTAGTTCCGGAGGCCTCTAAAAAGCTTACTCGCAACCTCATCAGTTTGAACAGATATAAGATCTGCAAAGTGGTACTCTAACTGGTCATTGTTCGCTAAACAAGCACCTATCTGTCATAGTGTGACCGACAACGCTCTATGCAGAGGCTGTATTTCAGAGGCAGAGGAGACTCCACAGCATGTATTCATGCATCTTTCCCTGTAACCTCACTTGAAGTCCAGGTTTTTTAAATTTCTGGATGACTCTCACAAACTTGACCTTCATTCTATTCCAACAGCTAGATTTTTCTTCAAAAGCCCTCGCCTCCGCATTATTTCACTCTTAGTGATACTCGAGTCTTGAACTTTATACCGTCGAATGTGTAAAAAGCTTCTGATTTGATTTTAAGGCACTGGTATATGAACACTACCTTAAGTAGCTATCAGTCTGTCATTTACTGTGTAAAGTATAATATAACTAGTTTTCAGGCATAATAGCATATAAAGTGTTTATTGTGTACCTGCGTGTTATGTGTAATTTTTGTGTATTCTCGCCGAGTATTACAAATTGTTATTATTTCGGTCTGAATTTTAACACGTTTATTGGGCACTAAGTCCACATAAATTCATATATTTAAAGTTCATTTAGCTTTTGTTATTTTTTGCGTTTATTTGCATCGCTTTCTTGGTTAAACACTATACACCCTTACTGTTGACCAGTAGAGAACGCCGCCATTAAAAATGTATTTTGTTGTATTTGTTGCAAACAAGATTTAATAAATAATATTTTCAAAAAGAATTCTATGTGCAAAATGACTTTTGAAACCCTAATTCGCCTGCTAGCTTTCCCCGATAAATTAAGGGCGGTCACCATTTATTAAATGTTAGTTAATACTGCTGCACAAAGTTTTCTTTGTTTGTCTGTTTTCTATAATTGTCACTAAAATCAGATTTACATGCCTCTACATGGACGAAGAGGTGTATAAGACTTATACATATGTCATATTATATCTTGAACATCATTAGGGAGCAGTAACGATAATTAGTCTAATAATTAAAAAAAAGAAAATTTTCATGACGAGTGCTGCCATTCTTGAAGTATACTTCTTCAACGTAAAACATATAACTAGTAATGTTCGGAAAGTCACCTAGAAAATTATGTTAAATTTTCTTTACTCCTGACAACGAATGCACGCATTTGCATAAAATATTATATTTATTCTAATAAAGAATCAATCTGTTGTTATTTTGAATATTGTGTACTATAATAACGTTATGTATGGATCGAGGTTATCGCAGTATAGATTGTTTATCAGTTGGCGTATTCTGATGCTTTTTTGTAATTCTAACACGTCTGTGCGGCGGGAGCGTGTTGCTTTATAAACCAGGCTATTTGAATATGTATGAGCCCGCGCAGTCCGTGCCTCGCCTGTATGAAAATGTGATGCCCCGATAAATTGTCAAAAGGGTTGATCGCCTATATAGAATAGCCAACAAAATATGACCAGAAAATGAAATGCCGTAGGCAACACTCTTGATCGAAATTGTTTGTTTATGGTCCATTAGCGTACGTAGTTTGTATATCTTTTAACGTAGGTATTTTGATGAGATTTGTTAAACGCTAGTTTGAATACACATTACCTACAAGAGAAAACTCTTTAGTCGCTATATTTCTGGCGTATTGTAAGGTAACCCTTGTTTTGAATTTTGAGTATTTCAATCAATTAGGTATGCAATAGCAAGCAAGTAATAATTCTTAAATATTAGGGTGAGAATATTATGTCCTGTGAATAAAAATTATCTGATAGTATGTTTGCACTTATTTAGATTGACAGGTCTTTATCTTTACGTTCATTTTGAATTATTTGATGTATTAATTTTTATATTTTAACTTTTTAGAGCGTAGAGCGTTTTCTTGTGCATTATTTGTCCCATCAATGGGACCTTACGGGAGAACTATAATCTCGTGTTCTCTTTTTTGTTTTTCTGTTGGACTTCTCCAAATGGTAGGCCCGCCGACTAACTTTTCATAGTCTGACTGATTGATACGGCTAAAATTTTATTATATTTTAATGATTCAGTAAGAATAATGTCAATTTTTGGATCTTTGTCAGGGTGTGAAATCCTTGATCTTAATTGTGAAATTAGATGGAATGATTTGCACCTATTTCAATTAGCGGCTCGGCGAGATAAAAGTTTCGTGGTAGGTCTGGCCAATGAATGAAATCTATTAAGTAAATAATAATGGAACCACCAGTAATAGTTCTATCTCGTAGACTCATGCATAAGACTAAATATTGGGCGATGGATGATGATAAATGAAAATAAAATTGAATTAAAAGACGAAAATAGAAACTCATATTCACTGCTTAACTATTTAAATAAACCAGTATTATAGATAACGCAGCTCGAACGTATGCAGCTCCAGCAAGCAGTTACAACTTTGTTTCCTTCGGTGTGGAGAATATATGTTCATGGGGCCCGAAAGCCAAGCTATTTTTATTGAAAAGTGCGCCCGTTTAATTGAAACGACTGGGGACAAAAGATTATTTATTGGCAGCTTCTTCGGCCAACGTTTAAGTATAGCTATCCAACTAGGCAACGCTAAGAGCTTTTTGGGCACCTTTTTCAACAGAGAAGGCTGGTTTTCACCTCTTTTAGTTTCTTTATTTGTTATTTTCTTATATCTATGTATTAGATTTATATATAATTCGTTATAAATACTTAATTTTTTAATATAATTAAAAAATAACCGCCCACAAAACTGCAAATAATTTAATTCATAACAAAAGAGGAAGAAATCAGTTACGTTTTATGATTAAAAAATCAAAAATTAAATATTATGTCATCAATTTTTGAGATTGGTTCTAGAATTTCGAAGACCGTCACTTGGTAAGTGCTTAATAGCGGTAGTATGTCGTATTATTTATTCAATGCGACTTATAGTTTTGAACATACAAATGTACATATGAATATTAGTATCCCTTTTTAGCTGGTAAATGCTAACATATACAGGAACTATAATTCTGACAGTGTTACACACATACGACTCAAATTGATGACCTACTTTTTTAAAAATGATTGAAAACAAAAAATTAGATACGACTTCTGTGACATAATTGAAACAATTAAAAAATATTTTAACTTTAAAATATATAATAAAAGATATTATACCCTTTTCTGGTCTATTCTCTATAAAGATAGGTTCTTACATGTGCCTAGAAATTTTATAATTCCCAAAAGTCTTCCTTCTTAAAATCATTATAATGAGAACACGAACATTTCTCAGAAACAAAATAAATTCAGCCTTTCCCAAGGGAAAAAGTCTGGCAGGAAGAATATTAAAAGCACCTCTTAGAACCTACTTTTATAATATTATAATAATTGTCACGTGTATCTAAAGTTAAGGGACCAGATATTATAAATAATTATTAAATCGTTAGTTCAGTATTTATATACTTGATTTTCTATCCCACGATATCTTAAAAGCTTAGTTCAATGAAGAAATAGGCCTTATCCTTCGCCTAACTTGATAATTTCTTTTATTTTATTAGTATTTTGGAGTTATTTAAGTGTTTGAAAATAAAAAATCAAAAGACAACATTCTTTTTAGGAATGAATTTCTGTATTACAAATCATTGACTTTCAACGCAGAGGTTGAAAGTCAACAATTTGTAACACAAAATGTGTAATGTGTCGCTCTTAAAAATGGCGTAATATTTGAAGATCGATTTATATCGCCCTTATATTTTACAAAACCGCTCATTATCGGAAATACAAAAATAAATTATGTTAAATTCTTATAATTAACTTATACAAACGCTTGGTTTTTAAATACCGGAATAAGACGATAATATAGTTAAATAAAGGAACTTATTTAGTGTTTTTTGGGCATAATTTATATATAGCTATATATAATAGCTAGCTATAGTCTGCAGCGTGTAAAAATGCTTTCAAGGGGCTAAACCACTACATTAGATTTGATAAACTTAAAATTCTCGCAAGAGAAAAAAAAATAATACCTAAGATGCTACGCGAGGCGACTGAAATCAGGAAACATCCTAATTTCAACACAAATGAAGGTTGGAGCGTTTCACCTACTCAGACCCCTCTTTCCCACTGAGCAGTCTGGGCAAATGCCCAGGGCCCCCTAGTTCCTGCCAGATCACTAAACCAATACCGACATTATTACTGAAAAACACTTTTGCATGCGCGAAGCTACTCTACTCTCGCCCAGCATAAGGCTTTCGAATTTCAGCATGCTAAGGTAATTTTAAATATGTAAGAATCGCCCCATTTTAATTAAAGATTATCTATTCATCTATTGACTGTCTGACTGACTGTCAATAAAAAATCTGAAACCTTGTTTATCTACTTTCACTGTCTATTCTAGTAATAAAAAAGCCAAAGTCATAGGGCCCCCCTATTATTCCTATATGCCCAGGGCCTCCAATAGGTTAAAGCTGCTTGAGATCCCATAGTTAAAAAATAATATCTCCAAAGACACTCACTGCAAGATCTAGTGATGTAGACAGCTCTTTTTGCAAATAAATAAATAAATAATAAATAAATATTTTTTTACATTCACACCAATTAGCCTAGCCCAAAGTAAGCAGTGTAAGGCTTGTGTTATGGATGCTAGGGTAACGGATAAACATACATATATAATACATAGATATGTAATATTCATATAAATATATATAAATATCCATGACTCAGGTACAAATGCTCGTATTCATCATACAAACATCTGCCCCTACCGGGATTCGAACCCGGACCGTTGGTGCGAAAGGCAGGATCGCTACCGTTGCACCAAACGGTCGTCAAGGTAAGAAAGTTAATAAAGTTAATAAAGGTAAGAAAGTTTCTTTCGCCGGTTCCTATCGGAAGAACCTACCAATTTCCGAACTGGTGGTAGACTCAGTAGTGTACGCTGTAATTTTAGTGAAAATTTAATAACAACCTTAATAAAATGCAAAAATAAAATAATTTTGCCTAAACAACAAACTTGCCCAATTGGAATATAAAGAAGGTAGAAAAAATATATAACACCAATGCCTTAGTCTATGATCACGGCTCCTGTAAAGGAGTCGAAACATCAGGATTAAATATAAATTATGTGCAATAAAATCCTAAATAAATTGTTTTATTTAAATATGTAATGTGCGCAGAAGTACTAGGTCTGCAATGCACGCTGCTGTGAGTTTTGGCGCCAAATTTTATCAATGTAGTCTCAGCGGTTTGGCTGTGATCAGCTTTTGAATTTTTCTTTCGGTGATTATTCCTCCATGGTATGTCCAATTTCAAAACTTTTTTTTTGCACATTAGTCACGACCGCGATGTGGGTTTTGGCGCCAAATTTTTTCAAAGTAGTATGAGCGGTTTGGCTGTGATCAGCTTTTGAATTTTTCTTTCTGTGATTATTCCTCCATGGTAAAATTTATATTTTATTACAAAGCCTATGTCCTTCAGGTTATAATCATGTATGTTCATGCCAAAATTCGTTCGAATCGGTTGAACCGTCAAGTAGCAGGAGGGACACAAGCGAAATGTGTGAGTTGCCTTTAAGAGAGCTTCGCTCAATAAGAAATAAATAAGATAATTTATTTTCAGATCGCAAATAATTGGCAGAAAGAAACGCTTTTGGTAGTATAAGAACTAAAGTTGACTTGCAACCCAAAATTAGATTTCAATAACGCAGAAGTAATATCTACTGAAGTCGAGCATTTTATTTTTTTCTTTATTTAATAGGTTAAGCAAATAAGGTTAAATTGCTAGTACTAAATATAGAAAAACTTTTATGACCACTGAATGTGATTCGCCCGCATTTAAAATATTCTCATGGAAAGTTTAAAATTATAATGCTACTGGAGATTTGCCGGTATAGACATAAACTCCTTTACTTTCTTAACGATTACGACTATATTATATTATTATTATTATTAAGAGGTTTATTATACTATTTATTATCACTGAATATATTCCATATTGCAGATCGAATAAATGAGTTTGAAGTCTCAATTGCCATGCCAGTATCATTGACAATAAAAATTATCACGACAATGACGACTAAAGGTGATTTTTGTATGACACTGACAAATGCAACCAAATTCGCCATAAAAAGAGTATTATTACTCTCCGTTACTCTCTGAGTATATACGTATAGTCTGTCTTTGTTAATGAGAAGTTTTTCTTATTTTCCTTACCAACTTAATAAATCTTCCAGTCGTTATGAAATGTTCAGACTTACGTACCTATACATTTATCTGGTCATTGTTAATCAGCGGGTATCTATTTACATTACCTTTTAATAACAGGTTCCAAAGGAAACAGTTTGAATCCTAACATCAATATTTTCACTACATATCTCTGAAACCCCAACTTTAAAAAATCTTTATCTTTATTTATAGTAAGAATAGTAGAACCATGTATAAGTATAACTTAATTGTTTTGTAATAGAATGACCTTACCATAAGGAACAATATGTTATGGAAGAGTGATTCCTTCTGGTACAGGTGTTAAACACTTAATAGAGGGAACCCACCCCGGTTAATAATTGTAATACTTGGTAACGAAATAAACATTTTTATTTTTTTATTTTTATTTTATTTATAAAAAAGTAAAAACAATGAACTAGTTTGTTAGTATATCAGCGTCCTTCAAGTATAATTATTTTTTTTTCATGAGCGTGCTCTCTAAATGGAGTTCCGCAAAGGCATAGAAGTTCGCCAGTCTTCTTTAATTTTTTTTTCTAGGAAACAGGCGGTCTTATATATTTATTTTTATGGTGCACTACCGAATGACCTTGACTATTTTATTGCTTTCTTTCCTGTCCATCCAAAGGTTGCCTAGAAAATATTTCTTTTTAGCCATAAGGCTGCCTTTTGTTCTCTTTCTGTATGGTTGTCTCCCCTTGTGTTTTTTGTCGTATATGATGTAAAATAACAAAGTTCAGTAACAGAATAAGATGCTCAAATTAAAATTAGAATTTATGCAAAAACTACTGTTAATATAAGTGGGTCGTTCTTCTTTTTTACCAACAGTGAAACGACGTTTTTCTTTTTTTTTGATTTTTGAACTATCTATAATTGTGGTTTCTGTGTGGAATTTAAAAGAAATTGCATTGTGTTGTCATCAAGACTAATTAAAGTTTCCTTTGCGGCAAATATTAATTCTTTTTTAATGTTGGTTTTTTTTTAAATAAGTAACAGAGTGGCCTTTTTCTGTGGAGACCACATTTCGGTTTACCATTCTGTCACGGCATTCTACAGAAAACAAACGAAAAAATATGTTGGTTGGAGAAAATGAAAAATTACATAATAATAGGGGTTAAAGTATGAAATTGCCGTTTTATTGCAATAGGTTCTTTGAATTGACATAGAATCTTCATGGTTTGAGGTTTTCGAATGAAACTTTTTTTAAATGGTTTCTATGATGTTCTTTTTTTAAAAAATGTAAAACATTTGAATATCGACTTTCAATTGTTTTTGTTATTCAATTTAGACAAGAAAGATGGATACTGCGAAAATTCGAGTTATTTTTGAATACGAGTTCCGACGCGGAACTAACGCGGCAGAAACAGCCCGCAATATCAATGCTGCGTTTGGAGAGGGGTCTACTAATGAACGCACCGTGCGATTTTGGTTTAAACGCTTTCGTGATGGAAATTTCGACTTAAAGAACGAGCCACGAGGAAGACCGCCCACACAGGTAAATAACGATGAATTAAGAGAGATAGTGGAAGCCGATCCTAGTCAAAGTACCCAGGAATTAGCGGCATGGTTTAACGTTACCTTACCCACAATATTGACTCACTTGCGTCAAATCAATAAAATAAAAAAATACGAAAAATGGGTGCCTCATGATTTGACTGATCTGCAGAAAGAAACGCGTGTTGAAACTTGTGTTGCCTTGTTGAACCGGTACAGAAATGAAGGAATATTGGATCGAATTGTAACATGTGATGAAAAGTGGATTCTTTATGATAACCGGAAAAGAAAAATGCAATGGCTGACCCCAGGTCAAATGCCACAACAGTGTCCTAAAGCAAAACTTACCAATAAAAAGGTAATGGTAACTGTTTGGTGGTCTCAGCATGGTGTTATTCACTATAGTTTTCTCCGATCTGGTCAAGCAATAACGGCAGATGTCTATTGTGCCGAACTCCGAACCATGTTGACAAAACTAGCAGTAAAACAGCCCCGACTCATGAATCGATCTTCACCATTATTGCTCCACGACAACGCGAGACCTCACACAGCACGAGAAACCATTTTGACCCTTCAGGAACTGCAGTTAGAAACCATTCGTCATCCTCCGTATTCACCAGACCTTGCTCCAACGGACTACCATTTTTTTCGTGATTTGGACAATTATCTACGTGACAAGAAGTTTTCTTCCCAGGAGGCAGTACAAAATGCTTTCACACAGTTTGTGCAGTCTAGATCGTCGGAATTCTATCGCAAAGGCATTAATGACCTTCCCATTAGATGGCAGCAATGTATAGATAATAATGGCAACTATTTTGATTAAATAAATTTGTTAAAAATTTAAAAAATAAACAATATAGATTTTCAGTACAAATCGGCAATTTCATACTTTAACCCCTAATATTAATAGATAAGAAAAATATTGACGTTTATTCGAACCGAATTAAAAAACCGTAAATAATAAAACCCCAACGAGATGCCATAATAAGACGATGGACTGACCATTGTCGGTAAAAAAGAAGAACGACCCAAGTACAAAAACCATTACAATTATCAGTTACCTTAATAAGTTACACTTATCATATTTAGAAAAACACCTCAGACAAGCAGCAAAATGTCTGGAAAAAAGTTGACCACGGTCCTGGAGATGGCGTTCTTCCCCTTTAGAAGCCACCCGGAGACCGTTGTGACTGATCTTAAAGTTTAATTTTAGTTTACTGATTCTATAAAGATCTCTTTTCTAATTTAGACAAATTCTAGGCTAATTTAAAACTATAACATTTTTTTTCCTCATAGATAATTTCGATTCCTACTTTAATAAAATAAATTTTATCGCTCAAAAGATTAGGATACTTCTTTTAACACACACGTCACTTTATTCACTGATGCTAAAAGTTTATTTCTGTTTTAACTTCTTTTTATAAAAAAAACTCACAGAGGCGACAGGTGTGAGAACGCAATAGTCTTTCGTTCTCGAAGCGTCCGACCCCCAAAACCCCCCTTTTAAGTTACATGACTTTTAACTTCCTGACCCGTCTTTGCTTTAAGGTGCTCGGGTTTGGATAATTCAAGATAATGATCAATTCATTAAAGATAAACATTTTTTATGGTAAAGTGGAGTGGTACGAAGATGTTTTAAGGCCTTTTTAAAACGTCGTTTGGAATTATGGAAAAAGTAATAAAAATCTTTAGTAAGAAATTTAACCGTAAGCATTTTGGTTGCCTTAAGCATTATTTCAAGCTTTTGAAATTTGTTATGTTATGTAAAATTATTTAATAATTTAATTGATGATTTTAGATAGTTTAATTCGTTTAAATTAAACATTTTATCGATTAGTTGTTGTCGATCACTTTTTTGAAAATTTCCTGTCTTAAAATAGTTAAAAAGGGTAATTATATTTTCTGTTTACTTAACTTTACTATGCTTAAAACAAATAATCTTTTGATTCGTTTTTTTTTTGTAGATTAGTTGCTTTAATATATATTTAAGTAACTGTACAGTTACAGTGTAACGCATTTAATGTAATATGGGATAATCGCGAATTGTGCACGTCTTTAAAATAGCTATTTGATAGAGTAATTTAGATATAAATTTCTCATCCTGATGAAAGCAAATCAACCGAACCTCGTTCAGTTTTTCTCGTTAGCAGTGGCATAGTAATGAAAGATAATGGAATTTCTCACAGTGAATCAACCGCGGATGTTTGTAAGGTGTTTCAGCTTTAACAGAATTATGAGGAACAAAAGAGTCCCTAGAGGGGGAATTTAATTCCGCTTGAGGTCCACTCTCATTATATCCATTGAAGTGAAGTCGATTATTTTGTAAGAACCGAGTAGAAAGTGCTTACATTGTCTAAAGGATTATTCTCTGTCGAATTCGCGTTTGCCGGTTCCGTTTTTTGCTCGTTAGCTAAAATTAGTCAGGGAGAATAATTTGTAGTTTGTGCAAGACAAAGCTTCCTGGCTAAGACGTTTTTGAGAATTAATTTCACTTTCGTGTTGTGGCAGTGCTAGAGGAGTGTATGTACAAAAGGTCCTATTTCCAAATTTTACAGGAAACAATAAAAACTATTTACATTGTTTACTGGAATACAGTAATAATCTTTATTATTGTAGATAACTGCAATAATAAAGATTATTACACAGATTAGGCTAATTGATATACAAACAGCAACACTTTTAACTGCCCCTTCAAGACCCAACAGACAGAAAGGTAGAAAGAGATTAAATTATTTTTCTCATGACAACTTCAAAACAAAAACTAAAGTTTTTATGACATAATATCTTTGTGTGTGTGTGGTGTGTCTCTTGGCGCCAGAGAACTGTCACTGCTTGACGCAGAGAATTGACATGCCTGATGACGTGCTTTCAGTTGTTGCCGCTCTTCCAAAACAAGGAGCAACGGCAACGTCGCATGCTGTTGGATGAAATAATGATAAAATTTAATTTTACTTATCCTGCATCCATAGACTTAGAAAGGTATAGATGCAGCAAGCAAATAATAATAAAGATTTCTTACACTTGCATTATAAAAATTTATTATTAATATTATATTACTCAAATAAAACATAAACTAACTTAAGAAATAAACAAATAGAAATAGCGAAATTATTGTGATTTTTTATTACACAAACATTTGTCCTTACCGGGACTCTAACTCAGAATCTTTTCTGATTATAATTAGTAGGATCATTGCCAAACTCGACCTCATGTAGTTTGTCCTTAGCTCTTATTCCACCACGCATATGGTTTCCTCCGTTCCCAAAACTTTATCATTTCTGTTATTTAAAATATGAAGTAATAATTTTTCAGACATGCAGTAATTTATTCAATTCTACTCGAATTTTATATCTGTGACAGCGTGTCTTTTTCTGTTCAAAAACCTCGGTGTTCGAAATGCAAAGATTAGAATGGCTTTAAGGTTCAAATGTGTCTTGCTTTTAAATTTCAGGTTAACAAAAGTGAAGAAAGTAAAAATTGCAATTTTTGTAGTGCAATATGAAATAATATTTTATTAAATATACCTATTCTTTTGCTATAATGTAAGAGCGCAAAGTGCGTAAATAATTTGTTCGCCAGTCTGACTAAAAGTAAAAGAAAAAACCAACACTTTTTTTGTAGCAATATATAATTATAAACTTTAAAAACCTTACTTACACAAAAGCACAAAGAAGATAGAATAGATTGGACGGATAATATCGTAGTCCTGGTAATTTTAAAAACCAATACGCTTTTCAGTAAAAATATATTATTAACTGTTTGTGCGTTCTGCCTTTTAAAAATCGCTATCATATGAAGATAACTGGCACCAACAGTAATAAAAAACTGTTGTTGTGTAAGTGACAATTTTCGGACTGGTACGAGGGCGGCACTGAAAATTTTGGGAATCAAGGAAGTGCCACAACTCTACTATTTAAAAATGTATTTATTTCTTTTCGAAGTATTCTCCGCGAAATTTGACACATTTTTCCATACGATGGAACCAATCATTGAAGCAACCATTCCATTCGGAAGTTGGAGTCTCCAAAATGGCCGTTTTGTAGGCGTCCACAGCTTTTTCAGGTGATGAAAATCTCTGACCACGCAATTTTTTCTTTATTTTAGGGTAAGTATAGTAATCATTAGGGCTTAGGTCGGGGCTGTACGGCAGATGGTCTAATAATTCTATGTTTTCTTGCTCCAAAAACTCTTTTGTTCTGTGCGCGGTGTGAGAACTCGTATTGTCGTGATGGAGGATGATGCGGCGGTTGCAGTTCTCTTTGCGGAGTTCAGAAAAGACCTGTGGCAAACAAATAGCTAGCATACCATTCTGCATTTACCACACACATGTCACAACATGGCCGGTTTTGGAGACAAACGTGATCACCATTTTTTTGGAACACTCCGTGAACGAACAATTTTTGTTGGCTTTAACTCATTTTCGAACACCTAAACTCGTGACTGGTTTTTTCTGTTTCGGGTTCGTACGCGTATATCCAGGATTCGTCACCTGATACGATATTGTATACAGCATTTGAGGATCCTTCGTGGAATCTTTCGAGCGTTCTGACGCACCAAGTAACGCGAGCTGCTTATTGCTTTTCACAGAGCGAATGCGGTATCCATCGGGAAAACAACTTTTTTACACCTAATTGTTCATGCAAGATTATTTGTATTTGACTCATGCCAATGTCTAAAGTTGCCTGAATTTCGCGGTATGTCACATGTCGATCTTCCTCAATCAGCTTACGCACAGCATCAAGGTTTTCTTGGGTGACTGCAGTTTTTGGACGACCTTGACGGGGAACATCACTGAGCTTGACACGTCCACGTTAAAATTCAGCAAACCAGCGATAAATTGTGGTTTTGGATGGGGCTTCATCACCAAATGAAGAAAGCACCCGATCAACACACTGTTTTTGTGTTAACCCACGTCGAAAGTCATAATAAATCATCGCTCTTGATTTTTCTCGAGTTAATTCCATTTTCTCAACGACTAAGTTTGACAAGACCTTGTGACAAGACCGAGAATCTTTTTTTTAAATAAATAAATGGTATTTGATTTTTGAAACCAAGGAGTTTTCAATTAAAAAGATTTTAATATGACAGGAACAGTGGAAATATTCCATTCCCGATACTTTTAGTGCAACCCTCGTATGTGATGGTGTGGGCCACCTTCATTTAGCCTACGCCGCACTGTCTGCATTGATATCTAGCGACCGGAAAAATTTGACAATGATTGTTCTGACATTACTCTTATTATTGAATTGAAACAATCCCACCTTTTTGATGCGAAACTCATTAGGGTCTTAGAAAAAAGTATTAGTTTCAGTTATTATGGTTCATTTCAAAACTTTGTAACGTTACACACACATCTACAATAAAAATGACATTTATGAAGACGTCATACATCTATTCTCACTTTCTTTCAAAAAGTTGGTAGTCACGTGACAGGGGCAGTTAAGGTTGTTGCTGTTTGTACATGCATTTTATTTTTAGTTTTTTACTGTTTCTTTTTTTTTTATTAATTTTGGAAATAGGACTTATGATCGGAATTACCATAAATAAGTCTTTTTGGTCAGACGAAACCTTCTAAAATGTTCCACACAACAGTGACGGTTATCTTTATGTCAATTTTTTTTTCTTTTACAGCATATACAATCTTTATCCCAATTGCTCTTGATCCCAATCAAGCCCGGGGGCCATGACAGAATCCACGATGGAACGAGCTAACCCAGAAGGTGCCTATTCACCCTGGCCTTGAAAATAGACGGGTTATAAGTTCTCGGAAATACAGACGCAGGGAGGGAGTTCCACTCCTTTGCTGTGCGCGTTATGAAAGATGTTGAAAAGCGCTTGGTGCGACAGGTAGGAATATTAACCAAGAAAGGGTGGTAGCCTGCAGTGCGTCTGGATGTCCGATGGAAAAAAGGAGATGGCGGTATGAGCAGATGCAGCTCGCGGCGGCGATGAGCTAAGGTGTGAAGCTTGCTCTTCACCAATTTGTTGTCCCCGATGAGCCTCTCAGCTCTGCGCTGAATCGTGTCCAGTGCAGCAAGTTGGTATTTTGCAGAGCCATCCCAAAGGTGGCAGCAATATTCCATGCAAGAAAGGACTTGAGCTTTATAGAGTGTTAAAAGCTGTCCTGGCGTGAAATATCGCTTGACCTTATTTAGGACGCCGAGCATTCTGGCTGCAATTTGAGCTTTGGATTCGATGTTGGCGCCGAAGTTAAGGTCTGAAAATAACTCCATGCCAAGAAGCTCGAGGCTGTCGGTCACAGGTACAGATGTACCTCGGAAAGTAGGAGTGAGGTGAAAGGAACTCCTATATGTGACAGAGTGGCCTTTTTCTGTGGAGACCACATTTCAGTTTCCACTCTGTCACGGCATTCTACGGAAAACAAACGAAAAAATATGTTGGTTAGAGAAAATGAAAAAACCAGCCAAGTGCGAGTCGGACTCGCGCATCGAGGGTTCCGTACAAACCTGTAGGTATATAAGTGAAAGTTCACCCATCACGACAATCGAGTCATAGTTATGATATTTTTATTGCAAAATGAATATATAACAAAAAAAATAAGGTTTTCGGAATTTTTTCTTTATATGTGCTGTTAAACATTGTTTCATACCAAATTTCAAGATTCTAGATCGACTGGAAGTACCCTTTAGGTTTCGATTCCCTCGCGAGTAGTTGCGAGTTCGAAAATATATGGCTTTAATTGCTATTTCTTTTGATTACTTTGACATAAAAGTTTGATTTTGTTACAGCTCAAAGGTATTATGAGCCTGAGTATTTGATATGAATTTCAATTTAATACCTCTACGCGTTCATGAGAAAAGAGGTAGTAACTTTAAAATTTCCAAAAATTTTTTTTATTATATGATGTCACTAAAAATTAACGATTTTTGCAATTTTTCCTTTATCTGTACTATAAGACGTTACTTCGTAACAAATTTCAAGGTTCTAAGTCTACGAGAAGCACCCTGTAGGTTTTGATTCCCGTGCGAGTTTCGAAAATTTGCGGAAATTTGCGGCATAAACGTCTGTATCTTATGATTGATTTGGCTTAGGAGTTTGATTTTTTCACAGTTCTAAGGGACAGTAGGCCTGAGAATTGGATATAAATTTTAGTTTGATACCTCCGCGCGTTCCTGAGAAAAACGATCTTGATAGACGGACGGGCGGACAACAAAGTGATCCTATAAGGGTTCCGTTTTGTCCTTTTGAGGTACGAAACCCTAAAATTACATAACATTAATAGATAAGAAAAATATGGACGTTTATTCAAACCGAATAAAAAAACCGTAAATATCAATACTCCAATAAGAAGCCATAATAAGACTATGGACAGACCATTTAGGATAGATACTTTAGATAAATAACATATGTTGCATAAACAAAAACATTTGTGGTTAAGTTAAATAGAATATCACGCCACAATAGAAGATTAAACCACATGCGTAAAAACTGTAAACTAAAAAAATCAATCAAACAATATTATCAATCACAAGTTTGTTTTTCTCTAAATAAAAGTTGCAATTATGTATAGAAATATATTTAATTCTAAATTGTAGGTAAATAAATATATTTAGTTCTTACACTTCCGCGCACTTTACACATTTAAATTAAACACTTTTTTACGGATTTTGCACATATTTTATTTCATATTTAATCCTGACGTTTCAACTCCTTTACAGGAGTCGTGATCACAGGATGACTAAGATAATATAGAATAAAATATGCGCAAAATCCGAAAAAAAGTGTTTTGTTCATATGTAGGTCAATGATTAAATTTTATTATTTAAACACCTGACAAATTACCAAACATTAAAAAAAAAAACATACTATCCGTCTCTGGTCTGAAATGCTCTTCCACTTTTACTTCGACGACTGCTCCTCAAACGGAGTGTTGTTAATATATTAAACAAAAAAAATAAATTAAAATAATATTGGTTTAAACTAATAAATCAGCGAAACAATAGGTAAAATCCATCAATAAATGATTGAGAAATAGATTATTTAAATTTACGTACATGAGTGTGGAACGTTTGTGGTCTCCGACTTGATTGTACCGTTATTTGACCTCTCCAAAATTGTCGCATCACAAAATTACTTATAAGTTTCCTTAAGTTTCACTGCCGAGCGAAACAAACAATTTTTCAGCTCCCTACAGCGAGGAGAATTTTTAGGTGCAAGAATACCAACTTAAATAAAATGGTATATAAGATTATTTAAATTAAAAATTAAAAGTAAATTTGCGACAATTAGTATTGTTGAATATTATTTTTTTTCTAAATTTGGTTTCTATTCAGTGATGTAACTAAGAATACCATAATCACTTCGACAGAGTTTCGTTTTGAACAACTGTGGTAATTTCCTTTTATTAGTGAAAGGGATGAGTTTTGTCTGTTTCGGATTTACTGACAGTTGGAGCTCTTCACACCACTTTTTCGCAATCTGAAGAGCGGAACGCGTAATGCGTTATTTTCAATGAATTTGTAAAGTACATTTTCAGCATTCCCACTTACCTCTATTGCCAGGACGTCTGCATAGCGATAGTAGTTTTTCTTTACATTTAACTTCTTTAGGAAGCTGTCTACTAATATGTTCCATAGAAGTGGAACCCCCCCCCCCCCTGACATTTTTGCTTTTAGTTGCAAGAAATATTAATATTATATTTTTGACAAGTAACCTAAAAGATCGAATATTTTACGACTATCAAACAATCAATCAAGGAGAAAATAAGGCTTACAAAAACACAATAGAAAAATAGCTTCCTTTGACTGCAAAACTGCTACTGAGCAGTAAAAGACCAGAATATGGAAAGCGCTGCTGCCCAATAATATATAATTATATATATAAATGTCGACATTAAAATTGTCATGTAGAAATAACTTTGGATTCACTGCTCAACAGCTAAAAACTACATAGCAGGCTATTATTACGTGATAAAACCGAATTCTACGAGAAGGAAGTCGTGAGTAACAGCTTAAATAAATAAATGCATAAGGGCCCAAGCAGTTTATGTTAATTAAACAATGCTTTAGCTCTAGACTTCGGGGTATGTGGGGCGGTTTGTGCATGACGGAACAGACGGAATGTGAGCGGGGTATATATCGTAGGATAAGCAAAATTAGCAAACTTGCCATACATGTTGGTAGGTGCAATCCCTACGACTGTAGAGTCTGTGGTTTGTTGTCATGGTGGTAGTTATTTTTAAATTGTTATCAATTTATAGCTTAAATGGTTTAATTTGAAAATCAAAGATTAAATTCTTGTTCGAATTGTAGTTAGCTGACATCAATACTGACTATTTTGTGAGGAAATTTGGTGAAAAGTATCTTAATGTGTTATTTAGCAACAAAATAAAGTTACAGTGCAGATGCCAGTATTAATAATGTTTTAAAAATACACACCATGCTTTGATATATAACTACTGATTCAAATATACTCGTATATTCATCCAGAAATGATGCCTATTTCTTTATATCATTGCTTTGTATAACCATATTATGTATGCGAGTTGTGCATGCATAATATATAAAAATATTACCGTGTGTAATGGTGATCTAATTAGTTTGAAAAAAATAATTTGATATTTTTTAAGTTGATTACTTTTTATTTAATAATAGTCAAGGAATTAATGCGAATTCGTTGTGCGGGCGATTCAAAATTAATGGACTGTATTGCGGTATGAGAAAATTAATGTCGACAACAAATATGAAAGGATGATGCCGGAGGCTGCCGTGGTCGTCCCTAGGCTTTGATGTTCCTTATTGTTACGCACACGAAGACACCGTCACATATAACTTTATTTTGTTGTAGGGGTTTGCGGATAGGCCACTAGTTAAATTACATATTACGGAACTCGGTTTACGCGCGCGAGCGGCCATTAGTGGACATTTTTTAGTCCGCATGTTGGCCACATTGCGGTATGATTTGCTACCATTAGATGGCGCGGTGGTATCGCTCTTCCATATGCGAGACAAGGTAAGTGCAAAAGGGAAATAGAATTATTGGAGGTAACGCTAGGAGTATCGACTTGCTGATTTTTTCAGTTTTCGCGTAATCGAGCTGATGTTTTAGTAACTACTCAGTAGGGCCTAGTCGATCCATTTAAATTACATAAATATGTAAACAAGGATCATACGTTAACAAAATCTTTTATTACATCAAATTCATCTACGTCGCCCGGAAGTTGTGTGTGTATACTGAAAACAAAATCATTTTATTCATATTTGTAAAGCAATAACACTGACGGATAGATTGGATGTAGTCAAAAGGAATAATTTATGCCAAAACTATTTACCTTCGGGTCAATCTACGCCAAGCTGTCGATTGGTTCCCTGCAAAATCTGCAACAAACGTGACAATTCATTATTGCACCGAGAAATAAACAGTAATCAATTGAACGCTAATACGTACGATTCTTCACCGAATTCCAGTGGTACAAATATACACTCATTCGCTCAGTATCATTGTCGGCTGTTGTTCCGGGACATGTATTGCTGTGTACTGCGGAAGTTGAAATTATTGATGTTGTTAACAAACGCAGTCAGTCGTCCTTTATATCAAAAAAATAAATAAAAGACATGAATATTTCATGTACAGAAGCTAAACCTGTCTCGATATGCTGTGTTAATGATACTGTAGTGTCCAATGTAGTTAAGTCTTGTAATTTAAAAGTAAAATCTCGAATGCATAATTTTAAATATAAATGTATAATTTCTAGTAATTCCTTAAATTACTGGACGTCTTCCAAGTATACCGGTAGATGTCACCAAACTCAATTTACCTTCACATCTTCAGTTACCTGACACTTCTTTCTCGTCGCCTTTGGAAATAAATGTTTTGTTAGGGGCTGAAGTATTTTGGGACATTGTAGCTTCTAAATCAAATAAAACTAGGAGCCAATTAACCAATTTTACATTAATCCAAATTTGTTGTAATCCAGTTTCCACCATCATCATATAAAATCAATTGCAACTTTTCCTCAGAGATTCGTGAATCTTTAGCTAAGGTTTTGGGAAATTGAGGAGCTTCCCTCAACTACCTACAAAGTCCTAACAAAGGATGAGCAATATATTAAAGATTTTTTTTGTGCAAAATACTAAACGTCTTCCTAATGGTAGATTTGTGTAAAGTTGCCTTTTCGATAACCTCCTGAACAAGCCTCGGGTGACACATTTATTACTGTGCAAAAGTAACTTTTAGGTTAAGAAAAAAGAATTAACAAATCGGGACTCATTACTAAATAGACAGAATTTTTGTAAGAGTATGAAGATTTGGGTCACTTACCCGAAGTCTAAAATAATGCTTGCGCCATCTACCCTGCTCCCCATTCTTGACTACGCCGACGTCTGTTATCTGGATGTAACTGAGGATCAGCTGAATAAGTTCGAACGTCTCCAGAATCTAGCTATCCGGTTTATATTTGGGCTGCGAAAATATGATCGGGTGTCAGAGTTTAGAAATCGATTAAAATGGCTGCCAATTCGTATGCGCCGAGACATGCACATTCACACCACCTTGTTTAGAATCCTAAAAGACCCTTACTCTCCTCCCTATCTCCGTTCCCGGTTCCAGACTCTTCCCCCTCCTTCTCGCCCTAGGCGGGCCTGCATTACTAAAATGCTAGAACTGCCTAAAGCGAACACCAAATTTTTTCACAACTCCATTTCTTTCCGAGCGGCACAACTCTGGAACAAACTTCCTTTAGGCATCCAAGACTGTCCGTACATTACTTCCTTTAAAACCAAACTTAAAGATCTCTTTATAGCACAGTTATCGTAGTCTGAACATAACCAACTTACTTACAACCTTTACTATTGTTACCTACTTTATCTATTTATTCAATGTGTAATTTTATTTGTTTAATGTATTTATGTAGTATATAGTTAGTTCCTATTTATTTACTATATTGACATAGTATAATAGCTTCCTTCTTTTTTTGGATTTTGATTGAGATCATAATATATTTTTTATTTTATGAATATTATATGATCTTCACTCTTAAGTTGTCCCGCTTACCTGTTTAATCACCCACCATTGCTCACACATATATGTAAATGTACTGTTTAATTACTTTATAAGTGCAATAAAGAGTATATAATACTGGATGTTCATCTACACATGATCTCAAAATAGTTATAAACAAAGTCATAAAGAAATTATAAGAAGGTTGTTTTCCTTTATAAAATTTTAGAAAAAACGTCCCTGAAATATTTTAAAATATGTCTATTGTAGACCAAACTCAGGATTTTTGTAAAGATTATAATGTACTCGGTATGAAAGGGTTTGATACACTTCACTTTTATGCCAAATTAGAATTATATATTAAGATTACTAAACGCATTATTCTTTTAACATCTTGTAAAGTTTTTGATCCTTTAGGTTCTTCCATCTGTTGTCAGCATACACCATCATTCCGAAAATCCTACTCCAAAGTTTATAGCGCCTAAAATGTGATTGGGACGATCCAGTGCCCAACGACATCAAATGCAGATGGGAACTCTTTGTTAATAATATTTCTTGTCTCGTTAGTTTTAAGATTCCTCGTTGTGTTTTATCGCATAATCCAATTGAAATAGAAATACATTGTGTTACTGACGCTCCTGAAACCGCGTATGAAACATGCATTTATATTAAGTCAATAGACTAACACTGTCCAAGTTAATTTATTGGCTGCCAAAGCAAGAGTGGCTCCCATTAAGCCAGAATTAACAATGGTTAATTCTGGCTTAGGCTTAGGCTAGGAATGCCTAGACTTGAGCAAATGGGTGAGCTTCTTGGCGCTCTATATGACAAGATTAAAAGGTCGATTCGAAATCCTGTTTCTAGATCAATATTTTAGTATGATTCCACCATTGTACTAGGTAGGTTAAAATCTGAAACTTAACCCCTTAAAACTTTCATGTTTCAAATTGAAGAAATGCGTACCTTGACGAGTGATTTGTCTTGGCGTTATGTACCTATTGTAATCCTGCAGGCTTGGCATCAAGGGGTGTGTCTCCTCTTCAATTGATCCGCAATTCCTTATGATGACAAAGTCCTTTTCTGCTCCAGTCTGAATCGAAGTGACCTGCTTTCCATCCTAGTTGTCACGACCTACCTGAAACAAAAAGATGTATGATATTGCAATTGCAATGTGCTCATAAGATTGTACCATTTGAAAGGTACTAAAAATTGTCCAAACTACAATGAGTTTTTGCTTACGTACTTAGATTTGCAAATAATTGTAAGAAAATGAATATTAAAGGTAATGGTCAGCTTAAAGCTGAAGAATTGAAAAATCTTTAAAATTTCTCGCCAAATATTCACAGAGAGAGTCATTTGAGAAATACATTCACGTTTTGTTAACACTAAAATGTTTACATCCAAAATCTAATATATTTTACTTTAAGTCCTTTTTTTATAGTAATGATGTCTAACGAGTGGGCGGGAGAATTCAGAATGCTCCCCATTGTACTTATGATACAATCTATCCAATTTTAGTAGATTAAAAACATTTATTATTCCAAGCAGAATATCTTCGTTTGCTTCATTGTGATCCTCAACCATGATTTAGTTCTATTAAAAACTATTTTTGGGCAATCGGCAGACGAAGTCGATTCATTGCTCGACATGATAAGCCACGTTCTATATACTGTGATAATGGTCAAAACTTTGAAGGGGCAAGTAAAGAAATTACTGGGCTACTAAAATCATGTCAAGCTTCGGTAAGCTTTCGCGGGCAGTGAAGGAATAGTTTTTAAGTTTTCACCAGCCTACGCACCGAACATTGGTGGAATTTGAGAAGCGGGCGTTAAAGCCACCAAGTATCATCTGAAGCGCGTTGCCGGCAACATTAGCTTAGCATTTATAGCTCTTCGAATGATTTGGAGACATTATTTGCATTTAAGGCAATTTTAAACTCACGGCCATTAACAACACAGTCTGTTGATCCTTCAGATCTCAGATCTTTGACTCCTGGGCACTTTTTAATCGTTATTCTATTGAAGGCACTACCTTCACCGATCACCGAGAAGATCCGACGATCCACGATCGAGCATCTAAGGCATCTTTTCTGGCGTCTGTGAACCAATGAATTTTTGTCAGACCTTCAACAACATGTCAAATAGTGAATTCAGAGGGCAAATGTAAACATTATTCAGTATGTATATACTAGAGCTGTAACAAACCGTATGTTTTCTTTACTGAGTAACGGGTGCGCCATCTAGTACCGAGTAACGAAAAGTTACACACGAATGCATTTCGTTACTCGTATGTTTCGTATTATGAATACCTACACTATTTCAGTTTACACAAGTACCGTTGATGCGTACAGTTAAACTTTGCTGGTCGTATGTTTTACGTATGCGCTCGCTGATTCAGTGAATTTATAAAGATACGTTACAAAGAACGATGTTTGTTTATTAAGTAAAGTATAATTTGAAAATTCGTAGTCCAAGTTTTTTACTGTTTATTAAAGGTACTGTGTGTGTATACAAAGTTTGAGATTGTAACAGAAACGAGGTAGGAAAGTATTTTTTACAAATTATAAATGTGTTTTTGTTTATTATCGCGTATTTTCACGGTTTCATTGTTCTTATCTTTAAAGAGATGTGTCTAAATGAGCTCTAATGATTCTTGGTTAACAAATGCTGTTAATTACCAAAAGTCTGGTTCAAAATACAGAAAAGTGAAAAAATATATCTGATGCAGCTTAGTATGTAATGTATAAGCATGTTTTCTACAAATCACGAATGTTGCGACGCCGCGACGTCATACTGTAAGCGTACGCAGTACGTTTTCTAATATACATAACATAGCATGTTATAAGGTAACTGAAGTAACGAGTAACGATTCGATAGTAACGAGTACTAATTGTCATATTGACGAATACATACGGGTACGCTTTTTTTCGTTACTTTTACAGCTCTAGTATATATAGTCATTACCTTCAAAGTAAAGTATGTACTCTGAAAACAGTATATTCTTATGAGCCTATTGAAGCTTTTGCTTTAAGGGGGTTAGGATGTTCGCAACACTAGCTTGGGCCAGCGCGGGGCGTGAGGGCGTGAGGAGGCAACTTGACTCAGCGACACAGCGCCATCATCCGCCACAGGCGGATACATTTTTGCAACCCTTTTTTATATTTCATTTAATCATTTCGTATTTTGCTTAATATATAGTAAATGTCAAAATCTAGTTACGACATCGTATTATTGTCACTTATAAATGATGATTTACACATCGTCTCGCATGCAGGCATTTGAAAAGTGTGTATAATATTATATTCATTTCAATCAAATAAGTTTTTTAAACATTTAAACGACATTATTTTTTAATTCAAAACAATTTCTTAACAACAAAAGAGAGTAATTTTTCTGACATAAAATTTAATAGGATTCTTTTGGAATGGAAATCGAAGGATACTTTTTGTCGAAAATTATTCAATTCAACTGACCAAATTATGGAGAATCTAGCTCAGAAACTAGCAGATTTTCTCTTCACACAAACGGCTTTTAATGAAGCTTATATTTCTCCCAACATGGCAATCGGGGGCGTAAAATATAAGTATTAAAAGACAAGCGCGTAAGTCCGGCAAAGCCTTTTGGCCGAGCTTGGGGCGCGTTAAGCCTCTGCCTAGCACGCATCTACCCGCATTACTTCTAATTGTGATTTAATGGCCCTGCGAGGGTACGTTTGACCTTAAAAACAAAATAATATTTTGCTAGAACCGCTCTGGAGGGTGACGTGATTGTCGAAGGGAGTTTTATTGTACACGGATTTTGAATTAGAATGAATGTGCTTTTATGAGCCCTTTGTTGGCTAGAATTAAGGTATTTATTATACGGCTCGCTTGGTGTGGTTGGTTTACATCAATAGAAACGAAAATTAATGATAACATATTTTCGATATAGCACAAAATACTCAACGTCGATGAAATAATTGTCTCATCGCTACCTTACGACCAACTTGGATTTGTAAAGGATAATGAATAAAATTTTAGTATGATGTGTCACAGTTTTAAATAGTTCACTTGATAAGTGAACAGTTCTTAAATTATCATAGGATAGGGAACTTTAAATTATTTAATTAAAACATGTGATGTATTATCCAAGAAGATTCGAAAATGATAACTTGTCTCATAAGAATTTCCTGTATTTAATACATATATACGCTCGAACTGCCTTCGCAATTTTCGTAAAAATGTACAGTCGGCAAGAATACAGTAAATTAATGTGTCCTTAATTGGTGAATTTGGTAATTAATAAAATCGTGTCTGGTATAACTTTTTTCGGACATATAAATAAACAAACTGACCATGGGTGCTTTCCAATAATACATAAAGTTACAATTTAGAAATTGAATCTTTTTTATCGAAGTCGAACAAAACATACTCAGTCAGATATGATAGTTATTGGTAAAATGAAGGGGCCTTAGAATACTTAAATATAGAATAAAAACTCTGTAACTACAAGCGTATAATCAAAGTGTGGGTCACAGGATAGTACTTACCTGAAGAGTGAACAATACTGTTCCATTATCTGCGGTCGTCCCGCATGAGTATTTTCTACATGCTCCATCTGATAATGATGGGGGTTGCATCTTAGAAACTCCATCTTAGCAATTCCATATGTAATTTCTTTATATCTTTATTTACGATTATTATTATGACAATTGTTTTACTACTAACCCCATATACATAATTATAATTTATGTATAGATTTGTTTGTTTCATTTAGAAGCAAATACAAATTATTAATATCAGATCAAAAAAGAAAATCAAGTAGAAAATATTTGCAGTTTATTTATTAATAGCCCACACGTTATGGCAACGTCCAAAATGCCAGCCAGATAATAATAATACCAACAAATATAGGTATTTCAATCACACCAATTAGCCTCACCCAAAGTAAGCACTACGCGGCCTGAGTTATTCATGATAGGGTAACGGATAGACTTAAATATATGATAGATTGACAAGTAATATTTATAAAAACATAAAAATACCCATGACTTAGGTACAAAAGCTCGTATTTATCATATAAACATCTGCCCCTCCCTGATCTCGAACCCATGACCATCGGTGCAAAAGGCAGGATCGCTACCGTTGCACCAAATGGTCGTCAAAGCAATATTATTACACTAATTATTTATGTCTTAAGACCCACAACCAAAAATATAAGAAATTTGAAGTAGATTAACGCTAAATAACTACTAAAATGCCATTGAATTAATATAATAATTTATATTATTTTTTTAAGGGGCACAAACAGAATCTGCTTTGAGCCAGCTAATGTATAACCAAATCCATAAGATTTACGAATAATTTAAGAACTTAAAAGTATAATAAAATAACATCAACCCTTCACACTTAGAACATCGTAAAATGCGACGAATAAAATTAATGGTAATTACCTCCCGTATCATAAATGTGCAAGAGCATTTATAAGAATTATGGTCTTACTGCGACCACCAATCCACCTGCCAAGCACAGAGATTATGGCTAACATATCCCAAAAAACTGAGCGGGACTTCTATCTAGCAATGGTCGCTGAGCATAGTCAATGCTAGTATAACTACATTGGTAAAACGAATGTAAGTAATGTTTTCGCCATTAATTTGACAAGGCTGCAAAGACTGCAGTACCTCCCAGGTCTCGATCGAATCAAAGGCTTTCTCATTGACAATAAACGAAGAGGCCTATTATACTATTATGTTTTCTATATAATATGGCGGAAAATTTATGGATATGATGTGTCGTACTGCGTTGTTTTGTTTTATTCGAGACGCTGAAAGTCATCGAACCTTTATGCGAAACGATGTGTAATGACCCTGCATATGTGAGTCAATAGCGAGATGGATCTATATTTCTTCTTAAGGCTTTTTCTTTTTTCTTGAAGATTAGTTCTACTTGGCTCTTTTGGCACTTTTTCGGCAGACTACCTTTATGGTGGACTACAAGTATCGATTTGCCACTTTCAAAAGTTCTGTTGATACTCCGTCCTCACCTGGTGAGGAACATTATTTCCGCTAAGTGGCATCTATATTAGAAATGAGCAAATAGTATGTTAAGCGGTTGTCAAGTTCAATTAGAAAATTTTCAAAGTACTCAATTTAGATATATTTTGATCTGAGTATGGAAGTCATCAGACTTGCCTTCTCGAGCTTGATATTAAAACTCAAAATGCCCCAATTTGAACCCAGTTAAATTCAATTTAAAAGAAACCAACTAACTAAAAGCGTACGAGTGTAAAACTTAATTAATTTAAATTAAAAGTTAATTATTAAATTCCAACTAGTAACTAGTAAATAACTAACTAAATAATATAAATAAAATGTGGGACGCTGGAATGCTTGACAGATCTCAATCGTTTAATAGGTTTATTTTGATTACTAAATTTATGAAGTTAAATTAACAAAAAAGCTACATCTTAAGGAAGGAAGCACTTGAACCCTCTCCAACAAAAACTGCTACTATTACTACACTAACAACAAAAATAATTGTTCACTTCAAACTCATATCAGCTTGCCAGCCGACCCGGCCACGGTGCACAACGTTTTGTTTACAGGTCATTAGAAATGCAACGCAAATAAGTTACGTGACCTCAACCAACTGTCACGAATAGCAAAGTCAAAAGTTCAATGTTTGTTTACATTGTTATTAAGAATTTGTAGTTTTAATAAGATGAAATTACTGTAAACTCTGCTCGTCTTATGGTGGTGAATAAAATTATGCAGTATGTATGGTGTCTTACGTCACAAAACAACATTGTGACTCATTAACTTGACAATTGTTGAAAGATTGGTAAGTAAGTTTCCAACTGTGAAAAAAGGGAAAAGGATTTAAGACTGAAGATAAAATAAAAATACACTCAAATAAAGCAACTCTTTAGCAAAGCTGCAATCTAAAGTTTCAACAATAGAGAAAATATCACGCGATCTAGATCTTGAAATACATGAATTACCTGAATCAAAAAATGAGAATTTGATGGTTCTATTTACATAATTTTAAGAGTGCCTGAAATTAGGTATTTCTGATGGCGATGTGGGGGCCTGCCGTTGCGTCGCCAAAATGGATGCCATTTCTAAGAAATCACGAAACATTCTTACTACTTTATCTACGAGACGAGTGACATCGCGATCTTATTATATCTTCGGTTACCCGTTTTAATTAAGTTCATCCTTAAGAAAAGCCCGTTTCAATTCATCTTGGTTTTGCAGGAGAACCTCGCATGATATATGTAGCCGAAAATCTTTCTCCTAAGGTAAAGGAGGTGCATAGTGCAGTTAAAAAAAATATGTAAAGAAATTATTGCAAAAAATCATGAGCTTAACTGTGAAGGAGTTCACATGTGGCTTCGGTGGGTTCCATCGCATCGTCATAATGAAGTGGGAATGAAGAGGCTGACCGAATTGCAAAACTAGCTGCTACGGAAGCAAGTCAATAAAACATACTTCCAACATATTCAGAAGTCCTTCATGAATACCAACGCCTACATTTCGAGAACTGGAATGAATATTTTAATTTTTGGGTCCAGAGAACCAGAGAAACCATCCACTGCCAGCCTCTTACAGTCCCATAAATTTTACACTCTAAGTTTAATGTGTAATAATAATCCGATATTCGATTCGGGCACTTTCCGACAAATAAGTTTGGTTTCTCAATGATAGGTAAATTCCCCAAATTGTGACGAATGTGGAACGTTAGAAGACGTACATCATTTACTGTCGGAGTGTGCCCGGAACGAAAGTGAACGGCGGTTGTTGTTTCACACCTTAAATTTAAATTGCTCAGATGTAGGCATGTTCCATGCTATCCTGGCTGAACCACTGTCGGATGCAGCCAAGAAGCTTTGTTCTTTAGTTTATGATAACAATTAAGTAGTTAAATGTGAATAATATAGAATAAGGTTTATGATAGGACTGACATGTCTTCTTAAGATAAAATTCTTAAATAAAGGTGTCCATAGTAGTGGGCTGAATTTATTAATATTAAACTATATTGGAGTTTTGAAAACAACAGAAAAGGTCACGTTTCAATGCCTTATGTAATGCATTATGGCCACTGTTCGGCCTCAAAAGGGTATGAGATATGTGAGCTGTTTTCAACCTACTTAGATTCGGTTTTCAATAATAACGACCAAAATGGCGCACAATCTTCATCGCTACCCTCTGATACTCGTAATACTTAACTAATTGAAAATAGAGCTACCGACTCTCTCTCGCACATTTATTTCTCTGTAAATGATATAAAAAAGAAAATAAAACAACTTGACTCAAAGAACGTCTTTCTTTGAGTGGGCTGAATTTACCCCCTTTATCGTTCATTAAACAATGCAGTAAAGAATTGAGCGTCCAACTTAGCATTATATTTAATAATTCAATTTTCTGTGGAGCTTTCACAAGCAATAGAAAATACCCCGTATTGTTCTAATCTTCAAAAATGGAGATAAGTCCCGTTGCGAAAATTAAAGATCAGTTGTATAACCATCTTAATCTTTTTATATCCAACAGACAGCACGACTTTGTAAAAGGTCGGTCAGCAGTCATCAACCTATTAGAGTATAAGGATTATCTTTGCAATAACTTTGCCAGAGGTGGGCGGATTGACTCTGTCTATACGGAATTCTCAAAGGCGTTTGATAGAGTTAATCACAGCCTACTCTGCGCCAAGCTTGTCTTTTATGATATCCACTGAAACGGAGACTTCTTACCTCACTAAAAGGGGTCCGTTAGTCGCTCTTAAAGGAATATTTTCATCTCCAACTCACATGACTTTCGGGGTACCACAGGAGTCACATTTGTCTTCTTTTCGTTGTTTTCATTACGATCTTATAGGGCGATTGTCATGTGAATATTTACTTTACGCTGATAACTTGAAAATATTTAAATTAATTTATTGTTCCAACGACTGCAGTCTCTTACAAATTGATTTGAACACCATTTCAATTTCATATCGTATACAAATTTGAAACAGGGAGTTGTTACGTTCATAATTTGAAAAAATAATTAAATTTCATGTAAATTATTTAAAAAAATATGAAAATAAACTAATTATTGTAAACTACTGCAAAAGTAACCCCGATAACTCATTTATTTTTTCCACTAAATTGATAGGGTTTGATCTAAGCTACAATACAACATCGAGAATAGTGGGCGGGTACATCGTCAAGCTGGACCAACATATGTTGCCGGTATGACAGAGGTAGCTCCATGAGTATCTGCAAATTGTGTTTGCAGGAACTCCAGGAATCTAGCCCCATTTAATGTTGGAGGCAATTCCAAGGGCCCTATCAAACGAGCGTTGATTATGCCTGCCCACACATTAACTTTTATTGATTTTGATTAAACTGTTAGTGTAATGTAAAAGCATTGAATAAATAAAAGTTAATAAGAATGTTGTGTTTTAATAATTTTCGGTTAAGGTTCTGATCAACGCCTTTTGTGCTTGCGCATAGGCTATAGTAGTAGACATACAGCTGTACATTTGTGTTGTATTGTAGCTAAGATCAAACCCTATCAATCTAGTGGAAAAAATAAATGAGTTATAGTAGTTACTTTTGCAGTAATTTACAATAATTAGTTTATTTTCATATTTTTTTAAATATTTTACATGAAATTCAATTATTTTTTCAAATTATGAACGTGACAACTCCCTGTTTCAATTTTTAGACGATAGACTAGAGTTTTTCGCTTCGAATAAGCCTATTTTTATACCATTAACGCCTACACTTTGGGAGATATGATTTTTTTTGTGTACAAGTAGAGAATATTTCAAGAAAAAAAAAAACAAAATGGCTGCCACATAGCTGATAAGTAGTTTGGACTTAACTGTGTAGTGTATTTCTGTATTAGAATGTTGTTCTAACAGACTTTAGAATATCGCTAGTCCATGACCAGACACACTGTATAAGTATGTGAAGTCAACTACTACTTGTAATTCAATACTTGTGTTGTCTACGTAGTGAAGGTTAATTTTATTTGATTTCTCAATTTGCACAAACCTTTGGATTGCAATTCAGACTATAATTATGTAATTTTATATGTATTTATTTTTGTAATAATTGTGATTTGTCTTGTGTATGAATAAAAAAATAAATAAAAATCTCCACGCATAGCAGACGTCTCGCACCAATAAATATTTTTGAACGATACACATCCCACCATTTATCGGTCACCAGAGTCTCATCAGTCATTATAAAGGAAGCGCCACGTACAAGGGAGGTTGATAAGCGCAGCCAGCTAGATAAAATCACCGTTACATCTCAGATGATGATGATTAAGTTGAGACAGTTTCTGTCACTATTTTTTTTTTTTATTCAAGCATTTAAAAATGCAAGATAGGTGTCAGGCATATCATCCCATATCCTCTCGTTATACGGTACTCTTCCAAAGGAGCTACTGAGACCAAGAAAGAACCTTTTAATTTTCCACAGTTTTTTGGTTAGTTTGTGAGCATTGGTCAACTTCTCTAAATGGCATTAAATAAATAATTAAACCTCATTGGCACAAAAGTACCGATAAGCGAGCCCAAATAATTAAAGTTAAAGGCAAGCAATCATACTTTTATAAAGGCTGTTCTTCATTTTCGTGTTCCCATGCAACGACTCGCGATAACATGTTGTCGGAAGAACTCTTCGATCCCAAAGCTCACTAATATTGCAAAAACAATGTAAGTCTGGACTAATTATTTATTATCTGGTATTCGATAAGGAGGTAATTTAAATCCAGACATGGTGTTTCTAAACTTTTTCAGAAATGATGTTCACACGGTGTCATAAAATTAAGCTCAATGTGATATTATGAATTTCCAAATACTGAGTTTTAAGCAGCAGTTATGTTAGCATATTATTTAACTAATATTAACTTGACTTTAACTTTAATTATGAATTCAGATAGAAAAATATCATTGTTATGTAAGTTGTTCAGTTTACCGCCTTATAATTATGTTACTTACTTACAATTACATTATTATAACGTAAGAGATGGATCTTTTTGTTGAGACAATTAGAAGCCCTTTATACTTTTCGTGAAAACCAAAATATTATTATTATTATATAAAATTTAATAAGCGATAACAGGAAAGGTTATCGCTTGTATCATCATTCCCTATATAGCAAAATTCTTGAAAGTATAAATGCGGCACAAACCACCAGTACATTATACGATAACATATCTCTAAGGAGCACAATATGAGATGTCACTTCCAAGCGGGATGAAAGGCGACCGTTCTCACCCACCTCAGGTGATATGATGTTATACTAACTTGGGAAAGAATTTCAATTACTGATTACAGGAAATTAGTACGAAAAATCTTAAATGACAAATTTAATAAAAATAAGTTTTATATAAAAAATAAGGTTATATTTGTTTATACATACACCAATGTGTTAAAAAAGTTCATGCCTTCGCCTCGGTCTTTCGCTCGCTTTATTTTTTCCTTTAATTAGCGAAGAAACTTAGCTTTCCAAAAAAATAGTAGCATTAATTTATTGCAAAGGTATACAAACTAGCAAAAAATATTTTAAATCCTTACTATTGACTTTGATCGGGTAACTGTTTATTTTTTCAATTAGTTTTCTTCTGGGAATTAATTAAGCCTCGACTAAATATCTTTCACATTGAATAAAATTTATTGACATCAATATAAATATGTTTTTTTTATTCATGTCATTTCACTGAAAATATTTTTTTCATAGCCAACATCAAATATTAGGATGATGTGCAAAATATTATTCAGTGGAGTTCTATTCTGTGAAATGAAATCTAATATTGTACTTCACTCTTTTGAAACATGATTATGTAAAAGCATTCTCTCGCATAATACTAGTCAAATGAAAACAATTGCTTAATCGACTGGAAATCGATAGTAAGATGAAATCAATACTGTAACCAACAGTGAGTTCAGACAATATTGAATACTAAAAATCAGAACTCTCGAATATTGACTTAAATATTGTATAGAGTTGTTGTGCCTCGTTCCACAACTAAAGGGAGTTGAGTTGTGGTTCTTCTTGGAAAATCCCGAAGTCGTCTTCACGGCTCATTACGTATACGACCGCATTATCAACATTCTTTACGAGCGCTCTGAACGGTTCTGTAAGTTTTCAACCATAAAATATAAGCACGAGAGTTTCCAAAAAAAGTACAATTATTAGGAAGTATTAAAATTGCAAAATTTACAAGATTATTTTATGCGTACTTAACCTGTTATCATACTCGTAGATATTATAAAGGCGTCTATTTTGAATACATATTTATTTTCATGCTTTCATTTCATATTATAAATCTTACCTATTGTGTCATAGTTAACAATAAAAAGCTTTTATTTAAAAATAGAATTAGAATTTGACGATTTCTATTGAGAACTGTGTTTATGCTTGGTACCTCCAATAAATAGCAAAATTACAGCCGATCTACATCTTTATTTTTTCCCCACTTAATGTTATTGTTTCATTTATTAAGATGACGCTGCAATATAAACGTACTAAAAGCGAGTCAAAGTTATTTATTTATTAAATACACAAACAATTATTATAAATTAATGATTCTCAAACATCTGACTCAATATTTGTATCGATTGCCGTACTTAACCATCAATATTCTCTACTTTTATTCAAAATACGTAATATTTTATCAAAAACAAAATTAGCTGAATTGTCACATCAAATTTTAATGAAACCTAAATAAATATCTAGGTAGCTTTTACTATGCTAAAATAATCAATGTTTCCTTAGAGAGGGAAAACTGTTTACGAATTATTAAAATCTGATATCTACTCGGACGTAATGCTGGCAAGCCATTAAGAAAAGAAAAGTACGGTTACGATTTAAAACATTTTTGCTAATTGGTTAGATAGATCGTATACTATTCGGTTTTTAAACCGACTTTAAGGAGAAGTTAGAGATTCAACCCGTATATAATATTGACAGAATTTACCATACGCTAGTCTATACCAAATTCTAAACATGGGAGCCTTATTTGTATGTAGGTTTAGTATGTTTGACTCCGCATTATATCAACAACTATAAGTCGAATTGCAAAAACTCTTTTTTTTATTAGACTAGGTAGGGAATTGTGCTAGCATCATCAAAATTAATTTATAAAAATAAAGTAATTATTTAATTTAAGTTAAGTAAGCAAACTTTTCTTTTTAGGTAAGAGCCAGATTTAATTTTTTTAATAAACATTGTCACTTTTTACTTGATATTCGTAACGCCATCTTTCACCCACATAAGTAAACTAAAATATCCCGCATTCAAAATAAAGGCAGATTTTATGATTCAGCCCTGATATAAATTGTTTATTTATTATAAACTCATATCACAGCACATTTGTGATAATTTAATATTGCTTTTATTTACAAGCGTATTATCTATCATATACAAATATGATATTGAAAATACAAAATACAAAATAAAAATGCACACATATCACAATTTCACAAAAAATATTTTGTTTTGACGTTAAATCATATAATTTGATAGATTAATCGATTTTTATGAAATAAAAACTTAATGTCACCCTACGATACGGACTATAAATATTTATTTGATCCATTAAGTTTAATTTAGTAGTTTTGGTTTGATGTGATTTCAAAAACACAGACAATCACATACTTAAATCAACAGACGGATAGATTTTTTTAATTATAGACATTTATTTGATTACTTATTTTGATTTCCACAACCAATTATTTTCATAAATGTGCGATGTACAGACACGTGAAACTTTCATTTTTATGATGAGTTTAATTTAGTATAAATAATTTTTTAATTGACTTGAAATTAAACGCTATCTTTGTTAAAAGTATTATTTATTTACTGTTAGTCTTCTTTTTCAATCCCAAAAGTTATCTTCAGCATTTAACTTTTCTTATACGCATTAACTTTATAACATGCCATTCAGATAAGATGGTCATAACCAAATCAACATGAAACGGATCTGAAATCGATAAAAGTTGTGACAAAAGCACAAATGGAAAGCTTGGTCAAACTCTTAAATGATTCTATTAATAGATAGCTGACTAGATGTAGCTCCAATTTAATATCGTTTTGAAGTTTCTGGTCTGCGCTAACTGTGCGGTTTCTTGAACGCTCTGACTATTGAATAATCTATATCCAGCATTTTATTATTGTGTGTTTTTAAGGAAAATATCTTTACACGAGTTACTAACGACGATTGGTGTAACGCAAGCATTCATATATGTGCGTTGAAAAGCCACACAATCTCTACTTAGTATTTTCAGGGACATATTACTATTTAATATGTTGATATAAACATATTGTAATATAATATTATTTTTTAACACATAATTATACAAAGTTTACATATTCCCGGCAAATAGCGTGCTGCTAACACGTGACACTTATTGGCCACGTGATTTGTGATTCATCCTCTATACTCAATTGTACTTAAGTTATTTTGAAGGTATACAATTTATTTTATATTTAGTATACCTTTCACAACTCTCAACTTTTATTAAAATGAAAATAAAAAAGATTAATTCAATTTTTTATCAAGAATGAAGCCCATTCTACATATTAGCAACAAATTAAACAAAATAATTAAAAATACATAAACAAATTCATTCCTTTGTAATAACATTGATACTAAATTAATACAGTAACAGTAAAGAAATCAATCAATATTTTAAATTGCTCGGCACACGGTGCGTGTATAAAGGCGTTTGTACCAGAAAGGCGTTTGTATAGTTTTCAGCATAGTTTATTGTGCTGTTCATATATTAAAATCATTTCGCAAAGACAATTAAAATGTTTTTTCATAGTTAATATATAATATCTAAGTAAATAATAACGGAATTGTGACCTAAAAGTGTTGCACACGAAGCAGGTGATGGTCTGAAACAAAACATTTTTTTTTTTAAATTTGAAAGAAAACTAGCCACTTTTACTCACATTTAAACAAGTTCAGGTAAGCGAAGCGTCACATTAACAATTTTGTAACTCCAAAGCCTTCCAAGGGTTGTGAAACAATGTTCATATAACCCGCGATAGCAATGGGCTCGAGGTATATAAACTAACATTCCAAGGGTATGCTTGGAATGATAGTTGAATATTCTGCTTGTATATAATTACACTATATGTATTTACGGTATGTCCTCTTTGCCAGTATCTCGAATGCTACAATATCAGCGTATCTGCGACAAAGCGTAAAGGAATTTTGTGTTTGCATCTTTGTAAAATACCTCAGACGAAAATTCGATTTGAACGTAGAACAGGGTATTCTATGTAAGAATGAATGTTTTAATGTTACGCAAATGATGGAACCATTAGTATAAATAAATTATGATTATATTGTAAGTATTGTACTGAGGAGAAATTTATGAGTCAGTTGCGATAACATAGATTTTATTTTAGTCAATTTACTATTTTTGTACTTAAAAAAGTATGAAACTTAATTCTAATAAAATTGTCGATTGTTTTCCTATACACGATTACAAACAGTCGCTTAATTATAACAACAAGGTTACTTCAAAATTTTTCAGATGCCAGTTCTGTTAAAATACAATACGAAACGCTCTATTAATAGTACCTTAAGGTAAAAACAGTAGAAAAAATTTAGAATGAAACAATGGTCCGCAATTTTTATTGTTAAACTAGTTTGTTGAAATTAATAGTATTTTATTATGGATAGCTAGATAAAATATATCTTCCGGAACAAATCAAACAGTCAACGGGAAGCCGTAAATATAGCTTTAAGGGTAGTTATTAGTGTTTTTATCATTGTACTGTAATTATTATGGCAAGAACCTAATAACCCGTTATATTTACCACCAAACCTCGCTTATTTTAAAACATGCTCATGTATTTCATTTTCACAAAAGAAACCAATTACGATAACGTTATGTGCCGCATGAAAGTGTCACTTTATGGTAAAATATTAATGTATTTCAATTTGGGGAGGCTGGTACCTCTATAAATATCAGTAGCTTTTCTCCTGCAGGGAACGCATAAATACTTCCACCAAAATTGAATGTTACTAACCGAGAACTAAACCAAAGGGTAATTCAATAAGCATGTATAAAACAAAATTATTAATTCCAGATAACTTACACTAATTATTTAGTCAGACTATTTCCTATATTTGTAAAAAAATTTAATATGTACTATTGGTCGTTATTAAAGCATTTAATATAAAAGTAAATAAAATAAAAGGAATGTTTACTTAAAAATTAAAGAGCGTCAATACCGCGAAATAAAAAAGTAGTCACATTTATACATTTTTTAATATCAATTTATTTATAATAACTAGATTTTGTTTGAAAAACACCTTGAAAAATATGTCTGATTCCAAAAAAAATACACAAACAGAGTTTTGTATTACTTTTCTAAAATAATGCGCATAATAGCGTGTAGAAAAAAAATCAACACTTTTATAGATAAGGACCTAATATATCGGTGGATATAGATACACAAATAAACCTACCATTGTATTTGTATTGTGTAACTATCTAGAATAAAATATAATTATATGTAACTGATATTATGAAATGTTTGTTCTTAGCATTAATTAGTGCATATTTATTATAAATAAAGATATGGTGTAAAGAAAGTCAAACTGCTTATCTGAAGGGTTCGAATCCCGATATTTCACAAAAGTAATATTCTAACAAAAATAATAAACAATCAAAACTTTGACACTATTTTTATAACTATTTGGTATTTGGTGTCTGATTTTATTTAAAAAAAGGATTGATCCAGTATTTCTGTTAGTATATAACTGTTTCTAAAATAGTCGATTCGTGAATACTCCAATTGCATGTTTTATATACAAGCAATACATTATAAAAAGAAACGATAAACGTAGTATCTTATTAGGCTACCAAGAGTTGCTTCGCTGTGTTGTATTATTCATGTGAATAAGTACATAACAGTAATGTTGGAAAGCCGACACACAAACAGCATTTGGCAACAACTTTTAATGCAATATACTAGAATTGGTTTTCAAAGTGTCTGCGAAACGGACCGACGAAACACTAGATACGCTTTAAGAAGTTAGGGACAGATTTATAGGTTCCAGCAAACAGTTTTGGTTCTATTATGCTGTGCTATCAACCAAACAAGTTGTTTGTGTAAGCCGACTTTGGTCATTTAAATGTTAGATTTTACAAACTGCATGCCAAAATGGTATGGTAAGGTATTGTGGACAAGAACTTGCAACAACAATATAACGCTAAGAAACTGTATACAAATGTATGGATTAAAACAAAATATTAGGGCAGTTACACACCTCATGAATTATACTTTGAAAACTGCTCTCAGAACACTCTCCTTTAGGTTCAGGGGTGTTTTGAGCTGCATTAAAAGATTAAGGAATAAAACATAGAGCAACAATTTTGCAATATATTCGTTCTTATACATTTTCAAATCGAATAGAAATTGCCAAAATAGAATAATAGTTCATGTTATTAATTGGTTCGCGTAGATATTTGTTTTTACATGCTGGTAATGCAGTGATCTATTTATGTTTTTTTACGAAATAATTAATATACTGGTTGAAAACATTCCCTCGACGAATTCACATTATTATGTATAGTGTATATAAGAAAACAATTAAAACTTCCAAAATCAATTGATAGTTATTATATATGTTTCAATTGGAATATTCAGTATTGATACTGTATGCATAATTTTATGAAAAACCGTAAATAAACTAGGTGATGCAGTCGCTAAGCATAAAGCTACGCTAGCACCATATATTGGAGCGGAACGTAATACATAAAAAAGAAAAAAAATTTTTTGTGAATTTCAAAATTCGGGCTCCTTCACCATCAGGTTCTAAACCTGTTGATTTGATTCACCATAAAAAAATATTAAAATCGGTTAAGAACTCTGGAAGTTACGGCGTAACAGACATTGCGCCATTGAAGCTGATCCATGGGAGCTTCGCTTCGTTCCGCTCCAATCATCATTAACACTTCGTAACTATCCCAGGTGTAAACAATCGTAATAATAAGAACGCATAAAATGTGACTTTATTTCTCTATATGTTTCCTTATAAACCGTGTAAAAACTATAAAATATACGATCCAAATATTGTGCCTCTTTTTGTTTCTTTATATGGTAAGAAAACAGTTATTCATCTAAGTATCTAAAATAATTTTAATAAGAATTTGTTTTTACAGAGCAAGGGCTTATCTTCTTTTAACTTAGCGTAACTCATGACTCACCGAAAAGCATATCGAAGAACAACACTCAGTGTCGTTTAAATTGAATTGAAAAATGATTTATGCCAACAATCTCTGGCGATACTCTCGTTTCCTTACACACTCGATCGCCCTAAACGAAAATAATAAATAAATCGCGTACTCTTGGAAATTGATCGAGGTATTTTTACGAGGGGAGTGTTGCCAGGAACTTTTAATTTATTTTTGTGTGCGTCAGCTTTTAATTAATTGCTTTTGAACTTTATGGAATTCGTTTGATTTTCTTTGAACGACGCTAGGGCTTAGGCTCTCTCTAAATGAAAACGTTTCAATTGCGGCAACGATAAATATGGCTTTCGTACAAAAAAGGGGACAAAGAATAAGATTAATAAGGACAATGAATTAGTCAAGGAAAATTACAGTTTCTTATTTAGTAAATTCCTCTGGAGCCGGTAAGCTTGAGTCGTAATAAAAATTGCGTAGTGAGAGCTGTTGGCGACTTATGAAGATGAAGTGTGCGAATTACGAATGTTCGCGGATGTGCCCACATGAACATTAATATTGCTCGCCTTTGTCGTTATGTACGACCGTTTGTCGAGGGTAAAACGTAGGCCATTACATTTGTTTCAAATGTGAATAAAGGATCATTGTAAATCATTTCCGCCAATTTGTTATTTAACTTACAGAAGGATTTACAAAATAAGACAAGAAAATAACAAATAATGTTTCCCATTGTGAACAATCTGTGCTCTTTCCGAATAACGTGAAAGATTGGGCTGATAAATCTACCATGGCGTTATGATGATTTATCTGTTAGCTGAATAGCCTACAAACTTAAATCGTAAGTTTTTTTATGAAATTCATATAGTATTTTATACTTTTTATTGACTTTTTATAAATCTTAAATTAATTTTAAAAACCATGAAAATTTCAAAAGTCATATTTACTTTTGAAATTTTTATGTACCTACTTGAACCTTGACTTAATGTTTTTTACAAAGAAATAAAAACGCTATGCTAAAATGATAACGCAATATTTCTTAAGCCTAATCCAACTCCTTTTGAAACCTTCGTGCCTTCCAAACTTAGATACTTACAATAAATACCTTTGAACGTATTTACATTAACCTTTCTGGTAGTTTACAAAGCTAAACGTAGAATAAAAGACCCTTTGAAACGACGTTATCTCCGTTTACTGGGCTTAGAATGGTCTTGTTACGTTCTCGCCTCTTGAATATTGAAAAATAAAATTTCTTTACATAATTTCGTTAAAGATAAAGTTTCTTTTTGATCAATTTCGAAATAAAAACATAAATATTTTTATATTTTTTTCAAAACAGGTCTAGGTAAGTCCTATTGGTTACTGGCACGTGTAACGAAATTAAAATGAACTGATTTTTGTTTGTAAGATACCTTAAAAATTGGGCTGATTATTTAATTCTTCGTAACTTAATAAATACTTGTTTTCTTCTTTGTTTCCTTTTGAAATACTTGCTTCAATAGGGTTTCATAAAAGACATCAAATTTCTTAAAGTATAAAATATCCATACAATTCAGCGAATTTATAGATAAGCAGTTGTTATTTATAGAATTAATTACACATATTAAGCCTAAAAGGTTTTACGGACACCACAACACTATGAATACCTTTGTAATCTTTGGACTTCTTTAAGTTCAGTCGATTGATTATTTATTAAAATTATTTAGTTTAAGATTAGCTAGTAAAATATTCAATATTTTAACGCACAGTTAGATGCCGGTCAGCTAGTGTTACATTTTAGTATTTTTTGTAAAACATTTAAAACCAGCCTGCAAGAGAAGTCTCGAGAATGATTATGTAATGCTATTTTTAAATATAAGGTATTTCTGTAAGAGACTTATACTTTGATAAGATAAAAAAATTTGGCAGAGATAATTCGCCACCGGTTACTGGCTCCCTTTGTATATTTGTAAATACACAGTGTTTTCTGGTTTGAGTTTAGGAATATTTGATCTCTCTACTCAAAATGTGGGTACTTTACATATTAAGATAAATGGTGTAGAATATACACAGTTACTTTCCCTAAACATTTACCCACTATTCTCATATCAGATTTTAAATTTCAAGTTATTGAACGTGTCCATATAGAAAAAGGAGGTATAAGAAATTACTAAAGGACAACAGACTTTTTGGGAAATAAATCCATACAAATTATTGTAGCTATCGCTTCTTTGTGATCAGCGTATACAAAGGTTACCACACCACCAACCCAAATAACAGAGCTTAGTATAATCTGGGTAAGGTTGAATAGTTATTATTTTTACCGAAATATTAGATTTTTATGCGTTTCTTTTCTTAGTTTTGTGGGTTATTGTAATTCCTTAGGAGATCTGTAAATTTTTTTTAAATACATAAATAAGATTACTGTTGCAATATTAAAATTTTATCTGTCCATAAAAGCGATGCCGCAGCATTTTAGGTAATGCACCGCTGTCCGATAACCCTGTTACTTTTTTGTCTGATAACATGGAATATCAGCAGAAAAACTAACTTATTACAAATATAGCACCATCTGGTCAACTAAAGATTTTCAGAAATAAAACTAAGGGGAAAAGGAGTAAGCGATACTCAATAAGAAATAATTACCATTATTATAATTACTACATAACAAAGTATATAAAAAAAATATTTTGTAAAGTATTTTCAGTGAACCTAATGAAATACATATAAGTATGTAATTGAAACACTTTAAGAAACCTACTGTACCAACCAATTATGTTCTTAAAACCTCTCTTATTTGCTGTTTTTTAATATGTCAGACAAATACCAGATAACCACGTTCTTTTTGTAAAACCAAAACGTACTTATTTCTTTAAATTCCTACCTCCATAAATAAAAATTCTTACTTGTCTTTTCCAAAAAGCTTGTTACACTGACAAAAAAAATATGTGTAAGATAAATTATTATAATAAAAGAAAAAAAATTAGTAGAAAAAATCGACACGGGTCACAAGTGAATGAATTTCGACGAGTGTTCACAAGCCTCAGTAGCTCAATTGGGAGAGCATTGGACCGGATTTCCAAAGGTTGCGGGTTCGATTCCCGCATGATAATTCACTTGAGACCAGAGTCGATTTTTTCTAGTATTTTTCTTTTATAATAATTTATCTTATAAGATCGCATTGAAAAATGCATAAAATATATAAAAATTATAAAAAAATATATGTATGTAAGTGGAAGCAATGTCAATATTGTATGCTAGAAAAATATTTTTAATCTGAACTGAACTCGTTAAGCGAATTCTAGTCCAAATCCTTATTTTCGTAGTACTTTTTCACACTAGCTCGGTTTGGTGAGGACATGCCGAGCTCCCCGGCGCATGCATAATTAATAAACTCGGTCAAAATAAGCAATTTGGACACAGAGGCACTGGTTTGCGGAGCCGTTAACTTTTAATGCAACACATTTACTGTGCTTACTACATTTGACCCCTTTCTACTCGTTGGAAAGTGTTTCTCTCAACCTTGCAAAACAAGCATTGCATAAAATATGAAATTAATTTTTATATTTTTGTTGTTATGAAAATAAAGAATTACTATTTTATTCTCTGCACCCTAAAGTTGTAAAACTAAGCAGCAGATTTAGATTTTCTCTTTTCATTTCGGAAGTATCGACATAAATACCGATCCCATTTATCCTAGTCTTGGTATATTTTAGTAATTGATCAATATTGTGTTTTTATTGTAGTTTTATGTAGTTGTTATTGTTTTAAATACGAGGCCATTATTATTAGGAGAAAGGAGGCATGACGGAGTAGCAAGGTAAGACGGAGTCATTCATTGTGTATACAAGAAATTAAACGTTTTTTGTATAATAAGTCAATAGGAAGCAAAATTCGATCAGCAATCAGTGCGAGAGAAGCGATGAGTGACATTGCATGCGTTTTATGTTTACAAACGGAGAAACAGTTAAACATCTCGTCGATGTAATTTTGTGCCGGCAAAAACGCCATTATTCTAAAGTAATTAAGATTATTTCATTTATGTTTTTTTCTATCTATGTTTGCTAGTGTTGTGTGTTTGGATGTGGTATGTTGTTTTACATGGATCCGTTAAAACTTTAATTGTTGAAGACTTTTTTTCTACGTAAGTCTTTGGAGCAAGATCGCGTAATAGGTGTGAGGTATGTTGGGGTTATGAGGGCAAAATTGGGTTGGAAGTTTGGGTTCATTTATATTTACATTGTGTTATTACTTTTCAGGTAAATTATGGTACGCACGTACACAAAAAAACTAAAAGAGGAGAGTGGTCGATAAATACTATGAAAACAGCTATAGATAAAGTATTAAGTAAAGAGATGGGCTATAGAAAAGCTCCTTCTGCATACGTAGTGCCTCAGACTACTTTAGAGCGATATGTCAAGAGATTGAAAGAAGGTTGTGAAGTTAAAATTGGTTTATCTTTAGGGCCTAAGAAAACTATATTTTCACCAGAACAGTATAAAGAAATAGTAGCATATCTGAAATATATGAAGGAACGTCTTTTTGGACTAACAAATATTCAACTGATGCGTCTATTATATCAATAAGCAGTAAAAAAATGGTAAGACACAACTTTAATACTGACAAGGAGATGACCGGGGCTGATTGGCTCAAAGGTTTTCTAAAATGCCACCAAAATTTATCTATTTATAAGCCCGAAGTTATGTCAGTGCTAGAGCAATGGGATTCAATAAAGTGGCCATAAATAAATTCTATCAGTTGCTCAGAGATGCTTATAATATGCTTGAATTGAACCCTGACATAATATATAATGACTCCGACGAAACTGGAATCTCCGTTGTTTTTAAGACCAAATGTTAGCTATAAAAGTACGAAAACAAGTGGGTTCGCCATCATCTGCAGAAAGAGGCCAAACTCTTACCGTAAAAATATGCTGGCTGCTGGAACCTACATGCCTCCATCGATGATTTTTCCGAGACAACGAATAAAACCAGAACTGTTAGTCATTCTCAAAATTTAAAAGTACATAATTGATCTGGCTGAAAAATTAAGTAATTTAATGCACTCAGTATTTATTACGATCATGCTGTTTCGGGCTGGTTGAGATCGCATCCTGGGAATATGGTAACCGTATTTCAGATAAGTGAAATATTTGAAAACGCATACGATCAGGCAGCTACAATGTCCACAGCGATTAACGCATTCAGAAAGTATGGCATATGACCATTTAACCAAAATACCTTTACAAATACAGATTTGATTTCTGCTGAGATAACTAACATACGAAATATTGAAGACTCGTTGAATTAAGAACAACAAAGGGTTTCAGAAACCGAAGTTTTTTAATCTATGGCAGTTTCATCGCTGTCTTCGGCTTCACCAGTCACATCAACTGTATCTTTAACGGCAATGACAGCTTCTCACACTGAAACTCTTGCAACAAGACCTAAAGCTACAACATCGTCCACCCTACTTAGAACAGACTTGATCATCGAATGTTATGAGCAAGTCACGCCTATTGTAGATAATACTCCTGTCTCCGAACCTGAACCTGAGTGTTTTTATGCTTCTAAATCTCCAGTTCGTGCAGCGTGCCGTGATTTGACTTCTAGCTTTGAAAATGCATAAAAAATATTACTAGGGATATTTTACCATTCTGTTCAACGGACTGTAAAGATAAAGCAATACCGGAGAGGCAAACAGCCAAAATTACCTCAACTTCTTATAAAAATGAACTGGAAATTTTGAAAAAGTCCGGGTAAGAAAGCAAACCTGATGATCCCCGCCTCAAAAAAAATTGTAAGAATGAAGAAAAAGACCAAACCAGTAGCCAAAACGCAAAAAAGCAATGAAGAAGATGGCATTTGCTTGTATTGTAATAATAAGAATCATAATTTTTGTCATCGTCAGAGCCCTGAGTAGGATGCCAACTTTGTGGACGTTGGGCTGACAATGTTTGTGCTGGTGTGAACAATGAAAATCTGAAGGAAATTCACATTTGTTTGTATTGTAAGAATAAATAATCTAACCCATCATGAGGCTAAATGGTTTGATGGATTTGCCAATAGCCTTTGGCAGATTAACTTATCACCTTTTTGAGTCATTACTAAATTTAAGTTAGATTAATAACATTGTGTGCTACCAATGAATAAGAGTAATAAATATAATGATTATACTATATTTTTGTTATTTCCCTTAGCTGCCCCATCATATTTGATTTTGTTCCAATGAATTTTTTATGCAATAATAGTTTAAGAAATCTGAACAGTGGAATAATGTTCATATTCTAATGCTCATTCTTGTGAAAGCTACAATCGTTGTTGACAAATGGATACATAATGAAATGGTTTTCAGTTTAACGAGTTTCGATGCCAGCGTACTAATAAATATTGGAAGACAAGCAATGATCATCTATTATTCGGTACCAGGTCGACACATCACGGCTTCCCGTTCATTTAGTACATTCGTGATAACATTGGAGTCGTGCGATAATTATTCAATAAAAGGTATCATTTGTCAGCGCTGTCCGAATGTCAGCAAGTTGACATTGTGATGACTAATGCAACAATGTTCCAACCATTTTAGTACGATTGTGGGCAGGGTCGCAATCAGGACCTGTTTGCAGATTTCCATGGATCGCATGAATTGATTCTTGTCGCTGCGAGGAAATTCGCAGACGTTTTGCTGTATTCTATATATATATAGAATACTTAAATATATAACTTAATATTACGTAAATGATACCTGTTTTCTAATTTTAATATTTATAAAGCTATAATTTTGAAATATAAAATTGGTTGTAAGTACTCCCTTACTTATAAGTACCCATGCGTATTATGTGTATAACTTTTGTAAGACAATAGTTACGTCAATTTGTTTAATTCATTCTTATAAGTTTTATATTTTTAGGTATTTATTAATCTGCATATTTTAAGGTATGTATTTCGAGACACAAAATTCAGTTATACACAATTTATTAATTTTGAAAAATCTATTTTTGGGGTTTAGTCAGTTTCTCAGCCTTGATGCTGTAATATGTCGTAATTTAGCAAATACCCAATTTTTCTTCTCATTCCCTTTTCCTAATCAACGATGAAAATAGCCTCACAAAATTTTGTAACAAAAGATCGAGTAATTATTAATAAAGTATTAGTAAGATGGGAAAAACAAAACTCTCCACAAAATATCTACTTATACAAATGCCGACTCTTAATTGTCCGTCGTTAATGCGCAATAGCGCAATTGTTTGCCTCAAGGTTTACTTTAATTTCGAGTAACAAAATTTTTTTTTATAATAAGCCTACGAATTAAAATACTTACTTTCCTACTACTGAATGCGTACCTTATTTTCTTATTACCTACTTTTTACCAGGTGTCGTCCTTCCATTACTCATTCTATTGTATGGTGTGCTTTGTTTGTCACTATGTTCAAACCGGTTATTAATCTGAATTTTATACGGAGTTGTTTCGAAACCCTCGACCAATTTTGTGGGCCTTTTATAACGGAATAGACCTAATTTCAAATGATATTTGATACGTAGTTAATCACTGCTAGGGGAAGAGTTAAATCCAATCTGATTTTGTAATAATGCTTAAATAACAAAAAAATATTATAACTCTAATAGAAACCAACCGATGCCACAACCCACATGTTAAGAGTGTAGATTATGACAAAACTATATTTCTTCAGGGCTTCAGTCCAGCTTTGGATGTCTTTATACTGAAGTGATGAGTCTAAAATGAGAAAACCTATCCAGATATTTTTCTACTCATTTTGAGCGACACCAATGTAGTTTCTTTATTGTATGTTATTGTAATTCTTTGATACATCGCGTAACTTAGTACAATAAAAACCGTTTCCCATCATCTCTTATTATAATTCCATGTACAATCGACAACAAATCAAGGGTAACATTCTGAAAAATAAAAGGATCCCTAGAACAAAGGCATGAGCTACGTCCAAAGATTAAACGGTAGCAGACTATCTATATTATGCACATCTTGTGGCTTCGCTAAAAGTTTTTTTTACACTAAGTGTATTCCTTTTTTTTTATTTCTTTATCGTGAAAACTGATTGCTTCGATGAGTTTTGTAGAGAAAATGTTTTCATTTCAAAATATTTAAATGAATTGGACTGTCCATGACCACAAAAGAGGAAAAAACACATAAAGGATTGCGACATCTAAATTACAAATTCATTGAAAAAGTTTCGACTGTTTCGGCGAAACCCTTTCCCTCTGCAGAAAATAAAATTAAATTGCGTAACGAAGATAATCAAGGAAAACATTTAAGTTTATATTCGAAAAAGCCCAAATGGTGCTAGAACTTTTACGAGAAATTTTATTGCGGATTGTTATTAGCTGTTGTAGTTTTTTAAAATTAGCAAATATTGAAATTAACTTTGTAATTAACTTTAAAATTATACAATGGTTCCTACATCATTGCACTTTTCGTATTATTATTGTTGTGTTACGCGAATTGGCTCATTTTATGCATGGTACTCTTCCTAATAGATTATATTACGACCGTTTGGTGCAATAGTAGTGATCCTGCCATCGCACCGATGGGTCGAGTCCCGGAAGGGACAGATGTTTGTGTGAAAATATGAGCTTTCGTACCTGAGTCATGGGTAATAGTCTATAAATATTTAATACTATAAGTATTGTAAATTTTATCCGTTACCCTAGTGACCATAACACAAGCGATACAGTGCTGACTTAGGGCTTTGGCTAATTGGTGTGATGTGAAAATTATTATTATATTAGATTAGCTGATATTTCCACATGCATTAAAATACGATGATAAGTTAATGTCACATAGTAGTTTCAACACATATTACCGTAAAATTTAAATTAACAGCAACCAAAATAAACTTATTAAGTTAAAGTTGCTTATTATTTGCCTAAATACAGGGATGCTGTTTAAACGAGACAGTAAGTTTGTGATCTTATTATTATCACAAGAGCTCAATAAAACAGCTCTTATTATAGTTAACAACAAAACAGTACTTAAAAATCGTATATAATTTCTTGTTCTAGTTAATTATATGCAGCTTACAATATTAGCGAAGCCACAAAAATTGTTAACCTCTTGAAGTAGGTTATATTTTTTTTATTTGTTATATAATATTTTTGTCGTTTAAATTCACTCACTTACCAACCGACCTTTCAAATGTTTCAGTTGCAATTTTTAAATAGAATATGAGAAATTTGTAGCTTTATCGACGGTTGGTATGGCAATAGAATAACATTTAATTATATCAACGGAGGAAGCAAAATACATAATTAATCACTTGTTAATTTGAAACGGTGATCACTTAAGGGGCAATCATTAAGAACTTCTTAAGAAATAAGTAAGGGCCAATGCTAAGAGCCCTCCACTCATTATAATGTCATTAAAGAATTTATTTAGAAACGCTTTGCAGTTTATTTTTGGACAAGACTCACTAATTGAAGCATTTTGTAGACAATAATTTTCAGTATCTTTTGTCGTTTATGGTATTATTGTGTACAAAAATATAATTTGACATAAGGAATTTGTATATGGGGTCTTAGTGCTGGTGAGGTAATTCAAGCAAGTATTTTGGTGTCTTGCTTCCACTTGTTTTAACTGTTACTATTTTATGTAAAATTATTGTTAGGTACAGGATTATTTTACTACAGAATTATTAATTATGCTCAATTCTGTGAATTAACATAATAGAATAATTATTTAAAATAAGCCTTGAAATAGTAACATTCAGAGGACCTGATTGAAGTTATTGGTTGCCACTTAATGTATAAGAGTAAATATTAAACATTTATAAAGGCTTAATTTATCGTTTTAATGGAAGACAGCTTAAGTAATATTTTGCTATCTGAAGCGGTAGTAACCCATTTGCGTCCTGTAAACGGACCTACTTGTAACGCTAGAATTTAACTAACCACGACGGATTTACTTTATTTGTTTAGTGCATTGTTGACATTAAAAAAGGTAATTTTTAACCACGACTTCGCTTGGCTTTTTAAATTTATTTATCTATATTTTTTATTGTGTACATATATATTAATAATATATAACATATTTATTTTATCGCATCGTTATCATATATTATTTATCACCTTAATATAAGCGTAATTGTTTTTAATTAGGAGCTCGCTCTTATTTGGTAATAAAAACATTCTCACTTATTCGTTTTAGAGTATGAACATACCTTACAAATATGAAAACCAAACGACTATACAAGTTCCGTTTCATAAGCGTGTTAGTTTGCAACATAAATAACGAGTACTGAATAGCAAACATTGCCACAGCGCTTATTACGCTGTGCGGGTGCTTATTAATAAAGCCCCATTGAAACTATACCGTGAGCAGGCACGAATGACCCGTGAAAGGCTCTAGTCGGCTCCATAATGTGTACACAAAGGCTTAAGGGTACATCTAACGTTTCCACCCATTACGGGCGAAACCACCATTCACGGGCTCAAATGAGTCCTAATGAAAGGTACGATACTATTATAAAGGTAATTGTGAGCTCATAAAGGAAATTAAAAAGAGACAAAAAGGTGGCCTTTGAAAAAACGATGGAACAACAAGCCTCAAGTATCATTGGCGTGAAAGCAAGAGAAGAGGTCGCGTGTGTTTTTGCATCGCGCTGTGTCACTGTTGAAGTGAATGTCATGGAATTAAAAAATATATTATGGTTTATGCTGTAGTTTAAAGTTATACCATGGTTAATTAAATCGATAAGTGTTTTAATCATTACATAATTGATGATATTTTGTGACTAGTTTAAATCTAATAATTTATGACATTGATCCGCTGACGAGTAAAACTTGGTACACCAGCGAGACACCGAATTGAATAATTTAATTTAAAAACTGCGATAGAAACAAACCGCTTGACTCTAAGAATTCAAGAACAAAATGTAAAAAAGCGCAGAAAACCTATACTAATCGCATAGATAGAATACACACCCACACACATATATATGGCTAAATTACTAATTCAATAACAGATAAAATAATACACGTTATATGAAAATATTCCAAGAACTTGTTTAATTAATTAAAGTAGAGATAAATTCCAGAATTCATCTCTAAAATTACAGGAGCAAAAAGTAAATACCCACCTGAGAAAATGCGGTTTAACGCAGCCTCTCTATAAACACAATGAAATTAAAACATAAATTATAATTACACGGTCCACATTCGTACCTCTCATTTCTCAGAAAGCATAAAGGTGTAAGGTAATTATTTCACAAAGCTACAACAAAATAAACATACGTCGCAGTACCTTATCTTACTAATATTGATTACACCCGCAGCTTTCCTTTTCCCTTACGGTACAACAATCACAATACAATCTGTTATCAAATATGGAAATGGGGTATAAAAATTGTACAGCGTCGCAAAAAGCAATAAATAAACAAACATTTTGGGGTAAAAAATCGAGAAGCTTGTTTGTATGTTATGCATATAATATTTTTTTCAATAAAGAGCACACATTATTTTTTTTATAGTTCGAGGTTACCTTCAGAGACCTATTGAAGAACGTTGCTTTATATGCTTTTAATAGCATTTTATTTCTAGACAATAACACCAAAACTCTTACTAAATGAGGGTACCGTCATCGGTAAGAATCAAAATAATCAGCAAGTTTATAAGGGTTATTCGGTATGAGCATTTAATTATAGTCAATAACATTACCGGAAGATCTTGTACCAATGAGGGCTTTTATTTTTCTCCTCATAATTTTTACCATGTTTTGAAATGTTAAGCTTTGTCTAAATATTATTGGAGATGCATAAGAAATACTATAACAATAACAAAATAAACAAACAAATTAAAGTTTTAGTTATCAATTTCCTTTTTGCTCGCTCTTTTTTGAAGAATACATATATTATCTATAATTATGAAAGCAAGAGGCACTAAGAGTTTATCATTAGGTAAGCAAAAAAATAGCTGAAGTGCATTGATCTTGATATTTCTTTGTCATATTATGACCTTACTTTCCTAATAGCAAATACGATGAAACTTCTTGCATAATTATTAATTAGAATAGTGTTCTATTTCAGTCTTATTATGAAAGAAATAAAAAAGGAATCATCGTTTAAATAGTTTAGTTACCAATTTTATATTAAATAAAGAAAAGTTTTATTTAAATCAAGATTTTAATTGGAACTATCGAACCAAAGCTCTAAACGAAGAGAGAGTATTGTTTAAATTTCACACTTTGGTACCTAAAGACGTGTAATCTACAAAGAATCATATCTTTCAAGTTGGGTTATCTCACTTAACTAATGCAGTTACGAGCTGTGGGTGTTGAATAGTCAAACGATAGCCAGTTAGTGCGTGATTTGTTAATAAACGCTAGTGCTTAACACGTCATAGCCTTTCGTTGTAACAATACTTAAGTGCTGGTAGCATGTAGAAAGTTATTAGTTTAATAGGACTTAGGGCACTCCCATGGTCAACGGAAATGTGAAAAAGCAAAGATAATAAACTACAACAAAATAACTGAAAAAAATCCGACTATGGTAAAAACAAAACGAAAATGTAGACAAACAATTTAGGTAAACATAAAACAACCGAAATAAAATAAAAAGCTGTAAAAGACGTCTAATAATCCCGGCCCTAATCGCCGTACACCTTTCGTTAGCTACAAAAGGCATAAACGTTTTACGAAAATTGATATTTCACAGCGATCTCCAACTCCCCTGTCACGCGTTGAGAAAACAGCATCACTATTTTTTTAGAGGCCTGCGCCCAATTTTGGACGCCATACAACTGAGATGATGGTGATGATAACTATCTAACTAGACTCTAACAATTTCTGCTGCATAGGACAAATCCAGTACCTACCTGTCTCTAGAAGTCAATCTCTATGTAGTCCATTTTGGGACCCACCATCGCAAAACCCGGTTGCTATGTAGCGGTGAAACCCCTCGAAGGTAACTCTTATCATACTATTTTTACAGTCATAGGTGTAACAATAATATTTTTATCTAACCGTTCATTATAGCATCGAATCCTTGTTTCTGTATACTTGCATATGTACTGTAGGCCGTCCTCAGTTTACGGCCGGCCATTAGTACTAATGTCTGTACCCGAATTTTGTGTCCCGTGAAAAATAACAACTGATCCATTATCGCAGCAATAAAGGCCCAAGTTTCGACTAGCATCGCTTTAATGTACTATTTTTAGTAGTTTCAGTATTCACCGTTACCCCAACAATGGCGGTATAAGTAAGTGAAATTACGCGCACATTCCATAGATTTCATTCCCCAGACTGGCTCTTTGTAAGTTAACTTCCACTACGTATTTTGGTCCTATTAATAGACGTTATTGTTTAGTCTTTACTAGAGAATATAACTCTATATGAATGATGGTTGTATTTATAATAATATAAATCTTATATAAATATAAGTATTCATAAATCCCGATGAAAAAATATCCTTATTTTCTATGATTATATGGGAAAATTCTATATATAACTGATCAAGAACATAAGCACAATTTTAAGAAACAAAAAGTAAACAGAGCAGGAAAGAAAAATATTTTTTTCAACATCATATATTAAAACATTAGTTTGACTTTTAGAATTTTTCAATAATAATATTTTAATTCTAATTCAACAGATGTAATTTTCTTACATTCACACTAATTAGCCTAGTCCAAGACAAGCGCTGTAACGTCTGTGTTATGATATTAGATTAGAGGATAGACATACATATAAAATGTGTCCCGTCACCAGTGTCCGAGCTTTTGATGGTGTGAAATATGGCATTTTTTATCGACAAATTGCCCCTCAAATTTTCTTACGGTTATAAAATGGCCGCCATTTTGTTTTCTTGGTAACCAAGACCTGGGCTCTCATACTAATTCGACCACCACTACTCGTGTTAATGTCCTATCAACATTAAAAAGGTGTCATTTGATGGCTAAACATGTAAACAACAGTTACACAGCCATCATGTTTCAATTGTCATGGAATAAAAAATGGAAAAAAATAATTAAAGAATAACAAATAGATTCATTTTTGTGTTTATTTTTTAATTATTGGCTTTTTGAGAAAAACCAAATTTGAGGGGCAATTTGTCAATAAAAAATGCTCTATTTCACACCATTAAGGGCTCCGACACTGGTGACACATTATATACATAGATGTGTAATATTCATAGAAAAAATTACGAATAACCATGACTCAGATACAAATGCTCGTATTCGTCACACAAATATCAGTACCGCAAGACCGCCGGTACGAAAAGCATTTTCAAAGCCAGGGTGAATAGGCACCTTCGAGGTTAACTCGTTCCATCGTGGAATCAAACTTGACTCCAGGGCTTGATTGGGATCAAGAGCTAACCCATCCTAAATATAAAAAGGCAGTATCAAAGAAATAAAATACAACATATAGATAGATATATTCAAATAGCTTAAAACCTTAGGTTTTAATTAAAATTTAAGTTTGAAGCTATAAATAAAATTTAATTTTTAATCTGAAATTGAATAAATTCAAGATAGTAAAAAAAAGTTGCTGGCGAACATTTCTTGCTTTCAGGTTTAAAAAATAATAATCTGACTTTTTATTTAGTAAAAATGCATTCAGGTTTATTCGTACTAAATACAGAGTACCTACAGTGACAATAGCGTTTACCTAGTAACAGTGATCTTCATTTAATTTTATTAAAATGACTACGTCATAACTAAGGACTATAGACTTGATTAGCTTTATTTAAATTGCAAAAATCCAAAGACTATTTTTTTTATTTGAATATTTCCGTGCTTATACTAAAGTTTAATAAAATTGTAAGGAAGCATCTGAATTATTATTGACCAATATTATTTCGTGTGGCCATCATATTTAACCTATATTACTTAACAGTATCTTGAAGCCAATAAGTTACATTTCAAAATTGTGGCCTACGTAGTAAGTAAACTCGGCCACAATTCGTGTTTTTATTTGCCGGCTACAGCTTGAACCTTACCTAACCAATTAGGTTTAGTTTTGTAGTAAGTATTTTGAAAGTATTCTAAAAATAAATTCAAAGTTTAGCTTAAACCTGTTACCAGTGTTTCTGTAACTGGTTCAAGCTAAACCTGTCACCTTCAGGCACAATTCTCCAGGGGGGCAATTAAGAGATTTGGGGGGGGGGGGGGGATTAATAAATGAAACAAAGTTATTTTTAAAATTAATTCCAGTTAATATTATGAATAATATTTTAATGAAAGAAAGATGCTATTAGGCTATACAATAACGAAAAGATACAACTAAGCTGAACCAAAATTATCAAATAAAATATTTTTCTTTACGAAATCTCATTGTTCATGTTTTGTATTTGCATACTAACCAACCACTTTTTACAGAAATTCTTCTTTTGGAGTCTCTAGTCACTAGATGCTCATCATCACACAATGCATCAAAGTTTCAGGTAGCATTCTTTTTGTATTATTCAAGGAAGGAAGCAGAGATTACGGGATTGACAAAAGCTCTGCTTTTAAGATTTTTGCAATTAGATTTTCACCTGCCTCATTGTACATTCCGCTTCCCAACATGATGATATAAAATTTAAACGATTTAAGATCTGCTATCATATTTTCCGCATTAGGCGTAGTTTTGTCTCGAAACTTTCTTACTACTGCCACTTGTAAAGCTGTTAATGATTGAAAGGTCTCAATATTACATGAAAATATCATGATATCTTCGCACTGCTTTATATTATCCTGCAAGTATAATTTGTGATAGTAATTAAAGGAATTACTTGGCGAGACGCAAGTCTTTCTTCTGCAAAACATTGTTCAGGTAAGAAAGTGCACTGAGGAGTTCTTTCCTTACGTGACAGGTGATGATGAAACTCTTATTCCTTATCTCCAGTAAGATGCCCCCTGCCAGTGATGCAAGGTCTGTGACTTCTTTTAGGATATATTCACAAGCCATTATAATTGCCTTAATTGTCCTAAAACCAGCATTTACTATACTGTAGTGTGATAACCATTTTTCTTCAATTCATTCTGGATTCTTAAAAATGGGATCGTTAATCACTGCTTGAATTTCATGTAGAATATTTTCCTTTTTAGGAAACTTAAAAGACAGCTTGTAAATGTCTTTTCAAACGTGAAAATATTGGTATCTACAAATATCCAAGTCGATAATTTAATATGTTATCGATTCTATTGATTCGATTGTTCATTTGTCCGTATCCGCTCCTTGTTCCGTGTTCCTTTTTTTTTTAATACAGAGCGTTGTAACAAACTAATATTTTATTGCTGCTGCCTATTTCCTACAGGTTATGGGCCCAGGGTACGCTATCCAGTGCCCATAACGTACTAAAATAAATATTTAGTTTTACACTTCCGCGTACATTAAACATTTATATAAAACACTTTTTCACAGGATGACTCACAGGTGATCACGACTGTTGTAAAGGAGTCGAAACGTCAGTATTAAATATAAAATAAATAATACCCAAAATCCGTGAAAAAGTGTTTTATTCAAATGTACTTAAATAAAGTTAAATAATAGTATTTTGTTGTAAAACTGGATTCGCGAAACAAAATAAATATTCAACAGTTCAACGGTGAAAAGTATAATACATGGAAATTCCGTATAAAGTCGCTTTTAGAGGAGCTTCAAGTGCTAAATGTAGTCGAAGAGGACACGTCGACACGAAAACCATGCTGGCAAAAGGTAAGATTGTTGAATATTTGGGTGACTCCTATTTGAATTTTGCCAAAGGTTCTGCAACAGCCAAATCTATACTAGATGACCATTACAAGATTTACGACCGAAAACGCTTGGCTACACAATAAGCACTGCGTAAACAATTGTTAAACCTTAAATTGCAATCTGAATCAACTTTCATGCAACATTTCATGAATTTCAATAATTTAATAATTGAGTTAATTTCCGTTGGCGCTAAATTTGACAAAATGGACAAAATGCGACACTACCCCTTCTTATGATGGTATTATGATAGCTTTGAAATTACTTAATGAAGATCAACGCAATTTGGTTTTTGTGAAGACACGTCTGTTGGACCACGAAGTTAATCTGAAGGCAGAAATTACAACGGAGCTCAAGATCTTACATACTAGATTGTAATCGAATAAATAATTTTGATTTATTTTTATCGATCACAACTGTACAATCATTACCAAACATTTCTGGAGACATTTTTAATAGAAGCGACAGTAATAAATTATTAAAAGCTATACAAAGCGAAGTTGAGTCACATCGTAGCAATCAAACATAGCATCTAGTTGAAAGATCTGATAACGCTAATATAGTTAGTTGAAAATGGGTATTTATAATAAAGACAAATGGTAATGCATGGTGAGCCTACACGGTATAAGGCGCGATTAGTTGCCCGTGATTTTACACAAGAATATCTACAAGACTTTGACGAAACTTTCGCTCCAGTAGCTATAATTTCAACTTTACGTTTTATTTTAGCACTTGCTAATCAGTTTGATTTACTTGCACATCATATTTATGTAAAAACAGCCTTTTTAATTGGTATTCTTGGAGAAGATGTTTATGCCGGAGGGCATTTCTGCTTAGTCAAACTATGTTTGCAAATTATATAAAACACTATAAGGCTTAAAGCAATTATCCAGATGCTGGTTTAAGCGTGTCGATCATGGTCTTAAGGCTGTCTGTTATAAGAGTTCACTGATTGACCTCTCCCTTTTTATGTAATGTATTCATTATTTTATATGTACATGATTTAATCATTTGTACAAAAAACAACACAATTTGCAATTGCGACTGACTTAAAAGAAATTAAATTATTTTTAGGTGTAAAAGTAAAATACACTGAAAACAAATTGAATTTAGATCAATCAATGTACCTGTGTTTTAAACAAATTCTCCATGAATGATTGTAATCCCTTTAAATCACCATTTCCTTCCAAATTGGATCATCCAACTTTCAACTCTGACACTGATTGCAACGCTCCATGTCGTAACATCATATAATGGTTGATGTATGCAATGCGCTACAATAGGTATTTCAAGTAGATACCAAAGCAAAAATAATGATGAATTATGGAAATGCTTCAAAGATTTAAGGTATATTAACGTAACAATTAACGTAAAACTGACCTACGAAAAATGTGAACAGTATAAAAAAATATGTGTTGGCTACTCAGACTTAGACTGAAGATGTGACCCACTTGACAGAAAAAATACAACAAAACACATATTTCAAGTATTTGATAATTGAACAATATCATGGAATACCCGAAAATAAAATACAGTCCCTGCTTCTTCGCCAGAGGCCGAGTACATGGCCCTATTTGAGGCTGTGGGGGAAGTTAAAATTAAATCGTTGCTTAATGTATTTCATTTTCAATGGAGCAGCCGATAATTATCTCTAAGGATAATAACAGTTGCATTAGCGTAGCTAATAATCCAACTAATCACAATAGGTCCAAACATATTGATATTAAATATCTTTTTACCAGGAAACAAATTACTTACAAAGTAATAAAGCTGGTACATATTTCCACATGAAATCAACTGGCTAACATTTTTATGAAAATGGTACCCACAGCAAAGTTTCTAGAATTAAGAAGAAAATTTAACCTAGTTTCAAATAATTGTTTTTATAAGATAAGTGATGTTAAAGTACTTCAATTTGATTAATTGTTATTATCAAATAATCAATTACATTTACAAATTTTTACTATAATTAGTGAACAATAATCTAAATTATGGTACTTGTTAATATAGTTTCCTTTATCAATAATATTGTTGTAGACTATAAATTTAGTCTGAATACTTGAATATTCGAGGGGAACTATCTACAAATATCCAAGTCGACAATTTAATCTGTTATCGATTCAATTGATTCGATTATTTATTTATCTAGTTCACTAAATCTATGCTAGCTTACCATCACTAGTGTGTTCCTTTTTTTTTGATACAGAATGTTGTAACGAAGTCATCTTTTATTGCTGCGGCCTTTATTCCTACAGAAAATTTTTACCTCTTTTTTTTATTTCTGCAGGAAGCTGCTGCCAGAGCCAATATATATGCTTTGCAGTGTATATAAAGAACTTCTTTGTTTGTCTTTTCTGATAGCTTTCTTTATCACCAACATTCCAGTTATATTCGAAGCGCCATCAAATCCAAAAGCAATAATTTCGTTATAATGTAAATAAATGGCATTTGCAATAGTTTCTGTTTTTCGACAACTCTCAAGAACTTTTCCAGATGGACTTTATCTTTTATTTCTCTGAACATCATACTTAGCTCCATTTTGTTTCTTAAAGAAGCACTTTCATCAGCTTAAACGGAGAACTTCTTTCTTTAATGTTTCCTTCGATTCATCTCTCTAAACTTCACCCACTCATTCTAGTAGTTTACAAGGTGTTTCCTTACTATTAGACCGTTTACTTGATGCATGCCTCCATGTTTTAAATGCGTCATTCATTTTGTCAAGAAAACTCACAATCAAACTCTCGTATTTAGTAATGGAAGCTATTTCTTCCTTTATTAAAAATACAAACCTCTCAAAAGTATTTTTAAGCACCTCCTATTTAACTCTCTTTCACTTCTTTATAGTATGAGCTGATAAATGCTCATGCTTCTGCTGCTTCGTCCTTTCCTAAAGCCTTTTGAATGATTTGAATGGAACTGTTATGAACACCCCACTACAAGAACAAAAGTATTAAACGAAACTTATACTGGACGACTACAACACGTACAGAAACGTAGCTCGCTTTATATACTCTGCAGCATTGACGCACCTCTAATTTTTTGCTAGTAAGTATAGATCACAAACTGTCGATTTGACCATAAACGGAACCTCAACTTATTTACTATAGAGTATAGACTTTAGAGTCTATTTTTCGATGTCCCAATATTGCACTTCATGGTGTCCATGGACTTGGCTTCTTGCCCAGATCCCAAAAAAAACCCTTGCGCAGAAATCTGTCTATTATTCGTCGATTTAGAGGAAATAGTCTGAAGAAGTCGAAAAATATGTATCACCTGAGGTTGCCTAATATGGGCACAAGACGAATAGCTCATTCTTTCAAGGCGCTATTCTGATTTCTGATTGATTATTTTAATATGTTATGCACTACTCAATTCCTGACTGGCTAATTTCACGTCACGTCAATAAAGAGTTTCCAGTTCTAAAATGATACCAAGTTTAAATAATTTACCAAATTATCGGGACATTCGTCGCGAACATATGTGAATCTGCTGTCGATGCGCGAACGCGAATAATAAGGCGCGTGAGGCAGAAAGCGAGCGAGCGGCAACCTATTGCTATTCAGTTCCAAGCGCCTATCTAGACATTTCACTCCCGGGGGGTAGTAGCACAGAAAATACAGAACAGTAGGTTATCTAAGGCCGCCCGCCGAGTTATTAGCCTACTCTTGCGTTGATCCCCAGGGTCGTCACTTTTACTCTTAGTTAATATTTTCGAACAAGCAGCACTTGATCTAAATTTATGTAATAAAAAGCATATGATGATTGAATATTTGTTTGCGAAATCGTTATTGAGGCACCCGAAAACACTACAATATTTTTTCCCCTTTTTGAAGTCATGATACTCGTAATAATTAATATTATGGTAAGTGGCCGGCGAGAGTTGACGATCGCGAGCGGTCATGTGACGTACGCGCATGCTCACAGTCACGCGGCACAGCCCGTACTGCCGCCACCTTATTCCCCCATATATTATGCTAGCGTGTGCGTGAAATCGCGTGCCGACACGGCGCGCGGCGCGCACGCACACATTCAAACCGAGAGCGGCACGTTTGTATGAAGATGTTTTACTGTTCTTTACTGTGGTAGTAGGGCTGGAGCCGGGGTAATATCTGACAAAAACCACTAACGGTGACTACCAAATAAAAAACGAAAAAATAATTTGCGACTGAATTTAATTTGGGAGATTTATGACCCAAGCAGATATTGCTTTATAATGTGTGCTTTGTTACCGGCATTTATTACCTAATTACTTTTAATTTTAGTAAGTTGAACTGGTATTGACTGTCTATACAATAGAATAGAATATTTATTGCGCTTCATATAATAGTCTATATGTGATAATATTATCATTGTACGGTTTACCAACCGCACAATTTAGGTCATATCAAAGTACACTGTCTTGCGTGTCAGCATTTTCCGCGACAATGCAATTTTAATTAATATTATATTTAGTTAAGCGTAAGCCACCTCCTAACTAACATTAAACTATTATTTTTTATAATTTGTGAACTCTAATAAAACTATTAACCAGTGACGTCGTTTAACTCAACTATTAACTATTATAAGAGTGTGGGACAACAAACCCTACATCTTAATGGTCCTTCGAGGAAAAACTGGTAGGTACCTTTGTTTTTCTTTTTCTTTGCACGGTAGCAATCGGTCTGTCTGGCCTCCCACAAGCGGGTCTCACCGGGCAGATTGAGAAGGTGCATATATCATGTGAGGGAAGAGTGAGCATTGTGTGCTTAGCAGCGACTGCACCATTTTAATTGTGTTACGTCGCAAATAACTGTACAAGTGGACCTTTGCGCGCTTCCCAAGTAAAATTGCGAAAAGTGCGTAAGTGTTTCGACGAGTGCGAACAAAGAACCTTTGGAAAACAACCATTGAACTTTTTGTCGTTATACTTAAGAAGACATAAGCGACTTACCATCATGAGCAACATCGAAGATCTATTAGCAACCCAAAATCAAATAATTGAGGCGATACAGCAACAACTTCGGAACTTCAAGAAAGACCCAGCTCATCGCAAAACTTCAACATACATAAAAAAACGACTAGAAACGCTTGATTCATATTGGACTGAATTTCAAGCTAACCATGTACAACTGTGCTCGTTTGAGGAGCAGAACTATACCTATTTTTCAGAAAACTATTATCAAAAAACTAAAAACTTTTACAACGAAGCGCGAACACTTATACAAGAAACAAAATTAGGCGGACTACAGCCGAGAGGAAGGTCACCCATGGGTCCGAAAATTCAACCACCTGAACCTGCAGCGTCCGGTGAATATTTTACCTCCTATCAAAAACAAACTATTTCTCAGGGTAACGCTAGCAAGGCGGAAGAGTTATTACGGCGACAACGTAGTAACTTTAAGGCATTTTCAAGGACACTCTCTGCTATCGACTTGGAAGAAATTAACGAAAAGTGGGAATTTGAAGACGTTTTAAAGAATATAGAATCAAGGTGGAAAACGATCGATTCCATGCATTGGGAGCTTGACAGTGAAGTAATAGGAGACCAAGAAGAATACGAAAAATGGTTTGAAAAATATGAGAAGCAGTATAACTCTATGAAGAAAGCCCTTAATACAAAAATGTGGTCTGCATCACATAAAGAAAAGTCAACGCCCGTAATGGAGCTACCGGTTTTCAGTGGTGCCTATCAGCACTGGACCTTCTTCAAGGACTTATTCATCGAAACTATTCATACAAACCCATCGTTATCAAAAGCACAGAAAATGCAGTTCTTGAAGTCAAAGGTCAAGGGCGAAGCTGAAAAACTTATTCAACATCTAGCAATCAGTTCAGATAACTACAACGTTTGCTGGGACATACTAAATAATAGATACAACAACAAAAAGATTATTTTCTCTTCGCATCTCAATACTATGTTAAACTTGCCAACTATACAGTACCAAACAGCTATATCTATTAAAAGATTACACGATACAACAAACGAATGTCTCAACGCCATCAAAAACCTTGGGGTTGATATTTCCACTTGGGATCCAATTCTAGTGCATCTCTTATCGCAAAAATTGGACACAGATACCTACAACGACTATATTGAAAGCCTTAAACAACCAAGAGAGCTGCCAAGTCTTACGGAGTTATTACAATTCTTAGAAATAAAATTTACATTTTTGGAGTCTGCACGACGAAAACAAGAGCGACCTTCAGCTGATCAGCAAAGAAGTTCATTAAACTACAAGTTTCAACCTACATACAAAACATTCAGCGCTAACCAAAATCTTAACTCAAAACCAAAAAGTTTTAATAAGCCAATAAAAGATAATTATTTAACAATTAACAAAACGACGTCGAAAAACATTCCAAGCCACGTAAAGTGCCCACTCTGCAGTAATGAACATGGACTATTTCACTGCAACGAGTTTATCAAATTACAGTTATACGATCGCAGGAAATTGATTGCGAAATATAACTTGTGTAAAAATTGTTTGTTCGACCACAAGGGCAAGCAATGTAAATCGGAAAAAAGGTGTAGGCAATGTAATGAACAGCATCATACATTGCTTCATCAAGATATGACTGCAAACACGGTGCCAAAAAACAATATGGAGAAAACTTACCACGAAAGTGCAACGACTTCAAGCAGTCATGCTTCGATGGAAGACATATCTGAAACACTTTTGGCTACTGCACAGGTCAAGGTCAGGATCAACGACGGCTCGGAGATCGTTTTACGAGCGCTAATTGACCAGGGCTCGCAAGTTTCTCTTATTACGGAAAACGCCGCTCAGAGACTCGAATTACCACGACAGAAATGCAAAGGAGTAATATTCGGAGTCGGAGCGAGAGAAAATAATTGTAAAGGTGCTATAACTATCACATGTACATCCATGCTCGGTAACCATACTTTCAACTCTAATGTTTACATAATGCGAAATCTAATTAACAATCTACCAAACCGATCCTTTGCAAAACCATCAACATGGACACATCTGGAAGGGCTTCAATTAGCGGACCCGGACTTTAACATCAGTCGACCCGTCGACATCCTTTTCGGGGCCGATATTTATTCTAATATTATACTAGGAGGTATAATAAAGGGAGAAGAAACGCACCCCATAGCACAACAATCCCTTCTTGGCTGGATACTGTGTGGTAATATGAAGTCATTTCAATGCAACGTCATTCTAAACAATTTGGACGAAATCAGCAGATTTTGGACAATAGAAGATATTGCAGACAGCTCTCAAATGTCTACAGAAGATCTTAATTGTATACAACAATATCAAACAACCACAAAACGACAAGAGGATGGTCGTTATGTCGTACGGCTGCCTTTACATCATGATATCGAAGAAAAATTAGGAGAATCAAAAACTAAAGCTGCGGCACAACTTCGCCAGTTGGAACAAAAATTCAGAAAATTCGAAAACTTAGAGAAAGATTATAAATTATTTGTAAAAGAGTATGAAAAACTAAACCACATGCAACCTTGTAATGAGCACTCAAAACTAAGCTATTATTTACCACATCACTGTGTGCAACGCGCTGACTCATCAACCACAGCCCTACGTGTCGTTTTTAACGCATCTGCCAAGACAACTTCCGGAAAAAGTCTAAACGATTTGATGTACCGTGCTCCTAACTTGCAGACGGACCTACAATCTTTAATATTAAAATGGAGACTCTACAGAATTGCAATTACTGCGGATATTGAAAAAATGTTCCGGCAAGTTTTAGTAAACAAGGAAGACCAAAAGTATCAAAAAATTCTATGGAGGGAATCACCTGATCAGCAAATTAACGAGTACGCATTGACAACCGTTACATATGGCACTAAAGCCGCTCCGTTTTTAGCAATGATGACTATTAAACAACTAGCAAATGACGAGAGAAGTAACCACCCTGAAGCTGCAGCCATAATAGAGTCATCATTTTATATGGATGACCTTCTATATTCTTGCGATGACCTTGAAACTACAACACGCATTAAAAATGACCTTCAAAACTTACTTATCTCCGGTGGGTTCAACTTACGGAAATGGATGTCGAACAACCCTAAACTCTTAGATGACAACCCTAGAAACAACGAACAAGATACTTACCATTTTCGCCACCAGGAGTCAACAAAAACATTGGGCCTAAGATGGAATCCTAACGAAGACAACTTTACTTTCCAAATAACAATTGATGTTAATTCAACCAAACGAATAACAAAAAGATTTTTACTGTCGGAAATTTCGAAAATTTTTGACCCCCTGGGATGGTTGTGTCCTGTTACTACAAAATTAAAACTTATTTTTCAACGAGTTTGGCAAGAAAACTTACTCTGGGATGATGAAATAACTGAAAACATTAAAAAAGAATGGATAAAAATTAAAAGTCAATTAACCGAAATTAACCAACTACAAATACCAAGATGGTTACAAGTGAAAAAACAAGATACAATAGAATTGCATGGGTTTTGCGATTCATCCGAAAACGCTTACGCCTGTATTATTTATTGTAAAGCGGATCAAAATTCACCGGTAATAGTAGCCGCAAAGTCAAGACTTGTACCGTCCAAGAAAACTATTTCACTCCCGAGACTCGAACTTTGTGCTGCCTTACTGCTCGCCACACTAATGAAAAAGGTTCAAGAATGCTTATCTAATCACAAAGTTACTTTATATGGCTGGTCAGACTCCACGGCTGTGCTAGGCTGGCTTCATGGAGATCATAGTCGTTGGAAGACATTTGTATCAAACAAAGTAAAGAAAATCGTGACTACGATGCCTTCAAACTGCTGGCGATTTGTCAAATCGTTGGAGAACCCAGCTGACTGCGCTAGCCGAGGTATAACTCCTATTCAGCTAAAAGAACATCAGCTATGGTGGCACGGACCCCACTAGCTGCAAACATTTCAACCTGAAACAGAAAATGACAAGATTAGTTATGAAACGACCGAAGATATTAAAATAAACAAGCAATTAAAAACAAACGTCACTACTATACGTCACAGTTCTGACGTAATTGCCGATATACTTACGCGAAACAACTGTCTGGGTCGAGTGACACGAGTCGTCGCATGGATACTAAGAACGGTGTCGCGTAACAAACATCGACCGCACTACCTAACTATACCGGAACTTAAAAGAGCAAGAAACATTATTATTAAACATATTCAACTTACCTCATTTGAAGATGAAATTTTAAACTTAGAAAAGAAAAAAGAAATTGACAGAAAAAGCAGACTTATATCATTAAACCCATTTTTGGATCAAGATGGTATTCTCCGAGTGGGAGGTCGTATCAGCAACGCTTACATTCATGAAGATCAAAAACACCCCATAATTATTCCACACAAAGGTCATTATACCAATCTTTTAATTGATCAAGCTCATCATATCACATTCCACGGAGGAGCCCGCCTGACGACAGCGCACTTAAGAAAACAATACTGGATTATCGGCAGTATTAGGGCTGTCAAAAGGCGACTCCATGACTGCGTTATTTGTCGAAAACAAAATCCAATAAAACAACTGCAACTGATGGGTGACTTACCTGCGGCACGATGCAACCCTACAAGACCGTTTTATCACACCGGTGTCGATTACACGGGGTACATCGATGTGAAAACCAATAAAGGCCGAGGCGTGAAAACATCAAGAGGTTACGTAGCTGTCTTCGTATGTATGGTGACGAAGGCAGTTCACCTTGAGTTAGTATCAGACCTCAGCTCGTCAGCATTCCTATCAGCTCTAAAAAGATTCAGTGCCCGACGAGGGGCTCCACAACACATGTACAGCGATAATGGTACCAATTTCGTCGGAGCCAACAATGTTCTGAAACAAGAATATATAAACCTGAAAGAACTACTTGATCCTCGATTCTTCACAACGATTACAGACATGCAAATAGAATGGCACTTTAATGCCCCATCATGGCCGAGCGCAGGGGGACTTTGGGAAGCTGCAGTGAAGAGCCTAAAATACCACCTCCGCCGTGTCATTGGTGAACAAAAGCTCACATTTGAAGAGCATTCAACGCTTCTAGCACAACTCGAAGCCTGTCTTAATAGCCGCCCACTATTACCACTCAACGAAGATCCTGACGATTTGGACTACTTGACACCGTCACATTTTCTTTCAAGTGGCCCTACATTAACTATAATCGAAACCGAAACTGATGAGCGTACGCGATGGCAACTTATACAGAAAATCTATAAAGATATTTGGAAGAGATGGCAATCGGAGTATTTGTGCCAGTTATCACCACGCAGTAAGTGGCGGCAAGCGCGAGAAAACATGAACATCAACGATGTCGTCATTATTCAAGATGTCAACTTACCGCCTGGAAAATGGGCCTTAGGAAGAGTTATTGAACTGCACCCTGGAAAGGATGGCCACGTTCGAGTGGTCACGATAAAAACAAAAAACGGAATAATTAAGCGACCAATTACCAAACTATCAAAACTACCTGTATCAAACACTAAAAACAAAGAAGAACAAGTCATATCAAAAGAAGAAATTATGAGCAGTGGAACCAAACAGCAAAAACCCGCAACTAATAAATCTACGAGCAAGAAAAAGACCCAAGGATTATGTTATTTTATATGGGTCATCTTGTCACATTTAACAATTATAACACCCGCTCAGTGTAACTACAGCCTTACCAACATAAATAGTAACCAGAGCCTTTATTTTGACAAGATTACGGACATGCATGTCATGCGCGACGAATGGAAACTGATTGTATTCTACAATATGGAACCCTATTGGCACGGCATACAAACTTTTAAACACAACATTGCAAGTTTAGAAAATATATGTGCTACGTCCGAGAAACGTCACCAGTGCGACGTCATCATGTTGCAACTACGTCACGGTTACACCGAGTTAAACTACTACAGTGATATGCTCCTTAGTCAGCAAGTAACGGACTCGAGGCGGCGACGACGACGGGGGCTTATCAACGGCATCGGCACTGTAGCGAACAGTTTATTTGGTTTACTTGATCAACAATTTGCCGAAAAATACGAAAACGATATTAGATTAATTAAAGAAAATGAAAAACACATAGTCCAACTCTGGAAAAACCAAACCTCGCTCGTGGAAGCTGAAAACAACTTATTGAAAAGAGTAGAACAAACTATCGAACGACAACATAAAATGTATAATCAGCACACCGTCGAGCTAGATAAGGCCGTGAACACAATTGCATCTGAAATGAAGGATATGAAGAAAATTAGTGACTTTACCCTGACATCGATTATTGCTAACAACATTTTAGAAAATTTGAAAGGACTTCAGGAAACACTTTTGGATACGATAACAGAAGTTCACTATGGAAAATTTGACATTCATCTTTTAAGTCCGAAACAATTAGCAAAGGAGCTCAACATTATTTCAGGACATCTTTCGAGCGATCTAACCTTGCCAATCGAAAATATACAAACTGATTTGAGAACACTCTACCATTTTTTAAAAGTAAAAGCTAGAATGACTATGAATTACTTCATTTTTGAGATCAAAATCCCGCTCGTATCTCGTGATAATTACGAGATATACCGCTTAATAGCCATTCCTCACGAAATTCAGGATAATATGATAAAGATACGGCCGCTCGCTGATCATATCGCCATTAACTTAAAGAAAGATGCTTACATACCATTATCAGAAACCGAATTACAATCATGTATACCATATAATTACAGAACACTGATGTGCCCTCTACAACAGCCAATTTATCATCTAAAGTCAGACGAGAATCTATGCATCAAATTAAAAGATACAGATCAATGTGAAACTTCGCATACAATGTGTACTGATATGTGGATACAGCTTAACAAAATAAATACATATTTATTTTTCTGTTGTGGACAACGAACAATAAGAATCATATGCGAGCATCATATTGCAGCCGAGCGCGTCAGCAAGACCGGTGTTATCGCACTCGGGGAAGGATGCATCATCAAGGGCGAAACCTTCACGATATATTCTCATACGCAGCAATCTAATACTATGACAATACAATCACCTGTTCTCAAGGTTGACATACATCCAATCAACAACATATTTAACACAAGTATACCATTGTTCAAAGGGCTGAATGGATCAGACTTTAAAAATTTTGAAAAAGAATTTGATTTTATTGGCAATCGAATTCAACAAATGAAGAGCAAGGAGGTCAGTGAACTAATAACGGACATAGATAACATCAGCACCCATGATGTTCACCAGTACATAGTGCTGTACATATTGGCCGGCGTAACGCTAATTGCAGCGGGTGTTTACCTTTGGCGGCGCGCACGGGCGCGATGCTCCACGATTATCTCATCCGCGGCACGCCGCGGTGATCAGCCACCTAACGAGCCACCGATTCCACTGACACAGCGACCGCAAGGGGAGTTCAAACAAATTCGTCATCCAACAGAAATAGGGCGAGAATCAAATGCGGGCCCAGCTCATCTCTATGGCCGTATAAACAGAGCGACGTCCCCTGTGATAAGAAAACTATTCAGTGACAGTGATAGTGCTTAGTGTAGTGTGTGCTGTGTAAAATATTTAAATAACTAGAGACAATATTTTGTAACAATAATTTTTTATTTACTTTTATTTAATTTACGTTTATATTTTACAACTTTTATATTTTACAATTTTTATGCTTGAACTGTTTATTGCTTTATTAAATCTTAACGGTACATGTACGGTTTACCAACCGCACAATTTAGGTCATATCAAAGTACACTGTCTTGCGTGTCAGCATTTTCCGCGACAATGAAATTTTAATTAATATTATATTTAGTTAAGCGTAAGCCACCTCCTAACTAACATTAAACTATTATTTTTTATAATTTGTGAACTCTAATAAAACTATTAACCAGTGACGTCGTTTAACTCAACTATTAACTATTATAAGAGTGTGGGACAACAAACCCTACAATCATATTTAAGATATTTGGCTGTTTAACTGTTTTTATAGATTTATTAGATTTGACGACAAATCCGACGACTTAACTTTAATATAAGCACAAGCCTTTTATATGATAACGATTATCTGTGAAGGCAGTTTACAGCTTGCAAAACAGTTTTATTGACTTATAATAATCGAGTGCATAGTTTACTGTGTTAAATGTGACGTGAAATTGAAATAAAATTGGGTTGAGATACTAAAATAACACGATATAATACTAAAAGATATAAAATACACGTGTAAAAAAACGGCTAAGCCTCCGAGCAATCAGGCAGGATACGAAACCACGATCTTTCGTTATCCGGGCGAGTGCTCTGACCGCTGAGCTACTGAGACGCTGGCAGACGCGACGTTTATATACGTATTTTCTTTAGCAGGTAGTGGAACCTAAATGATTTGAATAAAAATAGGTCTACCGTAATTCACCATTATATAAGTACTTTATTAGTGAGCTTCTATTTTATATATGTTTTAAAATATCACACACACTGATGTTGCTGGTCATCGTCTTTGTTGGTCACTCGTGGTTGTAGCTGAAAATCAGCAATTTACTCGCGATGCGGGTAAACACGATGCTGAGCTGCGACCCTTGCGCTGCAGCACACACACGCATAGTTTTAAGGATGACTTTGTGTTCTACCTAAGATATGATTATTTTTTATTTTTGTTAATATATGTGTATGTGTAAAGTAGGAAATAAAGCTTTTATCTATCTAACTATTTCAACGTCTACTATGAGCTAATATTGTTCCACAAATGTTGAATGCTAACTACCTTCAACATTGAAAGTAATATTGACGTGACAACGTCTTATAAATTGGTTTGCCGGGTGACACTTCAAGAAACTGCGTTACGCTCCGCTCACGTTATGCGCTTACAATGAGAGCGAGTGAGAGGCACGCGTCCCTTCCACTCGGGCACAGTAAAGAACAGTAAAACATCTTCATACAAACGTGCCGCTCTCGGTTTGAATGTGTGCGTGCGCGCCGCGCGCCGTGTCGGCACGCGATTTCACGCACACGCTAGCATAATATATGGGGGAATAAGGTGACGGCAGTACGGGCTGTGCCGCGCGACTGTGAGCATGCGCGTACGTCACATGACCGCTCGCGATCGTCAACTCTCGCCGGCCACTTACCATAATATTAATTATTACGAGTATCATGACTTCAAAAAGGGGAAAAAATATTGTAGTGTTTTCGGGTGCCTCAATAACGATTTCGCAAACAAATATTCAATCATCATATGCTTTTTATTACATAAATTTAGATCAAGTGCTGCTTGTTCGAAAATATTAACTAAAAGTAAAAGTGACGACCCTGGGGATCAACGCAAGAGTAGGCTAATAACTCAGCGGGCGGCCTAGATAACCTACTGTTCTGTTTACTGTGACTCGGGCATGGTTAGCCCGCCTAAGAGCGAGAGAGACAGACATAAAAAGTGGAAGGGACGCGTGCCTATAAATTAATGTTTTAAATATAATTCTTTGTATAAATAAATGTTTTAAATTGTTACTATTATTTCATCCTTCTTCCTACTATACGAATGAATATTCACATTAAAATTATTTTACCACTCAAAGTCGTTGTCACGTAAAACTTTCGCCCGTATACCGACTTTACAGGCAACCAACCAGTTTTTTTTACAAATATTAAACATTCGATTAAGATGGAATCAGCATTAATAATGTTTTTAATTTTATTTTTTGCAAACACATTAAAGAAAATAAGGTTTAAAATACGTACGTAAAAATAACCACGATCTTATAAAAATATGGCATTGTGAATGCAATAAATAAAATTAGAAGCACGATATAATACTGTATAAGCGATCAAGCCGAGTGAAGCTGTGAACTTTTTAAGAGAAGCAGAGTGGCGAAGTCGGGATGTTACGCTTTCAGTCGCGAAGAAGCGGCAAAGATGAATGGCTTTCAATATGAAATTGAATTCTGCGGTTCATTGCTTTTCAATTTGTTCGAGGGAACGTTCGACGTTTACCCCGATACCTACCCTTAAGGTACGACGCCGACATAAGTTCAACACAATACCATATTTTACATGAAAAGATGCAAAGAAGTCATCATGAATGATAGTATTTTGCTGAGTGATTTATTTTTCCCGCTGTTTTATTCACTATTATTTCTTTAACTAACAACTTGGTTTCATTGAATATGGTTGGTTATATATTAACTGAAATTCAAACAACAATTTTGTATTCTTTAAGGAAACACATAAAATCAATAGAAGATACCTTTTTAATCTTAATCAGGGACATGTGAATGAGATTTACCATATATTTTTGTACAATACTCATAACGCGATTTGCGAATATCGTGACAAATAAGTAAAAAAAGAAAAGCTTGCCAAACAAATGCTACCTGAGTAAACAATTTTCATAATATAACGAATATGACATACTTACCCGAACTAATTTTGAACAGAAAACAAAGCGTTTCATTATACTGTACACCCATGGGGAGATCGGGGCCCCCTATAATCGTTGAATCGTATTACCATTACAACTGTCCACCAGACGCCAGCTGCCTCCAACAACTTTATTTCATTGAGCCCATTCCGAGGCCGTTGCGTAAGGGTCCAATAGCGATGATACCGAGTATATACTTTTGTTTATTTTCGAAGTTGCATTTGGTTTTACAAAAAAAGTTTGGAATGATCGGTTACCTTTTCTTTTGAAAAAACTGCTAGAGTGTGACATACTTTCATTCAAAGTTTTGTATTCATAGTGGCAGAGACTCTTTGTTAATAACTTTCTTCTGTAATTAACTGTTTTGCTCAAGTAACACCTAAAAAGGTAGTAAATTATCAATATTCAATTATTCTTTATGATTGAGACTTTACAGAAAAGATCTCAGACATAGAATTTCAAACCATACTCATCAATTATAAGAAATTGATTTATTAACATTTCATTCCACACCTCCCCTAAAAATCTTTAATAGCCGGGAAAGCGGGTCGGTGATCGCAGTAAAAGACCATCATTCGGTACGCTGCCCCTTTTTTTTTTGTCTACGGGAGGTATGCGGTGATTCTCTTAGGCAATGGTGGGCTTATCTCTTAGAAAGATCCATCCAGCCAGCCAAAGAATTGTGTATAGATCACTAAAGTAAGCAAGTGACATAGAGTACAGGTATGTGGGGATGATAGCGATGAAAAAATTCTGCCTTTTGCTGTTTTAAAGATATTGTTTATAGTGTATAGCTTCATGTGCTGTGGTCCGTACATTTGGAAAATTAAAATGGTGTTCCCAAATTGCACACAATATCAACATTTATTTTAACTTTTGTCTAAGCCATTAATAAGGTATTTTTCTATACTGTCATGCCACTAATGATATGAAAGTATAGAAATTTTCGGAATACTAATATTTTGAAAATGGTTCTTCCACTGACAATGACGCATACAACTGTGTTAAAATATCGGGCCCCCAAAAACATGTAAAAATATCGCTTTCAATAATACTCGGTAACTGAGTGGGTGCACGCGGGTTTTCTAACTTTGGACATTTTTTATAAATTCCTCAAATAGGGAGTTTTACCCTGAAAATGGGTGAATAAAAATTTTAAAAAGGGGTTTAATTAGGAATTATAAAAAAACAAAAAAGCTCGTATAGGCGACGTTGTTTTGTAGTCGGGGTTATTATTAGGTTATTTCATTTCATGTTATTACTGCTGTAATAATATGAAATTAAATAATATTAATTTTATTTATCACGAACTTTTAGAAATAGGTCGGTCTTTTAAATAGAAACAACCCACATTTTTGGTTTTTTGAACCAAATATGTATGTACAGTGGATGATATCCTTTCCTGTTAATCAAGAAATTCTTCTTGTCATTATCGTCTGCACGAGATTCAAAATTCAACCAGTGGATTAAAGCTTATTAACTGGCCGGAAACAAAGAAAAATAGTTAACTATTGATTTGAAGAACCGATCAGTCCCCGAATATAAGATATATACTTATTTTCAAACCCGAAAGGCATTTTGAACATTATTATTTATTTACTGTTAAAAGTGCTTTTCTTTAGATTCGTAGAAATTTTATCGAGAATCTTATGAATTCATAGAATCATTGCTAAAGGTCATAAAAATGGAATTAAATTTCATGAATTCCTTGTCGCCTTCAACGATGATTTAAACGTTAAATATCGATTTTTTCCTAGTTTTCTGCAATAATATTGATATTGCAGAAAACTAAGTCACAAGTTATATTGTTAAATAAATTCATAAATAACCCTCCCGACCTAGGAGTATTATAAATTAACATGAACTAATTAGATGTAATTTATGCTAACTTCAGGGAATTTAGTAAGGGCCCTGAGGTATCCAGTATGCTTTTGGTGGCTACTGTGTGGACACTGGAGTGGAGACTAGAGTCTGCCCATAAGAATCCACACTACTAACGCGGGCTAATAAAGAGACCTCTCCTCGGGAGGGTCTTAGATGTATTGAATTTACTGTTGGTAGGTAATTAAACCATATAGGCAGGGAGCCACCAATCCTGAAAGCTCCGTGATTACCCTTGCTGAATTTTTAATAAAAATAAAAGTTAACACTCAGAGGATTAAGATTTGCGTGATCGGCGTGGATTGAATTGGGCGGAAATTTGGAAATAAATTATATATTATTAAATTTCCATAATTTTTTTCCGTCATCACGAATTTTCATCAATCTCATGTGTAATTTTGTGCGAAATATCATAATCGTTAAGAAAAATCCGGTCGATCAATGATTTTTTGCCGGAAAGGTGGTATGCACGACCTTTTAAAATACGTAAAAAGTCTAATTCACCATATTTGAATGGTGTGATAGGTGGTAAAATTTATTGATTATTAAGGAATTTATTTTTTTATTTAACGCTTTTTAATTTATATTCATTTTTATCTTGGTATGCGTGCTTACAAACTGCCGAAATATCATTAAATTCTTAATGATATTTCGCATAAAATTATATATGAGATTGATCAAAATCCGTGAAGACGGAAAAAAAATAATGAAATTTATAATACATAATTTGTATAAAATATTTCCGGCCAATTAAATCCACGCCAAGCTAGCAAATCTTATTCGTCTAAATGTTAACTTATATTTTTTATTAAAAATTTTAGTAATCACGGAATTTTAAGGATTGGTGGCTCCGGGACTAATACTAACCACTATCGAATGAGTCCAAGCATCAAGTCAAAGAGCCCTTGGACATCCCAGATATTTCTCTTGAACGGTTACAATTAATATACATCAAGCAGACCTACAGTAACCATCTTCAATTATTTTATATTTTTATATAACCTCAATTAAATCTGAGAAATATCCTTTCTGTTTGTAATTAAACTTAGCCACTAAGTTGGTTTTTTTCACATTTTTTTACTTCTTTCCGCTAAATAAAGACATACTAATATTTCCACAAATAATGTTTTTTTATTATTTAATAGTAACACTACAATAAAGCTATTTTCCGGGTCAAAAAGGATTGGTTTGATCCTTTATTTTAAGAACTGCAGTTTAAATAACTTCTAAAATGTAATATCATTCTAAAATATTGAAGTGTGTTATAAGATACTTCAATGTATATTGAAATTCCTTTCTGTTAATAATAAGTATCTAAGAGAATGAATTAGCTAAAATAATTTCTGTGAAAATCAAGAAGTTATTTGGTAAAAAAAATCTTAACCTCGAAATTGAAGACGATTGCTACGCGGTATTATGATATTATAACAACAATAATAATTCATAGATACTTCTGAGAATAATTTCTTCTTTTGAGAATCCATATTTTGAGCAGTGGCTTTACATATTCACAGTAGACTATCATAAAATAAACTTTTTACAACCCTTGTGTAAGTTTATACACAAGTGTGTAAGTTTATACACAAGTGTGTAAGTTTATACACAAGTGTGTACCTAAATAAACTGATTTAATACAATATTGATGTCATCAGGAATTTTTGGGTTACGGTGCATTTAATAATATTGGATTAGCTCTATGAGCAAGCTTGGAAACCTGCCCTAGGTATATTTAATTTACACTCTTTACTCATCTTTCCAATTTTCTGATTTCATTAATATTGAGATGAAACGTCTTTTTATTTTTTTCGCGCACTTTTCATTGTACATACTTCACCATAATCATTTCATCCGTAAAGAGTCTACTGCTGGATGGAGGCATACGTCAAAAATGGGGTTTTGCCATAATCTTGTTTGGAAAGGTTGAAGCTAAGTAAAAGACCATAATTCTGAAAACGACGCTTTCCATTTTCTCCCTGTCTGTCCGTCTTTTACAGATTATACTTCGAAAAGTGTGCTCAGGAGTTGCATGAGCTCATACCACCATCCCCATTCTTTTAAACACACTACAGGCTATCACCCTTTCTTGGTGGGCATTCCGAATTGTCGCATTAAGCGATACTCATCATCTTTTATAATTCGCACAGCAAAAAAGTGGAACTCCCTCTCTGCGTCTGTATTTGCGAGTACTTATAACCCATCCGTCTTGAGATTCAGGGTGAAAAGGAATCTTCTGGATTAATTCGCTCGCCGGCCTTGATTGCAAAAGCAAGCCCATTCAAAATAAAAAGCAAACTATATACTATTCCATTGATATTTGCATACTTAATCTAGCCCTTATATTTGCCCTAGGTTAATAAAATTTAAAACGGATTAACTTAGTTTGTTTGTTAACTACTAAGTCGTAGTAATAGTAGTACGTTGACTAATAATAAATATAAAAAAGGTCTTCGTTGAGACCACAGATGATAAAGAGTCGCATCGAGGTTTTTATATTTTATCTTTAGCCCAGTTCATTACCAATAAAATAATTTTTAACTGAACTGGATAATTCGAAGCTTTTACTTATTGAAAATAAATTTAAAGGGATGCGTATAAAAAATTACTGAAACCATCTATCACGTACAATTATGAATTGAAACTTGCATAGTTTCACAGAAACTCCTCAAGTAACCAAAAAAAAGTCAAAGTTTTTTTATATATTTTGAGAATGCTCCACCAAAGCTACATTCTTTTGCAAATTCTGCAAATTTTGTTTGCGTTTTTTGGAGCATACTCGTCATGAGTTGTATTTAAGTACCTACATAAATTACACAGTATTTGTATCAACAATGTATTTAAAAAAATAATCATAAATAAATAATTAGAAAATAAATAGAGTAAAGTTAATCAGAAGTCAATCGTAAATTTTAAAAAAAATCCACAACTTCTAAGTAATGTCAAACTCCGCGAGACCCTAATCTTTAGATGTAGTATTAAACTGTATTAAATATATTAATACAAGTATCTATCATAGTTATACAGTATTTTTAGTTCCAATCTGTAAATAAATACTGTAGTAACTTAAACTTAACACATTCCTGATAAATAATGTTCCAAGTATTTCTTATTATTATCTTTTTATCTTTATTTTCAGATTGACTGATTATTTTGGAATCATGTTTGGCTTTTGCTAAAGCACAAACCTTTTGGAAAGTGTTGAAATATTTTTCAACATATTCAGTAAACTTTGTATCAGTTGAAGAAAACTTTTGAGCATATAATTCATACAATTTACGTCTACTCTTATAAACGCCCGGGGTAGCCTAGTCGCTAAATTTCCTTTTACGTATATTAGATATCACTTATACGACAAGTGTACGTTGTTATTAGAGTTTTACGGTGCGCAGCAGCCGCAGCAATGATGTGAAGGTCATTACCGACAGCGGCGAGGGTCTACTAGCACAAATGCCGTCACAGTTATTTATTAAATACTAAAACATTTTTATAATTTTTATATATTTTATGCATTTTCAATGCGATCTTATTTCTATTCTATTTGAATTTCTATTATAATAAATTTCTAAAACATTTTAAGTTTTAATGTCACTCATACCTCCTGATGTTTCATTGTTGTTGGATAAATAAGTATTTTTATCCTTATAACTCAAAAACTACAAAAAATCGCGAAACATTCATGGGGTATTTTTGAGTATCAAGTTCATAAATCCAAAAACTATGTTGGACATCACCTTTGGCCTATCCTGTATATTATGATTTTTTGATAGCAAAAATCTTTTAAAAGCAAATGTTTTATTAAAAGAAATGCATATCAATATTCTTTTTACCAAAATAGGTAATACCAATTCAAATGTAATTCGGAAGTTAAAAAAAAAGATTTAGTGATTTATGAATGAAATGATGCTTAGAAACGAATAGACTCACAAATTTAGATCCTAAAAGAGAAAGTTTTGGGGATCATTAATTATGAAGACGAATAGGTTTCTAGTTTCCATGGAATATATAGCAAACCTCAATTAAGTAACTAAAGAACTTTTTGCTCGGATGGTATCACTGCCACCCAGTCACAAGGCAATATAGCAAAAAATTGTTGTCTTTATTTATCCGAACTGGAATAAAATACGGGAGTTTTTATAATGGTCATATATAAAAATTTACTGTTATACTTTTCAATTAGCAGTATAAAAAATACCTTGTCGCTTAAGTTGATAGTTATCTTTGTCGTGGCTTGGAATTCGTAATTAACGACTTTGGTCTGTAATCATCTGAGGGGCTCGCTTTTGAGGTCAAAGATTACAGATCGGAAGCGATTTAACAAAACGCACAGTAAATTTAGTTGAAGTCCATCAGTGATGTTAAATTCTAATACAAAATATCGAACATAAGACTATATTAAACATTGACATTACTTCATCATTTATTTTTAAATATTATAATAGAATTTCATACTAAAAATTCTTTTCAGCTGCTTAGTGAAAACATGACACATCTTACTTTATTATTTTACTGAATCGGTGTTGCTTTGCGTTATTTGCGAAAACGTTTTATTTGTTATAACAGACTGTAGCGCTACTACATCACATTTGAATTTAAGCCTCTCCACGAGTGCTTCGACTTGAAGTAAATTTATTGTTTTTGAAAAGTATTGACACATTTAAAACTGTTAAATTTAATTGGAGTAGGAATCAGATTCAGTACAACAAAGAACCATGTTTTGTAAATGCTAAAGACTGACTAAGATGTCTATAACCATTAATACAGTTGCTATTTGGCGCTCGGGTTAATTATATTTTGAGATAGAAATAATAAAAAACCACATGTAATATATTTTTTGCTAATAACACTGGTCAATAAAAATTTTACCCAGAGACGTGAGTATATTTTCCGAAGGATTTTGGTGTGCTGAACCCAAATCTGGTAGCAGAATTGCTCTATCACGTCAGGTTTTTGAGATATTCTAACCTTAAAGTGCAAAAAACGCCGCTTTCGCCCATTTTTGAGGTTATGTGATCCTTCAGTTTTTAGTATACCTAAAAAACTACAGGAGTCTTCTTAAAGTACAAGTCTTGAACTTTCAAATGGCGTTGAGTTTGTTTACAAATTCTTCTTTTTTTTTGCTGAGATATCGTATTTTGAAGTTCATTTTTCTCAATTTTGCTTCAAGCTACCTATACTGTCATCAGTTTAGTTAAGATCAGTTTCAGTGACGTGATAGAGCAATTCTGCGACCGGATTTGGATTCAGCACACCAAAATCCTTCGGGAAAATATACTCAGGTGTCTGGGTAAGAAACTTTGTCAAATTTTGTTGGCTTGTGTAATATGAGTAGAAACCAATTTCGCAAAAAATATAACTCACTATGAATGAATACCTACTTACAATTTTATAACATGAACTATAAGCACGTAAAAAATAGAATATGTTATAACATACAACCGCAAATATACTATTCAATATAAAATTTTCGGAGTTTCATTGTATCTTAAAAGCAATAAAACCACGATTTAACGATACAAAAGTCTTCGTGTATAGAGACATTGACATAAACTTTCTTATTATATGTAACATTATTATAAAAATTATGTAATTATATTCGCAGAATGGCATTTTGATTTCAAGTGGTAAGCCATAGTCATATTTAGATTTGCGCTTTTATAAGACAAAATAACTAATTGACTTAAAAACGGCAACTTTCACCACCAGTCACTATATACAGTTAGCGCTAAAAGTATTTAAAACATCGTTGTATCCCTTTCAACTTCAAGCAAATGACAGAAATGCAGTGACTTTTTAAATGAGTTAAGTGCTAATAGTTTTAACTGACAGTTGGTCAAAGTTGTTGTTAAAGAAACAAGGTATGTCCAATATTCGAAGTACTATAACTCAATAATAAGATTGTATATTACAGAATCACGCTGCCGTCCTAAATATACAACAAAACTTAATTTTGAAGTGGGCTTAAGCAATATGCTTTTTTATTTTATTTATCTGTATAAATAATAAAGTTACTAATGATTTTTACATCATGTCATAATGTCGCAACAATGTAATCCCACAATTATTCCGATTTCAAAGTGTTATATTTCGCTCCCATTGTTATTAAAAGAAATTTACGATCAGAGGAATTCTGCCAAATTTTTCTGTTTGTTAAAATTTTGCTTACAGTAATGATATTAATATTGAATGGGCATCGTTATTTTTAATGAGGGGATTATGATGCGCCTAAAGCAAAACAAATTCTGGCGTCGGCGTTCTTAAGCGAAAGATGATTCCACACAGAATTTTGTTACTCTTGTAAATGAGAATAATGACGTCATCAACTCCTGTATTCGCTTTTTTAAATATTATCTTTACAGTAATTGTCGTAATGTTTAATTGATAACTTGATAATTTATATTGAACTAAAATGCAGAAAGCATATGAAATGAACTCCTAAATTTCAATTGCTGCATTGTTAGACTTTCCCGGAATTTAGGAGCGTGAGGTCGTAATTTAGAATGAGTAAAGTTCTATTGCCAAGCACGGCTGTAACTAAAACGATACAATTGTTGGCTGGGAGCTGCAAACCTCTCTGTAACAAACCAATTTCAGTTTTGTAAAGACATAATGTATTACTGTATTGTAGATTGGGCAAGCGGTACGAAGTGTACGTTTTAATTTTATTAAGTTTTAAATTAAAAATAAATATGTGATGGAATAAGTTACTTTTAGAACTTCCACTTGAACACTATTTTACAATATTTACTATCTTTAGTTTCTTCTTCTTAGTATTTATATTCACACTGGATCTCTTTCTTTAGCTATCAACACCGTTGTTTGCTTTAAAAAAAATCCGTTTCTGCCAAGATTTATTTAGGAATGCTATGTCTAAAAACAATGCCAATTTTAGGTCGAGATTTAACCTTTCATAACAAAGTTCCACACAAGCTCACTGAACTATTTTTTGCAAAATTTAAAAATATTGTTAAAAACACACTCCTGTCTTAAATGCTATGACCATGTCTTATCGATGATTATGAATTATCATCAATAATGCTTGAAGTTTCTAGCCTTTTTTTTATTTACTTATTTTTCATGACAGTTATATATAAAATCCTTCCATTGTAATAGTATTTTTTTCTTATACGCCTTGGTAGTTAGTTAGTTAGTACGACAAGACAAGTTCATAAATGTTTTATATGTTATGTTTTATATAAAAGAAGGGACAGAAAAGCCCTTGCCGTTTCTTACGGCTTTTTATCGGTTAAGGTACGACGTAAGACCCCCGAAACCATTGTAAATGCTCATCTCTACTATATAAAAGAAGGACTTTGTGGGTTTGTTACCATATAAAGTTACCATAGTTACTATAAGTCTAAGAATAACAGTTTTTATAATCAATTAACGTTACCATAGCAACGCGTGGCCGGGATTTGCTAGTTATTTCATTATCTCCAATAGAGCATCATCTCAGAACACATAGCAAAATCTCAAATATACTATATATTTAAGTCTTTGCTATGTGCTCCGTGTTCGTGCTCTTGGACGGCGATCTTAATGCGTTGCTGTATTGTATTGGAACTTATAGTATATTCAGCTACTGTATTAACTTGTGTTTGAGGTTTTCTTAGTTTTGTCTGTACGTCACATATTGTGTCACATTATATGTCATCAATATTTTAACAACATCTTGTATAAAAATATATTATTTAGAATAATCGTGCTCTACTTTCTTTTCAACTCTATGCTGTATTGCTATCCACGATGGCCTTACAAATATAATATTTTCAACTTTCGTTAGTTATTAACAAATACTTACGTAATGCTACAACAATGAAATCATTTATTATTTATTTGCTATAAAAGAGTAAACTTCTAACGATTTGATGACAAGGCAAGGTAAAACTCTCTCGGCAGGCTAACGGTGGCTTAATTAATAGGGAAATCGTTATATCGATTCCAGACACAAATAGTCAAAATTTTGTAAAAATATTAAGTAGGGGAGAAGGAGGCACATTAGCACATTTTTCATATTTGAACTCATAAAAAATCAACTGTAAAGAGAAATTAAAAAGACATATTTTTCTTAACTTACTTACTCCTTTGTTAATATAAAAAAAATGAAACGTTTGAATTCGTTGAAAACGTTAAAGAGAGAATGGTGTTTTTTTAAAACTCAAATTTGTTTAAATTTTCCTTCCCATAGGGGCACATTTGAATCGACATGGGGCAGTTTTGAAAAATGGGTTAAAAACCAGAAAAAAGAGATGATAGAGTAATAATTTGTCTTTATTATAATGATATTTATTGTTATTAAAATATAAAATAAATTTATACGAAACTTCTAAAGTTAAATCTTGCATTACAGTAACAAAAATAAAAATTATAGTTTTTTATTGTATTTGACTTCCTCCTTGTTAACAAAAAATAATCATATTTTATTTTCAGTCCATGTTACAGGACATTTATTAAGAGCTGTTGCATATTCAAAAGGATCTTGTACTTTTATAGGTAAGGTCATAGTTCATTTTTGATCTTGTCAAGAGGTAATTTTGAAGCATTTTTTCCTCGTCATTGGTAAATACCTGAGCAACAGTGTATTTACTTGAAAATAGTTCACTTCTTGGAGCTATGTTTTCTTTACGTTTTTTAACTCGATAGAAGAGTGTACTCGGTGTCAGTCCATATGCATCTGCAGCTCTTCTAAGTTTCATAGTTCCATTGATGACGCATAAAACAGCCTTTTGAACATCATCTTCATTAACTGTACTTTCCCGCTTCTTTTTGTATGTTCTAACCATTCTATAAATAATGAATTACACTTAGTGATGCATTTAATTACAATTAAGTATTACATTTAGAATACATGTATTAGAGAACATTTGAAGTTTGCATTTAAGCCGGGGGCGGGGCACATTTTAACGTCCCGTTCAAATCAGCCCCATTTGTTTTGATCAAATCTGCCCCATGGTAACACGGAAGATAAAATATTACAAAAAAAATAATGTGAAATAACTGGCAAGCAAAAACTACCAGGTGGATTGAAAACTAATAAGTACTGCACAATTTTGTGAAAGAATTAATTGGAAACCTTTACTCACATGATTGTTTATTTATTACAAAATTTATTTTTATTTTTCACTTTGCCGGTACAAATACGACGACAGGTTATAACTTTTTTTGACAACGAAACACACGCGTTTTGTGACGTGACGTTTGTCACAGTCAGTGTTGCCAATATTAAAATGGAATTGCGGCATAGATTAACATAAAGCTGCGTATAGAAATCAACATATTCAAGTCTGCCCCTGTGCTAAGGTGCCTCCTTCTCCCTACGTATTTAGTTAGAATTAAAGGTCCCAAATTTTTGTATCGGTCTATATGCACTAGTCCAGTGTTCCGATTCAATTAAAAGCCTGTTTAGGAATCGGCAAAAAGTTTTTACAGAAATACAAATTTATTACAGAGCAGTTTTAGCATGATGACATTAAAAACGTTTCACTGTTTTATATAAAGGGTAAACCTTTAAAGGGTTGTAGTTTCTATCATTCCTGACTGATTTGACTATGAAACTCCATACATTAAACTTAAATAATTTTTAAGATATACACTCATTTGCAAAAAAAACGGGCGGTTTTGATTTTCATTTATCTTTAAAAAGATACAATACAAAGTACGTTCTAAATTCAAATTTTCATTTGATGCTCATTTTTACAGAAAACCCCTTTTTATCCTACATTTTGGCGTGAAGTTCCAGAAGTTAACATCGACTTTCATAACTTTTATTCAATATTTATCGATTAATTTCATATCCTCGACTGTCAAAGCTTTATTTATTGCTGTTTGGCTGTATCAACAATGGTAGATAAAGTGGTAAAGCTACCAAAATTATCGCGCTACTTGAAGAGGGTTGGAGCCAATGCTTCGTGGCTAGGAGGCTAAATGTTAGTCGCTCGACGCTTCAAAGGACCTGGCAGCGATATCAGGAGACTGGTTTCGTCGAGAGAAGGCCTGGTTCTGGAAGAAACCCATGTACCCAACCACGTGATGATCGTTTTCTTGTGAGTCGCGCATTGAGAAATCGCAAATCTTCGTATGTGGATCTTAAGAACAACCTCCAAGAAGTAAGAAATGTGCATATTAGTCTATGGACGGTCAGGAGGAGGCTTCTCGCTGCCAATATACGCAGTCACCACCCGGCCCGCGGCCCCAAATTACTCCGTGAGCACCGAGTTCACAGGCTTAGGTTCGCTAGAAATTGTGAATCATGGACTCAAGACAAATGGAATAGGGTTTTGTTCTCTGATGAAGCCAGGATATCTCTGTTCGGTGAAGATCGACGTCGGCGAGTGCTAAGAAGACAAGAAGAACGCTTTGCAGAGGCATGTTTCGAAGAAATTACACCTTATGGTGGGGGCTCTGTTATGTTTTGGGCAGGAATAAATTCAATGGATCGTACAGAGTTAGTCTTCATTGAAAACGGCTCAATGACTGGGCATCGATACATAACGGAAGTTCTAATTCCTCATGCACAACCTGCATTTGCCGCTCTAGGTGAAGTTTCGGTTTTTATGGACGACAATGCTCGCGCTCACCGATCTCGCGATGTTAAAGCGTATGTGCAAGAAGTCGGCATTCGTCGTTTGGATTGGCCAGCTCGAAGTCCCGACCTCAATCCCATAGAGCATGTCTGGGACGTTCTGAAACGACGTGTGAGATCAGTACAACCGGCTCCGCAGACCATCAAAGAGCTGAAGAATGTGATTACTGCGGAGTGGGAACGTATTCCGCAAACAAGTATCCGGGATATACTCGCTAGCATGCCCAGACGAATTCAAGCTGTGGTTTTAGCTAGAGGGGTTCACACTCGATACTAACCATTTATCTGCTTTAACTTTATTAAAGAAAAACAATCAAAAAAACTTTTTTATTTTTACTTCATGAGCATATGCACTACTAGCAAACATACACTACTAGTGAGGTTTAGCATTATTTCCCATAAATTGTATTAAAATTTTATCAAATACTGATGAAAACGATTATTTTCTTATTAATTTACCAAATTGTGAGTATTAGACCAAGTTGTGTAGTAGATAAAACTACCTATAATTATCAAACAAAGCAATATTAACATTTGAAGTGGTTCATTGCTTAGGTGCCCGTTTTTTTTTTGCAAATGAGTTTATTATCAATTTATTTTGTAATTAAAAATTCATGGAGGTCAGGTCTGGACTTTTAGCTGGCCGCGGCGGTCCTCCGAGTTTTATGTGTAGAGACATGTGAAGAGCTCAGTTTATAATAATCCTAATCTAATCACATCTGATTATTTTATATATTTACTAAGCACTGCCACATGATACATGACTTACATCTAATAACTTATAACTACATACAAAAAAATCTGATATGCATCACAATTATCGGCGTGCATAGTATTTACAAGTTAATAAATTAACACTACGGTATATAAAGAAAAAAAAGCTCAATCATTTAAAAATTATTACAGTTTACAGTTTTCTAGATTCATTAAAGCTGTCACTATTATTACATAAACTATCATATTTCTCGTAAATTCAAAGGAGATTGACGACCTAGGTAACTATGTTTTTTTTTAAGTTTATTTATAGCACAAATAAAGATTATTATTATTTAACATTCTGTTTACACCAACATGTCTGCTAGTGGGTAACAAATCGTTCAAGATTATTTGTTTATTGTCATGGCCACTAATTCTAATTACATCTTTTGTAATTAAAATTTTGGTGACATTATACGCAAAAGATAAGATCGCGAGAAAGGCACAGCAAAAAGTTTTCGAATGCGAATACGTGGATACCTACCAGGTACTAGCAGAGATGTTAGATAGCAGATCACCGCAGCGATAACCTTCATTAATAATTTGGTGGAAGAAAAGTAAGGCCAAGGTTTTTTCACGCGCCTGCAGACTTACCTTTAGTCTTACCTTAATTCATTTACCTAGTTTACTTAGTTTATCCTTACTTCCTCAGTCACAGTCACAAAAAGGCACTTACACCAAAGGCCAGGTGTCTGCTGAAAGCCCTCTGGATACTCTGACTTCGTACAAAGGCATTATACTTAACACTATTTGTAAAACCTTTTGTGTTCCTTTTAACGAAGCAGCAGTAGCTTTTGTTACAATCGAGAGAATATGTGATCTAAAGCTAAGACAGCTATCAATAAGGATTCCAAGGTCGCGAATCACCTTGACCTCTTACTGATTCGTTGCTACATACAATTACCAGAAACGATGGCTACGAGCTTGATTTACGTGAAAAATGAAGATAGTTTTATTCTTGGTAGATTTCCCTAAAACTGAATTGGAATGAGTTATCGTCGATTTAAAAATGACACGGCTCCAGTGGCTAGCGCCACACGCAAAAGAAAGCGATGGCACGCTAGACGCTTTTTTGTATGTAGTTGCCATCCGCAACGAATCGGTTAATTGTATCATTAACAATTCGGTACCTTGAAATCAGTGGTTTCATCTTCCTACTATATTTTATATGGAAGCATTTACTAGCATTAAGAGCCATACCATTCGAATTGCACCAATCAACAATATTATTGATATCTAGTTTCAAAACCTGTTCATCTTCAACTGAATTGATAGTTTTAAATAACTTTATATCATCCACATACAACAAAAACTTAGTTCTTTATTACCACTATGAATAAACATCAGAAATAAAAAGGCCTGAGATGAGAGAGAGTGTGATCCTTGGGGAATGCCAGAGTGGCTAGATAAGAATCAGATGCATAGGTTTTGATGATCAAATCAGAACAGATGACAGCACCGCAGTTTGGGGTTTGTTTATGAGGTAAGATACGAACCACTTCAATTACGGGCCACTCACACCGAATCATCTTGATTTCTTAAAAGAACTGAATAATAAACTCTGTCAAAAGAGTTACTAAAATCGGTATAGATAGCATCCACCTGGTAACTTTTGTCGACTTCCTGTGACAGGTCCAAAACAAATGTCACTAAACTTGTTTGTGCAGAACGACTCGGTAAGAAGACGTGCTGAAATTGAGATATCTCGTTATTAAAAAGTTTAGCAATTGCAGAGAATCTCAGGCCTTCAAAATGCTTTGCGAAATACGACAGTATCGAAATGGGTCGATTATTTTTGATTGAATCTAAATCACTTTTCTTGTGCACTGGAACTATGCGATCCTGTTTCTATATATCTGGAAAAACGCCATCCTCTACCAAGCGGTTATGTATTTGCGTTAAAGGCTGTGCGAAAACTTTTGCGCAATTCTTGATAAATATAGGAGGAAAGGAATCAGGACAAGCTCCCTTAGAAGTATCCAGCTATATACCTATTTGCTAATAACTTCCAGCTCTTGAAACTTTAGAATCGGTAGGAAGTTATTAATATTTTTATTAGAAGAAGCAACAGATTTAGGCTCAAGGTGAGTTTTGAAAGAGTAAATCGAAGAAAAATGACGGGCAAATATATTTGCAATACCTTGCCCTGTAAGCGGCTCTTCTTCTTCAAGGTACATTTTAGAAGGAAAAGATAATCGTCCATTACGTTTGCTGTTAATAAAAGACAAGAAAACTTTTGCATTGCTACTTATATTAGGCGATGCAGTCGCTAAGCATAAGGCTACGCTAGCACCATATATTGGAGCGAAGCGTAATACCTAAAAAAAGAAAAAAAAATGTATTGATAGGATTTTTTTCGAATTTCAAAATTCGGGCTCCTTGACCACTTTCGGGAATTTATGGCTTAACAGACATTGCGCTATTGAAGCTCATCCATGGGAGCTTCGCTCCAACAAGCCTCAATGGTTTTACCAATTTACTGTAACACGCATCAAACAATTTATGGCATCTATTGCGTAAAGTCTGAAACTAAATTGCGTCCCAAGGCGTGCCATATTTGAGATACCGTCTACGTATCTTGTCTTTTTCAGACAAGAGCTTACAAGACTTTGACTAAACTCTGTTCATGTTATGAGGTAAAAAATTATCGACGACGCAAATAAAATGAGAATGTGTTTACCTACTGCTAGGTTATAAGTGGATTGAGAAACAGAATGAGAATGTGTGTGTGAAACATGTAAGCGTAAATTTTCTGTAAGGAGAGTACTAAATATCATTATGTGCCCATTCGAATCGGTTTACTTTAGGCTAAGACTTAACACTGTTGTTTTTAATACTACCTGAGAGCCTTTCATCTTAGTATTTTTCTACGAATTTTGATGATACCCTTTATTGTAACACCTTGTTGGATAGCTAAAGAAACGCAAATGTTTGAAGCACATTTGGAATATAACTCCCATAGACATTATTTTTAAAATTCCTGAAAGAAAAACACATTTTTTTCTATTTTTAACTATCAATCGTCTACCCTGTCACGTTCTTGTTTGTACAATTATCTGCAATTTTGGTATTGAGAAGAATAAAATAAATTATATACTCTAGAAAAAATTTTTTTATTAAAAATTAATTTAAGGTACAAATTACAAAATAAATGAACCATAGACAAAATTCGTAAATTTTTATAAAAAAAATAAAATGCTATAACTCAAAAACGGTTAAGTTTGAGGTTTAGTGTTCCATAGTAAATTAGTCATGAATTGTAGAAACTATAACGCTTTAAAGGATTTTGACTTAAACTGAAAACCCAACGTAAAAAAATATAAGGATGTGCTATTTTAAGAAAAAGTAGTTATTGATATTATAAGCAGTTTAACGGTGACCCATCTTCACGCGCTACAACCATTCATGATCATGACGCATGAGCCATTAAGTTGCTTGTTATATTTTAGGGAAAGAACGTAACAAACGACTTCTCTCACATGGCCACATTTTAGAAAATTTTCAAGTTCCTCATAATAATATAGGGTCGAAAGACAATAAATAAAAAACCGCCTATAAATAATATTTAGAGATCACTATTGTGACTGGTACATAGTTTGGAGTTCGCACTATGACTATTATTTTGGAGTAAGCACTATGCGAGTTGAGTTTCCTGTGGTAAAAAATAAGTCTCTTATTTCTACGCTTTATGTAATCGGTGTGGATAGCAAGCGATTATATATATCTTCTTTAACTAATCTGTTATGCTAGAGATTTCTTTATATTCATCAGTCAAAAAAAATTTACCTTAACTCAATACAATTCAAAAAGAGAGACTTCGAAACAACCTTTCAAACTAATTGATAAGAAGAAATGTCAGTAATACGAGACCTATTATGTTATTTATAAAAAAAAAACTAGCAGTTTATCGTTGCTTGACACTTTAAATAATAATATCTTACTATAAGACGCATTTAATCTGTTATTAATATTAAATATTCATAGTTACCGAATAATATGCTCACTTTATTTGACGTTCCAAATACTGTGCAAATCGAGATTACTTAGTCAAGGAAAACAGATATATTTTTTTAACATCCGAGATAATAAGATTACTTTTAAGCAGTCTGTTTATAAGTTACCCTAAGTACGTGAAAGTGCTTAATATTCTTACGTAATTCTTTTATTTATATATTTCGATATTGTTGTTTACTTTATGCCCTGAAAAGACAGTAAATAAATTATTTCCAATGTCAATTAACTTTATTTAAGATTATTCAATAAAAAAATACCTTATATCAAATAGTAAATGTTGATGTTTTTGTAGTCTATGTAAACGTATTTTTCTTTGTGACAAAGCTCCTCAATGCAAAGGCTTAATGTTTTAGTAAACCCTATATTGGTCTGTTTTAAATGAGAATTACTAGCAATAGCGTTAAACAACGTCACATTAACCTTTTCAAAGCTGACTAATATTTTATTATCTATTCTCAACTCTATAATGATAGACTATGTTGAATACCACATAAAACTGCCTTATTTAGAAATAATATTTATGATTAAAATGCAATACATTGCCTAAAGCAAATTGATAATTTTTTGAAATATAAACGGACACTAAAATATTCTTTTATTATATTATTTTAGAATATCTTTGTAACCCTAACATTTAAAATTATTGTATGATTATTATGTAAAGTTTTTTTAAATATTTCTCGTGTTATTTTACACAATATTTTTTTTATATTCTATATAGAAGATAATTTTGCACACCTATTGAATAAGAATCAAACTCAATATTTGTAAAACAACACTAATGATTGTAAACCAAAAATAAAATAAATTGAAATTGAATACAAAGGCCTAGAAATAGAGTTCAATTATCAATAGAAAATTTTTGACATATTATCATGAATTTATATGCTGATATTGTCCGTATAAGAAAAATATCTTGTTAATTAAATTGTAAGTAACAAAAATTATTTAAATATATTCCAAAATTTTTATAAGTAACCTAAGCTTTGAAATCTTGGTGTTTCACTGATTAGTTATGACGAGAAGAAGCGATCCATTAAACCTTAATAGGTTTCTCTTTCATGAAAATTCATTGTTATAAGCCAACATTACTATAAATCAAATTTCTAATTAGAAAATTATACTTAAATGATTAATTTACTTTATTTAAGCAAAAGAATTGACTTTGACCGATAATAAATAAATATTAGACAACATGACATATATTACTCCGAATCCAAGTAATGTACGTATGTATGTATGTAAGTATGTAATAACTAAACATTTTTTATTTATTTAACCTGGAATATTTTTTATACAATATTGCATTCAAACATAAAAATCGCTTATACATTATTCTTTATGACAGGTTTTTTAAATATTTTCTTGATATGTGCCATAAAGTTTTTACTATTATAGCAAGCAGGCTAAATACAAGTTTTGCTGGCTCAGATCATCTCAGGCCAAAATTGGAGACATAGGCGGGACATGTCAGGCCGGCGTCTCTATTTGGAGCGACGTATTGAATCTAGAGTTGTTATGATACAATCTTAGAGTCCTAATATCCCTTGGAAAATTCGTTACACCAGGCTATTAATATAATGCATGCATTGACATAGACGAAAACAATGTAAGAATAATGGTTGGCCCTTTTGGAAGCCAATCACGCGGGTCCAGTGCTAAATCGTGGGGGGTTAACGAATACATATGGCCCCGAAACCAACAACCGAAACATGAAGGACTTGGATATAAGTAACGCTTACAAAAATTTACTTATCATTCGCAATGGTGAGCCAAACGCGCTATCCACTGCGTCATCGAGCTTCATCAAGAAATTCATCACAGTGCTTCGCTACTCCTGACTCGAGGTACATTTTAGGAATAAGTATCTTCCTACTAAAATCTGTTCATTATACTTTTACTTAAAAATGGACTTTTTTCTCTTAGACGACATATAAAAATAGATAATGTAACGACAAAATTGCGTTTTCTGTATAAAAGCATCTTAAGTGCGAATGCTACGGTGTCGGCTAAACACTCGTAATTGTAAAGCATGCCCTTTATTTCCCTACTAAAAATTCCAACACCAAGATTAAACAAAGAGGAAAACCATGTACCTAATTTATATCCATAAACAAAAGAAAACTTAGTTAATAATTTAAATACTTTTGTAGAGGAAGAGTTTTATGGTTTAAGTGACTTATATGCATGTATTTATAATTTAGCAGAAACTATTTTAGACCATAACTTAATTAAGTAAAGTTAATTTAGATACTTTAAGAAATAACAAATTGAGTTAGGACGGACAGTTTAATCAAAATAAATCGAAATTTGGTAAATTTAATCTTGATTAAAGTACATAATAAGGTTATTGATTTAAGGTGTTGCACATTGTTGATTTAGGTTAAATCTCCACTGAAAATAACGGCAAAGTTTAACTAGTTGAATCTATGGCGGCTTCAATTTGTTAAGTCTCAATTTTATAGACAAACTAGCGACCCGCCCCGGCTTCGCACGGATGCAATTCTCTACTATATTATGCATGTATTATACATATAAACCTTCCTCTTAAATTACTCTATCTACTAAAAAAAACCGCATCAAATTCCGTTGCGTAGTTTTAAAGATCTAAGCATACATAGGGATATAGGGACAGAAAAAGCGACTTTGTTTTATACTACACTCGAGAGCAATGAATCCGGGTCACTTAAAGAATGTTAAAAATCTCGGAAACTAAAAATGATAGGTTAGGTTAGGTTAGGTTAGGTTAGGTTAGGTTAGGTTGGGGTGGGGTGCAAGGTCGGATAGAACCTCCACGTGTGCCCGGCCCATTGTAGGTCCCACTTCACACGTGCGGTGGGAACGACAATGGGTTCGGGACGGTGCATCCTGGGCGCCTTCGTATATAATTCCTTTGGGGATTGCATACGACGGCGGCTAATAATCCGACAACAGGGGGGGAGCTCGGCTGGCTGACCCGGGTAGCCTGGGTAACGGCAGCCGAGCAGGGGTATACCGTAACCCCGTACATGGTGCGGGGCCGGGGGCTGTCATCCTTCGGGATGGGGGCCGCGAGGAAGAAAACCTCTTTAAAAAATTACGAGAGGGGGGACCTTACGGTCTGTTCTGCACGTCGCCCTCTGATTGCAGAGGGTTGTAACGTAGCAGGCATGGGAGGCGGCGGAGTAGCCGCGGGACCCATCTTTCCGGGTAGCGGTAGTTTGGGTCAGAGGAGCCAGTTGTGGCTTCGGAGACGGGCGACCTTTCAGGTTGCGGCTTCGGGTCGGCGTCCCAGACGTTTCTGGGTAGCGGCGACGCGATTCGGGCTCGACCGGCGTCCTGGACATTCCGGGTAGCGGCGGTGCGAGCGTGGGCGGCGGGTCTGCTGGATCGCTAACGCGACCAGTGGACAGGTATTTGATGCCAACCGTTGGCCAACCCGTAACCCCACGTTGAGCGGGGCCGGGGGGGACTGCCCTTCATTGGGTGACCCTACGAGGAGCATACCTCTATAAAAAACCCTAATCCCAAGCAAGCTGCGCGGCGAGGGGATGAGTGGCTGTTGGGTGAACAGTCGTAAGGTAGCCTCTGGAGGAGGGGACCGGTGGACCCCCTACCTTCACAACCCTACACTTGCCCGGGTAAGGGACCTCTGCCCGGGTGGACTGATTAATTGTCACCATACTCGTGGGACGTAAATGGAAAGCTTAAATTTCAAAAATATGTTCGGAGGAGGAGCAGGCGAGAAGCCTAAGAAGAAGGAGGAGGAGCCGCGAAAGACTGCATCTAAGCAGTCCGCGGAAACAGCGGAGAAAGGGAAGTCATCGGCGGCCGTATTCAAACGACCAGCCGATAAATCTGAGAGGGCTGAGAAGCCGAGGAATACGGTTTCTGCTCCATTGAGTCGGAGCACTTCATGCTCGTCTTTAATGGACGAATCAGACGACAACCTAACTGAGGCGGTGCCGGGACGCAAACGCTCGCGATCTCGTGCGAGAGGATTGCGCGGCAACAGCGAAGACGACGAAGAAACCACCCCGGCGAAGTTGGCGACTGCAGAACGACGCGGTCGTGGCCGCTGTGCTATCACGGGGCGATTTATAGGTTTGGGCAAGGCGAAGGCCGACTTAGCCGCTGCCGAAGCGGACCAACTAGCCCAGTCAGCGGAGGAGGCCCTAGCGGCGGAGACCCGAATCCGCCCACCAAAACCTAGAGCAGAGATTCGCATGCAGGCTGCCGACTTTGAAGAAATGGCTACATGCGAACTTCAGAGAGTAGCAATGGATGGCGTTAAGGCGGTGCTCAACGTGGCCAAAACATCCGCGAACCTCAAGGGCACCAGCGTTAAGGCTCTCCGCGATGCAGCAGACCTGATCGCGAGAGCCATGGATGGCATTGTCAGCCGCAACACAGCGGCCGATACAAAAAGACTGGAGGATCGGCTGCAAAAAACGACGGAGGAGCTGTCGCGGACTACGGCCGAAAATTCCCGCATGCAACGAGACAATGCCACCCTACGTGACGAGGTGGCGGGTCTGCGTCGCGAGGTGCAGTTGCTGCGGGAACAACTGGAGCGTACACAGGGCGGGCCTGATCTGCGGATACCAGCGGGGCGCAGGGCAGAGACTGTCGGCACAATGTCGGTCGACGAACTCCGACGCTTGATAGCGGAGCAGGCCGGCACGATGCTCAATGCCCGCATTGAAGGACTGCAGAGCCGGCTGCTACCAGAAGAACGTCGGCGGCCGCCACTGGCAGCAGACAAGAGGACGACGCCAACGCCTGCGCCGACAGCGCAAGCTGTAAAACCTGGCCCACCCAAGGCTGCCAATGCTCCACCCGGGCGAGCAGCCAGGAAGAAGGCCAAGAAGAAAGCGAAGAAGCTTCAGAAGGCTGGTGCTACAGCACCTTCGTCAGAGGGCCCACTCCTGGATGTTCCCGCTCCCGTTCCCACAACCGAGGAGCCCTGGCAAGTGGTGGAAAAGCGGGGCGCTAAACAGAAGCAGCGCCCAGTGTCAGCGAGGGAGAAAAAGAAAAAGGTGTCCAAGGTGAAGCTCCGCCCACCACAAACGTCGGCGGTAATAATTAAAATCAGGCCGGAAGCCATTGAACAGGGGGCGACGTACGCTCAGACACTCCTGGGGGCGAAGCGCCAAGTCAACCCCCAGGACTATGGCTGTCAGGGCGGCTTCTCTATAAGGCCAACACAAACGGGGGCCCGAAAAATAGAGTTGCCAGTCGGCGAGAACGGCGACAATGCCGACAAACTCGCCGAAAAACTGAGAGGGCTCCTCGACCCAAATCTGGTCGAGATCTCCAGGCCCACGAAATGCGCGGAGTTCCGCGTGTCGGGCCTGGACGACACAGTTACGGTCGAGGACGTCAGGGCGGCTGTGGCAACAACGGGTGGGTGCCCAGAGTCGGCTGTGAGCGTTGGTGATATTCGCTCCAGCCGATTCGGGATGGGTGCCTGCCTTGTAAGATGCCCGGTGTTGGCCGTCAAACGGCTCTTGGAGGGCGGTAGGAGGTTATTGGTGGGCTGGGTCTCTACGGTAATTAGTGTTTTGCCGCAGAGACCTATGCGGTGCTTCAGGTGCCTTGAGGTGGGACACGTTCGCGCGGTGTGCGAGTCGGTGGTGGACCGGTCTGACGTCTGTTATCGCTGCGGGAAGACCGGCCACAAAGTGGCGGAATGTTCGGCCACGCCGCGCTGTGTGATATGCGCAGCGGCCGAAATAGCGTGTGACCACCCACTGGGCGGCCGAGGCTGTCAGGCTGTCCAGTTAGGAAGGAGGGCGGCAAACAGGCCCAAAAAGAGGACGGCCGTGCCATCGGCTCCTAGCGCTACGGCTGCTGGTCGGACCGAGGCAATGGACGTAGCCGCCTCGGTGGCGGCAGAGTAACGCCATGACGGGATAGGGCCATAAGGCCTAGACCCCATCGTTGGTGAGAGTCGGGCGGCAGAAACGGGGCATTTCTGTCGTTCACTACAGGGCTCTCGTGGCGGATGGGCGCGTTTCGTGTTTCGGCGCGCCGCATCGAGTTTAGGGACTTTGAAGTTCCCACAAGAGGGGTCCTCTTTGGACCGCCGGCGGCGGGTCGCGGTAGTGTCTTGTTTCCCGGGACCCGTCGCATAGCGGCAGAGGAAACACCCAGGGGGTTTTAGTGGGTTCAAGCCCCACATAACCCCCCTGTCTCCCCGTGGCAGGGGGGTATGCGAAGGCATTTCCCCCTGGACAAAAAAAAAAAAAAAAAAAAAAAAAAAAAAAAAAAAAAAAAAAAAAAAAAAAAAAAAAAAAAAAAAAAAAAAAAAAGGTTAGGTTGGGGTGCCAGGTCGGATAGAACCTCCACGTGTGCCCGGCCCATTGTAGGTCCCACTTCATACGTGCAGTGGGAACGACAATGGGTTCGGGCCGGTGCATCCTGGGCGCCGTCGTATATAATTCCTTAGGGGATTGCATACGACGGCGGCTAATAATCCGACAACAGGGGGGGAGCTCGGCTGGCGTCCTGGGTATCCCGGGTAGCGGTAGCCGAGTATGGGGAGTTTTAGGCGACGCCAGTTCTGGTGTCGCTGAAGGAGCTCGTAACCCTGTACGTAGTGCAGGGCCGAGGGCCGCTACCTTCAGGTGGGGGCCGCGGGGAAGACAACCCCTCTAAAAAATCACCCGTGGGGGGCCTTCGGGCCAATAAGGGGGAGCTCGGCTGGCGTCCTGGGCATCCCGGGTAGCGGTAGCCGAGCTAGGGGAGTTTTAGGCGATGCCAGTCCTGGTGTCGCCGAAGGAGCTCGTAACCCTGTACGTAGTGCAGGGCCGAGGGCCGCCATCTTCAGGTGGGGGCCGCGGGGAAGACAACCCCTCTAAAAATCACCCGAGGGGGCCTTCGGGCCCAGCTCGCGTCAGCGGGCAAGTCGGGGCGTGTTCCGATCCGAGGATCGGTTCCGGCCCAACCGTAACCTCGTACGTGGTGCGGGAGCGGGGGCCGCCACTTCGGTGGGGGCCGCGTGGAGAAAACCACTATAAAAAATCGTCAAAGTCCCGGCACTGGGATACGTGGTGTCGGGGCGCCTCTTGGAGGTGGCCGGCGGAGCGCAGTCGGCCCATTAGCGGTCGCCCTGGGGTACCTCCCGACCCCCCAGGCGTAAGTAGGGTAGCCAGGGTACCGGGATCTCTGCCCTGGCGGTCCGATTTTTCTCCCATATTCGTGGGAATTGTTATGGAAGCTGCAAATTTAAAAAACAAAAAACTCAGACGTGGTCCAAAGCCGGCTCCCGGCGGAGGACGGAAGATGGACAGCGCACAGTGTCCGGTGCAAAACAGTGCACAAAAGAAGAACACACCCCCGATGGAGGGAAACGCGGCGAGGGAGCGCTCTCCCATATCAGCCGCAACCGAAGACGCGACGAAGAAGAAAAAGGTCATTCTGAAGTTTCCCCCTTCCCGGAGGGAACAGCCCACTCAGGAGGCCATGTCCGAAGGGTCTGAGGAGTCGGATGAGAGCTGCTCGGACGAGGAGTCGGAGACGGACAACGAAGCGGCGGAGAATTTCCTGAGACTGAGGTCAGTAGACGAAGACGACAGGAAAACCTGGAAGTGGCTCATTGAAGACGCCGACTGGAATTCGCAGGACATGGCGGATGACCTCAAAGACGAGGAGAACGGGTTGGAACCCGTAATCCGCAAACGCCTCGTTACACGGCTAGAAGGGATGAAGAATGCCATGCAAGGCATGGCGGATTTGTGCAGAGTGGCGCTCACCCGCGAGGGGAAGCAAATGGCGGACTTGCTCAAGGTGAACCGCAAGCTCGTCGCTACGGTGCAGTTCCTTAGCCGCGACGTAGAAAAGCTGAAGGCGGAGGCAGCGAAGCCCCCGAAACCCGTAGAGGAGACTGTAAGCAGAGAGGGCATACTGCGCGCAGTAACCCAGGCTGTCGACGAGCGGCTGGCGGCCAATGACGGAAGGCTGCTGCAAGCAGTCCGTCAGGTGGTCGATGAACGGCTGGCGGCGTGGGAAAAGCCGACTGTTAACCCATCGGTGACGCAGACCAAAATGACGGGCCCGACACGCAGGGAGGAGGCGACGGATGCACCACCGACCAAACAGGGCGAGACGTGGACGGAGGCGGTCGGCCGGAAAAAACGGAGGGTCGCAGCTAGGCGAATGGCGATGGAAACCACCCAGACACAACAGGCCGAAGCAGGTGTGACGGCAAGGAAAACGAGGAAGACCAAGCGGAGGACAGGGCTTAACCCTCCGAAGACCACAGCGGTTACGTTGACGCTGAAGCCGGAGGCGATACAATGTGGGGAGTCGTACTCCCACATGTTACGAAGGGCCAGGGCAGCAGTCTCCCTTCCAGACCTAGGCATCACGGCCGAAGTCAGGACGAGGGAGACACAAGTAGGAGCGCGCTTGATTGAGGTGGCGGAAGAGAGTGGAGTGCTGGCGGACCGGCTGGCCGAGAGGTTGCGCCAAGTGGTCGGTGACGTGGCGGTTGTGTCCAGGCCGGAGAGAACCGTAGACTTGCGGATCTCCGGGCTGGACGACTCAGTCGAGGAGGCGGACGTAGTCGATGCCATGATGGCCAAGACGGGATGTCCGAGCACAGCGATCAGGCTAAAGACAATGAGACCTGGACCCGATGGTCTTGGGTGGATGATCGCAAAATTACCTATTGCGGCCGCGAGAACGATCAGCTTAGAGAAGAAACTGCGTGTCGGATGGAGCACCGCAGAAGTGAAGGTGTTAACTGCCCTCCCTCTGCGGTGCTTCAAGTGCCTAGGGCTGGGGCACACTAAGCCTAAATGCCCAGAAGTAGTGGACAGAAGCGGCCTGTGTTTCAGGTGCGGGGCGCTTGGTCACAGGGCCGCTTCTTGTAAGCGGGAGCCGGCGTGCTCGGTGTGTGCCGCCTTCGGGCGGCCGGCCGACCACGTCATGGGTGGTCGCAGGTGCGACCCACCGGTCGTGAAGGGGAAGCCCCCTGAACCGGTGACCCGCATGGAGGAAGGGGCACCCAGCCCGTCGGGTGCCCAACCCCCCCCGTAAAAACGCTCGGGGGGGAGAGAGCCTCTTCCACCCTTCCCTCGCGGGAGGGGCGTGAAGACGCCGGAAGCGCGGGCGCGTGCGGGGGTCGCACGCGGAGCGCTTGAGGAGGACCCTCGGTACCATCCCCCGAGGGTAGAGCCCCCTCTCGTCGCCCCCAGGTGGCATCGGAGCTTTTCTCCGAGGCCGCGTGGGGGGGTCGAGAGGGGTGCTCGGCGGGACGGCGGCCGCGGGAGCCCTCCGGGAACTATTGTTCCCGAGGGACTTCCGAGGACGCACGGCCCGATTGAGGTGGGGAGGGGAAGTGCCTGCACACCTCGGCTGCCATTAGGGTCGGTCGAGTGGTGCGGCAGTTCTTCTCCCCACCAAAAGGGGGCCAGCGGTTGTCGGAGCGGGAGACCGGCAGCTGCATTGCACTTGGCCCTCAGGCGTGCGGGGTGTTCAGGGCGTCACGGCTCACCCCGTTGCTCCGTCCCTCACGGAGCATAGGCGAGGTCCGCCCACGAGCGCGGACCCACACTGGTTCGGGTCGCGGGAAGAAGCCGTAAGGGGCCACGCGACCCCCACCACTGTGTTGCGGGACGCCGCAGGGTTTTAGTGGGTAGGCCTCCAAGCCTTTACCGGGCACTAGGCCGGGTAGGGGCATGGAGGAGAGTCCCACATATCGTCTCGTGCTCTCCCGGTACGAGCGAATGCGTAACGCATTTACTGCGAAAACAAAAAAAAAAAAAAAAAAGGTTAGGTTAGTAAGTTAGTAAGTTGTATTTAATAGACAATGTAATACTCCTTAAATGAAAGTAAAAAAAATATGAGTCACCATACATTTTATTAACACACAATTACATAAAGAAAAAAACTGCTGATCTCTCCTTAAAACAAAAATTTTAAGCCTAAAATTTTAATAATTTTTAATTTTAAAAACAAGATTTTCTTGAATTTTAATACTTCGTATTGCCTCCTCGTGCTTCCATTACTGCGTTTACGCGGTTTGGCATGCTGTACACCAAGTTCCTTATACGATTTTGGGGAATATTCTCCCATTCCTCTGTGAGAGCAATTTTGAGCTCACGAAGCGTGATTGGGGGAGGGTTTCGTTGTTTTACGCATCTGCCTAGCTCGTCCCAAGCATGCTCGATCGGGTTGATATCCGGGCTGCGCGCTGGCCACTCCATACGAGTAATGTTCATCTCTTGAAGGTAGTCATTCACAATCCTACCTGTATGAGGTCGGGCATTGTCATGCATAAATATAGCATCCTCACCTAAATTGACCATAAATGGACCAACGTGATCATTGAGGATTTCTACCACATATCTTACGCTAGTTAAAGAGCCGTTTTCTATGATCACCAGCTCTGTGCGACTTTCAGAAGAAATTCCGGCCCACACAAGTACAGACCCACCACCGTAGGCTACTTTTTCTTCGATGCATGCTTGCTTGAATCTTTCCCCTGGTCTTCGATACACTCTGTGTCTTCCATCGTGCTTGTAGAGCATAAATTTTGATTCGTCGGAGAACATAACTTTTGACCAATCTTCAATACTCCAATTTACGTGGCTCTGGGCATATCTTAGTCTTGAAATACGATGCCCACGCTCCAGTTTAGGGCCGTTTGCAGGTCTAAGGGGTTTAAAGTTAGATTCAGCAAGCCGACGTCTTACTGTCCATGCACTTGGGTTACTTCCTCCGAGGCGTCGAAACTGATTGGTGAGTTCAGTTCCTGTGAGAAAGCGATTTCGAAGCATGGTGTTCACCAAGTATCGGTCTTCTCGTGCTGTGGTACACCTGGTTCTGCCCGTTCCTGGTCTGCGTAGGTTAGAACCAGTTTCTTCGTAACGTCGGAGAACTCTTTGTACTGTTGACAGCGACACACCGACAGTCCTGGCTGTATCGCGCTGACTCCGGCCGGTTTCCAGCATTTTAAGTATTCTGGTGCATTCTTCAGGCGTAAGCGACATAATTTCAACTTGAATAATGAATATAGAGCACTATCAACAATGTTTATGTACCCACATAAATGACAGATTACAAACAAAAGCAAAACCAAATGCTGTAATTTCGCAGTTCCATCTTCGAAAGTGGCCCTTTTTCAATTTGATTTTTTTATGATATAACTTTACGATAACTAAGAAGTTTTAATACCTTCATTTAAGGAGTATTACATTGTCTATTAAATACAATTTATTGCATTAACCTAGCATTTTTAGTTTCCGAGATTTTTAGGATTCTTTAAGTGACCCGGATTCATTGCTCTCGAGTGTATGTAGTGAAGGCGGTTTATTATTTATTTTTTACGTTTATTTGCAACGATGTGTAGTATACGTACAGTGACTATGATTTTTTATCAAATTATAATAAGGAATTTCTTTAAATTATTGCAATTTTTTCTCGAATATAACTATGGTTTACTTTTTATGACAATTTTCTTTACCTGAGTTAATTTTTTTCTTAGTGCAGTCTTTTGTTATATTACGATATTTCTCGACACGTTTCAAAAGGTGCATTATTTGAAAGAGTAAGGAAAAAATGAAAAACAAATGAATGTAATTATAATCTAAATCTTGGTTTAAATAAATTGGATGTAAATTAGGAAGTGTAAGGTCAAGTTTAGTCAAGGTAAAGGCGTAATTCTGAATTTGATAAAATTTGCTATAAGAGGCACTTAAGACTAAAGTTTACTTTGTTTAGACTTTAAAAACTTTTAAAGTCATGAAACAAAAAAAATACATGCTGGTAGTTGCTTTTTGATTTAAAATCCCGTCCCCACAAATTTTCATATGGATTACTCACAAGCAATCATTTTCTTCTAAAGAATGATACAACGGCTTTTTACGCGGCTGTGAGTGATTGCCAAATTACCGGCAACTACCTAAGACCACTCTCCAATGTTCCTCAGCAATATTATATTTATAGAAGTATTACAATATTTAATTACCGATTATGAGTACTCTATGTACACGAGTGGAAACTTTAATAGTTTCTTATTTGGAAGAAATCTTATGGAGATATTCGATCATAATCCAAGTCAGTGACAATAGTTGCAAGTATATGTACCTACTTGAATTATTAGTGTTATTTTTAACAAGTTTACTCTATGTTGAATAAAATTCTTTATATGAAAAAAATCGTAACTATCTTTGCTCGGGTAAAACAACATTCTGCAACTGTAGTGTGAAGTAAATACGAATAAATTTCGTATTGATACCAGGGGAAACCAGTTTACTTTCTGAAAGTTTAATGTTAAGCCGACAAGATCTGCAGCCCAGAACTCTGATTTTGTTTTCTCTACTAAACTACTGCGCTCTTAAATTATTGAGCTCCTAAATGCAATTCGTTATCCCGCACTTGTTTTTTTGTTAGAATATTTATTACTTAAGTATTAATTAATTCGCTAACTAGCTGAAGGTGTAGGTTAGATTCCGGCCTGTGCAGGAAAATTTTCTTTTTAATCCATTGTTTTATTAATCTACGTATATCTTGTTCGTTTTGTACGCGTTAATTTTTTTACTTATTTTATTTTATAACAAAATGTACAGATTTAAATAATTGTGCATAAATATTAAGACAATAAAAAATAAACTTGGCGGCGCTAATAAAATATTTAAAAATTCATTGATACTTACTTATAGGCCAGTAAAAAATAATACCGAAAAAAAAAACATGAAAAATGCCAGCGGTTTTTTCACTATACTTCTTTTTTTTGTCGCTGATTACGATGATGAAGTCTAAATCTGTCCAAAACCTGTGCTAAAAAAGTTATGGACATTTTTGGCCACAAAACTAGCGAAAAATGAGTTTTTGGGAAATAACTCGAATACTAAGTCTTTATCGATAAATCCAAGAGAAAAAATTGTTAAAATTAAATTTCCCATCGATATAGGCCAATAACGATTAATTTCAGGCATTGGGCCCAGAGACATGACCCATTTCGTGTGTTTTTGACAGTTTTGGGAAATTAAGTTTATCTGGCTCATTTTTTCTTCTTTCAAGGCACACTATCAGCCAAAAAGTAGTGTTTTATACGTTCTTTGGTCACGTTAGTGATTTTTTCCTAACCTCACTTTTCGCGCCAAATTCGGCCATTTACAAAAATCCGTAAAATGACGATTTTGAGCATAAAAATTAAGCTATCCAACAAATTCAAAATTCTGTCCATTGGTTTTGATGCATACCACCTACAATCCAAAATTGGATCATTTTGGACAGCTAGAAAAATTTTAAGAGGCATTTTAAATGTTGGGCCCAATCCAAATCAGGTAATTTTTGAGTTTGGGAAAGTCTGAGTGGGCCCAAATTGCAGATATCGTTGAAACGCTCAAAAATAAGGGTTTTTCCGAAGGATATTTTTTTATCTGTACAGGCACTCAACAAAACACGAAAAATGTATTTCGGACCCCACAGGCTCCATTTTTGGCCCTTATCGATAAAAATCCTTCGCGACATGGAAGAAAACCCTTTCAAATAGCTGGGATTGAACCTTCAAACTCCCATAGGTCTTTTGGCCAAAATTATCGACTAATTACCAAAAAAATATTTTCCGTGATTTTCTCATGTATTCTTTCATTGTACACGAAGGGTTTTATTTTTAGTTTCAAATTGGGCCTAAAAAGTATTATATATCAATCAAGAATAAAAAAAAAATCAAGCATTAAAAAATCCATATAAAAAAATACGTGTATTCTGAATACCGTTGTGTCAATTATGTGTCCAATTTGAAGGTGTCGACGATAATTTTGGTAAAAGTGCGTCTGAATTTATTTGTGATGACGATGACGATGACGCTAGTGAATCAACTACTAGTATCGACAAATCTTCACGTTCAGATGATAATAATGAAACAAATTTCAACGAATTAGAAATTAATAATGAGCACATCATAACTTCTTAAATTTTCGACGGAAGTGAAAATGAGGACAATATTATTAATTCATCTTGCGCATGAATCGTGCGTGTCGATTTTTTTCTAGTATTTTTCTATTATAATAATTTATCTTGTTTTTATTCAGTCAAAAAGTAATCAAAAAGCTAAATAACATAAAACTAACAAAACCCAAACATTCCACATATACAAAAGGTTAAATCTACTTATCGAGCTACAAGTAGGTAGTCAAGGACAGCACACGGTGTGACTAACAGTACCATTACCAGTACCATTCTGTTAAATATTGATAATTATCTTTTATTAAATTCTTAAGAAGGTATACACCTCTTATATTACGAAGTGTAAAATTTCCAAAATTAAAATAGTATTGAAAAAAATGCCACCAGACTGCACGTGACTTTCATCACAGTGTCCTCTATAAGCCTAGCGTGACCTTACCATACTTCAAAAGATACCAATTCCATAAAAATGTATTTTCACATATGTAATAGGTACCTATTAGTATTAATAATATAAGTTAGTAATAGTATAAGATAAATATATATGATTGATGCTTAAAACAAGTATGATCACTCATAGAGCATTTGTTTCGTACGATTTTTGAAAATTTGGTACTATTTTTAATATTTCTGTGAAGGCTCTGAGTCCTTCATGACATTTAGCAAGTACATTTACTTACCATAAAGCACGAGTTTTTTTTTAATGAAACTCTGCCAAAATATTATATTTCCGGCACGATGGCACATATAACTATGCCAAAACAAAAAATATAATAAACAAATCCAATGTAAGAAAATCCTAGTGGTTTGCACTACTAAGAAAAAAAATTAAGTTACAAATTTTGAGAAATTAAGATATGATTTTTCAATATAGGTACTATTCTTCACAATATCGATACAATAACAGATTTAGGTTAGCACTAGTACATTATGTTCAGATGCTTAATATTCTTCTTTAAGCAAAAATTAATATGAACTGAAACGCCAGGGGCAGAAAAATAAAAAAATAAAATAAATATTTGCTACATTCACACCAATTAGCCTAGCCCAAAGTAAGCACTATAAGGCTTGTGTTATGGATAATAGGGTAACGGATAGACATACATATATGATACATACATATGTAATATTCATAGAAATATATATAAACACCCATGACTCAGGTACAAATGCTCGTATTCATCATAAAAACATCTGCCCCTACCGGGATTCGAACCCAGGACCGTCGGTACGAAAGGCAGGATCGCTACCGTTGCACCAAACGGTCGTCGATATTTTTCTAGTATTTTACAGAAAAGTACATAAGTAGCGGCTTATGGTTTCTCAACCTTATTTTATGACGTAAAATATTTAATTGTAATAAAGGCCTCTGCGAATATTATTTAACTTCCGTATCGAACGTGCTAACCACTGCACAATAGAGCTCCTCAAACATTATACACCTACAGTAAAATATAGGTAACTAATAAAATATTATGTATATTACTATGTTTTATGAAAGTCGCCGTGGCCGGGTCACATAAAAACTTAGTCTGTGAATACAAAAGGTTCAAACGAGGATTTAGTATCCTTGATAAAAAAATATTATTGATTTGCGATATTTACATAAAATAAATTATTATTTTAATAATATTAGATGAAACAGTACAATTATTGTAATATCTGTAAAAAACAGTCTTGGTCAAATACACTTTCGACGAGACTTCAGAGATACATGTTATTAGGTAAACAGAGTTTCGAAATACAGAAGTGAAGTCTGTTTAGGGGCAAATGAAATTCTATTTCTTCAGTTTTAACAAGTTCTAACAAATTATTTACTAAATTGCTAGAACATAGCTGGTATTTTGGCAAAACAAAGTAGACGAATAAGTGCACAAAAGGCAAAAGCAAGTTCACATACTGCACTTGACTGACTGTCTGACTTGACTACTGACTTGTTAAGTAGCCGTAGCCTGACATAAGATTGAGATCTGTCCCCCTGTCCAAGTTTCTTTTGTTAATCTTCTTTGAAGGGCCTCCCAATTTTCAAACTAGTGGTATACTGAGTCCACCTGAGGTTTCAATAATATAGAGAATATAAAATAACCTTATAAAATACAACAAACATGTTACTGTTTTTGACGTGACAACGTCTTAAATTAGGTTGCGGCTGGGAGTCACTTATGAAAAAGTGTAACGCTCGGTAACGTTACGATGAGTCACCGAACGAGAGAGAGGCCCGCCGAATGCCTTGCGTCTCTCTCCCACTCAACTATGATCGGTCTGCCGCGCGCATTGTGCAATTTAATTATATTCATATCAATAAATATTCTACCGAGAAAAAGACGTTGTCACGTAAAATCTTCGCCCGTAAAACCGACTTTACAGGCAAAAAAAATTTTTTTTTATATTTTTTTTATTATATACCTAATTTTAATTAGCTTAACCGATTAAAAAGTTTCAGGATAGTAACACGTCGTATGACGACGATTGTTTCAGTCATCCTATTATGGAAACAAAACGTCAGAGTTTTTAATATATCAAAAAAAAAAGATGAATTATGCAGTTAATCCTGTTAAAGAGGTTTTATTTAAATAAGTTCTTTATTGTTTATAAAAGTAATACACAAAAACATTCGTGGGCAAGCCTGTACCCCAACAGAGGGTACTTCAATAGGCTAGTGATGATAAATGTATTTTGAATTGAAAGTCACCATCAATTTTGACCAGTCCCCAGTGCCGTGTAGTGCCGGCCTAGAATAGCACTACTCCCCTCTCATCCGGTGTCGTAAGAGCCGACTAAGGGAAACCTCACCTAAAGAGATGGGTAGCAGCATCTCTTTATGCGTACGGGTCATACTGCGATCGGCAACCCGCCTGCCAAGCGTGGCGATTATGGCAAAACCCCTCTATTGGATAGGCACAACAAGAAACGGCCCCTAGTCCCCGGCAACCAAACCATTCCTAGCTATGGTAGCGGCTACGGTAACGGTGCGGCAGGGGGTGCGAAGAATCCCCGGGTAGGTTGCGGCTACCAACACCGACGACTGGACCTGGCAACATATAACACGCGCACATTGTTCATCGCCCATGTTACACCCACTCCAGTAAATGTTGGGAACGTTACACTCGAAGTTGTTGACCACTATGTTTACCTAGGACATACAATACAGTTAAGTTAGTCCAACTTCGAGAAAGAGATCTCTCGTCGAATCCAACTCGGGTGGGCAGCGTTCGGGAAGCTGCGATACATTTTCGCGTCCAAAATACCTCAGTGCCTTAAGACGAAAGTCTTTAACCAGTGTGTGTTGCCAGTAATGACTTATGGCAGTGAAACATGGTCGTTCACTATGGGTCTTGTAAGAGGGCTCAATGTCGCCCAGCGGGCAATGGAGAGAGCTATGCTTGGTGTTTCCCTACGCGATCGAATCAGAAATGAGGAGATCCGTAGGAGAACAAAGAACCGCCGACATAGCTCAAAGAATTGCGAAGCTGAAATGGCAATGGGCAGGACACATAGCAAGGACAACTGATGGCCGTTGGGGCGGAAAGGTTCTCGAATGGCGACCGCGTGCCGGACGACGCTCAGTGGGTAGGCCCGCTACGAGGTGGACCGACGATCTGGTTAAGGTCGCGGGAAAACGCTGGATGCGGGCAGCACAGGACCGATCGTTGTGGAGATCCTTGGGGGAGGCCTATGTCCAGCAGTGGGCGTCGTACGGCCGATATGATGATGATGATATGATCAATTTTGACTATGTTTCCATAAATCTGAATGATTGTTGTGCCAACTAAGTCAATATAATTATTGACTTAGATGGCACAAATATTATTTGATAAAAGTGCTATAGACAGCACAACAAGATACTTACATACTCCTTAAATAAATAGTCCTTATTACAACAATATAAGGTAGATCTAATTATGGGAGCGTATAGCTTGTTATCTACGGTACATATAAATTATGTATTTTGCTATTGGTATTTAGTTCTACCAGGAGTCATCGACCATTACTTTTTTTACAATATTAGGTTGTTAAAAGCTTTTTCGTCGTGTAAAGGAAAAAATCTATATCGATGTGGAGTAAAAATCTATGTACCTACAAACTCCCTGTCTCCTAGCTGTCTCCGAGATGGACCAATCAATTAATTAGCAATAATTACTTACAAAAAGTGCTTCTGTAGTTTAATCACTTAGGGCGCCTAAAATGGTTTGCTGGGAGTCATGATAGTGAACTCCGTCTAAGTTAAATCTTTTGAAGAATATTATACAAATATTTGAAGTATTTATAAATATTATACAATAATAAAAAAAGAACGCTTGTTTGTTTTATGGCTAATATAATTTTCTTCTAAAATATAGCAAAAAGATAATTTTAATAGGGTCTTGACTGACTGTGGTTAGTGCGCACTGAAGGTGAGCTATTTTTAGTCACATTAGCGAAATATGTATATATGGCATTTTTTATATGGCAAATCAGTAGCAGCCGATACCACAACACTGTGTTCTCGCACAAAAAAAAACAAAATAAAACTAGTTTAAAATTTGTCTTTATTGTTCGTATTCTTACATTGACGATCAGAATTCACTAATCACTTACCAAGAAGACGGGTATATGAACTCAAGGAAACATTTAAGAGTATGTGATCACACATAGCAAAACAGCGTTTGGTAACAATAGTCTAAATTTAATGTGTTGAATATGTAAATAGTTATTTTTGCCCCTTAGTTTATCATGTTCACATCAGCTTACTAAAGTTATTTCAACATAACAACATCAATATCAACAAAAAAGTTAACAGAACTAAAAGCGGCACAGGCATATATTTCATACTTTTACCGAATTAGTGAAGCATATAAAAATAAGTAAGGGCAGCTATTTCGTTACAAAGATATTATATAAAATCTTATTTTCATCACGTTTTTAAACTAACTGAACTAGAACATGCAAAAGAAATTGCTTGGAATAGTAAAAAATGGTGGAGAATTTCCGAAGTGCAGTTTGACAGACTAAATGGGAGGTGGTGGGCTAGAATGGTAACAGTGTAAACTCCTCGCGAGTTAACTCGGTGGGCATTCATCTAAAACTTCGACGGCCTGACTTGAGAGGGCACCATGACGACTCGTTGTTTTAAAGTTTAAAATGGAAGTTGGAAATGTTGCGGCAAAATAATGTAATTGTTGTTTTGTTGAGCAGCTTAGGAGTAGTCGCAACATTATAGTGAAAGCACAGCAAAGGCTTTAAAAGCCTCGTGGTATAATAACGAATGAAATGTTTGATACTATCTCCTTTTATTTAGCAAAAGCTACTTGATTTATACTATATTATTTTACTACTTGTATTGTTACTACTGTAAAGAATGAAACGATTTTATTACCACGTTTTTCTTATCTCACTTTTCTTATTTGTTTGTGTGTCCGGGCAAAATCTTGCAACTTAAATTTGAGGCACTTTCCGATAAGCTAGAAAGCTGAAACTTTCAGGATAGTTCAGAACCTGATGACAATGCACTCTAAAGCAACTTTCAACTTTCCAGATGCACTTTCAGGTCCACTTTCGGCAACTTTCACTTTTGTATGGGGCTTATCCGATTGTTGCGTAACACATGGTTACTTCGTTGAGTTAATAATTAAAAAGAATAAAATAATTATACTAGATTTAAAAAATCTAAAAATCCCACGTTTTTCAATGTCCTAAAAAGAATAAAATAACCCTGCGGGGCAAAGCGAGGGGCCACTCAAAACATGGGGGCGCATCTTTACAATAATCGGCATCAATGCATGTCATTCATCTCTTTAAAATCTCCTCTTAGTTATATGCGCCCCCACGTTTTGAGTGGCCCCTCGCTTTGCCCCGCAGGGTTATTTTATTCTTTTTAGGACATTGAAAAACGTGGGATTTTTAGATTTTTTAAATCTAGTATAATTATTCTTATTTAAACAATTTACATAACATTAGCTGACCCGACCACGCGTTGCTTGGTTTCAGTTATTATAAATACAAAAAAAAAAATGAAACTTAGCCTTTGTCCTAACTCGGAGCAGATCCAACAAAATAAAAAAAAGCATCATAACCGGTTGAGTAGTTTTGGAGTTCATTGCGGTCATCAAACACTGTGACTGGGATTTTTATATATAATATGTTAAAGATGGGCGGTAGCCATATTGGATAAATGAAAAACAAATTATGTTACAACTTATTAATTTTAAGCATCCTTTATACAATTAGTATACCCAAATATTGATTGGGAATAACTGTTCTTATTCTATACTGACCTATTCCATGGTCCCTTGCTGTGGGCTTTATAAGAAGGCTCAAGATCACCCAAAAGGCGATTGAGCGTGCTATGTTAGGAGTTCTCCAACGTGATTACATCAGTAGTAGTCGAAATAGCCCGCAGAATTGAGAAAGAACAATGGCGAAGTCCCATACATCATTTTCTTTCACCTAAAATTGATGCGTCTTTAGATTAAAAAATACTAAAATGATCAACCATTAATTCGTGAAACTGCGTGTCTTAGAATTTTTTATTTAAGAGGCCAGGAAAAAAAGATATTAAGCTTCAAAGTTTTTAATATTAAGTATCGGTAGTGTTGCCACCAAATCGATTATATCAATCGAAAACATTCACTCTGATTAATAAACAAATAGATATTATCAAGACCAACGTGTTTGAAAATGTATCTATTATAATCTGTTATATATGTAGGTAATTAGGTATGCAATGTTGAAATTAATAGGTAGGTACCTATCGTTTAAGTCGCTGCTGAAGTGTTACCTACTATCGATTAAATTCGATTTTATCGCCATAATCGATATATCCAGACAATTATGGTAACCTTTTTCTTTTAAATTCAATCAACATCTGTTAGAATATCAACATATTTAACCACATTATTAGCAATGCTATCGTTACTAATAGGTCGCTTAAAATCGAGTGTATGCCATCTTATTTCTGCCTGTTGGTAGCTACTTAACTAATAAGTAGAATTATAATATACTCATTAAGCAGGTATGTTGCATCTGTTTCACGGGAGAAAAAAAATAGCAGTGTTGCTATAACAATGTTGCAATAAAAGAAGAAAACACTACATATTTCTTAATATCAGTACTTGATTTATTTTTAAAAACACAAAGTATAGTATAGATATAGATTATATTAGTAAACAATTAAATGAACTTATCAGGATATCATGAAACCGATTTTTACATAACTCGAACAATTACAATAAAATGGCAACCCGAAAGAAAATGGTACCTAGCGGGATTCGATGTTTCATTTAACAATCAATGATATGTCCCAAAAAGCAGTGTTTTTTATTCTGGCTCTTACTAGTTATAAGCTTTTGATGTACAAATGTAGAAAATTATTTCATTTCGTTCTGTAGAAAGAATATTTCAAGACGCTCAAAAATATCTCAAAGAATATTTCGCCATTGTTCTTTAAGTGGCAGTGGGCGGGGCACATAGCTTGTAGAACTGATGGCGTTTGGGGCAGAAACTTCTCGAGTGGCGACGACGGACCCTAAAGCGCTATGAAGGCAGCCCTCCCACTAGGTGCACCGACGATCTGGTGAAGGTCGCGGAATCACCTGGATGTGGGCAGCGCAACACCGATCGTTGTGGAGATCTTCGGGGAGACCTTTGTCTGGCAGTGGACGACATTGAGCTGAGACGACGAATGTGCATTTGAAAAAGGAGTGCCGAAAGAACTATATGCTTTGACAAAAGAACTCTAATAAAAGACGTTCGAACTTAAAATCTAAATGAATCAGTCAATTTAAATGACTCCAAAATCGACCCATTGGCGACCACTAGTATAGTTTATAACATATCAATGCTGAACCGCATTTGCACAACTATACATTTAACAATTGAAAACGATTAGGCCTACATTATCTGGTAGAGCAAGGGCAACGGTTTTTCCACAACAAATATGGTTTGAAGAATACGGCTCTGTTTTAATTGATAGTTGAAGTGGAACATAAGAGGTCACAAATAAACTACTATCATCTTGTAATCTTGAATCCGAAAAGCTTTGCTGAATTCAAGTACTGAAGTCAAAACTGATGTATTCGAATCGTTTGAAATTCTATCGTAGTTCGTCAGCGCTTATAGCCATATCTGAATTACTACTATTAGATTTACCCGAAGAGTTAAGCGTTAAGAGCTAAGTGCATTTACAACAGAGTGATCTTTTTCTGACAATTCTGTTAATCGTCTACGTCTTGACTGCGAACTAAGATCGGAAAAGTCTTTTTTGGGCCGCTCGCCTACGTCGTGGGACGGCCTCGGTTTTTCCTGCTGTAAATGGCACTGTTTAACACTTCTAGTCAGTTCTACATATTCAATTACATCTAACTAATTAGAATAATTACTTGAAACTCTACTTTTAGTTCGTGCTGACTTAACTCAGAAATTGTCAAGACTTACATAAATTAATAATTCGACATGATAAAGGTTCTATATCTACATTTTCAACATCATTAAGTGACGTTAAAAATACAGTACATCAGACAGTATATCAGACCGAATAACTTGTCGGCGATTCACTGCTACACAATTCTTATATGAATTTAACAACAGATTTTAGAAGCTCGGAAAAAACTATTAATTAACTTTTTTTATGAAAACTCATTAAGAACGTTTGAAATTAATAAATTTTCTTCTTGCAACGAAGTTACATAAATTGCATTTCAGTTTACCCTGCAAGCAGTTAACACTTCAGTGTTTCTATATAGGTATGCTTTGTATTAATTAAAGTAAAAAGCATTATGAAAGGAGGTGTGCCCTAATTTGCATAACAAGCACACCTGAATGTCGGCCTTCTTAAATTCAGAATATAATTATGTTAGAGTTTCTGTAGGCACATTTGTTAATAAGTTAAATAATCTTTATTGAGTTGACCGAAACAGTTTTGAAAATATTATAAATTAAAAATTTTATAGTGCTTACAAATCTCAAGAGATCGCTCCTGTGATAAGACCATCGCTTGTTATTTACTAGTTTGACGTATTTTCTTGTAAATAAGTAAATAGTGGTGTTATAATATCACATTTTATTTTATAATAGGTATATCACTATGTACTAATAGATGCTTGGACATCGTCCGCCTGGAATTTGGTTTTATAGTCGTGTTTGATGGATTAAAAATTCAGTCAGCTTAGTGTAGATTTACAGTCACAGATTTAGTTACTAAGGAAGAGAAACTATTTAATTGCGACTAACTCTAATGTGACTCTTATTAAAGAATAACTTTATACAACACGACATTATTTTTTTCTGCTGGGGTGAATATTTTTAGCATCCCTGACCTACGGACAAGCCAAATTGTGTTAGCCGTGGAAAAAACTTACTTTTTTCGTTACCAGCAGCTTATGGGTCTAAGAGTCCATTAAAATCTATTTACAGTAATTGCGAAACAAGCGACTACGGGAAATTGTTTGTATTTGAACTGGGATTGTTAATTGTGGAAAATCAGTGGTATGATCCCTATACAGTGATATTACTGTCTTTAACTATGTCAAACTAGCCTTTAGGGAAGCTCGAAGTTGTATAGTTGGGAATCAGCTACCTACTACCTACCTACAAAATAAATACTTTAAAAAGTATCCAACAATCGATGAAAAAATCACCTATGTACTTTTTATAAACTTCAATTTAATTTATTTAAAATCTTGTAGTTGTAATTAACAGTAACAAAACAATAACATAATTATAATAGATATAATTAACTCGTTTCTGTACTTGAATTAATAAAAATGTTTAAATAAATATGGCAATATCATTTTGACTCTTTAATCCTGATAATAAAACTGTTCTTATTTAACATTGTTAACCACAGATATTTAACTTAATAGCCAGTTATTATACTAGCTAGCCCGAATTACTGGGTCCAATTGTGAATCTCAACAACACTCAAAACTGACCCCAGACAAAACACGAACCCAGGATCTTCGGCACAAAAGGCAGAATCGCTACCAAGTTAAGCCAAGATATCTTTATAAAATAGTAATATATACATTGAATTTCTGAACAGTTATTATTTTTATATATTTTTCAATATCACTTTACGAAAATGTTGGATGAAAAAACTTGTATCGCTAGTTAAAAATAAAATTATAAGTGGATTTCTTATCATCATTTTCTTATAACGTATTTATTGTTACTTGGAGTATGACCTGCTCTCTTAAAGTCTCCTTGTCAGTATAAAGACGCTCTGAATGGGTGGTAGGTAAAAATGTTGGACTATTCAAAACAGATTATTTTAAGTGCATTTGAATAAAGTTATTTTCATTTCATTTCAATAAACACCCGTCTGTGCTTCATTTGCTACCTACACACATTAATAAATATAATTACATTAATAATATCTATACATATGTAGCTAGCTAGCTATGTGCTAGCCAACGTAAATTATATTCAGTACGCATTTCTATGCGTACTTATGTATGCGTATTTCAAATATACCTTCTGGTATATTTAAATGCAAAGATAGTTTCTTTAAGATAAGCAGAGACCGCGTAACTTCCTCAAGTCTATTAGATAGTTAATAAAACTTATAAGTGGCATGTCGTAAGAACTTCTTAGTACTTTCTTGAGGTAATAATATTTGCGTTTTCAAATGATATTTTTAGTTAGTTATTTATAAAAGAACGGCAAAAAAATTATATCACATGTCATTGTGACCTTTTTATTTTTTTTTATGGTTTTAAGGGATCTGCAATTCTTCCAACCTCGCGCTGACCATTAAGTTAACAAATCTCTTTACCTCCCTTTTAAACTTGTACATGCCTGTTCCCTGGATTCAGGCCGCTGGCTAAAGAAGGCGTTTAGTTCTTTTGTACTCCAATTGTTATTGCATCCTTCACAGCTTTCAATTGACTGTGCGGCGATACCATTTTCTCCAACTCCACCGCATTTTTCAGTAGCGTGCGGTGAGGGAAGCGCACTCCTGAGCTAGTTTTAAGATTTATTTCTTGCGATGAGCAGGGTCCTTTTATAAGGAAGGTTGCAAGAATTTGTGACAAATTCAAGAACGGTCCGTTCTTTCTAATTTTTCTTGAGGGAGAGGGGACTTTTTTGTGACCATCTTCGGTCGAACCGCTACATTCCCCTAATTTCCCTGCCCCATCTCCTTTTTTTGCTCTACGGCTGTGTGATATCTGTAGATTATTAGTCACTACCAAACTGCACTTTTAGGCTATATCGCTCCAACGAGGGTTCGGAGAGCTCCAAAGTTCCTGTCCCCATTAGGTGTACTGCTTTTGCATCAGCCCCTCTGTCATGGCATTCCCACAGAAGGTGAGTGGGCTTTTCCTCTTGTTACCGTGTGTATCTTTGTCATCGCCCTATCCAGCACCGTTCCTACGTCCTGCGAGTCCGACTGGTCGAACGCTTCTTCGATCTGCACGCGGGGGCTGCGAGCCCATTTGTTTCAACTGATGAATAGTAAGGTCCAATAGTTTCATCGGACGACGTATCTATTCAGCTATCAAAAGCAAGAGTCAGGAAATACCCTAGAGTTACCGCCAACAGGCTGACAGTTCTTTGCTAGCAACCTCTACTAGGCATCCCGATAGGATCTGCAGCGTTGAGATTTCTAAGATTTTTAAATGGGTTTATAAGCAGCGGTTTATACCGAAGTCACTGCCCACGCCTCCGCATCATTTTATGGGTTAATGCCCCCAACATGCCCCAGCTTGCAGGCTGGGCCCAAAGGACTCGCTCTGTGATTTTTTCGAGAAATATTTCTATTAATTTTTTATGCTCTTTACCACTAAAATCCTTTTTATTAAAATAAGTTCGGATTTACTTATAGTAAAAGTACTACTGATGCTAAAATTGCTCTTCCAAAACACATTTTTGATGCTTGGAAGGCCAAACAATTTCTACTGTAATGTGTAAAAATTGTAGTGGGCATCTTTTGCGACCTTTCCAAAACGTTAGATTGTGTTAATAGCCGTGGTCTCTTCTCCAATAGATAGACCTCAATGCCTAGCCCTGCATCACGTGCAGGATTACAGCACCTCTGCTCGGTCTTTACCCAGACTTCCTTAGTTAGCCAGATGAACCCCGCCCTGCAGAATATTGGCCGCCTTTGTATGCAGTCGCTTGTGAAACAAGGCCCAGGGTACATAGTCCCGACAAAACTTCGCATGAGTTAAATAGGACCTACAATGAACCGGCCACATGTGGAGTTTATTTCGATCCTCACCCCATATGACCATATAGTTGTGATGGTTAGGGAAAAATTTAATTTCGTTCAAGACATGGAATAAAAAAAAATATTATGGGTTTTTTTTCTTTTTTTTTAACTTATTCTCAGACGCCCATGTTTTTATTTTATATATATTTAATCCTGACGTTTCGACTCCTTAGACGACTAATTAGGAACGTGCCCGATTAAAATATTGTGAAGGTAGTAGATAATACATGACAACCATCATCGTAGTCATCTTGTGATCACGGTTCCTGTAAAGGAGTCGAAACGTCAGGATTAAATAAATATAAAATAAAAACATGCGCGTGTGAGAATAAGTTAAAAAAAGAGGTCGAATACTAAAAAAGTGTGTTTAATGTCCTTTCAAACAAATAATCATAGAAGGATTTAAGCAAAAACGAAGAATGTTATGGAATAACATTTATTTTAACATATAACAACATAATATGGTTGAACTTAAAACTATCCAAAATAACTTCATTTACTTAAACATTTTGAATTATCAAGTAACAAAGCAAGGTATACAATTTATTAAATTAATTCTGGGTTCGATAATGAAAATATATTGTACCTATATACAAGCACACAAGCGGTACATAGTATGTCTTCCTGAATAATACTGAATGATTGTATACTTAGCTTAGGTCTGCCAGTTGCGGCTGCTGCGAAGCAAATGGGCCGAGTACGACCGGAGCACAGTCTTTTTTAAACGGTGACAAACAAGTGACGTCACATCGGATGATATACTCTGACGTCATTAATTTGGCTCTATTTAACAATTTCTTTCAAATTGACTATGATTTAATTATACAAAAATAGATTTAAAGGAGGTTAACTAGAATTTTAAGGTTTTAATTGCTCAAATAACTTAATTAGAACAAATTGCAAGGTTATTTATACAACACACATTGATAAAATTGTAGATATTAATGGATATGTGAGAACAGAGTTTAGATTATTTAAAGGTCGGTTTTTGCTTTGGTAAATCATATGATTCTTACTGAAAACAATTTGTCATTTACATACAAGAAAATTACACTAACTATCAAGCGAAAGATGCTTTTCTTTAAGTTAAACAAGAAAACATATGTAAAATACTTAATGATCATACTTTATAGTTAATAAATATAAGACGCGAAAATCCGTAAAAAAGTGTTTTATTCTAATGTGTAATGTGCGCGGAAGTGTAAGAACTAAATATAATATTTTTGAATAGAATTTATTTTTATTCATTATTTTCTTTATCTGATACATCAGTAATCTCTCTTTCTATCTTCACTTCATTATATCACACTTTTCGCAACGCTCTCTTCACGCATTCGTCAGCTTACTCCCCAAGTCAAGCGTGCGTAAAGAAGTTTTACTTAAAAAAAATCTGAAATAATTTCCCTAATGAACCTTGGTTGTCGATATTTGTCATGCGCCATGAAATATTTAGTGCAAAATTATGTAACTTTAATTATTTTCCGTCGTTTGCTTTTTTTTATAATGTTGTGTCTGCAATCTGTTGTGTTCAAAATTCCGTCATCATTCTATCAATACCAATGACTCATTAATTAATCAGGAAGATTAAACATCAAATATTAGGTGACATTAATATGCAAAGTTAGACTCGCCCAAGTGATAAAAAATAATGTAACAGCCAACGTCTTCAAATTGATCCAAACACTCGGTTTAATATGTTAAATCGATTTAAATGCATAATAGTTCTTTCTTTTTCAGCGCGAATCACACATCTAAATAAAGCCACTTAATTAATAAAAATGTTTTATTTTGTTTTTATTAGATCCTGACTGTTTGCTGCTTTACAGGGGTCGTGAGAATTACTATTTTAATTAAGATTTTTATCGTCAATATAAACAAAATATCTATGCATATATTATTGATTACTTCGGTGTACCATATTTTTTGGATATTTTGCACCTGTCCATGTGTTTGACGTAAATTATATTAATAGACGTTATTTTATATTTGGTTGTGGTCCTCAAATTACATCAATCGACCGGAGATTACAGACGATAGCGATTAACTAAAAGTTATTATAGCTGATCAGGATTCATCTCAAACCACGTCAAACCTAGCAGCTGTCTGCAACGTATTACTCGCTTAAGAGATTTTTTTTGCTTCCCCTCTTATTTCTTATAATGAATGAATACCATCTTGATAAATTTTATTTTGACCAGATCACATTAAAACTATTCTGTAACAAAATATTATTATTGATAATAAATTTTAAAATGTTAATAACAAACATTCACATTTTCAAATCCGATAAATACTATTTCAGTCATATAGTTACCTCCTCTCTTCAGCATAAATTTTAAGTAAATAAAAAAGCTCTATAGAACGTCTCAAAATTTTTCAGAATAAAGTAATAACTTGGTAATAATATTCGATCCCGGGTTACTGGGAGAATATAAGTGAGAGAAGTTGTTTATTTTCTTCCTTAGTGTATAGAACGGATTTGAGCTTATCGCCGCCGGGCAGCCGTAGCCGGGGTCATACGGCTAACCGCCTTTTGCCCCTTTTTAGAGTATAAATCATAGGAAACACATTTCCTTTTTGAAAAACCCTCAAGCTCAAATCTATTTTCTTTGAAGTCTATTTATGAATTGTCTAGACGATCATTAAACTGACTAATCACAAATCTTATAAACTTAATAATTATAATATTTCTTACATTATGCATTGTTATACTTGTTTTATGGACTATATGGTTTTATGGAATATATAATATATAGTAAGTAATAGTCGCAGAAATATATAAGTATCCATGAGTCAGGTTCAATTACTCGCTCCCGCTCGGCTAAACTAGTGGTCAAACCTTGTACTTTGAACGAAATGTTTTTTTTTTATATAACAATGATGTAGGAGTAATATGGTCATGTTAATAAATAATAATTCTCGCAGTTTATTATTTTAACAACTTATTTTCTAGAATGAGCAAATACAACACAAACTACACCGAATTTTTCTACTTATAGTTTACAGAAGACTTTATTTTGCCGAAATACTTATATATTATTTGACAATAATTGCATCTTGTATTTTTTCAAATTTGCAAACAAAATGATTCTACCTCTTGAAATTCACCTTAAGTCGTCATTTATATATAATTCCACCAAGAAGTGATTTTCAGTTTTTAAATCTAATAATGCAACTCGTTCCCGATACGTACGACACATAAGTCTACATTTTATGTGAATAATAGAGTAAAATACTAGTAGTAAATGAAAATTATTTCCTTGTATTTCCATTAACACTTTTGACTAGATAGCACGTTTAAAGAACATTTGCCATATTTTCACAAAAAGCTGCGATGTGTCGTAGCTATGTCAGGAAATGAAGCTACAATTCAGCCTGTAGTATTTTAATTGGTATTGACTCACTAATTGGATGCGATTCGAAGACAACCTACGAAATAATGAACAGAAATAAAATTATGAATAAGTATTTTCTTATTATTAACAATTATTGGTATTTTGGTGTTGTAGTTGGATAAAAGTAAACTACTAAAATTAATGAAAATTAAGATCTACTTTAGTTATATTAAAGAGACATAATGAAATCTTTTCAAAACAATATACAATTTGATGAAATAGCTTAAGTCACATTATTGAATTTAAATTGAATTAGAATCTGTGATAAAATGTTAATATCAAATAAACTACTTTATTCTATAATCTTTGAATATTGTTCTTTTATAAAAAAGATAATTTCCATAAATATAGAACTTAACTATAATTCAAAGTGAAAATAAACTTTCAGTGAATTTTATTATTTTTTCCACAGCATTTTTTTTTACCGAAAGTATAAATGAAATTTCTTATTTGATTAATTTAGTCAATTAATTGATATAACCAAACAAATTAAAGTTTTAGCCTCACGTTTTAGTAGTTTACTAATTACTTCAGCTATTATTACATTAAATTTATTGCAAAAGCAAAATATTCATAAGATTTTTATAAGAACGTTCACGTTAAGATGTCGACAAACAAGGAGAAAAGTTCGAAAGATTTATAATAGCGGATCTTCAGTGTATCTATGGTAAATGGTGAGACTCCCTTACAAATTGAAAATCAATGAACCGTGGAATTCAATTTGATATTGAAAGCCATCTCTCACGTTGCCTTGCAAGTTGGCGTCACAGAGCACTCACCGATATCTCTCTCTTTGAGCCCATTTTACACATAAAGCCACGTTGAATGGCCCGCTTGCACAGAAACTCAGCAAATCGTAAATGAAGGCTTCAAATAACAATAACTAATCTATCTGAATGCTACTTTTATAACTTAATTATGGTAATTTGACAGACGAAGATCCTAAATTCGAAACCATTTAGGAACAGATATGGGTTTGTGTGGTGTGGAGTAGGTATTTGTTTCCTAATTTTACCTAGTCGGTTACATCATTATTACGTATTTTTGTATTTAATCCATTGTTACTTTTGAAATCAATAATTGGCATAGGTTTTATCATAACCGCAAGCATAACCTATTCCACCATTAGCAATTAGAATTTAGGGACTGCTATCTGTAGTTGACATATATTATTTCAATTACATTCTTTATTTAGAAGAAAAAATATAAATGCATTCCTCAGAAAGAGCATTTCCGCAAACATTATAAAACATAGCTAATTGATTTCCTTTTTTAAATTTGGAGAAAAATAGTACCCCACTCAATTTCAGCTTCGCAACGATTGCGTTTTCAGCTTATATCTAAATTACTTGTGCTCAGTTATTTTTCGAAAAACATTTCTATTAATTTTTTATTCACTTTACCACGAAATATTCTTTTTCTTTTAAATTTGTTCGGATTTACTTAAAGTAAAAGTACTACTGCTGCTAAAATTGCTCTTCTAAAACACATTTTCGAAGCTTGGGAGGGCAAACAATTTGTACTGTAATGTGTAACAAGTTGAAATGGGCCTCTTTTGCGATCTTTCTAAAGCGTTTGATTGCGTTAATAACCGTACACTATAAAAAGTAGGAACGTTATAGTGTCTCTAATACATCAGTTACCTTATTACTGTTGTATTTGTCAAATAGAATTCATAAGAGCCCCCATAACTAAGGGCGTGCCCCAAGGATCAATATCAGGGCCTTTGCTTTACCTCTCTTACTATATAAGAAGTCAATAAGAGTAATTGCTATTTGCAGATAAAACTTTCTTAGTTTTTGAGGTTTCTAGAAGCAATGATTGCTCTGACGATGTGAAAAGTTCCCTCTTAAAAGTTTTAAATTGGTTCACCAGTAATATTTTAACACAATATTAGCAAAATGTATACGTTCGTACCTATGTTACTTGGTTGAAATGATAAAATAACTACCTAGATATATAACTGTATATAGATAGATAGATACATATATTACAAATCAAAAATAGATTTTAGATGAAGTAGTTGACTTTTATGAAAATATATATATAGGACCATCATATTCAGGCATTTTTAAGCAGACTTAATTCTGCGGTGTACGTTGTTAAAAAATAAGGGTAATATTAATATGACAAGGGTTATTTAAGTTATTTTCATAGTGTAATTTAATAGAAAAGTGTGTTTGTTCTACCGTCCGCTCAATATTCCGGCCTATGGATTCTCTTAGAGACTTGTTCAAGGAAATTAATATATTAACTGTGGTGGGGTAGTACATTTATGTTAATTTAATCTATATACGAAATAATTATAATAAATATATAGCTTTTATTCTGTATGTCTTAGCAATATTTAAGTATAATTTTTTAAAACGTAAACTTGTTCACTTTCTTATAATCAACAATTTCATGAAAATCTAACATGACTATTATTGTGATAATAGAATAATATTTGTGTAAGATTTGTATAAGAAATAAAAACACATAATATTATTGTTTAATTATTTAGAAAGGCAAACGTAGCCAATGAACCATTTCAAAAACATACATGTAACTTGCTAGACATGTCCTCATAATTTACCTACGTAAATTTACCTTCCAACCTGCTCGAAATTAGTATGGCATGATCAAGTGCGTTCACATATCATAGTGACATCTGTGTTATTGCACAGTGCTTCCGAGAAATGTGCGCGAGTGAATACCTACTCGACCTATTCTGAATGAATCCCATGTGATATATGCTGCCATCATTCACGGCGGTTTCGGAAAACTACCGTTTGATGTTACAGACTTTAAGACCTTGCCTACATTGCAACAGTTTAACAGAAAGTTTGAATAAATGAGTTTAAAGAATATGATAAAAGAGGTAATGCTTTATTAAAATAAAAAAATGCAAAATCTTATAAAATACGGACCGTTAATACGTTTGTATCAAAATAATTTTTCAGACAATTTTTACCAGCATTTGCGAAACATTCATAACATTCTTGTCTTAGTATAGGTCATCTTTGTCGTGCGGACTATGTGTTTTACATCCTAATTATTCTCCTATTAGTAATACCCTAAATCGCTTAGTTAATTCATTATTTTAGTAATTTTTCTATTAAGTCAATTGATTCCAAAAATTTGTATATCGTTGACATGAAATATAATCTTCAGCATTTTCTGTATTATTTTTAGCCATTATGGCGATCTATGATTAAAGACTGTTTTGCCAAATAGGTCTGGCAAACCCTTTCTCAACATAATAATTATGCCTATTTTGAAAATTCAACTTATAAAACCACGTTTTCCTAACGAGATTAGGATCTCGTTAAGAAAACTAATGTCAAATATTTGATACAAAGGTAAAACGTGGTTTTATAAGTTGAATTTTCAAAATAGGCATAATTATTATGTTGAGAAAGGGTTTGCCGTAAACAAAACTAAGCAAAACCTATTTTATGTCATTGACTGATAAACAATAATATTGATCAATGTAATAAAATAATATTAAAACAACAACACAAAATTAGGTCTTAAATATTTAGTTGGCCTTGAAACAGGCTTAATTTATCAGTATAACCAAAAGTGTTTATGTACTGAGACTGTTTGATATTTTTTTGTTGCGTCTTCTCGGTATTTTGCGTTCTCACAGTAAGGGAGTAGGCAACACCTGGCAAGTACAGTGATTATGGAAACTGAACTGAACCCCACTTTTTTGGAGCCCACGCTTAATAATGGATAAAAATCTATTGGGTAATGAACGTTACAATTAGCTGATTTGGTTATCTTTAGCCCGAATTAAATGCTTTAAAAAAAATAAAAGTTGAACCGACAAACAAGAAGACATTTAATTTCACTTTAGATTAATTGTCGTTTTACGTTAATGTGACCTCACCATTAGATATAATATCGTAATATTTTTATTGGTATGCCAATAAAGAATATAATTCTTAATATGAGTTAGGTATCCCCTTTGAATGGAGCCTAACTTATAGACAGTCGCATAACGTGAGACAAATGTGTGTTTAGTTCGATAAAAAAACCTCTTCTCTCAAAATATTAACTTAAGAATCGTTTCAAATTTAGTTGTAAGTTCTCTCAAAGGAGAATTCATTTCATATTTGAAATTCACATTATATTTGAATGAAGTAGATTTGAACTAAATGAAGTTGTATAAAAATAAGATGCAGTTATTAAATAAAAAGGTATAATTTTAGCACACATGAGTACAATACATATTGTTCTTTAAACCGTAGAGACTAATGACAGCTTCAATGGAATATATCAAAGTAAAGAAATTTCACACGGATATGCTTTAATGTTAAGCAATTTGTATGTAAGGTTAGGTTCACACTCTTAAAAGTTCAGTTGTTAGCACATTCAAAGTTTTAATTTCGACTGGATGATTCAGGAATCAAAGCACCTTTAATGTTCATATCGCACATCCACTCAGCAGACTAAATCACCAGAATTTGGCAAAGCTAGTTATCCCATCGCCGACCGACTAACTCAACCAAATGGTTAAAACCGAGTAATGTACAGAATCACCTCAGTTTACTACTGTACAACTCTGGCACCCCACTGCAGAATGTTTTGGAAAATGCATTGTTTACTAACTTGTCATGGGTGAGATGGATAGATTGTAATTGGAATTTCTCTAAGCTGTGTATCAATAAAAATGCTTATTGTAGTTTAATTGATCGTGCTGCATTTTATATTCAGTTTTAATACCTATACTACGCAATGCTTCTAAAATTGTTAAATTATACCGCTCTACTTGCCTCTTCGACCGCGGTAAAGCAGTGACTACAACGTGAGCCCTTATGTTCCTGTCACTACAAAAGGTCTTAAAACAGCTTGAGGTAAACGCACTACCAACATCACTGATTATGCGCTTAGAGTTACCAAATACTTTGTTTATTTCAGAAATAATAATTATAGATTTTTTGTTTTTTACCCCAGAAATGAAAACGAATTTGTAAACAAGTCAACTATAACCAAAAATAAGAATACTGTTGTGTGGATTTTGCAAAAGCCTCCAATTGGTCTAAATGCAATGTATAAACGCTGTAACCAATATTTCAATCTAATTTCCTGTACTGTTTTATCCACTGCAAAGTGTCCCAGGTCATCATGAGCGGCTCTAATGATCAGCTATACACATTGCTGTGGTACTAACCATCACCTACCGTCAAGGCCATACCCAGCTTCTGGCCCGGGGGCAATTACATTTTTTTTTCGTCCGATCCCCCGCGCATACATAAGGTATAAGTATGTAGTGTTTAGGGAAAACACTCGCAAGAGAGCCGGGTGTTTATAGACAGTGGAGTTTATAGACAGTCAAATAAATAAACAAATTTAAATATGCATTGTTATTTTCTTCCGATTATTTAATTCGACTTTAATTTAAAAATTAACCTTTGAGGATCTTCAGCAAAACGGTTGATGACGTCTCTCTTGTAAAGTAAACAAAACCCATTTAATTGATCTTCAATTATTGTTAATCTCAACCACTTTTTGTTTTTATTATCTGTGAATAGGAATGCAGTTGACCGCTATCTCGCCTGATGGTAAGCGACGATGCGATCTAGGACGTGACGCGCCTGCCTAGAAGATTACCTATTCACTCGTGACTTGAAGACCCCTAAATTATATTTATCAGGAAACATAGACTTTGGCAAATATTTCCACTCTTTAGGGGTACGGATTACAAAATTGAAACCAAAACGTTCAGTGCGACTCTTTGGTATATCAACAATATAACGGTAGTGCCTATTTGTAAGTCTGGTTTTTAGATAGAAAAATGGGGACGGCGGAACAAGGCTGAGCAATTCTATAGCACACTCTCCGAAATGTATCCTTGTAAAACGGATAGGCTAGCTATTTTCCGTCTATGTTCAAGACTTTTGAGATAATTATGAAAAAGATCGTCATTGCCGATAAACTTATACACATACCTATGTCATCCAGTAAGGAGTCAAATTTGGGAATTACTGACGATGACACACTCACAGCGTTTTGACTTAGTATTGGTGATCTTTTGCGGCGACGTATGCGGCGATCGAGGTCACTATTACTATTCGAACTGGGTGAAGTCGAAAAATACCAATTTTAAAACGCGCTCTTCTGCGTCTTCGAGGCACAGTCGCACAGTCGATTAGTCGTGTGTTATCCCACTTCTGATATAAAAATAAGACACGGTTAATAAATAACAAGATATAATTTTAGCACACATGACTTCAATACACATTGTTCTTTAAAAGGTAGAATCTGACGACTGCTTCAATTTGCTTTTTGTTTCGCAATTACGGTTATTAAATCTTTGGGAAGGTTAGTATTTACACTCTTGAACGTTCGGTTGTTACATGAACAGAGTAACCGTCTATACATAGTAACAGTGACAGTAATGTAACTGAAGCGTCCACACCACACGACGATCAGGAGCAAACTGTGTTGCGAGCAACGCGCTGTAAGCACACGGCATGAAGATCGAGGAGGGGAACCTCGAACGCGCGTGTGCGGGATGTGACGGCACTTCGGCCGAACAATAACACTAGTAAGAATAATTACCGAAGCAATAGATAGTTAATTATTTTGTGGTGACACCTTAACAGCGCCGGACACGCTCGCTACACGAACCAATGACACTTGTATCAGAGAGGGCGCCAGCTCCAAGAAAGATTGTTATAATAACTGGCGCAATAAAATTTTCTAAGGCATATTTACAATTTCAAGACTGTTTGGTGCAACGGTAGCGATCCTGCCTTTCGCACCGACTATCCTGGGTTTGAGTCACAGAAGAGGCAGATGTTTATGTTATGAACACGAGCATTTGTACCTGAGTCATGGGTATTTATATATATTTCTATTAGTATTAATAATTTATGTACATATATCCGTTAGCCTAGTATACATGTCACAAGCCTTACAGTGCTCACTATGGACTAGAACAATTGGTGTGAATTTAAGAAATGTTATTATTATAATTACTAATTTATACTAAGTTCGACCAACAAGGGCAAGTCGCGGTTCTGGGATAATCCATCCCAGTTGAAGATAATTCCTTCGGCCTTCTATAAGTTGTTTTCTACAACTCGTTTGTATATTATTTTAAACTTTGTCCAGCAGATCAGCTAAGAGCCTGTGCATACCATGTTTTCAAACGCGCGTTTGTGTCGTTACAAACGCCATACTCACGCGAGTGGAGCACAGCTTGACTATGAATATATTTAGGTGTTTAAAGTTCTTACTTTGAATATCTGCATGAATTCAGTATCGCCATTGTATCGATACAAAAAATGCTCTGTGGACTAAAAAACAACGCGCTGCCGATGAGCGTTCGATGCGCATTTCCAAAACGTACGTCGGCAGCACGTTTAAAGCACCATTCACATATACCGACACGTAACGTATCCAGCACGTAACAGACACTAGTTTTCACACCATACAGACAACTCACTCACAGACGCCGACAGACAAACTTATGAGTAAAATGCAAATTAACCTACTACAAGCATGTTTAAAAACTTTTCGGTTGAAGAATTAGCCGTGGTGGAATTATGCTTGCAGAAGAAGAAGAAGGCCCGTGAAAAACGAATTCAGATCTGATCAGATATCAGGTTTTTCAGATCGGATCAGATCTGTATTATGAGACTGTTCTTATCTGAATTTCTCGGTGATTTTAGATATGCAACTATCTGTTCATATCTAAAAAACAAAACTGCATGTATCGCTTTCAGATTTAATCAGATATGAAACTATCTGTTCATATCAAAAAACAAAACTGCATCTATCGCTTTCAGATCTGGCCAGAACTAATTCTTTGACTAGAAACATTGATAGAATATTTTTCAGATATGATCAGATCTGATTTCTTCACTAGAAAAATTGATAGAATATTTCCTAGGTATGATCAGATCTGATTTCTTCACCAGAGAAATTGATAAAATATTATTCAGATATAATCAAATCTGATCAGAACTGTTTCCTTTGACTAATAAAAATTGTTAAAATAATTTTCAGATATGATCAGATCGGTAATGTATGAGTATTTTAATCTGGATCTATCCGGATATATCTGTTCAATCTGATTATATCTGGGCAGTCTCATAATACAGATTTGATAAAATATGAGCATATCTGAACTTGTTTTTCACGGGGGAACGAGATCGGATCGTCTTCAAGTAGAGCAAAAGAGGAAGAGAAGATTTGCCGTGCATCCAATGAATGTAAAAAGAAAAGAAGAAGGTGAATTCTACACACTCTACAAAGAGCTACAAGACGATGAAGAAGGATTTTTCATCTCTGATTCAATAAAAAAATAACAATGTGAAAATATTCATTGACGCCACAGACACGCACCAGCACAGATAAAGTAATTCATACCACTTGGTGCCAGTGCTACAGACACTGACAAACATTCACAGACACGGGACAGCACAGACAAATATATTCTTTACGACAATACTGGCCGTTGCTGACGCATGTCTGTGCGGACACGTTCCGCGCCAATGTCTGTAGAAGTGAATACTCATACAGATAATACATGTAATTTTTTTTTTGTGTCTGTGCTGGTACGGGCTGGACACGCTACGTGTCGGTATATGTGAATGGTGCATAAAAAACGCAGCGTTTAAAGGCCGTATATTGTGACAATTTCCTAAACAAGATAGAAAATTCAATATTAATTCATAAGGAGGCAGGTATAAACCATAAACGCAATATTCCTTGGACAGCCTCATCCCCATCATACATTTTTATTGCCATATTTACCTATAGTTGAGAATACATATTAAAATAATTACGATTAACAAAGATAAAGATAAAAGATGTTTTTTTTTTATTAATTTGAGCAAATACAGCGCGTCTATTGAACGTCAAGGCTACTACGTCAACTCAATTGTAAACAAAATATAATAAAAATCAAATAGGTACTTGTCAACAATTTCATCAACCAACATATTGAAATCGTTTTTATGTTGAAAAAGAAAAACATCGATTATTTTATTCATAGAATATGACGGATAAACTGTAATTTCGCACACGCAATATCAATACACTGTCTTATCTCTCTGAACGTAATATATCAAATTTACCGATGGCACGGTATTGCAAATATTTGTGTAGGATTGGGTAACCGTGCACGTTCTATGCCCAATATTTTTATTGAATGATTCCGCGCCTTTGGTATGAGTAATATACGATTATACTTATTTGATATACAAGATAAACATATGGACGAATACACATTATTCTATAAATAAAATGAATATATGTGCGAAAGGGAAATGGAGTAAATGGAGGTGAGGCTAGGAGTGTCGACCAAACTGATAAAAATTACAAAAACATACAAATAAATAACGCGGCACATTTAAATTTAATACTGGCGCAACCAATATCTTTATTTATAACATATTACGCTGTACATATCTATATTACACTGTTACGAATATAAAATAATGAGAAAGGGATTATACAGGGATTTGACGGCAGAATGACACCATGATAATGAATATCTTCGTTCATGACGGCCGGCACCCAGTACCGCTGAGGGTAGTGCTGTGCGTAGAGAAAAGCGATGCCTGTCACTACTACTGTGATTGTGATGTAACGTGTAAATGCATCAGTATGCTTCACCGCAATTAACGCTGAATACCAAGTAATCACGTGTGACAACACCGCGACGTGGACTGTGATGATCGCAGACAGTGATACTTCACAGTATTAGTATGTTTCAATTCAATATCAACCGTGTCAGGCATCGCATCTCCATAAACAAGGGTTAAAGCCGAGCAACTGAGTAACTAAGTGACCGATTAAAAGGGAATTGTATAGTATGTAAATTCGTTAAGTGCTTTGGAATTATTTAATAGCTTTAATGCAGCTTTCAATTTGAGATTGTAAATCTGTACATCAAATAAAGCGGTAGAAAACTTGGGATAACACTTAGGATTTGTTTCATTGAAATCTAATAACGTTTAAGATTATAGTCATATGAACATAATAGGATATTTGACCGATAAAAATATAGATAGAACTGTTGTTAAACAGTAGCTTTTTTAAACCAGTTTTGCCGACATATTAATTTGAAATATAAATATTTTTTATAAAACTTCATTAATAACTTTAAGAAAATTTCATCGATCACGACGATTGAAAAATAAATACTCAGGACTGACTGAATCTGGAGTGACGTCACTTGCTTGTTTTCAGTGAATGTCAATCTAAGTTTTACTCGTATGTACTACGATTTGACAGCTAAAAGTCTATCTACAGGCAGGTGACGTCATGACATTAAGTAACCTGCATAAAGGTGTCTTAGGCGTTTTGGCGGTTTCTTTATTCATTTAATCTTTGATAGTGATTTTTATAGAAAATATAGAAATATACAAAGAATCAATCAAATAGTAAATGAACTATACTTTAACGTACAATTTGAGATATTCGTATAGCCTGTCAAATACCCTATTACCTATAAATTCTTTGAAAGTATATTGGGTTTTTTGTCAGATTCCATGGATAAATCAAGCTAAGCTTAAAGCAACATTTAGACTATGTTTCATTGAAAGCGTTTTATAGTGAGAAAAGTTCTCGTCATTTCAATTTTTTTTTTCTGTAGTGGCTTAAATTCGCCGCCCTTTAAATACATTAAATGTTAATATGTATAAAAAAAAACAAAATGAACAAAAATAAAAGTTAACAATTGTATAATATTGTATATAATATAGTTAAGTGATTTAAACAATGTGATAGTTTTGTCTGCATGATTTTCTTTTTAGTGTATAAATACTATTACAGTTTTCGCGATTTAGAAAAAAACTAGTTAAGCAATGAATAAAGTCATATACGTATTTAGAAACAAAATCAATTTATAATTTTCTCTAAAACTAGGAAGATTTACAAGGGAATAAACATCACTCTTTAATATGTCTACCGGTTAAGCTCATTCTACGGTTGGGTTTGGGTGACCCGACGTAAAAGATTAAAAGGGTGCTAATGTACTTTCAATGGTTGCAATATTTAAACGCTACTTATGTTAGTGGCGCCAACGATAGTCGACCAGTTGTGATAAGAAAAGGTTAATTGTTTTTTATTCAATACTAACTGTTGCCCGCAACTTCGTCCGCGTCAATTTCTGTTATTATGATTTTTCACTGATGCTTAGCTCAGATTGGTCACAGCGTGATGTTATATAGCCTAAAGCCTTCCACGATAAATGGACCATCCAACACAAAAATAATTTTTCAATTCGAACCAGTTCTGAGACCAGCGCGTTCAAACAATCAAACTCTTCAGCTTTATAATATTCATTCATTCATTAAAAGACAAAAACTATACCATGTCTTTTAAGGAATGCATTGAGAGCTGCTTGAGATGCTTATATCGGGAGAGATTGTACCGAGATGAAGCCTCAAGTAACTCAGAATATTTTGAATTTAAAAATGCACGATTTAAAACCTACGACTACTGGATCTCCCAATTTTGGAAATGGTGGCAGACGCAATAGTTTACAGATATTTACAGTTACTAAATAATAATAATAATAATTAAATTTATTGCAAGAATCAAAGTCTCATAATGGTTAGTAACAACGGAAACTTAAAACTAGGTTAGCACATATTAAAAATCATGACAATTATTAATTAAATAGGGCATGTCAAAAAATAATATAACAAATAAAAATAAATAGCAAATTAAAATCGACACAAACTCTTAAATTACACTTGGCCGCAGCCAACAAGCACTTTGGTCCAGTGCTGGCTGAAAGGACAGTCGCACCCCCCTGCCACAGCCCAAAATGCAAAATAGAACAAACAATTTTACTTATATAAGCTACGTTTTAGGAACGTGCGTAAACCGTGCATTAAGGAGATTAAAATATACGGAATAGCGCATGTATGACGACTCATCCTGTGATCACGGCCCCTGTAAAGGAATCGAAACGTCAGAACTATTTATAAAATTACAATAACTAACACGTCCTGGATCCATTTTAAGAAGTTTATCAAAAGGTTATCGCTCCTTTTAGAAAAAGATAGAGGTAGCTTCGCGATGACAATAAAAGTCTCAAAGGCGTATTCTAAAGGCCGCTGGTGTCGACTTAAAATTGATTTTGCCGCTGCTAACTGAATATGACCTACTCGCGGGTCAGAAATTCAAATAATTTATTACCTTCTTTCCAGTTTGAATAAGCGTTATCAATTCGTCGATGGTTTTATACAACTCGATATGAAAATGAAAAATGAAAATCTAAATAACTTTATTCAAATGCTCTTAAAAATAAATAGTTTTGAATCGTCCAACATTTTTACCTACTACCCATTCAGGACGTCTTTTAACTGACAAGAAGAATGGGCGCAAGAAACTCGTCAGCTTTAACAGAAGTAACGACATTTACAATAAAATACGTCGTCCCCATACACAATCCACAAAAAAAAACAAAATTATTTTGTTATGACAATACTAATAGTGTTATGATATCATTATTTCGTTGATTACAACAGAGTCAACAAGTATCTGTACTTACTTAAAGTAAGTATCACTGAACATTGCAATAACATACAGGGAATAAACGACAAATTTAAGTAAGCAACAAAATTTATGTTTAGTATTAGTCAATAATACTGGAGGTTAAAGCAGACCCATTTCCCAAGGCAGCACCCGTTCACGAGCATGACGCATGAAACAGCCATCGCTTCGCTCAACCATATCTTAGGGAACGTAACGACTCGCACCACATGCCACCACCCAAGAAATGTATTAAGAGAGCATGTCATACTCTAACTACCAGTAATAAATTAGTTTAAAAAAAAAATTAACAAATGCTAATGTTGTATGACACAACCTGTAATAAATAGTGTCATGTTGAAATGACACATATTACTACCATGCATCGCGATCTATTAAATATCTATCTAATCCATTTAGGTCAAAAAATCGGTTCCCAATCATCCTTAAAATAAGACAAGCGTTGTACCGCTGCAAGCTCAAATCATTAAATACCGTTCTGGTTTGGATCCCCGGGCATTGTGGCATTTCGGGAAATGAAACTGCAGACTCATGCGCCAAACAGGCAATCACTAACGGGTCCTTAGTTTACGAAAAGGTGTACCATCATGACCTCCTTACACTAGCCCATGCTCATTTGATGAGGTCGTGGCAGACTGACTGGCAAAATACTAGAAACCGCGCAGGTAGATATTATTATGAAGTCCAAAGATCTATTCCAAATACGCCCTGGTTTTTCAAACAGAAAGTAATTAGTAAGAAAGCTGTGTCAACCATCTGCCGTCTGAGACTAGGTCATGCCTGCACCCCTGTTCATCTTGCTAAAATCGGCGTAAGGGATACCTCTCTATGTGAGTGCGGCATGGAAGAAGGAACTACAGACCACATCTTTTTCAATTGTTTAAAGTTAACCGTGTCCCTCTATGATGTCCTTCCTCATGACACCCCTCGTCCTACTAATATAAAATGCGTCCTTAGTACGTTAAACCCTCCTCTTATCGAAATTTTGTCCAAATTCCTGGCAATTAACAATATTAAACTATGAACTAGCCTGATAACCCCGCCTCATTTAACTGCCGAATTTTGGGATTTTACTAAATTTCTTATATGTGATGCTTTGTGATGTCCAGTGCTGTTATATATTTGTTTTAGGTAAACCTGTGCTAAGAGCTTACATAAAATCTTTATTATAATTTAATGCAGAACATTCCCTTACGTGTAAAGGCTACTCACGTGACATTGGCGGAATTGTGAAGGCACAAAACAAGCCACTTACCAAAAGAAGAAGAAGAAGAAGAATCTATTAAATAGTCGTTGACCTTGTAATAACCTTTGGACATGAGCTTATTTTTTACATAGGTTTTAAATTTATAATAAGGCAAATCTACTTTACTTTGTGGAACTTTATTAAACAGTGCTATACCTTTCCCCAAGAAAAATATATCAAAAGTCTATCGTAAGTATTGATTCAATCGATTGATAGTACAGACGGTGAGCAAAAGAATATTCCATCAACTGCGACTGCGATAATGACAATTTTTTTCGACCGATCTTCTTGGTCAAAGGGCTTGCATACTTACAAATTTTCTCTCTGAAGTCCTAGGTATAAATCCCGGCCGGGTCAATTCAGAAAACTATCTTTTCTATATTGGCTCCGGTCTGGATGTTGTAGTACCATCGTAGTTTCTAAATTCCAAAAGAAGAGCTTTATTCACATTAAATAACTTGGGGATCTTTGAAAAAATAAAATAAAATATTAATTATTGATAGTAAGTAGTATTATTACTAATAATACTATATAATTATGTCAAAAGTTCTGTTACATATGAAAATGCATCTTTTTACGAAGTAATGTAATATTACTAAAACTTATACACAAGGTCATCTTATAAACACCATCCAAATTAATATATTATATTCTTTGAAGAAAATAACGAAACAAGTATGTTTTCTTTTAATATCACCCAGTACTAAAATATTAAGTTAAGGCTATACAATGTTATCCAAGGAAAACTATCGATTGTTGTCACAATCACGCTACGCACGACGTTGTAGCAGACGACCTGTATTTCATTGATACAATGATTTTCATAAGTTGCAAATTTGAACGAAAAAGGATTAGGAACGTCAAATTGAAGAAGATATGAGATGTTTTATTCCTTGATTATAACTCTATTAATCTATAACACTTTTGATAAAAAAAAATAACATAAAAGTAAACCATACTTTTTGCACTAAAGCGCATTTAATAAGATTTAATCAACTTATGTACAATAATTGGTTGTAATAAAGCAAAGGGTGTTTTTTGACCACATAATCTAAAAAACACAGGGATCGCATAGGGAATTCGAAAATCGGTATAACACAGCAATAAATTCAACGATTCAACATTTCAATATTTGAAAAATATCCAAAATTGAAGCTGGAAAAAAATTACATGAGTAAAAAGCATTTATTTTTAACCACTTTATCCAATAGCATCAATAAATTCAAGCTTTACACATTTCATATTTTTCATCAAAATTATTCTTAGTACCAAAACCTATCACCACTCATTTGCCACTAAACCCTAAACCGGAGGAAAAAAATAACAAGAGTAAAAATCTGTTATTTTTGTCCATTTTACACGATATGATAAAGAAATATATAATTAATATAGTTGTATATTTTTGTGAAAAAAATCACTTTGCTTTACACCAACCCAATAATTAATTAAAAATCCAAACAAAATACACTTACATGAAGTTAGAAAACAAACACTTTACATCAAAATGTAGGCAATTTCCCTCTAAACAGTCTTGCACGTTTATGAACATTGCTTTTAATTTTATTACCTTTTTTTCACTTCGTGTAAAAAATGCAAGGATTATTTTTATTTTTAAGTTCTCTAGGCTTAGGGCCTCCTTCACATAAATCCGCCGTTGACTTTAGTCCTAAATTTCAATTGCAAGTGAGAACAGAGGTAGGTGATAACGCATCGTAAATGTATGAATGCAAGGTTATGCGCCGCGGGAGGACCCCGGGTGACTGATTCCATTACGCAACTCTGCGCGTACCATGCGCGCGCAGCTCAGTGGGGCGCTTCGGGCGGTTGTTAAACTGTAGGTATATTTTACCACTAACCAGCTGTTGTAATAATTCGCTCGTACAAAATATTTTTTTCGCAAATTTTACCTACTTAAGTAAAGTGTTTGAATGATCTAATGCCTAGAAAAAATTTGGATGGTGTTTATAAATTGACCTTTTTTATTTACATTTGTAATATTGTATACATATTTAACAGTCTTAGCAAAAAAACTGTGAGCGTACACTTTATAATGTTACTTATTATAATGCTCTTCAATCGTGAAATTTTTTTCATCGGTAAAGAGGATATTTCTGTGCTTTCACCTGCGTATCGCGACAGAAGGCATTTTGAACGATCCACTCTCTCTAATTGTAAAAATTGATTTAGGGCATGTCCTCTATATCGACAATAAGCACCGAGCTTCAGGTCTTGTTTTATAATACTCGACAGAGTCCTAGCGGGAATCTTCATTTCTAGCGATAAGTATTTTGCTTCGACGAATTCTGGCTTTAACAACATTAACAACCTTTGTAGTTCTAACAGCACGTGGCCGCCCCGATATTGTATGGTCTTCGACCGAGGAAGTGTTGTTGTATCTGTTGAAAGTACGATATACAAACATACGGCTGATACCAAGTTTTTGAAGTGTCTGGGATATGTCCGACGGCACCATATCTCTTTGTGCATGGCGATCAATGCAATCCTATTTTCTTTAACACCCCATTCCATATTTTAATTTGATAATAAATACGAAAAAATATGTGAAATAGCGCGAAATCAAAAGATGTTTTTAAAATAATAAACGCATTCCTAATTCAAAATAAACCATAAACACAGAGTTTGTAGATAACGTTCTCTGATTATTCTAAGTACACACCCTGCTCGACACGATTTCAATTTGGAAAAGGCTGTACAATTCTGCTGGTTTTTGTATAATATTATGTGGCAATAAATTACTATCCACTAATTATAAAACTATATTGTAGACTTGTGATGGTACAGTCCATGTCAATAAATAATAAAAGGCTACGATCACTCTTCATATTGAAGAGCTTGTTACTGGAATCAAAGGATACGATATCTCGTTATTCTTTTCATAATATCGCTGTTTTACCTATTAAGCCTGGTTCCTCTTTCAGCTCAATAATTTTCATGTCTGTTCAGATGTATGTGTGTATCGTCTATTTCGGTTTTTTCGTCTAGATCTTTATTGGCTTAGCCCAGTTCGATCATTATTTGGTATGCTGGTATTAAGGGGTGGAACCGCCGGGACACCAAATTTTCATATTTTTCGTTTGGAGGGTTTTTACAATCTCCTTTCTTGGTAGGCATTTTGAGGATAACAAAGCTATATCACTCGCACCAGAGTTGCTGCTGTTGTCCATGCCTAGTGAAAGTAATTTTGACCTAAGTGGTAAAATAATATTGTAACATAGTGCGGGATAAGCTCTTGAAGCACCCCGTATCCCCCTGGCTGAAATTTAGATGGGGATAACTCAAAGATGAATGATGTAGTTTATTTTGAAGGAAACATTTTAATATTTTGATATTTTAATTATCTACTCAAACCCTAGAGAATTATGTAGCGATGTCAAATGTCAAAATTTCATAATTAATCAAGGCAGTTTTGTTAGATATTAGGAATAAATATAAAGCGAAGTGCGGCCTGGCAACAGAACCTTGTCATTATAATAGCGTCATCCAAAATTATTAATTTTGCTATCGGCGAAAATACGCTGTCATTTCCTCGGGAAGGATAAAGCAAATTGAATTATATCATGGAGCAATGATCCGGGTTGTGAGAAAGCCGATCACAGAAATGAATATTACATGATTGTGTCTGCGAATAATTTAATTCGAAAGCAATGTCTTTTGTTTCGTGCGATGATAAACATATTAGTTGCCAACTATATTAAATTAAGGTGGTCATAAAATGATAACCTTAATTAAAGTTTCTACAGTCGCAAATATTAACATAATTTTCATAGCCACGTTGACTGCGGCATTACAATTAATAATATTTCTTACATTTACATCTATTAGCACAGCCTATGACTGTAAGGCTTCTGTTTTTGATATTAGCGTAACGGATAGTTCCGATTCCGTTCTATAATCTATGACTTGTTATTTAGAAAAAAAATTAAATAATAATAAAAAATATGCGCAATGGTTTACGTCTCACTTAAATTGTGAATAAGCATAGTATTGTTCTCTGCTTAAACTAATAAAACTGCTCTTTTTAAATATTTGTTGTGGTAGGTCACTTGGTCTACATTATGTGCGCGTATTAACAGTAGCTTCATCTATTTATTCAAACCATTTCAAGACTTACGGGTGCCCAGTACAGAAGCTTACATGAGTGCACACACTCACTATTGATGAGTGAGTAAGTATTTATTTGGCCTTTGTAGATTCTATAAAAAGAATTTATTATAGAATCAAGATATGATTGGACTAATGAATACTTTGAACGGAACTGAACGAAATTTGATTTCATCTATCGGCTCGGCTAAACAACACGAACAAAGAAAAGTTATTATAACCTTTTGTTTAAGTATGTTTAGTATCTGGTAGCATAAAATTACGAAAATATCTAATTATGTAGTGGTATATACATACCGCAAAAGTCAGTTTTACAATGCACAATTTATAAACCTTTGCTCTTAAATAGTAATGACATGGCCGGATCATCTCCGATGTAAGCTCGGACTTAGCTTACTTGAATATACTTCTTACTTCAAGTACCTAATTCGGACAATGAAACACCTACAATCGCGCAGCCGCAACCGCGCTTTGTTTGCATACCTTGTTCGTAATTGAATTAGTGTCACGGCTCTGGAAATTACTCGGGCAGTTTAAATTAACTTGTTACGAGGGCGACTTTGGCCCTAAACTTCCCTAATTTTGCGAGCGCAACATCAAACTGTACTTCGGCCATATTACCCTGTTTGGGTCCCACGTGAATTTTCAACTCTAATTAGTTTGGACGATGTTTATTTTACTTAAGTTTGTGCACACTACAATGATTTATGACTGCGACGAGTGTTGCTGTTGAGGTTTCGTTCGTGTTTGTTCTGAATGCAAATTACGAATGTTCTATATGATTTTGGAAACGTTTCGTTAATACTTTTTCATTTTACCCTATTAATCACTTGTCGATTCTTTATTATTTCTTCTAGAAACAGTAAACTCCTCACTGCTACTAACTAAAATTTTGATGTTTAGGTTGCATTTATAGTAAATTTTAACAAAAAAAAAGTTTTAAAAGGTTTAAAATATTGGTAGTCCTTGTAATTAAAATTTTATAAGGCACTATTTTACGAGACATGAGAGATACAAGGTGTCCCAAAAAATAGTGTCAAGCGTAAGTCCAGAGTTAGAGCACCTCTTGAAGTACCCGAATCACCCCCATGTATGTTCCGCGATTATTCGTAGTTTTCGAGTAATAATTTTTTTTCTGACTTTTTGAAAATTTTGATCCAAAGAACTTAAAAATTTTAAATAAAAAAAAGTAGAACATATTTTAATGTTTTTCTTTTTGCCACTGAATCATCTTTAGTGCTTCTTTTATGTCTAAAATAATCAGCTTCGTAACTGTAGTGGAAATTTAGAAAACAGGAGTGTAAAGTCAAAATTTGAATGTTAGTGAATAATTACTTAAAAATTCATCTTTAAATTAAAAATCTAAACAGGCGAATTCATGGTTTCTAAGTATGTGTAAAAACTTCTCTAGACTCTCTGCTTTCATAATCATTTAAAAAAAGAAGTACTTAATAGGGCTACTTTGGCTTAAATCGGCCATCAAAGACAGCGAGGTGAAAATTATATAAAATTTACCAAATTCCTATCAGATGATAAAAAAAATTATCTGGTCTTTTTATAATTTCTAAGGTTCACATTAATTACAATTTATCAAAAATTAACTTCCCATATTTAAATATTTTTCTCGCGGATCACATCGGTTGTAGTGTTGGATGTAACGCAGTACTTACTTGCTAAAAAATTGCCCGAATGAGAGGATATGAAAGAGACCGCATTATTGCTATCTCTCTCACTCTCATTGGCGAAATGGATAACTGTAACTGAGGAATGCTATTCTTTGTGACAAGGGGATGAGGCGGGGGGTGTATTGTGCGCCTATTGTGTTCTGGCGCCAGTCGTTTGCCTGCTTTTGTTTGCGCCTTACGTACGATACGCTCATTTGTGATTATTTGACGAACTTTGCTTTCTTTACGGACCTTAAGTGCGATTACGATTTGGTTTTGTGTGAATACGGGATTTTGACAAATTTGGCATTCTTAACGGACTTATCAAGCTCTTCATTTTGTGATGTCTTTTTCATCGCAAGAATATGCTCTTATGCATTACTTTTATGGATATGCAAGAGGAAATGCTTCTGAAGCAGCCAGGTTGTTCCGGCAGCAAGTACAAAATGGAGGTGGACCTCAGCCTGAAACTTGGCCTGATCATCGCATGATTTTAAGAGTACATAACTCTTACATGGAAGGACGCCTACCAGGTAGAAGATCGGGGCGCCCATCTGAAATGAGTGACCCAGATACTGTCCAATCAGTGGTCGAAGAAGTGGTGAGAGATCCATCAGTTAGTGTAAGAACAATAGAACGTCGAATCGGAATTCTGAAATCACAAGCACATCGAATACTTCATCAAGAGCGTTTTCACCCATATCACATCCAGAAAGTTCAGCAGCTCAAGCCCGCAGACTACCCGAGAAGGGTGGCATTTTGTCAGGAAATGTTACGGAGACAAGCTGAAAACGAAAATTTCTTTAAAAATATTCTATGGACTGATGAATCACATTTTAAGCGATGTGGGGTGTTTAATGCGCATAACTACCATTCGTGGAGTATTAAAAATCCACACCTCACAAGGGAATCTAATTTCCAAGAACAATTTAGTGTCAATTTGTGGTCAGGCATCCTAAATGGACAGCTGATTGGTCCGTTCGAACTACCGGACCGACTGAACAGCGAGGCCTACTTGCAATTTCTACGACGTGATCTCGGTGTCTTATTAGAAGATGTAGACCTATTAACGCGGAGAAATATGATTTTTCAAAACGACGGCGCTCCATGCCAAAATGGCAATTAGACAACATTTGTCTGGAACATTTCCAGGCAGATGGATCGGTCGTGGAGGGCCCATTGCGTGGCCGCCACGGTCCCCCGACTTGAACCCCATAGATTTTTTCGTCTGGGGATACTACAAGAAATTAGTATACGCCAAGGACATTACAAACGTCACAGTGTTAAGAACAAAATTAAGACAAGCGGAAGAAACAATAAAAAACAACAGAATTGCATTTATAAATTTAAAAGAAAACTTTTTTAGACGATGTAGAATATGTATTGAGCACGAAGGTCGTAATTTTGAAAACTTTCTTTAAGCGATCGAATAATAAATACTTTGAAAATAATGTTTTGTTTCATTTATTAAGTTATAATAAACCTTCAAAGGTTATTAAAGATGGCAGCAGGAACAGTTATTTTTGACCTTCAAATAATAAATTTTTAGCTTTTCTACAATCATTTTTGGTTTATTAATAAATAATTGGAATTAAAAAAAAAATTATTCAGTAGTCGAGTTTTATGAAATTTTCACCTTGCTGTCTTTGATGGCCGATTTAAGCCAAAGTAGCCCTATTAAGTACTTCTTTTTTTAAATGATTATGAAAGCAGAGAGTCTAGAGAAGTTTTTACACATACTAAGAAACCATGAATTCGCCTGTTTAGATTTTTAATTTAACGATGAATTTTTAAGTAATTATTCACTAACATTCAAATTTTGACTTTACACTACTGTTTTCTAAATTTCCACTACAGTTACGAAGCTGATTATTTTAGACATAAAAGAAGCACTAAAGATGATTCAGTGGCAAAAAGAAAAACATTAAAATATGTTCTACTTTTTTTTATTTAAAATTATTAAGTTATTTGAATCAAAATTTTCAAAAAGTCAGAAAAAAAAAATATTACTCGAAAACTACGAATAATCGCGGAACATACATGGGCGTGATTCGGGTACTCCAAGAGGTGCTCTAACTCTGGACTTACGCTTGACACTATTTTTTGGGACACCTTGTATATTATTTTTATTTTCCAAGCATTACTAGCAAAAATTAAATGAATAGTTATATTAAGTGTTTACACTTCCGCGCCTAATGCACGTTGAAATAATAAATATTAGGAAAGAAATGTCATCATGATCAGTGTAGAGGCGTTGAGAAGTCATGATTAAATATTCACCCAGTTAAAAATAATTTATTTAAAGTGCTTCATAAAACTATCAGAACTGATAAATAGACACTTAAAACCCGTAGAAAAAACAAATAAACACGAATTTTTCGTTATTTAATTTAAAATTCAAGTTAACTTAGACTCAATCAGTATTAAAGCAGGTTTTAAATAGAATTTTTAAAACCTAAATGCTTTTGGTCTAGAAAAACTACAGTACCTACTTCATTACATTAAAACCTTTAAGTTCACAAAAGTATCTAAAATATTTGAGATCGATTTTCTTTCAACTTACCTCAACGAATCATCTCAAAACCAGAAATCTTAAGCTCAATTGATACGGTAATAAGATGTTGTAAAAGTTTATCATATTATCTGAATAAGCATGCACTTCCATTATGAATACCCCAGCAATTTTCCCAGTGGACACTGAATAAAGCCAGAAATATAAAACTGCAGTAAGCAATGTCCATCGGCATCGAAACCGCCCTCCATGAGGCGACAAGCGCCGGATTAAAAGCTCAGCTTGCTTGCTGTTCCGATCGTGTTTTCATCAGGATGTTCTTTTTTGTTTTGCTTTGGTGTAAATTGAACAGTGCATTTTGTTAGCGTAGCGGCATGTTCCAGTACTTATTATAAGCAAATGCCAAGTCAATCGTGTTACGATAGGTGTTTAATTTCAACTCAGTTGTTATATTGATTTTTTTTATTTTATATATGAAAAATGCTTCACATGAGTAGGAACAACTACAGCTAAATAATATAACTGCGATACCTGATATGGAATATTTCTGAGCTTCAAATAACTTTGAGCCTCCCAGCCACAGAATTACATAATCTATACAGTATGACTGTATGTACGATTGGACGATTTGGCGCTCGCGGGGAGTCGTGGGCGGTACATCGTTTACCACACGCAAAGGGACGTCTAGCGTCGGGGGTTCTATTTTTAAATCACTCGCCTGCGATCATTCGTGTTGTAGGCGATCAACGTCGACAATGACAAAAATCTCTGTACTATGTATAGAATGATGTGAATTTTCAGTATGTGACTATGGTCTGAATTAAAAGTTGATTTTTTATTATTTATGTTTATTATGAATAAATTCTATCAAGTTTCTTGCTTGTATCTTCTTGATAAACTACTTTTAAAACCATTGATACATTTAGTGTTTTTTTTTTACTTTATCAAGGTTGCTTTTTATGTAATGTTTTATCTAAACAGGTATAACTACGATTATAGGTTTGAGATAGATTATTAAATAAATTAATTTATTGAAACAAACCGTAATATTACAAAACATCAACAATACACATTATGAGAAGATTTACAATGTCTTCAAATCAGGTCTCCAACTCCCAAACTAGTCCGTGTCCTATAAGTGTTAAGTTTATATCAAAAAGAAAGAATTAAATGATTAGCGCTTTTTCTTGTTTTTACTTTAATTCTGCCCTATCCATTATTATCGATATTAGATATATTTGGAAACGCGATTTAAAGACACTATGGTTCAAAATAATTATATTTATTTTTTAAATGGAGAATAGTTTTCATAAACGCAATCAAAATGTGTAAAATTGATTATATTGGGAGCATTGAAGACAAACCATTAAAAAAAAGGAAAATTGATTTCATGCGACTTGGTAATCACTTAATTGGTATACGTCGAGTGCTTCACTTGTCTCTTCTTTGTCTGTGGTTATTTATTATAAAGTTATATCCAAAAACCTTATATGTTTACTAATAATAAAATACGCGTCGAATTATATCTACCCAGACATCTGTAACTAATGTTACATTTACCGCAATCGCACCTTACACTCTCAAATTTTTTTCGAATTACTTCAAGTACTTTTGGCTGATTTTACTAATTATTAAATTTAAGGTAAAATTTCAAATATATATCAAGATGAGTTTATATAATCCTACACATTATACTACACTTATGATATGAATTAAAAAAGTCTTCTAATTTGTAACAATATCACCTTTATAGCAATGTGTAAATTGAAAACCTTAGAACGTATACAATAAATAAATACATTGAATATATTTTAATTTTTATTGACGTCAACCATACAGAATTAAGCGTCATGTCCATGCCAATTGTCCATTATTATATATACATACGCCGATTAATTCTCTAGCTGACCGTTGCTTGACTTTAGACACCGAACCCTACCACCTGCGCTGACCCCTGCTTTAATTGTGCATAACCTGTTTATCTTCTTGATAAACTGTTGTAATTATATCGTAGGTAACAATAGAATATAAGCAATAAAATAGGAAATGAAAAACTTAAAAAATAAAATTTGTCATAATATTTTGCCGCAAAAGTACAGTCTGTAACAGTTATAGACGTACCGATTCATTAAAAATGTCCTGTAATTTGTAAAAGATAGATGACCCCGTATAAACTTTTTCATCCCACCACCTCGGAAAGTGTAATTTTGCGCTTCGAAATCTGGCTGGAAAATTCTATTTTATTCGCTTGAGCGGCAAAGTAGATTTGAATTTAGAACATCACATATAATGAGTACTCAATATAATTGTAAATTCAAAACGTCATTAAACCTATTTAATGTAACCTCTATGGTGCCAAATTTATGATAAGAACTTTTTAAATTGTGAAAAAATTTAAATTTGGAACCTTCTTGGTTTCTTTGTTTTATTTGCGTGCTTCGCGCCATTCTAGTTTTTCACGTTTTATTGCTTAATATAATTAACATAACCTAAAAACTGTACAAAAAAATCAACTAAAATGAGTGACATTAGCGACGATGAAGTTTATCTAACGCCAACTGAGTTAACTGAAACAGTTAATAATGCGCAAATGAGCCTTCTCCCTCAGCAATCACGAGAGAAGTATTTGAAACAGTACGATATATTTAACATGTGGCGACTAGCTAAAGGAGCAAAAACTTTCTCCGAAAACGTTTTGCTGGCATATTTTATAGAATTATCTGAGACCAAGAAAGCAAGCACGCTATGGAGTACGTATTCAATGCTAAAATTAACAATTAAGATGAAGAAAGACGTTCATATCGACACCTATCATAAATTAGTGGCATTTTTAAAAAGAGCCTCATCTGGTTATAAGCCAAAAAAATCGAAGGTTTTCACAGCATCTGAAATTGCAAAGTTTATTAATAAAGCACCTGATTCCGTATATTTAGCGGCAAAAGTAAGTCAATACGTGTAATTTTTTGTTGTTGATAAAATTGTACATAGTACTTACAATATTTTTAATTTGATTAATTTATTTACGATTATAAATACTTCTTTTGTTACAGGTTGTTCTTATTATTGGTATAACCGGAGCATGTCGAACAAATGAACTTACACTACTTAATGTCAATAACGTATCAAAATATTCTCATAATTCTGATGAATTGCTATTAATTAATGTACTAAATACCAAGACAAAAAAAGACCGCAACTTCGTTATTCGCAAGGAATATGTAAACATTGTTCAGAAATATCAAGCTTTACGTCCTTCTAACACCCCAATTGAACGATTTTTTCTACAATATCGCAACGGAAAGTGTATCCGACAACCTATGGGTCAGAATAAAATTGGCAGTATTCCACGAGAAATAGCAACTTTTCTCGGACTTTTAGAACCCCCGTTATACACCGGTCACTGTTTTAGAAGAACCTCAGCCACACTTTTGGCCGAATCAGGGGCTGATCTTCTATCGCTTAAGCGCCATGGAGGCTGGAAGTCTAATTCGGTTGTAGAGGGATACATAGAGGATTCAATCCAAAGTAAATCAAAAATTTGTAATAGTATCGTGGAGGCCATAACGCTGAAAGAACCTCTGTCAGATTCTTGGTCTCGCCCTTCTACATCTAAAATGAGCCCCCATAAGATTGGAAACAATAGCCCTCTCTCGCCAACATTTACGCCAATAGAATCCAATGAATCGGCACAACTATTTAAAATTACTGATAGTTTACCACAAAACAGCGCACAATTCACAAACACCAACATAACATTACCTAACAAAAATATTAAACTTAACATAAGTAACTGTAGCAACGTTACATTTAATATTTCCTAATTATTTTCTACTTCTTATTATTTTCTTCAATTTATAGATTATCTTAATGTGTTTTAATTGAAATAAAAATATTTTGTCATTATAAATTGTTTTCTTTTTCATTTTGTCATTTCCTCGCTGAGGTGGGATGAAAAGTTACGTATTGCACTCGAGTGGAAAGATTTTTCACCTTGTGCTCGTTTGTTTCCCTCGCTGACGCTCAGGATTCTAATTTAGAATCACTCGCTGCGCTCGTGATTCAACTTTAGAATCCTTCGCTTGCTCGGTCATCCAAATCGAGCACGCGGTTAAAAAGGAACTTTCCACTCTTGTATAATAAATAACTATTATAAAAGATCAGAAACTGGTAAATAATGGTATAATATTATTCAACAGATTGAATCACTACACTTAGGTATACCTACATATGTTACAACCCACATATTTGTAACGTAACAAGAGCATTTATACAGGCATACTTTGCCTCCTACTTTATAGATTTATAATTTAATTACCCGTACCGTGATTTCTTTATTTTTATTCAAATTTTATTTTGGTGATTTTGTAGTGTGGTAATGGTGTTTGTGTGTTTTAAGAAAATAAATTTAAATTAGAATGACTATTTCATTAGGATTAAATGCTTAGTATTAACATAGAATAACTAGAAAAAATACCTATGACTTTCAATATTGAATAGATCGTCCAATATTTTTATACCCATTGTAGAGTTTCTTATCTAGAAAGGAAAAAGTAATTCTTATGGAATCAGATTCTTATTCTTTTGTATGTCTGACCTTTCCCTTTTTCTCAGAAATGTATGACCATATATGTTTTACTAAATATCAAATACTTCAGCTTCTTGGCTCTGTTATTACAGAAAAAGATTAAATTGCCAATATAATGATTTTCTTAAATAACTAAGTTTTACATAACCATATTCAAGTTGCGTCTGTAAGCTCTGTTTACGGGGCCTAAAGCGCGCCGCATAAAAACGCGATACTTTAAGCATTTGCGAAATGAGGCTGCGACCCAATGCTGTTCTAAGAACAAAACATTTCAGTTATCTTGTAATGTTATTGTAGAGTGTTACGTGTTTTTGAATCATTCTTTCCCAAAAGGGGCAATGAAATAAAAATATGCTATGTATTGTTAAATGTATACAATTTATCGATTTAACTAAATTGAACTCAATGTGCGTGTTTTTTCCCCATGCATTTCGAAATCAAAATAATATCTATATATAAATGTTTTTTTACTTGGCATTTTAACGCATGCCGGATACAGCTAGTTAATTTTGTAAAATCTACACATTTATTAATATATAATAGCAACGATGCAACTATTAATAAACATAAATGCATATAATACATAATTTTCGGCACCTTTTCGCTGCCTCAACATTATGCCTCCTCATATTTTTTTTGCGTAGGAACGTATCAACCAGTGCCCAGAGGTTTTGGGATTCCTAGGCCTGGAGAAGGGGTCAGATCAACTAAACGCTCGTGGTTTAGCAGGTCCGTCAAGACAGATTTTGATCTTTGGGACAGCGGATTTAAAGAAGCAGGGAGGTGGCTCGCAGCCGTTGAAATACAAATCCTCCTTATCGCCCCCTTTTTAAGACTATCACAAAGTGGCGATCTGGCCAGATTATGTCAAGGGCATTGTCCACATCCTTGGTTTCAAAGCCAGGATGGTGGCACCTTCTGGGTTCCATTGTGGATCCTGTCTTGGGCTTGATTGGGATCTAGAGCAAACTCATAAAAAAACATCAACGAATACTCAACTTAATCTGTATCTGTACTGTAGACCTGCTAGAAGCATGGTTGCTTAGCTCAGATGCCAAACTGATGGGGAAATTCCTCATAGAACGGATTGGCCTTTTACAGTAATCTTTCCCTTCCACTTAATCTCAGGTGATGTCACTACAAATAATATGTTATACGTTATATGTATACACATTTCAAGTAATATGTTATTAAATAGGTATTATTTATATTAAAATTATTGCTTAATTGAAAAAAAATATTATTCAATCTGGGTGTAAAAAAAATAATTTATGATTTCTGTATAGCTTAACAACACATTAAGAAAAGTAACATGACAGATATAATTTTAGGACTAATATTTTTAAAACATAGGTATAATGCACTATTCATACAAAAGTTACTCAAAAAATACAAGGCATCATATTCACTTAGCGTATTATTCATACCATATAATATTAATTTAATCGAAGTTCAAAAATGTATTTAACATTATCATGTTATGTATCCATAACATTTAATATAACGATTAAATAAGATAATATTCATATTGTTTAATAATGAGATCTACTATATCATTTCATATAATCCTACTACTATTATAAAGGCGGAAGTTTGTAAGTATGGATGTATGGATGTTTGTTACTCTTTCACGTAAAAACTACTGAATGGATTTGAATGAAACTTTACCACAATATAGCTTATACATCAGAATAACACATAGGCTACAATTTATAAACATATTGTCCGAAATACTAATCCTGCGCAGACGAAGTCGCGGGCACCAGCTAGTATTACATAAATCCAATTCTTAGAAGAGTGTTCTAAATAATCAACATTTCAAATAAAATTGATTGTATATTAAACACATCAACACCGTCAAGAAACATTCTGATTTTCTCAATTTTTAATCTCAACCTAAAGGAATATTCTGATTTTCTCAATTTGCTCAAATTTATTTAATGTAAGATATATAAACCAGTATACTTTAGAATGAAATAAATTTTATTTCTGGTTAATTAAATATTTTATTGAAATAAAGACAAAAAGTGAAATAATGATCAAACTAACGATGAGTGGTTTTTTTAAGAAAAAAAATAGAAATAAAGAAAAATTTTCAGGTATTTCCTGTTGCGTAAAAAAAAGGTAGTCTGTATAACCACCCATGGCCTTAATGACGATCCTGCAATGGTCTTTCATGTTTTGAATGGATAATCAACGTCTTGCTGCGGGATATTGTACCAGGTTTGCTAAGATGCAAAAAAAAATGTTATTCGATCACAATGATCGGAGGAAAATTATTAAAACCCTTCTTTGTAACATGACCCACTCGTGCTCTATGGGATTTAGATGTCGCGATTGCGCGGGCTAGTCTTTCACCGATACGTCGAGTTCCTGCAGCCACCTGATCACCACTCGCGTTGTGTGCAGACGGGTGTTATCGTGCATGAGCATGAACCGCCTGTGTGCCTTTCAGCCACTTCACCAGTGGCTTAATAAAGCGACCACTTGATATCACGTTTTGTCTTGTTTCAATCTCCTCGGCAATACCTCATTGAGTAGGCCCAGCTTGGCGGATTCCTACTGCTCTTAAAAATTTTGTCTCTCGTTAAATAGCCTTGCTTCATGATGCATATAATTGCATAAATTCAAAATTGACAATATTTTTAATAAAACTTCAATTTAGTACATACATACAAATAACTAGGACAGGGAAATTTAACTTTACTACGAATTTTGCCGCGCAAATCTATAAATTTTAATTGATTGTTTCAAATTCTGGGATAATTTAATAAGGTCTACAAAATATTTTTTTGTTAAAAGATTTATAAACCAGCCAGTATTTTTTGAGTTTTAGAACTAAAACAAAATATCTCAAGACGCTGGTTATGTGTGTATTTAAAACGTATAACATTAATTTCCTTTTAGTTGAAGTAAAAACCTGCAAGTGCAAGCTTGCATGCGAGCAAACGTGCATGATATCTCTCAGCTCGATGCGCGATCACAAATCCAGCCTGACCCGCATGGGTGATGTATTCTCTGCCTATAAATGGCATCACTGCTGGGGCGCAATAGCGTCGTATATATCCTTGCAGCCGTTATTTCAAATACAGTGTCAGTTGCTATGACAATGACAGCTCTTAAACTCGTTAAGAATATAAAAGTGATCCAACTTGAACTACGTTCGATCTATGTCGGTTAAAGGCTAAAACATGCTGTGAGCTCAGTTAAGCACTCAAACAGAGGGTAGTTCTAACTGATCGCATTTATTTCTAATAGTGAAATAAGCCCTAAATCATTATATAAGCAAAATCAAATTATCTTATTTTTTACATCACAAATAATGGACAGTAAAAAACAACATAAATAGGTAATTTCAGAAGCTTTTGTGTTGATGTTTTCAATTTATTTTTACAAAGCAAGTACTTGAAGGCTTAAACCGTTCGAGTATCAAGATTTCTATACAATTGTGTCCATTATCCTGTTAATCGATAACCCAAAGAATTCCCATTAACAAAACAGCACTTTGTGAGCGTATAAAAAAAATCTCTTTTCACGTAATTTTCAATTCTAACGCTTTCCGTTTAGCCAATGAAAGAAATTTTCAGCGCGTTTAATTGATTTTTTTTCATTTTGACAGATATTGATCGTTTGCTGAATTTCAAAAGGTAACTTTCTATTTTATTCAGCAAATACTGTAATAAATCACTTTAATCGAAAGCTGGTTGGCAAACCTTTGAATATCTATAAATCATTATGGATACAGGGCTTAAAAACTACTATGAAGGGAAAATTTTAACAAAAAGCGGTCAAGGCGAGTAAATTTATGAATGTGGAAAACAAATTTCAGTTATTGAGTTTGTGAAATTAAATACGAACATAAAGTTTTCGACCCGCTTAATTACACTGTGTGACACGATTTTTCTAACATAAATAAGATTACGTGTTTTGAATTCCTTATTCCATTGTTGAAAACATTGTCAATTGATATGGTTGTCTAACACGTCACGTTTCTAAGTTATAGTGTCAATACTATTTACGGTACCCTCGTAAAAAACAAAAGATCAAACGTTGTTAATTGCAGATTTCTTTTAATACTGAACTCTGTACGACTATAAATTAAAAGTTTTAGTGGTCTTAAGATAATTCTAACAGTTTATTTGGGTAATCATAACATTTTTTTCGAAAGTCATGAAGAAAAGTAACCACCGCAAGTGTTTAAATCATCCGGACAAGTTTTGTTTGTTTCTTTTGGAATATTTGGCTCATTTTTTATATTGACCACTTAAACCTCAGCTATTTTGATTCGTTGTCACTTGTAAATATATATAACATTTTTTTTGTGTAAAATTAATAATTTAAATAAAAAATATGATATACTATTTTGATACTGTCTTTATTTATTTATAGTACATTAATTTATCATAACTTTAAAATGATACGTGTTACAAAAAATCTATTTAAGTTTTTGTGTTCAGCAGGTTTATTTTGATAAAAAATAGCCGTTTCATTAAATGTTAGAGCACAAAAAAAAAATTGTCACACAGTGTTATGGTAATGATTGTCCTATACCTATGTTTAGCTTCCTTCTGTAATGTTGAATATGGGTGATGTTTTAGATTTCATCGTGGAAAATTAAATTATATAGTAAATTCTGACATTTGGATTTTCAAATAATAATCAGTCCTTGGATGGAATGATTTTTCTAAGATTAATAATCTTATGTATGATGTAAATTAATTCTATACTTATTAACACCAAAATACTTTAGGGGTATAAGTATTTTGACAGACTTTTAGACCCATTTCAAGTATTGTGTCCTATAGAGTAGAATAGAACCAACCTTTCACAGTCAACAATGTAGTAAAAGATGACTTATAATACTTTCAGTAATATCATCATGTGATCAACATATACCTCCTGTAAACCACAAAAAGTGCAGCACATTAACCGAATTATGGACATCCAACCCGCCCATCAAGCGTGGAGATTATGGAAATACCCTTCATTTTTAGGGAGAGGCTGCAGTCCAGCAGAGAATGCCTTTCAACTAAAATGATTTTTCCACAGTCGTAACTCGTGTCATATAATCGTGTCTACATTTAGATAACTTAGATAACAAATTACCATTCTGTTTATTTTTATATAAATGTTTAACGTGTGTATCAATTATGTATTTGACTGTGGCGTTGGGCATCTCAAACGTTTGTACTAATTTTTTAAATCAAAATAAAAACTTATTTATTTTTAAGCCATTTCGATTACTTATAGCTGCTGCAGAACTGCAAAGTATTAAAAAATTGAATAAAATATTTTTAAAGACGTTTGTTTATCTTCGGAATTTTGGTTTCAACAAACCTCAATAATATTAATTACTTGCTTTTGATTTTCTCAAGTGAAAGAAATCATTAGTATAAATAAGAAAAAAATACACTCTTTTGACAGCTAGAAGGAATATATGTATATTTTGTAACATGTGTCACATTTGTGTGTCTTGTAAGATTCAGTTCTATAAAACTCACAATAATATCTTAGTTATAAAACGCATAAAAGGTCACACAATCACAAATTTGTTACGTATATAAACGATTTATTATGTATATAAACAATCACGATTAAAGATTAAATGTTCAGCACACAAATAGAGAAATCCCCTGTAAAAATTTCGACTTGGGGCCTTCTGCAAATGCCGTCGCACGAACAGATCATCACCAAGTCATTGTCAAACCATAGATATATGCAATTTTAATATTATATTATAACGAACAAACAATATTTTTAGTTGTTGAAATATAAAGCGCATCAAATAACAGATATCTAACTTACTCATAAAGAAGCAAACCCTAAAAAGGTAAATTAATGTTAACACAGAAAATCCCAATACCTGATGGGCTCATTACAGGAAGACGATATTCGTATATTGAACGTTACGTGATACTATCAGACTATAATAGCTGCCGTGCCATGTTTATGTACCTATACCTTCGTTAAGAAGATTGCTTTCCTGTGAATAGGTCGACCGTACTACACAAATACGGAATACGAAATTATTTGGCCAAACTAGTTGTATTAAGGTCCCAATTTTGGGTTAAGCGTCCGCTAACATTCTTGACGAGAAAGTTTTCCACGATCAATATATTTTTAGAATAAAGAGTCCATGATTGAAAAAAAAAATATCTTTAGGAAGGACTGCTAGCAATTGATCAAAAATAACAGTTTTGAACCTTAATTTTTCTTTTCTGATTATAAATACTGATAAAACTTGAACGAATGAGGATATCTTTGGTTACAAAGAAAATCTGAAAAATAGCACTGTTTCCTAGTGTCATGATTATAAACTCTTTAATTAACGCAGGTAATTTGTAATATCTCATTTCATGCAATTAAATTATTTCTTTTGCATTTTATTTTTAAGTGTTTAACTACAATGAGACTCCTTAGTCTATATAACTCATTAATATAATTTCAAATTCTTTAACTTGAGTTCTTTAACTTTATACATAAAGTATTCCTATCTTATTTTTCTCAGTTATATAATATTTACATAACATTATTTTTCCTGTGAAAAGTCAAAGCAATTCGCCGAGGTGAATGATGCTTTTTAAGATTATTCGGTTGCTGAGTCATTGTGATGTATCTCTCCCTTAAACACAAACGAATGATTCGAAATAAAGCTTCTGAACGCCTTAAGGCAGGAGAATAAAGTCTGTGGCTTTATCATGGGTTTACCGATACAACGCCTGATACTTATGACTGCGATAACCGCTTACTATCAGATGGGCCCTATGCTAGTTATAGTGATGTTATATTTGCCGTTATCATAATGTTAGCGAACAATACATTTTGTTTTATATATATCATGTTCTAAAATATAATATTAAATTTAAAAGCTTATAAAGAGGGGGGAGCGCAGGCGGCCATTATGTAAGTGTTATCGGACCGTTTGGGTCGATTTTGAAGTAAACAAAACCGAGACATTGTAATGTACTGTGATGCAGAATCACCTTCACATATTTCATTTTTCTATACGTCTCCAGAAATAAAACATCTCACCTAATGTACAATTTATATTAAAAAATATATATTGCGGCTCATAAAGAAACTAATAAACATAAATGGATCATTCAGTTACGAAGTGGCTTGTCGCGTAGCAGGTTGTTGCGTCACAGCTGAAGAGGCACTTTAAGTAATTACAATCTCGCAAAAATCTCGTCGACTGCCTCCCTACTAACGGGAACAGGAATAAATTAGCTGACGAAGAAAATGATTGATTGTATTCAATGCAAACGATGGCGAGTGTAAATAAAAAGTAATTAAATTACGCTATAAATTTCAAATATTTCTACAACATTTTATGTATTTACAGCAGCCGAATATACAGGCAACTATTAGGTACGTCTTCTTTTGCTCCAGCCTGGTACAAAATATGACCAGTTGATAACAGGGAAAGGAAAATGAAAATGAGCATCATTCAGGGGTCCTAATATGTTTTTTTTGCATTAATGTCCATGTGAAGAACACTCACCTAATAATCAGAATTGTCCAATTTTAATTTTATTTAAGCCAATAACTCATGTTAATAAAGTAACACAAATTTAAAAAAAGAATAGGATTCGTTGCCGAACTGGGATTAGAAACCTGTATTTCTGTATCTAATGCCAGTTTCAACAATCTCAGTAAAGATGCCGTGACGCTAATTTATATTTTCTTTGATTATTTGATTTGTGCTTTCGTGGCTCTCTTTGTGATAAGTGCGTGTATACGTAATTGTGTGTTAAAAATAATCTTTAAGAATACATTTACATAAAGCTAATTATTGTAAGATTAAGTTCCTACAGGGAGTTAAGCTAGGCTAGGTTACATTCGTGTGCAGTTGCTAGTCTGCCATCGAACGCATCCTCCGGGTGGCGGATTGGGGAACGGCTCACAGATATGGGGGCCCCCGGATTTCCCGCGCAAATCAAAACTAGCCGTACAAGACGCGGGGACGGGGGCTGTCATCTTTTGGGGTAGGGGCTGCCCCGTGTGCAGTTGCTGGAACTGCCACCGGGCGCGTCCCCCGGGTAGCGGATTGGGGAATGGCCTCCAGATATGGGGGCCACCGGCTTGACTGGCGCGGACCAAAACCAGCAGGAGGCGGCTCGACTGGCTGACCCGGGTAGCCTGGGTAACGGCAGCCGAGCGGGGGTATACCGTAACCCCGTACATGGTGCGGGGCCGGGGGCTGCCATCCTTCGGGATGGGGGCCGCGAGGAAGAAAACGTCTATAAAAATACGAGAGGGGGCCTTCGGGCCCAGCTCGCTACGCGAGCAAGTCGGGTGTGTGCGTGATCCGGTCCGAGGACTGGTTCCGGCCCAACCGTAGCCTCGTACGTGGAGCGGGAGCGGGGGCCGCCACTTCGGTGGGGGCCGCGTGGAGAGATACCACTGTAAAAAACTCTCAAAGTCCTGACACTGGGACTCATGGTGTCGGGGCGCCTGAAAAGGTGGCTGGGGAGTGCATCAGCCAATTAGTGGTCGCCCTGGGGTACCTCCCGACCCCCCGGGTGTAAGTAGGGTAGCCAGGGTATCGGGATCTCTGCCCTGGTGGTCCGTATAGTTCTCCCATTCTCGTGGGTCCATCATGAATGTTGCATCTAAAAAATTAAAGACGAAAAAAGGAAGGATGTTAAAGGACAACACACAGAGTCCGACCAAAAACTGTGTCGAGGATTACGGGCGCTCGTTTTCTGCGTCCGACGGAGAGGAAAAATTCTCCTTTGACGAGGACGAGTTGTTTGCCGAAGCGGCGCGGTACGAGTTGGGTGCCGATGAGGCGCTGTCTAAGCTGGGAGCCGAAGAGTCGCGATTAGGAGAAATCGAGCTGAGCGCGGGGGAAATGTCGTTGGAGGGATGCGACCAGAGCCGTAAGCGTCAAAACGAGGTAGTAGATCGCTCAGATTCTGGGGACAAGGATTCGGCGTGCGCGAAGCCCCCGCTGAAGATCAGCACGGCAGGTCGAGGTAGAGCCCGCAGTCTTAGCCCAAACGCAGAGAGGCTGACTGCAAAGGCCCTGCTTCACAGTAAGCGGCAGCTCGAGGCAGTGGGGCTGTATGAGCAGGCAGAGAACCTGTACAAGAGTGTATATGGGACGCCGGAGAGCGAGGAGGGTGAGCTGGCTCCGGGTTCGTCAGCCAATCCAGCGGAGGTGGCGGGGCCGTCATCGGAAGGGCCCCATATAAAGACGGGAAATTCAAAGTTTCGGAAGGAGGCGAAACCTGAGAAGAGGAAGGGTGCTGGCGCCAAAAGGGCAGAATTCCCTCTGTCGCTGAAACCGGTCTCAGGGCTCTCGTCGCAGGCCCTCCACGACAGAGCCCTCGAACACATTATGGGTATCCAGAAGGTTGCGAAAGAGTCCCGCAACCTTAAGGGGACCTACAAAAGGTCACTGATAGAGGCGGTCGCTGGACTCGAGGCGGTAGCGCAAGAGTTCGCCTCGCTTAATGCCACGGAGGAAATAAGATGACTCCGGGAGAAGCTGAAGACACAGAGGAAGGAGATGACGGCACTGCAAGACCAACTCAAGGCCATAATGGAGGCGCAGCAGGTAGCTGCCGAGGCGACTTGCACAGCGGTGCCGACGAACCTAACCCTGCCCACGGTTGGAGGGGAGAGCACAGGGGTGCTGCCCAGGGACCTCCGTGAATCTTGGAGACCATGAAGGCCGAACTGCTGAGGACCACAGGCGAAATGATCAGCACGAGGATCGAAGGGCTCCAGATCCCTGTCACGAGACCGCCTCTGGCAGCTGATAGGAGGAAGGTGGTGGCAGCCGCCGCGAGCAACGGAGAGGGCCTTTCTCCACGGGAGCCTATTGCCGCTCCCTTTGGGGCACGCGAGGAGCGACAGCCTGATCCAGGGGCGGAAATGGATAGGGAGGGTCCCTGGATAGTAGAGGGGCGAAGGGGCAAAGGAAAGGGGAAGCGGCCGATAGCTGCCTCCTCAGCGGTTCCCCTGAACAGTGGTGGTGTGGCGCCAGCGAAGGAGAGACCCCAACAAGCGGCGAAACAGAAGAAAAAGAGGAGGAAGCCGAAACTAGCCACTCCGAAGGCAGCTGCGGTGGTAATCACCATCCCAACGGAGGCGACACAGGAGGGCCTGACCTACGTCGAGGTCATAAAAAAGGCGAAACAGGCGTTTAAGCTTGCGGATGTGGGAGGCGACGGCATCCGAATGAAGACGGCTATGAACGGCTCCCGCATAGTTAGTTAGTTAGTATATAGTAGGCTCCCGCATGTTCGAAATACCGGGGCCGTCGGGTGCAGAGAAAGCGGACGCATTCGCAAACAAGCTGCGCGAAGTGCTGGACAGCAGCATTGTGGTCTCCAGACCCACCAAGACCACGGCCGTGCGGCTCTCTGGGCTGGACGAGTCAGTCGGAACCGAGGAGCTGGCACAAGCGGTGGCCGAAAAGGGGGGCTGCCCCCTAGATCAGGTCAAGGTGGGGCCCATCCGACAAGGTCCGGGAAGGCTGAACTCCGCCCTAATCAGGTGTCCCGTGGCGGCGGCAAAAGCCCTGGTCGTCGCTAACCGCTTGTTGGTGGGATGGAGCGCGGCGAAAGTTAAGGCACTGGAGCCGTTACCGCTCCAGTGCTTTAAATGCATGGGCATTGGGCACACAAGATTGATGTGCCCCAGTGAGGAGGATAGGTCTGCCGCCTGCTTCCGCTGCGGTCAGGAGGGCCACAGAGCAGCGGACTGCTCCACAGACTCAAAGTGTGCGGTGTGTCTGGCGGCAAAACTGCCTGCTGGGCACATAATGGGGGGCAGGAATTGCCAGCCGCCGAAAGTTCGAGATGAGCCGATGACCAGGCGGGTCAAGGCGACGCAGGCGGCCGATAACGATAATGACCTGACGGAAGGGCGAATGTCCCCCTAAGGGAGGCTAACGCACACTTGTCCCCGCATCGTCCGCCACTCCCCTCCTCTCTCTTTTGCTAGAGCGGAACGGGCAGTGGCGGCCCATCTGGGGTCTAGTGGGGCAGAATACGGGCTGGGTGGACCGTAGACGCGGGCGAAGGGGATGGGGGCGGCGCCGTGTAAGCGAGCGTAGCCTCTTATCCCGGGCGAGGCTAGTCGACGGAGGATGGGAGTCCGACCGTCGGCATTGCACAGCCTTGCCAGCCTCTGCCAGCCACGGGGTCCCCCGATCGTGAGGAGGCCGCTGGGCCAACCTGTCGCTCTCCACGGTGGTGATTGCCAAAATGGCCCTACCGGATTGCGACGGAGTAGAGCGGGTACATCGTGGAGTTTTTAGTGGGTAGGCCCCTGCACACCAATCTGACGATCTTTTATCGTCGGATAACACCCGCCCCACTCCCAGTGGCGGGAATATGCGTAAAGCATTTCCTCTCTTCTTGGGCGGTGTCTGGTCTTAGGACCAGCTTCGGTTAACCCGAAACCCTACACGTGGTGCAGAAAGTGGGGGCCGCCACTTCGGTAGGAACCGCGTGGAGAAAACCACTCTAAAAAACCTCATCCTTGCGTTGAGAAACGCGGTATCAGGGCGTCCGTGTGCGGGTGGCTGGCAGAGTGTATCAGCTCATCAGCGTCACCCACGGATACAGCCCATCCTCCGTGGTGTAGTTAGAGTTACCCGGGTCTGTCCCTATGCAAATAAAATGGCGGCTAAATTAAAGGAACTCATTGATCCTGAGATGGCCGTTATCTCCAGACCATCCAAACGCGCAGAGTTGCGTATCACGGGGCTGGATGATACCCGATGATGGATGGATCAGAGTGACCTATGCTTCCGCTGAGGGCAAAAACGTGCTCGGCTGGACCGCACTGCGATGCCTATGCGATGCGGCTAAGAAAGGCAAATCATTCTTTGAGGGGCATCAATTGCAAAGCTCCCCAAACTAGAACTACAAGCAAGAGCAAAGAGAAGAAACCCGCACTACGCTGACTCAAGCGCAAGCGTGCGAATAAGCAATGGAGGTTGAAACAACGGCCCAAAGCTGACGGCCGTGCGGCGTCGAGGGTAGTCGTTAGTAGTAAAGCCTAAGCTTTCCCTCGAAGTTGGGGCCGGACGGCGAAACGGGGATTTTCTGTTGCCCCCGAGGTGAATAGGTGCGTGCGTTCCGTCGCGTCACCCCGGATTAGGAGCTGTTGAGCTCCCTATGAGCAGTCCGAAGAGGACAACGGCAGAGCGGGGATTGCGGTTGCGTAACACACGATTCTGAAGTTCTCGCCGTACAATGCGCAAGAAGGAACGTCCTAGGTTTTTTGGTGGCTTCATCATATAATCACCCTCATCTCCCCGGATGAAGCAGTATGCGAGTGCATTTTTCCTGGGCAAAGAAAAAAGTAAGGTTACAAAACTAATAAATTATCACTTGTAAACATATTTATGCTCTCAAAATTAATTGATATTTTATTGGTGAATCTTTAATCTTTAATGTTTATACTATGTGGAAGTCCATTATTAGATTTTATTGACTTTATGTAAGACCAAAAATATTTTAAATTTATATAAATATTTTTTCTAAATAGGATACAAAATTTTGATTACATTTCCTTTCGACTTTGTCTGCTCTTTTACGTAAGATTTTATAACTTTCGCAGTCAAGAGGGTTTTTTATAGCGTTTCCACAGTCTATGTAATCTACATTTCTCTTTAAGTATTTTGTTAGAGCTGCACTGCACCGAGCCGGCTATTTTTGGGATGAATATTTCCTAACGCGGAGCACATATTTATTTCTAAGTAATGTAATTACTAATTCAAAAAAAATTCTTAAGCTTTCAAGTTTGCAAATAAGTTAGACCACTGGATTTTAGAAAGTTCATTATTTATTTTATCAAATTCAGAGGCGTTAAAATTTTTATAATATGTGTTTACATGCCTATATTTTAAATTTAAAATATATTTAAGCATCTATAATGAGAGTCCCCATTGGTTAACAGATTAAGAAAATATGTGACTAAACAGTCTAAGTTACTGAATATCAAATCTAAATATCGATTATTACTGTTGGGAATGCAGTTGTATTGTTTTAAACCACTAAAATGTATAAATTCATGTGCAAGTTGTATTATTAATATTACAATTTGGTATAAAATGCATTCCGAGCGAACAGTTGTGAAGTTTCTAACTAACTTCCGATATATTAAAATCGCCAGTTATCATAAAAAAGTCGTTAGGTTGATCATTAATTTTCTCTATATGTATATATTATTGTATATACATAAATATAAAAGTGTGTTTAAGGCCGGCTGATGTTGTAGGAGAAATATTATGATCTGTTGCTTCCAAAGGAATGGAAATCCACACATAATCACAGTGTGCTAGCGGAGGCACGGGTCAGTCGCCTATGTACAGGCTACGGGCATGTACGGGCTCACAATGTTATTTTATTCTAAGCTTAATTTTATTTATTCTGAACTTTATTTTATTTATTTTGTAATATATCATTATTTTGTAATTGGTCCATTTGTTTACTTTGAATAAATATATTGAAAATAATAAAATCATACATTTGTATATTTGTATGCCTTGCAACAAAGGCAGTGCATTTGGAACTTGCGTCAGTTCTCTCAAAAGATTTTATTGCTTGGTTTTATTGCTGCCCTTAACCGTTTCATTTCTCACAGGGCCATACACACAAGTTTTAGTCGACGCCTGTTGTCGATGCCTCAGGAGTACGCGTCGACCAGAGGCAACAGCTGCAGCTGTGTGTGCTTGCCGCGTCAATCAGTTTGTCAGTCGATTGCAAATAGTGCTTTATAGCTCGCACACCTAAACCATATTGATATTGCTTCGATTAAGAAACATAGTGCATTCGGAATTTGAAACTACCATCAAATGAAGCAATCGACATTCAGAAATAATAATAACATTTTCATCCCACCACCTCGGAAAGTGTAATTTTGCGCTTCGAAATCTGGCTGGAAAATTCTATTTTATTCGCTTGAGCGGCAAAGTAGATTTGAATTTAGAACATCACATATAATGAGTACTCAATATAATTGTAAATTCAAAAGTCATTAAACCTATTTAATGTAACCTCTATGGTGCCAAATTTATGATAAGAACTTTTTAAATTGTGAAAAAATTTAAATTTGGAACCTTCTTGGTTTCTTTGTTTTATTTGCGTGCTTCGCGCCATTCTAGTTTTTCACGTTTTATTGCTTAATATAATTAACATAACCTAAAAACTGTACAAAAAAATCAACTAAAATGAGTGACATTAGCGACGATGAAGTTTATCTAACGCCAACTGAGTTAACTGAAACAGTTAATAATGCGCAAATGAGCCTTCTCCCTCAGCAATCACGAGAGAAGTATTTGAAACAGTACGATATATTTAACATGTGGCGACTAGCTAAAGGAGCAAAAACTTTCTCCGAAAACGTTTTGCTGGCATATTTTATAGAATTATCTGAGACCAAGAAAGCAAGCACGCTATGGAGTACGTATTCAATGCTAAAATTAACAATTAAGATGAAGAAAGACGTTCATATCGACACCTATCATAAATTAGTGGCATTTTTAAAAAGAGCCTCATCTGGTTATAAGCCAAAAAAATCGAAGGTTTTCACAGCATCTGAAATTGCAAAGTTTATTAATAAAGCACCTGATTCCGTATATTTAGCGGCAAAAGTAAGTCAATACGTGTAATTTTTTGTTGTTGATAAAATTGTACATAGTACTTACAATATTTTTAATTTGATTAATTTATTTACGATTATAAATACTTCTTTTGTTACAGGTTGTTCTTATTATTGGTATAACCGGAGCATGTCGAACAAATGAACTTACACTACTTAATGTCAATAACGTATCAAAATATTCTCATAATTCTGATGAATTGCTATTAATTAATGTACTAAATACCAAGACAAAAAAAGACCGCAACTTCGTTATTCGCAAGGAATATGTAAACATTGTTCAGAAATATCAAGCTTTACGTCCTTCTAACACCCCAATTGAACGATTTTTTCTACAATATCGCAACGGAAAGTGTATCCGACAACCTATGGGTCAGAATAAAATTGGCAGTATTCCACGAGAAATAGCAACTTTTCTCGGACTTTTAGAACCCCCGTTATACACCGGTCACTGTTTTAGAAGAACCTCAGCCACACTTTTGGCCGAATCAGGGGCTGATCTTCTATCGCTTAAGCGCCATGGAGGCTGGAAGTCTAATTCGGTTGTAGAGGGATACATAGAGGATTCAATCCAAAGTAAATCAAAAATTTGTAATAGTATCGTGGAGGCCATAACGCTGAAAGAACCTCTGTCAGATTCTTGGTCTCGCCCTTCTACATCTAAAATGAGCCCCCATAAGATTGGAAACAATAGCCCTCTCTCGCCAACATTTACGCCAATAGAATCCAATGAATCGGCACAACTATTTAAAATTACTGATAGTTTACCACAAAACAGCGCACAATTCACAAACACCAACATAACATTACCTAACAAAAATATTAAACTTAACATAAGTAACTGTAGCAACGTTACATTTAATATTTCCTAATTATTTTCTACTTCTTATTATTTTCTTCAATTTATAGATTATCTTAATGTGTTTTAATTGAAATAAAAATATTTTGTCATTATAAATTGTTTTCTTTTTCATTTTGTCATTTCCTCGCTGAGGTGGGATGAAAAGTTACGTATTGCACTCGAGTGGAAAGATTTTTCACCTTGTGCTCGTTTGTTTCCCTCGCTGACGCTCAGGATTCTAATTTAGAATCACTCGCTGCGCTCGTGATTCAACTTTAGAATCCTTCGCTTGCTCGGTCATCCAAATCGAGCACGCGGTTAAAAAGGAACTTTCCACTCTTGTATAATAAATAACTATTCTTCGTCAAAGAGGTTAAAGTGTAAAATAAAAACATTTTATTCTTTGTATGTTATTGTCTAATTAACCAACAATGAAAGATTTCGACTTTTCCGTTTGCATCGACGAAGTAGAAGCAGCAATAGTGTGTGTTGCTCAAAATTCATTTTGATATTGCCTAGTGACTGCCTCCTGTTTTAGGCCGCCACAAACGTGAGCTGCAACCGTTGATGTGTCGAATATTGCTGTCGAATAATGACGACAGCTGTTGTTTTGTTTTATTTTGTAAAATAAAAAAAAAATACTAAAAAGGATACAGTTTTCGCTGCCGGTAGATGAGGTAACACCTATCATGAAGCTCGTAGAAAAGGTGTCTGCGGTGGACTGTGCCTTTGCAAACGCATACAAACGCGATACTCACCTGAGTCCAAAGCAGCTTGCTTATGAATTTATGCAGGCGTTCAAAATTCTAACTTTGAATGCCTGAATCGGTACAGTTATGATAATAATGAGCATATGTATTGATAAAAACGCATTAGATATACAAACGCGCTGCCGACGCGCGTTATAGAAACGTGCGTCAGACGCGCGTTTCTTTTTATTCCATTATAAAAACGCAGCTGTTCAAGTCCTTGTCGTATCTGACAGGGCCTCACGTCACTCATTTAGTACTAAGTCGTGTCAATAGATGGCGTTACGTGTTCTTTTAATCACGCTATAGAGACCTTTCAAACTTCCTATATATGATGATTTTATGTTTATTAAATAATTTCAGTACAGCTAATAAAGGTTTCATTTTGATCCTTATTATTAGTCTCTTACAGTTCACAGATCACCTAACTATAAGTTAGGGTATTTAATAGGTCCTAAGTGAACGCTTCAGATGACTTTGTATTTTATTTATTTTTTTGTGCGGGAGGTGGTCCTACCGATATTGGTCAAACTTTGTATTTATTGTTGATATGCCTTAGAAACTCTTATAGCACGATGTATGGGGTGGCAACTATGTAATTGCGGATTTCACTCATAGATGGCTTAAGTTGAATTTTTAGGTTTGCTGACGTAATCGTAATGTCAAGCACATTTTGTTATTTGATATTTGGTACTTTAACTGTCAATCAGTAAAAAAAATTTTTGATCGGTTGTGTAGTTTTTGTTTGGCGTCTGTTAAAAATGGAAAATCAAAACGAACATTTTCGTCATATTTTGCTTTTTTATTTCCGGAAAACGCATCGCAAGCTCACTTAAAGTGATGTGCTGTTTATGGTGACGAAGCTTTAAAAGAACGGCAGTGTCAAAATTGGTTTGCCAAATTTCGATCTAGTGATTTTTCATTTAAAAATGAAAAACGCTCTGGTCGTCCAGTTGAAGTTGATGACGACCAAATCAAAGCAATAATCGATTCGGATCGTCACAGTACAACACGTGAGATTACAGAGAAGCTTCATGTATTACATACATGCATTGAAAATCATTTAAAACAACTTTGCTATGTAATGCTATGTATCATGAACTGAAAGAAAATCATTTAATACAACGCATTAACATCTGCTATTTGTTAAAAAAACGTAATGAAAGTGATCAATTTTTAAAACGATTGATAACTGGTGATAAAAATGGGTTGTTTACAACAATGTCAATCAGAAAAGATCGTGGAGCAAGCCAGGTAAATCAGATCAAACAACATCAAAAGCTGATATTCATCAAAAGAAAGTTATGTTATCAGTTTGGTGGGATTACAAAGGAATTGTCTCCTTTGCACTTTTATCACCCAACCGAATGATCAATTCAGATGTCTACATTGGACAACTAACAAAATTGAACAATGCAGTTTAAGAATAGCGGCCCGAATTGCCAAATCGAAAAGGTGTTGTATTCCATCATGACAATGCAAGGCCACACACATCTGTGATCACTCGGCAAAAATTATAGCAGCTTGGTTGGGATTACTTTTTATTTCGATCTTTGCAAAACTCCTTGAATGGGAAAAAATTCAATAATGATGATGATGTCAAATCGTACCTGGTTCAGTTTTTTGCTGATAAGAACCAGAAGTTTTATGAATGTGGAATTATGATGCTGCCTTAAAGTTGGCAAAAGGTCATTGCTCAAAATGGGCAATACATTATAGAATAAAGTTATTTCGTTCCATGAAAAAATTGTATTTTATTTTCTAAAAAAATATCCGCAATTACTTAGTTGCCAACCTGTTAGTTGTCTGTACTAATGCGCTTTCTTGAAACTATATAGCGGCATCTGTGATGCGAAATGTCAATTTTTGCTTCATATTCGATGCTATATGTATGTTTGGCGGTATATAGATGTCGCCGTCACATATAAAGCTGCGCATTGACAATCAGTTTTTTGCGTCAGTTGAACTGATGTACATCCAAAATTTGATCGTGAGTGTCGAATCATCACACCAGAGTTTTAACTGACGACGCGCCACGTATTTCCGAGACTGCCATAAATCCAACTCCGCGCATCGCGCTAAACTGATCGTGAGTGTGTGATCGTCAATCCAATGGCGTCAGTTCACTCGCTGTGTTCGCGGTGAATGAACGTGTTGTTGTATATACTATTAACTCCGATGCTAAGAAATGAAGAGTGGCTATCAATCTCTCATGAGGGCAAATAGGTTCTCTCATATTATTATCCTGTTTAGCCATATAGGGTAGGGTCGCCCAAGATTGCGCGGGCGGTAAGACTGCGCGACCTTCGTAACTCGCAACACTAACGACATTTGCGACTAACTTATGTCGCTTTTTGGTGCGCTGGCGTGTTACAGTATACTGCGAGAAAAAATTAAAAACACCTTATAAAAGGAAGTTTGTGCCAGGTAAGTTTGTTCATTCTTATCACTTTTGATGTAATTTTTTGACATTTTGAGACTATGTTTATTCGAAATAATGGTGTATATTTTATAATCTAACCACAGTCTGTGCCGGCTTTGCTAACTTAAATATCGCCGGACTGGCATTTTTTTCTGCTGGTTGTCAATAGACGGCGTTAGATGCCATTTCGGTTAACTAAGAGCGAAGTGGTAAGACTGCGCAGAGGTAGGGCGGGTAACATTGCGCGCGCAGTCTTACCTTCTATGTATTTGTAAAAAGCATTCTTTCAGGATTTTTTTTCATATTAAAATTTATAAAATAAAATTAAAAATAAAATTATATTTTTATTTTTATTATAGGATGCCGAAGCGAACAAGAACCACGGAGCGTTCTCTGTGTCCTCAAAATATTTTAGACGAAGCAAGAAGACGAATAAAAAGCGGCGAAAGTAAGAGGAAGGTAGCGTCATCCTGAAGAGTGAAGACAAAAGTGTACAAAAAAGAGGATTAAAAAGGAATTAGCAAGAATACAAAAAAAACCTGCAAAGAAACCAGCAAAACATCCTAAAAATAAAAAAAGTTGGTCATGTGTCGGCTGCAATGAAATATACAAGGAACCAATCACTGAGGACTGTATCGGTTGTTCTGATTGTGGTGAATGGTGGCATGAAGATTGTACAGCGTATTAGCGCTTTCACATGTGATATTTGTTTGTCAAAATAATTTTTAAATTTGATATTGCGGCTTAAAGAGCCTTTGATGTATATGCGTAATCTTAGGAACCTTAGTGCGCAATTTTACCCCCTAGTGCCTGTAAGACTGCGCATTTCCCATTTTTTTTTTCTCTTATAAACCAAAAACATGTTGCCAAAGTTTTGATTAAGCGTAACATTAAGTTAGCCTAATAACATGGTCATTAAATTTAATGAAGATGATTATGACAATTTGTGTTTTTGTTTATTTATAGCCAATCTAATATTAAGCGCGCAATCTTGGGGACCCCTACCCTATGGTTACCTGTTCTAAAAGCTTCAAATATGGCAAATTATCATATAACAAAAATACTAGAAAAAATCAACTCAGGTCACAAGTGAATTCTCAGGCGGGAATCGAACCCGCAACCTTTAGAAGTCCGATCATTGCTCTCCAAATAAACTCTTATAAATTTTCTAGTACCTGTCCGGTTTTACGATGAACGCCAACGTTGTTTCACCAATGAAAAGAACATCCTCTCGTATTCGAAAGAATATTTTTACAAATGTTTGGACAAACGATTAAGATGAAACAGTCTTTTAATTTTTAACTTTTATATATTTTTTGCATTTTTGCAATGCTATCTTATAAGATAAATTATTTTGTTAGAATAAATCAAGTGAATTCTCGGTCGGGAATCAAACCTGCAACGTAAAGGTTTTTCATCCATTGCTTTCTTTCTTATTTTATGGTGAGTATAAGGCAACAAACAGTAGCCACAGTAAAATTAATGTTTCTTCTACGGAACCGGAATTCATTTTTTTTTCGACACAAACAGGTAGTACACCTCCTAAAAACCCGGCCGATTGAAAACTGAAGAGCCGGAGTGACGCCAGTGAATGCGGAAATTGAGTTGGCCCAAACCATTCGAAGTGACGCCACAGTTTTACGTCTGGACTGACGCGAAAATCTGATCGTCAATGCCCAGTTTAAGTAAATTGTGTTTATACCTGTTATCTCCGAAACAGTATATCAAAAAATATTTCAATATACCTGTAAGTCGAAATATGTACGATTACATTAATTTAATTGGTTGATAATTGGAAGTTACCACCAGACTTTTAAAATAGCGTGACTGGAATAATGACACGCTATAGTAAATAATAAAGGTCAGGCTAAAATTATAACAGTTATATTGTATTTATTTTTCAACAACTCAATACAGCCTAATAATATTATAAACGTCAAAGTTAGTATGTTTGCATCTTTGTAACTCAATCAGGCGAAAACGGCTGAACGAATGGATGAAAGGAACTGACCCAAAATTTGCTTTGAGGTCGGTTTATGTTTGAAAACTTGAATAGTCCAAAATATAAAAAAAAAACTTGATACGATTATTTTCTTCCGCGCCTCTCACGTATTTAAACAATATATGTTTTCTTATGGAACAAGGTTAAACGCGCAGTTATTCCGATGAGTGGTTTATTGAAAATCAAAGGATCAAATCCCTGCTAATCTAATCCAACCGCTGGCGGGGCTATATCAAAGTTTCTAAGGTTGTATTAGTTTAACCTAAACTAAAACAACCTTATTAATGTGGTCTTAAATGCTATATTCAGTGTGATTCAAGCATACAAAAAACATAAATATATATATTTCCAGACCGTACATAGTAAGAAAAAAGAAAGTAATTTATCTACCTATCTCAATATTTCTTTAATAAAAATATAACGTTTTTTAATTATAAATAGGTAAGCACTTGACCGCTATCTCGCTTAATGGTAAACAATGGTAAACGATCTAGGACGTGACATGCTCAGCATTTTTTTTTATACTATGGAAAATGCCTTGCGCATACTGTGCCGCCGGGCGAGCGGCGCAGTTATGTGGGGCTCTCCTCCATCCCCCCACCCGGCCTACTGCCCGATGGAGGATTGGAGGTCTACCCACTAAAAACCCTAGTATGCACCCTCACACTGCCATTGGTCCCACGGGGCCGTTTTTGGCAATCACCGCGGGAAGCCAGCAGGTTGGCACGAAGGCCCCACCACGATAGGGGATGCCCGGATGCATTTGGGCATCCCCGCAGACAGGCAATACCGTGCAATGGAGCTTGTTTTTAGTCCTCAGATAGGACTCGTCTATCTTCATTACTTTCTGAGTCCAGGTCCGCAGAAGCTCGACCTGGTCCACCATGTCGTACACTGTACTCATGATCCAGTTCTTGCCTTTTTCAGCCACGCCAAGCTCTGCAAGTTTGCTCTCCACCCTTTCGGCACCCTTAAAGCTCTTCTGGGCATACAGCTTAAGCACCTCCTCGTCTTCTGGCGCTAACTTTTGGCACCATCTGGGATCGTCTTCAGCAATAGCCGCATCCGACCCGTAATACTCCCTGTCACTGCTCCGCTTAGCCTTTTACTTGCGACCAGCATCTTGGAAGCGAAGAACCGATGTTTTGCTACCCTTCGGCTCCGAGCCTGTCTTATTTTTCGCCCCCTGACTCACCCGGCTCTTCTTTGCGGAATCGGTTTCCACCGCGACTTTCCTTTTAAACTCACTATCGGCGCATTCTACGCCTTCCATCTTTTCGGCGCTGTTGTTACTCGGACTCAGCGCATCGTCCATCTTCACCTTAGCGTCGTCTTTTTTATTTTAAGATTTAGAAGCCATCATATTTGGACCCACGAGTGCGGAAGAATCGACAGTGCACCCGGGCAGAGATCCCGATGCCCGGGTAACCCTACTTACGCCTGGGGGGTCGGGAGGTACCCCAGTGTGACCGCTAATTGGCTGCCTGTACTCCGCCAGCCACCCTCTCAGGCGCCCCGACACCACGCATCCCAGTGCCGGGACTTTGAGGTTTTTTACAGTGGTTGTCTCCACGTGGCCCCCACAAAGTGACGGCCCCCGCTCATGCACCACGTACAGGGCTTCGAGTTAGGCCGAAACCGATCCTCAGATCGGTATACGCCCCCGTCCGCCCGCATTTACGGACTGGGCCCTAAGGCCCCCTCCCAAGATTGCACGTTGGCCAGCTTCCAGGACTAAGGTACTTATCCTTTAGTCATAGACAAGCAATATAGGTGTGTCAATACCGTAGCTAACGCAGGAGCGCAAGTCCTAAGAACTATGGCTGGTATACCATCCGGACCACCAGCCTTATTCACGTCCAGGTCACGCATCGCCTTTCTAACTTCAGTTTATCTGATATGTATTTCGGACATATAACTCCCACAACTTGACAAACCGGAAGGTACAGCACTGCTGGGATCTAAACGCGAGCGTTCCGCAAACTGTTTGGCTAATAGATCAGCCTTTTCCTTGGCGGTGTGTGCCAAAGATCCGTCGGGTTCAGTAAAGGAAGTAGTTACGACAGAAGTTACCCTCGACCGACTTAGCCAGGGACCAAAACGCTTTACCACCAGACGGGTAAGAAGCAAGCCTTTTCCCATTCGGCTTATGTAATCGAAGCGAGCTTTCTTAACAACCTTTTTGCAGGACTTGGCGGCTTTGTTAAAGGCTTTCTTCATTTCGTGCATATTTCAAGCTTTGCGGAATCGAGGTTCAACCCAGGCTATTATACCATGGGGGAGCTCTGTCGGCAAGTAATACGTCGGAGAAAGAGATAAAGTACTCCATACCCTGACGAAGCACATAAGTCACAGCATCCGCTCATGCTAAGGGGTCACTAGAAGAAAAGCAAACCTGCCGCGCAAGGATAAGATGTAAAAAGCAACGCATCTCGTCAAAATCTGCTGATTTGTAACGCCAAATCCGCCGGGAGCCTTTTGGTCTTGGGTCGGGCGGAGATGGTCAGAACTGCCAAGGGGTGACGCAACCCACACCGAGTAACTGTCGGGAGTAATGTGGCTTCCTGGACCAGCTGGGTGAAGTCTAGCGTCATGGCTAGCCGTCGTGTTTCTCGACCAGCGTGGTCGGTTTCCTCATAAGGGAACAGCCAGTCCTCGTGGTGTGAAAGAACAGGTGCGTTAGTCTCGAAATGGTGATGGACTGGGTCGAGAATAGAGTGCAAACCTCTTATATTAGAGAGGTGCACTAAGAAGGAGGGAACGATTCGACTCTTTTACTGGTTTACTGTTCTTACTATGTATATCTTGCGATCCCGAAAAATTTAGGTTCCACTAACACTATCAGAAACCGACCTGCAGTATACACTTGAAATTTTAATTCGCACAAGGCACAGGCGCGACTCGACGGGCATTTATAAAACAAACATTTTATTTTCTTAGACTTCACCTTTTAAGAAAAACGATCGTATCATCCCTCGCTAAAGTCATATTATGATACGCAAAGAGAATGAAGTATATTTATTGCTTTTTCAAAGCTATTGTTTCTTGCGTGAGTAAAATATCAAAGCATGTAAAAGAATTACAGATCTTCAATAACCACCAACAATGATATAATTATATGTTAATCTCAATTGCCTTTCAAAATCATATGTAATTAGTTAACATAAAATATTGAACGCTACACGTTCACCCTTTTGAAAAATACCTATAGTGTTAGCAAACGGGATTTTTGGGGTGTTTAAGAATCATCCTATACGCCTATCCTTAATTTAGTATCCCGATATATATTATAATATATCAGGATACTAAATTGAGGATACATGGATTTCAAATAAATCCATGTATTTTTAATTTAATATCCGTAGTACAAACGCTGGTTTTTTATGTACTAAATACCCAATTGCCGTAATTAGTTCCAAATTCATGTTTATTTTAATTAATTCAGCTCTACTAACTACTGATGCGATTCAATAAGTCAGAAGGTTGCTGAATGCCTACATTTTTTTTCATTCAAACAAAGTCAACACAATTTTGAGTATCGTTTTTTACAAACATTGAATTGATCCTCATAGTTAAAAAATAAAACAAGTCTCTATATTTAATAAGATATTTGCCTAATTTGGGGGTCAGATTCATAAAAACCAAACTAAATATCAAAGAAAGAAAACAAAAGAAAACTGCTTACTTGTAGGATTTGAACTCGTGTCTCCAGAACCACTCTACCTCTCTTTAGCAGTAGAACTGAGGTTGAGCATATTGTAGGATTAAGTCAAAATACGTAATAAGGCAGAGAAAATGAAATTTCCCAGAATTGCGACTTAACAAGATTGAACTTTCGCTATCGTAAACTTCTATATTGTCAATTAATAGATGGCTGGTGTATTAATATAGGACCGATCTGTATTATATAATAAAATAAAAGATAATCAATAAATAAATTAATATGCAATTTAATAACGGTCATACAGAGTAGCTAATATTGTTCTAATTTGGTTACTCGAATATTGCTTAGATTTATAGAGTTATCGGATGTTCGAGCCATGGTCACGTACGCAGTCACCTACTTCTCTGTCATTTGCCAAATCTGAACAGGTAATGAATGCCTTTAAGATGTGTTTACTTAATACGATTATATCCATAATATTGTAACATTTGTGTATTTGATGTCGAATATTAGCTTAAATAAAGCCTAAATAAGAATAAAACAATCACGCAAATGATTTATTGAAGAGCAATAATATGTTTTAAATTTTATGTTTAAATTTTCATATCAGCCAAACGTCGGCCATTGCTGGACAAAGGCCTCCCCCAAGGATCTCCACAACGACCAGACCTGCGCTGCCTACATTGCGTTTTCTGGCCAATTGTCGCCACTCGAGAATTTTTCCGCCCCAACAGCCATCAGTTCTACGAGCTATGTGCCCCGTCAACTATTACACACTTAAGTTTGGCAATTGTGCGGGCTATGTCGGTTACTTTGGTTCTCCCACGGATTTCCTCATTTCTGATTCGATCGCGTAAGGAAATTCCGATCATAGCACGCTCCATCATCAATTACCTTGAGCCTTCTTATAAAGCCCATAGTAAGAGACCACGTCTCCATTGCAATACACACTAGTCAAACACTGTAGTTGTGACACATTGCGGTATTTTGGACAAGAAGATGTCGCGAAGTTTCCTGAACGCATGTTTAAATACATAAAATATAAAACGCAAATACATTGAAAATTTATTTAATTCAGGCTTGATTAGCATGTAATGGCATATTTAATTACCACAGTAACTTTTTTATTGAGATTTGGATTTTTCTCATAAGTTCACGTTATCAATACCATCGTCATACAAAACAAATCTATAAAAAATAATAATAAAGTCTAATAATACTTTGCTGCTATTGTTTAGCAAGTTACAGCGTGACACTTTATGTTTTTCTAATCTTGTCTTTATTTTTTAAACCAAAATGACTTTAAGGTATTAGGTATTTAGGTATGTGACAAAATTTCTTATTAAGTGTACGTTTTAACACTTTTTATATTTCAATATCTATAAAGAGAAGACTGGACAGAATATTCGAATGGCGACAAATCTGTGACGAATTCGCATATGACATAACGTATTAAACTTCAACCATGTCATTGGCTATAATTCATCACTCATTAGATATGCCGTGACACGTCGGTGGGTAATTTTATAAACTGGAAACATTTTTGAGACTTTGTAATCGAGTTTCAAAGTGATATTTTCGAATAAGACGCCTTGACAATCTTAAATTACTCTAAATGATGAATTCTATTCAACTAAAACGTGACTTGGGTAAACCTTTAAAGTTCCTAAAATATTAAATAACTATATCTCCGAGACCTCAGGTGGGATTCGAACCAAGACCTTTCGCTCTGATTGCTGAGCTAACGAGACGCTAGTAGACTCGTCAAAATGTACAAGATACCTTTTACATTGAAAGTAATATTTTTTACAAATATCTAACAATCGATTGAGATGAAACAGTTATAAAAACTTTCTTTTTTTTTCAGCATTTACAATGCCATGATTCTATAGTTTTAAATACGTCTTAAAACAACCATATCTCTGAGCCACATAAAAATGGCACTGTGAATGCTAAAGAAGAAAATAAATACACTTTCAATTTCCTGATTTTATTTATACAAACTAACAGCTTTGGTATTGTTACTGGGCATTGTTGGTAGACTACTTTATGCTTGTTAAATACTTATTTCATTACAACAATCGTCGCGTGATTTAAAATAAGCGCTTCTTAAAATTTGTGTATGCGATTTTATGATCTAAGCCGAACAGTTTCTTCGCAAACAATTTTCATTCATTGCAATTGACTTTTTATAACAACAAAATGATTTTTTCGACATTACAAAAGATTATTTATTGTATTTGAATATCCAAATCAAATTTTCCAAAGAAAAGAATTATTGACAATAATTTTGTTTGCAACTTTTTTCTTTTTAAACATGTTTTCAAAATCGTTAGCACCGACTTTCCATAGTACTTAACATAACAAATAGGTAACAAATTTGTAAACTTAACTAATTAGGCGAGTTTGGCTCGAGTTTCTTCATGTTTGGTCCGAACATCGTAAAGTTTCCCAAAACTTTCTAATTTGAATAGACCGTAATTAATATATATCAGGGTCATTTTTGAGGTTGTCACCACATGGAGACGACTGTAAGCTAAAAGTGAAGGATCCAATAAATACATGAATTGTAGAACGTAAACTTATTGAATGTTTTGTAGTCAAAGGTCACAAATGTATTATAAGACGATCTGTTATTATCTTTTAAATCTATACAACTATACCAGTACTATCCCTATAACGTGACAATTTTATAGTCCCCCACCATATACGGTACATATTAGTAATAAACAACATTTATACACTACTTATTCTTGTTTTATACTTATTTCAGCATTATAAGTTCGTTGCGTGATTTATGTGGCCCAAAATTAAAGTTTTGCACATTGAAAGCATGATTATTTATAATAAACAAGGAGTCTAATCGTCAGGATTAAATGAACAATGATGATAAATGTTTTTTCAGTATCCATAATAAATGTTTCATTTCAAGATTTCCATGTGAGATCTAAGTATATTACTAAGAAATAAAGTCTAATTAATAGTTATATTAATAAGTAATATCAATTACTTCAGCAATCATAATTGATTGCTTGTGGAAAAACATAGGGTACCAGTACGAATGAAAAGCACCGTAGGAAGAATGGGTCACTCACGCAAGCATAATACAGATTGTTAAGTAGATTTTAATTATCTATAAACTACCTGCCTGTCAAACTTCAGCTTTCGTTGGAGCTGCTACAGCTACTTTTTTATTTCAATGTTTGTGTACCCAAACTTTAAAAATTTTAAAACAACGAAGAATTTCACTTTCATTAGATATAGTTTCCGTTACTATATTAAACACACTCTTTTTATCTCTATTAAGTTTTCCATGTAAATTATTTTTGTCATTGTCATTCTTTATATTATTAAAGTCATCCATCGCATTAACCGGTTCAAGTGCCTCAAAATCTGAGGCATTATCAGGATCAATATCCTCATCATCATTTTTAATCTCCTCACTGAGTTCGGCCAATTTAATCTCCACCGTTTCAAAAGCCTTTTGCAATTGATTTTGTTATTCAATACGTAAATTGACATATTTTTGTTAATTTTTCATATCATCTTTCGCTTCAGTGAAAGTTTCGGTGTAATTAAAAAATCTTGTTTTCAGATCTTGTAGGTTGCGCCATGGTTTAAACAATAAAAGCGTCGAAAAATAAAACTTCTCAGGCATTTGTTTAACATCGTAGGTACGTGTAAAAGTTTATAAAATAAGGTATATCTTCTTTCTTTTAATATTTTTCCCTGCATGTAAGTTATATAATAATATTCTGCTTGTTTAAGAACCAGGACTGTTTTCATTACATCACAGAATTAAAAGAAATTAATCAAGTTTATATTTTTTAACTCTACTGGCCCAGCTGGACATTTATCGTCTATCCACAATTCGTAATATATGATTGTGGAATCAGGATTCAGCATTTTCATTTTTGATTTAGACTTGACTCTTCGATAGCGATTAATGTTGACATCTAGACACCTAATTGTCATCTGGAGCTCAAAGGGCATACAATTGGATACCCAATAACGTATGACTGGCCTCTAATACACAGCACTCGCAGTTTAACAACATTCTTAGCCCGATGTTAAACAATCGACTTTTCCAAACTCTAAACATTGTTCAGCGTTTATTTTTTGTCTTTTATTGACTGTATTTTCATAAATATTCCCCTAATTGAACTGCCGGACAACGGTGTCGTGGAGTAAAAAAAAACTGTTGGTCTAATCTAAATCGTGAATATTTTGACATCAATCTAGCTTTAATATATTCAATTGAGGTTAGCTTTTGTAGGCGTGTAAGTAACTGGCTGTATTTTTCATCTGGGTAGAAATAAGAAAAACACTTCACATCAAGATCCTTGTCTGTAGAATATATAGGTGCTGTATTAACTATCTTTATTTGATACAGATCTGAAATTAATGCATTTCTTCTTTTTTCAAACAATGAATAAAAGGTATATTGCTCGTTATCTATTAGGTTACTATCCTCCGTTATCTGTGTCAAAAATATATCGAAAGCATTGATATTAATTTCATCGCTTCGACTACACGTTGTAAATTTTCATTGATTGTTTTAAATAAATGATAAGGGACATTTGGTAACTATATTTCAGAGTAAAGCAAATTTACTGGTTTCAGGTAACAAAGTGCTGCATAAACTTAGTAATGGCAACTTTATTTTCCCAAATAATCTTATGGATTTTGTTCTGATGCTCTTGGTTTATGTTTATAGAATATTCTGATTTCAGTTTATTCAATGTTTCCTGTAATTTTCACCATTTCTTTGTTTGACAAAGATTTGTTTGCTACTGGATTCACCGATACTACCACTTCAAAAGCTTTTGCACGCTGGATTTATAGCTTTAACGTTATCATTGAACTCGTTCATCTCCAATGGAATTGTACAAACAAATCATAAAGTATACATGTAGCTGAAATTGATTAGCCCAAATCTTTGTGAGACCTGAGGCCCTACCATCACGTCTTATAGCGATTCAAGTTGAGCTGTTAAAAAGAGACGCCACTATAGACCGCGTATAGCGGTGTCTCACTTTGACAATCGAACTTGAATCACGCTAAAAGATGATGGTATTCCCTCAGTATGGCTTCATATTTATTTTTTTAGAAAAAAAGTATTCAATAAGCTGTGACCAAACAAATAAGCTTTCGTAAACGATTAATATTAGAAATATCTTTTGGACAGTCAAGTTTATTATATTCTAATTTAGGTGTGTCTAAACTTTTTTTCTAAAGTAATTTAAATGTATCTTTTTACTCTTTGATAATAGAAGCTTCCACAATTGACAAGAGCCTTTGGTTCAGTACTCGTTTCATTATCCTGCATAAAATGTGACCGAGATGGGCCTGAAATTGGCAGGATCAGCACGCTGCCCTTTTTAGGCACAGGTTGCATGCTTGCGAGCTACCAAGACTTTGGCACTTGTTATTTAGCTATAGATAAACGATATAGGCGTGTCAATACCGGAGCTGACTCAGGAGCGCAAGTCCTAACTACTATAGCTGGTATACCTCTCGGACCACTGGCTTCATTTCACGTCTAGTTCACGAAATGCTTTTCTTACTTCGGTTTGTCTAATACGAATTTCAGACGTAAAAGTCTCACATCTTGACAAACCGGACGGTACAGCATTGCCAGGATCGAAACGCGAACTTTCGGCAAATAAATCAGCCTTTTCCTTGGCCGTGTGTACCAATGATCCGTCAGTTTTTAGGGAGGCACTGAGGTACGGCAGAGGTTACCCTCGATCGATTTAACCAGGGACCAAAACGCTTTACGGGTAGTAACGTACACGGGTAAGAAGCAAGCTTTTTCTTAATTCGGCCTATGTGATCGAAGCGAGCTGTCTTTACAACCTTTTTGCAGAACTTGGCAGCCTTTTCGCACGTATTAAAATATGGCATAGACGGTTGTTAGAAATAAAATGTCATGATATTATTTTTTAAGAATTATAATATCACAGTCATATATTAAATCCAGAGCTGTAACTTCTCATAAAACAGCAACTCTAAAAATCTAGCAATAAAAACATCATAATTTATACGACTTTCGAATATTGTGTGACTAGATATCCATGCTTCTAATGCTATTTTTTTTATTCAAATCAGGTTTCATTATCACTATTTTAGTGATAATGAAAACAGATTTGAATAAAGTACCATGTGATATTAAATTCTAATCGATTTGTCGGAATGATCGATTTCCTTTATGCATTGCCTATTTTGTGTAGACTAACTGGAATAAAGTACAAAGGTTAGCTGCAGAATTCTTACCTGCAGATAAAGTATGACTTGGCATTTTTTACATAATTTCAAATATTATGACATTGTTTGACGTAACTCTCATATTAGTTAATTAAAACGATAAAACAAATCTATATTCTTATCTTATATTCTTACTCAGGGCACGTTTTACTATTGTGTGTTATACAATATTAAAGGCTACAAGATTTACTTGGTAATATATTCATTCGAACCAAAGCCTTATTGTTATTCTCTGTCCCCAGTTGCGATGACTTTGGAAGAAACAAACCTCCAAAAATGCAATCACGCAAATTGAAAATTAATGGACCGAGAAATCCAATTTTGCATTAAAACTTTCTGTACGTAGATACTTGATTCTGCTTTCAAACATCGAGCTCACAACAGTCTGGAAATTTCTATGAATTTAGCTTAACGTTGTTAGAGAACTCAGTTCTTTGTGATATTGTGCGGTACCTATATAATATTTTTCTGTGAGATTTTTTAGTATTACGCTGTTTTTCTAAGACTGACTTTTTCTAAAACAAAAATGGTAACAAAACTGGAAAAATAAAAGTAGATAATCTTTTGGGTAAATAATAATAAAAATAATAGCTTGGAGTGTTAATCATCGTACATTTTAATGCCTCGTAATGACAGTTAAATTCAATGGAGTTATATTACCTTAAACAATATTGAAATTGACGTCTGATACAAAGAGTGTAAAATAATGAAAACTGTTTTAACATGAATCTTTATCTTGGTTACACTTATATTAATTTTATTTATTATAAACGAAACTGACGTTTACTCATTTTGCACAGCAACAAAATGTAATATGTAAGTCAAATATTTAATATAGGAAATTAGATTACCTGTTTCAGATGCGAAGGGTGCCTCTTTGAGACTAGCATTATTTATCCTTGATATATTCCCACATAATTATAAAAAAAAAGAAAATTTTGTGAAAAAATTTGGTTGTCTGTAAAGTCGGCGATAAAAGAAAACATTGATGAAAAATCGCAAATTTTAATGAATTGAATTGAATATTTATCACTGAATTATCATTATTTTGTATAATACAAAGAATGAGTTAATTGAAAATTTCAATAATTTCGATAAATTAACATTTATTTGCATTCGGTAATTTAGAAATTTTTACTTTAATTATATAGATTAATTACAAGTAACATTGCGCTATTAACAATTTAGTTACAACTTACAACTATTTACAACGATCTTAAATATCACACATGTATATATGTGTAATATTTAAGATCCTCCAAAGTTGAGTTTTTATATGATCGTTCATATGAGTCATAATAATTTTTAATTGAAAATTGTAACATTACCTATTACTACTGCAATCGCTGACCTATTCTACTTTTTTAATAATCAAAGAACAAATATAGGTATGTTTTATATGAGATTATATCGCTAATCAAATTCTTAAAATGCAAGAATTATACATCTTTTTGCCACAGTTGCAATTCACTTTATAAAAAGTTGACAAAACAGTTCAGTGTTGTGTGCTGCCGCAGTCTCTCTTCTACTTGGACGCACCGGCCGATAAAGAGGAAGAGAGATAGATGCATCACATACTGAACGCTTACTCCAGTCGTGCCTCTCTATCGCTTGTACCGCGCTCTCGCTTGCACGCTCGGCTCAGGTGGAACGTGACAATAAGTCATGCTTTTAGTGCCGGCGTTCATTGATTTATAAGACGCTATCACGTAAAAAAAAAACTTTATAATGGATTCCTAGAATGTAGATATACCTACTTTTCCTTCTGAGGTTTTTTACTATTTGTAGCAGTTCATTTTGGCAACAGTTCATCAAAGGTATCACTAAAACTCAATAGATTTATGCATTTAGAAGACTTTTATACACCACATATAAAATGGCTGTCATATAAATATTCACTGGAGAATAACCGACATTTACACAAAAGTAATAAATTGCAGATGTTTACCAGTAAAATTGAAATTTTGCTTATTGATCACAGTAGAAGAATAAAATGGTATATAATAGTATTTGCAAAAAAGATATTGTGAATTTCGTAAGTAAAATAAGCCGTGCTTCATAAGGACATTTTCCTTTCATAATCATTTCGTTATTGTTTACTCCCTCGCCATTTTCTATTGTGGTCATTTTAGTATAGAAACAGATTTTGGTATAGATACATCATGATAGACATGAACACCCCTGATTCGTAATCTTTTCTAGTCAACTCCACGATTGTTAGTCCAATGTGACAACAATTGTTGCGCAACAGGGTTCGTAAAAGAGATAACGCCACACTGGATGGGCGACATATTGCGCGATATTGCATTCCCTAAGCTTTACGTCGAGCTTAGTGAAATATTGCACTAAATTGCGTATAAGCCGTTTAATTTATTCTAATGCTACTATTTTGACACCTAACGGTAGTTAATATGTGAGTAAAATAGTAGTCTTACAAAAGAAAGTTAACAATTTCTAAATGTCACCATTGTCAGCCTGTTAATGTCCTTAATGCTGGGAATAGGGAGATAGGGAGAATGGGCCACAGCTCACCACTTGTAACCAGTTCATATTGGTGAGTTCCAGATGCATCAAAAATTTTTTACTGGTATATTACTTTTAGTTATGTATATACAGATTAACTGATACATTTTTTTCACTTTAAGATATTATTTGGCAGCGCAGTCGTGTTTTTAATTATTTATTTAAATTTTTATTTCCCACCAAATTTTAAATTATTTTTTATCCTTTTACAGTCTAAGATATATAAGATATATACATATATTTTCATATAGGGTCACATAAAATTTATGCATATAATTCAGACAGTTTTAAAATGTGCTCAACAAGACTTTTGATGTGATACTCATATCTTTATCAGAGGACAATTTTTCTTCACATCTGCTTTCACATGGCGCTATATAGCCGCCATCATGTTTTTTTTTAAATATTTAAGCCAGTGTAACTCGATAATAATGTAAGATTTTTTGCAATATCCATATATCCAAATCTATATTAGCATTTAAAGGTTATGGTGATATAAAGAAACCTACATTACATAGTTGAACACTCCTATTCGACAGTCGTGTAAAAATAAGGTTAATAAGCAGGAAAAAACTAACGTTTCTTCAAATTGCGCAAGTATTATTTGTTTATGTCAATTTCCTTTTAGAAGTCTTCCAGTCCTTCTGTCAATTCCTTTTACTTTCCTGCTGGCGTAAGGCAAACAAGACTCGTAGTACTAACTTTTGGGTTAACCCAGCCCAGCGTGAATGTAAAAAGGTATAATAGTAATAATGTGTAATGTAATGTAAAAGTAAGTTTGAATTCAGCAATAAACTTACCATGAATGAATACATACAGAAAAATCTTGAAATGTTCTCAAGATTCACTCGATTTACACTTACACTCGATTTATTTCATTTCGTTTCAAAAGAACTATTGATATCTACAATGGAAAGATAATTATTGAAATATTTTAAAACTACAGTAAAGTCAATTCGAATGGAGACTTTACTGCGTGGTGTCGAAGCATCTAGCAGAGCGAATTTTTTGGTGTATTTGAGGCTGTTTATTTTCGTTTTGTCCGTCAACACCAAATTGAAACGCTAGGATATGCTGCACTGCCTATATATTTGCATTCACTCGAAAAAGTTTTAGTGGTTAAACTACGATGTGTTCTAGTTGAAATACATACTAAATTGTTAATGAAAGACACATTGTTCAATCTGATATCTGGATATTATGATGAATTTAGTTATCCGGGGAAGATATCCGGGCCCAAGTACGCACTGAACTGGACCGAGGTTCAAAAGTGTCATGGAATTACTATCAGTTCTTAGTTTAAGATCCTCAACATGTTCGAGCCGAATGGTCTTGAGTTAGAACTAAAAGCAGCTACGCAATAAATTAAGAATGGGAAAATCACGGGAAAAATTAGATCCCAGTTGAAACTTTATGAGCATGGCATGATCCCTCCAAAGCATTAGCATCGTTGAAATGGCCAACATTAACAAACCGATGGCAAACATTACTTAAAATTACTCAACAAAGGGGGAATAGCTGCGATGCGAACAGATGACCTGCACTCAGATAATATCCACACAAGTCCGGACTTGCTACAGGGAGGCATGATCACACCTTTACTATCTAACGTCTACACGTTTAGCTTGTAATGTGAATCACTCTCGAAGACTTCCGTAAGAAATAATTCCGGAACGCAGATAACACCACCTTATTTGCGAGTAGCGCTTAACTTATGGAGGGATTGATTTTCAAAATGATGCGCGTAGCACTTATGTTCGTGTTGAAGATAAACCGAACTAAGACCAAAACCAAGACCATCGATTGCGTTAATTATAATTTGGCAAGTGACACAGATTACAAACTGTGACGTCATTTAAATCTCAAATTACGGCGGCTACGTATATGAAGAAAAATGATTTTAACCATATGACTTTAACCAGAAATGATGAAGAAGCTAAGAAAATTATTGAAGAACATGACCAAAGCCACCATAGTCAGACTCAAGCTAACATTTGTTTTACCCATTTATCTCTAAAAGGCAAAGCAGAGCTGAAACAAAGGCAGAGCATGGGTTAAAAAGGGGGTAATATGATAATCTGGAGATGACGAAGGATGCTTGGGATATCGTGGGCGATGTTCGCGCCAATAAATTCATACTCTAGGAGCTAGGTAACACGCAGCGTTTGTCAGCCTGCAGACATATTCAAAGTACTGCAGTTCTTTGGACATCTCTCTAAATAGAACAGTTGGTCGTGTAGAGAAGAGTGAAGGGAACTAAAATGTAGGGCAGGTCATCTATGTGCTGGACTAACCAAATGAAATCCACAGTACAAAATCGCGTATTGGACTACGCCGGAAAGTCTGTTTAAGCCGATGAATACCTGTGAATACCAATGTTTAAGCCTCTGCTGCTCTGCCAAGAACGAAACGACAAATAAGAAGTATATAAGAAAATTAACTCTTCGTGGTTACCAAACACATTCGGGGTGTTCTTTTTTATCAAAATTTAATAGGCCCAGCCTGCTATAGTAAACAATGGTAACATTATTTGAAACATTATGCTGCTGCAGCGAAACATTTTTAGAAAAGCCTCGTTCATTTAATTTGGCAACCTAACAGTGAACCCATATGCGGCATATTCGCCTTTTGTATTGGTTTAAAATTATAAGTATCAATTTCTGTTGATAACTTTAATTATTATTTTAACATAAATTGATGTGAATTATTATATATTTAATCCTGACATTTCAACTCCTTTACAGGAGCCGTGATCACAGGTTGACTAAGGCATTGGTCGACATCTATTTTCTACTAACTTAACAATATTTAAATCAGGCACGTTCCTAAATGTTAAATATATAAATCAAATAGTTTTATTTATACATAAATATAATTTATTTAAAATACCTTTTATATAAAGGTCCTCATTCATAAAGAATGATCGACAAGTAGAGCGCTGGTTGATTAAAGTAGCTATTGGAATAGATGAAATTGAGAGTGAAGAAGGTGAAACGGAACCTGGGCCAGACTAACAAGCTCTGATTAGCGAGCCAAATATTCATGAAAAAGAAAATGAGCAAATCTGTGCTAAGAAACATAGTTCAGACAATAATATTTCCAAGACAATACCATAATAAGTATGTAAATAAATAATAATTAAATTCTTATCTTTGACAATTGTTTTTTAATATTGGTAAGTATGCCAATTTAGTTATAAAAAAGAAATGTTTCAATATTTTCCTGGGACTTTTAGGATTACTGAACAATTATAATATTTGTCTGTGCGTTTTCTTTTCTTATGTAACTAAGGCCATAACTCAATTTTGACAGCCTTAGATCGGTCAGTTCAAATAGTACTGAAATATAATTTGAATATAACGAATAAATATTTCTCAATTGCTTAATAATATTACATTATTTTAAAATAAAATGAAAAATCATTTACATAATAAAGAAATAGGACGATCGGCGAAATTATGCAAAGACGTCCGACTTTGTTTCAAATCGCCATTAATACTCGTGGGAGAGGGACAACTGTTGCAAATCTTGAAACATATATTTATTCTCATTCTGTGATAACTTTATTGTATTGTTTGAGTTTATTTTTATTTTATTAGAAAATGGAATTATACTTTTATTATCTTACTTTATACATATTTTTAATGTTTATTTAAAGCAACAGAAATAAAATTACTATAATTGGACTAAATATCATCGGGAATTATTATATAGTCAATAAGATTTAGTATTATATGAAGTTGCAAAATAAAAATATAGAATTTACAATAGGTGACAGAAGCATTATGAAAGCCCAAAAGGTAACTACAGCAATCGACTGGAAAAATAATATCATCACAAATAAACGCGTATTATGAAAGTAAAGCGAAAGAATGGTGTCAGTAAGCGTAAGTCCCTTGTCTCTGATAATCCCAGCATAATTTGAATATCGTATTTTAAACTTACTTAAACATTATCAAAAGTATCTGTATAATAGAACTCATTTTTTATTTAGAATAATAATTTGTTTCTTTTGGCATAGTCTGTAAAAGCTTTCAACTAAAAATATATACAATAAGTGTCAATTGTCAATGAATTCGATAAGAGCCTTAATTGTCTAGCGGTTGTAGGGAGTCTGAACCCTATTTTTCAATTTTTTTATCAAAACCAAATATTATTAATACATTTTTTTCAGTATGGAAAACGAACGCCATTATATTATTTGATGTTAACAAAAAATAAATATTATTAATAGAATTCGTATTATTTTTAATGGTTAACATAACAACCTATGAGTTATTATAAGTTTTTATAAATGTTTTTAATGTTATTTTATGCATTTACAATGCCATATTTCTATAAGATTTAAAATACGCATGTAGGTAGGATTCGAACCCACGACCATTTTCGCTCCGCGTGAGTGCTCTAACCGCTGAGCTACCGAGATATCTCGTCTTTATAAACACCAATCAGCCTAGCCCAAAGTAAGCACTATAAGGTTTTAGAAATACATACTTAGTCCATTGAAATGTTACAATTTAAAGGCCAAACTGAACATTTTTAAGAGGACGCAATTTTATTTATGGGATATGTAGGGGGGGTCAATACAAGCTTAAACCCAAGTTTGTGGGGTTGGCGCCCTTGTCCCCCAGCCGCCATCTTGGAAAAAGGGTTAAAACATGTTTTTTACTATATCTCCACAACTATCCATTGTACAGAAAATTTGCAAAGACTTATTTTGTAGCAAATCTTTGCCTACAATTATTTTTATATGGCTTTTTATCATAAACTTAAAATTTAAAAAGTTATAAGCAAAAAATTAAAATAAATTCGTCAAAAATTTTCTTTAATTTTATCATCACTTCCTCCCACACAAGATGCAGCCCGTTTCCACAGTTTCCGAGTGTATCACCAGGTCCAATCATGGCTTGGAAAATACTATAATCCAGAAGATTGGGGCTGGAAAAAACATGGAAACATTTGGATGCCAATCCAAAGTTTGAAGCCTACAGCACCCCTGGAGCTTATGAAATTAATTTTCTGCAGATGCAAAGGAAATTGTGGAAGCATGTGCGGTTGCAGAAAAGCAGGCCTACAATGCTCCGCAGAGTGCCTCCATTGCTCTGGAGAAATCTGTACAAACATTATGGAAATAAGTAAATTATTGGAAGAAAATGAATTTGAAGAAGAATTAACAACAATGACTTCACTTTTAACTCCTGTCATTCCCCGAACCTTCATATTCAACGTTGAATCTGAGCCACAACCTGGAGCATCGAAGAAGAGTAAAATAGGATAGCTAACTAGATAGATAGATCGCCTACAGACTCTACCTCATTGGTGGCGGGAAAAAGAGTCAATAATGAATAAGTAAAATTGTAAGGATTGAACAAAACTTTTCGGAAATATTTTAACAAATATGAGAAATTATAAAAGTGAGGTTAAACATGTTGTTTTAACCGAGTTGTCATGAGCATTGATGAACCCGGTCGACTTTGGAGCGCTGTAACAGCGTTTCAAACGAACGAAAATTTAAAAAATCATAGAGAAATATCTTTAGAAAGAGATTCTCTACAAAATTGAACTGACCTAATTTTTTGTTTAAATCAAAAGAAAAAAAGTTATGAAGCAAAAAGGAAATTTTTGACGAAATTTTGGAATTTTTTGCTTATAACTTTTTAAATTTTAAGTTTATGATAAAAAGTCATATAAAAATAATTGTAGGCAAAGATTTGCTACAAAATATGTCTTTACAAATTTTCTGTACAATGGATAGTTTTGGAGATATAGTAAAAAACGTGTTTTAACCCTTTTTGCAAGATGGCGGCTGGGGGACAAGGGCGCCAACCCCACAAACTTGGGTTTAAGCTTGTATTGACCCCCCCTACATATCCCATAAATAAAATTGCGTCCTCTTAAAAATGTTCAGCCAATGTAACATTTCAATGGACTAATTAGCCACCCGCCCCATTTTCGCACGGGTAGTAGATCTGTAGAGCATAATTATGCCTACGTGTTTTGTCTGTCATAGAATTGCATTAGGTTGATGCGACGAATATATGGATTAAGTTATAATATAATGTCTATACTACTTAAAGTATTTTACTGTATTTAATTGTATTTTATTTTGTAGATATTATAAACATGAAAACAAACTAAAATATTTCTTTATATGCAACGTTGATAACTTCTGCCTGATTACGTGTAAAAACGGATATATCATGTTTAGAACTTACATGTCATGTTAAATTAAAAACGCATTTCTGAAGTTGGAAAAGACAATTCTGAGGGTATCATAAGAATTCTAGATAAAAAAAGATTCACCAGTTCCGTTCCCAGTTTCTCTTGTACATTTGATCATATTTTTTTTTATTTATTACTTTAAAACTTGTACCTTTGTATAGATCTACATGTAGCCAAAGATACGGCCTTTTGAGCAATGCATTGACTTCTTCTGCTTTCGTCCCCTGGTTATAACAGACAAAATTTGTCGAAAATCTCCAAAGAACAAAACAGTGCAGCTACCCATTGGATAGTTACTATAACGTTAATCTCGCATTGTCCCGTCTAACTCCCCAACTGATGTTTTATGAAACATAGAAGCCGATTTCCAAATAATTAATAAAACTGTAACCTTGCATTTATTTTTCGGAGTTACTTTGTTTTAAAATATTACAAATGCTCCAGACGTCATCTCTGTTAATTAATCGGTCCGGCATCTTATTTAGATGAATTACATCTCAGATGTTTCAAAGTTAATTAAACCTTTGTACCCCTTAATTGGTTTAGGCAAAGGCAAAATTAAGGGGACTTCCAAACATGATAAAGTTCTTAAAACTATTCTTTCCTATCAATAATTTACCTCATGCAGTAGACTATTTTAGTCACAGAACGACTGATACCCAGAGTCGTTTCCATTCATATGAACTCGAAACTTTAGCGGTAGTAAAGGTAGCGGAACATTTTAAACACTATCTTTATGGGCGTAAATTAACAGTTTTTATTTTCCATTTATAAAACAACCTAACGCCTAGAATCCATAGGCAATTTCGATATATTTTACAGAGAAGGCAAAAATATGGCCAATACCGATTTCTTTCCCGTAACTTCTCTCATGAAATCCAATCTCTTGCCCTTGTTGTACTTTGCTGTTGGCTTAACCTTGACGCTCTCGGATAATTGATTTCAATTTCAAATCAATTATATTATTATGTATATAAATACCCATGACTCCAGTACAAATGCTCGTGTTCATCACACGAACATCTTCCCAATCCGGGACTCGAACCCAGGACCCTAGGTGCGAAAGGCGAGATTGGTATTGTTTCGTCAAGCGGTCGTTGTTATAGAAATTCTTGTCTGTTCGATGCGCAACTACGTCATTAATACGCTTGCTTTATGTATTTTACATGCTTTTAATTTACAACGCTGAATAAATAAATACAGTATGTTACGCGAGTGTTCCCATCTCTTACCAATAACCCACAAAAAAGAAAATATACGTGAAGTTTCAATTTCCGTCTGTGGTTGAAAGAAGCACTGCACGAGTTAGCATAGGATCCACATATAGCCGACTTAATACTTAATAACAAACTGCGCTCACACAGTCTCCAGATATCCATAATTAAATTCTAGTTAGGAAGTAGGGACGCCAGAGGCACAGAGTTGCTTTTCAGAAATTAAATTTAACAATTCACGCCAAGTTCCAACTAGTCAGTGAAACCTTAAGTTAGTATAATAGAACAAGAATAATAGAGTGAGATTTGACGTAAGCCGTCCATTATGTATCAAAATTTCTATAACAATGACTAAAGTTTTAAGATATTTACCTTGACACATTGTTATGGGTGTATAGAAAGAAAGAAACACATTGCTTGAGTTCTTCTACCACATTACACATTTAAATAAATTTAAATTTTTATTTATCCAGAAATTTCGACTTCTTTACATGCGCCGTGATCACAGAATGACTAAGGTAATGGTCGTCATACATTTTCTACTACCTTCACAATATTTTAATCGGGCACGTACCTAGCTGTAATTATTTTTATATAAATCAAATTGTTTTATTTTGAACTTTAATTAAAAGTACATTGTACGCTACTGAGTCTACTACCAGTTCGGAAATCGGGAGGCCTTTACGAGAAGAACTGGCAAAAGAAACTCGGGCAGGAAGACCAACCCCTATCTTACTTTTATTTGCAAAAAGAGCTAACTACATCACTAGACCCTGCAGTATGTGTCTTTGGAGAAAATAATAAAACGTTACATTAATATAATATATGAAATAATTTACAACTTATTAGAAGATAAAAAATTAGAATAAAAAACAAATATTATATCAAATTCAAAGAGTAAATAAAAATATAACATAAATGCGAGGACAATGCGGGCCCTGCGTCACGTATACGTCAGCATAAGCGTCTGCGTCATTCAAAGATGAATTGAGTGACGCAGAAGCGCTGGTTTTCTTGCACGTACAGGTACATATACAAATAAATAATAAATATGCAAGGCTACGGAATACGTTTCATATATAGTTAAATAATAAATAAAAAAGGATTAATAATACGCAGAACAAAGGGGAAATTTTACCCCTGCAAAAGAGATGTAAAAGCAAAAATTTTAATAGCGTACTGTATTGGTTTTGTTACCTCTGCCTTCCGAATTATAGTAATTTACTACTAACCACTGTCCAAAATGAGTTGTCATTCAAATGACACTGATTGTAATCATGTAAACAATCGCCTCATTTATTTGTTTTTCACTGTTTTGATACCTACGTACAGAAGTGTCGTGTGAGTAAAATTAGCAAATGCATTTAGGAAAACAAAAAACTGATTACCTGTTTGTTGGCAGTCGAGTGTAATAGGCCCTCGCTAAACGTGCCGTGAAAACCACAAAGCAAATATTGGAATTAATTTGGATCGTCTTTTTTGCAACATTATTAGATACATTTCTAAATATGTTTGAAATGTATTTTTTGTTTTCAGGTCACCCATCAGCTGAAGAACATCTTTCCGACACCGCATATCTAAACGGTCCACGAAAACCGTAGTAAAGATGTATTTTAGTAATCACTGTGTTCCTGCGCCTATAACAGCTTATTATAGAGATACTGCGGTAACCCAGTGCCAACTATGTCAAACATTAATGATGTGAGATAAAGCCTTCTACGAGCCTCCATCTTGAGCTATATCTTACAAATAAAATACTTCGTTAAGTAGTGTCAAATCGGTATTATATATATCTCTATAAATTCCCTGTAACAGTATTTGACTGCGATGAACTCTGAAACTGATTCTGATGATGTTTTTTTTTCATATTACTGAATTTGTTCTAACTTAGGACATAGGATAGGTTTCATTTTAACTCATAATAAAAAAATATTTGCAAATTGTAATAACTGAGCCATAGCAACACGTGGTCAGCTAGTATATATACATACATATATAATGAAAATGTTTGCTTAGTCACGCAATCACGTCAAAACTACTGAACCTATCGATATAGGACCATAACGGGCACAGCTTCTCCAATCAATCAGCCTTTGGGAATGATGTTGGAGCATCATTCCCAAAGGCAAATAGCAGCTTGAAAAGGTTGTTAATCTTCTGGGATGAATTGGGATGGCTGGAATATAAAGAAAACCCAAGACACGCACAAAGGCCCTATCAAGAGGCTAAATGCGTAAAAAGCCCCGCTAAACTAACTTACTTTGGGACCATGACCAATCAACGGAAAATTTGCAGATGGTTTTAGGCTACCTATTTTTGGATTCGAGGAACCCTTTACCTTTTTTTCGATTTACTTTTATAAACTTTTTTCCCCAATTTATTTTATTCCGTGAATTGCTATGGTAACGGTTTCAGTCATAATTTTTCTGTCTAAATAACTATTTCTTTGACGTCAAAATTAGTTCGTGGAAAGTAAGAAAACTGAAGATGTCAGTCCAACATTAAAGTGTAGAAACTTTATATTTTCGTTTTCATTGGTATATGTTTTGTTGAATATTTATTTGATTGACATTAATCAACCCATTAATTTCGAATTTTAAATAAACTTCATTACATGTACTGCACTTGCGTAGGTGTTAGTAAAATTACTCTTTATTTTTATGCTAATTCGGAGATAAAATTGTCGCGCGCAACGTAGCACTATAAAGAAAAATGAGCCGGTGAACTATTGCGAAGCAGCACGCTGTCACATGAAATTCAAATTCCTGAGTGATGCACCTGAAGTCGTTACAAACTCGTTTAGTTACTGCATTACGGCCGCGCCTCAGATATCATCACGTCACTGCGCAAAAGAGAAATTTAAATTGCGTTTCGTATAATTTTGCAGTGGCTAAAGCACGCCGGCAATCTATTAAGTTGTTTCATTATTTATTCTTATTTCTGTTTAATGGGTTATAATGAAAAATTATATACATTTTAAACGCATATAAATAGGTAGCCTAACCTGTTTATGGTATAACTTAATTTTATACTTCCTATTCGGTTAATTGCATCCTAGCATATACAAATTTCAGATTTATTTTCCAAAGTAGTTTATCATACAGAAACATGGACGTGTAGACCGTGATGTTGTTCATTGCTGGCTATATCACCACTATCGGCAGCGTTAATATTAAATTATTTTTTAACTAGTGCTTGTTTTTGTTTTTGGTTGGTTGATCTGTAAACTTTGACTATCAATTCTCTATCAGTTTTTGGTTAAACGAAGCGCGTTTCTAAATCGCGCTAAACAGCACGTTTAAAAAACACAGCGTGCAACGCTCCTTAATTTCATTCTTAGACTTGTAATGCGCGTGGGATCGATTGGTGGTAATTTTTTTATCTTTATATCTTATAAAAATTTAAACTTAAAAAAAACTTAAATTTAGTTTTCAAAGTAGTGTTAGTGATAATCGAACATGCAACCACTGTGTTCACCATGCAATGTAGTAAAGTGGCGATGATGCTTAGAGCAACAGAACAATCTTCTTGTTACAATGATACAAGTAATGTATTACGATTAAATTCACTTATTTCATAGTTTTACTAATATGGTAGTTGATAGATTAATATAGAACAGGGTCTAACTTGTTTTTTATTTAATAAAATAACTTAATCAGACTTAGATCATAGAAAAGATACTAGTGCTTCGCTAATTACAACTCAAATTATACTACCACTTAACACCGAACAACCAAAACAATAAATAAATCCTTATTTTAAATTGTCTATATAAATTGCGAACGCTGCGAAGTCAGTTAACAGCACGCACCAATAAATATTACGAAAATCTTTTTTTAGGGGCCATAAAACTCAAACAGCCCGCGAATATCCGAACACGCGCCATCATTGATACTTAATCGTGCATAATATTTGGCATTTTCGTAAAATTTGCATCATCATTTTGCGTCAAAATGTCGGATACGAATCCCCTCACAGTCACCAGTCTATTTCCATTTTCAAATGTCGGCCCGAAGCTGCGGCTCAAGTTTTCCGTCAGAATAATATTTGAATATTTTAACATAGAACCAGTGGCCCTCTGATAAAGAGAAATATGAATTTTATTTTCGCCTAAATCACTGATAAATTATCCGTATATTAAGACGGTTAAAGAAGTAGGTAAATTTCATTGAAAAATAATTAACTACACTGTCTACACTGAAGGAGCGCAGATTCTCATGATGTGTGAGAACTTATATGCAGTAATTTGTATATGCTTTTGACTAAAGCTAACGCATAATAAAGAACCCTGATAACAGACCATAAAATATTTGGTGCTTATAGCTATGATATTGCTGATTGAGTAAATACATACATTGTATATATTTCTTTTTTTGCATTCACAGTGCCGTATTTCTCAAAGAAAAATATGCCTTTAAAAACAACCACATTTCCGAGAGAGGGCTTGGAGATGTGGTTCTTCTTTATAGACGTATTTTATATATCTACATGATTCCTCGTTACGAAATTTTGTATATTTTATTCGTTGTCATCTAGGCACGTAAAGCAAAACTAATGAGAGGAAAAATTGTGAAATAAAGATTACAAATCATCAATTCTACGAAACCTAACAGAAGCCATAAAAATGTACTTATAACATCAATATTTTTTTAGTACGTAATTATATGATTTTGGTTAAAATACTTTGAAAATAAGTTCCAGTCGTCGTTCCCACCGAATAATCCCGCAAGGCACTCTTACGGGGTTCTTGCTTTTTCGTCAAATTCGGCATCTGGAGGTCCTATTACACCTTGTGATTTTTTTTCAAACTTTTCCTAAGTGTAATTACGGATGTAAGTTTTTTTACCGGTTTATTCTATTACTTTGAACAATTAACGTTTTACCCGAAAAACCCTGTAATACATGTTTACGTAAATGATTCAAAGTACCTCAAACGGCAAAACACTAATACGATAATGTTCGTGGGAGAATACACGATCATTAAAATTGTATAAGCGATTACGATATCTTAGATTATATTAGATCTCAAAAAAATTCAAGTTTGCTAGGTATTTTTTTTTAAATACACTGAATATCACAGAACAGAAGGTTTTTACAACACTTGAAAAACATAAAAAAGATGAAAGTCTGATTGATAACAGAGGTAAGCATGACAACAGGCCACAGAAAATAAAACCTGATACAGAAGAGAGTGTAATGTCACATATTGAGGGATTTCCAACTGTAGAATCGCACTACAGACGAAAAGATACAAAACGAGAATATCTATCAGAGCTGCTTAATATATCTAAAATGTACCGTTTGTATAAAACATGGTTTGCAGAACAATCTCGTTATGATCTCACTAACATGGCAACGAAACGGCAATACGAACGCATTTTCAACACACGCTTCAATTATTCCTTCCACAAACCTAAAAAAGATCAATGTGCTTTGTGTGCCAAATACATGCAAGCTGATTCTGTAGAAAAAAATTCTTTGGAACATGAATATAGAGCTCATTTGACTAGAAAAGATGAAGTAAGAGAATTGAAAAACAATGAAAAAGAGATTGCCAAAACTGAAAATGATAATACTACTTCACTTGCAATCTACGACTTACAAAAAGTTATGAATATACCGCAATCTGAAGTATCTGTGTTTCATTATAAAAGGAAGTATCCAGTATATAATTTTACTGTGTTTGATGCCATTTGTAAGAAAGGCTACTGCTTTGTCTGGCATGGTCAAATTGCTAAGAAAGGCTGTAACGAGATAGGCAGTTGTTTACTCCAATTTATGACTTCTCAAGCAGAAAATGGCATTAAAAAGATACTTTTTTATTCTGACGGTTGTGGCGGCCAGAACAAGAACAGATATATTTTTGCTTTATATGTTTTGGCTGCGAAGAAGTTAAATTTGGACATAACACATAAATTCTTTGTAACTGGACATAGCCAGAACGAAGGTGACTCAATGCACTCGTGTATTGAAAGAAATTTAAAAAATAAAGTTTTTACACACCGGACCAAATTTACAGCATAATAATGAACGCAAAAGTTACTGGACATAAGTATGATGTGAAGGAAATGGACCAGACTAAAATCCTTAACATAAAGACGCTTGTTGTAGACCAAAAATGGAAAAAGGATATTAAAGGTGAAAACATCCGATGGTCAGAGGTAATGGAAATCAGCGCTTCACATTCAACGCCAGATCGCCTCTTTTTCAAATATGATTTTGATGATGGTCCGTATTCCGAATTAGACATTTCTGAATCGACTACGGTGCCATGTCGTGTTCGTGGTCGTGGTGGAAATAGAAGCAGAGGACGCGGCCGTGGACGAGGCTCTACTTCTTCAAGCCAACAACGACAGGCTTTGTTACCGTCAGAAACACTGCCTGGTTTAAAACAAGCATACAACCAGTTATTACCTATTACGAAAAGAGAGAGAGAAGAGCTATACAACGATCTTCAAAGCTTGTGTAAATCTGAAGCAATTCCTCGTCACTATCATGCATTTTACAACTCCTTACGATGTGAGAGTGACACTACCAATTGGAAAATTCAAATCTTTATTAATAACGATGATAGGGTTGAAGGGAACTAAGAAAATGGTGTTAAGTTGATTTATGTTATTTTTTAATTATGTGTAACATTTAACTAGAATTTATAATTCTAAAAATAACTTACATTTTTTAAATAAAGCCATTTAAGTCATTATTTTTTGTTTTTTTTCTGACGTAGCAAAATATAACAATATAAAAATATTACTTGTCTTTTCAGCATTATTTACTTACGGGTCAATATTTCTAGAAAATACTGCAAGAACAACCCCGTTACACTCCATTACCGATCACAAACAATGCTGATTAGGCACGAATAAGACCGTAAGAAACTAGTGCGTTATAGCAGTTGATAGAAATATATTTAGAAAAACATCGTAATGCAATCTCACTGATTATCGTATATGTAACATTTTACACGAATAATACCGTAAAGGTCATTGTCAGAACAGATTTTTGCTTTTATTTCCAGTATTATCTTTTTTTCTTCGTACCGCAGATTACGCCCAGAATAAATGTATATAATTTAAATATAACGATGGCAAAAAAAAATAGATTTAATTTAGTATTTGTAGGATCTTCGTAGATAAAATATTGGCAAAGTTATTAAAGAAATACGGTTTTTTGCTTCTCCTGAAAAAAATGTTTTTTCCTATTACGGGATTATTCGGTGGGGGCGACGATATATAGTATTATACAAAATCTACAAACAAATGCATTCAACTCCAACATTAGGAGAGTTAATAAATATTTTTGTTTTATTGTGTTAACTGTGCCATGTCAGTTTGTGGGTCGAAAACAATTAGAGTGTAGGCTAGACCGACCATTTTTATGGTGGACTCCGTACGTGGAGCGAATCCAAACCGCAGGACATTAAAGCTGCAATAGGCTCGCTGCGCCAGAACCCGCGACATTGCATACCAAATTGGGAGACTAAACAACTTTTTGTCCATATAAATTACAGGCAGATTTTTTGTTGAAATAATTGCCAGCTGTTATATAACTGCCTTTCTAATTTATTTAATCCATCAATATGTATTTATTAAGGTTATTTCCCAAAGTGTGACTGTAGATTAGCAGACCAGTGAACAGGAGGTATACATACCCTATGTATACCTCCTGATCACTATCTATATATTTTTTTTTGCCATAATTTATTTTAAGTCATTCTTTAAGTTATCATAAAGTTTAAATTAGAACAAGAAAAAAGTGGAACAGGAAATTTTCTTCAAAAACTCAATAAAACCGCCAGCACCATAAATAGAAAACGTGAGTTTATATAAGTTAAATTAGTTACCTACAACTTAAACAAAGACTAACTTTTACACGCGGCTTCGTTCGCGATAGTGGAGACTACCGATTAAAAGTTATATATAGATCCCTCGGTAACAGTACTTTTTTCTAAATGAAAATCCCTATGTCTTTTTCTGTACTCCTGACAAAATATATGCAAAATGTTATATAAATCGGTGGAGTAGTTAAGGTGTAAAATTGTATTAAACAAACTCACTCTCTTTAGACTTTTAGTTAGGATTATAATGTTTATATCGATATGATATATAGCCTCTCATTTTCGCGATCACATGTTCTTACCATATACCAAATTTAATCGAAATCGGTCAACCCGTTCTTTACTTCTTGACTTATAGATAGACATACAGACAGTTAAAAATTTTAAAAATAGTAGAATTGGTACCAGTGAGTCATAAAATTAATATTTATCATGAAATTTCCCAAAAAAAATACACACACAGAACTTACAGATATATATATAGTATAGATTAAGTAACTATGCGACCAAACATCGCATATTATAACAAAGGTTGCCTAGCAACTAAATCAAAGTCTACCGGTTTAAGTGTAGGGTGTGACAATACCTAGGAAGTGACAATATACTAGGCGATGCAGTCGCTTAGCATAAAGCTACGCTAGCACCATATATTGGAGCGGAGCGTAAAACCTAATAAAAGATTTTTTTTTGTTTCGATGGGAATTCTTGCGAATTTCAAAATTCGGGCTCCGTCACAATCTGGTCCTAAACCTGTTGATTCGATTCCACATTCCATTCCATTAAAATATTAAAATCGGTTAAGAACTCTGGAAGTTATGGCGTAGCAAACATTGCGCCATTGAAGCTGATCCATGGGAGCTTCGCTCCAATAAGACTTACTCATTGAAAATAGCTGGATAGTGCTATTTTTCTCTGAGAACAACTGAGGATTCTTTGTTTTTCAAACTATTAAATTAAGTTTTGTCTTTAATTATTTATATACTCACCGACGGATACATAATATTATAGTTACTTAATTCTTACTATTTCATAAAATGTATATACTTATACAGTTCCACTTCATTTCCTTTTCTCAACCTCTATAGATTCTTGTGTACCAAAAGATTGTTATGTCTACCCCCTAATTGCAAACTCCAGATATAACACAATGACGTATATCACTACGTTATTCGCTAAGGAAACCCATAATTAAGAACAGCTAATTAGGTTGACAAATTTTTGCCCGGTTATTTCACCGCCAAGTGTTAACAAACAAATTAAAAGTTGTTTCACAACTTGGAGTCATAATTGGACGTTAACATCATAGATACCATCTTTTATGTTTTGTTGTGCCTTTTTTTCCATAGTTACAAAATTAGCATCTTTCAACGCTTCTAAATATTATGGCCTCATTTTGTTTACATTCCGCTTAGGCTATAAATAGATATTTTCAAGATGTTTCTGTTCACAGTAATGAAATATTTTTACTATTTAAATAAAACAACTTGTTTAGGGTTTTTGCGCATAATTTATATTTAATCCTGACATTAAGACTCCTTTAAAGTTTGTTCATTCTAACTTATCCTATTTTGTAAACATCTTGGCACAATTTTTTAACAAAACCACCCATTTAAAAATAAAATAATAACAAAGCCAAAGCCAAAAAAAGCGCTCGCGAGCGTTTGTAAGAAAAGTGGCGATCGCTGAGCGATAATAAGCAAAATGGCGGATTGTGTCAACGCAACTGAAGTTAGCAAACTTGTCCTGGCCGAAAACTGTATAGTTTGTTTATCAGCGCTGGTAAGCGCTTTTTTCTGCCAAACACAATGAATGTGTAATGTGCGCAGAAGTTTAAGAGCTCAATATTTTTACCGTTTATCATTTAAATATCTAAGTCTATGATAAATTAAAAAATTGGCAAGGGTGCAAATAATATTTTTCTGTACGTCTTCAGTGATTTGAAGACTAAAAGATACACTTTTTCTGTCTGATCACCAAAACATAAACATTAATAGATAAACATAATTATATGATAAAATAAATAATGAATTTCACATTGACCCGAAAAATCATATCCCTGAAAAGATGTACGTTGATATCCTTGAAAACAAATTTCATAAATATTGGTTATAAAAGCAGGATACGAATATTTAAATGAAAAATATTTTCTGAATAAATATGGGCACGATATCATATAATAAGAGGGTTAGATATATGGAAAAAGAAATAGATTTCAATGAAGAAACACGTTACAAAGTTAATAGATAAAAATACTATAAAATGAGCACATAGCTAAAGAATTTTAATTTCAGCTTTGTACTAAATGGAATAAAAACGAGTGTATTTCTTAACCGAAATACTATTTCTCTGTAAAACTATGGATGACACTATTTATTGAATCTATTGTTACTGCCATCAATATTATCTTTTTTGTTTATATACCTCATTAATAGAAGAAAACACAGTACTCCAAGAATTATAATTTATTTATGAACAATTTATTAATCTATGTTTCACAAATAAATTATTATGATTAAATAAATATTACACATAAAATATGAAGTTTTTCGTTTTTTGGTATAAGTATGGATGCAGTTTATGGCATGTACTTGTACAAAATTTTACTTGAATATACGTGTGTATATTTAAAGTGCCGAAACCATAGAGGAATTGTAAGAATACTCGATTAGGCAGGAAAAAACACTACTCCAAATGTGTAATTAAATGAACTAAGTAGAAAGGGATCTGCGCATCTCTCACAGGGTGAGGTCATGTAAACACGGCTCTTGTAAAAGTATCGTAAAACTTCAAGAATAAATATTAAAATCAAGAATGATCCTAAAACAATTTTAAAAGGCTTTGATACAATACTTGTGTTTTTCCCAAAATCCCCAATCACTTCTTCATCTCTCTAAGCTCTTAAATAATAAAAAAAAAAAACAAAATTATGTTAAAGGTATATTATGTTATATATATGTTTTAAAACTTTTTGTAAATAAAACCCTTAACCCAATCATCAACATCAGCTTTATCATTCTATCAGTGTCCTTATTGCAAGGGCACAGGCTACCCCAATGCTAAAAACACCCTATTGGTGGGCGGTGACAACTGCAGATGCAGCCGGAGACTAATGCTTTAACGTGACTTCCGAAACACGGAGACGCTCAATATGGTAAATTTTAGGTGAATTATCTGATGACTGGCCATTGTGAATGTTGATTAACCTGAGTAATCATTAGCTAAACCCACTAACTACTGCGCCATCGAAGTCCTCTCATATATACATATGCATAGTGTATATAAAACCGGATAATATTTATGAAGGCGTGTTACTTCAATTTACTGTCTCGTGCTATTTGATAAACTTTGTGATGCATAGCAGGCATTTGGTGTTTGTCACAGATACTGTGAGCTCTCAGAAACAAAAACCTATTAGCTAATATTAAGAAGGCAACTTAAAGAATTTTTCGTAAACTATAATTAAAAAAAAAACAAATATTTAATAACATACGCTATGATTCTATGCAACCTGTTAAGGCCAACTTGACATAGCAGTTAAACCTCAGATACTAAAAAGAGTTGTTATAATGTCATTTAGGCTGCTCGCCCACGTCCGATAATCGGTGACCGATTTTATGTAGGAGAAAAATAGAACGTACTGATAGCAATGGAGCAACGCACACGTCCTACAAAAAGTAGGTCTAAAATAAAATCGGTTCATCCCGACCGATCCGATTATCGGCAACAAATAAAACGTTCGGAAATGTATGTATCAACGCACACTACTCACCGACAGTCGGTCGCATGCACTTGCTAGGGAAGGACGTTGTGTCAGTATGGAAATCGATATTTAAAATTTAATAGAAGAAGTAGAAAAGCGGCTTGCTATATACAACGCAGGATTGACCGAGTATCATGATAGGAACAAAAAGAAAACGTTATGGGAAGAAATATGCCTTTCATTAAATTCTAGTTGGGCAACGTATAGCAAAATAGAAAAAAAATAGATTCGGTAAGTGCATTCAATCATATTTATTCAATTCTCAGTATAGTATCACAAATTGTAAGAATTAGGTAGTAGATATTTGTGGGTACTTCTTTAACTATTAAAAGTGATCGAAATTGAAAAGAATATTTACGCAATAGAAGATTTTAATGGCGATCTTTTCCGGGCGGAGTAGGTATAAAAAACTCGAGCGTGGCTGGCGCGATCCTCAAAATACTCGACGTAACTAACGAAAGACGACAAGCGGGATTAATTATTTTTATTTAGTTACATGGATGAATGCACTTTCTCATAATAGTGTCCTGATGTGTAATAGCATGTTCTACTAATGAGAGCAGCTCATCAAACGACATTCTATAATATTTGAAAAACTTGTCTGGTCGATATCTCAGATCAGCATGACGAGCATAAAATAATCCCTTTAATAATCTCTGAGAGATTATTTGATCAACCCAGAACTTTATTTTCTCTTCTGTTTCTAAAAAACCAAAAACAAACCCACCTTTGTAAATCCACCTTTCTCCTTATATTCAGGTATACGTTCTCTCTTTCCATGACGTGCTGCTCCCTCGATAGCCACCGACAAAATGACTGAGGTGCGCGTTGACTCGGTCACAAAATCGATGATAAGAATCGGGGGAAAAATCTGCCCGACTATCGGTCCTACAAAAAGTCTAACGTGGGCGAGCAGCCTTATGCAGCTTTCCATAAATATACATAATAATAAAAAAACTTTAATACAATAAAGTGCTCTAAGACTAACTATTTGTTGCAAATTTTAAACATGTCATCAAGTTTTAGCACAAACTGTACAAGGATTTAGGTATTACTAAAAAGCAATCCCGTTATATTACCCTTTCAATCGACCGGCGTCGCCATGTCGATACACCAATACCTTCAACTAATATACAATTTGATGACATTGTAATAGCTGAGACATGTATAAAGGAAATCTGATACACGGTAACAAAAATTTTACACCTGTAAAAGCAAGCTCCAACGCATAACAATTGTTCCACAGTCTCGGGGCAGAAACACCAAACTCAGCGGGTGTATTTTACTTTTCACTTAGTGAACACCACCTTAAACAGGTTGGTTATGTCGTATGGGTTTTCGTATATATGCACCAACGAAATACTTACTCGTCTACGTAACGACAACGGATCGTCTCTTCATAAGCTGTCGGAAACTATCGGTCTATGTAAACAACATGACATGACAGTTCGTCGATCACGTGCTTACCCTGCCAACCACTTCAGAGGTACACTTTATATAAAAATCTATTGTCAATCCTATTGATTTGTCAATTTTCACACTGCTTTTGAAAAGATGATTAATACAAAAGCTATTTTTAAAACTGTGATTTATTTTCTCATTTAGTAATTTATTATTAGAATCGAGGGCAATAATAAACCAACAATAATCTGTAACGTAATAAGGCTACGCTATAAATAAAAAACAAGGTAAGAATAAAGGAAATCAAGTATTAATTTTGTTTTTCTTTTTAATAACTGTTTTAATATTTTGAACGAAAACAAAGAAATTATAAAGGTGGAAGATGAACAAACAAACCAATTTATAAGTGCTATGTACTACACGTTAAAGTTCTATCATGCTAATTTATTTCGACTTCATTTTTTATTGTAAAAAATGATGGAACAATGTATATTTTGAGACTCAAAGTTAACATAAAACCCTGCTTCATATTAAAAATCATGCAGGTTATAATTTTCAACCTCACTATCTTAGCAATAAATATTTAGTCATGGATTTCTTTTTTCGAAAAGTCCGCCGGCAGTAGCCGCCTGAAGTATCAGGCCCTAATATATCAGTTACTTTTCAGTTTACCGATTCTAACATTGGACGTAGGGCAAAGTACCTCAATTTATTTACTGGCATACTAAAACGAATGCCCAGTCATTTATGATTACAGATCTTCCTGTACTTATTGTCGTCAAATACCTTCTTTAAGGCCTTTTAGAATATTGGACGGGTAGGGCAGGCATTAAATTCCATTCAAAGGTTTAAAAATAGACCTCATATAAATATCACAAACTAATTCACGGCATCTATTCTATAAATATAAGCGTGACTAAAACGTAGTGATTATACAGACTCTTTGGTCGAGACAGAATTGTATTGCTTTAAGGGCATTTCGTGTTATTTTTAGAATAAAATATTAGGTCTTTTTGTAAATAAAGTAAGATAGACATAGGTTCATGAATAAAACTTAATACACTTTTGAGAACGCAGAAAGCATATTCTGTATTTTAATTTACACTCTAGGCTGCAGCAGTTACAATTGTAAAGTATTATTCACTCCACTTGTACTGTGAATGTAAATATTCACAGTACAAGTGGAGTGAATAATACTTTCCAGAAAAAAAGAAGAAAGAAAAGAACCACGCACTGTAATTAAATATGAGTAAAATTGTAACTTTCAGCAACGTTGGTAAAAAATGTTGATAAATTAGCCCCAGGTATAATAAAACTTTTTGCTTGGGATAGAAGTAAAAATCTGAAACAAAAATACTTAACAGTATAATGAAAAAGATTTTGTCGATTACTTCAAAAGTGAAATTGATATTTATATACTTTAAGAGCCCTCACCCACGGCGACTTTTTGTAATGATGCTGTCGCGCGTTTCGTAAACGCGCGGCAGCATCGCTACTAACGCGCGTTAGTCGCATTTGCAACGCGCCACAGAAGTAATGCCAACGCGCTACTAACGCGCTACAGCATCGCCACTGTATCGATGCTTTATTAAAGGTGCATCCAATATTGACGCTGCTTTCGTTGCCCACTCTTCGGGTGTCCACGCTTCGGCTGCTTACGTAAAAGCAGCACCAAAGATAACGTGACTAATGTTGCCTCAACGGCGTCCATCTTGTAACTATAGCGATCGCAGGTAATTTTGTGCCGTTACTAAAACGCGTTTGCAGCGCGACAGAAGCGCGACGGTATCGCGTTTGCATCACGACTGAATTACGTGGGCGAGGGCACACAGCTTGCGACCGCATTGCGATTGTATCGCTACGAACGCGCGACAGAAGCGCTACTGCATCACTACAAAAAGTCGCCGTGCGCGAGGGCTTTAATACTTTGAAATTATTTTTTATTGAGTTATTCTAAGTGGTAAGACAATAAGGTTTTTCTTCGAATACTAGTCTTGAATAGAAGAATTGATTTATGGTAAATTGGTGCATATATTAGAAAACTCTTTTCCTATTTACACTTTACAGAAAGATTTCATTCCTTGTTACAATAAGGTTCCTAAAACGTTAAGTTAACAAGGTAGATCTGGGATCAGAAGCATATTCTATATTTGCGAGATAACATTTTTGTATACGAGTCAATATAGTACTATTAGGTATTCATCAGTTCAGGTACTATATATTACTATTTTACTATCTGTATCCCTGTTTATTATATGTACACCTCCACCGATATCATAGATTATATGATATTTACAAAACTCGATAAGATTCTTAAATGATCAACTATAAGGATATAAAACGCTCACCAGCAAGAGAAATCGACCTAATTGGTCCAGTTATACGTATTTATAAATAACGGAACTCCCGGAAAATAAATATCATGTTACATCAAGAGCCAAACCTATGTAATATAAAATATATGCTAAAATGTAATTTAACTATAAAAACAGTCTCAGAGAAAATTTGTACTTTGAATAATAGATACTTCGTAGTGCAAGCGAGGGTCATTACAAAGGTAACTAAAGTAAGGAGGGTCGCAATCCACCGAGCGTGGTTTATTTATTAATTAGTTGTAAGCCTTCGTTGGAGACAAACATCATCCAAGATTTACTGCTGAATTAAGCTCATAAATAAAGATTGCTGTGCAGTGATATTGATATAGGGGGCCGGTAACGAGTTTCACGATCAACAACGTTACGGATTGTTGGCAACACAATAATTAATGAATGCGCCACCTACGTTTTCATTGCTTCCCTTTTTGTAATATTCCTTGTTTTAAAAGTTTTGTTTCATTCTTCCACTTCTATTCTTATATTCCATATGTATATAAAAAAAACTACTTTTATTTGAATTTATTGATCACGCACGTAGTAATATATTAGGAGTGTATAGTAGATTAAACAAGCGTGTTTTTTAAATCAAATTACTGAAAATGAAATAAAATTCTATAGAAAAAAAACGTGAAAATTCAAATACAATTTGATCTTAAATAACTATTCAATATATAGTCTCATTCAGAAAAGTGTTAACGATGACAAGAATACATGACTTTACTAGGTACTAAGCTTTCTTAATACCCATTGAACAGATCTGTTCTATGAATATGGTTTAAACTATGTTGAGGCTTGTTGGTAACTAGTTACCTGGTAAAAATATCTCAAGACTAAGGCTTACGAAAAATTTAATAATTTTAATTATAAGAATCCATATTAATTTTTTATCAGAAACGGTCATCAAAGAGTCGAACAAGCTTCCCGAAAACGAAGTCTTAAGATATTATTAGTACTTGTGAAATTAATATAACACAAAATCATTTGATCTAATTTCATTTCACAAAATTGATTCAATATATAAATATTTAATATAATTTCAAACTCTGTTATCTCATTTCGCTATAGAGCTTGTCTATAATAAATCAGGTATATTTAATGTATAAATCGTTTTAACAAATATATATCTCATATTTTAATAAATATATAGTCCAGATACCTAATCTCTTAAATAATTACTAATTTCTAAAGATATAAGGGATATATCTGTAAGAGGACGGCGCGTTCACTAAGTTGCTGGCTTCGTTCGCGTTTGGTTTTGGTAACAGTTCCGATCTAGCCATTTATGATTACTTCATTTACGGTTCTCAGTTGAAAGCCAATGGGCACCATGGGTTGAGCTGCTGGAGATGCGCATGTAGGTTCCATAGACATCACGCCCTGAATGACATAATTCGGCGTGCTGTGATCGCCGCCAACATTCCCTGTCCTCTGGACAGCGACTGAGCCTCCGGATTTCAGTGAGTGAGAGAAAGTTGAACGAGCGTTTAGTCGAGCGGGGCTATTATCGCTGCTGTGGTCATACCTCATCCATGGCTATACTGCGTGATAATGCCACCGGTATCATAGGTACCTTTGAGTAGGGAGATTCACATGGCGGGTTATTAGATTATTTTTTTCCTTTTAATTCTGGACGAAGCTTGGTGTGGATTATTTTAATATGTTATAAAATAGTTATATGTCTTCATGATTATTTGTAATATTTAAATAGAAAATTATAAATGAAACAAATTGTGATATTTTACTTTAAATATAAAATATAAGTATTCTCAAGGCTCGGTAGCTCAATAGGGAGATCGTTGGACCGGACTTCCAAATTTGCGGGTTCGATTCCCGCCTGAGAATTCACTTGTGAGGCGAGTCGATTTTACTAGTATTACCTATTATAATAATTAAAAATGAGACACGAATGAATGAACGAGCATAAAAAAATATTGTATGACACTTTTCTCATTCTTTGTGTTTTTAAAGTGGTTTTTTAAGCCACATTCACGCACCGCCAATTCATTTTGTCAAATACCCAGAAACTGCTTCAATATGTAACGTAACTGCCTGAGCGGGACTTAAAATTATAACAACATCGTTTTCATGGCGGCACGTCGATCCGAAGTTCAGTGTGAATTTTTATGAGCGTCGCCACACCACGACACACTGGGGACTCACGGCTTCGAAACGACTGGTAGTCAAAGAGAAATGGAGATTTTCCAGTTACAAATGTGGAAATTTTAGGTTGAGGCTGTATTTCTTCGTGGATTACTTTCGCGAAAGCATAGTAACGTGCGTACCGGAATTTTTATTACGAGCGACTCCCAAAGGTACAGTTCCGCGACAGAGATACATTCGGATCATTATGTTTTGTAGCTACTACGCCGAGAAATATGACTTAAAATAAAGGGACGTAAGAATGACTCCGCTGAGGTACTTTTGGCATATGTTGTTATTTCGATATGATACTGTTATTTCGAGGTTGTTTCGATTGTGTGTTACGAGTAACAACAAATACGCATTCTTGACTTTGATAGGTAGCCTAAATCTTTTAAAGTCACTTTCAGAAAGGTTTTTAACTTTTTGTTTCCATTTTTAAATAAAACAAAAAAAATACAGTTTATCTAAGGTATATTAACATAAGGCATTACAATTTACGCGTTGTGTATATCTAATTAATACTATAGGTAATTATAAGTTTGTATATAATGAGATACTTTTAGTTCCAGAAAATTAAAGTGTATCCTGGGAAAACGAGAGCACAACTTTCTATAACAAACCGATATCCCTGAGACTGAAACCGCGTGTGGCAATTGGTATATATAAATATAAACCATATTTAATGACTGTAATGACAAAACTCTTGCAGTATCAAATGAGACTGTCAGCTTAACGGAGCTTCCAAGGTACGATCATACTGCTTAACTCAATTACGTACTTATCCCATTTCTAATAGCTAATCAAAACTTTTTCTTGTAAAACTGAGCCTTTGTTACATAACTAAGTGATCAAGGTAACTTTTACTAAACAGTATTAAGAGAGATACTCAAAAAGTAAAAAGTGGGTCAGAAAGAGTTGGATATCATTTAAACAATAAAAATATCTTTTGTAATACATTTAACAAAATGAAATTAATTGCTGATAATAAATTCGTATAATAGCATCTCGTTGTTATAAATTAACACGAAATTGTGTATTTTTTAGTTTTGAGGCTAAAGGACAGTGTAATACTTAGTAGAAAGGTAAAATAAAAAAATGATATTGCATTCTTGAATTCAGAACGGAAATAATGAATCAATGCATAATTTCTGTTCTGGAAACCATTGATTAAACACTCGCTGATTGGATTTGCTTGCTGATTGTATCTTTGTGCCAATTAACTGACAAGGAGTTCATAGATACCATTCTGCCAATTACACACCCAAATGCAGAACTACAATTAACTTTTTAATTGATCAAGAAATTCATCTAGTTTTGGCTAATAAATGCTATAGACATTATTAGTTTCCGTTTTCACTGTTTCAACTTAATCTTTATTATATTTGTGTAAGAAAATGTTTGTTTACTTCTTAATGATATAAACCGTAATCTCAGTCAGCACACCTTAAGCCATATTTAGTATCTTTCAAAACAAATTTACTTATTTTTGGCGGGAACTTATTAAACTTTTAAGCAAACATTTTTGCAAAATATTTCCATCACAGCCCACTCTGTCGTTTATTAAGCCCCAGATGAAAACTTTACATCATCATATTTTCTGGATCGTTCACTTAAATTAAAGGTAATTTATAACCCAATGTACACAGACGGTGCCCGTTGGAGCTTTATTAAGCAAATAAAGTAATGAATTGGCGTACTCTCATAAACAACGCCAATTCTAAACTTTATTATTTAACGCTCTAACTTTAAATTAGGTAAATGTTTTTAGGTCTTTCCCTAAATTTTCCTCGAGTTTAAAACATATATTGTATTTTCTTCGTAATTAATACATAAAGTCTTTGTCTCGTAAACAAGACTAAAAGTTAACATATTAGTTTACTACTTTTATGAAGTGCGTACCTGGATCAAGCAATATTTCTGTACAAAATTGCTTGTGAACTGCGGGGAATTTGTATTCAACCCAGCACTGCAAGGTTGGTCACTCCATCACGACTAGGACATTTGTATACCTCAATGAATGTGGACCGAAACTCTACCTAGCAATATCTCTTGAAACATAACTGTAGGGCTTGCGATAAATTGAAACACGTAGTAACTCGGAGTTTTTCTTTTATTGCGACTATGTTTCTGAGTAGTTATGTTTCCACTTTTACCTTATATCTTTTATTTTAACCAAGGAAAGAATTAATTCATGCACTAACTTATGATGAGATAACTCAAAATTATATTTTTTTCCTTTTTGCTTTCATTTCATTTACCATACTCCACTCAACTCTTCTGTTGATTTGTCAATATGGATAGGTAGACAAAGCTTATATAATCATATTTAAAAATGTTGTAAGCACGTATTTAATAAAGTAATTACCAAACAACACCATCTGTTACGATGGTTTTTATTTTAAATATTGTATCTATGCTAATAATATCAGGGCAAAAATGAAATGGGTTTGGTTAAACTCTTTATTTCAATCAGACTCTACAATGCTATATTTTTAGAACGTCAAAATAAACAGCATACTAAATACAATATAAAATCACGGTGAAATCAAAGAAAATATTGTAATTTTTCTTCGTACATACTCTATTCTTTATTCTATACTTTATTCTACCATCAAAATAAAGAGTAAAATAGCATTGTATAGTCTGACTGAAATAAAGAGTTTAACCAAACCCATTTCATTTTTGCCCTGATATTATCAGCATAGATACAATATTAAAAAAAAATACCAACGTAACATATGGTGTTGTTTGGTAATTACTTTTTTAAATACGTGCTTACAACATTTTTAAATATTTTTATATAAGCTTTGTCTACCTATCCATATTGACAAATCAACAGAAGAGTTGAGTGACAAGAGTTCAATTTCTTCTGCAAGTAGAGACGAAAAAAATCAAAAGCCAAAAATACGTTTTTTAGCACGAATTAGCTATAAAACAATAAATTAAACAAGTGTCATACATAAACCCGGTTTGGATTCAGCAAACTCAATCATACATTTGCTTTTTATTAAAGGTAGCGAAATTAAATTCTTTTTATAATTTAATCATATATATCAACAGTATGCAAAAATAATATAATGCAATATGAGTGTTTTCATATATTTACATCTTCAAAAAACTCGTTCAAGGTGTAATATCTTTTATTAATAAGAATTTTATTTAATTTCTATTTCAATGAAATTCATGTTTTCTTCACTTTTTATCGCTTTCGGAATTTAATTATATATTTTGATACATATTGAAAAAGTTCATAAATTAGAGAGCATTAATCACATACGAGTATAATATAATCCTGTGAATATAATATTAACAAATATCCAATAATGTAATTTAAAAGATTCCGTGAAATTGATGAAATATAACGTATGAGAGGAGTTTAAAAACTAATTTCCGTTTTCTGAGAACAGGCAAGTCATAAAAAATTCTGAGTTCATTTTATAAGGAACGAATATCTGCTAGCCAAACAAACAACTCACGAAATTCTTGCATAAGATTAGTTTTAGGGAATGTTTGTATTAAAGTTTACAACTGAGATGAGTATAAGAGAAGATTTTGTGATTAATTACAAAATGAACGTTAACTAATTGTTTATATTTGACCCAATAAGGTGGATGGCAGATATATGAATTGCTCATTTAACTGCTTTTAACTAAGTTTATTATTATATGTCATCTAAACAATACATCAAGGAATACGTAGGAATTTAATTTTTTGTGCTAAATATTTCAACCAGTGACAAAATTCCTTTCTTTCAGCAGTTGCGCTTTAAAAAAGGACTTCCATAAAGTTTTTCGAAAAAAAGTTCTTATGTATCGGATAAAGTTCTTCAATAAAAAATACAAGAAAAGTACCATCATTCAAATTTCAAATTTAGGTATACAGTTTCAATCGCTGGTAGATACATTTTCTAGGTGTTCCACGTATAAATGATAAGCGTCATATTATATATGCGATGATAGTATAGCGCAGTAAAATTATATTCACAAATATTTTTTAATAAAACCGATTAGTCTAGCCCATAAGTAAGCACTGTGAGGCTTGTTTTATGGATACTATTACGGAAATTATAGGTATTATATTATTATTTACCTTATTTATAAATTAAAATCGTTTTTATAACAAAATATGTAGTTGTAAAATAAAAAAAAACACAATCATAACCATATGAGGACCATTCAGTTGTATATGAGTTGTCTATGTGTTAAGTTGCGTCTTGCTTGTATTGACTTTTTATTTATTAAATTTATTCGATTGTTATTTCGGGAATGCCGCCAGTTATAAGTTAGAGTTGTAATTAAATTTATTAAGAAAGAAATGTGTGACCTTGCGATATTCATCGTCAATTGCCAGATGGAGGTGGAGATGGAGATGGTTGAGTCGGTTCAACGCTGGTCTGTTGTCCAGTGGTGTAATTTTTTTGCACGACAATGCCAGACCTCAAGCGGCTAGGATAACTCAACAAGTTTTACATCATTTTTAGTTTCTCAGTTTAGAATCTCACTCCATTCCTATGTTCAGACTTGGCTCCGTCAGACTACCACCTATTTACAAAACTAAAGGAGCTTTTGACAGGAAAGAAATTTGAAATAGAATTTTCATAGGCCATCCAATTTTATTTTTTTTGTATATGAAGCTGGGACACAAAAACTCCTCACACGTTAGGATAAATGCCTAAATTAGACAGTTAACTACGTAGAGTAGAGATTTAAGATATATTCTTTACAAATAAAACGTTAATATTTGTAAATATATGCAAGTTATATTTATAGTTTCAAACGGGCACTTCTTTCCGGATGGACCTCCCGCTAAAGTCCCCAGTAGTGGCGATTCCCTGCAGCAAAACGGGCTGCCATCGTGTCTAAGTTCACATAAAATCCGCTTTAATTACACAATAACAGTTCTTCTTTTCTTGATAATGCTCAATTCTCGTCGGGCTGCCGCCCTGAGCCTAGATCAACTGCGTCGCACCGCACCACCAGCCGGCCCATGCAGAAAATTTGGTTTCGCTCTTGGGCCGCAGCGTCATGGTTGGAATTAAACTAACGCAAAAATAGGGCTATGAAATATGCTTTTTTTATTTTACTAGAACTTTCAGATTTAACATTATTATGTTACTAAAGCACCCAGACGACGTCATTGTTCTTCCCGAATGTTACCTGTGAATACAAATACCTGCTTTATATTTGGTAAAAAGACCTGAAACAAGATCCAAGCAGTATTTTTTAAACCATGAAATACACATATGTTTATCTATTTATCAAAACCTCAAGTACTGATGTAGTTTTCATACTAAATTCACATCTCAAGTACTGATGTAGTTTTCATACTAAGTTTCACCCCTCTTTTTATCTTGGTTATGGTTGAAATTTGTAAAAAACTGTATCCTTATTTATTTATTTTTTGTATCTGGAGCACATGAAATTGCGTTTTATCAGTTAGTTCTATTCTATTATTTATAAATAAAGAAACATAATGATCCCATTTGAAGTAATACTAATGTAAGCTATAATTATCAGCCTGCTTACCTATAGACGATAGGTAAGCAGGCTGATAATTATAGATATATTATAGATATAGATTATTACAAAATGGCTCTTAGTTACTATTCTTATTAAAAAGCCTGAACACTCTCATTAGGTAAGAAATACTTTGTGAGTGAATTAAGATCAAAATAGACTTTTTGGGCGACTATTGTCACGGGATGGCAAACTCAAATGTAACTTTTATAGGAGTTTAAGATAGTCAATCTTTAAAACAAGAAATGCGTTTCAGAAATCTTCTTGCGTACATCCAGGGGAGCAAAGGGAAATAAGCATAGCGATTAAGGCGAAAAATCTTCAACATATAAACGAAGGTACCATGTAAACTTTCCCTAGATTCTCTCTAGTCATGAGATTTACCATGTAGTTTGGATTCCATATCTGCCTAGTGTGATCTAGATAACTTCTTACAAAAGTACAGAAAAGCAGACTAATAGCTAAATCCAGATAAACTTTCTTTTCTATGTGTTCCACATGATAAGCAAAATGGAGTTGACTATCAAGTGCTATAATGTCACTTATGCAAATGGTATAATATTTTAGGGGGAGCATTTAGAAATTGAACATCCTTACAACATATAGTTTTTCTCGGCTAAACAAATAAAATAATTAAGCTATAACTTTGAACTTCATTTTAGAGTAAAAGCAAGCAAAGTAAAGAGGGAGAGTAGAGATAGGAGTATTTTCTCATACTCAGTTCAGTTTTGTCTAAAATTACATAAGTAACGTTATAGCACCGTATGTGCGATATGTAGATACTATTTATTTATTTGTTGTATTCCTTAAACAATTACAATTATTATGGAAATTGATGTACATTACTTGAAATTAATTTTAATTTGATTAAAATGACCAGTTTCCCCGATAATGGTCCTAGGCTGTAATGGTGTATCGCTAATAGAACAGGTAAATAAATAATATTTCTTATACATATCGTCTTATACATGTCGTATTTATACTTATTAGCCTAGCCATGAACCTCAAATACTTGTTTTCGTCCCACAAACATCTGCCTCTTCTGGAATTCGTACCCAGTACCGTTGGTGCGAAAGGCAAGATTCTTATTGTTGCACCAAACGGTTGTCGAGTAAGTAAATTCTATTATTTTATATTTCTGCTAGAAGCTCTATACCATACACTGGTAGATACTAAGGTCCAAGTTATTGGATTTGCATTATTCGACAACTTTATGTACCCAGTGATGTATGTGACTTATTCTCAATGTTCTTTCAATTAGTTTTTCAGTCTTCGGACGTAACTGGGACGTATAATTTAGACAATATAAGTGATTTGGACAAGAGAACTCTTACAAAGAGCATAGTTTGCGACATTACATTATCCAACAGCAACGTATTGAAAGAACTTAAGTCGTTGGATACAACCAAAGCGCCGGGAACAGATAATTTTCCTTCAATCTTCTTAAAGAATACAGCTCCATCTATTCACAAGCCCTTACATATTTTATTAAATAAGTGTCTCTAAGAAGGCGTATGTCCTAAAGTATGGAAGTCTGCCAGGATTACGTCGGTACACAAGGGGGGCTCTACAGATCTACAGATTAAATAACTATTTGCCAATCTCTATTTTGTGTATACTAGCAAAATTACTTGAAAGGCTCGTACACAGTACTCTGTGTCCTTTTATCCACAGATATACAAGGTCATTATATAAACACCATCCAAACTTATAAATGATATTCTTTGAAGAGAGTTACGAAACAAGATTTTTTTCTTTTAATATCACTCAGTACTAAAATATTAAGTTAAGGCTATACAAAGTTATCCGAGGAAAACTACCGATTTACTGTCACAATCACGCTACGCACGGTGTTGGAGCAGATGATTACACAACCCCCGCCCCTCCCCCCGTATTTCATTGATACATTACGCTGCGCACGGTGTTGTAGCAGATGACTACATGACCTCCCCCACCCCCCCGCCGCCGCCGCCGCTCCCGCTCCCCGCTCTCGCATATTTCATTAATACATAACAATAATTGTCATAAGTTCCAAATTTTTCCTTCATACTTGATCGGGCTTAGGACCGTCAAATTGCAGAAGGTATGAGTTGTTTTCTAATAACAGATAAAAACTTTGAACGTAAAAGTAAACCATACTTTTTGCAATAAGGCGTATTTAAAAAATCTGGAACAACTTAGGTACAAAAATTGGTTGGAGTATAGCAATGGCTGTGCAAGGCGTCTAGAACTTAAGATTTTTTTTGTCTCACTGAAACATACAAAACTAAGAGAACTATTAACAACAGAAACTAAAAAAACACAGGAATCGCATACGCAATACGAAAATTGGTATTAAAAAGCAATAAATTCACTGATAACACATTTCAATACTTTTCCTAGTCCTAAACATTAACATCGCTCATTTAATACTAATCCGAAGCCGGATGAAAAATAGAAAGAGTAAAATTATTATTAGATTTTATAATTTTTATGACTCACCCGGATTGCGAAAGGTCGTGGGTTCGAATCCCACCTTAGGGCTCGGAGACGTAGTTGTTTTTTCATACGTATTTTATATCTTATAGAAATATTGAATCATGAATGCAAAAAATTAAATAAAAAGCACATAATTATAGCTGGTTCCATCTTAATCGATTGTTTAATATTTGTAAAAATATTACTTTCGATGTTGAACTCATAATAGAAGTTGAAATACGTTTGTAAAATTCGACACGTTTGCCAGCGTCTCGGTAGCTCAGTGGTCAGAGCACTTGCCCGGATTGCGAAAGGTCGTGGGTTCGAATCCTACCTGAGGGCTCGGAGGCGTAGTTGTTTTTTACACACGTATTTTATATCTCATAGAAAATATTGCATTGCGAATGCAAAATAATTAAATTAAAAACATATTTTTTGAAGCCTAAACGCCCTGCACACCTTTGCTATACTCAAACCCAATAATAAATAAAAGAACCAATCATAATACACTTACATAAAGTTTGAAAACAATCGTTTTAAGAGTACTTCATTAACTGTTCAAAATGTAGACCATTTCTCTCCAAACAGAGTCTTGCACGTTTACGAACATTGTCTTTAATTTTATTAAGCACTACAGTGTCATTTTTCACTTCGTCAAATGCACGGATTATTTTTATTTTTAAGTCCTCGAGGCTTTGGGCCTCCTCCACATAAACCCGCCGTTTAATTTCGCCCCACAAAAAAAAGTCACAAGGCGTGAGGTCTGGTGATCGGGGCGGCCATGGGACGGGGCCTCCACGACCGATCCAGCGATCACCATGTTCGGTGTTTAAATAATCGCGAACTGCGGCCGCATAATGAGGTGGTGCTCCGTCTTGTTGGAAATAAAACACGCGATTTTGAATAAGCGCGAGTGGTACTTCGTCTATAAAGTCGGATATTACAGTGCGTAACATATCAAGATACGTGCTTCCGGTCAACCGCCCTTCAATAAAGAACGGCCCCAGTACTTGGTTACCGATAATACCCGCCCACACATTTGCACTAAAACGCACTTGATGATGGTTCTCCCTTATCACGTGCGGGTTCCGGAACGACCACCAATGCTCGTTGTGTTGGTTATACAGTCCCACGCGAGTGAATAAAGATTCATCAGTCCATAAAATAACAGCACCAGGATGTTCAATCAGCCACTCACAAAAGGCACGGCGAGGCACGGCATCTGCTTCACCTAAAGACTGCACTTTCTGATAGTGATAAGGATGCATGGTTGCGGCGTTAAGTAATTTCCACACCGCGGGTTGACTTACGCCGAACCGTCTTGCTGCGTCATTCGTACTTGCTCTGGGATTTCGATCAAAGAAATCAAAGATTTCGTCTTCGATTTCAATTGCAAGTCTCCTTCTACCACCTCCTCGAGCGTGTGATGGCGTCGTAAATTGTCCGTGGTCAAGTAAGCGTTGATTCGCAGCTAAAATGGTTTGACGATTCGGTGTTGTAGCATTTACGAAACCACTATTTCGAAGACGAGGAAGACTTTCAGCTTCGTACAGTGCACAGGCACCGTTTAAGCTTTCTCCACTTAAAATATAGCACCGTACCATCTCGTAATACTCGCGATTTGAATACATTTTGTTAGGTAGGTATTTATGTGATGTAAGCTCGCGGGAGCACAAGACGTACGTCGCGGGAGGTTCCCGCGTGACTGATTTCATTGCACAGGTGTCGCCACAACTAGGGTTGCCACCCGTACGAAAATACTTTATTTCGAATGATTTGATTTTTTTGGGATTTTGAAAATTTTAGTAGTACAGCTCGACAATAAAGAGTTGACAAAAAATATTCCGCAACTAATGTACACTTTTTGTTGGCAACACTTCCTTATATGTCAAAACTGTCAAGAGGTTGACTAATTTTTTGCTTAGTTAAGAAGTCAATTGTTATTCTAGTGTGTTTTACGTGATATTTCTTTATCCTGGGTTTCATCATGAACAAAACCTACCGTATCGGTTCTCGCACAGAACAGAACTCTCTCTCGGAACAGATAGTGAATATGTTACACCGAAAAAATGTTTAAAAGAAATGATAGGTCAAAAAGAAAAATAAACGATTGCAGTAAAGTATAAAAGTACGTGGGAAAACGGACATGGTGATTGGTTAATTTATGATCCACAGAACGAATATAATGGAAAATGCAAATTGTGTGGAATTACATTTACAATTGCTTCAGTATAGGAGTAGGACAAGTAAGAAGACAAATTTTCTTTTTCTGTGTGTGTGTGTGTGTGAATTGATATGGTTGCATTAAATATCCAAACTAAACTATGCTATGCTAGACTGTAAAGATGCTGTGTTTGCAATTGTTTAATAGAAATACTAATTTGATACAAACTGCAAAAAGCAATAAAAAATATGCTTTTAAACATAATGATAAAGGAAAATAAATTGTACTTTATTTTCATACTATGTACTTTTTTTTCTTACCTATAATAACCAGTGTACTTTAACTACAAAAATAAAAGGTGGCAACCCTAGCCACAACCTGCGCGCGCAGCCACGATCGCGGCTCGCCGCATGCGCTTCGAGTATTTAAATTGAGTAAGTCATTGTTCTAACTTTTTGCAAGTTATAAAAACATCGACTTCAAAGTTATTACGGTTTTCGGCAAAAACAAACAATATTTTATTTCCCTTCATTGTTCTAATAGAAATAGTAGTATTTATAAGGCTATTGAATTATTGATTTTTATTTTTTTCTTTTATGAAATAATCAAAATTTACTATTTCAACGTAACATAACAAATTTACGGTAAACATTATTATTTTAATTTTATACAACTGACCGTTTTGCAATAAATGGAAAAAAAATATTGATTATTTTTCCTCTTTTAAACAAACAGGCAACAGTATTTTTTTAATTATTTAGCAAGAAATGGTTTAATGCGAAACAAATTTAAATAATTAACAAATTTAAATTGTTAGAATGACATTAATTAATACAAATAAATGAATCGTGGTCAAAAAGTGCACTACACATGTGGACTTATACTGCAGGCAACCGTATTATTGGACTTTTCATTCTTTTTCGAGGTCCAGCTTCAAAACGGTAAGTTGTATAAAAAAATTGTTCAAACAAAAGTCGTTGACAAAATCCTAAGGAACAACTTTTACATTTACATTTTTGCAATAAAAATGTATTTTCAAGGTGAAAAATAAAAAAACACCGTTTGAAGACTTTGGCGCCACCTACTGTGTGCATTTGTTGGTGTACGGGATTGCAGCAATGACATTTTTTGTAGATCTTGACGTCCTCTACATTTTATAATCAATCGATTTTTCTGTGAAATGCATACATTCCGAGAAAAATGCATTTCAAATTTTTTTGGCTCGTTTTTGGAGTTTGCAAAAAGACGCACCAAGATGGCGCGTGGCCACCTTCAAGGTAGATAACTAACACCATTTTACAGCAAATAAAACAACTTTCACCCATTCGGCAATTTTCTCACTCAAACGATTTTTTCTTCGACAGATTGACTTTCTAACAACTCAATTTTGGAAAAAGAAAGTTACGTCGTTCTTTCTTACTGTACCTCGGCATCAACACCCCGCGACCCCACCCCGCTGTTTCATTCAAAACATTTCGGCCGTGTTTGACCTTTCGGGCGACCTTTCTTTTGACCAGTAACCAGCTGTTGTAATAATTCGCTCGGACAAAATAATATTTTTGCGGAAATTTTACCTACCAATTTTTTTTCATAAATGAAGTGTTTGAATGATATCTAATGCCTAGAAAAAATTTGGATGGTGTTTATAAAATAACCTTGTATACTCCCACAGCAACATGGTTTTATTACCAGACAATCAACGACCACTTATCTCATGGTGTATACGTCTCATTTATTTAAAACCATGGATGCTGATAAACAAAGAGATGCTGTGTATACAGACTTTAGGAAAGCCTTTGATCGCGTAGATCACAAAATCTTTCTACAAAAGATTGCCTTCAATGGCATCCGTGGGAATCTGTGGAGATGGTTCAAGTCTTATATAAGTAATAGGAGCCAAAAAGTAGTCATAAATGGTTATGAATCCGAAACCGTGGCGGTAACATCTGGCATTCCGCAAGGATCAATATTAGGTCCGCTTTTATTCATTCTCTTCATTAATGATAAAGATAAATGTTTAGAAATAGTGACTTTTTATTATATGCAGATGATCTTAAAGGTTACCGTATTATTGATAGTGTCGATGATCATAAAAAAATTCAAGACGACTTGAACCGATTAACTGCCTATTGCCATAAAAATAAACTTAGTTTTAGCTTAGAAAAATGTAAATGTATAACTTTCACAAAAAAAAGTCACCCATGAAATTCAACTACTCACTATGTAGTGTAGCCCTTGATAGAGTTTTAAGCATCAAAGACCTAGGTGTAACGCTGGATGCAAGATTGACTCTAGATTTGCACATAGATAATATCTGTTATAAAGCTTTCAAGCTGTATAGATTTGTGATTCGAGCTACAAAGGACTTTAAACGCCCTTCTACATATATACATTTGTTTAAATCATTAATTAGATCGCAATAAGAATATGCCACTCCTATATGGGATCCTATGTATAGCATATATTCAAATCAGTTTGAACGAGTGCAAAATAAATTTTTGCGTTACATGCATTTTAAGTGTTGCCGTGCTCGATTGTCATACTCGCTATTACATAAACATTTTGAATTGCTACAACTTAAATATCGAAGGTTACAAGTACAAGACAAATTGCTTTTCGATTTATGCCATAATAAGTATGACTGTATAGATATAATCAATAATATAAGTTATCAAGTGCCTGTCAGACCAAGAGTGCGAGCATGTCATACTAAGAATTTATTCGCTACGCCAAGATGTAGAACTAACGCAGGCTATATCACGGCTGACTGACACTTATAACAACTTTTTCAATGATGTCGATATACTTTCAACTAGAATTGGAATTTAAAAAAAAAAGAATTAAGATAAAACTGTATGAAATCAACACTGATAATAAAAGAAACTAAACTAAATTAAACAAACAATAAAATAAATTATTCCAGGATAATCTACACTTTATAAATTATAGTCAACTCCTCAACTTTTGGAATTTAACGGTGGTGCAACGGTGGTTAACGGTGTTGGTTTCACAATCAGTACACCTTGTTACTAGCTAGTATTTTTTTTTTGTAAAAACATATTGTGAAACCGTTTGTTGACCTTAATAAATAAAAAAAAAACTTTAACCCCTTAAAACCCGAGAGCATTATATAATGCTCTATAGCGCGCAGTCTGATTTAATACTTATTACGGCTTTGGTAATGGTTCTTTTTGATTGAATTATTCTCTCCGATAGAGAGAGAAATAACACATTCAACACAAAGCTGGGCTTCAAGGGGTTAAAAAGATCCTCCTGTATTAATGTGCATCAAATACATCATTGACTGACTTAAATATTTTTATATCATTCAATAATAGTACATAGTTACTGTGATGGAAAAAAGTACCAAGTAGTCGATCTGAGCACCACCATCCATATTCCCGGTGATAATCCGTAAAGAGCACGAGATTACACATCTAGGTTTGTCTACTTTTAAGGAAGCCACGTTGCTACGGGCAGAAATGTGAGGATAAACTATTATGCAAATGGTTGTAGACTATTCGTTAATAAGCCAAACTGCATATTTTACATATTGGACGATAGTTGACCATTTTACCACTGGAGCTTATGCAGTGCAACAAGTTCGGTAAGAATACTTTTAGTATGTAATGATTAAGATATGATTTGCATAATCTTTTTTTGAAAATAACTAATATCCATGCCACAGTTTATGTCCTATTTCATATCTTTAATGGTATATCCAAAATTCTTTCCTAAGGAGCAATTTAATTAATATAAAAGCAAGCTACAAATTTCGAGTCACTAAATTCAGCGACTAAGGATAAACGTTTATCAGATGGTCAGATAATAAGTCAGTTAGTCAGTGACTCAGACAGGTCAATACAAACTCTTTCAATTATCTAGATTCTTGATCATAGATTAATGAAAAAAGTAATTAAAACTTTATTTTATTTTCTTACTTACGTGTGCTTCTAAATTAAAAGACTGACAAACTAATGTTCATTTTAAATTCTTTAATACTTTGCTTTTAAAAACTTATAACAATAATATTCATTTGGTTTAAATCCTAAATCACTGCTTGTTAATTATAACGACAATCAATCATAGGGCAAATAAATGTCAAACTGTTCAAACAAATGCATTTAAGCTTACACCACCAATTATTACGGTTCATTCAAACAAAACTAATACTGACAAGGTAAACGAGGAATTTAACTGTTACTATTAATTTCCACTATAGCGTTATTGTTTCCAAGCAATTTGAGTTACGGCCTAAGTTATAATTGCGTTTGAGCACTCAAAGATGTTTTATTACATTTTAGATCAGTGAACTTCAATAAATCGCCTGAAGGAATGAAAGTGTGCTTATTTTGACACAGAAGCTCAAAACTCTCAATATTATAATTAATAAATTTCACATAATTTCCTTCAGTTTTTTAGTCTAAAACTGAGCTGTTAGACGGTCCTATAGATACAAAATCTTATATCAATATAAAATCAATGTATGTTCGTTCGCCAAAATTGAATTAGTAGTCGATGAATAGCGACATAACTTTGATAAATAATAAAAAAGCAACATTTACTATGAAATCCAAATTTCCTTTAAAAATACCTGAATTTCTACATACAAAAAAGCAATTTACTATGCAAAAAGACATAACCTTTAAAATCTTAAGAAGCTTTCCATATAATACATGCAACAAGCATCAAATAATTTGACCTGTTCACAATTAACAATAACTATTTATATGATTACATATTTTTAGGTAAGAGATTTATCATACTAAAATCAAAAACAAACTAAACTCACCGATTACCTCTTGTCTATTTTCTTTTCTTCCCATATGAGATTGGCTGCCCTAAAATACACAAGATATTTCGTCTCAAGAAAATATAAGTATCTCAAACAATGACACGAGGTGCATTCAAGTTTTCCGGGAAGAATATTTTTTATTATTATACTTTACTGAGAGAAGTCGTAAATTAAAACGCAACCAGTCATTGACACTGCAAGAACGGGATAAAAGGGACACTCAATTTGATCGTATAACACAATTCCTATTACATCAATTTAGCATTTGTCTTGTGACAACCAAAAAGAGAGAAGAAACGAATGGGGATTGATTGTTTCGTTTTCTCTTAGGGCAGAAAGGCTTTGATATCACAATCAGTAAGATAGCAGGTGCAAAGTCCTTATTTCAGTGTGCAATTTCTATCTCGGAAAATTAACTAAAGAATAGACACCAATTTTACCAAGGCTTACAATGACTACAAATGTAATTTGGTTTTGATATTCAATGCCTTATTTAATAGGAAAAACTGGGATAACCGAGTGTATCCCACCTTTCATTTTATCATCATTTCAGGTTTAAGTTCAGTTGCTCAAGTCCGATGATATAGATAGAGGATGATTGGATTTATTTTTCTAAATGCAGTTTGTAAATTGAACAAACATGATTACTGAAAAATAAATTTCTAATTCTCAACTGGTGGAAATATATTATATAGGATTTCTGGAATACACCCATAATTTATATTAAGACAATCGTTGTATTCATTGATTTTCAATATGTAGATTTGTCGATATAAAAATGCCGACGTCACTAGAGTAGAAAGAAGCTAGTAACAAACAATATACATCCTTTTCTAGCGCACTTAAATGTCGTAAGGAAATTAAGGCTGAATATTTGATTTTTGCTATTATTTTAGCGTAGCTTTTAATACTTTAGTTAGAGTTCTGAGAGATTAGTGCTGTTTTAGATAAAATATAGGTAATAGACAAAGATTATAATATTCACACATGATTATGTTTGGAATTCAATAATAGCATATTAATTTCTTCTTAGTTTGACCACAGACTTTACAGAGCTTTACCGTTATAAAATATTACAAAGGTATTTCATAGAATCAGGCGTCACTTAGCGGAAGTCAATATCAATTTATGGAAACCAAAATATCTAGTTCTCTTTGGCGAAAAACAAGCACAAACCGCCCGCCTTTCCGCAAATAAATGCAGAATCCGCCAACACCAACACAGTAACACACCTTGCCCCTTCACAAACTACTCTACAAAAGCCGTAAGACCGTGCAATTTCGCGCACTTAGTGCTTGGTACATTAAGTAGGATCGCCAGCGTTACACCAACTGTCGTGAAAAGAATAAGCTTAATAATTTAATAATATATTTTTTTTTCTGCATCAGAACACATTTGTAAATTTTATTTATTACCATCTTCTTTGTCGTCTGTGTGTGAATCTTCCCACATTCACACACAGACATAACAATATAAAAAACAAAATATTTCCTACGTCAATATTAATTTGAGAACAAAACTTTTACTTCTATATACTTTCGTGTATTTACTCATTAAAATGAAACTTTAAAATGCTGACGTTAATTTACATGATCTTGTTTTTATTTAACCGTTATTTAACCGATTTCTGTGTTTACAGTAAAACAAAGACAATAGAATTTTGAGCTCATGTTGTTTTCATTACACAATATATTAACCGTTATCAATAAATACGTGTCTATCGTCTACCTACTGATACAAACAAATGGAGTAAATAAATAAATTAAGTAGGGTTGAGCCAATATTAATTTCAAATCTGTCGCGTTATATATTTGTATGTTTTTGTAATTTTTATTAGTTTGATCGACACTCCTAGCCTCACCTCAATTTATTCCATTTCCCTTTCGCATATACCTTGTCTCGCATATGGAAGAGCGAGACGATCGCGCCATCTGTTGGTAGCAAATCATACCGCAATGTGGCCAATATACGGGCAGAGATAAAGGGGAAAGACGTGTACACCGACGTGTGCTAGCGGAGTTCCTCAATATTAAATTGAACTAGTGCCTATCCGCAAACCTAACACTACAATAACTATAGTTTTATATGACGGTAACTTCGTGTGCGTAATAATTAGGAACAACAAAGCTCAGGGACTTTCCCGGCAGCCTCCAGCATCTCACACAACGTGGCGGTCAAAGTATCATGCCCCCTACATTTTTTCTCATATTTTTTGTCGACATTAATTTTCTCATATCGCAATACAGTCCACTAATTTTGAATCGCCCGCATAACCAAGTAAATAAGAAATAATTAGTTCTTATATTTCCACATCTTCGCACATTTAAATTACACTACTTTTTCTGGACCTACGACGTGTTTATTCTTGTTTTTTTTATATACTCAATACTGACCTTTCGACTTCTTTATAGGAACTGTATTACAGGATGGCTTATCTATAATCTAAGAACGCAAATTTGTTGTTTGTGTGTTTGTCTGTCCGCTCTTTTTCCATTGTATATGCGTTACTAGTATAATTATATAAAAAAAACAACCTTCGAATCGGTAAAAATAGTTTTATTTAAAAAATAAATAAATGTTTCTCTAACCTTTTACGTAATACGTTCCTTACCATTCATTTTAAACTATTATATTTGTAAACAGATAAATACATATTAGACAACATTACATGTCAATCAAGTCAAATAGCTTAGGCATTTTCGAAGAGCGGTGTCCCCTGAAACACCCCAACTACTATTCCTAACACTGCATTTTGTTAAAGTCAAATAAAACTTTTTTTATTTGAGTTATAGAAATCTGAAACAAAAACAAATCAGGACACTCAAACCCAAGTCAATGAAGAAAAGTTCGTTTTATATATTGACCCGGCCAGGTTCATATATAAATCTGAATCGGCTATGCAAACTATTCGACCACGGAGGCAGTCGTAAGAGATATTTCCGCTGATTTTATTTTAATAAACTTAAAGAAAATAATCCTTTCAAAGCTAAATTCGCTTCCTTGTAATACAGTTATAATTATATCAAATGAACCCCAGATAATACAAACTTTATAAACATACAACGGTCCGTGGCATTTTGGCAAGGTACCAAATTATTACACAATTTAGACAATCCTCATGTGCAGGGAGCCATGAAATTAAAAATATGAATATCGTGAGATACCGCAGCTGTTTAATCCTGACACTGAGATTATTACAAAACTGTAATCATACCCTCGTTGGGTAGATCCAACACTAATAATGGTAGCCACCCCGGGGCGACATGACATCGGGAGGGTTAAAACGATGAATCTGTGAAAAAAAGCGCATAACTAAATCATTATATTGTAAAGAAAATGAATGCCGTTATTTTTTAATTTGGAGGCAGAATATACAAAATATACCAGTCTTATACTCACATCACTTGTATAACGTGTTATTGTGAGTTCTTAATTAATTTATAAATAAAAGTTATTAAACTGTTTAGAACGAAGTGAAAACAATATAATATTAGAACTTTATTAAATTCTTTCAAACTGTGACACATAACAAAAAAAAATTGCAATTATTATTACAAATCCCGAAACGAATTTTCTAAAGGTGAATTGTGAAAACAACTTCCTTATCACCAATACAATTTCTCAGAAAATTTTTGATTATTAATAGTAGGTTGACTTGAGAAAACGCGATATACAATACTTAGTCAAAACAAGCAAAGATCATGTATTTTATTTATTGCCAGATCGAAATATGTAATTCAAGCTTTATCAAGTACAATATTTTACGGGTAAAGTTTCAATAACTTCCGCTCCTCTCATTGTTTCGCTGCAGAAACTTTAATTAAAATACTATTTCAATGTTCGAGACAATTAAGATGAAAGGATTCCATGGATATTTTCTCGTTTTTTTATTAAGTTACATGAGTAAATACTTTAATGTCTAAAATTAGCTTATCTATATTTCTATACGACTACGACTATATAAATCGGTAGGTTCTGTCTTACATTTTTTTGTGTACAAATGTTATGATAAATATTCGGTTTATGACTCATTGATACCAAATCTTTATTTGTCTTAATATTAATATTATATAATAATTTATTTTAAATTTGTCTTTCTGCCTCTATTTATTAATTTCATTTAATTTTGTCTGTCTGCCTCTCTATCTTTATATTTATGTAGTTATATAAGTCGGGACCGATTTCTATCAAATTTGATATATGGTAAAAACATGTGATTGTGCAAATGCTAGGCTAACTAATGTCAAGTCAATTATATGAACTTTAAAAACAATTTAACTAATATTGTCAATATGAAGGTGAGTTTTTTACTAAATTTTCACGCCTTAACTACTCAATCGATCATCATGAAATTTTACATACATTTTTCCATGAGTACAGAAAAGTACAAAGGGTATTTTTTTTTAAGAAAAAAGTATTATTTCTTAGGGATAGAACTATAACTTTCAATCGGTAGTTTACATTAACGCGAGCGACGATGCGTGTAAAAGCTAGTTATTGATAAAAAAAATAGATGAAAATTAATTATGTATATTTTTATAGAGTTTTTATAAATATGTACCTTCATAAGACGCATGAAATTTCTATCCATTTTAGCCACTTAAAGACAAACCTCAGCCGTGTCTAGATGCCGGCAAAGCACTGATAGGTATGCGTTCTCATTTCCTGCAAGAGGAAAGCTTTGAGTCTCGCGTAGGTCGGTCATTCACCTGAAAACAGCTTTGCCGTTTCGTTAGATCAATGCTTCTGTGACAAATTCTTGTGGAACCGGTGCACATGTGCTCTAAAGGCACCACCATATCGTCTCAAATTACAACGCTGCGTGGCGGCAGCTAATAAATGACATAATATATCATGATGCATGATCGTTGCTCTAGCAACAATGCAGGTGCGAGATTAAGTTGGTGCGAGACAATCCTGTCCTGATTTATGCCATTCGCTGTGTCCTAGTGAACGTGCTACGGCGAAACTTTATTATGAATCATGATTCATGACTCTGGAACTACCATACTGTCAGATGTGACAGAAACATGGGGTGTGTTGTGTAATACAAAGGTTCGGTGTAGCCAATATTTTGCATATTGTATTTAGTACCAAGTAACTTAGCATAAATTCCATTTTAATATAATACTACCACAATAAACGATTGGAACTGCCATTAATAGAGTGAAATCATAGGTTTCCATTTCCTCTGATGGGGATAATAAAAAATAAATAAAAGGAAAACCAAACGATCCAGACAATAAAAAACTACAGATTCTTTCGTTGTCAAGAAGTATTATTGTACTTTATACTTGCCTTAGCTACATCGAAATTGTAACACATGTAAAGAGACAACGTAATAACATGTAAGTTTATAATTTTTAATTATTAGAATTTATTTCGACATTCTTCTCTGTGCGTACTCACTCTTACCTACTAAAGAATTGTAATCTATAAATCTTGTATATTGATCGGAATTCTATATGTATAACTTGCTCGGTGCGATTATGAGCGTTATTATTTATTAATCATATTGTACCTGTTGTAGACAACCTGGTATCTATACAAATCTAATAAATGCTTAAAGATACTAATAACTAAAATCAGTATCTGTTTTCAATGTAATAATAATAAATAAACAAATAAAATATTATAATGAAACTAAATCAGAAAATGTGTGAAATGATGAAATCATAATTTCAATATAAGTGAGACTGTTTCTGCTGAGAAATTGAAATAATAATCTAATAGTTTGTTACTAACTGCTCTAACATTAATTAATAATCAAATAAGTATTTTTGAGTTCCATCAAAACAGAACTCACAATTTGGAACTACACGTTCTGTTAATAAACTGCATTGCAGCTGTTATCAACTACGTAGGCTAACGACGCTGTAGGAATTGCGTTTTGCTGAGCATCAAATGAATACATGATTCTGAGCGTCAAATGAAAATACAAAGTTTACATTATGCGGAGGCTTTCCATTCCACCTGTAATGCACGGCTACAATACTCATGGCTAATATGGGCCTAATCTACCAGGAAAATGGTCATATTAGCCTGTTTTGGGACCCATTTATTATATCGAGCAGGTTTATAGCTGACAATAAACCAGCTCTGTTATTGTCAGTCGAGGTATTGTATTGTAGAATGCTATTGTTATTTTTTCGTACGAGAAATATTGTCCATTAAACGTCATTATAACATTGTTAAGGAATGAGGCTCGTTTAAGCCAATTTATTATCAGAACATGCTCAGATATTAACCTTAAACATTCAGATTATTCTTTGTAATGCAACTATTTTTTAAGTTACTAAATTATCATGTGCTTTTTTTTTTATTTTTTTGCATTCACAATGTAATACTTCTACAAGATATAAAACACGTGTGTAAAAAACAACTACGCTTCCCACCTGAGAGCTCGGAAGCGTAGTTGTTTTTTAAATTATCGTATGTAAAGGAAGCGATTCCATATAAAGGCGTCACATAGTTGTATGAGATAAATTACCTACTCTAAGAAGTTAAAATAGCATGATGAAGTTAAATTCATAGCTGTAGGCATTTCAAAAACTGGAAGTATTTTTATTGCTCGCTATGCAAACGAGATCCCAGCAAGCCTTAGCAGCGTATAGCAAAACAACCAACAATTATTTCTGCTAGTTTGCTGCAATTCAAAGATTTCCCTTATTACTTTTCCAAGTATGATGCTACAACACTCGATAAGGATTATTTACTCATTTGTTTACTTGTAATCTGCGTTTGTCAAAACTGACTGACTGAGAAAAGTGTTTTTTTAGTAAAAACGTCTTTAGATAAAGTACATAGCCAAAAACTGTGTAGAGTTTAGCATAGTGTTAAATTTTATTGTTCATCAATGATTTTTAGTGAATTATTTTCATGAAGGTGAGCACTTTTATTTACGATGAATAAAAATAAAAAATACGGGAGTAAAGTAAAATAGTCGCCTGTTTCGTTTTCAATTTCCTTGATTAAACGATTGACAAATTAAGAATAACGGATAAATGTTCATCTACCAGAAACACTTTCCCAGAAGCAGCTCCTTATGGCCTTAACCTTTTATTAAGCACGGATCTCATTAGATAATTTTACAGCTGTGATAACATTGATCCGTAATATAACTTCTATAATAACACTTCTTCATCTGTTCTTCTGTTGGTGGCAGGTTTCTCCATCGTTAGCTTGTCTGACAAACCTAAAACTATGGATTGTAATCCAGCAATGGGCAAAAATTTATGTATATTCATTTAAAGTATTTAAATCTCGAATAATAAGTGAACTTCAAGCCGTTGATTACTGATTTATTAAAAACTGTAAGTATAATTAGTGTGAGTAGCCCAGAATACTCCTAAATAGGTATATGTCCAGTTGATTGTCGCGCATATCACGCATTGTCGTGTGATCGACTTATCGAAGAATCGATAAATAAGTGCGTAGTAAATATTTTAAATGTAATTTTGCATGCTTTTTGTAAATGGATAAATAGGTTAAGGTATATGATCATATAACATCTTGTAAGACACACTATGTTTAATGCAAATAAAGAAATTGAATTAAATAAAATGAATTGAAAAAAGAAATTGAATTAAGTTACTACAAAAATAAAGTATAGTCGTGGTAAAGATTGGATTTTATGATGAGGTGCGAAATGTTTGTTTAGTTAATCTATAGGACATAAAAGGTCCTCAGTGAGCAAAACAAGTTGATCCTAACCCAATATGGAATAGCACTCCCAGTCCTTCGATCACATTAGAGTGTTTAACTTTGCCCTATGTACCGTTTTGATTGGCGAACCTTTCAGCCTAAGCTGAATCAATGTTAAAGGAATTATTGGTCTAACGTTTGTTTTATTTTGAGATATGTGTGAGCATCGGTAACAAGAAAATAAACTGACGATAGATTAATGTGTTTATTTTTGAGATTATGTATTTGGTTTTTCATTTATGGAATCTGAATCTTATAATCAAAATGGATAATGTTATGATACTCATTAAGAATAACAGCACTTTAGAAGAATTTCCGAATTAGTAAATTTAGTCTTGTGTTTGTACACGCAGTAGGAATATATCGCACTTCCTAAATCCAAATTGTAGGGAACTAAACTCATAAGATGGTAAAATCATCGAAAAAAAAGCATTCGTTAAAAAGCCTACAAGAGTAACCTTAAATGTACGAAAGTACAGTCTCAGATTAGGCGTTAATTATATATGAGTACCTAATTTGAAACCGTCCCTAATAGGAAACTTTCTCTTGGTCGCTTGACCGCGATTTTGAACTGTATTCTACGTTAGTTACACAAGCCGAATTCATCCATAAAGTGAGTCGTTTTTAGGTTCGGTATTTCACAAGAAACCCTTATTATTTTTAATCTCCCTGTCTGGCTGTCCACGGTTTGGTTCAGAGAAGTATTAGAAAGCTGCGATTTTAAGTTAAAACTAGCGGTTAAAATTGAGAGGGGCCCTAAAACATTGTGCACACATATGTATAGTGAGGATGTTATTTTCTATGTGTTTAGTGAGAATGTTATTTCGATGTCTATTCCACAATGTGGGGTGTTATTAAATAAGTTATCAAGAAACCAAAAATTATTTTACATACCCTTTATTGAAATATTAGGTTTTGAAGTGCAAGTCTTTCTTATTTTGGAGCTAAAGAGGAAACGATCACAGCTAAATAGAATTAACAAGTTAGTGATTAATAATCGAACAAAATAATAGAGTGTACGACTCTTACCCGGCCGGTTTTATTATTAAGAATAACGGATAAATGTTTGAGTAACAGCAACACTTTCTCACAAGCAGCTTCTAATGGCCCAAACCTTTTATTAAGAACGGATCTCGGCAGATAATTTCATAACTATAATAAGATTGATTCATTATATAACTTCTGTAAAGGCACTTCTGAATCTGTTCTTTTGTTGGCGGCAGTTTCTCCATCGTTAACTTGACTGACAAACCTACAACTATGAATTGAAGTCCAGCAAAAGGCAAATATTCATTTATATATGTTAGTGTATTTAATTCTCGAATAATAAGTAAACTTCAAACCGCTGATTGCTGAGTTATTAGAAACTGTCAGTATAATTAAGTGGGAGTAGCCCAGAATTAACATATTCAGTTGATTGCCGCGCACATCGCGTATTGGCGTGTGATCGACTTGCTGTCGAAGAATTGATAAATAAGTGCGTTAGAGCACAGTGTATAATATGCATATTTACCAGAAACAAAGAACCATCTCGCTTGACCTATTTAACACATATTGAGTAAAATGTTTGTTGCACTGAATCTGGTATGATCCCAATAGAAAATCCGCCAGCTGTGCACGCAATACGCCAAGATTAATTCTTCGTCTTTGCTAATTTAAAATAAAAATGCTTTCAGTTATTATCTATTATATCCTTTAATTTAATTTGAATTGGCTCGTTATAGCAACGTTATAGGCAATACGTTATCGGAAAATTATAAACGAAGAGACTGATTACTTTCCTAAATAAAATTTACAAATGACTTTGTAACTTCAGTGGCAAAGACATGTCGTGGAGATTTTATAATAATATCAACATTATAAAGAAAATTAAAATATTTTTCTGGATCAGTTACTTTTTCATTCTGCTTTTAGTACACTTATTTGTGAATAAGTAATACTATATAGCTCCAAACTAAGCAGGGTTTATATTATAAATAAATAAATAAATATTTCTTACATATTATTTATTCACACCAATTAGCCTAGCCCAAAGTAAGCACTGTAAGGCTTGTGTTATGGATACTAGGGTAACGGATAAACATACATATATGATACATACATAATATTCATAGAAATATATATAAAACACCCATGACTCAGGTACAAATGCTCGTATTCATCATACAAACATCTGCCCCTTCCGGGATTTGAACCCAGGACCGTTGGTGTGAAAGGCAGGATCGCTACCGTTGGACCAAACGGTTATCAAAAAGAACAGATTATGTAAATTAAATAAAATAACAGATACAATACAAAGACCACGTTGATTCAGAAAAAAATACTTACGTTCATCAGACAAACCTATGCCCCCTACCAGGATTCGAACTTTGGACCGTTGGCACATATATAAATACCGCTACCTTTACACCAACCGACCGTCAAATCAATACAAGATTTCAAACAATACAAAGATAGACAAAACGAATTAGTCTTAATGAAAACATCAACAAGATTGAAAAATGTCAATAGAGGATTAGTAATTCAACAAGAACGCTGCGTAACACACGAGTCTACTTAACGATCACAAAGTAAATAGTTACTCTGTAATTACACCCACACTTGCTAATTGGAGCTTACTTCAGAGCGAACGAATAATGTTTATATAACAAAGGCACGGTCGGAATTGCAAGAGAGAAACAAGAACGCTGTCTGTAATTAACATAGTAATTATAGGCGTCTAATTGCCTCAGCGTTCCTGCCTTGAGTATCAAACGAGTATGACAGGACAACGCCTCAACTTGACAGAGTAATATGACATTTAATTAAGGCGATACTTCGAGCCGAACCGGGCGTCGAGTGCATAATATCGACACATACTGATGCCATCTCAATTTACGCTTGTGAGCAGAGTCGTAATGTATTTATCAACTGTACTTACTTATTTATTTCTACTTACATCGTTTGCAAATAAGGACACCCTTTGTAATATTGTATTATGTTTATTTATATTCTAATAAATAAAAATATTAGAATATTAAATGATATACTGATTAATACGTTGTACGGGTATCCATTTTATAAAAAAACTCCAGATACAATAATTTGAAAAATTGTGACAGATTTTAAAATTTCAGGGCATACATTTTTTGTGAATAGAGTAGATGGGTGAGGGTGGAAAAATTACAACATGACTACGTAGTGACTTATTAATGAACACATTCTTATTTTTAACTATTAAATAATCAGGAAATATATTAAGTGTTCGCACAATACCAAAGACGTCAAAAGCACACCAACAATAATAGAATACATAAAAAAAAATATGCCCCCCTTATCGAGCATGTGATTCTCATGGGCGACCTCAATACCTGTTTGTTTAAAAACGACAGTAGAGCACGTAAGTTGAGGAATATCATAACTTCTTTCAATCTTCCGATACTTCAAACGTCTCTATCTCCTACTCCCTTCTTTCCCATTAATGAGCCCTCTCTGTTAGATTTAATGATTGTGTCTGATGCTGGTTTCGTACCTTCCCATGGTCAGCTGACTGCTCTATTGTCTTACCATGACTCGATCTATCTCAAAAAGAGTATAAAAAACCACTCGTAACAATCCGTCACCGCCAGTATAAACTTTAGTTATTTTACCTCAGAGCCAGAGGCCACGCGAAAGAGAGGAATCAGCTATAATCACTACGTCCCCCTCTACAAATTTTCTCTGGCTTCCACGAGGTCTCCTATCACGCAGAGTGGGTAGGTATTCTTTTGCCCATCGCAATCAAAAGTCGAAGAATCGGCAAGACAAAGGATACTCCGCCAGTTGCATCGTCATACCAGGTCCGAGTCAGAGAGTAAAGCTGTCCATGATATCGATAAAGCGGATTCGAGGATGAAATAGAAAGGCGTTATTGGTCTTTTGCAGTGATTTTGATTTAGGGAATAATATCTCTGATATCATACTTTAGAGCAAATGATCCCTCCCTAAACTGAAAAAGAATATCAAGCAATGTCTGTAACAAATTGGGCCCCTTAAGCAGATTATTTAGGTATGTACATACCGTTTCTCTTAGTAGATGCATCATCCACTACTTTGAGTTTGCCTTTTTTGGGACTGCATGACTCCGAAAGTAGGAAGGTACCATCGGGTGTTCGAATTGTGTTTATTGGTGATAAAAGTTCGTGATAAGTGTTCTAATCCCACTCTTCAGTCTTTTTGGTCTGTTTTCGATTACACCGGAATCAAAAGCTTCGTACCAGACTCTAAATTGTTCATCCTTACCCAATTGCTTCTCAAGTGATTGAAATCGGGAAAATGCATGAGGGTATGAACCCGGTAACGATATAGCATTTTGTCGCGCCACGGTAAAGCATCTTCAAAGAGGCCAGAAGTAAGTCTTCGTGCCTACCCCTTAATTATGTCTACTGCTCGTTGATCGTCGAGGTTTTACTTTGGAAGTTTCTTGCTTAAACCTAGACAATCTATTTCATACTGTTGTTTCATTAAACATTCTAATTCATTATTCCGGTTCCGCATAGAAGTTTTAGCGGTAAAAACGTCATACACGTGGTGAACGATAACAACCGTTTGAGGCGATGAAGAAAAGGCACCATGTAGGACCCACCCTAATAGTGTGCGTGAGGCTATCAGTTGGTCAGACAGGAAGCTGAATCTCACGGCTCAAAGATAGATGCCAATCTACAGCACCAATGAGGACAGTTGGCGACGATTGACAGCTAAATGAAACCATTGACAGTTCATTGATCAAATCTACAAGATGTTCGTGTTGGTAAAAGTCAATTGATAAGGCGGTTTGTAAGGTATGTAAATAAATAGGACACATACGTTTTCTATTAAATAACACTGTGCCATATTGCGTCCCCTAATAAAGATGTTTGTATACCTACTTCTACGTTTACAGTCATACTATCTACTCCCTCAAAACGTATTGTCTTCTTGACATGAAGTTCCGCACCAATGCGCGTTGCTACTTCGCCGTCGATCAGAGCCACTGTACTGCCTTCGTCGAGTAGTATCTTCAGCTGCGGCGGACTTGTAGTAACAATGATAGGAGAGATGATAGTCTCAATATTAGGTTCGACACAGTTATTAGACTCGCTTAAGTTGGTAGCCATGACATTGTTGGTTGGAAGGCGTTGAACGGGCAGTGGAGATGCTGATGCGCCATGAAGGAGGCGATGATGGCGTCTTGTGCAGCCGTCACTGCCACAGCATTTGGCACGGCAATTGTTCCACTTGTGTGGGTTCGATTTAAGGCAACGGTAACACGTCTTTGATTTCCGGACCCATTCCTATTTTTTGTTCACTGACAAGCATACAAAATGTTTACAGACTCTTATTGTGTGCAAACCGTGTTTACAAGAGTATCATTAGATCACTGCGGCATTGCTTTTGGCAGAGGCAGTATCGATATGCATAGACTCTTTTTTTTGGTGTATGTTCGCCCAGGGAATAATGCCGTAAGAGTAATTATATTTTAGCTGTTTTTCTGTTTCTAGCAGCAAAAGCTAAAAAACAATTCAAATTTGGACACTTTAGGTTTAATATTGTCCGCAGTAATATCGGTAACGCAGTCTTAAGTGCGTTCGGAAAGTTTATATAAAACACTCCGAAACAGTTCAGGTGAATGCAAGTGATCAGTTTGGTCAAGTTGTCTAATGGTTACGATAAAATTACAAATTTTGTTGGCCATGACTCCTCGGGCGTTGTAATCCTGGCGTAGGTCAGCTAGCTTGCGCGTTATCAGGAGCTCAGGCCGGGCAAAATTCTGCTCGAAGATGTGTATAATCTCATTGGGTTCAGTCGCAGTTGCAATGCAAAGACGACAAAAGCACGAAAATTGACGAATATCTTAACTTCTTTAAATCTACCCATAGTTCAAACGTCTTCCTCTACTCGCTTCTTTCCCAATAGTAAGTCCTCTCTGGTAGATTTAATGGTTGTGTTTAATGCTGATTTTGTACCTTTCCATGGTCAGCTAACTGCTTTCTCACTCTTACCATGACCTGATTTAGCTCTCGTATACAGTTCACCTACCTAAAATTAAACCTAGGGTTCTTAACCAGCGCAACTTGTAGCAGATCGATACAGATGGTTTAAGGGAGCATGTAAGCCTTATTAATTGGTCATCTATTTTTCAATCTGATAATGTTGATTTATGGTCGAATATTTCACGAATAAACTGATTAGGGTCACTAAAGTGCATGCTCCGATTCAGTGAATATGAAACATAATTCCCCACCTTGGTTGACTCCAGCGATAAGAAAGGCTATGACCAAACATGATAAGGCTAAAGGACAGCACAAATCTATATATCCTAAAACTATGACCACACTATCTGTTTATAAAAATATGCGCAACTCTACTTTTCTCTATATTTATTAACCAAATCGCCAGTGTTATATCTTTTTCTTTTCACCTTTACGCCTATGACCTACAAGGCTATAGACCCTTCAGCATTTCTTAAGTAGCAGTTACGGTTCAAATTCTAAATTGTGATTTTAGGTCTGTGCAAGAATAGGCTAAATCAGTTGGCTTTATTGTAAACCCTAAAAAATATCAGGCTATTGCGGGTGGCAGCAGTAGATTGGTAAGTTGGAACTTGGTGCCACCAATCATCTACGATGGTTTCCCTTTAGAATTTAATGAAAAAGCGAGAGATCTGGGATTTATTATTGACCGCAATATGACTTGGTCATCACACATTGCCGATTTGAGCAAGCATATGCATTATTCGTTCCACTCCCTCAAGCGTCTTCAATACTTTCTTCCATTCAAGATCAAAAATTTTTTGGCGCAATCACATCTTCTCCCTCTTCTCGATTATGCTATTTGGATGTTATTTAATACACTCTAAAGTTTTCATAACGTGGCTTTAAGCTTTATTTATGGACTACGAAAATTTTATCACATCTCAAATTTTCGCAAGGAGCTAAAATAGCTACCTATTCGGCAGCGTCGTGACATGCACATCCTTGTCACCCTGTTCAATAATCTTAATAACCCTAATTGTCCCACCGTTCTTTGTCCTCGTTAACAGTATCTTCCCTCATCTCTACGTTCCCGACGGTCCAGCATCACTAACTGACTCCTTCTCAGTGCGAGCTGCGCAGCTCTGGAAAAAAACTCGCTAAAGTGATACAAGAATGTACATATTTTATCATTTAAATTGATACTGAAGGAGCACTTTCTTAATTTATTACAATAATTGTATCATATGTGTAATATTTCCATATGGTATCTCTTATATTTATATACGTAGCTATATGAATTGTATTAATTTGGATATGTACGTATATATGTAACTAGTCTGGCCTTAAATACTGTTACATAAAATATTTTCTTTTTTGAACTTGCTCATTATTTTGGAACGCATTTATTATTTTAAAAACTTCTTTGATTTCGCGCCATTTCAAATATTTTTTGGTATTCATTATCAAATTACAATATGGAATGGGGTGTTAAAGAAAATAGGATTGCAGTGATCGCCTTGCATAAAGTGGATATGGAGCCGTCGGTCATATTCCAGACACTTCAAAAGATTGGTATCAGCCTTATGTTCGTATATCGTACTTTCAACAGATATAATATTCCTCTGTCGAAGACCATAAAAGATCGGGGCGGCCGCGAGATGTTAGAACTACAAAGGCTGTTTTTGCTGTTAAAGCCAGAATTCGTCGAAACCCTATTAGGAAGCAAAAAAATATTATCGCGAGAAATGAAGATATCATAAAACAAAACCTGAAGCTCGGCGCTTATCGTCGATATACAGGACATGCCCTAAATCAATCTTCACAATTAAAGAGAGTGGATCGATCAAAATGCCTTCTGTCACGATACGCAGGTGAAAGGCACAAAAATATCCTTTTAACCGATGAAAACATTTTAACGATTGAAAAGCACTACAATAAGCAAAATGAAGAGTTCTAATGAAGCTGCTCAAGTGATCGGAATGGTACAAAATGGTCATCATCCTGCGTCAATGATGGTTTGGTGGGGCGTGTCTTATCAAGGCGTCACAAAGGTAAATGTGAAAAAGGAGAGAAAGCTTCAGCCAAAATGTATCAAGAGACAGTCTTGGTTCGTGTTGTAAAACCTGCCAGCAATACACCTTTTAAAAATGTACAGTGAACTTTTCAGCAGGACTCTGCAGCTGGTCACAAACCTACCCAAGCCTGGCTTGAAACCAACGTTTCGGACTTTATAAGAACTGAAGACTGGCCATCGTCTAGCCCAAACCTCAACCCTTTCGACTACAAATTAAAGTCTGATTTAGCGGACATGGCCTGCTCGAAACGACACGGCAACATCAAATCTCTTAAAAAATCTCTGTAGCAAGCAGTGGCGAAATTTCCCATGGAAACAGTGGGTAAATCCATAGATTCGCGGCCAGACAGATTAAAGGCCTGTATAAAAGCTAATGGTGGCCATTTCGAATAGAATTTTTTTTGAGACCTTAATAAATATGTATGTATGTAAGTTTTACATACAAACATATAACTAGAATTATATTACTTCATTAAAAATGAATTTTCATTTGTAAAAGAAGTTATGGCCGGACTACGTATATATATAATATTTATTTATATTATTATCTATTTATATATTTTCTATTATTTATTTTACTTGACTGATTGTCTGCACTTTGTGACACCCTTTTATACGACCCATCACACTATTCTGGGTTGACTTAAAGAGATTTCTTTTAAAGATAAAAGAAAATAAAAAAAATTGGCATACCCGACTCACAGGTTTCTGATGTACTATTTTATGTTTAAATTAAATAAAATATTTTATTTCAATAAAGTAAAGGACTAGGGAATGTCCAATGACTGTAAATAATAAATGTGAATCTTATCAATGTCAGAACAAACAATGTCAAAAGTTTAATGTTTGATTATGTTGTTATTCATAACAACATAATCATCGGAATATAATAATCCATAAGAATAAAATTACTCGAATTTATAAATAATTACAATAATTTCTGAAATATTTGTAAGCAACTTTTAACAATGAACAAAAAAAGGTGTTGCAACCATGCAAACGCCTTTCACCATGGTCCCTTATTATTAAACCAATTCATTTTCTCTCTTCGTCTGTACCAAATTTGCTAGCTACCAGCGAATTCTGAGTCTACAACATCGCTGCTATGTCTACAAAGTGAATTTTCTTTCAAAATAGTCTGATACATATGCGATGCTCTCTCGGTTGAAATATAGTAATATGGACTCGTTTTTTTAAAAAAGTTATGTGGCCTCACTTTGGGAAGTCGTATCACTTATCTCGTTGTACCAACTACCAACATAATGGAAAACAAAGAGGAAAATTTATCATATTTTATTTAAATTCCTTTTGAGTTGGATTTTTTTTTTCGACTTAATAATTTTGTCTGAAGTCAACGGTTCAATGACGCCCATGATAACGTCTTATAAATCGATGAACGCTGGCTACACACACTAAAAAGCATGACTCGTTGTCACGTTCTGCCTGAGCCGAGCGCGCAAGCGAGAGCGCGGAACGAGCGATAGAAAGACACGATCGGCCTAAATGTTCGGCTTGAGATGCATCTTTCTCTATTACACTCCATCGGCCGCTGCGTCCAAGTAGAAGAGAGACAGCGGCAGCAAACAACCTATACGTGAATTGCTTTTTCAACTATTTATAAAGTGAAGTGAAAAAGTTAATGGGATTTCCATTGTTTATTACAACAACAATTGTGGCAAAAAATGTAATTAATTCTTGCATTTTAAGAATTTGATTAACGATATAATCTCATATAACTGTTCTTTGATTATTTTAAAAATTAGCATCGGTCGGCGAGTGCAGTAATAATAGGTTGTTACAATTTTGACAAAATCATTATTATGACTCATATAAACGATCGTATAAAAAGCAACTGCGTAGGATCTTAAATATCACACATGTATATAAGTTGTAGACCAATTGTTAATAGCACATTGTTACTTGTAATTTATCTGTATAATTTAGATAAAAAATATTTGAATTAACGAGTGCAAATAAATGTTAATTTTTCGAAAAAAAAAATAACTTTAAACTAACTCTTTCTTTGTATTTATTATACAAAATAATGATTATTCTGTGATAATAATTCAATTTAATTCAATTCATAAAAGTATGCATTTTTCATCAATGTTTTCTTATGGCGTTATCACGTAAAATTATCGTCCGTATTTTTTTTTACGTTTCCATATTATAAGCATTATAAAACATATTTAACTTACAATGAGCACCAGCACAAGAGCATTTTAATGAAATATAATTATATTTCTATATTCTACAATCTTATATAATCAACTTCGCTTAAAGTTCGTAATATTCGAAAATTCACAAAATCATTCGATTTCCTTAGCTAGGGACCGACCCAAATCTCGCTTTCCATGCGATATGCGTCGGCAAAATTAGCTCCAACAAAAAAGCCATAACGAGGAAAGTTTGGCTGACATTGTTTTCGGTACGCACACTTACCTACAACAGCAGTTAGCTATTCAGCTCCGTCCCCTACGAAGATGAATAGCTTTTCATATTAAATTGAATTCAGCGGTTCATTGATTTTCAATTTGTATGGGGCGTGCTGTCTGGAGTGGAAGCAAACTCAAAGCGCTAAAAATAAATTCGCAGGTCTTTATAGGCGACAATGAGTGCATTGATATTTACCGAGGAACTTTTAATTAACCTCAGTGAGCTTCCCACTTTCTCTTTCCCATGTGCGTTTAGTCAGCCTTAACATGGGTGATAAAAGTAGGCAAAACAATGAATCCGTATATTCCTCATTTCTAGGAACATTTAGTGAAACTCAAGCTGTGAGTATCAGCGGTGATTAGTCAAAAAATCAACTGAAATACAGTATTGAGGCTAGTGAAATAAGTAGGTAAGTAAACCTTATTCGAAATACGAAGTATTAGATTGGATTTCTTCAATAATAAACTACAATAATGAATGTCCGTGAAGAAATAGGTCGGGGTATTTCTCCAGAGACGTCATTTCTAACATTGCATATAAGGTTACAAAATACTTACAAAAAAAAACAAATATGTTTACGAAATTGAATATTTAAATAAATATTTATTTATTTCATTCATTGCAAACATACAAATCTTTCCTCCTTATAATATTAGGTGTAGATTTGCTGTTTGTTAGTACCACAAAACGCGAGAAAGAGCCGATGGATTGGAGTTAAAGTTGAAGAAGGTCCTTTTACTACTATTACAGTTACAAACAACAGCAGTATGGAAATAAAGTAATGCGGCGAAGTCCTATGGTGTCCACATTTTATTGGTTCTGACTGTACGCATGCTAAAGGTAGCTTATGTATGGACAGCAAAACGACCATTCAAGGCACGTAAATATATAGCTGGTATTTATATATAAATAATATTTATCCCCAACTAGAAAATAAAAAAAGACAGAATTTTGAAAAGAAATATGTTCCTTATACACTTGACGTTATCTGGCTTACATTGCAATCTATGAAGGCGGTATAAAGAGAAACTGGTTTCAGCGAATGACATCAAAGTAACAAATTCAGCGATGAAAACCATTGGCTTTAGTTAAATAATTCATTAAACCACACACATATGTCATCCAAGTCAGATTGGATTAATCAACAAATTGCCGGTTGGTAACAGCTATTAAAATGACACGATATTACTATTTTGGTATTTGTGGTTCATCTTGTGTGTGTTCTTTCTATAGGATAGATAGATTTATTAGGGTTAGGATATTATAATTTTTATTTTAAGATTTGTGTATTTTGACATTTTCTAAGAAAAGAAATGTATTCCATGCGTTAAACAAACCTTGTGTGTAAAGTTTTAACAATTTTAACAAGTTTCAATTTAAACATTGTATATACATTTATGTATTTCATTTGAGCTATCAAATTGTGATGTACGAAAATATTAATGCATTTTTAAATTACCCAGTTTCATACAACTTCAAATTATCGCTTTTAAAAATCTTGTGCAAGCACGAAGAAATGTTTATATACGTTATTGTATTTTTAAATAAAAATTCACACTCAAAATGTTTCACAAGAAATAACGGGGACTTCTATTTATTATATTTTCGTTTTTTATTTCTCTATAAAACATGTATTAGATGTGCTCTACAATTTTAGAATGCCCCTTCAATTTCTCACAGCTCATTCGAATTTGTCGCAGTGGAGTACAAACTACACCTGACTTACTACAATTTCCTCCCAATCACCATGGCGTACTGTCCAACAATGATTACAAAACGTACTAGAAAATAAAATTCACAATTTTTTGCTACGATCAAAGTCGATTTACGTCAATGTTCGTTACAGTCTGTTTTCTCCGCCACGTATTCAATAAGCTGAGCCGGTATGACGCATATCAGAAAAATTCTTTCCATATGAATCTAACTGCGTATGTTGATAAAAATTAGTTCATAATATTGGGTTGAAAAAAATATTATAAATTCTAAGCTAAAGCTTGTTGGGAACTTGAGACTAATACTTATTGTGTGTGTCTACGTTAAAAAGTTAACGAATTTTTACCACATGAACCACGACGAGATTGCACGACATGAAGCGCATATCATAAAAAAACTTTAGTTTAAAATAAGAAAACCGAATTTTATGAAATTTTATACACTTAAGGAAGACACAACATAAGTCCTAGAAGTTAGCAGAGAATATTCTCGAAATGTTAAATTTAAAAATAAATAAAATAAAATTACTATGGAAATCTTAAAATTTCTCAAGTAACTTTAAGACTTATGTATCTTCAATAAGTGTATAAAAGTATGAAATGTAATATCATTTTTTACCGACTCTCTTAAATGAGACTTCGACTATAAGATAAGTATAATATAATATAATAATATTTTTCCAAGCTCAAAGTAAAGACTGTAAATTAGTAACACTCTTATGTTAGGAATACTAGGATAACGAATGACATTCATATTATGACACACAAATAATAATAATCATAGTAATATAAACATCTTCCATCATTAGGATTCGAACCTGTGCCCGTTTGGCTTCGTCTCATATAATAACTAATAATAACTACAGTGTTTCCATTTTTGGGGATGGCTTACATTCAGCATTGGGATATTAATATCATCGTCATCATAATCTCAGGTGAAAGAAGTTAACTGTTGGACGGAATCCACCCCCAAAAATTGAGCGCTTTTGCTATATTCTCCTAGTTTGTAGATAGCACACTGCTATCTTGTGGTCTACGGTATGTGTATGGTAATTACCTGAAGTATCATAAGTCGCCTTTTACAAAACGATAAATATGATGAATTGGTACTATTCTGCTGTACTGGACATCACAAGGAGAAACTAATAGGTTAATAATAATGATAGTATTTATAAAAAAATAATCTTTAGAGGCTTGTGTTACATACAAGCAACTGGTACCTAAGCGTATTATAATTCAGACAACAACATAAAATCTAACCATCAACTAAATGAGAAAGCTTTAATGTAATAATAGTAATTCACAAATACAAATAAAGAGCTAACAGCTAAATGAGCATTATTGTTAAATATCCTATGAAAAGATGCAACTATCGTGTAATCCTAAAGCCTACATGGAAATAATGATCGGCTAACTCTCTCAGGTCTATTGGAATGGTAGCAATAGTAAACTCTTACCAAAATAAACGCTGAAAAGCCTAGAGAATATGCCATACAATTTCACTTTAGTGACTTTGCCATCTTACGTAAATATTTCAACCATGGTTTAAAATTTTAAGGAAAGTCTGATTTTTCAAACTCCAGATAGAAATTAAAAGTCAGTTTGATTAATACATAGACAAAAGGAGATATTACTCGTAACTGACGGACATTAACAATTGACAACTTGGTTGAATTTAAAGGTATTATACGATATCTATAGAATAAGTTTTATCAGAAATAAAAATTAGCCATAAAACTAAATAAAATAGGATATTCATACAGTATTTTAAATTGTAGCTCTTTTTCAATCGTCAATTATTTGCTCCTTGCACCGAGCACTTCCCAACGCGTTATAACACAAATGCCCCTTATTCTATTCTTTTACACTCCTGCACAGAATACACGGATTCCGGCAGTAATTACTTTACGTTATACGTCTACGTAGAGAAGCAAATACCAATCGGTCCCGCTACACGAAAAGTCTATTTGGTGCAAAGAGCGTGCATTGTCAAAGCGCGCACGTAGAGAGTCACCGGCTCGCTCGCCCGCACCCAGATGTATTGGAAACCTAACAGGATGTCTCGCAAATAGAATGCGAGCCGCATACCAAACAGCGCTGTAGAATCCAGAAAATGAGCCCGCGTAATTTTGCGTTTAGTGTCGTGTTACGGCGGGAATTCGAAGTTAATACCTTTAATATTAGTACTCGACGTCCCATAACACGCTAAATAACTGACATAATTGACGTGTCTGGGGTTAGACAATATTCAAACTTGCAATCTCTTGCTGTCCGGAATAAAATATGCGATACTGACTTTCTGTCATTGACTGACTGACCTGTCAATTCGATGTACAAATGTCTGTGACTTCTAGAATCGCCTCTGGAAAAATTAAATATTGATTTAATAAATACCACTGAACGTTTTACATCTATTAGTATTGTAGTCAAAATAGAAACTAGTAAATCGTTATCAAAGGTCATCGGATAAGCGACCTAATAATTTATTATCTTAAACTTATTCCTGCTTCTGATTAACTGGAAACCGTTAAATTCAGCTACATCTGCCGTCATCTGCATCTACCAATCTGCAATGAGCCCGTGTCGTAGGTTATACTTCCTGTCTACGGTGTTTTAATTCAAAGGGAAGGCCTGTGCCTTAACAGAAGACATTAAGCTGATGATAACGATTTATTAATTAGTTTCTATATTAATTTGCAAAGCTAGCACCATCTGTGTTACAAAGGGTCATACTTGTTGCTTCGTGTAGTGTTATGTGTAGCGGTGTGTAGATGTCGTTGCCACGGCGATAATTTATAATTATAGTAATAAATAGGGACAAACAATATTAAGGAAAAAGAAAAAATGCATTTTATTCATTATGCATTCATTGAAATTCAACAAATATGCACTGGCGTGCTAAGTCCTATGTTGGGAGAACTTGTACCGAGAAGAACCTGCAAGAAATTCGGCAAAGCCTAGTATTTTTCCTTTTTTTACCGTGAATAGGTAAGCTCTTGACCGCTCTCTCGCCTAATGGTAATCGACGATGCGATAGGATAAGATGCGCCTGCCTAGAAAATACCTATTCACTTGTGTCTTGAAGACCCCTAAATTGTACATGAATCAATATCATTAATATCTTCATATTTTTCACTTAAATAATTACAACTAATATTTAAGTACTGTTGCCTTGATAACTGACTTATTTGTTTTGAAAATAGAAATAAATACGCGAACAAAAATCTAAGAGCATTCATGCCAACAGTAAGTCGCATTGGGACATGAGATATTTTCACAGACAGTTTCGAGCACTTAGGCTCAAGACTCCAGTAACCCGTAACCGTACTCGTGTTACGTCTCTAGCTTCTTTAAAGTGCTACAGTCGAACCTCGTTAAGTCGAACCTCGATAAGTCAAAAACCTCCAAATCTCGAAAAAATGTTTTGTTCCCTTCCCTTCAAACACCAAAACCTCCATTACTTGAAATCTTGACCCTTTGTTAGTCGAAATAATCACCGAGTCCCTCCAAGCCATTTTGGTACATATTTTCACTCTATAACTCGAAAAATTAAATTTGACCTCTGTATCTCGAACATAGCAACGTTTTATTTTACAACCTTTACAACTTGATCATTTGGAATTTATTACCTCTATTGTTCGAACAAAAATAAGTTACCGACTTTAAGAACTTGCCGACAATGTGAGTGTACACTATTGTGTACACTTGAAAACATTTTAGGAGTATACGATAATAAATTTATGACTCACGCACACGTGTTTGCTTGCTTGGTGTCAGGTGTTCAATTTTGATTTCCTTTGAAATTTAGCTAAGCAAGTCATTTGTTTTCGACTTAAATACTGTCAGATGTAGTTTGGTTCTACTGCAATACACATCAATTAGTACAACAGTTAACATGAGTGCTGTGAAACGTAAACTAAAAACTTTGAGTCTTGCTGAAAAATTAGAAGTGCTCGAAGCTGTGAAGAGGTGTCAAAAAAAAAAGATGTTGCTGAACAATTTGGCCTGCCAATGAGTACTCTTTCAACAATAATAAAAAATGAATCAGACATCATGAAAAAAATACAAAACGGTCAAAGTTTGTCCTGCAAAAGAAGACGAATTGCAGAATATCCGGGCTTGGAGGAGTGCTTACTTAAATGGTTTGAGCAGTGTCGCAGCCAAAATATCAGTGTTAGTGGACCACTGTTACAAGAAAAAGCCCAAATATTCTCTAAATCATTGGGACTCGTTAATTTCAGAGCCAGTAATGGATGGTTAGAAAAATTCAAAAGAAGACAGGATCTTGTTTTTAAAAAAGGTTGTGGGGAAAGTGCAAGTGTCAACATTGAAACCTGTAACAAATGGAAAAGTGAATTGCAAGATTTGTTACATGGTTACGAACCTGACAATATCTTCAATGCTGACGAAACAGGCCTGTTTTTTAAATGTCTTCCTGATAAGACTCTAACTTTTAAAAATGATAAATGCCATGGTGGGAAGCATAGCAAGGAACGTTTGACTATCCTGCTAGGAGCAAACATGTCGGGCACAGAAAAACTCTCACCATTAGTAATCGGCAAATCTAAAAAACCTCGTTGTTTTTCAAGATGTAAATCACTACCACTGCAATATCAAGCGAATACAAAAGCATGGATGACTTCTGCAATTTTCAAAAACTGGCTCATAAGCATTGATAAGAAAATGGCCAAAGAAAAAAGAAAAATCTTGTTGTTCCTTGATAATTGTACAGCTCACAATGATATTCCACAAATGAAAGCTGTTAAAATACATTACCTGCCTGCCAATACCACATCAAAATTACAGCCTATGGACCAAGGTATCATTAAAAACTTCAAGTCATTGTATCGAAAAGAAGTTGTCAGGAACATGTTGGATAATATGGAAGAAAAAAAGAATTCTACTATAGATGTATTGCAAGCCATGAGAATGGCTGATAAAGCTTGGCGAAATGTTACTGCGACTACAATAAAAAACTGTTATGTACACTGTGGTTTTTCATCGTCATCAACAGTAGTAGCTGAAACCGATATTTCTATTTCACCTCCTGCAGAATGGAACGCAGTGGTATCTGAATCAGGAATATCCTTTGAGGACTTTGTTTCGTGCGATGATGGAGTTATGACTGCTGGGACATTATCTGATGACGAAATTATCGATTCAGTAGCTCAGAAAACCGATACTAATGATTTAGATGACATAGAAGACGTGAATAGTACATGCGCTCCATGGGTTTCCATCAAAGAGGCGCGAACTGCATTGAATACCTTACGTAATTTTATAGAGAAGACCAGTAACTCCGAAGAAGAAGAATTTTCTGCTCTTTATAGATTAGACAATGCTATAGATAGAGAACAACCAAATTATCTAAAGCAAAAAAAAATTACTGACTTTTTTTAATGCCATATTTTTTATTTTAAAATGATTTGAAATAATGTTGATTTATAATAAATAAAAATATGTATGTTTGTCACCTCTGCAAGTTGAATTTTTATTTATTTTACCTCTCTAACTCAAAATTTATAAGAATAAACCTCAAACTCTTTATGTCGAATCAAAATCCGCTTAAGTCGAAATCCTCCATAAGTTGAAAACTCTATAACTCGAAATTTTTGGCGTCTCCCTTGATGTTCGACTTATAGAGGTTCGACTGTATTTGCAATTGTAATACCGCTTAATGCATACAAATTACCAGCTAACAGCAGACTTCTTGTTAAATATTCCAAATGTTTAACTTGAGTTACGGTAATAAGCAACAGAACGTTCATTAAAAACAAAGGCAAAAATGTAACGTAAGGTTATTAATATAAAACGAAGTCCGTGATCACAAAATTTTTCCTGCGTTTCCCAGAAGTACGATAAAAATTAATAATATGCATGAGCCTTATTTCAAATGCTGGCTCTAATTTTCGTCAATTTTAAATTTAAATCAATGATTATAAAGTTTAGTATTCAAGGCCACAAACAGCATTATAGAGCTTATTTGTGTGCGTCAGAAAATTTTAACATGCACTAACTTTCGTTGTTGTTGGTTGTACCTAAAACATGAAAAGATGGTGTTGGCCTCAGCTAAAGAAACAATTTGAAAAATTTAAAGCGTCTGTTAAGATGTCGACAACTTATTTGGAATAGTACTCGTAAGGCATTTCCCCTCGAAAAAAAAGGATAACGAGAGGATGCGAGTTCAAGTCACGAGAAGAGTTTATTTTTTTTCTAGTAATAATGTCGTTAGATATGAAAAATATTTGATAACCTATTCTATTTTATGAGTTTTTTCTTTATAGGGTAAAATGATTTAGCCTACATGAGTGATTTAATTTGATGATATGTTAACATAGAGCCTTATTTTACCTTTACCATTTAGATAAGACAAAGCTTCATCGTAACCGTGATCGAGACTTTAATAACATAACGTAAACCTTAACAGACGCTTACTTTTGTCAATAAAAATAATAAAATACTCAAGTGACAAATATCAACATGAATGTAATTTAATTATTTCACCGGCATTATAACCTTTACATGACTAGTGTACAAAGAATAACTTTGCAATAAATGTATTTTTAAGTGTTCAATTTTGAGCAAACTTTCAGCTACCTAAGATTAAGTCTAACAAGTGACATCTAAAGATTACTTACGTAATATTTATTAATTTATTACAATGACGTACCAACAGCGATACACATTTACAATACTAATCACAAAGGTTTCGCAAAAACACCTTGGCCTATTACAGGTACATACAACTTTGATGGTTTGTTATGTGGCTAATTATTTATTTTTAATAATTATCATCTACTAATACCAACAAAAAATTGAAAAGAATAACAGCAGATATTCACTTAGTGTGTGCTGACTACTTTACTAAAACATGTACATCCTCAATGGTACCTATCATTTAAAATGTTATGCAGAAACATTAAACCGAAATCCGAAGTCGGTTCATTAGGAATATCGTTTTGAGGAACGAAGTTGTTGACTTTAAGGATGCCTATATGAAACATAGTGAATAAAGCGTGTATGCTTATGCTTTTTGTATAGATCATTCATTCATCCATTCGAGATTGTTGAAACTGAAATAAGTTTGCATTTCATTTAGGAATTCCCAAACGTTCAAACTGCGTTCTTTATTGCTTTTTCCATATGAATATATTTCATTCTTAACCTACAATCCAACACCACGACCAAGTCCTTGACAACCTCGATACTGGCAAAATTAACAACGTCTATTGCATAAAAGATATTAAGAGGGTGTTTCTTGGTGTAACTAGTGTAGTACAGCAACATTTTGTGGTATTTAGTGGTATTAGGTCGCCTTTCTGATGACCTTCGATAGTGTTTTACTCGTTTCTATTTTGACGACCATTTGGTGCAACGGTAACGATCCTGCCTTTCGCACCGATGGTCCTGGGTTCGAATCCCGGAAGGGGCAGATGTTTGTGTTATGAATATGAACATTTATGCCTGAGTCATGGATATTTATATATATTTCTATAAATACAACATATCTATGTATCATATATGTATGTATTTCTATCCGTTACCCTAGTATCCATATCACAAGCCTTTATTGTGCTTACTTTGGGCTTAACACCGTCCGCGTACATAGATATTTTACAGTTGAGTTAATGTTGAGAAAATGCTGTACATTTATAATCTCACTTTGTAATCGCTAGCGCACGATCGAGGCAATATAAGTTTTTGGAATATGATTTGAAACATATAAAAATATGAATTGACATATTGTTTTGGGAATTTGATAAATTTATATTACTACAATTAAAATATAATTTAAGATGTATCTACTGAATATCTAGAATTTATTATCATATTTGTCATTGCCAAGAACAGAGTAAGCGTATTTATTATTTTAGCAATTAATACAACACTTAAACACAAAAAAATACAGAAGCCCTAACTTTTAGATTATGATTTCAATGAAACACTGTGACAGTTCACATCTTTAGAGTGGTGGACTAAAAACATCCTCTCCTCACCCATGATAATATAAGTAATCATAAACCTTTTAAGTTACCCTCTAACGCCCTACCCCACCCCGCATCTGAAACATAACGTGTCCAATTTCACGGTCATATGCTGCGATGTCGAAACGAAGGAAGCCATAAGAATAAAACTGAAGAACCACACACCGCGGCATGTCCCCAAACGGTCATTTCGCTCCGGCACCCGAAAATTGTCACCTCGGCTGTCTTCATTTGCAACAAATATAAGGCTAGAGCCTAAGCAATAAATTGCTGAATTTACTTTCCCTTCTTTTCCTCAAACGTGCTATTTTTCAGGCTCTTTGTTACGTTACAAAAAGGGACATTTAGCATCAATTCTCTTTCTTCAAATCGCCTCGGCGAACATTGCAGTCAGTGCCTTTATTTATCTCTTTTAAGTTACATCGCACAGATGTCCGCATTTTGTAGAAAAGCGTTCGTCATCTAATGGACTTCTTGACAATAACTACTCCTTGATATATATATACAGCACGTAGCTCTTAAGTTGTTGTTCTGCTATTCACCACTTTCAGAAACTTCGTATTTAGTGGCGTAGGAACTTTCCTATTTATTTTACGATATTATTATTAAAATTACTTTATAAACTAGTGTGCCATATTACTTAACTATATCAATTAGTATGTCTATGGCCATTGTACTGCTGGGGCATTAGTAACCGTCATAACCCAAAGTCTTGATCCGCTGAAGTGGCAGTGTACAGGACATACACATTTTAAGTCAAGTAGCTGAACTGCATTCGAAGAAATAAATAAAATGTAAGAAGCCTGTAATCGTATCAATCTTATTCGTATAGCGCTGGTATAACTTGGTGTTTTATTTAAAAACTTTTACAACCAGAACATTGAAGAAGTTAATAAGTTATTTTAATATAACTGATGGGTTATTAAGAAAACACTTAATAATACTTAATGATTACTTTGATTAATAGAGATGGTTTACAGACAGAGCTATACGTGTTCGTTCGATGTCACAGAGTAGACAGTAGTAACAAACTTTATATAACTTCACAGAGTGAACTAAGAGGCGCGAAATTTAAAATATGAAAGTTACATTCAACACTCTCCCTGAATTTAAGCCTCAAAAAAATAAAAATTAACATGAAATTTGTGACATAAATAAACTGAAATGTACTGAAACAATGCTTATGAGAGTTGCATGACATCATTCCAAATTTAGATCTTAACAATTTAAATTTATCTTTTGACAATGGTTTTGTAAGTATATCTGCATATTGACAATCACTACTAACATACTTTAATACAATTATCTTTTGATGATACTTTTCTTTTATAAAGTAATATTTAATTTCGATGTGCTTACACCGTTTATGGAAGTTTATGTTTTTAATGACACTTATTGCACTTTGATTATCCAAATGAAGACACATAGAGTCTTGCTTATATTCACCAATATCACTTAGAAATTGTTTGATCCACATTGTCTCTTTAGTAGCTTCACAGGCAGCCATAAATTCAGCCTCCGTTGTAGATAAGGCCACTGTTTGTTGTCTTTGACTGGACCAGGTTACAGCTGCTCCGTTCTTAATGAACACATATCCAGTGACTGAACGACGTGTGTCCTGGTCATTTGCGTAGTCTGCGTCACAAAAACCCGTTACTTCTGAGGTTTGAGAAGTTTGTGAGTAGCACAGTCCATAGTCTTTGGTATCTTTCAAATATTTGAAGATCCTTTTTACTGCATTCCAATGGGTTTGGTTGTAACAATTAAGAAAGCGACTCACCAGACTGACGGCAAACATTATATCTGGTCGACTCACAATGGCCAGATGAATCAGAGAGCCCACTGCTTCTCTGTATGGTATCGTCTTGTCAGCCTCTCCATCTTCTTTGTGCAGTTTCACGTGAGGATCAGCTGGAACACTATTGGAGTGAGCATTATTCATATTGAATTTGATCAACAGTTGTTCTATATATTTGGTCTGATGTATAAATATACAATTACTAAATTGTTCAATTTGCATTCCCACAAAATTGCTAGGTTTGTTTAACACTTTTATTTCAAAAATTGTTTTTAACTCTTTTGTTACTTCTTTTAGGGCTAATTCATCACTTGGGAACAATAATCCATCGTCAACATATAAGCATAAATAGCATTTCTTGTCATTGACTTGGCCGACATAAACACATTGGTCTGCTTTGCTGTTTGCAAAGCCAAATTTCTTAAGAACTGCATCAAATTTGCTATTCCAACACCTTGGAGACTGTTTAAGTCCATAAAGAGATTTATTAAGTTTACATACAATATTGTCTTCATGGAACAGGCCTTCTGGTGGTGTCATAAATATGGTCTCTTCAAGTTGCCCATACAAGAATGCTGTCTTGACATCTAATTGAATAATTTTAAGATTGTTCTGTGCTGCAACAGAAAGTAGGAGGCGTATCGAATTGTACCTGACTATTGGAGCATAGGTTTCATGGTAGTCAATACCCTTGGTTTGTGCATATCCTTTCGCACACAGTCTTGATTTATACCTTGGACGTGATGGTTCCTCCTTGATTCGAAATACCCATTTACACTGTATTACTTTGGCGTTCTGAGGTTTCTGAACCAATGTCCAGGTATTATTTTTCTGATGAGCATCTAATTCCTCACTGATGGATTCTATCCATTTATCTTTGTTGACTGAGTTCACTGCTTCTTTATATGTTGCTGGAACATTTGACAGGATCTCTTCATGCTGACCCAGGTATGCTTTTTCTTCTGTATCATTAACTCCTTTGTTTCTAGGTCTTAAGGTTATGTTGCTAACTGGAGGACAATCAAAACTGATGTTAGGTACATACTCACTGTCTGAAGATGATTTATTTTCACATACGGTATCATATGAACTTGTTGAAATTGAATCTTCATCTATGTCAGCGAGGATATTGATTGAAGAGGGATTGTTGTTTTCTTCGTTAACACCATTTTTTAATGCAGGATTCCTCTCTGATAGTTCAACTGGAACATAATCTCTATTGGCAGTAGATTCAAGAAATGTAGCATCCCTACTTTTGATTACTTTTCTGGAGTTTGGTATTATGAATCTATAGCCTTTGCTATGATCACAATAACCAATGAAGATCATCTTCTGTGCTGTGGGGTCCCACTTTTTACGTTTTTCCTGAGGTAGATGTACCATGGCTTCACAGCCGAATATGCGCAGATGTTTCACATTTGGTTTATGACCAGACCACATTTCTTCAGGTGTCTTGAATGACAAAGACTTGGTCGGAGAACGATTTATAACATTAGCAGCTGTATGCACTGCATCAGCCCAAAATTGCTTAGGTAAGTTGGCGTTTAGAAGCATACATTTCGCTCTTTCAACTAGACTCCTGTTCATGCGTTCTGCAGTTCCGTTTTGTTCGGGTGTATATGGTGTGGTCGTCTGGTGTATGATACCATTACTTCTCAAATAATCAGAGAAACTCTTGTTGACGTATTCCAAGCCATTATCTGTTCTGAGAATTTTTATACGAGCATCAAGTTGACCTTCTTTGTCATAAGTATCTAAGCTCACTTGCCCTGTGCTTTGTACTGATAATACTTTGTTGTCTGCTACTTTTATAGTTTTGATTGTAGGAGAAGATTCATTCTGAAGCAGATTTCTGTGTTTGGTCATGTGCAAGGAAGCACCGGAGTCCACATAACAGGCATCATCTTGTGTTGCTGTTGCTACAAATACAGCAGCATATGAAGAACTATTTGATTTTTGCTGTGTGTCTTTAGCCTTAGATTTGCATTCTGGACTTTTGTGACCATATTTATTACAAGTGTAGCACCGTGGTCCTTTTGATTGCTTTTTATTGGTTTTTATGAACTTTTTATTGACCGCAAAAGCTTTGGAATCATTTTCATTTTGTCTTACATCTTGTAATAATTTTGCTTTTATAGTATCTGAACTTATTTTCATACCTGAGCTCTCTATGGCGATTATCATTGGTTGATAAGATTCTGGTAGACCGGAGAGCAGCAATGTTCCTAGCCACTCATCGTCTACTTTAAAACCAATGTTCCGGAGCTTATGAGCTGTGCTTATTATTTTACTCACATACTCTTCTACATTTTGACATCCACTCAACGATGTATTACACAAATCACGCAGCAGTCCAACTCGACGTGTCAGCCCAGAGTCGTCAAATGCTGACGACAACTTAACCCAAACTTCTTTGGCAGTGCGAGCTTCTTGAATGTGTACATAATTTATCGGATCGACAGAAAGTATTATCTTTGTTTTTGCTTTAATATCTCGTTTTACGTCTGTAGCTTGCTTAGAGTTGCAATCAACACAATCCCATAGCTCCTCATGTAGTAAATAAGTTTGCATTGCGAATCGCCATGTTGCGTAATTTTCACGACCGGTAAGCTTTTCAATAAATACCATCTGATTATTTACAGCCATTTTACGGAATTCACTGAGTTCTGATACGTAAATACTTTGCAAAAGTTCAATAAGACAAGTCACCGGTACCTGTTTGGAGGTTATGTTCACACTTTGTCTTTTTAATACTATTTATATGATTAGTTTTCGCACTGTTTTTTATCTCTGGGGTTACCTGGGCCCATAACCTGATGGGTTATTAAGAAAACACTTAATAATACTTAATGATTACTTTGATTAATAGAGATAGTTTACAGACAGAGCTATACGTGTTCGTTCGATGTCACAGAGTAGACAGTAGTAACAAACTTTATATAACTTCACAGAGTGGACTAAGAGGCGCGAAATTTAAAATATGAAAGTTACATTTAACAATAACAATACACAACGACTACGGCATTTAAATTGAATTATAATACTATTAATATGGAAGTGACAGAGGATTTCAATAGAACTAAATAAATAGGAATATCTAACATATCAAATGAATCGTTTCACTCATGACGTGACTCATGGTTTACTCAGACGATGATATCAATAGCACCTGCCTTGTTTTATTATGTGGGCATCATTTAAACAAAGATTTTATTTTATGTTCATTTATAAAATGTCTTCTTAAACATATGGTTACGATGATTTTTTTATTCTATTCATTTATCGCCCACTATGTTTTTCAGTCGCTGTCGCAGTACAAAACCACAAGGTAAGTAAATACGCCAACGCGACACACGCCCGTACCACAGTAAATACAGAACAGTAGTTTATCTAAGGCCGCCCGCCGAGTTATTAGCCTACTCTTGCGTTGATCCCCAGGGTTCTCACTTTTACTTTTAGTTAATATTTTCGAACAAGCAGCACTTGATCTAAATTTATGTAATAAAAAGCATAATATGATTGAATATTTGTTTGCGAAATCGTTATTGAGGCACCCGAAAATACTACAATATTATTTTCCCCTTTTTGAAGTCATAATACTCGTAATAATTAATATTATGGTAAGTGGCCGGCGAGAGTTGACGATCGCGAGCGGTCATGTGACGTACGCGCATGCTCACAGTCGCGCGGCACAGCCCGTACTGCCGCCACCTTCTTCCCCCGTATATTATGCTAGCGTGTGCGTGAAATCGCGTGCCGACACGGCGCGCGGCGCGCACGCACACATTCAAACCGAGAGCGGCACGTTTCTATGAAGATATTTTACTGTTCTTTACTGTGCCCGTACGCACGGCCTACAGCGGTAGTGGGGCATTGCTCGCTCGACCGTCGGCCGGTGCGGACGTGCGTGTGCTGCTTGGTGAAACTACTGACTGCTTTCATTTGATGGATACCCTGACAGTAATCGAGGACACCACACGTGGCGACGAGCCTTCAAGTAAGTGGTGTATATAAAAATTAGCTCGTGAAAATCAAATTAAAGGAGGGAGATAACGAACCCATCTGCAAAAAAGGCTGTCTCATAGTATTGAGACCAAAAAATGTTAATTAGTTTATCCACTTGATTGTAAGAAGAGTTGAAAAATCATTGACTATATCAATGTAAATATCAACTTGAATAACGGCAGTGTTAATTGCAATTCTAAAGAACTTGTGTAATTATTGATAGCTATTTTATTTTAAGAAAAGAAAATATATGAAGTCATCCTATTTTGCTATAAAGAAAATCTTTATAACCTTGTAATAAGCACTCGATTGAATAATTTATGTGTTGAGATTATTATTACCTTCACGGTTATTTCTGCCATATTATTCTAGTAATGAATGTCTTGTTCTTGCTTTTAATAATTCTGGTTGTGCTACCTACCCACACCAAACCTAATCTTACTTACGATTTAAATCGATCGAGATTTTAATTCAGTTAATAGTAACCCTGTACGGGTTAAATATTACATCGCATTATACGGGTTAAATAAACATACTATGATACTAAAAAAAATAGTGTTTTAAGTAGTTTCTTATATTCCTGAAACAACGATTTGAATTCAATGGTTATTACGTCAGAACTTATATAAAGGTTATACAGACAAGTGGATATACTACGATACATTAATTTGAAAAGACATGTGCCAAGGGGTACAAGAATATATTGCCAAGGTGCAACAATAGTGCCAAGGTGCACAAAGGTGTGATTATGCCAAGGAGCAACAATGGTAACAAGATGCACAAAGGTGTGATTTTGCCAAGGTGCAATAATGGTAACAAGGTGCACAAAGGTGTGATTTTGCCAAGGTGCGACAATGGTAACAAGGTGCACAAAGGTGTGACTTTGCTAAGGGGCATCGATTTAGAATTAAATCGTTGTAAAGAGATTCAAACATATAATTACATACGATAACTATCTCATCTTTTATAGTGATATTAAAAGACATTAGTATTTTACACTTATGACTGAAATAAACAAATAATATTTTCGGAATTATACGTATGTTATTTCTGAATTTGATATTCATTGGATAATAGCTTAGGTTAGTAATATTATATATGTTGAAGCATTCGATTATTTCAATTAGATTAAATTAAACTCTAGAGGTTAAGCTTAAAATAATGTTTGTCAGTAAGGATTTGTTTACAAGGTACGATTTTGTCAAATGGAAAACGTCAGGTTAGTACCTGGGTAAAATCCTAGATGGCGTGACCTTAAAGAGGCGTTGCTAGTTGGCAACACTAAACGTTTCTGAGATGACTTGAGCAGCAGACTGTCAGCGTGCTATAAGAGTAAACGTTTCGTTAGCATGCAATAAGCGTGAAACGGTTAGTTTATAGTGACCGTTACCACGCTATAAGGGTATAACTTTCACTTCATAGCTTATACCGAGCGAGAACGTTACTTTTCGTTGGACCGCCACGCAGGGAGGTTGTCACGCCGTCTCGGGGATCACCACGTTTTTCATCCATTGAAATCTCGTGCATCATTTGCGATTTTAGACTGCAAGTGGTTTTAAATAATAAAGAAGTCTATCCTACATCCATACACGTTATTATTTTGAAGATCGCTGCAACTCTTTTTGGATAATAAAGAGCATTCTGATGATCGGCGTGAGGCCTCGCCGTCATATATGTAAAAAAAAAAATATTGTATACAAGTTAAAAGTTATCGAAGTACAGTAAATCTAGATGATTTAATGTTATCGGCAAAGTATGTAATTTGGAAATGGTATAAAATGAATATTCGCTGGTTAATTTATTTCTGAATACACTCTTAACCGTACGGGGTAAGGGACTGCACATGCGTAAGTTGACTCCGGAAATAGATCGGAGTTATCCTATATTCTTCCTAAAAAAGATATAGATCCAGTGATTATCCATATCCATAAATATATCCGGACTAGTAGTTTTATTCTTTGAAACCATATCAAATCATACCATATATCCAACTAAGGTGTTATTATATATATTTATCAATATCCGCATCTGTTTATTAAATCCGGACTAATAAGATTTCGCAAAATAAGAGCACATGAAGCGCTTCAAATTTGCTACCGTTTTATAGAAACAAAACTTTATGCAGCGCTTGTTTCGCTTATAATGACGCTTGCCACCTCAGTCAGAGCGAACGCAGCATCAGCAGTATTGCGTTTTTAAGAATTTTACCGTTCATCGGAAAACACAGAAAACACAAAAAGCGTTTTCGGCGCTCTAAGTCTTTCGTTCGACGCTTTCGCTGTCGATATCTGTTATGTAGTTAGCCAGTCGGTATTTGACCAAATGATTTGGAATTGACCCATGTGAATGGATTGGATATACTGGATATGCTAAGAATTTTGAATGGAATGATTAGATATATATCCGGAGTGGCATAAAGCTCCAGGATATAACTGAGTTACACAAGTCTATAAGAGAAAATAAATCAACAAAAATATCAATACATTTTATTTATTAGCATTAGACATTATCATTAATAAAATAATTTCCAGTAGGAAAACACATAATAAATAAGGGCAACTTTTACCAAATATTGTTTTTATGTGGCTTCAAAAATATGTTAATGTATTGAAAAAATTACATACATGGTGTATTTATACACTATACAAATTTTGGAATTTATAAGAAGTAGGTACAAGAAGGAAAAAGAGTTATTGATGTGAGATAACATTTATTATAGTAAAATAGGTATCTTGTTGTGAAACACAAAACCAAACAATAAATAATAGAATACCAGTATGCATAGAAGTCAAGTTACAAGTACAGACTGCTGATAACATGTTAAAAAGAAACTTGGGCGTGTTACCGTTAAATTTTTTATAATGCATAGGCATAAATGTGACACACCATGTTCAATGGCGCCAAGGGCGCAAAATACAGGCGTACAGACATTGTTCTGGGTCGCCTAAAATGTTCAGCCTGCCATCATAGAGCCATTGCAATGCGATGACAATTCGATGTCACTGGGGTTACGCTGGGACAAATGGATGACGACCCTGGGAATATATCTTTTGACAACGGGGGTAGATACAACAGTCAATAAAAGAGCTACTCTTCTCCTTATGGGATGATAATGAGTAACAGCTACTTTTGATGTTTATAAAATAGTAAGTAATAAGCTTGACGAGTTTCTGTTATCGAAACAAAGTAAGGCACCATACCTACCATTTTGTTACTGAAATACACACCTACATCTCACTGATGATGAAACTATGGTTAGCTTCGATGTTCAATCTCTATTCACAAGCTTACCTGTACAAGATTGCATTGATGTCACTATGGAATTAATGACAGACAATAAAATAGCCTTCCTAAATGTTCAAATCAGCAGCAATCTAAATCAAACCCTTAGTCATACAGTGTATAGAAAGGCAACTCATACAGATAGATATTTAAATGGTGACTCTCACCACCATCCTATACAGTTGGCTACCGTTGGGAAATCTTTGTTTCAGAGAACTCACGGCATCTGTGCCTAACAATATCTGACTGCTGAGCTTCAGCATGACAAGCGAGTACCACAAGATAAAAAGTTGTGAGTACCAAAACTACAAACTGATACATCTAAAAAAAGGTAAAAGGAGAGTGGCGTATTCAAAGAAAAATAGAGGACACGTAAGATTAGAGTATTTGGCTGCAAGTAATAAAACATAATTTAAAAAAAAAATATTTCTTAGTTAAATAACAATTCAAGATATACTGTTTAAGAATATTAATTACATAAATGTATTTTAATTATTTTTCATTGTCTCAAATTATTCGAATCAATTGAAAAGGAAGAGGTGTGACGTATTAATAAAGTGCAAGCGACACACGCCCGTACGCACGGCCTACAGCGGTAGTGGGGCATTGCTCGCTCGACCGTCGGCCGGTGCGGACGTGCGTGTGCTGCTTGGTGAAACTACTGACTACTTTCATTTTATGGATACCCTGACAGTAATCGAGGACACCACACTGTTGTTATCCACTCCTCTGGAAAACTTCACAACAACCTATTCTAAGGTCGCTAGGTTACTTCTGGGCTTTACTTGTTATCTATCTTACAAGCCACGAGACAACGCAATTATCTATCTTGCATAATGTTAAAAGCTACGCCATCTCAATTCTAGACACCTTTGAACAAAATTTCACTTATTAAATAATAAAATATATTTTTAAACTTGTTTATAAAGTGTTAACGAGGCGACAACTTCCAAAAATGTATAAAATATATAAAAACAGCTGAGTCAAGCGCAACCAAATTAAAACCAAAAGTTTTTGCAACATGGGTTGGCGCTTAACAAACCTTGAGTGCTTTTTTTACTTAACGTACGTCAGGTCAATCTAGTCAAAAATATATGATATCCGTTATTCAACTTTACGTATAATATACTTAAAGTTCAATATGAATTGGTGTTAAGCTTATGAACTACATATTCTAATGTTGTAGTATTAAAATGATACTATTTATCATGGTATTTCAAAGTGTCATACGAAAATATGTACGAAGTGAAATGATTCCTTTAACGAACGACAGATTTTCGCTTGCTTTTCTTGACACGCTTGTTAAAAGGTTGGTGGTATAGACAACTAGAAACTATTATTAAGACGCAGTTCTAAAATATATACATGTATACAGTTTTTGCGTGAGTGTGCGCTCTTATCTTTATATATATAATTCTTCTGTGAGTGTGTATGTCACTGAACTCCTCCTAAACGGCTGGACCGATTTGAATGAAATTTTTTGTGTGTGTTCAAGGGGATCTGAGAATGGTTTAGATTCACAAATCAGTCCGGCAGATGACGCTGCAGGCGGCACAGTAACGCGTGGCTGGGTCAACTAGTAAATATATGTATTTGTACGAGTATATTACGTGCCTGGACAACGCCCACACACTATCCTCCAGCAATCGACAATTGGCATATTCGAAATTTAAATTGAGTAACCAGTTGGTAATTTCTCATAAAATTTACTCACATTTAAATGGCCGTGGCATTTTAGTCAGACTGTAGCAACAGCCAAATTTCCACTCTCCGTATCCTAGATTTAGAACTGCATACCATCCAGTCGTTGTCACCTTTGGTGTGTATTAACTCAAAGCCCATCCGAAGTTTTGCTCTACCCTCTGTCTATAACGCTTTTACAAACCAACCTTGAACTCCTAATAACGATTCAATTCCAATTCTGTTTTTTGACTAATTCATACTCCACTCTATTTTAACACAAATTCTACTACTTTTTTGATATAACACAAAGCAATACTCAAAGTGCTATGCAACATCGTTAGTTGTTGAACCACTAGTTTTGGTTACCGCAACCAAATGCAGAAATTTCTAAAACCGAATGCAGCATTCATACTAAGTGTGGTATATTATATCCATTATGAAAATATAAAAACGTACTTAATTTTGTTTCACTTACATTCAGAAATTAGGTGAAGGCCATTACACAAAATAAAAATTAAACATAGTTGGTACCAATTTTATCAGTACTTATATATTCATGTTTAAATTGAATAAAAATACACAAAACATTATTTCTGCCACGAGCAATGTCATATCCATTAGTTACGTCAATAAACTGCCTTTATGCCTCGAATTCAATCGGAAAGTAATCTTTATTGAAATAAGCTTAGTTTGGTGCTTATACTTAAATAATGGGCGGACCTACGACAGGACTTTTATCAAACCAAGGGTCGGTACTAAATCTAAGTGTCAGCCACACAGCCCTTGTAGTTGACAATAAAGAGAAATATACAGACTCTTTGTTTCGCACAGTGGACTGTTTCCTACTCCAAATATCATTCCTACTCAAAAGCACATGAGAAACTTATAAATAATAAGGTTATTATTGTAAATTTACTTTGGTGTGTCAATAAAAAATAAACAATACTCTACTTTGTTTCAAGCAACGAGCTACTCGTATATAAACAGGAATCAACTTTTAATTTCTTTAGTAAAAAAATTCTTAAACAAATCATTTAGCTTCAGAAACTTAAACTTTCATTTATGACCGACCATAGGCACTTACGTAAAAAAATAAAGTTATGCACTTTCTGAACCCCACGTCAACTAGGTGCCTACACTAAAACTGAATAGGCAGGCATGATTATCAGTTATTTATATTTAAAATTGACACAAACATCATACATATTAGCAATTATATTTTATAAGGCATAAATATACAAAATGAATTTTATGATTCCATATTTATTTATTTTTATCATATGCATTGCGATAACATACTGATGGGATATATAAATATGGTTTATCTCGCAAAACAATTTTACCGGAACGGCCCGAGATTTAGATGTAAAAACATTGTATCCCTTACTAACGGAAACCTAAAAACTTTAATAGTCGTATAATACAAGTTGGATCGAGTTGGCACACCGCCAATTGTTAAACTACCTATAATTATGTATGTTAATACGTGCGAGGTGGTTCAGATAGCGTCTAACGACTTCCTTTGATAAAAATAAAGTTGCGTTGAAATTTGAGTTCCGTAGTTGCAGGTTTATTGCCGAATGGCGTGCTGTGGTTGCAATCAAAGCCCTGCTATCGCCCTTTATATAGACATTGATTTAATTTACATGCGAACGTGATGAACTTCATTGTTCCAATCAAGATGTTACACCAATCGGGTAATTTATGGCTGTTCTCATACCAAACGGGAATCCTGAATGATACTGTAGTTATTAATACGAATTCACTTGGAATAATATTTATTAAATAATTGCTTTAAGTATAAAAACTAGACAAGAGTGAATCTCAGTCGCTAATCAAGTCACAAGAATGATATTTATATAACACTAGCTAACCCGGCCACGCGTTGCTGATATAACCCGGCCACGCGTTGCTAGTATGGTAACAAACACACAATGTATTGTCATAATATAATGCTAGCTAACCCGGCCATGCGTTGCTGGTATAACCCGGCCACGCGTTGCTGGTATAACCCGGCCACGCGTTGCTGGTATAACCCGGCTACGCGTTGCTGGTATAACCCGGCCACGCGTTGCTGGTATAACCCGGCCACGCGTTGCTGGTATAACCCGGCCACGCGTTGCTGGTATGGTAACAGACAAAAAGTATTGTCATAAAATAATGTAAGACAGAATAATAATGACATTGACGAAATCGATGTTATTATGTTACTAAAGTTCATAAATTATGAAAATACCGAAGATTGCTCTAAAGAAAGATTGAGTTATCTCTTTTAGTTTTTTTAAGTGTTCCGTACTTCATAATCAAAACCAAAACCCATGTGATCACGTCTTTTTCTTTGAATCGCGAGGAAGTATATATGATGATGAATACCTCAGGTCAGCTCAAGGGATTCCTTGGAGCAGTGAAAAAATAAGACTTCTAAGTCAACGTAATCACAAACTAGCAATGAAATCAAAACCTATAGAGTACTTCGCGATGATCTAGCATCATGAAATTTGGCAACAATCGCATGTGGTAGAAGTTAAAAGTAAAATCCGAAAACAATGAATTTGCAAATACATCACAATCTTTCATACCTAGCAGTTTGTAAGGAACCCACAAATAGGATTTTGCGATCCAACTTGAACTTACTAATTTTTTTACTGGACCTTTTCTCGTATAGTTAAGGGTAAAAATATACGAACAATGAAAATTGCCGAAAACAACTATTTATTTGACAAAAAACTTCAGTACACAATATTTAAATTTTAGTCTACGCCTCATAATGAGGATTTACAGATTTTGATTTACTTGCGATCGTGAAAATATGTTGCATAAATTATAATCTACAATTCTAATAAATTTAGATCTTAATGTACACACGCGTTTATGAGAAAAGCTTCTTTCCTCTTAAAATACGGTACCTTTAATAATTACCTACTCATGTTAATCTCAACCAAGAACCGATATTTTTTCAGTAGTTTTAAGAATATTGTATTCTTTTCAGATTATGAAGGAAAGAAAAATTAACTCTCAAAATAAAAGAATTAGCTGACAGGTACGTCAGCAGTGTAAGGCTTGTTCTAAAGATACTAAAGTAGCGGATGGACGTACATAATATAATCTAATGCATAGATATTTAATATTTATAGAAATATATGTCGGAGATGGCGACAGATTAGGTTCGAACACATCTGCTTCGTCTGCCATCTTTTACTTTTTTTAAAGAATCAGTGCGCACGTCTGACGCGGTCGAGCTCACAAAGTCTAATGATAGCAAGAGCGAACGAGCTAGTCCTCTCAACACTGACTCGTTCGAACATTCACTCATTCACTTGTGACGTCAACACTGCCATAGACTTCCGCTCGTACTACTGACTCAAAGAATTGTCTATGAAACTTGCATTGAAGTAACGATAGATGGCGTTACTTAATTCAATACTCATTTTAATAACTCCGACACGGCCATACTGACACCGCGCGCGTTCTCGAGCGCAACAACCAGTAAAAAAACGCGAGATCAGCATTAACTCAAAATCTCCTCAACGACACAGGATATTACACGAATTGCAAAACCTGAAAGCTAAGATAGAGTAACTCTTATCCTGCAGCTTTCAACTAAGAGTTGCTGTAGTATCAAGCGAAGCGCGGAGCTTCCAACGCATGGTTATGAAGCACGAAGCGCGGAGCTTTCTATTACAAAGATTCGGAGCACGAAGCGCGAAGCTTCCTATGCAAAAACTTAAAGCATGAAGCACGGAGCTTACAATGCAAAATCTCAAAGCTTGAAGCACGGAGCTTCAAAAATACAAAGCACGAAGCGCGGAGCTTCCAATGCAAAAGCTCAAAGCTTGAAGCGCGGAGCTTCCAAAATACAAAGCACGAAGCGCGGAGCTTCCAATGCAAAAGCTCAAAGCTTGAAGCGCGGAGCTTCCAAAATACAAAGCACGAAGCGCGGAGCTTCCAATGCAAAAGCTCAAAGCATGAAGCGCGGGGCTTCCAATGCGAAAACTCAAAGCATGAAGCGCGGAGCTTCCAATGCAAAAAAATCTAAACATGAAGCGCAGAGCTTCCAAATCTCTTATGTCACCATCTCAACACAGGGGTGTAAAGTAAAACGGCAAATCATAATCAACAATCTCTATTTTATTACTATCAATCCTCGTTTTTTGTTTACTTAGGATAACATCTGTTATGTTAACAATTCAGTGTAATTACATTCAAACAAAAATATAACCTTACCTCCTTATTTTTAAGAATTCTATTTAACTTACGAACTAAATGTGAACAGAAATAAAAAGGATATAATCTATAATTAACATTTTTTTTTAAGAGAGATAATTTGATTTGGAACAAAGGCAAACACAACCGCATTTTTAACTTATGATCCAAGAAACATTTAACTATCTAACAAAGCATTTCTGTCAAGGTTTCTTCTGGATCAACTTTATCAAATTGTGTCGATAGATCAGGTAAACTATTGGGATACTTGCGGAGCTTTTCATGACAGACATATTGGACACGCCCATCAGCTGTTGGTTCTACCTTATATCTGTCATTATTGCAAACTTCAATAATCTTACATGGATTTGAAAATTTCTCGCCTAATTTAGTTATAATTCTGGGATTTTGACGTGACAACGTCTTATAAATTGGTTTGCCGGGTGACACTTCAAGAAACTGCGTTACGCTCCGCTCACGTTATGCGCTTACAATGAGAGCGAGTGAGAGGCACGCGTCCCTTCCACTCGGGCATGGTTAGCCCGCCTAATAGCGAGAGAGACAGACATAAAAAGTGGAAGGGACGCGTGCCTATAAATTAATGTTTTAAATATAATTCTTTGTATAAATAAATGTTTTAAATTGTTACTATTATTTCATCCTTCTTCCTACTATACGAATGAATATTCACATTAAAATTATTTTACCACTCAAAGTCGTTGTCACGTAAAACTTTCGCCCGTATACCGACTTTACAGGCAACCAACCAGTTTTTTCTCAACTTTCTAGTTGAACCAAGACTGAACGGACGAATTTTGGCTTTGTTTCTGTCAAAGCGGATCTTTTCGATACGCGCCTGTTCGTCCATCCTGACTTTCGCTTCTCTCCTAACATTAAAAAGATCTAAGTTTTCGTATTCGTGAATTAACGCGTTTAGTCGAGGGGGATTTCTATTGCAACCCATTAGCAGCTGAAGGGGACTTTTGCCTGTGCTCCTTGAAACGGTGCAATTCAGCGATAATTGGACTTCACCAAGAACAGCCTTCCAGGAGCGCCTTTCGTGGTTCTCAGCAATAGCAAAGCAGTTCGTAATTACGGACATAAACCACTCAACCTGTCCATTTGCCCTGCTAACCCCACTAGCGATTTCATGAAACTCTATCGACCATTCCTTATATAGATCCTGAAACTCCTGTCCAGTAAATGACGTTCCCTGATCAGCTACTATCCTGACTGGGGAACCAAACAAGGACACAAACATCCTTAGAGCATTGCATGCCGACCTGGCTGATAAGTCTTTTACTGGGGTTAGATGGCAATACTTGGTAAAAGCGTCAATGATCACAACGACGTATTCTTTAGTGTTATGACTACCAGTGAGTTTGCCGCTTGTGTCAATATGAAGTGTGTGAATAGGTGTAGGCACTTTATCAATGGGATGTAATACTGACTGCGTAGCGCCTGAAGGTTTCTTATTGATTTTGCATGGAAGACACTTATCGACGTATGTTCTAACGCACGAAGCCATGAAAACGCTGAATTATTTGCCAACGATAATTCTTTGGGACGATGGCTTTACATAAAAGGTCCTTTTGTTTACTTGAAAATTTTTGTAAAGTAAATTTCACCTACTATACATTTAAAATTATTATAATAACTAGTATGTATATTATAAATATTATTTATTCTTGTTATTTTATAATAAAAGGAACTAAAATAATTTAATAAAACCAATTCGAAGTATTATAGTATTATTATTTAATATATATTTTTTATTTAATTTTTTGCATTCACAATGCTATATTTCTATATGATATAAAATACGTGTGTAAAAAACAACTACGCCTCTTAGCCCTCAGGTGGCTCAGGTGGCAAAATTAAATACAAAAAACATAATTATAGCTGGTTCCATCTTAATCGATTGTTTAATATTTGTAAAAATATTACTTTCGATGTTGAAGGCAGTTAGCGTTCAACATTGGTGGAGCGATACTAGCTCATAGTAGAAGTTGAAATACGTTTGTAAAATTCGACACGTTTGCCAGCGTCTCGGTAGCTCAGCGGTCAGAGCACTTAACGGATAGCGAAAGGTCGTGGGTTCGTATTCGTAGTTGTTATTTACACACGTATTTTATATCTTATTATAGTATTAATTTAAATAAGAATAAAATGTAACTTGTAAAGACTATATTGACAATTCGGCATGTACCATGTGTGTTTCTCTTTGAATAGAAAGGGTCTAACTTAAAACACTTTTCCACGCTAGCGGATAAGACGCAATTTTCCACGCAGAAATTGAATGACAAACCAAATTTTTCCGAGCGTGTGAGCTGAAAAGAATATTTCTCACCTATCTAAAGTTGTAAATCCCGCAATTAACAACAATAATGTCGCAAAAGCAAATGGAAACTGTTTTAGTGTTTATATGTCCCTTGATGGGTGTAATATTACGTGAGTTCGACCCTGTTCATTAGTAGACAGTTAAGGCCCTTTCTGTATGGTAAACGTCCACATGGCTTTAAGCCTTTACTTGCTCTGATGATCTTCTGATCTAGAGCTTTGAAGTTTTTATTAACCCTTGGCATGCCTAAGTAGAGTCTGTCAGACCCACACCAACGCTTACTCTGTTATAGTTTATTCAAATTTGAATTGCGCGCTTCACCGTACTCAATAGCTGACTGTAACTAAACGCGGAACGTGCTCCGCCCGCTTCCTCAGGCAGCGAACTAGTAAGGTAGAAATTCGTGCATAAAGTGCGCGCGGGTCCTACAGACCCCACCAGGCATACGGTAATTTTTGTTATAATTGTTTAAGTATCTATTTCTTATAATTGGGTAAGTAATTATTTTTTTTTTCTCATTTTTATTGATATTTGTGCGTTCAATACTAATAGTTATTACACTTTTCAGGTTCAAAATGGATAAACATCTGCGAGACGAGGATATTGGACTACCACCAGATGGAACTTGACCTGGCTACTGACACAAAGCCGAAGCCTGAAATTATAAGCTTACTAAATACTAATCGTACTAAAAGTGACGTAGACAATGTCGAATAGTTCATACGATCTTATGATATATCGCAAAACTCAAGGAGGTGGCCGCTGAGAGTATTGTTTTGGATGCTCAACACTGCTGGAATAAATACCAAAATCATTCAAATGCTGTACTGTCCAGAAGTTAAAGTAATGGATGAAGTTTTATAAAAAGTTTGGCACTTGCGATTGTTGAACCACATTTGCAGTCAAGAAAAAATAATATTTTCCTTTCTGCGGATATTCGTAAAAGAATAACCAATAGTATTGGTGATCAAGCTAGCCCACCATTGAAAAAATCTACTCCTCGAATAAAGCGTATATGCCACGTTTGTTCAGCGATAAAAGATCTCAAATCTCTATCCATTTGTGAGATGTGTAGTGGTTACATTAGTCTTAACCATTCAATTTTTCAATGTGCAAAGTGCTACCAAACCAAAGCCCTACAAAATGATAATGCAGGTGATGAAAACTAATTATTTTATTGTTAGGTGTACATCTAAGTTAGTGCCTTACATTTCTTTTGATGTTTTTTAGTTTTGTCAAAGTAAAAGTTAGTTTTGTAAAAATGTGAGTTTATTTTAATTTGAATAAAATATATAAAGTTTGTTAATTTGTAACATGATTTTTATTATTGTCACTTGTTTACTCTTTGGGCATACTTGTAAAAGCATTAAAACACCCTTCTTAATAAAATATATATAAAATAAAACAAGTTGAAAATCTGACAGATCCACCAGGTATAACGTGTAACTTTTAGCCACCAGGCATGCCAAGTGTTAACTTCTTCTGTTCAAACCATCAGCTGCAGTTCAAATCGCACTTCCATCATCTAAATATTTTGATACCTAGTATTTACATATTGAAAGTTACTTCTAAATCAAAACAACTTATTTCCGGGCCATATTAAATTTCAATAACAGTTTTTAATAAATTACCTCTATTTTTAAAAGCTGAGACTGAATTTTGATAAAAAATCAAATTGCAAAATGCTACTATTCCATAAAAGAATATTTAAAGATAAATAAATGATATATCTACAAATCTATCTCCAATATTGCTGGGTTTATCAAGATACAAGTGATTTGTGATGTGATGTGATTATTTAGTGCCATAAGGTATATTCAGAAATGTATTTAGATGCCTATCTGTATCACATGTACGGTTAACGTAAGTCAATAAATATTAACAAATACCATACTGATTTCAGCCGTCAATTATGCGATTATTTTAGTTCTAACGTAATTACGATTAGAATCAGCAATTTTTATTATAATTTTATTCGAACTTTGTAAAAGTTATGCTAACCATCTAAAAGTTACATAAATGTCATTTTTATCTATAAAGAAATAATTGATTGAATTTGTGGTTCTGTAGTTATGATTAAATAGAAAAAGACTTTCGCGATAACAGCCTTATACTCTTTATCTGTTATTTCCAAACCTCGTAGTACCCGCGGCCAATCTTTCATCTTTTGAAATATTTGTAACATTTGCCCTTATCCCCGGAACACAAAGGAATTCGGTCAAATTTGTCCACCTTATCCATAGTGATGATAAGCCTTTACGTGTAGGTTCAAATATAACTGGTAAGGCGTATAAACACACCTAAACCAGACGAGATCGTAACTGTTAAATAAGGAATCAAACCAAAGAATTTTACTGAAGTAAGCCTCCAAAACGAGTATGACTAGTGACGAGTATGACACTTCAGTAAAGTTCTTATTAGGTGCACCAAATGAATGACTAATAAGCTCATATAAACAGCTAACATTACTCACTAATCAGGATACAAACACATTGATAACAAGAAATTTAATCCGAAGGCAACGCTTACGAGTATAATGGTCCCATTATATAAAGTTGCAGGTCTAGCAGTACAGCCCAAAAAAAAATCTTTATAGTCAATTTATCTCTTCAGTTTATGTTTGACAACTGATCTGTTACACCTGCGGCGCTGCTTTGCATTTTCAGCGACTTAATTGAATGATATAAGAGTTGGTGAAATCTCAAAGCAGCGCATTTCTACCAAACTTGTACCGTATTCACATACGCCTCTAATTCCGGTAAGATTGCTTCATTTGGTACAACAGCATTTTAAGTTGATTTAAATTAACATTTATATTACAAAAAGAGTAAGCAAGTATTGTAAAGGAGTAACAGTTGTCATCATAAAATGCGCTGGAGTATTCACCTTCTGATGAGGATCGGCGAAAACTATATTAAGTGGACAAAATTATAATTTACGGATTGCAGTTTCTTGTAGGTGAGAAGCTGAGTCCCAACTACTCTATGCATATGGATCTTAATATTTGACTCCCACATCGAAACAAAATATAATGTCCCATGGGGAATTGTATTCCACTCAATGCGACTTTTCATTAATTTCTCTTTTATTTTAGGCTAGAACTCGGATAACATTATAAAAGCATATCTACTTATCTTACTGTGTCTTATCACCTATGAAATTAATTACATTATTCGAATTAGACGTTGAATTTTAATTTGAAAATTAGATTCGAATTAAATGCGTCCAAAAATGTTTCCGATGAGGGCTCGGTAACTAAACTAAGTTTAGTGTTTCTTTTAATTAAGAAACCCTGATTACAGTTCTACAGCAGAAAGTCGCATTGTATAGGAGAAATAAAAATCCCTCAAACTGTGTTCACGCCGTTTTTAGTTACTTTGAGATGACGTGGGACTGTTAACATTAATAGCACGGAAGTTCCTAGGGGGAGTCTCATCCTACGTTGCAAAGCCGTAGCTCCTCTATCAGTAATTTAGCATATAGAATTACCGAGATTATTAATCTTAGCACATCAAAAATACGTACTGTGTCTGAGAGGATATTTCTATTGATGCACTTCTGATTTTTAAAAACATTTTTGATTTTCAAGAATAATGACTTATTAATTGGGTGCATGGCAACGATTATTGAAGATATTTTCAACAAATCAATTTTATTAATAGATGTGCTAAACCACACCAGACTTTTCGTCTAACACTAAGTAGACCAAATCATGTAGTTCAGACTCAATGACACTGGCGGCGTCAGGGTATATAAACGCATGCATGACATGGACTTGATTTTAAACGAGACGATATTAAAGTGAATAACTCTAATTGGTTAACCCGCCAACGGTGACTTATATATCTGTGAGACCTATGTGCTATAATTACGTGTAACTACCTGATTGGGTAATGCCCTTCGATAATTTGTCATCCTTACTAATATTATAAATCGAAAAGTGAGTTTGTTTGTTTGTTCCGCTTTCACGCCGTAACTACTGAACCGATTGCTTTGAAATTTTGCAGACGTAAAGATAAAAGTCCGGGATAAATAATAGGGTACTTTTTATCCTGGAAAAATTTGATATCCCTGAGGAAAAACAAAAATATTGTTTGCTTGATGGATGGATTGTAGATGGCGCTGTGTGTCGTTTAAAACAACATAAATATTGCAAACGAATATAAACATGTAAATTTAGAAGCTAAATGATACGATAATGAATCCCCGAAAATGAGGAATTCCCGAGGGATGACGTACAATTTGTTTTATCGTCTAAACTGTTTTTTTTACATCTACTTATATGTTGCAAACGAATATGAACATGTAAATTTTGAAGCTAAATGATACGAAAATGAATCCTCAAAAATGAGGAATTTTCGAGGGATGACGTACAAATTGTTTTATCGTCTAAATTGTTTTTTTTTACATCTACTTATCCTGAAATCACTAAAGTCAACGAATTACTAATTGGTATAAGTATTAGTTACGTTATTTAGTTCTTGAGGTATGCGATAGATGGCGCTGGGTGTTTTTAAAACATGGTAACGATGTGTTTTTTAAAATACATAAGAAGTGGAATGATCACACTACTGTTTTTTCATTGTGGGTAGGCGCACGCTTAACGTCAGCTGATCGTAAAATTTAATTATTTTTATCATTACATCGAAATAAATTCGTTTAATTAACTCCATTCGTGATTAAGTATCACTGATTTGCAAAAAAAATCAATAAATTAAAGTGTAAAACTGCAAAACAACAAAATGAGCAAGTGCAGTGCGTGCCTGAAACCACTACTAAGTGACAGTTATCTAGAATGTTGTCAGGCGTCCTGTTCTGGGCTTTATCATCGTCAATGTATTGGAGTAACGCCTGAATATGAAGATAGTAAAAAATGGGTATGTCCGCAATGTAAAATTAAAATTAAAAGAAAGGGTGATAATACCAACACTCCAGTGAAACCCACCGTACATGCCCAAGAAGATAGTTATGTTAATAAGCGGATCAGAAACCGTTCCTATCCTGTTTCTTCTCCAGATCGGCCGGTCGAGTCTAATCTGCCAAGCACCCTCATATCTAACCTTCATGAGGAGATCCTTCAGGCCATTCACAAGGAGTTGCCGAAAATAATAAGTCAGGCCATTGAGTCATCAGTGGCGTCCTTGACAGCAAAAGGAAGTGGAATGTTCTGCGTCACTTCTAAGCGATAAATATGATAGTTTCAAGGCAGCGTTTGATAAACAGAGCATTGTTATTAAGAAGCTGCAATCAGAATCAAACACCTTGTGTGGTACTGTTAAGGGTTTAGAAAAACAGATCGCCGGTCTACAAGAGGCAGCAATGAAGCAGGAGCAGTGGTCTAAAGTCCAGAATATTGAGGTAGTTGGAGTGCCTGAGCTTAAGGATGAGTCACTTCCTAGTATTTTATCTAAAATTTCCAAACGTATTGGTATCCAGTTGGCCCCTTCGGACATGGACTTTGTGAGTCGTGTACAAGCTAAACGCCCAGTTGTCGGTAAACCTCGAGCTATTATTGTTCGGTTTCGTGATCGTTCTTTGAAGGATGGCTTTTTATCGGCAGCACGTAAGCATCGGGGTCTCACTTCAAGTGATATCGAAGTAGACGGCGATTCCAAATTAATATACATTAACGAGCACCTCACAATAAGCAACAAGCAACTATTAAGGAAGGTCAAAACAGCAGCCACTGAAAAGGGCTATAAATATATATGGACAAAAAACTGCCGTATTTATATAAGGAAGAAGGAAAACTCGCCATATATATTAATTTCTTCGGAACAAGATCTATCAAAATTGGTATAAGTTTGAACTTTGCATTGAGTATGGACTGCGACTGCATCTTAGATAAGTTTTATTTTTATATTATTGCTAAGTTCATTTTAATTATTATTTTAATTTACCTACACGCAACACACAACTACACACAATATACGCGTTTACATCATACATTTGAAACTAAACATTACACCCAAAAACACATCGCCTGGTATTTGTTTTGCTTACATTATGAGTTTAGTTATACTTGTACTTACCATTTGTCATACATAGTGTCATATTTCTATGGCCCAACAACTTTCTATCTCTTTATTAAGAAAATTAAAAAAATTGTGATATGCCTAATATTTATACAAAATAACCGTTCTCGTGTATCTATGACCGCCACAGGAAAATCTTTTAACTGTAACACACTACACTGTTTGCAATTAAGTTCTGGTCTAACTATTAATCATTATCAATGGCTACTTTAAGTATATTATATCAAAATGTACGCGGTCTTAGAACAAAAACACACGAATTATATAACAGTATAACACGATCTCACTATAATATAATTCTAGTAACTGAAACTTGGTTAAATGACGGCATACTCGACGGGGAATTGACCGACAATCGTTATAATGTTTTTAGGTGTGATCGCGGATCGAACGGAGGTGGCGTAATGGCGCTGTGTATTGAACAACTATCGGTGTGCGTGCGCACGGCAGTGCCGCACGCGTGTCCGCCTGGGATCGAATACTTGTGGTTGACGGTTGATGGTCGTTCAATGAGCAGCCTTAAGAATTTGGAAATCGTGTTGGTTTACATGGCGCCGGGTAAATTACTCGTTCAACGTCTGACGGAATTTACGTCTTGGCTAACGGATGTTTCTCTTTCGTTGAGTGATAGTTATTTTCTTTTGGTAGGAGACTTCAATTTGCCTGTTTTAAAGTGGGGGCCACATGGTCCCACACTTCTGAAAAAAGGATGTGTGAATCTCCAAAATGCGGCCAGAGACTTAGTTAATCAAACCAGTTACATGGGTTTATTTCAATATAACTATTACACTAATAAAGCAGGTAATACATTGGACTTAGTATTTAGCAATTTTGCCGTTGAAATCTCAATCTCTCGTGACCCTTTGGTGAGCGAAGATCCCCACCATAGCACCTTAAATATTGATTTATCGGATATAATGGTGCCGGACTTACCTAGTGCGGGGAGAAAGCGATATATCTTTAGAAAAGCCAATTATACACAAATTAATTATGATCTTTCTCAAATTGATTGGCAAAATATGTTAAATATCGTTTCTGTCGAAGAGGCAGTTGCCAAGTTTTATGAAGTGATCTACGAAGTCATCGAGGAACATGTACCTAGCACGACCTTAGTGGGGCATCACCACTACCCAGTTTGGTATAGCCGTGCTCTAATACAGCTTATTAAAGAAAAGAATAAAACTCACTCATTATGGAAGAAATATAAAAATCCTTGCGACTACGATACTTTTTCATTATTGCGTAGAAGGCTGAAACACATGCAAAAACAGTGTTATCAGCAGTACATGTTTAGAATACAAGAGACTATAAGGAGTCGCCCCCAAAACCTATGGTCATATATAAAGCAGAAGCGTAATAACAGCGTCGGCTATCCAAGCACCATGACCTATGGTGATACAAAGGTAACTGGAAATGAAAATATATGCACGGCCTTTAGTAATTTCTTTAAGGCCATGTTTATGCAACCTGCGGAAAGGTACGCCTTCCCAGATATACACACGGTTTCATCTTCAGTGGATACGATTGGGGCAATTGAGATCTCTCCTCAGTCAGTACTGGGCATCCTTATGAAACTGGACACTAATAAGGGTGCAGGGAGTGACAATATACCCCCAGCTTTTTTCATTAATTGCGCAGAAGTATTGTCGCACCCTATTTCAATGTTGTTTAACCATTCCATGAGTAGTGGGATCTTTCCATCTGTTTGGAAGGAAGCCCACGTGATCCCGCTTCATAAGAAAGGGTCAAAATGCTCTGTGCTTAACTATAGACCTATCTCCATTATAAACGTGCTGAGTAAATGTTTTGAAAGGTTAGTCCACAGTCAGTTATACCCTGTTCTTCGACATGGGCTGCCAGACCAACAGCATGGATTTGTTGAGGGCCGATCCACCACTACAAATCTGGCCGTGTTTATCAGTGATGTTCTTAATGATATGGGTGGTGGCTCGCAGGTTGACGTGATCTACACTGATTTCGAAAAAGCTTTCGATCGTGTGGATCACGTTATACTGTTGAGGAAGCTGTTGGAGCTGGGGATACGCGGCGATCTTCTACGTTGGATGAATTCATATATTACCAACAGGAAACAAGCAGTAATAATAGGAGGACATCGATCTAACTTCATCACAGCTCCTTCAGGCGTTCCGCAGGGATCCATTTTGGGACCATTACTATACACAGTATACCTATACGATATAGGCAATTGTTTTCATCATGCAAAGTTTTTGCTTTTTGCCGATGATAAAAAAATTTATATGAAAATAAAGGAAAAGTCAGATTGTGCTAAGCTACAAGAGGATCTAAACAGGTTGTCAAATTACTACGTAACTAATAGGATCAGCGTGAATGTCGAAAAGTGCGCCCAGTTGACTTTTACTCGTGGAACAAAAACACTGGAGCATAATTATGATATAAATGGCAGATGCATAGGAAAGGATGTGTCGGTTAGGGACCTTGGTGTCTATTTGGATTCGAAGCTCACATTTGCGTCGCATGTTGACCATATTGTTAACAAGGCATTTAGAAATTTAGGTTTTATCTACAGGGTAACCAAAGAGTTCACGAATACAGCTTGTCTGAAGGTTTTATATTATGCGTATGTGCGAAGCATCCTGGACTATTGCAGTGTCATCTGGAATCCCCAGTATATTATTTACGATCATGCCATCGAGAAAGTCCAGAGAAAGTTTGTGAAGCACTTAAATTATCGCGCTCGTTTTAAGTGTGATGATTACGAGCAAAGTTGCTCCAAGCACGGGTTGTTACCCTTGTATTTGCGAAGGCGTGTAGCTGATATGTTATTGCTACATGATACATGTTCAGGTAGGCTGGATTGCAGAGACCTTGTTACAAGATTGCTGTCACTCAATGTTCCATCCAAACGCACCAGACATACAGCCCTTTTTTATACACCTGTATCACGTACAAATTATGCCGCCAATTGTCTTATCTACCGTCTGCCTCGTACTTATAATAAGCTATTGTCTGACTTCGATATCTGGGCTCACAGTAAAGATTCTTTCAGAAAGAAACTAATTGCTAATTTAAGCCAAAATAACAAAAAGAAAAGATAATTTACTTTTTATTTACTTGGATGTTAATTTGATTTATAACTTAATTTTGACTTGATTTCTGATTTGATTATAATCTAATATCTAATTAATATTTACTTTAATGTAATATTTAATATTAAATAATAAAATTTAATATTTAATGTAATATTTATTTTAATCCTAATTCGAAAATTAATTTAATGCCAATTAATTGGAAACCTTTAAATATTTTTTTTTTTTTTCTTTTTTATTATAGTGAGTGTCCGATAGTGAGTCTCCGTCATGTGAACCTTCCGCAATTTATTTCTTTTTTTTTGCTACCTACCTTTCATCCATTCGGTCTTCTTATACTTTTGTACTTACAATGTAGTTACAATTACACATTCGTACACACATACACACACACACACACAAACACACACACATTATGCGTGATAAGGTAAGACGATATGTATGATTCGTCCGGCTATTTTAGTCAGATTCTACTTTTAAATTTTTCTTTTGTTTTTTGCCTACCCATATTTGTTTTATAACTAATGGATTACGTAATGTAAGTTCGTAATTGGCTTCTTTCCTGTGTATATAATTTTGTTTATATCATAAATAATGTATGCTGTGAACTTATTGTTGAATAAATAAATAAATAAATAAATAGCTTGGAAAAACATTGTTTTTCGCATGGTCAGCTCTATGTAGCGTGTTCCCGGGTTTCCAGTGTCCAAAATCTGCATGTTTTTGCTCCACAAGGGAAAACATATAATATAGTGTACCATTCAGTTTTGGATTAACAACTAATTTTATCCAGCGTTACATCGCGCTTCTTAGATTTTTCCGTGGGAATGAGAAGTTTTCTTACAGTTATGCTTTATACCGCAATATAACCGAATTCCACGCGGGCGAAGCCGCGGGCGGAAAGCTAGTATGAAAATATGGAAGCTATTTATACCGGAGTTTCGGTAATACCCAGTCGTTGAAGACCGTGCGTCACCGATTTATTTTGAAATTAGCGTTTTTATCTATAAATTGACTTAAACTTAATTTTTTCCTAATCGTTATAGATGCCTACGCATCACTTAGGACCTCGGTAACTTGATTTTGTTGTGAAAACATTTTCAACATTATTTTCATTTACATGTATAAATAAGATGCTTTTTAATGACTTGCATGTTATTTAACATAGTAATAACCATGTTGTAATTAAAGATATGTTTATGTTTTATTGTTTGGAAAAGCTATACTTTTTTATTATTATTTGGGAAAGTTATACCCTTTATAAATGCCTGTCATCAAGGTTTCCCAAAAATTCATTCGGTTTAAACAGACTGCGTTGGGCCACCATTCTCTTATTAATACTACGCCCTGGTACCGACATCAAAAAATACTTAGTATATTTGCTTTTTTTAATTTATTGACAGACAAACAATTATTCAGACTCAATAGTTACATATTCATATTGCTTAATCTATAAACATTTAGTCTTCTAAATAATATTTAAAATTTTGTTAGAAATACTTAAAAGATATTAAAACTAAAAACACAGTAACAAAAATTGAACAGAACAACCATAAGCGAGGCAGACGCTGGCCGCAGATGCTCGTATCTAGTCTGTGGACGATATGCGATGCACCTATTGCATTCAAAACAACCATTACAATTTTTTTAAGTTTTAAACTTAACACTCTCCTTTGGTTGCTTTCGTAGTTAAACATACTTATACCTAAAACAAATAAAAAACAAATGGTGCATCGATGAGGCACTGTGAAATTAAAGATAATTAAACTTTTATTTATCCCTTTGAAATATTACTTAAAATAAATTACTGTGTTTAAGTCATTTTATTTTAAATAAATCAATTTTTGACACACTTTTATTTGTAAGAACTATAATTGTATTTCTTTTTCAATAATATTTGTTTTCTTACACTTCTGCGTCTATAACACATATAAATAAAACTATTTTTACTGGTTTCAAGGCGCGTATATTCTTATTTTTTATATTTAATGAAAATCGCCGTGTGATCACGACTCCTATGCCGTGAATCTGGTAAACGTGTTTTTTTATAAATAACCATATTTTTTTTGAACTTGAAGCACGTTGACTTACGCCTTTACATTATGTAGAAAGTCTCGAAAGGAATGGCTTAAAGGTCCTTTTCAAAAAAAAAGTTGTAGGAACCGTCGTGGTATGTAGGGAAACATATACGAGTACATATTCTAGGGATTTTGTGAAAAAATTCTTAACGTGTCGTGATGGCAGTCAGGCTTCCGTTTTCAAATTTAAATGATTTTCGAAGTCACGTAAAATTATTCCTATTTAGTTCAACTCCGATGATGTAGCTGGAAATAGCGAAGAAGGTTAGTGTAAGACTGAAATGCGTCTAATGTAATACAGCTATACGTTCGTCGTCCAATGACAACAACCAACATCCAGGTCAGGTTTTCCTCCGAGCTGCCACTGAATAGATGGCTAGCACGGATTATGCAGAAGGATAAGATTCTGTTTGAATTAATTTGTTCCTAAATTTACTTATACAAATAAGTATAATATGGTAAACGCAAAATTTGATCAATACACGAGGACTGGTAACGCGACCCTGAGTCTAAGAATTGTTCATTGTTTCCAATAAGAAATATTCAAGTAAATTTTTATACAATCAAAACTAATATCAGTATTAATTTATTACGTTAAGGTAATCCGTATTTTTAAATAATAATATATCTTATATTTAGTTCGAGAAGATGTAGGTACCTAAAAATGTTATAAAAAATATATTAAGTGATCTCAATAATATTTTTTTTAAACTTCCCGCAAAGAAAATCGAAGATTTTCGAAAAACCGGGAAGTTATTGTTTTACCCCGTTTTGTAAAAATCGAGTTTTCAACAGATCTAGACGTTTTGAGGCCTTAGGAATGTTCCCTGACCCTTCCCGCGATGGTGTCTGTATGTCTGTATGTATGTATGTGTGTGTGTATGTAAACCTCTTATAACTTTTCTTAAAGGCGTTTCAAAGAGTTTCATCAAACTAAGATTTCCTGAAAATTTTAACCGATTCAGAACGGTAGATTTCGAAAAAAGTAAAAAAAACTAAAACAAAATTCGATAAGAAACTTTTTTAAATGTGGTTTTTTTGAAACAACTTTTGAACGGCTTCACCGATCAATTCCAAAAACTAATCAGCTCTTAACCTCAAAAAACCACGTCGATCGCGCCCAAGTGCGTCAAAATCGGTTGATTCGTTCGTGAGATATCGTTGACGAAAAATCTAAAAAAGTGTTTTTTGTAATAACTCCGAAATTTTTTATCTGAAATTTTTTTTTTGTTCCAATTTTTTTCTGAAGTTTGAAAATCTACATCAACCGCGTAAAAATCGGTTGATTCATTCAAAAGTTATGGCTGTTTGAAAATTTTAAAAATCGTGTTTCATCAAACTTTTATTGGCCTTTTGAGCTCGAAGAGCTCAAAATCATAGAATAGCTACTTCTTGAGCTCAGAGAGCTCAAAATAACACATCAATTATATTTTTAGCTCGAAGATCTCAGAAACATTGTATTGAGTGGAATTTTGAGCGCAAAAGCATAGAATTAGCGGGAAGTTACAGGGATGGCCTTTAGGGTCATCGGTTTTCCAGATTTTTTCTTTTAAAACTCTTAACTATATACATGAGCACTTTAAGGATCACACATCAACAATTTGTGATTCTTATCATTTTCAAAAAATTTCTCGTATTTATTACATAACTCTTCAATTGATTCAGATTTGGCCACGTAAGTCTCTTTCAATTCAAACTTTGAGATATTTTTCACAAGCAATAAACGATACATACGAACACGTATTTTTGTCTTTTTTAAACTCGATTTGATAACTCGACGGAACCCTTACTAATATTATAAATCGGAAAGTGAGTTTGTTTGTTTGTTTCGCTTTCACGCCGTAACTACTGAACCGATTGCTTTGAAATTTTGAAGACGTAAAGATAAAAGTCCGGATTAAATAATAGGGTACTTTTTATCCTGGAAAAAAATGATATTTCCGAGGAAAAACAAAAATATTGTTTTATGGATGGATTGTAGATGGCGCTGTGTGTCGTTTAAAACAACGTAAAATATTGCAATCGAATATAAACATGTAAATTTAGAAGCTAAATGATACGATAATGAATCCCCGAAAGTGAGGGATTCCCAAGGGATGACGTACAGTTTGTTTTATCGTCTAAACTGTTTTTTTACATCTACTTATATGTTGCAAACGAATATGAACATGTAAATTTTGAAGCTAAATGATACGAAAATGAATCCTCGAAAATGAGGAATTCTCGAGGGATGACGTACAATTTGTTTTATCGTCTAAATTGGTTTTTTTACATCTACTTATCCTGAAATCACTAAAGTCAACGAATTACTAATTGGTATAAGTATTAGTTACGTTATTTAGTTCCTGAGGTATGCGATAGAGGCGCTGGGTGTTTTTTAAAACATGGTAACGATGTGTTTTTTAAAATACATAAGAAGTGGAATGATAGCTTACGCTATTTAGTTCTTGAGGTATGCGATAGATGGCGCTGGGTGTTTTTTAAAACATGGTAACGATGTGTTTTTTAAGATACGTAATAAGTGGAATGATAGCTTACGCTATTGCTTTATACCGCAATATAACCGAATTCCACGCGGGCGAAGCCGCGGGCGGAAAGCTAGTTTTAAATAAATTATTTATTTCATGTATATAAATTTTTCACCACCATTTTTAACATAGTATGTCAATAAGGGCGTGGATTAACATATAACTTGTTGAACATAATGATTCAACCGCTATATAATACTTATCAATAATATTTACAAAATGATATATGAGTGTAGGTTATTATCGCTATAAATATCATATTTTATAGTTGCTTATGGTTAAACTATGTAATATCTAGGTAATGGTTAGAATAGGAAGAAATCAATATGGACTTACTGAATGTCAAACATATGTTTATTCTATAGCCCCAGTTACCTATACCTATATCTTGTTTATGATAGGACTGCATTAAAGTAAAATGGATATTTTAAAATAAATATGATCGACTTTTTTCAAATAATACTTTAATATACAGGCAATCAGCTTTATATAGATGTCAGCTTTGCAAAATTTATCTGAAAGTTATAGGCATACATATTAACTGGGTAGCCTTGATTATTGAGATATTGTCTTCAACAAAATATCATGGAATGAATTACGATCGAATGTCAAGCACCGACGGACCACTAGTTTCAAATATGATTCGTCGACCAAATTTGTTAATTTGCTAACGTACAAAAAAGCTATTTATATTTTTATCAATTAAGAAACAAAATTGACAATTGAAAGAAAATCAATTATGAAAATTGTGGTGTCCTCGATTTCTGTCAGGGTATCCATTAAATGAAAGCAGTCAGTAGTTTCACCAAGCAGCACACGCATGTCCGCACCGGCCGACGGTCGAGCGAGCAATGCCCCTCTACCGCTGTAGGCCGTGCGTACGGGCGTGTGTCGCTTGCACTTTATTAATACGTCACACCTCTTCCTTTTCAACTGATTCGAATAATTTGATACAATGAAAAATAATTAAAATACATTTATGTAATTAATATTCTTAAATAGTATATCTTGAATTGTTATTTCACTAAGAAGTTTTTTTTTTGAAATTATGTTTTATTACTTGCAGCCAAATACTCTAATCTTACGTGTCCTCTATTTTTCTTTGAATACGCCACTCTCCTTTTTTAGGTGTATCAGTATTTTTTTTACATTAATTTATTTAGTTTTCGTCGAATCATCAGCTTTCAATATTGTTTAATTACAAGCTATATAACTTAAAAAGCTAACAAAGCATTCACACGGAAAAATTGGTCTAGGTATTATTAAAGTGAGCTCACTCCTATATTTTTATTTAGTTATTAAATTCTCACTACGATTACATTGTACACTACTGAGTCTACTACCAGTTCGGAAATTGGGAGGCCCTTCCGAGAAGAACTGGCGGAAGAAACTCGGGCAGGGGGACCGACCTCCATCTTACTGTTATTATTTGCAAAGAGAGCCAACTACATCATCAGGTCTTGCAATGTGTGTTTTTGTAGGTATTAATTTATGAATTATTGGATCCCAAGCAGGTGGAACGCTCCAACCATCGTCTCTATTGAAATTTGGATGATTCCTGATTTCAAAGCCTCGCGTAGTGTCCTAGGAACAAGTCTTTGTTCTCTAGCGAGAATTTAAAGTTTATCGATACGAATGTAGTAGTTTGGCCCCTTAAAAGCATGCTCACACTCACACACTGCAGACTTAATATCGTGCCTATGTTTTATGTCAGCTACGTGTTCTATAATGCGCGTCCCTATACTTCTCTTTGGTTGTCCGAAGTATGGGAGAACACAGTCACAATCGATTTTGTAGACACCTGCTGCCTGGAGGGGTATATTGCATTTGACCGGTCGTAAGAATTGGTTAATCTTCCTGGCTGGTTTAAAGTAAGTATTAATGGAAACCCGCTTCAGAATGTTCCCAATCTTGTCAGTGACCCCCTTCATGTAGGGAAGGACAGCAGGTTGACGTTCTACTGTGGCTGGTTGGTGCGGCTTCTGTGTCGTAGTTTTGGTACTCGCAACTTTTTATCTTGTAGTACTCGCTTGTCATGCTGAAGTAGTCAGATATTGTTAGGCACAGATGTCGCGAGTTCTCTGAAACAAAGATTTCCCAACGGTAGCCAACTGTATAGGATGGTGGTGAGAGTCACCATTTAAATATATATCTGTATGAGTTGCCTTTCTATACACTGTATGACTAAGGGTTTGATTTAGATTGCTGCTGATTTGAACATTTAGAAAGGCTGTTTTATTGTCTGTCATTAATTCCATAGTGACATAATGCAATCTTGTACAGGTAAGCTTGTGAATAGAGATTGAACATCGAAGCTAACCATAGTTTCATCATTAGTGAGATGTAGATCTCACTAACAAAATGGTAGGTATGGTGCCTTACTTTGTTTCGATAACAGAAACTCGTCAAGCTTATTGCTTACTATTTTATAAACATCAAAAGTAGCTGTTACTCATTATCATCCCATAAAGAGAAGAGTAGCTCTTTTCTTGACTGTTGTATCTACCCCCGTTGTCAAAAGATATATTCCCAGGGTCGTCATTATAGATGTAAGGCCGGTTTTAAACCAATTAAACCAATCGGTTTAAAACCATTTTAAACCAAAAAACCGGTTTAAAACCGTAATAAACCATTATTTTTCGGTTTAAAACCGTTAGTCTTGATGATTGTGTTTTTCATAATTATAACTATTTTATCTTGATTTTACCGAGGTAAAAACATTACAAAGTACCTACCTATAAACTGTGTAAAGTTTTTAAATATGTTATACACAGATTTTGATAAATTTAGCAGGGATAGGGTTTTGATAACTCACGCGTTGCGGTTATTAGACTCGAGATGCGCTCACTTCCAGTGATAATTTAATAATAATAATTTATTTATTTGTATGAATATGGTTACATTTGATCTTAAAATAAATTGTCCAGCATATTCTATCGATAGGTCGATGTACAAATATTCAGAGTATTGGCTCGGAGGAGGGAGGTGGTGAATCCTCTATGGATACTCCGGCCCGGGTTCGAAGTTATGTCAAACTCGTACTGACTAAACAACACCTGAGATTGGCTTCGCCTGCGTCGGAGGCGACCGGCCCTCTAGAGAGGGGCAAGCGCTACACACCTAGGTGAGGCTGCGCATAGAAAAATCGACCGGGTCCCAGAAGGGGGATCAGTCAATTTGACAATTGAGAGGACTGGGGTAGATCTGAAGGGTCTGTCGTGACTTTATTTTTGGCGGATTCCTATGCCTCTAAGAGGTGGTTCAGGTTAGCCGATAGCTGATTAGGTTGATCCGTCAAGACGGATCTAGGTTATCTGGACAAACGATTTGAGGAAGTGGAAGGTATAGGTATAGTCGGATGCACTTCCGATAAGAGGATTTGAGTAGCTCTCTGACGTTTTAAAAAAACGATCAGAGGCCTTCGTATAGAATTGTTGTAGAGTAGGGAGTTCGAAGTACCTGTGTAGATCCGCATTGCGGATATACCAGGGAGCATTTGAAGATAATTTGACCTTATTACATTTCTATTTATACTTTTCGGAAGCTTCTTAACTAGGGAATCACTTATTGAGAAGATCTAATGGAGGCCTAACATTGATATTTTTCGATTTATGGCCTATGGGTGAATCACCATGCACTGACGAGCACTGTAGGTACATTCGCGGCGGGATGGCAACGGCGCGGCCTTAAAGACAACGTTGTCTGTTTCATGCGCAAGTAAAACGGACGGCATTTTGTTGATGATTTCTTCTAATGGAGGGTGTAATAAATATTAGTTATATATTTCCTTTAAATATAGGTAAATAAATTTTACACAACATCACATTGATCTAACTCCGAAATAACTAGCTTTAATTAAGTACCTACTTGTGTTACGGATATAAGAGTTATCTTCACTAAAATAACAAATATAGGTATACAAATAAATAACACCCAGACACAGAACAAATACAATGTTCATCGCATGAGCACAGTAACTGTAGGTACCTACATAAAGAAACTAAAGTGTGTAGGTTAACCTATATAAGTACTACTACTTAAGTTGTCGTATAGTAGGTACCTATGTAAGTATTGTAGTGTAGGTAGGTAATTTCTATTTTATTGTCTATAAACTAATTAAAACGAAACCTAATATGTCGTCAGGTGATCAAAAATTGCCCTTAATGAAGTGTAAAATACAGTTCTTTTATTTTTTTAGACAGGCAAGTTTTAAACCACATCAACCTTTTGAAATGGTTGAAAACTGGTTTAAAACCGCAAAAACTCATTTAAACGAAACATAATATGACGTCAGGTGATCAAAAATTGCCCTCAATGAAGTGTAAAATACAGTTCTTTTATTTTTGTAGATAGGCGGGTTTTAAACCATTTAAACCTTTTGAAATGGTTGAAAACTGGTTTAAAACCGCAAAAATTGGTTTAAAACGTTTTAAACCGGTTGATTTACATCTATAGTCGTCATCCATTTGTCCCAGCGTAACCCCAGTGACATCGAATTGTCATCGCATTGCAATGGCTCTACGATGGCAGGCTGAACATTTTAGGCGACCCAGAACAATGTCTGTACGCCTTTATTTTGCGCCCTTGGCGCCATTGAATATGGTGTGTCACATTTATACCTATGCATTATAACAAATTTAACGGTAACACGCCAAAGTTTCTTTTTAACATGTTATCAGCAGTTTGTACTTGTAACTTGACTTCTATGCATACTGGTATTCTATTATTTATTGTTTGGTTTTGTGTTTCACAACAAGATACCTATTTTACTATAATAAATGTCATCTCACATCAATAACTCTTTTTACTTCTTGTACCTACTTCTTATAAATTCCAAAATTTGTATAGTGTATAAATACACCTTGTATGTAATTTTTTCAATACATTAACATATTTTTGAAGTCACATAACAACAATTTTTGGTAAAAATTGCCTTTATTTTATGTGTTTTCCTACTAGAAATTATTTTATTAATAATTATGTGTGATGCTAATAAATAAATAAATGTATTGGTATTTTTGTTGATTTATTTTCTCTTATAGACTTGTGTAACTCAGTTATATCCTGGAGCTTTATGCCACTCCGGATATATATCTAATCATTCCATTCAAAATTCTTAGCATATCCTGTATATCCAATCCAATCACATGGGTCAATTCCAAATCATTTGGTCAAATACCGACTGGCTAACTACATAACAGATATCGACAGCGAAATCATCGAACGAAAGACTTAGAGCGCCGAAAACGCTTTTTGTGTTTTCTGTGTTTTCCGATGAACGGTAAAATTCTTAAAAACGCAATACTGCTGATGCTGCGTTCGCTCTGACTGAGGTGGCAAGCGTCATTATAAGCGAAACAAGCGCTGCATAAAGCTTTGTTTCTATAAAACGGTAGCAAATTTGAAGCGCTTCATGTGCTCTTATTTTGCGAAATCTTATTAGTCCGGATTTAATAAACAGATGCGGATATTGATAAATATATATTATAACACGTTAGTTGGATATATGGTATGATTTGATATGGTTTCAAAGAATTAAACTACTAGTCCGGATATATTTGGTGGATATGGATAATCACTGGATCTATATCTTTTTAGAAAGAATATAGGATAACTCCGATCTATTTCCGGAGTCACCTTACGCATGTCCAGTCCCTTACCCCGTACGGTTAAGAGTGTATTCAGAAATAAATTTACTAGCGAATATTCATTTTATACCATTTCCAAATTACATACTTTGCCGATAACATTAAATCATCTAGATTGACTGTAATTCGATAACTTTTAACTAGTATACAATATTTTTTTACATATATGACGGCGAGGCTTCACGCCGGTCATCAGAATGCTCTTTATTGTCCAAGAAGAGTTGCAGCGGTCTTTAAAATAATAACGTGTATGGATGTAGGATAGACTTCTTTATTATTTAAAACCACTTGCAGTCTAAAATCGCAAATGATGCACGAGATTTCAATGGATGAAAAACGTGGTGAGCCCCGAGACGGCGCACAGTGGAGTATTTACTCAAAAAACCTGGCCATAATTATTATGTGCAATATATTATGTGGAGATGCATAAATTAACAACCGGAGACAGTTTTTAAATTATTGTTTTATTTAAAAAGGTACACAATCACAATTAACAGACTTAACCCTACGTTATAATATCGTATACGTAATTATTCATCAAAATCAGATTCTTCGTTTTCACTGCATTCGATTTCTTCATTTCCCACTTCAAGTAGAAGATTTATAGTCTCCGGACAGAATGGTTTACTTTTCTAACGAGGTTGGTTTTGGTTGCTACTTAACAATGGATCGGAGGTAAGTAGCAATCGGTTTAATATATCTCTATTGCATTTTATTCTATCAAACTTGCGAGAAAAATTTAGCCTATAGAGTCTGAAATGCTTGTTACGTGCTTCGGCAGCCTGTTCCGATAGCAAGCCAATTGGCAGTATTGTATGTGCAATGACCGTAGCTCCATGCATTAAGATTTTATGTACAGTGGGTGACATCGGATGCCACCCATACAGCTGTACGTACAGGGTAGCGGTTTCAAATGTGTAGGTTTGGAATTTTATTGTGTCAATCATATGGCCACTACAAATAGTTTCCAGGATTACCTTAAATCTGTATATTAATGTATAGTCTATGCCTGTAATTCGGGCAGCAGCTTCTGGATCAGAAAAGAATCTTCGGGAGGTGTTACCATCGTTTGTGTTTCCAAATCCTGCTTTTGGTATATCTACCAAAAGTCCCATTTCTTCACGAAATGCCTTTTGGATCTCTTCCTTTTTCTCTTTTACTATTCTCTTTTCCTCGGCTGACCGGATGACTCGAAAAATCGAATTCTTGCGTGGAGAAGAGACAGGCCGAATCTTAAACTATCGGGATGCACTTCAATTCGCCTCTCTAAATTATTAAAATTCTTGGAAGTAAGTCCACAAATATAACACCTCATAGTTGATGACGTATTGGTAGCCGCATTGCATACCTTGGCATCTACCATTGTTGGAAGCAGTTTATGTGTTATACTGAGTATCCCATTAGCGGTTTGTATTGTAGTTTTATTCAAATTTCTTGCTTGGTTTTCCACATATAAAATTTCATCATTGGTGACATCCTTCGTTTCATGAACAAAACGTATACGAATCGGTCTGCAAAATCTAGGAGAGGAAGGAACTGGATTTTGCCATATTATTTTTATTCGTCCATTGATCTCCGTTTGCAAACGCAATGGCACAAGAGAACTTTGGATTATATTGGCATCGCTGTCCGTATTATTTTTAAATTTTTGTTTATATTGTGCTTGCTGAGACCCATCGCAGCCCCACTTAATAATTAACTGTAAATTATTTTTTTCTTCATCTGTGCAAGTTTCTAAAACTGGCTCTAAATATTTGCACAGCCGTATACATGTATGATTAAGCAAATCTTGTAACATTACTTCTGCACATGTTTCAGTAACTCTTATCGATTGTTCATCTGGATAACAATCTTTTTTTGCTTTCTTTATCAAAGAATAGCAAGGATATATGTCTTTATTGGCACTGTGCAGTATATCCCATTGTCTTCTACTAAAATCCCCTTTAACGAAAATAGCCAATGCCTCAGATGGTGTGTGCTTCTTTATGCTACTTTCAGTTTTTAAAGTCATTGCCTTACGGAACTTTGAAGCCCTTGTCGGTGTTGCAGTGATGTCTTTTATTATTTTAGACGCATCTTTGTTACCTTCTGCACGTTGAGTCATCTGAGCGGCATAAGTCAATTGTTCTGCAGGTACCTGTTCTCTTAAATGTTTTGTTTTTCTTCGCTTAGACCTATCGCTCGATTCGCCGAATTCCTTTGTTGGGCGACCCGGTTTGTCGACCGACCAATTGATGAATTTTATAGAGTTGCTGAGCCATTGTTCATTACTACTTATAAAACGTTCATGCTTATAACTTGCAGCTGCCCATTTTTGCTTAAATTCACTCTTGAAATAACTTAAAGAATGTCGTAATTGACTAATTTCACTATCGGGACACTTGGTCAATTCTGCTACCTATTTTTCCAAAAATAACAGTTTTGAATCCATTTTCTTATTCGGACATTGTCTGATGAACTCATATAACTGCTTTTTAGTGATATTCTTGCAGGCGTCAGTGGAACCTGTAGATAAAAGATCATTTATTACAAATCACATTGAAAACCAAATTTAATATAGCCACCTTTAAATATCTAGAAAATAAAATGGCGGAATAAAGCGGTATATTTTTTTCTGTGATTCTATTAGGAATGAGCTATACTACAGTCGAACCTCTATAAGTCGAACCTCGATAAGTCAAAAACCTCCAAATCTCGAAAAAATGTTTTGTTCCCTTCCCTTCAAACACCAAAACCTCCATTACTTGAAATCTTGACCCTTTGTTAGTCGAAATAATCACCGAGTCCCTCCAAGCCATTTTGGTACATATTTTCACTCTATAACTCGAAAAATTAAATTTGACCTCTGTATCTCGAACATAGCAACGTTTTATTTTACAACCTTTACAACTTGATCATTTGGAATTTATTACCTCTATTGTTCGAACAAAAATAAGTTACCGACTTTAAGAACTTGCCGACAATGTGAGTGTACACTATTGTGTACACTTGAAAACATTTTAGGAGTATACGATAATAAATTTATGACTCACGCACACGTGTTTGCTTGCTTGGTGTCAGGTGTTCAATTTTGATTATCTCAATAAACTATTCTTAAAACAAAACAAAATCAAAACGCTCAGCAAACAAATATTACAATTTTGTCGCGAACCGTTTGTTTACATTATTCATTTAGTAGGTATGTACTTTTGCCAATGAAAGAAAGCAGTGTCAAAATGGCGTTAACAAATATGTATACCAAAATGTCTATTAATGCCTTGTCTTAAAGCTCAATTCCTTAATGCTTTCAATCTAAGTACGAGAAAGTCCGAGTAAAATAATAAATAAAAATATGTATGTTTGTCACCTCTGCAAGTTGAATTTTTATTTATTTTACCTCTCTAACTCAAAATTTATAAGAATAAACCTCAAACTCTTTATGTCGTATCAAAATCCGCTTAAGTCGAAATCCTCCATAAGTTGAAAACTCTATAACTCGAAATTTTTGGCGTCTCCCTTGATGTTCGACTTATAGAGGTTCGACTGTATATAGAAAATAATACACTACAGCTCGGACATGCCCGGAACATAAACAAAAACGCTTTTGTTTAAGAAATTTTAACAATAATACCTTATTTCTGTATATCTATTTTTAATAATTCATAAAAAATATTTGCTATGGAGATAAATTTATTGTATTGCAATTATAATAAAGATAAATACCTTCCCCTTCCATATCTATATTGTTTATATCACCAACTGAACACAAAATAACTAAAATTGCGTGTGCAATTTGTACAAAATCGAGAGCGCCAAGAAAACAATAGACCGCACGAGGTGACGACTAAGTTTCGACTACCTGTGAACCGCCTCCCGAGAAAGGAAGGGCGCGCGAGGAGTACAATGATATAAAGCGGTTATTTAGCTGTCAAAAAGAGATGGTTGCGACAATTTTTATCATACTTTCCGTTTTCGACTTTTGACCAGGTTTTTTGGGTAAATACTCCACTGTGCGGCGTGACAACCTCCCTGCGTGGTGGTCCAACGAAAAGTAACGTTCTCGCTCGGTATAAGCTATGAAGTAAAAGTTATACCCTTATAGCGTGCTAACGGTCACTATAAACTAACCGTTTTACGCTCATTGTATTCTAACTAAACGTTTACACTTAAAGCACGCTGACAGTCTGTGCTTCTTAAGTCATCTTAGAAACGTTTAGTGTTGCCAACTTGCAACGCCTCTTTAAGGTCACGCCATCTAGGATTTCACCCAGGTACTAACCTGACGTTTTCCATTTGATAAAATCGTACCTTGTACACGAATCCTTACTGACAACATTATTTTAGGCGTAACCTCTAGAGTTTAATTTAATCTAATTGAAATAATCGAATGCTTCAACATATATAATATTACTAACCTAACCTATTAACAAATGAATACCAAATTCAGAAATAACATTACGTATAATTCTGAAAATATTATTTGTTTATTTCAGTTATAAGTGTAAAATACTAATGTCTTTTAATATCACTATAAAAGACGAGATAGTTATCGTAGGTAATTATGTTTGAATGTCTTTACAACGATTTAATTCTAAATCGATGCCCCTTAGCAAAGTCACACCTTTGTGCACCTTGTTACCATTGTTGCACTTTGGCAAAATCACACCTTTGTGCACCTTGTTACCATTGTTGCACCTTGGCAAAATCACACCTTTGTGCACCTTGGCACTATTGTTGCACCTTGGCAATATATTCTTGTACCCCTTGGTACATGTCTTTTTTAAATTAATGTATTGTAGTATATCCACTTGTCTGTATAACCTTTATATAAGTTTTGACGTAATAACCATTGAAATTCAAATCGTTGTTTCAGGAATATAAGAAACAACTTAAAAATCTATATTTTTTTTTAGTATCATAGTATGTTTTATTTTACCCGTGTAATGCAATGTAATATTTAACCCGTACAGGGTTACTATTGACTGAATTAAAATCTCGATCGATTTAAATCATAAGTAAGATTAGGTTTGGTGTGGGTAGGTAGCACAAGCCAGAATTATTAAAAGCAAGAACAAGACATTCATTACTAGAATAACATGGCATAATAACCGTGAAGGTAATAATAATCTCAACACATACATTATTCAATCGAGTGCTTATTACAAGGTTATAAAGATTTTCTTTATAGCAAAATAGGATGACTTCATATATTTTCTTTTCTTAAAATAAAATAGTTATCAATAATTACACAAGTTCTTTAGAATTGCAATTAACACTGCCGTTATTCAAGTTGATATTTACATTGCTATAATCAATGATTTTCAACTCTTCTTAGAATCAAGTGGATATCAATAATTACACAAGTTCTTTAGAATTGCAATTAACACTGCCGTTATTCAAGTTGATATTTACATTGCTATAATCAATGATTTTTCAACTCTTCTTAGAATCAAGTGGATAAACTATTTAACATATTTTTTTCTCAATACTATGAGACAGCCTTTTTTGCAGATGGGTTCGTTATCTCCCTCCTTTAATTTGATTTTCACGAGGTAATTTTTCTATATACCACTTACTTGAAGGCTCGTCGCCACGTGTGGTGTCCTCGATTTCTGTCAGGGTATCCATTAAATGAAAGCAGTCAGTAGTTTCACCAAGCAGCACACGCATGTCCGCACCGGCCGACGGTCGAGCGAGCAATGCCCCTCTACCGCTGTAGGCCGTGCGTACGGGCGTGTGTCGCTTGCACTTTATTAATACGTCACAAAAATGCATCAGGTTTTTTAAATTATTCTATATCTGGACTAAGCAGTTGTTACACTTAAGTATTAGGAATCTTAATTGCCCCCATTATTTATAATTAATATCAATTGTCATTTTCTTAGTCAAATTATCAATCATAAATAAGTAAGAAACCATGTTATTTTATTCTAAATATGATTTAGCAAGCAGATATGGGTAAACGTTCAAAAATAATATTTTTATATTATGCGGCAAGTCGAGCATAATTATGCATTTCCCATCATTCCAGTACCTTCCCTGTTCTCGATACTTCCTATTATACAACACTTTTATTTGATATAAATCCGAGGCAGTTATTTTATTTACTAACCTTATAATATCAAGGTTGTTAATATTTTTATGATAGATTCACCCTAGGCCATATCATCCTACGCCTGCGTATGTATGTGACAACTTGATTTAGCAATTACAAAGATATACTCGTAATTTCGTCCAATGCTAAAATTTGCTACAAAATTTCCCTGGAGGCTGGTAGCTATACGAATTTTATTGAAACGAAACTGGTTAAAACATTCACGAATATACAATGATTGTATTTTTTATTCCTGATTTGACTCGGGGTGCACCAAATAAAGTAATTATTTTATCAAAAACACTACAATTAATCATTTATTTTTTTATTTTGACAATCTGAAAAGTATGAAATACCTATAGGAAAACATTATAAAGAAAGATTATGACAACTTACCCTGATTCAGCTTATTGGAGTTCACTCCTTAATAATTGATTTTCATATAAGGCGCCCGGTAGGAAAAAAATATGAAAAGTAAAATTTAGTAATTGAATGACAACTTTGCGTTCTTTTACCTATCCTGCGAACCTATCTTGCGAACCTTTCACTTTTATTTTGAAATTTTGTGCTATTGTTTTCTGTGCCTGTTCAAAGACAATCGTTCTTAACAAGTGTACTCCAGTCGTGAAACGGGAACACACACTTTTTTAATGAATTTTTAATATATATTTAACTAATATCTTTGGAAATAAAACACTGAACATGCAAAATCGTATGAAACGAATCAAGTGAATAGCATTTTTTCAAGCCGTCAAAGTCTTGTTTGTTTTTAATGACACGGGAGTCTGGGTATAATTAAAAAATAATCAAATAATCGATTTCCGTTGGATGGTTCATTTAAATATTCAAATGGTTCGTTATATATTTCGGTAGTATTTCATTTACGTCCAAATAGAACTATGTGTATAGTGACATAAAACCGTTCACCCATTTTGACAAGATTAAGTTACAAGAATCCACAGTTTTATGATATCAAATCATACATGTAAACTTTCGCCTTTATGTGTAGCTTTTTGTTTAAAACCAGGCACCGATCTGACTAAGCATCATTATACTCTTACTTAAAGGGAGGTAGGGGATCTTTTAACTATTTTGTAATTGTGATAGATAATAAAGTTTATGTTTCGAAATTCAATCTAAAATTTTACAGAAAACAATGATGAATGTGGGATAATAATAATAACTTTAACAAAAGAACCGACTTTTAGACTGCTCTTTGTATTTCTTTCGAAGGTTCAGGCATGATGTTATGTGATTGAGTAAACAGTGCATATTTATGAGATATAAGCAAGCGCGGTTGATTGACTGTCAATTTTTAAAGAGTTCTGTTCTATCCCCCCTTCAAACAATTTCGCAAATCCGTCTACATACGACGGAGTTATGCCCGAACATACACAAAAAATAAACATCCAAATTGAAAACCCCATCATTTTGAAGTCGGTTAATAATTAACGAGATTTTAATAATGAGAATTTGCTTATAATTTGTAAACCCTACTATTAAAAATATAGAACTTTCATACAATCTTTGCCACCCCGTTTTACCCCCATTTCAAAAAGCAAAATTCCGTCTTAGTGAGCACCAACGTGCTGAAAGGAACTCCCATGTAAAATATGAGAATCCTAGCACTTGTAGTTTCTAAGATTTCGTGAAGAGTGAGTGAGTGAATTTTCGCTTTTATGTAAGATTAAAGCGGTCAAGTATCTTAATAAGTAAGGATTTGCGTTAGATTTTATCATACTCTAAAAATTTGGCGACCAACATAAATGTACAGTCAATTTCAAAATCGTATCGTTCAAGTACAAGAAACTATTCTCATATTTTTAGAAAAACGTAAGATATTATAAAAAGTTCGATTCCTATATGTGATCATACCTCAACATGCGTGTAACATTTACTATGCAGAGTATTCGTACTCGAGAACACATAGAACGCAGAAGGTTCGTCTCATAACAGTCATAAGACTTGGTGAAGCACAATTAGTATGCGAATTCCTGTAACTCATTTGACATAACTTCAACAATCTCGTCACAAATGCCGCCAAAGTTTCATTAATAGGCGGATTTCAAAGCAACATAATATTTTATTAAAACATGATCGTTAAATTTTTGTCTCTTAATTAATTTGATTGAATTTTGAATTGCCGTATTTGTTTATTCGATAATTCGTTTCAAAGAGCGTTGTTTTTAAAAACTGTACCGAAATAAGCCCATATTAAGAATAAAAGGGTGTTCATACCCATATATAGGCTTAAAAACGTTTGTCAATATTAAGCCAGTTACAGTTTTGTTTTAAAGCTAAAGGTTAGTAAAATAGGATTGAAAATTGCCTTAAGGAATGTCTGCTAGCATTAGTAAAACATCTTAAGTGTCTAAGAGGAGCTCGATAAAGCAGTAAATGAGTAAGGCTTGTATTTTAGTAATAATAATAGTAACGAAAAATTTACTATATCTTCTCCACTACATTAAAAACATTTAAATACCGAAAAGGGAAAAATATTATGACCAAAATTGTTAAGTACATTTTAAAATGAACTGAATTGAACTAAACTGAAACTGGAAGCTGTGAAAACAGCAGCGTACACATCACATATTAAAATGCTGGAAGTCACTCATCAATATAAATGATGGGCAATTTATTCGTCCCCCGGTCGCGTGTCGCCAGTTGAGCTTGACAGATGGCAACATCGTATTGTTGCAGAGCAACAAACAAATATGGCCGCATCACGCTCTCTCATAAACGAGCTCAAATATGATCCCTTTACAAATTACCTTGACGTCAGAAAGAGTACACAAGTAAAATAATCGAGGGCAACACCTTCAAATCTTTGTTAACGATACTCGGGACCCGGTAAGCTTTACCATCATGTTTACGTATTAATCGAGATTTTGTAAAGAGGAAATTATTTCTCCATAATCCTCTTTCCAATAGTGACCTTGAATGTATGTTATTAGGATTACAAGGGTTCTATATTATAAAGCTGAAATGTTAAAGCAACAGGTTCATTTATTGCTATTGAATATATCCACTGCGTTCGAATTTATATATTATACTTTATAAATTATACTAAGCTGGTTATATTGGTAAGCTTTATATTATATATTATAGCTAATATTGGTTTATAAAATTTAAGAATTGAGAAAAATACATACTTGTTTTATTGAGAGAGAAAAAAACCGCTCTTGCCGAGTTTCTTGCGGCTTTTTCTCGGTACTAGTTAGAGGATTTACGAAGCAATGGCATAATTGTTGACTTTCAATCTTCTTTCAAATGAATGCATTTCATACTCATATTGAATAAAAAGCATTTTTTCTTTTATCATATCTGATACAATTTATAGAATAAAAATAATAATATTTAGTTATTACACTTCCGCGCACATTACACATTAATACTTTCAAAGATACACCTGGTAATGTAGTTAGCTCTTTTTGCAAATAATAACAGTAAGATGGAGGCCGGTCCCTTTGCCCGAGTTTCTTTCGCCAGTTCTTCTCGGAAGAGCCTCCCAATTTCCGAATTGGTAGTAGACTCAGTAGTATACAATGTAATCGTAGTGAGAATATTATAACTAAATAAAATGTAAAATAAAAAAATTGATCTATATAAAATTTTAACAATTAGGAACGTGCGTGGAAATTTAAGTATAAATTAGTGCGAAAAGTTTTTATCGTGCCACTCAATATAGGATAGAATAGTCTTTATTTGCACGGTAAATACAATCACGTTTAGATGTTTTAAGGTAAAATAAATTAATCCAAATGTACTGCCGAAGTATGGCATGCAAACTTTTAAAATCAATTAAATAGAAGCAATATTAACCTTAAACGACAATAATCTATGATGTCAAAAATATAAACATATTTTAAAATTAGTATTAGTTAACAAAAAATACAAAATTTCATAATTTCAATGAAATCGTGCATTTATATAAAATATTACTGGCTATTTGATATCATTATATTCATTGAAGCTGTAAGGAGACTTGTCAATTAACTAGTTCCGCAACAATATTATAAACCGATTTGTGGGTTTGTGTTTGAGGTATGAAGAAATACGAATATATATGGTTTTATGGCTATGTGATTTTTTTGTAGTTGGATGGTAATTCTTTTTAGTTTTTATCATAAAAAATACTAAATGATTTCCAACTAGTATGTTATAGTAATAATATAATGTATAGTAATAATATATCCCACGTAGGTTCCAAGAACTCCAGTTAATACTGGGTAGTACATGTCTTTTACGATATGAACTGTTACCCCACGATAAAATCATATAGCATAATGTTGACGCTATATAGGCATGGAAGCATGTGATTACTGTTATTTTTTTATCGTACATGTCACTAATGGACGCTAATGATATAATACAATTTATTGATATTGCTACATTTTATCGACGAATTTGGATCAAAGATTTATAATTGCACTGTGTATGTTTTGGTCTATTTTAGTGCTATAAAGATAAGTGAGGGAGGTGTGATTATTTTTTAACATTTACTAGGCACCAAGCGAAATCAATTATTGCCCTAAATTATTACCTTTAAAACGCATGTTTAGCGCGACAGTGATAAGTGCAAAACGGAACTCAGTCTCAAACATATTTTGTACGCCAATTACATAAATTAATTACGTAACTAAATTACAAAGCGAAATTAAATTTCAAGAGCTTCTCCCAACATCTTTGTTCAATTTAGGACAAAGCAAAAAGCAACTAATGCTGCCTAAGATTCTTGTCGTAGTAAAACGAAAGAATAAAGCTGATTAATCAACGCGCCCTTATTAACAAGACAATTGTTGCCGAGGCTTAATTTTGAAAACCAACAATGAGAAATAAAAATGGAGTGGAGTGCGCTACGCCGTCCTAATGAATGAGGAGTAATTTCAGTTTAAATAAAAGCGGGAACAATAAAATACCCATTTAAAAACAGTACGATGAGCAAATTACTGCACCATTCAATTTCTAGACAACAAAAAAAACTGTTAACATTGTTATTCCAATTAAATTTGACGATAATAAAGGTTTATATTGTGAGCCATTGTGTACGCAAAACGCAAAAAACAAAATTTAAAGCTGCTTGAAATAATCTCTAAATATGTGAAAGTACGTAGTACGTGGTAAACACTCAAATACTCAAAAAAGAAATTTTGTTGTTTCTCAAAATATTCTCCTTTTGTCTAAACGTATTTTATGAACATTTATGCCACTTCATGGGGGTGACCTCAGAAATCTATTTTTTTATATTCCTTGACTCCTTTCTCTAGTGTCTAAAGTGATCTAAATCTTTGAAAGCATTACTGAATCTTATTTTTTTGGAAACGAAATAATCCCTAAGTGCTAAGTCGGGACTATATGCTGATTGGTTCTACGACAAGTTCTACGTTTTTCACCTTTATGAATTTGTTTATCTCTGGAAGATTCGGAGTTTACGATTATCTTAACGAAATTTGTCCATTACTTTCGGCAAGCAAATGCTCCTATACCATCGCGATATAACGATTCATCAAAGTCACAGTGGCCACGTGTCTGTTTTTTTTTAATAAAGCAGTCATCAGCCTAGATGCACTTTGGACGCGAGCCACTCTGGTTGGTTTCGTGTTATCTTGAAAGACGTTTATACTTACCGCATGTTTATTTTGGGATTGTAGCCACAACCTACCTGTTACTATGTTCTATATATTTTTTACGCCTTTTCGTTAAATCTGTTAAGGCTCAGTAAAATTGTGTTGATCCTTCACGAGCACAGTTTTTCACAGTAATGTTTGTGTCATTTGAAAGTCATATGCCTATCTGTTTCGATCATACGACGCACAGCATCGATGTTTTTATGTTCACAGTGGTGGACGGGTAACAATCACGTTTGTCTCTTAAGTTGACAGAACCGCGTTTGACGTAGTATATATAAATGAATATACATCTTGCATGATGCCTCACCAAATCCCAGATAAGTGATAAAAAACAACTGTATCCAAGGCGAATTCAAAAATTTATTAGTACCGTAAGATTTTATACATAGAAAAACAAAAACAAAAAAGCATTATTTAAAATGATACAGTGTCAGCTCTTGATGAGTTTCAGAACTATATACTAGTATATTCTTATGGATAACTCTACGAAAATTTTCACGAGTTGATGCCGTGGTGATAGAGACACGTTATTTTTTATATGACCCCACAATATAAAAATAAGTGAGAGTCTGATGGACTAAACTGTTTTCTACAACTGAATTATTCTATTTCCAAATTACTATTTAAATATAGTTTATGTAAGTGGCCATTTCCGGAAACTTTTAGTGTGACTTATGTGTTAGAAAGCGTAATGAAAATAAATATTTTATGAATTATTCATTAAATTAATGAAATAATCATTTTTAATACCTATTTTCTAATTATTTAACAATGAACAAACTGAAAAACCAAAATAGCGATACCCTCCATATTGGGTAATTTTAAGAGGCATTATTTTAAAACGCTTACTATTCTAAAAACATAATTTGATATAGCTTGCTGACTGGTAATAGATGAAAATATATCAAACCTAACCTAATGTATATCAATGTATGCCTTTTGATTAATATGCCGAATTTCTCTATGACAATCGAAATAACGCGATTCTCTTCTAGAAATTCATAAACATCTCTTTCCAAAAGAATGACAATGATTATTATCTGAAATTAAATCTAAAAGAAAAAGTGTGGCGCCAAAGACTGGGGCCCATTTAATATGCGAACTCGGCAGACTGAATGACAATAAATATCTTCCGCTCACTTTGCAATATGGCAGACTAAAAAACTTTTCACGTGTTCAAAACAGAGAAATAAATTTAATAACCGCCCCACCTTATTGTACGCATTTAGAAAAGTTTGAGGGAAGCTTTTTTATTAAGTCCTAAATTGGTATGAAATATTTCATTTCCATCGAATGATTGGCTCTGGCCCAATAAAAGTATTGGTGCGGACGAGGCCACGACAGTCGCTATCAGATGTTCGAGGTATATGCTATTTTTCTCTGCAGGAATACAAATGTCTTGCCAAATTGTCTACCACCGAACTAGTCCAATTTAGAAAGCAATTTCGCAACCAATTCGTTTTGTAAGCGGATCAAGAGGCCAGCCTTGAATATGGCTATTAAATCGTTTTCGTAAAGCTCACATTCGTCTTTTTAATGCCAGCAACCGAATTCCAAATGAAACTGTAAGAGGAAGTAGTACCTACATTTTTGTGGTTTAATAAATATTAGGGAGAATTCACGTTTTCATTTATTTTCATTACGTGTTATTCTAACGTGATTGTTAATTTGGATACTTAAAAAAATAATATTTTAAAAATGAAAACAGCTATTACATATAAAAATAAAATTGCTGCGCATAATACTATAACGTCCTACTTGAAACCGAACCTAAAATTTTAGATGTTAAAATAAATAACGTAAGAAAAAAAATTCAACACAGAAGATTATCAAACAAATATTTACCCAAGAAGATTCTCCAAATCACAAATGAATAAAGAACAAAGCGATATGTAATATTACTCCAAATAGGAAAATAAATTCTCACGTTCCTTTTTATTTCAAGCCGGATGTTTTTCTGAAATAGATAGCTGTGGTAATAATATCTTAAAACAGTTACATTTCTGTTATTCATATTTAACACAATTAAATTAAAAGTTAAGTAGATTTCGTTAATCTTGTACTTTCGTTTTAAGCATTTAAAGCATTTCATTGAAATAGTAAATACGAAATAATATTCCTTCGGATGGGATACAAACCCACGTGTTTTAGCAAATGGGAACAGACACTGTAATCGCTATGTTACTGAATTATTATTATTATATAACATACAAGCTGACCCGGCCACGCCTTGCCGTGTTATAAATTAAAATGAAACTTATCCAATGTCCTAAGTCGGAACAAATCAAGCAAAATGAAAAACAGTCATCAAAATTGGTTAAGTAGTTTCTGAGTTCATCGCGATCAAAAATAGGGAATTTTTAGATATATATGGATAATATGTTTTTACCTAATGAAGCAAAAGATTGTGATCCCATAATTCGAGTGTGGGTTTCTTTAAACAGAAATTGGAAAAATATCTGCATTCATTAAACATGTATCGAATTGATAGAAAATAGTACGCTGTAGTGATAAAATCCTTACTAATATTATAAATGCGAAAGTAAGTAAGACGTTTTCCTAGAGTTGTAGGTGTTCATTTAGAAAAAAAAATGTGTTTCCCATGGGAAATTCTATGTGTATGAAATCCGCAAAATCTTTTTATTTTGGCAAAAGATGGGAAAAACGTCGTCTATAAAAATGTACTTCATTAAGCTATTTGCAGTAAAATACTGTAAATTTTTTATTTTAATATATGTGTTATATTTGCATATAATTAGCCTAAAAATTAAAAATGTTGCCGAAGTCACTATTCCACTTTCGTCATTATTCATGGGCACAGCTAATATATAATGCTAAACTATAAGCATATTATATTCATATAAAATGCATATAAAATTTCTCAATGTGAACCGATAACTCTCTGATTAAACCAATTACCTTATTGTGTATAGAATCATCATAAGAAAACTTTTATGTATATATTTTTTTAAATATCATGCACTATAATTTCATATTATGAAATAATCGGATGAATGTATAAATAATAAACAAAATGAAAATCATATTATATTACATATTACAAAATATAAAGCCAAAAGTGAAATGTATTCAAATGTCAGCATGTACGCTCGCTAATGAGCGAAGTTTTGATACGATTGAAACTGTCGCTAGCCGATAGTCATCGCACCCTTTCATTTGAACAACCCACGCGACCCAGACCGTTACTGTCCACCCCGATGTTTGATAAAAGGGCTTAATTAAAACTTTACATACTCCCAGCACCCGAGGGACTGATGTTATGTAGTTGCAACTTCACATCACAATCGCACAAACCCTTTCTATAGCTCAACTTTGACGTTTTAGCAAATTAATTCTCTTACTTATATGAAGCGAAACTTGCTGATATCTAGTTTGAAACCCTTTCTCTTCAACAAATGAGTTGCCGAAAAGTTTTCTTCTAAGACACACGACTCACGGGACCGTTTTTTAACCCACCGCCCTTTCATCTATAATTCAATTCAGTACAAGGACCCGACGAATAATTTATTTTTCTTTAAAGACTCACTCTCTGGTCATAAGAAGAATTTTAACCTTATATTCACAAAATAATCTTAACCGTTTTAAGATTAACTACATTTAAGAATGTTATCAGGAAAGTATATCATAAATATTGTATTTTAGGTGCTTTTTCTCTGTATTTGTAAAATAAATAGAATATGTTAATTCAGTATATTATTATGTTATTCTTATATGAAAAAGATATAAACATATTCAGTTGTGTTTAGTTCTTACACTACCGCGCACATTACCCATTTAAATAAAACAACTATTTCACGGTTTTTTGCGCATTATTTATATTTAATCCGTTTCGACTCCTTTAGAGACCGTTCACCATAAGATGTCCTCTGCCTTGGGAATTAGCAGCATTGCCGCTGCTGGTAACAATATATGCAACTTTTATTTCTCCACCTGCATTAACAACAATCCATCCGAATCCAAAATCAGCGATCCAGCAAAATCTCGTGTTAGTATTCCGTCCTCGTCATCTATTTGCCAACATTTTGTCACTGCATATGATGCATAAATCTATTCATTCATTTAAGAAAACTATTGGACGACTGTCTACACGATTTTTTTTATCGTATCGATATACTTGCGTCTCCACGCAACTATGTCGTGTCTTTCCATTAAAATTTTCCGCTTCGAACCACATTTGACAAAAATTCCAATTCGTTTTAAAATTTTGCACAAAGTTGTTCGACCTCCACCAAAGTTTATATCATTCTTTAATTCTACAAGTAATTTATTCAAAATAGCAACAACTTTTCTGACAGTATATTTTCATGGATTTTATTTCTTAATGCACATAAATTGAAAGCAACAAGATTAGATTTTTGACGATGTTTTCCAGGAGACTTGAGTTCTTAAGACGTAGTAGTAGTAGACGTACATCTTCACCTTCTTTAAATATTCTACTCACGGCTTTCTCCGATATGCCTAAAATAAACACATAAAATTTGTATCCTTTTATTAATTAAATATTTATATAAACACACGTAAGGTCAATATTATAATAAGGTAAATTCACTGAGATATGTACTTTTTTATTTTAATTCTTTGTCAGTAAATTCACCTATACTAAAGGCATTGTGTCTATTGCTGGTATCCCTATTTTACTAACCTGTCATGGTAGCGACGCGAGATCGCATTTGATTGAGTAGAATTAACGGGGCTTGGTTTGCCTTTTCTCTCTCACAAAAAGGCACGCATCTTCAACACAATCTCTCTTGCACTGCTTTTAAAAGGCTTTGACATGATTAATCAGAAAAATATTAAATTTATAACACAAAAACAAGCGGGACACTACACACTATGATAATCTGAAACCTACAGATTGACTAGCAATAATGCCAACATCACGGCAGGGGTCAACTTAAGGTGAACGGCCCTGATCACAGGATGACTAAGCTTGTCATATATATGTTTTCATCGGACACGTTTCTGACTTATAAAATTTTATTTTATTGAGTTATTAAATTGCCACTATGATTACTGTACACTACTGAGTCCACCACAATAAGAGGTCCCTCTGAGAAGAACTGGCGAAAGAAACTCGGGCAGGGGAACCGACCTGCAAATAATAAAAGTTTTATGATATGACGACCATTGCCTTGGTCATTCTGTGTTCACTGGCTCCTATAAAGTAGTCGAAACGTCAGGAATAATTATTAATTAAGCGCAAAAAAATTTTTTTTTTTATTTAAATATTTAGTCGTTTTGGCCTCATTTTGCAACAAACTCTATACTTTCGTAAGTGAGTGTAAATGTAAAAAGATATTATTATTAGGTTTACAAACGTAGGGTGTTAAACTTTAAACATGATTGGAATTCTGATTTAGTAAGTAATACCATCATTTAATTCTAAACTCATTCTGGATTTGAAAGTAATTGGAAGTGACTCTGTCATTATTATTTAATCTTTCCTACATTCATAGTAATTAGCTAAGCCCAAAGTAAGCACTGTCAGGACTGTGTTATAGATATTAAAATAACAGAAGGCTTACATATACGATACACACACATATATATAATAATCATAGAAGTATAAATAAACGCCCATGACAAGACTCTTATTTTTCACATAAACGTCTGCCCCTTCCGGGACTCGGACCGTTCGTCGTAATATAATAACGTTTAAAAGTCGACAAAGTTAAACTAACTTAAGATTTTACCGATTTATACGCATTCCAAAGCTAACACAGCAACCGTTTGTATCTTTACTTCCAGAGTTAGAATTCGAAAGAGGTTTCTTACAATGTAAATAAATACTCTCAAACGCAGTTCCACTCGATATGCTAGCAAATGCAGCAAACGAGTGGTGAGCTACCCGTCAGACGTTAGTCGAGCAAACTAGCAATACGTGAGGAACATAATATGTCATAACTTCTGCTTCTAACCTTTCACCGCTTTTATTTTATTTAAGACAGGATAGTGGTAAACTTTAGCGAAAAAATTGGAATGCCCAATTGGAATCGTTTTCCGTTGTTTATACAAGCTTGTGGCTTATTCTATAATCATATAGGATAAACAATACCTAGTTTATCCTAAAATTTGCGATCTATTTTTCTTTTATCCGAGCCATTTTCGGATCTAAGTAATAATTATCTAAATAATTCATTAGCCTATTTTTACTAATGTGAGAATTCTTAACCTAATTTCTGTTCTTCTTAATAGTTGTAATTCATGAAGTCCATATTAATAAAGCAAAAAAAAAAATTCGCTTGCGCTTAATGTTTGGGCACTGTTCTAACCTAAACTAATCAATCCAAATTGATTTGACCGGGCGTTTCCCCATATTAAGACTAACAAAATTAAAATTAATTATATAGGTACCTCTAGTGTTTTAGTCGTTCACATTAGCATTATCAAAGTTTTAATTGAAAAGGGAAAATGTAAAACTAATATTGAGGAGTATTAGGACAATAAATATTAGGATATTCAAAATGCTCCCACACATTAAAAAAACTGGTTGGTTGCCTGTAAAGTCGGTATACGGGCGAAAGTTTTACGTGACAACGACTTTGAGTGGTAAAATAATTTTAATGTGAATATTCATTCGTATAGTAGGAAGAAGGATGAAATAATAGTAACAATTTAAAACATTTATTTATACAAAGAATTATATTTAAAACATTAATTTATAGGCACGCGTCCCTTCCACTTTTTATGTCTGTCTCTCTCGCTCTTAGGCGGGCTAACCATGCCCGAGTGGAAGGGACGCGTGCCTCTCACTCGCTCTCATTGTAAGCGCATAACGTGAGCGGAGCGTAACGCAGTTTCTTGAAGTGTCACCCGGCAAACCAATTTATAAGACGTTGTCACGTCAAAATTAAAGCAATTATCCTGTACCATATTGCACTGCGTTATGCCGACGATTGACAGAAGTAAAAATATCGACATGGCCTGATTAATTATCACTTCAAAGCATTAATAATGAAGTCATGTACCCTTGATAGTCTGATGATAGTGATCATGATCCAACAAGAAAGTTAGGAATCAGTGAAATATAATACGTAGCGCGTATGATCGTCCCAATGAGTGACGTCAGGTCAACATAAAGCAAACACGCTTGCAAAGCTTTTACGCCTATCGAGTATAGATTTAGAAGTTTCAATGCAGCACGGATAACCAGCTCATAGGATTCTTTTCGTTATTGACGTGATAACGTCTTATAAATTGGTTGCGGCTGGGAGTCACTTATGAAAAAGTGTAACGCTCGGTAACGTTACGATGAGTCACCGAACGAGAGAGAGGCCCGCCGAATGCCTTGCGTCTCTCTCCCACTCAACTATGATCGGTCTGCCGCGCGCATTGTGCAATTTAATTATATTCATATCAATAAATATTCTACCGAGAAATAGACGTTGTCACGTAAAATCTTCGCCCGTAAAACCGACTTTACAGGCAAAAAAAAAAAAAAAAAAACGATTTTTTCTTGTTTTCATTAACCTTTATTGCTTATGTATATTGTACTACATGTTAATTACAGTTGATAAATCTTTCACAATTAAATTTATTATACACCTATTCCAAAACTTGATAAAGCAAAATGCTTTTAAAATAAAATACTTTCAACTTTACGAGTAATGTTTGTATCACCATTTTTATAAAAGAACGCGTTAAACTTTTAAACGGTAACGTAACAACGCACAAACACAGCGTACGTGAGCAACATAAGTTATGGATCATATTCGCACGACACGGTCGTTGTCCTGGCCGTACATTTCATAAATGACTTATATTTTCACCAACTTGACTGAACTAATCAAACAAAATACTGTGTGTAGTTATGAAAAATAAATTGAAATATACCTACAACATTACAAGCAAACACTTGGTATCTTCAAGAGAATATAGCTACCACCACGCAAACATGAACAATTTTATGCAAGATCTGTGATACCTTACCTTAAGGATTTAATGATCAAAATAATTATAATATTATAAAATGAATTGAACTGTATTAAATTGTGCCTAATATAAATATTTTTAATTTCAAACTTGTGTCTGACAATATGGAGAAAAACCTAAAAATAAAAGATGCTTAATTTATTTTATTTCTTTATTATTACAAAAAAGGCCAGCTTCTAACATAGAAATAAATAAAAATTTGACTTAAATATATTGTGTCTGAAAATAAACTATTCATATATTTTATTTATTTAATTACTGGAAAACACTGGTTAGAAGACAATACTACTAAGTTCTTTTTCGTTCGTTTCTACTTCAATGTTATATATGTTATTATCATCATCAATGACGTCCACTGCTGCAAGGCCTCCTTCAAAAATGGAGGGATCTTCAAAAATATTAATTAAAAAAAACGTTGCTGGCCTACAGGAGGTGTATGGTGATAATTTCGGATTGTTTGGGATTAAAAACTGTTAAAACTATAAAGCAATATTAGAAACTTTTTTACTCATGCGGTGTATGTCGCGACGTGACGAAGATATTTACTTCAAATTTACCCACACTAGACCAATCAATGGCACTTGAGGCAACCACTACTGGCTTTATTGTGGTGATTTAACATAATAACTCTAACCGTTGTGAAACGATATACTACTGATTCTAGTGACTAGCTGCGAATAATAAGATATTTTCCCTCAGGAAGAAGGTTCCATGGCGACCGCGCTTTTCATTATAAAACGCTCATATAATAATACTATACTTATTTCTTCAATATTTTAATATGACATAGTTTTATAAGTCATATTAAAATATCAGCAATATTGATTAAATATAACTAACAAGTAAAACCAGCAAGCGGTAAACTAGCAGCATCAGTGGTAAAGCAAACTCGGAGTACGTGCGCCACATAACTCGGGTGCAATCTCACCACATATTGGTCACGTAGTTCTGCTGACTTTCCAATCTTTTTAATTTTTAATATACCATTTACTTATTAACAGATTGTTTGTAATTGCAGCAGCCCTGCATTAAACCTATGCGTACTGTAACATCGCACAACTATAATAATTATCGATGTGGAGAGGAAATTTTCTTACAAAACTATGTGTCACCTATATTAAAGCACAATTTAAAAATAAAAATTAAAGGACACCTTTGTGATATTATAATCTTTATAAAAAAAAAATATACAATAAATGTATAGCTATATTGGCCTGATTACATACTATAAGCGAAAATTACCCAATTTCTACCCCCAGTCTGGTCATTTCCTATAAATAACGCGTGCAACGGCAAAGGGGTTGCGTCGCCCCGTCACCCTGGGTGCGATCGTTTATACTGAGCCTGTACAGCCTTCCCAGACTGGCATTTTCAGGTAGTGTTTAGTCAGTACTAGTCTGACATAACCTCTCGGCCGGCCGATGTATCCATGTAGGAGCAAGCAATAAAAACTTACTCGCTTAAATAGTAGCCCCATCAATATTGATAACCAATTGAATAGTCATTTCACTTCGACCATACCTATTGACAGCAATCTGAATGCCGTTACTTTTACATTTGCCAACTCAAGACTCTGCTCCTCTAGTGTTTTATCAAGTTGCAAACTGCGATGCAAGGAGAACAATTCTGTTAATTAAATCCGATGCTGTAGGTACTGATGAAATTAGCCGCAAAATGATCTTTCCATCCTCGTTTCTGTTATCACTCACATCTTTAATACATCCATTAGAACGAGCTCCTTTCCTAATTCCTGGAAAACGCACATGTCATTCTACTTTCCAAAAAAATCCAAACCCACGATGTTTACAGACTCCAGACCTATTTATACTTCCTTTTCTCTCCAAATTCCTGGAAAAGTTGATCCACCGCCAGCTTACTGATCACATGGATTCAAATCAGCTCCTTAACCACTATCAATCTGGTTTTCGCAAAGGCCATAGTACTTCTACTGCATTAGTTAAGATTACGGATGACATACGCCGGGGGATGGATAATCAACAGCTCACAGTACTAACATTACTAGATTTTAGTAACGTATTTAACTCTGTTGATTTTGACATTCTTCTTGGTGTTTAACGTTCTCTAAACATATCTCCAGTTGCAATTGATTGGTTTCGAAGTTACCTGCTAGGGCGACGGCAGCGAGTTTGCACTGTAGAATTTTTCTCTGAGTGGAGCGATATCAATGCCGGTGTTCCTCAGGGTGGCGTCTTATCTCCTCTTCTTTTTTCGATTTTTATTATTCTATCACACAATCGATTTATAGTTCCCACCACCTCTACGCGGTTGACTAACAAATATATACACAGGCGCCTCATACAGAACTACCACACGCGATAGGAGTCACCAACTCAGATTTAGCACAAACCAACACCTGGAGTAAATCCTTTGGTCTGATGGTTATTCCACCTAAAACGCAGTGCATATTAATTGGTAATCCTCACTTCGTTTCGAGGATAGATGTCGGGCAACTTCCCGTAGTGTTTTTTGGTGGTGCTGTTATCCATTAGTCAAAAACTGTCAAGAACCTCGGTATTATTTTTGAACAGTATTTAACCTGGAGACCACAGGTGGATGAATTACAGAAAAAGGTATTTGCTGCTTACGGCTCGCTTAATTGGCTCCGTAATTTTCTACCTATTAAACAACAAAAAACTAATTGGCACAATCTCTCCTTCTATCTATTATCGACTACGCTGATGTCTGTTACCCTGATCTGTCGGAAGAGTTACTAAATAAACTTGAGCGACTGCAGAATGTCTGTATCAGATCATTTTCATATTCTTTCATCTTTCATTTTCTTCATAACCGTCATCTAAACCGTTCACTTCCGTTCTAAACTTAACCGGCTCCCAATTCGCCGGCGCATGGACTTACATGTTCTTTTAATCCTTTATATCATACTTTTCTTATCATCCTCTCCACCCTACCTAAAAACCTGTTTCTCCTTTCGCTCGTCAACCTCGCAGAGTAGTTTGCGTTCGGTAACCAACCTTTCTCTGGAAGTTCCACGGCCCTCTACCGACTTCTTTTCCTATTCCTTTACTGTTTACGCTGTCTGTTTATGGAACTCACTACCAAAGGAGATCAGAAAAGCTCAAACCATTGGATCCTTTCGCGACAGAGTTAAAAGTTATTTCCTTTCCTCCAAGATTAAATGACGCTATTTTCTTATCTCTCTTTTTTCTTTATTTTTTCTTATCTTATTTATTTTATCTTATAAATTACTGTATCTACTATTACTCTTAAAAAAATATTTATTTACTTTTTCCTCTCAATATGTGCACCCACTTCATTATTATCCCTTTATCTTTATTTATTCTATTCACCCAAGGGTGCCCGGAAGAGATTGCTGTTTAGTAACAAGGCCGCCTGTCTGTACATTTTTCTTTGTTATTATTTTTCTCTGTATCCTATCTGTATGTGCAATAAAACGTTATTTATTATTATGATAATTTTAAAAAATAAATTAATTAAAAAAGGACTAGGCTTAAGTGCAATTTGATATGGTTTGGTTAGATTAGGTTAGAAAATTGTTATGAACTATAAGGATGTTGAGCTATAAATCATAATTATTCGGCGAAACGTTCATTCAGCAAAGAGGTTAACATTTTTAAGCTCCGATAGCTTAATATTATTCCAGGAGACATTCGCAATCATGTGACTGTAGTAAAGGTAAAACAGTTTAACTGCGGCACTCGCTAAAAACGCACTTTGGTTACTCCCCACGTTTTTATAAGCACCGTGACATATTTAACGTTAATAAAGGATTATTGGATGTATTAATTGCGGCTTGAAATACCAATGTAAGAAATTCTGCAACAGATTGATATTTTGAAGCTATCTGACGGAAAAGACTGCAGCATTATGTTAGCAAATAATTAAAGACATATTCATATATAATGCAATAAAATTACTTATAAATAGTGACTATTTCAGATAACAATCACACAACTTCATGTATCTCATCTTAATTTAAATTTTAATTAGGTATTTTATACCTCCCTCTAATATCACCACCCTCAAGACCTCATAGGTTTTTAAAGTTGGGAATACTGTTATTAAAATCTATTCAAAGAGACATAACACAAGAGGTGTTAATATTCTCTATGTATTTTTTGGAAAATTCAGAAAGTCTTTTATCTAGTAGCTTGAATACGGTGGTAAAACTTGCGACAGTTACGCCGAAATTCTACTTGATCGTATTTGTTGCTGCATCCAACGTTGTCCATAACGAACATAACAACGGTACAGATAAAGATAACAATTTAACTCCAAGAGAAGTGACTAATGCGTATACATCATTTGAAGCAATGTTAAATTAAGCCATTAACATAGCCACTTGATCGATTTCAGCAGGCGTCAAATTAAAAAAAAAATACTTTCAGTTCTTTGAAATTTTCAAGAAACGCACTCTTAATTTAGATTTTTTTTTATAAAGCCGTGTCGTCAGTTAAATCTACATCTAGTCTAGTAGTGAAAGTACGTTTTCCAAGACAGAAATTTTGTAACTAAAACTGGCTTTCGAATCGTTCTCTTAATGCGCGCGTCATTTTTATTCGTTATTTTTCTTTCAAATTCTCGGGTATGACCGTGCTTATTTTAATACCCGGCCATATATAAAAAACTTGACCCAATTCCCTTAAAAATTCCCATATGCGAAAACAGCAGGTACCTAAGTTTTCCTGATACTTTGTGACGAATACTAAGTAGCAAAGAATTTATTATATCAATTGTGGTGTTCATCTTGATGATATAACTGGACAAGAGACTTAGGGATTCTTTAACCCTTTTAAACAGGAGACTGTACTTCTTGAAAGAACAATTGCCTGGATAAAGCGAGAGGGAACGGCTTCGAATTTTGTCTGCCACCTGACACAATTTATATATTTTTTCTTACCAAACATATCTATTTTATAAACCTCATTGTATTCGAAAAGTTCAATTACGCTTCATAAATCTTATTATGTTAAAACTCAATCATCATCACTCATCAAAAAAATAACATTTATATGTGATTTTTTGGTATGTATCTGTATAGAATACGAGATACAACATTAATTTGACACAATACAAGCAAAATATAAAAATATTTAAACAATCATCATAAAAGAAACACGTTTTTGCGGATTAATAATTATTGTGACAGTCCAGTGTTCGTGGCCGGCAACAGCGGGACACAATATAAAACTCCTTGCTTTTTCCACTTGATTACTTTCGCACAATGGCCAGAACAAACAATAATAAAATGCCAGCGGTACCTACTATTGTTGTTGAGCAAAATGATTCCGGCTGTGATCCTTTCAGGTCTCTCTTGTTCGCGTTTATTCGCAGTCGCTCGATTTTTCTTTGAATAACCGCATTCTTATAACAGCCAAACACGTAATGAAAAGAAGTCGCGAACCTAGGCTTCCTTGATTGTCGACTTAATATATCTTTTATGGGTTTTTATTTATTTATCGATGCGAACAAATAAAAAAGAATTAACACAAAATATCCCATCCTCACTCTTTATAGAAACCGAACGACTGTTCAATTGCTATAAAACGCGTGTCTGAACGAGATAAGGCGAAGGGTCCTTGTGACATGTTTCAGGGTTGTAAAGTTGTGCCATAAAATAAGTTTAATATAAATCTAGAGGAGAGGCGACACATAAAATTGGAGTAAATCACCGAAAGTCATGCGCTGCAGACGTTTACTGCCTGGAAGGCTGTTAGGTTGGCGGGCCGCGCCCACTTCGGTGCGATATAACGAGATATTTGTACTCAAGAGCAGTTACCGTGCCTCACATATTACGAAAATCCTCCGTTATGCAGTAAATTTGTCACTGCGATGTTCTTCTTCACTTCATTCAACTTCACTGTGCAAATGAGAACTTTTCTTCCAACTGAAAATAAATATACAAAGAACAGATACAGATACAGAACATTAGGTACAGTTTAAAATATAAACTTACCATAAATGAGATATATAGCATATAATTTATGTCCCACGTCTGAACCAAGCGAGTGCCCATTTCAGCATTACGTCAGCATAAGGCCGATGCTGATTTCCAATCGAGCCCGATCTTGCTTCAAACACATTGACGCCAAGTGGTATTTAAGATAATAAAGTGGTATTAATAATAATAATTTCTTTGAAAAGAATTAACTCAGACCCGAAAATGAAGCCTGTTCCTCCTTTCGCCTATTTTCATTTAAATAACTAACTGTAGTATTGTAGCGCCTGCTATTTAAAACACTGAACTGTTTACTTTTTTAACACGTCACGTTTTCTAAATAAGATTTTTCTAATTGTGTAAACTGAATCAGTTTCCTATCAAAGTTTTTACCTTTAATGAAAATACCTCCCTCATTTTTACTTTAAGGATAGATTTTTATGGTATGATTTAAAAATCATTTAACTGTTTATGTAAATGACTTAGAGCATGAGATATGTTTTCTATAGAACCAAGCGAAATTCCAGTCTAGAAAAATAGCAACGTCAAAATACTTCTTGCAAATGTTTAAATCCAATAACTTTTTATGTTAAATCAAGATTTTTTAACAATCCATTCTCGCATTCTTTTTTGATATAATACTTAATATTAAATATATTTAAACCGGGAAAATGATGATTTCCTTTCCACTATGTTTTTTGTGTTCAACATAATAAAATTAATAAAACCAATAATTTATCAAAACCTTCATAAACACTGGTCACCCATTGGATGACGAAAAACGTGTTGTCTTCTACAAAATGGTAAGAGTATGTGTAAGCCACAATGTATCGCTAGCACCAATCCTCAATGGATCTGTGTAACCCTAGATGGTATTTATTCTATTAATACTATAATATATATGTGAATCATATAATACATAAAGTTAACGTAATATTTTTCACGGTCTCAGTTTTTAATGCATTACTAATATTGTTTATTTCAAACAACAAAGCAATCAATTAAAAACTCATTTATGGCAACATAATGGACAAACCGTTAAACTAACCAAGCTTTCAGCATACTCAGCCAGCAACCGAAAACTAATTGCTCTAAATATATAACATAACTTGTGATTTTCGAAATAAGGCAATGCAAAAGCGTCATGTTATTATTTGGAGCGTTTACACCACTAAGCCTGACATATGGGCCATTTGCTGGCAACATTGTGCGAACTGTACGTTATTCACGGTGTGGGCATTAATAACGCCAATGTATATGTTGCGTCCGAAATTAACGTATTTGCTGATTACAATGCGACGTCATTTAACAACCTTTTTATGCCAATTTGGACGTTATGACGAAATCAGGTTAATTCGCGCGTGATGTTTTTAATTGTTGATCTGCGGTATCAACAAAAGAGGCGCAAATCATAAAAATATATGATAATATTTACCTTTTCCTAAATTTCCCAGTTATATTTAGGTTTGACTTGTAAACCTCTACCAGAAGCATTACTTACTTTTTGTATATTAACAAAACAAAGGGAGTAGAACTATTGATGAAAGTTGCCAAGATGGAGCCCCAGTGATATAAGAGGTATCCAGAAAGCAAGTGTACTGATTTTTTGTAGGTTACAATTTTATTTATTGAAACAAAAAATACATGGTTACCCTTGTACATATGACAGCTATTTTTGGACTCTCAATGCAGGTGGCGAAGCGGGGTATCAACTTTTTGATGCCTTCCTCATAGTTTCCCGCCACCCCCTTTGTCCACTTCTCCACCTCCTCCTCGCGGATGAAAACCTTTTCCCACCAATGTGCAGTTTCAGGGAGGTAAAGAGATAATAATCTGAAGGTGCTAGGTCAGGGGAATGCAGTTCCTTTGTGGCGTTGGCCGTGTGTGGTCTGGCATTTTAAACTCGCGATACCACTTGTACACACGCGTACGATTCACAGCTTTATGACCATATGCAATTTTCACCTCATTATAAACCTCAACTGGAGGTTTTCCCTTCCAAACGAGATAACGGATGACTGTATTTCGCAATTGGTGAGAGATTGAATTCACATTTTTCACGACACTTCTCAACGTACCGACCTTAAACCGATCTCGTTGAGGAAGGGGAGAGAACATGTTGAAAATAAAATTCATTCGGTCGTGAGAGCCTCAGTATACTTACTTTCTGGATATGCCTCGTATATACAGGGCAGTTCGGAAGAACGTTGAACATACGAAAATGGGGGGCAGGTGGGGTGGTCTGTTAGCTAACTAGCCCAAAATATTTTACCTACATTTACAATTTTTATATATTTTATGCATTTTTAATGCGATCTAATAAGATAAATTATTATAATAGAAAAATACTAGAAAAAATGGACTCGGGTCACAAGTGAATTCTCAGGCGGGAATCGAACCCGCAACCTTTGGAAATCCGGTTCAATGCTCTCCCAATTGAGCTCAATTCACTTGTGACCCGAGTCGATTTTTCTAGTATTTTTCTATTATAATAATTTATATTTTACCTAAGTTTCAAGATATTTTGCTAACACCATACATTGGAGCGGAGCGTAATACGAAAATCAATAATGTCTAGTTAATTTTAAATTTCCATAAGAATGAAAACTATCAAATAGCGCGTGTTATCAAAAGAAAAGAAAATAATATAATTTTATCGATCAAATGAGAGTAAATAATAAAATATATATTTTGTGACCAAATCAGTTCATTCATCTAGAGTAATGTATTTGCTATCAAAATGGAAATTAAATATTCTAATTCTCTATATTTATGTTGTATAATAATTCAACAATTAATATTCACACTTTATCAATATATACTTATCTTATGCAGAATAATCCGATAGGGGACTGCCGGCCGTCCGCTCGCTTCGAGCATCAAGTCATTAACGCGTGAAATCAAAGACAATTATGAAAAATATTTTACTAAAAAGTGTGCATAATTAAATCAACCAAAAAATTAATGTAGTAAATCAATAAATACTAACTTGAATACTAAGTAACTTAATTAATACACTTTAAATTATTCTTAATACTAACACGTGCGCTTTTTGTTTCAATAGGAAATCCCATAGAGCCAATGTTTTTTGATCCATGGGATCTGCTTCAATAAAATTCACGAGCAAGAACAGCCCCTAAGGTAAAATAAACAATTAATTGGAGGTGATGGCTGAAACCGTTGCAAAGAACCAAGGAATGGTTTATTAGTATACCCATAATATAGATTCAATTGCAGCAAATCGGGAAAAAGAAAAGAAAAAGAAAATAGGTGCAATTTTGACGTATGACGTAAAGAGGGTTCTTTATGATAAATGCAAGCGAACTACGCGATGACGTGCACCAGGTCAAATGCCACAACAGTTTCCTAACCTGTAGAAAGTTGATGATAATGATTTAGGGCGGAATGGTTCTTGAATGGCGACCAAGACAACGAGCCGTGGGTAGACCTCTCACAAGGTGGACCGCCGATCTGCTCAAGCCTTTGTATGCGCGTTGTTTGCGCGCAGCCCAATCGAGTACTATTTTATTAACAATGAAAAAAACAGTACAAAATGACGGGGCATAGTTTTTGAATTTTTTTATTTCTAGTTCAATTGACAAAATAACCTGGCAGAAATGTACAGATAATGAAGGTAAATACTTTGATTGAATAAATATTATGTTTCATCTTACAAAAACATAAATCCCGATTTAAATTGTAAAAACGTTCTTATAGTTAATAAGGTTCATTACGTACTACAAAGTAAATTGTAGAAGGTATTGCCCTTACACGTTCTTTAACTAGCTCAATATAATTTTTTGATAATTGGCTGTCAGACTACTTCGTGCTCGAACATAATGGTGCTCAATATTGACTTACTTTAAGCTTTGATCATTAACTTAACTAAACATGAAGCTGAGTGAGATGTGATTTATATTAGTTACGCAAAAATATTAATTACGTTTAATGATACGTAAAACTGCTGTTTGGTGTCCAACCCTTAACTCAGAAGGGGATCGTTAAGGCGGTTCACACACTAGAACTGCGTCCCGCCGCGGTGCGCGTAGCGACAGAAAAACGCGCCCCCGCGCGGAGGCGCAGATCTGCCTAACTTAGCGGTTAATCTGCTTCCCCGCGCAGATTTTCAATACAAGTTGACCTTACTTCTTCACGCCCCGCGCTCCCGCGCAGAATCTGCGCTCGGGGCGCCTACCCGCGCGTTCCCGCGTCGGCAGTGTGTTGTCATAGGCGTGTTTTCTATATTAATTGAGATACTTGCATACAACAATAAAATCTGCGGCCACGCGCTACGCGACGGGGCGCGGTGCAGTGTGTTGACCGCCTAAAGGCGGCTTAAGATAAAGGAGGTAGTTACCATACAGGTATGGAGGTAGGTAATAGGAAGTATGGCATACCTCCCTTAGACAAAATGGGCAGCAGCATTAAAGGAATAATATGTAGTAATTAACTGCGATCTCGAACTTAACTGCCAAACATGACAATTATGGCCAAATTCCACTGCTTTAAGGTGAGGCTTCTGTTCAGTCGGCACGGAATTGTTCACTGGAGTACTGTTGGCCGAATCCTCGTTTCGCCAAATAATGTATTGTTTTTTTAATGTTTTTCAATATTCCCGACAAATTTAGCTCAAAAAAAAAAGCGTGTAGGGTTGAATTCAATTTCATACGATTGATAAGGTTAGATTAGAACATCAACCGTTACATTCTGGGATAAAAAAAAATTGTGTATCAGTGGAGTTTTCTCCTTTAGAACAATTGTCTTTGAACAGGCACAGACAATTTATTATTGTCAGTGCCTGTCTGTCTTGTCTGTCTGTCAAAGCTTCAAAATAAAAGTGAAAGGTGCGCACGATAGGTTGCGCACAATAACGTAACGCTGTCATTCGATCCTGAAATTTTACCCTTCAAATTTTGCATACCGGGAGCCTTATATGAATGTCATTTCCTAATTTAAAACTCCAAAAACATGATATTTCATTGTACGATTTTCAATGTGTCATCATCTCAGCCAAAAGACGATTACTGCTGTACGGAAGCATGAGGTATTTTTATTTATGAATACTTTATTACGAATAAAATTGGGCTTGAATATATTCATTTATTATCAAGGTCAAACCTACTTAAATTAAAAACTTTTCAGTCTTTTTTTACGTCCACCAGATTCTTTTATTTATTTTTTTATCAATTATGATAATTGTATGACTTAGCTTATTTTAATTTTAATTAAATCGACAGCACACACTTTATAAGAAACAATTTTTAAATTATTTATTATTTTATAATATCAATTAAATCTCAAATTAAATTTTGTGAAATCATATCTTTATAATTATATATAAATTTCTATAACACTGGATTTTTTTATTGGCAACGACGCAGATGTTTTCTTGTTTGTGCAACAACTGTCGCGTCGTCGTAATGATCTATCAAAGATATGCCTTACTGGGCAGAGGTAACTAGAGTGGCGTTATTGATCACTGTATACACTCACTGTAAAGGAGGATTCCTTTAAACTAGTATCGGTATTCTAGATACGTTATAAATAAAACCATTATAAATATTTTAAGTTAAAAAAATACCAAAAACACGCTATTATGGTATACCGAACAAAAAAAAATTTTAAATACTAGAATTGACTAATTAACGAAAAAAATAATGACATTGTAAAAAAGCGTGGGATGCTCAATATTTATTGTTGTTTGTTTGAGTTAGTGTAAAAAGAATGTCGCATAAAGCACCCCATGCTTTTCTTACAATGACATTAATTTTTTAGTTAATTACTTAATTGTTATATTGAAATATTTTTTTTCTTTTTGGTTCGATTACCTTAAAAGCGTTAAGGTATCTTTTTTAAACTAAGTGTAATCCATTTTTTATTTTTTTATTAGATCTACAATCAACAATCACCCTTCTAAAGTACATAGTACAAGTAGTTGTATTATGTACTTTAGAAGGGTGATTGTTTTCATTCTTCATGTCATTTCTTATAATATTTCAGTACTTCGTATTTTGATCTTTTTTGAAATTATTCCGATATTTTTTTTTTTATAATTGTGTTATTATCGGACTCTGATGTGGGGAAAATTTAAAATTAATCTCACTTTTTGAAGTAAGTCAAAATCGCATTAGAGAATTCAGTGCCAAACAAACATAGAAAAACAAAAATACGGGCGAAGTTTTTAAAAGTGTGTTAAAAACGAAGTATACTTACATTAAAACAGTAGATTATTAAAATGTTTTATTTATATTAGAGGCTCCGATATCAGTCTTCCGTGACGATCGCGCATTTAATTGCGAAAATATCGAAATTTGTTAATAATCCTGCTTTAATTAAAACGGATGTAAGTGACCAAGATTATTTAAACAATATATCATTAAAACTTGTTATGCTCTTGAAACGTCAACGGCTCGCATATATCCGAAGCAAACACTCCACAAATCAAGATTATGAATAAATAGGGTAAGGCATGAACGGAATAAGCCAAATCTCAAGTGGGACCAAAACAAAAATATTTCACATTCATGTCCATGGAGCACAGAACTGTTGTTCATTTTCATTCAAGGCAGCCCCAAAGGACTCGGCATGACGTGATTCATTCCAGACTGCATTATAAATTTGTATGCCATTGTTTCTTTTCCAACGTCCAACTGGTTCAGTTACCTATTGTTAAGACAAACAAAAGCTGAGATATACGATTTTTAAGTGTAGCTCGGACTATGTTGAACTATTTATACAAATAGGTACAGAATTCAGCAACTTTTTTATTTAACATAAGTTAATGAATAGTTTAAGTTTCTAAGCACAAATTTTGTTTTTTGCAATAAGTTCAATATTCAAGTTTTTTACTTGAAAGTAAAGTGTACTTCATAATTGTACTTCATAATACAGTATGAATTTGTTTTCTAAATTTAATCTTTATCTATACTAATATTATAAAGCCGAAGAGTTTGTTTGTTATTTTGAACGCGCTAATCTCAGGAACTACTGGTTCGAATTGAAAAAATCTTTTTGTGTTGGATAGTCTATTTATCGAGAAAGGCTTTAGGCTATATAACAACACGCTGCGACCAATAGGAGCGAAGCATCAGTGAAAAATCATAATAACAGCAATTGACGCGGACGAAGTCGCGGGCAACAGCTAGTCTCAAATAAAAGAATACGAGTACTATTCTCTGAAAACAAATGTATTTATAATAACATTTCTTAAACTACAAAATATACATAGCACGCATATAGAAGTAGCTATATTATTTTTTCACGCTTTAACATTAAATAGTACTGTCCCGGCGGAAACTGATTTTCCAAGAAAAAGGCATTATATTTTGATCACGGTTTCGAGAAATTTATGAGAAAACTTATTTCAACAGCTTTAAATGCGAATTGCGGTAGCTTCAGCCACTAAAAGATACCATATTATATTTTTTAAAGTATAATAGCATAATATAATAGAGGACATTCCTATCTTGCATTTTTTGTAATGGGATTCAATTTGTTATCATTTTAGCAGTTTATGTAGGAATGGTTTTTTCTTGGTATGCATACCAAGTTTCATTCCACTCGATTGTGTCAATCGAACATAACTAACGATGGGATCTACAAAACACAATGGAGGCTAATTCCGCACGAGGGCAAAAGTTGGCGACGTGGAGCGCATGGCCGCATATCTCAAATTAAATCTCGCCAACAAATCTTCGCGGAACGAACGTCGTGGAGCACATTCGTTTTAAAACCAATGAGTTTTGTTTAAAAAAAAATCATCATGTCTAAAAAAGTGTAATAGTTCTTTCAGTATCAATTTACATAATACACATTATTTTTAATGTTTTTTATTCGCAGGCATTTTTCGCCTCCATAGCTTTATATACAATGAATTCGATTACCTCCTAAGTGCTTTCTGGGAATTCTAATAAAGAACTAACGGATAATAAAATAACATATATAATGAAGAAAAACAAAGTTGGTTAATACCACGTTCTGGTAAAAAGATGGCGAGAAAGAGCGCGTGGTCGCGGCCGTATCTCAAATTAAATCTGGCCTACAAATCTTCGCGGGCTGAAAAGCGTTACTACGCGAAATAACACTGGGTTAATTTTTAAAAATGTCTCGACTTCGAATGGTGGCATTTATTGTTAAAGTTGTTGGCTTGTTCTGATTACTTTTAAGAAGATCTACTTTTGTTTCACTGTATATTTGTTGTAATGTCGAATATTCGCAAATTATGATAACAGACCTGACTTATAATTGAACGGAGCTTTAACCTAAATAAAGAAAATAAAGAAATAAAAAACATTTCTCAAAGACGATGCTTTACTATAGTATTATTTCCGCAAATTATTTTATAATGGTTTTATTTGACCTAGTACGATTCCTACATCCATCAATACCCTCACGTATTTTGTAGATAATTATTTAACTATGGTAAAATTCTCCTTTTGAACTTCATTTGGACCAAGTTGCCAGGTGTAATTCCGTCATCCTAGCTAAGTGCCTGTGAAAGTAGCAACCATGGTAGGGCCTCGGCTCATCTCCCGCCGCTTGAAAATGGCCCGACTCGCAATTTGTTCGCGTACAGCCTTAAAAATCCGCATTTTATTGTCCCGCCTCTCATTTCTACTTCAACTGCGCCTTCTCAGTGTAGAAATGAGCTTCTCCATGAAAACTCATTCCGACTTTCCTGTTGTTTCCAGGAAAATTACGATCTATAGAATACAGAGTACTGGGAGATATGGTTTTTCCGTATTATAAATATTCCGTATGAAATATAATTATAAATTTATTGTTAAGTGCAAAGTATCATTGTACAACTTTACTGACATTAAAATACGAATACTTGATGATAGCTCAATTCGAATGAAATAGACGTAAGTTTTAGGATACAGAACAATATTTCCTAGTTTCATTACAAGTTAGATTTGTGGAAAAAATTCAAGTGTATTTTGCAACACTCACACACACATATAATAAAAATTCCCTGTCACAGTGTTTGATCGCGATTAACTCTGAAAGTACTCAACTGATTTTGATGATTTTTTTCATTTTGCTGGATTTGTTCCGACTTAGGACATAGGTCTGGTTTCATTTTAATTCATAACACAGCAACGAGTGGCTGGGTCAGCTAGTATATATATATATATATATATATATATATATATATATATATATATATATGTTTAGAACTCAAGTTCGCAATATCAAAGCGAAAGTATTTTTTCACTAACTATGCGTTTTATTCACTTAATCTTTAAAAAAAACTGAAACAATAGTGTCTCATATAACTCAATAAGCTATAAACAATCATTATTTCTCAACGTGAATTAAAAAAGTTGTTGCTAGCGACACAAACACTTTTAGGTCACTCACCGGTATACACGTGCCTCAGGGTACAAACAATCACTCTACAAACAAATTATATAAAACACATATTAAACGTAATTATTTGTAATTGAAACCCATTTAGTCTTTAAAACTGAATTTTAAGACAACGACGCAAAAAACTTCAGTTTTTCCGCGACGAAGGTGCATGCAACAGAGTTTTAATATCGAAGACTTTAAAAATACATGATAAAAATCGAGTTTCAATAAATACCAATGATGTCTAATATTAATATGGTCACTAAAAATCTAGACAACTAATAAGTAGAAAACAATTTGTGACAAGGTGTTTGTAGACACGCTTTCACAGATACTTAAAAAAGCTAACTTGGGTTTTCAAGAGATTTCACAACTTTTTCTGTGGCACAAATGCAAAGAACAGAAGTTGCGAGAACTACTATTATATATTTTATGCTTTAAAGAAGTACTTTGTCGACCCAAGCAATACTCTCATAAAATATTGCTTTGGCTCGCTAGAAAAAATTAAAAAACCACCCTATATAAACAAAACTGATATATATTATTGCAATAACAATTTTTGTTATATAACTTTGAATATCTGAACTAATTAAAAAACAAATAACAGTACTTGGGCACTTTCTTGCAGATTTCATTTCGGCACGAACATTCTCGACGTAGCACTTACAAAGTCATAAATTATAGCAGATTGACTTTCCATAAGAGCTCATATCGAATGAAAATAACTTATTCAAAGTTAAGTCACTTATACCTCAAACGTAACGTAAATAATTAAGTAAAAAAAACCGTAATCACTTTGACGAATTTTTTATTTGTTTTCTTACAATGTACATAATCACATTAGCTCTTACAAGATCGTCAATTTTTAAACGCTGCAATCAAACCCATATCAATTTATTTCTTAGTTAGTCCTCTTAAAACCAGTGCTTGAAGCATACTTACAGCTCGCAAAGATTAGGCTTGCATAGGTCACAGTTTAATTAAACATAATTATGTTCTAACTTGAAGATCAACTCAAACTTACCTTCGAAGCAGACTGCTTTGAACACTGTTCAGTAGACGTTTAACTATTTAACCTTCATTTCCTGAGATCGTGAATAAAATTAGTATAGCTAACTTCTACGTCTGTGTTAAACCTTGCGAGCTTTAGCTTATTAGCCCCTTGCACATACTGGACTTTACCTGATAAGCAGAGATTGTTAGTGATTGTAATCGGCTCCTGATGGTGATTAGCTCTATTCACACGATTACATCACCATTATCTTAATAGATTTATCTTTCTTATTCTATAGCAGATTTCGGTTCATTTGTATTTACGACTATCTTTATTTATACTTATTTGAAGGTAGTAGTATAAACATCGTAGTTGTATCAGAAATGTATGACAGACTGATAACAGCAAAATTAATAACCCTTTATGGTATTAGTTAAAAGGGTACCTAGAACATTAATCCTATTTAATATTTTGAGAAAATTATTATTATTCACCATCTTGGTTCCTTTCCGAAATACACACATCAAAAAAGTCTAAGCTCGCAAATTTCAATTCTACAATGTGTTTTCGCATTAAATTCTAAGTATTTTCTTATTTATATTATTTTAATGCTTTTTTGATATTAAACAACAATTTTTTTTTATATATTTTAATAATCTTAATTAACAATAATTACGAGTAAGTACTGTATGTATTTTTTTTTCTTTATAGTAAGTACTGTAAGTATTGTATGTATGAAGTTTAAAGTACTATATACATACAGTACTTGGAAAAAAAATTTCAAAATCCAAATTTGTTCAAAACTTTTTTCAAATTATTGTTTAAATCATAATATTTATACAGAATACTAAATTTTAATAAGCAAAGAAAATGCTATAAAATTCGAACAAATGCATTCGCTTTTGAATTTGTGAAAAAAAAAACAAATGATACTCGATTTTTTTTACAACCAGTATGTCCTCTAGATCAAAAAAGTTTACATAGGTATTACCTACTTGGTAAGAAATGATATAATAATTGATTAATAATTTGAAATAGTATGTGTTGCTTAGACTTCTTTGATGTCTTTAAAAATCTGAACTTAGCTGTCCCTTTAACAACTCTTTTTACCTAAGATATGAACTTAATTACGAATTTTCTTTATTTTAATAAAAGGAAGGTTCATGAAGCAAAACGGACCCACGCGGCGCGAACTGCGGACGCGAGTCGACACATACATTAGGTCACACTTGCTGGACTCCTATGCACTCGTGCTGACTTGGTGATTTATGCGTGGGCGCTATTATTACAACTGCTCTTACATTCACCTATTGTTCTTATTTATTAGCCGCAACTTTATTTAAAAAAGAAACGTAAAAAATAAACAATATGCATGCTAACATAATACGAAAAATATCACAAGATTAAATTTAAGGAAAACACGCTTCATACACGCAAATAATGTTTTTCCTGCTAAATCTGTTGCCTCTAATATGAGATAAACTCACATTACTGATACCCAAAATTTATAAATATATTTAAAATTTCATCCAATTATTAGTAAATACAACTACTAATACAAAAATTTCAATATTTTTTAGCGTTTGTGCATAGTATATAGCAAAACTACCGAAATAAAAATAATGGCTAATTTAATACCATAAAATTGTGTATAATGCAAACTATTGAAAACGTTTTAATGCTCCAACGATACTAATTTTGACAGATCTGTTATTATTCAACATAAACAGACTATTGATTCTCCGTCATTTCCTATTCCAATTACAACAATTTTCATGCAGCCACGAGAAGAAAATCAAGGTAACGTGTATCTTATTGCGTTGGTGATAGAGAAAAGGGTTGGTCAGTCGGGAAGCAACTGAAGTGAATCGGAGAGGACGTTGGGCTTGCAATCGCTCTGTTTATTGCCACCCCTCACATAACGCAAAACTACGAGACAGTCACATACAATTCCCCATTGTAGTGTGCGTATTTGGTCGAAATCTATCATTTTACCACGTTACTGTCGCTTTTGGAATTACACGCTCTCTGGTTTTGGAATTGTGCCTATTTCCGTATTGACTGCTAAACTACGTATTTTCGACAAGTATACAACATTGAACGCTTTTTTTGTAGCTTTATTTTTAAACTTTTAAATAAAATTATCTTTGCCACTACCATTACGCAGTGGTAATATATAACCAGGCACGTACGTAATTGCTAAATTTATGCAAACTAAATTGTTTACTTTATTTTAGAAAACCAACAGCTTACATAACATATATAGATACAAAAGGCACTTATCAATTGTAGGCTAATTATAGGTTTCCCTTAACTAATAATTGTTGCAAAGTTGCATTATAAGTGTCGATACTGAGTTAGTAAAAAATATTGTAATGTGCGAAGTTATAAAGAAAAAATAAATAATTATACGCGTATTTTGTAACTACTTTACGTTTGTTTTATTTTACCACTTTTTTATTATTTAATTTACTAAATGCAAAAAATGATGTTACAAATTTGACCGCTATGTGTGTATATGTATGTCTGTCTGTGTATTTGTCTCTAGCACCATAGCCCTTAAACGATAGACTGAATTAATGCCACTTATTTTATTTAAGAGCAGATTTTTCTCAGCGGTGCTTCTTAGACTTATTTTATAAAAATCGGTTCAGGCGTTTCAAAATGTTCAATCAAATTTGACGGCTAAACGATTAGTATTATATAAATTTATAAAATTTATATTACTGTACTTATCATAACTTCTTATGTAACAAAATTTAAAAAAAAATTAATTACATTTTAAATGTTCACTCTTTTTTTTTAAGGTCGAGTCTTTTAAATTTTTTAATTTACTTTTATTACATCCACAATTTCGAATCGTGGTCTTCACGCGCAGCCCATTATGTGGGTCATAAATCAGCATCCTCTTACGTTGTTTTTTTTTTCGTACTGTGCAGTCCCTATAATCGAATCGACCTGTGCGACGGCGGCGCATCCCGCTCAGTCCACCAGATGACGCGTGAACATCCTGACGGTCCTTAAGAGATCCACTCTCAAACAGTGAGTCGCATCATGCATCGAACCTGGCTCCTCAACGACTGGCAGTGGACATATTTTCTTCACTGTGAATGATTCTCGATGCTTTATGAATGAAAGCAAACCCCAAAATACACCGTCTTTGCCTGGATCTAGATATAAAATGCATCTCAAACGCCACTTGTTTGAGGGAAAATTATTTTATGACAACTAAAATTAATGCTTCTAAGTTGTTATTCTTCGTTTGCCATTTGTGTTTTCGAAATGTACTCTGTGAACCATCGTGTTAATCATATTGCTCGACTCGTTGATAGCGAGATATTGAGTACGTGGACGTATTGGTCACGTCTTACCCTGCTGGAGTTGTCAACGGCTGGCCAATCATAATGGAGAGTAAGTGAAATGTAATTACTGGGATCTGAAGATAAAAGTTATATAGGGTGGGAATTCAGAATAACTTTAATTTGTACTAAAACTGTGCTGAAACCCCCCCTCTATAAATAGGGCGGAAATTCAGGATATCTTCAATTTCTACTAAAACTGTGCTGAAACCCTTATAAGCTATATTTGCATTTGCTCTTCAAGTAATATGGTTATTGCAGAATTTGACCTCAGCTTCCCATAACCCGGAAAATGGAGGTGCGTTTGAAGGTGTAAACGTGAAATTAATGTTTTGACCCATAATTAATAAAATTCGCTGATTCATACACCTTGATAAAAAATAATAATTGTGAGCATCTTTATCTCAGAGAAATGAATCTTTTCAAAGCTGAAATCTAACTTTCTGATGACAAAATAGTAACAAATTTATTATATTCTGGTCCACAACTTCTTTTATCTCATATCAGACATAAATGGTGGCTATCGCGTGGTAAATATTTAGCAAGAAAATTTGTAAAACAATGCGTACTATGTAGTCGTATGAAAGGTACAACTTTGGAACCTATAATGAGCAACATAGGTACCTATTGAACGCGTAACTACAAGCTTTCCATACCTGATCTGTGGTACAGATTCAGAAAGGCCCTTAATATTTTGTATAAAAATGGTAGGGGGTTTCGAACTTCAAAAATGTTACAAAACAGAAATAGGCATATGCCTATTTCTATGTTTTTTCCGTGCGTGATAAGCACTATTGTTTGTGAACATAAATTCGCACGAAAAAGTAACAAACAAGCCGCTGTGAATAAATTGATCGAAATAAACGTGGGTATATACGAGTTGCATAAGAAAGGTAGAGATTGAAAGCGCGCGCGGGGTCGTACAGGTGAGCGAGTGGAACAGATTACGAAAGTTTATGGTTTATGTATTTTTTAAGTGTACGTTATCCACAGGAGGTAACAATATTAATAAATAACAATTATAAAATAGTTTAAAAGTAAATTGGTGATAACATATCATATAACGGTAAGGGATATGGACACATACTAGTGTCTCATAATAATATTATTCCCTTATTAAGGAGAACACTTTACACCATACCTTTGGCGACCCTAGCCCTATATCTTTGTTGTTTTGCCTTTATTTATGTCGGAAAAGAATAACTTTTGAAGAGATCTTAGTAGGCAGTCAATTATGCGGCGTTTTTTTTTTCATTATACTCGTAACATTAGTATTCTGATGTTATGGGAAGTAACTGACACGAGTTTAAATACAAGCAACAAAAAAATTGTCTGTACTTATTAACTGCAAAGCAAGAAAGCACTTTAGTAACTTCCAATATGAATACACGTATCCTTATATACAGTCTTATGGGTAAAGTTTACTTCCCTAGGCGCAAAATGCATTTGTTTATTCCTTAACAACGCACATCTATCTTCAATACCCCTAAGAAATGGCATATGGGATCGCTTAATATTCAAGCAGCAGCTGGTTGATTATGGGCAATAGCATTTAATCACCTTTATAAAATGATATAGAAGTGCGTATCTATATATAACAATAATCTTAGAGATCCAAGTTTAGTCGCCGTGGGATTTAGCTCTCGATGTCCCCGAGGTGGTGCTAAAGGAGTAAACCCCTTTCAGGTGGTAGGCTTAGGCCGTGGCGTATTACCACCCACCAGACTAAGACAAAACTGCCAAACGGTCCCAACCGATCGTGTTCCAGTGCTGAAGTCTAGTGAAGCCACACTGGAGGACGGGTCAGAATAGTTGTGCTAGTTGCAATGGCAGGTTTTGGAGATGCAAAATGGCAATGCACCGGATATCCAAATTTGGAGATCAGCGGGATACGAGGCACGCTTCTTTCGTTGGCCGATCGCAGATAGTTGGGGGCCCAAGTAGTGAGCTAGGCACTCAAAAAAGGCTGTCCCGTCATCTCTACTGACGATAAACCGTGACAATTAGTCGGTGTCGGTTACGCCACCCCTTGGCAGTTCTGATCATTGTGTGGTGAAATTGGTGTCATTGTATTCTCCGCACGACCCAAGCACAAAAAACTCTTAGCGGATTTGGCTTTAGAAATCAGTAAATTGGGAAGAGATGCGTTGCTTTTTTGTATCTTATCCTTGGAGGCGGATTTGCTTTTCTTCTACTGACCCCAAGTCAGCTTGCGCGGTTGCCGTGGCTAATGTGCTTCGTCGAGGAATGGAGTACTTTATCTCCTTCTCTGACGTACCACTTGCCGGCAAATTTCGCCTGTGGCATAATGCCAAATGTCGTGATGCGGTGGAGTCATAACATGACATATTTAGCCTGCGGCGAAGCTCGATCCCGCAGAGTATTGGAATACGCGCGAAAAGAAGAAAGTCATTAACAAAGCCGCCAAGCCCTTCAAAAAGGTTATTTAAAGAGTCGCCTTCGACCACGTAAGTCGAATAAGGAAAAAACTTGCTTCTTACCCGTCTGGTATTAAAGCGTTTTGAGCCCTGGCTAAAACGTCAGCCTTTCTTCAGTACCCCTTTGCAGAAACCTGACGGATCATTGACACACATCGCAAAAAAGGTTGATTTATTTGCTAAATTATTTGCGGAATATTTGCGTTTGGATCCTGGCAATGCCGTACTTTGCGGTTTGTCAAGTTGTGTGACTTTTATGTCTGAAATTCGTATTAGACAAAACGAAGTAAGAAGAAAAGCATTGCGTGAACTAAACGTGAATTAAGCTAGTGGTATGCCAACATAGTGCTTAGGACTTGCACTCCTGACTTAGCGCCGGTATTGACACTCCTATATAGCTTGTCAATGGCTAAAGGACAAGTACCCAAGCCCTGGAAGCTGGCCAACTTGCAACATATGCCAAAAAAGGGCAGTCGTGCCGATCCTGCCAATTACAGGTCCAATTTGATCATGTCCATTATTTTTCAGTTAATGGAACGTGTACTGAACCATAGACTCTAGTCATCTGTTGTATCTAGAAGAAAATGACTTTCTTAGCAACCGATAATATGGGTTTTGGCGAAAACGGTCTACTAGAGATCTTCTGGCATACACCACTTACATATGGAGCGAAGCCATTGAAAGGCATAGTAAGGCGCTTGCCGTCTCTCTTGATGTCTCAAAGGCTTTTGACAGAGTGTGGCATTAAGGCCTTAGAAACTTCCGTCATATTGACTTCCCACTAGTTTGTGTGACTGGATATCGGACTTCCTGAGAGATCCGTCGATACGAGTTGCCATTGAGGGTAGTTCGTCGGACCGTTTGGCTATCAATGCTGGCGTCGCTCCGACCACTCTGCAACACTTCATATTAACGACCTGCTTATGCTCGATATTTTAAGGTACACAATACACATGCTGTTATCAGCATGGTTGTAGAGAGCTATATGTCTGATGCAGGAGCCAGTGCTATAAGAAACAGATCCAATGTCATAAGAAAGCGATGGTCATAAACCGCATAAACCTCTGTGGCGAAGTACAAGTTCGATCATATTAAGAGTACTGTTCTCATCTTTGGGGCGGTTCCGCCCAATACCAGCTCCAGACGCTTAAGTCCATTAGGAGGAGGGCCAAAAATCTCATTGGCAATGACGATTTTTTGTATAATAAGCTCAAAAGCCTTGAGCATAAACGAAAAGTAGCTAGTTTGCAGTAGAGAGTGTGCAGAAGAATTGCACAGCTGTGTTCCGTCGTCCCCATTTTTTCAGTATACAATCAGAATTACAAATAGGCGTCACCGTTATATGGTTGATGTACCAAAAAGTCGCACTAAGCGTTTTCGTTCCAACTTTGTGATCCGTACCGCTAAAGAGTGGAACTCTTAGCCTGAGTCTGTGTTTGATGATAAATACAATTTAATGATCTTCAAGTCACGAGTGATTAGGTATATTCTAGGCTGGAGCATCACATCCTAGGTCGCATCGTCGCTTACTATCAGGCGAAAAAGTGGTTAAGCGCCTACCCATTTGCGGTAAAAAAGTGAAAGCTAAAGAACAATGGTGAATGTATTTAATCATCTGCATAAATATTTTATCTTGTTCATTCAAGTTAGTAAAATATTTGCTAGATAGCTTAAAGGCAACCATAACGTAACGAGGGCGTAACTATTACGCGAACACAGTTTGGTAGAATCGTCGCAAATTCCTTGCAATCTCCAAATAAATGCGATTAGCAAACCACTCTCTATAATTAAGGCCACAATCCGAGATGAATGGCGAACTAAACTGATCAGGGCGGAAAATCCAAAACAATTTCATTCGAGTTCTTCAATTTTATTTAATCTGAGAAAAGTCGCCGCGACCTGCGGGGCTCAAGTAATTTCCTGAGGGGTGCCGAGCAAGGAGGGAGGGGGCAAGAGTCGCTTGAAAAACGAGAATTACACCATTCGCTAATTGCTGCAATCAGTTTAATGTAGTCGAGACCGAACGGGACGGGATCCTACCAATGGCGGACTTATAAACAACGGGGCTTTTTAAACTGAAACAAGGAAATCTTCTTACACGAAACATTGGCGGGAGGAACATTTTAAAACAAAGCAAACGTTTTATTAGTTATATAATTATATTTTCTAATATAAACCAATTGAGGTTCGAGAGGGAATTAACTTTTACATCCTAACATATAAATAACACGTGAAATTCTAATTGGGCAGTCTCATATTCATCTTCACTTGCAGCGTTTCGATTTTTGCATGTCAGTTTGATTTTATTTTGATAACTTGAATAATTACGATTTAGTATAATTTTAAGATCAATATAGTTAATAATCCATTTGTGTACAGTGTGGTCTGTTTATATCGCCTTTTTAGTCTATGGCAGGTGATGAACGAAACGGGCTATGAAGATTATTATATTAATCTATTTACAAAATTCGATACATTCAATAGACAATCGACTGACGCTACATGTTTATCCCAGTGAATAACTAATTTAATAATGTGATCTGTCGATTTTAGAACCAGCACATATTCTAACTGTCTACGGCTATCATTATGTAATTTTACTTAGTTCCGAAGTGCCCCTGACAATGTTACTGCGGATGAAAATCGCTGCGCTGTTGCTGCAGCTGTATTTCTTTTATTACGCCATTGCGAACGCGCGTTGCAGCTGCGTCGGTCGTAGTATTTCTATAGATTGTAGCTTCCTATCGTAGTTCGTATTTGCTTCGAGCTTCGTTGTTTGCACTAAACGCACGGATAAGTGATTGAAATATCCCAACTCGATACCAATCGAAATAATTTAAAGTGTATTATCGTTCTGACAAAATATTCTTAGTATATGTGCTAAAATATCGAGGAATATCATGTCATCCCTCGTTTGACTTTTTTAGTTAATAAAGTCAAAGTTTAAAAACCGACACTAAAAAATTTATGTTTGTTTCGTCATAAGTAGGACCGGTACATAACTGTACCGGTAACAAAAGAAGTCTTTAGTGCTGCTTATAAGAAAATTTGGATCCTAAATAAATTTCAAATTCTTATTTTTGTCGTTTACTCGGGTTACTACCATAACATAATGCATAATATATTTTTGGATTATAAGCGAGAATGTGATTTCTAAATAAATGGCTTATTTCAATTTCCTTAACAGGGGAGAGGTGTTCGTAATGCAATACAACCGTTGTCTTTTCCAACCGACTACAATAAACACGAAAATAAAAGTTAATAACGCTTTCCCAAAGCAATAAAATATATTAATGTCTTAGAAGGCCTTTTCGCTGGCAAACTTACTATTTATGACACAAGAACCCTTTTTACAGTTGAAAAAACCAAGTGCCTAAGTAAGTGTGAGTTAAATACTATAGGAAAGAAATTACATGTTTAAAAACGTGATGTTTCAATAGCTTTTTCCCGGCACGCTGTTATTTGTAAACATTCAATATAGGTAGAAATTCCTCAAAATAGTAATTTGGTAAAAAGTGAGCATATCAGTGTGATACATATCAATTTCATAGCAACTGAAAAATTCAATTGCTATTTGGAGTTTTCGTTATTCACTCTTGTGTACCATTTGAAATGTAAGCACCAGCAAACTATAATTACACTTGTTTGTATTCAAATCCGAACAAAATGGTTTTTATGATAATATCGCTATTTTTGGACAGGGGAATAGTCAATTATTACTAACTCTTTAGTAAAAGAGCAATATCAATTTTTATCATTCATTGATTATGCATCAAGTGTATCAATCAGTTTTCATCATCGATAATCATCATCAAAAGTATTACCGTTTACTTACGTTATAGAACTTAATACTGGCAGAAAATATATTTTTGGGCGTTTATTGTTCTCCATAAAAAAGAAGAAATCCAGTAGAAAAAAATAACCAGCTGATATTAAAAGTATTAATAAGTTCCTTCCCTTGGTCATAGAAACCGTTAAAACCAGCAACTGTAAAAAGTCAACTTGCTATATTTCAATACATGAAACGTGACATTGACAAAATTGGAAACCTTCTGAAGCGGATTTCCATCAATTTTAACCTTAATCCCGGTCAGTAAGATTAACCAATTCTTATGAGCAATCAAATTTAATGTACCCGTCGATGAAGCAGGCGTCTGATGACTGAAGTTCCTCCAATATCGGGCAAACAAAGAGAAATACATAGCCGCCATAAACTATAGGCGTAATAATATGTAAGTCTGCAATGTGTGAGCATTCCTTCCGTTACATTAGATCTGATAAACCACAAGTCCTTGCCAGAAAACAGAGATTTATTCCTAGAAAGCTACTTAAAGCTCAGATCAGAAAACATCGTTATTTAAATAGACACAAAGGTTGAAGCGTTTCACCTGCTTAGATTTCCATCATTTATAAAAATAGATATATGTCAAACTAAGACACGCTTTACGAGACATTGTGATGTAGTGAGCTCTTTTTGTAAATAATAAATGTAAGATGGAGGTCGGTCTTCCTGTCCGAGTTTCTTTTGCCAGTCTTTCTCGGGAGGGCCTTCCTATATCCGAACTGGTGGCAGACTTATTTGTATATTATAATCAAAGACTCAATAAAAAGAAAAAAAAGCGACAAAAAATTTAAACAGAAATGTACTCGATTAAAAAAAATTAAGGTACCACATATATGACGACTATTGCCTCAGTCATCCTATAATCACAGCTTATGAAAAATAAACCACAGGGTCGTAATATTAGAATAAAATATAAAAAACAATAATGAACGCGTCGTGTATCTGGAAAAATGGTGGTGGTGGTGAAGTCTGGAAAATGAAATGAAAACAATTATTTTAACAGATCTATTACTAAAACACTGAAAAACAAATACTCTAAATTATTCGTTATAATCGTCTATTTTGGAAACGAATAAATCAAACCCTCTCAACGACGAACAATCCAATTTGGTTTTTCGAAATTATTAAACATTAAGTGTACATTAACGAATTACGGCATGGCTCTTTCAACTGGAAGGTTGCGGTTGTGTTGATCCTGATTATTAATAAAGGTCGCTGTTGCCAAAATTGTTTTAGTTCAGTCCTTAGCCACTACCTCTACATACGTAAGCTCATCTCCAACTTGCTAGAGGCAGTCAGGATTAGATTAGTAGGCGCGATAAAATAAACATTTTACGACGTTACACGGGAAATTGCGACGTAAAACGCAATTATCTCCAGAATAAGGCCATAGACGTCACTCTTAAGTTGTTTTCTGACTTTTCGTGGCCACAGATCTTCTTATATCATTATAAAACAATGTACTTTGAATGGGCTAAGTGACCAAAGTATTTCGGTCGAGAAACAAAAAGCCTGTTCATTTATTAATGTGGCTTTGGTTGTGTTTCAAAGTACTTATTTGAGTTTAGCCCGTTATGAAAGGTAAGGAAATTTAATAATAATGTTTCAAGGAAATCTTTCCAGTGAATTTATGAGTTGGTCCTAAGTATTATTTCCATTTTTACAAAATACTATATTTCAATATGTCTATGGATGTGTGAATTTATAGGTGTGTATGTGTATATACATGTATGTGTTAATATTATTTAACATTTACGTCAGAACTTCCAGAAGGGACTCAGTGACTCCGTATGTTAATTGCTTTAGGCGGTTTATAATCATTATTCATTGATTATATTCAGTTTACCGTTTATTAAGTTGTATAGTCGTGTTGATTGTGCTTCTTAATGTTGACCTACAGAATCAGTATTTATCCATCTTGAATAAGCTACTCCTCTTTTTCTTTTCCTATTAATGAGTGCTAGATCGAAATTATTATTTTTAAAAATATTTTTTAAACCCTCAGTGTAACATTCTAATTATTTTTGTTTAAGTTTTTATCATCCGTTACTAAAAACTACTGGACTTAGGTTCTAAAATAAGAGGCCCATGCGAAAGAAACTCGAGCAGAGAAAGAAATCCTCGTGTTAAATTAATATCAATTTAAAAAAAAATAACAATATCTTTAGGTCTTGCACTGTGTGTTTTGTATATGTGATTATGGCGAGTCTGACGAATAATGTATGATTTTTAATAGTCCATAGTTTGGAAAATATATATAAAGCTGAGTATCACACATATATACACAAAAATACTCGCATACAAATTCACACACAATCGCACATGTACCAACACACACACATTCACGCACACATCCGGAAAGTGGAAGCTTGTTTTATTTTAACTTAAAAGAATTTATAGATATTTTTTTTCAATATTTAATGCCAATTTCAAGCTACTAAAACAATTGAAGGACACTGTTTATGCGATTGTTATAGATTTAGAGTTGATTGAGTTATAAAAAGTTGAAATAAATTCAGAACTATTTCTTTAAAAAATGTACAGCACAAAAAACAGTGCGTATATTCACACGACGAATTATTTTGATGATAAACGTAGATGGTATCGACACAATGATTTTTGCACCAATATCGTAACGTCTTTGTCTAAAAAGACCCTGATAGAAATGAAACACAAGAGTAAGATATTCCGTTTCAAAATAACTTTAGGTATTTCCAATAGGAACAAGTTAAATATAGACATTTTAAACAGAGGTTCTAACGAGACCAGAATATACTTTCTACTAAAAAGGACTTGTGAATTAGCTATAATAAAATTACCTATTATTTTAATAAAATTAGCTATAAGAAAACTACCTTCAATCCGTCTTCTACTTTTTGGGGTACATTTGTGCCTGTTACCCGTAGCCTCGAGCTTCTTAGCATGGAGTTATCTTCAGACCTTAACTTCAGCAACACCATCGAGTCCAAGGCTCAAACTGCAGCTAAAAAACTGGAGTTGCTGCACTCGACACGATTCAGCGCAGAGCTGAGAGGCTCATCAGTGACAACAAAATAGTGAAGAGCAAACTTCACACCTTAGCACATCTCTACATCGCATCTACAAAGTTGCCTAACTGTCTGTCCTTTACAGAATGTACTTTGGAGGGTATGCTCAGGAGCTGCACGTGCTCAAACCACCAACTCACTTTCTCCATCGGACATCAAGTCGCACTGTGGGCTTTTATAATGCGCACAGCAAAGGAGTGGTAATCCTTCCCTGCGTCTGTATTTCCAAGTACTCATAATCCATCCGTTTTCAAAGCCAGGGTGAACTTTTTGGGTTGGCTCGTTCCATCGTGGATCTTGTCTTGGCCCCCGGGCTTGATTATTCGAGCTTATTACAAAATATCCCTAATAAAGAAATTATAACCGACATAAAACATAGGCGCAGTAATAACTCTGCGGTGTGTAAGCATTCTTTTGATCCTTGCTAGAGAACAGAGGTTTGTTCCTAGAATGCTACGCGAGGTTGTTCAGGTAGGAAAACATCCTTATTTCAATAAAGGCTAAGGTTGGAGCGCTCCGCATGCTTGGGGGTCCCATAATTAAGAAAATGATATCTTAAACAAAGACCCACCCTGCAAGAACTAGTGAAGTAGTGAGCGCTTTTATGATAATAAATATAAAATGGATATCAGTCTTGGGTCCATAACACAAGCCTTATAGTGCTTACTATGGGCTAGGCTAATTGGTGTGAATGTAAGAAATATTATTATAATTATTATTATGTAATAAAATGACTATCTTAAATTACGTGTCACGTTGTTTATCCGCGATGGACTCCTAAACTACTTAACCGATTTTGATCAAACTTCGTAACTATCTGTTATTTGATCTAACTTAAAAGATAGGATAGGTTTTATTTCAATTTATAACACAGCAACGCGTGGCTGGGTCAGCTAGTTTAAATATAAAATATAATAAACAATTTTCATTGTTCAATTAATCTATAATCTAAGAACACAAATTATTTGTTTGTGTGTTTGTCTGTCTGCTCTTTTTCTCGCTCTTTTTCCATTGTGTACGCGTTATCATAGCAACGCGTTACCGGGTCAGCTAGTTTAAACAATGAAAAATTATTTTTTTATTTGGGAATTTTCCCGGTTAGGATATTGAAAGATAGTAGCCATCCCGTATGCTAACTCGGGTCCTGTAAAGGAGTCCAAAAGGCTAGGATTTAATATAAAAAAATAAGAATTATATTACAATATGTGATATAACCAAATAAATAAATTATCATAAAATAGTATAGTATAGTGACTTTGAAAATTTGAAAGCTTTAAGTTTGATAGAGTTCAATAGTATTTTCATAAAAATTACAGTTTGTAATAGGTTGACTTGTAGTTGTCCTTACATCATCGTACAAACAGACTTACCTTCGAACATCGGCTTCGGAAATTATGGAGAACAATTTTGTTTTTATATCATCCATCATAAATGGACTAAAAACAAAGATTACATAGACTGAAAAGAGAACAGTATAATCAGTAATTTTTTTTAATTATATTTGCTGAAACAGAGAGTGGATCTAGATAAAATCTTAACTGGCATCCGTAGCCAGCTTCAAACCACTGCATTTGAGACGTATCAGAGAATCTCGTAGGAAACAATACAGTAAACACCATTTTCAGAATGCCTCGGTGGATAGAAACTTTAATGAATAGGCTGTTCATGCGGCTTTCGACATTAACTAACATTTTTCGCGATCGAAAGGCTCCTTTTTATAGAACATGGCGAAATCCATTTATTTTCACGTGTTTGCTTATACCTAACATTTTGACTCCTTTTCAAGTCTATTAACAATTATTTTCCCACGTTTTTATCAGGTCGCTTTCTTGTTTGTCTGTCTGTCTGTCTGTCTGTGCAGTTGGATTCTTGCAACTCAATTTTAAGGCACTTCCCGGCCACCTAGCGAGCTGAAATTTTTGGAGCAAGTCAGAACCCGATGACAATGCACGCTTAAACCACTTTCAACTTTCTAGGTGCACTTTCAGGTCAACTTTCGGCGACTTTCACTTTTGTATGGGGCTTATCCGATTGTTGCGTAACACATGGTTACTTCGTTGAGTTATTAATTAAAAAGAATAAAATAATAATACTAGATTTAAATATCTAAAAATCCCACGTTTTTCAGTGACTAAAAAAGAATAAAATAACCCAGCGGGGCCAAGTGAGGCGCCACTCAAAACGTGGGGGCGCATGTTACTTACGGAGATGTAATGAGATGTATGATATGCAAAGATGTTGAGAGTATTTGTAAAGATGCTACCCCACGTTTTGAGTGGCCCCTCGCTTGGCCCCGCCGGGTTATTTTATTCTTTTTTAGTCACTGAAAAACGTGGGATTTTTAGATTTTTAAATCTAGTATTATTATTTTTTGATAAATGGTACGTAAGGACGTGCGCGATGAAAATATTAGACAGCACTAAAACCAATTTTGTTGAATAAATGTGAGGGTTAAACAAAATCATGAAAATATAAGTTTTTTTTTTTGTGTCTGTAGTATTTCTATTACAATAAATATATATTATAACAAAAATACTTAATATATTTTTTTTAACTTTAAAAAAATTAGGAATCATGAAATCACAAAATTCAGTTGAATTTGCTATGTTAATCACGTAATTTTGAAATTACATTCCAAATGCTAAAGTCAATAAATTACCAGAGTAATAATACTCAAAGCAATAGCGCCATCGAACATACTTTGAGTCAAGTAGTGAATATTCACATAGTGTGGTAAGTTATATGAACGATAGACGGTGCAAGTCAGATTTCGCAACAAAGTTTCGAAGTTATGCTACAACTATGTGGGAGCTGGCTAGAGTTAGCGCTTTAGCGCTGTGATGATGCGGAAATACATGCTAATAAACAAATCAGCACACCAAGATGGAATATTTGTTAACAGTATTCATACCGTCTACCATTCACTATTTCACAAAATTATTTATAGTCATAATAAATTATTAGTTTATAATTATTTTTTAGTTTTATTATTAGAAATTAAGTACATCAGATTTTTTTAAAGTATATTAATAAATATAATAGAGATAGGCATAAAAAGGTACCTCAATACCATTTCCAAGGCGTTAAGACCTGTTTCTGTATGGATTTTATTTAAAATAGAACCTAAAGGTTTAAACATGTATAAAACGGATGATGATAGACAAAAATTAAATAATACTTAATTTCCGCACAGATAATAAGTGTTGTTCAAAACTCTTGTATATTTTTTACATCAGTTCACGTAAGAATTTATAGTTCATATCAAAATATAGTTCTTTATTATAAAAAAAATCGGTTGAGTTACTGATATTTTTAAGTCATTTTTTATATTGAAAGTGAATTCACTTATCCAATATTTCCTCACTTAGTAAGTATGTTATGGTGTTAACTTCATGATAACTCTTTGACCATAGGCTTAAAAACACTGAATGCTGGCATAAAAACCATCTTGCTAGCGTTAAATAGAAACATTCCAAGTGAAATATGTAGATATATCGGGTTCTATCGCCTCCTACTGATGTATGCCACCAACGGCTCTGCGACCGATGAGGTATGTATCATTCATAAGGAAATGCGGTTGTGAACGAACACCGCGAATATTTCACGGGCGGTTTATCGAAGAGAGCGCGGTTAGATGCTCATACAGAGGGCCCAGGTGCTTCCAATATCCCACCAATAGTATGGAGACGTGATCTGGAAACTGAATTGCAATTGGCAAGTCGCGACTTCCTCTTCAAATAATGAAATTTGAAATTTATTGTACCAATCGAACTCTTGCCCGTTCAAGTGTTCCAATAAATTAGGTCGTAGATAGTAGTTGTACGGCGAATTCGCTTTGCGAATTTGCACATTTGAGAAGTTACGTCGCAGGAAATTGTTCGAAAAACAATTGAACTCTTTCCTTTCTTTTTGCTTTCTAAAATAGATCTATCTTCAGTGTATTTTAACTTTTCATTGTTTGTGGTAGCGGTCAATCATCAAAGATTTAGTATGATTTGGATTAAATTATAAATATTGCGTCGCAATTGATGAAATATCAAATAATTTTGACGTGACAACGTCTTATAAATTGGTTTGCCGGGTGACACTTCAAGAAACTGCGTTACGCTCCGCTCACGTTATGCGCTTACAATGAGAGCGAGTGAGAGGCACGCGTCCCTTCCACTCGGGCATGGTTAGCCCGCCTAAGAGCGAGAGAGACAGACATAAAAAGTGGAAGGGACGCGTGCCTATAAATTAATGTTTTAAATATAATTCTTTGTATAAATAAATGTTTTAAATTGTTACTATTATTTCATCCTTCTTCCTACTATACGAATGAATATTCACATTAAAATTATTTTACCACTCAAAGTCGTTGTCACGTAAAACTTTCGCCCGTATACCGACTTTACAGGCAACCAACCAGTTTTTATTATGCACCAAGATATAATTCGTATAATAATATTCATTGATAAATTTTAATTGTAATCTTTTATATTAATGTGAAAACCGATTATATGTATATTTTTGTATTTATGTGACTATAACAATATCAACAACACTTATTATATTATTCAATCCCGCTGATAAGGCAATTGCGCCACGCAGCTGCCCCTCGCCTTTCTCGCTTCTAAACATGATTGTAAAATCTCAACTACTTGTTCAAATAATATTGAGAAAAACACAATTATCAACTACATACATTTTCCATGATGATAAGCAAATTTACATTACTAGTCATGGTCAGATTTTATCAATTTGTGTATTGCCCTTAAAATATAGGCATATGTAGTAAGAATTATTTTTATAGAACTCTTTCAGTTCAACAACTTACTGTACAGACATTTTTCATATTTTGCTCAAGCTCCCATTTGATATAGCTTGCAGGAATAAATGAATGGTAGAAAATAAAATTATTTTTTTACTCAGTATTCTAATATCATGGCTAATAGCAGACTTTTTTTCCTGTTGAATTTTGGAGTATTATTTTCTGATTATCATAAATTCTATTATTGGAGCGAAGCTCCCATGGATCAGCTTCAATGGCGCAATGTCTGTTACGCCATAACTTCCCGAGTTCTTAACCGATTTTAATATTTTTTCTGTGGAATCGAATCAACAAGTTTAGTTCCAGATGGTGACGGAGCCCGAATTATGAAATTCGCAAAAATTCCCATCGAAACAAAAAAAATATATTCTTTTTTATGTATTACGCTCCGCTCTAATACATGGTGCTAGCATAGCTCTATGCTTAACGCCTGCATCGCCTAGTAAGAAATAAAAAAGTTACTTCTGCCACTCTGATGGTGTTGCATCAATAATCTTTGGTGTTGCAAAAAGGTCGATAAAAAGTTATAACATTGTTTTTGCCTTTAAGACTAATGTGTCTATTGGTTATCGAAAAAAATTGATTATTTTCTAAGGCGGAAGTTTCTACCTGGGAACAGCTGTAAGTGATTACAAATACACAATCACTAATAATATTGATATGAATGCTATTTAGTTCAGTAATATAGATTTGTCAGCAGGTAAGAGAGAAAGAAGAAGATATAAACGCTTCAAAAAACGCTAGAATCCCGACATTGCCAGGTTTAATTTCGTTATCAATAAAATTTATTTTATAAGACAGTTGATTAGTAGTCTTTCTAGTTCACATAGTTGGAGACTACATTACGTCTTAGTTTCAACGACAATGTAATCATATACCTAAATTGCCACCATCGGACACGTAAAGCCCTTTTATTTTAACGGTACATATAGCCTTTGTAAACACTAAAAGTTAAATTCAATTTAAATATTTATGAAAGATTTTTTTAAATCCGATGAGTAGCTTCAGTACTTATCGGATTTTCAGTACTTATCGGAGGAGTTGAATATCCTGCAGATTTGTGGTAGTTGCTCAAATTCCGACATCAACTATAAGCGAGCTAATGATCTACAAACTGCTCACCAGATTTACATGATTCAAAGCTAATATGCCTTCTTTGGTATTGAAAGTTAAAACTGTAAACTTCTGACTGATAAATTTAAAACCTGGTTTCTACTTTTTAATTTTACTAACTGATAAAAACATAATTAACAACTTAGAACAATACAACGAATAATTACATTATTTTTCAATGCAATTGAAAAATTATGTAAATAATCTTTCGCATTGTTTCTGGAATATGTTCTGGGGCCCGTAATAATCATTAATTATGCACCTGCTGACTCTTAGCCTGTTTCTGAGTGGTACTTGGCAAAGTACTAGCCGAAAAAGGCAATATGAGATGAATCTTTTTATAGGTTAGAGTTCTACATGTATTATTTCCTTGTTCTATGTTATCTCAGAAAATTCTTTTTCTTCTTACGACTTTTACTAAGAGGCTATTATTTTTCATAAGCTTCTTATTATGGTATTTTTCTTTTTCCAAGAAGAGATCTTCGCATTTCCTACAATTTTATAGGACCACTTCGAAAATTCTCCTTCTTATTTCTCATTGTAAGCTTGAATATTAGGTTCGGCCTTCCGATGGGTGAATTTCCTTAATGACTTTTTGAATAACATACGCATATCCTCTGTTGCTTAGAGAGAGTATAGATTTCTCTTAATGTTTTTAATAGGATATTGTTTTATGTAAAATGTATTGTATTTAGTGGGTATTACAAAGAAATAAATTTAATTTGCCAATTAGGCATGAAAATTATAATTTTGGTGTAACTAGGCAATTTTGGTGGGTAGCAATATGCCACCAAAACCACCAAAATGCAAAATGCAAATCTATAATCTAAGATCACAGTGGTTTGTGTGTTTGTCTGTCCGCTCTTTTTCCCGCTCTTTTTCCATCGCATTAATAGCGTTACCATAGCAATGCCTTAACCGCAAGTAGTTCGTCTACCGGACGCTAGATGGCGCTAACGGAAAAATATTAAATAATAGAAAAAAATTAAACAATTTTGTCCACCCGTGCGAAGCCGGGACGGGCCGCTAGTTAATAATAATAATAATAATATTTCTTACGTTTACACCAATTAGCCTAGCCCAAGCTAAGCACTGTTTGGCTTATGTTATTGATACTAGGGTAACGGATACACATACATATATGATACATAGATATTAATAACAATAGAAATTTGAATAAATATCCATGACTCAGGTATAAATGCTCGTATTCATCACACACACACAAACACAATCCCTTCCGGGAATCAAACCCAGGACCTTCGGTGCGAAAGGCAGGATCGCTGCCGTTGTACCAAACGGTCGTCTTAGAATTTAAATTACAAAACGAGCTAAAAGAATAAAATAAAAAATAATCTATCAGGGTTACATTAAAAACTCTTTGAGATACTTAAAGATATACCAATCCTTTACGCCATAAATAGGTTTACGTAATAAATTCACAAATAATATTTATTTTGAACAGAAACACCGAAATTGTAGATTTTTTATCGGAGTACCAGAATTTTGCATACTCATATTTTTTGCAGAATAACGCGACAGGCTGACATATCTGTTCCTTATTTAACGTTGAGCAGTCAATCAAAGGATCCAGTAAATGTAATTGTTGACTTTGTGGGATCACTATTTATGACACAGGATTGCGTTATATTAAATTTACTATTTTGGACGGACAGACCTATTGCCTCATGTGTGCCACTTGTGGCACTAGATGCAAAAATAAAACTATTATCCTGTAGTAAATAGATACAGATTACGAATATAATATTTAAATTCACATAAGCTATTGATGTATTTTTGAGCCATTACAACACCCGGTAAGTCATTTTGTAGATCAACCACCAAATTATGAAACGTTTAGATTTTTTTTATTAACCTTAACCCTTTATTTGGCAAAAAAAAAATAAACATTTTGAATTGAAACAAATACTGAAATAGGAATGTGTAGAGCCTAAATATGCCAAGAAAAATAGTAAAAAAAATCTAGGGTTTTCAGTTTTCCTGAAAAATCATGTATGCTACTACATACATTGCCAAGTGGGTAAAGAAATATGTATTTATTTGAATGTATGTTGGGACATACCTTACCAAAACCAGTAAGAATAAAAATCATAAATATGTATTGTAACTTTAATTAAAAACAAACATAAATCAAACATCTTTATAAAAATGAGTTGACGGACATACATTATGAAAGCAAAGTAGCGGGTATAATGGTTCTGCAACACTGTGATTGGCAGTAAATGATGGAAGTAAACCCAGAAACTCTACTCATTTTTGAAAATGATAAATTAGTTGACAATTCCTGGGTTTACTTCCGGTAACGAAACATAACCGGACTTGGCATTTGCTGCAAATGACAGTAGTGAGCTTAGAGCATAACCTGCACCGACCCTGAGATGTCATGGTCATGAAATGACCCACATTGTCAAATCGTGAGGACTCAACGGGAACTGGCTGTATCGCTTTTTGTGGTCGTTTTTTGATGTCGAGTCGGTCAATCACAGCACGTCTATTCTTTTTGAGTCCTTCATAGATTTCGTACCTAAAAGCCTTCAAGGGCATAGCCTTTTTTTTATTTTAGTACAATCATTTCTGTAAGAAAGCCATGCATTGTTGATGCATATATCAAGCAGCTGGGCAAATATGCCGATGTACCAACGTCGTGTCTTGAAAGGAGTTCTGTATAGCGAGATTAGCATATCCGCCAAATCTACACCACCCATATGTTTATTATACTCTTTGACCACTTGTGGACAATTGACTTCAACTTTTTGTTTGGCCTCTTTGCAGTAGCGTTTGATTTTCTCTACCGGTTCTGTACCTACATAAGTACTGACCAACGTTACGACTTTGTTGTCATTCCAACGCACAACTGCCAGGCGATTTTTGTCACAAACTGCTTGGTCATAAGCTCCTCGAGGCTTTTTCTTCATTTCTTTTTCCGTATGTAAAACTGCATCTGCTCCTCTCAGTCTATTTTTTCTGATGGTGCCCAATCCAAAAATGCCGTAGTTTTCTCTCAGTATGTAGAAGAGTTCTGGGCATGAAAAAAAATTGTCGCAGAATACAAAAGCTGGTATTTTTTTTATACTTTTGCACAAAGCAATGACTACTTGAGCTCCAAAGCCTAACGACAATTCTTCTTCTGTGAAATTATGGAACCTGAAAGTGTCCTCCCCTCCGTACAGGATAAAATCGTAGATCATACCTGATACTCCAGCTCTGACATAGTTTTTGAAACCCCATTTATTGGGTTTGTCTTTCATGTATTGGCGTCTCTTGCCGGCCTTAGTCCCTTTGTAAGGTATCATCATTTCGTCGATGCTGAACTTGGTCTCGACTTCTTGAGCTAAACAATTTGCTCTTATTTTTTCAACTATGGGCCTAATCTTGTGATATCTGTCACTATTATTAGTGCTATTGTCGACGAAATGAAGGTATCTTCGAATTTTTTGGTACCTTTTTATGGGCATTAGATCTGCAACTAAACCGAATCTATATTGCAGACTCCAATAGTCTGTATATGAAGGCATGGACATGACCCCCATGATGATGTGAATAGCCAGAAAATCTCGAAGTTCGTCTTCAACTAATTCAATCGATCGTCCGTTTTTTTCCACTGAATACGCATTTGTTTGTTCTACAATGTCAGTGATAATATCTGGGGAAAAAAACTTGTAAAAATAGTCCAAAGGAATAGTAGGTGTCTGAGAATGGATTTCTGGTACATCTTCCACAGTTGTTTTGTGTCGAAAAACAGCAGCCCTTTTCCATTTATAGCACAGAACGAACTTTTTGATTCTGCGTAAGCGTTTAGCAACAGGAACCGTCGGTCTTTTCGATCGTGTTTTTCTAGTTAGACGATTTGGCAATGTAGAGGATGTAGTGGGGGTGCTAGGTATGGACACGGAAGGAGATACAGGATTTAGAATAGCAGGAGTGGCAGGAGTTGCAGGCGTGGCAGGGGTTGCAGGCAGTGTTGGAATGTCGCTTATTATCGGAATAGTGCTGCAATCGGGCTCAAGCGATGGATTCGGGTATACTTCTTGGTATACAGGCGTAAGCCGAACATTTTCATCGGTTGAGATTTCATCATCGGAATCTAATATATTCAGTCTTTCTAAGGAACTCGCAATAGATGGGGCTGGGGAAGATGAGTCTGAATGCAAAACTTGAGCGCCCAATAATTCATCTTCGACATCAGATACATTATCATCATCAGAGAGTGCATTTTCAGTAGGGATCAAAGCTAAAATTCTACCACCACGTGTTAGTAGCGCGTGCTGTAAAGAAAAAAAAGCTTGCATACACCAAAACTCAAGCCTAAGCAAACAAAAACCCATAAATCGCAAAAAAATATCACGCAAAAAGAAATCAAATAAATTGGCAATGTATGCTGTGACAAACAGCTTCGTTATGCAGTGATTCATTACTAAGTTGGCAATGTATGCTGTGAGATACAGGTTCGCTTTGCAGTAATTCTTTACTAAGTTGGCAATGTATGTCACGGCATACAAAGTTTATTATCAAATAAAACAACAAATATCCACAAATATTTCCAAAATTATAACAGTGAACACTTCACTATAATGTCACGATCGAATAATTAGTGTTTTATTAGAAATTTACGAGGAAAAAGTAATAAAGAAAACAAATAAATACCTTAGTGAGCACAGCCGGCTTCTTTCGGGCAGACATTTTGAAAAAAGTGACAGCACCAGTGTTGCTAACACTCAAAAACTTTTTTTTCATAAAGTGTGACTAGTTTATGAGAATAAATATTAATAATTATATTGAAATCATAATATTTCTTTAACACTTTATTTTTTTTTAAGTTTGTATGGCACAGCATACAATACCAAATTAAGGGTTAAGAAAGGTTTTATGGTTGTAGAGATCTAGATAATCACATCTTTATTGAAGGAAAAACAAAACATTTAATGTAACTTTATTTATTACCTTGATTTTCAAAATTGTCGATTAAAATTTACGTTTGAGAAATTGTCCCAAACGCGCAATAGAGGAGCTTGGAATTATTTTTTTCTTTGTCTACATATTATCATATCTAAAAGCTTCCTTAAAACATATAGGTAATTTGATGAAACTAAAATTTAATGAAACTTAGCCAACAGAGACTACATTAAGGGTATTTTGATTCACTAGTTAAAAAAGAACTTTCAGTGACCAAAGTAGTTATCCGCAATCAGAATATCAAACGTCAGAGGGTTCAAGAAACATCTTGTACGCCACGGACAGACAGATGACAGCTCGCTAATAGAGTGTCTGATATAGACTGAACAATGGATGAAATTGAACTGTAAATTCACCACCATGGTGAACACTTTACTGGAAAATCTATTTCCATCAAGACTTATATACTAACATAAATATTTGCACTGAAATAAAAGACCTCATGCTCAGTTCGTGACCTATTTACCCAACACTATATTTACCACGTTGTAAAAGATGGAAATTAAGTTAGACAAACTTACATTTCACAATAACTAAATTTTATTATTATAATTAGACATCACACAACTAATCTTCCGCTATCCTATAGAGACCGCACCACAGTATTGGTTTTCCGATAAACATTTGTCAATTTTGGTACTTAATTTATTTATAATTCTATCTTATAGAATTTTCGGCGTAAATAATTATAAACATCTTGCCGCTAGCCACATTTCTTGAGGATAATGACATATGACGTAGATTTAATTAAAATAAAGGATTGTTATAGCAAAGTGTTTATTAAAAAATTCACCCTTATTTAAGTTTTCAAAGTATTTTAGTTTGAGTTAACCAATATTTACCCCTAAATTTCTCGTCTAGTTTTAAATGCTGTATTAATACAACATGTTTGGCATGTCATTTTATTCCCTTTAGTGTCAAATAAATCAGAATATCAAAAATATGATTGGTAGATTTGCCAAAGTTAACTAAAAGTTTGTAAACCTCATCTCAGCTATAGTTAATGAATGCCTCCTCTGTAGCATAGTGGTTGAGGTATTTTACACGGTTTACTAGGTTCCCTTTGCTATCAAAATTGTTCAAGCTCTGAAAATTCAATCAATCTATTACAAAATTTGCAAGGAAGACTTACGATCTCGTTATGTCGTTTCAGGAAAGGTTTCTTTAATTTACGTTAAATTTCCAGATTGGATACCTAATGGAACGTGATGGTATTTTGTTAATATAGCACATGTTAAAGGGAACTTACGGGTATTTAATTTAATTTATACCCATAAGGTCTCGTCAACATTGTCTAATGTTCGAGTTATAAGAGTCATTTTATCAGACAGCGAAATCAAAACACGGTCTCATTAAATTTGCAGAGTGGGATATATATAACGAATGGAAACAAAGCTTCTATAAGTTAGCATCATCGTTAGCCTTATTATATCCCCACTGCTGAGCCACAGGTCTCCCCTATGGTTAAAAAAATAACGTATTAATTTAAGTATGTTTTAATTGGCATAAAAAACTTCATAATCTCATAAAGTTTGCATTGTCGCCCAAAATCAATGCCTCCAGGAAAACTGAAAAAGTCTATTTGTAACGAAATGTCCGTTGAAGTCAAAGTCAATATTCCTTTATTCAATTTAGGCTTTTACTACGTCTTATGAATGTCAAATGAAGCTTCCAATGGGAAACGACTCCTTGACCTAAATATCTACAAAGTTTAAATATTTTCACTCTCCAAGGTGGCTACGTCTATACTATTGTTACTGCATTTGAACCCCTAAAGACGTATTCGTTAACTACTTTACATGTATATCCTTTTCAACACAAGTTTTTTCCATTCCAGAAACACACGAAGAGAAAGGTCTACGTATAATCTGTCATGCTCTTTATAGATTTTTAAATAATGTAAAGAATTTTGAAACTCCGACAATCAATACAATAACATACTAACAGGTTTTGCAAATAATACGTATCTATGTAACCACATTTTGGTGAACGTGTACGAGTATAATTATACAAGTGCTTTAGGACCTCAAACATTTAAAAAAGAATTTTCGGGCTTGTGTATAATACCGTAATTAAGTTCTTACGCTGTTGCGTTTACTCGTTGAGATAAAGCACATGTCATCCAGAAAATTAGTCTAAACATAAAAATGGAATAAAAACATTACGTACAATAAACATTTGTCTCAATCCAATATAAATTGTGTTCATTTTTTCCTTAATTTATTTATAAATAATACTATCCAGATCCAGATAATAGCTCATTAATATTCTAAAATAATCTGTAAAATCTAACCTTGAATATTTCATTGAATAAAATTATCAATGAAACCTGCTATTTCTTAATCTAGTAGTGTGTATTTTATTTGAAAAAAGTTTACCTAAATGTTGCGGATGCATTATTCAGATGGGCAGTTCTAATAATTCAGAAAGACTAAATTCCGCTTCCAGTTTGAACCGCAACTCTCTCGCTGGCAATAAACGGCGCGAGGAATATTTTCACATCGTTGTGGAAGTTAAAATGAAAGTAACTACACCCTGTAGAGCGATAGAGCCACAGTGGGTAATGCGCCACATTTCGACGAGTAACATAATTTTATTCATGAGAACAACACGGCTGATTGCATATCAAACAGCGTATAACGACGATTCGGAAACAAAAGCCGTTTGAAAAAATATTGGAAATTTAATAAAGGCCAATCGCATCTAGCGAATAAAACTGCGCCCCCAGAGGCTGCGCGTTAATAAAACTTTTTATATATTTCCAGACAATGTTAGGTTTAAAAGGTTATACGAAACATGGGATAATAAGTCACATAAATAACAGCGATCTTTTAAAAATGAGTACGATTCTTTCGTTAAATCAAAAAGATTAAAATGTTTCGGTGTTGTGGTAAATGTATCCCATCCTACAGAATGTATTAAAGCAATTGTGTTAGTGGCTGAAAACGACAGAAGTTTTCGTGTTTGTGTGGATCCTATGCCTCTGAGCGGAGTGGTTCACCCTGCCGACCGTAACCGAGCTGGCAGTGAAGCCGCATGACTCTAAGTGTAGGTTTTGGATAGTTGAAATCGATGGCGCTGGTTCTGATCTTCATACCTTAGATACATGATTTCGTTCCGTTGCATAACATAACAAAAGATTAGTCACTATATCAGCGTACTAAAAAAATAGGTATTAAGTTAAAGCGTGGCAAGTGTAAGTTCGGTGTATCGGAAATAATTTATTTAGGCCATAGGTTTGATGATAAGAGTATGAGACCAGAGGATTGCACGAGTAAAGCAATATTACACATGCATAATTCTGCAGATATAAACTCGTAAGATAGAATTTTTAGGGAAAAAAATTATTAAAATTCGTTCAAAACTGTTCAGAGAGTGTCAACGTATTATGGAGTTTATATAAGAAAGACACGAAATGGTTTTAGGTGGCACGTCATTAAGAAGCGGTTAATAGATTAAAAATTTAAGTAAAGTGAACTATGTACCTAGTAAAGTATATTGCAGATTGCAAATGAATCAATGCGTGCGGCGTCGCACAGACTTGCTTTATGTTAGAATATGTGCCGTTCAGAGCGGATAAAAGTGATTTAGTGAAAACAAGACTGATCGTGATTCTTACCGACTATTTATACTTGGCGGTATATCCGATATTGTTAACCAATTCTATTTGCGTTGTATCACATGTTTTCTAACTTTAAACATTATTTTTAACAGTCATCAAATGGGGAGTAAAACCCTAAAAACGGGTGAATAAAATTTTGAAAAAGGTGTATCATTAGGACTTGTAAATAAAAGAAAAGAGCTCGTAAAGATGAGCTGTTTTGTAGTCAGGGAACTGCTGTAATAATATGAAATTAAATTATACTTCAATATATATATATATATATATAAATATATATATTTTTATTTATTAATTACTTTTCGAAATGGATCGGTCTTTTAAATAGCTTTTCTTTCTTCTTTTTAGTTTATTCATTCAATTTCAACCTTAAAACTATAAAAGAATCATTTTTTCATATTTTCCAATAATGGTAGAAAAAAAAGTAAAACTACCAAAATACCAAAACGGCGAGCAGCGAATAGTTAAATTTCATACAGTTTTTTTTATAAATGTTTGATACTTTTGGAAATATTGGCATATAAATGCTTTACGTAATCATAAGGTTATTCATAACATAACCCATTGCATCGTGTTTGTATTCAAAATAACATTCTATTTTCGTGTTAGAAAATATATCGTTTATTTTAAAAATGCCAAAATAACTAAACGGACAAGGCAATATACCCATCATGTGGGACTGATCGTTTGGGAACGAATCGCAAGGAGCGATTTCGTGGGGCCTGGCAACCCTTCACAAGTATATATTCTGAGCTGAGCTGGACTCTGTGGGTGCTCTGTGGTTTTTTCAGTTTTTTGATCTGTTTATCGAGCCAGTGTCTAGAGCTTTGATTTCATTGCAAATTTCCTGTTAATACTGTGTTTATCTAGAAATTCTACTCTTCATTATTTTCTCCACGAGGTTCAAAGTTCAACTAGCGGATTACAGCTTATTAGCTGGTCAAAAACAAAGGAAAATAGCTACCTATTGATTTTGAGAACCGATCCGAAATGTTTACTTATTTTCTTCCCCGAAAGGTAATTTGAACATTATTTTATTATTTATTCAATATTAACAGTGATTTCCTTTACATTCTTAGGAATTTTATCGAGAATTTTTAAGAAACTTGTAAGACAGCATGACTTTTTTTAGTAGCTCTTATTTTATCCTTACTGAATCGCTAATTAAACCATTTGTCATCCTTAAAAGCTCCTATTGATCAATCTACTGCAGTTTTATAACCTTGTTCCATAGAATCATTGCTAAAAGATATAAAATTGGAATTAAATTATATGAATTCTTTGTCGCCTTCATCGGTGATTTAAACGTTAGATATCGATTTTTCCTAGTTTTCAGCAATAGACAAATATTGTTAAATACCTAGTCTTTCCATAAATACTGTTACATAAAGCCTTTTCTTTTTTCAACTTTTTAATTATTCTGAATTTGGAACGCATTTATTATTTTAAAAATTTCTTTCCATTTCGCGCCATTTCACACATTTTTTTCTTGTTCATTATCAAATTACAATATGGATTGGGGTGTTAAAGAAAATAGGATTGCAGAGTTCGCCTTGCACAATGTGGGTATGAAGCCGTCGGTCATATTCCAGACACTTCAAAGACTTGGTATCAGCCATATGTTCCTATATCGTACTGTCAATAGATACAACAACACTTCTTCTGTCGAAGACCATAAAAGATAGGGACGGCCTTGTGCTGATAAATCTACAAAGGCTGTTAATGCAGTTAAAACCAAAATTCGTCGAAACCCCATTAGAAAGCAAAATATCTTATCGCGAATAATGAAGATGCCCAATAGGACTCTGTCGCGTATTAAAAAACAAGACCTACAGCTAGATGCTTATCGTCGATATTCGTCTTGGATCGTGTTCAGAAACCTCTTAGCAATACACTTTTTAAAAATGTACCGTGGACTTTTCAGCAGGCCTCTGCACCTGGTCACAAGGCGCGAACAACAGAAGCTTGGCGTGAAACCAACGTTCCGGACCTTATAAAAGCTGAAGCTGAAGACCCTTATCTAGCCCAGATCTCAACCAGACATGGCCTGCTCCAAACGACACTGTTAAAAAATCTCTGGAGCAAGCAGTGGCGAAATCACCTATGGCAACATTGCATAAAACCATGGATTCATGGCCAAACAGATTAAAGGCCTGTATAAAAGCCAAAGGCGGCCATTTCGTTTAGAATATTTTTATTTTTTGCTGAGACTTTAATGAATATGTAAATATAAGTTTTAGTAATATTGCATTACTTCAGAAAAAAGAGCATTTTCATTTGTAACAGAACTTATGGCCGGATTAGGTAGATTCATACGAAACACTCCCCGACAGGGGTATAGTATAAATTGACATAAACTAATTAGATCTAATTTATGCTAACTTCAGGGAATTTTGTACGGGCCTTGAGGTTTCCAGACTTTGCTTTTAAAGGCTTTTGTGTCCAGTCTACCCATAAGAATCTACATAAATAACACGGGCTCATAAAGAGACCTTTCCCCGGGCGGGCCTTAGATGCGTTGAATTTGCTGTTGGTAGGTACTAATACTAACCACCATCGAACGATTCAAGCGTCACATTCAAGAGTCCTTGGACAATTCAGATACCCCGAACCAAGAAGACTTATTTCTCTTAAAGTGCATCAAAACTACCGCTATAAGCCCCTAAATCTAAGACATTTAAATATTTTCATAAAAAATGATTTTTATTATCCCTAACTGGGTTTTTCATTTGGAAATAACACTACAATGTGAGTATAAACGTCAGTTTATTTTTAAAGGGAAATGAGTATATATTCCGCTTGAACCACGATATATATTGAAGTGAATGCACAAGGGTGACATAATATGAAGGACGCAAGCGGCGTGCACGGCCTGGTGTAAGCAAGGATGTTTAACGCGAGCTCTGTGAAATGTACGCACTGCATGCACTCCATCCGCGCAGACAGGCGCCTTTGAATATTGCAAGAGCACCTGTCGGCTCTTGACCCTGGCATAAGCTGACTTCCAAACTATTAGAGTATCGAAAAAAAGTACACAATAATTTAGGATTCCTTTTCCAACTAAGTTGAAGATGAAGAGTTCATAGTCATTGGTAACAAACAAGTTATTAATTTCATGAATGCACAACTCGCGTAGCAAGGTGTACATGCTGAATTAGTAAAAAACAGTTTAAGCTTGAGAAATGTAAAGTAAACCATATTATATCAAAATCATACTATCCTTAGTAGAACCATTCAAATCAAAATAGTAATTAATGTTTGTTATATTTGAGATCTACAACTAGACATGGTTTGAACTCTTTGGCGCGAATGCTTACTGGTAGTGAAAATTTGATAACTAAATAAAATGTAAAAATAAAACAATTTGATTTATATGAAACTTTAGCAATAAGGAACGTGCCCGATAAAAATGTTGTGAAGGTAGTAGAAAATTTATGGCGATCATCCAGTGATCACAGCTCCTGTAAAGGAGGCGACTAAATCCGTAAAAAAGTTTTATTTTAATGAGAATTATAATAAAACTCACATTTTAATATTACAAATTAAATCCCATTAATAAACTTATAAAATACAAAACCGCAACTGCAGAACGTTATGAAGATCTCGTAAACATAAAACCACATGAAACCGAGTCAGTCTTCTAAGTAAGCATAAAAACACCCTTAAAACACTACTTTGTCACTATTGTTATTCTAATTATTTATCTACCAACATTTAAAGTGACTTTATCAATATAAGACACCTTTATTTCTATAATTAATAAAACAATTTATATAGCTAGTTATAGTTACTTAGTGATGTAGCTTTATTCAGAGCTGGCATCCGTTAAAGCGGCGTCAATAATTTCTCAAGTGGCTTCGAGAAAAGGATAGTGCAGTATGTTTTCTTCTTTCGCCTTTGTTCGACTTGAGGAGGCACTGTTGTGTCCCCAAATAATCAACAAGAAGAAGTTCTGAAGAAACTTCTATTATTAGTTAAAGTACTAACGTTATTGTTATTTTAAACATAAAAACAATTCTTTATCTGCATTCCAAACTAAGCTAATGCTATAGTCAAAAATTCCTTTCAAAACTCATTTAAAAATAAAAAATACTCCTGCAATATTCTATATTTTCTTCTGTCAGCTGTCATAGGTGTTTTAACTCCACTTTTTTAATAACTTTAATTTCTTTAATCCAGAGTCTATAATGACGGAATCAACCTGCCGCAGGTTGTTGACAAGAATTTGTGGTATTCACTACGCACGGCAGTTGTATGCCCGAAAGCTAAAACCTCTGGGATTTGTTGTCCTATTCGTTCCACCGGGTTTTTCATGAATCAGTCGTGGTAGTCGCGTCTTGGATATCCAGACGGATAGTCATGATAACACCGTCATTCCTATAAAGGGTAACCTTTAGTCGTGTAACGAAACAAGCTAATTTGTTAAAAATCAAATTTATTAAACTGACAATTCAAATTTGATTCATTCAATGGTTTGATGGGCTAGTGGCGTCATAGTTTACTAAACATTACACAAACTACGATTATTATAAGGTGTCTAGAAACAAATCGCTGTATACCGAAATTCAGGTCTAGTTTAATTTCAGCTTCACAAATAAATTATATAATGAAGATTTATTAGAAATTAGATTATTGATCATTTTTATATATTTTAATGGACTTTTGCAATTATAAACCTAGATTGAAGCAAACAATAAGTTCTGTTTTTAATGATTTTATAAATGAATATTATTCTATTTTGACAGCTGTTAAAAATCGCTTGATTAAGGACCAGACTCCATCAAAGCGCAGATGTGCGGGATGTCCAAAGGAACTTTAAAGGAATTTTTGAAGAGGAAAAATTAACTACATTTATTAATATTTCGACATTAGGATTTAGGTACCAATATATTTTTTACATTGAAATTAATATGATTATATTATTAAACATAATTATAATGATTAATTACATACTACATAAAAATATGACTTATATTAATATATAAAGATAAGATTAAGATAAAATGCTTTTAATTTCATATGAGCATTTACAATGAATTTATTTAAAGTCAACAATGCCATGACTTCGTTAGTCTTATGACGGGAGACCTCGTACCGAGAAAAAGCCGCAAGAAATTCGGCAAAAACTGTTTATTTCTCCATTTGATATGTTACAGATTTTTTTTAAATTACGGAAACTTTTCTGGCGCTTGTAAAATGCATTAGAAAAAATAATTAAACAAAATATAAATCGAAGTATAATTAATGCAAAGGCCATTAACTCCACGCTTTTTTATGTTTGAAATAGTCATCAATTCTGTAATAGCCTTTGCTCATAAGGGTTTTATTTTAAATTTCTCTAAAGGCAGTTCAGTTAGATGTGGCTGCTTATTATAAATCGCAATACATCTTCCTAAAATTAAGCCTCCTATTTTTGCAATCTAAAGCTTGATAGCAAGTTTATTTTTATTTCTAGTGTTGACCGAATGGTTATCACCATTTTTAGAAAAAATGTTATAATATTTGTTTACTTTATATAAATTCCATAATCTATATTATAGATTTATATATTTTTAAAGATTTCAATTAATAAAAAAAGAATATCAGCAATTTATTGCATCCCCAAAGAGGGCTCATGAACTGCCAATAACATGTACCAACACAATGATATGTAAACCAATAACAATAAAAAAAAATTTTTGATTACTATTATAAGGCGAAGAAATGCTTTTTGACTGGAACGGAGCAGAGATTGTTCTGGTTATAGCAGAGCTGAACTGCGTTGAATATTGACTAAGACGCAGACGGGTAAATGGTGGCGCCGCTGAGCGCACGCCGTTCGTATCTACTGTCGTCTCTGCTTTGCCAATGCAAGGCCGCCAGCTAACATATCACATCTTTGCTTAAATTACACCCCACAAATACGAGACATCTCTCCTCTCTGCTTAAACGTATCCACTGAAGATAAGCGAAAAAAAAATTCCTATTGGTTGTTTAAAACACATCACCTGCCCTTTTGTCTCATCTCCGCTTAGGTAAAGTCCATCCCTAATTCAAACTAGTTTTGAAATATACCTTTTGTCAATTAAAATTCAAGCACAATTACGTATTGTATAAGTGCAGTCTATAGTTAAATGAGAGACCTTTCTTACTTAGGTCAAAACGACAACGCTAATAGCTGGTTGTACTAAACAATGTGCCATTATAATTCCATTCCAAAGTAAGTAAATTATATTCCACTCTATTCAAAAAATTTATAAAACTTGAAAAGGAAAACCTATCAAATATAAGTGCGAAATCTCTTTGTTTCCATTTAATCAGACTTAATAATTCGGAAAAGCAAATCGTTCAAGGACTCAATACACTCTTCAAAACAATTTTTAATATTAAAAGAGACCGGAAGATTGGTAAAATGTACGAATCGGAATGATTTTTTTTATCCTTGTTATTAGAGAAAAGAATAACAAATTTTGATTACTCTCTCACGTCCGCGGCTGTGATTCGATTTCTCAATTTCTGCGGACCTCTGATAGAAAATTGTGATTAAAACGTTATGTAACTTGATCACTCCTTATTATAAAACTGTACACTTGTGTTAAATTATTGCACGTATTTTCATTACACGCATGCCTTTGGCAAATTATAAACTAAGAAACATTTTTTTAATTAATTACAATAATCTCAATCATAGTACCTGAGACAGCGTGATTTGTTTTTCTAGTAAAAATTATTTAAAAATACAAATCAAAATTTTGATTTCGATTCATATAAATAAATGCGCATAAATCGTGAATAAGTTATATTTGAATGTGTAATATGCGCGAAACCAGAGAACGAAAGAGTTTTTATCTATCTTTTTGCTAATGTGTGGCGTTTAGATAATTTAAAGAACAATTTTCTTTGTTAAATCCACTTGCGCAACCAACCACACAATATATGGATTATTTTTAAGAGATCTATAAGAGAATATAAGAGATCTCATTTGAATATGTTAACGACCCATACACAGACTAGTTAGGATGTGAAGTAAAAATAATGAATTATGTAATTTAATGGATTTATTCGGGATAATTAAAACCTGCACTATAAAATTTAACTTATAATTCCAATACAATATCTCATCATGTAAATAACTTTAAATCTTTAACATCAACTAAGTAAGACTTACAATGCTCACCAGAATATTTATATACAAAGAGTTACATACCTTCACGATGTGCTCAAGGCGACGTTCACACAACGAATGACGCTCGGACATTTTTTTTTTTTTTTAACGTGGAAATCCTTCTATGGCTAAGCCACTTAAAAAAGGTGTTATGTCAGGCTAGACTGACAAAAACCACGCCCTACCTAAGTAGTCCGCAAGTACCTTTAGCCGGAGAGGCTGTAAAAGGTTTCATCTAAGCGACCGCCTCGGCGAGGCTCCGGCGGCGCAGGCGCTCGGACGGCTGTTGCGCCATTTTTATATTCTCAAGGCAGACGTAAACAACAAGATGGCGGCCGTACGAGAGTCGTCGTTTAACAACTTTTAATGGATCAATCTTAAACAATTTAATTAAGCCGAACAGCTATTTTATAATTTTAAACAATAAAATGTTAACAATTAGGTATTACAGTGTAGTTGCTAACAAATATAAGTCCACTTTTGCAAAAAATGTAATTAATAGTCAATACTTTCAAATTCATATGCAATTTAGACTATAATTAAGAAAGTAAAAAAAAAACATCAATTAATAAAAGTCTTGCTATTCATGAATATCAAATAAAATGTTCCTATATCATAAGGATCCACATAATAATCATATATCGATACATAGGTCTTCTATGAACTCTTGGTATAAAAGTTTGAACAGTTCTTTCAACCGGTAGATTAGTAAAACAATTAAGATAAGATAACTACTCAGATAACTATCAATTGAATTGCCCTTACCGATAGCAGCCGTACTTCGAACACGTACAAGGAACAAATTTTCCCGCTGCGTTGTTTACGAGTTACCAAGTAATAAAAAAGTTAGTTTGATAGCAGATTAGAAACTACGGCGAGGAGTTCGGACCTACTTACGTGACCAAATAAGTCGACTCTCGACTCTGAATCGACTATGGTACTGTCAGCAACTTAAAGCTTATCAGACTTGGACTCCAAACTCTATTGCAAATACGTTAGGTACTACGATGCAATCCGAAAGTATAGCACACAAAAGTAGAAAAGCTTGGCCATCTACACAGCGAGGTTCGCACAAGTAACATTAAAGTCACTGGCTGCTGTGCGAGATAACGTTGCATCTGGCATTTTAATAGTGAAAACTTAGAATGTATAAGGTGACGGTAAAACATGGTCATACTGAGAAGTCCAGTAATGTTGTTAATAAAAAAAATACAGTTCTACAATCTAAAATTGCATCCTGCAGTTACAACATTTTAAACAATTATCACACAATTTTACTGTTTATTTTCACAATGCTGCACTGATATGTTGATACGCTGATTAAAACGCACCCTACGGTATTACGTATAATTAAATTTCCAATACAGATATAAAACCTACATATGCATATTGCGATTTATCCGAACTACGAAATAATATTATAATATATATTATAAAAAATATAATTATAGGTAGGTAACCTATTACTGAATCACAACCTCAGCAAAGCACGAATATTATTAACATAAGTATTAAAAACAACGCTTACTCGAATATAAATATTTTTGCTGGTCACAAATTATTATGTCCTTATTATATATTAACTGGAACCTACGATAATTAATTTGTGAAGTACATCTAACTCATCTTATATAATAAATGGCAGTAGTTGCTGTTCATTGGCATATTTATTATTGTACTATATCGCAATGCAATATGATCGCTCTTCTGAATCCCATACGCTATTCTTCCGCGGTTTTTCTAATTATGAAATTTTACTGCTATTTTCAACCCACCTGCTAAAAGCTGACGAGATTTTGCAAAGCTCCTTCATTTTTGAAAGAAACTGCCATACAGAGGTGGACGTCTTTCGGCTGAGATGATGATGATGATTCTCACTGGTTCCTTAACTAGCACACATCACATGCATTCATAAGAACTCAATTTCACATAGGTAAATGGTGACGACGTATAATATTGTAAATGTCGTTACTTCTGTTATAGCTGACAAGTTTCTTGCGCCCATTCTTCTTGTCAGTCAAAAGACGTCGAACATAAATATGTTGGACGATTCAAAACAACTTATTTTAAGGTAAATATTTTTTAATGTGACTGTAATGTAGTCAGAGAAACTCATTGTTACTAATACCACTGATATCATACAGCTCTTAATGTAAACAGCAAAAAAGCAACCTATTTCCTCGAATAATTACATAATACTAAATTGCTTTTCTGATTTCTGGTTAAGGTTTCTAATACGTTTTAAATTTTACCTGTATTTAGAACACATTTGAATAAGACTAAATATTTAATAAAATATTTTATTAATATACAGCCGATAACCGCTTTTCTAGTGTTTTTTTTTCTCATGAGTTTTTTTAAAACACGTGAAATGTACCTCAACTTGTTTTCAACAAACAAAATAACATCTACGCGTACGTGAATAAAACGGAAACGTTTGAAAGGCACTCGTACAGAAAAAAAAACGTTTTCCTGTTGAGTATTTCTAAATAAAACTAGTGAGCAGAATAAACTTGATTATTTTGGAATTTGCCGAAAAATACTTTCAGAGGAAGTGAAATTCTCAGTGACAAGTGCGTGTCCCAAAAAGAAAGTCACGTATTGTGCCGTTTTAATTTTTTATAGAACCCATATCTGAGCCCTGCCCGAAATCTGTCAACATCTGTCCCACCTGTGATCATACACATTAAAAACGTGCAGCACACTCTAACAGGTCTCTTATTCAATTAACATAAATCTAATTTCGAAATAATAAAACTTCAATGTAATTGTTAGTCATAAAAAGTGTGTCTAACAATTACATTGAAACTAATTAGTTTAATACGATATATTCAATAATTTAAAACATCTGGTTTAAAACTTTGACGAGTTCGATGGTGCAGTGACTAATCACTCACTCACGATTGTCGAGATTAAGCAATTTTTCCGATGGGTTGCTAAAAAATTATTATCTTGAGCCCTTTCATGTTTTGAAAGACACGTTATGCTACAGATCTCAGTCACATTTTCAGTAATAAATATCAACTAATCCGCATTAGACAATTTCGCCTACAGTATTTTCATCAATATAGAAGGCCAATGACAAAATAGAATAATAATAATAATAATAATATATCTTTATTAGTCATAAATGGTACATTTCAGTGCGTGCCCTGTCTCCTGAACTAGGCACAGCCTGTATGTCAGGAGACAGTTGCTCCCCAAAGTAAGATACAAATAAATTTGTGCCTGAGCAGACTAACAAAACAAACTAATTGTACATCTTCCTCACAAAGTTAAAAAAAACGAGTTAAAAATAATAATAGCATAATAATAATAAAATAAAAAGATGAGGACCAGTACGCGTGCAGGGTTGTGTTAGTGTGTGTGTGTGTGTGTGTGTGTGCGAGAGCTGGTGTGTGTATAGAATATATGTAAGTACATGAACTACAGATAAAGTTAGACCAATAACATTTCACAGTCTTCATATTCTTTATCTTTTAGCCAGTCTAATATTACTTTCTTAGCGTGTAAATCATTAGTTCCATGGATTTTAATTATTCTATTGATCTTGTTGTAAATTCGAGGACCTTGCACGTCATAATGACGACTGGCTAAGGCACTCCTTACCCTTGGTACCCGGCAAAGATTAGTCCTTTTATTGTTTATTATGGGTCCTGTTGACTTATGGTAACGTCTTAAACATTGAAGAATAATAATATCTTTATAATTATAAATTTAAAAATCACTTTTGCTTTTACGACCTGACCAGCGATACTAATTAAATGGTTATTGAGTTTTATTAGTGCGACACTCGTATAAAGTTTTGTTTTATTGAAATCTATTTAATGTCATGGCGAATTTTATACTGTAATTGCCACGGTCTGTGCACCGAACAATCGATCTTTGAAGTTTCTTGGTATAATTAAAATCATAATAATAATAATCATTACATATGCTCGCAAGAAGAAGCAAATATATAAAGTGAACGAGACAGGAAAATAATTTAAGTGACGTCAAATCTATTTGATTAGACAAAGTTTCCACATTTTTTTTTATTTTGTTTCTATATTTATAGAGTTTACCTGCCTACACAATTCGATTGACCATCAGGAAAAAATTTTTCATTATCGACTCTATTTTACACGTTCAAAGAGGTTATTATCCAGCAATAAGTTTCCATCACAGCGAAGTGCATTATATTCATTTACATGCATATATGTAGATATGTCGTCTCTTAGTTTCACTATGCATGTGTATTATACAAATTGCAGCCCTTAGGTAATAGAAAAACTAGAACATGCTACATAGCAGAACAAAATCTATCCTCTATTCTAACTTCCAAGTACAGGCAGAAAAAAAAATGGAGAGTGAGATAACTCATGTACTTTTGCTATCTTTTTATTCGTTTCACGAATTCTTATTTTAGCGTGTACTTATTTAGACAAATATTTTTTTTATTATTACGAAGGAGGGGTGCTATGTATCGCGCACGATCATTTGTTTATAAAAAAATACGAATTAGTAATTGACTAGAGTCAGTAGGTTTAAATTGTAGGTGTAACAAAAGTTATAACTACTGGACGACAGAAATAGCGAACACGCGCGGTGCCGCAAGTGAGCGAGACAGTTCGCGAACATTGTTTGAGTGTTATGACGACTCGACACGAAGGTTCTAGAACGTTTACGACTGCGTTGTCGTATATTTAAACAAGGAGTAGTTCTGATTTTCGAAATGATGGAAGAGAATTGAAAGTAATCTTAGGAGTGAATTAAAGTGATTTGATAAGTGAACTCAGCGAGTTACTAGACTCTTATGAACGTGGTTTACGCACGCGACTGGTTTATTCTAAGACGGTATTGAAGAGATAATTTTTGACATCTTCGGACATTTATTGGACAGTGGGAGTTAATGAGCGGACTCGTTTTCGAACTTTGCTTGAAAGGTTTTATACTGTGTGAAAGTTATTTGAATAATTAAATCTCAGAATAAATTAAGAGGTTTATTTGTGTATCCAAAAGCAGCAGTTCTTTACACTATATAGACAAAATAATGTAAATAATCTTTAACTCAAAGATAATGTCTTGGCATGTCTAAATTTAGGAGACAGCCATTGACACTAATGTTCAAGATAAGATAAGTATTCATATTTAAATTCTTACACCTGAAGCTTTTAAGTACATTTATATTCAAATGTACTAATAGTTTCAAGTAAAAAAAAATGACCAATTATGAACACCATCACAACTAACAGGATATTATTACTTTGTATATAAATATTGTAAACGAGAAATTCTTGTATACCTATAAATCTATTTCCAGTATTTCGGAAACAACTCTTACGATTTGGTTAGATTTTGAAAAATATCTAAATGATAAGGTTTTGCTTTTTAATTTTACCTATTTAGTTACATTACTTGTAAAAACGCAATTTAACACATATTTAGTTCACCTATTTAATCCCAAACTTAAACTTCAGTTCAACGATTATTCTCATATATGTACATTTAACATTCGTCTCACCATAACTGCTTTTATTATATCAGTGTAATAGTCCATAATAACATTTTTTTTTTTGGAAATTGGACACAGGGGTTGCTTCTTTATAAATTCATCTACCTTTATTATTAAACGTAAGCGTTTGTAGTATGTCCCGCGGTAGTTCTGCTCACTTGTGCAATGCTCGCATCGCATCGTGCAAACTTGTTATGTAGCCACGTAAATAAATCAACTGTTATTTACAAGTTTTTCAATTAAGAGTTGCATGTACAATACTGCGCTTTAGTATTTTCATTTCAGTTGTAAATATATTCGAAACAAACTTTTGTTAGCAATATATTTAAGTGAAAAATTAATTGAGAAAATTTTATTATTAGGTATTATTATATATCTGACAATATTACGTTACGGACGAAAGGAATCTGCTGTTTCAGAAACTATTTTCGATAATACTAACAGGCAATAATAAATTTAATCAACTAAACAAGATCCGTTACAACAAACCAACTTTTTTAATCACGATAGTATGAAATAACAGGGATATATGTTTCATCGTAATATCGAAATTCAGGAGCTAAAATAATGAAGTGTTTTTATATCATTTTACCCCGTTCCAGTATAAAAACATAGAAGAATGGGCGAATAACATACACTTAAGTGCCTATCCTAACATCCCCGGGCGATTGCCACATCCCTTTTATAATTCAGATGGTATGTTCGTATTATGGAAACAAAGATTAAAAGAAGTATCGTTTATTATACGAACGGCCTTTTAAGTGCCACCGTCCCCTCATCTCCACCAAATGAGCTCCCTGCGGACCGAGGGGAGACGTCACGATGTAGTGTCGCCCACCAGGATTGAGACAAATTTTTTTGTATGAAACTGCTCTTTTCGCCATCCGCAAGATTAGATTCAAGAGGATAAATCTCCTTCCTCCCTCTCGCCATTTTGTGTGAAGGCTTTATTCCGGATTATTTATACAGAACATTTCGTTCCGGCGTGACATACTGAATAACCTCTCCTTTAATCTTGCGACCTTTTAACGTGTGCCAAAGTGTGTACTACTTTTATTTGGGAGTGGAATTAAAAATTAAAGGAGTATTTAGTCCAATAAAACAGTTTTTGTTGAAAACCATTGCCCGACATTACAACTTTTGGTTAAAAATAACAATTGTTTAATTAAATACAAATACCGTATATTAATGTAGTACATAAAAAATAACACGTATAAAAAAATACTACTACGCTGTGCTAAATCTCGATTTTTTCATATTACAACTCCGAGAGTTTGTTACAAAGCGAATTTATGAAATTTATTGGAAAAATTGCAATAAACTGTCTACTGAGGGAAGTTAGAAAATATTTAGTTACAGACCATAACGCCCTATAACGTTTTAATATGGCAAACAAAATGCATAGTTACAAGAGGAACAAAGCGACATTGATAGCCAAAATTATATTTAGAGAGCACGTAAGAAGCGGGCAATTCCTGATGTACCATGAAGTTAGATTGGAAAACTTCCGTGCAGCGTGCTCGTGCCGTGTGACTGTTCTACTTCAATACTCATATTGCTGTAGCAAAGGCAAGGATTACGTAGGAACCTACCTTCTTGTGCTAAACACTAAAACTAATGAAATAGAACTTTTGAACGGATATTGAGAAAAGATTCCATTTTCCAAGTTTTTACTACATCTTTTAGTTTAATTTAGTGATTTATTTTATTTTATTTATTTATTTTATTTATTTATTATTAGGAAAGCTTACATGTGATCTAGTACTAAATTTAAATAACTATTATAGTGAGTTAATAACAAGCTCTCACAAGTAAGTAAACATAATGTATAAACTACTTATAATCGATAACAATTCTGAAAGATGAAGTGAAAGAATAAAATAATAAAACAAAACAACAAAACAAAACATAGTTTGAAGGCCACATTCAATAAATCACTCATTAAAAGTAGCGTTAACAAAACTCATAAAAAATAAGCGCTTGCGATTGTTTGTTTAATGGACGCTATACTAGTGGTAAATAAGTCAAAGTCGTACTCAGAGCTAAATTTATTAAACAGTCTACAGCCACGTGTAAGAAACATATTAGTCCTGTAATTGGTTCGCGCATGCGGAACGTGAAGTAACGGGCGCTGCCTAATTTTCAAATTATTGATACGAAGACCAATCATGCTTAACAAGTCGGGACAGTCTATCATTCCATTAACGATTTTTGATAGATAGCATATATCACTAATATTGCGACGTAAAACTAGTGGCAAGAAATGATACCTTCTGCAGCGATGTTCATAGCCAGTGGAATATTGTTTGGCTTTAAAGTCCAGAAAACGCAGGAACCTTTTTTGTACATTTTCCAGCCTTGATATGTACACTTGATATTGGGGATTCCAGACTTCACTCGCGTATTCAAGGTGACTGCGTACAAAGGCGCAGTATAATATTTTAATCACTTTGAGTGATTTTAAGTCAGTAGATATCCTCATTATGAATCCTAACGCTTTAGATGCTTTGGTTACAATGTGGTCAATATGCAAATCAAACAGCAGTTTACTATCGTGTATGACACCTAAATCTTTAATATTACTTACCCTAGCCAAATTAATACCCAACAACCGGTAACTACATATCAACATATCAGGTTTACGAGTAAATGACTGAATGTAGCATTTAGATACATTTAGCTCAAGCTTATTCAGTTTACAATAGGCCTCGAATCCATCCAAGTCAGCCTGAAGCTCTTGACTGTCGGCCGAGTCTCGTATTTCCTTCAATATCTTCATGTCGTCAGCAAATAATAGTATACGTGTGTGTAGGAAACATTTGTCTATATCCATAATAAATAAAACAAATAATAATGGGCCTAAAATAGATCCTTGGGGGATTCCTGAAGGGATATGAGTCCATCCCGACATATAGCCTAGAAGTACCACAGCCTGACTTCGATTGTCAATATATGAAGCGAACCAACGCAATAAGTCACCGTGTATCCCTGCCGCATTAAGCTTTTTCAGTAATATAGAGTGATCCACACGGTCAAAGCATTTTTTATAGTCGGTGTAAATAACATCAACCTGTGCACCACTCTCCATACCACGGGTGATAATTTCATTGGCAATAATTAAATTGGATACTGTTGACCGTTTTTCAAGAAATCCATGCTGTACATTATTGAATGATGGGCTTAGAGCTTTGTATACTTCATGATGGATTATTTTTTCAAATATCTTTGCAAAAAGACACAGCTTAGAGATGGGACGGTAATTTTCAATATTGTTTTTATTGCCTTTTTTCAAAATTGGGGTAATAAATGCTGCTTTCCAGATTTTAGGAACAATTCCTACATTTAAAGATTGCTTAAATAATATGCATAAAGGCGATACTAAGCTAGATGCACAATTTACAATAAATACAGGTGGAATGCCGTCTGGACCACCAGATTTCGACAAGTCAAGAGACTTGAGGTGTATGAGCACCTGTTTCGGATCAATCTCAACATTCCCCACACTACAGGCGCTAGATATATCCGAGGTGCCTCCGAGAGTTTGACCAGACAAATTATTTGCCACAAAAGTAGAGTGGAAATATTGGGAAAATAGATTACTAATGCCAGCCCCAGTATTTGCATAAGTGCCACCATAATACATCACGCTGGGGAAGGCATGCGTCACCTTCTTACTCTTAACATAGCTCCAAAATGCCTTCGGATCCTTGATAATTGACGACTCAATCCGTTGTATGTAATTGTTGAAACAAACATTTTCAAGATTTGCAACTCTGTCACGTAATAAAGAAAAAGTCCGATAATCTGATAAGTTACCATATAGTTTAAACCTAGAATGATACTTAGCTTTCTCTTTAATAGCTTTAATAAGAGATGAGCTATACCATAGAGGGTATGAGTTATTCCTTACCACTTTTTGAGGTACGTGCAGATCCCGAATCTGATATAGTTTGTTATAAAATCTTTCCACCATTACATCAATTGAGCCTTGTCCTAGGTGATCACTCCAGTTAATACCCTCAAGTTCAGTTCTTACAGCAGAATAATCAGTCTGATGGTATCTGAAATTCATCGAGCTTGTATCCTCAAGAGAGTGAAGCTCAATAAAGTCTGCTGTAATTAATAACGCCCTATGATGTGAGTCTTCAGGGACAAGTGGTAAATCGCATGAAGCGATAGTTAGCTCACTATTAGAAAAAACTAAGTCTAGGATTCTCCCAATGGAGTTACGTTCACTATTATACTGATTTAAGTTACATATATTTATAACATCTAGGAAGTCAGTTACATACCCACTAGAATAGTTTATAGGCAACATGACGTTTGCATCTCCTGAGTGAGCCCAATCCACATCGTCTTTGAAATTGAAATCCCCGAGAACAATGAATTTATCAAGTGGATGAGACAATATTGTATTACTCAGCTTATCACAGAAGTTTTCAAGTTGTAGCTTGTATGGATTACCTCCCTGTTCTTTACATAAATAAAGACAACAAATATGCATTTTATAGGAATGGACCGCCTTTTTACATTTAATTGATACTGTAATCCAAATATCCTCTGCAGAACTACTCCATTCGGACTTATGCTCCACAGCTAAGTCATTTCTAATGGCCAAAAGAACCCCTCCGCCCATTCTTTGGCCTAAGCGAGAATAATCGCGATCACGTCTCCATACGAGATACTTATTATTAAATAATTCACTATCCAGTATACTGTCTAATAACCACGTTTCAGTTATACAAATTATATCATAAGTATTTAGGTTTACGTTTCTATAAAACATACTAGTCTTCGTACGCAGTCCCCTAGCGTTCTGGTAATATAACTTCAAAGCCAACATTTTTGAAACGAAAAACCGCTGCATAATAGCAATAATAAGTGCAAATAAACATGCCGAGTATAAATAAAACTGATATGTAATAATAAGTGATCAATAGCATGATTTATATTTATAATTATATTAAAATTGAAATGAATAAGACCTATACGTCTTACAATTGCATGGAATAAGTAACCGTACGGGTAGATATAAAACTTATTAATACAATGCGAACGATAGACCATCAACAAGATAACAAAATAATGTAGACACTGTAAGACACAGTTAAGATAGTTTCGCAATAATCGAAACACGCCAATATAAAAACTAAAGTTGACTACAAAAGAGTCATTAGTAAACGACTGCACTGTTAATACGTACGCAAGTGACTGCAGACTGCATACGATATTCAACCCAACCGCACACAAATTACAGCAGCTTATCAAATGAACAATGGTGAAAATGAATTTATAATAACTAGCAAGCATCAATAGATGACACAATTCGCACTGTTGGAAACGCAAATCTGCACTGTACTTTACGATGGCTTTCAAACTTTGCATTATCATTATCAATATGAAAAAAAATAATTTACAGGAAAAACAAAATGAGTGTAAATTATTAAATTGTTTACAAAAGGCCAATTTGTTTAAACTATTTTCGCATGGTCCTTTAGTGATTTCACTTGAATAACTGGGGACGTATCCGACTTTCTCACATATATTTTTGCGTGTTTTACCCAAGTATAGGCAAAACCCTTCTCTAATGTAAGTTTCTTGGTCCTCGTAAGAAGATCCTTATTTTGGGGAGTTAAATGGTCATTCACAAATACTCGACCACTACTCATTTGCCCCTTAAATCCTAAATCAGCTGCCGTCAACTTGGATGCTTTGATTCTCTCCCTCACCGCTGCTATGAAATCTTCTTTGGCATAACGGTTGATAAAAGCTACAATTATAGATTTTGGTTGGGTAGTGTCCTTGGTAGGAATTCGGGTTACAAAATTCAGTTGTGATTTGGTGATATGATAGCTTGCTTTGGAACCAATTGAACATACGATATCAAATAGATTTTCTTTTTGGGTCTGGGGTATACCCTTGATCTCTGCATTATTCATGCGTGCCCATTGCTCCTTTTCATTAGCTTGATCTAAGATTTGATCAAATTTAGTTTGCAAGCTTTTCATTTGCTCCTCGGCATTTTCAACCTCCGATAGACGAATCTCAAGTCTCTCAAATCTATCATTGAATTCCCTCATAGAGGTAGTGATTTCTGCAACCTGCGATTTCATCTCTGTAATTTCAACACGAATCGCCTTGATCTCTTTAGCTAATGGTACCAATGGAGCCAATTGGGCGGCCAGTGCCTTGATTTCTGCCAATAACTCACAGTTGCTGGGTGGCTGTGGTGGTGTGATAATTAGAGATTATATTTAGAGAGACGTAGTTTTTACCCATGCATTTAGTATTATACCGGACTAAATTTACATTCACTTGCCATAATTACCTACCACAAAAATTTTCGTACATCCATTCGATTTTAGACTGCCGTTAAATTAATCTATAATCTAAGATCACAGTGGTTTGTGTGTTTGTCTGTCCGCTCTTATTCTCGCTCTTTTTCCATTGTACCAATAACGTTACCATAGCAACGCGTTAACCGCAAGTAGTTCGTCTACGGGAAGCTAGATGGCGCTAACGGAAAAATATTTAATAATAGAAAAAAATTAAAGAATTTTGTCCACCCGTGCGAAGCCGGGACGGGCCGCTAGTACTAATCTAAATCTATTATCTGAGCAAAAGTGAATGCATACCTGGTGTAAATTAAGTTATTATACTTTCTCCATCAACTGTAAAAGGAAAGCACATTATTAAAACTTGTAAAAATAATTAGGTTCAGTGCATAGCAAAGAAAATGGAGAACAATTTAAAGAAGCATGTAGTCGAAAATGAATGGTTTTAAATGTCAACCGACTGATTTGAGGTCGTAAACTTTCTTTAATCTTGGTAAAAAAGAGAGTATTGAAGAGGCATTCCGCAATAGATTTACGACAAGCAATCTGTCGTAGTGAATATCGAAGTGTTGGCAGTAATTATCCTATAAAACTCACGCTTTTCTTTAGATTTAAGGGGAATCTAATAACTTATTCGATTAATCCTGCTGTTTATACGGCACTTACTCAAATAATGATTTGAGAACTTTATTGTTTTAAAAGAATAAAAATCACTAATTAATCTAAGCTGATTGATATACATGAATTATATAAACTATTAACAGTAATACAGCTTACGAATAAAAATGTTTACATTTCACATGAGATTTGTTAAGTGTGGATATAATTAAGTAATACGTGAATTTTATAAAAAACTTAAGTGCAAGCTCAAAGCTAAGCAGTACTAGTTTTTTTTTTATAAATGGTGCATGTACTTAAATAAAGGTTTATAGGACATAGAACAATATTACTTGGCGTAAGCCAAAAATGGCCTCATGAGCACAACGGTAGGTCGAGCATATTAAGGTTTTTAGTGGGTAGGTCTCTAATTCTTCATCGGGCACTAGGCCGGGTGCAGGAATGGAGGCGACTCCCACATAACTGCGCTGCTCGCCCGGAGACGCAGTATGCTTAATGCATTTTTCTTAGAATAAATAAAAAAGACATAGAACAACATGGTTATATGCCGTTTATGCTAAACAGTATATACTTGAGTAATAGTTTAGCTTAAAAGATATCCAGCGTACTTGTGTAAAATAAAAATCTTACGACCTGACGAGTATGAAAAACTTTAATTCAACGAGTCATGGCTCCTTGACTATTCCAGTCCAATAAACAAATTGCAGTGACAAGAGTTACTCGTTGGCACTGAAACTCGCCATTAATGGTATTTGCGTCGTTCATTGTAGCTTGGTTTTGCAAAATACAAAACAAGAAGAGATGAATAATCTTTGAGAAATAAACTTCTTGTTTAAATTTTTTTGAGCTGAAATGCAATCATTGGTATCTCATCATCTTTTTTGTTCAACTCCCAGCTCAGTTTATCTAAGATGGAATCTGCTTGTACATCAGCGCCAGAGCGTTCTTCTAGGGCTTGTCTGTGTCAACTTGTTTCACTTTCTGAATCTCTTTCTCCATGTTACTTACCTCCAGTCATGTTGTGGGCGGTATCCTTCCTTTTCAAGGTTATTCAGATGATGAAGTAAACCTTTTTTTTACTTCTACGATAATCGGGCGCTACCTTGACCTAGCCCTTGAAATAATTATTTGGCATACTATCCAGTCGAATAACTCCTCACATACCATCTAAATATTTTAATTTCACTAGTATATATCACAGCTTGTTTCTGCTATTCCTCAGTTTCCATCTTTTGCGTAGCCTTTTGACAATATAACTACATCTTCCAAGTAAAGAATACAATCCAGTTGTGTTTATATTTTGTGTGATATAATCCATTCACAAGTAGCATTGTAGAGGGGTCAAGGCCTCTGTTGCCAGTTAAGCTTTATTTCATTCGGTAATTTCTATTTCTAAAGAAAGCAAAGTATGTAATACTAGGCGATGCAGTCGCTAAGCATAAAGCTACGCTAGCACCATATATTGGAGCGGAGCGTAATATCTAAAAAAGAAAAACATTTTTTTTGCTTCGATGGAAATTTTTGCGAATTCCAAAATTCGGGCTCCGTCACAATCTGGTCCTAAACCTGTTGATTCGATCCCACACAAAAAATATTAAAATCGGTTAAGAACTCTGGATGTTATGGCGTAACAGACATTGCGCCATTGAAGCTGATCCATGGGAGCTTCGCTCACTTCGTTCGCTCCGCTCCAATAAAGGACAGAATTATTAATATTACGTTAATAAATAGATAAATGGCATAATTCAATATTTTAGAAAATTTAACTTTTTCACATTTTTCTATCACAATTACCTAGACCTCACAATCATCCAATCCTCACAACCATCACAAAATTTACTAAATCCAGGGTTAATATAATTGTAAATGTACACTTATCTAATTGCATGGTTGATAAGACGCCTCTACCAATTTAATTAACTTGTCTCGCTATGTTTGCAGCGTGTTCTACTTAGATATTCTGGCACTCCCAATTGCAACTTGTCCTCAACATATTTGTAGCGCCAATGAACTCTTCGTCATCTGATTGCTGCAATATTGTGCCAATAACGTTGTGTCAGCTACTTGACATTTACGTACAATGGAGGAACGTATGATATAACATTTGTCTTATGCTTTGACAACATTTCTTCGTCCATTTACGGCATATATTTATTTATTTATTGCATACTTATATAGTTATTAGAATGCATAATAAACATATTTAAATGCCTATACCTGCACTCTGTAAGGATATAGCAAAATTGTATCTAACAATACCAATAATAAGGTACCTGCGGGTAGCAAGAGCCGTTGTTTATCAAGGGCCACTATTACAATAGTGTACTTCTAACGGTTCGATTTTATTTTAATTACGCACACGTGTAAAGGACCAATAGGAAGGCTAATATACGCCAGCGCAGTCGCGCACGATCACCCATCTTGTCAGTAGCCGCGTCGCCGTTCAGAGATTTGGTCTGCGTCAGTCAATAGTAATTTTTTCTCTTAATTGCAACGAAATTGGGCGTGACATATACTGTTGTTTATAAAACTTGGTGTTACAAAGTAAACTTTACAGTTTAATTGATGTAAAATCAAGGTGAGTTCGAAAGATTTTATTGATTCAGTGTATTTTATCTCGGATCAAGTAAAATGAGTATCAATGCTTAATAAGGGCCAGGTGAATGGCGGGTAAAGGGGCCGGCCCTTATTAAACTTATGAATATGTACTTTCAATAATCAAAGTTCATTTTATTTTCAACTTTTATAAGGGTTGTAGTTGAATTTAAGCCACAACGCCAAAGGAACCAAAGAGTCTCTACAAGTGGAATTAAGAAGAAAGAGCAGAAGAAGAAGGTGACCAATATAAAAACAAAAGAAAAACACAACACTGTAGACGCCAAAGAGAAATGGTACTGCTACGCGTGTAATGAAGAGCGTTTTGCAGACATGAGAAATTGCCCTTCGTGCAAAAGATGGTATGCTTAACGAAAGGAGATTTTGAATGACCAATGTGCAATTAGAGGATTAAACATATAATGAAATTGATTATAAAAAGACAATATAAGCCGATAGTTTATTGTGATATTTAAGAAATTTATTCCTACTTGAAGATTGATTAACATATAAATTTACATTTTATTTAATGTAGCTTATTTACTAGAAGAACATTGTTATTTATGTGTTTTTTATTAAACTTTACTAATTTGTCGATTACAGCATTGGTAAATAAAAAAAAGGCACTCTAAGTATAAAGTGAAACTATTTTCAATTTTTCATAAGTTTAATAAGGTCCACAGAATTTGTTGAACTTTTCTTTGTGACTTTATTATTTTTTTATGTTATATTATGTTTGAGATTTAAGATAATTCTATTAATTTGTTCTTGGGAAATATCCTTTTTCACAGTTTGTTTGTTTCTTTAGTTTATTAAGGTCCATTACTATTTTTCTCGTTGATTTATGTGTATACAATGATGTGATTTCATGCCAAATGATAGTATAAGCTATAGGGAGCTAAAAAATATTGTGTCCACTTTGGTTATCCCATTAAGTATTGACTCAAGATCATGGTCTCTAATAAACTGCGTATGTTTAATAAGGGCCATAGAAGAGGTTTTAAAAATGTTTAATTTGAAGCGAAATTTGACAAGCTTAGACAAAAAAATATACTAAGTTATGTTGCTAAAATAATAAATGTTCTCCTGATTATTCATGTTTTATGGTTATCAATTATTTTACATTAATATTTAATTTTGAAGTTAGGTGGCCCTTGTTTACCGCAAGTACCTTATAAGAGCCAATACAATGATATTATTGTAATCTTATATAAACAATATACATGAAACGACAAATTTTAATGCAACAATAAGAAATATTATAATGAAATCAACTAAATAGCATTTATTAAACGATATTTTACGTTGAACACAATATTTTGCATTTTATTTTATGACTAAAGAACTCATTTAATGAGTAGTAACATTTTTGTATCAATAACGTTTTTAGCTCAGTATATCACAACAGAACGCCACTATGTACTGTTATGTGCTGTGGACTCAGTATAATCCCAGATGGTTTACTTTATGGTGACAAAACAACACAACACAAAAAAGTGCCGCTTCGCGATCTGCTACTGTAAGCATTTTGTGCCGTGAATCGAGTGAATAGTGAATTTACAGACAGTGGTACCAGTATCGAATGTAATAAAAAACTACGACGGAGGGTAGACCCCGTAATGATCCCGTTTTAATTAATACTAAAGACTTATTAATAATCACACACGACACACACGAAGCCCATTGCTAGGTGTGTCACATTGCTGTCGCATCATTTTTAGACACATGAAAATAATGGTCGTTTCCCGTCACAATTTTTTGATAATCTTACTTGGTATTATGTCCATCATACATCTCATATGTTATAGCTTCGCAAAGGGTCACCATGCGAGCCCATTTGGGTCTGGTTGGGCAAACGGCTGCAGACGCAGACGTGACATACAGCTAATTGAATTGACATGAGTATTTCTTTAAGATTGCATTTTTCATCTGATTTATATCACCAACAATTATTCACTTTTAGCCTTAAAGCACATGTTCCCTTGGGAATGGGTAGATATGCCAAAAATATATTTGAATTAGGAATTCTGTCGAGTTACTTTGAGTTTAGTAGTTACTTTGATTTTTTATGCTCTTACGAATCATATAACGTAATATGTTAATCGCAAATGCAGAAATTAATTATTAAGTTACATTTTTGCATAACACTATGCTACTGGTATCTTTATTGAAAACAGAATCAATGTTTTTTTCCTGTTGCTTAAAAAACGAAAGGATGTCTTAATTATTATTTTAATTACCATCATTTAAACAGTAGCCCCACATTGCGTTCATAAGCCCGACATTCGTTCTTCAAGTTTCCCTGGAAAATATTAGACAAGCTGGTTGTATTTTTATAGGGAAGATCATTTTCTTTAGAGCTTTGTGTGGATACTTGTTTAAAATAAAGAACCTGCAGTACTTTCCTCTAAATTAAAAAATGACAAATTTATTCTGTTTATATTCCGTTTATAGATGGGAATCTTATTCTTAAAATATCATTCTTGTAATACCTCGAAATCTCTTTTTAAAACTTATTTTGTGGTTATGTTCTTGGTTTTTTTCCGGTTTCTTTTAAATATTTATCTCGCGGTTTTCAATCAAATTATGTATAACTACTAATATTATTCAATTGCTATATAAGTTATTCATTAAGTCTATAAATATAAATTAGAGAAGGATTCTGGAGCAGGGCTGCGTCCGTACCGATCACTGGTGAAACGCGAAAAGTGGCCTATTAATTTAGGTAAAAAAGTTGCATAGTGAGCAACTGACCGTGTGACGATTGCCAAGCTACGCGAGCAGCTTAAGTCCATAAAACGGAGTTGAACCGTTACGTGGAAGTATTTACATCGCCTGTACGCACCGTAGCACTAATCTTATAAAAAGTAAAATAATAAAACGCGTCATTTTATGATTGATATCGATTTTGTCCATATAAGTCGGACGAATATGGATAAGGATTATGCAATGCAGGATCTACTTTTATCCACAGGAGTCTAATACAATCTGTCTATTATATATACATAAAATGAAGACAAGTGTAATGAAATATTTTTTATAAAATTTGGTTCAGCAAATAAATGTTTTTTTTAGCAAAAATCATTTAACAAACTGTTATAAAGTTGTACTTCTCAAACATATTCTTGATGCTTGGGAGTTATTCTCCCAAGATGTAATCGATTTCTTTTGCGATCGATAAACATTAATCTGCTGCAGCCCCATAACTATGAGAGTGCCCTGAGGATCAATATTAGGCCCTTTACTCTTCTTGATCTATTTTACTAAATATACTAAATTCATAGAAAACAAAATGCATAAAATTTACATAATGTGAAGCAGGTTAACCTTAATGTAAACATGAATAATGAAGTAGTCTAGTTAATTGAAAATACAAATTTTTGAATATAACTTTATTAGATTCACGACTACAATAGAACACTGATATTGAAATCTTAGCAAGTCAATCTGAGTTCTTCGGCGTACGCTGTTAAAATGAGAGCTTTTAATTGATATGAAACGCCAAGATCAATTTATTTTAACTATTTTCATGTCCCATGGGTTGTTGTTGTTGAACTCAGCTAAAAATAATGAAAACTTTTTTGCTTCAGTAAAAAACTGACCGCACAATATACAATGGTATATAATACGGTCATGTTCAAAAGTTATTGCAAAGTCGACGGCTATTTAGGAGATCGCGATTTTTGAAGGTAATAAATAGTCATGGAAATATAGCGTATGGACTTAGCATGACACTAATTAAAAAAACGAGGAAAAAGCCCGTGCAATACAGCTAAATATTAACATTTGTTAATTTTAAAGTTATTTATTTATTTGCAGTTGGAATATGACATGCACTTATAAAACATCTCTTAGCTGGTGGCATGTGATATGGGTTATTGCTTTCCCTAAAATATCGTTGAATGAAGAGTTGGCTTGCTCAGGTGTCATATTCGTATAAGGGAACTCCTGCCGTGTGAGACTAGTCTTCTTTAAACTATTAGTACTATCTTCAATTACTTTTATTAATGCTATGTGATTTTTATTAAAACTTATATTTACTATCCTCTGCACGTTTATATATTATTTATTTTAAAAGCTGCCAAATTTCTTTTGCTCGAAAGAAGCCTGGAATAGTCGGTGTAGACTTTGGCGTCGAATTTGCGTATAAATTCGGATGACTTGCTTTTTCAGAAATATAGTGATATTTAAATAACAACGTAATTGTAGATTTCACTGAATTTAATGCAAATTTATATTAACAACCTTTGTAAAAATCAATTAAAACATAACTATAGTGGTACGATTCGATATCAGAAAGGACAGATGTTCGTGTGTGCACACTAACAGCGAACGGCGAAGAGTGAGTGCATAAAAAACTGCAGTGTCGTCCCCGGCGCGTCTGAGCGCCTCGGTGGCTCAGTAGCGGTCAGCTATGCTTCCCGACATATCCCCCGGCGTTGAAAGTCCTAGCTTTCAACAGGTTCATTGTCCAAAGGGAGAGGACAGATGCGATTGAAGGCTCTTCTGATTACGCCTTTGCTGGTTAGAATATCTGTGACTCTGCTAACTCCGTCGACGCCTGGATGAACGTTTACGATACGGCCAAGACTCCACTTCATAGGTGGAACTGCGTCTTCCTTTATGATGACCATCGTTCCTGGGTCGAGACGTCCTTTGCAAGATCTCCATTTTGTCCTTTGCTGTAACTCCGAGACGTATTCTTTCTGCCATCTTGCCCAAAAGTGCTGGTGAATTTGTTGGATACGATCCCATCGTTGCAATCTTGTCGGATTGATTCCTTCTAGTGAGGATACTGGTCGAGTGGTAAGAGGGCGTCTGACCAAAAAGTGACCAGGCGTTAATGGACTAAGATCAGATGGATCTGAAGACATTGGTGTTAAAGGTCGCGAATTGAGTATGGCCTCTATTTTGACTAGCACTGTATATAACTCCTCGAAGGTGAGGTGAGCGTCGCCTAGAACTCTGTTTAAATGATGTTTAACCGACTTTACGCCAGCCTCCCATAGCCCGCCAAAGTGTGGCGCGTAGGCTGGAATAAATTTGAAATTCATATGATCATTAGCCATGAATTCTGAAATTAACGATGAATTTTGTTTTAAGAATGCATTCAGCTCATTTTTGGCCCCTACAAATTGCGTGCCGTTGTCGGAGAAGATTGTTTCCGGCTTCCCACGACGCCCAATAAACCTATCTAAAGCAGCAATGTATGCTTCCTTATACAAACTTGTGACCAGTTCGAGATGCAGACACTTGGTGGCGAAACACACGAACACTACGACATAGACCTTGATCAATTTACATCCACGTCCCTTACGGTCAGCAGCGTGTAGTGGTCCTGCATAGTCAACGCCCGTGGTTTGAAACACGTACCCTGGCTCGAGGCGCTGCTCAGGTAAGTGACCCATTATAGGGTTGGCTGTTTGCGCCCTCATTCGGAAACACCTCAGGCATTTGTGTGCGACAGATCTGGCCAGATTACGACCACCTAAAGCCCAAAACTGCTCTCGTGTTGATGCCAATAATGATTGGGGCCCAGCATGCATTAAACGGATATGTTCATCAACGAAAAGAAGTTTCGTCAATGCGTGTTTAGCTAAAAGCAATATTGGATGCTTTTTATTGTATGTGAATTTTGAATTTCCTAATCTGCCGCCTACTCGAATTATTTGAAACTCATCAATAAATGGAGATAAAATTAAAAGTCTGTTTTTATTTGGCAAGGGCTGTCTATTCAACAATTGATTGTACTCCTCAAATGATTGCTGTTGTGACCATTTGATGAGTAATATAAATGCATTTTGTATTTCATCTGTGGTGAGAGGTCCAGACTTTTTGATATTTTCCTTTCGACAATTGTTTATAAAGCGTAATACGAAAGTTCTTTTTAGTTTTAATAATTTGGAAAAACGTTCAAAATCGATTAAGCTGTCATTTATTTGTACAGAAGTTAAAGCAGTTGTAACCATTTCAGGTATTTCTTGAGCAGTAGTTTTTAAAAATTCACTTTTTGGCCAATTGGATTTATCATCTTTCAAAAAGTCTGGTGCGGTCCACCACATCGACAAGTTATTTAATTCTGACATGCAGACTCCACGAGACAACATGTCAGCTGGATTTTGAGCTGTAGGCACATGACACCATTCATGATTAATGGTGAGCTCTTGTATTTCGGCAACACGATTTTTAACGAATTGTTTAAGTTTGTTAGGTTGAGTTTGGAGCCAACCTAAAACAATAGACGAGTCGGTCCATAAAACATATCGGCTTACCGGTATGCGAAAGGATTTTAGTACTTTCTCAGTCAGACGTGCTGCGACTAGAGCGCCACACAGTTCGAGGCGCGGAATTGTGGTTGGTTTCAACGGCGCGACCTTACTTTTTGCGCATAGCAAGTTAACTTCCACTTGTCCATTAAATTCCGATCTAACGTACAAGCATGCGCCGTATGCGTCCTGAGACGAATCACAAAAAGTGTGAATTTCTATCACATTATTCGGACTGTCTATAGTTACACAACGCGGAATTTTTAAATCAAGTACATAATGTAATTCGGAAATGAACTTGTGCCATTGATTTGTTATGTTTTCGGGCAATGGTTCATCCCATGACAATTTTAATAACCAAAGTTTTTGTAGCATGATTTTAGCTTTAATGACGCATACGCCTAGTAGACCTAGCGGATCATATATCTGTCCTATGGCGGACAGAATAGACCGTTTGGTTGGATTTTGATCAACTGGCTGCTTAATGGAGTAATATAACTGGTCATCGCATGGTGACCAACCTAGGCCCAAAGTATTTGATAAGCCTTGTTCGCCGAGGTTTAATGACTGATCTGTGTCTGACTGAGAGAGTTCCATATTTGACCTAATTTTTCGAAGATTGAAACAACCTGTGGATAATACTTGGCAAATGCTTTCTTTTATTTTAATTAGCTGTTCTTTAGTTTGGGAACCGGTGACTAGATCATCGACATAAAAGTCATCGCTGATTATTTGTGACAGCTGAGGATCTGTACATTCTAATGCAAGTTGTTTCAAGCAACGAATTGCTAAGAAAGGCGCGGATGCCGTCCCGTAGGTGACTGTATTTAATGTGTATATTTTTAATTTCTGATTTGGATCATCCCGCCAGAGAATTTGTTGTAAATGTCGTTGATTGTCATGTATTAAAACTTGCCGATACATTTTTTCAATGTCTCCGGTTAATATGTATGGATAATGTCTGAATCGAATAAGAATGGAGAACAGATCACTTTGTATAGTGGGTCCGACCATCTGTAGGTCATTGTATGAAACACCGGAACTTGAGGCAGCACTGGCGTTGAAAACAACACGTAATTTAGTGGTTGTGCTGTTTTCTCTTAGCACTCCGTGATGTGGGAGAAAGAACGGCTGGGTATTTGTTTGTGTACTTTGTGTTGTCTCTGTCATGTGACCTAAATGTATATATTCTGACATGAAGTCTGTGTACATTCGTTTTAATTTTGTTTGTTTGTGTAACCTACGCTCAAGTGATAAAAAACACTGTTTGGCTCGCTCGAATGAGTCCCCTAAACAAGATTCTGGTCTCTTGAGAGGCACTGCGACGGAGAAACGCCCGTCTGATGTTCGAGTGTGGTTAGCGATAAAGCTTTCCTCACATAGACGCTCTTCTACAGAATACACCAGCTTAGAATTGTCCGGTACCTCTTCAAGACACCAGAATTTAACTAACTGTTCCTGTACTGTGTCGTGAGCGATTAGATTGCATGTGACTTTTAATGAACTTGTATGATTGTATGAATTGTTGAGACCACTGGTAGGCCCTGATACGATATATCCGAGTTTCGTATGCTGTAGAATTGGACAGCTCGCACCTAAACGTATTTGACCGTGTTCTAGCAGATCCCAGAAAATGTCTGCGCCGAGAAGAATATCTATGCTCGACGGATTATCGTATTCCGGGTCTGCCAGTACTATGTGTGGAGGTATGTTAAGTCTAGGTACACTCATTTGATTACTACAAAGCGTTGCAATGTTCGGCAAAACCAAGAACGATATGTTTGTTTTGAATGGATTTGTTCTTGATTCAATGAATGCATTACAGCGTTTTGTTATCTGTGAAATTGTATTGTTTATTCCGACGACGGATGATTGCACTTGTGAATGAGTTAAGTTTAATTTACGAAGCAGGGAATCCGTCATGAAGGATGCCTGGCTTCCTGAATCGAGAAGGGCTCTGACTTCATGGCGGTGGTTGTCCTTGTCGTACACGTGGACTAATGCAGTTGAGAGCAAGACGCGCCCTGTCGGCTCGACTGAGAACGACGTCGCGCCCACAACCTGTGGCTCGTGTGATTGTGGTGCTGTGTCTGGATGTAACACTGAGTTGTGTTTCTGTGAACATTTCATGCATGGGCCCAATCTGCAAATGCGAGCCTGATGACCGGGACGAAGGCAATTTTCGCATAACTTGAGCTTCCTCACCGATTCCACTCTCTCGTTAATAGATTGTCCTAGAAATTGATCGCATCTATATATGCGATGGTTTTGCTTGCACAAGGGGCAGTTGTACCTGTATGTCACATGTGTTTGTGTGTGTGTGACTGCTGCGAGTGACTTGTAGTGCTCGGCAGTTTTGTATTTTTCAGCTCTGGTGCTGGTATTTGTATTAGTCATATGCAATGTTTCAAGTAAATCAGCTCTGTTTTTTAAAAATGAAGTAAATTGTGTTAACCTAATATTTTTCATGTCGGACTTGTGCTCTTCCCATTCCCGTAATGTCCTAGCGTCTAATTTTGTACTCATAATATAGATAACAAGAGTATCCCATGACTTGGTAGGTTCCCCTAACGCATCAAGTGCTCTTAAGTTTTTAGAAAATGTGTCTATGATTTTACGAATTGATTGATAAGATTCCCTTTTAATTGGTTCTAATACAAAGAGCGCTTGGATGTGATTTTGAATAAGTAGCCGTTTATTGTCATACCTGTCGCACAACAAATCCCAAGCGATTTTATAATTACTAGCCGAAAGTTCTAATGATTTTATTACCTGGGCAGCGCTTCCTTCCAGTGATGCTCTTAAATAATGAAACTTTTGTATATCGGAGATCGATGTACATTCATGAATCAGTGAAACAAAAATATCGCAAAATTCCAACCACTCCTCGTACTGACCGGAGAACTTGGGAATCTGAATAGTGGGCAACTTGATACCACGAGTGCTCGTGCGTTCCGCCTTATTCGCCGTGTCCGACCTGCGACGTTCGTCACCTTCGCCTGAAACATATGATGAACTCGAAGAGTTGCTGTTGTGTTTTGTCGGTTTATTCGCGTTTAATACCTCCTGCGCAACGGCTATATTCGCGTAAAACAAATCTTCAAACTCTGTGCGTGCGGCCGAGTGAGCGGTTAAATCCTTTTCATCAATTGAGCACTCGATTGTAGATTGTATTTCCTCAAATTGTTCTAAAAGAGAATCCATTTTATTTAATCGAATTTGCAGCTCAATCGCTTGCAATGACGTTAGTGAATCTAACTTGTCTACATAATTGATGAAATTCGTCAACCGCCCCTTAATAACACCACGCTTTCTTATCAAATCTTTTATTTCCGCTGACATTTTGACGGGTTATGGGATAGTACGTAAGTTCAACCTATAAGTAAGTAATTGTAAATATTATTATTTTTTTAAACTGTATAATGTATCCAATAAATTAAATTCCGTTGTATAAATAAAATAAATATGAATTGTATAAATTAATTGTAGTTATTATTGGTTAAAATACTTTGTAAAAGTTTTAAAGGTGTAAATAAATGCGACAAAATTCTAATTCGCAATTAAATCTAATGAGTTTTGATACGAGGAAATATTATCAAACTTGTTTACTTTACTGCGATGCTACGAGCGAGATTCCCGTGGCCGCCACCGGCCGGGGGCCTTTTGTTCGAGAACAAAAGGCGCTATGAAATTACGAAGTACCTGCCTCTCGTAGTAATCCAATAATTACTATATGATTTTACTTGATTTGCGTAAATATTTGTTATTCTATTGATTTAAATGAATGATTTCATATGCATTATGCACCTTTTAAATAAATTTTAAGATGAAATATGTATTAAGATAATCGTAATGAAAATTGTAACTGCCCAGTTAGGTAGGTAAGCACTAATTACGATTTACGACATAAAAAGGTTACTGATTGGAACAGACTCACTTTTAATCACTCGTTTCGACCTTGAATTCCACAGTAATCCGAATAATTCCTTGCACTTTTGTATAGGTATTCTGTATGTTGTATATTTGTTCCGGTTATTTACGTTTGCATAATGAATATTCTGCTGATTTCTTGTCTCTTCCGTTCTGGCTTGATTAGACGTGCTGGATTCCAGATAGGGCTTATGTTCTCCTGGATATTTGGCTCGATAAAGGACCATGTAGACTTTGGCGTCGAATTTGCGTATAAATTCGGATGACTTGCTTTTTCAGAAATATAGTGATATTTAAATAACAACGTAATTGTAGATTTCACTGAATTTAATGCAAATTTATATTAACAACCTTTGTAAAAATCAATTAAAACATAACTATAGTGGTACGATTCGATATCAGAAAGGACAGATGTTCGTGTGTGCACACTAACAGCGAACGGCGAAGAGTGAGTGCATAAAAAACTGCAGTGTCGTCCCCGGCGCGTCTGAGCGCCTCGGTGGCTCAGTAGCGGTCAGCTATGCTTCCCGACAGTCGGTATATAATAGTGCTGGATTATTCAAAATAATTTGAAGTGCATTTATATATGCATTTATTTAGATTAACTCTATAAGGTTAACTATAAAAAAATCCTCATTTTTTTAATTAGTGAAAAAAATAATCACCAGACAACATTACTGTAGGTCCTGAGAAATACCCATATACACAGGGTCGAGATGGCGGACGATGTGTTGTGAGACTAAACTGTATGGTATTCTATGAGACGACATACCCCCGACGGACGCCTCGTCCATTTTTTTATATTTAGACCCTTAACGTGACTTCCGAAGCACGGGGGTGCTCAATTCAATAAAATCTACAATCTAAGATCACAAATTTGTTGTTTGTCTGTCCGCTCTTTTTCCATTGTATATGCGTTACCATAACAACGCGTTAAACGCAAGTAGTTCGTCTACCGGACGCTAGATGGCGCTAACGGAAAAATATTTAATTATAGAAAAAAATTAAAGAATTTTGTCCACTCGTGCGAAGCCGGGACGGGCCGCTAGTAGAACATAAAAATAAAAAAAATATAAGGGAGAAATAAAACATCTTTTTATTTACCTCAGTATATTTTTATTATTTACAAAACAAATACAAAAAATGTTAAAACAATAAATAATAAAAATCCTTTTATGTTTCATCATAATTCTTTTTAAACTCACAAAAGTGTAAAAATAACGCCGGAAAGACGTGTGATATACAACAAAATTTTTACAAAATAGTTCTCACGACAACATGAATACTGCATGACATTAATATTTTGCAAAAGGATTCACCGTCACTGAACTGACAACCGTACCCCGCGTTCAATCTATCACTCCTTTGACCTACTTTCGAAACTTCTACCGTAACTGATAATTTCTTTGAAATAAAATATGATACGCAAGTGTATACATTGATGTTATTACTTTTTTATTACCTTATAATATGTTTAATATGGTCCTCGAAGGACGAATATAGGAAATAAAGTGAAAAAAGAAGAGAGAAAAGCTCTTCGATTATTTTATATTAGTTGTGCTATAAGTATGTTTAAATCTGCTTTTCTCAGACTTATTAATATCTACTCTTTCGGCGCATACATTATACTCCGGTACCCCCAACACAACGGTCTCAACATCCCCTTCATGTAACCCCTCAGTGGAGATTCCACCTGAAAATGAGCGCCAAACAAATTGGCTATGTCCCTGGCGTCAGTAACGTCCCCAACACTCACCGGGATGATAAGTTTCGGGCTTACCTTTGCTGTTTGTTGCCAAAATCCTTATTTAAATGTTTTAAAGTTAAAATATTTATTTCAATTTGGTCTTGGTTTTTCTGACTTTTTTTTACTTTTTCTGGACTCCCACATTTTATTATAAACCTGACCACATCTGGGCATGCCGTACCAAACCCAGATCAAAAACTTTGCCTAGCATCCAGATGAGCGCTACGAACGTACTTATTCCACCCCTCCGCCTCATTAACCACACAGTGATCAAGTCACCTACTGCAGCAGCCATGCGCCTCGCTTACATAAGAATGTGTTTTAGAATTTAAACCTAACTTTTTTATATCAACTCAAGTCAAACTTTGTTCAGAGCAAAAGTTTTGTAGTTCCTCACCGAAAAGTTCTCCTGGATGGGCATTAAAATCTCCCAACATGTACACGTTTTCAACACTATGACTTTCAACAACTGCCACTTTCACTTATAAACGAGTTGTTAAAACCTACTTGGTTGAAATCTTAAGACACAATCAAATATTATTCACGTTTAATAAAATAAAAAAAGAAACATTTTCCGTCCAAAATTGTGAAAGGTTGAGTTCCTGTCACGAATCTGTTTTCCTTTGATGTATTTGGACCTTTAATTTTGCCTTAAATTAGTCTATCATGTCGGTTAAATCCAAATAACTGTCATATTGCTATAATCTGTGAACTTATAATTGTGTATATTACTTATAGCATATACATGAGTATCGTTTAGCGTGTAGACTCACATTCGAGTCGCGAACAACTTTAAAATTACTTGAAAATATGGAAAACATTAAAATATACAATACAGAAAGTGGTTGAAAAGGAAGTATTTGTTCAGAAAAATGGCGTATTTGTTTTAACCTGTATTGCTCGTTGTAGAAATAGAAAGTATCTACTATACCTATGTCGTCGTTTAAAAAGCCGTCGGGATTTGGTCGTGTCAAAAATCACCTATACACACTGTTTTAATAACACTAGAATTAATTGAGATACTAAAATTTTCTGTGCTTTATTACTGTTGTTGTAAGAAATGTCATGAGAATGAAGAAGAATGAAAATGAACCTAACCTAACTTATCCCTTTTTCGTTAATAATGTCTTGGGTCTTCTTCTTCTTCGTTCTCGTTCTTTCGTAATCTCTCGGAAATAGTCCATTAATCCCTAAGTGTTTTGATTAAATCTCCTTTTTTTTAATTTAACTTGTAAAATACACAATTACAACAAATAAAAGAATTGCCTAATCGTGCTTCTTTTGTATCAATCTAATTACAACGTTAAAGTCTCATTTGTACATAATTCAAATCGTTGCAAACAATGTTTAAAACATTTATTTTCTCTCTTTTTTGATAAAGCATTCATACTATAAAATCACATGTCTATTGTTTTCGGATTGGTTTAATTTTTTCCCGCGAGCTCCAACGTTTGTCGTAAACAACAGCTCTGTTGCGGCAATTCCGCGATACCGCATTTCTACGAGATTAAATTCGTAATACGGATCAGTTTTCCTCCATTCCGTATTCAGTGCACCTACTATAAGAAAATGCATCATTAAACCACCTCAACTCGACAATTATTCTTTTGGATTCCAAATAAGTTGAGCCTATAAATGTTTCATGTTATTAATTTAATCCATTAGTTCTGTTTTTTTATGAATTCTATAATTTTATGTGCCTATCAACTTTAAATATCGAATGTTAACATATTAACAGTGCCTTTTAATAATTAGTATCAATATGAATATATTAACTTTTAGTTTAAAAAACTCACAATAATTAAACTCGGAACCTTTAGTATAGAAAGTAGGATCGCTACAGTTCCACCAAGCGATCATCAAATTTTAATATAATTATCATGTTTGTAGAAAAATTCAACCAGTTGTGGGCAAGTTTAAACAAAGAGTAATCTTTTAACCTAAGAATCTTTGTGGTTTTTTGATTTTTATGGTGACGACGTATTATATTGTAAATGTCGTTACTTCTGTTAAGGCTGACGAGTTTCTTGCGCCCATTCTTCTTGTCAGTTATAAGACGTCCTAAATGACGGTGGTAGGTAAAAATGTAAGACGATTCAAAACAACTTATTTTTAAATGCATTTGAATAAAGTTATTTTCATTTTCATTAGTCAGACCACTATTTGAAGACGTGTCGAGAGTGAAAAATATTTTTTTTACATATTTTTTTCATTTAATATAATATTCATTTATATTACTTAATAAAACAAAAAAAGTAGCTCTAATCAAAATAAACAGCCGATAATGATCTTAGTAGGGGAACCAAACGGGATCTTTTTCAAACCAACTTATTTGTCAACGTCACAGTGGCTGCGAAGGTTTCGTCTGTTTCTGATAGCTCGTTGTTTCGTTTTATTGGTTACTCACATTTTCCTTGCCGCTGACGTAATTATTTGTGTTATGGCTTGTAAAAATGTTGTAAGCTCCGCTGTGTTAAATGGTTTTAATTAATCATTACCATAAGTTATTTTTAAGGATAATTTATTTAACGTGTTAACAGTAAAGTTTTCCGGAAATTTAGTCTTCAAACATCTGAACGAATGGTCAAAAGAAACATTACCTGGATGTTTCCCAAAGAACATCGTACGAATTTGGTTCGCTATTTCTCAGTTATGTCAAAAATAATATCTTGGAACATTCCTTTGAAGATTATGCTATATTGCTTCTTTACATCGCCTGGGAATCTTTTTTTTGCCTTAGGGTTAAAATAAATTTTTAATTTTATTATATCCTTGTAACACATATGCAAAATTTAAAGATTTAGCAAATCTTAATTTTTTATTTTAATATTATTATTGTTGCGTATATAAAATTCTTAATATACCTACTGTTAGGATATAATCGTCTCAAAGATACAAAAGTCTCATTATTCTGGTTATTTCGAACTATAATGCTCCAGATATTCTTTTATTTTTGTTTTTATAAAGCTTATTTATAAATTAGGTACTGTTTCTTTCAAATCAAATCAAATATTTTTTTACTTATTGCATTATATTTACTCGTTTTATAAACCAAAATTAAATATCAAATTACCAAAATCCATGAACTTGTTATTTCCATTTATTGTAAATGTAACATAACATTAAATTCTATTAAATTATATGTATTAATGTATGTGTATTTATTTTCTTCTAATTGTATAAAGGACAATGCCCATCGTAGTGTGGATTTTGGTATCGCTTTGAATGATGATGATGATTTATACCAAACAATTATACATACATACTCTCGAAAACATCGCCCTCCTACTGAAGCAGTCGGGTGAAAAGTAGCTTAAATATAGCCACATTAGAGTAAATATAAATCTTTTTTCCTCAAAGAGCTTATATCTGAAGTAATCCCCTTTCGTTTACATATTTTTTTCCAATTGCAAATTACATTCACTTTCTCAGATAAAACACTGGAGATATTTAACGCCGATAGTTCTGTTGGACTTTTGAGTTAAATTGAAAATTTATTGGGACGCCTTATCTAATAGGCATTAGAATAATTTACTTCAGAAAGGGTTCAGCCTAATCGAAAATGGATTAAGTTATCGACAGAGAGCTGAATCCTGTAAGTGTTATATAGATACACTTTATGTTTTCTCAGCCCTGTGATTAAGTTTTTAAGTAGCTTTTATGTTAACATTTTGAGACTTCAATTGAAAATTTATTCGCTTTAAACAATAATCATATTTTCTCACATTCACACTACTTAACTTCTCCAAAGTGCTGTGAAGTAAAGCACTTTCTTATGTATACTATGTATATTAATAAATATACATGCCTATAATTGAGCTAAGCTCTCTTTAAGGCAACTCACAAACTTCGCTTGTCTCCCTCCTGCTACTTAACGGTTCAACTGATTCAAACGAATTTTGGCATCAACATACATGATTATAACCTGACGGACATAGGCTATGTAAAAAAATATAGAAATTACCATGGAGGAATAATCACCGAAAGAAAAATGCAAAAGCTGATCACAGCCAAACCGCTGATACTACATTGAAGTAATTTGGCGCCAAAACTCACATCGTGGTCGTGACTAATGTGCAAAAAAAAGTTTTGAAATCAAACATACCATGGAGAAATAATTACCGAAAGAAAAATTCAAAAGCTGATCACAGCCAAACCGCTGAGACTTATGAAATTGATGAGAGATTGATGAAATTTGGCGCCAAAACTCACAAACGAAAGTAAGGTAGGTAGTGCTTCGCTCAGTATTTGCAAACAGCAGCATGCATTGCAGACCTAGTATAGGTAACAAATAAGTATTCAGTAATATACTTATAAATATGTTTACCCAACCTGACACTGCCTACCAAGTTTAGTCACTCTCGCTCGACCAAACCGGTCTTCAAATGATACTATACCTAATTAGACCTTAACGCTATAAAGAAAGAAAACAAATATTAAAATGCACATTGAGCAGGATTGATACTTTTATAATTCACTTGATTACAGTGCATTTATATATACCAAAACTAAACAAGTGCGAGTGTGACTCCGACACCGAGGTTTTAGTTCAAACTTGGATGTATAGGCTATGTATGTATTGGGGTAAAATATCACGGAAAACAACTGTCAAAGATTTTCCCAGTATATTGTTAGTTTATCCGAAAATACCACAACATCGGTATTATTACAATTTCAGTAGGTTTTTACAGAAGCTCTTTAATGTTATTGATGTAACATTGCACTAGGTAAGTAGGTTTTCAAAAAGGTTTTCCATATATGTAATTATACATCATCAATCTGCAAGCAACTGCAATATGTTTAGTAATAACAAAAACAATTTCTTATTGTATGATATATGTATTTAAGACTAGCGAGCCGTCCTGGCTTGGCACGGGTGGACAAATTTTTTTTAATTTTTTCTAGCATTAAATATAGCCTATGTTACTCAGCGTGAATGTAGCTTTCCAATGGTGAAAGAATTTTTGAAATCGGCTTAGTAGTTTTTGAGTTTATTCATTGCAAGCACACAAAAATACAAATCTTTCCTCTTTATATTTGTATAAGTGTAGACAAATAAAGATAAGCATATTAACGACGAAGTTGATCCTTCTTCGCCATATACTCGACGAGTCTTAGCGATGAAAAAAAAACGTGTTCATGTTCAAATTAGAAAATCAGCAGAGCCATTTTGTAACAAAGTATAAAATTAACGATAATATTCACATTAACAGAAAAGTAACAACCTGCTTATGCATTTTTTACGGACATTAATAAAAACAAGAAGCAATTGTCATATATTTTTTAACGATTTTCACGCATGCCTTAAACATTCAGACACCGATTTATTATTTATTTTTTGTAACAATGAGTTTCCCTTCTATATAATACCATAGAAATTTCATCAAAATCGGTTTAGTTGTCCAGTTTTTAAATTATACCATGTGAATTATACCATTGCTAGAGTAGTCCCAATGAACTGATTAGCTTTCGACTTTATCATCATATGATGATGATGAGTACCTGAACTCCATAGTATAACAGTGTGACCGAGCCGTATTTGGAGTTAATAAAATTTTTCATGAAATGCATTCTGGCTATAAGTACCGTATATTCGTCTAAGTCGGGTGTTATTTGAAGTTTCGATTGGCAGAAGATAGAATTTGTAACCTCGTTATTTCTGTTAACGATCTGTCATCGTGTGTTCGATTTTGTAATTTATTGGCGTCCAAATCTGACAACACTATTCCATTGAAACTGCTGACATGGCTTAACGCCGCATATATACCAATTTGGATTTTTTTATTATGATCAAACACAGCTCTCTCGAGGGTGGTACCTTGTATCTTATGGATTATGACTATCCAGCGTATTATTAGTTTATTATTACTTCGCTCCACATCGCCCTTATCTCTCGGCGTAGTATGTGGTGGTGGTATGGATACGCAACCATTTACTCTCTTTTAGTCCAAGACTAAAAGATTTTTAAAATACCCATTTGAAAATGAATATAATTGTTGCCATTTTATATCTTAGCCTTCGAAACAGTCTTTTATCTTCGACTCTATCATGGTGCATTTTAACTTCCATATTTGTTTGTTATTTTTAGCGTCGGTGTCACACCATTCTGTTTTATCCGAATCTTCTGCCTTTACTCCAAAATCTGCCTTTAATCCGAATCAAACAGATATTTGTAGTAAAACTGAACTAAAAAATTAAACAATTTCATTTCTTTTTATTTTTATCGCAGAATTTTCTAGAGTCGGCTTTTATTTTTGTAAAGATACATTTCTGCCGGTGAGTCTAGGTGAGACAAGAATTCAAACGAGTTTGTGAAAAATCATTGAGGCAGACTGTGTATTCCCATTAATGTGAATTTTATGTTATTCATTGCATTGAAATGGTCAACTTTTTGGGCATTAAAATTAGTTTATTTTTTGTGATATTACTGTACTTATTTCTTTTTTAATAACCTTTTTCTATAATTTAGTGTGCATACAAAAGTTTTTCTATTATCAATGGTTTTCATTATGCTCTTTCAATTTAAAGTGGCACTATACAGTTGAATTATAAAATAGTCAACACATTGTTACCTGAGAATTTTTACCCAAGGTACTTGACCGAAAGAATTTAAGCAGAGCTCAAGTATACGACTCACGATGCTCACAGTGCTGACAAGAGTGGGACATACATACATGAAGTGCGGCCAATAATTTATATCTTATATATATACAGTATTATATAATAACACCGGTTTACGGTTTTAGTTTGACCGAGAGTTTTTTAAATCGGTGCATTTTATAACGAAACAGTGTCATAATAGTACACCCAACTTCAGAACAATCACGTGCGTTATATTTGCTAAATCAGAACCTACAATTTCTTCACACACATTCATACACAGGTATAACTTATGTTTTCATGCGTGTGTTTTCTAGGTTTCTGTTTATACAATAAAATAGTAAATATTTTAAATCAAATCAGTACGCATGGTATAAACTGAACTTTAGTTTTTTTTTTACTTTTATACTTGTAAATAATTGAACTACTTTACTTTTATACTTGTAAATTATTGTAAACAATTTGACAACAAAACGTCAAAGTTGATTGACGTTATCTATCGCATTTACGTCGAAATATAACTAAAACATGTTACACAGTAATATGGAATAACATAATTTAAAATATTTCCATACTGCTATACTGCATTATTCTTTGCACAACTTGACAGTAATAAAACACCATTTTTAAAAAGGGTATATGTTTAGTACTAACAAAATATATTTTCGTACTTACATTACTATTGTTAAAACAATACATATAAAATACAAACTAGTGGGTTACCAGCAGTGGCTATGTATTCAATTATTACTTTATATCATTTATATTGACGTAAAGTATTACAGAAATATCCCTGTTTTGTAAAATGTGCAGCTTGATAATCATTTAAACTACTGAGGTGCTCGAAACGCAGGCTATTATTGGGCTTGCTTCGAGGTAACCATAAGCACATTCATAAAAACCGGTCATAGTAACCAAAAAAATATAATATCATGCTCGGGGAAGCATCGTTAAGATGTTGGTCCCTACTGCATCTGTAGTCGTTAGCATTCACCAATGCACATTTTGCTTGCGTGATGGAACTTGTTACCTACGGACCAAAGACCTAGCACCAAAGATCTATGACCCAGCAATGGGAAAACCTGTTAATTACGATATAATTAAATACACTATTTTATTTAAAAAATAGTAAATAAAGACATTTACAAAATTTTAAATAAATATCCTTAACGAGAAATCGCATATTTTTGTGATTGAATAAAGAATATTTACAATACGTGGAACTCATTATTAATATTCCCGTTAAAACCTTGAGGTTAAATCCCGTTCAATACTTGTGTTACGACTTGTGTGGATCTATGACCCTAGAACATTGGTGAGGATCGAACTTGTTCCGTTTGGGTTAAAGCTGAAATCTGAACCGACGAGCTATGACCGCCTTAAAGGAGTTAAATTTTATGAGATTATTATAATTACACGCAAACGAAAGAGAATCGTGTGTATAAGGTATTAATTATGGTCGAATTTAATTATTATTACAAGTTATAATTTAAGCACGATTGTAACAAAAAAGTTATTGAGTTTCCTAATGAATAAAAAAATAAACGAATCTAAAAACACAACACACTTAATGTGTTTTCACTTAAGTAGCAACATGGTATGAAAATATAGGAGTATTTGAACAAATACACATGTATTTTTTTGTATTAGCAATGCCACGTTTCCATAAGGTTAAATACGCCTATAAAAAGCGTTCACAGCATTTGCTCGGATAGAGAAATTTTGTAGATTCGAATCCCAACTAAGGGCTCGGAGATGTGGTTGTTTTAAATACACACGTTTATTTTATGACAATTTTTTTTCGGTTAATGAATTTAAAAATTATTATTAATTTAATAATTATTTTAATTAATATTAATTTAGAAGAAGATGACATATTGTCCCTAATATTCCGAATCGTGGACTGTACTTCTAAGTTGGAGTTCTACCGGGTAAGGAGAGAGCACCCGCAAAATTGAAAACAAATATTTACCATTTTTGATTGCCTGATCTCCACAAACAATTGGAGAAGGGTTAAATGTAGCAAATTACTACAATTCGGATACAAAAAGCGTGTGTTCAAATACCTATGGACGTGCTTTTGCTCTCGATATAACCCGGTTTGCCAAACGCCGAGCTCGCACGTGTGTCGTAGCGCCGCTAGCTATTTGTCATTTTATTAGTTGTGCGCCCCACAATATTCTGCGAAATAACTCGGCGGCCGGTGCGGTGAGATTGCTTCCCAGTTTACTGCCGTCTCCGGCGCCGTAAGCCGGGAAAAAGTTGTAAATTTGCCGCCAAATCGCGCGTTTATACAGACCGGCTGACCTCAACCGCCTTTACCGCTATCCATAATCCGCCCCGGAATTGAACCCACCTGCCGTCTACCCAAACAGTTTTAATAAAGCAACTCATCTGAGCTTCCCCTTACGCTATATCCGGATTAAATAATTCAATTCCTATCTACAATTATATTTACGTTACCAAAATTAAAATATACCTCAACAAGTCAGCGTTTCCTTAAAACTAATATATATACTATCTGTAGAAGAAAAAATACTAATCTCAGTCAAACGACGTCCACAGCAGAATAAAAGCTTCCTCAAAAGTAATGAGGGTTTTGCCATAATCTTCACCCATAGCCTTAACCCGACTGGTGGAAGATCTCAGTAAAAGATCATAACTAAAACCGCTGCTGCTCATATTGTGGTCTACGTAAGAAGTATAGTGGTTACCTCCATTATTGTTTGTCGCCTTTACACGGCATCAAAAAGTCATTAATACTGATTCAGTTTGAAAACAATTCCATTATACATCTGACGTGTCTGACTTGAATTATTAAAACCAATCCATTGTGATTAAGCCAATAATTTTTCTTTACAAAATCGTAAATATAAATTCTTATTAGCATTTATATTTCCCCTTCGTAATAAAAAACCAAGTAACAATTATTATTAACCGTGCCGTAGCCATTAGCGAATTGTGTAATTTTCCTTTTTCAAGTTTTCATTCGGTCCTGACAAAATTGCTTCGCCCTCGCAACCCACCATTTCAACTGAGAAATAATGAAAATTGACTTTAATAATTATAGAAATAAAATTATACTTCTGATCTCTACATAGTACAAATGTGAATTAGTATTTATATTGTATTCTACTAAAAGATATTATTATAAGAAAGAGGAAATTCATATTTTATTTCTTTATGATAACTACCCGATTTCATTTCTATTGTGTCGCGAGTACCAATCAAGAGCCATTATCCTTATCTTATCATGAAATTTAGAAAATCTTTTCCGGCAAAAGGAAATATATTTCGAAAAATCATTTTATCATTTTCAAGTCTTTTATGTATAACATTTATTTATTGTTTTTTTTTTGTTATTTAAGCGTTTTAGTATTAGATTTTGATATATAAAGAAATTATTCAATTTATTTCTGGTTTCAGAAGGGACTGAACCCCACACACTCTCGTTATTCAGACGCATACCCTTCTGATTCAGCTAACGAGAACTTAACAGAGCCCTAGATTTTTTAAAAGTTAATCTGAAAATAACGCCAGCGCCGTCTTTTCATATTCACTACTACTACCTACAAAATCGAATGTTTGATCAACGTAACTTTTTTACGTTTAATAATTTTAATATGAGTATCAAACAATCAATAAAGAAGCATTTTTTTCCCAAAGTATATATATATATATATATATATATATATATATATGTGTGTGTATTATAATAATTATTTATTCCAACATTTTTTTAAATTTTATGATTACTGTTGATGATAGCTCAAATGCATTTACATAATAGAATATTCTCTATTGAATATCTAAACAAACAATTACTATGAAATCAAATGAATCTATTAACGCCACATAATAACATGATAATTCAATAAGAAAACTTAAACTTCTATAATAATACCTAATGGTACAGACTTTTATATATAACCAATTACAGCAATAACTGTAAAGTTTTGTGGTAATGGGTCTTTTTTCTAATATTTATGGATGGTATTCAGCTGTGATAAGATAACATTTCAACACACTTAATATATGAAGATATATGAATATGACGATTTGTTAGTAGCTTAATTTGGATTTGCATGAGCATGACTGATAATAAAAGTGGATGTATGAATAATTATTGGTAAGTTAAAAAAGTTTGAAAAAGTCCGTAAAGGGTTACATAAGAATGAGAGAATTTGCTAAAATCTTTTCGGATTTCTTGGCAAAAAGCACAAGACATTTGCTATTTCTTTAAGCAAAAAACAAAATCTTCTTTAAGCAACAAATAAAAACATCTGTAAATAATTTGCACAGTTGTCTAATCTCATACTTGTAATAGTTGTGAAGATGAACTAAAATATAATTTATTCAAGAAATGTTACAATATTAAGAGCAATAGAAGTCAAATGGGCAAGAAATGTTAATGTATAAATAATCATGATTTATTTTGCATCCAACAATGCTTCGCTGGTTATTTCTTTTATAGAGGTACAACATTTATATGAATATGGTTACGAAAATAAGTATGGTTTCTTATATTTTCTCACGAACACTAGCAAATAGTCTCAACGACGACGTGATGACAAGATGTGGCTGGAAGCTTGCCAGTGCGGTCACTTGCAGCTTTTTTTTTCTTGGCACATGTTTAGATGAATAATACTCAATAGCATTAACTGGCTTCATGACTTCAATTTGCGAACATTGATGTGTAGGTATATACATAAAAATATTCTCCTTAAAAGAAATTCGAACCCTTAACACCTCCCGATGTAATCACTAGACTCTTGTGGACGTACACGTTACGATGATTGGTCTGATTTACTATAAATACGTGAGTTTTAATTCCACTCAAGGCAAAAAATGTTTCCAACACACTTTTTCCCTATACAGTTTTTGTATTTTCATGACAAAAACAAAAATATTAAAATAACCTATATTAATAGGTAACAAATAAAATTATAGCTAATTGTGTATTTTATTGAATATACGAGTACTTGTCTATTCTACTTAATAAAGTTTAAAGTTACAACCGAAAACTCCCAGAAAACATTAAAACAACAGTAAACACATTTGTAACATTTAAGTAACTTCGACAGTTATATTACTTTATTCTTCCAGGTAAGACTTATGTTAAGCGAGAAAGGGGAAAAATTGCCTTAAGTACATTCACGTGTACTCGTGTAATCGTCGATAAAATAATAAAAGAAGGTCTTGAAAAATAAAAACTGTACCTTTCTGTTTTATTAGATCAAAAGTTTCCGTACTTCTTTTTATTCTTAATAATTGTAAAACAGCAGAGAATATATTCAATTTCAGATTTTTGTTAAAGTTTGTTACTTTAATAGTCAAACAGTATCAACTACCTTAAGTAATTTGTGGTTGCATAAAGATCTGATTTTGTCAAAATGTCCAAAGCTATATGTGTATATAGATAGGGTAGATTATTTTGTTATGTACTTAGCGAATATTGTTCACGTGATTATCAATTTTAATGGAAATTTGGGCACAAGTAGCCGTATATCAGTAGTTTGATCTCAGATTTATTAAATCTAATTATTAGAGGAGAAACTACACATACATGGGACCACCGAATTTTTTTTAATAGAGTACTTAGAACAACTATAATAACACAATGACTAACACTAAGGTTATAAATTACAAGCAGACAAAGAGATATAAATTACTGAATAAGATATACTTAATTTACAAGCTATATTACATTAAGTTCGGACTAAAGAACATAGAGTACCATATATGTACAATCTTTTTACAAGCATACTTGCTGTGTTAGCATGTTTGTGTGGTTCAAATCTTAAAAGCTAAATAGTACTTATTTAGCTTTTCTGGCATTTGAATCTACTAAAACTTGCGTATCTCCAATGACAATGCATTTATATGGTAATATGGGGCTGGTCTGTTGATGAAGTCGGAAGATAGTCAAAAGATCTCCGAAAATGCAAAAAATATGAATAAAAATCATAAAAAAGATAAATTCTATCGAGTTTTTGGCTCATTTGTTTTGTCTTGGCAATACCCTGTTCCTATACGATATCTAGGTTCTGTAGATGAAGACGGAAGGGAAACATAGGAACTTCTTACCAAGATAGAACCGTCGATTTTGGGCTCATTGGATATGGCTTTGTAGGTAATCTGAAAGAAAGCACAGTAGAGCACCTTGTCTTTATTTAGGACCTAAACTTTTCGCCGCTTGGCAAGCCTATATTAAGCCTTAGTCAAACCAAGCCGTTATAAAGAGTTTTATTCAACGATGAATGCTATTTATACTATATATTCAATTCTGAAGTAAGGAAAATAAGTATCGTGTCAGCCTATGAATTTCACCTTAGCAGGAGTACAGACCTTCCATATAAAGTAGTATAAAGTATGGGTCATAACGCACCTCGCGGCCCTATTCTCCGTGTGTCACGCAATTGCTTGTCATCCATCACCGACTTTTGAAGTTTGAAAGTTGCATATCCTCAGGGTTATCCTCATATATGATAGGAGGAGGGGCCCCCCAGTGAGAGCCAGGGAGCTAGTACTTGATGGGGTGAGACTGCAGGTTCACATCAAGTACCAGGGGCTGGTGCTATATGCTCGCTGGAATTTCAGCGAACACTTGAAGCAGCTGGGCCCCTAGGATGGCGAAAGCCTCCATGGATCTGGGGCGACTCCTATTAAATGTCGGTGGATCCGGGTTTAACTGCCGCCGACGTTTCGCAAGATCATTAAGAGTATGGCCCTCTACGGGGCGCCGGTGTGGTCGAGGAGGATGGACCGGCCGATCTCAGGCGGTCTCAAAGGGCGGTCGCGACCCGTATCGTCAGGGGCTATCGAATTGTATCGCGTGCGGCCACACGTGCAAGTACACTTCCATAGGAATAGAAGGCCCGAGTCCTACCGGAGGAATACCTGCAAAGCAAGGAGGCGAGGGTGCGAGGGTATAGGCTCGCACCCGCGGAGGTCCGGCAGATTCGGTGGGTGGCGGAGGCGAGACTGATAAGGGACTGGGAAGCGTCCCCCAAGGACCCTTGAAGCTCTGAGGCCTGTGCTTCGTGAGTGGCGCGGAAAGCGCCATGGGTCGGTGACCTTTAGGCTGACGCAGGTCTTTACCGGGCACGGGTGCTTCGGTAAATACCTGCATCGGATTCGGAGGGAGTCGACCCTGTCGTGCCACGAGTGCGGTGCTGCGGAGGACACTGCTCAGTACACGCTGGAGGTGTGGTCTTCGCAGTACTCTGATCGCGGTGCTAGGAGCAGACCTCTGGCTCGCAGGCGTGGCAAGGGCCATTCGTGGTGACGACCGAGAGGTCCTAGGAGGCGGCGAGAGAACCTCCTCGCAGAAGAAGGCCGCTGATAATTAATAAATTACTGTAATTTTATACATCGTTGAAATGACTCTGAGATGCTTTTGATGTATTTAAGTTTTTCAATGCGTTATGATTCCATTTGGACATGTTTTTGTTAATAGGACTCTGGCCTGCCACCCAACCGATAAAGAGTGCCTTGAGATAAGGCTATTTAAATGCATGCATTTTCCTTGATATCAGGTTTAATTTTGTGCGAGTTTACATTCTCTACAGCTGAAATACAATCTATGATCCATAACTTGTTGCGAGTGCATCCAAAATTGGAATAGAGCCAATGTGGTCAGTGCCTCTGGCGAATGGAGCACACTTTGATTCGTTTAAAACGAACTGCTTATAGTCTAGATAGTATCGTAAATGTAAAGAAGTATATTTGGCACTCGACGTTACTAATACTTTCCTGAATTATTTTTTCGAGATTCATAATCCGTCAACCGCTACGGAATTGCTTGCAGCTTTGAACTCATGGCTTAATGAAGTTTAACACTGAAAATTGTTTTTAATGGCTCTCCAGCCGGGGATAGTGAATTAGAGCGTGTTCGTATTTGTTATAGAGACCTAGACATAGTACCGCGTAAGCGCGCGTAGCGCGTGTTCACGATTAGCAAAACCTTTTTTTAAATAACTCTCCGAATTAGTGTAAGTCAAATTGGTACCTAACACGAAAATAAAGCTTAAATTGGACCGCGCAGTTGCCAGATAGTTGTCACATCTTGCTTAACCCGCACGATGACTTCAATGCAAAGAGCACCACCTGATACCACATTCTTAAGCGGAAGCGGGAATGCTGGCGGGTCAACGCCGAAACTGTTCACATGTTATGACGAGAACAAATGCACAAACATTAACTCCAGAAAGCGAAAAGATCGCAGCCATAAACACGATTAAAAGCAAGATCTATAGGATTTCCTTGCAGAAATTATGAGTTTTTTTCCAAGAATTTGGTAGCACTCAAAACGAAAACCTTAAAAACGTACGCCTAGAGATATCGGAAATGAAAGAGGAAATGAAAAGTATTGAATCAGTAACAAATAATTTAACACAGAAAGTGAATAACATTAGTAACGAAATAGAGAAAATTAAAACTGAATATACTAAGTCACAAGAATAAAATATTCTTCTCGAAAAAGACATCTCTTATGTATGAGACAACCAAAATATCGAACAGAATTCGCCAAATCGCTTATTAAAACGCACGAAAGCGTCATCTCGGAACTTAAAGACCGCAACAAGCGAGAGAAAAATATTATAATGGTTGGTATTCCAGAAAAAATAGATCAAAATAATACTGCAAGACGCACATATGATGAAGAAATAGTGGCAAATACAATTAAACTGTTATATGACAACTGTCCTAAACCAAACAAATGTATAATATTGGCCAAATACAACCCCGGCAAGGATCGTTTTCTAAAGTTATGTTATGATTACGTTGAAATACCTAGACAACTGCTATAAAACAAATCAAAACTACCTGACGATATTAAATTATACTCGAATCAAACTTCTTCACAGAAAACGTATTTACAATCTCTGAAAGAAGAATTAAAACATCGGGAAGAAAATGGAGAAAAGGACCTTATAATCAAGTATGTCAAAGGCACGCCTAAATTGTTGAAAAATAATGTACAACAAAAAACTAAATACACATGTTTGGTATTATAAATGATATTATACATCAAAGAACACACATTATTGTAAAGTGTATAAATATTATGACCTACCCGTAACTCCTTTATCATTAAAATTTTTTTACGCCAATATTTAAAGTATACGCTTACCAGGAAAATTCGACGAAATTAAATGCAGTCTTAATGCTAATTCGTCAATATAACACATACTCGTACTAATTTTTGTTGAAATATGTATTCAATCTCACACTGATGCCGAATACTACAAACTACCGAACTATAACCACACATACAAATCTAGACCGAACAGCAGAGGGGTTGGAGTTTCCATCTACACTCACAACTCAATTAAATATGAAGTGACGGAAAACTTGATAAAAGACGGGAATCATTATTTATGGCTAAAAATTGATAAACGTTCTTTAAATATTAGCACTGTTTACAAACCTCCCGATGCTAACATTAACCAGTTTTTGGAAAGATATAATTCACAACTTCAGGTAGGAAAAACATCCATCTTTTTGGGAATTTTAATATAGACTTATTATAGAGGAATAATACTGGTAAGAAATATTGAGAGGCAGTAAATGATTCTGCATATCAAATCATAAATAAAATCTCTAAGAAGTATTGCACCCGTGAAACAGCTACCACTAATTGTAAGACAATTCTGGATCATGTATGCTCAAACATGAATAATCACGAGTACGGATTTTTAATAATTGATTCATCACTCTCTGACCACAAGCAAAGTTTTATAGAGATTTCAAAATTAAGGATACATGACAAAAGTCGTGTTCAGTATGAAGCTTTGGATTATGATGGCTATATAAAGCTGTCAAAGATACACAAGGTACAAGTATTAAAGATAAATACGAACAGTTTGAAAATAATATATTAAATTGGAAAAATCAAAATAAGGTTACCAAAACAAAGATATCAAACGCTCCACGTGGTGATTAAATTAATAAAGAAATACTGGATTACATAAATAAACGCAACGAATCATGGAGAAACCAGAAAGCTGGCGATGGTGATGAAAAACACTTGAGGATTTACAGAGCAGCGTCCATAAAATCATTACATCGTCAAAGAAACAATTTTATTACAACTTGTTCCAAAAATGCTATAACTACTCTCAGAAAATGTGGAAGCTTTTGGACACTCTTGCGAAAAACAAAGTAAGAGATATTCCTGTGCCAATATTGATACTTGGTACAGATCAGATTACTGATGCAAAAAAGGTTGCGAAACATTTAACATTTTTTCTCAAATATAGGCAGTAAATTAGCAAACAATATACCAAATCAATATCATAAAAGATCTACCAATACCTTGATGTATGGGAATAATAACGAGCACAATGTAACACTGTCGTGATTCTTACCATGTAATGCAGAGGAAGTGTCGGCAATCATAGATAACCTCGATAGTAGTTCGGGTGTTGGTATTGATGAAGTAAATACAAAAGCAATTAAATGTGTAAGAAAATTTATATTTGACGTTTTAACTTACTGCATTACATGCCGTTATTACGGCATGTCGAAAGGCCTCTTTCCTGACACACTGAAACTTGTGAAAGTGTTCCCTATTTTTAAGTCTGTTACTAGAAATGACCCAGGAAACTATAGGCCTATCTCAGTGCTTTCAGTCATATCAAAGGTTTTTCGAGCAAACTATTTATAATCGACTATTTGAATATCTTAATCAAAAAACTTCTTTCGTCTAAAATCCAGTACTTTCTCTGCAACAGTCGATTTAATAACTAAAATTAAGGCAAATATAGCCAAAAGTATCATTATTCTGAGGTCTTTAAAGATTTAAGAAAAGCGTTCGACCCAATAAGTCATTTAAAATTGCTTCTCAAACTTAACAACATAAGTGACTCATATTCTGCTCTTACACTACTAAATCAATATCTCGAAAACAGATCCCAAATCGGGAAAATAGGGCAATTTTCGAGTAGTCCTCAAAATCTCATTTATGGTATACCACAAGGATCGGTCTTAGGATCTTTATTTTTCCTAATTTACATTAATAATTTAAGCAATTTGGGACTAGCTGGTGAACTAATTCTGTACACAGATGATACATGCCTTTTTTATATCGGTAATTGTATTCATGACATCCTTACCAAAGCACAAAGGGATCTTGACATGCTTGATATTTGGTACTTTCATAATATCCTGACTATAAATGTAGCTAAAAATATCATATTGCATACCCCAAAAAGCATGTACAGTTTTATACTATGCATTAGTGAAATCAAATTTACAATACCTGATTGAATTCTGGGTTCAAAGACCGCACTAAAGGATTTACAAATCCTACAAAATAAAATTATAAAAGTACTCTTTCATATGAATTTCCGTACAAGCACCGAACTGTTATACAAAAAAAACGAAATTATTTAACCTCAAGCAACTATATAAATTTAACTTATGTATCTTAATTTAAAAAATTATAACAAATACAATATACACTCACATCAATATTCCAAAAAGACAAATCAAGCACAACTTGAGAAAAAATAAACTATGGGTGCCATTACCAAGAACAGTCATTTATGGTAAAAAAAATATAAAAATAAAAAAAATTACATTACCTAAATGAGTAGAAAAATTACAGTAAAAATTAGATATACAATAATCAGGCAAAAAAAAAAAACAACATTAAAATGAAAGAACCTATTAAAATATATTAGAATAAATTGCATTTAAATAAAATTTTACGATACAAAACTATATTCTATAATTTAAAAATTGTTTATTTACATGGTACTAGCGACTCCACGGCTTTCCTGCTGCAAGTTGTCGACCGATCGAATATACCTCTCTGCTTTGTTTGTACTTTTACACTCTGGACTGACGCGAACGGAAAGTAGCAGAATTAAAAGTGACCGCTTACTTTATGTCGTGAGTTTTGCGTGTTTTTATTGCGCTTAATAATACCAAACAATGACATATTATAAAACAACTGCGCTGTGCATGATTATATACATTTATTAATTGTACTCATTTTAAGTGAATTTTTTTGTATGTTCTCATGAGAAATAAATTCTTTTACCCTAGACCACCATGGAAGTCACTATTTGTCGCCATATTAATTTCGAAAGTGTGCCAAAAATCTCTAAAGCTCCGAACTTTAACTAAGGTGCGCGGCTGTGTTGTGTTACCAGTCACGGAGGACATCTCTCTAACTGAAAACATTTGATTTCTAGTGATTACACATATATTGCGACAAACAAAAATTCATATATATCAATTGGTCGGATCTACTGCATAAGCCCCATGTTCTGTACAAAGCTAATGTCAGTGGCATTAAGGTTTATTTAATAGATCGGCAGCTTTAGTAACGCGGTCACATGACACGTACGAGTATCAAGGACAATAGAATAGGATGCTCTGAGTTATAGAAGCATAAGCGAAAGCAGACTGGCCAACTCAGGTATAAATATGTGCATATGCGACATCTGAAACAACGCAGCATCCAACCCTCTTGCGATGCATTAATGTGAACTTTACTCTTCCGAAATATTTTTAGCTGATTATTTTGTTTTTATAAACTATTTTAATAGAAAAATGTCATAAGTTCACAAGTTAAATCTCAGGCGGGAACCGAACCCGCAACCTTTAGATATCCTGTCCAATGCTGTCCAGTGTCCCAATTGAGCTACCGAGCCGAGTCTTCTCCGAGTCGATCTTTTAAAGCATTTTTCTATTAAAATAATTCATTATATAAGCTAGCATTGAAAAATGTAAAAAATATATATAAATCATAAATAAAGATTGTTTTGTATAAGAAATTTGACAAATTTCTTCTTATTGACTCTAAATTTTTATTTTTAATTTTCAATTGCTTGTAGACATCTGGGCGTGACCTTGACTAATAAAAATTGCATTTTAGGCATAGAAAAAAAATAAAATTATCATTTTTAAGATTTCGATATATGTTTTTTTTATATTTTTTCAATGCTATCGTACCTATATGATAAATTATTTTTCTATCATAATAATTTAAAACAGAATTTTATGTCATGCATGACCAATTTTGAATAACTAATCATACCTTTATCCTACACTGATTTTCATTACGATTCTGTATTTGGAAGTATATGGATTAATATGGTTAATCCAAATTAAGTACAATTAAAACCACGTCCTCTACAATTCGTAGTTTCTCTCAAGTTTGAGTATACAAGTAACTAAGGCTTTTCATACACACGTAACACAATGAGTCTCTCAAAGGTATTATTCTGCAAAGCAAAAGCAGTTTGACAATAGGACTAAAGGAATTCATATTTGCTACTGTTCCCTCTCACGGGCGCGGAATTTAAATGAACTTTGGCCAACAACAATGACACCAGCGACTTTTGTTCCGTGAACAATACATTTTACCGGTAGAATTAAAAACAGGGGACAAAAGGGGTACAAATTCATAATGCAGCCTGCAGGCTGTGGCCGTGGCGATTACTATGAGATGCAATGTCAGAAACTTTTAAGGCTAAAAGTTTCGTAAATTTTAATTGAAATGATAATGTAAACGAGAAGTAACATGATTTTCCTTGAAACCTGGAACAGAACCTTATATATTCAACTTATTCTTTTGGTAGTATTGTATTGCAGTCATGGCACAAAAGCAAAGGATTGAAAAGGGTTATGGTTCGAAATATTGTGCCAGTCTTTAAGAAATAGGAGTCTCTCTGCGCGGTTGACAGACTCAGTCTCCACGTATGTCACGCGGACATTTGATTAGAAACTACAAACGCCGATGATGTAGAAAATAATGGGCGGCAGATTATTTCTAATAAACTCTATATATAAAATAAAAACCGGCCAAGTGCGAGTCGGACTCGCGCACCGAGGGTTCCGTACAAACCTGTAGGTACTGGGTAGGTATGGGTGAACTTTTACTTATAAAAGTTCACCTATCACGACGATCGAGTCACAGTAATTGTATTTTTATTGCAAAATGAAGATATAACAAAAAATTTAAGGTTTTCGGAATTTTTCCTTTATATGTGCTGTTAAACATTGCTGCATGCCGAATTTCAAGATTCTAGATCGACTGAAAGTAACCTTTAGGTTTTGATTCCCTCGCGAGTAGTTGCGAGTTCGAAAATATGCGGCTTAAATTGCTATCTCTTTTGATTGCGTTGACATAAAAGTTTGATTTTGTTACAGCTCAAAGATATTATAGACCTGAGTATTTGATATGAATTACAATTTAATACCTTTACGCATTCATGAGAAAAGAGGTAGTAACTTTAAAATTTCCAAAAATATATTTTATTATACGATTTAACGAAAATTTACGGTTTTTGCAATTTTTTCCTTTATCTGTACTATAAGACGTTACTTCGTACCAAATTTCAAGGTTCTAAGTCTACGAGAAGTACCCTGTAGGTTTTGATTCCCGTGCGAGTTTCGAAAATTTACGGAAATTTGCGGCATAAACGTCTGTATCTTTTGATTTCTTTGGCTTAGGAGTTTGATTTCTTCACAGCTCCAAGGGACAGTAGGCCTGAGTATTGGATATAAATTTTCGTTTGATACCTCCACGCGGTTCTGAGAAAAACGGTCTTGACAGACGGACGGACGGACGGACGGTCAACAAAGTGATCCTATAAGGGTTCCGTTTTGTCCTTTTGAAGTACGGAACCCTAAAAAAGCTTTTTTATTTCTTAGGTGCAGTCACAAACTTTAATTAGCCTTTTATGCCACTCTTAGTGTGAATGATTTGCGCTATTCTAAGCTGCTGGACACCACACGGCATAATCCGTTATCAAAAAGGTAACAAATAATTTACTATATCGAAATGCATCTACAACTGCTAGACACAGATATTGATAGATTGATCATATTAAGTACATCACAATTTTTTGGTGACTATAGTCGAATTTTGCTTAACATCGGCAATCATAAACCCAATATATCCTAATAAAACATCTGCGATTGATAATTTTAAACATTTATATAAAGGTATCGGGAGAAGATACTATAAATCTTCCATCTTTATAAGAGACACCGTTTTCAATTAAATAGTACTATTTAACAACGAATCACAATCAAAACTAAATAATGCAAAGCAACAATACAATACCGACGCGGGGCCATTGCACGTTGAACGTGATTTTTCCGAATTCAAATATAATTGGAGCACAGATTGTGTCTGTTATTGCTACGATACATTACTTGCTCACGTAACAGTATATCTTAATGGAAAATATATTTTTAATTTTTTTATACAAATTAAGTCTCTCAACAATATCTACACATCATTTAAGATATTTGGATAGTTTTTCTTTCATCAGGCGTTACTTTGAAATTTAGGTAACAAATTTGCAATCGTCAATCAATAAATTATTAATTCGACTGATATTAAAATTTGGCTTTGTAAAGTCAACTGTCTATCCGGATTAAAGATAGCAAATCATCTCTAAAAATAAGAAAGCTAGTTCAATTAATAACATAGTTTTTGATAGACAATTAAATACTTCTTAAATAATAACATAACTTCTTGTATTATAAATCTATGCGATATAAAATGTGTCTATTTGATATATTTTCTTATTTAAGTATTTAGCTGCAAGATTTTGACATTATTACTAAAATTCAACTTGTCTTAGGTGTCAGACAGGACTCGAATCCATATGGGGCATCCCTCGTTACCCTCTTTTCTATTTTTTTTTTAATGAAAGGAGGAAAAACCTTTATTGGAATCAAAACACAAAAATATTAAAAAAAAACAGGATGCGTTTGTTCGAGGCCAATAAAAAACCTGTCTCAGCATAAAAGTCTCTATGATATGCAGAGATCAGAAAAAGATACAAAAGCGGTTATCAACATTATATTAGACTAGCGGCCCGTCCCGGCTTCGCACGGGTGGACAAAATTCTTTATTTTTTTCTATTATTAAATATTTTTCCGTTAGCGCCATCAAGCGTCCGGTAGACGAACTACTTGCGGTTAACGCGTTGCTATGGTTACGTTATTGATACAATGGAAAAAGAGCGGGAAAAAGAGCAGACAGACAAACACACAAACCACTGTGATCTTAGATTATAGACTAGTTGCGGTTAACACGTTGCTATGGTAACGTTATTGATACAATAGAAAAAGAGCAGGAAAAACAGCAGACACACAAACACACAAACCACTGTGATCTTAGATTATAGATTTACAAAACTTTTAACTACCATAGCCGAAATGCAAAAGCATAGACAATACAGAAAACACGGACGTAATATGACTACTTGCCATTGCTTTTTCGAACACCTTGGGGAGTATCAGGATTAGTGTTATTGGGTAGTAATTACCCATCTCTTGCTTATTATTTTGTTTTTTCGCTATTGGGTTAATGATTGATAATTATAGTACCTCAGGAAATTTTCCATGACTTGAAAGGCTAACACCGGAGCAACTACTCGTACGTCAATACACGATTTAAAAAGATCAGTTGGGATCAAGTCAATTCCCACTGCCTTAGTATTATTTAGGGACTTCAGTATTTTGGTAATTTCTAATTCAGCAATTGGTGACAAAAATAGATTTTCATTGGAAGAATTTATATTATCACACATTAATTTTTTATCGGTACATTGATTAAATGTATTAGACTGATTTATAAAGCTATTGTTAAATGCTACCGCTATATCCTTGGGGCTATTCATTGTGATGTTGCCCAATATAATATTTCTTTTATCTCTTCATGAATTTGTATTTACGTGAACGTGTATGTGAGAGCGTTTCTGTGTGTGTTTTTCCAGTCGATGTGTTTATTTATGCTTATATGTGTGCTGCATTTGGAAACAAAAAGTTTATCTTGTTAGATAAACCCTATATGGTAGATATTGCTTATGAGAGAACATTAAGTAATTTTTCCGTTTGGTGATAGTCAAGATATTTTAGCTTTGAAGTTGTAATTTTTTATTAAAGCCGTGTATGTACCCTCATTTCCGCCAAAGTCTGATGAGGCTGTTGTTGCATTCTCCACCAATAGAACGTGGCGATCTTATGGCTATCTCTATTACGGGGAGTGTTCGGGTACAGCGCGAGTTTCCCCCCAGGAGAACGAGAATGTCATCCTCAGCTCGCAGCGTTGCTGTTGTCAAAGAGCTACGCACACTTGCGCACCACTTCCATCTCTCTATCAACGTGGGAGTCTCTTGGTCTCTCCCACATCCCTGACCTCTCTCTAATTGAAAGAAAGAACCGAGATCTGATGAGTTCGGAAAAGCCAACAGGCGGACATCTTTCATCGGCGGTGCCGACGATTGCCACGCACATTTGTCCTTGCTTCCTGGTACTGCGCCTCCGAAGGGGTTTCCTCTGGTGATGGGGAGTCGCATTTCCTACCATCTCCTCTGGTTTTCCTTAGAAGGTGTAGCGCAGCAGAATGCAGCAGATTAGCCGATGAGCTTTTTGTAGGGCTGGTTCAAGGGTTGCAAACAATGAAGAAGGCTTGATTTTGTAAAATTAATATATTATCGACTCACCGACCGACACCATGTACAACAAGATTGAAAGGGAGGAAGTGAACGAGATGACAAAATGTTGCTACACTAAATAATAAAAAACTAAACTTATAATGTTGCTTGCAACATGCTGCGGCCTCAGAAAACATATTGAATTAAAAAACTAACAAAAAAGGCAAACATATTCTTCTAACTTATACAACCTGAACAAGTTGTTTTAAAAAAAACTAATACATAAACTTTGTTTAATTAAACATAAAATACCTACTAATTAAACATTATACACATACATGTTTTTATATTTAGACTATTTTTATAGTATTTATATTCTACTAATTAAACATTAAAAATATATACTTATATATTATCTATTGGTAATGCACTTAAACGCGTAACAGATCGAGTGTGGGTTCTACCATTCATTATTTTAACTTCAACTGCACGGACTTTACCGTCAGTGCCAGGAAACACTTTGGTTATTCTTGCCATAGGCCAATACATAGGTGGTGTATTATTTTCATGCAATATTACAAGTGAGCCCACCTCTATATTTGCTACAGCATCTCTCCACTTAGGACGAGACTGCAATAAATTTAAATAACTTTTATTCCAAACTTTCCAGAATGACTGTTGCATACTTGTGCAAATTTTCCAAAATTTAATATTATTTTCTGGAACAAGTGACAAGTCTTGTTCAGGATAACTGTTAAGAGCAGCACCAATTAGAAAATGTCCAGGTGACAGGTATGAAAAATCATTAACATCATTAGATAGCGGTACTAATGGCCTGCTGTTTAGCACTGCTTCAATTTTACACAAAACAGTACACAGCTGTTCATATGTCAACAATGCCCTTTGAACTACTCTTTTTTAAGTGAAATTTGACACTTTTTACTGAAGCCTCCCACAGCCCACCAAATGCAGGCGAATAGCAAGGAATAAAATGGAACCTTATTCCTTTGTTTGCAGCAAACGATTGTACCTGAGTTTGGTGCGCCGAAGAAGCTTGCAGTTTATAAAATGAATCTAATTTAGTCTTAGCACATTTGAATGTTGATGCATTGTCACAATAGACATCTGTAGGTAGACCCCGTCGCGAAATAAAGCGACTAAAGCACGCCAGAAACGAATCAGTTTTAATATCAGATAGTAGTTCTAGGTGTAATGCTTTTGTGACAAAACATACGAATACACAAATATAACCTGAAGATTGATATGATCTTCTTATTGAAGATTGTTTAACAGTAACAGGACCTGCAAAGTCAATTCCAATTTTTTGAAATGGTCTACATACATTAACCCTGTCATAAGGCAGAGAACCTATTAATTGTTGAGACATATTTTTCTTTAATTTAAAGCAAATCAGACATTTATGTATAACTTTTTTAATTTCACTTAAAGCATTTATAATCCAATATTTTTGATTCAAAGAAGATAAAAGGAGCCTTTGCCCTGCATGAAGATTTTTCAAATGTTCATTAATAATTATTAAACTTGTAACTACAGAGCCCCTGGGCAATACAATTTGATGTTTTTGTGAATAAGGTATGTCGGCATTATGTAAGCGACCACCAACTCTGATCAAACCTTTATCATCAATGAAAGGATACAAAGCTTTGAGACTGCCTTTTACAGTATTGTTACTATTTAAACAATCAATTACATCTTTCATATACGTCTGTTGCTCATGTTTTAAAATCAAACTTAAAGAATCATTTAATTCTGCACTTGTAATAAATGAACAAGTAGTTTTTTGTATATTGCGTGTGTTGCGACAAAATCTTAGTATATAAGCAAGAACCCTTTGCATTTTGTTTACACTAGAATAGTTATATAAAAAATCTAGACACAAACTTGTATTTGTGCAAGCTAGAACATTTGAGAACTCAGCGCACTTCACCTCAGGGAGAGAATCAACAATAGGTATACTTTTTTCTGGTACCACATACTGCTTATCATAAAGAAACTCTGGCGCATTCCACCACAGCTTATGGTGTTCAAGTTCATGCGGCAACACCCCTCTGCTCAAGCAATCTGCAGGGTTGTTAGCTATTAGCAACATATGTGTTTAATTTAGCAATATGTGTGCCTATCCAGGCCAATACAATCTGCGAATCCGAATATAATACAATATTATTTATTTCTCTTTTTAATGAAAATTTCTTATGCACACGATTAATGAGCTTAGCAAGCAATAATGCGGCGTTGAGTTCGAGCCTAGGCACTGATAATTGTTGGCTATGGGGAACAATTCGCGATTTGGAACACATTAAACTAACTTTAACGTAGCCGTCGTGGTCAATGACCCTCAGGTAAATGCAACATCCATAAGCTATCGAGCTCGAGGCGTCAGCGAACCCTATCAACTGCATGCATCGTGCATTTGGCAAGCTTGTGTAACGATTAACAATAATTGGTTGCATAGTTTTTAAGCTATAATAAAATTCGTGCCAAAGCACTTGCAACTCATCTTGAAGAACAGAATCCCAATCCATGCGGGCTTGCCATAGCTTCTGCATAATAACTTTGGCTTTTACTACTAAAGGTCCAGCCAACCCCAATGGATCATAAAACTTACTTATGAAGCTAAGTACCTTGCGCTTGGTATTTGGAATTCCATTATGCTTAGGTGCATGAAGTGTGAAGCAATCAGCCATGACATCATAATAAATACCTAATGTTTTCATGTGAACATTATTCATTTGCAAATCTATTTCATCAAAATACTGTTTATTTTTAGGAATATCATTTAAAAGTTGAATACTATTGGATGTCCATTTGTGCAATTGAAAACCGCCCATCTGTAGGAGCTTACATAGTTGGTTCTTGGACTCTATTAGTGAATCTAAAGAATTGTTAGTTGCTAACACATCGTCAACATATGTTTGATTTTTTTAAATATTTGCTGCCTGGGGATATTCGGAACCATACCTTTCAGCTAATTCTAACAGGCAACGGGTTGCTAGAAATGATGAGCTTTTTAACCCATATGTAACTGTATTTAATTGAATACACTCAACTTCTTTCTCGGGGGAATCCCTCCAGAGAATACTTTGTAATGAACGATAATTTGAATTCATTGATATAGCACGAAACATATGCATTATATCAGTAATAAATATGTATTTCTCAAATCTAAACAAAATTAAAATATCGAAAAGCTCATTTTGTACTACTGGACCATTTAAAAGTATATCATTAAGTGACATTTTTTTATTGGTCTTCATGGACCCATCAAATACTGTCCTACACTTAGTGGTCTTTTTATCCATTCTTACTACCGGATGGTGTGGCAAAAAATATACTGGGTCACTATTGATATTGGTTATACTGCCTAATATCAATTTTAGTAGCATGACCTAAATCAATGCATTCTTGTATGAAACTTTTATAAAGAGTAAACAAATTAGTATCTTTTTGCAATCTAGACTCTAAATTATAAAATCTTTTTAATGCTAGGTATAATTAATCTCCTAGTTTTTCATTCACAGAGGTAAGTGGTATCTTAAGAGGCAGGGCAACTTCAAATTTATTATTCTTAAGCTGTACATGTTTTTTAAATAATTGCTCACAAGCATTTTGTTCAGACAAGTTTTCATTAAAAACCTCGGGTATTGACTCAGTTTGCCAAAATTGAGTTAAAGTTTCATTAATATTGAAATCACACTCAGTACAAAACAATGATACAACCTGGTTAGGGCCTTGATGTGGAGAAGCAACATTACCACCTATCACGTGACCAAACTTTGTATTTAGAAGCGTTGGGTAGAAGACATCTTTTGTGGTGCTGCTAACTGATGGTGTCCGTGAGACGCAGGTAGGTTCATTGGGCAGTAGCACCTGGAAGAATATGTCAGCTCCTAATAATATATGTATGTTACTTGGCACATGAAAGTCTTTGTCTGCTAGAACTACCCTAGCAGGCAATACCAGGCTTGCCAAGTCAACTTTTCTCTGTGGTAAGCTGCAAGTTATTTTGTCCATTACAAAACAAGATGCCTGTATACTAAAATTATTAACTAATGAATGAATTTGAATTGGTAGATATTTATTTAATTTATTAATAAAGTTGCCTATACCTAATACACCCGACTCTACTGTTTTTGGTTGCAATTTCAAAATATTTGCTAATTCGGATGTAATCAAAGAAATCTGTGCTCCGCTGTCCAATAACGCTTTAACATGTAATACCTTACCATCTCCTGCAACAAGTTTGACCTTGGCGGTTGGAAGTAACACTTGTGCGCTTGTTGTATTAAACAACAGAGTTACTGGAGTGGAAACCTTGTCTTCATGCAACAAGGAGTTATGTTTTTGTTTACAGATCTCACATTTAAAATAATATCTGCAAGGTTTGGTGTGGATGTTTAAACAAATTTTACACAACTTATTATTTGTTACAAAACCCAATCTGTCAGAAACGGGCATTAATTTAAATTTTCCACAATTTTATCATTTGTGTGGGCACTTACATAGTATGCAGGTTGGTGCAGTCTTGGTGGCAGCCGCTGTAGCTGTATCCTTCACAGTCGCAGTACCACAAACCGTTCTAGTAGAAGTCTTCTCGAACGGGCGTTCTGAGTTCTCATATGCTAGTGCACGGTTTTCTAAGAATGCAATAAGGGATTTAACACAGGGTTCCTGGCTGTGAGAAATTTGAAATTCCCTACTACATATATAATCTAATTTACGCACCAACACAAACAATACTATGGTATCCCATTGTTCAACATTACAATCTAAATTCTTTAAAGCTGCCAAATGTTGCTTTACATTCGAAACAAAGTTTCTAATATTTGATGCTATTGATTTTACAATTGGTGGCATATCAAGTAAGAAACTTATATGTTCACTTTTAATTTTATATATGTTATTGTACCTATCACTTAATATTTTTAAACTTTCAATATAACTATCGGCAACCATAGGTAAATTCTTAACTAAATCTAGTGGCTCACCTTTTAAAAATCCTCGTAAATAGTAAAATTTTTGAATGTTATCTAGGTTAGAGTTTTTATCAATCAAGGATTCAAAGAGTTCGATAAATGTTTTATACTCTGAATATTTGCCTGTAAAAATTGGCAAACTAATGCTAGGGAGCTTGACTGCAGCAAGCTTTCCCTCGCTGGCCACATGGTTACAAGAGGAAAACGACTCACGTAATTTTATAATTGTGGCCAGTGTTTCAGTATATTTTTCTTCAATATGGTCAGCGTCTTCCTCGTCGTCGCGTAATTCTAAGATATCCATGTTATATTGTTCGTACTTTATGTATAGTGAACGCAATCTTTCCTCCTTAACAAGGAGAGCTTCCTTTGATTGAGAAAGCTGAAAAGGTAAATCCAAAAAACTTTTATATAATTTCGTGATTGAACCCTTGATTGTTCCTCTTCTTTTTAGCAATATTGTTAATTTGTCAGTTTGGAGTTATGTTAAGTTAATGGAGGGACTCCATTATTACAACTAATATTAAACACTACACTTAAAAGTCTCGAAAAATGAACACAATAAATGGCGGAAGAAACGCGTTGCGCGTGAGTGAAGCTCGTGATGACGATGTTGGGGTTCGCACGTGGCGGGATTCCAAAGCACGGGTCGGCCAATCAGCGCACGGTGTTGTGTCGAGTAACTACGTCGATCAACGGCGATTGGGCAATTCAACTTTTGGCGCTCTTTGCTGTTCGTCTTGAATAGAATGGAATGAACGATGCCTGTCTCGAGGTTGTTTGATATGTGACAAAATGGCGGGCCTTGTAAAAATTGATGTATGAAAAATTAAGCAAATTGACAATCTAACCCGTACCCTTTCTTGGGTTTATTAATATGTTGACGGGATTGTTTGTACTTGCGTTTCTGTAGGCACTTCTTCTTTTGGCGCATACACGAGTTCTTCGCCGTAAAAATCTTGACCGCACGAATTTGTTGGAACCGCGTTGCTGCAACTTTTGTTTCGCAAACCCTTTTTTCCTTTCGAAGGACCATGTAGCGCAGCAGAATGCAGCAGATTAGCCGGTGAGCTTTTTGTAGGGCTGGTTCAAGGGTTGCAAACAATGAAGAAGGCTTGATTTTGTAAAATTAATATATTATCGACTCACCGACCGACACCATGTACAACAAGATTGGAAGGGAGGAAGTGAACGAGATGACAAAATGTTGCTACACTAAATAATAAAAAACTAAACTTATAATGTTGCCTGCAACAGAAGGCCAGCAATGTTTAGTATGTTCGCTTTAGCACTTATAGCAGTGCATTGGGAATGAGGTGAGAATATTCACATGAGCAGTGCTATAGACCATCCTCATCTACTTTTCACGGCAAACTATTTTCACAGCTGCCACACTATACCTCATTAGATGCACGATATCGTAAGAGGAAATTTTTACGTCCAGTACTTTAAGCCGTTAGGGGCCGCAGCCTGACTAGGCCACATCCACGATTTCATCCTTTGTAACGGAATCAGTCATTCCATAAACAAGTACGTCTGAAATATTTTCCGATAGGCCTTGACGATCCTTATCGACAAGGCCTCTCGGCCAACCGATCGACTTTATCGCTTTTAAAATTCGGCAGTTGCAGGATCTTTAGGCAGATAGTTAAGTCTACTAGTCATATCACATTATTTTGAGACTGTTTAATGACTTGAGTGGATATTAAAAACATATTGCTACGAGGTTTGTAGTAATTTATTATATTTTAGTAACTTGATGCTCAAAAATAAAAAAAAATGAGTTGTTGTAGTTTAATTGGTTTCCAATAATTATAGGTTGCCTCATTGTCGGCAATGTTCTTCAAATGAATGGCATATTTACATGCACAATACGAGGACTTTGTTTCACCGTTAATATAAACTATATTTTTAATATTGAAATGGAAAAACGGAAACTGGGAGATAAAAACGCCACCAGTCACACCACACCACGCAGATCCAATGAAGAATGGTGGATGTTAATGAATTCTAATGCAAGCAGGAAAAACACGTGCCAAGGGAACTATAGATAATACAATATTTTGGTTAGCCAATTACTATTGCTTAACTTCAAGTACAAAAAGGCAATAACCGTTGCACTATCGAGATCCCTGAAAATAGAACTTCAGAGTATACTATTAGTGTGACATAAAATAAGTAAATAAACTCCTTAGTGTGCTAACTTTAGACTTAAACTCAATAATTATAAGATCTGAAGCGTAATAATTACACACAAACAATTTTTGTGTCCTCGAACTTCTACCATTAATAAACACGACTTTTTCTTCGCAACCATTCAAAACATTCTTCGGAGCCACCTCATTACATTTACATAACCATCTCATTATATTTACTTTTCGAACGACATTCCCGTAACTTCTGAATTTATTCACGTAGCTACCTTCGTCTAAATAAAAACGTACCTAGTATATAAGAAGACTCTTTCGTAATATTTTTTTTTATATTTTGGCAATATTCTCTTAACTTACTCTATTATTAAAGCCAGACGCAACTGCTCGTTGAAGTTAAAAGTGACAAAAAATAAGTGGAAACGTAGGTATCAAGATGAGGGAATACGATACGAATGACTTAGCGTTTTTGTGTTAATAATCGTTCTTACGCATCTTTTTTGTTACTTATATACTTAACTCTTATTCACATAATTTCCCCAGAATACCATTATATATTGCAATGGTAGCCGTGGCTGGCTATCAAGACACTGTCTCTATTTGTTATTTTGGAGATTTCGTTAAGAGCTTAAACTAAGCTAGTGATCCGTTTACAAGAGTCTCAATTTTTGATTTCCAATTGTTCTGATAATACACTTGCAGGCCCAAATATTTATTTTTGGAGACGGACTCGATCCCTCATCTTTCACCCTCGAATTAAGATTATTGTGGGCATTTCGGTCATTTGTCGAAAGTCCGTTAATTTTATATTACTGCTAATACAAAAATTGTATCTCGCAAACTAAATAATAAGATTTAACACGATTAAACTCGCCTTAATGAACAAGAACGACTCTAAAATGCAATTTGTGGCACTCCAGAATTTTTATTTCTTCCTATGTCGATACATACATACGTATAAAGTATTAAAGACATATTCTTTCTTTACTGTTTTTCCGCAGTTTAAATAATAGGGGTTAAAGTATGAAATTGCCGTTTTATTGCAATAGGTTCTTTGAATTGACATAGAATCTTCATGGTTTGAGGTTTTCGAATGAAACTTTTTTTAAATGGTTTCTATGATGTTCTTTTTTTAAAAAATGTAAAACATTTGAATATCGACTTTCAATTGTTTTTGTTATTCAATTTAGACAAGAAAGATGGATACTGCGAAAATTCGAGTTATTTTTGAATACGAGTTCCGACGCGGAACTAACGCGGCAGAAACAGCCCGCAATATCAATGCTGCGTTTGGAGAGGGGTCTACTAATGAACGCACCGTGCGATTTTGGTTTAAACGCTTTCGTGATGGAAATTTCGACTTAAAGAACGAGCCACGAGGAAGACCGCCCACACAGGTAAATAACGATGAATTAAGAGAGATAGTGGAAGCCGATCCTAGTCAAAGTACCCAGGAATTAGCGGCATGGTTTAACGTTACCTTACCCACAATATTGACTCACTTGCGTCAAATCAATAAAATAAAAAAATACGAAAAATGGGTGCCTCATGATTTGACTGATCTGCAGAAAGAAACGCGTGTTGAAACTTGTGTTGCCTTGTTGAACCGGTACAGAAATGAAGGAATATTGGATCGAATTGTAACATGTGATGAAAAGTGGATTCTTTATGATAACCGGAAAAGAAAAATGCAATGGCTGACCCCAGGTCAAATGCCACAACAGTGTCCTAAAGCAAAACTTACCAATAAAAAGGTAATGGTAACTGTTTGGTGGTCTCAGCATGGTGTTATTCACTATAGTTTTCTCCGATCTGGTCAAGCAATAACGGCAGATGTCTATTGTGCCGAACTCCGAACCATGTTGACAAAACTAGCAGTAAAACAGCCCCGACTCATGAATCGATCTTCACCATTATTGCTCCACGACAACGCGAGACCTCACACAGCACGAGAAACCATTTTGACCCTTCAGGAACTGCAGTTAGAAACCATTCGTCATCCTCCGTATTCACCAGACCTTGCTCCAACGGACTACCATTTTTTTCGTGATTTGGACAATTATCTACGTGACAAGAAGTTTTCTTCCCAGGAGGCAGTACAAAATGCTTTCACACAGTTTGTGCAGTCTAGATCGTCGGAATTCTATCGCAAAGGCATTAATGACCTTCCCATTAGATGGCAGCAATGTATAGATAATAATGGCAACTATTTTGATTAAATAAATTTGTTAAAAATTTAAAAAATAAACAATATAGATTTTCAGTACAAATCGGCAATTTCATACTTTAACCCCTAATACTATAATTTGGTTTAAAAATAATTCGCAACAAAATCTAGAGTTTCCCTTACACAAATCTACATTAACACTTTAAATAAATCTTATTATAAATAATCTGACATTACATATAAAAAACAATTTAAGATTACTCATTCAGTTGTGTACTCCGAACAAAATGTGCATCGCGCGACTTTAATTGTACAATTACTTGTTAGAAATGTTACAGACAAAGTTTATGAAATCATTAAAACTTCATCCTAATAAGTATGATAATTTTAAAGTAGAAATATATAGTCGCATAATTTGTATGGGGTGCCAAAATCAACTAATCTGAATACATAAGCGAACACATGACAAAGAATGTCACCGTTTTGCTCAAATTATTATTACAGAATTTTATTGTTTGTTTTCCGAAAATGCCTAATAAAATATTAATTACAAAATCTTCAAATCAAGTTTTAACACTCTGTTAGACTTTTTGAGACTTTAGAAGGTTTATTTTTCTCTGGATAATTTTAATTTATTTTATTATTTAAGATAATCATCTGTAAAAAAATTTTTGCTCGTAAAATGTTGTAAATTTTCCTCTTAATGACCTTTATGCCTATTCAGTGTTCTTATTTGAAACTATAGTACTTAGCTGAATACACTTAGCCAGATAGAAACTATTCTGAAAAATTCACATAATTCAATTGAAACTTCACTTAACAATTCTAAAAATATAACTAAAACCGTTTGTAACAATATACAAAAATAATATTATAATTCGATAGGATCAAAGGATTTCATTATCTATAAAGTAATGAAAAAAACAGCAATACCTCTCAACAAAAACATTGAAGCCACTCGATATAGTTACAAAAGCTGAATTCAGCCGAAGTAAATAGTCTTCATCAATTACTATTTCGTCCCAAGAAACATTGCTTAATGGGTTTTGTAAAACAACAAAAAGGACGTTTATTCTTACTACAATAACAAGATGGAATGAGAAAAGTCCGAGAACGATTGGTTGTTCAGACAGACGAGCCGACGACAGCCCCTTATCAGATGGAACACGTTATTTGTCCGGAATACGAAAGTCAGCCAAATTCCTTGGCTTGGCCAAGCTAAAAAGCTTCTCTTATATGAAATGCCGTACAATAACAACATTGGGCACTCCAAAATGTAAACAAATTTTGTTACGAACGAATGTGGCTAAGGATTTGATTTGAAATATTTTCTTGATACCTGGAAAGGCTTATGTATATTATATTTTAAAATATGAGATGCAATGTAATTTATAATTAAGGTTACCTCTTGATTATTGTAGCTACTTTTGACTTATTTTGACCATAATATTTAAAAAAATATAAACTTAAATTTAATTATTCTTAATATTTGGCCACACTATATTTATTTATACGTAATTTAAATGCCACTCTGTAATAGTATGGTAATTTAATCATTTTAAAAATGTGGGCGTTTTAAAAGATAATAAAAAATCTACCTCAATTTTAAATGAATGTTTAAATGCATATTTGAAAAAATGACATTTGAATGTTTTCGGATTGGAACCTTGGAACGATTAACTGAGTTAATGTTTCTATAAAAACCGGCCAAGTGCGAGTCGGACTCGCGCACCGAGGGTTCGGTAAAATATTTTTATTATATGATGTAACTAAAAATTTACGGCTTTCGCAATTTTTCCTTTATCTGTGCTATATGACGTTGCTTTGTACCAAATTTCAAGATTCTGAGTTCACGGGAAGTACCCTGTAGGTTTTGATTCCCTTGCGAGTGTCGAAAATTTGCGGAATTTTGCGGCATAAACGGCTGTATCTTTTGATTGCGTTGGCTTAGAAGTTTGAGTTTTTCACAGCTCCAAGGAACAGTAGACCTGAGTATTTCATATAAATTTCAGCTTGATATGTCCACGTGTACCTGAGAAAAAGGGTCTTGACAGACGTACGGACGGACAACAAAGTGATCCTATAAGGGTTCCGTTTTTTCCATTCGAGGAACGAAACCCTAAAAACAGAAGTCTTATCAAGCATTAACAAAATGCGTAGTTTTATTCAATGTCTTGGTTCGTTTATTCAGCCTTTTGTCATTTAACATTTTGATAATACGGCAACATAAAGATAAGACAACATCACACATTGTTCTGAACCCAACTTAAGTAGCTAAAGCATTTGTTTTATGGAATTCAGATATAACGACGGTACCAAAACACCCAGACAAAAGTTCTTCTTCTACATTGACCCTGCCGGGGATCGAACCCGGGACCTCGAAGTGACATTACCATGAAAACCGATATGCGAGCCACGAGTGGCTCGTGGTCGACACCACAGAGGTCGTCAAAAGATCTTTACATACTTTTAATGTTGTTTATTAATAGGGCAATTTAGACAATACAGTTTAGGCACATTAGACCATACAGTTCAGGTACATTAGACAGTACAGTTTAGGCACATTAGACAATACAGTTTAGGTACATTAGACAATACAGTTTAGGTACATTAGACAATATAGTTTAGGCACAGGAGACTTATGTATGATTGAAATAAGGTAAGTTTCCCATTCGCGGGAAACACGTTTGTCAAGCCTTCTCATCTTGTGTTAAAGGGCTCGTGCATTTGAGCCGCAATCTTGACGACTGTAGATCCTCCGTCACTCCAGTTTCGCCATTCACGAGGCATTAGCCGCCCCGTTTACCCGCCTCTCTCTACCATTCAAAACGAAATCAGTCTTATGATGTCAAAGCATCGCTAATTCTACGCCAAATGAAATGGCAAATTCAATTTTGTGTTTTTTTATTTTTGTTTTAATTTAAGTGTACACCTTAAAGGAATAGCGATTATTTAATAAAATAATATCTGTGTATTGGCTTATGGATAACCACATTAATAGTTCACTATCGCGATTTTAGAAAATGGGTTTTATTTGATATCTTTTAGGAATAAGGTTTAACCTTCCTCGATTCTTTGGGTCATATTGACCCGAAATTGAAATTTAATTCATCATAAAAGCCGTTATTGTGAATATTCTATTACGACTCGGTGACAATTATTAATTATTAATAATTATAAATGCTTTTAAAAATAATTATTTTATACAATAAATACAATTTTGTTGTTGGTGTTAAACTGTATTTGACGATTTTAGATGAGATAAGCTTTCACTTATAACTTAACATCATTTCAGATAAGAAATATTTTTAAGTCACAAATAAAGTGATATTGAAGCAGAAATGTTCAATACTTATCTCTGTAGAAATAATAACTATTTAATTGGTCCATATTGAGATATTTATTTTTGACTGTGCAAATAATATTTTCATAATGTAACAGTAGTAGATTTGAAAACAATAGGATGTTTCAAGCAAGAGCAAGCAATAACATTAAACGTAAAATATTTCAAAACCACATCTACATAATATATTGCCGACAGCAGCAAACGTCAACTTCATTTCGAAAAGTAACTCAGGCTGGCTGTGAGCTATTACTATGATTAAATTTCACTTACATAAACAGCAAACACAGGACTTTGAAGACCATACAAATTCTCATGTGAAGCTTGAGTGAAAAGGATCTGAGCAATTGTATTTCGTAAACCTTTCACATGATTATCTCTTTTAAAAGTAATAACCGATTTATATTTTCCTTTTTTGTACAACTGCTATTGTTAAAATATTTTTTTATGGATTTCACTACTATCGGGTAAGGACCTAAAGTTAAACTGCAAAACTCATATTTAAAGGGTATTTTTAATTAATATGGCGGTCGTTGCCTATCGGTTACGATTTCAGCTTTAAGCAAGCGGACTGAGGACTGAGTCACACAAGCATAAGGCAAACTCGAAGTTTATATTTATAAGTTATCTTTAAATTAATTTCTGTTTTTTTCACCAATGTGGGTAAACAATTATCTGAATAAAATATATTTAGTTCTAGTGCAAACACCACAAAACCCTAATTCGTTTGTGTTATTACACACTGATTATAATGAAGTTCATTCTCTCATCTTAAAATTGACTGTTCTATGGGATTGGATTCAATCTCGTCTGACATCCTTAGGACTTTTAACGTTATTTTAACGCCCCCTATTACACAAAACTGTAATTTAGCCATTTCAACTGGAGTTTTTCCCTTATCATTGAAGAGATCAAGTATAATCCCGATTCATAAGAACGTTGCTAGACACAGTATCAATAACTATAGACCAAACTCGATTCTGCCAAACTTTATGTAAAATTCAAGAGTGAGTTATCAACAACGCGTTGATTGGTGAAATATCTTAAAGAAAAAAAATTGCTAGCTCAAGCTCAATTTGGTTTTCGTACTGGAAAATCAACAGAAATAATTTAAATAATAATAAGAAAACTGTGGCAGTTGTGGATATAGCAAAAGCTTTTGACACGGTATCTGCAGCTATTCTCAGTAGTAATATTTTAAGTCTTGGTGTTCGGGACCTCCAGGTGGAACTTTTCGGGGATTATCTTTCTAATCGTACACTGTGTCCAAATTGACAGGTACATCAGTAAAGAGCTTCCTATGTGTTACGGATTACCACAGGACAGCATCTTAGGACGAACACTATTTTTTATTTACATCAATGAATTGTGTCATCAGTTTCTCCCAAGTGCTTAGGTTGCCTTTGCTGATGATACAGCCTAACTTTTTAGTGGGGATACTTGAGAATAAATAGTTTCTTACGCTCAAGAGGGCTCCTATCTGGTGGCACAATGGTTGAGAGCTAATATTCTAAGTCTTAATGTAGAGAAGACTTGAGAGACAATTATTCTTACACCCCTATGGCATTGTGCTGCAATAGTGACAATGACAAATAGTGCTCACGCCATAGATTACAGAAATCAACGTGTGTAAAGTACCTTGGTGTTATGATTGATGACAAACTTAACTTTCACTTACATATCGATACGATCACATCAACGATTCGTAAGTTAATGGTCATTTTTAATTTACCAAGTTAATAAGATTGGTTTATTATGTTGATTTATTTACATTTGTTGTTATAAGAACGCGCTTGGTACGCTAGAGTACAAAAATTTATTGAACAAGGACGCTTTCTTTAATTGAATAGTTTATGTTATTATTACTCGAAGAAATTAAATTTCATGAGCATTCATGAAATTTAATTTCTGGCACAGAACTGTTGTTTAGTTCAGTTGTTTTCCGCTCGCTTTGGTGTTAAAAGATTAAACACGTACAGTTCGTTCCTTGTGGAATTTAATGTAAATATACGGATTAAATTCCTTAAAGTCAAATGGTGAAGTTTCATTTAAACCTCATAATCTAACATATTATGCACTCTCTCACTTTCATATTGTATATTAGCTTGGGGTAGTGCTAGTAAATCAGCTCTCTTAAAACTCAAAAGAGCCCAAAGAGCAATTCTGAAAGCTTATCTTTGCCATATCGTCACCCGACCTCTGACCCATATGACAAGAGTCTTATCAGTTCGTCAACTCTTAATTTTTTAAATCCTACTAAAAAAAACATTCCATCACTAAATATAAACCACATAAATTCAAATGAGAAGGCGTAAAGACATAGTGCGTAAAGGAGAAAGGTTTAACATTAGCTTTTCACACAGCTTATAAAAAATTTAGCTTATAATTATAAAAAAAAGTACAGATTGTTGTCAATGTACTTTAATCCGAAAATAATGGTATTTTAAAAGTCAGCTTGACATTTCGGCAAATTTTAAAGAATATGATTTTAGTAAATGAAAAAAGAAACCTAACACTCGCTCCCACATTCACACAAACATACATACAAACACACACAAATTACGAAGGTCGCAGCCGCAGGTCTTAAAAAAAAACCGAAATACTTTTATAAACTAATTTAATTAAAGAAAAATTACAATAAAATTATTATAACTAACTAAGACTAATTGACCCGATCGATGTTAGATACGAAGTGAGTGGTGATGGCGTCCAGACGGATGGCCTAGATGATGGCACGAGGCGGCAGCACTCACGTTCCGCAGCGTTGACATTTCCATCACGTTGCAACATTTAGGTATGGCCTAATTGCAAGGGCAGCGTCAGCGGTCTTCGTATAGCCAACATACGTAATTTCTCCCCCCTCAGCTCAGCAACTATTTGAGAATTTTGAGAGCAAATGTTGCTGGCATGTCTTGATCTTCAGATTGTCCGGCTTTTCTTGGTTCCGGCGGATGAGGCTGTGAGTACTGGTGATAGGCTGAGTCGGTTGGATCGACAACTTCAATTTTCTTAAGGTTCCGCAGCTCGTAGTGTCGTAGCATGACTACGATTGTAAGAACAGTTGCACCGAATAGTACGCCGTAGAAGGGTATTGTAGTATGGTATAATATTCCGGTTGGTTGTTCTAGGGTTTGGACAGGAATCTGTAGTGATATTTTATCTTGGATGCTGTGCAGGCTTCTTAGGTCGATCGAATGCAGATTGATGTGCATAGGTTCCTTGTCTCGCATATCCAAATCGGGTATCTTCATTATCTTAAGCGGCTGACCTTGCACTTCATCGTTGTCATTGGTGATAGTGAACGCAGGTGTACGCAAGATGCATTTCATCGGGATTGTGACTAAGTAACTTCCGTGAAGCTGGGTGTAATCTTCTCTTCCACATGAGAGCTGTACCCTTGTTTCTTGCGGTAGGGATATGGGTATAATGCTGGTCATCCAGTTTCTCCATAGCTTCTTTGTGTAGGGTGATGGATGTCAATCTGCAGGTTTTCTCCAGAGTATGTTCTAAAATGAGATGCTGGATGCAGTCAGGTACTGTGCGAATTTGATGCTTTACGTCTTGTTCACAGAGGTAGCCGTTACTTAACTTCGGGCATTCAGCCTATATGTACACGAATGCGGACTCGCTAGTTGCCAAAAAAGGATAGGAAGGGATGATGGATTGGTGGTTCCTATTGGATACTACAGATAACTTATATAGATTGTAATTTACATCGCTTATGATCGGGATTCTAAAAACCAACATATCCTTAGCAGTGTAATAAGAAGCGGGTTTTATAACATTATAAAATTCCCGTAACTCTATATCTAAAATATCTTTACTACTGTCATCGTAATCTAAGTTACCGGTTATGCTCTTTATTACAGTTCCAAATGTATTTATTAGACCTCGTTTAGCACGGCTTGGTTCTAAACTAGCTAATCGCTCAAATGATTTTTCTATCTTATTGTTAAGACAATTAATTTGGAATTCGTATAACTGATAAGTATCGTTAGCAAGTCGAGTCTTAAAGGTCTGTATTTGTGTCTGTAACTTGATTATTTTATTTTCAATGTCACTTAATTGAATTCGCTGTAGGAAGGTATGGTAATGCGTAATAAGTCTAGTCGGCCCTAACTTGAACGGTAAAAGTCCAGGTCCGTCGTCGAGTCTCTCAAGTCTTATCTCCTGTGGGCTTGTTGTCTGGACCAGGAGCATTAGAATCCTGCAACAATTTAACGTTTTTGGGCACACGTTTCAATCTAGACTTAGCTACGGGTCGCGTTTCTTAGAGGTATATATATGTATAGGTAAATCTGCTAAAACGGTATCCTGGGTATATCTAGGGGCAACTTTTTGTCTACTGGCTATTGGGTTCTTAATAAAAATCTGTTGTTGCGGAGTATATTCTATCTCAGGTTCCCGGGTTTTATTCCTATTCTCTATCAATAATGTGCGATTTTCTAAATTTGACTGATTAATTAGTTCATAAACTGTCTGCATTTGCGCCTTATGATTCTGGGTATACTGCTGCAATAAATGTGGAACAGGGTCAATATCTATGGGGTCTCTGGGGTCGAAATGACCTGTAATTAAATCGAAGGGTTTACACTTAGTAAAACTATGTATAGAAGAGTTGTAAGCGATTATTGCGTAAGGTATCAAATTAACAATGGGTTCGTCCTTATGCTGTAACTTTAATATGCGAAGGTGTTCGAGTAAAGTCGAGTGAAATCGCTCGATATTACCGTTATCGTTCGGTGAATGTGCTAAAATTCTGTGATGGTTAACCTTGTGGAGTCTGATGAATTCAGAGAATAACTGATTTGTAAATTCGGTTCCGTTATCGGTAACTATAGTGTAGGGGATGCCATGATGCGTAGTAAATAGTAACAATGCTTGTAAAATACTAACTGCTGTACCGTCTCTTAATAAGTACGCTTGACCGTACTTAGAGAATACATCGATAAACGTCAAATACTTTTCATTTTGGGCGGTAAATAAGTCCATATGTATAGTCTCAAAAGGTCTAGTTGCTGGAGGTACTATGTTGAACTGTGGTCTTACTGGGTTTGTGTCATATTTTGCTTGTCCACATATTGTACATTCACCTATAAATTTTGATATTTGTTCTTTCATTTTTGGCCAAAAGTATTTCTTTGAGAGGGCTAAGTAACATTCGTTAATACCTCGATGGTTTTTTTTTCCATCGTGATAATTACGAATTATTTCTTGTTGTCTAAGATATTCTTTAACGTTTTCTATTTCAGATTTAGTTAAGACGAGATTCATAGATGAACTTTTAAAATTTTCTTGAATGATAGGGATGATAGAGTACATGGCAAGGGGTGGATTTATAAGCAGACCTGTTTTAACCTTCGGGCTAACATACTCCTTTATAGCAGAAACTACGTCACTTTCTAAGTTATTTTGACTTACTTGTAATGAAATACGAGTATGCGTATCGAATGGTTTCGTTTTTATGGCCCTACGTTTTACGTCTGGTACGATAGTGATGTGCAGCTGTCTATGGAATTTATTTAATGGCTCGTCAGTTATTGGAACTTCTAAAATAGGATTTTCGTGGCTAGTATGGACAGTAACAGTTTCTGAGTTTGATAACAAAGATAGTGGTTTATCTGAACAATTCGCGACTATTGAACTAATTTCTTCATTATGTATTTCGATTCTAGAAAGAGCGTCGGCGTTCATATAATCCGTCCGTAAGCGCGATAAGACGACGCGTGCGCGTGACGTAGGCGGCGGCCCGGTGCGAGTGCACTCGATATTCAATACCTGCGCTTGCGCTGGCCGGTCTAGAGAAAATATTATGTCATTGTCGGACAAATTATATATTTCTAATATTCCACGACTATTTCTTACGAATGTGACGCATTCCTGAATAAGACAATTGCAAATAACCTGTTCTTCTACTAATACATCGCCATCCGGGGCGTTTATTGGGATACGAACTAATTTAGAGGAATGAGCCGGTATAATATCCTCGTAAAGATTAACATTACTTGAATTATATAACTGAATAGGGTTGACCGCGTATTGTGTGTTAAGCAACTGATTCTCCCATGCAGCAATAATAATAATAAGCAATAGCAAAGAAATGTAAACTGAATCATATTAATTTTAAGATGTGCTATTTCACATATAAACATATTATTACCTTCTAAATAGAAATAGAAAATGGTGATCAAAATGTTATTTTAGATATAAATTCAAGTTATTTTGATGGTTCAAACTTGGAGATATGAAGACAAAAATTTTTGTTAAAGATAATCTAAATAAGATTGTAAAATGGAAAAAAATACCAATGATTCAAAGAAACAAACATCTGCTCCTACTCTACGAACCCGCAACCGTATGGCTTGGAACGATAAAGTAACTCCAACACTGCCAAGCCGATCGCCATACCAATAAGTTCTCAAACAATAATTTGTATCTATTTCTTAACAAAATTTATACTTAAGTCTAGTTTACACATATATTCGTAAAGTATGTGTAACTTTGTCGATGTCATTCACCTTACCAATTTAGGTAAAATCGGTTTACAAAAATAGAGGCAACTCTACCTTACCAAATTTGAGTATTTTGCCTAGGAATTTATTACTAGCTGTACAAAAGCGAAATTAGCAATATTTGTTTTGGTATCAAAATATCTTCAATTAACGTTGATGAAATAACTGCTAGGAAATAATAATTCCTTTCTTTAAAATAATATTTAAAATTAGTTGACTTCAACCATGTACAGGAGTTTAAACCCCTTGATGTAGTGTTTCCTTTACACCACTGTAAGAATACTATGTCTATTACAATTGATTCGAGCACTTAATCAGGAGTTTCTGTTTTTCAACTAATGCCTATATATATTCGGTTTAGTGTTCGTATTTTCTGAAATTGTGTTTATATTAATAAAGCTTTATTTTAAGGAATTATATAGTAGTCTTAAATATAAATAGCCTATTCTACACAATTTGTACCGTTTTGGGTTATGTCAGAACCCTCTCATATTATTCCAAAAGTTTACTAACTTAATTTATAATACTACTCAATAAATATGGCTTTATTAATATTATCCAGCCAATAGAGCTATCTTGTTATTCCTTCGTTCTGTGTATTAGAAATCCCAAAGTACCGTCGGTTCTTATCTCGGGGAACACTACTTGTTTATCTTCCAACTCCCATTTATGACTTCGTTATTTCCCTATTCTGACAACATAAAAATGTCGTCTACAAGAATAATTCACCGGAGTTATCTCAACAAATGGGTTGATAAAGAAAAATAATTCGATCCTGGTTAAGTTGTTAATGCGGATAAGATAATCAAGTCGAATGGGCGCGGTATATCATACTGGTAAACATATTCACTTAACTTACGTACTGTGTTATAAGGAACTCATGGAATGCTTCGCAAATATGCTGCTTTGCAACCGCATGCAACTGCAACCCGTCGGTAATTTCGATATCTAAATCCACCATAACAAACATGCAATAATAGTCACGTGCATATGGGCGCAGTCTTTTAATTTGATTTTTATTTATTAAATTAGATCATCAATGTGAAATCCCCTTTAAATATAGGCTAACTTAATTACTAATCGTAAAATAAGCATAATATTTTATTCAAAGCTCTATTCTTCACTGACAGCGCCATCTTGTAGTGGTTGATTTAACTACTAATTACGATGTTAATTTTAATGTTATTAATAAATAACATTATTTATATAATGAATTTTCATTACTATAAAATGTAATTAATTAATAAACTAATTATAAGCTAAAATTGACATATCTATTATACAGATTTATCTTTTCTACTTTAATTTGAAAGTAATCAATATTGCAGAGTCCTAATAAAATAAAAGAATGTTAATAATCACTTTGTTCAGTCTCGAAATGATCTTACAAATAATGTGTAAATATTTAATTACGTTTAGTTTAATTGTTGCATTTTATTGAGTCACATTCAATATTAACGCTTTTGGCGCTTTTTACTAGTTTCCGTTCATGAGTTTTAGTTATAAAAATATAAAATATGGATTGTAAATGTGATCTAATAATGTAGAACTCATTTAAATTGAATTTCTTTGCATCTTAAATAATAAGTTGATTTATTGTAATGATATTTATTTTCAAGAGTTTATAAGAATTGTACTTGACTTTTGTTCTATAAATAGATTGTAAAAGTGCCATTTGGGACATTATTTTCTCGGTGTTTCAAAGTGTAAGCTTGTGATCTTGAATAAATCCTTATTTATACAAAACTGAGTTTTGAAGATGAACCCTGACGAGGAGCCGACATGCACTTTGCCCTTTATACAAAAGTTGCAGTTACCAAATACCTGGGGATTGCGGTGGATCAGCGATTATCATAGCAAACTCATGTGGAAGTGGTTTCTAGTAAACTAAGAAAACACATGTTTATACTCAAAACTCTAAGACATATAATCTACGGGAAGCAGCTAAACCAGATTTACTTCGCGCTAGCACGTCTATAATAACATTATGTATTACATTATGGGGCAGTGCATTAAAAACACATTTTCTACAGGTTAAAAGAACACAGAGAGCACTTCAAAAGCTCATGTATATTAAAAAGCTCAAATTCCCAACCAACATCCTTTACACAATGACAGCCTTGTTAACAGTGAGGAATCTGTATATTTTGCATACTGTTTTAAAAAACATAAAACCTTGCAATACAATGTTGCTGTCCTGGAAAAGCTGAGGAAGGACAGAGTTGCTACCACTAAACAAACTCATAATAAATTTGCACGTTATCAATATGGTAATTTATCGTCCTATTTGTATAAAATATTATTAATAAGAACTTGGAAATATATCCATCGACTTTCCGCGAATGCAGACTAAGATTATCAGCGCGTTACATTTGATGTTGTAAGTCTCTTAAAAATTGACACCTAACCTCAGAACAATAACTAAAGCTATAGAAGGAGCGCTAAAATAAAAACTGTATAACAGCTCTCGTATTCACTTAAAGTAATCTAACACACATGGGTAAGAGCGAAAAAGACAACAATTGTAAGGTTTTATTTTCACGTCATTGTCACAAACTCTCAAAGTACAAATGTCAAATGGTTGTAATTTGGTTGTATATTATACTACTAAATTAAAAGTACGTCTTTGATGAACGTGGTTTCTGAAGTAAGACCAAATTCAATGCGGTCGTATTACAGTGGCCGAACAGCTTTGTGAGCGGCTAGCGTGAAATTATATTATTTTACAAGGAAGTTCCTGATAAAATAACAGGAAAGTGTGCATATAGACGCTTCAGACATCTTAGAGTCCGCGTCCAGGATGGCTTGTGTTGTTCCAGACTGCAAGTCTCATATATCACGAAAAGAAAATACGGATGAGGTGTTATCATTTCATCGGTGAGTTTGGTTTCTAAATTATCATATTTTGACAATATAACAACGGTATATTCAGAAAATTGTAGTGAATTAATATAACAAATAGATTGCTCCATGAGTTTTGGTTTAAATTGTCTTATTTTCATGCCTTCTGTTTTGTATATGATAGTATGATAGTGATGTGTTCTTTGTTATCGATGTCAACATTTTTGGTTTTTACTTTTTGCTTTAGTTTTCCCAAAGATGAACCTATTAGAACTGAATGGATACGCCGTATATCAAGGATCAATTGGACACCGAAAGCGCACAGTCACATTTGTTCGAAACATTTTAGACTACATTCATTTGAGCCACATGAAAACATTTGATTTCGGCGGCTGAAAGCAAATGCTATACCCACATTACATTTACAGAACATGCAATTGCTCCTTTTTTATTCCAAACATTATCTTAGTCTTGCTTTGTCATATAATTATTTCGATCCTACCAATAAATATTCAGATTTTCAATTAACATTTTGGCAGCGTGTATCCCAAATAATAATGATAGCTTATTTACAATAATATTTTTGTGTTTCAGAAACCACTATAGCATTAAGAAGGAATTATGAACCACCAAGTAAACGCCCCAAATCTATGACCACAGTTGAAACAAATAATGATTCCGATATCTCTGAACTGATATCTAATTTACAGAAAATTTAGCAGATTATAAAAAACCAAATTGGAATATTAAAGAAAGAGTTAGAAAGGATTAAAAAGACCAGCAAGTGACGTCTTCGCAAAATAAACACTAACAAAGAGAACATTAAGGAGCAACGCGAAGAAATCTCAACTCTATAACATATTGATAGAAAAATTGAAACAAGAATATGTTCAAGCCGAATACCTAGCACTTTTAGTGTGTAAACAAAAATGTCAAAAATTCGCGGCGAGAACTGAACTCAATTCCGGAAACAGCGTTTAAAAAATGTTTTGATGATTGGATTAAGTTAGCGTAAGTGTATCGTTTCTGAAGGAGCATACTTTGAAGGTGATAAAATAAATTTGGATGAATAACAAACATTGTGTATATTATTGATCTTTTCCCGGTACTTTCTTGACAGAGTAGTATATAAAAATATAAAAATAATAAGTAAATATGTATAAAATAATAGTTGGTTAATTTAATTTAATTAGTCGATTAATTTTCTTTTAAAATTATTCCTCTTTTTTAATCCATACCTATTAAAAATTTAATGTTGAATGCAGTGTTCACTAATGTACAGCTAGAGGTCTAACTTAAAATAGAAACATATACCTATACAAAGTGCAATTTTTTAACTGTACCTACCTGGTTTCTCTAGATACTGAAAACTGCAAATCTAATAAATAAATTGGTTCGGGTCCAAAATTCTACTCATGAATACTGCATTATAAAATGTTCATATTGCAGATTCTACACGTTTATTATGACACATTACCGTCCGTTCTAGTGTCATAGACATACCAACAGCATATTTTTTTTTACATGTTTTTAATTTTATTTTTATCGATAGTAATATCGATGCCGTTACATCATTGACGTAAGGGAAACTAGTGACTACCTTATAAATTACGAAACAAAATTTGTATACTTATTTCTTTCTTACACATTTACAACTGTATAAGTCAAAATAGTACGAACTAACGTATTGTGTTGTTATTTTAGCACCCCTTCTATAGCTTTAGTTATTGTTCTGAGCCTCAGAGTAAACAGGACTGGAGTAGCCATTAGTAAATTTCTCGTACATATTTTTCTGCCATTTTTTGCGGGGGGTGAGGTTACTACTACATTCAATGCCAGCACACAGGAACAAAAACTCTTTGCGTGTTTACAAACGCACACATGCATAATACTAAAAACATATTTAAAATACACGCACACGTGCTTAAAATAGTGTGTTAACGTTCTATTCAAACACACGAATGTCATTGTGTGAGAAGTGACATGACATAGCACGAGAATATCGATATCGATAAATCAGTTTCGTTCAATGAATGAATGTATTAACTTTAATTATAAGCGTTAGTATTCCTGCATTATGTATTAAAAATTAAATTAAATTAATGATGATATTGTTTTCTCGGATTTTTACTTTGACCGATTGATTATTTGTATTTTTTTGCGATTTGCTTACATCACCTTTTGCAGGTATTTCCTTTTCAACTTATTCTTTAACCTAAAATTAATACATTTAAATGTAATAAACTAAAACTGTTATAATATCACATGTTAATATCTATTTGAAACATAACTAGTTATATAATAAACTAAGAGGATCATTCAAGAATAACGTTGGCACAGCATGGGCAACTAATCTTCTTCTATTGTTAGATCATTTTTGAAACTGAGACGGCTCAAAATGTATGGAACATATAGTACTTGTTCTTGAAGATGCCCAAGATGCCCTATTACCTATTACAAGCATGAATCCATTTTTTTCGTTTGCTGTTTTCTTTAGGAAAACTGAATATGAAAAATTAGATGTTTCCGGGCATGTCAAAGCTTAAAGTATAAATACCAACAATTGGTATACCGCCTAGGGGCAGAGTATATTTGCCTGAACTACACATACCGATCATTTCTAATTTTAATACTGCAATACTATCTTCCAATAGCTTTCATTTATGTACAAAGGACTTTTGGCACCACATACCTTACTCTTATCTTGAAGTATTGCAGTTGGACAAGCCGGTGTTTAAAAGGAGCTATAAATGCTACAATATTAATAAAAAAACTTAACTTAAATTTTGACGATGACATTTAGCTATTACCATACTAAAATGTTATCAAAATCCGTCGCGTAGTTTTTGCGTGATGCGTGCTCAAACATACATACAGACAGAGAAAATGTTCAAAAATTAGTGATTTCGCTTCCTCTACTCTCATTACTAGCCATTTGCTTTAAGGTGGACTTGACCTGTTTTATTCTATATCTAAATAATAATAATTATACAATTTCCCTGCGACATATAGATTTAAATTAAAAATGCATATTTTCACTTTAAGTATGTTACTTGCATTCATTCATTCATTCATTACTCACTCGTAAAATCACAATATCGATGAAGTTGACATCACTATTGTGCAAATAAATATTGTACAAATTAATAAGGGTTGCTGATTACAAAATAAAAACAATTTATCCAGTGGCTCGAAAAAAATTTTGGTTTCTCGGAAATGATCGGGTGTGCTGGTTAGGCGATAGTACCCTTTTAATCGTACTTTTTTATGAAGTCAGGGACACTGTAAGTATATACAGCATTAGTACTCCTAATGTTTAGGAGCGCCGCCCAGCATGAATAGAAGGGCAAATAGTTTGATTATTATTTTAATTTATTATTTTATATTTCCATGTTGTGTGGCAAAGAATAGGCTTCAAGCAGCCGCAAAAGTGTAGGTATGTACTTAATACTAAACTAAAAATAAACACGCAACGTACCTTGTTAAAACGAATTTATAATTGGTAATTAATAAATACTAAATTACAGTTATTTATTACCAACAAACTTTTTCTAATTTTTGTCTTAATTAATTGAAATGCGATAATGGTCAACCCTAGGTAGTCTCGTGGGGAGTGCGGCCGTGACGTCATCAAACGAACTTTGAGCGCGAAATTTGAAATTGTAGTCTGCTAAAACATGAAATTATGAATTAAATAATAATCAAATCCTAAAAATTTTACTTACAAATGAAAGGTGACGCCATCTTTTTGCATACTAGATATTTTCGATTTTTTTTTACAGTAGAAAACAGCACAGGCAGGCATTTTCGTGGGAGCTCTGCACGGTAAGACGTTCTGATTATTATGGTTTTAAAATGGCGGCTCAACTAGTTTTATATAACGCACAGGATTCCGATGCTTGTGCATTTGGCAGAGGGGTAATGTTAGGCAAAGGCTACTCCAGTCCTGTTTACTCTGAGTTCTGAGCACCTAACGTAATCTCACACACATAAGCAATTTTCCATTTTTATTTTATTAATTTTCATTCTTAATGTCATTTGTCAAAAAAGCGGGTTGTCTATGAAGCAACCTCTCTATGTTCAAATTTGCTTACATATCAAATTTAGAACATACTTTCGCGTCCTCATTGGATATTAGTGTTAGTTTGAGACCCATAACGTTCATGTCCATTAATTTTTATTTCACAACCAAAGTGGCCAGTATTTTTCAGAAAACAAACCCTTTTAGCGCATTACTAAGGGTGACGAGTTGCTAAATAAAACTGGGTGGTTGAAACTTACAAGATATGAATTTTACCAGATATGGCTATGAGTTATTTTTCAGACTAACTGGTAATTTGTCCAATGATTTGATAATTTTAAGACAAGTTGACGCTTAAAACAACTTGCGTTTTCAACCAAGTTACCATCGTCTGTTCCCATCCCCTAATCACGAAATATTTTACGGTTATTGTGAGCATTTTCACGATTGTCATAATTTTTTATAGTGTCTCCAATATTGATCGTATTATTTCAGTAGATACAATTCACATAAGATACAGTTGCTATTTATCTCTTTGCCGCTGTGGCAACATTATTTACAAACTCAAATTTTCCTTTCTCATTGTAATTTAAGCAATTTCAATACCAAAGCAAAATTTGAATCAAAGAGGGTACGCGATAAAAGTACCGACTATTGTTGGGCTTCGATGTATATTATTTATATGAAACGAAACCGAAAATTTTAATATCGTGTTACAAATATATTAAATTTATTGTATTATCAGTTTTTCCCTTTAACCATTTTCTAACCTTTTTTTGGAACATGATAGTTACTTAGAATAATTTTTTACTGTGACTTAACTAGCTACCGTAAATAATTTTACCCATTATAATATTTACCCATGTATGAAAATAGTTTGATGTTCATTACTAGTTTGCTACGAACTAGCTTACTCAGAGACAAAGGACACCTTGTATCAACAACTGTTAGATAGGTATATCGTCAACAATTTTTGCATAATATTTGTCACAGAAATTTAGTTTACACATCAATTTTGACCATGGAAACAATAAATTGTGATATTTGTATTAAAATAGAAACACTTATCAAGCGTGGTTGAAAAACTACTACTTGCTAAAATATAATATTTTCGAGAAATGGATAGAATCGTGCATTAAAACTCGTCGCAAAACAATGAAAAAAATCTTAATACATAACATTTTGTCAAAATCTAGTAACCACAATGGCTGAAGGTTTATTGCCTTCAATGGTTCATAAATACTTTACGAATATTTGAATCAAAGTAACATTGACGTGTCGTCATCGGTAAAGTATCGTGTAGTAACTATTACAAATATAACTTATTTAACGTAGAAAGTACAAAATACAATCACCCGCTACTATAATTATAAATGGAATTTTCTAAATGAAATTTAAGGAACATCTCTGCGCTGTGAAACTTTACTTTTGTGTTAATTGCATGGATAAACTTAAATTATTATGGAGCTTTGCAATGGCTTTAACGATCCTCGGTATTACCTTATTCATTGCAAAAGTTTAAATCTTTTGATTCAAGTTCAAAAATTTTTTTGAAACGCGCAACGTTTTGCGGATCCGGTTAAAATGATTTTATTGAACTCTATGATAGTAAAATAAATTCATATTAATATTAAATACTTTTTACATTAATCATTGGCGTTGACACTGGCGTTTCGATTTTCTTTCTGGAGCCATGTTTACAGGAGTTCAACTTGGGAACCTTTATCTTAAACACGCTGCATGCCTTTAGTAGCCAATATATTAGAGCTGAATTAAGTGCTACTGTCCACGGAAGCTTATTGGTGCACGCCTGCTTGCTGTCTACAATACAAAACTGTGTTTTACGGAGTCACGTAAGCCAAACCACTACTTTCTATGCAAGCTGTAAGTAAGTGTACATATAATGTCGAATAAGCTTCATTGCATGCATCGGCAGAAATGCTAACACTAAGATATGTAACACTGTACAGTCAATGTCAAGTATTTTGGCGGTCAAGGTATTCATATAAAAACACTATAGTTATTGTTCTGAGCACCTTACGTAATCTCACACACATAAGCAATTTTCCATTTTTATTTTATTAATTTTCATTCTTAATGTCATTTGTCAAAAAAGCGGGTTGTCTATGAAGCAACCTCTCTATGTTAAAATTTGCTTACATATCAAATTTAGAACATACTTTCGCGTCCTCATTGGATATTAGTGTTAGTTTGAGACCCATAACGTTCATGTCCATTAATTTTTATTTCACAACCAAAGTGGCCAGTATTTATCAGAAAACAAACCCTTTTAGCGTATTACTAAGGGTGACGAGTTGCTAAATAAAACTGGGTGGTTGAAACTTACAAGATATGAATTTTACCAGATATGGCTATGAGTTATTTTTCAGACTAACTGGTAATTTGTCCAATGATTTGATAATTTTAAGACAAGTTGACGCTTAAAACAACTTGCGTTTTCAACCAAGTTACCATCGTCTGTTCCCATCCCCTAATCACGAAATATTTTACGGTTATTGTGAGCATTTTCACGATTGTCATAAATTTTTATAGTGTCTCCAATATTGATCGTATTATTTCAGTAGATACAATTCACATAAGATACAGTTGCTATTTATCTCTTTGCCGCTGTGGCAACATTATTTACAAACTCAAATTTTAATACATCAAATCTTAATACATAACATTTTGTCAAAATCTAGTAACCACAATGGCTGAAGGTTTATTGCCTTCAATGGTTCATAAATACTTTACGAATATTTGAATCAAAGTAACATTGACGTGTCGTCATCGGTAAAGTATCGTGTAGTAACTATTACAAATATAACTTATTTAACGTAGAAAGTACAAAATACAATCACCCGCTACTATAATTATAAATGGAATTTTCTAAATGAAATTTAAGGAACATCTCTGCGCTGTGAAACTTTACTTTTGTGTTAATTGCATGGATAAACTTAAATTATTATGGAGCTTTGCAATGGCTTTAACGATCCTCGGTATTACCTTATTCATTGCAAAAGTTTAAATCTTTTGATTCAAGTTCAAAAATTTTTTTGAAACGCGCAACGTTTTGCGGATCCGGTTAAAATGATTTTATTGAACTCTATGATAGTAAAATAAATTCATATTAATATTAAATACTTTTTACATTAATCATTGGCGTTGACACTGGCGTTTCGATTTTCTTTCTGGAGCCATGTTTACAGGAGTTCAACTTGGGAACCTTTATCTTAAACACGCTGCATGCCTTTAGTAGCCAATATATTAGAGCTGAATTAAGTGCTACTGTCCACGGAAGCTTATTGGTGCACGCCTGCTTGCTGTCTACAATACAAAACTGTGTTTTACGGAGTCACGTAAGCCAAACCACTACTTTCTATGCAAGCTGTAAGTAAGTGTACATATAATGTCGAATAAGCTTCATTGCATGCATCGGCAGAAATGCTAACACTAAGATATGTAACACTGTACAGTCAATGTCAAGTATTTTGGCGGTCAAGGTATTCATATAAAAACACAACAAATAATTAAAAAAATCTATTAAAGTTTGATATGTATTATAAATATGACCACAATGACTAAACATATCAAAAATTCTTGGAGAAAAAATATTGACCAATAACGTAATTCCGCTAGATCCATTTTTCTTTCAACTATTAGACAGAAGAATGTTTTTTTTGTTAAATTTGTCTGTAGGCGAGTCACCGCAGGATAGATGGTTATTTTTTTTACATACTTTATTTTTGTGAGACTTAAAGTAAAGGTCTCTCAAAAATAAAGATAAACTTAAGAAAATTGTGTAAAGAATGTGCTATCTAGTTATTTTGTTTTCCGTTATTTGGCTTCTGGTGGTCACAGGGGTAGAGAAGATACTCTACACTATTCTGTCAAACGACTCGGCACATAGATTACCTCACAGAGACGGCAGACTTGGCAATTGAGCGAAATCCGGTGGGGGATTTCAGCGCTGACCACAAAAAGTGGTTATACCCATTCCAGAAAACTGACCATGCTGGGAGAGAAGCACGACGATGTGCCCTAGTGTTAAATCCTACTCGTCTAGTGGATCAAGCGACGTGAATTCCAGATATTGCTGGCCAAACGCCCAATTGTCTTGACTTACTGCCGACAACTGCCACACAAACATTCGGTATCGGTCTCAGCTCCACTAGGATCGTCCGACCATTTTGTGATGAAATCTGTATTGATCTGCTCTCCCCCGGATGATAGCTGTCAGCAGATTGGGACGAGGTCCATACTTTCTTTGAATCTTATCCCTGGCGGCAAACTTGTTTCTCTTTGAGCGACCCTTCGTACACCGTTGATGCGATTGCATAATATAACAGATTACACGACAAATAGTTACTTAAGGTTAGAATATAATACATTATGTAACAAAATACATAAAATATTAGAATATAATGGGAATAAATATTATCGCAACTAAAATTAATGATAACATGAATAACCCTCGTTATTTATGGCGAATATGTTTTTTAACAAAATTTGTGGCAGGGTAGCCAATTCAATTGATGATATAATCTTTAAAGCTTTTGACACACAAGGGCATAGTGTCACTGTAATTGCTTATAAATTCGCAATCGATTTTAAAAACACTGTAAAAGCTATACTCCTGGCATGGTCAATTAAACTAATAAATAAAAAATTGAGTGTCTGCAAAGTCAGTTTACGGACGATAATTTTACGTGATATCGTCATAAGAAAACATTGATGAATAATTACATACTTTTATGAATTGAATGGAATTATTATCACTGAATTATCATTATTTTGTATAATACAAAGAAGGAGTGAATTGATTTTTTTTATTTTTTTTTTTTTTTCGATAAATAAATATTAAGTTGTTGTAATAAACAATGGAAAACGCATTAACCTTCACTTGATCGTGCCTCTCTATCGCTTGTTCCGCACTCTCGCTTGCACACACACTTTCCCTCTTACCTACATTGGACAAAATAATAGAAAAATACTTAAGCGACCAAATTCACACTTTCTACCACGAACATAAAATAATACAGTGCAGTACAGTGCGAGTCAATACAGATTTCAGCCTAAGAAAAGCTCCACGTCTTTACTCTCGAAATTTACCGATTAAGTCAATACGCACTTACATGACAGGAAGCATGCTATAGCTCTTTTTATAGACTTTTCACGGACATTTGATACTTTGAACCATTCATTCTTACTAGAAAAGCTTAGAAATATAGGCATTAGAGGTCATATGTCAAATATGCGGAAACTGTAAGCGATATACCTGTCACTGAAGGAACAGCTCAAGTATCGGTGCTTGGTCCTCTCCATTTTCTGGCATACGTTAACGACATTAATAATGTATTGAAATATATTGTAATATATGGCATGTGTCATCATCGTACCAATACGCTGATGACACATGCCTTATAATAGCAGACGAACAAGACGTGAACCAAAGACGTTAACAAGGCACTTGAAAAAATGCTGTTGGACTTTGAATCAATAAATAAATGGTGCCACGATAACAGTTTGGTTCTTAATGCCTCAAAAACAAAACTAGTAAATATACGATCCCCATACACTAAAACATATTGTGAAACAAACAATAAACTGAAAGCCCACTCGCATAATTGCTTACATGTCAAACAGATACAATGCTGGACTGTAATGGACTGACTGTAGATAGAAATTTTAAACTGGCAACCTCATATTAATAATTTGTGAAATAGATTAAGAGCGTTTCTGGTACACATTATTATTATTTAGCAAAGAATACCCTATAAAAAGTTCATATATATTTGTGTGTGTGTGTGTAGTGTGTAGTTATATGTATAGATGAATGTGTCATTCAATTATCTACTCTCAGCACACCGGACAAAACCTAGCGATTTTTGGTGCATCGACTCCAATGCTTAAAATGTAGCTTAAAAGCTGGGCGTCCTAAATAAGGTCAAGCGATATTTCACGCCGGGACAAGCTTTTAATTCTTTATAAAGCTCAAATTTGAGCTTGCATGGAAGTACCCTCCACAGTTGACTTTTTATACGATCGTTTATATGAGTCATAATAATTTTGTTGTCAAAATTGTAACATGACTTAATATTACTGCACTCGCCGTCAGATGCTACTTTTTTTTAAAATCAAAGAACAAATATAAGAAATCATCTCGTTAATCAAATTCTTAAAATGCAAGAATTTAATTACCTTTTTTGCCACAATTATTGTTGTATTAAACAATGGAAACCAAAAAAAAATAGTGAAAAAATAGTTTACTTATAGATTGTATGCTGCCGCTGTCTCTCTTCTACTCGGACGCATCGGCCGATGGAGTACAAGAGAGATAGATGCGTCACAAGCCGAACGCTTAGGCCGATCGTGTCTCTCTATCACTTGGCTCGCGCCCTCGCTTACACGCTCGGCTCGGGCGGAACGTGATAATGATGGAACGTGCCAATGAGGAACATGACAATGACAAACGTGACAATGACGAACGTGACAATGAGTTATGCTTATTCGAGCGTGCGGCCAGCGACGTTATCACGTCAATAATAAATTTAATTTGGCTGATCTAATGAGACAAGACTATATCAGCATTAGTCCATTGCTTTTTTTTGCAAATAACGTAGATGAACAAAGTAAAATGTCAAAGATATCTCGTGTTCGCTTTGTTGTTTATTTCTTGTGCTATTACTGGATTTTAAAATATATTATTGCCTCTCACTCGTCACCGAACTCAAAATGTGCTCTCTATCATCTGGTCTGATGAGCCTATCAACTGACCACTTGCAACAAGACTCTACAAAGACCATCGATTCGATTATAAGATGCATAAACAGTGGTATAGCCACGCAAAGACCGCGGCGGCATATTTTGCTTTGCCTCCTCTTCTTGTTATCCTTCCACAATGGTTTACTATGGAGGTAAGTTATAAATAATCTTACAATTTATTTTTCAAAAATAAAAGAAATACAATTACATAAATCAGAATAAGAAAATGTGTTTGTGAAAAAATAAACTTATTACTTTTAATATTATAAATTATATAAGGTGTGGTTTTTGTTTTTTATTTTACTGATGTCTACATCTGTATTTCTAGGTAACGATGAATGCCAATATTGCTCAACCCTGTTTGAACTTTTAGGTTTGACAAGAACTTGTGATAGACGTTTATTGGGATATTTAGTGGTGTGTATTACTTGTAGCCGTTCTGTCAGAAGTTCCCAATACCACACAGTTGACAGCTACAATTTAATTTTTAATATTACCAAGATCACATCCAGCCTTCCATCAGTGCACTCTATTGATTTGTATGATTGCATTTAAACTTGAAAGTATACGTGCAACTGTACCACCTTATGTATTGTTTTTAAATATTTGGTATGGTATGGTATGATGACTCTGTAAATACCCTAAACAGTCTTTTTTCTTCAAGAACATGAAATACGCATGTCATCTCTATTAATCTATGACGACCGTTTGGTGCAACGGTAGCGATCCTGCCTTTCGCACCGATGGTCCTGGGTTCGAATCCCGGAAGGGGCAGATGTTTGTATGATGAATACGAGCATTTGTACCTGAGTCATGGGTGTTTTTATATATTTCTATGAATATTACATATTTACAAGCCTTACAGTGCTTACTTTGGGCTAGGCTAATTGGTGTGAATGTAAGAAATATTTATTTATTTTTATTAAATAAGCCATTAACGGCAGATAAATAATGATTTAAATCATGTATCTGATACCTGAATCCGAACCAAGACCTGCACCTAGACCTCAACCAGAACCTGACATGATTGTGCCGAACTAGAAGTGGACTGCAAACACGTCGACACACTATGTGTTTAGTGGTTTTGGGTTTGGTCAACACCTACATGACAGTTATTTGGGGTGGGCGAGGACAGAACATTTTGTCAGCTTCGGCTTTTTTTAGATAATATGCTTGTAAGATTAGCAGATTAATAAACACCTGACTGGTCGTGTTATTTCAAAATTTTATATGAACTTTGGGGCTTTTATAAGCTAACATAAATCATATTTTACATCGCATACACTTTACTAAAGTTATTCAAAGTTTGACTACAACAATATTTTATACTGTGGCATAGCACTAAAATCACGAGAAACGAACGGCACAAAGAGTGCGGGAATCTCTGGAGGCCCCCCCCCCCCACACCTCACCACCTAAATTCTTTGCTCGCGTCGAAATACTCCGCCTTAATAATAAATATATATTTTTACTTGTTAATGGTAACACACTTTTAAACTTTTATAATAGTAACTTAGAAAACAATAATAGAAAAGTCTTGTAACCAAGAGAAAACAAAAGAAACTTGTAAATTTGACATTAGTAGATATTCATCGGTGACGAATATAAATATTTGTATACATTTTTTTTTCTAGTTATAATTTCTATAACAATTCTTCAACATTTAATAACAAAATAAATGATTTTCATATATAATTATTTATTTATATTCGTTGTTTAGTATCCATAGTTGAACCCCAATTTAGTTCGGTACGAAATAATTGGTGTGAGTAGTATTGAATTTATTTTATTCCGTAATTAGTCTAAACCGCCGTAGCCCATCAGATGTCAACTTTCCCAGAGTTTGATACTCGCCGATATTCTACGGACGTGGACCTACTCATAAGAGAAGCATTTAGCTTACCGGGGCTAATGAGATTATTCAAATTTGGTCCATTCATTGTCAAAATTCTTTAAATAAAAATATCCAGAAAATTTTGTGACTATCAGTCAATCAGTATTCTTTAGATATTGTACACATGAGTACTATACTAAATCTAAAATAACTATACTTTAAATACATCGGCGGGAATCTACCCGGCTGAGAATCCACTTGTGACCCGAGTCGATTTTTTCTAGTATTTTTCTATCATAATAATTTTTCTTATAAGATCGCATTGAAAATGCATAAAAAATATATTAATTTTATAACTATACTAATCGAAAAATGTATACATATTAAAAGTGCATAAAATAAGTATCTATCAGCTCGTAAAACTTGAGGTGCACTTTTTATAATTTTCAAATATCGATTAAAAGTGTATCTAATGTTCATTTTCTTAAGGTAAAATTTTGTGAAATAGATTAAACATGCGTTAAAACACCTTGTAAACAGATGCTTAATGTTAAGTGCCGGTATCACCTTGCTGTTTATACAGACAACTTCCATGGAGAGACACACAATAGTCTTATTATATTTTATGAAGGCATGCTCCTACTTTTATGTTCGGGACAATTGCCTTGGATCTTGTTACATTTCTTTCGGTAAGATTATGTCTACCTGACCATATAAGCTTTGACTACGTAAATATTGGTCACAACAGTCAAAAAGATATTTTGAAGGGTTTGTTTATACTCTTACACTAACTATCTTTAATCTTTGAACGAAACACATGCTATACTTTTATGCATTACATTAATGTACCCAGAGTACATTAATATATCTTCCATAAAAGTCGTACTGCTTGCTTAGGAGAATTTCTGCCTAAAAATTACTCGACATTTAGAAAATTGTTTTCGAAACTATGCTTATTGTAAGTAGTGTAATTAAAACTTTAGCTTAGTCTGTAGGTAACGTTAGTAATGTCGTTAGTAGTGTCGTAATTTCTAAATGCGTGTAAAAGTTACATACTTTGTTTTGCGAGCTCTTCAAATCCCAGTTAAAACTATTTACGGAACGTTTTTAATTTAATTTTATATCTTACTATTTATAGAAGTTTAGATAAATACACATGACTCAGGTGCAAATGCTCGTGTGTGTTTACAAAATCATTTGTCCCTTCGGGGTCTAAATTTTTCGCAGGGTCACTCGCAATCAGCCAAACCGATCGTTAAATTGAATTCAAAATTAAACAGACATTCGATCGGGAAATGGTAAATAGCACCTCAATTATCAGTCATTTATTAAATGACTCCCCAACGAAGCACACCAAAGCCGACTCTCGAATATCTGAAACGTTTAAGATCTAAGACAGTTTATAGTTCGTGATAATCTTTTATATGGAATACCATTCGTATGAAAACCATTGCCATAAGTCTGTATTTCCTATTTTAAAACCCCTCTAAAAGATCCCACCAAATAGAATGCCGTAGTAAATCTACGTCAGTTGGGAGTACTCCCTTATGTCAAATACCGTTTGAAAACCACTACCTTGGGGCGTTACTCCGTTATGACTGCGTAAGGGTTAACAGAAACACGTATGAGACGTATAAAAGACAATTCTCATAACAAAATACAGTTCCACTAAATTTCACCTTTTTAGATGTTACTCAAGAAAAAGTCACATTATACTTTAACAAGGTTAAAAATTAAAAGGACAGAAAAAGAATACACTGATAATAAGATTACAAATGTCAAAAGACAAAGTCAATAATAACACAAAAGTAAAAATTAACACAATAATAACAAAATATAAAATTCTGATAACAAACTCATAATATCTATTACAATATCGAAAGAAATGTCACATCAAAAATTAAATTTATATATTCCTTTACTCAAAAAATTCTGTACACTATAGAAGTTTTGGGAAGGAATCCGTTTATAAAGTTTTTTCCTGAATAAACCAACATTATTTATAGCTATCAATTAATTTCATATTTTGTCGTAAATCCTAACACACATAGCAAGACAGCTCTTAACATATTTACGTGATTTAGAAACTGTATCCAGTACAATTCTGTATACAAGTACACTTCCTGTCTTATTCTGACGCACGCATATTTGCTCTGCGTAGTTATTACTCTGGTTAAGATTTGTAAGTCAAAGTCAACTCGATTGCAATATTCATGACGAACTTAATTCAGGGGATGCGATGGAAAAAATAATTTTTAACACATTTGAAAAATTATTGGACGAAACAGAAAAAGTGTGATTAGTTATAAAGAAGACTCTAAAACTGTACAAAAGACTGTATAAATGTGCGGAGCACGAAAATTATGACAAAAAGAGTCCATACATTGACATTATTGAAGCAGCATGAATCTAGTACAAACGGATAGTCATCAAATTGTAGCAGATGCCAGTCAAGGTGACCCTGAAACTGTAGCTTCTACGAGTGAAGAGCCTCAGTTAATACGAGCAAATGAAGAACTCGAATCTGTGGCTAATTTGAATTGACTGTCCCAAATAATAGCAGGAAGATTAATAGTTTTGAAATCGCTAAGTTTTTAAAAGCTAAAGCAGGCCAAGGCCATTGGCTTTCGATCCAATACACGTTCTGGTCGATATTGGTGATAATGTATGTAATTATACAAATTCCTGATATCGATAGAGCAAAATCAAAACACAATATTATTGAAGTGATTTTTTTATTGTAGAGTTTGCACAAAATAGAGACGAAATACGGGATTTTTGACAAGTTATATAGTTATATTATTCTTTTTTTCTTTATGATCGCTGTTTAGATAATCTAATTAAATGTATTTGTTCAGGTCAGAATTCGAAATATCCAAAGAAAAGCTGTTGCAGCTAGAAGAAATACTGAAAACAAATTTAAGAATTGCTGCCAAGGAAGCAACCATTGGATGCCAAGGATTTATTCGCTGCGTGTGTAAGAAAGGGTGTGTCAAAAGGTGTCTTCATCAGAAATAAAGCAACGTTACCTTTTCCTTTTTTATATTTTTACTTTCGTTTCGTAGAAAAAGGCTAGTTTTTATATGTTTTTTTTTATTACTTTAAATTCATATTATCGCTATGGCACTACTGTTGTGTTCCTTAACTATGCCTCTTTAGTGTATATTTATATTTTTTTAAAGATTGATATGTATGACCAAGAATTATTAATCAATATTTTGGTAAATAACGTCCATATTTTTTAATCCTTTTGTTAAAGATTAAAGCAAAGGCCAATTAACCTAAAATTGCTTTTTGATTAGCCATTCTCCCAAACAAGATTCTTAAATACTAATTTTTATTATGGTTCAAAGTAAAACATAGTTTTCTCTTAAATTGAACACATATACTTATAATATACCTACACTTGCTTTGTATCAATACGTAGGACTCCTTTTTTAGTCTTGTGTGAAACCTACTTAAAAAATCTGATGGCGTCCACGTAAAATGCTGACCAAAAATCAAATTATTGTAAACGATAATTCTTTAGACAGACTTGTAAAATAGAAATCTCATCAACGGAACTTAATATTTTCCGATTAAGTGCAAGTTTTGCTCGAGCTATTTACGCGCAATCTCAAATTAAATCTCCAACACAATCCATTCTCTTACTCATGGAAATATGGAAAAAGTTTAATTAAATAACATACGGTTGCTTACAGGTTGCTTATGGCAACTTTGAGATCGTTGCCTTATTTAAAAGCAATGGTCGGTTATACACAAGGTGTTAAAAATTTGTATAGTTGTAGTAACATTTTTTATTGTTATATGTAAATAAGTTAATCTTTTTTTATTAAACATATAGAGTAACACTCGTAAGCTAAAACAATATTTACTTCAATTTATTAATAAGTAGTGTAAATGTAAATTACTTTTTGGTCAATTTACAAAATCCAGAAGCGGGTAATAACAGATAAGTGATGCGGCGTCCCCTCCGACCCCGCCCTTACCATAATGGATAGATATGTTACATAGATATGAAATATTAGATAGAAATATATATATATTTATATACTAGCGGCCCGTCCCGGCTTCGCACGGGTGGACAAAATTCTTTAAATTTTTTCTAGCATTAAATATAGCCTATGTTTGTTTTTCTCTTACGGCCGCCATTTTGTTTTCTTGGTAACCAAGACCTGGAGCCCAATCGCGCTATTTTTTAATGTGAACGGACCACTGAGGTTCAGTTCTAATCCAATTCTAATTGCAATCCAACTTTGGACGAAATCGGTATCGCGCTATTAGTTGCATCAACTTTGCAGTTTGACAGGTAGTGCGTTCCAACTTCAATCGGGTTGCGTCTTAACCATCTGTCAAATCATTACCGCGATACGAAATGTCGTAAAAGTTGAAGTTCAGCAGTAGTCCAATAACAATCTAACTACATATTGTTATGGCGATTGCCCCCCTGGGCTCTCATACTAATTCGACCACCACTACTCGTGTAAATGTCCTATCAACATTAAAAAGGTGTCATTTAGCTAAACAAGTAGACATCAGTTACACAGCCATCATGTTTCAATTGTCATGAAATAAAAAATAGAATATAGAATAATTAAAGAAAAACAAAAAGATTATTTTTTGTGTATTTTTAATTATGGGCTTTTTGAGAAAAACCAAATTTGAGAGAATTTTGTAGATAAAAAATGCCATATTTCACACCATTAAAGGCTCCGACACTAGTGACGGCACACATTGTAAATATATACTCATACTAGCTGTCCCGGCCACGCGTTGCTGTGCCGACTGCAGTGCCATCTGCCGGACTGATTTGTGAATCTAAACCATTCTCAGATCCCCTTGAACACACACAAAAAAATTCATTCAAATCGGTCCAGCCGTTTAGGAGGAGTCAGTGACATACACACTCACAGAAGAATTATATATATAAAGATTGACTCAGGTGCAAAAAAGCAGTGTTACTGCGCTATGTGTAATGTTTTGATAGCTATTTATGAAGAGGTAAGTTATTAATTTTAAACGCATTATTGAATGTTACTTTTCTTCCATGGATAATGCCAGTATACTTGAACGAAGATTAATGATCGTTGATATATAGGTACGTATCACTGCCAGCAATCTATCAGTCAAGGGGTGGATTTCATTTACCTTATAATTACGATCGCTTTATCTGTCATATGGATTATTCATAAACAATAAATAATAACACTTATATTAAATTAAGTATGGTCCTCTTTGAATAATAACAGACTTTGGCTGTAATATTCTTAATGGAATTTTCGTGTTCAAAGATAATCATTAATCAATAAAATGTCATCGTGATGAGCGTAGAATATCAAAAATATCATCAATTTCATACTTCTTTAACATTTTTGCCTTACAACTTATTTTACTATTATGTAATTTTTTTAATCAATTACCAATATACTATTTACTCGACTGAACTGTGTAGATGTAAATGAAACCACCTGTTTATACTATTTAAAAAAATATATATATTTTTAGCTTCACCTTTGAAAATAGCGTTTCCCCTACACCGCCGGTCGTTCGACAACAACGACACAAAGACTATCACAGACTGTATTAGTTACTTTTTAATTGGCAATTTGTAGAAAATACAATATGTTTTACTGTATACCATTTGAATTTTTTCTCCTATGTTTTTTATCTTGACTGTTTCAGACTTAAGAACCATCAAGGCTGCACTCTCTCAGTAGTTTTTTATTTAAATCACTCTACCTTTACTATATATTTATTGATATTCAAATCTGTCAGTTCATTGTATAATTTGATTAGTTCATAAATTGAGTTATGTGAGTAAGCTAATTTTATCTATAAAATGTCAGTTTTACTCAATTCGTAGTTTCAATAATCTCATTGCTTACAGAGGGAATGAAAACACTTTTATTCGATATAGTTCATTTTATTTAGTTCAACAATTAAACAAATATTTTTCCTTACAATATCTGAGAGCATCGAACTCATTGATAATACATAATTTATTTTGTAACAAAACAGAATTCACACATTGAAAACATGGATGTGTTTGTTTAATCGTACTACAATTAGTAGTTGTGATAAACTGCCTAGCGAAAAATACAATATTCATTTTGACTATGATAAAAAGACCATAGTAAAGAGACCATAATAAAAAGAGAAAATGAAGGAGTAAGACTAGAGTTAGAACTACCTAGCTACATAGTATGATATATGAGTAAAAATTTATAGCCCTTAAATATAGTTATTATGGGAGGAAGCAGGATTGTTTATTCGTGTATGTAAATTAAATTCATAATATTCTTAATATGAATTATAGTGACTTTTTTATTTTAATTATATGATCAAGAATTTTTTATTTTTATGTTGTAGTACTAACGTAAAACTTCGTAATAAATTGTCATAAACAAATACCACCCACGTTTTCAACAACACTGTGTCAAATATTTCAGTTTTATTTTTTATTTTAGAGCTATTGCAATAGAATAGGTCTGTTTATTATGGCTGTGTAATACCTGGGATTAATACCGTTATTTAAACATACACTACATATTTTCAACTTAATTTTTTTAATACAAAATTGTTCATATGTAAAATTTATGACATTTTATATAACAGTTAAAAAGCGTTCCAAAATTCTTATACATTTTAATGTCTTTAAGGGGTATGTAGTCTTAGTTGATAAAAGTGGAACAATATCTTTGTTAAATATTAATTATGTATGGTGAAACACAACACACGTTTTATGCGTGGCTTAATATATTTAAGGCTTCAACAAATTAAAGGTTTTTAAACTGTTTAGGCATTCAAAACTGAGGCTAGCCATTGAAATCCGTTACAAGCAAAGGGTTGAATGTCCTAACCATTTTTACACTAGATTGATCTAGAATTGGCTGTACACGGTATATTATTAACATTTATAACCTATAACCTATAGATCAACAGTTGTACAAGCTTGGAAAAAAAGTAAAATCGAAATAAGAGCACCAGAACACAACCCTATTCGATAATATTGTCATAAATAAGTAAATTATATAAAAGTACATAAAAACTAATATGAGTTGCGACGACTAGTCACCGTTCCCTAAACTACCTGCATTATTAATGAGTAGGATTTATATACAAGAGTATAATCTATCCAGGGCACTGTTTTACTGAACTATTTGTTCATGTGAAAAAATATAAAACTAAAGGCAGTCTTTGCGAGACTTGTCTCGCGCACTACCATGCGCTCTGGTTCATTCGATTATACAGTCAAAACTAAATCTACTACTATAATTATTTTCTCTTTAGATTGTCTGGAATGTAGTTATCGTTGCCAGGTACACCCGTTCCACCGGAATCGCCTAACCAAGGATACCTAGAAATAAAGAAAGTAATTTTAAAATTAGTTTCATAGACACTAACAAATGTTTAAGATATATTGAATTTGTAGACATACAATAAAAAACCATGGCATGCAACAGCATGGGTTTTCATGCTTCGATATCTTTTTACAACATCGCATCGGACCGGTTATATTTTGATCTATTATTTAAAAAATATTATGTAAGCTTTGTAGCCGACACGTATAAAATATTAATTTAAACTAGAGTTATATTTACTATCATAATAATAAAGCATAGTTTTACGGAACCAATTGAAACAAAAATAATAAAAGCTTTTAAAAAAAAAGTACAGAGTAATTTTCTTTTTAAAGCTGCTACGTTGTTTTATCTAAGGTACAGGCAAAATACCCGCCCACTGTGTCTTTTTTACGGTACCTAATAGAACACAAACGAATTTAAAAACACAAAAATAAAACTCTTTGTTGTACCTACTTAGATACTACTACATTACTTGTGGTTCAGATAACTTACCCATTGAAATGAAATGAAATAATTTATTCACAGAAAACAGAGTAAATAAAAGATATTTAAATAAACATTATCAGTTCATCTGTTTAGCCAGCAGAGGGCATGTGAATGTCAAGCAATTGCATTAATTTTAATTAATTATTATTCACATACGTAAGGACAATTCATTGCACAAATATCATTTTTAATTCTATTATTATTACATTTCCGTAGATTATTATTATAATGTCAATCATTTAAATTCTTTGTCAATTTTAGTGTTAAGATATTCTTTAACAGAGTAATTACACTTATTTACTAAATAATTAAACTATCTTGTTTTGAACAATGGTACAGGAAGTTCGGTGATTGAATTAGGTAAATTGTTATAGATCATTATGCAGTTAGGGTAACTATTTCTTTCAAAATAAACGGTGTGCATTTTTGGCAACAACAGCTTACCATCTTGTTGATTTTAAATTATAATCAGCTTTTTTTTCAAATAAATTAGGGTGCATTCTCACAAAAACACAACAGTCCATTATATACATTGAAGGTAATGTCAGTATATTTAATTTAGGAAACAATTGTCTGCATGATGTTGCAGGTGGAACGTCGCCGATGGCCTGGATACATTGCTTGTGTGATATAAATGCTCTGTTTATATCCACTGAATTTCCCCAAAGTAGTATACCATATTTAATATTAGATGTCACATAGCCATCATAAGCAACTAAGGCAGCTTTTTGATTTATTTGCTTCGTTAACCGCCAGAGTGCATACGCGAACCTATTAAATTTACTGCAAACCTTTGTCACATGCTCTTTCCACGAGCATTGGTTGTCTATGACCATTCCTAAAATTGTAATCTTGTTGGCTTCCATTACGAGTTTATTATTAATCGAAAGTTTTAGTTCATTTTCTTTATATTTGCGGTTATAAAAACGCCTGTATTTGGTTTATTTAATATTTATATGAAGATTATTAATTTTTAACCATTCAGTAATTTCCTGAATAGTAGTTTTAATGTCATTATTATAATCAGTGTCAGATTTTTTTTGATATAACAACAGATATGTCATCCGCAAATAAATTTGTTTGATGAACTGCCACATTTGGCAAGTTGTTTATATAAATTATGTATAAGAGCGGTCCGAGAAGTGTTCCCTGAGGAATACCTATATTATTTATAGCTATATCAGATTTAGTAGTTATCTCTTCTTGAAGTCTATTAACATTTTTTATTTCTACATATTGACGTCGGTCTTTTAGGTAACTAACTATCCATTTAAGCGCAATCCCTCGTAAGCCGTATTTTTCACATTTTATTAATAATGAGCAGTCTCTCAGTTTTCAGGATGTTCACAGAAATACTTTGCCCACCCTTATTTTATATTATCACTGAATTAACTATTTGGTTTATATGAATTTATTACTTACTGATTCGGACATTCATAACAGGTCTCCATATAACGTGTGTCAGTAAAATTCGCGTCCGGTTGTTTGAAGGACAGCGCGCATTTGTTCGGCAGGTTGCAAGGCGCGGCTGGAAGGTCTCTGTTGTCACAGCGCCAGGGCTCGTAATTGGTCATCGCCTTAGCTGGCTTAGGGTCTGTCATCCAGGTTAAGGCTTGTGTTACTGTGACGAACCAAACGTTTTTCCTAGAAACAAAAAAAACATTAGGACAACTTAAATTATACAATATTTTGTTATGATGATAATGATTTTTAGTAGTCGTAGGGCGATCTTAACGTATTGATCGCCGTGACGCTTTAAAGCGACATTTCAAATCTTGTCCGAAAAGCTCGAGCACGAATAAACGATGAAGATGACGAATCTTCATTGTATTTAAGATTGGAAAAAGACATTAGTGTCTACAAACTGGATCTGATGTAAATTTAAACTTATAATTTAATATCATAAGTTTAAATAATTTAATATCATAAGTTTAAATAGCGAGGGTCCCAAAGGTACGAGATACTAAAACTTTCCTGCCGAGCGAAACACAATTTTTCACCTCATTGCAGCGAGGAAAATTTTTAGGCAAGAAAAACAGTTTAAATAAAATGGTTAATTGGTATCTTTGTCGCTGCTCGACATTTTTGATATTATTTTTTTTCGGATTTAACAAAATTTTAGAAAGCATCTAAAAGAACTTTAATATTGGTTTCTATTCAATGTGAATTTACTAAAAACCTGATATTTCAAATCAAAACGACTTAACTCAGAATTCTTCCTATGTATTTTAAAATGGGAGAGAGTATTATTAAGGAAAAAAACTTTTTTGAAAATATTAATACAAATTGGCATATTCACAAGGGCATGTACCAATTATGTGCTTTACTTTGTTCAAATTTTGAAAAGGGATGCATTGTATCGTACCCGACTTCGTCAAATGAGTATACCAAAGCAAGTAACTTCACAATTATTTACTGTTCTCTACGAGACTTCTAATTACAAAGGCGATCTTGCCAGAGGAACTGCGGGTGCAACAAAACTCCACATACAGCCTTTACATTGTCAACTACTCGCATTTAACTTATTTGAAGCTATATGAAATGTTGTTAGTTTTATACTATGTGACTGTGCTAAAGAAATAAATAAATAAAGAATACGTAAATGACTTCTTGCAAATTACATTACTCCAGTATAATTTCAGGAAAATTTATGTGACCGTGTAAAAATTTACCTTTTTAAATGTATATATAGAAAAGGCGGAGAAAACACACAAGCATGGTGATTTTTTATTAGTTTTAAAAATGTAACCCAATTACAGTCTTATAAGAAATATTCATCTTAAGTTTATGATATGATTAAGTTACCGTTATACTCATAGTAAAACTCTTTAATCATTTGAAAACTAACGATTGTGCAATTTTTCTATGTGTTACAGTTTGCGCCAGTATTAAATTCAAATCCGCCGCGTTATTTATGAATGATTTTGTTATTTTTATAAGTTTGGTCGACACTCCTAGCCTCACCTGCTTTTATTCCATTTCCCTTTCGCACATACCTTGTCTCGCATATTGATTGAAGAACGAGACGACCGCGCCACCTAGCGGTGGCAAATAATACAGCAACGCAATGAAAGAAACAATGTCGACGAATGGCGCTCGCGCGCGTACACCGAACACCGCAATATTAAATTAAATTAGTGGCCTTTCCGCAAACCACTACAACAAACTATAGTTTTATGTGATAGTGTGTTCGTGTCCGTAATAACACGTAATAACGGGGTAAAAACAATAACTTCCCGATTTTTCGAAAATCTTCGATTTTCTTAGCGGGAAGTTAAAAAAAGTTTTATGTAGTCTGTTACCAATCATAGTGGTTTAAACCGCAAAAAAAACGTGTAATAAAAGTTTGTTTTATTAAATCTGTAACTATGGCTCCTCGGAGTTGCAAAAACAATCCAAATGTATTTTGCTATATTTGCGGACAATATACACTATATATAAGCAAAGATTAAAAATAACAGACTTTGTAAAAAATGCTTATGATGCTTACTTAAAACCAAAAAAACGCAGCCTTTTAAAAAAAAACACATTACCATTATTTTTTTTATATGTATACCTTAATGTAGTATTTTCAGAGCTATAGACTCAATAAAACTTTACAAAATATTATCAAATGACTCTCATTAATTTAATTAAATTTTTGTTTTGTTATTTTTCGTATTCAAATGCTATATCATCTAAATCTGATAAACGTGACGTGGTATATATCATATGAATGCCGTTTTCAATACCTTTTAAGATAATTAAAACATATGTTAACCATTAAATAAAAAAACTTAAAAAAAAAAATCACAGACCTGTGAATCAATGTCATAATTAAATTCTAATAAAAATTTCACTACAATTTCAAAATTTTTCAATTAATTTGAATAATAATAAGCAATGTCAATAAAAACAGAAGAAGCACAATAACATAATATTTTTTTTCTCATATTTAGAAATTCATTGATATTATTATATAAACATATCACACAATAAGTCGAACAGTCTATTTTTAAATTTATTTAGTGGTAAGTCTACGATACTTAATGACAAAGCATTCTACAATTTTATTGCCATATTGTAACAGTTTATAGTAAAGTTTTTTCTTTTATGCGACGGACCAACCAGACGATTTGTATATCTTTTTGCAAAAGCAGATACCTCATGTTTCTTGGTAAATAGATCAAAATTTTTCTTCACGAATAAGCATAATTCCAAATGTACATGGCGAGAAGCGTTAGAAGCCTAAATTGCCGAAAATGAGGTCTACGTGAATTAAAAGGTCCAACTTTACATATGGCTCCCATATACTTTATCTGTACCAGGAAAACACGATTAATATCTACACAGTTTCCCTAAATGCCGAGGCCGTATCGTAAGATAGAGCAAATATACGCATAGAATGCCATTAGAGAATTCTTTTGATGCGTTAGGTGTGCAAATCGGTGTAAAGCAAATACAAATCGATTAACTTTCGCACATGCTGAATCAATGTATTCTTTCCATGACAGTTTAGAATCAAATACTATGCCGAAAAAATTACTCGACGTACATTCCGCTACTTGGTTTACCTCAAAATTAACCGATAGTGAAAGAGGTTTGGTATTAGAAAATTGTAATATTTTGAGGTTATTTCGCGTACGGCAGTCAATAATATTACGTACAGTGCCATTTATTTGTTTTTCATAGCCAACCTCAGGTGTTTTATGTATAATAATTGAAGTATCAGCAGCAAAAAGAGTGCATGGGTACTTTGTTATTTCAGGTAGATCGTTAACATAGTATAATAAAAACAATAATGGCCCTAAAACGCTACCTTGAGGCACGCCGTAGTAATTAAAGTTGAAGTCCGATCTGTAAGATTCAATTTCACTATTTTTATTTAAACTATATTAATTTAACGCACTGAGTTCTTTCACTTAGATAACTTTTTATCCAATTCAGCGCTTGACCACGTATTCCATATTTCTCCAATTTAAAAAGTAGAGTCTGGTGACAAATGCAATCAAAAGCTCTACTCATATCAAACAAGACTGAACTAATGGGCACCTTTTTATCTACTAAAGTTGCAATCTCCTTCACAACTCTAAAACATGCTTGCATTGTAGATTATTCCCTATGAAAATCATATTCTTCTAACTTAATGATGTTATATTTCGACATGAAGGACGTTATTCTTTTATAAATAACTTTCTCGAATAATTTTGATGTTACAGTAAGAAGTTCCATTAGTCTGTAGTTTCTTAAATTATACTTTTCTCCTTTTTTAAACAATTCCTTTATTATAGAGATTTTGAGAGCCGATGGAAATACGCTCTCAATAAACGACAAGTTTACCAAGTATGCTGTTAACGGAGGTAGTTCAACAGCTGAAAAAACAGTTCACGTATAGGTTCTGTGCTGCCGCTGTCTCTCTTCTATTCGGACGCATGGGCCGATGGAGTGGAAGAGAGATAGATGCGTCACAGGCCAACGCTTAGGCCGATTGTGCCTCTCTATCGCTTGTTGCACACTCGGCTCAGGTGGGACGTGACAATGATTGAACTTGTAAATGAGACATACTTTTTCGTGCGTGCAGCCGGCGTTCATCGATTTATAAGGCGTTATCACGTCAAAAATAATTACCTTATCCGTAATTAGACTTTTAATGTACCCACAAGTGGGGGTCTTCCCTTTGGATGCAAATGTCGTATTGAGAATAATAATATTATTTCTTACATTCACACCAATTAGACTAATTGAGCACTACAAGGCTTGTGTTATGCATAATAGGGTAACGGATAAACATACATATATGGTACATAGACACGTAATAATACTAGCGACCCGCCCGGGTTCGCATGGATGCAATGCTCTAGTATATTATGCATGTATTATACATATAAATCTTCCTCTTGAATTACTCTATCTATTAAAAAAAACCGTATCAAAATCCGTTGCGTAGTTTTAAAGATTTAATCATACATAGGGATAAAGAGACAGAGAAAGCGACTTTGTTTTATACTATGTATTGATTTATAGAAATATATATAAGATGCCCATGACTCTGGTACAAATGCTCAAAATCATCACACAAACATCTGCCCCTTATGGGATTTTAAACCAGGACCGTCGGTGCGAAAGCCGCGTTCACTACCATTGCACCAATCGGTTGTCTGGCCATTACCGGGTCCATTAAGTATTGGTAGGTGCTAACTATTGCAGATGTAGCCGGGACCAAAAAGTTCGGAAGAACTCAAGGTAAATACAATTTCAAAGAGTAATCAGAATTGAATTTTAGGGCGAACGCGCCATCCTGGTGAGTATGTTCAATGTTTTATTTAAACCTAACAATGAAACAATTTAATGATTACCGTCCAGTAGTCACAAACTATCGTTCTCTAAACAGATCAAAAGGTAATTAAGTAAAACTAGATAACTTATAACTCCAACAATTAAAACGGCTTAGGTTATCTGAAACTAAAGCTATGTTTTCTTTATTAATTTAATTATAAAATTTCTTTTAATTAGACAATTAGAAATTTATGCAAATTGTTATATGGAATTCTATTGAACCAAAATGAAAGACTAAAATCCAAGCAAATTAAAAAATCTTTTGTCTTTACTTTGATCTTCATTAGCCTTGTATTGCTTTCTTTATTAAAACAGACTCCTCACTATTTTCATTTAAGATAAAGTTTTTATTAATTTACCCGTGAGTTGAATATAATCAAAGTTTTCTTAATATTTGTAATAATATTAAGTTCAAAGTAACACTCCTTTAATGCAGGGTGAATTTTCAGCAATTTAATGTTGGGCAAATTGGATATCTTACGTTACGCTATGTCCTCTAAAATGAAATTAGTGAGAGAAATATTTCTTGAAGTAAAATATAGGAAGCATAAAGCTTTAAAGTTGAAAAGCCTTTATAATTAGGCCGAAAACATTAAAGCGATCCTCGTCTAACTATATATTTTAGGTATGGTATTATTTGTAGAGTTGGAAAGCAAGAGATATTAAGATGTTATAAATGAAGAGAATAATTGAAATTGAAGTATATTTATAGACAACAAATATTTTGTGCAAGCTATTTTGAAACCGAATCGATACCTTATTTATGCTTGCTCGATACTCGAAAATTTTGAAAGAGCCAGTCGTGTGTACACAAATATATACCATTATTTATTCTCTATAATAATACTAAAAATATTGTTAGTCTTTATTATCAAATGTTACAGTTCTTACCCTACACTAGAAAATAGAGAAATCTTTAAAAAATATTCAAAATGCTATAAATCCATTTTGAAGCTGACACAGAAAGCACAAAACGATTATTTTATAAAAAAAAATCCTTATTGCAATGCGGAACCACCTGGAAAGTGATAAATAAAACTAAATCTAAGGGGCTAAAACCTAAGGATAAGTTGAATATAGATGATTTATGATTTACTTTGTTATTGAAGAAATATGGACAAATATGAAATATGGATAAACGTTACCAAAAGCAGTCGTTTATATGGACATGACCAAGGCTTTCGATCACGTTGATTGGAATATTCTTTTAAAAACACTGAAACATAATGGAATAAGGGGTAACGTTCATAAACTGTTAACTTATTATTTAACGAGAAGAACGCAAGCAACGGTAATTGACAAAATTAATTTCAAAAGAATTAATCAAAAGAGTTATGTTGCCAGTTAAGATATGGTTTAATTTTCTAAACCCCTATATTACGCTGCATTTATCTAATGAATATTTTCAAAAAGAGATTTCGCGAAATGCTTGTACAAAAATGCTACTACAATGTATCCGAATTTTTTAAAACAAAATTCTAAATCATCTTTTACAGCATTTAATGTTTCTAATTAGTATAATTTGCTTCTTTACTGTTTGTTTTGATTACTTTTGTATTTGTAGGTATAGCATAATCAAATAGTGTAAAATATATAGTATACTCTACAAAGTAAGACACAGATTGTATCATATTTTGACATCTTAAGGTATATGTAATCTACAGTTGTCTAATTTGAATTTAAATTCTTTTCCCCTTTAATTTATACCTACTTAAAGTCAATACCATACATACAGTGCGATGACAACATGCCACGAATCACTAGTGTTTATTTTTTTTAACATTTACAAAAGTTCCGCTTGCTTATGTTACCAGATACTGGCACTTGCGTTATATGATTGTGGCGAGTATCCCATAAGTCCCGGTAATTTTTATTTATTCTACTACGTGATTAGCTTATGTTATAACACATATTACACGCACATTCTTCTCCACTACACACATTCAACCGAACCTTTCAATATAATTGTGGTGTACACTTTATCTATAACACAGCACATATTTTACAATATTTGTACATAAAACAATCGCCATACAATTATTTTGTTTGTTTATATCTAGAAAAATACTTCAAATTAAATGGGCATATACATAGTTTATTGCCTGTATCTTTTGTTATTTTAAAAGGAACGGGGGCCCTCTATCACAGTTTTTATACTTAAAAGAGGACCCCAACCATTCGTAATGTCTATATATTTAAAAGGTACTGAGTAATATTTTTTTTTTCTTATTAAAATAAATTAACTTTATAGAATACTTACAAATTAGACGCCCAATGCAGGAACTTATGAAGCCCACGTTCTAACTCTTTTATTTGAAACCAATTAGTGTGAAATGGCATCATGTATGGCGCTCGATTCTGCTCGTAGTACCGGCTGAAATCTTCTTGCAACCATTCCAAAACCTAAAAAAATAAGCCTTTGTTAATTGTAAAGATCTTATCCTAAAATTTTCATTCTTACCCATGATTATCCTCTCGCACAAGGTTAAGGTTCGTATCTTATCGGAGGCTAGTGTTTCCAAGGCAATGAAGTTCACATGCTTGTCATAGTTATCTAGCTTAGCTTAGCTCATAAGTAAATAATTTCTATCAGTCGTTAATTTAAGGAAGGATTCGGATACAAATAAGCATTATATTTTTAATACTTTCAACTAAAATACACTTAGTACATTAAAGTGCTGAAGTCGCCATTACCATAACAAGCTCCGTAAGTATGCGGTGGCGAAGTTGGCTTCTACTACGTACTCTCCCTGTATGTTGTGAGTGGAGTCAGTACACAGTTGAAGCCAACTTAGTCATCGCATGCATACGGGGTATGTTATAGTAAATATCATTTCAGTCCAATAGATAATTTTAATATACTTTGTAAGCTTGTATCATTCTTTAAGTAGAGAAAATTACAAGGCATTTTTAAAATTTTATTTTAGAAACGCCATATTACCAGATGTTTTATAAACATTATACTCAGCCTTGCAATTTTGATATAATCTCTAAAACAAGACGCTTTTACAAATGCGTCGCATTACTTTAAGCGAGTTGAAGATTTTCTTAATGTGAGTTGTCGCGACTAGATGAGCTATTAAGTTTGGGAATAACAGTACACTTATTTTGCCAACAATTCTCTTGAACTCAATATGCAAAATAGTAATATATTCTGAAAAAGGGCTAACACAAACATTTACATCTATCTATTTGCAAATAAAATTACGAGTTTAAAACTCATCGATCAAAAGTCTAATTGTAGTTTTTATCTACAATGAGACTATTGATCGATGAGTTTTGATGATGAGAAACGATATATCACCATTTTTAAAATATACTATTAGTATAGAAATTATTGTAAAATATATACAGCTACATTTTTGGCAGAAATGGTTTTGTACAATTGACTTTTTAATTGGGTGCATGAGTTCATTCAATTTAATGCATGAAATTTACCTACCTCTTTTTCTGTTTTGGTATAATGACTTTGAATTAATGACAATGAATATGAACCATTTTGTTAACCAACTACGGATCTGTACAAATTATGCAGTTCTTAACGTACTACAGATATTTAACACAGTAATCATTTTAAAGCAACTCTCGGAACAACACAATGTGGTCGCAAGTACCACATCACAATACTCTAGGAAAAGGAAAAGAAAAGTATAAAGTGTTTCAAGATAAAGTTTCAGATACAGAATTTACCATTTCCTTGGAAGGTTTCTTTAGAACACGGCTTACTTACTGGCGTTGTCTAATTTGACAAAATATCAGTACAAAAAATGTGTAATGAAATGAATCTGCGGACTGAATTATGTAGAGACAGAAACGTATTAATATCCGATCAGGGGACGGCAACCTAACATACTTTATGCATACATGTTGCAATAATTGAAACGGTCATTCACTTAAATTTCTAGCAACTAAATGTTGTCGATGTATAACGCAAAAAAACAGTAAGCACATCTGGAATTTTATTTTAGACACCCCGTCATAGCTGGAGCACCATCTGTAGGAGCTGATATAATAGATATAGGGAATTCTTATTTCATCACAAAACTTTTCCAGTGATTTAAATATGGTTTCTCCTTTTGTGTCTTTCTCTAAATTTCTAGCAAATAATACCTAGTTCTTGACATATTTTTTCCTCTTTAATAAACCTCACATAAGACAGCAACAATGCTTCATTAGTTGATAAAGTGGACTCATCCAACTGAATTGAAAATAGATTAGTCTTCAGATGATTGATTAATGACTGTACAATGTTTTCAGCCATTTCATCAATTCGTCTTTGCTTTTCAAACGAATTTTTCGAATTATATCTGCCGCCGGTTTATGGAACACAGTAGTGTGGTTTGAGCAATTAACAAAGAGATATTGTATAAAGCTCGAAGTCCGATATCGTCTTGATTAGCAGCCTGGCTTTGCTCAACTTGGCTGAGCATTATGTTTCATTTCCAGATCTTGAAAATAGGCTACATTTTTGTCCTCCTTATCTGGATGCATTTTATTGAAATGATCTTGAAGTCTTGAAGAAACAAAACTTTGAGAGTGCTGGCCTTGTGCTAGCTAATATTTGGAGCCAATTTGTCATTGATGATTTTCCAGTGGTTCTCATAAAGATTTCGAAAGCAGGTATTTCAGTAAGTCTATGTACGCCTGTGGCATGAGTCTCAGCATCAGAGGAAGAATGCTTTCCACTATGGATTGCAATGTATGTCGGCCTAGATTGTGTCACGACTTCTGATTTCCCATCACAATCTTTCTTTATTACTATACCTGCATAAACAGAGGGAATAAGTTTATGTTTTACGGCCACCACGAAATCATGATCCGATCCGATCGTATCTTACACGATAGTTAAGGTGCATTAAATTGGTGCTTGAGCGTTTGCTGCTGTAATATCTAATGGCACACGTGCTTTGTCATCCATAGATAAAAAGAAAATTAGTTCAGGGCCTAAAAATGAATTTAAAGGTTCTAGGTTTCTTATTATATCAATGCAAAATGTGCCATCTTTATTATTTATATGTAGAGTAGAGTCTGGTCTGCATAGTTCAACTGTTCAGTTACGACGTGCCTTTTTCCTTCCTCTGTATTGAACCGTCTGGGAAAAAGTCTCAAGTATAACCCTGATCGACTGATGGTATATAATTGTTTATGAAGTTCAGCTTGTAAGTCGTCCAATGTTTTGCAACACCTTGTAGTTTCAGTGCGAAGTCGATCAACAGCTGCAATCTCTTTTATGACTTCAAGTATACTGGATTGTTTTTCTTCTACTCTAGACAGGCCAATAGTATCTAGGAGTTTTCGAGCTCCTGCTAAGTCGGCATTATTTCCACAAAATTGCAAAAGTTTTTGTGTTTTTAAATCGCGTATTTTCTGTCGTTCCCCTGTGCTAATCTATCGTTACAATAAGTTTTTTCCAGCTCAATTTTTTTCCTCGATGTAGCTATTCTTTTTATTGCTTCATTTGTAGCTATACCAGTATCGCGTGCTTACAACAAGCTATTGAGCTTGGATTCTATAACTATAATTTTATTCCTAGAAACGTTTGTTTAGGCTTTAGTTTAGGTATTATTTGAAGAAACTGGCATTCACTTGTTTCTTTAAAAATATCTTTCGTGAATTATTAAAAAATAATAATAAAAAATAAAAATAAACATCGAATTCAGCTTTCCGATATCTTGTTTATTTAAACAATCGAATGAAATCACTTAATCATTTTCACTCTGTATACACGGAGGGACAGATTATAAAATGTTAATTTATCATGCATGCGTAGTATACCGCGGAACGACCCCGACCCAGTACCTGCATACCTTCCTAGTCAGTTTCGTTGATATCATAAAATTCGAACTTACTTTTATGTACTCGGGCTCTAGTAGCATTCGTGATGTTGATGTCGAAGGAATTTTTGAAAAAAATCATGTGTCGTTTTCTTTTTTGTCAACTTTATTTGTAATTCTTTGTGTTTAGATTTCGCTTCACCTCCAACTACTTTTTAAACTTTTCCATAAAGTGTTAACTTCTTCTTGTATATTTTGCTTTTTTATTAGCATAAGCTGCACTATATGCTTCATACGGTTTACGGTAAAGACTATCGACGAGTAAATCACACTTTCTGTTATTTTTAACTTATTTCCTAGTTGAAAGTTACGAAATAGCAGACGATGTTCACTCGGCGAAAGTTCTTAAAATGTGTAGTAGAGTTTTCCGAATTATATTATTTTATCTCCAAGATAACGTTAGAAATAACCTTAATTTTTACAGAATCTTTAACAATTTCGGGTATTGGATTCAAACCTGTTGTTCAAAAATGTTTTTTTCATATTACTGATTTTGATCAAAATCTTGATTACTTAAACATGGTGGGATATTTACATACATATTTTAAAGTGCCCCTAAAAAGACCATATCGTATTGACATTTCACTATCAGTAATTAATTATATGACAGTGCAATAATCTTGCCATTTGTAAAAAAGAGTAGATAGTGCAATATTAAAAAAGTATTACCAGTATTTCAAAATGTGATGATCACGTATAAAATACTTAAAGACCTCATCAGCTCATTGAATATTAATGGTAAGTATTCTAGAAATTACAAGTACAATCCTGAATCCGTAAAAATTCCTCTTCTTTTAATAAAACTGAAATTTTTTGATATTTCTTAGGTCGACTTGCTCTATTGTTAACAATTTCAATAATGTTTGGGGTAACATTGTGTCTATGGCTGCGCACAATGCATCCCTCCCTCAAATCCCGCCACGAATGTTATCAAATCAACTGCGTCACAAATCGTATGGCTACAATTTTACCAAAATTTATTTCATTCTTTATTGGAAGTTGATCAGTAATAAGAGCTGAAATATTCTTTCTAAAATTTGGTTCATTGGTATTTCTACCAAGAGAACAATAGAACATTAAAACATACAATATGCACCTGAAAAACACAGAATCCCTTACCGGAATTCTGTCGATGATTAACTTGGAATTTCTATCTACACTTTTGGATTTCAAATCCACACAAATAGGTACATTTTTTATTACAAAGTTTATATATCAGTGGTTAGCGTGTTCGGTTTGTTATTAGGGGCCATCCCTGGGGCCATTACGGGCCATAAAGTATGTTAAGGGGGGAAGGGTGTCGACGAAGTGTGAGATTGTGTGTCTATCCTAAGATTCGTTACGTCACATTTCTAAATCAAATACTAACATCTAAGTTCTGAAATGCCATATTTGAACTATTAACAAAAAATTCAAATATTTCCAACTCTATCTGTATCATAAGGTTTGAATTATTTTGTTGGAGAGTAGAGATCACACTCGCTCTACTAGTGTCACGCACCCGCCTATGAGCTCATTGAAAAAAGCCGCCACAGGCGCCGCGCCGCGGCTCGTCGTGATGTCATTGTTTCCAAAATATTTACAACTCTACCCGTATAAACATAAGGTTTAAATTGTTTTGTTAATCAGTTTATACTTGATCTACTAGTGTTACGCGGCGGCCACCTGAACCCTTTGACAAATGCTGCCACGCGCGCCGCGCCTTCAACATCAACATCACAAATACAACTAGAGCCCGAGTACATAAAAGTAAATTCGAATTTTATAATAATAACGAAACTGACCAGGTAGGTATATAGATACTGAGTCGGGGTCATTCCTCGGAATACTACGCATGCATGGTAAATTAAAATAAATCCGTCCGTCCGTGTATACAGAGTGAAACTGATTAAGTGATTTCATTCGATTGTTTAAATAAACAAGATCTCGGAAAGCTGATTTAGATGTTTATTTTTATTTTACAGGGAAATACTGAACAAAACAAGCCAGAAGACACAAACGATTTTTTTAAAGAAACAAGTGAATGCCAGTTTCTTCAAATAATACCTAAACCAAAGCCTTGACAAACGTTTCTAGGAATAAAATTGTAGTTTTAGAATCTGAGCTCAGTAGCTTGTTGTTAGCACGCGATACTGGTATAGTTACAAATGAAGCAATAAAAAGTATAGCAAAATCGAGGAAAGAAAGTGAGCAGGAAAAAACTTATTGAAGCGAAAGATTAGCACAGCGGAACGACAGAAAAAATACGCGATTCAAATAAACTTTTACAATTTTGTGAAAATTATTCCGACTTAGCAGGAGCTCCAAAACTTCGAGATACTATTGATGTGCCTAGAGTAGAAGAAAAATAATCCAGTATACTTGAAGTCATAAAAGAGATTGCAATTTTTGGGTGTGCAGCTGATGATCGATGTCGCACTGAAACTATAAGGTATTGCTAAACATTGGAATACTTGCAAGCCAAACTTCGTAAACAAGGATATACCATCAGTCGATCAGGGTTATGCTTGGGACTTCTTCCCAGTCGTCTCAATACAGAGGCAGAAAAAACCCACGTCATAACTGTAATAGTTGAACTGTGCAAACCAGACTCTACTTTACATTAAAAAAATAAAGATGGCACATTCTGTATTGCTACAATGAGAAACCTAGAACCTTTAGCTTCAATTTTAGGCCGTGAACCAATTTTCTTTTTATCTATGGATGACAAAGCACGCGTTTCATTAGAGATTACAGCAGCAAACGCTCAAGCACCAATATTAATGCACCTTAACTATCGTGTAAGATTCGATCGAATCGGAACATGATTTAGTAGTCGCCGAAAAACATAAACTTATTCTCCCTGGTTATGCAGGTATTCTAATAAAGAAAGATTGTGAAGAGAAATCAGAAGTCGTGACACACTCAAGGCCGACTTACATTGCAATCAGTAGTGGAAAGCATTCTTCCTCTGATGCTGAGACTCATGCCACAGACGTACATGACTTACTGAAATACCTGCTTTCGAAATCTTTACAAGAATGCGAGAAGGTTTCATAAAACCCGTATTTATTTTTACTTGCGATGGTGGTCCCGACGAAAATCCACGATACGAGCGAGTTATAGTTTCAGCAATACATTTTAAGATTTTTTACCTGGACGCTATTTACATTGCCACAAATGCTCCAGGAAGAAGTGCTTTCAACAGAGTGGAACGACGAATGGCGCCTTTTAGTCGCGAACTTACTGGTGTTATATTAAAATATGACGATTTTAGTTCACATCTAGATTCCAGTAACCGAACTTCTGATTTGGAGTTAGTAAAACGAAACTATGAGAGTGCTGGCCTTGTGCTAGCTAATATTTGGAGCCAATTGGTCATTGATGATTTTTAGTGGCTTCCGAATATATTGTACCGACAGATACTAGACTGGATATTGAACAGGCTAAGTTATTGAAAATGATGTAGCTTGGTATGCTTATCATATGCGTGACTCGCAATATTTATTACAAATATTAAAATGCTAAGTTTTCCCGTGTTGTGATGTGCGACGATCTAACCTTTGGCGACTATTATGAGAGGTGTTTTTACATCGCCTGGTTTAGCTAAACAGTCTTCTAACGGATATGTGATCACAGAAAAAGGTGACTCCGAAGGTAAATTTACTCCACTGTTACTTCAGCTATCTTTGGATCTCCGAGCGTTATCTTCGTCATGATAGCTATTGCCCCAGTGTCGAGGCATACTTATTTAAGCGATCGTGTAGCAACAGCCAACAAGATGTTTTGCCCATTGCAAAGATTCATCCTCAAAAAATTGCTGCTAAACGTGCCAGAGAAATTCTTTGTTTGGATGATGACGGTGATGCTATATCGTTGAATGAAAAAGATTTTAAGACATCACATTTTCCTGACATTTATAATCCAAGAGTTGAGAAACGAAGTGACTGCTATGCCAATTAAAAATAATTTAAAGGAGTGGGGTTCAAAGTCCATGGACTCAAGACGATTAAGTTAGTTAATTAATTTTACTTACTAATTATATTAATGATTAATATTTTATTATTTTGTATTTTCTTTTTAAATATTTGACTGATGTTGATTATATTAGAAAAACATTAAATGGAAATAAAACTTATTTCGGAACTGATATTTTAATTTAATAATTTCTAGATGTAAAATTACTAAATATTATTACTAGGTAGGGGGGTCTCACAAATGTGACCAACTGTGACAAGGACGGGGGAGGGATTAAAAATCATGAAATTAGTGTGACGTACTTTATTGATGTCCTCTTACGGAATTTAAGCAACGTTCGTAAGTGCCAGTCATCGGATGCGTGACTAAAAATTAATTAACTCTGTGCTCCGTAAGGCACGTTAATATGTTGAAAACAAAATAGTCAAATGTTAATCATTGTATTTTCCAAATATTACAAACAATTCTTGTTATTAGTTACTTTGTTACTGAATATCAGTACCCGGTACTCACTCAAGATAAGGAATATATAAACGATAATAAAGATATCACCTGAAAAATATAAAAATATGATCTCATTTTATCATATTCCCTCCCTAGTATCAAATTGGTTGAATGAGCAACGGTAAAGTGATTTCTTAAAAATGTTTAGCAGTCATAAATTGATTCAGTTTTGCTTACTCTCGTGTATATCATACAGTATAATTATCAGATTTAATTTAAAAATAATACTTTGTGGCCATTCCCATTTTACTATTAGTCGGTAATTGCGACAAATCTAAGTCGCACTATAAGCTAAACATGAATAGTGGAGGTAGGTAGGTAGTAGGTTATATAATCCAAAATATAGTAATCCTATAATACAAATACTTATAAATCAAAAAACTATCACAAAAATTGATAAACACTTACCTCATCAGAGTCATGGTTATGTAGCACACATTGGTCTAAGTAAGGGCAATGTCCCCCTTCAAATGTTTCTACGTAGTGAGCGTTAAATGGCACCTCCCATAAACCTATGAAAAAAAAAATAGAAAGCAATGGTTTATTTAATATTAAATATATTTAGTTCTTATACTTCCGCGCAAATTACACATTTGAATAAAACACTTTTTACGGACTTTGTGCTTATTTTATTTTATTATATATTTAATCCTGACGTTTCGACTCCTTTACAGGAGCCGTGATCACAGGATGATTAAGATAATGGTTGTCATGTATTTTCTACTACTTTCACAGTATTTTAATCGGGCATGTTTCTAATTGTTAAAATTGTTTAACGTCAGGATTAAATATAAAATAAAATAAAATATGCGCAATATCCGTAAAAAAAGTGTTTTATTCAAAAATGATATTAAATACTTAAAAAAAACATATTTTTTCCAAAGTAAGCTGGTCTGAATTCCATTCACAATATAAAATTTTCTGTAAGTACCCGCCATTTCATCAACAACTGTCGATCTCTCTCTTTCCAGAAAATTCTAGATGTTTCATCACCACAGCCGAAAAACGAACCCTGTGGGTCGGAAGCCCCCCAAAATTTAAGATCACAATATCTTTAGAGATCGCAGTTAAAGACCACAATTCAATACTCTTCAAAATGCTAGCATCTCAGCATAAGGTTATGCTAGCCAAAGCTTCGAAACTCAATATTAAGATATAAATTTCCTTTTGCCACCCTAATATATATTATACTAACTGACCCGGCCACGCGTTGCTGTGTTTTAAATGAAAATGAAACCTATTCTACGTCCTAAATCGGAACAAATCCAACTAAATCTAGAAAAAATCATCACAATCGGTTGGGTAGTTTCGGAGTTCATCGCGGTCAAGCAATGTGACAAGGTTTTTTTATATATACCTAGATATAAAAAAATAATATTTGGCAATTGCTGTAGGAATTTTTGGATAGCGCGTAAGCAATTGACACTAAATTTTTAAAACATATTTACTTATTATATACAATTTGTAACTTAAATCATTACAACTAATAGTTTCAACTTATATCTAAAACAATTTAAAAACTGCAATGTTATCTAAAATCTGCTATAAATGGATGAAAATTGAAATTGTTAAGAAATATGCACCTACACATTTCAAGGAAATCTAAGAAAATTATAACACAAAAAGATTAGTGCCTAAATTCAACAATTTCTCCGGTAGACGTAATTGGAAGTGCTTTTTAACGGATTGCTAAAAGACATGAGTGAGGATTTTTTCCGGAACTATAGATGTAGGTATATCGATAACAGAATATTAAAGCTTTTTGATATACAATGTTTAAATTAATACATTGTAAGGTATTCCTTTAATGTGTCCTAATGGCATATTTATTTTTGTTATCTTGTATTCTATGGGACAAAATTTAATTACCTCGATTTTTACTTTACTTACATATAAGGGCTTTCGTAGTTGTATATGGTTTTTCATTGTATCATGTTTTTTCTTAATTTAAACAATAAAAAAAAACAATAAAAGCCATGTTCTTTCTACGGTTATCTTAGGTCTTAATATTAACTGAACTGGAATATAACTTTCGGTGTGCGATGTGTATACTTGCCCTACTACATGAAGTAAATATCTTCTTTTAGCAAGTGAAATACTTGTTACATCTTATTTAAACGATATTGTTGATACGGATTTTTTGTACAAAATATTAACTTTACTGATTCTGGTACGGTTTGAAACCGAAAACCGACTACATTAAAATGAGCAAAAAATACAGGATAAATTATCTAGGCGGCTTCGATATAAATATTGCAATTTCGATAAATTAATGATATCTACTGGATTGTGGAGACATATAAGGCCTCATATAGGGAATCTTTTTTGTATAAACTATAAATAACTCTCTTTAGGCTTCTCTTTTTTTCTCTCTCAGAGGCAGGCAGAGATCACTTCTTTCCAACTGCTGCTCATATATTTGCTCAGGTCTTATCACAGTCCTCTTAAATGCCCACTGATTTCGAATACTCTAAAAACATCAACTATTTGTACAGAAACGTACTACACCAAAATTCTTTTGACGGTGTTCTATTTTCCAAGACCGTATGTGCGTAGTCCATATGATCAAGCAGCAGTAGATGTTGGTTTAACAGAACACGCTGACTGTATTGGTTCTACACCTACCAATTTGCAACCGACTGGCCAATTACCCGCTAGCGAAATTCCGTTCAATCGAGTGGAATTCCGATAAGATTCCCTTAGGAAATATGTATTGTTGTAATAAAGAGAAGATTGTATGTACCACACCAAATGTAATTAAACGAAATGGATTAGGCTCGAATTTTCCGTTCAGTATTAGGTGGTACAATAAATTGTTCTCAACTGTAACGAAAGTAATTCTTAAAAAACAAATGGAATTAAATCCATAATTAGTAAAACTTCCACGATATAAGTTTTCAGAAAGATTTGTTCTTATTTTGAGTGTACAAGTGAGGCACTAGTTAAATGTCACACGAATTTTCTTGATGGTTCTTGAGACAATCTAATCTGGCCCTATAGGATGTGATTACTAATTTTACTGATTGGCAATTAAGCATACAAAATCAGAAAAAAATCAAGAAAATAATACAAGATAATAATCTACTTCAAACTCTTATTTGATTAAAAAAATTAATTCAATCTGTGTGGTACCATTCGTAACGATTTCTCGTAGCGTGTGTAACGACCATAAAGCGGAAATCACAAAATTAAATTCCTCGATGTAAAGACATCAAATTGAAATGTCATTTGAAACGAGAAAAGTTTCGAGTCTTCGACGACACCCGTCATTACAATTGAAATTTAATACTCGCCATCTTATAAGACTAGAAATGATTGTTGGTTAACTTTATTACATTAATTAATGTTTATGTTGAAGGAATCATCTCAACTTCATTATCTATTAAAGTTGTTTTTATACTTAAAAGAAGCTGTACATAAATTATTTTTAAACATTTTAAAATATTTGTATTACTCTATAAGGGTTGAACAATAACGGGTTAATTGAACAACTCGTAGTGTGACATCGTGGTGACTATACTAGAATTTTCAATGTATCCTCATATTTTCTCCAATCTTAACATACGATGTGAAAATATTATAAGTTTTTTCGTGATGCTAGAGAAGTAATCTTCGTGGATTACCTAAAAAGGGTCAAACAATAAATTGTACCTCTTATAACACACTATTGCGTCGTTTGCGGGAAGATATTAAAGAAAAACGTCTAGGAATGATAAGGAAAAGGGTGATGTTTTGTCAGGACAATGTTCGAATGCACACATCTGTAGAAACATTGATTTAAATTTATGATTGCAGACCACCCCTCCGTATTCACCTGGTTTAGCTCAGTTAGTTTCAGCTATTTCTAAACTTGAAAACCTGGTTTCTAATCTTCAACTAATTAGGAAGTTTCAGCCGCTGTAAATGTCTATTTCATAAAATGTATTAATTTTATAAACGTGTTATTAAATTAATTCATAAAGACAATACCCAACAGACTAAAATGTATTTAGCCTGGCGGAAATTGTAAAAGTAGAAAAATAAATATTTTTGTCAGTGACTTCTTTGTTTTGGCGGTAGAACTTTTCAATCCACCCTCGTATGTGTAAATAGGTAAAGGCCAAATAATAGTTCAGAACCTTTTTATCATATTTGTCAACAGATTTGCTTATTTTTATAAACAGTTATATCTCCTTTTATCCAATTAAATACTCACAGGGCATTCGACGTATTTGTTTCTGTATCCTAATAATTTAATTATGAATCGTATCGGTTTTTTATTACATCCTTATATATTAAAATATTGACATGTGAATCATACCAGTATCAGATGTCTAAACACTGGCACCCCAGCCAAAGTTGTGTCATAATTGAACATATAAACAAATAAAATAGAAATTTACCATGTTCTCTGGGAGCAGGAGGTCTACGTTCCCATAAGTATTACTTTTCCATGGTGAGCAACTTTCTATAATTACCTAAACGTGACATTTTTCGAAAATATATATATATATATATATATTATTTGACATTTTTTCAACACAACTATCATGTTTTCATCCCCTGTGTCCCGTTGCGGAGACATAGGGAAAGCCTTGTCCCAGCAGTGGAGAGATTGAAAGGCATATGTTGAAGACATTTTTGACAAGTAATCATTCAAAAGGAGTTCTCAGATAACTATACAAGTACATACTTGATTTAAAAATTCTGCTATGAAAAAGTTTCGTTTTATAAAATCTCATTTTTTGTTGTTGTATAAGTATAAAACTATACAAATGTCAATAATAAATAATTAGTGAACGTTTTTTGTAAAAAAATATATTGAAAATATTTCACTAAATTTCTAGCAACCGTCTTTTAGGGAGACCAGTCAGAATAAAATTTTTACTGCGTGGAACAGTTTCCACAATTATTCGCTAGCGTAGAATAGTGTTTTAAAATTAGAGCCTTGGTACGTTCCGAATCGACATTATAGTCTTCATAAGTTATATTTTGTTCTTATTTAAATGAATACAATAATACTTCATTTTGGTTTTATGAAATTAACATGGTTCCTTAAATCATGACAACAGGCAAAAAAAAAAATATTTAGAATATACTATTTGTTAAGCATAAAAATTTTAAATATATGGTGGGTGAGATTTCATAAGATATAATTTGATTTCGGACCGCAGCATCCAAAAAAGAAATTTCAAAGTGATATCTGGTATTCTTAGTAAAGTCACATTGAATAGAAAGCAATATAATTTTAATTTAAATGCATTCTGAAATTTTGTTAATTTTTTAGTTAAGTAAATTTAACGAAAGAATGAATATCAAAAATATTCAGCAGCGACGAAGATACCAATTTACCTTTTTTTTGAGCTGTTTTTCTGTGCTGTGAGGTGAAAAATTGTGTGTTTCGCTCGGCGGCAAAGTTTTTAGCGTCTCGTACCTTTGAAACCCTCGTTACGCCTAGGATTCTATCTTTCGCTTGCTCAGGTTTCAATAGAGGTAACTCGCGGCCAAATTTCAACTTTCCAGCCTTGCATAACAAATAACTATTTCTATAGCTAAACTCTCACAATTTATTTTTAAAAACTAACATATTAAAATAAACATATATATGTATTTAGTAAAAAGTAATATATCCAAAATATTACTATCGCTCAACTTGTGTTGTGGTATGCAAAAGTAAATCATCTGATACGGAAAGATACTAATGTTTACGTGCAAGCTTTTTTTGACAATATAAACTATCCCTGTCATAGTTACCGATTTAATCACTAAATATTAGGGGTTAAAGTATGAAATTGCCGATTTGTACTGAAAATCTATATTGTTTATTTTTTAAATTTTTAACAAATTTATTTAATCAAAATAGTTGCCATTATTATCTATACATTGCTGCCATCTAATGGGAAGGTCATTAATGCCTTTGCGATAGAATTCCGACGATCTAGACTGCACAAACTGTGTGAAAGCATTTTGTACTGCCTCCTGGGAAGAAAACTTCTTGTCACGTAGATAATTGTCCAAATCACGAAAAAAATGGTAGTCCGTTGGAGCAAGGTCTGGTGAATACGGAGGATGACGAATGGTTTCTAACTGCAGTTCCTGAAGGGTCAAAATGGTTTCTCGTGCTGTGTGAGGTCTCGCGTTGTCGTGGAGCAATAATGGTGAAGATCGATTCATGAGTCGGGGCTGTTTTACTGCTAGTTTTGTCAACATGGTTCGGAGTTCGGCACAATAGACATCTGCCGTTATTGCTTGACCAGATCGGAGAAAACTATAGTGAATAACACCATGCTGAGACCACCAAACAGTTACCATTACCTTTTTATTGGTAAGTTTTGCTTTAGGACACTGTTGTGGCATTTGACCTGGGGTCAGCCATTGCATTTTTCTTTTCCGGTTATCATAAAGAATCCACTTTTCATCACATGTTACAATTCGATCCAATATTCCTTCATTTCTGTACCGGTTCAACAAGGCAACACAAGTTTCAACACGCGTTTCTTTCTGCAGATCAGTCAAATCATGAGGCACCCATTTTTCGTATTTTTTTATTTTATTGATTTGACGCAAGTGAGTCAATATTGTGGGTAAGGTAACGTTAAACCATGCCGCTAATTCCTGGGTACTTTGACTAGGATCGGCTTCCACTATCTCTCTTAATTCATCGTTATTTACCTGTGTGGGCGGTCTTCCTCGTGGCTCGTTCTTTAAGTCGAAATTTCCATCACGAAAGCGTTTAAACCAAAATCGCACGGTGCGTTCATTAGTAGACCCCTCTCCAAACGCAGCATTGATATTGCGGGCTGTTTCTGCCGCGTTAGTTCCGCGTCGGAACTCGTATTCAAAAATAACTCGAATTTTCGCAGTATCCATCTTTCTTGTCTAAATTGAATAACAAAAACAATTGAAAGTCGATATTCAAATGTTTTACATTTTTTAAAAAAAGAACATCATAGAAACCATTTAAAAAAAGTTTCATTCGAAAACCTCAAACCATGAAGATTCTATGTCAATTCAAAGAACCTATTGCAATAAAACGGCAATTTCATACTTTAACCCCTATTATTACAAAAAATTAAATATAAGACTTATTACTCATATTCAGAATACCTACTTATTCAAAACTAAACGACTAAAGGTTCACTTCCAACACTGAAATTGCAAACTCATGAAGGTAAATTAATGGAGCAAATAACAATTCCAAATATCCGCTTCCCAAAGGGAAACTGACTGCGGGTGAACTATCTCAGGTACAAATAACTAAGACAGTAAACCGCCTCGGATTCTTGAGCGCTGTTGTTGGGGCTTATTACTATACTTTAACCACAACTTCCAAATCACTAATAAATAGTTTACTGTAGAACTTCAAAAGTAATATATCTAAATATTATATAAGTGTTCCAAATTAATGGCCATCACTTTAGCGGACGCCCAAGTGATAAAACTAAGTTCTACAAATATAATTACAGTCTGCGTCCCACGTAAAAAATTGTCAGTAACATGACTCAGTTTCTGTAGTATGGCTACTGCGTAAGTGTCGTTTACAATTGTATATATAGTATAATACTTTAGAGTTTTATGATTAAGTAACAGGGATATTTAATCTTAGCTACGTTTATGATAGACAAATGAAAAAGTACAGCACTTCAACAAACCTTGTTTTTTTTTATTAGAATTTTTTTTATATATTTTATGACCTGGTAACATAGACCTTTAAGTCATAACTTATTTGGAAAATGTTTGTTACTTTGGAAATGATCATGAGAGTTGATATATGAATGATATGAATGACAGATTATCAATGGATGATGAATGAATAGTGAAATACCTTAACCTAGGTTTCAGTAAAGATGTGGGGTTTAACTGAAAATTTCTCGTGTACTTCTTGAGAGAGTTAAAAGCCACCATTCATTGTTTTGTTTCACTTGCAAACACTCATGCATATACAGAAACACTCAGTGGTTAATAACCCACCATTATTACACACTAATATCAACCACAAAACAAATTTTAACAAGAAACACAAAACCACCATAGTGACGCTTCCCGCTCCCGCCAAAAAAGTCCTTTTTTATTAGAAACAAATATAATTAAAACGGTTTTTTAGGTTTTACTAAGAATTGGTATCTATCCAAGTTTACTCTATGATGATTAACTATAAAATCTATGTAATCTCTAAAACTTTAACAAACGTTGTAAGGTAATTAAGTCGGTTCTTTATTTTTTAATTTTACTACCTCTTATATTGGCCCGATTACAAAAATGTTAGCTTAGGGACTACCAGTGAGTACACACGGGCGGATTCTAGGTCAGCCTTTTTTTGTTTGTTTTTATATTGATTTAGAAGATGAATTATTGAGTATTATTTAATGTTTAAATAATATTTCTTTTTTTTAATATTTCCTTAATATTAGTCATAGTAATTTCTTTTCTATATGAAATTGGTAATTCGTTAATTAATTTGGGTATCTGGAATTGTAATAATTGCCTACCATAAAGGTTATTGTATCGTGAAACGATTAGTTTAGGATCTGACGCACTACGTGTATGTTTGTTGTAATGATTTCTATTGGGGTAATTGTCATTCCAATAGTTTTCTATGAGAAGAATAAATTTTAATTGTTCATGTGTTATAGTGGTATAACAGTTCATCAATGTTGTCCTTAAATTGCATTTTAATTTTATCTGGTACAATAGATTTTAATATTTTTATTTGCAGCTTGTATATTGCGTCCAAATAAGACTTACCTGTTCTGCCATAACTACTAATACCAGAGTTTATTATGGTTTCTCCCAGTTCCTTATACAGTTGCAGGTGTTTAGAGTATGGAATTTTGTTTTTGACCAACACAAATTTCGAAAGAATCGCTCGTAACTTGTCACACACATAGTAAATATGTTCGTCCCATTTCAATCGATCGTCCAGTATTAACCCTAGAGACTTCTGTTTATTAAGTACTACTTCTATGGGACTACATCTACAATTCTGAAGATTCTTATGTAAGCATTTGTGATTGTGTGCTATCAGTTCCATATCCTTGTTTTTACTATTATGGCTACTGCTAATGTACATGAGTTTGGTTTTTTCCACGTTAAATATGAGACCTGCATCATGGGATTACTTCAAGAGCAATGTGAACTCAGCCTGCAAGTCTTTTAAGTTATCAGCAAACTGATATATTTCACACATATCTATCAAATTAACTGCTTCATTCACATATGTGATATGCCTTTAGAAACTGTGACCATGTTGTTAATATACATAATAATCAGTCATTCTCAATTCTACTTTACTTTTTGTTATTTTTATTTTGGTTTTAGCTTTCTCCCGACAGTAACTGATGTTTTCGACAATAACTAGATATATCTTATACGGACAGATATTTTTTTTATAGATTTCCAGTCTACTTGTTTTAGGTTTTTAGTGAATTTATCATAATCAACTCTAGTAACATGTTGAGAATTCACCCGTATGGTTCTGTTAAATACTACGATCAGCCAGTGCAGTGCTGAGCGCAGGTACAGGTCTAGTGTGCGGGATCGAGCGTAAATGTGATCTATACAAGACTTACTTAGTCTACTATTTGTTATCTCTAGTCGTGTATATTCTGTGATCCCGCATGATAAAACCATGATTTCACATAGTGTTGTTATAAATATGCTTTATAGGTTGTTTACTTTGCAAGTCGATGTTCAGGGCACCCAACGTATAAAGATCAGTTTGCCTAACAACTGTATCTAACAGTTTATCTAATTCTTTAACAAATAATTGCTTACTAGATTTAGGAGGACGATACATACATAGAACTGCGGAATAGTCGGAAGAGGCGGTCAGTGTTAACGTTAAGTTTTTACAGTGTATCATTTTATAATTATTTTGAAGAAATTTATCTTCGTTTTTAACTTATGGTATATAATAATCCCACCACCTCTCCTGCCCCCCCGCAGTTCGACGTACATTGTATAACCATTTAGTTGATAGATATTACAAAGATAGTTTCAAATGTTAACCTCAGTTAACATTATTATATCAACGTGTCGGTAGGATTACATTACATTACACAACACAGGATTACATTCTTCAAAGGAAGCAAATTTCTTGATTATAGATCTTATATTCATATTCGTATGCATAGCAAGGAGACATTAATTGGGACTTTACTAATAAACATTTCTAGAATTTTAGAATCTATAAGTTGGAAAATGTCATCTATGGCACCGATCATTAAGGTGTATATTTATTTAGACACTAAGAGACGAGTTCATTAAAACTCACGGGCGCGCGGGCGGCAGTCGTTTGTAAGTACACTAAGCTTTTTAATATCTTCTCAAGATCTAACAATAATTGGCTTGTATAATTTTCGTTCCTTACGTACATGATTCATATGTATTTGAAGGAGCTTTTTAGTCCTTGTTTGGCGTTCCATAGTAGTTGTTTGTATGTTATATGGTTTAGAGTATAAAGCTGTTATGACACATGCTATTTGTGTCTATTTGAAAATAATATATATATATATATATATATATATATAATATTGAGACCTTAGTCATATAAACAGTGACAGTAAGCATTAAAATAGCACACATCTATCGTATTGTTTATTGATCTATTTTAAACCGTCTTTAATAAAAAAAAATCGCAATGTTTAAAGCATGGATTACTTAATTGAGTTAACTTATTTATTTAATTTATCAGTTGATATTAAACTCTATTATTTGGACTATAAGCTGAAAATCTAATGGAGAAAATTAACAGGTTTGAATAATTTATATGTTTCAGAATAAAACACTTTTTTACGGATTTTTGCGCATGTTGTGTGTGATCACGGCTCCTGTAAAGGAGTCGAAACGTCAGGATTAAATATAAAATAAAATAAAACATGCGCAAAAATCCGTAAAAAAGTGTTTTATTCTGATGTGTAATGTGCGCGGAAGTGTAAGAACTAAATAATTTATATGTTGTTGGCCGCACTAACTGTTACTGTTGGAAATGTGACTACTGCATTTTACTATTACTTACCCTACGTAGAAGCTTAAATATTAGTATTGCACTCTGTGGCAAATATTTAAAAGTTCCTGTTCAATTTCTATTAAAAATACAGCTATTATTAAAGCTTTTCGGCTTATGACCTTTTAGACTTATCATAGTACTTTATATTTTTGCAAACTGCCTGACACTCACAGAACTAGATGACGCAGCGGTCGTGCATTCGGCCTACAATTGTCAATGTTAAACAATTTTGGCAAGGGTTGTGAGGGTGACACAAAGCCGTATTATCTTGACCTGCTTCTTACTTCTGTAGGTAGATTAAGCCGTCAGTCTCGAATGCATTTACGGTTTATAACACCCAACAGCCTTCATTGTTGTGATACGCTGTTTTCTTCCATAGAAACAGCCTGTACCCTAATAGTGCACCCTAACATGCAATGAAAGATACGAATTTCTTTACTGGTAGATTTGAAGGAAGAACTTACCAGGGAATGATTTAGTAGGGCAGGTTCCTGATTTGCACTCGTGCGCAATCTTGTAATCCAATGTGTATGGCCAAACAGGTATTGGAAGTGGGGGCACACCAACCGAACTGTCATAGATGTAGCCGAAGTCCTCAAGCACCTAAAGTGACATTTATTACAATAGGACCAATTGCCTTATAAATTAAGGTTAGAAACAAAAATAACACATTCTGAATATACGCAAACAATTTCCTGAAAAAAATTGATCGTCTGTAAAGTCGGTTTACGGACGATAATTTAACGTGATAACGTCATAAGAAAAGATTGATGAAAAATTGCATACTCATTTTAATTAAATTGAATCACTGAATTATCATTATTTTGTATAATACAAAGAAGGAGTTAATTCACTTCACTTTATAAATAGTTGACAAAACGTGTAGGTTGGGTGCTGCCGCTGTCTCTCTTCTACTATGACGCATCGGCCGATGGAGTGGAAGAGAGATAGATGCGCCACAAGCCGAACGCTTAAGCCGGTCATGCCTCTCTATCGCTTGTTCCGCGCTCTCGCTTGCACGCTCGGCTCAGGGAGAACGTGACAATGAGAAATGTAACAATGATGAATGTGACAATGAGGAACGTGACAATGAGGAACGTAACAATGAAGAACGTGACAATGATTCATGCTTTTTCATGCGTGCAGCCGGCGTTCATCGATTTATAAGCCGTTATCACGTCAAAAAATACAATCAGCTTCATCGCTGCTATTAAGAAAGTTTCAAGAAGCTGGCAGCGTTTCTTTGTTGAGTAGCTATTCTTATACTTAGACCGAAGAAGTTGCCAGTTTTTTGTCTCCAGTCTCCTGTTATTTAGACGGTTTCATAATTATTTGTAAAAAGTAATAATAGGTTATATTACAATTATGAATAAAACATAATAATGTCTCTTATTAACGTATAAAAATTCAATTGCTTTTATTTAGTATTCAATAAAAAAATAGTCTGGCCTTGCTATTAATGTTAAATAAAAAATTAATGTATGTATTTGAATTAACAAATGTTAATTTATCGAAAAATCTGTAATTTTCAAATAACTCCTTTTTTGTATTATACAACGTAATGATAATTCAGTGATAATAATTTTATCCAATTCTAATAAAAGTATGCAATTTTTCATCAATGTCTTCTCATGACGTTATCACGTAAAATTATCGTCCTTAAACTGACTTTACAGACAACCAATTTTTTGAAAACAACAAAAAGAACCAAGAAAAAAATACAAAAATATTAATTTAGCCAAAAAAAATTACAAGCTCTCAAATGACTATTTTCATGTCTGTAAGTCCTCTAGATCCATAAAAATCTTTTTTTTTCTGCAGGTGTATCTAAACACAAATTAAAACATTAAATAGCCGCCAGTCTGACTAGTGATACTAAACCCTTTAAGGGAGTGATCTTAAAAGTGATACGTCTTGTATACAGACACAACGTATATATAAATCAATTTCAGTGCTTAAGTCCTTCAAAAACTTGAAAAGTTAAAAAAAATATAGTCAACAAAAAAAGTGCGCTGCATAGCACACCCCGCACAGCTTCTTTAATATCATATTGTCAACTTTTGTTAAATAAAAATATGGATGAGTTTTTTTATAAAAAACGCATAAACATGAGAGTAATGTTTTTGCACTAGGACGCCAAAGCTAAAGGCCCGCGTGTATATTTCAAATGTAAATAGACTAAGTAATTATTAGGAAGGAAAGTATTATTACAGATTCACATTCTAAAACAATAAGATATTTTTTAAGATATCACAGCTCCTTTTCACGTCACAGATCCTTCTGCGTCATAAATCCGGCATGCTTTTAGTGAATTGAAATCTAGGCTAGGGGATCCTTCGGACTTTAAGCTTTAACGCTTCATCAAGCAAGTCTAGAGAGATTACTTGCAAATCGAAAAACAACATTTGGTAAATTTTGGGTAAGAAACTCAAATCTGCACGTAAGTTTTTAATATAATATAATGTTAATTTAGAAGATAAAACTTCTAACAATTATTTCAATTAATGAATTCAATGTCTTGGTAGCATAGTGGTATGAACATCCATCGCGATAACAGAAAACTTGGGTTCATTTAGCACCAAACACACACTCTAAGACTTCTTGTTGAGGTTGTATTTGAAAAGCTCTATTATAACGTAGACGCAGACCATTACATACCAACGTTTTTATATGATTTTGTTAATTTAACATTGTTAATCTTTATCTTTGTCATTTCACCCTTTGAAGGAGAGGCTCTTAATGTTTGCCTTACCTTGAACTGAGTGTTCCTCCCCGGTTTCAGGAATGGTGCGCGCGCGCCAACTATTTCGGTCCTTGAAACATTTGCGAATCTTCGCAGGATCTCTCGCATGCCGATCATCTCTCCGGCCCATTCTTCATACCCTTTGTCTTGAAGCCCTTGCTGTTGAGATACTGTCCCTGTCGCTATCTAAAACCATACATCATAAATGCATGTAACCAAAGGGTAGATAAAGGGCCCAAATCAAACATTAGTCTTTTTCGAACATTTGATAAATACAGTCTGTATGTATATGTATAGTTAAAATATAAAAACAACCATCTTATTTTGAAACACATTAAAGTTTTCTTAAACAAGAATTACAATTTCTATTAATTTTAAGCGTTTTTAACTAAAATCTTATAAAATTGATGCTAAAAATAAAGTTAAAATATATTTTGAGCAACTCAGATTTTTTGGGTTTGGTATATGGTAAGTCACGATTTAAATTATAAAAAGTTAATATGTCTGAGACTGAACTGTACTGAAAACATATTTTCTATAATTTATCAAAGCATTTCTATATATTTTCGAAACTTTCGTCTAGCGTTCACTGATGCGTAGCTTTCAGGAATTCTTATTGACAAGATGAGATTTAAAAATATTATAATTTTTATAAAAAGCAAAAGGACGTTCGTAGCATATATTGGTATAATATAATTACCTCGTGACCGTCGTGAGCAAGAGCTTGGACCATAGCGTAATTACTGAAAAATAACAATAAAAACTTAACAACGCAAACTTTATATCTTCTTACTCAGGTGCTGTATGTGTCAAACAAGAAAGTAAAAATAATTTTAAAAAGCAAAATAAGTTTGTTAACAACAGAGTTGTGGTTATCCTAATTTGTAACATTAATAGCATCACATCAACTGCTAGTCGCAACACCGACGTGAAAAGGCATCTCATTAATTTCTGTAACCCCATACTCCGGTCCAATACGACGGGTCGAAATGACCTAAAGCTATTATTTTTATCTCTGTTCAAGTTGACTGGAAGGATTTTCTTCCAAATTTAAACCCCTTAGACTTTGTACATTGATTCATAAACACTTAATAACTGACGTCTGAATTAACGTCGTAATTTTTTAAAGTTAATACTTAAAACATATATTATAGTTACCTGTACTCGTGCGAAAGGAAGAACGTCCCCCTTATGGAGCAACCATTGGGATTCTTTATCTTTCCGTTGAAAACTTTTTTGTACAATTCGTAGTTGTTTAAATTGACGGCACCGTCGAAAGTTAGTAGAATCATCTGAGGCGTCTGTCGAGTAATAAGTGATACTGATACATCTCGTACACATTATCGTAGTTTATTTCAGGGATTTTAGCGGTATTCGAATAGAGTGTTCTGAACACTGTTTTTCATTTCTGTTTTAAAAGTTAAACAGAAAGAAACTGCAACACTTTGAATCTGTTTTAGAAAATACCGGTTCATAAGTGTTAATATCTGTTACAGTCAATAAGGTTCACATTGGCATAACTATGCGACAGCTCACTAATGATTTGGGTACTTTGAAATGCTTATGTTGGTGTACTATGTGTACACATCGATAGTTAAACGTAAAACAGTTTCTAACAGATTGGTAACAGAAAACATTATATCTGTTACACTTTTATAAGTGTTCGACGCAATACAGGTTCAAAACACCCAAATAAGTGATACAGGAATAATTCTGTAAAAGATTCAATGTGTAACCCTTATAAAGGTGTTTTTGAATCCCTGGTTTATTTTAATTAGCACTAGATTCTGCCCGCTACTTCGTCCGAGTGGCTTTAAAAATTTGTCCCTGACATATTCCAGTCAGAGTTCACTAAAATATATCTTTAGGGATAACAAGTACTTATCTTCTTCTATCATGTTTTAATTTAGCTTCCGTTCAGAATGTACTCTAAATGTTATTTAAATATGGCTACGGATTTTTCACTTCCACGTCGTTAAATGTTTTTTTTCTGAAGGGAAACTAAGTAGATTTTCGAGTGGATGTCATACGTTACGACATTTAAAATTCAGACAGTTCAAGAAGATTTATATATTGACACAATGTCATAAACCAAATTACTTTTTTGTTAGTTATCATAGGTAAGACACACTGTCTTAATATCAGAATTTTGTTACTATCAGAAAGCATACCTCTTCAGGGTCGATACCGCCAGGTATCAATGTGCCATCCTTAGAACAGAAGCAGTAAGGCAGTTGACATTCGGCTGTATCGCATTTTGTCGCCAAGTCTACTGGAGCTTCGGTGATAGGAGCGGGCGCTAAGGAAAATACGTGATTATTTTTTTATCTCTAGATTAAAAACCTCTGCCAAACCTATACGACTAGTAGTGACTGCGAAGCAATTAGCTTTAACTAACAGCAGACTATTTCAATTTTATCATCGGCCAAAGCAACAGGAATATAGTAGTTCAATTTGCGTTAGATAACTAAAATCATGAGATTTTAGTTATCTAACGCAAATTGAAACTGTTTTTCAGTCGTATCGATACGCGCAGGTTTAGTTATAGGTTGGCATAAAAGTTTTTATACGAAATAGAAAAATAAATAAACCATTTCCAAACGTTTGGAATAATTTTCACACACGAATCCCTTATGTCCTTAAATCAATAAACCTTGATAACTAAGTCAAATGCTTAGCCCGATAATATGCCGAGAGTGTGTTCTCTGCAAATAGACTGGATGTCAATTAGCTTCAGCTAAATTGCATTACGTTTGACCATTGGTGGAAGCCCCGACCAACCCACCAACGCCGTTTGAAAATTCATAGGCACTAACTGCCTGGATGTACATTTTCTGGTTAATTATAGAAAATTTATTCTGACCACAAAGCATACCTAATGAAAAATTTGATACAAATTATTCAAAAAATTTAAACCATTATAACTAAACATAGATAGATTATTTTAATAGAAAAATACTCGACTCTGGTTACAAGTGAATTCGCAGGCGGGAATCGAACAGCGTAAAATCAGAAAAGTACTACTCGGTTACAATATCTGTGGACCTCGCCCCCTCCCCGTTCTCTTGTCACCTCCCCGCGCTTTTGTTTTGTGCACCGTACCTAAGCGATGACGTGACGTCATCAGGTCCACAGATATTGTAACCGGGTTGTACTAGTAAATTTCAACGAGTGTTCACAAGGCTCGGTAGCTCAATTGGGAAAGCATTATACCGGATTTACAAAGGTTCCGGGTTCGATTCCCGCCTGAAAGTTCACTTGTGACCCGAGTCGATTTTTTCTAGTATTTTTCTATTAAAATAATTTATCTTATAAGACCGCAATGAAAAATGCATAAAAATTATAATATTACTTAATATTTAATCTATATTATTACAAACATTAAAAAGAAACATGAGCCTAGGTAATGTAGGTACATTGATAGTATAATTTGAATATTACTAATTAGTACATGTTAACATTTTCTTCCTTTGGGACACTACAATGTATGTAACATTGTACATAGTGATTCGATTGGCACAACATGCGCATCTCCTGAATTACTTATAGACCTTATTGTACAGTCAAAGATAATATATGTACACAATCACAGTATCGAAATTATGTATCCATCTAACCAAAGTCAACATTATGTCCTCAAGCTTAAAGTACACTTTGCATTATTTTCTAAAAGCTATTGAAGAAACGTTGAATTAAGGTTATTTTTTGTCAAATGGATAGATGTTTTTTTGTATTTGTCAGTAAATTTATTATTAACTTTGATTGTCGGTACCATATATATAAATAAAAAGTTATGATTATGATTGCCTGTTCTTTAACTTGTCTATTTTTAACTGTCAACTTTGAATAGAACCCAAGTTTCTTCATAACTAATTGCTTGTCATTGAAAATCTTTTACATTAATTTAATATATTTTCGTTCACAACTAATAAATCTGCAATGAAACACCAAATCTTCTATATACAAACTTTAAAATATAACTTTAAACTTTATATAAAATAATTATATAATCTTCGGACCAAATTGCTATCTAAATAAATTTTCCATAGGAAAAAAGCTTTTTAGTTTTCAATAAAAATAAATCATCCGAAATCGTTTATTATTATTACCGCTGTAATACTCGTATGTGCTCGTCAAATATGTGGTTATCTCAGGTAAGCAGAATTGTGATGCACATCCGTAAATTAATCATATCTTTTATGATAATAACCATCTTTTTAAAAGTAGAACCTGTTACGTCAAAATTCTTCTTCGAAGCTACCTAAAAAAACTGCACGTCGCTGTCGAGGTATTTTTATGTCGGACTTGATTAAACCTAACTTGAATTTTAGTCACGTTTTAAATGAAGTATGTAAGTATTGCTTAAAATTAAGTTCACGTTTTACATCATTCTAAACTTAATAGAATAAAAAGATAGAATGGCATAAAGCAAATGAAAAATAAAAACCTCGAGTCTTATTTTTATTGGGACGTATTTTTTAGTTTTGGTTGGAATATCTTTATTAAATACAAGAAATTATAAAAACATCCCAATAGATGTACTGACATGCATATGAAAATATGCTGGTAAATATAACTTCTTCATCTTTACTTTTTTATTGTACTTCCAAACTTCTTACATCTTACACTTGAAAAGTCATCAATTGAAAATTATTGCATAATTAGGAAATATTTCTAGTCTATTCTATCTAGTCTCTTAAAGTCTCCTAGCTTTTGAGCTTCATAAAATAAGATACAAGTATTAACTGGAAAAAAAATATTTTGGATAATCTACTCATTTTCTCACTGCGATATTCTTTTTTCTAAAATTAGGTGATTCTGGCAAAATTGCAGAATCTGTCTTAAACCTAGATTATTGAAATGAATGCTACAAACCTAACTAACTGATTCGATTTCAGACACCGTCATAACTTTATTACTTTAATTTCTTCAGAATTAGGGCACAGTTTACAAATTACATTACGGCCTGAAACTGCTTGACAAGTTACTATGATACAAGCAGTTATTCTTAGAATGAGTTAGAATAGATTTGAAGTTTTAGTAGTGCTGTGCCGAGTCCATGTTTTTTTGGATCGAGTCGTCTCGCGTCAGTTTGTACGGTATTCGAATCATGACTCAATTCCGCGATTCGAGCCCAGCACTCGAGTTCTATGTTTGGTATTCGAATGTCGACTCGAGTCCTGGACTCGAGTCTAGAACCCTAATCTAGAAATTCGAGTCCAGAACTCGAGTCTGTTACCGATTTAAGTACAAAAGGAAAAATCGAAAATGAGTAAACTTCAAACAGCATCTTGGTTAAGCATAATGACACAACGAACATTTTAATAGAAAATATTTTTAAACATTAAATATAACAAATAAACATAGAACATACTAAGGAGATATCTAGGAACCAGAAAATTTTTGTTATTGAGAAATTCTATTCGTGTTATGAACAAAAAGAGATCATTTTAGAAGTTAGTTATTTAAGAACTTTAGGTATTTGTTCTATATGGTAGTATGTACTATTATTTTAGGTGTCACTTCATTGCTTAAGTAAACAAATCAAGTACGAGCGAGTCAAACTCACTCGAATACTAGACTCGAGTCAGCTGGACTCGCATAATAGTTTCGAGACAGCGAGTACAATATCGATTCTTCCTGACTCGAGCCCGCCGCACTCGAATCAAAATAAATTGGTATTCGAATAGGCGAGTCCAAAGCAGGAATCGAGTCTGACTCGAGTCAAGCCGTACTCGGCACATCGCTAAGTTCTAGTATCAGCGCACAATAAAACACTTAGCCAATAGAATTCGAAAGAAAATTAAATAATCTTGGTAGGTCTTTTTCTTAGGTAGGTCCTTTTTTTAATAACAGTATATAGTTTATATCAATGCACATGTCATTTGGTTAGTATTGCTTAAGTAAAAGATTTTCATTTTATGTAATTTAGTAATTTTATGTTATAAAAGGGCATGAAAAGGATTGTTTACCAATTGGTGGCGAATTCTATTGCAGCGAACTTCGCGTTGATTTAAACTAAAAGCACTATTCTATTTATATACTTACTTGTAGCAATAGGCCCACACCTCGCCTCGGCTTTGAACGTACAGAATTTGCTAATATCGTCAAAATATAATCCCGATGGACATCTATTCAAGTAGGGATATCCGTCGACACACTGAAAAGATAAATTAAAATAAATTATTATAATAGAAAAATACTAGAAAAAATCGACTCGGGTCACAAATGAATCTCAGGCGGGAATTTTTTCTAGTATTTTTCTATTATAATAATTTATCTTATAAGATCGCATTGAAAATGCATAAAATATATAAAAAAAATATATAAATCTAACATGGCTGTTTTATCTTAATCGATTGACCAAACATTTGTAAAAATGTTTCTTTCGAATACGAGAGGATGTTCCTCTCATTGATGAAACAACGCTGGCCTACAGCGTAAAATCAGGAAGGTGCTAGAAAATTTCGACGAGTGTTCGCAAGGCTCGGTAGCTCAATTGGGAGAGCATTGGACCGGATTTCCAAAAGTTGCGGGTTCGTTTCCCGCCTGAGATTCACTTGTGACCCGAGTCGATTTTTTCTAGTATTTTTCTATTATAATAATTTATCTTATAAGATCGCATTGAAAATGCATAAAATATATAAAAAAAAATTATAAATCTAACATGGCTGTTTCATCTTAATCGATTGACCAAACATTTGTAAAAATGTTTCTTTCGAATACGAAAGGATGTTCCTCTCATTGATGAAACAACGCTGGCCTACAGCGTAAAATCAGGAAGGTGCTAGAAAATTTCGACGAGTGTTCGCAAGGCTCGGTAGCTCAATTGGGAGAGCATTGGACCGGATTTCCAAAGGTTGCGGGTTCGTTTCCCGCCTGAGATTCACTTGTGACCCGAGTCGATTTCTTCTAGTATTATTCTATTATAATAATTTATCTTATAAGATCGCATTGAAAATGCATAAAATATATAAAAAAAAAATATAAATCTAACATGGCTGTTTCATCTTAATCGATTGACCAAACATTTGTAAAAATGTTTCTTTCGAATACGAGAGGATGTTCCTCTCATTGATGAAACAACGCTGGCCTACAGCGTAAAATCAGGAAGGTGCTAGAAAATTTCGACGAGTGTTCGCAAGGCTCGGTTGCTCAATTGGGAGAGCATTGGACCGGATTTCCAAAGGTTGCGGGTTCGGTTCCCGCCTGAGATTCACTTGTGACCCGAGTCGATTTTTTCTAGTATTTTTCTATTATAATAATTTATCTTATAAGATCGCATTGAAAATGCATAAAATATATAAAAAAAAATTATAAATATAAATTAAAATGTTATAATTCGACACACAAACGAAAACAAAAATATATGTATACAAATTTTATCCATCCTGCCTATATCTAAATAACTATTCTTATTATTATTTAAATACATAGAATACTGCATGAAATAATATAATAAAAAGTAAGATTCTCTAACATTTAAGTTATGTAAGCCATATCAAGCCAATATAACCCTAAACGACCCTAAAGACCTTCCCGACGACCCTAAACGAGCCCGAAAAGATAATATTGTCAAAAGGGTATTTTAATTACAGAATCATTTTTTCAATAAATAGGATTTTAGATTACTTGAGGTTAGAGTTTAGGGTACCTATTATCCTTTACAAGACCTAACTCATGTACTAGATCGTTTTAATAAAAAAATTGCATTTTTTGGCATATCGAATTATTGTACAAATAGGTAACCTAATCTTTTAAGTTTATATCATAAAACGTGGGCTGCCTGGTAAAAAACCGGCCAAGTGCGAGTCGGATTCGCACACGAAAGGTTCCGTACAAACTTTAAGTTAAGTAAAAAAATAATGGTACACAGTTTATGCATAAGGTTTATGTTTACGAAATTAATTGTTCTTATTATATTTGAGTTGAGGTACGGTTTACGATTTATGACGTATTAAAAAAAACTACTTACTAGATCTCGTTCAAACCAATTTTTGGTGGAAGTTTACAAGGTAATGTACGTTATATATTTTTTTAGTTTTATCATTCTTTTATTTTAGAAGTTACAGGGGGAGATAGACATTTTACCACTTTGGAAGTGTCTCTCGCGCAAACTTTTAGAAAAAAATTATATTAGAAACTTCAATACCATTTTTGAAAACCTATTCATAGATACCCCACACGTATGGGTTTAGTAAAAAAAAGTTTTGAGTTTCAGTTCCAAGTATGGGGAACCCCCAAAATTTATTGTTTTTTTTCTGTTTTCGTATGGAAATCTTAATGCGGTTCACAGAATACATCTACTTAACAAGTTGCAACAGTATAGTACTTATAGTTTCGGAAAAAAGTTGCTGTGACATACGGACTGACAGACAGACAGACATGACGAATCCATAAGGGTTCCATTTTTTGCCATTTAGCTACGGAACCCTAAAAACATTAGATCTTCATTGAAAACCACTTTATAACAGTAGATAGCTGCTAAATACTGTATACCTTTATTTATTGAGAGGAGCAACAACGATTTTAAGATTGAACAATATTCTGATTTTGTATTTATATTCCCAATCTTTTAATATTTCTTAGATTTGTCGTTTTTACTCTGTAAACCGTTACTACGTTTAAGTATACTTATTTAAAACAGACTTTGTTGTAATCAATGATGTAATGAAACTATAATACTACTATTGTTGTAATAATGGAATATTATTTTTATGGATAGTGTATGGTGACGAAGTAAAATATTGTAAATGTCGTTACTTCTGTTAAATCTGACGAGTTTTATGCGTCCGTTCTTCTTATCATTTAAAAGACGTCCTGAAAAAATACACGTAGGTAAAAATTCTGGCCTATTAAAAACAACTTATTTTAAGTGCATTTTTCATTTCAATATTGAGGCTGGCACCAGTCTCAAAAAAGACGGCAAATTTATTTATTTTTTACTTTTTAGTTATTATTTTAATAAATTTATTTAGAAGTCTGTTTTTTAATTTCAATCGTAATTAAAATTAATGTTTTAATAATTTCTTTCGAGACATGCGAAGACGAACATACATACATACATACACTAATAAAATTTGGCAATCATGTTTAGAGGCTAGTATAGATAGACTAACATATACAAAATCTGTGCAATTCTGACAATACTTATAACATACGGGTCGAATTGGTGACCTTCTTTTTTTTAAAGTCTGTTATAACTGTATTGGCATTCCATCGCGATCTTGGTACGAATATATCGGCGATGCAAAATCTGTTTCACAGAAAAACTGTGCTAAATACTATAATGGTTAGACATCGGCTAACCTGACAGTCACATATAATTATTGAAGAAGGGTTCAAAGTCTAATTCTGATCCCAATCAAAGTTGTTCATGCGTAATAAATACGGAAAATGTTGACGAGAATATTGTAATGACTTACGACGAACTTGTAACTTAGTGGGATTCAACTAAATATAATTCACAAGTCGTACACTTGTTAGAAGCTGATTGCAAAAGTTATGTCAGTAAGCTTATTTGAAGTACATTCCTCGCGATGTTGCTATCACATTCCAAGAAACTAAGTTTCAATATATTTAAACACTTTTAGTTATTTTCAGATTTGTTATATTCGACTATACTATGAGAAATTAAAACCATCTAGAACTATAACTCTTGTTTTTTGTGTTTATATCCCTTAAAATATAATCAATATAAGCAGAAAGGTTGAGAAAACTAGCCTCAGACGGCAATTAAACTAGCGCCAATATAACCAAAATGGCTGCAAATATTACTACGCCATCACTACTGAGACATTTGATATATATTGATGAAAAAATTACAAAACAATTAAACTTTTTGAACCATTTATTAAACATATGACCAGTATTTTGCTCATTTAAACATAACGGTTTACATGGTAGTCTCTAAAAAAACCCAAACCAAGGCAAATGAAATTTATAAAAAATCTATTAATCTTAACACTTAAAAATACATTTTACGTGTTTAGAATAGATCTTTATTTGTATTAAATAGGGTGGTATACAACGGTAGTACACAGATCAGTAACAATTTTGACGCTTTGTAAGCTATTTAGCCATGAAAATATAGCATGCAAACTTAATTTAACGTTTTACATAATAAAATCAAAATTACATGTCAAAGAATAAAAATTACAATTTACAAATCAAAAATAAAATAAAATTAAGATAACAAGATTAAAAAAAAAATGGATTAAACTTACGAAAAAAAATGTCACAACGAAATAAGTTCGTATAATTTCATTAAACTCAAATTAATAGCTAGTTTATTTTTTTTAATTAAGAAAATCCTGGACCGATTAGTAAAATTTATATTAATTATTATGTTTTGTGAGTAGGCCTAAAAATAGTAAAGTAAATGTAGCCGTAAAATAATTTTCCCTTTAATTTGAATTCTACTAAGTATTACCTATTCAAGTCTGTTTAAAACCGTTAATTACGAGGCGAAGGACAAACAAACCTGCGGGTGGAACTTAGCATTATCGACTCCAACGCTTTAATTAAGCACCTATACGAAACTTTCATTATCTATCTGTCTTCGAGGATTTATCTAAGAGCTTCTTTTGATAAACAATTAATTAGAAGCACAAATTTAATCAAAATAATTACGAAAAATATCAGGACACATATTTCTCTACAACTTATCTATCATGGTGTAAAAGTTATTAATATATTATTTAAAATATACATATACTTGTGAAAACAAGAGTCTATGTAAACAATTATACCTACAATAAAATAGTTAAATCAATTAATCAGAGCATTATTATTATTACTAGGCGATGGAGTCGCTAAGCATAAAGTTACGCTGGCACCATATATTGGAGCGGAGCGTATTACCTAAAAAAAAGAAAAAAAATTTTTTCGATTCGAATTTTTGCGAATTGCAAAATTCGGTCCGTCACAATCTATATTCATATGCATGTAGTAAAAAACGGTTATTTCAATATTAAAAAAAGACACTCCAATTTTATTTATATGTATAGATATATGTCAATCATTTTCTTATTTTTGTTACCTTTGTATCTAATATTTACATATTAATAAAAAACTGTATGTGTTTTATTAAAAGTATTTAATTTAAGGTGAACATAGAAAATAACACACGATTCCGCGGCAATCGCTTCAAGACCGTGATCGCGAACGCAGCTAGTCTATATCCTCTGGATCGAATTTTTATCTTTAAGTTTATTTATGAAGTATAATATGTCAATAAAGGATGATAACAAAATAATAAAGTAAACATTTTCCCGTAACCCAATAAACTTTTTATTTTCACATTCCTGTATGCAAACCTGAAGATGACTTTGATTGATATCGTACAGTTAAGGACAAATTAACCTATACAAAAATGTTAAAATTCTTCAACCGATTTTTAACTCTAAACCTGGTGCATAGAATTTATAAGCAAATAGGAAAAACACAGTCTGTGGAAGGTTTGAAATACTTTCATCTGTACACTGAAAAACATATAAATATTTATAACTAGCATATAATATGTAAATAATAAAACACAAGGAGTTCTTTTTAGGATCTTAGGCTTACTTTAAATTGAACTACTTTACCGGTCAAGTAATGGTGCTTTTATTCTTTATGTAAACCTTCAGAGTTTAACTCCATTACTTACCGTTTTTATTCGATAGTCTGAAATTAAAGAACCTATTGTGTTTAAAAGAATAATTCATTAGGTAGTTAATAATGGAGTTGTTATATTTAAAATCAGTTCCCTAGGAGAACCTTGCATTCCGGTAGTTGTAAAAAAGTGGGTCGTAAGACGTCCATTACCAAAGACAATACGCCGCAATTCGTTAAAAAAAACCTATTATGTATTATATATTTTGTTATAAACCCAACATTAAATTGTAAATGAAACTTGCTCTATAGCTGTCAAGTTTATTTAATAATTTCCGTTCTCTGACTCTGATGATCGTCTGAGACGCCTCATTGGAAACTTATTTCATTCTACCCGAAATTATTAATAGAATATGAAAGCTGTACAAGTTGATTTGCTATTCATTACCTAAAAAAAAGCTTCGTCATATAGTTTCATAATTATCATATTAATTATTCATCTCTCATTGTAGCATCTAAATTTAAAAAACAACTTAAAAACGATCGTTATAGTTTCTTACCAATAACTGGCCTTTGAGAAAGTCGTTTCAACCATCAGACTCCTCATAGCAATTACTATGTTGCTATGTTACATTAAAACCTCAGATTAAAACATAGTGTCATGCAACTTTTAGGTCGTAACATTATTAGTAGGTACTACATGATATTTTTATACTAGGTACTCCTAAGAACAGTCTTACACCATCCGAGTACTCTTTCTAGTAATTCCGGCTAATCCGGTTGATCCAGTAAATGTCAACGATGTTTAATGATTTGCCTAAAGATACTGTTCGCGAAAATAGAATTAAGATTCATTGCCGTACGTGTTGTTGAATTAAATATCTTATAAATTCAAGGTCCTTCTAAAGGAGAAACTGTATACATGTATGTTTATACCGTCTATAAAGATCTAGAACAACGGTGTGGAAGTATTAATAAATAAAACGAAATAAATAGATACTTAATCCACATGAGACTGGGATGACTATATCCTTAAATTAGTGCTTATACTGTTTTTGGTAAAACTTTGCAGCTATTGTCTTTATTGAGATTACACTTGACAATAGTGTCTATCAATAGTGGACTATCGATAATTAATCGATAGTCTATCGATAGGGGGAATAGATGGCAGGACTATCGATCGTATTATCAATACTATCGATAGCTTGGAACGTGTCAATATTATTAAAGGAGTGTAAATAACAAACTATCGATAGCATAGGTACTGTCTACGTTCTCAGTAATAATACTATCGCAACTTTGAAGACTATCGATAATCTAAAACAATCGATGGGGTCGATAGTATCAATACTAATGATAGTATTGTTACTAAGAACATAGATAGTATCGATACCATAGATATTTTCAATAGTTTGTTATAGCAACAATACTATCGATAGTTTATACTCAAGGTATTACTAACTTGTCTTACGCTTTATTGAACATTTATATTTGTAAACTAGCTATAAGATATTATAAGAGAATAATTATATGTATTTCGTTTCATGTTAAGATAACACCGTGTGTTATGGAAGAGCGATGTTTCCTGGCACAGGTATTGTCATACTTAAAACGGGAACATCAACCTTGTTTCATTTATAAAATATGTGAAATGAAATAAATTATTTTTATTTAATTTAATATCATCATTAGTATTGCACTCTTACAATAGTATTGACATGTATTCAACTATCTATAAAATCGATAGTATCGATAGGCCTATCAATAGTACGTAATTTTCATATGAGTTACTCGATAGAAATACTATCGATCATTTGGTAACACTACTTGACAACGGACCCGGGAGTACATCTATTGATATACTTTTATACCTACCCACTTTTTTTAAACAACACTTTTGTAAAATAAAACTGCAAATTTATATCGATTACAGATAAAAAGAGAATTTGTTTCAGGGCCGTAGACGTGTAAGAAGTAGAGCGCGGCCATCGTTCCGCCGTCCGTCGAAATCACCTTCCCAATACCACAAGAAAATTTCTTTTTTTTCAAAGTGTACGTCATAGCATAATGGTATAGGTGCGCAAATTCATAAAGATCGGCCACCACAGCCTCGGAGCGCTAGTGTATTTTGTAATTGGTTTTCGTATCTTTAAGCGTCCGTGTGATTTTTGTTTTTGTAATGGGCGCAGTCATTGTAGACTTTGTCATTGTGCATACTAAATTCATCGTCATCCTCTCATGTTCGATACTAAAATACATAACCATTATTGAAATAATAACAATGTTTCTTACATTCACACTTATAAGCCTAGCCCAAAGTAAGCACTATGAGGGTTGTATTATAGATACTAGGGTAACGGATAGACATACATATATGATACATAGATATGTAATATTAATAGAAATATATATGTAAATACCCATGACTCAAGTATGTACAAATGCTCGTATTCAATACATAAACATCTGCCCCTCTCGGGATTCGAATCAGGACCGTCGCCGTCGGTGCGACAGGCAGAATAGCTGCTGTTGCACAAATCGCTTATTTAGATACTTTTTAATATATTTTATCTTACGGTCAAGACATTTTATAAAAAATAAGTAATCTTGTTAACTCACCATTATATGACATTTAAGGAGACAAAAAATACCGATTATGCTGACTAAAATGTGTCAATTATTAAGCCAAGCAAATGAAATATTTTGCAAAAGCATGGAATTAATAGTTTTTTTTCTATAATGATCACTATGTATTAATTAAAACGAAAACTTGCATTAAAGAAAATTTTGCACCTCTAAATGAAAAAAAAAACTTTTAAAAACAATAAGGTTATACTAACTATAGTTTTTACTATGTTATATATCTTAACACTAGAAACAAAGCCGAAATCAATTTTAAAGTGTTATTAATAACTATATTCAGTTAAGAATGTACTCAATTGGCAGGGTATCAAAATTTTACAGTACCTAATTGGGAACAAAACTTACTTCGAGAGAAGACATAACAAAGAGACTCCATTCTTCAAAATACAAAAATATTTGTGTATAGCATCAAACATTTCAATTGAACCCAATAAAGATTCAAATGCAAACTTACAGTTAATGTAAGCAAATGGACGGTAATATCCGAAGCGTTTAAGGGAAAGGTATTAAAGAGGCATGAACCGTACTTGATAGAAGCGCCTGCAAGTAGCCGGGTCCGCGAAATTGCCGTTGCCCTGCGTGCCTTCCGGGCAAACAAACTCTGGAGTGTCCTTATCCTTCTGCTGACACCGCACTGGAAATAATTAAAGGATAATTAAAACTTCTTTAACGACAGTTTGGGGCAATAGTTCAAGACAACATTGAGAAATCGTTTATTAGTATGCTAAATTCTGTTAAGTGTAAATATTTGTGTTTAAATTACATTTGTATCCTATTCCAAACATATTCGTCTATAAAGCTGTTAAGAATCTTTGCCAGGCTTTAGGCTTTTTGCACTATGCAATCTGCGACACGCTTGCGATAACGAGCCGCATATGCTAAATTTAAACTACTCCACTTATAAAAATCATGGAAAATCTATCTTCTTTACGTAGTCTTAAAAAGCGACATAGTACCAAAACATTTTTCATAAATTTATAATCTAGAAATTATACTTTGTCCAATGTAGGATGATACTTTTGACAGTTGACACCTATAAATAGGGTATAAAGTTGCTATTGAAATGTCAAGCCAAACATAAGGAAACAAACGCACCCTTAGTACGTAGCAATAAGGAAGTGACACCTGTCAAAAGTATCATCATACATTGGACAAAGTATAAATGCTTGAATAACATAAAATATACCAATAACTTAGTGCTAAGAACTTTTATAAATTTTATATAATGACCAAACGGGTAGGGGTGGTGGGTTCTATCAAAAGACTACTTTTATCGCCCTCACCTTCGCCCCAACCGGCGAAGGGATCTACGGCAATGAATGATAGGAAAATGAAACTATAATTGCGTAAAGGACCTTCTAATTAAGAAAATAAAATCTTTCTGTAAATTTCTTATTGAAAAATTAAAAATTATGAAATTTAATGTATGTCTATAATTATAACGACTCATTAAGTACGTTATTATTTGTATAAATTAAATGTTTTAATGGCATTTTCTTTTACGAAATAATCGCCTGGCTACCGATTTGAATCCTTATTTCTAATACTTAAACATTTTTGCAATACTTTAATAACTATTGATTAATAACAATTATAAAAATGACAATTAATTAATCCATTAATTACAAAAACAGATATTAGATTGAAATATTGTAATAACTACTTAAACAGTTTTCGCATCCGGTTTCAAACCACAAAATTGACCAATTGAATTTTAATGGCTAAGCTAAAAATTATAATTAATCAACATTTAAGTCTAGATCAAGTTTGTACAATCAATTACGAATTATTCCATTGTATTAAGCTTATTCACTTCACTATAATTAATGATTTATATAGTTGGTTCCTCGTATAACTTCCGCATCATTTCACCTAGGTTAAGGAATTCTTAGACTTGTTTTTACAATTTATATTTCTTGTAACATAATAATTTATGGAGTATTTATAAAATTAATATATATGACTAACACAATTGAATAGCCTGTCTCTGGCGTATTTTGTTATTATTATAATATTATTGTATTATCATGCTTTATTTACCTAATAATATTAAATAAGACATTATTAACATGCAAATAATAAGACGGTAATAATATTGTAAATTAATAAAGTATATATATTTGATATAATGTTTTAAACAACAAAATTCAATAATGAATGAGGTATTTTAATGGGAAAAGTAATAAAGATGGTTTATTAACATATAATTCAATATTTCGTTGGTCTAAACAAACATTTCTTTGGTTTCACATCATTTAATATCAGTAAGATTGTAGTCGGATATTCACGAATAAAAACCGTATGGTATTTCATTCAATTTATCTTGTTGTTTAAAGTAAGTAAACAATATTAATAGCAATACAATATTAGGAGCTGATCCACTATACCTTCATGCACAGATTGGACTACATCTTAGTTCCGTCTCATTAATAGTAATGATAATAATAATATTTATAACTAGCGGCCGCCCGCGACTTCGTCCGCGTGGAATATTGCAACATTATTTTTCTAAAATAAAAGTAGCCTAAGTTACTCCTTATAACATCAGCTACCTGCCAATAAAAGTCCCATCAAAATCGGTCCAGCCATTTCAGAGATTAGCCGGAACAAACAGACAGACAGACAGACAAAAATTGAAAAAAAAATGTTATTTTGGTGTATGTACCGTATATATATTCATATGCATGTAGTAAAAAACGGGTATTTCAATATTAAAAACAGACACTCCAATTTTATTTATATGTATAGATGTATAGATGATCACACTAATTAGCCTTACCCAAAGTAAGGTTAGTGAAGTAAGTTGTGTCACAAGTAATATTAATAGAAATATATAAAAATACCCATGAGTCAGGTACAAACGTATTCATGATACAAACATCTGCCCTTCCAGGATTCGAAACCAGGACTGTCGGTGGGAAAGGCAGGATCGCTAATATTGCACCAAACGGTCGTCATATTTCAATATTTAATATTGTTCATAAACCAACAGATTGATAGCGACACTCACTTTCGCTTGTTTCAGACTCTTTTTATTAACATTTCATTGAAAGTGAAAGCGTATTATAGCATCGGTGGTGCTATTTCTTCAATTAGGAATGATTCATGGCTCGACCCGTTATTCCAAACTCGTTATCAAAGGAAGTCACGATCTTCCTCGTACCTACTGACATAATCATAATCCAATGTTCGGTAACCGGTCTACCAAAAGTCTAAGATATAGACGCTTGCGTAAAAACGTGCTTGTGTAGTAATATCTAAAACAATATGAAGCAACCATTTTGTATTATAATACTTGCAAATATATTACTAGCGGCCCGTCCCGGCTTCGCACGGGTGGACATAATTCTTTAAATTTTTCTAGCATTAAATATAGCCCTTGTTACTCAGCGTGAATGTAGCTTTCCAATGGTGAAAGAATTGTTGAAATCGGCTAAGTAGTTTTTGAGTTTATTCATTGCAAACATACAAAAATACAAATATTTCCTCTTTATAATATTAGTGTAAATATACATATATACCACCCTGTTAGACATTTTTGTAATAAAACCTCATTTTATCGTAGACAACATTGTAATAGCTAGTTTTTAACGGAATGATAAAGAAAAGTATAAAAAACAATAAAAAAACGTAAATAATTAGAGGTTCTAATTTCAAAATAAAAATAAAGTAAAACTAGCATATAATAGAAGAATCAAAAACATTTGGACGTAAATTTTATCTATCCCACAGTATTTATAGTTTTCGTTTAATATTTCCGACGACCAGTTGACTAGGAGTGACTGTCTGCGAAACCTACAGCTATGGGTTTGTTTTCAAATCTTGCTGTACCGTGTGTTGAGTTAAATTACACTCGTAGAGTCTGAAATTATCTATATCTTTTAATTACTGTATGTATCCAAAAATAAACATACAAATCGATGGTATATTATTTACAGTGAAGCACAACATATTGAGCTCCTTAAATAATTCTCACATGTACTCTTCTGTTTATTTGTAATTATATACTTAAGTTTTTTACGGATGGGTCTTATGAGTTATGGGCAGACCTATTGGTCTACCATCCCTCGTAGTCTTTCATTTATAACTCACTATTTATTCACTCGACAGTGAATTCTGAACAGTTTCGGATGAATAGTAAATTTTCAAAAAGTAGTACCGGTATCGTGTGTAATGAAAGACTGCTATGAATGGTTACCTCTACCCAAAACACCCACCCGTGAAAAACTTCAGATCTTTCGTGACAATGGCGCATTCAACAGAGCCGAAAAACCGGAGCCTCAAAAATAAAAAATAAATAGTCAAAATCCTGTTTTATTAATACTAATTTTGTATGTTAGTCAGTCAGTAGTTATGCTTAATTTGTTTCTTTATAATTTGGATTATCTGGTTAACACGTGTTTTTCATTGTCACCCAACATTTAATACAGAACCTTAAATCATATTAACATTATTTTAATAACAAACATAACAATCATATTAACATCAGTAAAGATGATAATTATCCTTATAATCGGGCCTAGTGCCCGGTAAAGGTTTGTAATCATAACTTTTAAAAAATAAAAGGCGGACTATATACACTGGTGTATATAACTACCTCTTCCTCTGCCAATAGTCTAGTGGATTCGGTGAAGCATTCAACAGAACAATTAAACTTTTCTATATGTTAACAAATGATTATACGCTTACAAAATTCTATTGCTTTGGAGTATTTATATGATCCTAAATCAATTTCAAACAAAAATGTTAAACTCATATTCTTATTATTTAAAAGAATTGCTTGTTTCAAACACAAACCTACTAACCAATAAACAAACGAATAAATTAATTACTACTTTCGATTAATTTATCTACTATCTGGCATATCACCGCATACCGCCTAGTCAAGTTTGCGTAAATACAATTGATGCCAAAAAGAAAAACAGGCATTCTGGATAATTTTTATACGATACCTACTTTAACAGAAGATATATAATATACAAAATACAATTGAAGTATAATTCATACCCACGTTCAATGAAAATCTGGTAAAAGTATGTTTTTTAAATAAGTTTTCATATACTAATAGTAATAGTTTTATTAAATATTTTAATAAAAGCACGCATAATAGACTAAGTACAACTCGAAAATATCATATTAGGTTAGCCATAGCAATATTTTTTAATAAATACCGACGAGCCATAGAATCACATTCCTGCAATTTGCGAAAAACTAGCACAAACGTGAATAGAAATTCTATGGATGAAATACCGTAGTAATCAATAACAGTGCTTTTGAACGAAATTGAGTATTGCCCACTTAGCGTACAAGTGCCTATATAACATATAGGCAGGACTACGTATGTACGTCAATGAAACTATGAAAAATATTTGATTAACTCCTTTTTTCGATTTAATGAAACCAATCTGCAATGGTCAATATGAACCATTTTAAAATGTGTAAGTAAAAACGTTCCATAACAGAAAAAATATGTATTTGAGTTTTCTAAATAATTTAATAATCTTAGCTTTATATATAGAAATAAAATAAGAAAAATAGAATTTAGGTATTTTAGAAGTAATACACAACAATTCATGAAAACCAAAGTTTAACACTGAAACACACAATGCTTATCAAGATAACTGCGGTAAAATATTTAACATAATAAGGAATAATGTTCATTGTCATTGTAACCTTTTAAAGTTCTCATCATTGTGGAGTTAAAGCCACCAATTTCAAGGCTCTAGGCGAAAACACATTATTAGTGACAAAAGACTTAAACGCGCATGAATATCCGCGTTTTGTACCATTGGATATAACCTACTAAAAGGAGATATAATGTTACTACTGTTATATCACCATTACTTTAATAAATGTCATTTTCGAATTTAATAGTGAAATTAAACCATTTATCATGTCTTAATTCATAAATATCTTCGGTATTGCGATTTTAAAGTACCTATCCTTCGCCAAATCTACTATACAGCGTTTGTTTTTAAAGATATTAATATCTCGAACAGGTAGTTGAGTCAATATCCTCAATCGATCTAACCGGTCATGTATACCTTCAATGTCAAGTGAAAGAAAGGACGTGCTCGTAGAATTGCAATTAAGCGTTCACTTTATTCATGTCACATAATCAGAACTTTCTATGTAAACAATTAATAAAAAAAATCTGATAAAACTCCCAACACACTAAACTTTTCTCATACTTTCACATTTTCGCAGCGTTATAAGTATCCATCTGCCAAAGTCGAATCTAACATGCGAATAGCTTTCACTATATTTGCGGTAATAGTTACGTTAACGAATTGATATCCACATTACTTGCATAAGATAATGAATAACGCGTTTGTTAGGTATATATTACATTTATGAATACGTATATCGTCATGATAACATTAAATTTAATAAAACACTTGTTATGGGAATAAAAATGAGTTTAGTTAACTAACCGTTTCCGAGAATGGCACAGATAAGAAGAATCGGCGTATAAGGTAAGCCGGCCATGGTATGCGCACCGTTCACCTGTACTCGCGACATGGCACCTTTCACCGCCGCGAACGCACTGACGACGGCTACGCTGCTCCCGCGCTGCATAAGTCGCCACCAGTCTACCCAACCGACCTCCACTGACAGCTTTCTCCTCAGATCCTCTGACACTGGCAACATTATTCGCACCTACAGAGCTACATACGTATCTCATCCAGTGTTTTATTTTGTCAAAAAACTAAATTTGCTTTTGGTAACACAAATATGAGTTTTGTCGATGCTGGCGCCTCTCCCATTAAGTTTTTTGACTTGTTATCTTGTTCGACTTTCATGACAATAGATTCACCAACAGTATGAGATAACATTTACAATGGTGTTGTCGAATTAGCAAGGACAACTACAGTTTCGTTAGAAACAAAATTACATTTTTAATACTTCACTGTCTCATTCGACATAATTTTTCTCACCTCCACGTTTCAATATTACCTACTTAATCATTTGTCGATGATGATAATAGGGTAGTAATCATTGGAGATTCACTTTTTATTACAAAAATAAATCTTACTGAACTTATTACTAAATATAATGTTTTGATTGTAACCAGTTTTTTTTTATTAACTTCATCATCTCCATTACCTTCCGTAGTAAGTAAAAGTCAGCAAATGCATAATGTTTAGGTGATTATTCAATCCACTGAAACAAAATGTACTTCTACAGTGTTTACGAACGTTAATTTGTTTGCTAGACACAGTTGTTAACACGTTCGACTTACGATAGCGAAGGTTATGCAACTTTCGCAAAGGCAGGTCATCGGATGGGTGACCAAAAATTAATTCTCATAGTGGGCACTTACCCGTGACAATGACTTTTGTATTATGTATTATATATTTAATATACTTACACTTAAAAACTAATTTGTATCTTTAGAAGAGTCAGAATATCCGCCGTATTATTCTGATAAAAAACCAACCCGCATACATTGACCTCGAGCATGGCTGCTTCGCTGTGGAACTGCAGCGTTGTTAATTCAGTTCAGTATTCTCAAAATGCAATAAACTACACTAATATACCCAGGTTGTGATTGCAGCGTATGTGAAAACAAGAAAAGATTCGATTTGGCATTGGACTACATTTGACTTGGTTTCTGACAGTTTACATAACACTACCTGCTGACACAATAGATTGTGCCCATGGAAGCAACGGAAAAAGCTATTGATGGCGAAGCGAAGCGAACAAGCTTAAGGAATTTGTGAATGTCATTTCGCGAAGGCGTACGTTTGCCTTTTCGTCCCTGTATGCAGAAAGACGACATAGGCGGACACGCTTAAGGCCGTGTTCGACTTCTTACATGACCGCCTTGGGAGATTCGCCGGATTGTCGCGGTCATTATCACCTTCCTCACTTCTCCAACCCTATCCTGAATCAATGTTATACTAAATTAATCACAATAACTATTGCCTATCTTTTATTTAAACATAATGCCCACGAGCATGCATACATTTGCAGTAGATACACATTTTTCATAAATTATGTTTGCATGTTTCATATTTCTCATTCAATTTATATTCACTCCTCCGGGTTAATTTGATTTTACCAGAAAAGAAAAACCGTTTTTTATATATCTAAGGTCTATTTGACTTTAAGTATTAGATATTTCGTTAACTTATATAATAAAAAACAATAAATACAACTCTCTTTGGACAAATATGATAAAACGCCAATATAACCCAGATAATACCGATTTAAGCTTATCCAATATTTGTTGTATCATCTTAAACTTAAGAAGCATATCTCGCCTAATTCACACTTGGCCACAATTTTATGTTTTATTTGCTAATCACAGGCTTTCACATGAGTTAATCAGTAAATTTATTATAATTTTATACATTTTTTGCATGTTTTTCAATGCTATCTAATAAGATAAATTATTTTAATATAAAAATACTGGAAAGAATCGAATCGAGTCACAAGTAAATTCTCAGACAGGAGTCCAATGCTCTCCCAATTGAGCTACCGAGCCTTGTGATAACCCGTCGAAATTTTCCAGTGCCGTTCTAATTTTACGCTGTAGGCCAGCGTTGTCTCGATTCCCGCCAGAGAATTCACTTGTGAGCCGAGTAGATTTTTTCCAGTATTATTCTATGAAAATAATTTATCTTGTAATATTTTGTTAGTGTTAGTCAAATTAAATTGCTTAATATAAATTTAAAATATGACCTGAAACATTAGGAAATCCGAAGGTCTGTCAAGACCTCGGTAAGTCAATTGGAAGAGTACCTACTCGCCAGGATAACGAGGGAATGGGGTTTAGAATACCGCCTGGCACTTGAGACAACTTAAATTTTTTGTAGTAATAACTTCTTTGGATAAAAAATCTAGTAATTAAATGCTTAAGTAACTAAAATATAACAATAGTATAATAATTATCACTGTTGTTAATACCGAGGAAGGGTGCTGCAACATCTATTCAATTTTATTTATTGAAGTATAGGAATATTAAATTATGTCACGATTAGACCTGTTGAATATGCTCACATCCATTAATTTACTAGAAAAGAGCTGACAATCTTCAAACGTCTGAAAAGATTTTTAAGAATAAAACTCACCTTTCAAACAAAGAAAAACTAAATCAAAGTTGTTTCAGTTTTTTGGTCACACAAATATTGTACAATAAACTTATCTCTCTCTGTATTTTGCCTCAGCGGTTTAAAAGTATAGTATCTGCAGACTGTTTGGTCATACCTGTACAATTCCGAATATTGTAGATAGGGAACCATGCATAGAACCCCGTAAAATCACTATAAAACCCGAAATTCACCACATGGCCGACAATTTTAATTTTACATTTTGTATTTCTATGGAAAACGACTATGTGATATAAACTTAGATGTAGATGGACCATTGTGTTTTATAATTCAGAACATTAATAGTCAACCACAATACTTACACCAGCTCTGTCTAGGGATGCCACTATGCTGTTTTTCATAAAAGGATACACTTTTTTTCAGTTAATAATTTCCCAGGGTTGTATATATGGTACAGGTATTTCTAAACATAAGTATTAACATATTTCACAGAAAAACGCAAAAGAATAAATATATAAAAATCAAACTTAAACCATTTACCGGCTTTAATAATAATAAAACTTTATTTCAGACAGTGTCCATAACATGTTAGTAACAATTTAGAATCTTAAAAACTAGTGTTAGTAAGTTTTATATAAAACTAGCTGACTCAGCCACGCGTTGCTGTGTTATAAATTTAAATAAAACCTATCCTATCTTTTAAGTTAGATCAAATAACAGATATTTACGAAGTTTGATCAAAATCGGTCAATTAGTTTAAGAGTCCATCGCGGACAAACAACATGACACGTAATTTATTTATATATTAAGAAGTAACATCTATAGCCTGGTGTGGAGCTGCACCCAAAGACACTAATGGATAGACAGATGTCTACAAATACATTTAGCATCGGGCTTATTTGGAACCATTGAGTACCTACGTATACATAACTACGATATTGAATCACTGCAATTCTAACTAATATTATAAATACGAAAGTGAGATTGTGTGATAATTTGTTAAACTTTCACGCATTAACTACTCAACCGATCATTATGACATTTTTCATAGGGCACCTTATATCCAGAAAAAAGTACATAAATTAAAGTACTGTACAAAAATACAGTAAAGAACTGTAGCTTTTAATCGGTATCCTACATTAACGTGAGCGAAGCCGCATGTAAAAGCTAATAGAAAAATCGAACCTCTTGAATTTCATATATGCCTATTGACGTGACAACATCTTATAAATTGGTTTGCCGGGTGACACTTCAAGAAACTGCGTTACGCTCCGCTCACGTTATGCGCTTACAATGAGAGCGAGTGAGAGGCACGCGTCCCTTCCACTCGGGCATGGTTAGCCCGCCTAAGAGCGAGAGAGACAGACATAAAAAGTGGAAGGGACGCGTGCCTATAAATTAATGTTTTAAATATAATTCTTTGTATAAATAAATGTTTTAAATTGTTACTATTATTTCATCCTTCTTCCTACTATACGAATGAATATTCACATTAAAATTATTTTACCACTCAAAGTCGTTGTCACGTAAAACTTTCGCCCGTATACCGACTTTACAGGCAACCAACCAGTTTTTATAGTGATTCAATTCAAATATCATTTTACAAATTTAAAAGTGTATAAGATATAAAATACGTGTGTAAAAAACAACCACGCCTCCGAGCCCTCAGATGGGATTCGAACCCACGACCTTTCGCAATCCGGGCGACTGCTCTGACCGCTGAGCTACCGAGACGCTGGCAAACGTGTCGAATTTTACAAACGTATTCCAACTTCTACTATGAGCTAGTATCGTTCCACCAATGTTGAACGCTAACTACCTTCAACATTGAAAGTAATATTTTTACAAATATTAAACAATCAATTAAGATGGAACCAGCTATAATTATGTTTTTATTTAATTTTTTGCATTCACAATGCAATATTTCTATAAGATATAAAATACGTGTGTAAAAAAGGTACGTACGTCTCGGTAGCTCAGCGGTCAGAGCAGTCGCCCGGATTGCGAAAGGTCGTGGGTTCGAATCCCATCTGAGGGCTCGGAGGCGTGGTTGTTTTTTTTACACATGTATTTTATATCTTATAGAAATATTGCATTGTGAATGCAAAAAATTAAATAAAAACTTAAAAGTGTATGTTAGTATTATTGTAGAAAAACAGATACTGTCAAACAAAGACGTAAAGTCAGTTTGACCAATGAAGTACCTAGGCCACTCCAACTTATTACAACAAATCGTCAATTATGATATGTAACTACACAAATAAGTTGTCATAGTTATATAGCAGTTAAAAGCGTTTACGCCGCATCACTTTAAGCCCTAACTCTTTAAAATAAGAAATTGGAGTCTCACCTCATCAAGATACCATATCTCTTAAAAGTTAGTTAAATAAACATGGTCAAAAACATAGGTAATCAAAGTTTTTAAAACTTAACGTTAATTATTTTAATATCAAACATGTCGAAATGTTTACTACTTAATTTTTAGATTCATCTGGGGGCACGGCAGTGCCCCCGCCAAGTCAAGCAAAAAAGCGGCACGGACGTACCATCCTTTTCTCGAAGCAATTCAGGTCATTTTCGACCCCCTGTAACTTCGTTGTGTATAAAACTAGAAGACTGAATTTTCAGTTACCATGCAGGCATTGTAAAGACACGGTATATTTCAAATTTCATTCAATTCGAACTAGTAGTTTAAGAATTATAACGGGTCAAATTTCTTAATTTTGTCACTCACTGACTCACCGATCATCAAAATTCTAAGACACTTCTAGCAGACCTAGAAGCTTCAAATTTGGAATATAAATAGTGTTTGGTGTATGAATCAAGGAAAAACTAAAAAAACCTACAAAAATAAGAAAAGTTCATAAGTCAGAGAGAGGGCTTTAAGAAAATTCGTTGCTGGTAGATATACATACATATATACAATAAGTAGAAGGTACCGAAAAGGAAAAAAGTAGACTGTCTACAAAATACAAAAAGCAATGAGATCCCATCAAAAAAAATACTTGTCAAAAAACCCAAGTCTCGCAACTCAGTTGTTCTACGGTAAAAAGTTGTGAAATCCATGTAATGCCAAGTCGGTTATTAATTTATTCAGTCCCTACTTAAGCGAATTTCTGTCTAAATACGTCCAGTCCCTAAGACCACTGAAAGTGACAAGTATTGTTTTTGATGGGATATACCTTTCTGAAATGTATAAAATTGTACAAAGAAACAATTTCTTTAATTCAAAGAATTTGGGCTTGAAAGTTTAATATTTTGTTACATATACCTAAAGTAAGCACTGTAAGGCTTGTGTTATGTATACTAGGGCACCCACTAGTATACATACCTACCTTACCTTTGGAAGTAAAGGGTGGTTAAATTTGAAGGGCCGCTGTTGAATGTGAACCACACCTAAACGTAAAGTTTTTTTCTGCATTTAATTTGACTTTTCTCAATTTCAGACTAACTCAATTTGAACCATGGAAAGATACACAATCGAGCAACGCGCTAAAGTTATTCAGGCTTATTATGAAAATGGGCGTTCAAATCAAAATGCATATCGTGCACTTCGTGATTTTTTCGGTCAATTTAATCGTCCAAATGTGCGTAAAATCGGAAAAATCGTGCAAATATTGAGCAAACCGGGTCTGTAAGAGATGTGAAAACACCAGTGCATGCTCGTACAGCTCGTACTGCAGAAAATATTGCTGCTGTTCGCGATAGTGTGGCTGAAGAGCCGTCCACCTCAACTCGTCGTCGTGCCCAACAATTGCACCTCTCACGCTCGTCGTTGATGAACATTATGCATAAAGACTTGCATTTACACGCTTACAAGGTGCAATTGACTCAAGAACTAAAGCATCTTAATCATTTCTAACGTCGTCAATGGTCAGAATGGTGGCAATAAATGGCAACAGTGGATGAACAATTTTCGAAGAAAATCATCTTCAGCGACGAGGCACACTTTCACCTCAGTGGATTCGTTAACAAGCAGAATTGCCGCATTTGGGCAAATGAGAATCCAAGAGTGATTGTCGAAAAACCAATGCTCCCACAAAGAGTGACTGTTTGGTGCGGTTTAAGGGCTGGCGGCATCATCGGGCCGTATTTTTTTCCAAAATGAGGCCGGTTAGGCGGTTACTGTGAATGGTGTTCGCTATCGTGAGATGATAACGAACTTTTTATGGCCCGAATTGGAAGATATGGATGTGGACGATATATGGTTCCGGTGCCACATGCCACACAGCTAACGAAACAATGGCTCTTTTGCGCGACAAATTCAATGGTCGTGTTATTTCACAACGTGGCGATGTTAATTGGCCGCCACGATCATGTGATTTGACACCGTTGGACTTCTTTGGGGTTATTTGAAAGAAAAGGTGTACGTCAATAAGCCAGTAACAATTCAAGAGCTAAAGGATGAGATAATTCGGCACATTAACGGCATAGAACCTCAATTATGCCTCAGCGTCATCGAAAATTTGGAGCATCGGATGGAGGTGTGCCGCCGAGGTCGCGGCGATATTTTGTTCCTTACATAATTGAACCATACCAAATTATCAAAATAAAAAGAAATGACAATAATATCCTAAATAATTTGTGCTTTATTCAAAATCAACATCGGCCCTTAAAATTAAACCACCTTTTAGGTACCTTAATAAGGTACCCTACTTCCAAATCAAAATTAGAACTAGCAGTTTACGCTACTTTCGCAGTTGCGCTCATTCATTCAAAGTCACAAATTTATTTACAATTTTTTCGCTCGTTAATGTAAACAAACGACAGCCCTTATAAACTAAATATTTCCCCACCTCAAGACGTGTTTGCAAATAACATCACTAATCCAACACATACTATTATGTTTTTGTTTGCATTCATAATGTAATATTTGTATAAGGTATAAAATACGTGTGTAAGAAACAACTACGCCTCCGAGCCCTCAGGTGGGATTCGAACCCACGACCTTTCGCTGTCCGGGCGAGTGCTCTGACCGCTGAGCTACCGAAACGTTGGCAAACGTGTTGAAATTTACAAACGTATTTCAACTTATGAGCTAGTATCGTTCCACCAATATTGAACGCTAACTACCTTCAACATCGAAAGTAATATTTTTACAAGTGGTACTATAATTTGGTACACTATTTTTTATTTTCTTTTAATTTTACTTTTTTAATTGTTTGTTTTTATGTTTTTTATATACTTTCAAAATTATGATGACTACAAAAAAAAACACATTTTAAATTAATTTATAATATTTTAAACATAGGTAAGTACATTTTATATTAGAAACACGCAATCATTAAATTATTACTCACAACTTCTCAAGATACATATTTGAACACGAACGTATCATAAAAACTATGCTCATGTATTTCGACGTCGTCGATAATGAAGATTGACTATAAAACTCACATAAAATTTGAGTTCTATGTAATTAGTTTTTGTTATTATATTCGAAGAAAATGTTGATTGAGTTTATAATAATTTTTAATAAATAAAAATGGCTACTGATGAGCTCGGTGGTTCAGTGATTAGCGTGCTCAACCATGACTGCAAAGACTTTAGTAACTTTCCGAGCCGGTTATGGATGGATTACCAAAAAGTGTTTTCATCCATAAGTTAGGCCTGTGAATCAGTATTCGCATTCTAAATTCACTAACAGGCAGGGCCGGATTTGGAGGTGGGGAGGCCCTGGGGCAACAGAGGTCACTAATTATTTCCAGAATAAAGATTAAAATCAAAATCGATTACTGCGAATATAAGTGGTACCGTTTTTGTAATAATGTCAAAAGTCTTCTATATTCTACAATCTAAAAAAAACTGTTTGGAAAAAACGTGATAGTCAAAAGTAACTCGTCGAAATTTGTACTTTTTTATCTCTATTGGGCCCCTCTGCAGTGAAGGCCCCAGGGCAGTAGCCCCGCCTGCAGTGGCGGATTACCCCCTAGGCACACTAGGCACGTGCCTAGGGGCCCCGGTGTAGAAGGGGCCCCAAAATGTAAAAATATTTTTAAAAAAGTAAATATTAAATTTTTATTTAAAAAATATTTTCTGATTTTGTATTAATTCACTCAAGAAATGAGTATTCCACAAAATTTGAGGGGCAATTTGTCGAAAAAAAATGCTATATTTCACACGGGTGACGGGACACATTGTATAAGGGGGCCCCCAAACATGAAGTGCCTAGAGGCCCCAGGCGACCTTAATCCGGCACTGCCCGCCTGGCTTCCCCCAAATCCAGCCCTGCTAACAGGGTTTCAAACATTAGCGTAAACAAAACTCTACATTTGAAACAAATAACACTAACAACAACAAAAATAGATTGAAGGTCATAAATAAATACTGTTACTAAATACATGAAAGTATTAAAATAAATGAACAGGCCACAGGGTAACATGACATTATTAGGTATTTGGTGTTTTTTTTCTCAATTTGCATGCCTCGACAAGAACCTAGTGCCGGGGCAAGCAAAAAAGCTAATAAGTTCAGTTATTTGTCCATACCTACCGTTCTGGAATTTCTCACAGAACTTTTACCAATATATTTTAATGTAGGGGACGGTCGGACCTTATTCAGATTAAAAACTAGATACATTAATTTTGTAGTAACGGTCGTATACATCATCGACACACCAATGGATATGCCTTAGCGGTGAGAATTGTGGCACTACGGAAGAAAGAGATAAAACTAAGTTTCGGATTATCTTTATCTCTAAGGAGAGCCAATCGCCCATAAGGAAAGAGATAGCGTTAGTCCGAAAGTAAATACCATCTTCGTCACTCTTCTCAAACCAAGAAATTACTGCACGTAATACGGGTACGGCATGTTCATTAATATATGTTGATGGTATACATACTATAATATTCAAGTAGCTACAAAATAATATCACAATACGATTAAAATTTCTGAACGTTATCGCTGTCGGCTGACGTGTAAATGTCATCTTGACATTTCAGCCGTCATTTTTCCTAGTGTTCGTGGCTGTGTGTATTGGTTTTAGAAAATTACATATAAAATAGTTTATTTACCAACGGATAATCTACAATATATAGTTGATGGCCGTCATTAAATACCATCAACATGACAACACTTCGAGAACGGCAATTAAGTACTGAAACAATACATTTACCATAGTATTTTTCCTCCTTGTTGATATAGACTGTTCTGAAATAATAATTATATTATGAACTTTACAGACGCTTTAAAGCAAATGCTCAATTTAAATCAACCTTTAACTAAAAGTATAGCAAATGAACCCACTTGGAAGGTTCTTATATACGACAGAGTTGGACAAGATATCATTTCTCCACTTATATCAATCAAGGAATTGAGGGAACTAGGTGTGACTCTACACGTGTAAGTAATATTTTTAATCATTTCTCCTTGTTTTATAGATGCATAGGGATATATCGATGTCTATGTATATAATTTACAGTTGTTACATTAAAATGTTGTACTTAAAACTTAGTGATTCCATAGATATAGCAAACACACTTGAACTTTTTTTTAATTTGGTTGAAATAATAACGCCTATTCTGAAGTGATTTATATAACAGAAATTCTTGTTCTAACTTTCAGTCAGCTTCATTCAGATAGAGACCCTATACCTGAAGTACCAGCAGTTTACTTCTGCGCCCCTACAGAGGAAAATCTTGGGAGAATTTGTCAAGACCTTGACAATGGAATATATGATCTATACCATCTTAACTTCATTTCACCCATAACAAGGCAAAAACTTGAAGATTTGGCAGCATCTGCCATCCAATCCAATTCCGCTGTAAACATTCAAAAAGTTTATGATCAATATCTCAACTTTATATGCTTGGAAGATGATCTTTTCATTATGAAACACCAGCAATCAGATTTATTATCATATTATGGTAAGTATTATGCTCATTAAAATTTTATAACACAAAAAACTTACGATGTGACAATCACGAAAAAAAAAAAATGTAATCTATTTTCAATAACATTAAACACATGGAGTCTTATATCATATTTAAATTTTTATATTTTCTTTCAGGATGATTTGCTATTGTACATCTATGTTTTGTTTGTCAATTTGAAACTAACTTGATCTTGTGAATGAGAATAGACAAATATATCTCATGTTTCTTATATTCATAGTAAAAAATATTACTTAACCATAAGACTTTGGGGGCATCCATTATTTACGTGAGCTCAGAATGGGGGGGGGGCTCCTGTATAATCTTACCAAATCTCATTTAAACCGCAGGGGGGATAATCGTAAATCTCACGGCAACTTTAAAAAATATAAAATACTACAGAAATTAAAAAAATATATTTTAAGTGTTCAATTTGCCTAAATTTTGTTGAAAATATTTTTAGCTTCAATCTTACATAAGGGGAGGGGGAGTCCAGGCAAATCTCAATAAATCTCACCTAAGGGGGGGAGGAGTCTAAACTGAGCGAAAAAAAGCTCACGTAATTAATGGATGCCCCCTTATGTATTTATTACTTATATTGACTACAATTACAACAAGACTCATACAAAATGTTTCTTTCTTTTTCAAAGCTATAAATAAAGGGGATACTAAAGATACTGAAATGGAAGCAATCATGGACAATATAGTAGAAAGTTTGTTTTCAGTATTTGTTACACTAGGTAAGTCTCATAAATATTACTATAAGTGTGAATCACCTTTTAGGAAATCACACATTATTTACTTTCTTTAATGTTTTAAGTAAATGGAATAGAAGTTTTACTAAGCATGAGGTTAAATATTTATTTGTGCCACAATATTATCCAACCTAATCATAATTCTTTTATATTTTTTATCTTGTTAAGAAAAAAATCATGTGCTTATTATTACATTTTATTTGTTATATTTAAGCATTATTTTTTTTTATATGAGTACCAAAGAGATTGTTGTAATAAAATATTCAACTTGTCCCAGGCTTATATTTTATTTAGATATTAAATGCTTATTTTCATAATTGATCTCTTTATGACTAATAATCCTTTATTAATCAAGGTTTAAAAAAAAAGGGAAAAAATAATTAGTCACAAAATACATCAATACATGGATTCTGGTTGCCCTAATGATGCTCCTCTGGACTTCCACTTGACCTTACCTTCTTTTTAGGGCTACCCTGTACAATATACAGCTGCAATCAACAGTACGTTCTTTGTTGAAATGCTCACATTAATTGTGAAAATTATGCCACTTTACCATAGTAACAAGAAAGTTTTTACAGTTTTTGAAATAATAATCTACCCAAATATTTAAAACTAATTAGTTAAGTATATTGACTAGACAAGATTAAAAATGGATTTAAAAGCGGCCACAGATTTTGAGGCATGTTGATAATATGTGAAACAATTTTTTTTAACTGGTTTAAACAATTACAGGCAATGTTCCAATAATAAGAAGCAGTAAAGGCAATGCTGCAGAAATGGTAGCCAAAAAATTAGATAAAAAATTGAGGGAAAACTTATGGGATGCCAGAAACAATTTGTTCCATGGGAATACTGGACAAGGTGGATCCTTCAGCTTCACACGTCCTATGCTCATTTTGTTAGATAGGAATATAGATATGGCCACTCCCCTACATCACACATGGACATACCAAGCACTTGCACATGATGTACTGGACTTATCACTGAACAGGTATAATTAATATATAGTTATATGTACATAATAATATTTGTCACTCCATCGACAATGATGATTATACTGCTTTAAAAAAACAGGTGTTATAAAAGATACAAGCTGCAATAAGCAAAAGTTGTGCACAATCAAGACACTTATTTGATAAACTTTTCGTTTACAGAGCTATGGTTCCAGAAAGCACAAATACAGCAGTATCAGGTCAGAAAGTGAAGACCCGTGTATGTGATTTAGATTCAAGAGACCCTCTATGGATGGAACACAAAGGCAGCCCATTTCCTACAGTTGCAGAGGCCATACAAGAAGATTTAGATAAATACAGGTGAAATATCCTTCCATGGAGATTAATTCTGCAAGTATGAGTTCATTTATACTGATACCCATAATTATAATCCCACTAGGAGTTCAGAAGCTGAAGTGAAGAAACTGAAAAGTTCCATGGGTCTGGATGCTGACAGCGATCTTGCTCTTAGTTTAGTTAGCGACAACACACAGCGACTAACCAGTGCTGTCAACTCCCTGCCGCAACTTATGGAGAAAAAACGCCTCATTGATATGCATACAACCATTGCAACAGGTAACCTACACATTTCGCACACTTAGGTGAAACATATATAAGAGATGGTAAATTTATTTATTCATAATTAACAACAAAATAAAAAAGGAACTCTGAGGCATTCTCTACCATCAAAATATAAAGAGAATAAGACAGTGACATTAAGGGAATGTAATCAAATTTATTTTGATATACACACTTGAAATACATAACTAAATAAACTCTTCCACTTTAAACCTCCTGGAATCAATGATGAGGGTAATAATGAGTATCAATTGAAAGGTAACAAAAAAAGTAGCAAAGAGTAGACTACAAAAATTAAAGTTTATAAGCAAAAATTCTTAATTAAGTCTTAATTAAAAACAAAGTAATTGCACAAAAAATTTATCAATAAGTCTCTTCAAATGAATCCTAACTGTTACTGTACCCACCCTGCCTTTGATGACGGCTTCCATTCGCTCTTTCATGGATCTTAACAAATTGAGAAGCTCTTGAGAGATACTGACCTACTCCACAATAAAGGGCTCTTCGAGCTCCTGTAGTGTCATGGGAGCGGGATTACAAAAACCGAACCTTCTCAATCATCATGCTTTTTCTGGATCTCTGTGACGTACTATCGAAGCCTCTGGCGCCTTATCAGTCCTAAGTCGAAAGTCGCTAGCACACTGCACGATGCCTATCGCGTCAGGCCACGCCCCGCTCCATTCATTCAACAATGGCGCGCGTGCGCAAACAAGCAAGTGAGAGCAGATTGACAGTTGACAGTACTGACAGCAAGGGCGATTTTAAAACTAGTTGTTTATGATTGGCCGTAGTATAAATCGTAGTAAAATACGAAGCTAATTAGGGATCGTATGGGCGTGTCCAATGCGATCAGTTCAAACGAATATTTCAACAAAGTGGCAACGAGAGACCTCGATAGTACCTATGAACAGTTAACAACATTTGCCCTCGAGCACCTTCAGTCTGAGGGATACTAATAAATTCGGTTTTGTATCCTTTATCTTCAATACATTCTTCTGCGTCTATAGTGTCAGAAAAGGCACACTGTCGTCTCGTCTGAGAAAAGAACAGCTCCCATTGGTTAAGGATCCAATCGACGTTGTTTCGAAACGGGCACGCCGATGCTCCGCGGTCAATTTTGGATCCATAATAGCAACAACGTCTATCAGTTCCATCCATGCCTCCGTTTACACGAACTGCTGGTTCACTCTTCGAACCCAAAAACGACCCAAGTTCAGTTGCCGAGCGACATTACACTGACGCATTCCTGATTGCAGTAATGCAAAGCTGTTGCTGATGAAGTCGCAGCAGTGGTTACCCTAGTAGTAAATATTTAAGGTAGCTTTTCGTGTGGCAATAAATTAAAATACCGCAACAAGTGGTCCTTTTAACGAGAATATTTTGAACCTTATTTCATTAAAAAATTAAATTTAAAAAATCTAAAAATTCTGCTTTATAAAAATAAACTTTAGGTAAATAAAAACTGAAAAGAAGAAAACAAGTCAACTCTAAAAATTTGTTAAGTAATAGTGAATAACTACATCATAAAAAGAGATTTATGATAAATACTCACATAAGACAAATAATTATGTTCTTATGTAGAACATAGCGACTTTAAGCAGTAGAAATTTAGACCCGCAAGAAAAGACTTAGTCAGCTTTTCTCACAAATTTAAATACAACCACTTTTACCTGTTTCAGGGCGCGTCTTATTTTGTTTATTTATATTTAATCCTGAATTTTCAACTCCTTTACAAGATTTTTTTTCTTTTTAAATGTTTACTTTTCTTTTGATTGATTGGGGGTTTATTTTTTTTTACATCAAAATTTTTGTTTATTTGTAACAGCTACTCATCTATCCAAAAATGCCAAGTAATTGATTATCAACTTTTAATTTAACCACTAGATTTAATTTCAATTAGGGCATAATAGTAAAATATTATCGTAAAATATGTTTTATACTGAGCTTAAATAACGTGCAGGTCAAATTGCATTGTTTAATTTTAATGCAATTTTTCATTCCAGCAATACTAAATGCTATCAAGTCAAGAAGGCTAGACTCATTTTTTGAGTTAGAAGAGAAAATAATGAGTAAAAGCAGCAGTGTGGAAAGCAAAACTGTTATGGATTTAATAGCAGATCCCAGCGCTGGCACTGAAGAGGACAAGATGCGTTTGTTCATCATTTATTATCTGTGCACATCCCAAATACCTGACGACGAGTATAAAAAATTTGAATCAGCCCTACAGACGGCCAACTGCGATGTCAAACCTATGTCTTACATGAGGAGATTAAAGTAAGTATAATTTAAAATATGATGACTGTGTGCTGTTGTTACTCTACTATAGGAAACAAGTTATTTTTTCTTTCGGTCCAGACTTACCTGATCCATCTTGGTTTTGATTCTTGCTTGAGCATATGTTCAATAGAAACTATGTGTATGTATACTTTTACTCTATAAAAGTATACATATATATAAAATATATATGTATACTTTTATAGAGTAAAAGTATAAGTATTCCGGCCCACTTTCCTGATATGCTTTCGTCATTTGATTGCGAAAACATTCATGCGATACTTGTCTCTGAGACCTTTCTTCATCCAAGTCTCTCATCTGCCTCCTATTCTTTACCAGGATTCCAATTAATCCGTAATGATCGTGTTAGTTCCTCTCATGGAGGTGTGGCTATATATCTTCGCTCACATATATCGTATTCTATTATTAGTCACTCTCCGCAGCCACCCCCTCCAAACAGTGCCGAGCATCTCTTTCTTGAGGTATCTTTGTTACATTCCAAACTCTTACTAGGCGTTTTCTATAGTCCTTCGCTACGGGTCGACTATTTTCAGTCTTTTGAGCAGCTCCTCGAAAATTTTGTCCCTTTATACAGTCATAATATTATAATGGGCGATTTCAATACATGTCTCATAAAGGATAATGTCCGTGCAAATAAACTGTTATCCATAATTAACTCTTCCAATTTACATATTTTACCACTAAAGGAAACTCATCACTTTCCCAACTGCACCCCTTCTCTTCTTGACCTTATGATCGTCTCTTCCCCTACTTCTACTGTTAAGCATGGTCAGCATTCTGCTAACGCATTTTCTTACCACGATTTGGTATACTTGTCGTATCGTATTCGAGCCCCCAAACAAAAACCAACTGTACGGCTTCAGCGTAGTTTCAATAACATTAATCAAGATCGACTACTTGAAGCTGCCGCTAATATCGACTGGTCACCAATTTTTTCCACCGATTGTGTTAATACGCAACTTGAGGTTCTTGATAGATCGTTAATGGAATTGTACGATGTTCATGCTCCTGTGCGTCCCGTTAAATTAAAACACCTTCCGGCTCCTTGGCTAACGGACGAGATACGGGCGTTTCAGGCGAAAAGAAATACTGCAAAAGCAAGATATAAACGCGATCCCTCGAAGCGTAATGAAATAAGATACAACCAAGCTAGAAACCGGTGCAATAGGGTGGTTAGGGACGCTATAAGACGCCACATTCATAATTCCGTAGAAAATGAAGATCCCGTCGATGTATGGAAATTCTTGAATAAAAATCTTGGTGTTGGCAAAGCTCGCTTAAATAGTATCCCCAACAATATTGATTTCAACCAATTAAATAAACATTTCACTTCGAATATACCTATTGACGGTAATCTGAAAGCCGATACGCTACAATATCTCTTAAATTTGCCAACTCAAGAATCTGCTCCTCTAGTATTTCATCAAGTTGCAAGCTGTGATGTAAAGAGAACGATTCTGTCAATTAAATCCGACGCTGTAGGTACTGATGCAATTAGCCGCAAAATGATCCTTTTAATCCTTGATGTCCTCGTTTCTGTTATCACCCACATCCTTAATACATCTATTAGAACGAGCACCTTTCCTAATTCCTGGAAAGACGCATATGTTATTCCACTTCCCAAAAAATCTTAACCCACGATGCTTACAGACTTCCGACCTATTTCCATCCTTCCTTTTCTCTCCAAAATCCTGGAAAAGTTGATCCACCGCCAACTTACTGATCACATGGATTCAAATCAGCTCCTCAACCCCTATCAGTCTGGTTTTCGTAAAGGCCATAGTACTTCTACTACATTAGTTAAGATTACGGATGACATTCACCGGGGGATGGATAATCAACAGCTCACAGTACTAACATTATTAGATTTTAGTAACGCATTTAACTCTGTTGATTTTGACATTCTTCTTGGTGTTTTACGTTCTCTAAACATATCTCCAGTTGCAACTGATTGATTTCGAAGTTACCTGCTAGGGCGACGGCAGCGAGTTCGCACTGGAGAATCCTTCTCTGAGTGGAGCGATATCAATGCCGGTGTTCCTCAGGGTGGCGTCTTATCTCCACTTCTTTTTTCGATTTTTATTAATTCTATCACACAATCGATTTCTAGTTCCTACCACCTCTACGCAGATGACTTACAAATATATATACAGGCGCCCCTTACAGAGCTACCACACGTAATAGCAGTCACCAATTCAGATTTAGCACAAATCAGCACCTGGAGTAAATCCTTTGGTCTGGCGGTTAATCCAGCTAAAACGCAGTGCATAATAATCGGTAGTCCTCATTACGTTTCGAGGATAGATTTTGGGCAACTTCCCGCAGTGTTTTTTGGCGGTGCTGTTATCCATTACTCGAAAACTGTCAAGAACCTCGGTATTATTTTTGACCAGCATTTGTCCTGGAGACCACAGGTGGATGAATTGCGGAAAAAGGTATTTGCTGCGTACGGCTCGCTTAATCGGCTCCGTAATTTTCTGCCTATTAGGACAAAAACTAATCTAGCACAATCTCTCCTTTTATCAATTATTGACTACGCTGATGTCTGTTACCCTGATCTGTCGGAAGAGTTACTCAATAAACTCGAGCGACTCCAGAATGTCTGTATCAGATTCATTTTCAACCTCCGTAAGTATGACCACGTGTCTCACTTCCGTTCTAAACTGAACTGGCTCCCTATTCGCCGGCGCAGGGACTTACATGTTCTTTCACTCCTTTATTCCATACTTTTTTTGCCATCCTCTCCACCCTACCTAAAAACTTGTTTCTCCTTTCGCTCCTCAACCTCGCAGTGTAGTTTGCGTTCGGCAACCAACCTTTCCCTGGAAGTTCCACGGCCCTCTACCGACTTCTTTTCCTATTCCTTTACTGTTTACGCTGTCCGTTTATGGAACTCACTACCAGAGGTTATCAGAAAGGCTCAAACTCTTGGATCCTTTCGCGACAGAGTTAAAAGTTACTTCCTTTCCTCCAATATTTATTGACTCTATTTTATCTTTATTTCTTTCTTATCTTATTATTATTATTATATGCACCATTACCTTTAAAAAATATATATTTCCTTTCCTTTTTTTCCTCTCAATATGCGCACCCACTTCATCATTATCCTTTTATATTTATTTATTCTTTTCACCCAAGGTTGCCTGGAAGAGATTGCTGTTTAGCAATAAGGCCGCCTGTCTGTATACTTTTCTTTGTTATTTTTATTTCTCTGTATTCTATCTGTGTGTGCAATAAAGCGTAATTTATTATTATTATTATTATTTATTTGTTTATATATTTTTGCAGTAATCTATGACTTTTTATATTAGTAAAAAAAATAGATATTTAATCTTGTATCAGTTTCTGTTTCAATTTCTGTATCAGAAAATCTTGGCATATGCCCCATCCCTAATGTCGGATTTTGCCGACACGGGCGTTATACATCAACACAATTTTCTAAAAATTATATAAGTTATTCATTTAACTTCGGACATTATTTATAAGACTTCTAATTAAGAGACTAAATAGTAGTAAATAATAAACGGTTACTTAATTAACCATTTACCGAAAATAAACTTTTTTTTACAAAATACAAGTAAATTAATAAAGCAGATTAAATGAGATGGGGTATTCGGTCGTAAATATACGAATCTGGCGAAATGGACACGAAAATATTTGTCGAATGAATCCGACGGAAGCTTTTAAAAGGTTAAGGGTGAAATATATACAAGATATGGAAAAAAAAGAGTCGAAAAGGGTACACTACATAAATACGAAAAATTTTACGCCAAAATTCATAATCACGATTTTAAAATTGCGTTCGGCTAAACAGGACGTCTTTTCGTCATTTGTGTTTCCTTATATTAAAATAGGGAAGTCTCCCTTCGGAAAAACGGTAGTCACCGTTAAACAGTTAAAACAAAGTCACTAACATAATTAGAATAGTTTATGTTTTCTTCATTGCAATTTTTATTACCCCTGTTTATATTCCTAAATGGGCTACACAATTTCATGCTTGTTAGGATATGCATGCTAAATATCTAAACGGGCTTTAATTTAATATTTTCAGAGGTTTTACTAAAATGTCCAGTCAGTATGAAGGAGGAGGAACAAAAACCGTTTCCATGTTCTCCAAGTTGGTATCTCAAGGTTCATCTTTTGTAATGGAAGGAGTAAAAAATTTAGTAGTTAAGAAACATGTAAGTTATGTTGGAATATCGTTATATTTTTACATTTAATAGTAAATTTTTATGAAAATATCCAAATAAACTCGGGGTCTTATTTTTTCTATATGTAGGAAATAAATAAGAAGAAATTGTATGAATAAAAATTTTTTTTAGGGTTCCATACCTCAAACGAAAAAAACTGAACTCTTATAGGATCACTTTGTTGTCCATTCGTTTGGCTGTTTGTCAAAACCCTTTATCTCGGGAAAACGGGGAGGTATCGAGTTGAAATTAAAACCATATACTCAGGTCTACTGTCCCTTGTTTATGGCGCCGTGACTCTCAAGGGAATAAAATTTATAGGGTATTTCCCGTTGACCTAGAATCACGAATAGGGCATGGAATACCGAAATGATTTTCATACCGGTATTGAAATTTCAATAACCGGTATACCGAAATTTCTATATTTTTTCGGTATTTTTTAAATACTGTTATTATATAATTACTATTTAAATGATTACAATAACGTTGGTAAGTCTTGTTCCGGGAGAGGGATTAAAATAGTTTTCGACGCTTTATGGCTCCCTAGAAACCACAAAATGAGTTATTAAAATAAAGGGGATTAAAAATACTAAAGAAAATACGGTATGATGGTATTAGAACTATTTATATTGTTTCATTGGCACAAATATCACAATCTCATAGATAATAAAATCGGTGTTATTCTCTAATAATAATCAGGCAGATTCACAAATAATCATACAACTATCAGATTTAATTAATTAATTTAATTTTGTTGGTGTGATTGTGATTGCCACTTAAGAGCAAAGCGCTTACGTTTGTTTCTGCAGTATTGTGTTTACCGACAGCAATTTATTGGTAGAAGTAAAATGTTATTAGACGAACAACTAAAAGCAGTATCATTAAATACTACCTTAATACTTGCTATATGCAATTATGCTTGCAGTGTCTTGCATAGTGATTTTCTAATAATCGAGACATTTCGCGATTGTCATAATTATCATAAAATATGAAAACTCATCTGCAGTATGAAATGAATCTCACTAAAAACCAAAACCACCTTTATCCACCTTAACCACCCTTGCGAAAATAGATATATTTCATACCGAAAAAACGGTGTTTTATCCTCAAATACCGGTATCAAAATACCGAAAAATTTTAGTATTTGGTATTTTGGTATCCATTCCCTAATCATGAAATTTGGCATAAAGCAATGTCATGTAACATAGTAAGGGAAAAAATCCAATAACCGTTAATTTGTAGTAGCATCACAAAAAACTTTTTTGCAATTACAAAGTTATTTGCAGTTGGTAAATTACCCGCGACCTATGTCGATGTACGGGGACAACAGTTTTCCAACGACAAAGTTAATTTTGTCCCCTAATCCGTTGTTCATTTCGTTCGAGCAACGTTAGGTACTTTTATAATTTACTTAACTAAAAGTTTGTACGGAACCCTTCGTGCGCGTGTCCGACTCGCCTTTGGCTTTATTTTTTTAATTGGCTAACTCTTAGCAAATAGTGAGATGAACCCTACCATAATGCCAAATATCACCAGCATCAGAGACATCACATTTACTAATTTGATATATTTTGTTTATTATGCACTAAAATGTAATAAGAAGAAAATTGCTTTAATTAAAATCCTCCACGAGGAGATTCGAACACAATTTTTTGACTAACCGATTCATACGCCACCGCCGTTGCTGCCTTTTTTATATTATACAAAATTCCATGATAATTTGCAACTTACTATTCCATATTGTTTTAAGGTATGTTACCGCGGTACCGTCGTTGTTTCTGATTTCCTTAACACAAATATTATAACTATTTATCATTAGATGGGAGCGACCTTTTTTGACGTCTTTTAATAGTTTTTTTATGTAACATTTATTTGCCAAATTAGTAGTCCAATATTTGTTATGGTTCAACAGAAACTACCAGTAAGTCGCATCGTGGAAGCAGCCCTGAGCGGCAGCGAAGCGAGCTCGGAGCTAACGTGGATGGACCCTCGCGCAGCCCGGACAGACGCGGCTGCACGGGCGCGGGCCTCCCGCCACCCACCGCCGACAGACGCTATCGTCTTTTTAGTCGGCGGAGGCAACTACATCGAGTACCATAACCTCATAGATTTCGCTAAGGTTAGTGTATATAGGTCTCCCCATGAAATTGGATAATAAATGTGCTACTTGTCGCGTGATTTCAACTTATATGCTAACAACTGTATCGATACGTACACACTAAACATGACAAGGTTGCAGCGAGTAGAGCAGACAAAAATTCGATATCAACATTTTATTGCGAGGAAATATAAATGTCGAAAATAATCTAACTCCAACTAGTACCCAGCGATGTCGCTAGTCAGGCGAGCTACTGGTACAGACAGGCGGAAAAATAATGCTTACTTAGTCACCTCCCCTACGCGTCCGTCATTCTAGCAGAGCCACAATTTTATCATCAGTCATTTATCATACACATCCATTTATAAGTGTTGATCAAACTGGTGACCAATGGCTGAAGTGAGTAATTAGAGAGATTCTGAAAGAAACTGTGTCGCTGCCGACGTCAACCTTGTCATGTCGTGAGCAAGCCCCAGATTTTAATTGATGCTCGCACCGTTCTGATATTTTAACCATATAGGAGCGGATAGCATATTACTACATTCTTCCATAATATATATATAGCAAACATACATGCACTCACGACTACACTACACCTCTCATGAGATTTTTATTTGTATTAAATTAAATTTACATAAATTTCTTAGTGGAGATAGACTCAATATATCATTTTCTATCCGTTTGCACTCAAGGCTGCCTTTCGGAAGGAATCGAAAAATATGAAAGGGAAATCTTGTAAAGTATCCTTCGATACTATCATAATGACAAATTACCCGTTACAGTTAGGTCTAAATAAACAATTGAAAACAATCATGTTCCATTAATGTCAATAACATAACATCATTCAATCAATTCATTGTTAGAAGTGTCAATATTTGTTCAAGTCTATAAATTTTAAATGCTTGAACAAAAATGATAAGATATTAAAAGGATAACTGGAAAAATGCTATTGTGAGCCTTAATAATTAATATTTTTAATAATTATGTCACATAAGTAAAAAACATACATTTTATGAGTATAGTCATCGATTGACAATTAAAGGTGCAGAAATTTGATGACTGCGAATTAAGCCAATGGATGCAAACGGCTCAGAGCCACTCCTTCCGAAATTGTATGAGCTAGGAATGCGGACAGAAGTAGAAAATATCAATAAATGTATTCATTGCTAGAAGAAATTTCAATAAAATAGAAGTAATATTTAACCTATATAATAGATATAGAGTAATATATCACAGAGAAATATAAAAATAAGCTGCGAAATCGATCTCTTTTTATTCTATTGCTTGACAATATCAAATTATTGTTTTAATAATTAAATAAAAACAATAATTAATTAAATTTTGAAATTTCTACAGAAACAATGAAATTAAATAGTGGATAATGGGCAGCTCATCAGCTGTCAATAAAAAACAAATACAGGAAAGTTTTTCTTTTCAGCAACAAGCAACGAGCGGCACGCCTAGAAAAATAATCTACGGATCTACTACTTTGCCCAATGCATCGCAGTTTTTAAAACAACTCTCCCTCTTAGGGGAAGAGATCCAGTGAACATTCCCTTATCATCGGTTACAATGTAAAATATTATAATTATGATATTATTATAAATTATTATTTTATTTAAACCATCGGATTATAATTTGTATAATATTATTAGGAATATGAATGGATAATGAATGACACATGTTTCAACAAGTTGGCATTTTATTTACAATGACATTGAAAATATAGCTAACATCTAATACACTACTAATAATTTTTGATTGTTTTGAACAAGAAGTATAAAATCTAAATCACAAGAGTAGTATTTTAACAGTATCAGATCTCAAAATATGAACAATACGAAGCTTCATACAGTTCTCGAAATGGCAAAAACTTGGCTTTCAAACATAATATGTATGAACACAATGAAATATTATTATTTAGTACATGATGTAAATACTATGAGAATGTCTTGAAATAAATTCCGTATGCCCCATCCCTTATACTATTGTGCTTATTTAAAAACTTAACTGTATAATCAATTATTAAAACACGTAATGAATAACCCTCGAAAAATAGCTAATATGTGTTGGGTATTATCTTATTATTAAACATTATCGATAAAGAAAATAATTAAGTATAGCATTTAAGTGAACAAGGAACTTGAACATCTTAGCATTGCATGAATATGAGTAAACAACTGTTGCTGACGAATAAAATGGTTATAAGTTTATTTTAAAACTTCTGATCTGATATAGTAAACATAATTCTTATACGTATATATTATCACGGATTATGATATGGTTTTGGCACACTGAATAAAATTAACTCTGGCATATGAGAGACATGTGACATTAAATAATAAATTTTATTAATAATCTTTCTATAGTGACATACTCATGTATGCTCATTTAGTGCGTAGTTTGTTGCTGTTCTATCTCTTCCTCGTGCGATCATTATAATAAACTAGACTTTGCAATTTTTGTACTTATGAAAGTTATTTAGCAATCGGTATCTGATGATAAGTAAAACCCAAGTTATTTTTTATACACATATAACTAAAAAATTAAGAACAACTAGTAATGTACCAATTATAAATAATCAAAACTGACTACTAGCGAGCGACTCGTCGGTACACCTACGACCAACATTTACCCTAGCCATTTAAAATTTAAATAACAAAATTGAACACAATTTTAAGTAGTTTGCGTAACATATATTATTAAAATAAATTAAGTGATTTTTATTGTTGGTCTGTAGGTATTTTTTTTATATATAAACTATGGTGACACATTTCTCTCATAGACCTTATGAGTGAAGAGAGCACATACAAAATGGTATGCTGTTGTGTAATCATGGCAAGATCACAACATATCCACAACTAAAAAAAACATATTTCTTCTCTAACTATTCAAAAGATGTTTGTGCAACAAAATAAGGTTTTATTAAAATACAAAAAAACACAGGCACTTTAAAAGTCCAACTCCAACATTAATGTCATAGAAATAATTAAAATATTGTGCGTAAATACACAAAATATATAATAAGCACTTGACAAAGCTACATGTATGTGGTTAAAATTAAATTAAATTACATAAGATACAGCGAAAACATGGCACTTAAGTAAGCATTAAACACTGTGACTGCACTTTAAACACGGTCATCAAGGTTAAACTGTTTATATGTAGCACAAACGTCTCTTCAAATTTCGTCCACTTTACTATTGGTCCGCTAAGCGAAAACTTCAATTTCGGATTGTCTTATTCGAAACTGCTCCGCAGAACCCGATCAGCACTTATCCACTTAGCGTTAAATGCTTACAGCACGCGGTCCTTTCCGCGTTTTGTACACTCTGCATGTAGTAGTCCTTAGGTATTGGGTTCACTACGCGAATGGTCACTTGCCTCTGATAACGATACTTTATGCTTATTATCAAAGTTTGACCACATGAAAAATGGACGAAATGCGACGTAAGGCACAAAGGAATTAATGCTCATTAGATATTTTACCGGAGTATATACACTGAAACTACTAGCAGTCACAAGCTTACATAGACAACCGATACAGAAAATTCCCATTTATTTTTTGATTAATGCTACCAGAATTATGCCCAATACAAACATAGACACAGCGACTTCAGAAAGCAGCGCTTCTTGGTTGTGATATGCAACGGCGTGAATACTGCGAGTGTAAGTGCTCGCTACAAAAATCCTATTTGGTTACTATTTGGACTAGCTAATCGTCAAAATAATAAGTACCACGAAGAGAAAAGGATAAATCATTTAGTAGGTTCCATGAGCGAGTGAATATCGTCGATAATGTCGTCCCAAACAACTCCAAAGGTATGTTACGATGCACACAGACTATTTTCGCAATATGTTTTTTGGTGGCGAAACCACTCGGTACTCGCTTGTGATTGTACGTGCTTTTACGCGATGCAAAACAAATTACTCTAAATAGACTGAACTTTTGCTGAGCTCTGCAACTAATGGTACAGTAACAAACTCTCCAGAATCCTTGAAATATGGAAACTTAACCATCACGTTTGAGTTATTATTTGTATGATAGACTTCAATAGACGTCACGTTTTGCATATTTGAAAAAGTATATTGACCCTTCAGGAATCCGCTGTGGGCCATGATGGTACAACGGTGAAATGATTCTCTTGGAGAGTTATTTACTCGCTCATGAATTATTTAGAACACAGAAAAAATCACAGTGCCCAAATGCTTATAAAAATAAATATAAACAATTAAAAGTGCCTAACAAAAATCATTGATAGATTTAATAACAGCATCAACAGAATATTCTTACAGCTAATGCATCCATTACAAGGACCCAAGTACTAGTTACACAGATTAAGGCGCATTTAGACGAATATTCCGTGTATAATACACTTAAATATTAAAATCTTAAGCAATACAATGTTTTATAACAATCAAGCGATACATATTATGGAAATACATAACGACAGTATCTATTTGTCAACAAGCAAATCTTACAATCTCAAGATCAGGAGACAGCTGGTTCGTGTGTTTTGGACTCAAATGCCATTGGATGTCATACTTTATTACGTATAAAATTAGTCAGTTTGACTCAGTTTAGAGAGATATTACTGATGGTATCTGTGTTACAATATACTTAATAATACATATGAAAATTCTTTTACTTTATTCTAGCTTTTCTATCAGATTAAGTAATATGTTTCAATGGTATATTAATCCTTGGTATTTTTCTATTCCAATTGTGGCAACAAACTAATTATTAATATATATTAAGACCATTATAATATAGAAAACATCAGTGCATCTGACATGACCTTTGCTAGCGATAGCGTAAATATTGATACGATTTTTTTACAGCTACTCTAGCGGTTATAATCGCGGGTTACCAATATTTAACACGCTCACGAGCGATTCGATAAGCTCATAGCAGATACACAAAACTGAACTCTTTGCTAAATACCCAAACATCTCTTTAATTTTTAATCACTAGTTCGACGTAAGGTTTCTCATATAAACTATTAAAATAAATATAAGCCATATCTTTGATTGTCAAATTTCCTAAACTGATTTATAACTTCCTTTTATAAAGCCACTCATTTTAAAGAACATTTCTGTTGTTTATAGGAAATTCCTATGAGGTTGTATACTTTTAACCTTATAGGGATGCATCAAAGTGTTTGAGGAAGCAGTATACATCTATTTGTCTTTCTTTAGTTTTGTTTTTTTTGCTATCCTCTTTTTGGTTCAGTCCCTGTATATTATATATCCTTGGATAGTATGATAGGTAATACTTAAATTTAATGGCTTTTCTGAGACGCAAGCCCAAAATAAAGAAAAAAATATTTTTTTCTAAGCAGTTAACATAAATGAACACATAAATAATGACGATTACGAAAATATTTCTGTTTTTTCAAATAATGCATCAGTGACAATCGCAATATAATTTTCTGTTTATACCAATTTACAATATTTTTTACATAGTTTTATATCATGAGGAAGACAGAGAGCAAATGCTACTTACTTAATATTTTGATATAAAAATGGTTTATATATTTTCAATCCCTAGTTGATTCAATTTGCGTTCATATGTAACAAAAACTCTACTCTACTCATTGAAATGCATGGACGGAAGATACATATCTGAATGTAAGAGGAATATATATGTATCTTTTCCAAATGTTCTCCAACCTTATGTTAATAAGGCTAAATTGAAGTAATGTTTGAATCAGTGTTTAAGTCAATATATTCTTAAAGAGAAATTCCTCTAACTGATGGAATGTTCGATTACAAAGCCCTTTAAACAAAACTCTGCTAGAAATTATATTATTCTGTTATCTTTAAACTACACCTTTTAAAATCTTTATAATGGCAAATAGGCTAGTAGGCTAGCTACATTTGATGAAATCTTATGTGAACACTTCAAATACTGAAATTTGGAATGTTTATTAAAATTGAGTTAGAATCCATCGAAAAATATAAATATTTTTCAGTAAATATGGAATGTAAATCTATTACACATAATGTTATTAAAATTTGAATACTTTAAAATATATCAATTGTTATTTAAAATACATTAATATATAAAAAAAAATATTTTATAAAATAAATTATTATTATATCTACCCCAGGTTCACAGAGATAAAATATATTAAATAATTGAATAAAAACATTATTCAATTTGATTTTTTAAGAAAGATTACACAAGTAAGTACGATATTGTAATACCCCCATTTTTCAGTCTCAAAGACATAATAAAAAATAAGGAATATCTTACTTTAGAACCTGATTTGACGGTCTCATTAGTTCCAGACTGGCAATGCTTATACAACAACAAAATATTTATAATACTCATGAAATGAGCTATTTGTGATGACATATTAGGCCTGTTCCATCAATGGCATACAACAAGTCCAGTAAGATGTTCATGCTGCTCTACTACATTAGGTTTGGAATTATTGAACTTAACAGTGCAATATAAAACAAACCACTATTCTACTTAAAATAGGCATTTGTGATAACCAGAGAGGAAGGATAAAAGTTTAGAATCAGAAAACTTACATTATATAATATATTAAATATAACATTACTTTCACGATTTCAAAACAACTACTAGGTATTTCAAGGATTAAATAGGATAATGTTTTTATAGTGATTATATGATACCAGTCACATAATATTTTATGACCATAAGTGTCTATTGCAGTGATGACTCAAAATGTACACTTTGACTGCATGCTTTCTAATTTTGATGTATATGCACTACATTTATTTTAACCTATTATAATTATGATTCATCAATATTATTCCTAATGAATTTGCAACAGATCTTATAATTAAATATATATAAGTGATTATCACCATATCTAAATATATTTATTTAGTCAGTATCTTAAAAGAGAACATTTTTTAACCTAACTATTTTATTATTAAAAAATGCGAATTTAATGACAGGGAGTTCAAAAAGTTTACGAAGAATAGTTAAATATTTTAGTACATACATATAATACAGTGTCATGTAGAATTAACAGATCTTTTAAAACAGACCCTCAGTGACTTCAACCATGAGATTCAAATTCACTATTAAGAAAATAAAAATATTAACTGACATGTGTGAACATAAACAAGAGTTCGTAAAAGTAAAGATATTAAGGTTCAGTTAAAGAATTTAAAGTTATCAGAATCATAAAAATGACTAGGTTTAATGTCTTATAACAGTTCGTTGATTTCCTTTACCTAAATATGCGTAGTAATTAGTTTTGTAAGCAATGCTCCTATTTAATTTTCAAGCGCTGCTAATTTATATATAGCGATGACACAAACCTCAGACGTATCTGTTAGCAACTGTTTCGACAATGAACATCAATTACTATGGCACATCTACACCAATTTAATAAACGCCACAGACATATCAATGAGAATGTGGACACGATCAACTCTTTATGTTTCGTAAATTCAATATGTATTAAGTACCTTTTCAAGCAGACATAAATATGTGGGTTGGATAAGGGATGTAAAACGGTACAGCTATTGCTTGGGCTGGGGGTTTGCATTACGACTTGAGCTGCTGCTGTTCAATGCCATTTTTTGCATTTGCCGGATCACTGTTGTAGCATGGTAAGCCTGTTTCCAACGAGATTTTGCAAAGTTCTTCTTAAGCTGCTCAGACACAGTACCATGAATATTCTTGTTGCTGGCTGCATTTCCAGAGATCCAAGGGTGTGCCAATGCTTGCCTGAAAAAATAAAATATCCCAATTATTTACAAGAAACAAAAAATAGGGTCGCCAGTAGTGTTTAACTATCTCTTTTCTTTATTTTGTATTTTACTTTATACAATATTAAGGACACTGCATAAAAAAAGTAAATGGTACAGGACATACAACATAAATTGCCAAAAATGGTAACTGTATAGAAATAACAGATTGTTACTGAAATACTATCCTCTGGGGTGAATTTTTCAATTAAATTTTTGCATATTGTGAGTTTTCTGCAATTGTTAAAAAACCGATCTTATTTAAACAATAATTTGTATTTGTTGGATATAATGTGGTGACACTCAAACATAGTTAAAAAAGAAGAATTAAAATCTTTTAAATAAAATGTCACGTCTTCCTGTAAACACTTGTTGATTTTTGAAGTTGATATAATACCTATTATATAAACGTCATGTTCAGGAAAGCATAAAAACCATAGGAAGGCAAACCATTAATTGTTGGTGCAATTGATGTCTTTCTACTCAACTGCAAGAAGGATATTGTTACTTAATTAATGTTTACTTAGGATAAATATTTTGTTTGGCTCTGAGAGAATCTGTACATCAGATGATTTTCTATTCTGATTTAAATAAATTTTAGTGAAGATTATTTGTACATAACAGACATCTTGTTAGTAGACTATTTAAAGGAGTGCTTCCTACTACGATTCATACAGTACATATACATACAATATCTATAAAAAGCTATATTTACCTATTCGTCAAAATACAAAACAAATCAATATAATATTCTATTTTTTTTTTCAAATTTAGAAACGGCAGGGAAAAATAAAAAGCCTATTTATAGTTTATAAAACAAAAATCTACTAATGTAAGTAAAAATAAACAAAATCAATTCAATTGTAAGGAGGTAATGGTTTTTAGTTTGTTTTTTTATAATTTATTTATATTTGAGGTAGTTTTCAAGACTAACCATCCGATTCCCAAATTTCCTGCACCAATGTTTTGGATGGACAAATTGTTTATTTTTAAACACTGACATAGTGAATATATTAAGATACTAATGAAAGAAATAGTAGAACAGAAAAAAATAATTAAAAGTGTGTATAAAATATAGATAAATTGGACAGATGTATAAAATTGTTAATGTTAGTACACAAATTAATTAAATAGAATAGAACATTTTTAGCTTTTTAAAACATACATACATAAATGATACATAAAAAGTAATATTCACAGGAATGTGAAATTTGGCATTGTTAAGGAGGAGTGCAAAGAACTAATATTTTTATATAATATGCATTTGAAAAACATTACATTAAAATAAATGTTACACACTACTATATGAATGAAACGCACATTTATTTGTTTATGGGTCTGTGTCAAACTGAGAATGTCATTAATGTCATTCTAACTAAATGTCATTAATGTTATAGTTTATTACCTGGGCATTTCTCCACTAATTGAAAAATTGTTGTCCCAGACAGATTTTATCTTAATATTTCTCAGTTTTTTGCTATATTCTTAGCACGCCACACCTTAGTTAGTAATTTAAAATTGTAATTTCTTATTAAATGCACTTCAAACACCTTAAAACACAGTCCCCTGTAGTGTCACTTTTCCAGAATTACAAATCTTATCACAATTTTTTTTTTGTTGTTGCTTACTAAGTTAAAATATTCTAAAATAAAGTAAGAAAATGTTTAAAAACCACAACTACAATTTTAAAATAATTAATTAAAATATTGGAATATGAATGTTGTCCTCTTAAAACAGTCTCCTGTCAGTATTTGAAAATAGTGCAGAAATGGAACGCAATCGGTGTAACGTTCGTTGCATTATAAGCGCGTGGGCACTATTTTGGTTAGTGTTTTTATGAGTGAACCACGTGTCTTGGCCGCTAGTTGAACCAGTCCACTCGTAAGTCTTTTATGTAATGTTTCAAGTTTGATAAAGGTATCGCGCAAAAAAGTTATGAAGGAAATAACAAATATTTTTATTAGGGAAAATACGCCTGATTCAGAGAGCCGTTTCAGAACCTCCGCCATCTCGATGATTTTCAGAAAATGCATTGAAGAAATGTAGATCACTAATGGACTTTTCAGAAAATTATTGTATTAAGTATAGTGAAGAGATACAAGCATATGATTTAAGGCGTCCAGACTTTAGCTAAATCTTCAGTGTTGTTGTTTACTCCAAAAGCTCTACAAAATCTTATTGTACTGTTTCCCAAAATACTACACACTGGCCAGTTGTATGTGGGAACATTTGCAGCCAATTTTTAAATATTATTACCGCTCATAACTTGCGATCACTTTTGCACAGTACCGGAATAAAACTACGAGGGGAGGTCAAAAAGTTCGCGGAATGGAGAGGATGTTGGGGGTGGGATCATGTATCAGATAGATACTAATTGAGCATCTCACCATTAGTATATATTCCTAACGTAATAGGGTCATTAACCATTAAGTTATCAACGTGCAAACAAGTTAATCGGGAAGAAATCAACAAGTATAGACAAAATTAATTATCGCACCGTTATTAAATTCCTCACCAAACAAGGAAAATTCACTCGGACAATTTTCTCAAGAGACGTTAGCGGTTTACGGGGACTCTGCCCCTGGTAAAACCATGGTTTATAAGTGGCCATGGCTTTTCAAGCAATGAAGAGACTAAATTGAAGACGACCCACGTTCTGGACGGCTAATTGAGGCCACCACACCCGAAACCATCGAGAAAGTAGTAAAAATTGTATTGGAAGATTCGCATCTGAAGAAGAAGCAGTTAGCAGTAATGGTTGGAGTATCCTATTTTGAACATCCTATCATCATCTTGGCATGTCGAAGGTCAGCGCGCGGTGGGTCCGAAAGTGTTTTCTTCTCTTCAAAAACGACAACGTTTCGAATGTTCTCGTCAGTTTTTGGAGCTCTGTTGCGATAACAGGGGAGAAGTTATGGCCCGCATTACTCGAGACGAAACCTGGGTCTATGATCCCAAGTCGAAGTCAGTATCGATTCAGTGGCATAAAAAAGGCACTCCACCGCCAATAAGTACAGTCTCACAATAGGCCGGAAAGATCATGACGACTATATTTTGGGATACTGAAGGTATTTTACTGATCGACTAGAAAGAACGCGGTGTTAATATAACGGGACAATACTACGCTTAATTATTAGAACAGTGAAAGGAGGCCATTATAGAAAAAAGAAGAGGAAAATTGACCAAAGGCGTGCTCCTTTTGCATGACAATGCACCTGTGCACACGAGTAATGTTGAGATGGCTGCGATTCACCGGTGCAGCTTCGAACAACTCCACCAACCTCCTTATAGTCCAGACCTGGCCCCCAGTGATTAATATTTATTTCCAAAAATAAAAAAAGAGCTGCGTGATAAGAAATTTGACGACGATGAAAAGGTGAAGTCGGCAATTTCGGCCTTTTTTGACGCTAAGGACAAATCATTTTTTAATGATGGTATTAACAAATTATTTGAACGATCTGAGAAACGTATTAGAGTTAAGGGGGAATACATTATAAAAGAAAAAAAATGATTTTTAATTTCAACCTTCTTTCCACCCAGTCCGCGATCTTTTTGACCTCCCCTCATATGTTTTATATTTTAGCAATAAAGCTGTACGTAGAGGTCCCTAGCGTAGAAAAGTTTTCCTGGAACTTTTTAGAGAGTGGCCATGTCAGAAGTGCCGGAGACAAAATTTCTAAAATTAGTAATTTGAAAAGTTCTAATTGGTACCCTCAGAATACATTAAGTAAAGGGTAAAATATCCCGATATCTTTTGGGATTACCACAAGGCACTGCTACACTTGTAATGAAAACTTTAAACTGCTCTTGTGAAGGCGAGTGTCAGCATTTTAACTTAGGGGTGATGATATTCAACGTGAAAAAACTTCGCGTCGAGGACCTTTACACAGACTCTGAATCTGAAGACAAAACCAGACCAAGTTATGTCCCTCTGGCTAGTAATTTATTACAGAAACCAACATTTACGTTTTAATTCAGTTTTCCATTCGAAACACTAATGAAGAAGGTGAACTAACAGTAACTTATATAAAAATTTGTGACAATAAGTATCACAAGTTCAGAATCGACGAAACTGATGTTTCTGATGTTAGCTTTGACCAAATATTGGAGAAATTGCCAAATCTAGATCTAATCCTTAAGAAATTCCTGTAGTGTAAGACTGATTTTACCATTGATATTAGTTATACTTAATTAAGTAAGTACTGTAAGAACTAATTATTTCTAATTATTGTGTCAATTAAAAAATGTTAATTTGCACAAGGCTGTTTTTTGGTTTTGACGTAATTACGTCTTGTAAATCGATGTACGCCGGCGGCACGCACGAAAAAGCATGACTGATGTCACGTTCCGTCATTGTCACGTTCCGCCTGAGCCGAGCGAGCAAGCGAGAACACAGAACAAGCGATAGAGAGGCACAATCGGCCTAAGCGTTGGGCTTGTAACGCATCTGTTTCTCTTCCACTCCATCGGCCGATGTCTCTAAGTAGAAGAGAGACAGCAGCACACACAACCCACACGTGAACTGTTTTGCCAACTGTTTATAAAGTGAAGTGAAAAGTTAATGTGGTTTCCATTATTTATTACAATAAAAATTGCACCAAAAAAGGTAATTAATTCTTGCATTATAAGAATTTGAATTGCGATATAATCTCATATATTTGTTCTTTGATTATGGAAGAAAGTAGCATCGTTTGGCGAGTGCAATAATTACAGGTTACGTTACGATTTTGACAAAAAAAATATTATGACTCATAAAACAGAGGATCTTAAATATCACACATGTATATAAGTTGTAAATAAATTGTTAATAGCACATTGTTTCTTGTAATTAATCTGTATAATTTAAGTAAAAAAATATTCCAATTAATGAGTGCAAATAAATGTTAATAATATAGAAACATTTGTAATTTTCAATTAACTCCTTCTTAGTATTATAAAAAATAATAATAGTTCAGTGATAATAATTCAATTCATAAAAGTATGCAATTATTCATAAACATTTTCTTATGACTTTAAATTATTGTCCATAAACAATTTTTTTTTTATCAAAATTTAATTTCACGTCATATGAAATGTTGATTTTAATAATTTTAATACAAATTTGTATAGCATATAAGAAAAGTCATTAGTATGACTAAAATTTGTTTAAAAACTGTTGATTTTTATAACAGTCCCCTGTCAGGGTTTGAGGGGGAAAAAACGTCGATCAAAATCAAAATAAAAAAGATATTGTGTGTTTTTTTAAGATACGTATTTATTACTATTATTAGTACTATTGCCCTTCATTGTATTAAAATAGATTCTGTATATTTAACAAAATTTTCTTAGGACACTTGTATGGGGTCAGTTTCCAAATATGTAGTAGAGAAACACCTACCTGTATTTTGCCTAGGACAGAACTGTACACACTTCAAAAATTACAATTTTAATCACTTCATGTTTTGGTAAGTGGCGGTATTTCCAAAACCATGGTTTTTTAGGTATATGCGTTTGGATTCTGCCATAATGACGACCTATGATTTTGGAATTACGGGACCATCTCGACTGCCATACAGCTTTAAGGTCGTTTTTGGCTATTTGGAGGACATCGTTTACATAGTTTTGCAGTCGAGAAGGATTGCCTGTTACCGTAGCGTCCCTAGCCCATGCGTCAACTGCCTCGTTGCCTTGTATACCACTATGACCCGGAATCCACGCTAAGGTTACATCAATATTACTAGAGTGGCACTGGAAGAGTAGGTTTTTTATTTGATATATAATAGGAGAGGAGGATTTGTATTTAAGAAGGTTAGAGGTGAGGGCTTCTAAACAACTTTTGGAATCTGTGAAAACCACAGCCTTATCAAGCCGATGGGAGAGTATCAGAACAATAGCCTCTAATATGGCCACTGCTTCCCCTGTGAATACGGATGCTTCCGCCGGACACTTAAAGTTCAGCACAATATTGAATTTTGGTACCCATACTGCAGCCCCGACATTTCCATCCGGAGAAATTTTTGAAGCGTCGGTGAAGATTGGGAGGCAATGCTGCCAATCCTCGCCCAGTATGCTCATGAAATTATTGTTTGCCAAAGGGTCATTTTTTTTTATTCCAAAATCCAATATGTATTATGTTAGGAAAAAAAGTAAGAGCATCGAAATTTGTTTGGAATAAAGGATGGGAGTCAAGTTTTACAATGGGGTGGGACAGAGTTGACAACTTCCTGTAGCTAGCAACTACGGGACGAATTTGGAGGATCAGGAAATAGTTCAGATAAGCTCTGAAGACGTGAGCACAGTGGGTGTGACTCAAATTGTAAGGCTTTAAAGGTAAATCTATCTGAGAGAAATTGTCGCCTCAGGTCTAAAGGACGGTCCACAGATTCGACTTGTAGTGCAATACTAGGAGAGGATTTCATAGCCCCCAATATTATACGCAGGCATTTTAATTGAATTTTGTCCAGCTTACTAAGGGATTCTTTGTTGCAGGGTTCCAGCAAAAAGGAACCGTAGTCTAGAACACTGCGGACCAAGGCATTGTATACTAGTTTTAAGGAGTACGGATGGGAGCCCCACCAAACACCTGAGAGGGATTTTAGAATGTTAGCGCCTTTTTCACATCTCTGTGCGATTGTATTGAAATGAGGTGATCCTGTCAGTCTACTGTCCAGGATAATGCCTAGAAATTTTACTTGGTCCGAGTATGGAATAATTTGGCCATCAATTCTAATTTGAATCGGGGGGATAGTTCTTTTCCTTGTAAATAAAACTATGTTACTTTTAGGGGCAGAGAGAGATAGACCATGGTCATCAAGCCATTGCTTAAGATAAAACAAAGCAGAGTTCAGCCTATTCTCAATTGTTTCTGGATCGGTTCCAGCTGTATATAAACAGATGTCATCTGCATATTGGAGTATATTACAGAAACAAGACACACACTGTTCAAGGTCATAAGTATACAGGCTGTATAGCAGAGGACTCAGAACAGACCCTTGCGGTAGACCCAGCCAAATGTATCTAGGAGGGGTTTGATGATTGAGGTAATTGACCTTAACAGACCTACCAGTTAAAAGGCTATAGATAAATTGCACTAGCTTCGCAGGAAAACTCAATCGAAGAAGCTTCTCTCTGAGCACCGGAAGTTGTACGTTATCATAAGCAGCAGACACATCCAAAAAGGCTCCCACCAGGTATTCTCCCTTTGAAAAGGCAAGGCGAATATCTGATGTGAGCATAGATAGACTGTCTAAAGTTCCTCTGCCTTTACGGAACCCAAACTGACTTCTGGCCAATATGCCCCTATTCTCCGCCCACCATTCCAACCTATTTTTTATCATATGTTCTAGTACTTTGCATAAGGCAGATGCTAGAGCTATAGGCCTATATGACGCGGGATCCCTAGGATTTTTGCCAGGTTTAAGCAAGGGAATGATGACCTGTTTTTTCCAGTCAGGAGGAATGTCACCTGTTTCGATTACTTTGTTGTATAAGTTTAGCAGATATTCCAAAGCAGTTGGGCCAAGGTGGGAAATAAAGGAGTAGGGTATACCATCCTCTCCCGGCGATGTATCTTTTAGATTGCTAAGCGCGCGTTTAAGTTCCTCCAGGGAGAAAGGGTTGTCGAACTGGGAGAGTGTTGAATTGAGGGACTGGGAACTGACAGACTGGCTGGGGTCTATTGGGACAAAAGGTGGGGCTAATCTACTCGCAAAAATGTCAATCCAGGCAGATGGATCATTTGAAAAAAAAAAAAAAAAAAAAAAAAAAAAAATCACTTCATGTTGTCATAAGGGTAAATGTATGTAGTATATCAAAATAAACATTTTAAAATATTGTATGATGGACTTATTTCAAACAAATCTTCGAAGAGGTCAAGTAGGTCAAATAAATTATGATGAATATATCCATAAATAAAATTTATCATTTGCTATGATCAGCTCAGAAGCTACAAATGTAGTGTATTAATAGAACATTAGTCATTTCAGTTTTTATTTATTGGATGTATGTCCTTATTTATAGGTACTTTATTTTAATTAATTAATAATATCAATTTTATTTTGAAGAAAATCATAGATAAATTAACTGCATAGTCTTGATTACAGTGGTATAAGTCTTTGACAAAAGCACCTTAGTTTAGTGTTTAATTTGGCAGGGCTATATCCGCACTTAGCCTCGTGCTCGGACCATTGTGCATGTGTTGGATTCTCCTTCTACTCCAGCCAACCCAATTCATCCCAGAATGCTAGCAGCCTTTTCAGGCTACTGCAAGCTTCAGGGAGAGATGCCGGAGATTGGAGAAGTTGTGCCCGTTACTCTGCCACACTTGTACATTCCATGAGTACATGCTGTGGATTTTCCTATGCCTCCATGCAGCCTCTGCATAGAGGGCTGTCAGTCACACCTATGACAGACAGGTGCTTGTTAAGCAAGCAATGACAAGTAATTGTAACAATAATTTTGCGAATCTTGTCCCTGTTCAATCTGATGAGGTTGTGGGCAAGCTTTTTAGAGGCCTCCGAAATTGCATTCTTTATTTACCTGCAACCTTCGCTGTTTTTCTATTATTTAAGGTGGATCTTTACTGTTTTAAGACTTAATCATGTTTTGATTTTGGTTGCGGGTATGGGCAATAACAGTGCCTGTCCATGAGCTTTGGTATTTGAGCCCTTTTCGGCTAGTTCATAGTTCCGAGTGAATCAGTGTCCATTGCAAGGTTACTCTTTTACACAAAAGCACCTTAATATCATTCAAACATAAAAAATTAAATTAATTATGATTGAATTTCAACCACTGGGCGACCACTAGTATATTTAAATATTTGTAAGTCAGATGCAAATACTTGTATTCATCAAAACAAACATCTGCCCCTTCCAGGATTCAAATTTATAGGTCAGTTTGGCTGTGAAGAAAAGGTCACTCCCTCACAGCCTAAACTTTTTTTTTTATTCACCACACAGAACAACCAGGAGAGACAAAAATACAAGTGGTCTTTGGATGGACAGGAAAAAAGTAGCTACCTACCTATTTCAAAAAAGTTTTTTTGTAAAAATTTCAAGTCGGACAGTGGTTTTAAATTTCTTTCTTTCCTATCAATAAACATTTGCTTTTCATCAAGAAAACTAATGGTAATATATAATTGGTTTTTAAATGTTTTTGTGTGGACAAGTAGGTTGTTTAAATTTTATTACAAAAAGTAGATTTTGTATAGTTATTTATTCAGGGAGGGTAATCTCTGGATCCACTGAATTTATTAGAAAAAATCTTCCACTATATACACTACACATGCTCTGTTTCACGAGCATGTGTAGTGTATATAGTGGAAGGAAAGTGCTTTGTAAAAGCAGGTACACGTCAAGATGGAGGGCTTTCTGGTAATATCTGTCTGTGCTTTGTTACATTTTCCAGAGAGTTATTGTCACATGAACAGTTCTGACCAAACCATACAGTTTAAAGTAATATCTTGTCTCTTTTATCTCAGACATTGGCAAAATCATATGATAAGGAGACACAGCCACTTCAAAAATTTAATTAAATACCTAACCTAATAATATGCAAAATTTGTCAAAACCTATCTCCACATTACTCCTGTTTCTTTTCAATACGGTGTAGTTTTACCTAAAAATGTAGGTATTTCGTGTTTCATATGGATACTAATACAATGATAATAAAAAATACAATATGAATCTACTTACTTGCAAGTATACCTTTTTTCCACATCTACACACATCAAATGCCGAATGAAGTCCTTTGCTGAATCACTGATGTCATCCCAATAAGGTGAATCAAATTCAAAATCTCCTTTTAATATTTGGGCAAACAAGTTAGCATCATTCTCATCATAGAACGGAGGATATCCACACAGCAATATATAGGATATTACTCCTATACTCCACACATCCACAGCCTTTCCATATGGTTTCTGTGCCAACACTTCTGGAGCTACATATCCTGGAGTACCACAGGCAGTAGCCATAATCCCAGAATCTTCTATCTTTGATAAACCAAAATCACTGATCATTATCTTGCTATCCTCATCTGCACTATAGTACAAGAGATTTTCTGGTTTCAAATCTCTATGAACTACACCCTGTGAATGCATATAGTCAACAGCTTCCAACACTTGTCGGATGAGATTTGATGCATCCTTTTCGGTGTAAGACCCCTTTTCTACGATTCGGTCGAATAATTCGCCACCTGTCACTAACTCCATCACAAGGTACACTTTATTTTTGTCTTCGTAAGTCTCCAACAGCTGGACAATGTTTGGATGAGAAAACATCTTTTTCTCACCACCTTCCACTTTTGCTTGCTCGCTAAATCTTTTCAGTACTCTAATCTCATTTTCTAATGAGTCTTCCTTCCCTTTTAAAGCTTTTTTATCGATAATCTTGCAGGCAAACAGCTGGCCGTTTTCTTTACTTTCTATCAATCGTACCTCAGAAAAAGCACCTGTGCCAAGCAAATCTTTGACAACATATTTGTCTTCGATTGATGGTTGCTTCTCGGAGTCCCGTGCATCCTTTTTAGACTTTCTACCAAAATCCTTTTTGCCAAACAGAGGCATCTTGGCGCCCCACGCTTGCAGATGTCGACCTACACTACTACTTATCTAATAAATATCTGCGTACATATGGCAGATATATCTGACTGACTGGATAGAATAATAAACTTACTCGGTGGCTGGCTTCACGGATAACGGAATGTTGGCAATATAGGTATGTTGCGCAGGGCGCCCAAGGTCAGTCGATTTGTCAAAAATCCACTGCACGTAACGTTTCGTTCTACACAGAATTGTAAACTATTAGGTATATTCTATTTATATTTATGTAACATGTAATGATAATTAAAATAGTTTGTCAAATTATTATAGTTTTACTTTTAGCAATTTTTCGTTAGGCTTCTCCGGCGCTCCGTCCGGGCTTTGTCTTTTTTTATCAACCCATTTTAAAACAGAAAAAATTAAGTTACCCCGTATTTCTTTGTCATTATTTTTTTTCTGTTTTTTATGTGTTTAATACATATCTCTGTTTTCACAAATTAAGCAGAATCACTTTTTTGCTTAATTCAGTCAGAGAAACGTTACTTTGACGTGACAATGACAACTCTAACTGATTTCTGTCGATAAACCTTTTCTACTTTCTCAAAAGAGAAATAAATAGTCTTTTTCTGATAATAAAAGCGTTAGTTTGCAAGTCCTTGTTTAATTTATTCCTATTGTTTTTGTAATTATTGTTTTACTACTACACACTTTGGTAACACTATTAGTTTTATATGTATACCTAAGCAATTGGCGATTAATTTTTCTAACTCCTTGATTTTATAGATTCATTTAAAAATATAGTAGATATGAAGTAACCAGTATCTTCTTTTTTATTTTTGTATTTAATTCTCACAAAACAACAGAAGAACTAAAAATGGATGACATATATAAATAGTATTAGCAGTAGTAGCATTTTTAGGTACCTACTTAGGTTACTAGAAATACTATATTTTTAAATAAATCAATAAAACCAGGGCTTTGGTAAAATTAAATGTTATCGATTATAAATTGTATTTAAGGTAAGGTTAAAATAATTCGCCTCTGTTGAGCGCCATAGGCTTGTTAAGTTTTTAATTACCTACCAAATGTTACTATCTCGTTTGCTTTTGATTTTAAATTCAGACCTTAAATCCTCAAACTTAAGGTAATGTTTGCACATTCGTTCTTAAAACGGTTAAATAACGGTGCTAGTCATAGCGCTATTTAACGCAGATATGAATAACGAAGAAATGCAGGATGAGCGAAAAGTACAAATAAAATCTTAGCATGTAAGGAGATATAACGTATTGCGTGGCGTGAAGGCAATACAGAAGAAACATGAAACACACTTTCAAAGTTATTATTACGTTTAATAAGTGCTGACGCAGATTAGTAGTAACGAGTCCTCCGAGCACAGACATCGAACCCAGCGGAAGCACTTCCCTTCTCGTTGAGTTGATTGCGGAAACATTGTTCCTACGCATATGTAAAAGCTATCACAAAGTCAACCATTATCAGATAAAATTTAAATCTATGGTACCAATAATATTCATATCGTGAACTTTTTAATACAACTTGCAACTTTGAAATAAGCACGAGATTTGTTCTTTTAGATAATTCGATTTTTAAGATAATAAAAAATAACAACTGCTACAGACTTTCATTTAAGGCTGTTCAGTTGATAGGTATGGAAGATTTTCTCAACTGTGAAAAATATTTTTTTTTTAACTTTTTTATGTAGGATGGGTTCGCTCTTGATCCCAATCAAGCCAAGACAGAATCCACGATGGAACGAACTAACCCAGAAGGTGCCTATTCACCCTGACTTTGAAAATGAAAATTGAAAATGGACGGGTTATAAGTTCTCGGAAATACAGACGCAGGGAGGGGGTTCCACTCCTTTGCTTCCTTTGATTCGATTTAATGGTGGTCCACAACGGTGTACCGTTGTTTCCCTCTGTTGGAAGCTTTTTGATACTGTTGCAAACAGATTTGTTTTGTTTAGTTGTAAATACTTCGTGGTGGATTTTGTATTTGGATTAAATATAATGATGATGAAGTTGATGAATATATTAATAAAATAACCAATCTGTTTATTATTTACGTGAGACAAATATTATTTTCTTGTAGTCTGGCAAAAAATTACCTTCAAGCAAAATTTGCGTTCCAAAAGGGACCTAACCAGGAAAAGTATTATCTAAAAATACTAACAAAGCTATTTACGTCCTATCATTTCATTTATTACTTTAAATTAATGTTGGGATACTAAACGACAAAAAAGTGAAAATTTATCAACCAATAACAATAAAAAATAATCAAAAATGCAGGCTAAATTGAAAAAAACAACTGAAGAAATTTTACTTCCGCAGAAGATAGTAAAGTTCAGTACAGAGAAAGTGGTAAAATAAAATGGAATGAACAAATTGATACTAATTCGAATGAACAATTTATTAGAGTTCTTACACTTCCGCGCACATTACACATCAGAATAAAACACTTTTTTACGGATTTTTGCGCATGTTTTATTTTATTTTATATTTAATCCTGACGTAAAAACGTGAAATATAAAATAAAATAAAACATGCGCAAAAATCCGTTAAAAAGTGTTTTATTCTGAAATTTATTAGAGATCAAGAACCCTTACTAGATAATAAACATAAGAAATGGTACAAAGCAGAGAAAAGGGAAAAGGTCTATGACTGAAGACAGTAGTAGTGAACCAGAAGATACTTTTGGGTCAGGTAGCTAACTCTATTACTATTGAAAAGGGGGAAACCTAAAAGGGGGTTGTTACGTGAAAATCTGGGGGCACGGCAGTGCCCCCGCCAAGTCAAGCAAAAAAGCGGCACGGACGTACCATCCTTTTCTCGAAGCAATTCAGGCCATTTTCGACCCCCTGTAACTTCGTTGTGGATAAAACTAGAAGACTGAATTTTCAGTAACCATGCAGGCATTGTAAAGACATGGTATATTTCAAATTTCATTCAATTTGAACTAGTAGTTTAAGAATTATAACGGGTCAAATTTCTTAATTTTGTCACTCACTGACTCACCGATCATCAAAATTCTAAGACACTTCTAGCAGACCTAGAAGCTTCAAATTTGGAATATAAATAGTGTTTGGTGTATGAATCAAGGAAAAACTAAAAAAACCTACAAAAATAAGAAAAGTTCATAAGTCAGAGAGAGGGCTTTAAGAAAATTCGTTGCTGGTAGATATACATACATATATACAATAAGTAGAAGGTACCGAAAAGGAAAAAAGTAGACTGTCTACAAAATACAAAAAGCAATGAGATCCCATCAAAAACAATACTTGTCAAAAAAACCAAGTCTCGCAACTCAGTTGTTCTACGGTAAAAAGTTGTGAGATCCATGTAATACCAAGTCGGTTATTAATTTATTCAGTCCCTACTTAAGCGAATTTCTGTCTTAATACGTCCAGTCCCTAAGACCACGATCGTGGTCCATAACAATTGAAAATCAATTGTGTCTGGAATCTCCGTGCTCGAAGCATTAAGTTGTTACGTAATAATTAACAGCATCTTATAGTGACGCATATCAATATTAAAAATCTTTATTGTTTTATATAAATATATTGACTCGGCCATCGCATGAAAACACGTGTAAATTAAATTATTTAGTGCGATGGCCGAGTCAATATATTTATATAAAACAATAAAGATTTTTAATATTGATATGCGTCACTATAAGGTGCTGTTAATTATTACGTAACAACTTAATGCTTCGAGCACGGAGATTCCAGACACAATTGATTTTCAATTGTTATGGACCACGATCGTGGTCTTAGGAACTGGACGTATTAAGACAGAAATTCGCTTAAGTAGGGACTGAATAAATTAATAACCGACTTGGTATTACATGGATCTCACAACTTTTTACCGTAGAACAACTGAGTTGCGAGACTTGGTTTTTTTGACAAGTATTGTTTTTGATGGGATTAACTATAAAGGGAATACTTTCCTGGTAAAATTAAAAATACAGAAAAAATATTGTACAAAATAATTAGGTACCGAAGGTGCTGTCTGTTAATACTAAAATGCGAATAATTTTTAATGGTTGGAAAGACTAGATAAAATAAGTGACATTGTGAAAATCTTCTGTGTTTTCCGGTGAAGCATAACACCAGGACTTTTTCAAAATTACTGATATGGAGAAATATTTGCCTGACATTTATACCGTTACCTAGGAGTTTGATGATATTAGTTGTATTTTAACAATATACATTTTTCGAAGACTTTATTTAAAGTTTACTATTTTTTAGACTTATAGTCAATAGCGTATTAATAATTTAGTTAACTTAGTTACCATATTGGTTATTATCACCAAAACCGTAACCTTTCCAGTATTGCGACTTATTTAGGTTTAATCCGATTTCTAATATTGATATTAAACCTTATATGTTTGTATGTACCATTTTCAATAACTTACAAATAAATATTATGTTGTTGATTGTGACGTCATTGCTTTATTTTATTTAAACCAGAACTGGCATACAATGTTACCACAAATGGGTAAGATATGGTCAAAAATGGCTGAAAGGGATTGCTTTATTTAAATAAAAAATATCGATTGTAAATTTTTTAACAACAAGAAGTTTTAAGATAAGTAATATATATTTGATGTCTTGCAAATAATGGCTGATATAACTCTCACCTCATGAACTCTCACCACAAAAAACATCATGCATTTAATTAAGATAACGTTTAAAATTGCCAATACCGGATCACCTGCCCTTCATGCTGTGTGCTGTGCCGCAGAGTAGTTGAACACTTAAAGGTGACCTAAAAGACGCCCGATCACACTGGAGGTAACCACAGTAGAGACCTCAAAATGGGCAATAACGTTTTCCGAATTATAATATTTTACTGTGATGTCCAGCAGGCCTACTAACAAACGTAGCGATTAGGGCAAAACCATAGAACGCAAAATACATTTCTGGGGAAAGCGAAATATATTTAGGTACATGTCCGCCAGGTATGTCTTTCGACTAAGATGATAGTCAAGCTTCATGAGTAGATTTATTACTTTAGAGGGTTCAAATTATTTATTAAAAGTATTTACTATTATTGAGAAAGAAGACGTTAAGTATTTAGGTACTTAGATGATATTATTAAGAAAAATCGGTTACATTTTTCATGATCTCTTACAATTTGTGACTTATTCAATTATTCAGGTGGTGTTACGAGAGGAGGTCAAAAAGTTCGCGGAATAGAGGGGTTGCAGTGGGTGAGGTTACTCATCCAAGTAGTCGCTAATTAAGTGACTTATTATTACTATATTTACCAAATTTCAGCCTAATCAGGTTATTAGTTCTTACGTTAGTCATCAACGAGTTAACAAGTAAAAAGAGAAGAAACTACCCACTATGGAGAAAATTGAACATCGCGCCGTCATAAAGTTCCTAACCAAGCAAAAAAACACTTCAAACCATTTCACAAGAGATATAATCTGTTTACAGGGACTGCGCTCCTGCTATAACAATGATTTACTAATGGCACAGCCTTTATAAGTTAGGCTAGGAGTTCTTTGAAGACGACACTCGACCTGGATGGACGTTCAAGGCCACCACGCCAGACATTATCGAAAAAGTGGAGACACTTGTAATGGAAGATTGTCAGTTGAAGAAGAAGCAACTTGAAGCATTTGTAGGAGTATCAGAAACAACGATTTTAAACTTCCTACATCAACATCTTGGCATGACTAAAGTATGTGCAAGTTGGGTGCCGAAAATGCTCATGCTGCTTCAAAAAACAAACCGAACCCGGAGCTTCGAAGCGGCGTTACCATAAAAACCTGTATATGAGCTACTAAACCACGGAGGCCTTTAATTTGGTTCAATGTCCAAGCTATTATGTTAATTGTTGTTTATCTGAATTATCACATACATATATATTATTATTAGAATTTGTGATAGGTATAACATATTAATTGTAAAAATAAAGTAAATAAGTTTTCTGTATAATAATTATTAATAAAAACAAAAGCCAACCACGCTCTTGAAATACCCATATTTCGATTTATACAGAAGAGTAGCTTGAAAGAATATAGTAAAGAAACTTAAAAGTCCTTATACGAAATTGTCTTTTACATAATCGATATTAAATCTATTTCGTCAATTTATATTTCCACAAAAACCCTATCTTATTTATATAAAACAGTTTTCTCAGTTATTTAAATCGAATTTAAATACTTTTTTTACGTAATGACAAAATAGTAATTCCTTTTTATATGTGCTCTAACTAGATTGTAAAATCGATAGATCACCACCATGTACAATGACTCAAGGTTAATGTAATTTTGTAAACCAGTTTAACAAATAAATTGATATAAATTTATTATTTTGCCGTAAAGAAAAGCAAAGAACAGGTTTATATCACGAAGTTGTAAAATCACAAAAAAAATCTTAAAAACTATGTAGGCATTACAAGGACGAATCAATATAAGTATCTGGGCGAATATGTCGTTTTGTGCATATTGATCGTCCGACGATAAAGAATATACAAAGAGATGAAAGAATTGAAGAATTAGACCCCAAGATTACTTTTGCAAAGTTAGCTCTCGGTTCTATAAGGTGCAATTCTGTATGATGCATTTTTTTACTATAACTGTATTAAATTAAAACCTAAAGACTCAAAAACTAATGACCATTCGTGTCCCTTATTCCAGATTTTGGTATTTCGAAATTCCTAGATAAAAACTATATTGGAAAAACGACTTTTTTACCATCTTCGAATAATGTAATAGTTAATCTATACTAAGACAAATTTTTATTAATAAGTTTCTACGTACCATTCATCAATGAAAGGTAATTATATCTTGTGTATTTCAATAATTGATAGATGTATTTGATAAATGTATAATACTTATCTATGCTGAATGGCGTAAGAAGTTTGTACCTATTACAAATAATGGCAAACATAGGAAAATATCGAAAAATCTAATTATCATTCTTATAATTACTATTGATTACCGTGCTCCTTTATTCAAATGGTAATTAGAAGATTCAAATGCTAATTAGTTTTAGCACTAACAATTATGATATACTAGCTTTCCGCCCGCGGCTTCGCCCGCGTGGAATTCGGTTATATTGCGGTATAAAGCACAACTATAAGAAAACTTCTCATTCCCACGGAAAAACCTAAGAAGCGCGATGTAACGCTGGATACAATTAGTTGTTAAACCAAAACTGAATGGTACACTATGTTATATGTTTTCCCTTGTGGAGCAAAAACATGCAGATTTTGGGCACTGGAAACTCGGGAACACGCTACATAGAGCTGACCATGCGAAAAACAATGTTTTTCCAAGCTATCATTTCACTTCTTATGTATTTAAAAAAACACATCGTTACCATGTTTTAAAAACACCCAGCGCCATCTATCGCATACCTCAAGAACTAAATAACGTAACTAATACTTATACCAATTAGTAATTCGTTGACTTTAGTGATTTCAGGATAAGTAGATGTAAAACAAACAATTTGACGATAAAACAAATTGTACGGCATCCCTCGGGAATTGTTCATTTTCGGGGATTCATTATCGTATCATTTTGCTTCTAAATTTACATGTTTATATTCGTTTGCAATATTTTACGTTGTTTTGAACGACACACAGCGCCATCTACAATCCATCCATCAAGCAAACAATATTTTTGTTTATCCTCGGGAATATCAATTTTTTCCAGGATAAAAAGTACCCTATTATTTAATCCGGACTTTTATCTTTACGTCTGCAAAATTTCAAAGCAATCGGTTCAGTAGTTACGGCGTGAAAGCGGAACAAACAAACAAACAAACAAACTAACTCACTTTCCGATTTATAACATTAGTAAGGAGTAAGGATTAAGAGATTTTTACTATAAAATCAGTAAAGTCTACAGATTATTGTGTATATCAACCTAATCACCACCATATGTTTTACAACACTAAAGCTACCAAACTCCTTTTTTAAGCTGAATAGCCTTCGTCTTCGGTCCTGCATAGTGCTTCCACGTATCATGACATCACACTGCAATCGCTAACCCTTCTGTCAAGCGTGGCGATTATGGTAGAAAACCCCCCATGATGAATAAACATATAGCACGCCCCCACTATCCCGGACTATGGTAGAGGTCACGGTAATGATGGGGCAGGGGGTGCAAAGAATCCCCGGCAGATGCCAGGCTACCAATCCAATGACCATTGACCCTAACAACATATAACACGCGCACATTGCGGACCGACGGAAAGCTCGCTGAACTTGAACAGGTTGCGATGAGATATTGTAGGATTGTGTGAAGTCAGAAGAGAGGGGGAGGACACCATGATCTTTAAATCCGGAAACCTGCTCTATTTCGTGTAGGGTGGTGTCGTGTTAATCATCCACAGGTCTCTTGTCAACAACAGGATGAAGCTAGAGAGATATCGACTGATGAAGTCTATACTCCCCCTAGCACCCATCCAAAATCCCGAAAGTTTTCAGCTCGAGCTACAAAATCGTTTTGAAAGCCTGGAAAAATGCGAAAATGTGGACGACTACAATGTCAGGTTCCTGAAAATTGTCCAACAGCTGGATCTAAAGCCTTCAAAAGGAACCAAAAGATCTCTGATCTTTCCAACACGCTCAAGAAATGTGAAAATACTGCAGTCCTCTGAATATGCTGCTCTGTACGGGCATCTCAACAGACAGATCTCCAATTCCCTGACTCGTGACCTACGTCAATTTAATACAAACCATATTAAAGAGGCAATTGAGCGTAACGAGGGCTCAAAAGTAATCAAAAGGAATCAGTCTGTTGGCCAAATTCAACTGACAAAGCTGACGGTCGAGCAGCTAACAGGTAGTACGCATACCTGTTAGTAATCTAGCCGAAGACCAAAAGCTAGATTAACCCGACAGTATACCGAATATATCCCGGACGTCAGTCTGTACGAGATTAGAATGGCTCTCAAACAGCTGAAAAACCATAAGGCACCGGGTGATGTTGGAATCACGGCTAAGCTTCTGAAAGCAGACGGAATGCCGGTACTAAAGGCTCTTCAGAAGAAATTCGATTCCGTTATACTCGAGGGACAAACGATTACGGCATGGCACAGAAATGCCACCACATTTCTGTGCCATGCCGTACATTACCCTTCCTCAAAAAAGGCGATAAAACCTTATTGAAGAATTATAGACCCATCTCACTTCTGAGCCATATGTACAAACTGGAACTCTCTCCCTGCGTCTGTATTTCCGGGAACTTATAATCCGTACATTTTCAAAGTCAGGGTAAATATGCACTTTCTGGGTTAGCTCGTTCCATCGTGGATTCTGTTTTGGCCCCCGGGCTTCATTAGGATCAAGAGCAAACCCATCTTACATAAAAAAGCTGTTTTTGACGGTCATTACGCATTTGACGCCTTCCAGCCTCCCGAACAAGCTGGTTTCCGAAAAGGTTTCAGTACAATAGACTACATACATAGCCTGCGACAGATAATACAGAAGACTGAGGAGTATAAGCAACTGTTTTGCCTGGCATTTGTGGACTATGAGAAAGAATTCGATTCGATCGAGACCTGGGCTGTGCTGCAGTGTCTTCAACGATGCCAAATTAACTTTCAATAATTTGAAGTGATGAAGTGCTTGTATGAAAACGTCCGCCTCCAGGATCGGAACACGAAACCTATCCGGTTGCAGCGAGGTGTGAGATAGGGACACGTCATATCACCGAAACTGTTCACCGCCGCACGGTGGTACCGACATTGACAAAACTCCCCTAAAGTCACTGTCGAATATTGCCAATACAGGTAGCCCTATGTCATGTCAAGGGTCCTACCTATCTAGGGGGGTATAAATATCAGGACCAAATGGTCCCCCCCAGTTATCACTTATTAATTGACCTCTGAAGTAACCGCATTTCATTGTTGTTGTTCACTGTTTATGGGTGACTTATCCAAGTGGTATTAGTTTTGGTGATTTCTAAAAAACGCTAATTGTTTTGTTGTTTGTGTATGATGGAATATCAACAACAGGGTAAGTATTTTGTAAATTATTAAGTTTTACTCATGTATATATTATACTTTTTATTTTATGTGGGTGCTACGACAACCCTTTTTTGAAGTTTATTTTTCCGTTGCTGCAACTTTATCGAGACCTACAAAATTTTGCATACATCTGCAGCGGATCTGATTCAGTATAAAGTGTAGGTACATATGTGCATTTTATGAGGAACTTATTTTTTTTACCCCGATTTGCCCGCGCGCCCGTAAAGTGCCTGCTACGACGTCGAAGTCGCTTCGTAGCATTTGCTACGAAATTGATATTTATTTTATATTTTTAATTTCAGGTACAATAATAAAATGTTCCTTTTCGAGGAGTTCATTTTCATTTTTTGTGCTGTGGTGTACACAAAAAACTCTAAATCGTAAAAAATATATTTTACAGTATTTTTAACGTCTCTAAATGATGTTGAAAATGTAGATATAGAACCTTTATCAAATCGAATTGTTAATTTATGTAAAAGTCTTGATAGTTTCAGGGTTAAGTCAGCACGTACTAAAACTAGACTTTTAAGTAATTATTCTAATTGATTAGATGTAATTGAATATGTAGAACTGACTAGAAGTGTTGAACAGTGCCATTTACAGCAGGAATAACCGGGACCGTCCTACGACCGATTCCGATCTTAGTTCGCGGTCAAGAAGTAGACGATTAACAGAATTGTCAGAAGTAGATACCTCTGTTGTAAAGGCATTGCTTAACTCTTCGGGTCAATTTAATAGTAGTAGTTCAGACATGGCTATAAGCGCTGACAAAGTATTATCGCTTATTGTTGAAGCTAAGCTCACCAAGCACCAATATTTATTGATTAAAAATTGTGAACACTAAAACTTCATGTAATATTTCCCCGTCATACCAAAGTGTTTTAATTGCTAAAAAGAAGTGTTACTCAGAGAACATATCAAGCGAAATAGAGTTTCAAAATTTATTAGATCATACTGTTTCTTGAATACTTGAGTCATGTAGAGAAGTTTTAGATAGTGTTTGAAAAGATTCGAATACATTAGTTTTGACCGGTAAATGGGGATTTGACGGTAGCACGGGTCATAGCGAGTACAAGCAAAGCTTTTTGGACTCAACATTACAAGATGACAGTAGTTTATTTGTGACCTCTTATGTTCCACTTTAATTAGCAATTAAAACAAAACCGAATTCTTCAATCCATATTGTTTTGTGGAGAAACTCCCGCCCTTGCTCTACCAGATATGGTAGGCATATTCATTTTCAATTTTTGAAAGAAAGTTTTACAGTATCTAAGGAACAGGAAGAGCATTTTAGGGAGAAAATTATTCGACTATTACTGAGTTCCTACCCCTTTTTAACTAGTTTTCGGAAACTTCCTCGAAAGAAAAAGAGCCTCCTGTCTAAGGAAGTCACAGATTTATTGAAATTTCAAGCTGCATGTTAATTTATTTTTCTTTGGTAAGCTCTTAAGATTGTTTTCTTTGTTTGGTATTGTCAAGTTATCGTACAATTTTCTGCTTAATTATAAGTTATATTCGTATTTTTATACACTAGGATTATACATATAGCTTTAAAATATTAATAATTTCTTAAATTTACAACAATTAAATGGATTTTAGTACGAAGTTGGCTGAAAAAAATTGCATACAATTTAAACATTTTTTTTAAGGTTTTCTGATGCTTGTATATGTTTCATTATAATTTTTATTTCAATAAATTTGTTTGTATTTAATCATAAACGTCTTTTTTTAATATTCAAATTCATTCCCAATGAGAAAGAATGGTTAAATACAATTTTAGGAGGTTATGACCGCTCTCCCTTGGACGCGGGACCACCGTGCGCCGTCCTGGAAGATGTTTTCAAGCATCTGGCCTAGAACGACATCACCCACCTTCGAATCGCTGATGATATTGTAGTCATGGCTGAGACCTTGGGAGGCGTTAGCAGAGCCTCTCAACAAGGGGGTGTCAAAATGAACATAAATTGTTGAAAGTATTTGTTTGATCAAGCTTGTTATTTTTAAATATCGTTTGTAAAAGCACATCATAGTTAAGCAAACTATTATTTATATTCTAATTTGTTTCGATAACTTTTGTGTGATTTATTATCGATTGATTGATTAAATTTTTATTATTGTTTCTGTAATATTTGCTTTGCCGTATAATGTAGGAACTATTGTAAGTATACCAGCTTACAATAGTTCCTACATTACTGTTAATTGTGAATAAAAAATATGCTATTGTTTAAATAAAAGCTGTTTCATTAAAAAAACGTTTCTCCTTTCTAATTATCATTTAGGTCTGCCTCATCACAATTAATAGGTATCTGATACTGATGGTAACATCAGTTTAAAATCTGACTACCATTCCTCGTCAAAAAACCAGTGATGTATAAGATACCCTATACAAAGTATCTGAAATACTAGATGCAAGATACTTTAAAAAAAAGTATTTCAGATACCAGATACAAATAATTTTCTAAAAAGGTATCTGAAATACTAGATACAAAATACCTATCTTTCAAATACTTTTAAAAGATAAAATACTTTTGCAAGAAAACAACATTTAGTTGAATTTAAGTTTATTTGTTCGAGAAAACGATTGTCGAATAGATCGCGTTGATAACAAGGATCAGGCAAATGTGACAAGACAAAATATGAAGGTATTAAAATTGAGACTTTTTATGTTTTAGTTGAGATTTGAGTAAACGTAATTCCTCAAACATATTGTCGCTCATCTTCCTTCGATGAGGCCTCATTATCATGCCCCGAAAGGAGAAGAGTCGCTCCACAGGGGCAGAGCTGGGCAATCAGGTTTATATTTTAGAAAAATTTTTTAAATTGTATGATAAGCATTTAAGCTCTTAAAGTTTGCATATTTAGTGTTGAGGTACTGGAGTGTCTCTAAATCACTGGTGCTGCTTCTGTTTTCGCCACTAGCAATAGAGGAATTGGAGTCCTCTAGAAAAATATAATAAGAGTAATTTTTTACTTTTTTTGTATCACCTTCAATGTTTTTTAATGCCTCCAATTTTAGTTGATGTTTTTTCAAGATCTCCAAATACATGTGAAACATGTTCATTTTCAACTACCTCTGAAACAGACTTTCCAAATACTTTTCCTCAAAAGCCTTAACCATATTTGAGCCGTTGTCTGTAACCGTTTTAACAATTTTTCATAGTTTCAGATTATAGTCTGAATGTATATCGGCTATCATTTTTTTTTATTTAGGATGGGTTAGCTCTTGATCCCAATCAAGCCCGGGGGCCAAAACAGAATGCACGATGGAACGAGCTAACCCCGAAGGTGCGTATTCACCCTGGCTTTGAAAATGGACGGGTTATAAGTTCTCGGAAATACAGACGCCAAAATAAATCCACTCCTTTGCTGTGCGCATTATGAAGGATGTTGAAAAGCGCTTGGTACGACAAGTAGGAATAGCAACCAAGAAAGGGTGGTAGCCTGCAGTGCATCTGGATGTCCGATGGAAAAAAAGAAATGGCGGTATGAACAAATGCAGCTATTGAGCACACTTTCCATAGTAGAGTCTGTAGAAGAACAACAGACAGGCAACTTTGCGGCGATGACCTAAGGTGTGAAGCTTGCTCTTCACCAATTTGCTGTCACCGATAAGCCTCTCAGCTCTGCGCTGAATCGTATCCAGTGCAGCAAGTTGGTATTTTGCAGGGCCATCCTAAAGGTGGATGCAATATTCCATGCAAGATCGGACTTGAGCTTTATAGAGAGTTAAAAGCTGTCCCGGCGTGAAATATCGCTTGACCTTATTTAGGACGCCCAGCTTTTTGGCTGCAATTTGAGCTTTGGATTCGATGTTGGCGCCGAAGTTGAGGTCTGAAGGCAACTCCATGCCAAGAAGTTCGAGGCTGTCGGTCACAGGTACAGATGTACCTCGGAAAGAGGGGTGAGGTGGAAGGAACTCCTTTTTGACGTGAAAAGACACGATTGTGTTTTGGAGGCGTTGAAATTAACGAGGTTACTATCGCCCCACTGGGTAACATAGTTTAGCCTCTGCTTTATTCGCTCAACCATGGCCTCTCTCATGAACATCACGTCGTCACCGCTGGCTTTTGTGCTAGACAGACTGGTATTGCTGGTAACAGTTCATTGATGTGTAGCAGGAAAAGCGTCGCAGAAAGAATAGACCCCTGAGGAACTCCGGCATCAATAGCCACTAAGTCAGAGGAGCAGCCATCGACAACTACTCTGATCGATCGTTCAGTCATGAAATCGACTATCCAACTGCAAAAGTCAGCGAGGATACCGTACGCAGGAAGCTTGCGCAGCAGACTTGCGTGCCAGACCCTGTCAAAAGCCTTCGAGATGTCAAGTGAAACGGGTAGTGCTTCGCTGTGCATCTCGAGGGCCTTGCCCCAGAAATGCGACTCATAAACTAGAAGATCCCCAGTTGAGCGTCCTCGGCGAAAACCATATTGACGGTCACTGAGGAGATCGTTGTCTTCTAGGTATAAGAGCAACTTGCTGATCAGCACTCTTACAGAGTATGGCGATCGGTCGGCACGACTACCCTTTTTGGGTGCTGGTTGCACATTGACAAGCTTCCAGGATTTTGGGACGTCCGTCAAGAAGAATTGGTGCGGCTTCTCGGTCTCCATATGGTGATGGACCATATGGTCATTTGAGTGCAGTCCTCTAATGTTCGCAAGATGCACTTTAAATGGGAGGAAGTGCAGCCGTTGTTTAAAATTCTTCCTGTTCCTGATAAGAATATCATGATGGTGAATGTTGGGGGGGATTTTTAGTCGAGACGCTACTTAGTCGACCAATGGAAGTTTTCTTGGGCTAAGTTGACCAAAAAAGGGAACATACTAGAGACTGCGGGGATGCCCGAATCCCCCGGAAATGGCCACCGGGTCCACCCGTCCAGTCGCCAACTGGCATGGTGGAGCATTTCGTGCCAGTTGGGCCCCTTACTAACTACGGTCGGCCAGCGGCTAAAACCGTGTTTCGGATCTCGCTACCCTCCAGGTACAGCATAGCCAAGATACCAAGACCGAGGACAGACAGTTGTAGAAAGATAGTGTCTCAGTAAAGAAGTGGGGTTTTACTGAAACCTCCTTCGTGGCATTCTTGACAGAGCGCGAAAAGACACCTTCCAACTGTTTTGTTTCACTTGCCAACACTCATGCATATTCAAAAACACTCAGTGGTTAATAACACGCCATTATTACACACTAATATCAAAAACAACACAAAATTTAACAAGAAAACCAAAACCATTATAGTGACGCTTCGCGCTCCCGCCAAAAAGTCCAATATCGACTAAATATACGACGCGCTGCGTTCAGTTGCGTTCGGAAAGAAAAACTGCGAAATTCATTTTAGTAAACGTATCTTAGGGAACAAAGTATCTTCAAAATACTAAGATACCAAGAAAATGTATCTAAATACAAGATACAAAATACAAAATTTGTAAAGTATTTCAAATACAAGATGTAAATACGTATTTTGTATCTTGTATCTGTATTTCAGATACTTTTATCTAAGATAAGTCACATCACTGCAAAAAACATAGCTCAATATCTTCTAAACTAAACATTCAATTACTGTCCCTTTATTATTTTAATATTATAACAATAAAAGCTTATTTAAAAAAAATCTAAATAACTTGAGATTTCCATATTTTTGTATGACTATATTTTATTTCATTTCTCTTAAACGTCTATTATGCACGAAATGAAATATTTACCCACCTACCTATTTAGTACAGACTGACGGGTTAAAAAACTGGATGCAACGGGAAAATTCAACACCGAATAATTTCTTTGCTTAAAACAAAATTTAAAATAATACTAAATAAACCAACTTTTATTCATCTGGTCCAAATTAAATTAAGCTTCAGGCATTGAGATATACATGATTTGATGATAATAGTAACAGTATGTAGTAAAAGTAGTAAAAGGTCATGTAAAGAAAATTCGACTCCTTGCGGCATTCGGAACTTTAAAAGAGGTCAGTAATTGCTTATTGTTTAGTGAGTTTGCGACCTACGTTGAGAGTTCCATGTATGAGTTACTTTTAGTCAAATCATGAATAAAAATCGGGTAACATTATCTCAAACCACACTAATTAAAAAGGTGATAACTCTTTTAGTAATAGTCATTATAACAAACATAAATTCCCTATTTAGAAAGGAAAATACGATCTAGCAACTCTGTAATATATTTCTGCACCCCAACCCTCAACTCTACGATTTCCATTGTCTATGCTGTCCACCCCCTGACGTCACAGTGAAAATCGACCAATCCCAATAGGCACTGTGCTCGATGGCCCTCGCAAGTACAGCCAGTGTGGCCGCACCGCGCATCACTTCGCACCTTATCCTCTAATGTTTTCATTTTGCGACAATATGTGCCGTTCGAATACACTTTATACTGTGATGAAAATCGTTTAAAATGTGTACTCATATCGCTGTGTTGCTGTAAAGTTGTTAATGATTTTATTTTTTCACTAAAGTATCGTAAGATTCTAAAATTACGTGAGGGGGTGGTGCCGTGATGCCAGTTCGTAAGCAAGGTGATAAAAATCTCTTGTATATAACGTTATCCTAAAAGAACACAGTTTCTTAACAAATATATTTTTAGGAGTGTGCATTGAGTTCACCCCTATTATTCTAATCGCATTCGTGTAATGAAGGGGTTCGTATACGTACGTCTCTCCCCACGATTGCGGCTGTTGATTCGCATCGATAGTAGTTTTGCCTGCTGGTAACCACACGCAATATTCTTTTTTAATTTTTTTCCATAAATATGTTTACGTAAATGCAGAATAATGATTAATAAGTAATATAACACGTCAGTGCAACAACAGAAATAAAATAAAATTCTAAACTCCCAAAGAATAAAAATGTAATTGGTAATTTTTTTTAGTCCACGTGCTTAGCAGAGTAAAAACTAAAATAAATGTAAAGCCGTGGTTTTTTAACGTTACCCAGAGGCCCATCGAGCATTAGAACTGCTGGAAGACTACCACAGCAAGCTGGTGAAACCACAGGACCGGCAACTGCGGCTCGCCATCGAAAGAGTCATCCGGATATTCAAATCCAGACTCTTTCAAGCTCTTCTAGGTAAGCTCGTAACTCTTACTCAAATTAGTATTCAACAACTTAGACAATAGTTTATCACTGCACTTCTGAACATTTGATTGATCATTTAATACAAGAAAAATAGTTTCAATTTTATTTCAAATTCGCTTGTTAAACAAGTCTATAATATTTCACCTTTGCAACCAATAAAGCAGATGGATATGAAGTCTACTTTATTTTGTTCAAAATTTGAGTTTGCCACACATGTAGAATTTGACAGATAATGTGTTTATTATTGATAATTCAGTCATATCGTTTGCCGTTTAATGTTTTATATTAATCTACTATTAGTTTACATTTACATTGTTTATCGTCATTAAAAAGTACGCAATTACAAGATCGAACTCTGCTATAGTCGTTTGTGTGTTACTTAAGTGTTTTATTTAATTGGTCATACCGGCCGTATTATGTTTAGAAAAGGCAGCTAGGCTTCATATTAACCACAATTTATAATACTTCATCATCGTATGCCAATTTAATGTATTGTTAGTAGTTAAATATACTTATTTAAGTTATATTATTGATCTACCAAGAACTACACTTGGTTGGACCTAACTGAAAGTTTCAAAACTATGTTTGCCTATTGTGAAGGCATTGTGAAATTTTATTTTAAGTACTTTTATTTTATTTTCTAATAGACATAAATATTATTTTTTTAATCAACGAGAGATATATAACCGAGCCACTCAAGATGTATTGGTTTTATATATTCTAAAATTTCGTTCTTGATGTAGAGACAGCACTTCCCCGTCTCTGTATATTTTACATAAAATGTTTCCATAAAACACAATTCTTTTAAAGAAATCACAATTAAACAACTTTCAGGTATAGTGTCCATTCAATCCGTTAATCTAAAAATAATAACAAAGCGCGTGATCGCGCGTCACAAATGCTCTTGAGTGTTCCTTGACCACGGCACTCGTATTGTGATCCGCATTATATTTAGCCGGTTGCAATGAACAACCGACACGCGTTTGATATCATATAAACACGGTCTGACGGTTCGTTTAAATGAAAATAGAAGGTAGTCTGGTTATTTCAGACGCTAGTTAATTAGTAATCAGATATTTTTATTATGAACATGCAGTAGCGTACAGCGAATAGTAATCCGGAATACAGCGGATTCCGTTAGTTCATTAAAATATTTTTATTTTACTAACACTACTACTTCTTCTTGCTCTCTTATTATCTTTTATTCTTTTTTAGTTCTGGCGGGTACTAGTTGATTTATCAATGCAGACGCACAAATGTATTTGGAGTATAATTCAAAATAGAGTTTCTTTCCTGTTTTCTTCCTTTTTTGTTAAGTTAGGAAATCGGTAACGTACCCATTGAAGGACATTAGGAACACTCTTTAAAAACAGCTCAATTAATAAACAAAATATTCATAAAACCCCTCGTTAATGGGCTTCTTTGCAGTCTAAATAATCCATCTGATGAACTTTTAAAAAGTCTGTGATCATGTCTCCCATGACCATTGTATTATGAAATCTTTTCTCTAGTACCTATTGCAAAGGTAAGTTTTACTCGTAGTAAGAAGAATATTGACTTTGACAGAAAAAATATTAGTTTTTACGTAAGACGTGAGTAGGAAATATGCAAGAGGTCAACTCTATTATATACTATCGTTAACTTTCCAATATATTGGGACTGTTCTCCTTAAGATGGTCACATCCATTAAATTGAAGAACTTGTTTAACCCTAAAATATCATAAAAAAGAATCAGCACTAAATTATTCATAGAATGACGACTGGTAATCTGCGAATACGTTCGAGTGGAATTCTTTCTACCGACCGGAAAGAAGCCTATGTCTTTCTTATGGCTCGAGCAATTTTCATACTAAATTTCATTTAAAGCGACGTAATAAACAGAGTTAGTTTCATATTTATAATGTAAGTGTGGGTTCATTTGTAACTCTAGGTAACTACCCGATACTATCCTTGGTAAACTAACCACCGACCATAAATAGTAAATTTGACCTAGTAAGTACTTAATGTTCTCGCTTGTTTTGCTATGTAAATTGGTTATTAATAGTAAGGACAACAATAATGTATAAAGATATCAAGTTACTGTCAACATACACGTATCACTTCACATTAACAATGTAAATTATATTTTTCTATCTTGTACACATATATACACGCTATATTATACATAGATTTTTTTCTCTATCGATTGTTTAAATAAACTGTTTCGTAAAAGTGTTACATTCGGTTAAGTTACCTAGCTTATGAATAGATTTCGACACTCAGCATAAGAAACAAGTAATTAGGGTCTCGGTAACTTATTATATTGGAAAAGCTATCATCGTCGCCCGGTTCAAACATACTGACATATAAGACAAGTTAATTTTATTTCGTAAAGTACTGTAGGTTGTATGTTCCTCCTGTGTATTTTTCTATAACTAATTATAATTAAGCCAGGGTAATGTATACATTAATATAGACGTACGTTAATGTTGATTAACTCCCAAGTTCAGAAGTTAGAAGTTGGTTAAAGGGAATATACTAGAAACCATATAGTAAATAGTTAATTTCCTATATTTTCTACATTAGACTAAATTATATTTTACATTGATCTGTCTATTTTTTTGCTACTTTAGTATTCCAAAATACAGTTATCACACATTGATGGCCGCTTGGTGCAACGGTAGGGATCCTACCTTCTGCGCCAAAGGTCCTGGGTTCGAACCTGTTACTCGTAGTTGTTGCGTTTGTGTGATGAGATGAACATAAGCATTTCTTCCCGAGTCATGGTCGTATATATATACTTATTTATGTATTTTATATATTATTTAGTATACGTACCTACAGTACAAGCTCAGCTTAGTGAGATGACCGGAATTAATTTATTTATTATTGGAATACTCCCATGGATTAGCTTCAATGACACAATGTCTGTTACTCCATAACTTCCCGACTTCTACACGGATTTTTTTGTGTGGAATCGAATAACAGCTTTGGGACTAGATCGTATCGTAGATCGAAATTTGAAATTCGCTAAAATAAAAAAGTTATGACCAAAAAACATTGGCTCTATGGGATTTCCCATTGAAAAAAAAAGCGCGCGTTTTTTGAAAGTTTTCATTCTTATGAAATTTTAGAATTTACTAAACATTTTTGTTTCTTTTTTTATTTTTTTGTATTACACTCTGCTCCAATATATAGTGCTAGCGAAGCTTTATGCTTAGCGACTGCATCGACCTAGTTATTATTGTGTATATCTCTTCTTTCTCTCAAATGCCAGCTACATATTTCGTATCTATAAACAAATGTTGCTGTACTCTGTAATATTTTGGTTGCTCAAGATATTTTACATTAATTACGTTACGTAACTTTAATTAGGTTACTTACTTTAATTCATTGTTGTCTTAATTAAACTACCAAAGAGAGTTTCACAATGACTTCGATAGTCACTTCAGCAGTTGAGTTTGTTTTATTGTTTTGAATGCATGTGCAAGTTTAGACAAATAACGAAATTGGAAATTACGATAAACGCATAAAATATCATATTTTATCGATTATAAATTTTTAGTGTGGTAACTATTTAACTATATAGCTCCACAAAATTCTTATGATTTTTTTCATTTTTCGTTAAATATACAGGATATTCAACTTGTCCTATCTTCCCCCAACTCTTATCTATGGGTATATGAAGTGGAAATTAAAAGGTTCAAATTACTAAAAGGTCGTAGTAGTTACATGTGGGTAACTAAACTAAGCATGCTGACTTAGAATGCAGATATTCGAGAAAGGAGGTAGTATCCAAAACGCTTTCAAAATGAACTATACAAAGTGTGGTCTACTTAACGAATATTAAAGTCAAGAATTTAATAGTTTTACGATGATGTTTCCAATGAAACCATACGTAGGCAATGGAGAAAGCAGATAATGACGATGAAATCGTAATTATTGGACATTTCAATTAATAAATAGATACACATTGGTACACTACGTGCGTTTATAGCCTATCATAAATCATAATGACTATTTAATACATATACCAACATTTTTGGTAATCTTACTCAAATTCATAGACCGAAATAGTTTAACGTCGGTGTAGTATATTTATTACTCTAATTTCTAACTCCTATACAAAAATTTGATTCTTCCTGACACTCCACCTTCTCTCAAGGACTGCTTTGAATTACTCCATTCAAACCCTCTCCATTTGCGCTTCACCTATACTCTCCAGCTAAAAACACCCACATATACATACTTCGCAATTTTACGCTAAAACCCTAGATGCCGTCTTTGGAATGCACTGCTGGTGTCTAAATAAATTGATCCTTTGATTGAAAATGTTAACCGATGCAGTGCCGGATTTATCATAGAAGCTGAAAAAGCTGAAGCTTAGGGCGGCAAAATTTGCCTAGAAAATTGGTACAGAAAAAAAGTAAGTAATAGTGCAGTAAAAACAAAGCTTTGCTTTTCTTATCTTTTGGTTTCAAAGTAGTGTCTTCGCACTCAAGGGTGTCGTAAAAGGTGATTAATGATACTGGAGGTTCTCTTTCTTTCCTGTCGACCTGTCTCTCTTTCTTTTTCAACTCTTTCTCTCTTTCTGTACTTGTGTTAAGGCGACAGGTATCCATAGCCTAGACCCCTGATGCAATTACGATGAAAAAACTAACCCTTTGTGAAAAATTTTACCCAGTAAATTTGATCAGATATTTCAAACTTAATAATTAAGATATAAAAAAATGATACTGGAGGTAATCACCGTACCGTACACCTCCCGTAGACCAAATAATGGACAACCGAGTTTTCTAAATTATGATTTTTACTACGTTCTCCAACCCGCCAACAAGGCGTGGTTTATGGCAAATAATTTTGGGCAGCTGTGGACGTTTTTTGGCTTGGATTCTGATGATGAAGGCAATTCCAAATGCAGAGTGTATAGCTTGATGTGCTGTTGACTGTATTTAAAACGGCACCAAATGATGAAAGGTATCTACTGATTCGTTTAATAAAAAGAATATCATTGATGTAGTTCTCGAAACTAATTCCGAATTTAAAAATTTTGGAAATTCTATTTCAAGAAGAGTTTACAAACATAGGAGAGTGAGCCCAAATGATCACATGTGTACGTGCATCTGACAAGATACGTTGCTATCAGAAAGGTCAATAGCAAACAAAATAAGTCAACGTGTTATCAGATCACTTATTATACAGGACAGTAAAAAGGTTAGTGACCTAATCTGATAGTTACCTACTCAGATATCAAAGTAAACGAGTTCGAAGTTCATACATAGTTAAGATGTTTTTAAATAATGTTATTTCGAAACGAATGTAAGTATTTTAATTACGCCAACCCCTTTTTCTTAAAACATAATACTGCGGAATGCGCAGTTTATTACATTTCATTTAAAATAGTGTTGTTTCAATGTATGTTTTATATATTCTATATTATATTATATTTTCCTTCCTATATTATATTATACAAATTCTTTGTTGGATAGAAACATTCTTATCTGAGGAGTGCAAGCTTCTCCAAACCCTTACTTTTTACTATATGTATACGACATATTTCACCGACTACAGGATAACAAGACTAAGATAGTGAATCGCAATTCGGTGGTAACTCTTAGCATTCCTACATTTCCTACAAATGATAGACATTTTTACTGACTTTTTATTCGATTTTGTAAAGGAGTAACTCTAGTCGCGATGGAACATCCTAAAATTACTTGTGGATAATGAACAATAGGACATTTGCTTTAATTTCGCCACAAAGACGTTTATAAAAATCGGGAGAAAAACGGTCAAAAATACGATCGTGTGGGTAATTCTTAATATGCTACTCACAGCTTTCCCTAAAAAATGTGACCACTATAAGAAACAAAGTCCTTTGAATCTAGCGTTATGTCGCATGTCGAGTAGAAAGGCTTTGTACTAGTAGCGAAGTCTACATTGGATTAACCTTGCCCCGCTGTCGTGTACTTGATTGCAGCTGCGCTTCATCTGGGCTTCTCTGTATACACAAGTACTATCTATAAATATTCATTCACTAACAGTTGTAGTTTTCTACACATTGATTCAGAAGGTACTTGTCATACGCCTGTCTTAAAATAAATATAAAAAATCCACTTGTAAAATTCTAATGAACCTCCATTTTAAATAAATATCAATAAAAAAATATATATTCCATTTTTATGTATTAAAAAAGTTCACCTTTTTTATAAAAAAGAATGTAAATCAAAGTGCCTAAGTTCTCAATTGGAGTGTTCATTATTGCATAAAAAGAAATGCCGCGCTGTTAATTGGCTACACCTTTATTATAAATCATTACCTACGCAGTTGCCATTAAATTTAATGTACTAAATAGATAGGTACTTACGTATTTATCATCATCTGTATAAACAACGCCACACCAGTTGTTTTCAATAAAACTGATAAGTTAGAAATGACTCTATCTTTTGCCAGATGTTATTCTAAGTTTTTATACATAAATAGAACTGACATCCGGGGTAAATTTATCTTTTCTGGAGCACCAATTGTTTCAAATAAAAACAAGTGATATGGGTTGTAGGTGAGCACCTGTCTGCAATGAGTTGTACAGTAGGGACTTATATGGATACAGAAATAATGTTTGTTTCGTTTCTTAGTCGAAATAAAATGTACGTTTAAAAAAGACTTAAATTGCACTGCATATCTACATATTAATATCCCACAAAACGAATCAATATTACCAAATAAAACAAAATCAGTAAAGTGCGTTCAGAAATTGACGCATTTGTCACTTTCTTTTTACGCACTATAAAAATATTGTTTATATAAATAAGCTTTAAATAAGCAGCTGCGTTTTCTAAATTATGGTCTTCTACTGAGATTTCCAGTCCGCATGAGAAGCGTGAAAATTTATTAAACCTTTCATTTTGTGCTTCCGTCCAACGGTGGCCGTTTTTTGATGATGATTGTAAATGGACTGGATGAAGACTGGCGCAGATGAACAGACACTACTTACACCACAATAACTTAATTATTTTTTACTTCTATATGTTTAGCCCTACGGTGTTTTAAGTAAGGCCCAAGCGTCAGCCGTATGACATTACTAGGCTGATAATTAAAATGGTCAAACTTAATCCGATATTCCAAGCCAAACGTTTCCGGATGGAGCAAAAGTGTATGTGATTATATAATACGAGCATTTGTACCCAAATCATTGGTATTTATATATTTTTTTAATAATATGTATCATAAACATGTATGATACATACGGATTAAGATACATATCTTAATCCGTTAACCAGTATCCATAACACAAAACTCAAGAGTGCTCACTTTGGGCACCAATAAATTTATGAAATATTGTTATTATTATAAAAGCCCATATTTGTTATCTTATTCGTACCGCTAACATTTTTTTAAGTTTAAGAAATATTCGCTTCCGCAATAAGTTTGCAGATTAGAAAACCGAAGGAACTTTATCCTTTAATTAAATGTACCGACTTAAACATAGTCAATTTTAAACTCCGCACTAGGTTTCACAGTTTAGTTGACACATCATCAAAGAAAATAGTAGGTATAATGTACCTTTGTTGTTTACGCTATTCATACGAGTTCTGTACCAAGCGATAAGATCTCGTTGGTGGCACCTATTATTATATTGATCATTATAATAGACAGTGTCTGTTCCACCGCAAGCAGCAAGGACTCCGGAACTAGTCAACCGATATATGAATTTTAGTAAAGTTTTGCTTAGTTATAGGGAAATCGTTGATTTTGTAGTAGTAAATCAGTAGAAAACTCAAAAAGATTTGAGTAACTTAAAAACCAACTGGATTAATTAGTGTTATTAAATCTTTTCAAAAAACTCCCCACACGCTTCTACACAAAGTTACATGTCCTCGCGAATACTGTTAGCGCGTCTTCCCAAATTCGACCAATGCTACTTTTTTTTGTAAATAATCCTTTTTTTTAATAATTGGCCTGGTAAATTAGGTTGCGCAGTTGGTGCAAAATATATACATATACCTACCATATATCCCATTTCTATTTACTATTACATTGTTATTGATAACTGTATTTAAAGTTTCAAGTCGTAAAGTGTAAAAAGTATATTAGTCTTTCTCATTTCATTATACTAATTCCCATAGGACCGAATCGGATTGTAAAAACGTGACCGCAAACAGTATTGTTCAATGTTCGATAAGAAACGTTAAACTGTAATCTGTGCATTTGTTTACTTTTTCATATCAGTTGAACTTTACGATAAAAGGAAATACTGTGTCACTGTACGAATAACATCCAGTTAAGCTCATATTAAAGGCGCGTATTATATACTAATTTGAGTTACATCAATCTTCAATTATTGGTAAAATATTAATTAAACAAAAACATACGAAAGTAGGATCTTAGAACTACATTCTCGTCGTAGCCAAAAGCTCTACCCCGAAAACAGGAAAGCAACTTCTTTCAAATTAAAAAAGGAATATCGTCTGCATATTTTTCCAACTCAACATTCAGCTAAGATTATATTGATGCTCTTGACCAATGATGCGGCAAAAGCCGAAAAGATTAGGTATGCAAACTGACTAAAAACTTCATATTACAGAGTTTACTTTATCTCCTTTGAATTAATAAAAATATTGGGATAAAAGTTTGTAACAGCGTCAATCGGACGAGATAATAACTTTATTACCAGCGCGAGCAATACGGTACCAGATTGCCATATGCAGGCTTTCATTTTCTTTTAATACGTTAAGGTGACCTTTACTTTACATGTATTACAAAGAAAACGTTAATAATTAACGTTAATTATAAACGTCATTTTATTTAAAACATTGACAAGTTCAAAAACACGCGATCTTGACAAAAAATACATTTCTTGACTTATGTTGCTCTTGTCTTACAAATATTATACATATAAAATTATAAGAATTATAAGAAAATTATAAGAAAGAGGTTTTATTACAAATTACCAACGATTAATAGTTCCAAACTCTTCTTGTCTTGATAATATTAGCGTTCATGCGTCGCATAATTTAATACCTTTTTCTTACAAGTGTCCCAAACTTTTCCTAACTGACATTTTATTGACTTTCAAAACTTATCATTAATTCAGAAATTTGCGTCAGTATACAATATTTAAAAATTCTAAATAAAAAAATCTAATTATTGCTTTGAAAAACGCGTTGAAATATTGGTAGTTGAAGTATTATTAGTAAATGGGTAGAAAGATTATTTTCAACGTTAGTAACAGTCCAAACAAGGTTCTTAGAAAGTGAAAATTTGAAAAAGTTTCCAGGCAGATTGAATAAGAAAATCGGAACATGCTTTATTATAAAAATTGCGATAAATTCAACTTATACAACAATTAAAAGAAAACAATTACCGGATAAAAAAGTTCCTCGTCATAATGTTTGCCATTGCTGCTAAAAGAATTTCATCTATGTATGTCCTGAGTTCGATCCCCGGCCGGGTTATACTTTGTCCAGTGTAGGATGATACTTTTGACAGTTGACACCTATATAGAGGGTATAAAATTGCTAGTGCAATGTCAAGCCAAACATAAGGAAACAAACGCAACCTTAGTTCGTAGCAATAAGGAAGTGACACCTGTCAAAAGTATCATCCTACATTGGACAAAGTATAATATAGAAAACAAACTTCTCTGTATTGTCTTGTGTCTAGGTGTTGTGGTACCATCGTTATTTCTGAATTCCATAACACAAATGCTTTAGCTTTAGGATTCAGAAGTATGTGACGTTGTGTAATATTTATAAAATAAAGATTTAATATGGATTCATTCAAGATCAAAATATCAATTAATATGGCTAGTGTGTGTGTGTTCGCAGTCATGTGTGCAATGGTCCGATTGACCCAGATTTTGGATACAGGTCACCGAGCACGCTTGGTCCGAACGCCCTGGTGAGATTCTCTTAGACCTCTAATTGAAATTTTAAATAACTAGACGGTGTTTCATCTCGATTATCGGATCCAATGTTGACTATCGATTGTGCTTGGAAAATGTTCAGTAAAAGTTAAAAGGTGCAGGTCAACATATTTTTAAATATGATTAAGCTGATAAATTATATTTTAAATTTGTCTATTTGGGATGGATCGAATTCCATTCCAGAGGTTCTAGACTATTACTAAGCAATTGAACTCCCGAAATATTGGCATATTTGTTTAATATTTTCATACTGGCAAAATGAAATATTTAAAAATGGTTTTTTTACAAAAAGTAACTTTCAAATACTTATGTTACGAATACTTCGCTTAAAACCTTTGCACTTTACAATATTATGTTAATAAATAAGAGGAAAACCATAAAAACAAGAAGAACTTTACGATAAAATTTTAAGTTTATAAATTTTGTCTGCATGTTTGTGTGGGAGTGTGTGTGTGTGTGTGTGTGTGTGTGTGTGTCTGAGAGAGAGTATGTGTGTGTGTGTGTGTGCGTGTGTGTGTAATGTAATATAAATAAAAATTTTAAGTCTGTATAATCGTACTTAATATACTTAAAACCTCTTCGTATACATATGTATTAGGTTACATATACAAACATAGGAAATAGTGGTTAAATGGGTGGAAATCTTTGATATCAAAAATACTTTTAATTACGCTACTATTTCCTTACCATTAAGAAAGCATTCTATAATATATAACTAGTTCTCTATTTATTTCGTTATTAATAAATAAATTGTCATATATTGTCGTTTAGCAAAATATACTATATGAACTTTATCTGTGACTTTCAAAATTTTGTTTACGTCTGCTGTTTAACTATTAGTTTGAAATGGTAGATCTATATGTATTCTTAAATAACATTGAGTATATATATAAAAGAAAATAATAAGCAGGTTACTAATTAAATAAAGATTCTGTAACGAATATTTCGGAGGCTTGTTGTACATTACTTTGATAAGCGATCTTTGCAATCAATCTTGAGAAGCTTTGTCTGTTATGCTCCACCCCAAACCGGATTACAATAGGTGATTAAAATATTAATTTGTTACAAAAATTAAGCTTTAATACTAAATGTCCAATATTATAGTATCTTTATTTTGTAATGCAATAGTTTAAACTCAAAACAACGTCCTCCGTTGTTGAGTGACTTACCGACATTCATGGTAAAGCCACTCCGAGGTCCCGGATTCGATTCCCCGCGAAAACTACTTTTTCTATATTTACTCGGGACTGGCTTTTGTGGTGCCGTCGTTGTATCTTAATTCCATAATATAGGTGCTTTAGTTACATACTTAACTTGCGTTCAGAACAATGTAAATGGTGTTTAAAAAATAATTTATAACCTTATAACATCTATAATCTTATACAACTCTAACCACTTCTTCAACTTAACTTTTCTCTATCAAGCAATCTGTCCAAAACTTCATTTACATAACTTACTGACAATGAGGCTGAATAATTTTAATTAAAATGGAAAACAGTGGCGACTGCTTCTGTCTCGTTCACCAATAGTGTCATAGCATTCGCACATAATCGTCGGTATTTCCTTTAGTTTTCTCCGAAACAAGTTGCAAGCTGCAACAATTCGCTGTTCCGATTGCAACGTGGTCTCTTTTGTCGGATGGTCATAGCACATCATCGAGACAACTGTTTTTCTTTAGAATATATCGTTAAAAATAAAACAAACCAAATTATGAATAAATGTCATTTTGCTCTCCTTGAAGATTGGTTGTTTGAAATCACTTCAAATTAGCTATTCCTTCTAATAGCTTTTTTGGGATTAGTTAGTTAGGTTATTAGCAAATAATATTAAAAAGTATTAATTTTTCAATTTTATCACGCTTATGAAAAAAGTACTGAATCAAACTTGAGAAAACATTTGAGAAACAATGTCGTAGATTCGTTAAATTTGATTCACCATTTAACCATATAATACAGTCGGAATGAGAACCTCTTTTATTACACCAAATACTATCGATAAAGTATTATGAAATTACCTGCCATTGAAAATGATCATTTAGTCTGAAATCTCCTCAGTTTTAAAACTGTACATCATTATTGTATTGGCACAACGCAGATTTTCTTTAAAAGAAACAAATAATTAATCTCAACCAGTAACTATTACATATTGCAGACTATATGATAAATTTCCAGGGCACCCGATCCACTACATTTAGGATTATACGATATTAGTTTTTACCCACATTTGACAATATTGTGAGTCAGAGAGAGACCATAGGTCAGTGCCGGTTTTAACACTACAAACGCCCCGGGCGAGATTTCTATTGCACCCCCTTACTGTAATTCAAAACTATTCTATACGAAAGAAGGCAAAATATAATAAAATATTCAATTATTACAAAACTATTTATTAAAAGACATTTAATTAACATTTAATTCACTTGAAATTATACACGTCAAGAATAAGCAGTGTTTAAGCAGTCCGTTGTCAAATTAGTGCCATCCTTGACGTTTTAATTATTTTGGCTAATGAAACAAAGAAAACTGATGTTCAAGATTCTTATGCGCACATAACCGATCAGTTAAAAGATTTCAGCATTATAGCGCCCCTTTATGTCCAGCGCCCTGGGCCGTCGCTCCATCGCGCCCTACCCTAACGCCGTTACTGCCAAAGGTTTTTCCTCCATCGCCACTTACGTTACAGGGTAACCCCCGTAAACAACGTACAAATAATTTCTTATAACATTTTGTTAAATCCTAGAAATCAAGTAGCTATAACTTTAACAATTTTTTATTATTATTCACACTGTACTCTACATCATCATTGGTTCAATAAAGTAAACAATTCTTGAGTAGTTCGATATTACGAGTACATTGACATTACCTAAGATAATATCCAACACCCGGTAGGTTGAGAGAACTTTAAGTCGTCACTAACATGAAAAATGATAAACACAGAATAGATATTTACTACAATATAAGTGTTCACATTTATAAACCGTTTGTAAAACTAAAAACATAAAATCCCTTTTATGTCAATTAAACAATAAGAACAACGTGACGAGGCGAAAAAATCGGTATTATTAGGTGCTTACCATTGTAGTAGATAGGTACTGAAAATGTGTATTGAGAATGTGACCCAGAATAATTCTATGGTGGTTTGACCTCGTCATTGCATTATATGGTGGACCACCTGCATTTGCTGAGTAGGTAATTACCTTGAAGTTAATTATTTAGACTGGATACCTTATCCAGTCTATTTCTAGTCATAAACTTCTGGAAGATGTTACTTAGCATGGAAATAATAATGAGCATAAAAATATAAATTTCTATCTAGTAAGATCAGGAGCAGAGATGTTGGTTTTTCTAATGATATAAACCCACATCATTACCCTATTGTGAAGTGAACACAGCGAATAATTTTAGTTTCTTACCGAATGAAATATTCCTTGACCGATTTTTATCATAAATACCCACTTAGAAATTTGTCCTATGAAATTTTAACGATGGCCACCCAATGGCAGAATATGCGTAAAATATTTCGGACAAATATTTCAGAGAACTAGAGTTTTTTTATCTATTACAGGTAACACGAACATGTTTGCTTTTACCTAGCGGAATAACATGACTGATGAATAAAGTAAGATTATCCTACCAAGATCATAATACACACAAAGAACAGACTTTGAAATGCGTTAAAGACCGATTCATCATCATGAGTTTATTAGTGTCCCCACTCCCGGGACACAGGCCTTAACTACGGATGAAAACACTTTAAGAAGAATACCCCATTACGCGGGCCCAGTTTGAATTGATAAATACTATATACTTTAAAAAAGGTGTTCCAATGGCTGCTGTAATTTGGGTAGTTCACTCGCAATATAAGTACCTACCTAGCGCAAGACTAATAAAGTTCATATAATGACACCTAAAATAAATTATGTAATTTTTCCGATATGTTATATTATTGAAAAATACCACTTTTACCGCGTTTTCCGAAAAACTAAATTTGGAAATTGCTTCATATTCGTGTTAGAATTTCAGTCGCAATTGAACTGCCTCTCTCGGAACTTGTTTTTGTCATTTCGAATATGGACGAGTGCTTTTTGTACTATAATTGTCATTTGATGTATAATGTATAATTGATGCTGATACTAGTGTTTTTATATAGTTATTTAATAACACACTATTTCATAAACAAATATCTGGAGGATCTTTACTTTAGTTGTTATTACAGATCCTTGATTTTTCACTTGACTATAAACACACAGATAAGCATTCGGTGGGGCATTATTTGTTATACGAGTATAACTTAAAGCAGTAGCATAAACAGTATATCGATTTTAATCAAAGTGATCATTAAAGTAATAAAAACAACTGTAATAACTTTAATAGTATTGAAAGTAATCATACGCCTACGTTAGTTGACATTTCATTTTCCTAGATATGCTATATGATTAAAACTTAAAAACAAATATCATCATCATTAATAGCTTATTAAAGTCCCTACAGACCTGCCTATATGTAGTAGAATACCGTAGGGAAAGATTGCTAGGTGCTATAGACTACTGATGCAACTGGGACCAACGGCTTAACGTGCCTTCTAAAGTAGGTACGGAGGAGCTCCAGATAGTCAAATTTTGGTCACCCGTCCGATCACCGGCCCTTACGTATGCGGCTTAGCCTTACCAATCATAATTATGTCGGACGCGCTAACTGCTGCGCCATCAAGCTCTTCCCAAAAGTAAATATATGGTACTCCTTTTTAATAGATTTTGAATTTAATCAATAAAAACAGATAGTTAAACAAATTAAATCTTGTCTATTCTAAATAGGTGAAAATGTAAAAATTCAAATTTAAAATTTTGCAGTATTCGACATGCAAAATTTAATAATGTGAAAAAAGTTTTTCATCAATAACCAAAGCATGATAGTCGACCAATGTTCCATTTCATAACAGGGGAGGCATGCCATGGGGTCGGTGCCCGTTCAATATCGATCGATCTCGGGCACGACGCGACGCACGCGATACTTCCAACTTACTCTAAAGCCATCTACACACGGATCCTTACAAATCCTGACACTAAGAAGATTTCACTATCTTCTGTTTTGGAAGACCAAATGCATCAGCTACCTTCTTTGTTTTTACACTGTTTAAATGTCCATGTCTCAAAAGAAAAATAAGCCCTTTTATGTATTCAGCATCATTTTTTCAAGTCTGCCTTATGGTAAAGATTTTTTTCTCAAACAGGGGAGAAGATATAAAATTGAAATAAAATACTATGAATAAAAAGGTCCACAGTTTTGGGATGGGATGGGATCCCATCTGAGGGCTCGGAGGCGTGGTTGTTTTTTACACACGTATTTTATATCTTATAGAAATATTGCATTGTGAATGCAAAAAATTAAATAAAAACATAATTATAGCTGGTTCCATCTTAATTGATTGTTTAATATTTGTAAAAATATTACTTTCAATGTTGAAGGTAGTTAGCGTTCAACATTGGTGGAACGATACTAGCTCATAGTAGAAGTTGGAATACGTTTGTAAAATTCGACACGTTTGCCAGCGTCTCGGTAGCTCAGCGGTCAGAGCAGTCGCCCGGATTGCGAAAGGTCGTGGGTTCGAATCCCATCTGAGGGCTCGGAGGCGTGGTTGTTTTTTACACACGTATTTTATATCTTAGACAATAACGAAGTTCATTTCTCCAACGCCATGTCAACGAAAAGCTATTTGACCGTTGGGTTATTTGATGGTATACTTATTATGGTATCTTCTAATGTCATATAATCGACGGTGTACTATTTCTTTTTCTGTTTTATTTATTATTATAATATTCTTTTAATGATTACACACTCTTACACCAGTTAGACGATTTAATCTCATAAGTTACTTTAATTTATTTATGCCTTCCACGAAAGCCAGATCATACCAAGTTACTGACTATGGCTAAAAAACAAAATGGGAGCTGTATGACGCCATTTTCAAATATAAAATAAAAATCTTCCATCACTAGAATATGGATATCAAATCGAAGGATTAGATTAGCACATTCCAAAACTTTACTATTGATATGCATAAAATACGTTGATTGTACATACAAAATAATCATTTTTGGCAACAAGAATTTAAACCTGTCGCTAAAATAAGCAAAACAAAATATAAATATGTGGTTAAAAAATTAAGAACACAATTCTACAATTCAATTCCACAACAACAATTCAAAAACAAATTAGAAATATCTTAAGTTTTAATTTTGTTTATCTCTTGATAAACATAATCGACATTGCATTCGGGGGAAACTTTAGCTTAAAAAGTATTCCATAAAACAGTCACCCCGCCTATAATAGCAATTTTATTTTATTTTTATTTAATGAATATCAGTTATAATTTATAAAGAAATCGCCATCAAAAACAGCTACAGTTTAATGGGTTGCCTTACCACACACGTCACGTCACGTATAATATATTATATTTATAAAGAAGTCTTTTAATGTTTTCACATTTGATTTTTTATTACTTTGAGATTAGTTCGTTAGGATATTCATTTAAAATAGATGGCAGATGAGATATAAAATACATTTTTTCCATGCTCGTTTTTGTATGATGGTACATATTATGGTAAATTATGAAATAAAATGAAAATAACTTTATTCAAATGCACTTAAAATAAGTTGTTTTGAATCGTCCAACATTTTTACCTACCACCACATTCGAGACGTCTTTTAACTGACAAGAAGAATGGGCACAAGAAACTCGTCAGCCTGAACGGAAGTCACTACATTTACAATATAATACGTGTCGTCAGCATAAATAATCCACAAAAAAAAAACAAAATTATTCTGTTATAACAATAATAGTAGTGTTATGATATCATTATTTCGTTGATTACAACAAAGTCAACAGGTATCTGTTTTATGTAACAACTCCTGAACATTGCAATAATATATAGGGAATAAACGACAAATTTAAGAAAGCAACAAAGATTTATGTTAAGTATATGTCAATAATACTGAAGGTTAAAGGAGATCCATCTCCCAAGGCAGCACCCGTTCACGAGCATGACGCATGATGGAGCCATCGCTTCGCTCAATTAGCGCATTCTAGGATCTCGAGTCTTTTTTGCTAATGTTTTAATGCTGTCTAAGCACACAAACTGCAATGTACGCGGGCGATATATATTATTATCTTGCAGTATTTGACACACCAATATAGTTATCTTTGTATTTACTTTATATATTTGATGGAACCATTATTTCAGAATATGCATAGTTTTAATTTGCCTATTTTTTTAAGGCAGCCTTCGATAGTGGCGACTTATTTAGTGTTTTTACATAATGCAATCGCTAGTGACTTGAGTGGTCAACAAGAACTTTTCTATGGCAGCTTTGAAGACAAATTAAATACTTGTGCAATTCTAAAATTTGGTTAAAAACGATTATGTTACTTGGGAAAGTGGCTCGCCTCGAGGCCGCTTACGTATTGCGTACCTTATTTACGCTGAATGTTTTAGATCTCTCTTTTAGATAAGACTTATTTCAATTCAGTTTGGTCATTGTCCTAATTCTAAGTTACCTACATACCCCTACCTTTATTATTTAATTGAAGTAAACAACGAATAAAGATCTAAAATGGGACATAATACGGAAGGCGCCTATGGCAAAAATAAGTTGTATTTTCGTTACTTTTGAAATTCGAAATATATAAGAGTATATAAAGTTCAGAGGTTTCTATTTTACATAAATACTTGAGTCAACCTTTTCTTAAAATATTCGTCATGTGCATAGTTTTAATTTGCCTATTTTTTTAAGGCAGCCTTCGATAGTGGCGACTTATTTAGTGTTTTTACATAATGCAATCGCTAGTGACTTGAGTGGTCAACAAGAACTTTTCTATGGCAGCTTTGAAGACAAATTAAATACTTGTGCAATTCTAAAATTTGGTTAAAAACGATTATGTTACTTGGGAAAGTGGCTCGCCTCGAGGCCGCTTACGTATTGCGTACCTTATTTACGCTGAATGTTTTAGATCTCTCTTTTAGATAAGACTTATTTCAATTCAGTTTGGTCATTGTCCTAATTCTAAGTTACCTACATACCCCTACCTTTATTATTTAATTGAAGTAAACAACGAATAAAGATCTAAAATGGGACATAATACGGAAGGCGCCTATGGCAAAAATAAGTTGTATTTTCGTTACTTTTGAAATTCGAAATATATAAGAGTATATAAAGTTCAGAGGTTTCTATTTTACATAAATACTTGAGTCAACCTTTTCTTAAAATATTCGTCATGAATAAAAATACTACTAACAACAAATGCTACATCTAAAGGAAGAATGAAGAAAAACCTAACTCAAGTTTTATTTAGACTATTATGAGCGAGACGTGCACAACCATCTTAGGCGGGAACATTACCGTAAAGTGAGCACTTATGCAAGTCACACGCGCTAAGGCTCATTTACCGACAGGTTTACTTGAATAATTCGTCCGTATGTATATAAAGGTAAAAACAGAGCGCGTGATAAATATCACAGATAGCTAAATATATAAAAGGTTTTGTCCTGAGTTACTGCCTGACAGACAACGCACCTAGACTTAAAACTTGGAGGGTGTCTTTAAAAGGTAAAAACACTCTCTAAAAAGGATTTTGGAAAAATCCACCCTTAAGGGAGTGAAATAATGGATAAACTGAAAGGAAGGCAGCTGTAGCACATCGGTTGAAATGACAGCTTTAACCCGAGTGTCAGTCCGATTCGATCCACGCCGATGTACGTATTACGGACGTAGATCGTAAGACAAGTATTAATTAGCTTACCCTCAAGGGGTTAGCAGGAATCTTAACTTAATAATGTGTTTATCTCGTTGTTAATATTCTTTAAACAAAAACTGTTGTATGAAAATTTGTATTTTCAAAGTAAGAGGTATGAAATTCAATATACATTTTCAGTAGCGGAGGCTAAGGGCCCCATATAGTTGAAGCTGATGCCCACGTTGCCAAAATAACCAGGTGCCCAAAAAAAACAAGAATATACTCCTTGTAAATCCGGTTAAGTTAGTATTATTTGAAAGGTTGAAATTTTATAAAAAGTCCACTAGTTTTGAAGTGAGAATTAAGTTTTAAGGTTTTTGAAAAAAAAATAAACATACACGTCGTGGAATGCTCCTTGCACTACTCAGTGTAAAGAAACTTGAATCACCTCAGTAGGTGCCGCTGCGAACAGATTCCAGGTTTGAACATCATCTATCGGATCCGCAAATTTAATACAGAATTATAAGTCACGAAAATATTTTATTGTTTACCACGATTACCTACTGGTAAGACAAAAATCCACGGTAATTGTGAAGTCTCTCAAGGAAATATTTGGCGCCTTCCCCATTAGGGACGGCAATTTCTCGCTTGATACCTTTATAATGATTTGAAATGTAAAAGCATTTCTTTATCTTGAATGCCAATAAACGCATATGGCGGACTTATTGCTTTTAGTTCTGTTTTGCCAGACAACCAGACCTGTTATAAAAGAAAACTGTGGGATGCAATAGAACAATTAATTATTAGTAATATAAAAAAGTGTGTGTGTCAGCTCAACGCACGAGTGGAATTAACGATTATCTTTGAAAAGGCACAAAAAAATAAAACATCAAAATAAATGTGATAGGTGCACACTATAGGTTGCGAACAAAAAATGTAACGCTGTCATTTGATCACTAATTTTTCTCTTCATATTTTTTTCATACCGGGCGCCTTATATGAAAATAAATTCTTAAGAAGTAAACTAAAAAAAGTTACTTATTTATACCCGGGATAATGCGTTACGCGGGTAAACAGCGGGGTTATTTAGGTTTTTTTCTACACAGCCTACATAGTGCCTGGTAAAGGTTTGGTTTTTGGAGGCATAACTTTTTTTTTTGACGGGGTAAATACTATTATTGACTTGGAATTGGCGGAAGTCAATAATATCGATGGTGAGTGGGGGCCTCTCCGCTGGTGCTTCAAGACGCGTGATTTACGTGGCATTATTTTTATTAGCATTATTATATTTATAAAATGTTATTTAGGTCACGGTAGATATATAAAAAAGTCTCACCGAAGTTGCCGTTCCCAAGTTGAGCGTAAGGTTGAAAATCATATCGCGTCCGTATTATCTTGGGTGGGTGATTATTTGTATGGAAATAATACTCTTTAAGTGGGAATCTCCAGTCCCAATCCTTTTGATATGAAGGTATAAATTGGGGTCTCGTTAGGTTTTGTCTGTGTAGCCGATTGGGGAACTAATTTTAACGTGTAATTTAAAGTTTAAATAAAAAATAATATTCTGTTGCAGATATTCAGGAGTTCTACGAGCTCACTCTTCTCGATGACACCAAATCGATCCAGCAGAAGACTGTGGAGACGATCCGCATCGCCAACAAATGGGAGGCAGATGGCACTCGACGGGAGGTAAGTTTTCGTATCTTCTTTATTATTTTAGGTTTCGAGCACATTTTTACTGCGCTATTTTAAACCCATATTAGAAATGGATAACTTTATACCGTTTGTACAAAGATTTACGTATATTCCTAGTGCTATCTGCTATGACTTTTAAAACGCAACACCAAAGAAAAGAGTAGTTACTCCTTAAAAACTTTCTCATTTCCTGCTCGAAGAAGCAAAATACTGTTATTGGGATACTGAAAACTTAAAAACCCACAATAGGCTCGCTGCTGAGTTTGCCATGAAATAAAAATCGTTACCGTTCAATAAAAAAATGCTATTGACAAGTTTGCATTTTCAAAACATCATTAAATTTGTAACTGCTGTATCAGTCAATAAACTACACGGTGAATGCAAACTGCAGCTGCAGCTTAAGTTCATTTTGTTTCCGTAAACAATTTCTGTAAAAAGCGGCCAAGGCAATTAGTTGGATTTTACTTTCATTAGGTAAATTATTTCGTTTATATAGGAAACAATTATTATTGGAATATAAATTTAAAAAGTATTATGTTATTTAAGCCTGCAATGTAATAATTTGTATTCTGTTTTTGGAACTTTTAAAAAAACATGTTAAATACTTAGAAATAATTAAAAGTGTTCCGATACTTAACTACGGATTTTCTTAAACTAGTTCACTAAAATTATCCATACTCACTTTCAGATACCATCAGAAGAAACCGACTTTAGAGCAGTATCTAATGCTTTCCTCCAGGATAATAACAAGAAATCGGAGCCACGCAATGACACACCAGATTCAACAAAGGTAAAAATTACTTATAGTAAGTATTTCACTTAAATGGATCACGCGACTATACTATGGAATTATCTACTATAAAAACAATGGTAGGTAATATTAAAAAAAATCACTGATTTTTCTAACTGACATATCAACAATTATATGAACAGATATGGACTATTGGAGTTGGAATAATGACGTCATTGTTCCGTATTCAGGAATTGCCTAGGTTTTTCTTTGTCCCATTCCATTTAAATTCCCTGTTTCCGAAGAATAGTCATCTCACAATGAAAATAACAATTTAAATTGTAAAAAATAAATACATCTATACGTACGCAAACTCTTAAAATCGAAAATGATAATAAACATAGTTTTAATTAGGTTGCTCCGGTGCCTATTGTCGTTCCACCGCAAAGTGGAAATATGGAAGAAAAGAAGGCAAGTTTTAGCTCATGATTAAGCACGTGCATGAGCTTTTTGAATGCATTTAGTTCAATTATTTACTTTTTATCTATTAGCATTATATAATAATAAGAGAATTTAAACGGATCTTAAGTAACAAAACAAATAACATAAAACGAACTAATAAGAAATACTGTTTACAATTAGTAGGTACGTAAAGAAACGATTTATCTAAACTTCAAATAACATGTTAGTTATGTCATACTAAGATAACTAAATGGTACATTCTTTAATAAAATAATATATTCATTTATGTGTGTACTTAATTTGAAACTAAATTAGAGCCTCCTCCTCCATCCATCCCACAAGACATTATGAACATTTTAAATACCTAGCTATTCATAAAGGTAGTTTCAAGGAATAGCCCAGTTTCAAAGACTTGTTATTTAAAGCATATGCCAGAGTCTGTACCTATATATTAATACCTCACAAATATTTTAATAAAGTTAACAAATTAATAAAATAAAATGTGAGTACATCGATTTTTGCAAATATTATCGTTGAAGATACAGCGCCATCTGTTCGAGAATCATTGGACTACGAGTAATAATGATCGGTGCGTCGATAATTTTGCGTTTTGTTTTTTTTACTTTGATGACGTGACGTCTGTGAAGGTAGCTGACTGTACTGAACGGAACGGAAGAACAAGTGGTCGGTAATGGCGGATGGTTGGTGTTTCGCGTCTCGTAGTACTATTTATAACCTAAAATATAGTACAAGTTTTCGGCGATATGTACGCTAACGTTTTTTGGTTGTGTGGATTGGTGCCGTTAAATTTCACAACTGTGCCAATGACGTACGAACGCTACATCGGCTGAGAAATACTACCCGTAGATGATAATCAGTGAAATGATATTGCACACAAAATTTTGACATTCACACTGCTGATATTTCGTATTCGTCGCAAGTAAGGCCATTTAATAAACACTAATCTATTTTTAAACGTTTAGTAATTTCATTATACTCTGGGAACGTTTTCGATTCTTGGTGAGACTAATGCGACTTCTGAGTTAGTTTTGCTTGTAACAAATTGCTATGTTACTTGCTGATGGTACCTTAGATCTATAATATTATCGAGTCGTCATAAATTGCACACTAATAACGTAACACGGACAGTCTAATTAAAGTTCATCGCTTTGACATTCATACCATCCCATCATTGTACACAAATTAGTAACACTCCTTTTATCTATCTAGCCGTACATTATTTACTAAAAACCGCTATCAGAAAAAGGGCTCGGTTCGATTTCATGTGTAATAGATAAGGACTGCTGAAATTTTAATCCTAACATGATTAACTTATAAACCAGTAAAGAGGTCGCATTCTTGTAAAAGAGGTCACATTCACCCGAAATGTGTTGGTGCAAGTTAGATATGGGTTCTAGGTAGAAAATGGTGCATGCAGAACATCAACAAGTAAGGTGCTGAAAATGGACACAAGTGTGTAACTAACATGCATGCAGTGTACATAGTATAAAACGGACATCAATATAAGTACCCGAAGGCTATGAGTGTTAATCTTCCAAAATGACAGAAAGACGGAAGAAAAAAACACATAATGGATTCCTACGAAAAGTATCCTCCTTGTTTAACATTGACACGGTGAGTTTACCATAAGTTGCTATAACATCAGCAATTTTGGAAGTAAAGTAATTATATGAATTACCATTTAATATTGATAAAGGAATTAATATCATATATATTTGCATGATTATATATTGTTGTGTTTAATATGTTTGAATGTTTACTTGTTTGTATTTGGAGTTATAGTTTTAGTTGTGTAATCTATGATTTATTAATATCTCATTGGCATCCTCTATCAAAGTCATAATCAAGATTACCTATTGCTATTTGGTCCATGCATGAATCAATAACATGCCAAATATTCTTATTTCATAGAAATAAATCAAAATTGTTACAAAGTTTTAATCATTAATTTTACATTAATATATTCCTTACTTTAACTAGCTTTACTTATTTGGTTGATAAATATTAGAACAGGTGGACTAATTAATCTGCCAAGGCCATTTAACTGGCTCTTATTTATTTAAAAATATTATTTGTACATAGGTACTTATTTGTTAACATCAAATCGCACCATATTGATAATGTATTGGAACATTTACTTTTATTATATGAGACAATCATCTTCATTGTGAAATGAATCACTAAAAAATGCATACACTAAAAACCTATTCCACTAAGTGTCTAGACATTTTCAATTACTTATCAAAAAGTTAATGACTTAACCTATTCAAAGGTATTTAGTTAATAACACAGAAGTCTCATTAATTTGAGTTATTTTATCTTCCAGGCTCACATTACATCTCCTGAAATGAAGCAGGTAAATTATTTTGTTGTTTGTTAGAAAATGAATATAAGGAAAAGTACTTATAATGATTTTATGAGCTAATAGTCAATATTTACATATTATGCTTGATGAATTACATTAAAAATTAAACTAACTTGTATATAATATAGACTTTGAAATAATATAATTAACAGAAATGTAAGATTGTTTTCCAAAATGTTGTTAATAAAATTAGAAAGAATAAAAATGTATTTATAAATATTATTATGTTCATAGTTATAATAAGCATCTTGATTTACAAAAGGCTTGTTATTTTTTATATGTAAATAATAACAATGATTTCTTTATTATTATTAGATAGTAATATTTTTATACAGTCATGATTATGGAAATGGTTATATATGATAACTAATGTTTGTTTTATGTCATAGTTAAATTTATTCATTTATTATTGTCTGTAATTCAATTTTATTTTTAAAGTTGCAGGTAAATGGAATAGAAGGTGGAGGGGCTGACCATATTCAAGGAGAGGATGGCTACATTTATATAACTGTTGTACTGTCGCGTGCGGGTGGCGCCGGCCTGGGTTTCAGTATCGCCGGGGGTTCCGACAATCCACATGTACCAGACGACCCACATATCTACGTGACTAAGCTAATACAAGGAGGCGCAGCTGCAGCCAGCCAATTACAAATTAATGACGCCATATTACAGGTTATTTATTTATTTTACACATACTTTTGTGTTTCTGATTTATTATCTGAATAATGTGTGAGATTTAATAAAATGACTCAATTTACTTTAAAGAAAAAAATTATCTTCATTCATATGACTGTTTTAAAAGTCAATTTATCTCTTATTTCTTAGTTGCTGCCTGAATTTGTTTTATAACAATAAACTTAATTTTTATTCAGGTTAATGACACAACAGTTGAGAATGTCACGCACGCAGAAGCTGTGGATGCATTAAAAAAAGCAGGGAATACAGTAAGACTGGTAAGGCTTTGATTGTTTTTAAATAAAAATATCGTTATTTATATAATTCTTTGTTTACAATTTGCTTTTTTGGTATCTGGAGAGTTTACCTTAAAAGACATATAACCAATAAATACTCTTTTATTGAGTTTTTCAGTAGCTTGTCATTGAAGTGAATTTTTTGAATGGAAAACTTTTTAACAAAGTCACTAATTACTTTCAACTATAGTAAATTTCGAATGAGAAAACAATAATAAAAAAGTCAAAATAAAGATATTAGATATTATTAAAAAATAAATGGACTAATGCCACAGTATAAAAAAAAATCTGTAAAGTTTAGAGAGAGTTATGAGAGTGCAACAATAACACCCTGTTATCTTACCGTCTTTCGATTTTATTTTAAAATTATGAATATGAATCAATTTACAGAAAGTAAAACGTCGAAGCACAGAAGAAACCCATAGTACACCACAGCCTGCAAGTAAAGAAGAAGCTGTAGAAATTGAGTTGGTAAAAGGAGGTTCAGGTCTAGGCTTCAGTATAGCAGGTGGACTTGGTAATCAGCACATTCCTGGCGACAACGGCATCTACGTCACCAAAATTATGGCCGGTGGCGCAGCCCATAGAGACGGCAGATTAAGGGTCGGGGACAAATTGTTAATGGTCAAAAATACTTCTGTAAGTACCTTTTATAATAATAAACCTTTTGTAATCAATATATTTATTAGGTCATACATCGTTAAAATTATCTGGATCTCAAATTATCACAATTTTTTGCATTATATTAGAGAAAAACAAAGCCCCTAAGAATATGATAGGTATGTTTTTTTTTTTTATGAACCCTCGCTAGTTGGAGATGTAAAAAAAGTTTTCAGTTAATACCACGCGATTGATTATGCTGTGTTTATTTATAGAATTTTAGCGAACGGCCGCGGTTTCTCCCACGTGTATATTGTATTCACGAGAATCTGCTATCCCTTTACAAACATTTCTAAGGAAACTTCATAATTAAATTCAAACAACTGAGCCCTTAAAAACAAACTTATGTCATTATTTACCATTGCTTCTATCAACTTGCTTTTACTGGAATAGGATTTATAAATTCTTTATATTTATTGATGCATTAATCCTCTTCAGTAGAACTTAAACAATGGGACATAAAATACAGATAAGTATTTTGTGAGTCATGTTCAGTTTTGACAGTGCTGGTGATTGTATGTTTCATAAGTTATTGATGTCGACTTTGGGACCAATCAATTTCTTTTGTTATTAATGAACCAATGACTTTTATTGTTTGTTCTAAAGGATTCCGGTAGAGGCGATTTTTTATGTGATTGTATAATTCCTATACAATAGGAATTTAGTAATTGCATTTAGAGGGAGAGTACTCTAAATGGAAGGAGAGTTCTCTAAATATAAATGGATTTCATCGTAAAAGTGAGCAAAATAGCAGACAAAGATTATTGAAATATACTTGCACACCTAGTAATTGAACCAGATAAAATCCAGAACATAACACCTCGTACTTTTTTGGGCATCAATAGTTAGGGTATATTCAATTGCCGAATTTTGCTAATAGTATGTTATTAAAGTTTTATACAGTTTGTTAAAATGTGTATTTTTTGAACCAGCGGGTAAATGTTGTTTGCTTTTCACCAAATTACCCAAGTAGGTATATGTTTTTTGTACTTGTTAATAATTTTTGATCTAATAGTCAATTCGCGGCCGCTTTTTTGAATTATAATAACTGTAATGAATTGTTTAACCATTCTGACCAGTTTCATATAATTTAATCTGCTTCTTAATGTCCTAGAGGGTTTCAGCAACAATATTCATTGATATTATTTATTCATTCTAACCGCGTTATTTCTTTAATTACAGATTATTATGCGTATTGCTTAAACCATGGATATATTTTGACCTCTTGTTTGTGTAAAGTGTTTTATTTTTTCAATATGGCTTCTTGTGCAATAAGGACGAAACCTATGATATAATTTAGATATGAGTTATGTATGGTGAGATGCATTTTTATCAGAATACTCTTTTTTTGTCGTAGCGCGGCGATGTGAACCTCGATAACGTAACGCACGAAGAGGCGGTGGCTGCGCTGAAAGCGTCGGGCGAACGCGTTCAACTCGTGCTCGTACCTGGTCCGCGTCACGCGCAACCCTCGCCTCGCCCTTCACGCGCTAACACCCGTAAGTATATTAAGTAAATATATGACGCAAACATACTATTATTAGAAGTGCGAAAGTAACTGCTCTGTCTGTAACGTTTTCACAACGAAACAGCTGATGAAATTTGATATGAAGATTGTTTGAACTCTAGAAAAGGCATAGGCTTTTTTCCCATGGGAGAATTAGAGGGTCATTTGTAAAATTAAGTAAGCTCAATATAACTTAAGGGCAACCACTACTTTATATATGAGGGAAAGAATATGTTTTAGTAGATTCAAATTTCATCTATTGACAAATTAAAATCAGCTAGTACTATATAAAAATTCTTAATAATAATGATTATTAAAAATACTTCTTTTGACATATTTAGAGTTTGGTAGTCTGGCTTAACATTACATTACTTTCATCAAGGGCTATACATAACCTACAATGTATTTTATTTTATAATTAATATGTTAAAGTACGCGTATTTATATAATTACAATACTTATTACAAAAAGAGCTGACATTACCACTTCATTCTATTTCACCCGCAGCTTCGAGTACTGCCAACTCACTGCGTCGAGAAGATTTGACCGATGGTACGGAAGAACCTCGAGTGGTTGAACTAGAGAAAGGTCCTCAAGGGCTCGGCTTCAACATAGTAGGCGGGGAAGACGGTCACGGAATTTATGTATCCTTCCTGTTGGCTGGCGGACCAGCGGAACGGTCCGGGGAACTTCGCAGAGGGGACAGATTGCTCGCCGTCAACGATATTGATATCACGCACGCCACACACGAACAGGCCGCGAAAGCTTTGAAGGTAATTTTACTATTAATGGTATAAAAGAAACGTGTTTTATTACCGCCAGTGACTCAGTGACAAACAATTTGACGACGACACACTATAGTGAACTAGAATATGTTCCAGGCTCATTTCCTGGTCAGTTAATATGGAAAACTAATTACAAATCTCCACGGATGTTACCAGAAGCTACATTGAAATCGATAGTAAATGCAGAATAATCATCATACCAGGGTTGCAAATTATCAAGATAATTATTTTTTGTGATAATTATCCAACTATCAAATCAAATAACATATATATAAATGAAAGATTTTTTCCATTTTTAGACATTACTTTTACCTGAGAGTCTGAGACTACTTTTGTTAAAAAAGCTATTAATTTTGAAATGTGTACGACTTAATTATTGTAATTATCAACGATAATTAAGATAATTATCACGATAATTAAGAGTGCAACCCTGCATCATAGGTACGCTTGTAAAATTAATTATCTGTTGTTTTCTATCAATTCTTGTTGGATATAAAGTCTGTGACGTTTACCTATAATGATATTAACAGAAATCTCGAAATCAATTAATGGCTTGTTTAATAACAATGATATAATTCTTTCTTCAGGGTACGGGTCAAAATGTCAAGTTAACAGTTGTGTACAGGCCGACGGAATATAATAAATTTGAAGCTCGCATTAATGAACTGAAACAACACCACACGTTACTCAGAACATCGCAAAAGCGATCTTTGTATGTAAGGTGAGTGATATTAATTAAACATTGAACTGAATATTTAATTTACTAAGTGTTATGTGATTACACATTTGCATAGTCGTGTTTTGCATCGCAAATGTAATCTGCGTATAAATATTGTGTATTAATTATGCACTGGTTTAACACGAGTGTGTATATTGGTTGTTAATTAATCAGGAACTGAATTCAACAATCGTATGTTATTGTATAATGTAATTTTAGTATGAGAACAGCATAGTTATATTCCGTTACTATGTAAAGAAAAGCAAGTTTATTTATTTTCTTGTGTACTACTTGTAAAATTTTAATAAACTTGAACTTCAATCATTTTTGAATTTGTCTAAATTCAACAAAACTTTTCCTTTCACTACTGTAATTTAAAATGAAAAAGGTTAGATGGTTTTACTAGAGAACTGGGGCTGATTTTATTATGAATCTAACCACATTTTGTGCGAAATTTATAAGTTTAATTATTTAAGTTGAATTGACATTAAAGTTCCTAACAAAATAATTAACTTAACTCTACAATTAATATGTGATTTTCATAGTGTAATGGATGTCAAATCACATTTTATTTTAAATTAAAATTTGTGTTTTATTATTTTTAGATTGATGACATTACATCAGTATGAGATATATATAAATAACTAATAACTCGGATCTGAGCACTGAGTACATTTTTAATGAATTTCACAATGCCAGTAAACTTGTGTTATATATTGACAATGAAATTGAGAACATATGCAGATCGTGCGTTAAACCCAGTCGATAAAAGTAACTACTGCATAAAATCTGCGTGCTTTGTAATAACGCAACTATTTTTTTGGGGTTATAATTTTATTAATTCGGTTTCAGAGCACTGTTTGATTACGACCCAGTCAGAGACGACGGCCTGCCCTCCCGAGGACTGCCATTCCGATATGGTGACATATTGCACGTCACAAACGCTTCTGACGACGAATGGTGGCAAGCCAGGTTAGAACATATTATAGACTGTATAATAAAGATTTAAAAAATGAATTAATTTGTGTTGACTAATACAAAAACAATCTTGTAAAATATTTAGTAAAGGATCAAATAAACAATGTCTGGACTCATGCTTTTTGAATTGCGTTAAAAATAATGGCAGACGCAATTTCTTTTTTAATCCACTTTACTTTGTATTGTAATTAGGTATGGTAATCCTAATTATAATTGTTGAATTATTAATTTTGATGTGTATATTTGTTGCACATGTCTGGTTTCTGTCTGGCAGTGTAGAATGCACAACACCTTCCGAGGACCACATACAGTGTTTGTCGAATATGCTCTGAATCTTTTACTGCCAAAGCGCCTGCCAAGCGCGGTAATTTCGGTAAACTTCATATTTTTGGGAGACATCTGTCCAGAACTGGACATCCTTAGACTGAAATGATGATTTTTTCGCTGCTCGGTGTATTCTTTATGTATTTTCTTTGTACATATTCACTTGAATCTACAACTATATATAACCTGCAGTAGCGACTACCGGGATTAGTCACTTAAAAATTTACGCATGTTCATGGTCATATCAGTGTCGTTTTATATTTATCGCTTCTTAATGAAACCCATGACTCATTTTCAATAATCGAAATAGAAGTTTTTTTATACTTGGTAATCGCCATCATAGACTGGAAATGACTTGCGCACATTTTCAAGATTTAAAGTGACTTTCACACAATAACAGGATAAGAGTATTTTTTTAATCTGTGACCAAAAATGGGTCAGCTCGAGCTCTTTCGTGCTTCGGAAGGCATCTTATGCCGTCTATTATTGTTGCATCTACAGTCATTAGTACCCACCAATCCGCATTGGGTCCGCGTGGCCCATTCACCCTATGGCCATCCCTAAAAAAGGTCTTACCCCAGCAATGAGGGCATTAATAGGCTTATGATGATGATGCAATTGTTGCAGTGTTTTTTTGCAAACTGCAAATGGAGGGTGGAATTTAATTTGCAATTATGTGTCAGCTCACAACACCGCCAGATGATTACAGTCATTATCTTTGACTAAAAGTCTATAGAAAAAGTTTGTTTTTAAAAGGTGGTCACAGCCCTCGAACTCGCTTGAGTTCGACCCTCGCCGATGTATTTCGGACATGGGCCTATTTATAACACAACCTTTAAGCTTACTAAGGGAGGTTAACAGGAATTTAATTAATGGGTGTCCAGCAGCACTCTTTAAAGGGTATCGTGAAAGGTGACTAATTATAGCCGAGGGGATCACTATACCCTTCCCATACCACGAAAAGTCAGCAGTTTTCGTAATTATGGTATTTTATTGCGATCTCCAAAGCCTTCAGGATATGCCAATACTCTACACTTTAGGATAGCCTCTATCCAGCAGTGGACGTCTTTCGGCTGGGAAGATAAAAAAAACGCGATAATATAAAACTCGATGAATTTTTTTGTGCGTTGACACACTTATGCATTTTTGCCTCCATTGTTACGTATTACAGACGACTAGACAAGGCGGACGCGGACGCGATTGGTATCATCCCATCGAAGCGGCGCTGGGAGCGCAAACAACGTGCGCGCGATCGACAAGTCAAGTTCCAAGGACAGGGCACGCCAGTCAGCACCGTCAGTATACTTTTATATTTTAGTAGTTACCTAACGTTAACGACATACGTAGAGATTTAAAAGAAGATTTAAAAATATAAACAATAAATATAATAAGTTAAAAACTCATAATAGATATATACCTACCTGTAATTTAATTTTTTTTTGTTCTTAAAATTTCTGTCAACGTGGTATATGAAAAATATATCTAATGCTCGAGTTTGGTTAATTGATTTGGCACAACTCTATTAAAAATCAGAATTCTACCTGTCATCTTCTTTTCAATCTTTAACTGAAATAGAAACAGTATTAATATAGTGCTTTCATGTTTTTATTTAATTTTTTTTGCATTCACAATGCAATATTTCTATAAGATATAAAATACGTGTGTAAATCCCATCTGAGGGCTCGGAGGCGTGGTTGTGTTTTTTACACACGTATTTTATATCTTATAGTGCTTTCAGTATTAATATTTAATAATTTCTACAGAGCCAGTCCACACTGGAGAGAAAAAAGAAGACTCTATCATTCAGCAGAAAGTTCCCATTCATGAAGAGCCGAGAGGACGGCAAATCCGAAGACGGTTCAGACCAAGAACGTAAGTCAGTCATAACAGCATACTGCGTCATTCGAGTTGGCACGAAACGAGTTTCGTTAATTAATAACTGCTCATATGATTGCATAATCGTAATACATTTAAACAATAACTCTCATTACATATATTAAAGCCTGATCGTCGACTTTCGTCATAACTGCCATTTGTGATTATACAACACATAAAGTGCCTAATCAATTTAAATTTGGAGTCATAATTCAGATAATAAAATATATTTTCATTTTTTAATCTGATTGTAGTGTATGTGTGTAGTGTAAATGTACAGTATTTCTTGTCCTGTGGCTACAAAGACGTTACATTTTGACTTGTTGCATATTGACAATGATATGATAAAAAATGGCTAATATCATGAAGTTTAAAAAAAGAACCATATACAAACTTCCTTTTTGAATGCATGAATGTTCATTATTTTTTCTACCCTACAATGTACCCTACTACTACTAAAATGTAAGATATTATTTTACTATAGCAACATTTGGTACAATCAGCTTCAAAAGTAGATTAACACCTAAGAGTGCTCGACAGCACTTCTATCTATAAACTCGTTAAACAAAATGATCTTTATTATAATGTCATAAGGTATGTTCTAATGTTAAAACATATACCTGATGACTTTCGAGTTTACCATGTAACATTATACCGTACATTAAGTATAGTTGCAAAATTGTATTTTTGCAATAATTGGTACACTTCATTAAGATTTGAATTCTGTACTTTGCAAAAGACATTGTTGTTACTTTAATTAACATTATCAAAGAAAATTTAAAAAAAAATGTATATGTGTGCTATTTTTCTATGACATTTAACCATAATGCGTGCTAACATTTTACACAATCGCTAGTATACAGCGCTTTATAAAATCATTGGAATAATACAATAATTTTGTTCCAGCTTTCATGCTTTGCTACACGCAAGAGGACGCAAACGCGGACGGTAAGTGCACATTTCCACCAACTATCTTCTTGTAACATTTGCTATTTCGCTGTTTATTGTACGTAGGTCATTACATTACGCAGTTTTATTTCATGCGGCTGCTAATAACCACGTATTGAGTTAGGTGTTTTACATCGGAGCTATTCGCTTATTCTAACCACAAACTTTTTACCTCACGGACATTATGGGAAGTGAATCGTGCTCTATCTCCAATGTACAGGTATTAATTACGCTTTACACCTGAAAGTTTGTCTTATGTTTGCTAGGTGTAATAGGTTGCTAATTATGACTGAGAGATTTTTCGAATGTAATGATAATCGAAGTTTTATCGCTCGTGCTTTGGCTCAAACATTCATTTGATACCTGTACTTATTTAATTGCACCCTGATCTGATAGGTTGTAGATGTATTGGTTATAACTTTATGGACATTATACCTAATACAATTAAAACAACGCGTTGATTGGATAAGTAAATAAATAATTCTGAACGTAGCCATCTGTGATGTCTTCCATTTATTTTTAATCAAAATTTTATCGGATTTATGTGAGTAAAAATTATCGCTTGTAGTGTATATGGATAAGCATGATGATGCCTATAATATAATTTATATATAGGTTTAGAGTATTATACAATATCAGCATAACTATTGTCGCTTGTCGGTTGATACTATGTGGGCGACCCAATGACAAGCTATGTTACTTATTACCTATGTGTGTTAGATAGTTCTAATTTTTGTCAACAGCTCATGCCACACAACCGCGTTTTAAGTATAACCTCTATTATACTGAAGGATTCATCTATGTATATTTTTTACGTTTATATATTATTATCTGTCTTGCCTTAAGTTGATATTTGATCTCTGTCTTTTCTGTTTCATCTTTTTATTGCCATATCTGTTATCGTTTTGGTAGCCGGTAATGAAACTCCTTCCTTTAAATTTCGTTAAAACATGGTTGTAGGGCGAGAGCTTAGGCGATACGACTTGGTGTTACACATGTAGTATATGTTATACTAAGAATGGGTCGCAGCGAGCACACGGATTGGTTTAAGACACATTCGGCCGCCGTCCCGTGCTTCTAGTTGCCTAACCGGTGCCAAGCAACTTGTTAACATTCATCAGATTTCAACTATATTGTATTTTTATTTGCTATTTATGTTCTCAAGCGCTATTCATAACTGTAGCGAGCTGCTAACGAAGCGTTATGCAAAAGTGATAATGGAACTTCTAAGGGTTATTTGACGCCATGTCATACTTGGCCATTGCCAACAAACTGTTCACCCACACGAGTTCCGTGTCTAAGTACGGACCCGTCCACTTTGCCGACTATATAATAAATATGTGTAACGTTAATTTTTCTACGTGTAGGGGAAATCTTGTACCGAGTGGAACTTCCCATGATGGAGGAGATAACGCTCATATATCTCGAGGACGAGAGTAAGTTTTGGGAGTGAGGCGTAGCTTGCGAGTGCCGTAGCCGATACCTTACCTCCCGCATTCTGGTTATGATCATCAATTAGAAACGTAGTTTTCATTTCAATAACACTCCAGTTTTTGTTGTTATTATTTGTCATTCTTTCTTTACGTTCAGTTGATTTTAATCATACAACGCGACGATTCTAATAGCCTCTTCGCACTCGAAAGTTCATCGCGCTCACGAAAGTTTGGATTATATTTCAAAATTGTGAATTCACCCGTCACGAGGTTAGCGTCGCAATTTGAGCCGTCAGGCGCGTTAGTGGGAGTGTGGGGCCACTGGAAGCACATGAGGACACCAGAGCCTACTGTCACTCGAGCTGACGCTTCGCGCGCATGTACGCACCCGCACGCGGTATCCGCGCTTCGCCTCTAAACAGTTACACCGACACTGGCATTGGCATGCTCGATACAACACCTTTAGATGGATGAACATAGACACGTTACAAATGAATAATGTTTGATTTTCTCCTTTACTATTAACATATTATTTGGTCGATACAATAAGTATTAGAAGTTTTGATTATTTATATCACGTTAACGTCATTGTTGTTTAGCCAGATCCTGTTGAGCTACTTAAATGAATGTGCTACTAAATTATACAGCCCAGTTATTCATGCCGTCCGTTTCAAAACTTACTTGATATAGATCGACTTTACATTGGAGCTGTTTAATTTAGTTTTAGATTTGAGTCTTCACATCAGAATCAGGCCCGTTTTGATGGTAATAATCATAAACACGATAATGATGTGCAGTGACACTATATTCGTCTATCTAAGCTAGCGGTATAGTCTATGTTCGTTATAGACATGTGGTACGATCACAACATACTTCATTCGAGCTTGTTTTTATTTAAAATGAAGCTGTGCTGGTTTACTTTAGAGTTAGTCGCTTTTTATATATAAGAAAGTTGTAATTACTTTACTGCCGTAGAATTGTATACATATGACATTCGCTTAAACGCTGTGTTATTATAATTATGGTGTAATACATTAACCAGAATTAAGACTGTTCTCTAGGTATTTCAATTACTATATACAAGTATATACCGGGTGTAAAGAAACCCTTGACGAAGCCACAACGTGTTCATAGTGTACATGAAACTAAGTAAGGAAGCTACATTTATTTATGCATTAAAACACAAGTATATGACACGTAATGCAACGCACGTAGTAACGAAATGCGTGGCTATTGTAGAGTACCCTTGTTGTGTTTTTATTAATTGTAATTTTTGCAATGAATAATATTTTTAGCGTCGAAAAACGGTCGATTGTTCAAAGTTATAAATATTATTCATATTCGTAATAATGAATAATACGTGGCTATAATATTCGTTAAGGATATTTTACATCTTGTAATTATACTACATTTTGTTCCACAATTAGATGCAAAAGTATTTATTTATAAACCCAACACCCAAAGAGTTACAAATTCCTGATACTCTCCCATATTAATTCTAGAAAACTATCTGTAAGATTTGCTTTTGGAAACTTATTGTTAAGGTTAATATTTGCACAAAAAAAAAACACTAACTCACTGAGTAATGCCGCCACAATATATAACAAGAGACTTTTTTAGTCTGACAAATTTAATGACATCGTTCAACATATAAACATTACATTTTTTTTTAATTTTGCCTAAATTAATCAGCAATTAAACATATCTTTGAAAATTATTATCTGTATCATTGTAAATAACAGCCAAACTTTTTTGCATTTATTTGTGGAATCTAGATACATGTTCATTTAATTCTGGCCTATAAATTTCAGCCATGTATCATAGCGTTTAGTGTAAAGCATGTGATGTTCAGAAATTATACTTCTTCAAAAGCGTACAAAATGATTACCGTATATATTTTTCGCCAATACACTACACAAGACTCGGGCTTTAAATAACATTAATCAAATAGAGGTGGTGTGAGAGAAAATGCTTTAGTACATTGTTAGGCATAGTCAACTAAATATTTATTATGTATTTAGCAAGTAATTAAACTATGTGTTCGATGGAGTAGTTAGTATATTATAGAAGTTACAATTTGAATGGACCACTATTATTATAACAGGAAACTTTGTGCATTTTTAATGTATATATACCAATGTTTTTATATTTCGGTTTATATATAATATATCGAGTAATGGTAAACAGGTATTAGATGGTAGCACTTGTACATTGCACGCTGATAGAATGTTCAGCACGTATCGCACTTTTATGATTTTACAATTGCAAAACTAGAGTGCGTAGTGAAATGTTATTATAATTATAAAATTACTAAATATTACACTTGAATACAACATTATAAAAACCCATATTGCTATAGAAATCATTATTAATATAAATCAAATGAATGAATAATATTAACGTCTCACTTCAATAGATTCATGGCCAGGAAGTACCGTCTAACATTAAGGAATGCTATTGACTTTTTCGCCTTTCCCAGGTCAAGATGAGACAGTGTTGTCGTATGAGACAGTGCAACAGTTGACGATCGGTTACACGAGGCCGGTTATAATCCTGGGACCTCTCAAAGACAGAATAAACGACGACCTTATATCCGAGTTCCCTGACAAATTTGGAAGCTGTGTGCCTCGTAAGTTAACGTTTTTAATCAGATTAATATAAAATTATTGATATAACGGTAGCGATCGTGCATTTCGCACCGACTGTCCTGGGTTCGAGTCTCGGGAGGGGTAGATATTTTTGAGATAAACAAGCATTTGTACCTAAGTGATGGGTATTTATATAAATATCAAATGTACAGGGTGGGGCAGAGGAAACGCATGTTTTTCACTATGGAATGACTGGGAAACGGTTAGACAAAATTTATAAAAATTCTTGCTGGATACAAATTATATACGGATACGGACGGCTTCTTCAGGTCATCGATTGTGCGAGGCTTGTTCATGTTGACTCTTGATTTCAAATATCCCCACAAAAAGAAGTCGTATATCGACAAATAGGGTGAACGAGGGGGCCAGTGAACATCACCATTTCTCGAAATAACATGTCCTGGGAACATTTGTCGAATTACTTCCATGGATGCTCTCGCCGTGTGAGCTGTGGCACCGTCCTGCTGAAACCATATTTCTCTCATAATATTCACTTGACGTCTTTCAAGTTGTTTAGCATTTCAACGTAGCGCGCTGATGTCACAGTAACTGCAGTTCCTTCCTCTTCAAAAAAATAGGGTCCAACAATTCCCTTCTTTGAAATGCAGCATCACACTGTTACTTTTAAACTGTGGAGAGGTCTTTGGTGCAATTGATGTGGGTTCTCCGACGCCCGATACCGACAATTTTGAACATTGACGTAACCGTCTAGATGAAAATGTGCTTCATCACTCATGACGACTGTAGCATCTGCATCTTCCGTAAAAATTTCGTTCATTATGCGACAAAACTCTCTGCGCTACACATAATCCCCTTCACTGAGCTGCTGGACGATCATTATCTTGTACGGATGAAACTTAGATCATCATGTAAGATGCGATGTAGCGAACGACGTGACATACCCAACGCTACAGCCTGTCGGTCTACATTTTCCGGACTTCGTACTGAACGGGGAAGACCAGATGGTTTCTTTTTCATCACAGATCCAGTACTTCTAAACGCTGCACCCCATCGGAGTACAGTATTTCGATCAGGCACTGCACACGGAAAAGACGTTGCTCTGTGACTACGGAATCATTGTTTCTAAAGTACTGCTCGACAACAAACACACGACGCTCTACGCTCCAATGCTCCATAGCGACTGAAAGTGCGTTGTATGGGCAGTCTGCCAACATTCGTTCAAGATTAATACCCCCTCTCGTCTAACTAGCAGTTCAATAAACATGCGTTTCCTCTGCTCCACTCTGTATATGTATCATATATGTATGTCTATCCGCTACCTTAGCATCCATAACAAAATCCCTACTAAACTAGTTTACTTTAGGCTTACTAGTTTGTATAAATATAAGAAATGTTATTATATTTTGACGAAACAAAATAAAGTGTTTGTTGTTTCCTGCTTATGCATAGATAATTGTAATATTTGCTATTCACTAAACCTACACCGTCTCAGTTCGAGCGGCATGTAAGTGGTGATTAAGAATGACACTCCTGGCCTTAGAACCATTATGCAAATAACTTCAAATAGCTATATATATACTCTGATATTTAATAACAGATACAACAAGACCGCGAAGAGATTACGAGGTAGATGGACGCGATTATCACTTCGTAGCGAGCCGCGAGCAAATGGAGAGAGATATACAGAACCACTTGTTTATCGAGGCCGGCCAATATAATGACAACCTCTACGGTACTTCAGTCGCCTCCGTACGGGAAGTCGCAGAAAAGGTACGCAATGTTAATTTTTCGTTATCTTATATATAAAATTGTCGTGTCACAATGTTCGATACCATACTCCTCCGAAACGGCTTGACCGATTTTTATCAAATTTTAAAAGCATATTCAGTAGGTCTGAGAATCGGCTACTAGGTATCTATTTTTATACCCCTAAGTGATATGGGTTGTCCACCCCTAACATTTTATTTTTATTTTTTGGGCGAAATTTTTATTTTTATTTTTTTATAATGTGCCATTAAAAATACATACAACCCTAAATTTACACCCCTCTATCACCAACCCTTATTTTTTAATAGTCATTTTAGTAATTTAATCATTATTCATCCCGCTCGATAACTGATCAATTATCACTTGGTAAGTTATCCCCGCCAGTTGAGCTAAGATTTAATTGAAACTTATTATATGGTAACATTAGTATCAAGACAGTTTATTCCTGCTGTAATTAGTGTTACCAGTGCTAGATTGCCAGTAAACAGCACGGAGTTGTTTACGCTATAGCATTAAGAAATTGATATTGTGTGTTAGTGTTATTATCGTAATTAATTATTAATGATATATATTATTTTAAGGAATAAATTATAATAAATAATAGAATAAAAAATGTTCGGTGTTTTGTGATTTTATATATTCGCGCATCACTCGCAGCGCTCCATGCATCTTTCACTCATATACCACATCCTTACACACTTACAATAAGTTAGTTATTTTTTTTTCTACACTAGAAATTGCTTAGAAATAATTCATATGGCAAAACAACGTTTGCCGGGTCAGCTAGTAATTATATGATAAACTATAACACATAGATCTATTGGTCATATTACTTAACACAAATGTGTTACACAGCTTGTGTTATGGGTTAGTTTTAAGCTAGGTTTTTTCTAGTTTTCTTTATGTTGTGGCGTGTAAGGCGGGTTTTTAAAAGTTAACTCGTCATGTTCCTGAACGGAAAGGAGGAGGGTCAATAAGGCGGGTTTTCGGCTCCTTTCATTTTTGACCTAAAAATTAAAAAAAAAATTATCTACTTTAAGGACTAACAAATTGATTTCACCCCATACGGAACCACCTTCTACCCCCCTCCCACCTCCCACACCCCCAAGAAGCAGTATAATCATATATGACTTAAAACATAAAAACAATTTTTTTTTTTCGGAGCTACTTAGAGTACAGAGTTTTGAAGGGTTATATTATTTTTGGGCTAAAGAAATATTTTTTTATGTAGTAAGTCATATGTGATTATTCTGCTTCTTGTGGGTGTGGGAGGTGGGAGGGGGGCGTTGGGGGTGGTTCCGTTTGGGGTCGAATCGATTTGTTAATCCCTATAGTAGATTAAAAATATATTTTTTTTAAATTTTCAGCTCAAAAATTAAAGAGTCCGAAAACCCGCCTTATTGACCCTCCTCCTTTTACGTAAAATGTCAACTTAGGGGTTTTTTTCTTTTGCATGTTATAGCTATGTACACATGTTAGCACACAATTCGGTGACTTTTGGGACTTGGGATATTGGTAGCTCAATTGGAAAAGCTATCGCTTGGACACCAAGAAGTCATGGGTTCGAGTCCTATCTGAGACAAGTTAAATATTTATTCCAGTAAAAATAACCTTCATAGAATAAAATAATACCATTTTGTGTTATTTTTGACACAATACCTGTGTTAGTTAAAACAAATAATACGAAATACTTCAGGATAAGTATGAGTGCAATGTTCTGATGAAGACTTAAATGAATATATTGTTTCAGGGAAAACATTGCATTTTGGACGTAAGCGGTAACGCTATAAAAAGATTGCAAGTAGCGCAACTATACCCGATTGCCATATTTATAAAACCAAAGAGCGTAGAGTCTATAATGTGAGTATACATATCTAATATTCAGTATCCTTAAATAGTCACGTTAGCAACATTTTAATAAGCTGAAATTATTTTTTCTATAGGGAAATGAATAAGCGAATGACCGAAGAGCAAGCGAAGAAAACTTACGAACGCGCTCTCAAAATGGAGCAAGAGTTTGCTGAATATTTTACTGGTGAGTACATTTTATAAATATTAATCTATTAAGAAGCTCTTTCGAACACAATAATCAACTTGTTCTTCTGATATTATCGGAGTAGGTAAAATGTCAACCAAAAATAGCATAAAGTAAATATAGAGAACCATTACATGTATTAAGTTAAATTATTTCAATAGAAAAATACTCTGCTCACAAGTGAATTCTCAGGCGGGAATCGCACCCACAACTTTGCGGTTACCTTGCGTTAAGGTTGCGGGTTCGATTACCGCCTGATAATTCACTTGTGAGCCGAGTCGATTCTTTCTAGTATTTTTCTATTAACATCTTATAAGATGGCATTGTAAAAGAGCAAAATATATATAAAAGTTATAAGTGAATTAGTTTGTTCGCTAATCATTTAAACTATATATCTATGGAACACCTCTCTATTGACAAATGTCTGCAGTCCACTCGCGGTATCTATATATAACACAATCAATAAATGCTAAGACACTTATAGGTAAATATTGCATGCCATCCACCTTAAACACTTTAAGTATCTATTGACGTAAAAAATATTATAAAGTTACTTTTTAAAATTTAAGTACAGCCGCAAGCAATGAGGTGCAAGTGAACTTGTTTTTATTATGTTTATACTTTTCTACAGCGGTAGTGACGGGCGACACGCCGGAGGAGATCTACGCCAAGGTGAAGACGGTGATTACAGCGGAGAGCGGGCCCACGGTTTGGGTGCCTCGCCGCGAAGCTCTGTGAGCGCCGACCCTAGTGCCTACTGCCATACACCCGCGCATTAAACCCGAATAGTGCCTCGAGTTCTCGCCCCCTCGCCCAGCGAGTTATTCCCAACATCTCATTGAGTTTCTGATGCCGACTAATCACACACACGGTTTCTAACTCATCCCGGTTGGATGTGACTAGTTTTTTGTGTACCAAAAAGTGTTAAATGATCATAATAAAAAAAAAAACACGACACTAAATAACATAATACGACCATTAACGTAATTATGATAGTTTGGCACATTTCAGTAATACAAAAAAATTGTCCAACTGTTTGTTAAAATGCAAACTTATTATTGTGATTAGTTGCAAATAGTAACGAATCGCGTGTGTGGTGGGAATAATTCAGCCCAGCGGTAAGCTCGTCCCTCTTGTTTTCTCGGTATAGTTGTGTGTTCCGAATCAAGCTAATGTGAATTTTTAACGCCTTTTTTATTTGGCTAATATTAGATAGATTCGGAATACCTGTAGTCTTAGGTAGGCGGATGAGATGGTTTCAGACCTGAAAAATATTAATATTAATATCGACTTATACGAAATGTCAGATAAAAGTGTTGCCCAAGTCTGTTCAATTCAGTTGCAGTATATGGTACTTTAATCGTAATATTTTTCTTTTTTAATCGCTTTATACAAAACTCTTTGGCTAATATCCTTTACCTGTCATATTCGTCTACCTTCGCTAGTTATTAAGTCTGTAAAAACGTTGTATTCGCCGAATGAACCAGGTAGAACCAGCATATCTCGGTCACAAAATTAGATTAGTCGACGGCACCGCCGTTCTCGATACGATATATAGCAATAAAGTTTATAGAATGACACGACTCCGCATAAGCAATATCGTTCAAGGCAGGAGTCGAACGAACGCCGCGGACTGCGCATTAGGCAGTTGTGTGATTTTAGAAGGTCGACTCTATTTTACGATCAAATTTTACTAAATAAACGCTTGATAGAGACCCCTATCCGAGTTCATTTAGCGTAAGAAGTTATTTGAATTTCTAAATTAAATGTAAATTTTCACCTGTGCGTAAATTGTTGACCAGGATGATATTAAAATGCATTCACTGTAGAAGCTTATGTTTAATGTGCAAATTTTAACTAGTGACTATCTTGTCATAAGCAATGTTTATGTAATAATAATTTTGAATTATTTGAGAAATCCACTATTGCGCTTCAATTAACTAATATGTAAATTTATTGTATATTGAATAATAAATTATATAAAATGCTATATAATTCATGTTAATTTACTCAGGTTGCTAGATACATTTTAAATCTTCGTCTGCATTAAGAGTTTACGATTAATTATTATATTATACATATAGTGAAGTTAATATAATGAGACGAAGTAAGGCACTGTGCACCGATGATGTAAACGCCATATGAATCGTATGATATACCTACTAGTTGTGTACTCGTATGACGCTGTGTAGTCAAACCCACCTCACGCATGGCTAGGCTATAAGACGTACATAATCAGGATTATTTGCTCAAGAGGCAATTTATATCGTAACCATTGAATCTCATGACATTTCTGCACACCGAGGTCCCCTTGACACATTAGGCGAGGTGCAAGTTGTTTGTTGATCATTTTTATAGTAAGCAATTGTGTTATATGGTGTGAAATGTCTCACCAATTTTAATAGTGTTTGACATTTATTTATTGAGAATTTTATTTTCTTACGAAATAATAGAGTGCCCATCTGCAAATATGGCTTATGACGCAAGCATGTCAAGCTTTAGATCGAATTATTATTGCTGTTACTTCATTTTTTTTCTTTATTACTAAGTGCTATAAATATTATTAATATTATCAATTATCATTGAAAGATATTTTAATGCAAATGGTTGTTATATTGCACTAATAAATCACACGAATGAAGTAATTGGGGTAACCTTTATGTACTTAATAATTTTAATTTTTTAACTGATTAGCCAATCCGCATGTCGATACAAATTGTATGATTTGAATTGTGAGGAATCATGACTGGCCAGATTTTTTATTATTGTCATTACTTGTAGCTGAGTCGGGAACCAAAGATTTTATTATATAGAACATACAAAATAACCAACATATACGAAAAGTAGTTATTTATTATTTTGGTTGATTAGTCTGGCAAACCTTGATGCTGGTTGTGATTCCTTTGTTTGGAATTGTGTAAATACTAAATAATTTTACTTTTAAGATTATACACTGGTGTATTAACAGTTTTTTTATTATGAGAATGATTTATTTTAATAGCTATTTATTTTATCGACTAAGTAGGTATTCTATTTAATTAATCGAGCGTGTTAACTGTGTATAAGTAAGTGTAATTAATGTATTTTTTAATCTAGTTATTTCTTAACACACCAGATACCCATATTTGCAGATGTACAGTGTTTATGAGTTAGTGATGTTCAATAGAATAGTTTGAATAAAATTATTTACGTTGAAAATTCTATTGTTGTTTCCTTTACAATATGTAATTATACCAATTTTAACTAATTCCTAATTTCGTCATTAAAAATATACTACGGGCTGGGTGGTTCTCCAAAATTAGGTTAACTTGCGGCCTCATTTTGACAAAGGTGTTTTTAGATGGTTACCAGTAGTTCTAATTTTATACTGCGGGTATAATATCTACTTTGTAACATCTAAAAGGGCCAGTCACTTACTAGTTTTAGTTATTTTGAAATCAGTTTTCTAGGGACTGACGAGACACGATAGGTACTGACGCCAATCACGGTTACTGTATTTAATCACATTTTTATGCATCAGTATGTTTACTGATACAGGGAGTCAATTTAGAATTCTGTAAAATAGAGGAAATACAAGATATAAGAATGCTTAAAACATTTAAAAAATCTCCAGCAATTTCATTTTAAGGATACAAACAGTAATTCAAGAAAATGAAAAATTCTAGGCATCAGTTAAACATCACGGTACCTTTTTTTCAATATAATTTAAAATCACTAATATTGAATCGTGAAACATAAAGATCTTATGTCAATTTAAAGATCTTCATGTCATCAGCGAAGCAAAGAAGTCTAGAATGTAGAAAGCAGCAATGTTGTTAGCAAATACTAAAAATAAGAGAGGACCCAAAATCGAGCCTTGTGGAACGCCGCTGGGAACGTTGACCCAGCTGGAAATATAGTTGTTAATAACCAATACCTGAGATCTATTAGATATATATGACGCGAACCACCACAAACATATGTGCGAACCACCACAAACATATACACACCAGCCGTCACCACGGGCCGAGTTGGTCCGTGATGCCGTTGCCCGGGGTAGACCGCTAGGAGGTAGATCCCAACCACCCCAAATGATGATGCTGACACCGAGTGGCTTAATGAAACCGATGTTGATCTTCAACAAAGCACTGTGCCAACAACTGACTTGCAAGATGCTTATCCAGTTATTGGTGTTGAAGAAAGTCTTGCTTATCCGTGGTCCGAGGATACTGTACATTAAATTATGTTCATGTATTAGTACAAAAATGTTTTTCGCATTCTTTCATTATTTTTATGTTAGTCAAAAACATGCAACCTTTCTGGCTACCTCTAAACGTTATTATTGTAGTCTTTAATTTTCTATATTAAAATTATATGATACTTATACCTGTATTTATTTGTAGGTACTAAAAAATACACGTGATATAGGGGAGGGGGGGGGGGGGGGTATTCTTAAACCTCACCATGTATCACCAAGGGGGAGGGGGGGTTAAAAAATGCCAAAAAAAAAAACATCACGTGATTAATGGACGGCCCCTAAACAGTAGGCTTAAATCACTTTTTCTTGGCCCATCGATGAGCGTAAATAATTTTTGACGCGTTTCAAGGCGCTGAACGATGTTTCGCCTGTACTATTTATATAGCTGGATGAGGCATTCAACATTCGGAAACGCAGAAAACAATTCATCTTTGAAAATGATTTGATACAAATCAACGAATGTCTTACGAGACTCGTTGCCTTTTTAATTATTTTTACATTTTCAAATAAGTTTCAAATATTTTTCAAATTTTGGGGCCCCTCTCCATGCGGGGCCCCAAGCAATTGCTTCCTGGTAAATCCGCATAAAACTCTGTTCTATGGATAAGTCGCTATCTCCTAAACGCGAAGCAAAATTCGACATCATAGCGACAGTCAAACATTTGTTTCAACTGGTGCTCCGCTAAAGACCCGAAGACGCCTGGTGGCAGAACAGGTGAATCCTGTATGATCCGTAGTGCTCCTGTAGTGGTTGAGTGGAGCACATCTTATATTATTATATTTATGGTTTCACTATAATTCTGCTAAGGTTGGAACAAATGAGATGATAGAATTTACACTAGACTCAATTCAAACAAGTTAAAGTATCTCTACAATAAAATCTACTCAATTAGACCTATTAACATGCATAGATAGTCTTTGTTATCACCAGTCATATATTTTTCACTTTACACGCTCGAAAGTTTGGTTTGTCATTCAGAAATTGAATGCGGGAAAATTTTACCTGCCAGCATGGAAGTATTTCAAAATTAGAACCTTTCTATTCAAAGAAAAACACATGGTACATTCCGAATAGTCACTATAGTATTTATTGAATAGAAACAAATTCAAAAGTTTTTTCAGATGCTTTCTAAAATTTAGTAAAATCTGATAAAGATATCAATTTACCATTTTATTAAATTGTTTTTAGTAGTGAGGTGAAAAATTCTGTGTTTCACTCGGCAGGCAAATTTTTAGCATGTCATACCTTTGAAACCCTCATTACCCTAAGGATTCTATCTTTTAATCCTTTATATCTTTTAACTTGCAGCCAAATATCAACTTTTCAGCCATGAATAACTACTATTAACAAATAACTATTGTCATGAATATTATCAAATGCAATTTACACATATTTTAGTTTCCATGCAAAATGGAGGACCTTAACAAAAATGATTTTTAATGATATTTTTTCAACCTTGAACATTAATCACATTACATTCAGAGCATACACAATTATTCCTAATTCTGTATTCTGACTAAGGAAATTATGTATTTTGGGAATTTAAGACATAATAAAACTAATTGTTGAGGCTTCACCGAGAGTGCTTATATTTCATCCAGTAAAACTGTAGTCTTCTCAGATACATAAAGACCGTCTAAGAATTTTCGGATATCCTTATTTTTGACAGTTGTGGACTGCTGAATAAGTGCAGCTGAGCTAGAAACATCTTCTAGTGAGTTTCCTTCAATGATCAGCTCGTCCTTTTGTTTAGGCGAGTTGACAACAGTTACTCCTGGTGCCATTTTTACTCTCCTGATGAATTTCTCACCAAGGAAGTTACGGATTTCGATAACAGAGTTGCCTTCAGTGGTGACACAGTTGATGGGGAAGTGAGCATACACAGCACGCATTTTGTACTGGAAACCCTTGGTAACACCTGAAAATAGTGAAAGAGTAATTAATAGGACGAGTTTGAAGTCTGGTTTTACTGAGTCTGAGTGATCCTTCCTATGAAGAGAAATATTCCCTGGTTAGAGTCACGAGGGGAAAGAAGGAAGTTGTCTAGTTTCATTAACATATTACTGTTATCTTTAAAGTTAAGAAGCCTTCCACTAAGATTTTAATTAAGATTAGTTACAAGTATTTATTTTTTATACACCTATTTATTTCATATCCACTAATTGTTTCATTTCAAAGTTTAGTATGGCTATGCAAAATGTGACATCAGCCTTATAATGCCCACATCTGGTCAAAGTCCTTCCCCAATGACATAATTAAGCACTGTCATTTTATTATAAAGTAGAGAGTATATCCGCTTAGCAATGACTTGTTTCTTTTCATAGCTGTGAGGTGTTCTGGAGAGAAGAATAGTACTAATTCTTAGCACTTAAAGGTATCATTCAAGGCAACTAATGATACTAAGGCAAACACCATGTACCTTCCATAAACCACAAAATGTGCAGCAATATTTTCTGAATTATGGTATTTTACTTCAATTATCATTCCACTTGTCAATTGCAGGGATTTTGGCAATTTACTTTTGGAGGAGGAGGCTTCCCGCCAATAGTGGGCTCTAAAGATGAATTTCCTATAGTTGACTGCTTCACAAGACCAAATACAAACTTAGAATTTGATTGATTCTTTTAAAAATTACTCAATATTAAAGTTCCATTAATAAATGTTAAAAAACGTTCATTCCTCATAATTTAGTGAATGAGTTAACAAAAATGTGATTGGAGTATAACCTTAAATGAATTAAAAGTATAGAAGCTAGTTTTAGTGTAATTTTGGACTACCAAACCATTGTTTTTCCAAATTTAAACGAATACCAAAGATTTGACTATAACATTTAGGTTATCCATGTAAGTTTTGAACCCCCCAATACTTTAGGGTCCTACTTACATAAAACACTGTTGTGGATGCCTGGTATGGAATGCTTAAACTAATCCTCTTGAACTATTACCCGCTTATTAATCAGAAACAGTAGTTCAGAGGGTTGCAAAAGTCAATTCTTCGCGTCAACGCTTATGATATACTAACATCAGTTAAAACAGTGACACGGAAACTTACCCTTAATCATGTTCTCGACGTGAGAGCAAACTGTTCTGACAGCGGCCAACTCCTTTTTGGAGCCAAACCATTTTTCTACTTTGAGAAGTCGTGGGTTCACCATGCGAATGTCAACAGCCAAGTGTTTGAAATTTCTTTTCAAAACACCGCGCGGGCCTTTCACTGTCACCAACCGCGATTTCACATGAACTGTTAATCCCTCTGGGATCTTCACTTTTTGATTAGCAACGATTTGCTTCATTTTGAGGCCTAAAACACATAAAATAACATAACCTACAATATTTGACAACTTGGTACATACATTACACAAAAATAGGATTTTATAAATAAAATATAAGTTCACAAAAACGTATAGACATTAAATGAGTGACAGAATTTAAGAAAAACACTAAAATATTACAAGTTTTAAAAGATTTCCATGGATTTTAATACAAGTTCACCTACTTTCTTTGACACAAAGAGCCGGAAAAGACAGAAAATAGTTGCCATACCAAAAAGTAAATTGGCAGGTTATCACTACCAAACGTTAAAATAATAAAAGGGCCGAATACGATTTTATACAGTATGTGTGGCCAACGTTAAAAATGGAGGCTCTATAAATTACTAGTATTTGAATCATTATACCTATTCCATTATACCTATTTATATATTCCTCAGTAATAAAAAAGAGCAACTTACCGTTCAGCACTCCTTCCATGACCGTTGTCTGTAAGACAATGGCAGTGTTGGCGATATAGTCCCCAGTACAAGGACCTTAAATTGTTTTGACACATACAAATGTAAAACTTTGTGAGTGCGTTTTTTGTGATGAGTCCTACAAACTTTTTTAATGCGAAAAGTTTCGGCGCTGCTGCGTTTTCGAATGCTTGATTCCTGGAATTGTCGATATGACGTCACTGTGACTCTTCGTATATACAAGTTTGATCTTTGGAAAAAAGAATAAAATTAATTTAAAAATTGTGGTAAACTTGTCCGACAACAGTCATGTTGAGTATGGGGTGTCCACCACTCTAAAAATGTCGATATGACGTCACTATGACTCCTCGTACATACAAGTTTCATTTTTTGAAATGTGTTTAGTTAAGTTAATTTATAAATTGTGGTCAACATGTCCGACAAAAATCATACTGCGTATGGAGTGTCCACCACCCCAAAAATGTCGATATGACGTTTTCATGTCTCCCCGTACATACATGTCGGACAAAAATAACAATGATAGATAATAGTATACTAAATTTATTAAAAAAAAACAAAAAATTAAACATGTAAATACGGAGAGTCACAGTGACGTCATATCGACAATTCCAGGAATCGAGCATTCGAAAACGCAGCAGCGCCGAAACTTCTCACATTATAAAAGTATAGTATATGTATAGTATAGTTGAGCGAAGCTGTCTTTTAGGCAACTCACAAATTTCGCTTGTCTCCCTCCTACTACTAAACGGTTCAACCAATTCGAATGAATTTTGGCATGAACATACATGATTATAACCTGACGGACATAGGCTATATAAAAATATAGACTTTTCCATGGAGGAATAATTACCGAAAGAAAAATTCAAAAGCTGATCGCAGCCAAACCGCTGAGACTACATTGATGAAATTTAGGTGAGGTTAGGTAAGGTAGTGCTTCGCTCAGTATTTGCAAACAGCAGCAGCATTGCAGACCTAGTATATGTCGGACTCATCGCAAAAAAGGCACTCACAAAGTTTTACATTTGTATGTGTCAAAACAGTTTAAGGTCATTGTACTGGGGACTAATATGTCGGCAGTTGCACATTGACAAGCTTCCAGCATTTTGATACGGTTTTTGTCTTGAGAGAGAGGCGATAAAATCTCAGTACCCTTACTGGTAAGCTATCAGGAACACTAAACGCGAATAACTTCCAGATTGAGAAGGACTCTACGGATTCACTCTCTCGGCTGCAGAATGGGCAAACGACCCGTCGTGTTTCAGCATAGGCGAAAGCGCAGGACCGCAGAAATTCACCTCGGCTGATTTCGATAGGGAAATGACAGTTTCGTCCCTAGTCGCCTGATGTGGCTTTATGTGATTCGCTGCATGCGCTTCCTTCGGCCAGAGTTGGAACATTCGTCAAACAACTTTAATTATATCAATCCATCTACGATTTGGAGTCAAAACTAACGATCATCACCGTTGTTATGGTGGTGAAATGGTTACCACAATCTCTCATGTGCTAGAAGTGCTGGTCACATCTCTCGTTATTATAACCTAAAGATGTCCTAGATTGGGCTTTTTTATCAATTACTTTACCAGCTGTCTTGGAACCAAGTGGTATCATCCGGGATTATGAATAAAGACCGGATGGCATGACATTTGTTACCTGGCGACAAGATCTATCTTTGATTTGGGATGCGACCTGTTTCGATACTCTGGCACCATCACATGTAGCGGTTACATCGAAGGAAGCCGGGGCTGTAGCAGCAATTGCAGAAAGCCGCAAAGTTCGTTAGTATGCAATCCTTGCAAGCAGTTATATCTTTGTTCCCTTTGGTGTGGAGATTATGGGTTCATGGGGCCCGAAAGCTAAGCTCTTTTACAAAGAAATGCTGCTTGTTTAATTAAAGCGACTGGGACAAAGGATCTGGCAGCTTCTTCGGCCAAAATTTAAGTATAGCTAACCAACGAGGAAACGCTATCAGCCTTATAGACCGTAGGGCTGATTTTCAACTATTTCAGTTTTTATTTTATTATATCTAGACATAATTAATATTGAATTATTATATTAACTTATAAATACATTTAATTAAAAATGCCTTGGGAAATTACCTAGTTACTTTAATGGCCTTTAATCTTAAAGTAAGAAAGGACTTAAAGTAAGAAGCCTAGGCGCGCGCGGGCTACAGGCCCGGATTTGGACGTGTGGAGGCCCTGGGGATACAGACGGCCCTAATTACATTCGAATAAAAAGTCAAAATTGTTTATTGCTAATATGAGTGATGCAGTTTTCATAATAATGTTAAAAATCTTCTATATCCTGCAAAAAAAATTGGCAAAACTTGATAGTCGAAAGTAACCCGTCGAAATTTGTATTTTTTGTGGGGGCCCCTCTTGTGGAGGCCCCAGGGCAGTAGCCCCGCCTGCCCTCCCCCAAATCCGGCACTGGCGGGCAGCGTCTCTTTGGTGGTTTTGTTTTACTTGCTGAAATTTGTGTTGTGTTGTGATTCATATTAGTGCGTAATAATCGTAAATTACCTATTAATCACTACGTGTTTGTGAACATGCAACAGTGTTGGCAAGTGGAACATAGCAGTGGAAGTTGTCTTTTCCTGCTCTCTCAAGAAGTCCACGGAGAGGTTGCAGTAAAACCCCACACCTTTACTGAAACCTAGGGAAAGGAAAATATCACTGTTCATTCGTCATATATTGATCATCTATTAAATTAATTAATATATCAGCTACGTTACCATCATCTTATGCAGAAAAAAATAATTATGACTATGACTTAAGACCAGGCTTTACGGGCTTACTCTTTGCCTGCCCTTATGGGAATACTCCATAAAAAAATTAAATGAAAGTAATAAATGTCAAAACTATAACCTATAACGCGAACTCAAATAATTGTTGAAAATAAAAACTTTGCATGGAAGTGCAAATAAATTGAATTAGTCTTTATTTAGTTCGCTTAGCAAAATGTTACCAATGACTTTATTACTCAAAGATCTTAGACAATGTCAGCGAATTTTTACAAGATCAAGAGGTAAATAAATAGTTGTTGTGTTTTTTATTTATTTTAATCTTGTATACAGCACAAACCTTTTACATATCAAGTCGTGACGTTAATGAAATAAAATATATTCTCCCCTACTTTATCTATTAGTTAAATCGTTGTTTTGAAATAATCTATTACTGATGTACGATTTCTTGTAATACTTTTAACTGCACCTATTTCCAGCTATGAATGTTAAACCAGCTTGGGATATTGTAGCCGGCATATGTGTTGAAAGAATACCCGTGGTCATACCACCCCTTAACGAGATGCAAAAGAAATACAAGGAAATGCTTTATAACATAGAAGTAGAGAAAAGTTTAAAATCAGACCACGAGGTTAGGCATGACAATGATAAGTAAGTTGAGTTGATCTATATTTTTTTGTAATGAATTTAGTTGTTATACAATTTCAAATTTGGAAACAACAGTGACAAGTTCATTAACCCTAGAACCGTTTCTGACTTTTATGAAGCACTTGTGTCTGGTAAAGTCCTCCTCACCTTTGGCTTTAGAATGATTTGGTGAAGTGTCAGCTTGCCTTATGTGGTTTGGGAAAAACCATGTAAGGGATACTTAATATTATGGTCTTTCTCCTTGGCATAAAGTAATTTGTGTGTTGGTATTTTACAGACAGTACTTCTGAGGGTGTGCACTCAAGGTGCTTGTTCTCTTTCTGCCTGCATTGTTTTAACCTTTAACTGGTGATCTGCACATCTCTCTGATACCCTGTTTTATTTTTATGATATTTCTCACTGCCTTTTTGTCAGTACCTTTTTCATTTACCTAATACTTTCACTCAGTAGCAGGAGCACCCGCGCAGCTTCCCCTATGTTGCCTATGTGAAGCTCGCAGACGTCAGGTCAGTGCTTATGTGCATTTTCTCTCTGTGTCTGTTGTTCGTCACTTCACACTTAATGTCACAACTTAATAGTGTCTGACAAATGTCACAGCAGTAGTAATGAAATTGTTCTTTTTTATACAATGCCTCACTCTACCCAACCAAGTATAACCAAAAAAAAAGGGTCAGCTAGATATAAAATACTAGTTGTTGATATAGAGTGATGATGAGTGCAGTAATTTAGACATCAATTTAAGCATGATACTGAATCTGAATAGTCTGGAGACAAAGATAAGAGCATGATGGTTGAACAACAGGTTCTTGATAGAACAGGGGACATAAGCAACAGTAGACACCTACTGACACCAGGTCACCAGTTAAAGGTTAAGTTGTTGAGCTGATTAATTTAATCGGAAAATGGACTAAAATTTAAATTCTCTACCTGTTAGTAATTTCCTGGACGAAATGGCTCCATTTTTAACGTAAGAAGTCAAAAAGTGTAGACCTGTTTCCATAAGCAGAATGGCCTTTTAAACTACAAACCTTGTAAACTAGTGTTAAACACTCTGTTTTTATTTGTAATAATATAAAGCCAAACTTTGTGGAATATATGTCATTTAACTTCATAATTAAATGTACATACATAAAAAAACTAATTTAGAAATAAAATTTTCAAGGGTACAAGCTGAACTTTTAAAAAATGAAGCTGCTGATGTTGATTTGGATGCAGTAAGTAAAAACACAGCCCAAGATTTTGAAGATGCCGCCAATGAGGAGTTTGGTCAATTTAAATTTGCTGATATTGTTACAGGTAAGTTCCTAATAATGTTTACAGTGATATTTTAATTACATTCTATTTACATACTATAAAGCTACATGCACACAATATGTCATAAAGTTTTTTAATTTAGTGTTTTTCTAAAAGTATAGACTGCAAGATATTAAACAGATTTTAATTGATACATTTGCATTAATGGTTTGACTTTTCCAATCAAGAAAGTAATTTTTTTAATTTAAGTCAATTATAAAGTATTAAATCAAAATTTTATTTGCACACTTGACTGCACATCTAGCACTACAGTACTATACTTTGCTGTTTCAACCTATCCAATACCATTATAATGAGAAACAATTTTGTTTTTAGAGTGTTTAGGTTTGTGTGCTGTGGACTATATAAGTATGAAGTTTAGATTTGCTTCCATTAAGTTGTGGGTTGCTGAATATTTGCAGACGCAGACAAAAAAGGGGATAAGTCCTCTGTAGACAGATGTTTGCAGCGATATCTGGTATTAGTTACACCACTCAAACTGGGATCAGATACCAAAACTATCCTACCCCAAGGGAAATGGCAAGAGGGAGAAACATTAAGACAGGTTACCTATTACTTAAGTTTGGCTGCCATAAAAAAATGTTTATAAAACCAAATTTGGATAACAGGTAAATTAAATAATTTTATGCACTAAAGTGTCATTTGTTTTGTAGACAGCTGAAAGGGTGTTGTTACAACATTGTGGACCTGACCTAAAAGTGCAGTTCTTATCTAATGCTCCATGTGGGTTTTATAAATATAAATATCCTAGTGAAATTGATGGAAAAATTGGTGCTAAGGTAACTGCTCTTATTTTGGTAATCTTTTTTAATAAAAGAAAAATATTATAGAAATTATTATATAAGGCGTTTTTAATTTGTGTCTAGCATGCTTCTTTGTTTCTCACGGTTCCCCAAATATAGACAAACACGCTAATAATATCAGCAGGTTGAATTATCAATCAAACTCCTTACAAAATACAGATGGCGCTAGTTGTCCGTTGTAGACGGCGATTGAAGCTTACCTTTAAATGGAAGTTCAAGAATAGATATTTTGTCCACAGGTTTTCTTTTACTATGCTAATTACAAAAGTGGCAGAGTCAATGATAAGGTATTAGGCAAGTGGCTTACGCGGGCGGAACTAACTAAGATTTTACCAAACAAATACAAGAAGTCTGTAGAAGAATTTCTGATCGAAGAGACGTATTAAATATGTATTGCAATAAATTAGCTATAGAAATTAATCTTATTCTATTGATGTTTCCTAATTATCCAATCCCATGTCTACTGCAACAATGGCCGTGGGTTCGAGTCCCGGGAGGGGCATATTTTTATGTGATGTGTATAAACATGAAACTATGCCCCTACCAGGATTCATAATGATTCAAGTCATAATAACGTTTATATACATAAATTCCAATAAGTCTAGCCCAAAATAAGCACTGTAAGGTTTATGTTATATATATATATATATTTATATATATTGCAATTGCTTGTAATTTATCATACAAACATCATAACCCCTCCCGGGATTCGAACCCGAAAACGTTCGGTTTCGAAGGTAGGATCACTCCCGTTGGGCTATACCGGTCGTCATGGTGTAATGTGTACAATGTATTTGATCTATTATTTAGTCTCCATATTAAAAACTGCTTAGTTTAGGATTAAATAATAGTTGTCCAAAATATATTATCATAAAGTATATTTATTTATTACACACTATTAATAAATAAACTGGTATAACAACCACATGCTTATCTACTTCAATAAGATATATAAATAATTAATAATTAATATTTCTTTATGTACCTATTTACTAAAAGTGTCGGTTACACCAATGCATGGCTAAGTTGTGTTATTTACACATTTGTATAAGACTCAGTGACTCATATCAATAATTAAATAAATCTTACATATTACCATTATCCAATTAACCCTATACCGATGGCCGGTATTTTACCAAGTGAAAAAGCATTCTACATACTTGTTCGGTGGGTAGGTACCTATGGGATATAGGTGCGCACCACTGGTTGACGTCAGTAATATATGGGACTCCCCCTTCTATAGGAGAATCGGGAAAGAGTTTCATCCAAAATAAGAAGTTGGTTGGAAAAATATATTCTTTAATAAAAAACTAAATGAAACCTGATCCCACCGTCATTTACTCAAATGTACAAAAATGTCTATATCAAAATCTATCCAACCTTTAAGCAGTTCAGAGGCATACTCAGGCGCCAAAGAATTATATACCTATCTTTATATATATAATTCTTCTGTGAGTGTGTATGTCACTGAACTCCTCCTAAACGACTGGACCGATTTGAATGATTTTTTTTGTGTGTGTTCAAGGGGATCTGAGAATGGTTTAGATTCACAAATCAGCCCGGCAGATGGCGCTGCAGACGGTATCTAGGTTATTTATCTATACTGCAAAAATAACAGGCAGGACAACGTCTGTCGGGTCCACTAGTAGATGTATAAATATAGATTAACATAGTTGATAACTGATGAACAATCTTAGGTAACATAAACAGTCTGTCTGGTTACCGGTGTCTGACTCGTTAGGCAAAGCAATATGATCTATTTTATCGACAAATCTATAATAACAAGGCGTTTTGTAACAGAAAGAGTCCAACATTTTTGCCATATTTCTATAAGAAACTAGCTCATAGTAGAAGTTAAAATAAGTTTGTAAATTTTGGACGCGTCTGCCAGAGCGTCTCGGTAGCTCAGCGGTCAGAGCACTCGCCCGGATAGCGAAAGGTCGTGGGTTCGAATCCCACCTAAAGACTCGGAGACGTGGTTGTTTTTTACAGCCGTATTTTATATCTGATAGAAATAAGGCATTGTGAATGTAAAAAATTAAATACATTAGTATAGCTGGTTCCATCCTAATCGAAAGTTGAATATTTGTAAAATATTACTCTCGATGTTGAAGGTAATTAACGTTCAACATTGGTGGAACGATACTAGCTCATAGTAGAAGATGAAATACGTTTGTAAATTTCGACATGTCTTCCAGCGTCTCGATAGCTCAGCGGTGGGAGCACTCGCCCGGATAGCAAGGGGTCGTGGGTTTGTATCCCACCTGAGGGCTCGGAGGCGTGGCTGTTTTTTACACGCGTATTTTATTTCTTATAATATTTCTTATAGTCACACCAATTAGCTAGCCTAGCCTAGCCCAAAATAAACACTGTAAGACTTGCTATGGATACTGGGATAACGGATAGATATACTAGCGTAATTAAATGATACATAGATATTTTATATTTATAGTAATACTAGCTGATCCGGCCACTCGTCGCTGTGGCTCAGTTATAATTTGAAATATATTTTTTTATTAATTAAATTAAACCTATCCGATGTTTTAAGTCAAAACAAATCCAGCAAAATGAAAAAATAATCATAATCGGTTGAGTAATAGTTTTATATATACACTCATTTGCAAAAAAAACGGGCGGTTTTGATTTTCATTCATCTTTAAAAAGATACAATACAAAAAAGATTTCAATCGTTTGTACACGTTACTGGCCGGTTTTAAAAATGCCGTGGTATTTAAAAAAGTACGTTCTAAATTCAAATTTTCATTTGATGCTCATTTTTACAGAAAACCCCTTTTATCCTATATTTTTGGCGCGTAGTTCCAGAAGTTAACATCGACTTTCATAAGTTTTATTCAATTTTCATCGCTTAATATCATATCCTTGACTGTCAAAGCTTTATTTATTGCTGTTTGGCTGTATCAAAAATGGTAGATAAAGTGGTAAAAGCTACCAAAATTATCGCACTGCTTGAAGAGGGTTGCAGCCAATGCTTCGTGGCTAGGAGGCTAAATGTTAGTCGCTCGACGGTCCAAAGGACCTGGCAGCGATATCAGGAGACTGGTTCCGTCGAGAGAAGGCCTGGTTCTGGAAGAAAACCATGTACCCAACCACGGGATGATCGTTTTCTTGTGAGTCGCGCATTGAGAAATCGCAAATTTTCGTATGTGGATCTTAAGAACAACCTCCAAGAAGTAAGAAATGTGCATATTAGTCTATGGACGGTCACGAGGAGGCTTCTCGCTGCCAATATAAGCAGTCACCGCCCGGCCCGCGGCCTTAAATCACTCCGTGAGCATCGAGTTCACAGGCTTAGGTTCGCTAGAAATTGTGAATCATGGACTCAAGAAGATTGGAATAGGGTTTTGTTCTCTGATGAAGCCAGGATATCTCTGTTCGGTGAAGATCGACGTCGGCGAGTGCTAAGAAGACAAGGAGAACGCTTTGCAGAGGCATGTTTCGAAGAAACCACACCTTATGGTGGGGGCTCTGTTATATTTGGGCAGGAATAAATTCAATGGATCGTACAGAGTTAGTCTTCATTGAAAACGGCTCACTGACTGGGCATCGATACATAACGGAAATTCTTATTCCTCATGCAAAACCCGCATTGGCCGCTCTAGGTGAAGACTCGATTTTTATGGACGACAATGCTCGCGCCCACCGATCTCGCGATGTTAAAGCGTATGTTCAAGAGGTCGGCATTCGTCGTTTGGATTGGCCAGCTCGAAGTCCCGACCTCAATCCCATAGAGCATGTCTGGGACGTTCTGAAACGACGTGTGAGATCAGTACAACCGGCTCCGCAGATCATCAGAGAGCTGAAGAATGTGATTACTGCGGAGTGGGAACGTATTCCTCAAGTAAGTATCCGGGATATACTCGCTAGCATGCCCAAACAAATTCCAGCTGTGATTTTAGCTAGAGGGGGTCACACTCGATATTAAACATTTATCTGCTTTTACTTTATTAAAGAAAAACAAACAAAAAAACGTTTTTATTTTTACTTCATGAGCATATGCACTACTAGCGAACATACACTACTAGTGAGGTTTAGCATTATTTCCCATAAATTGTATCAAAATTTTATGAAATACTGATGAAAACGATTATTTGCTTATTAATTTACCAAATTGTGAGGATAAAACTACCTATAATTATCAAACAAAGCAATATTAACATTTGAAATGGTTCATTGCTTAGGTGCCCGTTTTTTTTGCAAATGAGTTTATATATATATATATATATATATATCATCATACAATCACCTGCCCCTTCTGGTACTCCAACCTGGGACCGTCGGTACGAAAGACAGGATCTCTACCGTTGTGCCAAACGGTCGCCAAAATAATAACCATGAAATTGCGTTATTAATCAAATATATAGTACCTATGATGTTGCAATATAACTCTGCATAACATTTAAACAAAAATAGTTGATATTTTATATTACTTATTTCTATTCTTATGAATAGCAAGCATCCACCAGCGTCTTGCCTTCCATGATCTTTAAATTGCTTTGTGTTTTATAAGCAATTAGCGGTAGCAGGTATGCAAATACATAATATGTACTAGCAACTTTAAACACGTCCGCCGTCATCGGCTATAAGTCATTTATGAATAAGCCAACATTTGCAATTACATTTGTCTAATTTGGCATTTGTTACCATGTATAGTTGTGATATATGTCTATATGACTTAGTTTTGCCAAACTAGACAAATATGCCAATGCAATATAAAGGCAGGTGCCAAAAGCCAGGGTGAATAGGCACCTTCTGGGTTAGCTCGTTCCATCGTGGATCCTGTCTTGGCCCCCGGGTTTGAAATAAAAAATATTAGAAAGCGTTATTAGTAGGAAAACCTTCCGTGTTATGTTTAGTTTCTATTATTAAATGTTGTTATTATTAAAAGCACCTCAAGTGCGCAGTATTAGTTTAATTTCCTACATTTACTCAGAAATATTATTTAGCGCTAAATCAGTGCGAGAGCTTAACGGTAACCATCGAAATAGAATTTATTCAAACAATGAGCGTGATTTAGTGGTAAACAGTTTTTGGCTCCTGTAGCTTCCAAGGTTTTTTTGCAATTTCCCAAAGTAGTCTTTACCGTTAATGTGTTAGAAATAGTATTTCTTTGCATTTGCTCGTTGAAGATGGTTACAATGTTGCCTTTGATGATTGGTTTTTGTGTTGTTTCCCATAAAGTTGTAATTGGCGTGCTGGTGTTTTGGTTTGATAAGCGATGGAACATGTTTGCTGCACTTCTCAAGGCCAGGGCTGTCGCTGCTATGAATGGTTATTGTAGAGGTGACCCTTAATGTTTAAACAAACAGAGGATCCTAATATAAGTTTAGAATATTAAAAAAAACCTTAAATATTTTGATTTTAATTTTCTGTCAACTATCTGTCATCTGTGTAGCTCTGTCTTTAATACCTTAGTACAGGTGTGACATAAACGTTTTACCTTGTTTCTTTATGGTTAACAAAATTTTAATAAACTTCTAAATTTATTGCTATAATTTTTCGACACATCGAAAGGACTTTGGATAGACATAAAACTTATTCTATTGACTTAAACGGATTTGTAACGTTTAATTCAGGATATCAAAAAGTGACAACCCTACTTCAGGTTCCTCATTGGTCTTTTCTTGTCAGTTTACAAACAATTGCGCGCTGTTTTTCGTTTCTGGTAAGATGAAATAACTTTACATGTGAACTTACTATATTTTGTTGCCCTAACGTAGATTACCTACTGTTTGTTTTGGGAATTCTGGCAACAACGTGGATTTACAAAATACACGTGGCAAAATTTATATTTACATAATATTAGTTTAAGACTCCTGATTCGGTAACGCATATTTGGCTTTTATATGTAGTTTCGGTTTATAGTTAAGAAAGGTAACTAGGTCCTGGTCCATACGATCTGTATTTTTTTATTTATTTTAGTAGCTTGTGGCATTCGCAATAGTTTTATTCCATTCTAAATAAGCGCCTAAATATCTAGTTGTTTTATTAGTATCCCCCGCACACTAGGCATTTAGGTTTAGACTTAAGTATCCTACCACGTGTATATGTACTAACTATCTAACGTTCGGTTAGTCCATCGAACTCGTTTGTTAACATTTACATCGCATTTAGTCTCATTATTTTCGCTCGAAATACGCACTGTTGCTGTTCCTTCAATTTTCGTTGGTATTTATCGCATTTATATATAACAATATAATCATTGTATATGTATTTCTAATAAATTAGTCGTTTATCGTTTAAAATGGCAGAGAACTAACTTATAGATATTTAGTTATTTTTCACATAATAATTCGTTGTTTCGACCATACCGCATAGTAATATATTTTTAACCTCACATGCTCGGAAAAGTTTGGTTTGTCACTCAAATTCTGCGTGGAAAATTGCGTTTTATCCGCTAGCGTGGAAAAGTTTTTTTAAAATTAAAACCTTTTTTACAAAGAAAAACACACATGGTACACTCCGAATCGTCATTAGGTACAGTCTTTATAAGTTACATTTTATTCTTATTTAAATTAATATCTACTATAATACTCAGTTTTGCTTTTATTAAATTATTTTAGTTCATTAAACTATGAAATTTACAAGAATAAATATTTTTTAGAATATAAAATTTTATTATAAGAATTTTATATGTATGGTGGGTGAGATTTTATAACATATGATTGGATTTCGGACCGCATCCGAAAAAGAACTGTCAACTTTTAATTTTTAATTGAATAAACCAATTTACTATTTTATTTCAGTTGTTTTTCTTGCACCTAAAAATTGTCCTCGATGTAGTGAGGTGAATTTTTTTTATGAGAGAATAAATAATAGTACACTCGCTAGCGTCTCTGTTCCTCACCTCTTTCAATCCGATTGTTTGTTAGTTTGCACCTTAGTTATTACTTTGTTGTATTGCAATGCCTCCGAAAATGAATCCAGAGATGCAGTTAAAATTATTACATCCTAAAAGGGATAGCCTTTTTGATCGTGCAATCAGTTAGTGATTATTCATCGCAGGTTGGTGATGAATAAGTAAAATTTGTTGTGTTTTATTTTTAATTGAAACAGTGAAAATATTCTCTATAAAATTCACTTTATTGAATTACAATTAAATCCTGAGTTCTTGGATAGTTAAGAAATCATGTCATCATTTGAAGATATAGTTTGTCGTATTAAACATGTAGCTAAGTCATTGCAGGCGCCCGTAGTTTAAAAAAAAGACGATTGATGGCCGCTCACGCGCTTGCACCGATTTCACAATTTTAAATTGAACTAATGGTCTATCCGCAAACCCCTACAGCAAACTTTAGTTTTATGTAACGGTGACCTCGTGTGCGTAAAAATAAGGAACAGCAAATCCCAGGGACGTCCCCGGCAGCCTCCAGCATCTCACGCCACGTGGCGGTCAAGGTATCGTGCTCCCTTCATCTTCCTCTCATACTGTTGTCCACTAATTTTGAATCGCCCGCACAACCATTTCCTGGTTACTTATTCTCATTCGTTCTTTTAACTTGGAAAATCGGGTTATTCTATATATCAATACAAAATTAATTAAAGATATATTGAGGATCAACTGATCCAGTTGTAAAAAGTTGTCAGTACTTACCAACGCTATAAACAAACCAGTTCTCTTACACTCTACATTGTTAATTATTCAAATTTAATTTTAGTATTCATTATGTTAGTAGTTATTAATATAGCATCAGAGGAAAGACCTTGTCACAATTTATGATATTACGTAACATGGGTAGGTACTATTATGAAAATTTGTAAAGAAACCGTGAATATTTTCATTGAATTCATAAAAATTTTCCACTACAAGTTAATAGGTATAACTTTCAACTATATAATTGTGTCATTAATATAAATAAAATGTGTAAGTGTATTCAAAGGAGTTAACCATAACCGTAGCTTTCTCTATACCGCCCTGGCTGCCCCGCGGGGGGCGGTCCGGCTACACTATCTATAATTGATAAAATTCTCAACGAGCCCCAGGTTTCTTTACAACATTCCCCGTTTTTCGGAATGCGTAATATGTAACGGACAGAATTCCTTTAAATAGGTAATTATTTATTTTTAATAAATTCTACTGTCGAACTATGTTTGGGATATCATAATAGCTTAATAATTGGCATAGTTTTTATATAAATTAAATTAGCTTTAACAGAAGTGCTTAAATATTATAAGAGTAATAACCTACTCACGCATCACATAGAATTACTTAGTTGAACATTCACAATGACAACCGTATAGTACCTACAGTACCTAGTTACTTTTAAATTTATTTAAGATGTAAACTATAACACCAAATGTTTGAATATTTGTATACATATATTAAGGGCACTGAAGTTTCACTTTTACCACCTCAACTTGATGTTACCAAACAGTTTCTTGACCTTAGAAGTTATGTTTATTCAAAATTGGACACGATTAAGAAGGAAATTTTGGAAGAAATGGCTAATAGAGTGAGTAATTTTGAGGAATTCATCCACCAGATTAATCGTCAGTATGCATCATTATCAATTTTCTAGTTTGCAATCGAGGTTTACTAACTTGGAAAGCGAAAATGTATTACTCAAATCAAAGTTATCGGAATTTGACTTTGAGAAATGTTTGATATATACCGGCAAAGAACACCGAGTCTCTTGAAGCCATCGTATGTAAAATTGCTACGGAGCTTGGCGTATCTGTAACTAAGATTGACATCGACTACATTGCCTGACTTCCCTCTCGTTAAGAGTGGCAGGCTTACTGAGGACTATGACTGTCAGATTTAAATCACAGAAAGCAAAATATGTTCGAGAAACGTACCTATAAATAAAGAAAATTTGGGTGGCTGGATGACAACTTCCAAGTCCGTACATAAAAAGCGAAGTTACTTAGGTTATGTAATTGGAAGAAAAGCTCCATCGTAAAGTATTGGATCATTATCATATAACATAATTTATATAAGCAGAGCGTCACAATTTTATTTAGGTCCAAACAAAGCTGAGCTTGTATTATGGGTTCTAAATACTGTATAGAATTCATAAATTACTATAAATAAGTAAATAGACGACGTTGAATCGGAATCAAATGTTTGTGCTCATCACACAAACATATTGTGCTCCTACCAAGTTTGACCAGAATGTGAGATCGCTATACCGATGCACAGTGTTTTACAAACCCCGATTTTGTCTCATGCCCTTTTTATTGTTAAAATCGTTAGTTTATATCATTCTAAGTACTACAGTGAAAATCCGGCATCGATACGACCTTTAGTTTCAACAAAAAAAAATGCAAAGTTTCCCTATATCCGGGTCCGAAAAATCACAATAATAGAAAAAAAATATAATTTACGATTATTTAAAAAAGATATTAAACGTATTGTTTACACCCAAAACAAACATTTTGTCCATTTTTTAAATTTCTAATGTTAATACATTATGAAATAAAAATAGTTTTTTCGTATTTCTTTTATATTTATTATTTCACGTATAATGCCATATTAGAACGAGATATTTATACAGTATATTCTTCATACGTTATTCTATCAATATTATGAAAACCACAATCTAATTCCGCGTTATTCAAAAGTTATTAAAGTTTTTGTTATATCCCGATGATATCCGGATTATATTAGACTTAGGGTTGTCACCAAACTAAATCATAAATAATTTTCTTTAGACATAAATAAAATGATTATTTCAAGAATTTCGTTAAGAGTTACGCATAACATTTGTCTTCTAATAATTAATTTTGGTATTCATAATATTGATAGAATAATTTAGGAAGCATATACTGTATAAACATCTCGTTCTAATATGGCAATATACTTGAAATAATAAATATGAAAGAAATACGGCAAAACAATTATTATTTCATAATCTGCTAGCATAAAAAAATTCAAAAATGGACAGAATGTTTATTGTTATGAGTGTAAACAATACGTTTAATAATTATTTTGAATAATCTTTAATTTTATTTTTATTTATACTTTTGTGATTTCTCGGACCCGGATATCAGGGAAACATTGCATTTTTTTGTCGAAACTAAAGGACGTATCGGTGCCGGATTTTCACTGTAGTGCTTAGAATGATATAAATTAACGATTATAACAATAAAAAGGGCATGTGACAAAATTGGGGTTTGTAATACTTTTAACACACTTGAAACGTTTAAAACTTTTCTACAATGCTAATCGAATAATATACAAAGCGTGCATTTAAAATAAAAAGCGGTATTATAATTAAACGTTATTATTATTAATTCTTGGTCAAAAGAATAAATATAGGGTTACAGTAATGACAAAGCTATTGTGTACTGTTCTGTAATTTAATTTGTGTTGTATTTTGTTTTTTGTAACTCATTTTTTATAATTGCATAACTCTTTTATTCTATATCATATAAGGTGAGGGTCTCACACACGACGTTTGATTCAGCTTGCTAAAAGACGCTGCACTGATTCGAGTCCCATCCGAGATGAATCTTTTAAGCACATTTCTGTATTATCAAATCTTGACGAATGAGTTAACAAACGAGCTATTTTGCTCAATCATTATTCCAATCATAAAACGTTTAAATATGCCTCTTTCGAAGATTCCGACAATTAGCTGTTCTAACATTAGTAAAACTAACGTGTAGGTCCTTCTTTGTTTAACGACCGATCCATCGCTAGGGGCACCCAAAAAATGTGCCCCGACAGAATTCACATAATCTGCGTCAAACTTAGATAAAACGGGTAATAGAAACTGAGTGGGCCATTGTTCCAGCCTTAATGGACCACCGGCTGATACGTGGCGGCATGTCCGCAAAAACTTTCGGCAGCAGAAAAAAAGTATACGAAAAACCTATTCCGCCATTGACGTAGACAGCCGAAGAATTTCGTCAAGTATTTTATCTGAGCCTTTCACAGTTCCAAGCGTTGAGTTATTGAGACAAACTTATCGTCGAAACGTGAGATGCTTAAGAGTAGTTCGGAACTATAAACAGATTTAAAATGATAACAGTTTTCCAAAATTACTGAGGGCTATTCAATTGTTACGTATTTATTAGCACTTGTTGAAATTCTTTCCAAGAACTATTTGAGCGAAGTGTCGTGCATTAGGTCCAACAAAAGTACCGTAAGAAGGAATCCTCAAGATTACAACACACTTCATAGATAAGTACCTACGGTCCTCCGACGGTCATTTGTTTCATAAGATAACGTGGTCAAAGAAAAGGATTCGTTTTTGCTTTGTTGTTCCCAAGAATAACGTATAGGTAAGGTTAAAGAAGCTGTTATCACCGCCGTTAGATTATCTACACTACAGCAGTAAAATTGCGTTTTTTTTACATAAAGATAAGAAAATAAGAACAGTAATATGTAAAGCAAATAAAAGTCCATTGTACGAATTCAAAGGTTGTAGGTACCTGCCGACGAAGATTTACTTAGACAGTGAAAAATAGCTACTTCTTTTCTTTTATATTAGAAAACAATGGAGTTCGATAGCTAATCGCCTGTGGGAAAATATTTCTCAAGTAGGATTAAGGATTGGGTAAAAAGCATTTTAAAGTTTCGAGAACTCGTAAAGGAATACCGTTATGTATAAGATTTATATATAACGTTTGTTAAAAATACGAAAAAAAAATTGTAAACTAGTAACTAATTCATAAATAAACTCCATAATTGATTTTTTTTTATATTTTTTAGGTAGCCCTAGATAAAAGTTATGTAGTAAATAGTTGCAAAAAATTAAATAAAAAAAAATATACGAAATTTTCCGACCAACCTTATAGTTTTTATTATTGCTACGATTTGCAGTTAGTTCCTGTTGATGGAATTAGTGATGTATTAACAAAAATTTTAAATGTCGTTAGTTGACGGTGTCGTTGTCTTTTTGAAGTTAATCGGAAATAAGTTTGTGCGGGCGTGTATGTGTATGGAATGTGTGCGCACACGCAAGGCGCAAGGCGGGCGTCATACGCGGGCGCGGGGTGGGGGCTGCCAGGTGGGCTCCCATTAACAGCCGCCAGCCTCAAGCGGCCGCTCTTCATCTTTATGATAATTATTTTCTGTTTGTTTTCGTCCAAGCATCGACCCGCCTCGCCGGCGAACGCTTCTCAGAACCAACCTCCATTGTGGTAAATTAAAGCCGCCTGTACCCCTGCCACGACGAGAGATAATTCGACAGGATGCCGCATATTATTAATTGCACTATGACTTGTGGAAATGGAGCTCCAAGTTTAGTGAGTCATTCATCCTGGATCCGACGCTACCCGCGTGGGAACCTATAACCTCCATGATTTACATCAGCTAGCTTTACGAGGTTTTAACATCTGACGGAATGTACGTAAGTACATGGAATAGCATCTTTTTTACTTTTTATCCGGGTTCGTACACTGTGAGGCATACAATCGATTACGACGAGAATCAATTAAATTCTGCAGAAGTAAAGCGATAAATTTCCAATTAAATGCATCTCAAGCACTGAACTGGTATGGACTGGTCAGTTCGTTAACTAGAGTTTAACAAGGTAATAAATAGGAGGTACAGACAGAGATCGGTGACTAATAAAAAGAGAACCGTAAATAATCCGAATACTCGCTATAAAAAAGGGGAACCTCATAATGTTTACAATCTTGTGGCTTTATTCACTTTGTGTTCCAATTTCATGCTAAATCGAGCGGACAAAATCATCTTTTATCAAGCAGACTCACCGTCTCGCAGTCGGGGCCCTCAGAGCCCCCTCTCCCCGCTACTCACCTCATCTGCAGTCAGATCGTCTGACCGTATCCGCGCACGCTCATAAGCCTCCATTAAATACAAATCTAACACCCGTTTTGAATGAAGCATAATGCGTTGAAAGGACCCATTTATGATAATTCAATTTGTGGGATTTCAAAAGTTTATGTTTGCTATAAATTCTATAAAAGCACTTAAAGTTCCACGGAATAAAAAAAATTATGACATCTCAAAGTCTATTTGGTTACCTTGGTGTGTTTAAAGGTTTAAAGTGTCGATATCAATAGCATGGTTTCATTTCGTTGATTATTAATGTACAAATACTGCAACGACAGTTGTTTAAAATTGTTGAAATCCTTTTTGAAGCATTCTTTTGCAAAACTCATCCTAATTTGAAAAACCACACATTAGTTTTATATTTTTATTTGTTTATTTTTTTAACAAATGTTATTAATAATAACTTCTATTTATTGTACCTTTTCTATTAAAACTACAAATTACAAATCGCTTACCCAAAATACTTATTAGCGTAGGTTTTACATTTTTTTTATACTATCAATATAACTAAATCATTGTCGTCCAACTTATGCATCTCAGTTGGGCATAGGCCTACCTTAGGTAGAATGGGTGTAAGCCATCCTGTGTTCAATGCACTTTGGTGGGTTATATACCTATTATCTATACATATAAATAAAATTGGAGTGTCTGTTTTTAATATTGAAATACCCGTTTTTTACTACATGCATATGAATATATATACGGTACATACACCAAAATAACATTTTTTTTTTCAATTTTTGTCTGTCTGTCTGTCTGTTTGTTCCGGCTAATCTCTGAAACGGCTGGACCGATTTTGATGGGACTTTTATTGGCAGGTAGCTGATGTAATAAGGAGTAACTTAGGCTACTTTAATTTTAGAAAAATAATGTTGCAATATTCCACGCGGACGAAGTCGCGGGCGACCGCTAGTAATGAAATATTTTGTTATATATACATAGTCTATACATTTATGAAAAGCCATTAGTAACAAATGAAAATCATAGTTTTAATTTATATAGATAGATATCATTTGGAACGTCTATCCCTTTCCCACAGTTGTTTTGTTCAGCACAAAGACATGAATTAACTGTTGTAAGATCTTGTTCTGTTCTATGATTTTTATTATCCGGTAAAACGTTTAATGAGACGATATCTATGTCATTTCCGTAATAAAGTCTTGTGGAAAAAGTAATCACATACGAACTGAGGCATAACTCTAAGAACGCAGTAGTTACATGCCATCGGTGCTAAGAAGTATTAGAGACCCTATACACATTGAGAATGTCTTAACAAGATTTTCCTTAGAACATTTTTTTATGTTTCACAATAAATTAGTAACTACTTGAATAATCGAAAAAAAATATTTATTCCGTTAAATCGCTTATTATTAACATAACTTCTAAGATATTACAAAATTATTTTTTTTAATGTAACAAATTGGTTGTAATGTAGTTTATCTACTTAGTTTCTGAAGTCCTGTAAGACTTTATTTAAGCAAAGGTTGAGATTGTTTTTACAATGAAAACAATGGAATTAAATAAAAAGCACCTCATATATATTAGCTGCTTTGAGTTACTTTAGTTATATAAGCATGTCAAAGAAAAAGATTGATTGAAAACGAACCTTAAATGATGTTTATGTATACGAGTTCGTACTTGAGCAGTTATATTCAATCATCAGCTACACGAGAGAAAATTCTTTTTAAATTAATATGTATAAATATTTCATACAATACATATTTATAACACATACCATGGGCAAAGAATTAGCAACTTAGTTTATTATTAATTTTTCACACCTGGTTTTTAATTTTGTAAGTTTACAAATTCGTGTATTTATGACATTATCATTACTATGAATAGTAATTAAAGTTATTCGAGTAAATAGTGTCATGTGCAATATTAGACTGCATTTCCGTGCAGTGTGGAGTGTTCCCGGAGCTCAAGTGCATCAGGCCCGACGGGTTATTAATTTTATGGTGTCGATGTCCGCTCACACCTGGCTCGGTCAGCGCCCGCGCAGCCTCGCTCGGGATCAATCACGTACCCACTGGAATATTTCTGTCATTTGCTTTATTAATCAGTGAATGTCAGCAAAGCTTCAATTATACCGTGATCATTTACACAATAACGCGACGGTCGCGCCTCTTTATATTTTATTAAGTAACCACTAACCACAAACACGTAGAATTTAATTTCATAATAAATAATGAGCAAAATTGATCCCAAAAGGCGTTCAATTGGTAGCATTCTATTTTTTTAATATAGAAATCAGCTCATACAAAACCCAAAAGTAGTAATAAAAATTTGTCGTATTTATTATTGAATTTTATTAAATTATTGGTCAGAATACTCTATTGACTATGTTATTATCAGAGTCCGGTTTAAAAAAATAAGATATTATTCAATTTATGATGTTTGGGTGTGGTGTTAAAGTAAGGTCAAAGGGAAATCCTCATTTCGCCTATAAAGATTCAGGGAATTAAGAACTCTATTAAAATATAGAAAGTAATTAAAAGATAAAGCTTAATGTATGGATCCCATTTAGTTAATTATCCGAATAAACAAAAGCAGTTAGGCAAAAAATAAAGCAAATAATTAAAATTTTGTCAATTCTAAATTACAGAGGTAATAATGTTTTAAGAGTATGTATATTTAATGGAGTTATCAATTTATCATATTTGACATATCTGCCTCATGATCTAAAAATGCTTATTAAAGGTAGGTAGGAAGGTAGCTTTTGAGTGCTAATAAAATGGTGGATGTATGTTATCATAATTATTATATAGGTTCTACATAAATATAAGCGAAAATTAATAATAAGAAAAGAACTTAGTCAAATAAATTTTCAGCGAGTCTTCATCGATAAAGTCGCAGAACGACTACTTCTTAATTTAGCGGAAAAAGTTTTATTATAGGTGTTTCGAAATAAAGTAGGAAATACTTCAGTCTTGAATAATAAAGTCACAAATTTCAAAATTTTGTTATACCTGTGAAATGGACAGTAATTAACGAAGATCAACTTTTTAATAAATCATGGTTACAAAATCATTATTGCACTTTCCAATTAATAAACACATGGGGATAGTTCCCGGCATATAGGTTAAACCTGGTTTTGAAATCACGTGACATGCGCAGTAGTGAATAATATACCTAAATTTGCTACTGCTCATGTCACGTGATTTCAAAACCAGGTTCAACTTATATGCCGGGGACTATACCTACTTTAAGATGCCCACGCTGTTTGTTGTTACTTGTGTTACATTGCTATGTACTGAGTTTATAATAATTATATTGCCTAATTAAAAAAAAATACAATCACACTCTTTTTTCTCGAGTACATAATTGCATTAAACAGAGCCACTCGGTGAAATGTACAAGTCTTGTTATGATGAATCTAATGATTCCAAGCTCGGTGGACTTCCTAGTCAGCATTCCAGAGTTCTCCCATCATTGAGCTCTATCATTAGACTAGCTCGGTAGTACTATATAGTATATTGTATTGTCATCTTAACTTTATATACATGCCAAGTTTCGTGATGATTCCAGGAAGATGACTCCAGGATACATAGGTATATAAAGACCATGCGAAATTCGGCTCCTTTGATGTTTTCTAGTTAGTTGTTTGATAGTCTTTTAGTTTATTAAATAGTTTCTTACAGAAGTGCCTAATAAAAAGGTCGTTTCTCATTTATTTATGGTAGTCTTCGGTTGGTTTTGTGTACACTATCTAAAAGTCGCGTATTCTCAGGTGGTCTTTTTCTGTATCTCTCTACCATATAATATAGCTAACATAACATACTTTTTTAAGCAACACAGTGTAGCAAAAAATTGATAAGGATAAATAAAATATGCTAGATTAATGTAAATTCGCAAGTCGCGGTCAATTTGAAAGATTGCTGTTTTTTAATGTGATTTTAATTCTTCTTTTTAATTAATGTTTATACAGCCATTTTTCATTTTGATAGACTTTTTTTTAAAGAAAAAGAAATTTTGACTTTAAATTTGCTTAATCATCAGGTACTTACTCCTGGGAATTACGAAAAATATTTGGACACAGTTATGGTTGAAAATCAGTATGGTTCTAGACCATAACCTTTTCAGTAGGTAAGTGTGCAATAAAATCATTACATTTCAGAATAAAGTGTAAGAATTAAATATCATTAATAAATTCTTTAAATGAAGAGTAACAGGAATTTGTATGAAAACCTTTGAATTTTATAGTAAAATAGATGCAATTTATAACTTTTTCTAGGTTAACTCATTAAATTCACTGTCATCACTGAAAAGACTTTCATAAAAGACATTTTATCAAACATTATTCGATTTAAGGTGGATCGTAGTATCGATGTAATGTATTTCGAAATAATAACATCTCAGTTCTTATACTTTCACGGTCATACATTGAAATAAAACACATTTTACGGATTCATAATTATCATCATCTTAGCCAAAGGCATCCACTACTGTAGGTACGGAAGCCCCCTGTAAAAATGAGGCACGCGGTGTGGAGATCGTAGTTAAAGACTATATGGGAGGGGTATAGTGATTACGTCTAGTATCAATTCATTTCATTTTCTTGGTAAATGGCTCTCTCTTATGATTTAGCCAATGTCTAGTTCAAGGAGGGATTGAAGTATTGTTTGTGCTTGTCCGATAGTCAACTCTGATGGGAACGCAAACAGGGTCTGTGCAGTGGACAAGGTTGTGGTTACTGAAAGAGCCAAGTCGACATATAATACGTTTACTATCATTGGTTGTCTTTTACGATAACCTTAAGGGTTGGTGCTATTTTAGTCGGCCTAAAACCACGGATTGGATGAACGATCTTTATGTCTTTATTTATTTTTGACGTTTCGACCCCTTTTTAGAAATCGTATTTATAGTGACTGTTATCGTCACTCTGTGAACACGGATACTGCAAGGGAATGAAATGTCACGACATATGGTGCCTCGCTATATCTGCTATGGACTGTACCTGCAAGATAACTTCAGGAAAGTCCGTCTTTATTCATAGCAATAACTCTAAAGGAGAGGACTCTTATAAGTCTTGTATATTATCCTGTCTACCGTTTATGGTTGAAGTTGAGACAAAGAACAGATTTTTAAAGTTTGCAAGTTTGGGCCACTTCTCTGCATGTACAATCTTTTTACTGAAGTCTTAGCTTGAACTACAATGAAATCTGATATTTAAAATTTAACAGTTCTACCAATGTGTATTTTGCATTGTTGCGAAGCGAAATTCAAAAGAAAATATATATAAATAGATATAACTTTAAATTATGAGAAAAATGGCAATGATAGAAAGTTACATATATTTAAAACGAAAAAAAGAACATTGAGCAAGCTTAAAGAGAGTCACTTATACGAAAATCAATTGTCAGTATGAGATGAGATAGATGAGAAATGAATTATACTAAGGTAGCCGAAATTCGAAATAAAAAAATGATTTTTTTTTTAAACTTCGCACATCGATATAAGTTACCAATAGATACCTAAACGGTACCTATTGTTTTGTTTTCATAATATTAGTTGCAATAATATTTTTACCACAGTGATCCTTGGTGCTAATATTCTTTTGCATATCAATATTTTTTGACAATATACATACCTATGTTATAATATATTTTTAACTGAATGAATATAACTAATTAATCAAAACATGCATGCAAGTGTTATTTCTTCCCTTCCTCCTTCTTTTATGCGGTTAAATAAGGCGTTCCTAAATATACCCAAAAAATTTACCTAATTTGTTAGTTACAGCAATCAAAACAATAAATAACCAACATAAGTATTGTAAACGAAATTAAAGAAATTATACGTAAGCTAGATAAACATTTGAAAATAATAACATTCTGAACGTTTCCTAAGACGTTATGAATGACTGTATTTCATGAACATATATACACACATATTACCAGTCAAATTATATTTTCAACTATTATAAAAATACAAAAAGGCAAACAAACATTTTGGGATAGCTTAAGAACTGCTGGTAGTATATCTAAATAAATAAATATTTTTTGTAATATCTGGCTGTTGATAAAATATAGATGTAGGTATGACATAAATACCGCAAAAGGAACGACGGAATAATATAATATTACCTTATAGTCCGTCTATCCGTCTTCCAATACCATTTTGTCAGGAACGCGTGGATGTATCACGTTTAAAACAATATAAAACACTGAAGTGTGCAATCTTTCGGAGCAGTGAAAAGCTCTAACTTCTAAGTCAACGCAATCAAAAGATACGGTTGTACATGCCCCGTTTATGCAGCTTATTTGATACCATAGGGTACTTCCCGTTGATCTAGAATCAACAAATTTGGCAAGAAGCAATGTTATGTAGCACAAGTAAAGGGAAAAATCCGAAAACCGTAAATTTCATACATACCTACAAATATGTACGGAACCCTTGGCGTGCGAGTCGGACTCGCAAATTGACAATTTTTTACATTATAATCAACCTTCACTAGTATTCTAGTATGTAAAAGTTATTTGTGAACATATATCTAATTAAAACTACTTACTTATTATTTTTAATTATTCGAAACTTCCGAGTTTGATAAAATCGACAAAATTGGTATAAAATAAGGTTTATTCATTTGTACTATGAATTCCTTAATAAATCGTACTGGTTGCAGTGCGTGCATTACAATGTTACTCGTAAATGGCACATTTGTCTACAGGTGCCGTACAAACCTGAATTGTGTGAGCCTCTACCACAATTTCTACTAAAACTATCCGTAATGCTATTGATTTCACGCACGACTTGTTCATTACGGCTTTTATAAGGTGATTGCATAATGCGAAAGGTTATACTCGCCATTGTGTGTTATACAACGGCTAGTCGTAGAGACAATAGACCGGTTTCGAAGCGTAAGGGTCACAGGTGTGCGCTGTACGAGACATGCGGGCGACAGCGTTCCGGAGATGATATGATACTATGAAAATACAATGAATACTTACTTATTAATTTGTTCTAAAAATAGAACAGAAGAAAACTGGAAGTATGAGAATATGTATTATTTGTAATTTAATATATGAACACTCTAAAATATTTAGTTTTCCTGCTAAAAGCTGCTCATATTTAATACTTAATTATTGTTTTTTATTTTATTGTTACACACATACTGTGTTTTTAAATTTATAGTGTGAGTTATCCACTTAACAGAATAAACTTACTTATTTAAGGTGTTCTGGTGCTTTTGTGTTGCCTGAGAAATTATAAATAGCTTCAAAATAAACCATTTTCGATCTTCCAACCCGCTGTATGTGTCTAACACGATATCACATCACGCACACATGCGCGTTGTCATTCGTGTATGCTTCTCCGCCTCGGGCCCTCTATAATATAAAAGTCATAATAATGTTTTAACGTTTCGATTCGACACGCAGACAAAAAAGAAAACAAAGACAATAATCATTTAGTGAAGGCACAAATTCCAACAGAAACAACTCGCGCTGATAGGCGGCTGTGAGAAGCATTCCCGGTAATGATGTTTTGTTAGCCACCAATAAAATTGATATTTTATTATATTAAGTCTCTACTGTGCTACAACGGCACGTAAATGATACTTTCGTGATATTACCAAGAACACGCAGTGTATCGGAAAGTAACACATATGGACAGGTACTTAAAGTGACTCTACAATTAGCTATCGTAGGAAAATGTGTTTTTTTAAGAAAACCTCGTGCGCTTGTACCTTCTTTGCGCTCTTTTCTTGCTTGATTTTGTAAGTATTCATTCAAATATTCATTTCAGTTTGCTATTCTCTCGTCTCAATACATTTTATTTCCGGATTTTCGGAGTGAAAGAGTGCTTACAAGAAGCATCTAACTGATGACCTTGAGCATGTCAAGCAAAGAATGCAAAACAAGAAATTGCAAGTACCGAGCCTCCGTCACAAAAAGGCGTTAAACCACGCAGAACACAGCGTTAATCGGCTATTCTTCTATAAATGTAAAACAATTTTAGGAATAATTTGAACTTACTGATGAAGTTAATTAATCTTTACGACTTGCCATGTGTACTGACCTTGTTATTTTTTAATAATTCTTAACTAGAGACCTGTTATTATTATAACACTGGAATCGTGTTATTAATCGAAACGTATCCAATTTTATATAGGTGCATTTTAATTACTTACTTACGGGCCCTATCGCATTGAAATTTAGAGACAAAAAAAAAGTCATCAAAAGTCAGACAAGAAAAAAGCCATAATACATATTAATGTTATTATTATTATTACAGTCCAAATAAGATAGTGTTTGCTCTAATACAATTAATAAACGTTAATTCCTCTCTACTTGTTTTTTTTAATTATTTTTATTTATAAAATAGTAGTGAATATAGCGACAGACATAAGAAGGTATGTTTACTCGTTCCAGCTGGGAGCTCACCCATACCCACGGTAGGGCTTTCGAGCCACAGATACGAAACTTAAATACTCACCTTTGTCATGCCATGATTTATACGTCGAAACACCAATTGAATTAATATCTGAAGAAATTTGGGATTCTTGATATTACGAATCAATTATCAGTAAAGTTGTAAAGTTTACATGTTAAGTATACTAAATAAGTAAACTTTACTTTAGGACAGCCGTTTGTATTTTACACTTATAGATAAACTAACTAAATGCAAAAAAACGATATCTTTATGAAATAAAACATGGAAAGAGGACGGAGAGCTCTAGCTGTGCTATGCTAACGAGGCGTTTCGAAAAATGTTCTGAAAAAGTAAAAGTAATTTTGTTTCAAACTTACTGTCAAACATTACGTACTTGCAAAATTTGCAATTACTATTAGAAATAGAATTATTGCGGTTGGAAAATATAGAAAGAGGTAGGTATTACTTACCGTAGTCTGTATAATATAATACATAACTCTCAACTCATATCGAAACGCCATCATTCCTCTGTTTTACTTTATAATCATACGAGCACTGCCTAAGTTACTGCCATCGGAGTGCCTGGCTGCTTTTTCATCATCAGATATAGTTTGGTTTTTATTTGGAATAGAAAGATGTTGTACTAATACATAAAATTTACGAGAATTATATTGTTTCGTGAAAATATCGGTTAAACACTGTGATAAAGATTCTAATGTAAAAGTATGTAATGATTTTTTTTAAGATATTAGTTTTATGCCTGTAACTCATAATTTTTAAATTAAATTTAGACACACTTTGTAATTTTAAATATTGTTATGCACTTGGATGGCTGCGTACAGCTATGGAGTTGAAATATAGCTACATTATTATTATTTTTGTAATAATTTCTTCAAACCCATAAATACCCATTACAATCTTCTTTAGATTCAGCTGTAGGAAGAACGAATAAAATATTTTAAATAGTAATATAGTTTATAATTACTATGTTACTGGAAAAATATACTTATAAGAAAACTGGACGTTCCAATACATACTATAAGTAAATCTCAATCGTGAATAACTGTAGGCATGGTAAAAATTAACCACGCTATCCAACCGTTTGGCATGCCCTCAAAGTTGAATATCTACATAATTTATAGATTGTAGAAGAAGTGACGTACAAATACACAACATCCAAGCCGTTTTAGGACATTAGTATGAAAGTGGTTTTATATTAATTACAAAAACAAATAATAGGTCTTTACCTATGAAATTGCCGTTCTACCGTACTGGCCATTTCAAATCATAATATTTATTTTGACTGATAATTATAATTTCAAATTAATTTTATTTTAAAAACATGGAATTCTTTTTTCGAAAATCGTCATTTGTTTAAAAGTTAGTGTTTTGTTTTCAACGCATTCGAACATTTTTCTTCGTCATGGATAAGTTAAAAATTCGAGTAATTATGGAGTATGAGTACCGTCGTGGCAGAAAAGCGGCACAAGCGGCACGCAACATCAACGACGTTTACGGAGCGAACACTACAAACGAACGCACCACCCGTTGTTGGTTTGCAAGCTTCCGTTCTGGAAATTTTGACCCGAAAAATGAACCCCGTGGTCGTCCAAAAACTTTGGTCGACAATGACGAATTAAAGGCGAATGTGGAAGCTCAATCTACGGCTGAATTGGCAGCAGCTTTCGACGTTAGCTTCAACACAATATTGGTCCATTTGCGTCAAATTGGCAAGGCAAAAAAGCTTGACAAATGTGTACCCCACGAACTCAATGATCGCCAGCGCGAAGTACACGTCGAGACCTGCCTTGCACTGCTCAACAGGCATACAAATGAAGGAATTCTGAACCGCATTTGTGACAAGAAATGGATCATGTTCGACAATCGTAAGCGCTCAGCAAGTTGGTTGGACTCTGGTTCAGCCCTCAACCATGCCCTAAACGAAAACTAACCTCTAGAAAAGTGATGATCACTGTTTGGTGGTCTAACGCGGGTGTAATTCATCACAGCTTCTTACCAAACGGGACGAGCATTACTGCAGATGTTTACTGTGAAGAACTGAACACAATGATGAAGAAGCTCGCACGTCTCCAACCAGCTTTGGTCAACCGTTCGGCATCACTGCTCCGGCACGACAACGCGCGACCTCATACTGCACAGCAGACGGTCTCCAAGCTACAAGAGCTGGGGTTGGAAGTTCACCGGCATCCGCCGTACTCACCAGACCTTGCGCCTACAGACTTCTACTTTTTCTAGAATTTGGATAACTTCTTGGCGGGAAACACTTTTTCCAGTTTGCCGTAGACATCTCTTCTACGGTTTTTTCGAACGCTGTTAGAGCATCTGTGTGGTGTCCAGGAAAATCCTGTTTAAAGGAAGGTTGGGTTAGCGAACGTGGTGTCCGTGAATATAAACCCACGGAGCCTGGTGTTCGGTCGCTTGTTGCATTGACCCTACTAACCCTTCAAAGTGATGAAACTAGTGATTAAAATTTTCTTTGCGCTTCTCCATAGCTTCAGGAATAAACGCTTACAAAAGCGTTGGTTCGTTTTGAAACAGTCAAACTGCCGAATGATTCTTTGTTTCTAGATAGTTTTGATAAATCTAGGATTCGTCATCTGTCACATTGTCGTAAAAGCTCCAAGACGAGCCTGCTTCAAATTTATTAATGTCACGGCACCATTCCACACGAGACTGCTTCTGAGCTTCGGTGAGGTACTCACGCTAACATATATTCATGAAGAATCTTGTTAACGCTTCGCTTTCCGATTCAATTTGCAATGTATGCTGAAAATATTCGAGATCCGTTTTACAACGAGACACGATAATTCAATTGAGATGTTAAAAGAATGTGAAGGGAAATTCCAAATTAGAACGATGGTACTTATACTTGTAAATCTATATTTATTAATGATTATATTTGGGTACGGCCTCGTATGTAAAAACATTTTATCGCAAAACTTAATGCATAGTTTCGGAGGATCTGATAAAATTGGGTAATCAAACCTCAGTTTTTTTATTTATTGGTATACCTGAGTTAAAGCAAATACAGATGTAGGAAGTGGGCTTGATTTTATTGAGAAAATAAGAAAATGCTGCATTTTAATTCAATAGTAATTCAATAATAATTTGTCTCAACAGATTAAAATCCACAACTCCTTTTTTATCAAAAAGGCATTAATGATATGTATTTGTATCAGTTCTATAGGATACCTACCCATGCCATACCTAAGCAGTATGTAAACATACAACGCTCCTACAATAACGACATAACACATCAGGTTACGCCGTGATGTGGCCTTGCAAAAAGTTCTTATAAAAATGGCTTTGTTTAGTATAATAATACTGATGACATTTGTAAATTTTACCAAATTACTAGTCATTTTGATACAAGAGAAAAAAAACTCAACTTGCACAAAGCGAACACAAAAGGCAAACTACGAAGAACGTTTTAGCACCTCCATAAAAACTGAGGCGAAACTACGGTCAATAAATTAATAAGTCATCGTCAAATGCCTCCAATTACCGGACAATATAAAGCAGAGTGAAGCAGGTAAACAAAATAGAGCTGTTATAAATTTTACAAGAGTGGAGCGGCCGAGCGCCCACACTCGACCGCATTATGCAGTTTTTTTATTGCTTTTTGCTGGATGGCATTCGCTTTGTGGGCTTACACTTCCGTCGAAGTTTTTTTATGGTGGCGCTAAGTTTGGACAAAAGAGCGGTAATACAGGGTAAGATGGCCAGCAACGCTTCATCAAACCGCCATCCTCAATTGTAACTTACTTTAGCATGCGTCACAAGAGTGGAATGCGCTCATGGGGACCAATTATTCGGATTCCTTCATCAATCTTTTGTTTTATTGGCAAGTGAGTCAATTCAAACCGTGAATTTAATTTTTTTATTAAAATTACAACCCATTCTAATTATCAATAAGTTAATGGTGAAATAAACCATCGCTGTCGGCATTTAATAACATCGATTTAGATTTAATTTCATAATTTACTTACTACGAAATGTTGTTTTTAATGCTACATATAAATAAATTTTCAAAAATGTTTATATTTATTATTATTTTTAATATCATTTCTGTCAATAGATGACATCATACTTATTATTCTAATCGAATACAATATAGCTTAGTCCCTTCTCACAAAAACCACCGATATTTTTTTAAAATACGTGTTTGCTTTGCTTTAAAATTGTGCTTTTGTGTACCTGTTAACTTTCCCTTAGCGCCGCTTTTTTTCTTGTGTCGAGATGCTATGTTTGTGTTGAGTCTATGCGTCGGATAATCAGCATTGTCCCCTAAGCGCCAGCGGCATCGAAAAGGAGGCTTCTGTACTAGGAACTATTAAGATACTTCAGTTCAAAACAAAAAAAGAATTACTTTACTCGGGTAAGTTTAGAGCTCAATTCTCAACGACACGGTAATCTTCTTAAACTTAAGTCTTTTATAGAAATGGTGTTACGGTCCCTTTTTCCATACTATTGATGCACTAAAATATTATCAGGTTATCAGAGGAACGTTAGAAGTAGCGGTTTGTGCTGTGATTCATTCCCACAGTACATGACTCATATTTTTTGTCTTGCATTCTATGCTTTTGTAAGCGGAGTTCGAGAGCTGTCAGTACTTGCATTTGTATGAAACATTGCACTTTTTATAATGCCGTTAGAAGTAACAGTTACTTATTAAGTAAACAATGCATTTTTTTAGAAAATACGTATTATTAATTTCAAAGTAAACTATAAGAATTTATAATGAAAGACTTTTAAAAATCTTATTCGATATCAAAAGGCGAACCACTGACTGAGACCATTTCTTATACATATATTGTTGATGTTCAGGTTTTTTGAAAAAAAAAAAAATGAGAACAGGATATCAGTTGTTTTGCCTCAAACTCAAAGCCCACATTGCTGAATGTGTTGCTCACGCTGTAATTCTGTTGGTTAGGTTAGTGTGATGTACAATTAAATACAATTAAATAAAAAAAACGTCACATAGTAAACATCGGCTCTGTACTTTTTTAATTTTTAAATTGAATATTGTCCATTATCAACTATAAAAACATTACAAATTGGTAAAACACAGTGCAATTTGCAAGCGTTATCATTTTCCGCAAAAAATCTGCAGCAAATATAACACAAAAGAGTGATTAAATTCTTCTTCAAATATGAATTAAAGATAGAAAGTGACAATTCAAGACGCGGTTGCTAAGGCCGCCATCGGTTGTCCTAGCGACGACACGCGTCGCTAGGTCTCTTCCTCTGCAGCGTCCAATTGCAAGTTCATCATGTGACGCACCTTCATAACGACGCATGCGTCTTGTTACCAAAACAAGCAGCCGTCATATTTGGACTTTGACTTTTTTATGTTTTCAGTGTAGATTTTAAGTTATATTATTGTGTTTTTAAATTTGTTTTAAGTTATTATTTTTTGTGAATGTTTTTAACTGTTGTGGATGCAGTCCGTGACCCAATCTTGTGATGGCACGTCGAACGCGACCCATACATGTACACAGTGCAACAAATCGTTCAAATCTTTGAAAGGCCTCAACATACACACTACAAAAACTCACAGGAAATGTATTAGCCAAAACAGTTCACCTTTAGACATCCATCCCATTATTCCGAGTGCGCCTACTTATGCAGCTCAAGTTCCAACTCCTTTCCACACATATCTTAGCCATTTGAAAAATAGTATTCCCATTGTGAAAAGAATCCCTCGAGGAGCTCGAATAACCGTTGCTAAACATTTGGCTCAATTAATCCAGAAATGTTACACGAGCAATTGTACTCAAGACTGGCAGAACCTATTTTTATTTTCATACAGTACACTACATATATCAAAAACTGTTGAACCGAATTTATCATTGACACAAAAGATTAAGAATAACTGTGCTGTAAGCTCCTCGCCTTCTCCCGCACCTTTAATCAAACATGATGCACCTCTTAATCGCAACAAACTCATCGAAAACAAAATTTGTGACGGAGATCTCAAAGGTGCCGCTCGCCTTTTGTTCTCCAACGACGTGCTATCACCAGATACCCCTGACACCCTTCAGGCCTTACGGACAAAACATCCTCCAGCTCCAGTTAACCCATTTTTTCTCGACCCACCAACAGCAGGGCAAGCATGCCTTCAAATTCAAAACAAAGATGTTATGGTTGCCATTTTATCTTTTAAACCAGGTTCGGCGGCAGGTTTGGATGGAATCTCACCCCAACATTTGAAAGACTTAACATCGCATTCTGTGGGTGATGCAGGCGAGCAACTTGTTAATTCGATCACTAAATTAATCAACTTTATGTATTCCGGTAATGTAAATCCAGAAATTGTCCCCATTCTTTTCGGCGCGAACCTCATTGCCCTCACCAAAAAGGACGGAGGGGTGAGACCAATTGCTGTTGGATCTACACTACGACGTCTGGCCTCCAAAATTGCTGTTCGATTTATTTTACCAAAATTAAATTCCGAATTTGAACCCGTACAGTTAGGCTTCGGTGTAAATGGAGGGTGTGAGGCAGCCGTCCATGCCCTACGCTCTTTCCTAACTTACGGACAGCCTGACGTGTTGCTCAAAATTGATGTCAAAAATGCATTCAATTCGGTAAATAGGGATACCCTGCTGTCGGAAATAAAACAACACATACCGGAAATATACAATTATCTTCTTCTCAGTTACGCTGACCCAACAAAATTGTTATATCGTTCTAATGAACTGTCCTCAGAAGTAGGTTGTCAACAGGGTGATCCCCTTGGGCCTGCAATTTTTAGTTTGGCTATAAATCCGATAATCAAAAATTTAAATTCTAAATTCAACGTTTGGTATTTGGACGACGGAACCCTAGGAGGTGATGTGGATACTGTGTTTTCGGACCTTTCTTTAATCAAAAATAAATTTAAAGCCATTGGTTTGGAGCTTAATTTTAGCAAATGCGAACTTTTTATAAATAACTGCGACTTAAATTTAAACGATGTAAAACAAAAATTTGATATTTTAGCTCCAAATATTAAAATAGTTAACAGTAATTCCCTTTACCTTTTAGGTTCTCCAATTTTTGATGAATCTATTTCTGAATATTTTAATAATTCAATTACTCAATTTAAAAATTCTGCTTACCGTCTCCTCGAAATTAGCCCACATTATGCACTTTGCATCTTAAAATTCTGTCTTTTCGTCCCAAAATCTACGTATGTGCTCCGCTGCTGCTCCTTTTGGAATCACCCAGATCTTTTGACACAAGTAGACGATTTAATCAAAATTAGTTTAGAATCGATTCTTAATATGCAGCTGAACGAGCAATCTTGGACCCAAGCATCCCTGCCCATCCGTTATGGTGGTTTAGGGATTCGCAAAATTTCCAGTGTCGCTTTACCAGCCTTTCTATCTTCTGTCCATAGTTCAGCAAATCTCATAAGTAAAATTTTAAGGGCATTGCCTTCAAACTTTGAGATTGCTGGCTTGGAAGAAGCTAGAAACGCTTTCTCAATTGTATGCCCAGGTCAAAATTTTCCAGATTCTCCAAATTCACAGAGGAGCTGGGACGACATAAACTGTAAATTTACTTTTGACAATCTTTTAAGCTGTAGTACAGGTTCGGCGCGTGCTAGACTTTTGGCCGTGGGTGCGCATGAGGCCGGTTACTGGCTTCACGCGTACCCTTCGTCAAATACAGGAACATTTCTTGAGCCTGACACGCTCCGAATCGCAACCTGTCTACGGCTTGGGGTTCCGGTCTGCGCTCCTCATAAATGTCCCTGTGGCAGTGATGTCGACAAGCTAGGACATCACGGACTGTCATGCCAAAAAAGTGCAGGCCGCTTCTCGAGACATGCCGCACTTAACGATATCATACGCCGGTCCCTTGCCACCGTCAACGTGCCAAGTCTACTTGAGCCGACTGGAATTGCAAGAGACGATGGCAAGAGACCGGACGGTATGAGTTTGATTCCATGGAAGATGGGCCGGGTGCTGGTATGGGATGCAACCTGTTCAGACACACTGGCCCCTTCCCATCTACATGGAACCAACAACAGAGCTGGTGCGGCATGTGAAGCGGCTGAAAAAGCTAAAGCATGCAAATACAGGGGTCTAGGCTCCGGATATGATTTTGTCCCATTCGGTGTCGAGACCCTTGGTCCGTGGGGTCCTAGCGCAATAAGGCTTTATAAAGAAATATCAAAAAGGTTAGTCGACATCACAGGAGACCGAAGAGCTGGCAGCTACCTCGGACAAAGAATTAGTTTAGCTATTCAAAGGGGGAATGCTGCCAGTATCTTTGGAACCTTGCCTAAAGGGACTCCTTTTAGTAATATATTTTAGATATTATATTATATTTTTTAAGGTTTTTAGTTTTTAAGTTTAGACATAGTTAATTAATTATTTCTTTATTATAGTTTTTAATTTTATTATAATTCAGTGATTTAAAATATTTATTTTAGATGATACAAACGAAAGCATTATACCTCAATAAGAGGTTTGTCTAATAAGCTAATTGGCCTAAACGAGAGGTTCGAATAAATAGTATGTGTAACTGAAATATTAAATTATTTATTACTTATTAATTTCGAATTATAGTCATACCGTTTCATCGGCATCTCTCTTTTAAGACATACAACTTCTTCTTGTCTTTATGTTATACCTTTATTGGCATCCTGTATTTAAGTTATCTAGATCAAAGAAAAAATATTACTGCATCTGAGGACAATTAAGGACCTTTAACGTTTAGCCTAGTTAGTTAACTTTGAGAAGATATTTGTATTAAACGGCGTGGAAATTTTGTCATTCTGTCATAAAATTTTCAGGAAATCAAATAATTTATGTAAATACTTTAATAAATAATATGGGCTTATTAGATATAATGGATATTTAATCAAAAAACGAGATGGTAATAAAAATAAAATGTTTCCAATTATAAATTACTTTGTTTTAATGCAATATTTTTTCTTTTCTCTTGGCAATAAAAAAAATCAGAAGTTTATTATTTTTTAATAGTTTATACTATTACATAAAATTATTAGACCCGAACATCCTAATTATCTACATTTAGTATCTGTTAATCACACCTGATATATTGAAGCGATAAAAACATGTTGAAAAATCACCACTTTTTAACATGTTTTTATCATTTCTAGAGTAACAGTCAATGACATAAAGCCAAGGCATATATTGTAAATGCATTAGAGAGCCGACTAGGGCGTCGGCTTTACAAAGGTACGGACCTCACGCAAGTCTTCGGTCGATGAAGAAATTATCCGCTTTCGGGCTAACGAGCGATCCTCAGCCCTCCTAATTGCTACCTGTCGATATGCTTATTCATTGGTACTGGGAACAGACTGGCCTGAAGTTTTATTGCCGCCTCGGCGAAGGCATCGCTGATGACGTGTTTTGGTAGAATTATCTCTTCTAATGTACGTAAATGAAATCTGGGACTATAAAATATAAAAATAAGATAGATAGATAGATAAAAGCTTTATTTCCTACTTTACACACACACACATATATTAACAAAAATAAAAAATAATTACATCTTAGGTAGAACACAAAGTCATCCTTAAAACTATGTGTGTTAAAGTCATCCTTAAAAATAAATGTTTAGAATATTACGTAGTAAATCAAAGTCGTAAAGGGCTTGGATTTACTATGTAATATTGTTACATTTACTGCATTTAGATCTTAAATTATAAGTCATTAATCTTTAATAATTTAAGTTTCATAGGCTAGTGATAGGATGTCGTCATTACCGATAAGCTATTTTGTGACAACGATTGAGCGACTTCGGTGGTCGTGTGGCTTACATACCGTTTTTATATACGCCACTCCTAGGCCCCGGGTTCGATCCGTGGCCGGGTCAATGTGGGATACGAAGTTTTCTATAGTGCCGTCATTGTTTCTAAATTCCATAACACAAGGGCTTTAGTTACTTAACTTGAGTTCAGCACATTGTATGTAAACCTATATTACCTATATCTAATTTATTTAGTGACACACCGTGTCTTACACTAGAATTAGGATTTTTATAATAAGTAATGAACAAATATTTAGACTTTAATGTAGAATGTTTTTACTGACGAATAATGAGTAGTTAGTAGTGCGGATATAAATAAATAATAATAAAACTCTAATTAAATTAACAATTTTCTAATTAATTAAGTAATTTGTACTTTGTATTTGTAATTTGTATTTGCACCACAAGTAATAAGCCACATATAACTTATATACTAACGACATTTCACATGAAAATATTAAGTTTACAGTAAAAGCACAACACTTGACATCGGTTATACATTAAAGTCTCGTTATAAGAAGTAATAATATTGAACTTAATTGTTTGTATAAAATATTAAAAAGTAATTACAAATAAAACTACAATAATACTCCTGTAAGTTATTGTTTATGAAAGTTGGTTCGTTACCACTGCCATCTTTATGATGAAACAACGCAATTGTTTTGTAAGATCTGAGGCTTGATGGTGGAGACCATCACCTCTTATTGCGATTCAAGTTCAGCTGTTGAAGAGAGACATCACTATAGACCGCGTATAGCGATATTTCACTTTGACAATCGAACTCTGAAATAAATATCCACATTCTCGAAGAAATTTTGAAAATTGGTAGAGAACAACACACGGCAATGAATTGATACTAAACTTTATCTAATGGTAGAATTTGAACTTGTCTTGGAGGCGTGATTGAAGTTTTTATATTCGAGCGTATCGCTTTTGAGTTAATGTTAGTGTGTAAGATCTTAATACTAAGATAAAAAAGATCTTAATTAGAAATCTTAATTCAAACGTGAAAGTGACTTTTGCATATTTAAGAACTTCAAATATGCAAATCAAATCAATAAAAGTTATTATTATATGTTGGATAAAAATATGAGATTTGTTTAGTTGTATTATGGTTAAAGTTTTAGTACCTTTTTTAAAGGGTTCGCTCTTGATCCCAATCAAGCCCGGTGGCCAAGACAGGATACACGATGTAACGAGTTAACCCAGAAGGTGTCTATTCACCCTGGATTAAAACAGACGGGTTATAAGTACTCGGAAATAAAGACGCAGGGAGGAAGTTCCACTCCTTTGCTGTGCGCATTATAAAACATTGATGCGACAAGCAGGAATAGCAACTAAGAAAGAGTGGCTGCCCGCAGTGCGTTTGGATGTCCGATGAAAAAAAGGAGATGGCGGTATGAGCATATGCAGCTCCTGAGCACTCTCCAAAAATCATTGTGTAGAAGACGGACAGACAGGCAACTTTGCAGCGGTGATCTAAGGTGTGAAGCTTGCTCTTCACCAATTTGCTGTCACTAATGAGCCTCTCAGCTCTGCACTGAATCGTATCCAGTGGTATTTTGCTGAGCCGTCTCAGAGGTGGCTGCAATATTCCATGCATATAAAATTCCAAGCATAAAAGTTGTCCCGGCGCGGCTTGAAATATCGCTTGACCTTATTGAGGACGCCAAGCTTTTTAGCTGCAGTTAGAGCAACTCGATGTTGAGGTTTGAGGACAACTCCATGCCAAGAAGCTCGTGGCTGTCGATCAAAGGTACAGATGTACCACGGAAAATAGGAGTGAGGTTGAAGGAAAAAGGAGTTCCTTCAACCTCATTCCTATTTTCCGAGGTACATTTGTACCTTTGACCGTGAAAACGCTTGCGTTTTGGAGGCGTTTAAATGAAAAAGGTTACTGTCACCTCACTGGGAAACGTTTAATTTGAACCTCTTATTCGTTCGCTCAACCATGGCGTATCTCATCAACATCACGTCGTCAGCACTGGCTTTTTCGTGAGTCAGGTAACTCTCTACGACTATCTCTATCCAACTATTCCTGGTATCAACAGGTCATTGATGTGCAGCCGGAAAAGCGTCTAAAAAACGAAGTTAGTATTTAGTATGAATAAACCTTATAAATAGCTATTCACAGCTATTTCAGGTATTTAGTCACAAAATGCAAGTTTTTGTTTCATTTGCCTTATTTGGGCCACCGTTGCTTTGAATGGTCTACTCAGTTGCTATAATTGGACTTAGAGCTTTCTGACCTGTAGGTCCATCCAAGGTTTCATTAAAAACACATAATCGAAACATTTTTTTATCAATATTTTTATTAAAATATTTAACTGTACCCTTCCATATAAATCAGTTTATTAATATTAGTAACTCGAATTACTTGAAAAATCAGTTTAAAACAGGGTGACCTATTTTTGAATGAAATACCTACATCATCGTACTGTTATTGTTACAGCTAACGTTACTAAGCTACGTTATTAAGAATATTTGTCATAAATATTATCTCTAGAACATTAAAATAATACAGACGAAATAATAAAAATATCATATAAACAAACCATCATTATTCTTCTAATGTTCACTTAAAAACAAATCAAACAACACAAACAAACGTAACATTTGTTACCATTATGATTTGCGAAAAAAACTTTAAGGATTTAATGCTTTGAAAAGTATTAATTACGTCATCAGTGGTCTTAAAATTTGATTGAAAACGTTATTTCTATACATTTGTTTAATATCTTTATGGCAAAGATATAAAAGTTTATTTTTATTAATTCTCGTTTACGAGAGCAATAATGATATGTTTGGAGCAGAACCTGATGACCCTTTATTCAGAATGAATAAAGTTTTGTTGAAATGAAATGAAAACGAATGAACAAAAATTTAAAAATAGTGAATATTTATCATAAACTATGTCCAAAATAATAATATTACAGACCGATCCTATAGATTTATATATAGATCAGGTAATCTGCGTTTTATTCACCATACTTAAATATTTATTTGTAAAATAGCAAAAGGCAAAACAGTAAAATAAAACTAAATTTCAGGACAAAAACAGCTGATTTGAGCCTAAAAATTAAAGTGTAGCATTTTTTTAAAATAGATATAGTCTTAAAAGAGTTTTAAAATGTCTAAAAAATAATATTTGATGACTGAAGTTTCGAGGTATGAATTTTGTGCAAAGATGTTAATACCATTCAAAAATTATTTCCTAAGTGGAGGCATTAAGGTAATGCTTTTTTAAGTTCGTAGTCAATTGGAGTCTACGTGTAGCTGAGGCAATAGAAAAAAAATTGAGTACTTATAGATGTATACTCTTTTATATAAGAATCCAAAATAACGTTAAAAATATTTAAAAATTTACTATCAATTTCGACTATTAGGCACTTTTAGTAGCGATAATACTGTAAACACGCAAGTCTGTTCACAATGGCTGTAGGTATTACAGCAGGTAAACATAAATATTATTTCCTGCTATTGTTGCAGTTAGATAATATATTATTCAAATAGTTAAAAAAACTATAAAAGCAATCCCACTTAACAACATAATGTCGATTTGGCAGGACGCTAAAGATATTCATGCGTAGCTATGTTATGTTTAAGACATCAAAATCAATTATTATTCTCCCACTGGACTACAGTCCGAGTAATTTATCATTATGATCTTCATTACAAAAGGACAACAACGCGGAATAACTTATTTAAAGTAACCAATCAAAAGTGTGTCTTATTCTAAATGGTCCAAATGCATTTATTGTTTGAAGAACACATGCAGTGTACTCGAAGCGATTTCGAATTGGGATACATGAAAGCGTGCAAAGGATTTGGACTGTTTACGACTTCGTGGGTGGTTGGGGGCGTGGCATCATCGGTCCTGCTTACTCCAGGGGAATCTCAAAAGTGTCTCTCACCTGCCAGCCGCTCCCATAGGATCCTTCTTGTTAACGTGTTTTTTGCTGCTCTCAACGTACTTTAAGGAATTGTGAAGCAAGCAAATATTTACTCACGATTTTGAAAAATCTTGTTTTCACTACCAGTTCTTAAGGTAAAGATGACTTATTATGTGTTATTAAAAGTTTCAATGATGCTTTAAGAATTCATTTTACTGAATGTGAAGAGCGAATGTTAAATATTGATTATATCATGATGATTGTTTGTGGGAAAATAAGAATTATTTCTCTGATTTTTTATTAAGGTGTTAAATTTTCTGCCACATTAAAAGCTCCATTTTTTAGTATAAAAATTGATTAATACATTTGGTAATAATGATTTTAACATTTGTCACCCACATGAAACGAAAATATTTAGCCTTTAAATACGAGTGATGTAAATTGAATTTGTTATTAAACATGATAAAGATGTGTTGTTCATATTTAAAGGACATTGTTAAAAAATGTAAGTAAATTCGAATCTTTAGAACAAGGCGGAATGATTTTCAGAAGATATAAGAACTAAGCATAAGTGACAGATCGAATAGGAGGTTGCTCCATATCGGTCACTAACGATCGATATACATCAACTACAAATTCAAAAATACTACTAGATTTAATTTTAAAATACAGGTGTTTGATTTTTTCTCGTATTACATTCGATTTTAGACTAAAAAATATCAAAAGCATTCCATTCGGCCCTCATCGACCCATCGGCAGGCTATAATTTGTACATCCACTTCGCCGCATAATTAGGGGGACGTGACTCAATAAGTTGCACATCCCTGGCTCACCAGAGCAAGGACAAAACGCGTAATTTTGATCCATTATTTTGACCACAAATGGTCTACCGTCACCCTGTGACTTACAAATATACGTAATTAACAACGCAACATTATTTTTAATTTAAAATCAGTTAGCAATTAATTATTCTTACGGTTTAGTAATATAAAAAATAGATATAGGGGATGGAAGTATATGTTAAAGTAGTGGGCAAAATGGAGCAATCTAATTGAATTTCCTCTCATATTAACGTATGGATTCATATACCTATAACAGGTAAATTCCCAAACACTAGTATTAAACATTTAGCAAAAGCGACTATCTGTTAAGGATCCAGTAAAACTTTCTTGTTAATTTCAAATTGATGCGTGATTTGAAAAAAAAAAAAAACTACTTTAACTAGATTATTTGATGTTTATAAAATGGTAATCCTACGTGATCCTATGAACACGGCTCCTGTAAAGGGGTCGAAACGTTAGAATTAAATATAAAAAACAAACAATAACAAACGCGCAGTTGTTCCGGTTTAAGTGATTTATTGCAATTTACGAGAGGCCCGGAAGTATAAGTAAGTACTAAATAGATAACATTTTATTTTAGTTAATTTAATAACACATTAAAGACATTTTATTAATTGTAACAAATTGCAATTTAACTAAGTGGTCTAATATGCATATTTAAATGCAAGTCCATTTTCATTCTATAATTTAATATGCCTTTAATATCTCGCCATGCGGTCTGTAGGTATTAGCGAAGATTCAAGGAAAATTACGCGTGTGTCATATAAAAGTTAACGATTAAGGCTTATTTTTTAGGAAATTCACGCTTGGTGTAAAGAAGACTGGCGAACTCCAATGTATTTTTAGAACTCTATTTAAAGAGCAGGTTCATGGAAGAAATCGAATGATAGTTGAAGAACTTCGTCAGACTAACGAAAAAGTTAATTGTTTTTACTTTTTTAAAGTTGAAGTTACAGAGATATTGTAATAAATAACCTGAAAATATTGAGGTTAGGATTGGAATCGTTAGTTTTTAGAAACTGTTGTTAAAAAAATGCAAATTAAGACTGGTCAGTTGAATTAATAGTTAAATAAGTCGGAACATTTTAAAGCGACTTGAAGATATAGTTGGTTAGGACTATAAAAAACTTCTCATTATCAAAGATGGACTTTATGTACTCAGAGGGTTACAGGAAGTAGGTATTAACACTCTATTCTATGACGAATTCAATTGCATTTGTCAGTGTCAAACAAAAACCACTATAAACCGTCATTTTCGTGATAATTTTGACGTGACAACGTCTTATAAATTGGTTTGCCGGGTGACACTTCAAGAAACTGCGTTACGCTCCGCTCACGTTATGCGCTTACAATGAGAGCGAGTGAGAGGCACGCGTCCCTTCCACTCGGGCATGGTTAGCCCGCCTAAGAGCGAGAGAGCCAGACATAAAAAGTGGAAGGGACGCGTGCCTATAAATTAATGTTTTAAATATAATTCTTTGTATAAATAAATGTTTTAAATTGTTACTATTATTTCATCCTTCTTCCTACTATACGAATGAATATTCACATTAAAATTATTTTACCACTCAAAGTCGTTGTCACGTAAAACTTTCGCCCGTATACCGACTTTACAGGCAACCAACCAGTTTTTTTTATTATCTATGACACTGACACCAACGAAGATTTTAACTCATTTTATCTGATCTGAAATATAGAGTATGGTCAGTGATAATAATTTATTGAAACATATCTAATGTAGAGTTTCAACGTTTAGTTTTTACACTATCGAAAGTGTCTCGTTCCACCCATTATTTGAGATTTGAAAATAATTTATCTTTTAATTCATTTTATTTAAAAAAATCATGCCATTTGTAAAAGTTAATTGTAAGAATTTAACATACCTAATTTATTTTGTCATATTTCCGATAGATAAGCGCGTAGAATATTACATAATGTAAGATAAATTATTATAATAGAAAAATACTAGAAAAAATCGACTCGGGTCACAAGTGAATCTCAGGCGGCTTTACTTTTGACCCGAGTCGATTTTTTCTAGTATTTTTCTATTGTAGATTCTATTATAGATCGCATTGAAAATGCATAAAATATATAAAAATTATAAATATTACATAATGTACATAAAACCTTTACGGTTACACTAACCGTTGAATATAAGATTGTGAATGCATTTCGTTATGTTCAAAATTGTTTTTAACACTGCCCGTTAAAAAGTATTACGACGATAAAAACAACTTAAACAAGAGGCCGACGGTACGTCTGCCTTGGGCGCTCTAACCAAATAAAATGTTAAGAGGTGAGCGATGCATTAAGTGCATATAAACATGTTGGTGCAGTGTCAATATTTGCGGGTGCTTTCCCATGGGAACCGTGCGTGCGCGTAGCAGCCTGTGTGCTAAATCACTTGGTTGCTCGTGCTTCTTAGAGTTTTCGTTTTGCTATTGAAATGTCAATTTCTTGCCCGCGTCGTGCACCGCTTGCCCGAAATCAATTAAAACGATCACCTTTTATTAGCTTCATTGTTCTCGTTGGTTTCAAGTTTTATGTGCCGCACCGCATTCGAACTTTTTGTTGCCTACTAATATGGACTTTTAATTTCAGTTAATACCTACAAATTATTTATAACGCATAGATGGTTTAAAATTGGATTTACTGTTAAATCAATGTGTGCACACGTCGTAACTTTATTATTTGAAAGTGTGTGTTTTAAGTGTATTTCAGATGATCAGATCTCACTAAAAGCCACATCAATTCAAAATTAACGAAACGTAAATAAAATATTACTCATAAAGGACATAACTTACTATAAATTATGGTCATGGCGACTAGTTTAAACTATTAAATATCAAAAAACGATCCGGTTTATCTCACAGTTTAAAACTACGGAGCAAAATATGAAAAAAATACGATAAACTACGTGATTACAGATCACAACAATAATTTCAATTAGGCAAAACGTCATAGCATAAAGCAGCAAAACGAGTGTTTGCACATAGTTAAAATCCATAGACAAACTGAATTGCTCGCTGGTTTCATGGTATCGCTCTAACTAAGCTTGGTCGAATAGCGAACAAACTTTCCTTAAACAAAAAACAACATAAATACCCAGTCCCAGGAATAATTGTCTCGGCTCTGGGTGTTTGTGCTCCATTCGTTGTTTACGAAATCTACAGTACAAATTCTTGCTTCTAAAGTTGGGTTCGGAACAATGTATTTGACGTTGTCAACTCTTAATAAATAATTTTAATATATTTTTAAGTTTATTTATATGATTAAGATCTTGCTTTCTTAAGTATCTACCTATGATCTAATTCCTTTCTTAAGGATTATTTTTAAATAATTGATCAAGGCTGTGTCGGAATTGTACTAATATAATTATAAACAATTCAATGGTGACAAATCTTAGTGAAGTAAACCGTGTGATCGAGCGATGATCACGAATATTTGTCGTGTGATGTCAGAAGCAAAGCTAAGACGAGATAAGGTAATTGTAAATACGTGTAGCTGTCCCTCAGATATATTGCTGCGAGCTGCGAAGCCGAGGACCCTACCCTGCCCATAGCACAGCGACGATTTCACGGATTAAATTATTGGGTCGAACGTTTCATGCTACATTTACACAAATTAATGGATTTATAAATATTGATATACTTACTTATTTCTTCTCATTTATTAACGTATAATATTTAATTATATTATTATTACTCATGATTCAGATATCATATAAGGGTCTACCATGATGCCTATATTAAAAAAAATATCGCCCTTTCCTAAATTGTATTATTGTTGTTATAAACATTCTAATACAACAGATGTCATGGGCTTAATTTTCGTGTAAGCATGAAGATTAAGCTCTGAAGATTACAATCATTCGAAATCAAGATTATCGAAGCTTGTATCAAGTAAGTTGCGTTGGGGACACATGTATCCCAGTACGACTGACGCGCAGGTACCTACCCGCGATGGAATGTCCGATACGCTCCTATAATGATGTTAAAACAAACTGTTAGGCTGTCATTAACGCTCACAGCACAAATGGGGGAGGCCCATTATAAAAATTTGTCCCATCCGTTCGGAGTTGAATTTATGGTTATCGGGTTGCCCCGTTTTGGTCCATCGAAATTTTATTGCCTCAAGATTAGAGTGGGAACAGTGATAACGATGTTTTAGACGGTGGATCCGTGTCGGTCGATGAATGAGCACGCATTCCACGTATTTTATACTCCGGCTGAAACGTGTTTTACTTATGAATTATTTTATGATAGAACTGTATACTTGTATATCCAGATATGTAAGTATACAACTGTAAAATAATTATGATTACCAGATATAGTGTCTCAACAATTGGCAAATTATTACAAAATTAAATTATCAGTTATAAATTATGAAATAGCCATATGATAATAATATTTTAATCTAGAGTATTTAGCAACAAAACAAAAGACCCTTATTTTGTTGGTTTCTACAATGAATAAAAGTGGGCTACATGGGTGAATACTGTCACAAGTAGGCAGTAGGATAATACCATTAATAATGTAATAAATTGAGAATAAAACGTGACCGGCTACTTGTGAAAAAGTCTAATTTGAAATTGCTCAACGGTAAAGTCGCCATTAAATATTCGTCTAGCTATCTTAAACCTCATAGCTGTCGTACATATTTATAAATATTCTTCAAAAGAACGCATAGTACGTAACACGGGAGTCGTTGGTTCGCTCATAATGTATTGTATTTTATCGCTGTGGCCTGCGGTATGCAAAACTTGCCTTCAATAATCTTACGTACGCAAACAGGTCTACGTTTTCCATCGACATATAAAGGCTTGGCTCAATTATAAACCGTAACACGACGATATAAGAATACTTAAGGTACAATATCAATTGTTTGAGTTAAATTCTTGCGTATTTGTACGGCAGAACCGCGAAGACTGGTCTGCGACGAGTCTGTAACTTATTATTTCCGCAAATATTACAGTGTCACTTTGGAATGAATTAGATTATCTTTAAGTCTGATTTTAATTGCACATTTACCGGTAATTACACATATGGTTAATTTTGTTGAAAGCAAACAAAGGCCAATAAAAAATAATATGGATATAAATGTATTTTACATGAATTCAAATATATTTATTTAAACAAAATAAAAAATATTTTTTACGTATAAAATGTATATTTAAAATTTTTTATCTCAGGTTGAGAGGTTCCTGGTTCATCAGGCATGGTGTGTTGTGGTAGTAATTTATTTATAAAACTTTAAACAATTTAACATTTGTACAATAAGCTTATTTAAAGATAAAAGCATTCTCTACCAGTCAACATATATGGGGAATTTTTACATGTGGTTAAATATACAACAAATAATAAACTATACAAACTTATTACTGCATATATAAGATAAACTCGCGTAAATTATAATAACACATATACACACACTAGTGAGAAAGTTACCAATGACGATTAACGCCTTAATAAGCTTTTAAGGAGATATGCTGGAACTGTCCTTTTGAAGGCGAATTTTTCTGGAGAGTATCTAATGGATTCAAGAAGGCCGTTCCAGAGTCGAATGGCATAAAGAAACAGGCGTTAGCCGTAAAGCCAGAATGAAATAATGAAGTGCTTATGAATTGATAGAATGAAGTTCGCAGGCATGATCGCTACAGAGATATTGAAGTTTATATTTCAGGTATCTAGGAGAGTGGGCGTTCAAAACGATAGAGAAGAGAGTGCGTAGCAGCCTCAACAGCATGCACAGAAGTCAATTAAGATAGTACCAACATAAAGAGACACGATCTTTACGAAGACAAAATACAAAAGGAATGAAATTGTTTTTTACTCGTTCCAAATTATTCAAAATGTTCTTTATTCAAATCACGATGATAGACATCAGTATAATCAAAGCGTGGAAATATCACGGAATTAACAAGTAAAACCTTAGTTCTAACAGGAAGGAACCTTAGTTTTAACGCAATGATGAGGTAACTGGACGCCTAACTTTAGCCACCTGTGTGGTCCAACTTAATGTTGAATCAAAATAGAGGTTAAGATATTTAACGTTATCGCTGAGAGGTATATCAGCCAACCATACTTACGTGGAGTTAAATCCCCACCAAACGTTGATGTATTACTTGTAAGATACCCTTTTTCGCCGTTTATTATCTGAAGCAGTATTGTGCTTCAGATAAGATAAAAGCAATGTTAGCTATGTCTCGCCGACAGCTCAATGGTGGTGAAGTTGTAGAGGAATAGGATCAATCGGTGGTATCACTAGGGCCTCGATAAGGCTGACGTGGAAGGGATGGGAGCGGTCGCGAAAGCACGTGTTAGAGTATTCTTTTGCAATAGAGAAAGTACGATTTTATGTTAATGACAAGTTGCAGAATAAAAGAATTTGTGGGTTCAACTAAATTACTGATCATGCTTAAAATTGAAATAAGATCTAAGTTAAAATAATTTTATTTAAAACTACTAAGTATTACTACAATCATTAAGGTTGAATTGAATCACAAAAAATCAAATAAAAGTTTCTGAAAGGGTCACTTCATTTTAGTTAGGGATCATCATATTTTAAACTATAAACACATTTACTTGGCGACAACAATTTCTTTGCCGAAATAATATAATACTTAACACGTTAGCACAGTAATTAAGACATAATCATATAATTAGCTGGTGGCTGGCTCAGCTTCTGCGGCGGACAAGAGATAGGCCCTTACGGCCCGGTACTCCTCTCCCGACCTGCGAGAGGAATCGTACGCCCCTACCAAAGGGGCGCGCGTTGGGTGTGTGGCCTAGGATGCCGTGCAGCAGCAGTTGGGCAAAGCCTCGACCACAATAGATTTAAAGCATTTTGCCGCGGCCGACACCTTAGCCGGCTGGGCTGCGCTGGGTGTTTGCTGGGCAGGTGGCGAAGAGCGTCGTGCTGCGATGGTCGCGTACAACGTCGTCGGGCTGGTTTTATTATATCCTACGTGGCAGTCTTCATCATAAAAAATCTTAATATATTGAGACGATAGCCTTTGGGTATGTAAAATTTTGGTTCAGGGTTAGGTTGTATTATATAATAGAGAAAATTGTTTCTATATATTAGTTAGAATCTAGTTCACCCGACTGTGCTCGATCGATTAAAGATTGGGTTTCAGAATCGTTTTGCTGAGCAATTTCTAACCAAGATAGAGTTGGCAACACGGGAGGGATTCGAGTTGAAGTTAGAAGCATCTTTCGGTTTACTAGTGAGCCACAATCCGGTCGGTCCCCCTGCCCGAGTTTCTTCCGCCAGTTCTCCTCGGTAGGACCTCCCAAATTCCGAACTGGTAATAGACTCAGTAATATACAATGTAATCCTAGTGAAAATTTAATAACTAAATAAAATGCAAAATAAAATAATTTGATTTATATAAAATTTTAACTATTAGGATCGTGCCCGATTAAAATATTGTGAAGATAGTAGAAAAAATATATAACAACCATTGCCTTAGTCATCCTGTGATCACGGCTACTGTAAAGGAGTCGAAACGTCAAGATTAAATATAAAATAAATTATGCGCAAATACCGTAAAAAAGTTGTTTTATTCGAACATTGATCAGCTTTTAACCGTTAGTTTGCAGGATGGTGCTATTGTACTACTAGTTATAATGCAATAACTAGGTAGCTTACTTTATGTGTTTGCTCTTTAACGTAACGTAAAAATATGTAACGTGGCTTGGATTACAGAGGATATTCGATAAAAACTTAAATTCAACTAGAGGGAAACCACGGGTGGTGGTTTGATTTTTTTACTTAATATGTATCTATAATCCAAGAACACAAATTTGTTATTTGTGTGTTTGTCTGTCCGCTCTTTTTCCATTGTATCAATAACGTTACCATAGCAACGCGTTACCGGGTCAGCTAGTTGTTTATAAAATCGTAATGGTGTTATATGTAGTTTTGTTATAAAATAATCATTATAACCCATTAAAGCCAAGCGTTGACATTTATAGCTTTGTGGTTTTCCGTAAGGATTAGCCTTGTTAGTTATATACATGAAGAAAAAGCAGATATTTTTATCGTAGGAATAGTTTCTAGAGCATTTAAATGTTTACTAGCTGGTGCCCGCGACTTCGTCTGCGCAGGATTAGTATTTCGAACAATATGTTTATAAATTGTAGCCTATGTGTTATATATGTTTATAAATTGTAGCCTATGTGTTATTCTGATGTATAAGCTATATTGTGGTAAAGTTTCATTCAAATCCATTCAGTAGTTTTTACGTGAAAGAGTAACAAACATCCATACATCCATACTTACAAACTTTCGCCTTTATAATAGTAGTAGGATAATTTTAATGTTTTCGTTTTAACCGAAAACATGTAGAAAACATTTTACTGAAAAAAAATTAATAGGTGAATTTTGTATCTACGTCTCTGACAAACTGAATCAAATATTGTAACCTGTGGGCTACAGGGAAATTGTCTTTTAAATTTATTCGGAATGAATGGTGGTCTTGTGGTTTACTGCCATCATTCTCCTATGGTATTTCCAGATGGAAGGATGGATAGTTATCATGAATGAATAAATTAACAAATAACCTATGTTCCAACTACCGTATTCAAATAAGCGTCACCTAACAATCCGGGCCACATCACGTAACTACTAGACTACCGCGGTTCTTGGCAAAGATAGCAGCACCTTTTTTCTTTGCCTTGTGAAAGTGCCTTTTGTATGTAATGCTAATAAAATCATTATGTCATTGATTTCGATACCTTCTTTAAGTATTCTCAAACATAGCGCATTATTTTTATTTTAGTTTTTAAAAGTTAATATTATTATTATTACTCAATATGTTGCCAACCTTGTTCTCATTTCCCTAGCCGTTACAAATCTGGAATCCTGTTAATGAATAAAAACAACAAACAATTTCAATTTGAGCGGATGTTGCCATATACCTACGCTTTATTTATTAAAAAACAAAAGAACAGACTGGTAACCGTATTTATTAAGACAAATTACTGATTAAGGTAACTTCCCAACACCATTAGGTAGGTACCTAAAAGACTAAATCCATAGTACAATAATATTGTGTTTTTATCTCAAAGAACACGGCTGAAAAGATTTGGAAGAAATAAATAGCGGGAAATGTGTAATATTTAAATTGAAGATTTGACCTAAATATATATTATGCAAACTATATGACGTTTAATAAAAGCTTCTTAAACATGTTTTACCCAAAGGACATTGTCCAAAATTGGCCTCGCGTGGACAAGGTTCAATGCAATAAACAATTTTACAATATTTATTTTTAGATGAATAATTCTAACCGTAAACTTCTATCGAGTTTTAATAATAATAAAACGAAATAATGTGTTTACTTCCTTATGGCACTTGTTTCCAGTTCATTTCCAGCGTTGCCAATGCATAGGAATTTAGGTTGCATAAAAACGAAATCTTATTATTATTATTAAAATAGTTTTTACCTATTAGCCAAATTGAATTAATTACTTGGCTTTAGACGAACTTAGCAAAATTAACACCGACTAAACACTGACAGAAATGAATTACTACAAATCATCTTTTATCGATTTTTAAATAATACCATTCTAAAAGTCACCGTCATTTATGTACCTATTCCGTGTACTTATGTCATCTAATCTGATCTGAGTGGTATGTTTGACATTTATCTCATGTTTTGTGTTTATTACATCCTGAGTACTGTTTTTACGAGTGTTGCTTATTTAAATAATGGCTTGCACATACATAGGTATTACTGCAGCTTCTCCGAAGAACAGTGCATCGCTGTGCCCATGCAATGTCCATAATTTATTTAAGAATTTTAGGAAAATTGCATGAACTTTGCTCTATATAAGCAATGCTAAAACATTTTTTTAAAGAATAGTTACATACAATAAAAATAATAGGTATTTTCTTAGTAGCTTAAGCTTCCTGAATTTTAAAACTTCACTGCTTAAATTGTCTGTTCAAGTTAGACCAACTCTTTGACACCAGTTAAATTACATTTAATTTTATATATTTCCTAATTTTCGGACTCTAGGTGACCTGTAAAGATGAAAAGTGAACCCGATTTTATAGACAGGAAAATCCAATAAACTGCGAGCTGCGATCGGCGATTGCACACTTAGACCACTATCTAGGCCACTTAGGCAGGCGGTGTATCTTTTTAGCTATCTTAATACATATACAAACTTTTAACCTCTTTTGAACCCCCTTAGAGTTAGAATTTTCTGAAAACGTTGAAACTCGTGTCCATTTAGTTCTATTCAATACACAGGATATTGAACTTTGTGTTTTGTACTTTAGCAAACTTCGGACTTTATTAACGAAAATATTTCACCCTACTTAGGGGTAGTATTTCTAAACGATGAAATACGCGTATGTTTATTTTTGAAGTTTATTTAATTGGCAAAATTTTCATATAAACCTTCAATTTCATTTAAATTTTTGATTTGCTTAGTATCGATTTTTAAAATTCTGGAGACGTGTACATTTATTTTTCAACGGAAACATAACATAATCAGCATTGCTTATGCTTATTACTTTATAAATAGTGGTTTTATATTAAAACTGAAAAAACAAAGTTCTCACCCTTCTCCTCGGGTGAGGAATTTCCAAAATGCTGTTATACGTATCCATATACGTCTTACTAATAGCCTTTGTGTTGTATTTTATGCCTCTTATTTCAATAGGACGAAACTACCATTAGACTTAGTTGCATGATTCTAAATAAAAAAGGTAGAATTTTCATACAAAGTTTCAAATGCTTTTCATCCCATCAAGGTAGGGTCTTGTAAAAAACAGACGCCCGTGTATATTTAATTCTTTACTGGGACCATGTAAATTGAATTTCAAGCCTTTTACTTTAACCCCCTTCTCACCATTTAAGGGTACAATTTTCTAATACATCTTTCAAGTCCATATCTTTCTTAATAAGAGTCTGTGAATCGAAATTCACGCTTCCTACTTTAAAAACTATGGACTCACCAAAGAATACTTAATCCTTTCACCCACTAAGGGTTATTATTTCCAAAAATAACATGTTCGTTAATTTTTTTATCAAAACCCTCATTACTTAGTTTTATGACTTATATTTTAAAAATGTTGGATTTTTTTTTATACAAAACCTCTATTGGTTCTTTTAAGGGTACGATTGTCTAAAATACTCATGCCAATGTAATTTTATTTTTAACCAGAAATATGTACTTCGAATTTTATACCTCTTTCTTTTAAAATAACTCATTTTCATACAAAAGTTTTTATAAAAAAGGGGATAACCCCCGTTTCAGCTCTTTAGGAGTAAAATTATGTGCATTTTTATCTCTATATAAGCAAGTATCGAAGTTTAGTAGTTTTGGATTTGCGTTGTCTTTAATCAGTGAATTTTATATATCTTGATAAGTTTTTGACAAAATATATTTAATTTATCAAAAGGGGCATAAATATTAAACGTTATAAGTACAGTTTTTATAACTGTTGCATAACATGTATTTGTCAGTCACTTAAGTGAAGAAAGAGACATTTTACCATGACGCTGCCGAGCTCGGATGTAGGTATAGAATGCGATGTTCCATAAGTTATGGCATATTACGCCCGGTTTGGTTTAATGTTCAAGCGCATCCTATTTTTGAATGCAGCGTAAATTCAGCTTTATACTAATTCAATTAAGATACATAAAAGCTAACATTACAGTGCATTAACAAAATACCTAGTTAAAACCGTATAAAATTTTTTTTTGCAAATGCACATATAATAAAAACTTCTTAATACTTATTGTTTGATATTATTTCAGAGATTGTATCAAAAACTATAAACCGATCCGTAAAAGTTATAATAAATTATATAATGAATGCTTTGGGTTTAGTAGCAAAAATATAAATTCCATATAAAACAGACAAGTGATTAAGTTTGTTTAAAAACTTAAAAAAAAAAATTGAATCGTGTCATCACCTCCTGTAAAGGGGTCAGAACTTCAAAAGTAAAAATAAAGAAAAAATAAAGACAAAATAATAAAAATACCCGTTTTTGTTTTATTTCAAAGAAACCGTATTAAAGTATATTTTTTTAAATATCTTAAAAATCAATCAATGAAAATAGGAGCTAAAATGAATAATGATTCCAATAACACCTCACATAATTGAAAACAATGTGTACCTAATACATAAAAGTAAGCTATTATTGCTAATAGGCTCTAGTTGACTAATAGAGCACATGTCAACTAGAGCCTATTAGCTATTATTACCTTCCTAAGTGGAAAGCTTTTTTCTAACCACAATGCGGCTTACATTGAGTACGTCTCCGAACAATGAGGCTTACACATAATATTTGTGCTCAAATTATGATTATGTTCTTGTGCAATGCATCTGGAAGACTGTGACCTGCCGTTGTTATCAAGCGGTCACTTTGATTATTTTGTCTAGGCCTGTCCAGTGACAGCATGACGAATGGACCGATGTAACCGATAGATAAGTCCACCAATAGTCCGTCGGTGTCCTGTCACCATCAAAAAACAAATAAGTCCTAATGATCGATCGGTAGGCTGTTTTGGACCTTTAATACACAAGTTATCTCGGCTTGACAGCTCGGTCCCAACCTACCTGTTAAAAGGTAACTTATTTGTCAAAATGTTGCGCCTTTAGATTCTTTTGTGCGTTACGTGATCACTTCACTAATTTTGATCAATACTATAAATAAAGTTTGTTGAGCTTACTTAAGAATTCGTAATTAATAACTACTTTACTGAATAATTTACGCAAATGACAGATAAATATCGTCAATTCACTTGACAATCATTATGATGAAGTACTCTGCCCTTTTCCTTTGATTTAGGTATTATGGAATTTATTATTGTTTAGCATGTTGCAGGAGCCGTGGCCATAACTAAGGTTATGGTCGTCATACATGTGCTACTAACATACTTCCAATATTCTGGGCACGTTCCTAATAGTTAAACGTCAGGATTAAATATAAAAAGCAAAATTAAATGCGCTACTAATCCGATACAATGGTTTTATTTAAATGTGTTGAAGGCGCGGAAGTATAAGAACTAAATATGTTTATAGCAATTAAAACAAATTGGAATGTCCTAATTCATCAAAAGGATTGGTGTTGTTTTGATGATCGTATCTGTCTGTATCTTTCTATAATTTTCCGCTTCGCCAATGAGAGTTGCTAAGTTGAAAGGAAGATTCGGTCTAACGGAATTTCAGGAGTCGAAAGTTCTGTGACCTGGAATCTTTCCAAGCAGAATACAAAAATGATTTGCCTTGACTTGAAAGTCAAGGCCTTCATGAAGATCAGTCTATTAATGTCTCCACTACCAGGGCACAGGCATTCATATCACTTGCTGTGTTCTCAGGGTGTAAACATCGTAGAAAGAATGCGGCCGGAATCAACGGTTGCGTGTCCTTCGAACCAAAGACTTGAATTGGTACTAAACACTGATCATAAAATAGATAATTTCAAATTAAAGAAACATTTACATTAACTGTCATCTCAGTTTTATAATAGATCTATAATAAGATTTTTTTTAAGACTTCATAAACTATTGTCCTCTTTAAACCGAGAGAAAAGTTAAACTAATAAAGAATGAAAAACTAAAGTGGAATATAAAACAACTGGAAAAAGTAATTATTATCTCTAACACGCACTAAAACAGCTGTTACTTTACGTGAAACGAATTTTTATAAGATGACAAAAGTTGATGTGGTCATTCTACGAGCGCACGCCAGTTGCATAAAGAGAATTAGATTTGTTGGAATCAATAGTAACCTGGATATTTATATTGAGCTTACTCGACCCTGGTCACGTAGTTGTTACCCGAAATATCTAATGTAAACATTAGCGCTGAGTAACGATATACATTGCGCTGGCGTTGAAAAAAGTTGAAATGGGATTTGTTACATGAACGATTGGAAATACTCGTAGTATGATTCGCTTTTTGGGATTGGAGGCTTTCCTCCATTACTGCTATAGAGGAGGTTACTGCTATAATCATATTAGACTTTTCTTACAGAATACATTGGTAATGTTAAGAGGTATTAATTTTAAAATGCGTAAAGAATATTTGTATATTAAAATGTGTTCTGTGTTCTGCATTGAAGGTAGTTTAACAAAAATCCTTGTCTAGGAATCAAAATTAAGGCAGGAATGGTCTACCTATGAGTATTGCGTCACGTTCACGTTGACGTTGAAAATACCACACAGGGCTATCCCTGTCGAGTTCTATCAGTATGGACGTTTCGAAAATATATTCCATATGATCTATTTATAGAACCATACAATCGACTTCAAAGCAAAAAAATGTATTTAAAGATATATACTAGGCGATGCAGTCGCTAAGGATAAAGCTACGCTAGCACCATATATTGAAGCGGAGCGTAATACCAAAAAAAAGATTTTTTTTTTGTTTCAATGGGAATATTTGCGAATTTAAAAATTCGGGCTCCGTCACAATCTGGTCCTAAACCTGTTGATTCAATTCCACACAAAAAATATTAAAATCGGTTAAGAACTCGGGAAGTTATGGCGTAACAGACATAGCGCCATTGAAGCTGATCTCTGGGAGCTTCGCTTCGCTCCGCTCCAAAAAAGACTCATACATCAGCTGGGAATGGAATTGCTTTAAAGAAATTCATAGATGAATTATTTGTGGGTTATTTATTTATAATAATTAAAGATTGTAGATCATTTCGACCATCCTCATTTTGAACAAAACGAAGTTACTTCTTGCAGATATAAACATGAGTGAATTTAATATGACAAAATTTATTCTGTATCAATAATCATCAGTTTGTTAACGAGTCACTTCTACAGTTATTTATTTCTATGCCAAAAGCTCGGTTTGCATTATTTATCACTAGCTGTGGCCAGCTAGAACAACATCGGGCTAAAAATAGACAGCACGGCTGTCTAGAGCACCAAGTACATTTATGTAAAGTGGGTAATAAAGTTAGAATGTGTATGGAATTTTTATTAGCCATTCGGGGATACGGGGATAGGGCAAGTTGTTGTTTTAGTACCTACACATAAATTCTTGAAGGTATTCATACGCTAACTATTCGTTAATTTTTATTTGTTAAACAGAGTAGCGAAGAGGCTAAATATATTTGCATATTAAATTTCTTGAACAATTTATCACTTGATTCATCCAATTAGTTAATTAAGTCGACTTAGATGCCAATATTTTAAATCTTAAAATTGATGTATGCATGTTATGCAAAAGAGATTAGAATTATACTTACACAGTTTGCTCAGAATCTGCGCGGGTTGACGGCATTTCAATGAGGGCAATACACACTTGTCTTATTACGATATTTAGATTAATAGAATATTCAAAGCTCAGGTTTCAATTATTACGCTTTACTCGGTACGTCGTCAAACGCCGCTATATATCATCGGTACTCGACTATTAGAATAGTTATTAGTTATTAATAGAACTGGCTACATAAATTATTATTAACATTGGTTGGTTACAGATTGGTGTCATGTGTAGATGTATTGCAGTTAGATAGATGTGGGTAAGTGATTACTTTACTTCACTCTCTATCTTACTTCGAATGAAATCAGTATAGCAAAATTGGAAACCGTAACAGAAAAATGTAGTTTATTTTATTCTGCCTTGAATAGAATGTATTCGGTCAGGGAGGTAGAACGTGTTACTTTGCCGAATTGTTCTCAGAGGCTGTTGCGGAATATCTTTATCAACTGAAGGGAAGTAGCATCAAAGCTGTAAAAATGTAATCAGTTCTATGGGAGCATTCGTTATCTCAGGTCCTATGGTGCACCGCCAATAAAGTCTGCCTATTACTACCCTACGTCTTAATGCCCCTAATATTATCCCATACCTATGCGTTTATGGCATGAATGTGGATAGTTTCGGTCGTCACGGGACTTGCATAAGAATCTTCGGCCATGTTTCTCTGCATCAATGGGATGTTCTTATTCATCAGGCTCTTCACATCGCCGGTATACCAGTTTAACTGGAACCCACTCCGATGCATGACGATGGCAAGAAAACGGACTTTAATTCTTCGGTGAGTGTTAGGGCGACCCTTGTGTGCGATGCTAGTTGTGTCGATAAACTTGCCCCATCTTACGTCCAGTACGTACATAAGAAATGCTTGTACAGCGAATCTTATAAAGAAAATCAAGCGGTGCAAGACTGAGAACCTCAGTGGAGATCCCTGATTTAAACTATATGTACATGGCATCTGGGTCCCAGTATACCTACCTAAGATATTTCAAAATAACTGCTTGCAATATAGAATAGGATCCGGCTAGGTAATGCCACCTGTTTGCTCGTACAGGTGAGGGTAACCTGCGGCAAATTTTCTTCATATAATCATTGCTATAAAAGTATATTATACTAGCTTTTACCCGCGGCTTACTTTTGATAAAAAGTATCCTAAGTTACTTCTAATACCTCCAATTATACAATAAACTTGAGAACTTTGATTAGTTAAATATTTATATTGCAACCACTAACGTAAGGCCCACAGTATACGTAATCATTAATTAATAATTGAAGTTTATGAATAGTACAAGTTATTTAGTTGGTATTTGTTATTTATACTCATGGCTCGATTTGTTATCACTACTTACTTGTTTACGGTGACCTGTTTAGTCTTTATATAATATTTTATAAGAAGTATAATATTTACTACAACAACCTATGAATATGATGAATATTATTGATGAAATTATATAATTGTCAGGTAAAATATACCTATTGTGATATTAGGTACATTTTTTATTACAATCTGATGACCGATAGAGACTTCTGATGATAGGGTGACGGCACCAATAACGGACGTTGAACCAGTTACGGTCATATTTTTTCTGTTAGCCAAAATATTACGCAACTGTCATTTATTTATTTAACGAGCAACACTGCATCATAATCCTTAGACCCTTGAACTGTCATAAAGACAACTTCGCATGAGTCGCCGTTTCGTTTTAAAATGGTGGTTGAGGGAAATAAAACTGGTTTTATTGGTATAGTTATTTATGAAATTTGTTATTATTTTATCGAAATATAATAGAATGAAAGGGAATTGAGCTAATACTAATATGTCAGGCTGGGCCGTTTTTTTCGCACGTTTATTCGAAAGTTATCGTTTTAAATGTTTTTTTTTATTTTATTAATCGCCACTTCACTGTGAGTGCTTTTTAAAGTATTTCTTTTGTGGTTCTCAATAAATGTACTGTTATGATTTTTTGTTTATATTTTTCAATAATGAACAGCGTGTTTATTTTGGGAAGTCCATAATTGGTGTTCTTCATTTTGTCCTAGGTGGCACCAAAGAATAATTATACACCCGAACAAATGGGGAGAGCATTGGATGCAGTTCGAAAGAATAAAAAAAAATCGATGCATGTGACAATTTACACTGACTACCAATGGGTGTCCTTAGTGGTGATAACATGTCTATGAATGCATGTCCATAATTGGTATTACCCATGATTGGTGGTCCATTAGTGCATTTCTGTTGTACATTACTGGTATTTTTGGTAGCTAGGATTTTTTTTATATAAAGTGCATAGAATTTTTAGATGTTTCGGCTATATCTAAATACTTATTATATATTTCACTTTTGGAAAAAGAATCCATTGTTTATATTAGTCAAAAAAGTTGCCGTTTAAAAAAATTAAACCAAATCAGCTTCTTTAAAATATCCATGACTGATGTCATCACACTAGTTTGGTACTAATCTTGCCAGCTTATTCAAAGAAAGAAGATTGAGGTTGTTGAGGCGTTTGATAGTATGTACGATTATAAGTATTTTGTTCTCGAAGTATAGTTATATAAAAATATATGTACTCGTATTTATCTACATATTATGTATTTAAAATTATGTTTTTGAATTACTAAGGTTAGATTCTTCTTTATCTCTATGTGCTTATTAAAAAAACATTAAACTATCCAAGGAACAATATATCAATTGTACAAGTTCGGACGTAACATACATATAAACATAAATATAGGCCTACAGAGGAAACATTAAAACTACCTTAATCTTAAAGATTAAGTGACCAACCATTCATAGCCGCAATTTGTCTTACGTAAATAGTGTTAATAAAAAACAGAAATTATTCATTTGTTGTTTAAGAGGGTCATTCCATGTGATGGGCTCAAAAAATCTTTTTTTTGTTCATAAATTGCTTTGTTAACATGTGGAGATTACGGTAGTAAAGTGATTTTTAAAAATTCGAAGTCGTTTTGAAGATGCTGCAGTTAGAAGAAGGAGCTGTTCGGAGCGCTGAGTTGGCAGTCGGAGTCCGGGCTTATTGTGTACAGTCGGCTTGATACCTGGCACCCTTATACATATATACGTTTACACAAGTTTAGACAAGTTTGTATAGGCTTAAAAAGGAAGTAATAATCTATGGAGCAATCATCGCCGATTGAGGACAAGTTGAGATTTTCATAGTTTTAAGCAGACCTGAAACTTTAAACGCGTTTTTCTCAAAACTGTGTTTTTCAAACTTTCCTCCATCATATTACAAAAACGGCTCGACCGAATGACTTGATATTTGTAGGGTACACTCAGCACATGTAATCTCAACAAAAAATCTCAAAAATTTCGTTTTTTTTTTACAGCAAAACACAAAAAAACGACAATTCCGCAACTTTTTTTTCGAATGTCTACCAACAATTCAATTTTCAGTATATTCACTTGATAATAGTCCATTCCGTACATTTAGGCTAACAAATTAAAACGACGCAATTTTTTGTTTCTGATAAGTCAATCAGCCGGAATCGTGGAGGAAGTGCGAGCCAATTTTTTCGAGGCGGGGGTGTTCAGAACGCTGTAACTCATGTTCTACACAATGAATATTTTTAGCTTAAAATTTATATTTAAACTGTCGAAATATATGTTAATAAATGGTAATAAATTTAAAGCTCTATCTATTTACTGGTCGTAGAAAAAAAATCCATAAAAAAACAGGCCGACACATGGGATGACCCCTTAATACTTGAATCCTGACTCGTTTAATATTTCAGAGTTATAGAAATTCAAAAGGAACATGTACAATATCATGCGATCTCCATGATGTTAACCAAATATTAATACCTAATTTCGAACTCTTTCGTGTTGCGGGGGTACCTACATTAAGTTGTTCCTCTTGCATTTGACACGTAGTGAACCCACTCTTACTATTTTGTTTCCATTTCCACCTCTACCTACAACATGTAAAGGTGGAGGTGGTATTAAGCCTGACAAACACTCAAGTTCTCGGCAGCTCAATTGAAAAAGCACTCGCCGGATGACGAGATGATGTGGTTCGAGTCCCGCCTGACTCTAGTTGTATTTTTCCTTGTTAAAACAAACAAAAATATGATAGTTATTTATGATTTTTTTTATAAAATTGTATGTTAAGTGACTGTTGATCTATGCGTTACAATGCGTGTCACGCATAAGACCTACTGTTTTGTTAATACTTACATGACGATAAAAGTCGATTCTCCTCATTATTCCTCATTTCATAAAATAATAATGATGAGTATGACTTTGGCGTATACATGTAGCAATAGCAAAGCTGAGAGGTAAAAGCCAAATTGTTGACCCCGACATGATTCTGTCAGATTTCTCCGTATAGTTTTAGTTTCATTTTCTTGTTTTTTGCTTATACTGTAGCTATGTTATGAGTCTTTTTCACTCAATAATGTAAACATTCATATAATTCACTGTAACCGATTCATTAGGACTACCAAGATATGATCGTTTGTTAAATTTTATATCAACGTTCTTAATTGAAACCGTATAACAAAGGCAAGTAAAATATATCAGTTATACTAGAATATCAAAGAACGGAGTCGACCTCTTCGGAATCTATCTGTACTCGTCACGTTGGTCGAGCGCGCGGCACGCCAGCTATTCTGTCGAGAGTATATCAAGTGTTGTCGTTAGCTATCAGATGATGAGGGCATTCCGTCGCGGGACTGAACCGCACGCGCGGCGATCGGCTGAAATGTGGCCGCAATGTGACACCAGCCGCGCCACCGCGCCCGCGCGCTGCAAGGTCGGCTACTGCACTGCGCATGCGTGGACTCGCACACCATCGACACACTTTTCCTTCACACACTCCGGAAAATTTTAAAATACGTAGCTACCAGTGAGAATGTAGCCAATGCGGTAGCTTTTCAAATTTTGAAATGGAATTAATTTCAAAAAGCAGGCAATGACTATCAATTATTATGAAATAAGTTTGTTCTTTTTGCAATTAGATATAGCAGAGGTCAAAGATATGATTTTTTCTATCCGTCACATACTATCAAATTTCTGATTCCATCTATAAAAATTAAACTTTAAATAATTAATAAAATAATAATAATATTCTGTCTAAATTAAATACAGTAATCTTTGCGTCTTAAACTATTTTGTACAAGAAATTAAAAAATGGACAGAAAGCTCGTCTAGTAAACATCAAACACAGTTGGTTTTCCGCATCTTGAATACCAGATCTGACATTTCAGGCGATTAGCAAGGCATGGCGTTTGAACAGATATCGAATATAAAACAATCGATTAATTTATTATTTAAATTCTAATGGACATCAAAAAGGAGAATTTCTATTTGGTGAGCTTTTTTCTTGATTGCCATGTATTAATGACTCGCCATTAGGTAGATACCGTATCATTTCAATTTAACCACTCAAGATTAACGACCGCACCTAATCTGCAATGTGTAAAGCACGTATAGTCGGGGTAGAAAAAGGTTCGTCAGTTTTCAAATTGATTCCTTTATCAGTCATAGAAACTTATTACCTTTTGAAACTAAATCGCTACCAACATAACTGCATACAAAATTATGCTTACTGGAAATGAAATCAAGGATCAAAACGACTTGAATCTAGACAATTACTTTTAATATTTATTTGAGACTAAAACCTTTTTGTTAGTAAGTAATTAAAGTTTAAAAAATAAAGTTCTATTTAATTGTCAGTATTATTATGTCATTGGAATGTCGTAATATTTGTTGAATTTTTGCGAAAAATAATTAATCTGCATTGTGTTTCATTTCATAATGCCAAGAAATTTGAATCTTAATGAAAGAGCTGCAATTATTGCAAACCATGAATCTGGCAGTAATATAAGCGAAATATCTGTAAATTTAAATATCACTAGAGATACAGTAAGGTTCTCGATCCGAAGACATGCAGAAGAGGGCAATCTTATTGATCATCGCCACACGAATTCTGGACGACGCCCGACTCTTACCGAAGAACAAAAGAATTTTATGAGGCGACAATATGAGGAGAATAGTTTTTCAACAACTAGCTATTTCGCGGAAATGTTTGATGTATCTGTAAGAGTTATAAGGAATACATTGCATTCGATGGGACTTCATCACCGACGTCCTGATAAGAAGTCGCTTTAACTAGCGCTCATAAAGTCGAGCGCTTAAATTTTGCCCGAACGTTCTTAAATTTCGATTGGAGTCACACTGTGTTTACAGATGAAAAGTGCTTCCAGTCATCGCAATATGGGCGACTACAATTGTGGAGAAGGAACGGAACGAAGTATTTGGAGGACCACGTTGTGCCCAATCTTAGTTCTGGACGCATATCTGTTAACATGTGGGGCTGGATGTCGTCTAATGGAGTAGGCGAGCTTGTTGACCTTCCACCTAGGACAAATGCAGAAATTTACCTAACAGTACTAGAAGATGTTATGCTTCCTAGTGTCCGTACGTGTTACCCAGCTAATGCATTAAGAGAGTTCAATTATGTCCACGACAACGCCCGCATTCACACAGCTCGTATCGTGTACGAGTGGTTCCGTAGACACCGTGAAGTAGTGGTGATTCCCTGGCCTGCCAAATCAGCTGACTTAAACCCCATAGAAAATCTTTGGGGTTTAATGGTGCAGCGATGGAGAAATGACAATGAGAGAAACAATGCTGCTATCGTGGAACATTGCCAAAATGTTTGGGGAGACTTCAGAGGAACGGATATTTGCTCTCGTCTTGTTGGCTCCATGCAAGAGAGACTACAGTCTGTGATTGATGCGAATGGAGGATATACTCGTTTTTAATAAAGTCTTGTTTTAATAAATTTTATTATATTAACAACTATTTATTTAATTTTTATAAGATAAATTATTATAATAGAGAAATACTAGAAAAAATCGACTCGGGTCACAAGTGAATCTCAGGCGGGAAATTTCCACGAGTGTTCGCAAGACTCGGTAGCTCAATTGGGAGAGCATTGGACCGGATTTCCAAAGGTTGCGGGTTCGTTTCCCGCCTGAGATTCACTTGTGACCCGAGTCGATTTTTTCTAGTATTTCTCTATTATAATAATTTATCTTATAAGATCGCATTGAAAATGCATAAAATATATAAAAATTATAAATATATTTAATTTTTGTTCATAAAACAATATAAAATTTATAAAACTCAAACGTAAAAGTCGTCAATAATTTAATATAACGATTATTGACTTAACGATATTTGATAGTCACGATTAGGAAGTTTCTTGTTAGTTCACGATAGCAATACATATCATTGACAATAAAATAAGTACTAAATTACAGTAAGTAGGTTAAACTGTCTTTTAAATTAGCCTGTTACAAACGTCAATGCGACATTTTTGAAATGTTGGTATGACTGACGTTCAAACAAATATCGACTTTAAGGTGACGAACCCTTTTCTACCCCGACTGTACATAAATGTCTTGATTTACTGTATAGCCGTAAATACTTATGTTAATAAGGTGTGGTATCAATAGTGTTGATTGTATTGCAAAATGGAAACGTACGCTGCAGACCTGGCGAGTTCGTACTTTGTACTTACCTCACTTGTAGGCCAGGAGATCAGCTGTTTGTTAATATATTTATAGATACATATCAATAAAAAGAGGTCTGGAACAATAATAATAATATAATATTTCTTACATTCACACCAATTAGCCTAGCCCAAACAAAGGCTTGGGTTATGGATACTAGGGTAACGGATAGAAATACATAGATATGTATTAATAGAAATATATATAAATACCCATGACTCAGGCTCGTAATTGACAATTATTCGTCACACAAACATCTGCCCCTTCCGGGATTCGAAAACGAAACCCAGGTTGGTGCGAAAGGCAGGTTGCACCAAACGTTCGTCATGACAATGAAAGGCTAATAATATTCCAACTTTTTTAATTAAATATAGAACAAAGTTTTGCTACTTAGAAAATTGTAGAGGGTATCAAGGTCTCGATAGCTCAATTGGAGTCCCGCTTGACACTTCAAATAATTTGAATATTTTCTATTAATAATTTCCTTTCTCATAAATATACAGCCGTTGAATGTTTACATATCTATAAGTATAATAAACTATTGTTAATCAATTTGAGTTCAAAAATTAAAATCGATAGAGCCAAGTCTGTCTCTTATAAGTTAAAAAAGTGCTGACAAATTTGTTTATGATGGTATTCGCACCAGCAAACCGGGTCTAAACTCGATAGGCTAGCGAGGTTCTATAAATTTGATCAAATCATAATTTTATAATTATGAAAAACTTTAAGTTAGAATGGTTAGTTAATTCACTTCACAATAATGAAGAACCACCAAACGTTTTATGTAAAAAAGTGATTTATAATATTCAAAAATATGTTGTCGGCTACAATTGTGTATCGTCGTCATATACATTATTCTGAATTAAGTAGCTTTGAAATCCAGAAACAGATACGAACCAATAAAGACCAAATCGTTTTCTTTATTGAACTGGCCGAGCATCGAACCTGGGACCTCAGAATGGCTTTAATCCGGTATGCGAGCCACAAGACTACAGAGGTGGTCAGGCATAATATAGACAATTTCATATTAGACAGCATCACAGACATTGTTCTGACTATAATAATTCTTATATTTTATCCATTTAAAGTCATCGTTAAAAAACTGCTAGCGCACAGATCTTCCCTATGAAAGAAAATCTCGTAGGGGAAATGGATGCCATTACAATGCGGGCCTAGAGTGTATTGGTAAATGCTAACAACTACAGACGCAGCCAAGCCCATCCATCTAAAGTGCCTTTCGAAGCATGGAGGAGTTCATGATTATAATATTTCGGTTCACCTATTCGATAACTGGTGTTTGCGAAAGTTGCTCAAGTACCAGTGCGTTATCGCACTTAACGTGTCAAGACTTTGTAATGTACGAGGCTGGCTCTCACGCTACAAAGTTTCCTCTGCGTTGCTTATGCAAATGTTTTATATTGACAAACAATATAAATGTTAATGTAGCGAATGGACGCGTTAAATTGACAGCTGTTTGGTGCGTTCTGCGTGCGCTTCGATCACTTTACGCTTTTGCGCCGAGAAGATCGCGTAAGGTGTGGATATTCACCATGACCAATTAAAAACGTAATAAAAAGACTTGATATGAAGCACTTTGGAGCAATCTTGGCAGAGATAGGGTGGCTGAAGTTGAACAAGCTTCCAGACGCAAAATTGACGCAAAAAACGTAGAGTTGCGGAAACCGCCCGTATACGAAGGTGAAATAAGAAGAATGCTATTAGGTATTACACGGATTTAAAACATCTATTCTATCTTAACGTTGGCTGGTTAAGTAAGGTGAATGGCATCTATTGTATGGAATATAATTGCATTGCTAATAGCCGCTTATTACTACTAAGTAGAATCTTAGTTGAAGCCTCCTTAACTTTGAGAAAGCTATCAGAAATCATAGTATTTTGCAGAACTTAGAAACGATTAAATATTTGTCCTGAAGACGTGAAAGGTATTGATATTGGATTCATATTAATGTGAAAGCAGATTTTAAAAGGGGAAAATGACTTTTCAAGTAGTTATAGTCAACGTCTTTATATAGAATCCCGTCGGTGGTATCCCCATCTATGTGAAAAAGAATTTAAACCTGAGGAAAAAAAGTTAAAAATAGGTATAAAAACTTAACTGTACCTATCTGAACACTCAAGGCGACACATATTAATGTGCTAAGTAATTAAAAAAAATCGATTCCAAAAAAAAGTTATCAATACTCTGTGCTAACGGAATTACGTTTTAATGAAAAATATGCAGTACAGATTTGTTAAGAAGTTAAAAAAAACGAAGGGTAAAACAAGCGGAAAAATTCCGTCAACATGACGACATGAGTTCAGAGAGGGAAACGTGACCATAGATGAGGGACAATACATTTTGTGTCAGAAGCGAGTAAGCAGTCTACGGCGTGACGTAGTCGCAGGCGCGGCAGCCGTCACCTGCAGCCGTCATAATGGCCCTCGTGATGTACCAGATTAATGGCGCTGAATCAAAATGAAATGTCACTTAATTTAATCAACACTCCCCGTGGCGCTCGCTCACATCTGCACGGATCGCGGCAATATAACTGTCGATGAATCATCTTGTTTTGCTGTACATTCTTGGAACTGATTAATAATTATAATTTATCTCGTCAATAAAACAATAATTAACAGTCGGTAGTCACTTGAGACGTCGTATAAATTTCCTAATGTGAAACCTAGTGTAATGTGATACAGAGATCGAACTGGTTGCCGCTGTACACCTGGTTGAGCTGCGTCAACTCTGCTAATAGACTATTCAAATTAACCTTAAAAAAATTAACAGAAATATCCATTACAAAAAAAACTTTTGCATGAATTGAGTAAATTTAAGGGAAAGCTGTTTTATTTGAAAAGCTTACAAGATTCATGAATTAAATAATATATTGTAATACAAGTTGTATCTAATCTAAAAATTTAAATGAATATTATTGTACATACACCAAAGTAATAATGAAAAAATTATACTAGATTTAAAAAATCTAAAAATCCCACGTTTTTCAATGTCCTAAAAAGAATTAAATAACCCTGCGGGGCAAAGCGAGGGGCCACTCAAAACGTGGGGGCGCATATTACTAAGAGGAGATTTTAAAGAGATGAATGACATGCATTGATGCCGATTATTGTAAAGATGCGCCCCCACGTTTTGAGTGGCCCCTCGCTTTGCCCCGCAGGGTTATTTTATTCTTTTTAGGACATTGAAAAACGTGGGATTTTTAGATTTTTAAATCTAGTATAATTATTTTATTCTTTTTAATTATTAACGCAACGAAGTAACCATGTGTTACGCAACAATCGGATAAGCCCCATACAAAAGTGAAAATTGCCGAAAGTGGACCTGAAAGTGCATCTGGAAAGTTGAAAGTTGCTTTAGAGTGCATTGTCATCGGGTTCTGAACTATCCTGAAAGTTTCAGCTTTCTAGCTTATCGGAAAGTGCCTCAAATTTAAGTTGCAAGATTTTGCCCGGACAGACAAACAAACAAATAAGAAAAGTGAGATAAGAAAAACGTGGTAATGAAAACAACACCTAAAAAGAATTCAGAAACCTGATTACCTTCATTTTTTCAGAACAACTACCGTCTGAAAATGGTCTCCCGAAAAATGGACAGTAATTTTAATAACGCTTTTGAAATTGACTTATTTAAACGGAAACGAGAGCAATTTGTTAGTATTTTAAACAAGCAAAAACGCACTTATTTTCAGCCAGATTACCTGCCCTCTTTGATATTTTATTTTATTATCATTATTTTTAAAGGAAAACAAAAAGTAAGTTTTAGCGGAAATAAGTAGATCGTTTAATCAAGTCATTAAATGAGGCTACTATTAACAACGATAGATCTTTTACATTTGCAACTGAGAGTATACAATATATATTTAAAAAAAACGCATTTCGTAAAATTTTATGGGCTACCTACTAACTACGTCACCGAATCAGTACGAAACGAGGAGATCTATAGAACTTCAAAGAATTGCAAACCTTAAGAGAAACGAGCACAGCACATTGGTCTAAGAACCGACAGTTGTGGGGCGAAAACGTTTTCGAATAGCAACCACATTCCGGTCAATGCAGCGTTGAAAAGAAGTCCCACAAGTTGGACTGACGATCTAGTAAAGGAAGAGCGATACAGCTGGATGCCTATGGATATATCCTGGATAGCTATAGTGGGTTTCCAACTAACAATAGTTGACTGAACTAATGATGGTGCGGACATTTATATACTCTATGAGGTTGACTATCCATTTGCATAAAAATTTAAACCATAAAATATGTTGGCATATGGTAATTCATACTAATGATATTTACGCATAACATTATTATCCATTACAATCATAAATACAATCAGCATAATCATATTTAAGCATAAAATTCACAACCATTATTTTATAAAGGCATAATGGCATCAAACCATAATGAATATAATCATAATCATCTTACGCAGAATGTAACTTTTTACTTTTTACATAATTAATCTAACCTAACCCAACCTTTTTTATAAAATACTATTATGCGACTATACCTACACTATGCCTAAAACATTGTGTAAATTATAATTATGCATAAATATATAAGACCTAATTATAATTGTGCCACAGTACATATGCTGCTAAAAATCAATTATGATAAAGAAATATTATGCACAAAAAATATGCCAAACCAGTCATGCCAAACTATTTATGGCATAAATACATTATGTCAACGAAAGGGATACTCTATGATTATATCACTAGCACGGTACATGTAGTGATTACATAAAGATATTTACATAAGTAATAGATATAGGTTGCTTTATATTAGTTACCTTTTAATGTTGTTAATTAATAATTGTTTATGCGCCAAATTGAGGTTTTCTGAGGATAACTTTTCTTCATTTAGAGTCTACCTGAGCAAAGTTATCTGATTTGCAAGAATACTTGAGAAGTAGAAGCAGTAACGAATTTACTATCCAAGCAGGTTCAGCAGTAATATGAGGACTTCTGTGGGTAGCTTTGCTAGGTTGCTGATTTCAAGCGTCACCATCTTAAATTTTCTATCCTAGATTTGTCACTGTTATTGAACTCGTATGAAGCCATTTTCAATAATATGGTGGTGATTATCTCTTGTCTTATATTCTGTCTGTTCTGTTATTGACAAAAAAGTTCTTTCTATGTGGCCAAAAATATTCCGTCTGCTCCGTACTTTTTTTTCAGGTTAAGCTGTCATATTTCCCAGTTCCCGTGGTTGATTCAAATCGGCATCGGAACCGCTTGGTGAGTTATGAATTTTTCAACTTCCCGCTAAGAAAATCGAAGATTTTCCAAAAATCGGGAAGTTATTGTTTTTATCCCGTTTTGCAAAAATCGAGTTTTCAACAGATCTCGACGTTTTGAGGCCTTAGGAATCTTCCCTGACCCTTCCCGCGATGGTGTTTGTATGTCTGTATGTAGATTTCGAAAAAAAAAACTAAAAAAAATTCGAAAAGAAACTTTTTAAATGTGGTTTTTTTGAAATAACTTTTGAACGGCTTTACCGATTAATTCCAAAAACTAATCGCTCGCGCCCAAGTGCGTCAAAATCGGTTGATTCGTTCGTGAGATATCGTTGACGAAAAAAATCGAAAAAAGTGTTTTTTTGTAATAAATCCGAAATTTTTCATCTAATAAATTTTTTGTGTTCCAAAGGAGACCTTTCTTTTCGGGCCAAAAATGTACCTTGGTACAAGTTATTTGAAAATATTCATAATAATGTACATACACTTATTTCATATATAATATACCCATAAATTAGATTTTTATAAAGTTAATAAAACACAATAAATTATACACAAAATCATAACTGCGTACAACGAAACGCTAATATGGCACTTGTGTGTGACAGTCGGTTAGATTTTAACAAGTTTTTCGCGGCTCTGGAACACGGTATTTTAGTAAAGTCCGTAGGCTGATAAAATAACTAAACGCTTAGAATGATTCGCAATAGCAAGAAATATCTATTTTCGCTCTTGATCCTACTGTATATATTAAAACCAGAAGAATTCATAAAGCAGTGTTGCTGATAAACTTGTATACATTTTATGTTTAAGACTGATATCGAAAAATGTTTAAGCTACAAAACGCTTTAAACTCAAAACAATTGTGCTTGCCAGCTAAAAAAAAACATTTGTTGCAAGTAATGTATATTTTTGAATAATTTTTTTTAGTGGTACTAATGTGTTTAAAAATAAATAAGTATTTTTTTCGGTATAAACAATTTTTTAGCTATTTTTTGGTATTTTTGAATCTTAGGTACATATTTAGCCTAACTTATATGGAAGAAAGAAAGGCTCCTTTTTTCTGAAGTTTGAAAATCTACACCAATGAGGGCTATCGCGTATGAAATCGACGCTAGAGGCGCTTGTGTAGCGTGAGGTCTTCGAAACGTCAAATGTCACTGTTTGTTTACGAGTTGGCTACGCGCGCGCTTTTATATTTCTAATTAAATGAATATTGCGAATATTAACAATACTTTAGATTAGTTATGGCAAAAACAGATTAATTTATGTTTAGTTAATTATTTCAGTAGATAATAGGAATGTCTATGTACGGAAAGGATAAATAAAAGATTAGATGATTGATTTATTTTTTCTTTTATTTAAGTGCCTATAACTGTCCAAAATCTTTATTTTCTTTATTTTCTTCAAAATACTGTAAGTAAATAAAAAAAATCATTAGCTAACAAGATAAAATACTCCATAAAAACTATTATTATCAAGATACACAGTTTATGTTGACAAAAGCTGCTGTGATAAATGTGTAAGAAAGGTTTTCTTTCATTTAAATACAGTATACTTACAAAATGCTCATCACATTTATTTTCTTTCTTATTTGAAGCAAGGTTTGCAGTTTCACGTTTCTTTTGACGTTGATAAGCTCTTTCGGTACGTTTTCTTTTAATCTCCTTTCTCTCTTCACTTTCATGATTCCAGGAAAACAGACTAGGCACCGCATTTGGTTTCAGTTTAGGAGTAGCCGAAATGTTTTAACAAAAAATCAAAGTAGGTATTTACTTAAAAACTTCTCAGTTTCAAGGTTCGGGAACATCAAATGGTGATATTTAGGAATAAGAAAAATCATTAGGTACTTACGATTTTCTGTATTTGATTCTTTAGGTAATATATAATCGTCAAAATTGAAATGCTTTTTACAAACACGTGAATGTTTAGAAGGGACGTAGTTGACCCTGCGAATCGCTATTAACCACTGCTTTGAGATACTTTTATCTTTCGGAAACTTATGTCCGCCTTTCTTTTCCGAGCAAAACGGAACTGCGCAACACTGTGGCATGGCCAATACGTTTACATTTTAGTTCTAGGGTATTAAATATGATCTAATATAATCATCTAATGAAGATACAAGTTTTGGCGCTCGTAATACGAACTTTGACAGCCGTAGTTTAGGACCTCACGCTACAGTGGCGCCATCTGATAAAACAAAAAACGATAGCCCTCATTGCCGCCAACCACGTAAAAATCGGTTGATTCATTCAAAAGTTATGGCAGTTTGAAAATTTTAAAAATCGTCTTTCATCAACCTTTTATTGACTAATAGCTACTTCTTGAGCTCGGAGAGCTCAAAATAACACATAAATTATATTTTTAGCTCGAAGAGCTCAGAAAACTTGTATTGAGTGGAATTTTGAGCGCAAAAGCATAGAATTATCGGGAAGTTACAGGGATGGCCTTTAGGGTCAACCGTTTTCCAGATTTTTTCTTATGATGTCCTCTTCTATATGGAAAACTGTTGAATAGCAGTGGCTACATAGTGAAAGCTCATAAGGAAATAATAATTAAAATTACTAATTGTTTATATTTTGCTTATAACAAATAATTATCCACAACATTAGAACAACAAATCCAAGTGAAGTAAAATTGTGAAATGCATTAAAAAAGTCTGACAACAGTCTGAGTAAAGTAATACTATAGACCAATATATGCAATTAAGAACTTTGGAAACAAGTGTGCGTTTCCTTCAGCACTACTTGGCGCATTATCTGTATCGCATTATGGCTGGTCGCCTCGGTCTTCCAAATAAGGGCAGGTCGTTGATCCGACTTCTTTGTTGAAAAAAATAACACATGTCACTTGCGCCAAGTATGGCAAGCCTCCAGCATGACTAATGAGAAAAAGGTATTTATGAATGTGTAAGGTAATGGCAGTATTTTGTGCCATCAAATAATAATGGAGGCCATTTAAATTAATCACTATGAATGCACCAACATATTTTTCATAATCGGTGTACCTTAAATGGGTGGAAATCAAATATAATTAATAGATGAGCCTCATCTACATCTCATCACCGTTAAAAATATAATCTTCCTCCATCTGTTGTCTATAAAAGTATATGACGTGATGATATTGAGAATCAAATTTGTCAGTGAAATATGTTTTGAATATTAAATCTATTTTTTTTTTCTTGTATGTATTGAGGTGGGGCAGTATCAAGTGTCGTGACAGCACGGGTCCGCTGCCAGGTGCGCTGGACATTAATCGTCGATCCACCATCGTATAGATCACAATCAAAACCAGTTTTATTATTTTAAGTTGTATATGACGCAAGTATCGGTGGTGCGAGCAGGTGGGTGCGTCTATGGTAACTTGAGGCCGATACATACATGCACTGGTAACTTTGATCGTTTTATATATCAAAGCATAAACATAAATTTAACAACTTTAATACATTCTTCAGCATCATATTCGTGAAATGTTATGTCGAGGAACTATTTTCCTAAAAACTAAATAAGCCATAAACGAAAACCTTAGAAAACAAATGTAAGACCTGTATTATAATATATTACGCGAGAAGCTTATTTTATTTTGTCTGGAATCTGTACATGATATGAAAGGTGCGGATGATACAGACGAGTCTAGAAACTTTAGAGTTTTAGAGTATTGTATCCTGAATTAAATAAATAAACGATTCTGTTATAATGAGAAAATATTATAATCCCTATAGATGAAAATATGGGGCCATAACCAGGCATGCAGATAAACTAAGGCTAATCGTGCCTGCCGAACCACGAATTATCGGGATGATAATTTTTTTGGTCACACATCTGCCTCCGATAATGACTTTGCGAAGGTTGTTTAAAGTAATCGTAATTGCATTAAACATTTTGCTATCATTGGTTCACGCGTCTCTGATGAGAAGAAGTTGGTTTTATGCATTGTGTACAAACCTATTAGGTTCTTTTCTGATGTAGCCGGACCTTATTTGTTACAAAGTTTGTTACGTCCAAAAATAAAAAAAAAAATATGAAAAAAGAAATAACACAATACTATTCGGGTGGCTCTAGTATAAATTTATTAATGAGTGGAAAAAAGCAAAAATAATATAAACTTTAAGATAAAATTATTGCATTTAAAAAAAAATTACGTATGTAAAAGTACTTGCAAGAGTATTTGTCCAAGTTTTTCGAATTTGCAAGTGAAAATAAAGATGCGTAATTGTAATACAAATTAGGAGAAAAGATTTCATTTCAGGCTCCACATTTAAAGTCCAAACATTTTTAATTTGATTGAAGTCATCGTGACTTGTGTTATTAAATGTGATTTTTAATAATAATACTGAGTTGAAAAATAATTATAATGAAGTTGAAAGATGTAGAGTGTACATGAACATTTCTATATTTGTGTCAAGCAACTTATAGGAATTTTAACACATAGTTGACATTAAGCTATACAGTTTGACGTTTCAACCTACCTTATAATTGTAATAGAAATTATTTAATTATTACAGAGTAAAACCACTATTACTTTTGACACGTAATGTAATGCACGTAGCAAGAGACTTCGTGATTGTCCTATAGTATCCACATTTAATCGACATCTGCTGCTGTTTTGTTTCACTTGCCACCACTCGTTCATGTGGATGAAAACTTAATTTTCTAATAAGCCATCATTATTACATACTAATATTTGGCACAACATGAATTTAAATAAAAACTAAATCTACTTAAGTAGCGTTTCCTGCTCCCGCCAAAAGATTTAATCAGGCAATAGATAAAAGAAACCTGTAATTGATATACATTTTATTTGAAATTTCATGCGATACCTCTAACGTTAGTTGACTATCGTTTAAAGCTGTGTGTATCGCACGTAACGCGATACGGTCAGGCGGCGCGGCGACACCGCACGGCGCCCTGTAGTCTAACAGTCCGCCTATCATTAGCTACCTTCTGTAACCTAAAATTACATTACATTTAGAATTCTACTAAAAGTATCAACCCACAAATTTTTCAACAGTCAAGTTTAATAATTTCAAGCAACTGGTTTAAACTACGATCCCAGGTGGCGATTGCCTTTGCCGGCGCCGTGTAGTCTGCTCACGGTTTACCTTATTTCATTAGGTACCTCACAAAGGCAGGCCCATTAATTTATTTGTTCTTTACGTTCATTTAAAAACAGTTTGAATACATGAGGTGCTATAAACAAACAATTAAATTTGTATATTTAAACGTAGGAACTGTCTTTGTATAACTGTTCTTCGTAAAGTACAGTTTCCTAAAAAGCACATCAGTTTATCTCGGCAAGATGCCATCCAGAAATAATTGGTAGTTATGTCACAAGTTCCACATAAAGATAGCATTCACAATCAGGATTCCATTTATATCTGTCCCTGTTTTCCTGCAGATACCACTCGTAACATTGTGTGAGATATATGTAGCTGTGCACACATATGCGTTCAGCGAAGAGGAGTCCACCTAAGTAGTGTCGCAATAATCACACACATTAATTGATTCTACGGACTTTAATCACTCATTTATCATGATGTTTGTATGAGTTACTTTGTTATTATATGACTATAATTGAATTAAATAAATCAATGACAATGAATATTATCTGTACTTTTCATAGAGACAAATGAATATATGTACCTTTTTTATTCATTTTAAAAGTACATATTTTTAAAGATTTTTACTATCAACCATATATATTATAAACTAAGATTATTACTAGACATGTCTGAAAGAGTAATTTAAAACGCTAACGGCGTAGCTAAAATATTGAAAGAAGAAGAGAAATTAAAACTATTTAATTATAATTAAAAATTATATTAAAATACCATCTTTACCTTTTTAATGCAAAATATAACCATTATTAATACGAAACAGCAATTTGTACTTTTATGTAACAAGTTTTTTTTTCTCGTTTAGCCTGATCAGTACTGGGCTGGGCAGGTTCAATCAAGGCACATCTGAGAGGCCTTAAAAGGGTTTGTCGTGGCACTCAGGCTCTCTTGCGCGGCGCATTCGCGGAAGACAGGCGTCCAAGCGTCTGCCTGGTCCGTTGCACCACCTGCCTTCGCCGCAAGCTATTTTTAAACCAGACCGTACCTTAGCCATAGATTAAAAATATTTGAGCGTTGTGGAACCTTTTTTTAAATTTTAACATCACTATCGTTTTAGGTGGTATACCTATCCGATTTTTTTCCATTACATTACTAAAGTCATATAGGTATAATATCAGTTTTTAAACTACCAAAAAGTTATTTTTTTTGTACTTTGATATTTTCTGGTTATGACTTCAACATTTTTTAACCTGTCACAAAATAGATACTTATTAGAAAATTATAATTTGTATTCCTACTTAGCGCATCACACATTCACAACCACACACACCACTTTAAACTTTAGATTTATTATTGATTAGGTGCCTCATAATTTTATGTATTCTTACTCTACTTACAATAAAAAGAAACTCTGTTTCTGCTTTTAAAACATGTACAACGAGGAAAAGATAAAGAGTTTGTCAAAATCTATATGAAATATTGGTTATTTTAAATAGTAATTAAGTTGTCATATAAATCAAAACAGTAATGGTAAGAAGATTTAGTTATAATGAAGCTTAATATCTCTGCGTCTGTTTATACTCTGTGGACTGTAGAAGTGCGGCGTACTTTACTCTCTAACTACAAATCTATAGAGCCTATACACAAGCCGTACGTAGTAAGTACTGTATGTATATCCAGAAGTGTTTACTAGCTTTTTGCGCAGCGTCTGTACAAATAATTTTCCTTAAGGTCTCTATATACTTGCAAGATCTCGGAAACATCTTTACATATTTTAATAATAAATGAGGTCGCGTCTGAGATCATAAGCTAGAAATCGACTAGAAAACGCCTTATTAGGATTAAAGATTAATATTTAACGACATTATAATTATAATTGATTAAGTTTCACGGTCATCGCCCCAGGCGTAGGTAATCACAACTTATTTCGTTTATTTATTCAATAATATTTAATTTCGATACTTGTTAAGTCATCTTACTACAAATGCTTTGCTACATTGTATGTAATAGCAAGTTTGTAATGTCTAACACTAAAAAAAAGTTTTTGTTAGGGTTAATTAATAACTGGCCTAATCGACATACGTAGTCTTGTCTAAAGTATAGATTAATAATGAAAATTAATTAAATTTTAAAATATTTTATTGGAGTGGAGCGAGCGAAGCTCCCATGGATCAGCTTCAGTGACGCAATATCTGTTACGCCATAACTTCCCGAGTTCTTAACCGATTTTAATATTTTTTGTGTGGAATCGAATCAACAGGTTTAGGAATTTTGAAATTCGCAAAAATTCCCATCGAAACAAAAAAAAAATGTTTTTCTTTTTTTAGGTATTATACCAGTAGGTGCCAGCGTAGCTTTATACTTAGCGACTGCATCGCCTAGTTTAGGAAAAACCTTAGTCTTATTACAACCTTATATTTCATCCTCTAGTAGATTAAGAATGACAGACTACCTTCTGTTCTTTATTATTTTGATCAGCCACTGGCTAAAATTTACTTTCACAAGTTAATTAATCCAAACTTTCCAATTATTTCCTTTGAGCCTTCCTTTTTTTTAATTGAAATAAAAACTCATCCTTTAGATAAGTTCATAGGCATGAAATCAGACTTAAAGTAAAAATGAACATAAGCTAACAGTTCCTGAAAATTTCTACCGTAGCCGGCTTTGGCGCGACACGTTAGTCCCTCGATATCAGTAATAGACTATACAAATATTTCTTTATAAATATCTTAATAGAACATACAAGTAAATTCCAGTTGAAATTCCTACTTTAGGCCCTAAAATTATCATTGAAATTCGTTGAACTATTGCATCGATTAAATATATGCCCTTGATAAGTATACAAAAAACAAGTAATTATCATTTTTGTTATTGGAAAAGTCATTCTCTTCTCTTCTTTCTCAAATTGCGATTTCTTTCTTCGAATGTAACATCTTTAAAACATTATCATTGCAATAATTGGTCTGGCTATAAATAATGTTACATAAAACCTTTCCTTTTTTTCAACCTTTTAATTATTTGAATTTGAAACGCGTTTATCATTTTAAAAACTTCTTTGTATTTCGCGCCTTTTTACATATTTTTTCGTGTTAATTATCAAATTACAATATATAATGGGGTGTTAAAGAAAATAGGATTGCAGTTATCGCCTTGCACAAAGTGGTTATGGAGCCGTCGGTCATAAAGCTACATCGACGTCACAAAGCTACATTTTTGTGAAAAAGGAGTAAAATCTTCAGCCAAAGTTTATCAAGAGACGGTCTTGGATACTGTTGTGTAACTTTTCAACAATATACTTTTTTTAAATGCACTGTGGACTTTCCAGCAGGACTCTGCAACTGGTCACAAGGCACTAACTACCTAAGCCTGGCTTGAAACCAACGTTCCGGACTTTATAAGAGCTGAAGACTGGCCCTCATCTAGCCCAGACCTCAACCCTTTAGACTATAAATTATGGTCAGTTTTAAGAGACATGGCCGGCTCTCACGATACGGCGACATCAAGTCTCTTAGTAAATCTCTGGAGCAAGCAGTTGCGAAATTTGCCATGGAAACAGTGCTTAAAACCATAGATTCAAAGCCAGACAGATTAAAGGCCTGTTATAAAAGTCAAAGGTTAGCCACCTTTCGATTAGAATATTTTTATTTTTTGCTGAGACTAATAAATATGTACATATAAATATGTATAAGTTTAAGAAATATTACATTACTTCATATAAAAAAATTGCATTTTCACTTGTAACAAAACTAATGGCCGGACAACGTACATGTATCAAGTATTAAGTCATAATATTTAAAAAAATCTTTTAACAATCACTTAAAATTAAACTAAATTTTACTGCTAGTTTATAACTAGCAGTAGATGGCTTCGGCTGTAGAAAATGGTTTTCTTATAGTTTAAGTTTTCTATTTATAATACTCTATACAATTTCATTCTATCAGTCCTTTTCCTTTGCCTCTATCTGTTTTCAGTGTAATCAAGTAATGAAAAAGTTTACAAATAATGAGCAGATAGCTATATTTTAACACTTTTAGGGAAAGTGAAAACAGATTTTTTTAATTTTGTATTTGTTGATTCTTAACATTTTGACCTCTATATATATGTATACCTGACAATAATACATCTCATTTTCGCTATCGAAAAAGTGCTTTATTTTAATGACTGGACGTAAAAGTGCAAGAACTAAGCTGTCTTAGGTATAAATATGATTGTCCAACAAAAAAAGGTATTTAAAATTCATAAAAAAGTACCGACAGAAATATTACGACAGTTATGGTCAAACGCACAATGGTAGAAGTTGACAGTAGGAGAGTAAATATTATTTCTAACGATCAGTGCATCGTGTTTGGTCAGTGTTGGACATGTTTGAGTAACCGTGTTTGGGAGCTGAGCGGCTAGCCGTGCAAACAAGACTGGCTTCCGAACTGGCTGTTTGCCCACTAGTTCGAAAGAACATCGCCTAACATCTGTTAGAAAACACCGCGCCGTAAATTAGTTTGGTTTATTTCAGCGATAACCTAGTCAACAGCCAGTTTAATCTGGTGGGCTGTATTTAGTGTATATTAATGTTTAGATAAAAATTGAAATAGCGCAGAAGAAACTGTTATCACATTTTCAGTACCATATTCTGAATACCGGTAATAGTATCAAGAAAATACATTCACAATGTATTATTTACACAATACTAATGTTAAATCAGAGTATGTAATTAAATACGTGAAAGTAAAGATTAATAAGATTTTCCTAGAATAATTCAGGTCAAATAACAACGGCAAAACTTTAGTGTTTATGAAAATATCCCAGCTTATGAGCTACAGATTTCCCTGATTTATATTTTTGTTTAACAACAACAACAACAAAATAGCATTAGCTTTTGCCATTATGAAAGATTGAAAAACTAAGTTATCTATCATCATCTGCTGTATAACTTTCTGCCCTCCAGCAGTGAATTTTAACCTTGTACTACGCAACTCTATTATAGGTACGGAATTAGTAGGTTACACCGATTCGTAAACATTTAATGCCTCCGTCCTCCGCTAGAGGTCGTCGCAAATCGACCATGTAAAAAAGCTGGCAAGGTGAATTGTTAGACAAAGGCTCATCTCATCGCACACGGGTAATTAGGTTGAGCGCGGAATGTGCCGGCGGCGAGCAATTACCGAGCACGCTCGAGCCGCCCCGCCCGTCATTGCGAACAGAACTTCGCCTCTAAGATTTATTTACATCCGGATTCTTCAAGTAATAAATACTTTTTCAATATTTTAAATGAGTTCAGAAATCTAACGAAATTTTATTGCATTGCATCTATTATAGATTTCCTATCGCAAAACTATCTAATCAGCAGGGAAACCATAGAATTTTAAATTTAATTTTTTTTACGGTTAGGAAATTGCACATTTCCTTAATAATTTGTTTTAAATATGGTGAACTTTTACAATTTTTTTTTAAAAATTACTTAAATTTTTACAAATTATCATCTTGTAACTCTAACGGTACTGACTTGATTACCAAAAATTTATAGCTTTTTTCATTAAACATCGAGACCCGAATTGAAATTAACATGTTCAAACTTTTTACCTAAGGTAAATATTACTAGTACTAGTATATTATGTATTCTGAAAATTCTAAAATGAATTCACCCATAAATACTGTATAATATGCAATACCTCTTGAAACGTGACCATCGAAATTGTAGAACTTGTTGCTTGCCAATGTGTGTACTAAATATTACAACAAGGGCCTCTTCAAGGATGAAGCAAGTTATTGGTTTCAGGGTAAACGTAACATTTTAACGACATTTGGACTCTTCATAGAAAAAATTAAAGTAACATAAAATGAGTATTTGACTTTTATTCGGATGATATTAATGTAAATTATATATAACTAAAAAGAGGAACCGTTATTTACATTACTTTTTTCGTACTTTAACACGATAATATTTCTATGGTCATAAGCTCTGCGTCTGTTAGGAATTTGTATGCATCAAGCCAAACATTAAATCTGCAAAATAAAGTACTTAGCTTAATAATGGCGTTAATTAAGAGAAAATACTTTCAAAAATTATATTTATTTATATTTAAGATGTCTGTTTAGTGATGCTTAAGTAATTTGTTTGTTTATTTAATCATTAGGTAACATCGTTTCTTTGTTTGAAAATTATTTTTATCTTTTTACAATTTGAAGGTCCCATTACTAAATTATATCAAAAAAGTCGTCATTAGTTCTTCTCATAAAAGAACTTTTCGCTTTATCTTACACCTTTACCACAGACCGGGATTTCTGTGATTCACAGTCAAAAGAAGAAGTTTAATAACTATCTAAAGCTCTGTGTGATGACATAAAACTGTTTTGCGATCAATGAAATATAATAAGGCATAACAATTGATGAGATTCTTACTTCTTACTATATTTAGAAATGTTTAATATGTAATATTTAATAGTTAGGTGAAAATTTTACACATAAGAAACACGCTTAAAAGATTTTTCGTTTTAATGTATGGAGGGTAGATACTTCCATACAAAAAAGGAGCAATAAGCAGTTACTAACCGAATTTGATTAGAAATAAGAATGGTTTTTTTTTTTTTTTTTTAGATATTTGACAACTGATGGTTCGACCGAAGTTAGGTAATATAATCCTGATATAAAAATAATTTAAGCGAGAATCTAGTATTTTATGAAGATTCATGCGGTTTATCATTTTTTAATTAAATTGAAAATTGTACAAATATTTTTTATAACTGCAATTTTTCCACGAAAACTTCTGAAATTTCACTACCCAGTACATCTATTGTATGTATGAAATCCATACAGTAGCAATATCAGATATTCTTTTTCAAAACAATGATATGCAATCTGAACCCAGGTGAAATTATTGGTGTATTGATAATTTGCATCGTCAGCTAGCCTCTCTTGAAGGCTAGTGACGTGTGACGCACTTCCTCTAACGGCCAATGCGTCACTCTTGATGGAACTGTCATAATGATCTTTTTCGCCAGCTTGGGCTATCGTTGGTATACAAAAGTAACTGTTACTTTTAATATAAAGGTATATGTAGTATCTTCCTACTTTATACTTTATAAGACAGTGCACAGTGCACAGTGCACATGAAAAATTTTGTCCGAAGAAATTTGCGTTACTCGTTTATAAATCTGTAAAATTTTAAATGTTGTTACATTTTTTTTTTTTGCATAATGATGGTTGTGGCCTAGTAGGCCATTTTACTTTGGCGGAAGGCAACGTTGACCTTACAAACACAGTAAATGTAACATATGAAAAAGATTTTTCTTCGTCTATTTCAAAATGGTTCCCCTCAGAACACGGCAGTTTTCGGTGTAGTCATTAAACGCGGCAGCTGGCTGAGTTGTGGTCGGCCTTCGGTCACCGAGAGCCAAGAGGCTTGCTGCCACTTTCACTCCGCTACTGACACGTGCATGTGTGAATGCCCCGTTCGATGCTGTGGATGTGGCAGCCACGAGTGTGCACACGGAAAGCTAATATGAATCAATCACCTATAGTAAAAGAAAATAAATAGAAAAAAATATCCTCTAAATAGTATCGCAAGCATATATTCTACGAAACCAAAAAAAGTCCCAAATTGTATATGTCAAAATGAATAAATTTTAAGAAACTAACTTTTTTTAGAAATAACCTTAAAATATGATTTGGATTCCAAATTAAATACATAATTTAATTTGACTGAAGTTAATTTTGCTTTGCGGGTTTTATGCGCATAATATATTGTAGGAAAATCGATATGACAATTTGAAGTTAATTGAAATTCTTGCAATAATAAGAATATGTCAATACATATACTGCATCATTATAATGTTTTACAAACGTACTTTAGAGGACTCTACGGCTGATCGGCATCTAAAGTATTTCTTAGCTGAATGATCGGTGGTATTCATGCTCTTACCAGAAAAAAACAGACTTCAAAACAATATCTATATAACTTACTTTTCACCTTATTTGCGCGCGGCGTTGGTATGTTACTTTAACATCTGCTATTCGGAAAGTTATTTAATGTAATAATTGCTTGAAAGTGAAACTGAGTGCCGTTAGATATCCAATGCATTTCGATATCTATTATATTTATTATAATATAATACAGGTACTTATTTTATAGTTAGTAATAGTTCCAACATAATTATTCCCCGAACTTTCAAATGATCGTAAAACACAAAATATAATGCTTCCAAAAACAATTACTGGTTTAATTGTGATGCAGCTTTCTTCCATTATTTTATTCAGAACTATTCTAAAGTATTTATCGCTCGAAAGGAATAATTTGTATTAAAAACTTGACTAACTTTATTCAATCATAGAGGTATTCCACTAAGCACATGAAATGAATTAATAAATAAAAAAACTGTTCTATAGAGAACGTCACAAAATACCAGAGCTTTTCTGCTTTTGTCAGCCAAAGCTTGAACTCGTAATAAGATTATTAAAACACGTTATGTAAGTTACGAAATATAAACTAGATGGCATGTTTAGGTATGCTCGTCATTTTATTAGAGATACTATGTTTATGCCTAAATGTTTCTTGCATCGTAACTATCGCGTTTTTTTATCTATATATTTGTACCTTAATTTAAAATAAATATATTTCTAAATTTGAATCTTTAGTGAAGTTTGTACTTTTAAAAATTTACGCTAAGTTCTCAGACCAGATCATGAGCGCACATACATAGAGCGCGCTCCGAAACCGGTGTTGCGCAATAAGGTCGTCGCCAAGGACGTGGGTTCGTTGCCAGAAATAAATAGCTGTTTATGTCTGTCTAGCGTACTCGTGCGAGCGCCTCCTTGCCGATGGAAAAACTTTTTTGCCACTACGCACAATACGCTACCCAAAGTGCTAACGAACATGTTTAATCGAATACCGCTTCTGATGGTTATTCTTAACACCATTTGATTTTTTGATTCTTGATTTCTAATAAAATGTAACATTGCTCTAATTCGTATTAAAAAAGAAATACTGATGTAGAAACAAAAACTCAAAGACACATTTTCCTGATGTTTGGGTTACAATCAATTGAAGCCCATTTTGATGATCCATTATCCAGAATGTTGAAAATAATCCACATTTTAATTAATTGCTTAAGTAAATAAAAAAATTACGTGATTGCTTGCACTGCATCGAAAAATAATGTACTATGCTGACAATTTAAACTCAAGAAATACTTGAAAGATGCTAGAATAATTTCCAAACAAAATTGTATGTATATAAGCAGCTTATCAATGGCACTGATTTAAAGAGGCAGAGTAAACAAAAATGAGAAATAAAAATAATAAAATGGAACAGTGAATATATAAATGGACAGAAAAATAATTAAATGGGTGGTAAAAATTATTGAACGAGCGGTTACGTGTGGGCAGTAATAAATCGGAATTTGTCGGTAAGAAATCTCATTCTAAGCGATTTTATAACCTAACCTAACCAACCCTGTGATTGGTCGCTTCTGCCACTTCTCTTCTCAATGAATTTGAGTTCGGGTGTCACCCCTCGCTATGATCTGCCGAACTATTTATCGAACCGCTCATTCCATCATTTTTACCGCTCATTCAGTTATTGGACTGCTCAATTATTTTTAGAATTGACATTGTATGATAAAATAACCGACTGATTGATTTTTTATTGCTGTCCATGTTTTACTGTTGCAATAATTAATCAACCGCCATTAAATTAAATAACTGCTCAATATGTTTTCCAACTGATCATAATAACATCTCGAATATTTAAACAACAGCTCAAAAAATTAGTTCCCTTTATTAATTTTAATTCGTGTTTTTTATTACTTATATTCAGTTGTACATCGCCAACTACCCCATCATAGACTTATATTTAAGTATTTTTTCCATTCCAAGGTTACCTAGAAGAAATTCTTTATATTGATTAGAGCGCCATTTGTACAGTCTGTTCATCCTAACTTGTCCTATTTGGTAAACAATCTTGGCACTCTTTTTTATTGAAAATGCAGCATTAAAAATCAACTGATCACTAGATTCAATAGATTTCAATCTATTATAACTATTTTTGTAATAGATTATCGACTTTGTTATTATTTTATTTTTAAATGTGTGATTTTGCTAAGAAGTTGTGCCAAGATTGTTTACCAAATAGGACAAGTAAGAATGAACAGACATTACGTATCCTTTTGTTTATGTAATCGTTAACGTATTATGGTTAAGTAACGTGTTCCTGTGTTCACAATAAAAAAAATATTTATACATTCATAATTTTTAGGTGACTTATATCTATTTTTTATTGCAATTTTAAATAGTAAAGAGTAAGTGGAATTGATAATAATTTTTATATCATCTGGCCTATTATTTATTTTAATTAGGAGAAATCGAAGTCAATCGTAAGTCTTATCAAAAGTTTATTTAACTTTTGTGGTTTCCATACTTAACACTAAGCAAATGTGTGTCTATAAGTGTACGTATGTTTACTTACACGCTACTGTTTGCATTGTAGTAGAATTCATTATCTCTCCAGATAAATGGTACTTATATGACCGTGTATACATAATTATATGTAGAAAGTTGTGCATTATTTAAAGCAGCCCAGTGTGAAGGAAATAAAAAGGATATGTTACGTTTAATGTTTTTCTTATTGGGTTTATTTGTAACGTAAAACTTTTGGTTTATCTTACACTCTTGGTTCTGATTTAATACGAGCCAGATCTGGCAAAAACTTTGTAAATAAAGAGAGAGAAATAGACTTATTGTGACTTATAGGGAAGCAGTGACAGTACCATAACTATTTAGAGACCCGAGAAACATACAAATATACCTACATGCTGTTTTCTAGGTTAACCCATTCGGATATTGCACTCAAAACTAGCAACCGGCGACATTATTTATCCGTGTGGAAGTCAGAATACTGAGTTTGTCTATAATTTTCTACAACATCACACATTGTAAACATATTTCAAAGCTTTTATCTTTCAGTTCTTCAGATAAGAACAATATATAAAGCGATCTAGACAATTTACTCACATAAAATCTGCCTTATAATTCCGTTTATAACACCATTAAGAGACAAAACTAGTTATTCCAAATGCTTAATTGAAGTGACATTAAAAAGTCTTCATTTTAAATTGGAAGAGATGATGTCAAATGGCGACTATACGCAGCTTCTGTTGACAGTTGGACTTGACCTGATAAAAGCAATGCTTTTATATTCTAAAGGAGATTTTACATTATGAAGAAGATTGAAGATTATAAATAGGTACTATCACGCAATTGAGACAAGAATTACTCGATTGAGCTCTCTTACAAATAATTCAGAAATTATATGACGATCACAACTGCAACAACACATCAAATAATCTATAAGATTAATACTCAACCGATTTTTTTCGTAGTAGATTATATATCATAGTATACTTCAGTATAAAATATGCCTTTATACGGCAAAGGTATGTGCAGTTGACTGGACATTTATAAATCGTTAAATCTACAAGCATAGCGTTTAAAATCATTCTATGCCAATAAAACACATTTTGAGTATATTGATTTTGGCTAAATGAAGAATCTGTCTGTGTTTGCAGTATAAATATATTCACACACAACAAACATTGATATAAGTAATTAAAAAAAATTATGTGCGAATGATACTATAATTCAACATAATACTCGAATAAAGAATTTACTATTTATGAAGAGTAATTAGCGTTCCATAAATTATTAAAGTTTCTTTAATATAAATTACTCGTAATTTTACAGGTAAGTATTTCTTTAAGTACTACTTGCTGCTCGCGTCTTCGAATACCTAGTTTCCCAAATTTTCTCTTATACAAAGCCATGCCTAATTATTTTATTTTAAGTTTGACTTGATTTTTTTAATTTAATTTGATAACTGTCTAACAGTAAAAACAGTTGGTATAAATAAAAATGTAGAAATATAAAACTTTATTGTAAAAAATTAAATCTTTTAATTTCTTAAACTCCCACGTTTGTTATCTATACACCGAAATACTAATCTCTTCAGCAACATATGTAAATACTTATTTACTATAGGTATCTAATACCCAACTGTATCTCAAAGGAAACACTTTATATGTTTTAAGATATTACTCTGCGAAAGATATACACCTCAAAATTTCGTATCGAAGTACCTATAGGTTACGGGGACAATCCTGGCAGTTGTAAATATTTACTGCCAACAAAATTGGATTTTTTTCAGGTTGATGATAATATACCTCCGGTACCAGTGACTACTTGCTACATTAGGATTATCATTAGAGCAATGCAAACTCTGGACCTAATTTCTTATTCCTTAGGCCACGTTTGGTTTTTTCATTACAGGTTTCATTCAAGAAACTAGATTTTCAACGTGGTCTTAATAAAGTGATTTAATTATTACCGGTGCATCCTTCCTATTTAGTGATCCTATGAGCATGTCATATTGAAATGATCAATAAGGATCGTCTGTGTAGATTTATTTTGCTTTACTAAATAACGATTCAGTTCAATCTTTGCGATTTTTAATATCATGCAGATTATTATTAGAAAAATTCATTGATTTTAATTTTTTCATGTTATTTAGGTCAATTAGAAAGGAATTAAGTTTTATTTAAGAATTATCAAGGCAAATCAATATTATTGATTAGTGTTTATATTGTTTAAAAAACTTAGGTGCTAGTAATTGCCGATAATAACCACACACACAAAACATAGGATCGATTTTAGATACAGCACTAACAACATTTATACTCATTTGTTTAGACAATGAATGATGATTAGCTCTGATCCAAGATTCAATCCAGTGTATGTCCTAATGTGTCTATTTATTTATTTCCTATTAGATTACTTGCTTGCTTGCAAAGTAGGCTTCAAAACACAAGCAAGTAAAAAAATGGAAAAGTTTATCAAAAAAATAAATGTTACCAAAATATAAATGAATTCAGAAATGCTAGGAAATATTAAAACATATAATGTCAAAAAATATCTATTGAGTACGTAGTCTGAAGAGATGAAGTTAAAGTATTTGTAACTGTGAATCTTTATCGCGCCAGAAATAGCGACCGTATATCGCTGCCCTTATATTACGGTGAAAGTCGATTGTGATCAAGGTGCGTACGGGACAAAACGCAGAGTGCGAGCTCCGCGTAAGCGACTTTATAACATCCATTCAACTCATAAAGCTACATGTGAACCTTCAACCACTATGATAAAGTCTAAATTAGAGTAAAACAAGCAAAGAGACGTATCACAAGCGGAGTGACACTCAAATTCGAAACGCAAACAATGCGCCCGGAAGAGCACCAAGATAATTTCTTTACGCTAGAGGTGTGAGATGTTAAGGTTTTCCAACTACCCTAAAGTTGATAGAATATAACATAAAAAATATATTTATATTGTTACTTTGCTAGAAATGACGTAAGACGACCTTGTCAGATAGATATATCTGAAATATTTAAAGCAATCAACAAAATTTTGATTGTACTTTGTTTTAAATATCCATAGTCCATAGTAAAGATTGGTTGTTTAACTATATATTCTATAATTCTAAAACCACTTTTATATCTCACCATAGGACTGTATCTCTAAAATATAGATTCGGAGCTCAATTATTTTATAGAAACGAACGGCGATACACAAAATTAAGACGTCGTCGGTTAAACAGTTTTTCTAATAATTCATTACCGGAATGTCTTCTCAGATCTTTGACCGTGTTATGGGTTTTATTGCTAGCATTAGTCTTATTTTGGAATTTGATTATTTACTCTAGATACCTGTTATAAGTTGCTTGTATTTGAACGTCATATTCTGCCTGCATACAGCATTTTTCACCCAGAGAGAAGGTCCGTGTCCCTGCAGTGAGGACATTCATTGTCTGATTTTGATGATTGAACGTCATTGAACACACAGAAGGAAGGTTACGGGCTATGAATTCATGAAATTTTCCCAATATAAATGGACGTCTTAATCTAATTAGAGACATTCTCTGGAATAACAGTATCATATTACAGATTGTGAATTATTTAATAAAGTCATTAACTCTAAACAACAGTTACGGCCTTGTTAACGTGTAACCAGTTGGTGGTGCCGTTTGATACAAATACATAATGACAAGTGATGTGTACCTATTTACCCGATGCGAAGGCACACATTGTAGCGTGGTACGGCTCGCAGCGGGCATCGACCGCGCGCTTGTCTCAAATATTCCAAGCATGCACAAATTAAACTGGTTTTTTTCTTCATATTACTTTATTACTTTTGCATAAAAACATTGTAAACTAAACAATCACAGACCTAGTGCTAGATTTGCTATTCGGAAAAGCATTACATTTAACTGCCGTTAGATGTTTAATAGAGTAATCCTCTTTACGTCTTACGATCTATACAATATGAAATTAATTCCGATTGAAATAAATATATCTTTTAACTTTGCTTGAGTACAGTTTGATACAAAATATTAAAAATTTGGATGTTCCTCCAATGACAAGTTACTTTATTTAACAAAAGCACAGCTTTGTTGCTTTTGAAGCTTATTAGCTTATCCAAATTTTTATAATGCTCTTATTTTATTAAATATTTTAGACATATTAAAATGATTAGGTCCCCATAGTAGCATTGATAGAAGAACATAAATTTTTAATTCACTGTTAAAAAAATCTAGTCCGATTGATTACACCCTTTTATTATTATATAATATGTATTATCTTATATTAATTTAATAATTTCCTTGCATCAAAGTGTATTATCGAAGGATTGCAGCTTAAACGACTTTAAATCTATGCAATCTTTTCCTAACTACGTCTGAAAACTCGATCCGATTCATTCGCAACTTTTTGTCTCGAGGGAATGCGAGTCGTCAGACTTTGGTCTGGTGCAGGTCTCAGTGCGGGGGGCCCGTGCTTCGCCCTTTTGTTTTTATACCCGTGCAAGAATGCAAAACAATTATAATTCCCCCAGGGATAAGTCGCTGTTCCTTGGGAACCAAGCTCAAGTAATCGCGAGCGTATCTTCTTGTATCTCATTCGAGTTGTGGTTTTGTAAAAATATTCCGCTTAATTGGATTATAGACGCATCACACCGGCTACCTGTAGCGCTCCCAAAGAGGTAATGAGCTGGTGTTAGATAAACAGGGAGTGGTCTCCAGAGGGTCGTGAGAGACGCGAGCGGACGGTCACTCACAGGCTACGACTTCGGCCAATCCATTTACGTTAATTACGCTGAGATGGGGATAAATCGGCGTCCAGCCGTCCACCGCCGAGTTACGAGCGAGCCGACTATAAAATAAATTATACCCACTTCGTTCGCCTCCACTCAGTTTTTTGTTGCTGTCCACGGCGAAGGGAAAAAACAAAAGCAAAATCTCGAGAGGACGAAATACGAGGCAAAGACAAAGCTTGAATTTATCTACTGATAATATAGACGTAGGGCGGCGCGCGGCAGACAAGCGGTTGCCGGGTGGCCGGCCAAATTATACAGCGGCCATTCCTGCGACCGGCAAAAACATGATATATAGTCGTCTTATGACGAAATATTTAAAACTTGGAGACCTGCCACACTTTAAATGGAATTCACTTTAAATATTACCTTGGACATTCTTTGTCGAAGACTAAATGGCTGCATGATGAGTTTTAGATATGTTGTAAGTTTTTGTGTATAGATTGTGTATAAACAAAAACTTTCAACACATTTTCGTCTTTTATTTAACTTTAAAACAGTTTCATAAAATTATGTTCAAATGCTTATATATATCAAAAGTGTGCTTGTCAAAATAATGCGTAAAATAATCATCTGTGCTTTGGTATATTCCGGTTGTATTAGTGTTAAAATTATCATACCTTTTTTATATAAATACGGTTAGATATTAAGAAAACTGTGTTTCCTAGGTACGGTGAATTCGATTCCACCTATATCGGCCTTAAAATTCAAGGTGCACTAGATGTGCAAGAGATTTATTTTTGCATATTCTGAATTTTCCAATTGTTATAATCGTCGTAACAAATATTCAAGTATATTTTGCCTACATTTACCTAATCCGGCCATATGTAATAAAAAAAAGCATTTTTATTTGTAACAGATTACAAATAAAAATGCTTTTTTTATGAAGTAATGTAATATTGCTAAAACTTATATGTACATATTTATTAAAGTCCCAGCAAAAAATATAAAATGTATTCTATTCAAAATGGCCACTTTTGCCTTTTATACAGGCCTTTCATCTGTCTGGCCACGAATCCATGGATTCACACAGTTTCCATGGGAAATTTCACTATTTCTAGCTTCAGAGCTTTTAAAGGGACTCGATGTCGCCGTGTCATTTAGAGCGGGCTATGTCCTTTAAAACTGACCATAATTTATGGTCTAAAGGCTTGAGGTCTGGGCTAGATGAGGGCCAGTCTTCAGTTCTTACAAAGTCCGGAAAGTTGGTTTCAAGTCAGACTTGGCAGTTCGTGCCTTGTGACCAGGTGCAGAGTCCTGCTGGAAAGTCCACGATACATTTTTAAAAGGTATATTGCTGAGTGGTTTCACGACAAGATCTAAGACTGTCTCTTGACTTTGGCTGAAGTTTTCACTTCTTTTTCACAAAAATGTAGTTTCGTGATGCCTTGATAAGACACGCCACCAAACCATCAGTGACGTAGGATGATGACCACTTTGTACCTTTCGCGCCACTTGAGCAGCTTCTTTAGAATTGTAAGCGTACACTTTATCATCTTGCTTATTGTAGTGATCTTCAATCGTAAAATTTTTTTCATCGGTAAAGAGGATATTTCTGTGCCTTTCGCCTGCGTATCGTGAAAGAAGGCATTTAGATCGATCCACTCTTTTAAATTTTGAATATTGATTTAGGCCATGTCCTGTATATCGACGATAAGCACCAAGCTAAAGATCTTTTTTTATATGTTTCTAAAATAATAAACGCGTTCCAAATTCAAAATAATTAAAAAGTTGAAAAAAGAAGAGGTTTAATGTAACAGTATTTATGGCCAAATTAGTTATGGCAACCATAACGTTTTAAAGATGTTACATTTTAAAGAAATACATTCAAAGAAAGAAATCGAAATTTGCTATTTGTAAAAATCTAGCAATTATATGCTTGAATAACACTCACAAAACATGTTATGGAGACATTTCGTCAATCATACGTACATCGGAGTCGAGTTATTCGACTTTATATTTCTCGTAAACATAATGAGTATTTTAAAACCTACAGGTACGTACATATTCCTTGTATTATTATTTGAATCGATAACTCGGATTGCTTTTTGGACTTTGTGATTTCCCCGTAACCTGACGATTTAGCATACTTTCTTGGATATCAATATTGTGCATTGTGACGTGACATTCTTACCGGACTTGATTTAAATTGGATCAATATGGATGCAGTTACTAGAGCATTTTGTAAATGTTGCCGACGAAGTTTAAATCGCATAGGTGGCAATCGATGTCGATCATGTAGTTTGACAGATGAATTTATGGAAAACCACCAGATTATAATGAATTACTCTATGGAAATCTTGTTTATTCGAGAGGTAAGTTATTTTTGCGGTTATTCCTATAGATACTACTATTAATACTCATTACAAAAAATAAGCTAAAGTTGTCGTATTTTTTTAGAAATCCTAACAGCATGTTTACATGCAAAACAATTTATCAGTGTTTCTTATTTACTTACAGACACAAATATTCTATGTCGTTATTCATTGTTATTTTGTTATAAAAAACATGCAATGTTTAAATGCAGCTACCTACATATTGTATGTAACTAGTCTGGCCATAAATACTGTTACACAAAATATTTTCTTTTTTTTTCAACTTTTTAATTATTTTGAATCTGGACCACGCTTATTATTTTACAAACTTATTACAATATGGAATGGGGTGTTAAAGAAAATAGGATTGCAGTGATCGCCTTGCACAGAATAGGTATGAAGCCGTCGGCCATATTAAAGATACTTCAAAAGCTTGGTATCAGTCGTATGTTCGTATATCGTACTATTAAAAGATACAACTACACTTTCTCTGTCGAAGTCCATAAAAGATTGGGGCGGCCGAGTGTTGTTAGAACTACAAAGGCTGTTATTGCTGTTAAAGCCAAAATTCGTCGAAACCCCATTAGGAAGCAAACCATCTTATCGCGAAAAATGAAGATTCCCGCTAGGACTCTGTCGCGTATTATAAAACAAGACTTGAAGCTCGGTACTTATCGTCGATATACAGGACATGCTCTTTATTAATCTTTACAATTAAAGAGATTGGATTGATCAAGTTGCCTTCTGTCACAATACGCAGGTGAAAGGCACAGAAATATCCTCTTTACCGATGAAAAAATTTTCACAATACACTTAAAAATGTGTCGTGGTCTTACCAGCAAAACTCTGCATCTGGTCTCAAGGCACGAACTCAAGCCTGGCTTGAAACCAACTTTCGGACTTTATAAGAGGTGAAGACTGGCCCTCATCTAGCCCAGACCTCAACCCTTTAGACTAAAAATTATAGTCAGTATTAGAGAACATGGTCTGCTCTAAAGGACACGGCGACAAGCAAGCAGTAGTGGCGAAATTTCCCATGAAAACAGTGCGTAAATCCACAGATTCGAGGCCAGCCTGATTAAAGGCTTAATAAATATGCACATATAAGTTTTAGTAATATTACATTACTTCATAAAAAATGCATTATCATTTGTAACAGAACTTATGGCCGGACTAGGTATATTATATAAATAAATTAGACTACGTACTATTTGAAAAATAAGTATTTTTTATAATAGTTTGTATTTTTTTATTATTAAACTGTGTGTGTAATACCTTAAATAAAAAAGAAAGACCTTAATGTTTTATTCATAACACAACTCGTCAAAAGCTACAATATAAAAAAAAAAGTTTAAGAAAAGACCGACTAAAGAAGAAAAAAACTATAATTATATATACTTGGTATATAAAATATACGGCAGTGTTGAGGTCTTGGAGCATCCCGCTGAGATCCTGCAGCATACAAATATAGACTAAAATCATTACCCTTTAGGTTTTGCCGTAGACGGTTGAAAAAGAGCAAACCCCTTTTCTAAGCTGATGCCAGCGCAGTCTTCTGTCGTTTCAGATGTTACTTTTTTATTTAATCTGCTTTATGTATGAAACTATTTATTCCCAAAATTCAGTTCTCATTCATACAATCTATAAATAAAAACATTTAAAAATTCTGAAAATTCATAATTTGAAAAATTCTAAATTAGATTAATAATTATTTACTCTATTAATAAATATTTATTAAAACTTTTATAAATATAAGCTCAATTATAACTCAATATTTTTGGAAAATTTATATTATGGAAAGCTTAGAATTATGAATTCGTCTGTTATATATTTAGAAGATTTACAAAGCGCACCGATTTAGCACAATGTACATTCAAATTGAATAAACCGGGTATCATCAAACTTAGTGCACGTAGTGGCAAAACGTACATACGTATACGAGTATGTACAATAAAGCCCTTACATTTACTGTTCTCGTTTACTTTCAAAGTGAAAACAAGAAAATCTATTTAAAACCTTTTTTATATATTAACCTATTTAATTTATGTTATTAAATGCTCTTTATGGATATAAAAATGCCTGAACCATTCATTTAATCAGTTTCATAGTTCACCAAAAAATTTAGGGAGAAATGTTGGAATAGGAAAATACTAAAAGTCCTTCGTTTCTATTAGACTTTAATAGAAAAAAAATTGCGACAGATTATAAGGTTTATTTAGGATATAAATTCCTACTGTATTTGTTTTTTATTTATAGAAAATTTAAACAATGAGAGCTTAAAATGACTCCGAAGCAAATTATTGGAAAATGTTGCCCCTCATACGGAATAATAATAATTATATACCAGTCACCACATACATTACAAAATACTAAATTACTCCAAAATGTTCATATAATAAAGATTTGTGGAAAAAATAAATTATATATTAATAATATTATATTTAGCTTTATAAAAACCAAACAACGACAGTATGCGGACTTTACACTTCACTCTTCCTTTGAATCATAAGTGATACTTATTAATGTACTTTATAATAAGGTTCTAATCGTATCATAAGAACCCTGTTGATTTAAACACATACACACAAACATATACAACATTGAAATTTTCTGATTGGTATATATTACTCACTTCACTACCGATAAAGCTCAACAGAAATAATAAACGGAAGCATAACCGAGTTCAGATTTTGCTCTACTTAGAAATTCCCGTAAATATCGATAACCTAATACGTAAACATAGCTAATATTGAGGTAGGATGAGTATTACTTCATCGGTTGCATTGGAAAAAGCTAACAACGTGTCGTTTAAAAGTAATGTTGATTTAACGGTGTATATACAGGACAGCGTTCTTTTTCCGCATATGTTATTTGACGAGCTTCGTGGTCGAGTTGCTTGTATACCGGTTGTCTTGGTTACGCCATTTCGAGGTCCTGGGTTTTATTCCCGGTCGGGTCATTGAAGAACACAAAACTTTCTGTATTGGCTCGAGTCTGGGAATTGTGATAACGTCGTTGTTTCTGAATTCCATAACAAGTGGTTTAGCTGATTAACTTGGGTTCAGCACCATGAATATTGCCTAATATCTACCTATCTCTATCAAATAGTATTTTATTTTGTGTTATGTGTTAGCACAAAATCTTCTTCTTGAATTGCCACAAAATAAAGATTAGTCAAGTGAGCCCTAAAGTTTACTTAAAGTAATACGAATTGTTAAACATTCCCATTGTTACTATTAATGTCAAAAATATGATAAAATCGATAAGCACACATTATTATCCTTATTATATTATGACATTACTTTGTGTGTGTGTTTGTTACCATATTGTCAGTAAAAGCCTAAGAATAACATTCATAACACTGAGTTATAACTTGATTTCCTATTGTAAATGTTATCTTTATGATTAAAGATATAAATAAAGGATAAATAAAGCTACAGCAACGCGTGGCCGGGTTAACTAGTTGACAATAAAAGGGAATAATAAAGGAATTGCTTGTCTGCTATAAAATACCTTGTTAGTAATAATAAACAACATTTAACCAAACATTTTTGTTTTTGTAATGATAATTGCTTGATGATATACTCGAATAGAAATTTATTTTCATTTTGTAGAAATAGGTAGGTAAGTGAAAAAAAATTGGCTGAGAGATAAGTAGCCTATTGTTCTCCTATATGATATGCTTGATACCGACCAATTTTCTTATGCAAACAATAATATGTTTGTAATATCATATAGCACTAATTTTGCGAAAAGACAATACATCAAACTGTACGCTCTGTAATATAATTATCTCTATCACAATGGCATAAGGTAGGTCCAAACGTCAAATGGTTTGGCTGGACGTAATGTCGTTGGTAATTACAGCTTTTACCTAATACAATGTTAGAATTCTTAATTAATGTAGATAAAAAACTAGCTGTAACATGTAAAGTAAGATATAGCTTAGGAATTCTGAGCATAAATAATCTCGTTCTTACATTCTCAGAGATAGTATACTTTAATTTAGGCGTTACTTGGCGGAAGTCCATATCCATTAGAGCAAAGACACAAAGTCTTTGTGCTGGGTATTGCACGGTTTAACAGCTCCTGATGATGCTCCGTGTGTGGGCGAAACACGTGTAGAGTAGTTGGTGAAGGTGCCGGTGCTTGCGGTTTGGGCATTTATTTGTGGGCGGGCGGGAGGTGCACACTGCTTGAGTTTTGCGGAATTAAACCACATATTTTTGTGTGACTAAAGTATAGTTTCAATTATCGTTTGTTTTTTATTTATGAATAAAGCTTTTATATGTGTAGTTATTTTAGTTATGATGACAAAGGTGGAAAGCGTTGTTAGCCTCAGTGTCTCAGTCTTAACCTGTAGACCGCTTGTATTAGTAATCTGACTTTATGAGCATTGTACTTGTTTAAGTTTATAATGATAAATTGATAAGGAATAAGTTAATTTAATATTTTAGCTGGTCAATAAATTTATATATTTAATACTAATTTAAATATCAGATAACCAACTTTACATAGATGTAAAACGTATCTTTGCAATTGTCAAAATAGTTCACGAGTTTTTCCGGTGACTTTATCGTAGGAATACTTCATACCACAGATATCTTTGTCAACCATTCACGGCGCAGGCAGTGAAGATCTAGAATTCCTTAACAGAAGTCATTAAACTTGCTTCGTCTCATGATTACCTACGTGGTCGAGTGGTTTGTATAGTGGTTTCTAGATGACTTCACTTCGAGGTCCCGGGTTTGATCTCCGGCTGGGGCAGTGTAGTAAACGATCTCTCTTATTTCCATAAATAAAGGTGTGAAGTCATAGAGTACGTAGTCTAGCAGCCAAATGTGGTTAATTTTTTTGATTTGTTGTAATGTCAAATGAGCACATGTCGTACATATTAAAATATGAAAAATCTTATTCTTATTCTCTATCGATATATCTCATCTAAAGAGTATCAGAATATTTCCTTATAACATCTTGGCGATGGTTTCTTTAATCATAAAGTTGCTTGATAAAAGATTGGCACCACTGAATAAGGTTTTTAGTTTTTTTTTTTTCAATTTAAGTACGTAGAGTCTCTCTGTCTTTTTGCAACCAAAAACATCTTTTACTATATCGCACCTCTTAATATAGTAAAAAGTAATTTTAAGAAACGTGAGTAAAGACAAGTTTATCTCTAAGAGAGATAAGTTTCAGACAACTAACAGTGTGTAAGGTAATTAAAGTGACACGAAGTGCACAAAAAGGAAGAGGAAAAGAGAGGAAAAAAGGGAATACTAATTAATTGCAATAGTTTAAAAGGAAATAAGGACATAAATGTAGATAGTATAAAGTACCTACTCACAAATGGTAAAAACTTGGTAGCGAAATTTTACATTAGGAGATTAGTAGACCCATATTGATAAAGACCATGGGTTGAATCTCAGTATCCGTTCAGTATAACGACTTCATTTAGTTTCTTACCATTTTTGAGCAATTTGCGTATTTAGTTTTATCTTCTCTGTATATAAGGCAACCGTAACTGACTGACTGATCTAACAATGCGCAGCTCAAACCGCTGAACGGATTGCACTGAAATTTGGCACACATATAGCTATTATGATGAAGCGTACGCTAAGAAAGGTTTTGCCAAAACTCATCCCCTAAAGGGGTAAAACGGGGTTTCAATGTTGGTATGCACTAAGATCGCAAGGTTAATCCTTTGACTTAAAAAAGCAAATACCTTTTCGAGGGTTTTTCAAAGTTCAACGCTTTAAGGGGTAAAGAAAGTCTTTAAAACAATGTGAGTATCGGTTTTAAGATTTTTGGGGCCGCTGGTTATGAAAATGTTATCGGCTTTATAATATAAATCATCATTATAAAAAATTAGTAGTGTCCCCGCGGTACTGGCCCACGTATTTTGTAAAAAGCATTACTATCCTTGTGCAGTCGGGTAAAATAAGTATCCAAGATCCTTATTCTGACCTTAAGCAATCAAACTAAAAAAGTTTCATTGAAATCAGTCTAGCCGTTTTTCCGTGAAGCGCGTTCAAACAAAAAACATACAACAATAAACAACAACAATATAAATAAATTAGTGTTATTTTCAAGGTTTACATAATTTTGAAATATAGGATTGAGGATATGAAAATGGACTTTGACGCCGATAGATGGCGCTGCTAGTATTTTAAAACGCACTAACGTTGTGTGTTTTTGAAGCTTTATAATATATTCATCGGTTTAGGGCGTTACAACCTTCTTCAGTGGGTACATCATATGTTAGTTCATAGCGTTGGTTTTTTTATACAAATCTACTTTGTCATTGATTGTTTCGGCTTTAATTCATTCTTATAATTTTGTTCTTAATTTTCTCTTTTGTGGACTCGGCTTTCGGACTCGGAAATCTTAATATTAAAGGAAACATAGTACAACATACTGTCGTGCCCATTGTAGGTGACTCTTTCTTCTGTAACGTATGGAACATAGAAACATGCGAAGGAAGTACGTTAAAAATTGTTAGACTTGTGGTCAATGATTGGATCAAATTTTCAGTTATGTCTCACGACAGAAATGGTGATAATTACTCAACAGCAAATGAATATTTTTCTGAAATGTTGGAAACAAAGCTTCCAGGGGCTTTGTGAATTGATAGCAGCAGGACTGATATTTCAATTTCGGTTTGAAGTCTATCGAAACGGCCTTCTTTACACCAAGCCCGGATTAGATGACTGTCCCATACAGCGATTATGTTTTAACCAAGATTTTAAGAATAGACATTTTAACGCCTATATTCCTATTGTTGCTAAAAAAAATATGCAGCGTCGTATAGAGGTACTTGTCAAAGAGCGGGATCCTTTACCAGGCACTTCATTGGATTGCAGAGGTAATAGCGAAATACCTCAGAGCCATAAGCAAGTACCTAATTTAGAGCTACGCACCCACAAGTGAATAGAATGATTCAGTATCGGTATTGGAAAAACGTTTTTTTTATTTCTATGGAAAACAAACATCATTCAGATATGGAGTATGATCCGAATATTGTTTATAGAACTGATAGCAATTTCGCTTTGGCTTCTAAGACATACAAGTGTCAGTGGTGCAACACCCTGATATTGAAAGAAGAGACACCAGGTATGTGTTGCTGCTCTGGAAAAGTGCAACTTGATCGATTGCAACAACAGCCTGAACTTTTGTTTAAAGTTTTTTATTTATTTACTGAGTTTGACATTCATTTATTCACTCAAAATCAAATCTAACGCATGCGAAGCTGTGGGTAAAAGCTAGTACTCCATAACTGTTATTTAACAGTTCACAAGTTAATGCTCAAAAATGTGCAGTAAAAGTTTCGATAAAGACAAGAAAATAAAATTTACCTTTTTAATATCACTAAAATGTTAAGTTATTAACAAATTGATACACCGCAGGGAGTAGTAGAAATCGGTAGCTTATTGCTTAGCACATTTGGTCTATGATTGCGGAACATAAGCAACTAGCACAATAGTCACTTATATGACAAATTTATAAAAATAATTCTGGGCTATAAAATATAAAATAATTCTGGGCTACAGAAGGTCCTAGTTCCATCTGCATTCATTAGCCCATCTGCTACAGGCCCGTATGATTTTTTGGCCCATTCCCCTTTCATATTTTGTATTTTCAACTATATGCTTGCTAGCTTTAAGTGGGCACGTCAATATTTTTTTTATGAAAAGATGTGGGTAACACAAAAGTGGTTTTGTTGAGAAGAGCCTTAAACCATAGCATTCCATCATATCCTTCAACATACCGTAAAATATAATTTGTCTCAAATTATTTATGATGGTAAAACTACCATCACGAAATTAATATATAACGTTGAAATTGCTTGTTTGTTCCGATTTTATAGTTCGGTACAAAGTAGAAGAAAACTAATTTCTGACTGAAATTCGGGTATTACCAAAAACAAAACTTAATCTAAGCTTTCAATTGAATTTCAAGTCATATTTTTAACGCATAGGTACTATGGTCTTTTTTAGATCTTAAATTAGATCCTTGCCAAAATTCGACCGCAGCTTGCTTTATAATGCTACGATCTGCCGTGGTTTTAGTTACATGTAAAAAATTTACTGACAGTATCCAGATATTTTTAAATACTTTAATTTTAAATTGTTGCGTAGAGGTGGCAAAATTCGCAACTCGATTCGCTTAGTTCATAATTGACATTTGGGCTACGTTCGCCTTGATATTGTATAGTAATAGGGACTTTGATAAAACCTCTACAAATCTAGTATTCAAATATTAAGTGATTGAAAAAGATAGAACTAATTGACCTTTTTTTCCCGAGGCGAAATGCTTTACGCATACCCTACCGTTGAGGTAGTGGGACTCACCCGTCACGAAGGCTGGCTAAAACCACCGCTGTACTAGACTTCACCGTGTGACCTTGTGGGTCCCTTTTTGGGATTCACCACTGTGGCTCGGTGGTTGGCCCGCTTTAGGCCCCTCCACGAATCGGTGATCCCTCAGTAAAGTTCAGGCATCGACTCCGACAGTGGGTAAGTGCAATGCCTCCAACAGATACCCGGTTAGTTGAAGGCTACCCCATCACCTCCCATTTGAAGTGGATTCGGTCCTCGACCTCCTCCACAGCATCCCGGCCTCTTCACATGCCCTTCTCCCTGGTTAAGGGTGGAAGTGGCCGCCGCCTTCGGAGAACTAATTGACCGAAAGTATACTTCAAGATAAACTTGAAGTTGAAGTTTATCTTGAAGTATACTTATAAGTGCTAATTGATTCATTACAAACGGAAATAAAAATACTAAGTTATAATTTGTCGTGTATAAGTAATATTATGTTTTTGGTACGCATTTCACTTGAGAACTGCTATAACTATTTAGCAATTTATTTAATTGATCAGATAGTACGAATAAGAGATATTTTTAGGGAAAGACGAAGTAAAATTAAAGCCGGCACTTAAGGTGTAATGTTGAAATGTAAGTATTATATGGACCTATGTAAGTTAATAACATCCGAATCCTGACCCTAAAGGAAAGTCACCCAGATTGCGATAACACCTTACTTCAAAGCCTAACCACCATTGGTTATGGCCATCCATACGAGTGTATTAACAAAATGTTACATTAATATGATTATTTAGATTTAATAAGTAACTCGCATTGTTACTGATAGTTAATTTTGGTCACCCAAATTACGATAGTTACTAAACCTTAGGAATCAGAGGCCAAACGCAGTTGCGCCATCAAGCTCATCATTAACTCTTATATGTTGACCTACATACAAAACGTTTTTCTATAAACTGAGAAAAATATTTCATCCTTATTATATTTGGATCTCGAATAACCACAATGTTTTTAATTAGTTACATTTATTTTGCTTATATTTCATTTCAACCTATATGGTTTAGTTCTTCTCGTTTTCACAATAGGATCTTATGCATTCTTATTACTTAAGATTAAATACAAAAAAATTTAGATTACCTTACTTTAACTTTTGCAATCACTGTTCATTGTATTTCCTTTGCTGAAATAACACGCTCTGTTTCCGTGCCCTTTTGACCGGCGGCGGTTATGAAACTTCACGCTTACTCACAACTATTATTTGGTCAAATAACCCAAACAAGTAGTTAATGAAAGCTGTGTCAACTATGTCATCAGTCTGGAGGTGTTATGGGCCATTCATGCGAGTGACCGCTGACCTTACGAGAAGGTTAATATGACCCGATGTAACCCCGACACGCAGTCTAAATTTCGAAGAATTGTATTTCTAGCGAAGTCTAAGCGAGTGACAATCAAAACCGCTCTCGATTCTATAACATCCTTAATCGTCTATTTGTTAATATGTTTTGATATAAGTAGGATAAGTTGTAATAGATTATTTTTTAAATACCGTGTTATGTAAGTAACAATATATTTTTACGTTCGTTTCATAGTATACAACTAATCTTCCTTTTTCTATCATTGGAGTTAGGTGATGTGATTGATTTATGATATTTCATATTGAAATAATAATACTTAAAAAATTACATTAACTGTACTAAACATTAAACATAAAACATTTTCTAGTTAACACACTCACACCCTGACTTCTAACAGATAAGAGGAGGCCAACAATGTAGCGAACTCGCCCAGGAGCCTATTTATTAGAGCTCAAAAGATTTTCGGTTTTAGGCTTTCCGGAATATAGGGAATATATGCTCATAGATTCGGAACATATCTTTATTAAATTCAGTGTAAATAAATAAATATTTCTTACATTCACACCAATTAGCCTAGCCCAAAGTAAGCACTATTAGGCTTGTGTTATGGATACTAGGGTAACGCATAGACATACAATAATGCTACATAGATATGTAATATTCATAGAAATATAGGTATATAAATATCCATGATTCAGGTACAAATGCTCGTATTCATTTTACAAACATCTGCCCCTACCGAGATTCGAATCCAGGACCGTCGGTGCGATAGGCAGTATCGCTACCATTGCAACAAACGGTCGTCAAAATTTTAACTTACAATAACATGATTTTGACAAGTCACAGAATTAGGAATAAGCTAAAGCTTCTATCATGTGTCTCCTGAGTAACAATTTAAGTATTCAAGTTTCTGTTCATTTTTGAAGGAAATCTACGAATCATTTTCGCTGTTTCTTCACCATTTGCCAGTTTCGATCATTTAATGCACCATCATTTATAAAGAATTACTTTTGATTTATGTATAGTCGACAGCACAGTCAGATATATACTTTGACTTTGAGCTACCTTAATTCATTTTAACATAATTTTAGAGTGTAATTATTAGCTTAAAATATAATTAATATGACCATCTGCATAAGTTTTTTAAAGTGATCTGTTTAATTTGGTCAACATAGATTTTCATGTTTTTAATTAAAATAATAAGCAAACAGACTCAATGTATAGATCACTATTATACACACCAACACTAAATCACAAAAGAACTATAAGCATCCATTAATTTTTTACCACTGTATAAAACCTATTGAAAATAATTAATTCTAGAACTTAATTATAAAAAGGAATAAAGTTGTTTTTACTATTTAATTGATATGCTTTTATCATAGGTGTAGTACATTGAGGAATGTGAGCTATATAAGCAATTAGAAGTGGCAATATTGTTTTTAGAGAACAAGTAACTAATAATCTATCTCGTATGATTAGTTATCTCCTCAAGACTTATCGTATATGGTAATACTTTTGCATCAATGATGATTAAAAATCTGAGTAAATCCTGTCTTACAAACCGACTAAAAAATTAGTTTATCTTTAGTCTTTTAATATTTTATTTGGATAAAAAAAAGTAATTAGCTAGGGGAAAATAGAACATGTAGAGTCCTAGCACATATAAAAATGTATATAAGGTAGAACAGAGAAAAATGTAACACGCACAGGTGCTCAGGCGCGACTGCCGTATCAAGATAAAAAAATTGCTCAGTTTAACCTCACAAATTATGAAATTCTCGCAATCCTAACAAATAAAGAACGACCTAAAACTAAAAAGGCAATGTAAAATGGCACTTAAAATTTAATAGGCTTCGAGATAATGATATTATGTGGTATGTTTGATAAGCTGTTAGCATTTAATGTTTGAATATCAAAGTATCAGGTTTACGTCATTTTGTATACGCCTATTTAGGAATTTCATGTTTTGTTTTAGGTACCTATAATTTGCTATTATTAGACGTTAAATGGAATTTTATATGGATACTTCTTAATGTACTGTTTTTTTTTCAATATTCTTAGAATTATAAAATATCTACAGATTAAGTTCACCTTTATTCGGTGTAAAAGTCTTCAAAAGTCACATAGGCCATTAAAATTTATAAATCTCGTGGCTATATAATATATAATCTTACTAAATTACTATATTAATAAAAATATGTGGGTCAAACTTATTTACCGCTGGCTGCTGTTTCTAATAGAGAATAGGTTAAACGGCAATGAAAATAGTCAAATCAGAATTATATGATTTATTATATTTTCGTTTGAATAAAATAATAATTACACGAATATATACACACATAGTTATGTACAATTTCGAGGCCACTACTATATGTACACTGGGTCCACGAGTTTATCACTAGGTCCGCACCAGTTGTGGGGGCGCCTTCGTCATCGGCAGCCACATCCCACTACCATCATGTCCTGATAGTTTTTGAGCACCACATTATTCACTTCGTCCATGTAAAGCATAGAGATGGGCGAAAGCTGAGTAGGAACGCAGCACGCTTTAGGCACGGCGGCCGGGTTCACAGAATTGACGAGCGTCTGCACGATGGCGTGGTTCGTCCCATTCAGATGATCCGCCAACGGGAAGGGACAGTCACCCTGGCAGTAATATGCATCGTACCCGTGTGGGGCCACGATCCAATCACTCCAGCCTACCTCCGCAAAGTCTACGTACAGGGGGCGACGCTGACAGATCTCTCGCGCCTCCTTACGGTGGTGATGTGAGCGATGGCCTCTCCGGGCCGCTCTCTTATTCCTTGTGAGCCGAGTTTCGCCTTTTTCCCGGGCTTCTCTCGCTCGCGCGTCCTCAGTGTAGAGCAGCAAAAGCGGTTGCACTGCGTTCCACTCGTCTACATTCTCCGTCGCACGTCTACGCACTCTCACATGCGGCACTTTTGCGTCCGTACTTCGCTCTTTTTCGTCTATAACACGCACTAATAGTCCATGATTGTCTTTCGGCTCCATTAGCCAACGACGCGCGGCACCGAGAGCGTCCGCTTTTACCGTGCCCTCCTCGGGTGTCAAAAGCACTGAGTCTAAGAGCCGAAGGATCGGCTCGGTCTTGCCGCGGCGCCCGGGGCGAACGATGTCGTAGAGCAGTAATCGCTGATCGCCAATGGCACCAGGGGCTCTTTGAAAGGTGAGTTCGGCGCCGCGAGCGAGCTCGTCGGTAGGTACACCGCTCAAGTTAAAGAAGAGGCGGAAGCGATGTTCGGCAGGAAAGCGGTTGTCGATTTCGGTGGGTGTGTGGTGATAAGAGCGGGCGGTATTCGCAGCGGCCGCCGGGATAGTGCCACCAGCATAGAGCAGGCGCAGGGCTTTGGGCACGGGCGGCGGCGGTGCGAGGCGGCGCGTGGGCCTGCGCGGCAGCCCCAACAGCGAGAGCAGCTGCCGCTCGGCAGCGGCGCGCGTCGCCTCGTCGAGCCCTGCGCCCGCACACAACGCCACCAACGCGCATACCACCGCGCACGCGCACGCCCCACGCATAATTCTCCTCGGCCCACCTGTAAATATAAAACATCGCATTTCAGTATTTGGAATGAAATCACAAACTTAAATGACCAATTGATAATATTATAAAGATAACATGTGCTTTTGTGACACTGAAAGTATGTTATAAGAATGGTGCAACCATTTAAAAACTGCCAGTAGATTGACAACATTTGTACAATGGTTAACAGTAATGATACCTATGTAATAAAACCAATGATACCTATGTAATTATTGCATTTCATAAAATGTTTTGGTGATTTTACAGCTTCAATAATTATTTATAGACCGCAAGAACTATATTGGGTATGTATATAGAACATGCAAACTAAATTCAATTCATGGACTATATTTAAAATTAATTTTATTAATATGGTTATAGGTACGAAACGATACGTATTAATATCTTCTGTAATATATAAAATCTTTATTTCATTCGAGATTAGCGTGATAGTAAATAATTACCAGATGTTGCTAATATTATGTTGTATATTAATTTATCACTCATTCACGCGTCATATTCTTATCAGTCAGATTAAAGTAAATAGTATGTACTCTATATACGTTTCGATCAATGATCGCCTAATGTGGCGGCATTATTTCTCCGGCTGACTAAGTAAAATTTCTAGAATTGCCTGTACTCGTGTATTGTGTTAAATGTAATATTAGTTACGCGACAAAGACCATCACTGTATTCAACCGGCAGTTAGTTTATCACTCGATATTTCTAATGAATGCACCAGAGCACATTGTATTGACTTGGATAATAATTCTTGTTACACATTCGCAATAAATGCACCCAGTTTTATGCACTAAAGATAAATATAATATCGACAAGAACCAAGTTTGGTGCCGAGTCAGTGACGCTTTTCTCAACTTTTTTTACTGGAATAAGATACTATTATTAATTTACTTGTAGATTTTCTGAAAACAATTCATTCATTCGCTAAAATTGTAAAATTTTACATGTAACTTATTAAATTTAAATACATTATTAACATTAAAATTCCTTCACTCAATAGATTTTGGTCTCAAACAAATGTATTTTAGGTGAGTATTACATCCACGAAACAGCTTCACATTTTTAAAAACAAGTCGTAAATAAATTAGTTTATTTGGGAAAAAAATAGATGAACTGGATTGTTTTTCTAATAGTTTTATATATGTATACAATTTAGATATAATTCAGTGAACGAATAAAGATAATATAACTAAATAAATAAGAATTATATTAAATGTAATATTAGATTTTCTCTCAAATAACTCACGCTAAAACTTGTGTTAAAAATATGTTTGGATATTTTTTGTTGTTAATTGCAAATGTTATTTTTAATTTATATCAACCATCCAATTTCGGACAGCTATCCTAGTCAACGTCTTATGTTATACTGGCCATTAATAATAGCGAATGTATGTTTAATATTAAAAAAAAAACTCTCCTAATCCCTACCACAATCCGTTATTTATAAAGTTATTTCTACTATGCATCAATAAATAAGGGACCGTTTATGTGAAACTTATCAGAACGTACTCTGCAGATACTATGAAACATATATGATGACATAAATAAGTTTAAAAACAACCATAGCTTATTCGTATTTATAAAGGCCTATAGTGGTTTAAGATAGTATGTTATACAAACACCACAAAACAATCTAGAAACAAAAAATGACTACAAAAAAGCTTGATGTAGTCGAGATTGGAAAGCTCTAAGCAGTGAAACATGTCTTAAATAGCAACAGAAAACCAAAACAAGAAAATTTTTATTATCTTAATCAAAACAAATTATAAAATCTACGCAAGTCGTTTCATTACATAAACATGAAATGCTAATACAGATTTCACGATCAAACACTTTCCAAAAGTGTTCAATAAAAGACATCAACGGGATGCGTTTCTAGGCGCCGCCGCGCCGTCGCGCCGCCTTCGTGCGAGCTTTTGTAAACATTATACACGGCAACAACAGCCTGGACCTACACTACACTCTTTACACTTCCAACACACAACCGACTTTATATTTTCTGGAAAATTAGAGAAACTTCTTGAACAAAAAGTTTTCTAGCCGAAAACGAGGCAGTTATCTATGGCGCTATATGTAGTCAGATATGTATGTAACAAAGTCGAAGAATTTATATGTTGTTGTTATAATGTTTTGATCGTTCTAGCGCGGTCGACCGGATTGCGGCGTACGTATTTCGAAAATAATGCGGTCAAACCGGCCGCGGGCGCACGACCGCTCGCCTCTCTCACTCACCCGAAATTTTAACGCATCCAACGTCAACGGGCGAAAATCAGCGATATCCTCGCGAGCGATCGTTCAGCGCTTCGGGAACAGATAGAACTGCACTCGTTCACGAACGAACCGATGGCACATAACAACAAAGTCTGGTAACATCACTAGCGCTTGCATGTGCGCGGGAGTGGTCGCGCGCGCGGCGTGTGCACTGTGAAACGGGATCGAGCATGACGTGCTCGCGGCGCGGCGCTCGCGGGCGGAATGAGCGCGCTGAGCACGCGCCAGACGCGGCGGCGTCGTCGGCCCCGCCAGCCGCCATGCCACCCCGGGCGGGACGGCCCCGCCCCCCGCCTTCCTCCCCTCTACCCGCGCCCGTGCACACCCCGCTCCCGAGGGAACTCTCCGACCACACCGGTTGTCATTTTACTAATGATAGTTGTAAAAACAAAAGACTTGACTTTGAAAGACATGTATAACCATCGCTCTTGATAAGATCTAAATATGCTAAATAGTAAGGCAACACAATTGATTCTTTCACTACTACTTGACACTTTATAGAACGTATAATCGAAAATAAATTCTAAAATCCACAAAAAAATGTAGATGGGGACAAAATTTTTACCCACATATAATTTTGTATGCATATATAATCATAAAAACCGCAGCCTGTTTGATGATATTTACATTTGAAAATAATTATCTGACTGTTTTGTACTGATTTTGAAGAACCAGAAATAACACCGATATTATTATGAAATAACTCAGCATCACTTTTTTCCAAATATCCGACAACATAGGATATTCAACTTTCAAACTTTTTACCATGAAAAAGGCGAATTTCCGGAAAGTCCTCTTTATAGTATCTACAATTGTTACAAAGTTAAGGATAACTTCGTATGTATCCATTGTAATTATTGACATACTCACAGTTAGAATGTCATCTTTTCCCCAGAATGCAATTTCGGGTTGCCTTAGCGGTAGACTAATGAAAAGAATGACTCCATTAGAACTTTTTATAAAAAAATAAATAAAGTCAATTTAAAAACAATTTTCATGTTATGGCCTATTTTCACAAATATAACAAGGTATTTTACTTATTTCGTATTCTGTAAATATTTTATAGTGTGTATCTCGAAATACTATAAAATCTCAATAAAACATCGTAGCACTTTTTAGTAAAAAAAAATGTTACGGTTTGCTACGGCTGCTACGAGTCCAAATAACACTTTACAAAACTGCTTAAATAGGAATTAACAGGAATTTTAAAAAAAAAAACGTAAATTGGCATGCTAAAATTGTAGTTTGATTCGACTTGCTTAAAAAAGATGAAAATAGAACATATTTTGATAAAGGTTTTATTTTTTTTTAATATTTTACTGCTGAGTGTAAATTAAAACTCAAATATTTGTGGGATTTCCGTAGCGACCATAGTTAATTTTTATGATCATCAAATTCATACGTAACACATAACATCAATAAATCGACAAAATAATAAATAAATCGTTAAAGCGACTAAAACTGGCTTTAAATGGTAAAACTAATCATGAGAAACGTGTAAAAAATGAAAAGTGGGCAAGTCTCGGTAAAAATTGAACTTGCTCATTAACAAGGTCGTTATAAAAAACTTCCTATTCTGTGTTCTAACCGCAAACCATTAGCTTGTCAAAGGAGTACCGAATACATTAAGAGTGGACCCTACTCGTACTCTAGAATTACTCATCATAGCCGTCAAAAAGATTAGGAAGTGATTTTGGTTATCAGTGCAAGGCATTATTCTTTTTACTTTAAACGTGATAATTTTCCACGTCAAACGAGATAACTGGGTGAGCATGTTTTTATTCTTTGCTCGCACCTGCTTCAAAAGTATAACAATAACAAAAATGTAAGATAAATATAGCTGAGATAAATGATTTCATAGATGGCGAGTCTGTGCGATGAGTGTATCTGCGAACAATGATTGAAAGTTCTATCGGCAGGTGCTGATGTGTTGATTAGAGGCACGCACGTGCTCGGACAGATGGTACTGGCTGAACTGTGTCATGTTTTTTTTACCGGTCGTGCATCTTTCATCCACAAAGTTTTCTTAAACGAGAATGATTTGTTATTTCTGTGAGTGTTGATAAGTGTTTGATGGTTTCCTTTTATTAGTGTTTACCTATGCTTAATGATCTAAACTATTCAAACAAAACTCAATTTTAGTGACACAAAACCTGACTTGTTATAGTAATTGATAGTTCCTGTCCTGTCATATTTCTTTTCTCAAAACAAAAATGCCAGCGGTAACTTCTAAATGTCTTAAGTTAGATCCGAACTCACGACATCCAAGACCTTGTCGTGAAAGCTTCTTCTATATAGCTCTATAATGCTGTGTCATGTACAGAAAAAATATTCCGATTCTAAATATTGTTCAGTACCTATACAGTCATTTAGTAATTTATCGACATGTATCGTAATTAATCTTATTTTATGCCTTCACAATGCCATATTTCGATAAGATATAAAATACGCATGTAAAAAATAACCAGGTCTCCACAGACCAAGACTCACTTTATAAGAAACAAGATCTTGTAGAACACGCAAAGAAAAAAACGTAATTAAGTATATCTTACACTAAGAATAACTAAACAATATAATATCTTCAAATATAGGCTAATATTGTACAGGCAACAACATAAGACTTCTTAGATGTTCTTCCGCGCTTTGTTTTATTTCAAACTGTGATACGAAACGTGCATTCTTTCCTTTCTAAAAAATGTGAGTAATAGTGATGCTTGATATTAAATTAAAACCGATTTGCAACAGTATATCAGTTTCATTCGAAAAAAAAACATCCAGCTATTCGTAAAAGTCAGCATCGAGTGAGGCATTTACAAATTCCGTTCCTAATTATTTTAAGCATGCGATCAAGTGGAAATTACTGAGATTGCTACCGTACAGCGAGATTGCTACCGAAGCCGTTACGCGCAAATAACCAACTTCTTGTTCTTGTTTTTTTTTCTTCTTATATTTTTTCGGCGCGTGTCTCCGTGGGCCGTTATACACGAGGCGTCCGTAGCGAAAGTTAGAAACACCATTTATACCAGTTCCGTTGAGAATATACAATTTCGATACATCTTACATCGATAGTTTTATTTTAAATTCGTTAAATTTTAACGACTTTTTTATTTTTATTATAATGTAGCCACAAAGGAACAGAAACGTAAGGTACTTTGAATAATATATTTTTCTTCGGATTGGAATATCACTGGCCGTCAGGGTCAGTGGCGTATTTAAATCTTTTTTTTTCTACGTTGTTGAAATTTCATGGGCATTTTCATATCTTGTCGATAAACATGAGTCTGAATAACAATAACAAACTAAGTCAGAGTTGAGCGGAGCCATGCCGTCTACCACCCACGGCCGCGTCCTGCATTGACTCACCAATTCACATCTCATATACGTAATTAGTCCATTAGCGGGCACGCACCGTTCAAATGCTCAATTAGATTAGGGTTGTTACTACATTTTAGGTAATTAGTAATGCGAAGGAAAAATAAACAATATTTTCTTATTGTTAAATCTAAATTTATCACCGATATATCCAAGGCGTAAAAAAATTTCACATATAAAAATAACTAGTAATCACAGCTTAGATAGTAATTTCTTAGTATTTTCAACATGTTTTCTAGTATAATATCGAAAAATCCAACTTAATCCAGAATGCAATTAATTAGATTAATCTTTATTAATGGATTATATAATTCGTAACTACGCAAAGCTAAAGCAATAGGTAATGATAAAATCAGTACTTTTATTTATCACAATAATTCGAGCAATTTCGACCATTCTCACCGTTAATATTTTAACATAACATAAATATAATGTATCTGATTTTTTTAATCGCTTGCCAGACAAACTGCAGTACTTGCACTGTATAACATTTAACGTTTGCATTGCAATTTATATTATAATTCTGATTCTTATTAAAATTGACTTAAAAGTGGCATCCCTAAATTAGATCAACGAGTGTCGGGAATACTTGGGCAGATTACGCCTCTCCCGTTGGGTTCACTCGGCGGGTAACGTTGCCTCTAATTGACACCATCATTGTCTAGCCCAGAGATCTCGCGTGACGGTTGACGACAAATCCTGTCTGCTTTACGCATGATCAGTTCCTTTGTCATTTTGCCGGATGAACTACCCGAATACTTATTTTTACAAACTCGGTCTGCCGGATGATCGTCTGTCACCATTGTCTTTGAACGTGTCAGTTTAGAATTTACCAAACATGATCTCACTTTCTTCCACTTTATACACCTTTACTCATCGGCAGACGTACACCACTACTATGAGGTATATTTTATTGTGACTCATTCCCCAGTTCAGGTAACAATGAAAGCTAACAGTCTACAGTTATTACATATTAACTGTAGTAAATTTACGCTTGGGGCAGGATTTGGCTGGTTCTCCAGGGTTCAGCCATTGCAACGAGTGGTTCCGATTGTCGTACAGGATCCACCTATCATCATATGTAATAATCCGACTGAAAATCTCTTAATTATTGTGCCGATTGAGCAATGTAACGCAGCAATCGACGCGTATTTGTTGGTTTGATTCACTCAATTCCCGAGTTAAGGTTCAATTTACGGTTAAGGTGCCGTTAGCTGAAAAAAAAATAAAGCACATGGGCACACATTTAAGCACGTAGGAATCGATTTACGACAAGATTGTTTCTTACACTGACATTTATGTGAGCACTAATCAAGATCTAGTTGCGGAGAAAACCAGTATGTTCTTCTACTCGAGAAAATAAAACCAAAAATATGGTTTACGCAGAATAACTTTAAAATAATAGTTATCTTTATTACAATTATACTAATAATTAAGAAATATCCTATATCATCTACATAATGTTTTAACAACACCCCATGACGTCTACCCAGAGTTATTATATTATTCCTGTTTCCGTGACCTTTTTTACTATAATTCCATTCTTACTGATCATTCGATCTAAAATAATGCATTAATTGTGAAGGTGTTTTTATAAACATGATTTAAATCCTTAACCAAGTTAATATTCAAGTAAAATCATATGACATGTTATTATTATTTTCACGCGGACGAAGTTTCGGGCACAGCTAGTAAAATCATAAAGAAAAGAGCTGTGCAATTGACACTTTATATGTTTAATGAGTCCACTATTGACATCATGTCCCGGTTGTTTATCTGGTATAAGCTATACCTAAATTATGAGGGATTAAAAAAACAACGAAACACTTCGAGAAAAGGTAGTAATGCCCTTGTGCTTCGCTTGTCTCGCCATGGTAGGGGCACTACCGTGCCCCCAGATAAAAAATATAAAATAACAATAGAACAGAAATATTAAGAGTTTAAACTCAAAAATACAGACCTTTTGAATATGGAAAAAACTTAAATAATATTTCTTACTTCTTCTTCTTCATAAATTAATTTTTCATTCCTTCATTTCTAAGTCGATCTAGGTCAATCTAGGACCGATTGAAATAACGCAAGGCACTACCGTGCCCCCAGATAAAAATTATAAAATAACAATAGAACAGAAATATTAAGAGTTTAAATTCAAAAATACAGACCTTTCGAAGATGGAAAAAACTTAAATAATATTTCTTATTTCTTCTTCATAAATTAATTTTTCATTCCTTCATTTCTAGGTCGATCTAGGTCAATCTAGGACCGATCGAAATAACGCAGGGAGGACATGCCTTAGCCTACCACTTGGACCAAATACATATTGGTGGTTGGTTTATAAATACGTATAAGGAAAGTGAAAAGCATGGCATTACCTTAACAAAAACGCTAGTAGACATCATATAGGGGGCAAAGAATACGAAAATTCATTAAAACTTAGAAGTGACATGTTTGGTTTTATGTAGTAGTAATAGATTACTAATTTACATTATTCATTGTATAAAAGACACTTTTTTTTATTTAGGATGGGTTAGCTCTTGGTCCCTAGTCCGGGGGCCAAAATCTACGATGGAACGAGCTAACCTAGAAGGTGCCTATTCACCCTGGCTTTGAAAATGGATGGGTTATAAGTTCTCGGAAATACAGACGCAGGGAGGGAGTTCCACTTTTTTCAACTCCACACATAGGCGATATTTTAATGTAATTTCCAAAAAAGTAAAATTCATAAAGTTTATACGTAAGTAAGGCAGACACAGTAAGGCAGAATCAAGTGCATTGAAAATTATTAGAAAATAATAATTTCTAGCAAAGAGCTTTTTTTATGATCGACTATCTTATAAATTATGTAATATTTTTAGACTAAAAATTAAATTTTATCTTACCCCACGTGAAAATCATTATCAAAATCAAATTAACCAGTCTAGAAGCAGACAGAACTTGTCAGTATATTACCATTAATACTATTACGTTCTATAGTAACCAATTTTTAAATAATTATTTAATAATATGACATATTATTATAATAGAAAAATACTAGAAAAAATCGACTCGGGTCACAAGTGAATTCTCAGGAGGAACTCGAACCCGCAACCTTTGGAAATCCGGTCCAATGCTCTCCCAATTGATCGATTTTTTCTCGTATTTTTCTACTATAATAATTTATCTTATAAGATCGCATTGAAAATGCATAAAATATATAAAATTATATAACTATTTAATAATATGTTAAAAAAAGTTTGTAATCGGGGCAAATCCATCATGCACAATGAAAATCTGTATGAAAAACAGAGAAATCTGGATAAATAGCAACACTACATTTCTAAACCATTTCGTAATTTAGATTCGCAGTGTTTCTAAAGTCCGTTTAAATCGTTTGCAGCCAAAGATGACGTTTGTTTTGCATGTAAGAGGTACACGCAAAACAAACATGTCATCAAATCATTTTTGCATATAAATTATATAGTGTAGTAATGGACTCATCAAGGCCTTCGGTTTGATATCTATTTAGTTATAAACATTTTTGTTCGCATGTGAAAATGGCGCCATATTGCCGCCATATTGATTAAAATTAAAAATGTAGCCAGTGTCACCCGAAATGATTGAATATTTTGTTGAATATAAAAATTGATAAAACATTAAAAGCAAAGTTGAAAAGCTTATCTCGAATAGGTTATTTTTAATATTTTTTGTTTACTCAATAAAACATATGTGGTTATATAATATATATATATATATAAAAAAATATGGTTACAAAAAATATTGGAAGATAATACAGTGCCTTCTGGAACCCACTTAATTGGTCCGGGATTTATATTTCAACAGGATAATGATCCAAAACACACGTCAAGACTATGCAAGGGCAAAAAGAAAAGAACAACAACAGATGTTAAAGCTCATGATATGGCCTCCTCAAAAACTGCAAGAAGAATGGCAGAAGATAACCAAGACAACATTGGAAAAATTAGTAGCCAGGTTGCCGAAGCTTTGTAAGGATGTCATTAAAAACAAAGGTGGACACATAGATGAGTCCAAAATTTAAAAATTATATTCTTGCTATGTCTAAAATGGCTAATACACATTTTAAAATAGTTATGAAGTAGTTTCACTCAATTAGACTTTTACAAAATGTATTTTAGTAGATGGCCAAATACATTTGAGCGGTAGGTAGAGGCAATTTTACACTTTGTTTACTATTTTTCGCTGTGGATAGTAAATCCCCGTATGTTGATATTTAAGTTGAAAACCGATCGATGAAGTTTATTATTTTCGCGTAACTTTATCAGCCCATGATAATTGCTATTACGATAACGGTATAAAAATAAAATTCTTGTGAAATTTGTATTCATTTTAGTATTATCTCGTCTCACAGAACATTTGTTCCCGAGCTCTGGTTGTTTATATACTTATTCCGGTAATAGTCTGGTTGCGTTGTGAATCATGTACACATTATGTAGATGATATAGGATATTTCTTAATTATTAGTATAATTGTAATAAAGATAACTTTTTTTTTAAGTGATTCTGCGTACACCATATTTTTAGTTTTAATTTCTTGAGTAGAAGAACATACTGGTTTTCTCCGCAACTAGATCTTGATTAGTCCTCACATAAATGTCAGTGTGAAAAACAATCTTGTCGTAAATCGATTCCTACGTGCTTAAATGTGTGCCCCTGTGCTTAATCTTTTTTTCAGCTAACGGCACCTTTACCGGAAATTGAACCTTAACTCGGGAATTGAGTGAATCAAACCAACAAACACGCGTCGATTGCTGCGTTACATTGCTCAATCGGCACAATAATGAAGAGATTTTCAGTCGGATTATTACATGTGATGATAGGTGGATCCTGTACGACAATCTGAAGCACTCGTTGCAATGGCTGAACCCAGGAGAACCAGCCAAATCCTGCCCCAAGCGAAAATTTACCCAAAAAACTTTACTTGTGAGTGTTAGGTGGACTTATGCTGATTTCGTTCACTACAGCTTTCTGAAATCTCGTCAAACGGTTACGGCAGATATCTTTTGTCAGTAAATGCAAACCATGATGGAAGAACTAGCTGCTAAATAGCCAAGATGGTCAATTGCTCTAGGCCACTGCTGTTTCAGGACATCGCTAGCCCACTCACTGCACAACAGAAGGCCGCTAAACTAGAGGAGCTGCAATTGGAATGTCTGCGACATCCACGTTAGTCCCCACACCTTCCTCCAACAGATTACTATTTTTACCGGATTTTGGATTACTTCTTACAAGAAAAAAATTCAACTCCGCAGTGGCAGTCCAAACCGCCTTCAGAAACTTAATTGATTTTTCACCCCCATGGTTTTTTTAGTAAAGGGATCAATGAAATACCTGTGAGATGGCGAAAGTGCATAGATAACATTGGTGCATACTTTGATTAATGAATATAGTTTACAAAAAAATCGACTTGATATTCATCTCATCCTCCCCCATAATCTCCAAAATTCTTAAAGTATTCTCTCAGCACCTACAATGCGGAAATTTGATATATTAGCTAGTACATAAACTTAAAACTTTCACTCCCTCCACCACTTAAACTAGGGGATGGAAGTTTGTTTGAGACTTCCGCAAGAATTGAAGCTAGAGGTCTGAAAATTGATATAGGGATTCCTTGTTTTAAATAATTCAACACATATTATGTCAGAATTTTTAGCCACACCCCACCATTTAAATTAGGCGATAGAATTGGAGCCGAGTATCGCCCTGATCTATCATCTATTATTAGACAGTAAACCAACTAAGATACCTAAAGGGCAAATATAGAGTTCTCTTGTGTGCAAGAAGTACACCCGAAGAAAAGAAAAAAAAATGAACATAACAAAAAGTACCGTCATACGCAACTTACAAAAAGTAGTGATATTCGGTACCGTCAAAAATGAACGTAAGGTGAAAAATTTATTCACTATAAATTACTTTTCTCTTATACAATACTCGTAGTTCTTGTTTAAGAAACGGCCATATACGTGTTTTGACTTGGGTGTTTTTTGTGAGATTATTGTTTTCCTAAGAGACAAACAGTATCGGATTCATTTGTGTGACGTATCCTAATATTAGTCTAACCACACCAATAATAACAATTTATATATTTATTTGTTAAAAACAGTATATCCAGCATAGAGTTATACAGTTACACATATTGCTATGGAGATACATTTTTTGGGTGGATCATCAGTTACCTAATTCATTTTTTTCTTGTCATATTATTATACGAATATTCACACGACATGCAACTTACGCAGTGTGAATTGTGATGGTAGTCATTGTACTTAAAGAAAATTGTGTATCCATTAAATCAACAACAAAGGGACACCACTGTAAGAGACATGACTAAAGCTATGCTATATTCAAATCTTTTCACTCTTTAATACTCATTTTTATGACAGTTTGTAAGAACTAGCTAAATGCAAATAGGCTTCTAATAGACGAATCGATTAAACAACCAGAACTTAAAAAATATCTTTCTTTAAGTAATTGCGAAATGTGTTTCGCAATTAGTTAAAAGCTGAATTAGTAGAAAATAGATAAGCTGTTGCAATCTTAAAAGATAGCATTGAAAAAAATGCTTAAAAAAAATATAATCCTTTCTTATCTCTTTAGGTCTACCTTAAATTGAATTGGAACAAAAAAAATACCTTTTTAAGTGGGCCTTGTATGGGATGGGAATTCGTTCTTAAATTATCTATGTACGATCTGCATACCAGCGTATAGATTGTATAACTTGATCTATAAATATTGAGATCTATTACAATGGCATAAGAACAAATGGTAAAGCTTGATGTGCTGTTGTCGACTACCTACATCTAGTGTAGTTTCGTATCGTAAGCGCTAAATTGTATTTTGAACTATGGAATGTTTTTTACTTATATGTTAAGAATCTTGAATTTTCATCCGTTTTCGCATAGTTAACTTAGTTTATTTAACATTGGAAAGTAAGCACAAGTATAGTTGTTTAAGTTACAACAAAACAATATATTAATGTCAAGCATTTCCATGCTTCAAGGGCCATGTAAATCTTTGCTTTATCTCAGTAAAGCAGACATATGACAGTCTTCAACCTTTTTATCGCGTTATTATTTTCATTTCTTATTATCGCGCCCCTATTCTCAGTCCTAGGCTTCTCCCATCCATCCGATGCCAGCAACCCTCTTAAGGTTGAAAGTCTAAACGGGTCACAGGGAGCCCCATTCTACGCTTGCCCAAACGCGGTATCTTCTCAACTTTACTTTAGGACTTGTCTGTTCTAACGATTGTCGGTTTAACGGCCACTTTGCACGCTAAGTCTTCGGGCTATATCGATAAATCTATGGCAAAAAAAAATATGCTCGTTTCGTACCCCATCTCTTGACGAGATATAGATCTCTCCTTGGTGCAATGAATGAGAATGCTGGGCGTCCTAAATAAGGTCAAGCGATATTTCACGCCAGGACAGCTTTTAACACGCTATAAAGCTCAAGTCCGATCTTGCATGGAATATTGCAGCCACCTTTGGGATGGCTCAGTAAAATACCAACTTGCTGCACTGGACACGATTCCGCGCAGAGCTGAGAGGCTCATCCGGGACAACAAATTGGTAAAGAGCAAGCTTCACACCTTAGCTCATCGCCGCAAAGTTGCCTGTCTGGCGGTCTTCTACAAACTGTACTTTGGAGAGTGTGCTCAAGAGCTGCATCTGCTCATACCGCCATCTCCTTTTTTCCATCGGACATCCAGACGCACTGCAGGCTACCACCCTTTCTTGGCTGATATTCCTACCTGTCGCACCAAGCGCTTTTCAACATCCTTCATAACGCGCAGAGCAAAGGAGTGGAACTCCCTCCCTGCGTCTGTATTTCCGAGAACTTATAACCGGTCTATTTTCAAAGCCAGGGTGAATAGGCACATTCTGGGTTAGCTCGTTCCATCGTGGATTCTGTCATGGCCCCCGGGCTTGATTGGGATCAAGAGCAAACCCATCCTAAATTAAAAAAAAACTAATCTTGTAGACTAGTCTTTAGTGGGAGCTCACGTTTCTGCAGCATAATTCCGGGATCACTCAGAAGAAAATTTCGCAATGATAAATGTTAATTATGACTAATGTGGGCATGTGAAAGAAAATTGCTAAAGGAGACTTTTCAGGCTCTCGGAAGTCCACGCAGTTTTCTGTTAATTTTAATATTTCTATTAAAACCTGGAACGGAGTTATTTCAATTTTCATTCAAGCTCCATTCTTCTTGCATCATTCATACAGCTCTCGTCATATTTTATCATCATGAAATCAAGCAAAAGAAATCACTGAAGACAAAAGTTGAAGACAGTGGAAGCGATACCAAGACTTTGATGAAAGTCATAGAAGCCAAAAATAAGTCTCAATGAAATAATTAGTATTCGACAATGAGACAAATTATTTTTGGAAGTGACTACAATTATTATTTTTTCTTCGTTAAAACTGTTTTTTTTCGCTAACTAGTATATGAAGAAAAAATCGACTTAAAAACCAACAAAACAAATAAAAATAAAAGTTATTAACAAATAAACAGAGCAAAAAAGAAAAAAAGTGCACCCGTTCTCATTGTTAGGTAAATTGGAGCAGTAAGTTTTGTTGTTGTTAAAAGATATTCCAGCAAACCTCTGATATCCATGATTATCGCAGCAAAGACAAAGCCATGGCTGTGAAAACTTCATAAAACTTGTCAAAAGAAAGTAAATATTCTGATAAAAATCAGTTATAAAACGAACGAAAGAAATCTGGTAAATCTGGTCAAGTGCGAATCGGACTCTCGCACAAAGGGTTCCGTTCAAACTTTCAGTTAAGTAAAAAAATCTTAAATATCTTTTTATTTTGTTTTTAGTATTTGTTGTTATAGCGGCAACAGAAATACATAATTTCTATCACATAGATAACACCAGTTAAAATCGATAATGGGTAATTAAGACGATTTAAACTAATAAAGTTTACCTACCTAGTTTTATGTCATTAAAATTAATTAAAAATTTAAATTACGAAACTTAATTTAATTTAATAGTAAGATGAATGAATTCGAGTCGACATTGAGATATATAGAATCGTACGTACAGCACATTAACGTGTTCAAATCAAACAGTCAAAGTTTCAAACTAGATTTTGAACTCTATATCAATATGCAATCCAAATATAAATGAAATGATTTAAAGGTAAAAATAATTTGTGATATTCGTATTTTTTTGGTACGTTGATGTGTTTTGATTTTATCTGTGTGTTAACCAATTATATCCTTCATATTCGTCTAATTATAAAATAAGTTATATACGTCTTTGCTGTACTGTGTATTTTCGGATAGGTACGTTTCAATTTTTTTTCTAAGTGCACACAAACGGTACAAAGGGCGGATTTAATACTTGTAGGCATTTTTACTAGCCCACCCATAACCTAGTATCTTTTAATTAGAAATCATTTTATTGTTTCCTACACCAATGTAAGTATAAGCTTTGACTATTCAAGAATATATGCAATTATTGTGGCACTTTTAACCTGTATTCCTTTTAATGTACAAGAGACAAAGTATTTATAGAGTTACTAGCTGATCCGGTCACGCGTTGCTATACGTCGGTTATTATAAGTTGCAAAAATTTTTTTTAATTATAAATTAAAATGAAACCTTTGTCCTCAGTGGGAACAAATCCAGTATAATGAAAAAAATCATCAAATTCGGCTGTGTAGTTCCGGAATTCATCGCGGTCATACACTGACAGGAAATTTATATATATAGGTGTATGTTGAATATTTTAAAATAATACAATGCAAACAAGTCGTTTCTAAAAATCGATTTTCATTTCATTTATTTAACTAGAAACACAAGATGGTCATAAGTGCATCCCATAAAGTTTATATTGCTGCATCAGGTGCAATCGCTCACGGTCCTATTGCACCGGGCGAATATGCTGATCGTTCGTGTCATATTGAAGGCCGCTACCACGGAAGAAGGAACGAGGCTCCTCCTTTCATAATTATGTATTAATAGACGCAGCTGTTTTGTTACCAACCGAACTCAACGCGCTTTAATTCATGCATAGATAGATTTAAAAAAACTTTTTAAAACTACGCGTCTTAACCTTAGTTTGAAACCTTTTATACCAAATAGTAGTTGTGATATTAGTATATTACATATTATTATTAAGATAAAATCGGATAAGTTTCTATAAACTGAGAAGGATTTAAGTAACCTTTCGGTATTTATAATTTTAATATAAAACTGAGTTGTCTCTTGTGCTAATTCACTCGTCGTTTCGCATCTTAGTAAAACTGGTCCCGAAAATTGGAAATTTGCGAATGCGCAACCAATGCCCAAGGAGTCTAACCGAGATGATCCCATCATTTTCTATTAAACAAAACCATCACCTATGTATTATGTAAAGTAAGCAAAATATTATAATAACCATTATATAATACCTAATAAATTCCTTTATTTCCGTCAGTAATCATGAAAATCTTCAAATCGATGTTACAATTTTGGTGTGGTATCTAGAAATTCTCTACGACCTACTTCGTGGTCGTTTTTCTCGAGGACGTTTATCTGGGGATATTCTAATGTACGTTACGCATTGCTGAAGCGAGGCTATCAAGAAACCTGGCGACGCACTTCCAAGGTCACTTGATATAGTTAGTTTTAATATATAATAATTCATTACTCTGCCTTTATAGTGACTTCCCGAGTGAACGGCCAATTACAATAGTAATTATTAGGCCGCTTTTGACCTCGTGGCTATCAATGCTAAGTACCTCAAGAATATTTTTTTGAAACATATCAATGATCTCATTAAGCCCATTGTTGTTCGTAACACAAGTGACACAATGGTGACAGAAGGATATACCTATCCAGTGCAAATATTAAAAAATATAGAGAGAAGATCTTCATTCTTCGACAGAAGCAATGGTAAGCCAAACAACCTTGCCTTAATTTATTTTTAACTATGTCCATCTATTTTCTTCTTGAGGTTTAGTACAAATCTACACGGTAAATAGGTACTAAATAAGAGCAAAATTACAGAGGAACTTGAAATAAGATTTTTTGCCCAAGTATCTTATAACTGGCTTTTATTTATCTTCCATAGTAATATATCCCATATAATTTTGAAGGACCATAACTTTATGAATAACTTTATAATATATTTAATAATCAATAATTATTATTGAAATCATAGTTCTTTAAAAATAATTGCAGATTGTGACAGAAATTATTAAATAAATTCCTACTAATAGCTAATATAGTCGACAGTATAAATATGTTGTATAATATATTTATATTATAGTGTTGTCGACTTGTAATATTAATATGAAAGGTCAAATATCACTTGTCAATTCAGATAAACCATTTCATTATAGTCGGTAGTCACAGTGCGTATTTCTACTAATTGATCAATTAAAAACAACTTTATTTAAGTTATAGGATACATTTCTAAATTAATTATACATTCAATTAAATAAAAATTAATGTGATTTTGTTGGTTTATTGTTAAACAATAGTATATATTTTTTAAACATAATATAGTTCATAAATATAGGTATTATTTTTTAAATAATTAAAACTTGTTTTCTTTACTACATTAGACGCGTCATTGATTTCGATCGAATATTCGATTAGTTAGTTCCAAATTGCGCCGATACCTGTCTTTATTAAACCTGTATTGTGTTTATCAATTGATCACGTTTGCGACAATTTTTTAAATCTATTGTTAGGTCTTTAATGGCATGTATGAGAGGCTTGATGGTACATATATTACAAAGGTTAATACACTTTTACAAAAGCCGCGCATTGGATTGGTGACCAAAATATTATAATCTCGAAAACCTCCGTGCCTTGACAGGCACGTTAAATATTGCTGCCAGATGCATTCGTACTGCATTCGTTAGCACCAATTAATTCGCATTTAGCCCGCGTAGTGCGTTCTCTCAACAGTGTTTTTATCCATTGGGAAAGCCTGATAAATGTTAGTTGATATTTCAAATAAGCCGATTTAACTGCATTTTATTACAAAATACGTACATGTGTAAATTTGAAAATATTTATCAGCGTGTGGTTGTTCGTATAAGTATTTGTTCTTTGTTTAAGTATGTTGTTTAACTTTTAACTTCCTATAAAAATATTAGCTTATAGCGTTTTACGTGATTTCTATTACCCATTAAACAAGTGTTAAGTTAAAAGCTTATAAATATATCCTTTTTCAGGTTATGATTACAGCAAATAACAATAAAATTGGGCATATGCCCAAGAATAGATAGCGTAAATGATTAAAAATATGTTATTGTTAATACAAATTTCAGGCTTCAAACAAGAGGTGTTCCCAAAGAGACGATATTCGCTTTCTGATAGCGTCACTATTTGTTTTTTTAACCAATGGTTTTAAAGAGATTACTACTAGAAAAAGCTTATTGTCTCAGGTTTCAGACAAAACACGAACCTCCATTATCCCCTTCGTTATCCGGGCCATTACTGTTCCAATTGAGCTATCGAGACCTTGAGAGACCCATCGAATTTTTCCAAGTATGTTTTAAGGTGACCTGTCTTTAAATCTACTTGGCAAAATTGCACTACCTACAACATCGAACGTAATAGTTTTATAAAAACCAAAAGATGTAATAATTACGTAGGTAGCTGTTTCTTCTTTATCGAGTTTTCGGTACTGTATAATATGCTGTAATACACACCAATTTCACAAGAAATTGAGTGACATTGATGTTTGCAGATACAGTAAACAGGAAAAAGAAACACTCAAATACACCTATGTGATTATGGATCCCAAATCCACAAACACAGTATCCACCTAAGGGCGCTAACAGACGAACGACACTCGAACGACGACACAGCCGATGGCGTCCGTCGTCGACCGGTACAATAACAGAGCACTGCGCATGCTCGACATATGCTAAAGAGACCGCATTTATTTAATTTAAGAGTGACGAAATGTGAAAAATATGATGTCACTTGGCACTTGAAAAAATTAAATTGATAAGACAAAGTTCAGAACTTTGTTTTAATTATTTATAACACCAGTACAGAGCAACTTCTTTGACGGCGACAGAACACGAGAGAAAATAATGATTCATCTTTAAAATTAATATAATATTTAAGGGTATAGAGAAAGATTTAAAGACTATTGCTAAATATACCTACATTTTATATATTCGCAACACATTACCTGATTTTGAGGGTAAAATAGATTAAACATTACAAACTGTCCTTAGTCTGCTAGATAATGAAGGTTATCGTGGAGGTATTTTCGGAGATAATGTTGTTGACTTACTTCATAGTCATAGCAGTCCTTTCTTTTGCCAAAATACTTCTACGCATTACTTTGTTTTGGCTTAATACAAAATCTTTTAAAATACTTGCCAATTCATGAAATGTTGCAATCGACATTCTAAATCAATTAAAAAATCAATCTTCGTTTTTTCGTTAAAGCGAATAAAGTATGACATGTTGACTATGTTGTTCTCTGTAGGACAATATGCTTTACATCCCCCGGAGTGATTTTCAGGAGATAAAGCATAATTCTTCTTTAAATTCTATGTTCAAATTAAAAGAAATACTCAGAAAGTATACAACTATAATAGCAAAATACTTCTAGTCGCTTGGACTATTTGCCAGTCACTGACACAAGCGCAACCGATCGACGACGTCTTCGCCGTCGGCTGTGTCGTCAATTGAGTGTCGTTCGTCTGTAAGCACCCTAAGGCGACATTATCAGCCCAAAGGAACTGATCTCTCAAGGCTAACAAATTCTAGATTTCCGAAAAGCTTCTATTGCTTAAAGTCTTACTTACTCAACTTGGAGGTTAGAGATAATAGATCTTCGCAGATCATATAGGTCACATAGGGTTCTACTTGAGTTACATATGCCCAAAAGTCAAATAATAATAGTAGTAACAATTACCATTTATTTATTTAAAAAATTTTCGAATGCGATTTCCGAAAAAAGTTACATTAGAAATTTCTTTGAAAACTGCTAGAATATCTTTTTTATTTTTTCTTGTTGGAATTTCTCTGACATATTAATGCTTGTACGTTACTTTTAAACTTTATTTTCGGTTATGGTATGTATTTTAACATAACTTGTTTTCAAGGCCGAAATTCAATAAATATTAAAATGTTGCTATACATGGACAATTTGACGCTGTTGTTTTCCTATCTTACAAATAATGCGTAGAAATCTTATAATGGTTGTAATTTTATGAGGAATCTTAAAACTTTAAAGTTTGATCTAATTTAATAATTTATTCACTGATGAATCGCCTTCTTTAAAATTAGGCATGGGAACGCAAAGGCTTACAAAAAATGATGCACAGATAAACGAATAATTTTAATTTGTAAAGATTATCTACTTATTAAGATTATTACAAAGTTATACTAACTGATGTGTGGTGCTTCAGTTATCACACTACACCTAAGGATTCTAGGCAGGTATTTACATTACGACAATGAACGGAGCCTGATATGGCTTCGATTTTATATCATTACAGTAAACATTATAGTAGAGACCATAGGGTCTCTGGGGGACCACATATAAATTGTTAATAATTGAATGATTATATCAGTCAAACTACTTATTTGTTTCAAATATTAGCAAAAATTACAAGAAAGATTGTGAAAATTAAACAAGGATCTTACGAGCCAATTTTGTTTGTTTCGTATTTAATTGTCGTCCTTTAGTTCACACACTAATGTAATAAAATATAAATTTACAAATATAAAAAGCAAAAAGATTTCACTTTGTAAGTTAAGAAGATAATTCTCGTAAAATTTCTTAAAGTACCGAACAAACATACCTATACGAAAATGTAGTACATAAATGAGACAATAATTCTAAAGAATAATATTAAAAAGCAGGAACAAGATAGATTTTTTACATATGCAACAAATGAAATCTAATACAAGAAACATACATCGTACAAATAGCGTAACATTATATTAATATTTAAATCAACACAGGATTTTTATTGCATATTATTGAAAAGCCAATATCTTGATAAAGAACAACAAATTGTTACAAAATTTAATTTCATAAAAGTTTTTTCTAAACATCCAAAGAGCAATCTTTTCGCTTTCTATATATTTAACGAAATTGTATTTCCTTTTATATTTCTAACTAGCTGATCCGGCCACGCGTTGCTGTGTTATGAATTAAACCATAAACTATCCTATCTCTTCAGTTGGACCAAATTACACATAAATACCAACTTTCATCAATATCGGTTGAGTTGGTGAAGAGTTCATTGGGAACATACATTGTGACACAGGATTTTTATATATTATTACCTTTTTTAAATTAGGGATGACTGCGAGTATTATAAACGTAAGAGTAAACAAATATAATCAGAATGCTCCGAACTGCTAAGCTATCAGGAGTTACACGTGTTATTGTGAGTCAACAATAAAAGATAGACATATGCTGTTGCGGGATATTTTTTAGACAGTTTTATGTAGAATATTTCCGTCATACATGATTTCTATGTAACTTTAACCATTAAGGCTGCATACATGACGGAAGCTTAAAAAATGGAGTAACTTCTCCCGTTTTCCCAAAATTTTCCTTCGCTACTCTGCTCCTATTGATTGTAGCGTGATGAAAAGTATACTACAACCTGCCCAGGAGTATGAAGAATAATTGTACCAAGTTTCGTTAAAATCCGTCGAGTAGTTTTTGTTTCTATAAGGAACATACAAACAGACAGACAGACAGACAAAAATTTTACTGATTGCATTTTTGGCATCAGTATCGATCACTAATCACCCCTTGATAGTTATTTTGAAAATATATTTCATGTACAGAATTGACCTCTCTACAGATTTATTATAAGTATAGATGTGTGTAAATAAAGTAATTCATTTACGTTATTTACACACATTAGAAATATAGAAGAAATAAATTAATAAATTTGATAAACAAAATATTTTTAAATAAACTTTAATAAAAATAAAAATTCGACAGTTACTCAAAGTGGCCCGTGATTAAGTTCGAATTTTACTTTTACAACCTTCCTTATAGTTTGTTATTATGTATGAAAAATTGATGTCGTTTATAATATAAATAACCATACACTAATAATTTACATGAGTGGTCTCTCAATGACCATAGAAAAAATACTGTAATAATATAAAAATCAAAGTCAAATATATCATTCATTCAACTAAATCTCTTTTTATTTTGTAAACATTTAAATTAGTTTTAGTAAGTGTATTTTAGCAAAATATGCCAGTTGACTAAATTCTTGCCGAGAATCCTAAAGTGTAGTGTAAAAGCTGAGGGTTTTTAGGTAGGTCAGATGAGGCACTTTAGGTAGCTTGACTTTGTAATAAGTTCTGTAAAAATTCCAATTTTCGTTTAAGAATTGTTTTAAAACCTTTAAACAAAACATTTGACTGTCCCGGAAAGTAAAACATATTTAATTAAAAAAGGAGAAGTGCTGTTGTTGTACATGGGGCGCACTAAAAAATTCCGGAAATAATACAAAAACATACTATTAGTGGTTAAAAAATTAAATTATTGTTTCGCAAAATACCTACTCTACGTTAGTTAAATGAACTTTTTTTGAAAATATTTATGCCACTCTTCTGTGGCTACCTCGAAAATATGATTTAATTTAAAATCTTAAATGTAGAAAAATCATATGTCGAAAATTTTCACGAGTTAGTCAATTTTTTTTAATGACGCCACTATATAAATCAAAAGGAAAGTACCTATGATGGAGAGGTAGACCACAAATTACCTGGATGACTAATGTCCGGAAAGACATGCTAAAGCTTGGTCTGAAGGATGACGATGCTTACCAGCGAAATGAATGGCGCCGAATGATTAAGAAAGCCGACCCCGCGTAACGGGAAGAGGCGAGGCCGAAGAAGAAGAAGTACCTATGATGAAACAAACTGTATTCACAGTCAGTGTTTCATTTTCAAAGCTGTAATTACTTTCTATGTGAGTACCCAGTTCCGGTAACTTTCAGTGTGTCTTATGTTTAAAAGATAATAAGATAAAATTCTTAGAATTAATAGTGGTAAAAAATACCAGGTTTGATCAAGTGTTTTTATTTGTGAAGCTTATGGCTGCTTGCTCAATTTCTATTAGCGGTAAAAGTTTATTTAGTTCTTACACTTCCGCGCACATTACACATTTAAATAAAAACTTTTTTACGGATTTTGCGCATAATTTATTTTATTTTTATTCCTGACGTTTACAGAATTTATTATTTTTACTCCTTTACAGGAGCCGCGATCACAGGATGACTAGATAATGGTCGTCATATATTTTCTACTACCTTCACATATTTTAATCGGGCACGTTCCTGATTGTTAAAATTTTATATAAATCTAATTATTTTATTTACATTGTATACTACTGAGTCTACTACCAGTTCGGAAATTGGGAGGCCCTTAGGAGAAGAACTGGTGAAAGACACTCGGGCAGGGGGACCGACCTCCATCTTATTATTACCTATTTGCAAAAAGAGCTACATCACTAGGCCTTGCAGTCTGTCTTTGTAGATATTAATTTAATAGCGTAGATTAAATATAAAGTATGCGCCAGTTTCCGATAAAAAGTTATTTTATGTAAAAGTGTGATGTGCGGGGAAGTGTAAGAACTACTTAAATAAATATTGAAAGTGAATAAAGTACAGAAACACTTAAAGAATTTAGATTTATTTGTTGTTAAGTAACTATTAAAACTTATTCATTTTATTATAGGTGCCGCTATTTACCTTTTGGCGCTACAGTAGCAATCTTGCCTTTCGCACCGACGGCCCTCGTTTCGAGTCCCAGAAGTAGCAGATGTTGGTGTGATGAATACGAGCATTTGTACTTGAGTCATGGGTATTTATGCATATTTCTATGTATATTATGCATTATATATGTATGTCTATCCGTTACCCTAGTAACAGTCCGGTGCTTACTTCGCCGCAACGCTAATTGGTGTGAGTTTAAGAAATATATTAATATTATTTATTTAATACTATTATGGTCAATAATGTGGGTTTCACAATAACATTGCTACTAAGTACTTAATAACAGACTTATTCAAATATTTTATTATGAACATTGTTTTCTACCTAAACAAAAAAGTAATAAATAGCTCCCTTATTATAAACCTATAGTATGGAGGAATATGGACATAAAATAATAGGGTATTAATTAAAATCGAAAATGCATTGTTAGCAAGTTTATTATTGCGGTAAGAAATAGTTACCTACAATATGGAAACAAAAATATATTCTACTAATTCCAACGAGTACTTTTGTGTTTTTCAAATTCGTACTAATACTTATAGATAGATACTAATTTATATACCAGAAGCGGCAAGCTTCTAACGAAGAAGATTCAAGCTCAGCAAAACATAGCACGTGGCGAGTATCACTGATATCAGTCGTAACTAAAAAATGGGGATCACGCCCATCAGTTTTGCCTGATAATATTTATTCTTATTAAACAAAAAATATATATTGAATGTTCAAATCTCAGCCGTGTGAACAACCGCGCCTGTGGGTGCATCGCTAAACTTTGTAAGTATACGTATTAATATAGAGTTCGTTTGTTTTTCATTATCCCAGTCGAAACACGCCTGCTTCTATATGAAAGCCTAGCCCAAAATGGGTGGGGGTTGGTATTGCCATAATCTCCGCGTTTGACACGACGATTGGAAATCGTAGTAAAAACGCTACTGCCCCTGATGCGGTCTACAAGTGTGGTATACAACATTTATTGAGGCTGTAAGTTGAAAGATAACCAAATCTTTATCGGACTCAATTTCCGATGGAAAACTTTTTTCTTTATCGTCTTGGACTTAGAGCAGGAACTAAGACCCAAACTCTTTTACATATCTGTAAGATAAAATATTTCAACTACTTACATGTTGTGCTTTCTAATTAAGTAATAATTTATTAAGCGTTATTTATGAATGTAATGCGTATAATTTAAAGTATTGGAGCTATTGAAAATAATCTCCATTGTAGCAACTACATTCAAATTAATTTAATTATTTTCCTGTTAGGATTAGCAGTAATTAATTTTGGAAACAGGTAAGTTCAAAGTTTATGTTTGATTCTCAGGAGGAAACATCACTACCTTTCCGGTATAAATTTGTAAAATTATCGCATTGAAATATAAGTTGGTATGGTATTGCCAAATTCGGTTTCAAGTGGCAATAATTAAAAACCAATTGGTAAATAATTATTAAGCCATTCCAATAGCACACATTATGAGTGAGTTTTCTCTCAAGATTCTGTTTTTATCAAACTCTTTATAGTTTCGATATTAGCGGAATAAAGCGGAAAGAGGCGGCGCCATCGTAATCATCAGAGCGTGATGCAGACGGCCTTCCACTCATCACGCTTGGCTACCTACCAATCCAACGACACCATCTTTTAACAAAGCTGGGTGTTGACAAATAAAGTCCAAATACAATAGCATAAGTTGTATCTTACATTTATTTTTTTTAACACTTCAAAATAACGTAATCGGGGTGCATAAAAGATAAAACTAAAATCAGTGTTGTGGGCTCACTGCCCACGGTGATAAAGTAAAAATTATATCCAAAAACAATTACATTTCTAGTAGGGCTATTGTAGAAAAAAGAAATGATATAGTTCATTTAATTGATTGGGCTGATAATACGCAGCCTGCCCCTTAACAAATTATTGTCGCATCAGTTAAACTACCAACAATACCGGCTATAAGAATGCAGAAATTAAAGCGTGGTGTTAATCTTTCTGCCCCAGCTAAACGTTTTTTTTTTGTTTTTTTTTATACCAAATCAAATCATCATTTATTTTACATGAGCACATATTATAATAACAATAAGGTAGAAATCTTGTTTAAGTCAAGTGATCAGCCTGCTAGGCAGGCGTGCAAATTTTAATTATTTTACAATTTTATGATTATAAGCAAAAGATATGTCAAAAGCAATAAATCTTACAATTAATTTATTAATTAAATTCTATTATTAATCTTCATTCTATATTGTCCTTAAAATCTAAATAAGTATTATTTTACACTATAAAACACTTTTCAAGAAGCCATTTTGTTACAGATGTTTTAAAAACGTTCCCTTTCAGTGTTTTTATAGAGTCAGGTAGTTTATTGTACAGCAATATACACATATTAGGAACGTTTTTTTGTAAATGTACGTATGGCAAGGAGGTCGATGCAATAAATTAATGTACAGAGTTCGTGGTGGTCTAGTTGAGACCTCCAAATATTTTTTAAAATATTTTGGATGTTGAACAAAGAAGCAGTAAATATCGCGTATGTACTGGCAGGGTAAATAAAGAACGCCCAATTTCTGAAAAAGTGGTCTGCAACTTTCCAGGTCCGACGTTTTACAAATGGCTCTAATACACCTTTTTTGTAATTTAAATGGCCGATCTGCTATACTATCTATATACTCGAATAAAGTCAAAAACTTATTAAAATTAACAATATTCTAGTCCAAGCGAAGAGAGGTTTCTCATTTTCACTACAGTAAACAATAAGTTATTAGCTTTTGGAGGGAATATTAGAGTCAATTTTTACATATTTTTTTTACTTCAACTTTATAACAAAGAGGTGGTGCCAGATATCAATGTTAATGCCTCCAATGATTTATTAAATATAATTATATTAAATATTATTTATTTTATTAAATATAATTAAAAGGGTACTTACAACCAGTTACAACTTTATCTGACTTTTGAACAAACGTCCATTTTATCTTATAGGGCAAAGTTATATTCTCAAAGTAGGTAATCAAAATCTAGCAAGCATCTGGAAAGAATAACACCCCAAATATATTATGACAAAAATATATTCCCCAACCTCCAATATATTATGTATTCTATATAATAAATTGTATAATTAAAAATGCTTAAAATTAAAAAATAATAACCACTTGTATATAAGATACAACTCAATTTATATGTATTAAGTCACTTTTCTGACATATAAAATTTGGTAGAATCTAGAAAAAACGGAGCTGGACTAGTGCTAAGTCCATTTCCACGAGGGGCCTGATGAAAACGGCATTGACGGCTAACGGACTATTTATTAAGACGAATTTTATAACATTTGTGCACCCATTTCTCTTCTTCTCGAGTCTTTCGCGGAAAAAACTTCTTTCTACATATGTATTCTAATATCGTTCGAAAGAGGTCCCCGATCGCACCCTCCTTTGACTATAAGTAATAGCTACAGCAGCAGGTACTGTTGGAATAGAAAAGCTCATTGCAAATCTTAAAGCTAAAATTAAAAAAGACGTATTATAATGATTAACTTAATAACAACAAATGAATCCCAATGGGTGAACAGCGATATTATGTAGCTGGCTCTAAATGTCAACCTCACCTGCACGAGGTCGTTCATACATAATAGCCAGATCCCACAAAGTATCATAGTACCACAGAGCGATGAATGGCAGTATCGTTATCGATGCGATAACCTGCGTCCTACGCAAACCTCCAAGACGCCTGCAAAGCGTGGGGATAAAATGCCTTATATGGGTGATATATATGCTCCGGTCGCCAGATCCCAGCGGCTCCACTCTGGTAGTGGAAGTTACCTGGTAACGATGTAACAGAAGAATCTCCGGCAGAAGTCCGGCTAGCACCAACGATGACTGCACCTGGCAAAATATAACCCACAAACACTCCAACAAGGTATAAAATGAAATAAACGACGACGATAAAATTGTAGAGCTGGAATAAAAATTGAGCAAGGTCGAGTGGAATTAGCGGTTAAACGATGTCCAAAGACAGTGGGAGAACATGCAATTCTTTGAACCCGGAAGCTTGTTTTTCACAGGTATATGCGCCAACCTTGACACAGATGGTGAGATCGAGGTTATATATGAGACTAACTCTATAACCACGCATACCTTTGAAACTCACTACAACGTTGAGACAGGGGATTTTAAAGATTAGCTGTGTGTACATATCGGTAATGTTTCGGTGATCAACAGGTTTAAACCCGATAGTAATCATCCAATGGTTAGGGACTATAAGTAAAGCTGTAATAGTCACTTCTCAAGAAAACCACACTCCGACCAGATCCTATCTAAATTGAGTACCCCGAAATCTTTCAACTCAAACTTGAAAACAGCTTTTGTTGCCTAGGGAAACCGTAGATGTGGACGAGCTAAACTACAGGTTGATGTAAATTGACCATGCGGTAGGGTCAAAGTTTTACAAAACACGTCGCAAAATTAAGAGTCAGAAGCTTTCGCTAAAATCTGTTGATCTCAAAGCAGATTGGAAAGAAATAAAGCTTCTATCTTTAGTTGACATGGTAGCATATGGCGCGTTGAATTGGCAAATCCTTATTTCGATCAGATGCGATCTTATCCGAGATATTTTCTTGACAAACAAAACTGAAGACCGACAGTCTCTTCTACGCCTTAGATTTTGTGTGAGTGACAATTGCTTACCCCGCCATGTAAGTCGAGCTGCTGTCAGGACATCAGAGCCAAGCTACACCGATACTACACCGAAGACGTCACGGACATTAGCCAGTAGGGGAATAGAGTGTCTCCAAAAACAACTTAAAATCATCAAGGCGCTAGGTGAGGACGGAATAACACAAGAACGTCTGAACTCGGGTGGTCAAAACTGATATTTGTAGTCTTCCAGAGGCTGTTTAATGCTTTATCCTCCAGGGTACTACGCCGAAAGCGTGGCACTCGAACATAGTGATGCCCTCCTTCAAGAAATGTAATAAAACCTTTCAGAAGAATTGCAAGCCCATCTCGCTCTTGACTCACAACTAGTTTTTCTCCAACTCGGTGTTTCCATCCACAAGAGAACCGAAGCTACCGATACAGTTCTTCGAGTCGCTAAGCTGAAATAGCATTGACACGCAACATGTCTCGCAGAAATGCTAATCATTGAGGAACAAAGGTACTAAAGTGACGACCACGAATTGGACGACGTAACACGGGGAGATACCTTAACTAGGTAGACCGATAACCCGATGAAGGTTGCGGTAAGCCGATGGCTGTAAATAACTGACACACGCATATTGTGGCACTTTAGACTGGACTCACTAAAGCTATAGAATAGATGGACCTCAAACTTAGCTTTGACAGTGGTGCCTTAATATTTTCTCAGAAAGGCGAGTGGATTCGCCAGTCACATTTAAAATTCTGAAATTTAATTTGAGTATTTGGTGGCTCTCTTAAAATTTTAGGTAGGTGGTATTTGTCTGGTCCAGGAGGTGTACTGTGCGCGGGCGGGTCAATTATATACTGTTATAAGCTCTCATTTACTCGCTAGAGGAGTGTGTATTAAATTATTTGTATATAAATTCATCCTGATTACTCAAAACAAACCAAAATAATACAAATCAAAATGTATAATGTCTTATTCTATTTAAATTGTATAAGTTATTTTGTGAACGGAAGCCAGTATGTTTGATTAAATCTACTCTAAATTCAGGCCCGAATTAGGACGTGTGGAGACCCTGGGGCAACAGATAGTCCTAATTATATTCGAATAAAAAATCAAAATCGTTTATTGCGAATATGAGTGATATAGTTTTTATAACAATGTTAAAAGTTCTTCTATATTTTACAAAAAAAAAAATATTGGCAAAACTTGATAATCGTAACATTTTTTACCTCTGTTGTGGGGGCCCCTCTCTTGTGGAGGCCCCAGGGCAGTAGCCCCGCCTGCCCTCCCTCAAATCCGGCTCTGCCTAAATTGTTTTGTCTAAATTGGGTAGTTATTATAAGTATATAACAAATGGCTAGTTACTTTCACATAATATCCAAAATATTGTATTGTATATTTCATTTTAGTTTGTGTACCATAGTAAACTTCTAATGATTATGGAACAGTAATATCAAGAAGTTTGAGCCCATTGCACCGACCATTGAACATTTTTTTTGTTCTATGTTAAATTATACCTACAAAAAAACGTGTATAAAAACAAAATTAGGTTACAAAAAACATTTCCTAAATAAAAGGGACAGGGCAGAAATTGATCCCCAGTGTTTATAACAGTAATTTACTGGTACACTCCTCTTAGATAAGAGGATCACTACTGGTTAAAAAAGTTCACTAACTACTGACGTTGACGTCTGATAACTGAAAATAGTTTATATTAGTTTAAAAAGTAACTAAAAATTAAACGCAATAACTGCTTCCTCTTTCTTTTCTGTTTTCAAACAAAATTGTGCTGTTATGTAACTATGTTAAGGTTCAATGTAACAAAGTAGTGAGATTATCGTTCATTTTACAATGCACCAGTCTGAAAGCACTCTTCCTTTAAAACAAATCTCTAAAAAAGCTAACCCATATAAAGATAAAAAAATAAATTGAATTGATATCCTCATGTCGCACTCACGGAATCCTCCTAAAACTAAACTATTGTAAATAACATTTTGATTTTGATTACTTTATTTCAACACGTCTACAATAAATGATACCAAGTTATAATAGAAGACTTCGTAATATAATTTCTAATAACAAGTGAGATTTCCTTTAATTGTTTTCTTTATATTTATTGATTGCTTATAAATATTGGTATAGGTAGCTGTCTCTAGCTAACGCAACATATAGTCGTATGTTTATTACATATTCACAACTGCCAACGATAAGCGCTTCACCAAAAACGTCATTTGTTATCGACGTCCAGTGATTTAATTGGAACAAGGTAATAATTTACATATCTACTTACACATCATTATTTTATTATCGCCCATTATAAACAGGAGAACGATTTCTCAGTATCTACCGCCTGCTTTATATGATGGAATGCGCCCACAGCAAGTAACAGTAAATTTTACTGCATTTATTTTATATTAGGAATAAACAAATAAGTAACTTGTCCTCTGTTTATGCAATAAACAGCCACCAGTCTGCAAAACTGTATTAGGCATCCAATGGTTCCAAACATTTTAGTATGTCTGCAACTTAAGTCGTAGTTTGAAGCTCATGTGAGGTTAGAAGCTATATTGGCAAGGCAAGACATACGTAGCTCATCGCACGTAGTACAGGAGTTGAGAGCGCTGGGGCTGCCACTCGGCTGCCAGCTCGCGGACTCCACTCGAACCTCGGGCGCTGATCGAAAGTTCGACTCGAGATCGAGCGCGCATATGTAAATATCGGCACATTTACAAGCGAAAGGGTTCACCGGAGTGGCGCACTAACGCAGCGTTGCGCGGGAACCAGTCAAGTGAGATTCCTACGGCGTCCGATAGAAAAATGTCGAACGAGCTTTGAGCCCATCACTCCGCGGGTGTATGGTACGCGACGCGGCCGCCGCTCGACTGCCGCCCTCCTCTCGCCACCGCACCGCTGGTATATTTATCGCTTAATTATTGAACTCGTCAGTGTAACAATTATGAAGGCAGGCGAGCAGGCCTGGAGGGTTCGCGGCGCTACCGCGTCTGCGCTTACCGTTGCGTCACAGCGCCGCGCCGTGCCGCGCCGCGCGCGCAGCCTTCAGATTTTATCTCAACCAGCCAACAAACGTTGGTCACCTGTTATTAATTTTACACACATTAACCTCCAATCTCCATCGTTAAGCGATGTTAGTTGGAGGTTCCTGACTTCTGTTTCCGTGATATGTTATCTTAGTTTCTTATAAAGATATCAGTACAATAAAGTATAGGCTAAATATTTCCTTGCTGTTGTCCTGTAATTTATTCCTTAAGAGAATACACATATAAATTTATATCTAGAGAAAACATAATGAAACAAATAAATTGCATAATAATTGTTACGGAGCAACAAAACTCCTTTAAAGTTATTATTTATTTTTTTATATGAAATTTGTCTATTTTTCGTTTGACGATTAAAAACAATTGTTGTTGACATTTTATCAGAAAATGTAATGGTCGTTTAATTCTTATTCCTATAAAATTAATTAGTTTCCCAGTTTTTTCCTGCTGTTAAATTGTGGCGACCGTGACAGCGAAAATGGAGAATCTTGAGAATAGGAATAAAAGAGAGATCCGTGGTAAGGCGAATTTTCACAAAATATTTCAATGAAATAGATGCCGCGATAGACCAAGATCAACCAGAGGTAGAGATCAGATTTATGTACGAAAAACTTAAAGATCACTACGAGTACCTACTCCGTCTTGACAATATTATCAAGGAATTACTTGTGATGAATGTCGATGAAGACGAACTTGAAAAAGAAATTTTGGGAGAGATGGAATATAAGACGCGTATGATGAGGATGGATGTTAAATACAAAAAATTCACGCCATCTAATGCATGCATGTCATGCGTGTCAGAGTCCAAATGTATACTCAAAAATATTAAGTTGCCGAAATTGCAACTACCGACCTTCGATGGGGAGATAAAAAACTGGCTTCCATTCTGGGGTCAATTTTCAAAAATAAACGACGACCCAAACATCGATCCTGTAGATAAATATCAGTACCTTAAACAAACTATAAAAGGGGAAACTGACGTTATGAAACTAGTAGAAAGTTTTCCACCCTCTGCCTATGTCGATTGTATAAATCAATTAAAATCAAGATACGCTCGCGATGATTTGTTAGTACAGATATATATACGAGAAATTCTTGCACTTGTGCTGGCTGATAAAAAAGGTACATTGACGCAACTGAACGACCAGCTTAACGCGCATTTGCGCGCTCTAGAAACACTTAATGTTACAAAAGAGAAATATGCAGCATTGCTATTACCGATGGTAGAGTCCGCTCTTCCCAGTGAAATACTGAGATGCTGGGAGAGAAACAAACCATTCATTAAGAACGTGGGCGAAGAATTGGCCAACCTACTTGAATTTATCAGAAAAGAAGTAGAGTCAGAGCAAAGAATCGCAATCACCAAGAAGGCGTTCAACGGGAATGATCAGCATCATGAGAATAGACCTGCTACTGCCGAATGCTTGTTAACTTCAACAACTATCAAAAATAACACATGCATATGGTGTGAAAAGAACTCACATGCGAGTATCGAGTGCTACAAGCTCAATAAACTGACACTAGAGCAACGAAGGCAACACCTTAAAGATAAGAAAGCTTGCGCGATCTGTCTTAGGAAAGGACATCATCCTAAATTTTGCAAAGCCGCTGTAAAATGCCTGATTTGCCAAAAGCGTCATTCGACTGCTCTATGTCCTGACCAGAAAGAAATAGAGAGTAACATCGATACAAAAGAGAAACCAAAGGCATCGACTTCACTTTCTACCACGAATATTACTGGTCAAACTTTGTTACAAACAGTCATTGTGGAAGTGGAGTACGAAGGCAAGAAGACGTTGGTTCGTGCTTTGTTTGACTCGGGTTCCCAGCGCACCTATGTAAAGAAAGATGTTATAGAGAAATTAAATGTTCCAGTTTCAGAAAAAGAGCAACTTGCTCACTTTTTGTTTGGCGGAGTTGAAACAAAGTATGAAGAATATTGTGTATATAATTTTACTGTTAGATCACTAGATAAGTTTTTTAGTTGTAATTTGTCAGCCATATGTAAAAATAATATTTGTAGCAATATACCTAAAGTTTGTAGTGACAATACTCGAATTGTCAATTTGTTACCCAAACATGATATAACATTGACAGATATGGGTCACAGTTCTAAAGATATTGGGTTGTTAATTGGGGCAGATGTACTTGGTTTGTTTATAACAGGTTCAGTCGTTCATTTGGAAGACAGTCTGACGGCTATAAAAACCAAACTCGGATGGACGCTGCAAGGCAAACAGGTAAATTCTCATACCAATAATAATCTCGTATCGATATTATTGTGTACTTGTGACAAAGATTTGGCAGGTTACTGGAGCTTGGAGTCTTTGGGAATACGTGATCCGGTAGAGGAAAAGAGCAAAGCAGAGAATGAAGCTGACGCCTGGTTAAACTTCAAGCTACAAGTTGGAGGTACAAAGCAAAACACTGCCATTTACTCAACCTTCTCTCCTCTCTAGGGCTCCAACAATTGACAAATCTGGTATAAGTTGTCAGCCGACGGCCCCTACAGTTGACACATCTAGTGATACTTGTCATTCGATATATGTAAGTAGAAGTGGAAGGAAAGTTACTTTACCGAGTAGGTTTTTACTGTATTAGGTACGCGTTTTGTTTTGTCTATGTTATCTCATAAACTTATGTTATTATGTATGTAATTATTAAGCCTACGAGCTTGTTTTTATTGTTTTCATAAGCTTGGGAGGATGTTACGGAGCAACAAAACTCCTTTAAAGTTATTATTTATTTTTTTATATGGAATTTGTCTATTTTTGGTTTGACGATTAAAAACAATTGTTGTTGACATTTTATCAGAAAATGTAATGGTCGTTTAATTCTTATTCCTATAAAATAATTAGTTTCCCAGTTTTTTTCCTGCTGTTAAAATAATATTAGTTTTTTTATTACAATAATAACACTGTATGTAACCTCCATTGTACGATCTCATTTTATTTATGTGCAAATAAACAATTATATGGTTATTATATTTAATGGATTGTTTAAATAGTGGTCTACTTATTTCGGTTGGACTCAGCTACAATCAAAGTTTAAAAATCTAGCTATGTTAAGGAGCACAGAAACCAAATCACCATTTTTTTTATTGTTGTGATACTTGAAAGGAAAACTTGTTTGACAAAAGAAACAATTAGATTTCTATTAAGGTTGAGATGTAAGGTATGAAAGTATCTGCATAGATATGGCATATCTGTATCTGTTATAGGATAGAGTTCCTGTAAGACAGGGTAAACTATACAATGATTGGCACCTTAAGCCTGACCTCGACTTTATTCATTTGTTATTAATTCATTTTTAATATAAACACATGTAATCTATGGTAAATTTCTTGCTTGTTTATCTATTTTGCAAATGAAAATGCGTTTTAGTCTCAGAGTAAACAGGACTGGAGTAGCCTTTGCCTAACATTACCCCTCTGCCAAATGCACAAGCATCGGAATCCTGTGCGTTATATAAAACTAGTTGAGCCGCCATTTTAAAACCACAATAATCAGAACGTCTTACCGTGCAGAGCTCCCACGAAAATGCCTGCCTGTGCTGTTTTCTACTGTAAAAAAAATTCGAAAATATCTAGTATGCAAAAAGATGGTGTCACCTTTCATTTGTAAGCATAATTTTTAGGTTTTGATTATTATTTAATTCATAATTTCATGTTTTAGCAGACTACAATTTCAAATTTCGCGCTCAAAGTTCGTTTGATGACGTCACGGCTGCACTCCCCACGAGACTACCTAGGGTTGACCATTATCGCATTTCAATTAATTAAGACAAAAATTAGAAAAAGTTTGTTGGTAATAAATAACTGTAATTTTGTATTAATTAATTACCAATTATAATTTCGTTTTAACAATGTACGTTGCGTGTTTATTTTTAGTTTAGTATTAAGTACATACCTACACTTTTGCGGCTGCTTGAAGCCTATTCTTTGCCACACAACATGGAAATATAAAATAATAAATAAAATAATTAATTAAAATAATAATCAAACTATTTGTCCTTTTATTCATGCTGGGCGGCGCTCATAAACATTAAGAGTACTAATGCTGTATATACTTCCAGTGTCCCTGACTTCATAAAAAAGACACGGTTAAAAGGGTACCATCGTCTAACCAGCACACCCGATCATTTCCGAGAAACCAAAATTTTTTTTCGAGCCACAGGACAAATTCTTTTTATTTTGTAATCAGCAACCCTTATTAATTTGTACAATATTAATTTGCACAATAGTGATGTCAACTTCATCGATATTGTGATTTTACGAGTGAGTAATGAATGAATGAATGCAAGTAACATACTTAAATTGGAAATATGTATTTTTAATTTAAATCTGTATGTCGCAGGGAAATTTTATAATTCCGCAGTTTACATTCGGCGTCATCAGTTTAAAAAACACATACCCTTTTCTTAGTTCTTTTTCTTAACGATAATAAAACACAGCTTAGATAAATTACAGTTTGTTTCAGTAATTATTACCAGGTACATATTAATGATGATTTCAAATAAGAATAAGGTATGTGATTTTGAACTGATGACGCCGTATGTAAAGTGCGGAATTATACTATTTACCTGCGATATTATACATACACCTGTCAAGTCCACCTTAAACCAAATGGCTAGTAATGAGAGTAGAGGAAGCGAAATCACTAATTTTTGAACATTTTGTCTGTCTGTATGTATGTTTGAGCACGCATCACCCAAAAACTACGCGACGGATTTTGATGACATTTTAGTATGGTAATAGCTAAATGTCATCGTCAACATTTAAGTTAAGTTTTTTATTAATATTGTAGCAACTATAGCTCCTTTAAAAACCGGCTTGTCCAACTGCAATACTTCAAGATACTAGGAGTAAGGTATGTGGTGCCAAAAGTCCTTTGTGCATAAATGAAAGCTATTGGAAGATAGTATTGCAGTATTAAAATTAGAAATGATCGGTATGTAGTTCAGGCAAATATACTCTGCCCCTAGGCGGTATACTAATTGTTGGTCTTTATACTTTAAGCTTTGACATGCCCGGAAACATCTAATTTTTCATATTCAGTTTTCCTAAAGAATACACCATACGAAAAAATGGATTCATGCTTGTAATTGGGCATCTTCAAGGACAAGTACTATATGTTCCATATATTTATGCCGTCTCAGTTTAAAAAATTATCTAACAATAGAAGAAGATTAGTTGCCCATGCTGTGCCAACGTTATTCTTGAATGATCCTCTTAGTTTATTATATAACTAGTTATGCTTCAAATAGATATTAACATGTAATATTATAACAGTTTTAGTTTATTACATTTAAATGTATTAATTTTAGGTTAAAAAATAAGTTAAAAAGGAAATACCTGCAAAAAGTGATGTAAGCAAATCGCAACAAAATACAAATAATCAATCGGTCAAAGTAAAAATCTGAGAAATATAACTATATTCACTATCGCTTTGTTAAAAATAATGTTTCAGAGCTCCTCCTTTCCATTATGGGTATACGCAAAAGGGTCCACAGTGAATTCTATATATATAATAACACCTATTGTAAATATCTTTTAAATGCAATAAACTATCAAGTTTCAATTTGTATTTGTAGGAATACTAACGCAAAGTTAATAAATTCATTCATTGAACGAAACTGATTTATCGATATCGATATTCTCGTGCTATGTCATGTCACTTCTCACACAATGACATTCGTGTGTTTGAATAGAACGTTAACACACTATTTTAAGCACGTGTGCGTGTATTTTAAATATGTTTGTCGTATTATGCATGTGTGCGTTTGTAAACACGCAAAGAGTTTTTGTTCCTGTGTGCTGGCATTGAATGTAGTAGTAACCTCACCCCCCGCAAAAAATGGCAGAAAAATATGTACGAGATATTGACTAATGGCTACTCCAGTCCTGTTTACTCTGAGGTTTTAGTATATTGTCGTAGAGTTTTATTAATAAAAACAGTTTTTATAAAAATATGCCTAAAAGTACAGTGATTGGCACTCCGGATATAGACATTGTCACTATTAAACTAGTCATTGGCACAAACAAACATTATATTTTATATAACGTTTTTCTTATATTTATATTGTAAGTAAGTACTTATATTTAGTAGGACGGTATTACTTATAGATAAAATCAACGAAAAATAAGTTATCTTCACTTAAAATAATAAGGTCTTCAGCCCTTCAGTCGTTTTTCAGTCTTCAATCTTGAGATTCAGGATTGTTTAGGAAATCTGCTAACTCCTGTTCATTACAAAACGTCGTTCTTCTTTCCAAAACTTTCTTAGACTTAGACAGCACGAAATCTTTCGGCGATTTTACTGTAAAGTTAAACCCTGTTTTCTTCTCAACCGTTTCACTTTCATTCAGTATAAATTTAGGTAATTTTTTGTTTTCTGTTTTAATCTGTGGTAAAATACATATTTTAGTAATTTTTACGGGTTCTTTTTTATCAACTGCCTTGTTGTCATGTCTATTTTAAATTCGAATTATTAACATAATTTTTTATATCTGCAGTAGTATAGCAAGTAGTTTCTTCTTGATATTTCGTAGGGGTCTTAAAAACAATCAACGGTAAATCATCATCTTTATCTTCCCTGCTTTTACTTTCATTTGGTTTTTCAGTTCTTTTCTTCTTTGTACTTTGTTCTTCAGTCTTATTGTCCTTTATACTGGACTCTCCAGTCTTATTTTTTTTGTTAGACTCATCTTTGTTTTTTGATTTTTCTTCTCTTTGCCTTTTCCGTTCTTGTTTTTCGTTTTCTTTCTTTTGTTTGTCATCTAATTTCAATTTTTCTTGTTTTAGCCATTGAGAACTAGTTAAAACATATACGGGCTTATCATTAAATTTTTTCCCCTTGCGCACAGGTGTCCTAGGCCAGATTAAATTGTCCTTTAAAGATTTTTTATCAGGTATCTGCTTTAAGCATAATTGTCTAGTTTGATCCATGGAAACTTCTTGAGTATTCTCTACATCTCCTAAAGTATAAGATGGCTTAGATAATTCAGGTACACCTGACTGGATTAATGTGTCAGCAAATTCATCTGCAATTGTTTTAGCCGATAAATTAGATTGAGGTAGATTGGTTGGTGTGTTTATCACAGTTGAGACCACTACTGGTTCCTCTAATGCACCTGGGACATCCGTATAAGGAGCTAAATCGGGTGGTTGTCTGTCCTGAATTTGACAGTGTGCTGATTGCTGCTCAACATTTGCATCACGAAGCCAGTCTTGATTATTTGTAGCTAGATCCTGGTATGGATCCTCGCTTATAATAATAGGCAAATCATCTACGGGCACCCATTCATGATCAATTAGAAGGGAGGCATTCGACTTATCTCTCTCATTGCAGTCAACAGTCCCCGAAATCAAGAATTGATGAACTTTATGCAAAGCTGTGTGAAAAAGGCGTTCGATTCCATTGATTGATGAGTCTTCCTGTAGTGCATTTAAAACAGTAGGTCCTATTATTTTATCAAAGGTCTTGAGCGTCAGCGTCGGTTCTGGTTTGTCATTATTAGTGCTTGAATGTCCTTTGTCTGTAGTACAGATACTTCTTCCGAGACATTTGGAATAGTCAATCGCGTTTGGATTCCATGGGTACAAACCACATGCTTTAAAACCATTCTTTACAATGGTCTCTTTCAAATGTTTCTCCAAAGTAATCGCAAGAACTACTCCAAAATCAACTTTTGTCAAAGTTTTCGTCAAGTTATTGCGTCGCCACTCTAGAACACCTTTTTTCCATGCAGTTTTCAATGGCTTGAATGCTGAGACGTCTGCGGGCTGTAATTTTCGGGTGGAATTGGGATATAAGGCAATCAAAATTATACCTTTTTGTTTGCAAAACTCGCTCAGATCATAGTTCATGTGACTTTTATGCCCATCTAAGAAGAGTATTACCGGCAAGGGAATTTCTTTTTCAGTTAAGTATGGATGGAAAATATTCTGAATATATTGGAGGAATAGTTCATTATTCATCCATCCATTGTCAGATAGACCTAAACCCCAATGTGATGGCACAGACGCTCTAATGTCCGCACTCATTCTTTTTAAAGGATATATTACCATAGGCGGAGTGGTTTTTCCATCTGCAGAAAAGGTAAACATCACGGTTAGACAGCTTTTAGCTTGAGCATGGTCGATTTCGTACACGTTGCGGTGTAGAAGTAATTATAAATATGTATATTAACTGCGTAATCCTATATATACTCTAATAAGATTGAATATCGATTTATTAAATATCTAATCATTGTACCATCAACATGTGTTTCTTTTAACTCCTCGGCGCCAGACCTTACATGGCGACCCGAGCCAGTTCGCAACGCGAGTGTTTGTTATAGTATCAAATTATAAGACCAGCTTTAATTATGGGGACAGTCCAAAGTACGATTTCGTCGCCTGTGGGTGATCTTTGTAATAATTACATTATTAATTTTTTTTAACAAAATAAAATGGGTGGACAACAAACCAAGGATAAAGATGACAACAACATCGTTTTAGCACAATTCGGGAAAAATGACGGCCACGTTTCTTTCAACGAGTTGAAGTTCCACGCATCCGCGACTACCATACTGCTGGGCGTGATTCTGTTACTGGTGCTGCTAGTGTTGATGTACGGTGTATACAAGCTGTACTACAGGTGTCATAAGAGGACAATACGGCGTGAATTATCTAACCACTTGGCGCGAAACTCCTGGTCATCTTTCGGTCGTGGACGTCGAGGAGGAGACGCTCTCCCTACCAGGGCTATGGATGCAACTAAGGAGGAGACATATTAAGTGGAAACTTTTGGTGTTTAAAGTGTTGTGCACGTGTGGTATGTAGTTTTAATTTTTTTTTTGCAACTTGTATTTTCTAGTGTAGTATGACCAGTATGTTAATCGCATTTATTTTGTACTACTGCAATAGTTATACACTTATATTTATCTAAATATATTAGTAATTTAGTGTAATGTTGCACGATATTAATGAAGTATACGAACAAATAAACAGGTTAAAGGAAAATACATTTAAGTTAAATAAATCGCGAAGAACAAAAAATATCTTAGAAAAAACATTAAATGATGCAACATTACTATATAATAAATATTTGAAATGTGCTGATATCTTAGATAATAAAATACGCGAAGGTGAACTTGAGAGTTGTATAATAGTGAAGGTCAAAGAAATTTGTATACGAATAGAAACCCTGTACGCTCAAATTGTCGATTTTTGTAACAACAGTAGTATTGAAAAGCGAAACACCATGGAAAAGTTTGATTTAAAAACGGCGGTTTCTCTCTTGCCCGTCATGAACGGAGACGAGGATATTACCAAAAAATTAATAGATTCTATTGAGCTCTATAGTTCGATTATTGATAAGGACAGTGAAAATGTTTTGATAAAATTTATAATGAAAACGCGGCTATCGGAAAGTGCAAAACTGCGTCTTTCCCAGTCTTACTCGTCATGTCAGCAACTTCTGTCTGATATGAGGGAACACTTACTGACAAAAAAGTCTAGTAACGCTATTCATTCACAATTAATGAGAGAAAGTCAGGGCACTAATAGTATTGAAGATTATGGTAAAAGGCTTGAACAATTATTTACTGACTTAACAATATCGCAAGCCGAAGGCAATAGCACCGCTTTTAGTGTATTGAAGCCGATCAATGAAAAGTTGACTATAAAAAGTTTTATTGACGGTCTTAGAAACCCTAGTTTAAGAATTATTTTAACAGCGCGTAACTACACGTCTTTGAAAGACGTCATCCGAGCAGCCAAGGACGAGGAATTGTCTACCTCTCGAGCTTCATCGGAAGGGTCTGTCTTCATGGCCCGCCGAGGAAAGTCAGGTAACTATAATCAACAATTTACAGGTCGTGGTCGGGGCTATATGCATTTCAGAGGCAGCCGACCTACTTCGTATAATCATAATACTCAAAATGTTTATCGCGGCAGCGCATCGGCGCGGGGCGGCACGAGCGACGTTCGAGGTCGTTCATCTCACCGTGTTTATCCAGAAAGGGGTAGATACTTTTGGAGACATTACAATCGACATAGTTATAATAAATCTATTAATTATTTAGCTGCAAACTTAGATAACAGGGATGCCGAAACTGAGACGCGTCCTGCCGAAACTGAGACCCGTTCTGCCGAAACTGAGACCCGTTCTGCCGAAACTGATTTTTTTCGTTCATAAATGCATTTTTTCGTGTAATAGTAGTAATCATGTAAAATTAAGTTTAGGCAACGTAAATAAAAGGTGGCTCATAGATACTGGCGCATCATTATCTGCAGTAAAATATGAATCCATTATTGAATTACAGATACCGATCATTAACGATAACATTAGCATAAAAGGAATTGGCGGCAGCCTAAACAGCGAAGGCTATGTGTACTTAAAGCTCTCCACAAAAGGAAAAGAATTTGTACACAAGTTTTATGTATTAAGAAATATGTCTTGTTTGCATGATGGCATAATTGGACAAGACTATTTGCAAAAATACAAATGCATTGTAAATTACGAAGTAAATACGGGTTCTATGACTTATGGTAGAAATGATTTTAAAATAACTTTACCCTTAGAATTGGGCTCATTTCACGGAAATAATTATTTGACCGTACCACCACGATGTGAGAAGATTTTTTATATAGATTCCCGTATGAGTGAGGATTGTATTATTCGATCGAAAGAGTTGTGTGAAGGTGTTTATTTAGCAGGCGGTATATGTAAGGCTAAAGAAGGAAAAATACCTATTCAAATTTTAAACTCACGTGAAGAACAAGTCACTTTGAGTTATTTTTCGCATGAGATAGAAGATTTGGATAGCTATTATGTATGTACTTTTAATAAGAATGAATCTATTGACAGCGAACGGGTACGGAAAATGTTTTCATTTTTAGATTTTTCTCATTTAAATACGGAAGAAAGGCGATCTGTGCAAAATATATGTGCTAAATTTTCAGACATATTTTATTTACCAGGGGATAAGTTGTCAGTATGTAATATTTACCAACCAGAGATTAAATTAAAACCTGACGCTGTACCAGCGTACACAAGACCCTATAGATTACCATGCACACAAAAAGGTGAAATTACGAATCAAGTAAATAAATTATTATCCGAAAATATTATTGAACCTTCCTGCAGTGAGTGGTCGAGCCCCGTTTTGTTAGTTCCGAAAAAGTCAGATGGTTCTAAAACTTGGCGTTTGGTTATTGATTTTCGAAAATTAAATGAACGAATTTTAGATGATAAATTTCCACTTCCAAATATCGCAGATATACTTGATTCACTTTCAGGTGCTATGTATTTCAGTCATCTTGATTTGTCACAATCTTACTTTCAATTAAATTTGGATCCTAACAGTAGGAAGTTCACAGCCTTTACAACGTCCACGGGACAGTACCAACTAACTAGATTACCCATGGGGTTGAAGACTTCTCCTAGTATTTTCTCTCGAGCAATGACTATAGCAATGGCAGGCTTAAATTATGAAAAATGCCTAATTTATTTAGATGATATTCTCTGTTTCGGACGAAGTTTATCTAGCCATAATAAAAATCTTATAGACATATTATCTAGGCTCAGAAAAGTAAATTTAAAACTTAACCCTGCCAAGTGCAAGTTTCTCAGAAAAGAAGTTCTATACTTGGGTCATGTTGTGTCAGCGAAAGGTATAGTACCGGATCCAGAAAAAACTAAAGCAATAAACCAATATCCACTTCCCAAAAATTCAGACGAGGTTAGGAGATTTGTCGCGTTTGCAAACTATTATCGAAAGTTTATTCCCGGGTTTGCGGAGATTACCTTACCACTTAATGCGTTGTGTAGAAAGTATGCGAAGTTTGAATGGACGGATGATTGTCAAAAAGCATTTATAAAATTAAAAAATCAATTAGTTTCACCTAAATTATTGCAGTATCCAAATTTTAGCAGCGACAACAAATTTATTTTGCAAACGGATGCGTCTGGTTTTGCGATCGGCGCGGTACTTAACAACGGAGATCGTAGGCCGGTGGCTTTCGCAAGTAGGACGTTAAATAAAGCAGAGAAAAATTATCCAACAATAGAAAAAGAGTTATTGGCTATAACATGGGCGGTTAAATACTTTAGGCCGTATCTGTACGGAAAAAGATTTACAGTCGAAACCGATCACAAACCTCTTGTTTATTTGTTTAATTTATCAAATCCGTCGAGTAGGTTAATGAAACTAAGGTTACTATTAGAGGAGTATGACTTCGATGTATTGTATGTGAAAGGAAAGGATAATGTAGCTGCAGATGCATTGTCCAGGGTATGCATTAGTAGTGAAGAGTTGAAAGGTATGCATGAAAATATTGTGTCAGTTATGACTAGGGCACAAACAAAGAAAAAAGAAACGCATTTGGGTAAAGTTTCGGAGAATAAGGTCACTAGCGACTGTTGGTCTGATCACCCAAGAGTCGTAGAGATGCTTAAACTACCGAAAAATTACACCGAATTAGTATTTTTAAATGAGACTCAGTTCCAACAACTAAAAAATAGCTTTGATAGTGAAAATTACTTTTTCGCGTATATAAAATCAGTCTTTTATTTGTGTTAAACTAACAGCCCAATCACACTGCGCACGAGATGCCTTTGCGAGGGAGTTGAGTTTATTTTGTCATAAAGTAAATATAGACGAGTTATATGTTATCCTTAATGAAGATAGATACACAATTGTAAAAGAATTAATTCATTCTATAAATAGAACTCCTCAATGGACCGGTCCGCGCTTGCATATTATAAAAGGAGTTAAGAGGATAACAGACAGGGACACGATTCGTGTTATATTAAACGACTATCACATATTGCCAACTAGCGCACATGCCGGTATTAGGCGTATGGTGAAAAATATTAAGAGACGATTTTTCTGGCCAGGCATAGAGAAGGACGTGACATATTTTGTTACTAAATGCGATCAATGTCAAAGACAAAAGTACTTTAAGTACACAAAGCAGCCGATGGTAATTACCGATACGGCTACATCGGCTTTCGACCGAGTATTTTTAGATTTAGTAGGGCCCTTAGGTAATGATAGTATTAGTGATTCTAAATATATTTTAAGTCTACAGTGCGATATGACAAAGTATGTCGAAGCGTATCCGATTTCATCTAAAGACACAGTGACCGTCGCCTCTGCCTTTGTAAGTAACTTTGTTTTGCGTTACGGAATACCTCGCGAAATCATAACAGATAGGGGTACCGAATTTATTTCTTCTGTAATGAAGGAAGTTTGCCAGTTATTGAATATAAGCCATAAGACATCTACTGCCTATCATCATCAAACTATAGGTGCACTTGAAAATACTCACAAAAATTTAATATCCTTTTTACGTATTCAATCAAATAATAACGCTCAAAATTGGTCATCATGGTTACCCTATTGGTGTTTCTCATTTAATACTACTGTACACAGCGAAACTAATTATAGCCCTTATGAACTTGTTTTCGGAAAGTGTTGTAACATACCTACCAATTTAACAGAAAGTTTAGATCCTTTGTATAGTTTTAACGATTACGCTAAAGAACTAAAGTACAGAATACAAAAATCTCAACTAGATGCTAGGAACAACTTGTGTGTAAGTAAACAATAAAGAAAAGAACGCTATGACTCATATATAAACATTATTAATTACAAAGCAGGTGATTTGGTTTTGATTAAAAATGAGGCTAGAAGCAGTAAGTTAGATCCCTTGTATGTGGGACCATTTGAGGTATTACAAGACAGTGAACCGAATGTAATAATTTTAGATAAAGGTGTATAGAAAACAGTACATAAAAATAGAACAAAATTATATAAGTCAAAATAACCTTTACAATATAGTAAGAAAAAATGTATAATCATTACTAGAATTAGCTACTTTATTACATTTGTAACGTATACTTTAATAACCTTGATTTATTGTAAACATAGTTTTTTAATTTTTGTACCTAGTTTAAAAAAAAAATATGTACCTCCCAATGTAATATTTTTTTTTTGCCTCCGCGGGGCGTGCGGTGTAGAAGTAATTATAAATATGTATATTAACTGCGTAATCCTATATATACTCTAATAAGATTGAATATCGATTTATTAAATATCTAATCATTGTACCATCAACATGTGTTTCTTTTAACTCCTCGGCGCCAGACCTTACAACGTTCTTATTCCCTTTTTCACTCAATACCTTGGAGTTTTTGGGGCACAGTTGAAAATTGGTCTCGTCACCATTGAAAATACTAGAGGGGTGCTCTAGAACCTCCATCCACCGATTTTCCTGTAATATTTCTTCAATTTGTGTAAACCACTTACGTATGTTTTCTTCCGATACATTTGCGCTCGCCGCAGTTACAGCTTCAGCAGTTCTACTTACTATCTCTGGATTTCGTTTTAGAAATAGGCGATACCAACCTTCACCAGGTTTGTTATCTATGAAGCTGTTAGGTCTTGGATTTTTCATCAAAAACTGCTCAACACTCAAAAGTACATCTTCTTTCCTCCGGGGAAAACCTCTTTTACTACAATAAATTACCCAGTTTACTAAAGTTTTTTCTTCCTCATCTGTTAAGATGGTCTTTGGTCCTGGTTTGGTTTTTACAAACTGTGAACTTAATCGAAATTGCAGAGTAGCCCTAGGCACGCCATACTTCGTCGCTGCAGTTTTTTTCGGCATGCCATTCTGCACAGCTTCAATAGCTTTTTTGATATTATCTACCGTATATTTTTTAGAGTACGAAGTCCCATCTGCAACCTTCGGCATTTTTCTTGATTCTGAAATTAATAAAAAAATCAAAAACGTAAAATAATAACTACAATAACACAAACATTAACACGCCTGTTAATAATTGCAATGATTGGCATACACGGCATCATAGTAATTGGCACCATGCCTAGTATAATGATTGGCAGTGCCAAAAATTAGTTGTAAGGCTGATGTAACAGTATTACTTGATTAATTGGAAATAAACTTTAATTTTACATAAAGTTATGGTTGAAAAATAAGGAAAAAATAGCAACATCTATAGTATAATCATTGGCACTCGTGCCAATGACTAAATTTTAGTGTGAAATAGCAACTAGTGATTGGCATCCTTTTATTTTGTGGTTATGTTAGAAAAATATTCACGAAGATCAGTTACAATGACCATTGTTTACTTATTAAACCATACGAACATGTACTTTAACATTAATTTAAACGAACACACAAAAAACAAATGATCAAACTTACCTTATATCTTCCCAAATTCTTAAGAAACGCGCAACCGCAGCCATCTTTTTCGGGCCAATGTTTTGTTTTTTAAAACAGTGTTGCCAGGTGTGCCGGTGCTGTTGCTACTACTGATATTTATTTGTGGTACTAATTTCAAAATGAGAAAAAAATATGAGAACGTATTTTTTGCCAGAGCAACTCTTAATATTTGGTCTTAAAATCTCAAGTGCCAATCACTGATGGGGTGCCAAGAATAGTATGGTTTACCCCATTACTTTTGTTTTTCTGACTGATTCACACTGTGAACTACGCTTTGAACTGTAATAGCTCGGAAACATCTGTGCATTACAGTAATAACTTATGATATGATACTACCTATACTGCGTACAAACGCTTGGTTATGATAATACATACAAATAATATTACGCAATAAAAACACGCACAAGAGCCTCAGAGTAGCCATTAGTCAATTTCTCGTACATATTTTTCTGCCATTTTTTGCGGGAGGTGAGGTTACTACTACATTCAATGCCAGCACACAGGAACAAAAACTCTTTGCGTGTTTACAAACGCACACATGCATAATACGACAAACATATTTAAAATACACGCACACGTGCTTAAAATAGTGTGTTAACGTTCTATTCAAACACACGAATGTCATTGTGTGAGAAGTGACATGACATAGCACGAGAATATCGATATCGATAAATCAGTTTCGTTCAATGAATGAATGTATTAACTTTGTGTTAGTATTCCTACATTATGTATTAAAAATTAAATTAAATTAATGATGATATTACACGCTACAACAGTCAGTTTCGAAGGCTATATCCATAAAATACAAATTGAAACTTAATAGTTTATTGCATTTAAAAGATATTTACAATAGGTGTTATTATAGATATAGAATTCACTGTGGACCCTTTCGCGTATAACCATAATAGAAAGGAGGAACACTGAAACATTATTTTTAACAAAGCGATAATGAATATAGTTAGTTTTCTCAGATTTTTACTTTGACCGATTGATTATTTGTATTTTTTTGCCATTTGCTGACATCACTTTTTGCAGGTATTTCCTTTTCAACTTATACTTTAACCTAAAATTATTATTAATTATTAATTTAAATGTAATAAACTAAAACTGTTATAATATAACATGTTAATATCTATTTAAAACATAACTAGTTATATAATAAACTAAGAGGATCATTCAAGAATAACGTTGGCACAGCATGGGCAACTAATCTTCTTCTATTGTTAGATAATTTTTTAAACTGAGACGGCATAAATATATGGAACATATAGTACTTGTCCTTGAAGATGCCCAATTACAAGCATGAATCCATTTTTTCGTATGGTGTATTCTTTAGGAAAACTGAATATGAAAAATTAGATGTTTCCGGGCATGTCAAAGCTTAAAGTATAAAGACCAACAATTAGTATACCGCCTAGGGGCAGAGTATATTTGCCTGAACTACATACCGATCATTTCTAATTTTAATACTGCAATACTATCTTCCAATAGCTTTCATTTATGCACAAAGGACTTTTGGCACCACATACCTTACTCCTAGTATCTTGAAGTATTGCAGTTGGACAAGCCGGTTTTTAAAGGAGCTATAGTTGCTACAATATTAACAAAAAAACTTAAATGTTGACGATGACATTTAGCTATTACCATACTAAAATGTCATCAAAATCCGTCGCGTAGTTTTTGCGTAATGCGTGCTCAAAGATACATATAGACAGACAAAATGTTAAAAATTAGTGATTTCGCTTCCTCTACTCTCATTGCTAGCCATTTGGTTTAAGGTAGACTTGACCTGTTTTATTCTATATCTTTACAGTTTTATTCTCGTATGTATAATATCGCAGGTAAATAGTATAATTCCGCACTTTACATACGGCGTCATCAGTTTAAAATCACATACCTTATTCTTATTTGAAATCATCATTAATACCTGGTAATAATTACCGAAACAAACTGTAATTTATCTAAGCTGTGTTTTATTATCGTTAAGAAAAAGAACTAAGAATAGGGTATGTGTTTTTTCAACTGATGACGCCGAATGTAAACTGCGGAATTATACAATTTCCCTGCGACATATAGATTTAAATTAAAAAATACATATTTTCAATTTAAGTATGTTACTTGCATTCGTTCATTCATTCATTACTCACTCGTAAAATCACAATATCGATGAAGTTGACATCACTATTGTGCAAATAAATATTGTACAAATTAATAAGGGTTGCTGATTACAAAATAAAAAGAATTTGTCCTGTGGCTCGAAAAAAAATTTTGGTTTCTCGGAAATTATCGGGTGTGCTGGTTAGGCGATGGTTCCCTTTTAACCGTGCTTTTTTATGAAGTCAGGGACACTGTAAGTATATACAGCATTAGTACTCTTAATGTTTATGAGCGCCGCTCAGCATGAATAAAAGAGCAAATAGTTTGATTATTATTTTAATTTATTATTTTATTTATTATTTTATATTTCCATGTTGTGTGGCAAAGAATAGGCTTCAATCAGCCGCAAAAGTGTAGGTATGTACTTAATATTAAACTAAAAATAAACACGCAACGTACATTGTTAAAACGAAATTATAATTGGTAATTAATTAATACAAAATTACAGTTATTTATTACCAACAAACTTTTTCTAATTTTTGTCTTAATTAATTGAAATGCGATAATGGTCAACCCTAGGTAATCTCGTGGGGAGTGCGGCCGTGACGTCATCAAACGAACTTTGAGCGCGAAATTTGAAATTGTAGTCTGCTAAAACATGAAATTATGAATTAAATAATAATCAAATCCTAAAAATTATACTTACTAATGAAAGGTGACGCCATCTTTTTGCATACTAGATATTTTCGAATTTTTTTTACACTAGAAAACAGCACAGGTAGGCATTTTCGTGGGAGCTCTGCACGGTAAGACGTTCTGATTATTGTGGTTTTAAAATGGCGGCTTAACTAGTTTTATATAACGCACAGGCATCCGATGCTTGTGCATTTGGCAGAGGGGTAATGTTAGGCAAAGGCTACTCCAGTCCTGTTTACTCTGAGACAAGAGCCAACGATAATTTGTTTTCCGTTCTCGTCGTTTTATGGATCTATATTTAAATTATTCTATGCTGTCAACATTTAGGATTTTGTTGAGTGAGATTCGGACCAACAGTACATCAAGTGACAGTAGCAGACAGCTGACAACGACAGTGACAGGTGAAGGTCATATGAAATGATACAATCTTCAAAATACAATAAAATAGACATGTTTAGTAACAAATTGTAGTGCGTAAAAATATATGCTCCAGTATTTTTCTGTCAGATATTAGCAAAATGTACTCTCGAATTAATATAAAGTAAGTATATAAAAATCATACTGCATACTTACACATTGTTTACAGCACTCGTTACGAATTAGTTTATTAATCAAATTCAAGGTTTGTCTACTTTTTGTAGAATAGTGTTCCTATTTAACTTTTCTATCAAACATAACAGGAACTGCAGCTGTGCTGGAGTGTTTTGTAGATATTTGAGTTCAGCTGAAATTTCTACAGCACTTCGGCCATTTTACTTCAGTGTCCATCCAGATCTTTTTGGGAAGTTTCCAGAACAAAGAGTGAGTAATTACAATAAGTACCTTCCCTTTTTTATTATACATAAAATGTATGAATGAAAAATAATTGAATTTACGCAATGCTGAAAATAATACTTTTTATAGGTTAACAAATCTTTAGAATACTTGTAATGGTATTCAAATTAGTTGCTTTGACTTGTGTCACTAACCATAAATTAAAATTGTATAATCCTTAATAGTCTAGTGGTTAGAAAAGAGTGGGTTAGCTTTCATACTGAGGTTGCTTTTTCAATGTGCTTTTATTAGATACTAGATCAAGTTTTCCTATCATTACGATAATTTAGTCATATGAGACTATACCGGGGAAGTATAGTTCCAGTTGATATACAATTTGATTTTCAGCTTAAAGTTTAACACACAAAGAAATTAAGAAAATTTGACAGTTTTGTCAAGATTTATGATGCGTAAGTAAGATATATAAGACGTGGATTTGCTATGCCTTATACCTGTTAAAAAAAAATATATTATCCTAAATGTACTTATATACAAGTGTGTAATATTGACAATAAAAATATTTAAATGTAACATCTGATGTCTTCCAGAAAATCAATGAAAATTCTTTACAGCAATTGAGTGCATTGCTAGAAGCCCAACAGTCAAGCCGAAGTTTATCTATGCCTCCTTTATCATTTTATTTACGTCAGAAAAATATGCCTGAAGGTCTGTCAGTAGTTCTGCTTCTATTATATTTTAAGGCGCAAAGTAATAAAAACTTTAAGTATACTGAATTATTACAGGAGAATTTAAACTAGTAAAAATTCAATTAAATGGTACAAATGCCCGGGAAACAGTTGTAAAAGTTTTAAATGCTTGTGATATGCCGACTAGCTATGTAGACAAGATACCTCGAAGTAAACCTCGGAGTGAATATATGTAAGTCATTATTTATCTATAGCAATAAATCAAGGAAATATGTAACTTTGACATTTAACTAATGCGAAGTTCACATTTTGCATTTATTTGCCAAAATATCAGATTTAATTATGCCCAATTTTTTTTATTCATTTTATATTTTTATATATTTGATTTAAAATTAAAATTCCACATAAAAATAACTAATGATAATAAATTGAATAATGATTAATATTTTTTCTATATTTACTAATAAATAACTAAATTAATAATAATAATAATAAAATAATGATAATAACTTTTTTTCATAAATATGACTCCTTCATACTTAAAAAAATATTTAGAAAGCAATATGTGAAAGAAAGTCTATTTTAATTTGGCCTTTGTTATCAAAATGTAGCAGTTAAACCTCATGGTCTGTTGCCCTTGCCCCACAATTATGAAATTGCATGTAACCATGCAGCCATCTACAAATTGTCTCTAGAAACAAATCTTTGTTCTCTAGTAAGAGTCTTTGGTTTATCAAATCGAAATGGAATGTTATGTGAAGCTTTTAAACTCGGAAAACACCCTTATTTCAATAGAGATGAAGGTGAGCGTTCAACCTGCTTGAAATCAAAAGATACAAACTGCAAAACCTAGTGATGTAGTTAGCTCTTATTGCAAATAATCGGGCCCCTGTCTGGGAATCGTTCGCCAGTTCTTATTGGAAGGGTCTCCCAATTTCCGAATTGGTAGTAGATGCAGTAGTTTACAGTAATTGTAGATACAAAAAAATCACTATATAAAATGCTAAATAAAACAATTATTGTTATTGAAATTTAACAATTAGTAACATGGCAAATTAAAATATCATATGCCGATTATTATCTTAGTCACCCTGTGACTATGGCTCGTGTAAAGGAGTTAAAACATCAGGATTAAATATAAAGAATGCGCAAGTATCTTTTAAATACTAGTTTTATTATGAAATGTAAAAAATTTTAATTGCTGTAGGTGATTATATACCAGTTTTGAATCATCTCCTTTATTATTTATTAGAGATGCGCCGAATATTCGTTTTGTATTCGGTATTCGGCGTATTCGGCATCTTTTTCACTATTTGTATTCGGCCGAATTATTCGGTTTTGGTGCCGAATATATTAGATTTTATTTTCTTGGCTACAGGACCCAGTATAGAACTAATAGACACAACGTCTTCTGTTATAACTTAAAGAAATAATATGAAAAATTTGTTGAATAAAGCTGATAAAATAAAAGCAACATATTTATTTCTTAAACTATGTATAGTCAACAGATATTTTAATTTTGAAACTTTTAATCAGCCTTAAATCATTATTTATATTTTAAGCCTCCAAACAAAATATTTTAATCATATATCAACATCATATTTATATTTAGTTCTTACACTTCCGCGCACAATACACATCAGAATAAAACACTTTTTTACGGATTTTTGCGCATGTTTTATTTTATTTTATATTTAATCCTGACGTTTCGACTCCTTTACAGGAGTCGTGATCACAGGATGACTAAGATGATGGTTGTCATGTATTTTCTACTACATCATATTTATATCTGAAAGTAAACATAATCAACATTTATTTTAAACCCTAAATAGTTTTTTTTCTTTAATATTAAATAAACTTTAATATGATTTTCTTTAAACTTCAATTTTACATTTCTGTTTAAAACTTATATCGTCTTCTATTTTTAAACCTCAAATCAACATTTTTAATGAACACTAGGTGTGTGGCAAATTTACAAAAATAGACTAGATAGGTAATCTAATCACAATAACAGAAACTATAATAAATTATAGAGATCCGAAATAATATAAAATATAAGCAAAACGAAACACTCATATTCTAATGTTTATAATTAATTAATGGTAAATTATATATTTTTTTCATATAGGTTTCCTGCTTCCGAAAATAATCACTCGCTCTATACACTACTACCAGGAGCACTAAGAAACACTGGCTAAATTAGCTAAATGTGCATATTTAGACTTTTGCTTTGAACTGGTAATTTTCGTGATCTCTTCAAACGGTTTTAATAGAATTAAACATTCATTGTGTCATATTCCCAGTAGCGACATGTTAGAACCTGTTTACGCAGCAAAGTAATATGAAATGTTAAACCGAATAATTCGGCCGAATATCCGGTTCGGTAAAGGTTTAACCGAATAGTATTCGGTATTCGGTTATTCGGTGAAACCATTATTCGGCGCATCTCTATTATTTATACATCAGCCAAAAGACATACCTACACTGTATTTAAACATAACAACTAAACTAAACTAACAACTAACGAATTGATTGTTTGCAGAAAACCTGATTTTGCAAAAGCTTATCAAGAATTCAAGTCAGATTTCGAAAAAGCAACTGAGATGAAAAGAAAAGTTGAAGAGAGAAAAGCTATTAACAATGTTATGTAAGAACTCACTGCTGACTTTTTTTCTTTAGTGTTTGAAACCTTTAATTCTCAAATTTCTTAATTTAAGTACACAAATACATTAAATCCGTGAATTTATTTTTGAATCACTCTAGCGGTTTGCAAGAGAGGAGCGAACGCTGTTTTTTGTCGCGTTACAGTTAGCAAAAAAGCTAATTTCGCATGCGAGTCGAACACGAGCGTTTTAAAAGCTTTTGTTCATGACTTACTATATCCCAACCACGTCCTGGGTGTCTACCGCCTAACTATTTTTTTTCCCATCGCTATAGTTTATGACACCATAACTACATTTCCAAATGCATATTAAAACTATATTGCTTTGACGTTCATAACCAGTTGGTCGTCAATTCAGTCATCGATATCGTGTAACTTGCCAAATTCTTCTTCCTAAGCAAGCAGCCCGACAATGTGTGAAGGTAGAAGAATAAAGTAGCGCCCCTTAAACTGTCGTAACTTCCCCATATCTGGAACCGTGTATATTGAGGGGTGTAGAGAATGACGCTATTAAAATTTGTGTTTTTAGTATAATGCATCTTTATAATTAAAAAAAAAAGTCCCGCCGTTATATTTTAATCAATATTTTTTACAGTGAATGGATCCACGACAACAGTTTCATAGCAAAAGAGAAATATGAATCAACTATAGCCACCCGAGGACAAGTGAAAAATCTCATAGACAGCCTTTGTTCAATTCATGGTATTAAAGAAGTTCGTAAAACCTAAATACATGCGATTATAAGTATCAATCATGCTTTTTGCTCTTGAAGTCAATGTTCTACATCGTACATTAGTAGAACATTAATATTCTATCTGCAATGCCGCAGTGTGTCAGATGCACAGTGAGCAACACTTCAAACTATACAAAACTGTTAAATTCCTCCATTTAATTTTCAGCTTATGGTCCAATAATCCAATATAAATTGAGAAAAATTTATAATTTGTGGCAGGCTGACGTGTTATTGTCAGTACATAATCTTATTTTATACTCTGAAATAGTAAAGTGAAAATAAATACTGTTGCCCCGTGCCAAAATGAGTCGAATTTCTTACAGAATTGAAACACACTCATTATAGGTATATACGTGTAGAAATTGTCACTGTAAATTCACAAATTTCAATAGCTTTTATTATTTACTTATAATTTAAGCAATATATTATTTGCCCAGATAAGTTGCATGCAATTTCAATGTGATAATAATTTATTTTAGATCATTAAGCACACAAAAACTAAATGTAATCAGCTAGAATCATGCAGTGTAAGACTAATATTAACTTGCTCATAGTTTGAAGTATTTGTTAGCCAAATATTGTTATACTTTTAGATAAAATACGATAGCGGATGGAACATTAGCCATATACGCGGTGCACTACAAAGTTTGGTTTCATTAGCTTCTCAACATTCTAAAGTCATGGCGAATTTAGAAGGTAAATTACATTGGAGGTAATATTTTTCATTAAATATTAAAAATATTTTTTTACCATACTTTTATTTAATTAACATCTTTTTTCAGGTAGGACAATAGCTTTAGGACAATTTACAGGTGTAAGTTTAGATGGCGATGTATTTTTGAATATCATCGACGTTAGGAATGAATGGCTTTCAGTAAGCATTTTTGTTAATTTCGTTTTATAATTGATATGACATCCTTTTTATTTGGTCAATTAAAGGACAATCCAGATCTGAGTTCTAATTGAACTAGTTTAATATAATAAATTGAAAACTTATTTTTTCGTATTTTTTCTAGTTAATAAAAAAAGTCAGCCAGGAAGACAGTGCTTTAACAGTAATACCAAACTACGAAAAAGCTTTGTCAAGTATATTGAGAGAAATACACATTTGCAGAAGGTAATGTATAAAAAATAATGATAAACAGAAGCTACTACTATATTCCTATAAACTATTTAGTTGCTAATATTTTACTACTCCTTATTGTTCCAGAAAATATATGCCCAAAGTTTCTGCACATCAATACTGTAGTCATCTTAGGCAGCTGATTACTTCAATAGGAGATTATTATGGTCGTGGTAACAAGTTTCCTTCATCGGTACCAAACTCACTGAGCAAATATGAAATCGTCGTCGAACCGTGAGTACAATGATGATGCTTCTATTTTAACTTCATTGAATAATTAACTTTTTAAACATAATACTATAGTTATTATTTTATTTGCGGGAAGAGCTTACACGCCTTTCCACCAAAGATGTGCGCATGTTCACAAGGAAAATATTAATTATATAAACCAATAGCAATGCTCTATTTATCTAGCCTCCCGCAGCTATTGATGGAATTTCTCCTCGCGAGCTATTTATCTACATCGCCCATCTCTAGATAGATAGACAGACAATTAATTAAATAAATCCTGTCTTCTTTGTTTTACTTCAAAAATATTTGCCTGCAAAATAATCTGTCTGTCTAAAAGTAAAAAAAAAATGATACAAACGAATGAACGAACGAACTCTAACGAGTTCGGAGTTGCTAACGCAAAAATATAGTTCAAACAGCGTCAAATGCTTGGACACAGCCCATTTCCAATTTATTATACATCACGAAAGTGATCTAAAATATCTTAACAGCCATTATTTATAAGATATAAGTCAGAGCACTCGGCTGGAGTGCGAAAGGTCGTGGGTTCGGATCCCACCTGAGGCCTTGGAGGCGTAGTTGTTTTTTTACACACGTATTTTATATCTTATAGAAATATTGCATTGTGAATGCAAAAAATTAAATTAAAAACATAGCCATTATTTATTTAGTATCGTGTCGGTATAAACATAATGTTTTCATCAAGAATATTATATATGTCGGCTGTTCTAGTACTTTTAAAAACTGACAGTACGAGGATCACTCGAAGCAAAAATGAAAAAAAAATTGAACTGTTATAATATTATATTCTGCGTAGATCAAATTTACAAATAAAAATTACTTACTTGCATTAAAGTATCGCAGAGTCTTGACGCAGTAAGCGTCAGTGACTAGGAAAGTATCCTTATATGAGGGGGCTACCTGTTCTCAAACAAATAGACTAATAAAAAACAGACACAAGAGCAATAGCAATAATCAAACTTCAGAGTTTATAAAGAAAAAAATAATATATATGCCAATTTTTACTGTAAAGCAAATACATAGATACATACATAACATATATATCTAAAGTGATTTCGCACAGCGAACGGTTAATGCTAAAAATATAAGGTATCATATGTTTACACTGATACAATGTCATGTAATATCAACCCTAGCAAATAACTTAAAAATATTAACAATAATCTTTCCAGAGAGGCAGGCCCGCTGATGGTATCTCCAACTGGTCAGTTTATTACGCCTTCATCATGTCCTGCTGATGAATTGATCGCCTTTATAGCCAAAAACCTCGATGAAGCCACTACCTTGATGACAGAGTATAGCATGTAAGAAAACTTTTTTCATTTGGATATTCATAAAATACCTAATTGCTATAGCGCCTTGCCAGGCCGACATTTTTCTGGGACTAGCAATAAAGCTAGTCAAGCTGATGAGAGCCAGCTTAGCTTACAGGTAGGTACGTGCCAAAACGATGATACTTTAGGACTATGATTACGGTAAATCATTTAGACCCATTAGTCTGACTTCATTTCTGTTTCTAAGGTTTTTAACCTTAGAAAGACTATGCGTCAGAGTGGTTACGTGACAACCAGCTAATAGACTTCACCACGCATATAGATAGACTTAATGACAGTTTTGCTAAATCAAATAACGGATTTAAATAACAGTTTACAAAGTGACTGCAATAACAAAATTATTAATTACATACTCAATGAAATCAGTAAACCTATATTTTATTCCAGATTACTTTTTAGTACAGTCGATGCATTTTGTTGAAATAAATGTATCTGTTATTATAATATTTTTTATTTAAAGCATTTAACTGAAAGATTTTTATATCGAAAGAAATTATTACTAGAAATACTTACGAATTTCGAAATTCCGTTCTTGAGGAGGTTGATGCCGTGAGACCATGACAGTTGCATTAGTGAGTTAAGCTTGATCCCAAAATGACTGCATCCACAGAACAGTAAAAAAGAGTAGAAGTCGCAAATGGAGGCGGTAACCACGTATGCCTAAATCCGTGCACTTAGACCTTCTGTTTTCTCAGTCGGGATCGCTTACTTTGCGCGAAACAATATAGCAAATAAATAGAAAAATGCCATTTTGTGCAGTTTTGTTGCGTAAAAATGATAGTCGAAGGACTCGGTTATTTATATTTTCTGCTATTTTCATTAAAATTGTAAATTGATTATATTGAGTTCTTGGAAATAAAAAAAAATAAATCGACCTTATTTTTGAGATTTTAAAGTGTAGATTTCAATGTGCAGTTTTGTTTTTCTTGAAGTTTCTGAAGCACCTACAAATTACTGAAAGCATGCTTTTCGACATGGCCGCTATTCAATTAGAACGTGTCAATAATAAATACCGATAAGTAGTATATTTAAGGGATTTTAGATAGTGACCCACCTAACAACTGAGACACAAAAACTATTAACCGACTACTTTGAATGAAAATATGAAGTATGTATAAAATCCACTTTTAGTTTAAAAAACAGATTAAATTATATTGATTAGTAAAATATAAATATGTAGCTTACTTCCGCAAACATAAGCAGTGTGCACCGCCCGCCCGCCCGCCCGCAAATAAATGCAGGAACTGCAGACAACGGCACCTTCACCAACTATCCTACATGTGTTTCGCCCCCACACGGAGCATCATCAGGAGCTATTAGACCGTGCAATAACGAGCTCTTAGTCTCGAAAACTTAAAAGAACTACATAGAAGCTCTTTTCAAGAAGCCACGCCTTCAGTTTCTTTTTGAAAAAACGTAAGGGAAGCTCATGAAGTAATTGAGGAATATGGTTTATCAGCTTCAGTTGATACCATGTGATTAAAGTCGAGGTGTTGACAAAAATTTTATTGTAATTGTATTTTGAATTCGTAATAATTAAAAAAATCAGATTCTTAAGAAAAAAATTATATACCGCAAAAAATCGGTAAAATTTGTCATTGAGAGAAAGAAAAAAATTCTCAAGCTATAATAATCCGGTAATATTGCAGCGGTGTGACAGCCACCGTGTGTCATAATAGAACATAGGGTGTAATAATAGAACTTTCAGATCCAAATGTCCATAAAAAGCAAAAATACCTTTTTTACTCTATTAAGTCTTTAATGAATTTTTTTCTGTTTCAGTAATAAACATGTAGAAAGAGCACTTTACAAGGAAGTAAAAGAAAGATTTGGTCTCTTGGAACTAAACAAAGATGATAGCATAACCCCAGCATTGATGATTTTATGCTGTCAACGACTACTTACCCGTATAGATAAAATTGGAATGGTGAGTAAATTAATATTAAAGACACTTGCTCAGAGGAGCTCTTCAACGTCGTGGGTGCCGCGTTCGGCTTTCAATGGTGTAGATAATAAAAAAGCTCGTAACGACTAGGTTTTGGATGGGTGACCGAATAATACACTATCTTAGGCTTCTTTTACATAAAAGGAACGAAAAACCGTTGGTTCAGGCTCCCGCTGTAGTCCGTAGCACTTTTTTGACCCAAGTGAAAGCTTTATGACTTGGACCCGCCGCGGTGGGCGACGGCATCGACATATACTAATGGACATGCCCTGGCGGTGAGAATTGGGATGATGACTGAATTTTAATTTTCACGTCTCGTCATAATATATTAAAATACCGTAGAAAAAGATACAATCCTGTGAAATCAGAATTAAAATCGGCTTAGAAATACATTAGATACAAGCATTTTAAGTTGTTCATTTGGAAGCGATTAGACAGAGAGATCCGACATCAACAGTGACGTCACTCTTTAGTACGGCCATATAAACTCCATGTAAATTTTCGTTTTGCTAGAGAGAGATGGAGCAAAATATTCAATACCTTATATCTTGCTTGTTTTTTAAGTTATTCGAAAACCGATTTTTTTCTGTCTGTTTATTATAGAAACGAGCTTCTATTAAAGCAAAAAAAAAAATTTTTGTCATCTGGCTTATTGTGGCACTACGAAAGAAATAGATAAAACTAAGTTTTGGACTATCTTTAACTCTCTCAAAAAAAATGCAGTACCTGTCATGAAAATTGAGAGCTGATCGCCTATAAGGAAAGAGATAGCGTTAGTCCGAAAGCATATGCCATATTCGTCACTCTTCTCAAACCAAGAAATTACTGCACGTTATACGGGTACGGCATGTCGTAATCGACATGCCGTACCCGTATAACGTGCACATATACTAATGTATATGTGGATGGCCGACGGGGATTTATGCGGATTCCTCCATAGCGCACTAAAACACCTGAGAAGTTCCTCAACAATCCGTCCAAGCCCGTTGGGGCCGTTAGTAACACTCACCACCAATTGACCACGACGGTTTGGCCATGACATGATGGGCCATGCCAGACGTGCAAGTAATGTGCAATGCCGACGTTAGGACCCACCCATCCGCCGTCGGCTAGCCTCGCCGGGGGCAAGAGGCTACTGACATTACTGCAAGCCCCCCCCCATCTCCCTTACGCCAGCTCAGAGTCAGTCTAGGACTGACCCTGTCCCTATATAAGCGAAACTGGCCGCCTCTTAGCACTCTCTTCTCCTGGAAGATGAGTAAGAGCGGCCCACCCCCCCACTGTGTCAGTTGAGGGCTGCCGTGTCTAGATGGCAGTAGACACCCCCTATCCTCATAGCTCACTGGCCTACTGGCCTGTACAGGAGCTAGGTGTCCTGGAGGACGAACACCCTTCCTCTACCGGGCACGCCTGAACACCCCTCAGAGATGGATCCGGGCCGCATATCAGCGCTCACTCCTCTCTTGCCCGTTAGCGGCCTCCTTTCGCGAGATGACGTTCTCGCAGAAGGTGACCACCGCCTCCCATGACTCTTTGCTAGCCATCATGGCTGCTACCACTCCAAATAGCGAGAGATCCCTCCCTAATTTTGCCCGTAGAGTCCCGCTGCACTGCCAATACTAGCACACCTCCAGCGTGTGCTGGGCGGAATCTTCTGCTGCGCCGCACTCGTGACATTACGGCGCCGGTTCTCTCGTGATGCGATACAGGTACTTTCCGAAGCATCCGGAAAGTACCTGCGCCAACCAGTATGTGACTGGCCTTCTTTCTTCTGCACCATTCTCTTAAAACGGGGCGAATCGCCTCCAATGTTCTGAGCGCCACTGTAGTCCTTAGCACGTAACATAGGAACCGCGTGGCTGGTTGTTGCCTCACAAGTAGAGACATAAATAGATTGATAGTGATTATGACACTTTCTCATAAAGTGGGTCTTTTTGAGAGGCCCGGGTAATTGTCACGATACAGTATTTAATCGTTCACTTTCAGGGCCACAGGGCCACTCATTAAAATAAAAACTATAAATTTGTCATTAATTAACATCGCAGCCTAGTCCGGCCATAAGTTCTGTTCCAAAAGAAAATGCATTTTTTATGAAGTACTGTAATATTACTTAAACTATATGTACACATTTATTAATGACACCACTGATTGTCAGGTGGCGAACAAATCTAACACTCCTATGATAAGGTTTTGAAATTAATAAATCATTTATTAACCAAGTAGATATTTTGCGGCTATTGTACGTATAGCAGCTGCTATTAAAATATTATTATTTTCTCCACAGAACAGTAAAATAGAGTGGAAGTCGCACGACGCGGTCTTTTCAAGGAAACCTGCATAACCTAACTCACACATCTTTATATCGCGATAATAAGTTTAATTGGTTAAAATAACTAAAAACGTTAGAGCATATATCACAAAAGGAATCATTCAATATTCTAGCATTTTGCATATAGTTATATGGTACATAATAAAAAACAACTTACTTCTTTGTTCTAGTAACACTTTTGTGTACAAGATGGTGTTATAGTTATGCTATTAGCAACACGCATACTGTACACTGCAACCACATCCTCTAGCGCTTCAAGTTGAACAAATTAATAGGGTTGCAAACAATATTAGTATTGATAGGTATAAGTTTGAATGAAAGTAATGTAGGCAATAAGATACAGATTAAAATTATTTTTATTCAATATGAGCATGCGTGTATTGATGATCAAAGCTACGCCATGGCTTTGTAATTCCTATGTCGGGAGACCTTGTACCGGGTAGTAATGAATAGATCCTTTTAAATATCTAAAAAAGCTGTAATAAATACAACATTTTGCTGTGTTTAATCATGCTTCGAAACCATACAAAAACTGTTTTTAATGTTATATTGGAAAAAAATACACTAAACAGCCGTCTAAACTAAAGTATTTATGGTTTTTGAAGTAAAACTTCTTAAGCCACGCTTGACTTGGGGAGTAAGCTGGTGGATGACTAAAGCGTTACGAAAAGTGTGATTGGACGAGGCGAATGGAAGTTAAGAGGGAGATATAAGTTAGAGAAGATAGAAAGAGAGAGTTACGTTTCGTAAAATATTATCAAAATTTTATTGATCAAATCGCCTTTTTTAATTTACAATAATTCAATTAATTAAAATCTAATTTTTAATATCTAGAGAAGATAGAAAGAGAGAGTTACGTTTCGTAAAATATTATCAAAATTTTATTGATCAAATCGCCTTTTTTAATTTACAATAATTCAATTAATTAAAATCTAATTTTTAATATCTCAAAAATAAATGTTGATTTAAGGTTTTTCAATATTACAATTTTAATGAAAATAACAGAAAATATGAATTACATACTGATGATATCTTACGCCTCCTTTGGACTAATTTAGCCCTCGACTATCATTTGAGCACCCCAAAATTGCACAAAATTGCATTTCTTAATTTTTTTGCTATGATTTTTCGCTTAGTTTCTGACTGAGCAACCGGAAGGTCTAAGTGCGCGGAATTATGCATACTTAAGGTTACGCGGTTACCGAAAACTTGCGACTTCTACTCTTTTTTTACTGTTCTGTGATTTTCTCCCTCGAATCCAAATTGGCTGCCATTGTGCAAATATCCGTGTATATAAGACTACTTAAAATGGTACCTAACTAATGTTGCTTTGTCACTTATAATAACACTTGTGTTATATACTAATTTAAAAATTATTTGTTTCAGAAATTGCAAGGAAATATTTTATACATAACACACTATTACTCAGTACTCTCGGATGGCGTATTATGCATACCTTGGGACTTTAAATAATACGTGTGATATTAGAATATAATGTAAAAATGATATATAAAAAAAGTAAAATATATTGAACATAAATGATTTTTTTTTCATTGAAGTAAAGGTACAGACTATGAAATATGTTATAAAATCTTGGTCTATAACACGTTCATGTTATATTGTTAAACATGTTAAATAACATTTATGTGTGTTATATGTTACATAATCTTGATGCACCTTTACAACAACTTTGAACAAAGGTTTGTTGTTGAGAATTTAAAAAAAAATGTGATTTCAATATTTATTTACAGTACATACCAGTCTTTTTAGGAATAAGAATAATGATTAGGTACAAATATTAAATACATAGAACAACACATAGTAAATCTAAAATATTACTTATTAAACTACCTTCAAGTAAATAAATATTTACAGATCTACCTTATACTAAATAATGTTTTCAAATTGGATGGAATATGTCACAATGATTCCATTATTTTTATAGAATAAATTCATATGATTGAAAATTTTACCACTACAATTTAATCACTGTTTAAAATTGTACTGATTTAATATTATTAAAAGACTAGATCAAGATGAGATTAAAAATATATTCAAATGTGCTATAACTAGTAATATCATAATTGTAATAACATTTGAGTTTATTTTAATAAAAATTGTTTACATTTATATTCTATTGAGTTTTAATAACTGCCTCTTTAAAGTACATAATAAAAAAATATTTTAAATTATTATAATAGAAAAATACTAGAAAAAATCGACTCGGGTCACAAGTTCACGGATTTCCAAAGGTTGCGGGTTCGATTCCCGCCTGAGAATTCACTTGTGACCCGAGTCGATTTTTTCTAGTATTTTTCTATTATAATAATTTATCTTATAAGATCGCATTGAAAATGCATAAAATATATAAAAAAAAATAAAAAAAAAATAAAAAAATTATAAAAAAAAAAAAAAAAAAAATATTTATTTGCATAAATACAAGGGATTTTTAAGTTAAGTCTTTTGGTACTACTGGGGAGTATCAATAACTCCGAAGTGTAATTGGTTTATAATAAGTAACAAAACAAGGCGCAGACATACATAATAAATTCGGATATTCACGATCCTTGGAACCTAGTATCCATTCATAGCCAATTTTTGCATTAATGAGTATTCTGAATAATTTCATACATATTTTGTTTTGACGCAAATTGCATTTGATTTTTTGTTCCTTAGCTATTTTTGTACCTACAGCATCGATAACACACACTTCAGTGTGAAATAAAAGATTATGGTCAATAGAATGTTGACATTGATCAGAACCAGAATGGTGGGTAAATATCAGTTACGCTTGTTTTGTTGTACGATGACGAGCTTGTTCCTTTCCTTGGTGACCTTTGCAACAGGCAAACTTGTGGCTGGCATCAACTGCTTTAAGTTCTGGCTGGGTATCACCGGAGCCTACAAAAACAGTGTTTATCAATTAAGAAATATTTAGAGTTTGTGGTAGGTTGACATACTGTTGTCTGTACTATAAGTTTTCAATAGGACACAATCATTCTCGTACAAGGATTTGCTAGAAAATCCCTGTATGTCATTTTGTTGATGTACTATTATGCCAGTTTGTTTGTTTTTTTTGTAGTCACGAGTTTTATCCACATTGCGAAAGAACGAAAAACAAATTATTTTGAATATTTAGCAATGAAAACTATTATGGGAAAAATAATTTGACAGCGAGATGAAAATTTACAATATAATTCGCTAGTCACAATATAAATAATAAAATAACTGTGTGTTTGTTATTTTTGTCAAGTTTTGGAGAAAGCGAGGATTTTAAACGTGTAATGCTTGTATTTTTCCGTGTTTGCTAGTGAAGCTATTGCCAATTTGAAATCTCTAACGTTTGTTCATTCAAACAACCTCGACAAAGTAATATTTTCGGAATTAAGAAACAATGTTACAAAAGGTTTTACCAACACCCAACCGGCAATCCCCTAAACACCACCATTTTTAAAAAAGCAATGAGTTACTCTATTTGCAGCCTAAGATTAGGACAGTTTATTATATAAGAGTGGACTCAATGATAGTACTACAAAGCAGATATTTTTTAATTGCCCTAAAACTCCCCTTCTTTATACACTCCACTTCCCCTGCCTGTCCCTTTTCCTTTTAATCTTAAAGTCTTACTGCCTTTCTTATTTTGTATACGTCTTTTGATGCATTGATTTTAACAAAATTAAACTGTAGTTCAATTTTGCTTAGCCTCCTTAATGCACTAATATAATGCTTTCCTATTATTACGGATCCTTTTTTATTTCATTTTAATAATAAGCACAACCTTGTTTATGTTTTAAGCAGAGTTGACTACCGGATAAGTACAAACAAAAGCTAATCCCTCTAAGAACTAGACATTGGCTAGTCATAGAGAAGTTAAATAGTTTTAATATTTTATTATTGTTCTTTTATTGCTTTTTTTTGTTTGATTCTTCAAAATACTTTTACAATAAGTTTTAACAAAAATGGTTCAGCATCTAGTTTAACACAGAGTTATTTCGCATTTATTTTTGACTCTGCTTAAATAATGATACGTTTTCATGGATTGTCAGTCTTGTTTACGTTAACTTTATATTCAAAAGTATGAGATCACTCTAAAAATTAAGTAACTACCCAAGTAAAATAGCGATAAGCAACTTTTTAAAAATTTAGAAATGTTAACATGGAAATTAAACTCACTGGATGACATCTTGCAATTTGTTTCATACGATCAACCAGCCGCATAGCATCATCCGAGGTTTCCGAATCTGTCGTCATGCCCATGGAAAGTGCTCTCTCTGTGTTTCCTGTGTCTAGACATCTGTGCATTGTGTGGAAAGGCCTGAAACCGTATTTAAACACATTTTGTTAAACAATATCTACATACTAAGACACATACATAGAAGGCTATCTAATTATAATTATGAAGGAATAATTAGATACTTTAACATCATGAACAGTACACAGCAAAAAGATAATCTTACACCATCATAACGAGTACTACTGAGGTTACATTACTTCACCATAGATTTCTAACTAAACTCTTTGGTCTAACTTAAATTGATTCAAGTTATGCGGTTGTACTAGAGGCCATTCCCATTAACCTATGCTCAATAACAGATAAACCTAGTTTAGTTTTGCTAATAGACGACCATCACTATTACCCTTCCCTAACAGCAATATTTAGGCAACAAGTAGCCCTAGGTACTTAGCTAATACAAAGAAACAGCGCATTATAATGTGAAATAAAAAAGGTCATGAAATTGCCATAGAAGACTCATTTATCAATACGAAACAGGTAATAATATCATCATCTCAGTCGGAAGACGCCCCCTGCTAGGTGTCCTTCAAAAACAGGGGATGGTTTTGCTGTAAACTCCACGCTTAGCAGGCGGGTTGGAGTACGCAGTAAAGGATCAATGAAAAAATTAAAAAAATATATTTTGCATTTTTTCAAAATATATTTCTTTGAAATACATACAAGAGGATGGTCCTCTTATTGATGAGACCACCCTGGCCTACAGCGTAAAACCGGAAAGGTACTAGAAAATTTAGAGGGGTGTCCACAAGGCTTGGAAGCTCAATTGGGAGAGCATTCGACCGGACTCCAAAGGTTGCGGGTTCGATTCCCGCCTGAGAATTCACATGTGAGCCAAGTAGATTCTTTCTAGTATTTTTCTATTAAAATAATTTATCTTAAAGAATCATATTTCGAAATTGATGCTGCCCATTTCTTTGTCTACTAGGTGTATGATTATTATTTTAAGATATCGTTGGTTTTAACGACATCCTTAACCGATCATTGCTACACACAATTACCAGAAACGAAGGCTACGAGCTTGATTTACGTGAAAAATTAAGTTTTATTCTAGGTAGCTTTCCCTAAATCTTAATTTAAAGGAGTTATCATCGATTTAAAAATGACAAGGCTCCAGTGGCTAGCGCCACACGCAAAAGAATGTGATGGTACGCCAGACGTGCCATCCGCAAAGAATCGGTTAAGTGTGAAGGGTTGATGGTAATCCAGTTACAAATACCGTGGGTTATGAGGCCGTAACCGTTGGGCGTGCCTCCACGCCGCAGCGGCGCGCGCTCTCCACGCCGCAGCTTCGTCCGCGGCTGCGGCCACGCCCGCTTCTAACGCGGCACATGCTCCGCGCAAATCAACCACCTTAACGTTGGATAAACGTATCACTAAATAGTATAAAACAAAGTCGCTTCCTGCTGCTGTATGCTTAGATCTCTAAAACTACGTAACGGATTTTGATGCGGTTTTTGTAATAGATAGAGTGATTCAAGAGGATGGTTTATATGTATAATACATTCATAATATAGTAAAGAAATACTACTAATATAGTAGAAAACACCTACAAATTACTGAAAGCATTCTCTTCGTAATTTGTAATGTACCTGATTAAGTGTAAATAATACATATAAGTAGTATATTCAAGAAATTATACATTGCAACCAATATAGCACATTGTTTGCAACTAATTTCATGGAATTGTCATATTAATTTAATTTTTATTATCGCTTAATTTTGCAAAATGAAAATCATAAATATATTAAAGGTTTTAGAAGGCTTGTTTTTTTTCATTCATTTTTTTTTTCAAATTCAACATTCAATGCACGCATTGTAGAACAAAAATCATTTTATCAATATATTATCTTATTGCCTACGTTATTTTAATTAAAACTATATCGATAATATTAATATTGTTTGCAACCCTGGTAATTTTATCAACTTCAAGCGCCTTCTAGCGTGTGATTGCAGGTACAGTGCACAGGTAAAGCAGTGCTGCTAATAGCATAAATATAACGCCATCTTGTACCCAAAAGCGGTACTAGAACAAAGAAGTAAGCTGTTTTTATACCTATTAATATAACTATATAAATTAATATATAAGAAAAGGGTAGAATATGACATAATTTATTTTGTTATATATGCACTAACGTTTTTAGTTTTTCTAACCTATCGGAATATTATCGCGATTTACAGATATGTGAGTAAGGTTTCCTTGAAAAGATCGCGTCTTGCGACTTCTAATCTTTTTGACTGTTCTGTGGGTTACCTATTATTAGCACCTTCTATTTATCAACTTATAACTTCAACAACAAATAATCGAAAATTAATGTTTTTGATTCACTATAGTCATAAATTGGTGATACTGATTGATCAGATTAGTATCTGATCAATTATCTAGTGTGAAACAAGTTGAGACTTGAAGTTTAATAGAATACCAAAAGTCTTACCTTCTGGAAATACCTATAAAGTAAAGTCTTCATCTCATCGTGAGATAGTTTATCTAGTCTTCCCATCAGCATTTGTTCACCACGAGTCCTAGACTCCCTGTTGTCATGGGTGTCCGACAAAGAAGCAGACGGCGACTTGCCACAAATCAAATTATTTTTATACTCAATGGCAGTATCAATAGCTTCTATAGCTTCCTCACATTCTAGTAATTTGCGTTCCTGAAATAAATATATAAGTTATAAAAATATAACCTAAAGGAAATTAAATTAACTACTCAATTGATTATTTATTTCAACTACCTCAGAATCTGACAATGACTTGTAAATCTTTCTCTTATGGCCTAAACTGCATCTTTGTTCATGTAAACACTCCCTTGTTTTGCGCAGATTTTTTATTTCCTTTCTAAGCATAAGCTCCTTTTCTTTTGATAACTGCAAATTCTCCAAATCATTTGTTTTCTCTTTCAAAATACTATCTAATTGAGTTATTCTATGTGTGAAATGTTTTATGGAATGAACTTTCCTGTCTTTAAAATCATTAGAGACAGAAGTTTCTGAGAGCTCATCTAGTTTCAATTTGTCTTTAACAAGTTCCACGTCTAATGTACTCTTACGTTTTTCATCTTTCTTTATTTGTCTTTTAATTTGCTCAATCTGCTTCTTATATGTCTTTAAGTTAGTTTCATGTCTTCTGATCTCTTTTAGTGTGTCTTGGTCTACAAAATTTCCATCAATTCTATCTAAATAACTTTTACTTTGATTACTTACTGCCCTGGACAGATCATCAATTAATCTTTCTTTAGCAATGCACAAGCTAATCAATTCCTTTAATTGTGTTTGACTGCTACCTATTTCTTTAGACAGTTTTCTAGCCAATATCTGTTTCTGTGTATACTTTTCTTTTATTACCTTATACTTTTTACATATTTCTTCAGTCTTTGGAGAATCTATCATTTTTAATAACTCTCTTTCAATAAGTTTTGGCTCTGGATCAAGATCATTTTTGTGAGATTCTATTATTATTTTTTGCGATTCAGGTGATATTGCTTTAGCAGCAACTTTTCTAAGTAATTCCAGTTCAGCTCCTGATATACTTTCACCAGGATGAATTGTTCTCCGACGCCCAGAATTTGATTGAGAAGTCATAACAGGTAAGGACTGAGATCCACTTGTTTCCGAAATGGTTATGTCATCAGAATCAATATGGTTTAAGTACTCTTCACATCTCTCAGCAAATAACTGATCATTTTTTTCTCTAAAGTATTCCATAAACTTCTCAAGTTTATCTTGAAATACTGTCTCTAGGTGACTATCTTCTTCTGAATCACTGTCATCGTCTGTTTCACTGAGTTCACTTGGCTCAGTATCCTCCGCTATTCGCGGTAGACCTTGTTTAGGACCAACATCCTTATTGTCAACTCCAACTTCAGTATTCAAACATTCATCACATTCCGCTTTTAAAAATAACCACTCTGTTACTTGATTCATGTCTGCCTCTGATAGAGATTTGCTTTGAAGTATTTTATTAAATAAACCTTCAGCATTCGAAACCAACTTGATCCATTGAGTTGTAGCAAATTGCAAATTAAAATTACTGTCATTTGGCTGAGCACTTACTTTGTCAGAATAAACTGGAGTGTTATTGTCTGCAAAAAGATTGACTGTCACAAAGTTCTTAATGCCCCGGCAACAAAGACACAGGTTAAGAATTTTCAATGTGTCTTGATAATCTTCTGGTTCTGTACTTATACATCCAATAACCCAAGTGAATGCTCTACCTCCGAAAGAGTCTCTGAGCATTGCGGTTAAAATACCCTGGTCATAATTAATTTGTTTGGGAGGGTTGCCTGCCAGTAATTCTTTAATAATACTTTCTAAAGCAAATAAACCTGCATCTGGGTATGCTGCCAAATCACAAAAACTTGCAGTTGACATTCTGTGATTAAGGATACCATTAGTACCAACCCACTTTTGCTCTACACTTACAGTGAATACAGTGTGATTGTTTCCTTGGCATCTTTGTCGCCACCCTAACTGTAAATATTGAAAAGCTTCTTCCAAATTGTAGCACCTAACTAACCCAGCCCCTAATACATCAAATATATTGTTATCAACTATTTGCATCCATGTGATATGTAAAACAAATTCTCTTTCAGGCATCTGAATAAGTTTATGGAATATCTCTGTGAGAAAGCGAGGCACTATTCCTTGATCACTTTCGCTATGAATACATTCAAACCCTGAAAACAATTGAAGATTAAATAGCTGAAAATATTTAAACACTTCAGAAATATCCATTAAAACAACATACCAGAACCAAACAAAGTATAAGTTTTTCCTGTTTTAGGTTGACCAAATACAACTACAGAGGTATCACAACCATCTAAAAAACAGTTGATTTGTGGAATCATGAAAGAATTAAAAAGATTGGCCTGTGTACAATCGACTGGCAGAGCTCGATTCACATGAAAGGTTTGACCACTTTCCGTAATAACAATTTGAGTTACGGGATTACTAAATATACACTGTGTGGAATCAGCTAGGCTCGGAGGCTTCAGCCTTACTGCGATTTGTACGGGAATATCCATTATAGAACTTTTTGTTAGACTTGGTTAACACTGAAAACTGCTACATCCATCAAAATTTTTTTCAGTAAACTAATATATTGAATTACAGTTAAAAAGTAAAGATCGTCCGAACAATTAACTGAATAAGCATATTATACTGAACAATGAATTTAATGGTATTAACAGCACAAAACAGAAATAAACACACTATTCAGACGAAAACTTCATTTCCTCGATGACATGAATAGCGTTGCAGCATTACAACGATATGTCAGATAATCGGTAATAAAAATTACCGATTGCCTTTATTGAATATAAAATGTTGATTTTTTGTTATACATAACAATGTGCAACAACGTCATCCATAATTCAAAACTGTTATCTTCACAACAATTTTATAATTCAAAAATAATTTTGAGCTTTGATTTAAATTAAGACAGTTAAAGATTGAAAATATGTGACTTTGACTCTTATTGCAAATATCCAAAACTCTAGAAACAAATCCATTCTTTGCGTAACTTGTGCAGCAAATGGGTACATAAAAAGTGTTGTGAAACTTTACTGTTCTAATATTATTTGCTGTTTTGTGAAATCAACTCATATTTCTTTGTTATAATCGTAAATGCAGGAATGATGGCATAAGTTTATTTTTTCTTTTCCACAAATTTTATGCATACTCAAGCTAAGATATGAAAATAATCGTGTAATATATTAAGAATTTCAGCATTTCGTAAGCTTTACTCGTCATTTTATATTACACAGCCGATTACAATATAAAATTATTTATGAGTATTAGAAATCGATTGAAATATCGGTTCTAGCTCCTCTCCATATATCCCTATGCATGACCATTTTTTTTTTACTGGCCCTGGCTACTATGGCCATCAGCCAGTCAAGTCTTGGACAATATTCCGAAATAATCATCAGTGTATTTGTAGTAGACCACTCCCTTGGTGATGCAATGTTTTATAAAAAGTCATCTTTGTAAAAAAGAAGATCTGTTAAACTGACAAATAAAAGATCACGTCACTCGAGAAATAACTAAATAATTTTAAATATGACGGCGATTTCTCACATCAACGCGCTGACCAGCATATTGCGAAACAATATTGTGGACTTTTTGACGTGACAACGTCTTATAAATTGGTTTGCCGGGTGACACTTCAAGAAACTGCGTTACGCTCCGCTCACGTTATGCGCTTACAATGAGAGCGAGTGAGAGGCACGCGTCCCTTCCACTCGGGCATGGTTAGCCCGCCTAAGAGCGAGAGAGACAGACATAAAAAGTGGAAGGGACGCGTGCCTATAAATTAATGTTTTAAATATAATTCTTTGTATAAATAAATGTTTTAAATTGTTACTATTATTTCATCCTTCTTCCTACTATACGAATGAATATTCACATTAAAATTATTTTACCACTCAAAGTCGTTGTCACGTAAAACTTTCGCCCGTATACTGACTTTACAGGCAACCAACCAGTTTTTTTACTACTACGTAGATTTCGGCACACAAACTCAGACGAGAAATTGCTGAATATGATAAGGCTTTAAAAACGATGACTTGGTTCATAATTTCTTTTTAAAAAATTATTAACTAATAAAAAAAACATAAAGGCTCTTTGATGGGAACGAATAGAGTCACTGTAATTGTTTCGGTTTTCTTGTTAAATTTTGTGTTGTGCTTGATATTAGTGTGAAATAATGGTGGGTTATTAACCACTCAATGTTTCTGAATATGTACGAATATGAAAAGGGAAATAAAACAGTGGAAGATGTCTTTTCGCGCTTCCTTAAGAAGTCCACGAGGATGTTTCAGTAAAACCCCACGCCTTTACTGAAACCTAAAGTAAGAATTATTTTGCCATTCATTCATCGTTTATTGATCATCTATCATTCATAAATCAACTCTCATCATCATCATCATTCATCATGATATAAGAAAAGAATTGAAGACTAGGCTATATGGACTTTGCGCCCCTCGCCTTCCCTTATGGGAAAACTTAACATAAAAAAGAGAAAAACAAGAAAATGTCAGCGCTGACCGCTGACAAAAAACGTAGTGATTACATACTCTTTGGCTGACAAAACAAGTTGTGTAAATTTTCTTAGTTTTCAAATTTCCCAATTTCATCAAACTCGAGATAATTGTATATCACCGAAACGTGTCAAGTTTTTACTAACTTTTAAATAATTCTTTAAAGCGTATGCTAGTCTAATAAGAGTTTTTTTAATATAAAATGTTCGTACGACCTTTCGGTAGCAGCGCTAAATGCATGTTTCCATAATAGTTTTTGAATTCTAAGAAAAAACAGTGCGAATTGATAAAGGATTACTTCAGACTACCGATGATAGAAATGGAGAGTCTAGGAGAGTCAGGGACTGAGTTTGATCAACCGCCTAGCATTGGATTGAAACTCAAATTGAATCATGAGCATCCGCTGCAGAGTAGACAGGTTATTAAGCCGAATGCGCGACAAATAATTGAAGTAATGCCTCTTTCAGCAAGGTATGTAGGTAACAGGCGCTCACAAATTGTATTTCAGTTAAAGTTTTGAAAGAGGAAAGAAAAGCTTTAGTACCTCTCACATTCATCTTAATTACAATTAATGTTCATTGCAGATATTTAAAATACTACATTGGGAAGAAGTTAAATAAAAAGCGTCCTATAATGGATTTCATACATCTTATATCTGCACAAAGGATTTATGGTAAAATATGATTCCTTTTCTTTGTAAAAATGTAGAATCACAAATGTAAAAATCTTTTTAATGGTTGTAATCAATACCTCTTAATATACTACCTATACCCTTAACCACTAATATATGTTATGTGAAACGTCATTTTCATCTATAACTTTGTACTTTTAATAATACTGCTGGCTGTCAGTTATCTAGGTGTAGAAAAAAAGGTAGATGTGTGATGCAAATCAAAGGTAAACTGATGGTTTAATGTATGTGGCTTGTATTTTCCATGTTTTTCTTTAATTATACTGTTGATAATTCATTTTCAGATAAGAGCATGTTAACCCACCATGAAAGTTAAATTTGTGATGGACTTTATACTGAAATAATTTGATATATATGTATAGATTGGTGTGTTTGATGTCCCAAATATTTTTATCTCTAACTAATACTTATCTGTTATTGACTTGCAATAATTGTCCAATTATTCTTATTATTATTACTACCTAATTGTAAATTAGTTGTTCATAAAATAATGTTTTATTCATGTGCATAATTAATTTTATGCATAATACATATCCATATGCATATTTAATAGCATTTCTTATGTATTGTGTTATATTTGGAATAATAATTGTCTCTGATATTTCCAGCAAAAAAAAAACAGAAAAGAAAACAAATAAAAGTTTTATTTTTTAAGTTAAACAGTGCATTATAGGAAAATGGACAAAAGCTAAAAAATAATAAGAACATTTAATAAAACTGTTTGAATTTCCTAAGAGAGTTATAAAATGTAGTTAAATATAATTGTAGGTTAATAGAAGTAGTGGGCAGTGGTAAAGGGACCAACATTACTTTGGTAAACAGACCAACATTAAAAGTTAAAAAATTGGCCATATATTAATCTCAAATATTTATTTGCATCAATTAATATTATGTAAATTAAAGTTTTTTTTTTTTTAGTAAAGTGAACCAGATCCAATTTTGAATATAAACCAACCATGGACCCACTCAAAAATACACAAAAATATATCAAAATGAGCCCAGCCCTTTAAAATGACTTCAGTGACACTATACAATAGAAGAATTATATATTAAAAAGGAAAAAGTGCTTGCTATCTTGTTTTTTATTTTTTGTTGGTCAGGTTGCCCTATTGGTGGTATTGGAGGAGGAACCATAGGAAGAGGTTTTAAGGGAGAATTCTGTCGTTTCCAGTTGACTCCAGGTTTATATGAATATGTTACTGTGCCTGAGTGCCAGTTCATTGTGAACATACAAAATGAAAAGAAGGAAACCGTTTTTCAGTCTGTGCTCTCAACATATAAGTAAGTGCTTCCTGTTATGTAAATATTAAATTTCTGGCAGTATAAGAGACATGTTTGAATAGAAATTTCAATGTGTTACATTCCTTAAATTCATATATCTTATGATTAAAAAATATTTACATTACACATTTTGTGTATTAATAAAAAAATATCAAACTTATTTAGACTGTGTTGTTAATTGATCATATTCAAAACACGGCATAATGTTTAATCGACTAAAAAAGTAAGGTGACCTAAACAAAAGCCCAATAATAACAGCCAATAAGGTAAGCCAAATAGAATTATTTGGCTTCTAGTTAGAAGAGGAATTCAATGTAACTATGTCTGAGAGTTAAGAGCATAATCTTTTACTTGTATATATATTATATAGAATTATTACAACTATTGATGTGTGTCAACTAGAAACAAAATAGTGGATACAAAGTCAAAGCTGATAGGCCACTGTCTTAGGTTTTAATAATAATATAAGCAGTTATGGAAATAAGTAGTTGTGAACTTATTAATAAAGAAAAACTATATTGCTGTTACAGTAAGACATGATTTAACCTTGAAAAGACAATTACAGGATAGGTGTAATCAATGCTTATCAATATATTTTGTAATAATTTATGATTATAAGATACAGATTAATATAAATGAATTTAATGAGTGATTTTAAGTGTGCTTAAGTAAAAAAAAAATGTTTTATTATAATATCTTCTTGTTTATGTCCTTATTCATCTTATAATGATAGGTAAATTTGGAAATATACTGTAACTAGCTTTCCGCCCGCGGCTTCGCCCGCGTGGAATTCGGTTATATTGCGGTATAAAGCAAAACTATAAGAAAACTTCTCATTCCCACGGAAAAATCTAAGAAGCGCGATGTAACGCTGGAAACAATTAGTTGTTAAACAAAACTGAATGGTACACTATATTATATGTTTTCACTTGTGGAGCAAAAACATGCAGATTTTGGGCACTGGAAACCCGGGAACACGCTACATAGAGCTGACCATGCGAAAATCAATGTTTTTCCAAGTGTACTCCAGCAACCCTTAGAGTTTGGCCTTGTGCTTTATTAATGGTCATTGCAAATGAAACCTTATAGGAAATTGTAGTCTTTTAAATTGAAATGGGAGGTCTGTTGGAATAATCGGAATCCGAGGAATGAGTCATTTAGTGAATTATTTAGCTTCAAAATTTACATGTTCATATTCGTTTGCAATATTTTACCTTGTTTTAAACGACACACAGCGCCATCTACAATCCATCCATCAAGCAAACAATATTTTTGTTTTTCCTCGGGAATATCAATTTTTTCCAGGATAAAAAGTACCCTATTATTTAATCCGGACTTTTATCTTTACGTCTGCAAAATTTCAAAGCAATCGGTTCAGTAGTTACGGCGTGAAAGCGGAACAAACAAACAAACAAACTCACTTTCCGATTTATAATATTAGTAAGGATAATAAGGTGAATAGTTTGCAATGTTGTTACAGCTGTTGATAGAACTTCTTTCACAGAAGATAGTAAAGTATAGGGCCTTTAGACATTTAAAGATTATTTTGAAATAAAATAAACTTAAAGAATAATAATTTACGAGTAACGAGAGTCAACTATTGCAGTAAACCGAAAAAAGCGCCATCCTCATGGGAATGGAATTTAAATGCTGATAACTGTGAGTACACAGCGCTGTACCCACGAGCTTGGACCACATATGACCTCTCGAAGTACGGAATCAAATTAGTGTGTCGACAAATATCGCCTGTCATACCACATAACTATAAAGTAAGTAATTTATGTTATTAATGGTTTTTACCACCTTAACCCAACGATGTTCACTGCTGGATGGCGTTCTTTTTTGAAATGAGGATGTTTTCGCCGTCGCGTTGGCGATCGCGGTCATCATCATCCATCCACCATCCATTGGGTTTGCCATGATCTCCACACTTGGCAGGCGGATTTGAGATCACAGTAAAAGAACATTATTCGGAAAACGCTACTGTTCATTTTATGGTCTATGGAAGGGGTATGAATATAAAAAACGTGCTTGATATGTTATTACTCTAGTTTTTGTCGCCCCTCGCTTTAAATTTGATTTTGTTGATCACTCGGGGAAGGACTTTTTTGGAAATTAAATATAGTCTATGAGCAGCACTGGTGAAATTATCCCCGTTACTGTTATGGGACATAATAGAAAACTTTTCTCAGTTAGCCACCACATGTCTTAATCTTTGAGCAAGTACATGAATCGATTATAAGGGTGAGCTTTTAATCCAACTCCAATTTTCGGAAGTGTGAGTCAGTCGTAAGAGAAGACGACGGTTACCTTTGGTCGAGAGCTCCCGCGATGCTTATGTAGGTACGGATTGAGGGTTAATTCGCGATGCATGGTGCAGGTGTACGCGACAAATGTTTTTTGACTAACCGCTGATATTTCATATCTTTAGGTATTGTTAATTCTTTAGTGTCTTTAAATTTCAAATCATTCAAAAGCTTCGAGTTGTTTATTGCGTACTTTATCCTTTATTCACAATTTCCCACACTATTTTAACGCTTAAAGTTTGATATTCTAAAAACGCTGGTATACGTGTTTGTAACTTTAGTATCCGAATCTTAAATAGACATTTTCAGAAATAAAACATAAAGTTACAGAATGAACATGGAAATAATAACGCCCTATTTCACTCCTTCCATCATCCTCGTTTTAAGGGATTGTCCTTTATGTCATTTTATTCATATATTTATATATTTAAAGATCTGGAGCGGCTTGTTATAATAAACGACGAAATCAAATCATTTTTTGTAAACATTGAAATACCTATATCTGTCAATCTGTCTCTTTAATTCATATAATCGTTAGTAGTTGTTTTCTTTATAGCGTGTTTATGTTTCAGGACAGCAGTCTGCCTTGCGCAGTGTTCGTGTTTTCCGCACAAAATGTCAGCAGTGAACATAGAAACGTTAATATAACATTTACATGGACAGAGGTTCTTGAGGGTACCCACAAAAAGAAAAACTCAGGTTATTATATCATATGATCATATACAAAACTGGTTTACTTCTTCAGTCATGGATTGATGCATTTACTATTATTATTACAGCCAAACTTGATTTAGAAAGGTATGCAGAAGATCATACCAGTGGAGTTACTTTAGAGCAAAGGATAGAGGAAACTCCTTGTACGTTTACTATTGCTAAAAAGAAGCACGAAAATGAAACGATTCATGAAGGTTACTGTTTGTGGAATGCTTCAAAAACTTCAGCGTACGTGTGGGAGTGCCTTAAGAAACATGGGACTCTACAGCCTGATCCGAGCCTTACGCCACCCCCACCTAAGGTGCCTGATAAGACAGAGAAAGAAGAAAAAGATAAGAGAGAAAAACAAAAGAAGAACTATAAATGTAAGTTCACATACACCGGTTATTTCTTTTGCTCAGTTATAACTGGTTTTGAATTATATATTTCGCAAAGCTAAATTATTTCTTCTGTTTTTTCACTTGAGGCATTATGATATGAAATTACGAGACTTAATTTTGGAAATCATGTTTTTCATTCAGATAACTTGATCAGTTGCACTTGTAATATTGACGCTGATTATGTAGACAAGAACATCAAAATTTTAATTAAATTATGTGAATGCTAATCTGATGACTCTTAAGATACTAATATAGGCGCATTATTTTACATGTTTTCTACCGGCTGCTTCATCAAGAAAGCGTAAACATACAAGACGATTACGTTACCGATGTTTTATCCGTAATCCTAGTGAATTGATACCTTTAAAAAAAGTATTAAGAAAAATGATTTTCGTCTGTCTATTTCTCCGCCAATCTCTTATATACCACGCTACAGATTTTTATATGTCATATTTATATGGTTTTTATATTTATATGGTTAATTTAATCCCCAAGGTTTGTATTTGTAATACAAGCATATTATAGTAAACAACCTATAATTTTAAAGATTTGTAATGATGTCGTAAAATCATGTTCTGGGTGCTTACATTGCTAACACCGTTTTAACGTAAATCTTCAAAAGATCTACAGAAAAATCTGCAACGGTAAATGCCTCTTTCTTAAATATAACAAACGGTAACAATTTTATATCCCTAAAAATAATATTATTTACGAAGCTTAATGTAGATTAAAATTGCCCTTTATAGCAAATCATTAAAATAAATATCTTAGACGATATCACAGATTTAGAAATTATCAATTGCTCAAAATTGTTTTTCACATGGAGCATTTTCCATTTAGAAAAAAAAGTCGACACTGTGTTGCACTGTGTCAACTTTGTGTGTGTGTGTGTGTGTGTGTGCCAACTAAGTTGACATTAGGTTTTTGCTATAGTATGGTCGACACAGTGCAACACAGTGTCGATAATTTTGTCTAAATGGAAAACGTTCATGTTTTTCACAACTATTATGTAGGGTAGCCCTTTTGCTTGTAACGTCAAACCAAAATCAAAAAAACATCTCTAAACGTTTTACCTATATAAAGACATTCTGTAGAAGGTTCCTGTACCTATGTGACATTTTTCATCGTATATGTACATGTGGCATGTGAGGAGCAGAGAGTAAAAAGACGACTTGCGAATTCTGCGCGAGAGTCGGACACGAACGTTTCAAACATAGGTCCGTCGTTTCTCTGCCGACTTTTACTAGCTTGAATTTTACTTAAACAGTATTGGCTTTTCGTTTCATTTTCAATTACAAAAATAAAACCTTGAAATAATCGTCAACGTTTAATTTCTCTTCTCTTCTCAATAAAATGTAAAAATATCAAACATAAGAAGCACCTGCCTTCTTCATTTTTTCATAGTAAGCCTAATTAGGATAGCCGATTTGATAACTCTTACAGGTGTTTTTAAATTTGCGTAATGGCATTAAATGATACGATATTAACCCATTAGAGGTCAAATAAAAAGTACTGATAATTTTTTATAGTTATTATTATTTTCTTAATGAAATAAGACCAAAAAAGCAGAAAGTACAAGAAAAAATATAAAATTAGTTGTTTTCATGAAATTGTGTCATGGGGTGTACTCAATTGAGTACACTGACCGCCTAAGGATGAAAATTTTCGACACATGCTTTTTCGACACAAAGTGTTTTTAGACACTTCTATTATTGCCAGCGCACTCTTGAATGTCAAAGGTCACATCGCAGCTGCTTATCAGTTTTGGCGGGGTTGTGTCCAACTTCATCTGGAGGGTGGCATTCGACTATTGATGCAGCCTGGCGCGATTTTCTTTGTTCATCCTGACGTAAATAGTAGCGAGCGATATAACGATGGAACATGAGTTGATCCATAGGATTATCATTACTCGTTACATGTAAACGCCAGGAATTTGCAACAGCCATGTCTAACATGTAGGTAAATAACACCCACCACCACTTTTTTACCATGAACAGTAATTCTATATTATAACGAGACAGACTGAGTTCATCCACACCTCCCATATTTTTATCGTTAGTTTGGAATAAAAGTGGTATTGCTACGTCTATCTTCTCCTTCTTTATTGGACACCGTCGTTTTACAGTCCCTAGCGGTTCAAAGGTGTAGTAATTGGTTGCCATGGTACCAATAAAAATTCACCTTCCTTGTCAAACCTGTAGTCATAAGTGGCATGTTCTTTCTTCTTCATTTTCTTTGCGCTAATCAGCGGACAGTTCTTCGTTCTGTTTTCTCGTTGAGGCCCTTCAGTTCTTCACAAATAGCACTGTTCTTGTTAGAGACATCGGAAGCACATTGAAGAGTATGAAGGGGTACATTTCCGCCAGGTTGGATTCGGGTTCGGAGTAGATTGGCTGTTAGCATCTAGTTGTCTTCTTTTTGACGCCAGTGGTTCATCATCACTGTCGTCGTACTCACTATTTTTGTTACCACTATCCTCTCGATTCATAAATACCCCAATAGTGCCAGATACGTCGTGTGGTATGAAACATAGGTACCGCCATATTCTCATCTTTACCTTCCTCTTCATCAGTAAAGCACTTAGATCAGGTGGTATGATAGTCAAATCACATTCATCATCATCATCGCTATCCTGTAAAACGGCTTCAATAGCTTCTTCAAGCCCCTTATAGCTCTTTTGAGCAGACAATTTCCTTTTATTTATTGCAAGGAATCTGAAAAAATAGCAGTTATTTTACTTACGTATGTTGTCATTGTACTCAATCGAGTACAGTAACATTTATGTGACCCTAGTTTTATTTTAGTTATAAATAATTAAATATATTGTTCTTTATAACTTCCTCTGACATACATTTTATACCAATGTAATGAAAAAAATTACTTATAAGCAGTAATTATTTAAGATAATAAGAAATCATTTACTTACCTCCACAGTGTTTCGGTGACACAACTTCAACTGATTCTTTTTATAAAAAAAGTCACACTACCCGCGTAATCTATAACAATATACTTGAACAGTGTTATGATGAAGTAAAATAACAAGGTAACCCACGTAAACTTTATAAGATCTATAATTTACACATAGGGATATGGCTGTACTCAATTGAGTACAGTGACTTCTAATGGGTTAATGTAAATTGATGGTTGTAATATCTCTGAAACTTGATAATCAAACCACATTATTATTCATATCATTTAGCAATCCTCATTTATATTAATACGTTCGTAAAGATAAGATTTTTACACACTACTATTTATCTTGTATCTTTTCAATCAATGCCCCGAAGCGACGACATTTTATCTAATACAAAGTTTAAATAAAGGAACGATGGTTTTAATCAAAGTTATTGAACTTTAATTAAAACGAATTATGGTACATCCAAATATACGTATTCACAATTTGTTGTATAATACTTAGTCTTATTTTGATTCACAGGTGATTCAGTAGGCCTGTCATCTGTTATATCATTGGATCCTGGAGGAACTGGTTCTACAGAATTTTGTTTAGCATGGGATATGCCAGTAATTAAATATAAGAAAGATAAAAAAGTACATAAAAGGTAAACTTGAATGTAATTACTTCGTGTTTTTCACGCATATTAAATTATTCTTGTTAACAGATATATTTCGTTTTAACTAGGTATTATACTAAATTCTTTGGAAGCGATGGAATCGCTGGTGCCAGCATAGCTGCATACGCCCTTAGGAATTATAAAAATTGGGAAAAGCAACTCGCCGAGTGGCAAGATCCTATACTGACAAATAGGTGCGCAAAATATACTTTTATTTACATATTTATAAAATCACCAACAAAATTTACATAAGTATTTTTGAAATTGAAAATTCTCAATCGATATTGAACTTTAAGCTGAAAATGGAATGGAGAAGTTCAACAGATTTGTATAGATTGACGTGTTGTTTACTTTATATTATAACCTTTTACAGAAGCTTTTTAAATGAAATCTTACTTCTTGGTGATAATTTAATTTTTGGCAAGAGTATTGTTCACTATTTACTTTCAGCAATATACCAGACTGGTTGAAAAGTGCCTTAATGAATGAGCTTTACTTTATTGCGGACGGAGGAACTATTTGGTTTGACGTCCATGACGAGTATCCCGAATCCGATCCTAGGTATGACTTTAATAATTAAAATTAGTTTGCCTGCCTGACTTTCACCTTCACCCGTCTTGACAAAATTCGCCATTACTGTATTTACTTAATATTTATAATTTAAATTAATCCCAGTACTATCTAGTAAATTATCGAACTAAAATAATACAAAATTAACACCTGACAATATTTTTCTTAAAGCGGCAGACCACTTTAGCGAAGTACCCTACGAATAATACCCTAATAAGTTTCATGTAACCATTTATAACTAGTCCGGCCAAAAGGTCTGTTGTTTTCATTTATGTAAATGCATTTTCATAAATGAAGTAATGTAATATTGCTAAAATTTATATGTAAATATTTATTAAAGTCTCAGCATAAAAAAAAACTATTCGAAAGGCCACCTTTAGCTTTTATACAGAAATGTAATCTGTCTGGCCACGATTATATGAATTTCCGCACTGTTTCCATGGGAAAATTCGCCACTGCTTCCTCCAGAGGTTTTTTAAGAGTATCGATGTCGCCGTGTCGTTTAGAACAGACCATGTCCTCTAAAACTGACCATAATTTGTAGTCTAAACGGTTGAGGTCTGGGCTAGATGAGGGCCAGTATACAGCTCTTATAAGGTCCGGAACTTTGATTTTAAGCTAGGCTTGAGTAGTTCGTGCCTTGTGACCAGGTGCAGAGTCCTGCTGGAAAGTCCACGGTACATTTTTAAAGAGTTTATTGCTGAGAGGTTCCGCAGCACGATCCAAGACTGTCTCGGTGAACTTGGTGACGCCTTGATAAGACACGCCCCACCAAACCATCACTAAAGCAGTATGATGACCACGTTGCACCTTTCCGACACTTTATCATTTTGCTTATTGTAGAGCTCTTCAATTGTGAAAATTTTTTCATCGGTAACGAGGATATTTCTGTGCCTTTCACCTGCGTATCGTGACAGAAGACATTTTGATCGATCCACTCACTTTAATTATAAAGATTGATTTAGGGCATGTCCTGTATATCGACGATAAGCACCGAGCTTCAGGTCTTGTTTTATAATATGCGACAGAGTCCTAGCGGGAATCTTCATTTCTCGCGATAAGATTTTTTGCTTTCTAATAGGGTTTCGACGAATTCTGGCTTTAACAGCATTAACAGCCTTTGTAGTTCTAACAGCAAGTGGCCGCCCTAATCTTTTATGGTCTTCGACAGAGGAGGTGTTGTTGTATCTGTTGATAGTACGATATACGAACATACGGCTGATACCGAACTTTTGAAGTGTCTGGAATATGGCCGACGGATCCATAACCACTTTGTGCAAGGCAATTACTGCAATCCTATTTTCTTTAACACCCCATTGCATATTGTAATTTGATGATGAACACGAAGAAAAATGTGAGATGGCGCGAAATCGAAAGAAGTTTTTAAAATAATAAATGCGTCCCTATTTCAATATAATTAAAAACTTGAAAAAAAAAGAAAAGGTTTTATGTACTTAACAGTATTTATGGCCAGACTAGTTATGCATAAGTTGTATTAGCCAATTACATTATATTTAAACATTTTAGCTTCCATATAGGAGGAGTGATCGTAAAAACAAAATGTTAGACTCAAAACCAAACTCAAAGGTTTCTAAATGGGCTGCATCCTATATTAAGTGGCTTATTCTAATAAATAGTGCACAAGTATAAATAGCTAGCAGATAAAACAGTTTTGTTCTAAACATTGTGTCTAAAAATATTTTTACAAGAAGCCAAAAACAATAATACTATACTTCTTTTTCAGACATGATTTTGGTTTATTTGGATATTTGGAAGGACATGAATATAGAATGTACAATACGTACGATGTTCACTTTTACGCGTCTTTCGCGTTAGCCCAATTGTGGCCAAATCTGCAAGTTAGTGGTTGACTCATTTTTACTATTTTTATGTGGGTGAATAAAAATTTTGCCCTATTTGTTTATTCGCGATAAACTATTTCATGCGAAAAAAAAATTGTCAATACGAACAGTCTATAAAAACTTTTTGATTAGTTTTCCTTTCGGACTGTTATATATTTCCTAATAAAATTAATGACCAAAACTTTTAAACACTAGTTTCACATTTCATTTTCTTTATATTTTTAAATTTTAAATGCTGATATTTTTTATATTTCTTTTTAGGTAGTGTTGCAGTACATGTTTCGAGATACAGTAGCTGTTGAATCTGAAAAAGTCAGACTGGCTTTATACAACGGAAAAATTGCTAAGATCAAGATTAAAAACACTATTCCGCACGATCTTGGAAATCCAGGTAATAAGACCAACTAATCAGCGACACAATATTTAACTTGATTTCGATCGTATGTAATAGCGATATTGGCAAAATGTGAAAAATAAACGTAATCGGTAAGTGCAATCAATTGCTATCCAAAATAACTAAAGAGGTATATAAAAGTAAGATTAAAAGAAAACCTTAAAACAAGCCAAAATCATCAATCAGCATTATTTACAGAATTTGTTTTCTTCTTCATGTAACAACTTGTATGTAAGTACTTTAAAAAGTAAGAATATAAAAACGCAAACATTAAAATAAAATACATTTACGGATCGTTTTTAGATGAAATATGAAAATAAATGCGTCTTATAAACCGTATTTTATTGTAATGATTTGATACCACATTAAAAAGAGTTTACATATATACTCATTCATTTTATCACCACAAGCTCTACGAGCCGTGTTAAGTGGCGTAAGTGGGAGCACTTGTGTCTGTTTGCTTTATACTGTTCCGCGTTATATAGTATATAATCGTTGCAAACTTCCCTATTATTAGTTAATATGACTGTCTGCGCGTAGGCGATTCAATTATTTCCCTATGTACGAAAAAAAAGTAAGTATATTGAATTTTGTCAACAGAGGACATACCATTTTCACACATAAACGCTTACAACATCCATGACGTGAGCGAGTGGCGGGATCTAAACCTCAAGTTCATACTCCAAGTGATTCGTGACTACCGCCTGCTTCGGTGCCACACGGCGCCGTTCAACAACGAAAGGTACCGCTCTATGGCGTATATAGACGACATTAGAGATGGTACTGAGGACGACCTATATTCTCGCTCAACGGGACAGGCAGAGAAATCGCCCTTTGATACGCCGGAGTCTACGGAGCAATCCACGCCTGTGGTTAACGTCACTAAGCCGTACGGCGTTGGCGATATCTTGGACTTGCTGTACAGGTAAAGATTATTAATTCCGGTCTGGATTGGTCTCCCTTACTGTTACTTCTTGAGAAACAATGTAACAACAACACTTGCTCTGACTAGGGGTTAACACTGTTAAATAGCTCATTGCAACAGTACCCAAACAAAGATGTCTTGTTTTCATTATCGCTATATTGAACGAAATTTATTCCTAATGATTTAACAGACTCTAGTGATAAAAAATGTAATGAATAGTTTCTAAACTAAACTATTTAAATAGTTTATAAATCTTGTTATTTCTTACGCACTCGAAAAAAGCGATGAAACTAATTGTTGACATTGAGACTGTAGTTGTAAATTGTGACAATGTTGATTCGCTATAGAGATAATACTCTGGTTTTCCTACTTTAAACTGTCTGTAATAAAGCTTTTGCATGTTCTATAATGGATTATGTATGTCACTCCATAGGAGCGCGGAACCCGAAGCTGAGGGAGAGGATAGCGGGGAAAAACCCGAGGCCATCGAGACCTCAACTGTTTGGGACTCCAAGACTTACCTCGCTGACATGTATCCGGTTTGCCTGGCACTGGCGCGCCGCGCATTGTCGTGGGACAAGGACGGAGACGGCCTAATCGAAAATGGGGGCTTCCCCGACCAGACATACGACGCTTGGGTCATGCACGGACCGAGGTTTGTCTGTTCTTAGTTTTAGCGCGTAGAAATCAAATTATGACGTCTTTAAGCTTATTGATATATAGCCTACTTTAAGATTTAACTAAGGTTTTAGACGCGATTTAAATGTCAGTTTCTGTAAGCATGTAAGGATTATAATTATTTGCTAAGGTTATTTAAATGCTTGTATATGATTATCGTTATCAAAAAAAATGAAAAATTATTCATTCGCGGAACATACATGGGGGTTGAATCGATACGTATGATACTCAGCCAGCACCGGCTTGACACCTTAAAAGAAACAACTTGTATTTAATAATTGTATAGCGATTGGGGAGCAACATATTTAAAAAGATAAATTTACCAATTGTATGAAGCTACAAATTAACTATACGCCACGAAGAGGTAAAGCCTGGTTAGTTCCTAAGGGTCGATCACTTCCCTCGGTAGAAACTGTGATACTAATAAAAATACTTCCGTCTTAGTCGCAAACCACTATTGCACGATATTTTTTTTTTTACTTATTTTGAGACAACCAAACTAAATTTTGTTCAATTTTATTACGCAACTGCTACTAGCGCCCTATTATGTAAGCATTGCAAATCCTCAGCTATTGGCCAGAAATTAATCCGCTTTGTATGCCAACGTTGCACGGGGATGATAACAATTTAATATGATCTTAAGAACAAGATATGATAACGAAACGTAAATGTATATTTTGTTATTATTCAGAGTAGGGATGTTGCGGATGCATTTTTTTTTAAAACCGCGGATACGGATGGGAATGGGGTTTTCAACAGGCTCACATCCGCGGATGTACTTTTTCGCTATTTGGAGATATTATTCGAGAAGCCAAAATGTCTTCAGTGTGTCTGCTAATCTTCAATATATCATCTTAACCTTTTCTCGGTCAACACGCGCCACTCGCCGGCCCGTCCCCTTTCTGTCTTGTCGCGACCTGCTACAAATCTGCATCCGCATCAGTTCGGCATCGATTTATACGGATGCGGATGCAGATGCGGATGTCTAAATAGATGCGGATGTTCCGCATTTGCGGATGCGAATATTCGCAACATCCCTGATTTAAAGACGAATCCAATAAAACTTAAATATATAATTGTCGGACAGTCTGATTATAGTATGCGTTAAGTTTCGCTGTATTATGATTGAATAAATAACAAACTTAGTTTTGTTATCTGTATTTAGTGCATACTGTGGCGGCTTATGGGTTGCAACGGTTGCGGTGGTGCGAGCAATGGCTAATATTCTGGGTCAGGAAGAAGATGAAAAAGAATTTGCCCACTTGCTTGACAAAGCTCGCCACTCATTCGAGGAAAAGCTCTGGAATGGCTCGTACTATAAGTTCGACTCAATGCCTTCAAACAAAAACGTCGTAATGGCAGATCAACTTGCAGGACACTGGTGAGACATAGTTATAATAAATAATTATTTAGCGACCAATTTGTGCAACGGTAGTGATTCTACTGTAAGAAGTTCAGTGGAACTTGTTGATAAGTCAGGTACAAAAATTTCCTTGATCAAGTTTGTCAATCATATATGCAGCGAGTGAATATGAATTTACTCACGGTTTTTGTATTTTTCCCTGCTTGAGAAAATATTTAAGTAATGTTTGTTTTGAATATGTTACCATACGGTTATAAAATTTCTGTGAAGTTCAAAAAGGTATGTTCCAAATTGAAATCTTTCAGACTGTCGAAGGACTGGCATTTAGCTTCTGAGCAAAGCATTGGCTGCAACCCTCCTTGAACAACGCAATAATTTTAAAAAGCTTCTTCATTTTATACAAGTATACCACTTTCGAGACCGCTCAATAATATAATAACCACACAATAATATAATAACCGTCGAAGCAAATTTATTGTGAATTAACTAAAGTAACTAGGTTTCGATGAGGATTTTTTGAAATAGATTTTTAGTTTTCCTTAATTTATCTAAAGCATCCATCACTAAAAACAAAAGTGAATCGCTAAGAGTATCAAAATATAAAAAAAATATTTGAAATATAGAATGAGGTTTTAATGCAATCCTGACATCGATTTATCTGTCAACATAAAACATTATAGGTTTTTTTTAACGTTATGTTTAGTTCCCGATATTTCAAGTAATAATTATAAAAACATATTTCTTACCAATTACCCTAGCCCAAAGTAAGCACTGTAAGGCTTATGTTATGGATATTAGGGTAACGGATAGTCATACATATATGATACATTAATTGTAATATTCATAGAAATATATAAAACATCCATGACTCAGGTACAAATGCTCGTATTCATCATACAAACATCTGTCCCTTCCGGGATTCGAACCCAGGACCGTCGCTGCAAAAGGTAGGATCTCTATCGTTGCACCAAACGGTCGGTTCAAGTGAATATGTTTCTTGTGAATGTAAATAAAATTTTTAAATTTTTAAGTTATAAAATTAATTTCGTATATGTCTTACAACAAGATCTTGGATTAGATAAACGCGTGTGCTTGCTTTTCAGTAGTGTTGAGATACATCCAATGAATGGTCTATTAAGTTACTTTATAGTTCTACACAAAACAATCACATCACTAGCTGTCATCCTACTATCTGGCGTGCAGTGCTGTAAGAAATTACAGGTTTAGATGCTTGTATATTTTAACATTTTATCGTTGCAAATACCTGATGGCTCATTTTATATCTTTATTAAATAGAGCAGAAAATAACCATAATACATTAATGATAATTCATTATATTAAATAAATACCGTTATAGAAATATTTATTTGGAGTTGAATATTGGTCATGTATTGATGACGGCGGTCAAAGGGGTTAAAGCTCTGCTAATATATGTTATTGTTTACCTCATTATATTACTCCTGAGGCCCTACCATCATGTCTTATAGCGATCCAAGTTTAGCTGTTAAGAGGAGACGCCGCTATAGACCGCGTATAGCGGTGTCTCAATTTGACAATCGAACTTGCATCGTGCTCAGAGATCATGGTGGGCCCTCTGTCATTGTAATAATAACATGATCTCTCTACCGAAGGTATCTCCGGGCATCCGGCTGGACAGAGCAAGTGTTCCCGGAGGCCAACGTCAAGAAAGCATTGAGGTCCATATACGAGAACAACGTGATCCGGTTCAAAGACGGTTCCATGGGCGCTGTGAACGGCTACGTGACTGGGGAGAGAGGACGCGTCGACACTACCGCCGTTCAGAGCGAGGAAGTATGGACGGGAGTCACGTATGGGCTAGCCGCGCTCATGATATACGAGGGTGAATATTTTTTTTATTCGATGCATAATTATACACTAAGCTCGGTGGCTATTTTTCGTCCAAAAAGAAATATTGCTTACCCCAGAGTGAGATTGCAAGGTTTTAAATTGTTAAAGCCACATTTTAACCTAATCTTGGAGAAGTGTTACTATTCAATTTTGAGAATTTTTGCACTGACAATTTAACGGACGAAACCTAGGAAAGGCGAATTTTCGTGAAGTTTTGACTATGTTTGGCATGTAAAATTATTGCCTGACATGTATTCAACATTACACGATAATTTATCCCTTCACTACATAGTATAAAACAAAGTCGCTTTCTCTGTCTCTATATCCCTATGTATGCTTAAATCTTTAAAACTACGCAACGGATTTTGATGCGGTTTTTTTTAATCGATAGAGTAATTCAAGAGGAAGGTTTATATGTATAATACATGCATAATATAGTAGAGCATTGCATCCGTGCGAAGCCGGGGTGTTTAATTATAAAAGTTAATTATAAAAGATTTTCTTATCTCTATCTTGATAATTTATGAATTTATTAATGAAATATCAATTAATGACATATATCCTTACTAATATTATAAATCGGAAAGTGAGTTTGTTTGTTTGTTTGTTCCGCTTTCACGCCGTAACTACTGAACCGATTGCTTTGAAATTTTGCAGACGTAAAGATAAAGTCCGGATTAAATAATAGGGTACTTTTTATCCTGGAAAAAATTGATATTCCCGAGGAAAAACAAAAATATTGTTTGCTTCACGTTTAAAACAACGTAAAATATTGCAAACGAATATAAACATGTAAATTTAGAAGCTAAATAATACGATAATGAATCCCCGAAAATTAGGAATTCCCGAGGGATGACGTACAATTTGTTTTTTTTTACATCTACTTATCCTGAAATTACTAAAGTCAACGAATTACTAATTGGTATAAGTATTAGTTACGTTATTTAGTTCTTGAGGTACGCGATAGATGACGCTGGGTGTTTTTTAAAACATGGTAACGATGTGTTTTTTAAAATACATAAGAAGTGGAATGATAGCTTACGCTATTTAGTTCTTGAGGTATGCGATAGATGGCGCTGGGTGTTTTTTAAAACATGGTAACGATGTGTTTTTTAAAATACCTAAGAAGTGGAATGATAGCTTACGCTATTTAGTTCTAGAGGTATGCGAAAGATGGCGCTGGGTGTTATTTAAAACGTGGTAACGAAGTGTTTTTTTAAGATACGTCAGAAATGGAATGATATCTCGCTCTTTAACCTGTAGCTTTACTTACTTACTTGCTGTTTTATCTTTATTCACTGTTTTGCGCTTTTTGCACAAGTGAAAACATATAATATAGTGTACCATTTAGTTTTGGTTTAACAACTAATTGTGTCCAGCGTTACATCGCGCTTCTTAGATTTTTCCGTGGGAATGAGAAGTTTTCTTATAGTTGTGCTTTATACCGCAATATAACCGAATTCCACGCGGGCGAAGCCGCGGGCGGAAAGCTAGTAACTTATATTTTAATTGTATTTCTAAATTGCGACATAACGTGATAAATAGTCGATTTTTTATACGTATATCAGATATATGTATTATTGTTGTTCTCTGTTCTCTTTTTAATAATTACTATCCGACATTCAATTATGTCTATGATTATTTACAATAAAAGTTAAAAACAGGATGAATCATAATTATATTTAATAAATTAATGTTGATTGTTAAATTTAAAAAAAAAACCTTTATGTTAAATCCATATCAAACATTGTTGAAGTTCTGCTACAGAACAATGCAGAAACAGTAATAGTCAGCGTAGAAAACCTCAAACGATTAAGATCTTTAAATTAAATAGGTACAGCCAAAGTATAACAAATAAAGAAACACTAGCTGTTCAGTGTGTATTAAATTGATCAATTTATAGACGTTATATAATATTTTGTAACTTTTGAATTGGATATTTCTACTTAATATCTGAACATTTTAAGCATCGCCTAATTAACCTAACTGTAAGACAACATTCACTACACGCTTACCAATCAATATGCTAGAGTAAAAAAAATAACGCAATGTTTGTATTTTATTTTACAGGTATGCACGAAGAAGCGTTCGTAACCGCAGGCGGTTTGAACAAAACCCTAGTGCAAATGGGTCTGTCGTTTGAGACCCCTGAAGCTCTTAGAGAGAACGGCCACCATAGATCCATCGCTTATATGAGACCGCTCTCTATATGGGCTATGTACCAAGCTATCGTCACACGACCTCCAACTCCTGCGCCCGTGGCTAACGGACAAGTAAATCATACCAAAGAGAAAACCAGATTGTGATGACATAAATATTTCATAATTTTATTTGTGTGATAAAATATTTATTACTGATCAGAATAGGTAGTGGAATTTTTCATAATTTCACGATATCGCCTGAAAATGTGTGTATGTTAAACAGAAAAGTGTTGAAATGTGATAAATAATACAAGTACATTTTGTTTATAAAGTACGATTTTCTGTATAGCCCGACGCATGGTGAATATTGGTAATATACCTGTCTATTGGCGAAATTAGACTACATGGGATAAATGAATATTCTATTCTTACCGCAATTGTCACATGCGGCACATCCGGAACCTCATACGAATAGTAATATAATAGCTATTCTCTGTTTTGCGAATAGGCTGTTTTCATTTCACTACCTATTCTAATATTCTTTTTATTATTATGATTAGACAATTCACTGATTATGCATTTAGTTTAGTTTTACAGAAGTATTACGGTGTATAATTATTCCTAAAAAAATACATATTTGAAGTATATTTATATGTGTATTATGGCCTATTTGGTTTTTCATTAGTCCGTTTGAAATTATTGTGATATTTTATACTAAAACATTTTGTGATTTTATATGGCTAATTTTATAATTTAGGTACTAATGGTTATACCAATGAAATTGCAACGAGAGTATCGTAGTAGTTAATTTATTTTTGTTTTATTGACAATTATTTTTTTTAATTATTAAACATGCGATATTATTTCTAAGACTATTATTGTCTATAGTTATTATTCTATATTCGCGTTGTTTACTACTTAATTAGCATTTTATTCCACTTGGTGGTATTTGTGAAAGGTAGGATGAGGTAGATGCCAAAGTAATGGACAATGTTTTGGATTTATCATTTATTTTGTCAAATTGTGTACGTACAATATAAAAATGCAGTTTTGGAACACGTTATTAAAAAAAATATATGAAAAATATAGTGGTCTTATTTGCTTTTACCTTATCTCTATTACGAAGTGCTTTACTTTATTACATTGTAATATTACGGTTTGTACTTATTGTAAATTAAATACGTATGGTAGGTATGTAACTATAACGTAGGTATATTATGTCAATAAATAGATATATAAAATAATTATACTATTTACAAGATATTTACATAGAAATTATTCTCAGTCTTCATTATTTGTCGTTGAATGTTAATTAAAACTCGTATTGGTTTTAAAACTTAGATTCATTCTCATTCAGTGGTGGTAACTTATGGAGCCGTTTGGTCGGCTTGCTATGTGGACACATCTTGGAAAAAAATATTAATCATAACATAGAATAGAATTCTAGATCGACTTTTACAAAGTTCAACTGCATCTTAACTATTTGTCATATAAAGTTGTCTTAAACTAAAAAAATTATACCTCAAAAAATACTATTCTTTTTTAAATCTATTTTTGAAAAATGAGGTAAACCACACAATGTTATTATGTAATATTACAAGGAATTTCAAATTTAACTTGGATACACGCTTTAACTGTAATTACTTATATCCTACATGGTATGTGTAATGTTTTGAAATTGCTTTGCTTAATAAGGTTTTTACTTGCTATCAAACAAGTGTAGCAGTTGGGAACGTTCTTAAAATGTGCTAAATGTGTAGAATTATCAAATTTATGCACGGTCATCGTCGCCAGTACACGGTATTATCTTAGATTAAGATGAATCCGTCTCAGCCCACAGTTGTTTAAATAGTAGATGCTGTAATTTTGTGTATAAATAGCGATTACTAAAATGAAGTCGCCTAGTGTGGCTCTTTTACATGCAAATCGCTTTGTTGATTACTTTGCAGTAAACTGTTATAATTGGTACTCGCATTATGATATTTTGCGAGATAATCTTTATTGCTTACACTTTTATGACTTTTCGACTTTACATGCCTCTTAATAAAGATCATATCGCGGATTGGAGTGCACAAAATATCTGTCGTTTCTATCAGGCGTTTATCCACTTTCCAGTCCATGGTAGCCTACACCCTTCGTTAGTCCCTGGTTAGTCATTGCTACCATATTCAAATTTCCGCGTTGCCTACTTTTTTTTATTACGATTATTTTTTGAGTTACAGCTATTCAAATTCTGTGGATTTTTTATTAAATTAGCTTTACGATAGTATTTTTTGTTTGGTCCTTATTAAGCGAGAAAATGGCAGTTTTATAGCGATGTGCCGAGTACGACTTGACTCGAGTCAGACTCGATTCCTGCTTTGGACTCGCCAATTCGAATACCAATTTATTTTGATTCGAGTACGCCGGACTCGATTCCGGTACTCGAGTCAGGAAGAATCGATCTTGTACTCGCTGTCTCGAAACTATTATGCGAGTCCAACTGATAGTCCTAGATATCTCCTTAGTTTACATGTTTATTTGTTATGTTTAATGTTTAAAAATATTTTTCATTAAAATGTTCGTAGTGTTATTATGCTAAACCTAGATACTGTTTGAAGTTTACTTCTTTCTAATTTTTCCTTTTGTACTTAAATCGGTAACAGAGTCGAGTTCTGACTCGAATTCCCAGACTGAGTTTCTAGACTCGAGTCCAGGACTCGAGTCAAGATTCGAATACCAAACATAGAACTCGAGTACTGGACTCGAATCGCGGAATCGAGTCATGATTCGAATACCGTACAAACTGACTCGAGTCGACTCGATCCTAAAAAACAACGACTCGGCACATCACTACAGTTTTATCTAAAAGTACGACATTTTTTTTCACAATTCGCGCAGCATTGGGACTGTTGAGGGGTGAGGCGCGCGGTAGCGGACTGACAAGTGGTTATGTAGGTATACGTAGACGCGTTATGTGTGCGTTGCGGAAATATTCATGTAGTGGTGTGCACCGTCGCGATCGTCGCAGCGGCTGCGGTCACGCGGAAAGCTCATGCGAAGGTGCGTGCTCTGTGCGTCCACGTCGCGGTCCAGACACTCTCGCGATGCCGATGCTTCGCGCTCTACTATTGTCGCCATATGATGACTCCTTGAATAAAATATTATATATAGTTAATTATCATGTTTAATATGATACACTATTCAACATTATGTACAAATGATAATGCTGTATACATCCTTGAAGATGACATCGTATTCCGTTGTCACGATAGCCCGTCAGTGAATTTCTTTTTAGTAATAATAATTATGTAGGCACTCAGTATCTCATGTGAATATATATGTCACAATTTAAACAGCTTTGCTCTTATTTGCTTGTCTGTAGTGTGGTCAAAATTTATGTAATATTGTCACCCACCCACTATTAAAACTTATATTCCCTTTAGTATGTATAGTCGCACTATATAGTCGCTTATTAATATTAGCGAGTGTAATTTATTTTCTAGTTGAAGCAGTGCAGGAGGTGGATATGAAAGAGTTATTAAGTGGGTATTGTGTCAGTTAAATTAAACCAATTCGAATTTTACGCCGGAGACGAAATTATATCTTCGTCGTGTCTTTCAATAAGCAAGTCTGTGCTATGGAGGGCAGCTGCCCATCGCGTAGTGACTAATTTAAACACAAACTCGCCACTTCGCTCTATACTTCCGTAGCAATAAGCTCACAAGTTTGGTCCGACATGATTTCCTTGGAGTAATTAAAAGGCGATTTATGTAGGGTGAAGTGAATAACACATTTATACCCAACAATCCGCATGGCGTATATATTCAAGTATATATTCAACTTTGAACATGGGCAGATGTTTGAACATACCTGGCTTCGTGTTTCGGATGACCGAATGTTGTGAATTGCGGGCAACCGTTGAGAGGGCGCGGTGGTGGCGGTATCAAATAGTCGTCAAGTCTGCTGTCGTCACACGAGTGCATTGTCAAGGTGCTTGATGATATCTGAGATAACGTAATTATTTTCTTATGAATGAAATAAAATATCATATTGACAATAATACGTATTCAGTCAATTGATGTACTATTCCATATTGGTGCTGGTAACTATTATTAGCTCCCATAGATCAGTTTCAATGACAAAATGTATGTGACGCCATAACTCTATGAGTTCTTAGCCGATTTTCGTATTTTTTGTAATGAATCGAAGTGAACCAACAGGTTTAGGACTGATCGTGACGGAGCCCGAATTTTGAAATTCGTAAAAATAAAAAAGTTATGACCAAAAAACATTGGATCTATGGAATTACCCGTTGAAACAAAAAGCGCGCGCTTTTTGAAAGTTCCACTCCGCTCCAATATATGATTCTAGAGCTTTATGCACTGCATCGACCTAGTTATGATTATTTTACTTTGTTACCTAATTCCTAATAACGCATAAATTACATGCTTGGAAGCTAATAAATATAACACGGTAACTTGTATATAGTAATATTGGAATGTGTTTTGGTGTATATTCTTGCCAGCTGTTATAAATAAATAAATAAATCAGTGATCTCGCAGATGTCAAATAAATTTTGTTTGATAAATAAGCAACTAAATTAATTTAATTATAGTAGTTTATGATACTGGTGCATAATAAGGGTTCTTATAACATGAGTGTGTTTTAAAAAAACGAGCCGTAGGCGAGTTTTTTTATAGTATCACACGAGTGTTATAAGACCAAGTTATGTACAGTGTCATACACTACTTTATCTACTCTCATACTATATTACGTAAAACAATGTTGCAAACAAAACCAAACTTTGTTTAAATATTGAAAAGATTTTTTAAATGTCAAATGTTGGCGCCAAGGTGCAATCATCGATTGTGAATGCGTGTTGCGTCGTCGCGGACTCGTTCATTGAAACCTTTTTAAAGTAGAGGTTCAACCTCCTTGGTCCAGCTGGAGGTTGTATAGGTGTATCGTTATGATTAAAAAGTTATATTAGGGGTTAAAGTATGAAATTGCCGATTTGTACTGAAAATCTATATTGTTTATTTTTTAAATTTTTAACAAATTTATTTAATCAAAATAGTTGCCATTATTATCTATACATTGCTGCCATCTAATGGGAAGGTCATTAATGCCTTTGCGATAGAATTCCGACGATCTAGACTGCACAAACTGTGTGAAAGCATTTTGTACTGCCTCCTGGGAAGAAAACTTCTTGTCACGTAGATAATTGTCCAAATCACGAAAAAAATGGTAGTCCGTTGGAGCAAGGTCTGGTGAATACGGAGGATGACGAATGGTTTCTAACTGCAGTTCCTGAAGGGTCAAAATGGTTTCTCGTGCTGTGTGAGGTCTCGCGTTGTCGTGGAGCAATAATGGTGAAGATCGATTCATGAGTCGGGGCTGTTTTACTGCTAGTTTTGTCAACATGGTTCGGAGTTCGGCACAATAGACATCTGCCGTTATTGCTTGACCAGATCGGAGAAAACTATAGTGAATAACACCATGCTGAGACCACCAAACAGTTACCATTACCTTTTTATTGGTAAGTTTTGCTTTAGGACACTGTTGTGGCATTTGACCTGGGGTCAGCCATTGCATTTTTCTTTTCCGGTTATCATAAAGAATCCACTTTTCATCACATGTTACAATTCGATCCAATATTCCTTCATTTCTGTACCGGTTCAACAAGGCAACACAAGTTTCAACACGCGTTTCTTTCTGCAGATCAGTCAAATCATGAGGCACCCATTTTTCGTATTTTTTTATTTTATTGATTTGACGCAAGTGAGTCAATATTGTGGGTAAGGTAACGTTAAACCATGCCGCTAATTCCTGGGTACTTTGACTAGGATCGGCTTCCACTATCTCTCTTAATTCATCGTTATTTACCTGTGTGGGCGGTCTTCCTCGTGGCTCGTTCTTTAAGTCGAAATTTCCATCACGAAAGCGTTTAAACCAAAATCGCACGGTGCGTTCATTAGTAGACCCCTCTCCAAACGCAGCATTGATATTGCGGGCTGTTTCTGCCGCGTTAGTTCCGCGTCGGAACTCGTATTCAAAAATAACTCGAATTTTCGCAGTATCCATCTTTCTTGTCTAAATTGAATAACAAAAACAATTGAAAGTCGATATTCAAATGTTTTACATTTTTTAAAAAAAGAACATCATAGAAACCATTTAAAAAAAGTTTCATTCGAAAACCTCAAACCATGAAGATTCTATGTCAATTCAAAGAACCTATTGCAATAAAACGGCAATTTCATACTTTAACCCCTATTATTATGATACAGGTGTCCATACAAGACCTGTATCGTAATTAAACTTTTTTTTTTATTATTTTTGGCCTGTACGTAATGTTTGTCATAAGCATTTTGTTTTCAGTTTTAGAATCTTTGTATTATAGTATCAGAGTAGATAAAATGAATAATAAAGTACCCTATGGCTCTCCGTATCAGTTTAAAAGGCAAGTTTCTAAGTCGAAGTTTTGTAGTTTCGAAAAACATTCATTTAAATTATTTTCGGCTTTAAAGGCTTACTCAGGGCACAAGAAGACAATACAAAGAAAAATTAAGCCAATTCTTAAATTTTTTGTACTTACAATACTTGCGATTGATCGTGCCTTGTCATCATGTTCTGACTGAACACTGTTCGTTTCTGCTACGCTGCCTCCGCTAACCGTGCTCAAGCGCCCTGATGAAGACGAACCTATAAAACAATAGTAGTTAATGTTAATGTGACTTGATTTTAGTCGAAACTTATTTAAGAATATTTTAAGCGGAACATACTGTCACTCAGACTGCTACTTGGTCTGGTACTGCCGTTACGTTTCTCTATCGCACCATTACTTGAGTCATGATCTGAAATGGAGAGCTAAATACAGTATTTCTATTCAATACAGGAATATTTGGAATATAAACAAATAAATTTTTATTTACGTTTGTTTTTGCTCTTCGAAAACATTTTTTTGACTCGTTCGAACGGGGTCGGCCTTTTCAAATTATCTTTGATCTTTTGCTGGATTTTATCGTATTCTTCTCTCATTTTATTCAATTGCTCCTGTTTCTCTTTCATCGATTGTTGTGTTTCGTTTCGGTTTTTCCATTCCATCACTAATTTCTCTACTTCTGATATAGTAAACACGTTGTTCTTAAAGTCAGTAATAATTTCAGCTAACTCTTCCTGTCCAGTTAAGGGACAATTCTCTTTTCCGGACTTCATGCTTCCATTACTGCGGATGTCTTTGGCATTCAAATTGATTTGGCTTATATCACTAGTTGGAGTTTCAATCATAAAAGTTTTAGACTCCTCGGTGGGTGAATAGAGAACTATATCAGACTGTTGTGGCATTAAACGAGAGCTATTTGCATATAAGTTATTTGGTCTGAATTTGGGGCTTTCTACTTTAATATTTGATGGTTGAACTAAATAATCGTGCTCGATGGCCTGTTGGATTCTCCCAGCTGTATCATCGAATGGTAACTCGTTTTGGTAGAATTGTTCTTTTATTTTTGGTAACTTTAGTGTTGGACGTTTCTGCTCTTCTTTTGCAACTTCTGAGTTTTCTTCCAGATTTTGGGTGCAAGCTTCGCTGAACGGATCACTCGACTGCTCAGATACGTTATCTGCCACTTCATTTCGAGTAGGTGAATCGACCGTATCGCAGGATTCAACAATACATAAATCGTCCTGTTTGTTTTCGTTGTGACCTTCTTTATCGCTATCAGACATATTTTTCAGATAGTAGTACATATTGGAGAATTCACTTATTTTCTGGAAAGAAAGATTATAAATAAATAAGTAATTGTTTTTTTTTATTCTGTGTCTTAATATGATAAACAGACGTTTGTAATATAAAGACTGGTAAGAGATAAGTACATTTAGTGTAGGTAGTGAATATTTGGCATACCCGTTAAATAAATAGCTAACTAGTTAAGATAACAACAATGAAAGAAGACGTCATGTGATGACTTACAAGGTGGTCGGAAAGAACATCAGCGAGACGATAATGTTTGTAGTCTCTGGCCAGGTCAGCCGGAGTACGCTGCCTCACATTGCGAAGAGCAACGGCTGCTCCGCCGCCCGGGCACTCCAGCAGCTGCCAACACACTCGCTCTAAGCCGAACCTCGCAGCCCAATGCAGTAGAGTTGGGTACTCTTCGCCACCTAATTAAAATTATTAGAAATCAATATTTTTAGTGGAATATCGTCAAAAAACAGTTAATTCATTTTTACTTTTAACAGTTTTGTGTAAAGTCAATTGCATGTCAATGTACTCAATAATATCAAATTTTAAATTATAATACAATTGTGAAATACCAACAACGTAATGTAGTATTTGTGTGATGCCTAAAAAGGGGCTCATTCTAGTCAATGGTATGTGAAATGATAAAAATATAACGTTATTAAAAATTGTAATTTGTATATAGCCTTTAGAATAATAACACCCTAACTATTCTAAAATACAGCCTAAAAGAAAATTATAATTGAATGACTAGTGGTAAAATGTGCGACCATATTTTTATATTGCGTTGAATCGAAAGCTATAAGGACCGCAGATTATATTACTTAGGGTAAGAATCTATTTAATAGCTTTACGGCATACAAGCAGACGAATAACAAAGTGAATCTACAACAACGGCACCTTTTCCCATTTAACTTACAGGATCCTAAAAATCATCTCGATCCTATATTTAATTGTTACACTTTCGCTTTATCTCGTTCGTTCCCTTTGCCCGTTGCTATGTAAAGGAATTAGAAACCAACAAATACTCGTTTGCATTTATTATTCGGGTTATTCAATTTTGTAGTTTACAATACTAATGAAATAATAAATATATAATAATAAATATGTAATAATGTTTGTTAAAAAATCGCCTGTAATGAATTTCGTGCAAAATGGTATCATAATTGGATCACCATCATCATTAAAATTAGCGTTACATTAGCGTTACAATAAATTATTTCTATAATTGGGTAAAGTTAAATAAATATAGTTCAAAATATAGTCAGTGCTATCTTCTACCTAATAGAGAAAAATATAACTTACTGGACACATCTGCCTTCGGATTGAATTGCTCATTAGATGCCAATAGATTGAAATGTGGTGGGATGTTCTTCTGGAAAGCGTTCAGCATCCAACTGTCGAGCTGCTCCTTGCTTGTAGTCTTAAAGCCTAGTGTCTAAAGGAAAATAAAAATATTTATCGCAAGTGCTGAGCAGGTATTTAAATCACAAAGAATGATTTAATTGATACCAGCTACCGCATTAAAATCTAAGTGAACCTGTTTGCTATGTTAATCCAACTTAAATTAAGAACAAAGAGTCCAATCTTTCTTATTAATAATTTTATTTTTTGATAACTTTTTATCTTGATGTATTAATAGAAATGAGTAATAGCTACTGTCACTCGAGAACAGCTGGAAAAATTAGGCTTTTTTTGCTTAATGAATAGAAATTTCCTAAGGGGTTTAGAGATTTCAAGATCAGAATTTAAGATAAAAGAGGTTCATAACGCAATTTTTTTGTTTGTCTGGTACTCCGTTCGACAATGGTAAATGAAACAAGAACGAATTGTCCATTCTAAAAGAGCGTGGGTATAGACTAAATAAATACTACTTAATAACGTAGTGGGTAAGTCCTCGATGGAACCTTTTCATTTATTTTATCCCTACCCTAAGTCTAATAAAAATAACAATGTTGCCAGATCGGCGTCTAAATGAGAAGCTGCGTTCTATCAGGCAAGTTCATGTACAATCGATAGCACATCAAGCTATATACACTTTGACGTAATTACCAACCTAATGCCATAATAGTAGACGTTTTAGAGTGTGTTGTATGGCATGTTATCGTTAGAATTATTCCTGAGAAAAGATGAATAAACTAGAGATTTTCACTATAGTTACGATTAATGCATAGGTAAGTATTGAAATTAGTCGATACAATATTTTTGAAGTAAAAGTATCTGATAGGCATACTTGGCACATGAATTCCAAGGGGTGTTCTGAGGCTCGAAGCAGTTGGTCCAGTTCTCTTAGACGACTCTCGCACTTAATCTGTCGCCTTCCAAGCGGCTGTCCGTTTTTGCTCACTCGAACCCACACCAGCATTGATACCTCCAAGCATGACTCTGAGAAAATTACGAAATTGTAAGTGTCGCGTAAAACTTTTTTGCTCAGGCCCACTCGTATCAGAAGCATTTAGCTACCAAAAGGGGTTAGTTAGGGGTAGGTATGTAAATAATATATTTCACGAATTTAAAGATAAATGTGTTCTACTCATCATCATCCAATAAAATCTCTGTATTACTCTTAAGTAAAAAAATGTTACGTCAAACTATTACTGTAGACATAGTATTTGTTTGGTTTGATAAGTAAATTGTCATTGCCATGCTTTCCTTATGACAATAATAAGTGTAGGATCAGAAGTGGTGCGTCTATATCAAAATAGTTATTACTCAGTCTACATATATTTCCTTGGACGAAATTCGTCCAAGCATATTTCGCATAGTATTTATACCAAAAGCTTGAGCAAGGAAGTATTTTCCTACCAGGAATACATAGTTTTACTTTTTACCATAGTATTGGCAACTTAAAATATACTTAGTACCTATCTTGAACTAATTAACCATCTGACTTTAAATTACTAACACACAAATTAATTTTATAAAAGTAATGGGTGAGTAAAAACTGGATGTTATCGTTTGTGAGGCTTTGTTTGTCTTATCAAACGTTCGTGAGTTCGTGACATTATAGTTTGGCGGCATACTTATCAACCACTATACTTTGACCTAATGTTGTCATATGAGGAACTAAGACGAAATCAAAAGGAACTGTTCTACCTTAATAAATGTTTGTTTAGTAACCATTTAAGCATTCTAAAAACTTAAAAAATAGGAAAAAATATCTAATTACATGCAGTGTAGACGCCAAATTTTTGTTTATTATTATTATTGTATTCATTTGATGCAATTAAAGTTAAGTCACCCTATTCAGTTACTATGAAGCCTACGTGACACACTGTTTAGTGAAGGCCAGAGGAAAACACGACTATATAAATAAATATATTTACTATTGATTTCGGCCAAATATATAAATGAATACACAGATATATAGATTTCAGACCACATCCACCTCGTTAGTCTAGGACTAAAATTTCAAAACTAGGTAAAATTTAGATCAGTCTTTATTTTTTTTTAAATCAACAGTAGTAAAAGTCTTTTTATTTGCCATTAGGTTTAATACTTATAATTCTGCAAACAGAAATAGTAACTCTGATCGTCGTTTATTTTTTTTTTGTTACTTACCAGGAATATCGAATTGCAGAGTGTAAGGGTTCCGCTTCTTGAAGGTGGGTATTTGTATGACCTCGCCTTTCTTGTCCACCATTATCTTAATGCTGTCCTCCTCTCTAATGGGGTCGTTGAGCAGCGCTATCACTCGACTCTGGCCCTGCAAGACATACACATAACTTGTACTACTAGCAAAGATCTAATAATTCTCAATTTATTGATTTTTGGTTATTGGGATTAAAATACGATAACTTTTAATAAACAAAGAATAATCAAATAACTGCTAGGCTATTCTGGAGTTCTTATGAAAAGTGCAATAAGTAGTTTCAGCTACTTTTGAAATAATTGCGATTAAAGATTTTATTTTTCTTTTTATGTGTATCATCGTAACTATAATAGCTATTGACTTGAAACTTTTACTATACGACTATAAAATGAAGCGAAATTTTATCTAGTATGCTAATTTGTACGTAAATTGTACGTAAGTCAATTTGCCCAAGAACTCGACTTATTGCACTTATCGTAAGGACGGCAGTATTGAGATTTGCATTTTCTCTAAAAGTGCTTTTCCAATAATTATTCCAGTCATATAAGGCAAAAAAGGGGTCAACCTCGGAATTAGAGGTAATATGAAATTTTTCCATATTTTTTTAAATTAATAATAAACTTTATACAATGTACTATTGATTACATTCGGGGATTCGCTGTTGACCTTGCATTACGCCATATCGTCGTTGCGCGTGAAAGAGTCGATATGTGTTTTTTACTTACTTTACAGGAGACGCAAAAAACTGATTTTCACGAAAGTTATCCAGATTATTCTATTATTCAAAACTCTTTAAATATTACATAGCTGTTTTTACAGTATGTGTGCATTGAAATAACGATCAACACTGCATAAAAATCTGACTAAGACAGAGCGTTGCGCGCTCTCTGCGCTCTATCTCAAAAATAATTGATCGTATAAAAATGCTTAAAACAAAAATAGTAAAGAATTTAATGCTTTACAATTTTTATAATTACGATTTAACGTATAGAAAGCGAGATATTTGCGAAACTCGATTTTAGTGACTTAACTCCTATTGACTCCTTAAATATCTAAAGACGTGGACACGAGATAATACGAGACTTTTGACACATCATTTAGAATGCCAAAACAAAGGTTCATACAAATTTCCAGCTTATTACCTCTCATTCCGAGGTGAATCCCCTAATGTGACTGGGCTACATAGCCAACTTAAACATTCCGATAACTTTATCCTGGCGGTTCGGTATTCGTAAAAAGTGTTTTATTTGAATGAACACCCGAATGAAATAAACTTAGCAAATGAGAATTATCTATCGCCAAGATACTAAAAGTATTAATTAATTTTTAAATTAAATAAGTACAATACATTAATACACAATAAGTTTAAAAAATATCAAAATTTATATAATTATCTGAACTTTTGTTAACTACAATTTAGTACTTATTCCCTGCAAAAGTGAGATAACGTAGCAACATTTGGATCAAAGTCACCGTTTAAAAAGCGACAATCTTGGTTTATAAAATAAAACATATTTTACAGAAACAACTTACAATTTTTACTTTCTTCGGGATAATGGAGAAGCTAGTGCGATCAGTGGCTGTATCCTTGCAGTCCTTGGTTCTCAGAATCCCGACGGCTGCCGTTAAGAAGGTGTCCACAAACGACGTGTCTTTCTCTCGAACACTCATCATTTGCCATTGGTCTATGGTGGGGTATTCTATATGAAACAAATTATTATATAAAGAATCAAAATTTATAGCTAGCTTTCATTTCTTAAACACTTATATGTCAATAGTTTTAATGCATTCAAAAAGTTTAAAATGTACATAAATTAGCATTTGCCGAAAAAAGTCGTCTAAAAAAGTCTTACAATGATCAACCGACTAATTTTCTTTTAAGATAAGTTTAAGTTTTAGCCTAAAAAAATATTTTTATTTTAAATTAAGCATGCGTAAGAAAAAATGGTTGAAATATAAAAAAAGATAATACTGCAATAACACAAAGTTTTAATTACACAAAAGTTATATTTTTACCAATCGACAAAAAAAAGAAAAGCAAAAGTTCATAATATTTAATCTCAAATATAACTATCCATAAGTTAAGGAAGTGTTCTAAAAAGTTTTTTTAGTTAATACTGTCGTACATACGAACAATTTTAAACGGACTACAAATAATTTTTTCACAATATGTAAAATACTTACATTGGAATAAAATATTAAATACGTTATAAGCATTAGAGCGTTGAATATAAAATGAAAGTAATAAATAAATATAATATCAAAAGGGTTACAGAGAATATGTTTATTAACCAATTATAATAAATTATTTTGGTAAAAGATGTTAATATTAAGCTTCTGAAATATGTAATGAAAAGTTAGCTAAGAGATATATAAGTGTTAACAGTGCTAATGTAGGTAAACACAATATACTTATTTCATTAATTGAGTGCTTATCATCCCCAACAAACTGCCATGGAGTTTGGCGATTACTTGTGTCTTTGTAACGGTATTGTGTTATTGTAAAAAATAATTTAAACACATTCCTAGCCCCACCCCTCATATGCCACGGCATTGTTTCAAATATCTTTGTTTATATGACCCAACGCAGAATTCACGAAATTGTTCTTTTGTTTTGTTAAATAGATTTTTACGTGGATATATATATATATATATATATATATATATATATATATATATATATATATATATATAGGATGTTTCTACATACATATTATGAAGCTACCTACCTTCGCAATGATTAGCTACGATATGATTCTTCTCTACTCCCAGCAGCATGACCAAAACTTTATCAACTTTGAATAAGCCCTCGGCGTAACCATTTTTTTTCAAGTCAGCCATTTTGGCAGCTAGGTTGGGGCACATGATCACTATTTGCAATTGCGCCTTTGCTAGTTTCTCCATTTTTTCTTGAGAGTCACTTGTCATAAGTTCTTCTGTTGTAACCGGTGTCACTCTGAAAATAACTTGTACATCAGCGCAGTTGAAATCAGTCTTAATTAATGTAAAATTAATAATTATGTGATCCAAGAAAATGTGAACGTGGTGAATGAAACCAAGTTTTTTAATATCCGTTTTTGACGATTGGTTGGCTTTATTTGACAGAATGTGAAAAGGTGGATATTATATTTTTGTATGAGAATAGTAACAAGTATTATATTGTGGTTATCTTTAAAATTGGCACAAAAAAACTATCAGATATGGTTTTTTTTTTGTTTTGTTTTTCTTCCTAACATTTTTTTACTTTTTAAGTATCTACAAGATTCTATTCGTTATCGTTAAAATATTATGTTTTATTTTAGAAAGTTTCTTAGAATCAAAATTTTATTTCTTAGACACCGAAGAGAAGCCTTAAAATCTTTTTTTTTTTTTTGTAAAAAACTAAAAAAAAAACCATAAAAATATGGAAAATTGCCAAATTAATTACACGAACGGAAATAATTATCGGCTTATAGGAGTTTGCTTATAATATGTGAAGGAAACATTTGCAGTTTCATATACGCCTTAAGTATACCTAGGATTCCAGCGGTGCGTCATGAATATAATGTAATAGTTTTTGTATTCATTTCTAAGACTGAATGATTAAATCAAAGCCTTGGTACCAGTCTGTTACCTGTAATGGTGTCTCGCTCGCTGTGACATAATTTTGTCGAAACTTGCAACTAGGTATTCTGACCACAAGGCACTCTCAGGCGAAGCGGAGCTCCATAATATTGCTATGTCTTCCATTTCTGAAACAATAGAAAAATAAGGGACAAGTAAATTAAGAAAAATAAATCTCATAAACATTTTTCAACTTCCCCAAGGAAAAATGTTAATTTCTTATGTAAAACTTTCCGTTGGCATCTTCTTTGAAAACAATGTTTGAACTTTACGCTCAAATGTGAAGAACTGGCAAAGTTTCTTCATTAACTTTGAAATAAAATCGCCTAAGATTATAGATATCGTGGTGATTTATTTTATACCTAATGTATAATTTCTCATTCAAAAGCCCTTGAAGCCAAAACGTCAATAAAAAATGAATGCCAATACAAAATATGCGGTACCCAGAGAGGATGTGTTGTCAAGGGATAATCAAGACATGAACGATGTCGTTCACTTGATATCGGATAAGGGTCATCGGCTGGAATGAAGTTATATATTCACATATACGCACCATAGTCGTCTCATCTTTCCCTTAGTAAAATGTAAGGAGTTCGCCGGAAAACTAATCTCATTTTAGTTATCGATTTTCTTTATCAACTCATAAAATCCAGTAGAGTTCTTAAAGAATTAATAATGTTATAATTTAGTAAGTATCCACTTAATCAGTTAAAAATAAAACTATTTAACAAAACCTTTAGTTGAACCATTAAATAGTCTGCTAAAGCTTGATTTGACGTGTCGTTATATCTTTTGGTCACCCACAAACCACTGGTATACCGATTCATGATTTATGAAAAGTGGTTTGCAAGCTACTAATATAGTAAAAGTAAAACGAAATGTATTACGAACTTATAAAAGTATTTTATTAAATGGAATACTATTTAAATGGAACTACGAGTATAATTTCAGCTGCAACTATTGCAACTTTCCACTTCAGCCGACATTCCTTAATGCTATTACTCATGGAGCACTCGAGTCAATTAATTCAACTGTAGTCAACGACTAACAAGTGTAATGTGTTTTAAAATTAGACGAACAGTTTATAGAACTACCTACCCACAGCCCTTCCGTTTTTGAGCAATACATATCTCGTCACTTTAATCATACTAATTGAAGGAATGCCGGATACCATTGTTTACTTAGCTGAGAAAACTAGGTAAATTTTTATAAAGTCAGTATAGCTATTGTGAAAGTAATGATTTTCACAACGTTATATGGGTCGTTCTTCTTTTTTACCGACTGTGAAACGACGTTTTTCTGTTTTTTTTGTTTTTGAACTATCCATATTTGTGGTTTCTGTGTGGAATTTAAAAGAAATTGCATCTGTCTTGTGATTAGGACTAATTAAAGTTTCCTTTGCGGCAAATATTAATTCTTTTTTAATGTTGGTTTTTAAAAAAAAATGTAGCAGAGTGGCCTTTTTCTGTGGAGACCACATTTCGGTTTACCACTCTGTCACGACATTCTACGGAAAACAAGCGAAAAATTATGTCGGTTGGAGAAAATGAAAAATTACATAATATTAATAGATGAGAAAACTATGGACGTTTATTCGAACCGAATTAAAAAACCGTAAATATCAATACTCCAACGAGATGCCATAATAAGACGCAGGACAGACCATTGTCGGTAAAAAAGTAGAACGACCCATATAACAAAAAAAAAACTATTACGGGCCCTAAGTGTAAGTTTTAGATGTACAAGTCTTAATTTCTCGTTTGAATTGATATTTGTATGATAAATGTTAACACTAAGGAAATAAGGCCCTTTTGATCTTAAATCAAACGCGTTAATAACGTTTGCATAATTGAAAACATACACTCAGTCCTTTGAGATATTAAGCTTAGTTCGTACTCTCGGTTAATTTCAATATTTTAACAAAAGTGAGCATGAGAGCTGAAATTAGAGTATCTTCATATGTATGATTATATATTTACGACGGCCACTTCGCACAACAGTAGCGATCCTAACTTCTGCGTCAAAAAGGTCCTGGTTCGAATCCCAGATAGTTGACTGTATGACAAATTCCTTTTCTTCTATAACTTCTTTTCCTATTCCTTTACTGTTTACGCTGTCTGTTTATGGAACTCACTACCAGAGGATATCAGAAAGGCTTAAATTCTTGGATCCTTTCGCGTCAGAGTTAAAAGGTATTTCCTTTCCTCCAATATTTATTGACGCTATTTTATCTTTAATTTTTCTTATCTTATTATTATTTTATATCCACCATTACCTTTTATATTTATTTATTCTTTTCACCCAGGGTTGCCTGGAAGAGATTGGTGATTAGCAATAAGGCCACCTGTCTGTATACCTTTCTTTGTTATTTTTCTATCTGTATCCTATTTGTGTGTGCAATAAAGCGTAATTTATTATTATTATTATTTATTACAAATAAACATACGCATATGGTCCCGGGTTATGGTCATCTATATAGTTATATATGTATTTTATATATTATTTAGTACCCATAGTACAAGCTCTGCTTAGTTTTGTAGTGTTTAATTTGTGTGAACTTTCCGGACCTTATTTATTATTATATAAAGTAACGTTAACTATTTGTAATAAAAAATACTTGTTCAGGTATGAATTAGAGTATCCGAAAATTACTTAAAAGAAGTTATTTAAGTAACATAAACGAAAACATACGAAGGCAGTTAATTTTTTTATTGCAGCGAACGCTGCGCATACGCAGCGGCTGCTTACAAAATATGCTATGCACCACGCGCGCCGGAAACCCGTACGGATTTATACTTACCCACCTCTGCCGCCAAATGAAGACCCGACTAAATGTAATATCCGTTTCCTAAATAGACAAACGTGTATGGCGTTGCTCGGAATAACTATGCCCGATTAGATGCAACGGGCGCGGGCGCAGGTTGAATGCGATCTCTCTGTTGTCATGTACCAGTTAGAAATGTGGTCCATGATCATTACTTTTTGACATTACGTAATAGTCAGAATTAGATTATTCAGACAAGAATAAAATAAAATAATCGGGAGGAAGGTAAACAAAATTAACACAAATTAGATACTAAATTTTATAACATTTAAGTAATCAAATCTGCGATAGTATGTATCTGAATCTGAAAATGAATCTGAACAACAATCGTTTTATGGATATTTTACACATGTCGCTAGTACCTAGGTAATAGTATCGCTGAATTCTAGTTATGTTGTTTAAAAATAACAGTGAATTACATATTTCATTTGCTTTAAACTAAGCAGTGAAAGATAAGGAGTTATAAAAAGACCATTAATATTGTTATAAAATATTTATGAATTATCTTTATTAAGATCCATTTATATTCTTCAATGTTATTTCGAACGGGTTAAAATAAACCCATGTGTAAATAACTCTCGAAATAAGTCTAACCCTTGTTATGGTTGGCTGAGTAAATTGTTCGTAATGCCCGTTTTGAGAGGGTTGTTTGGAACTTTCGAAACTTAGCCCCTCTAATGTAACGTTTGAGCACGTGTTATTTATAGCAACGGAAAGCTATTACATTTGAGTACTCTTTAGTTACAAAATCTCAGATGCCAAGAAAAATGTGAATAATTTACCTACCATTAAATACTTATACTAAACTAAACATCGCTTTAGGATATTAACGTGCCGCCTTGGGCATTAGGGCAAATTGGTCTCAAAATAATCAAATTTATGATGCCTGTTTTCTTGTCAATATAATTAATATTTTTGCTTGTAGAAGAAATGACATAACTGAATTTCGGAAAAACAAAGAACGCCAGTGTGTCTGCATAAAGATATGATTATAACAAATAGATAACTATACAGGCTATGGTATATCTTACTAGCAAGAAAAAAGTGTACACGATTAGCTCTTTGATAAGCTTCTTTCGGTGACACATACGAACTTGCCATTTTTGGGCGATCTTATTGGGAAAATATTTGTTGGAATACGGGAGGCAAAGCATGAAAAGAATATGGAAATAAGTGCGGAGAGTGCTAATGAATGATCCTTTCAAATGAATCGTACACATATTCTTAGTTATTTAAAGATTTTGCTTACTAGAAAAAAGATATACCTTAACATAGGAATGAGCTAATAAACAATCGCTTTCAAAAATACTCTATATGTATTTTCATTTAGTAGGCAGGCTACGAGTTATTTTATTGCTGAGTAAACACATAAGATTTATATCACGTTGAAGTAAGTAACTACCTTTTCTAAACGTAGGCAATGGGTCGTCGTTTGGTTATAGCGATCAGTGTTCGGTTCAGTGGACGCCTTTGAAGCGGCGGCTGAAACATTGCACTTCCCTACATCAGTCTGTCAGGCTCCGCGCTTTTTGATCTATATTACCTACAGAATAATGGGTGCCTTTTATTTTCAATTGGCCAATGTTTCACTTGCATAAACAGGAAGCCATTGTTATCGTCCTACCTAATACAAACTAATTTAGTATATTTATTTGAGTACATTATCTGTCAATTATTTGTTTGAACTAATTAAAATAATTCCCATGTATCTTACACGATATATTGTACTTTTCGAGATATGCATTTTTTTCATATTTTTGATAAACCTTGATTCCTAAGTGACTATTGATCACACAGACATCAATTATTATAATAAGAAATTGTTTTTTTTTTAAGAGGTAAATAACTTTGTATAGACAATAACAATTGTAGGTAAATTGAATACCATTGCAGCACAAAATGTTGTACTCAAAATTTTGGTAAATATTTACCAAGATTTTGTAGAGCGATATATAAATACCGAACGAAAAAGATTTTTTGGCTTCGAAGATAAATTTGATTTTTATACTATTCAATATTTATAAGACTGGAACATTTAAAAAGAAGAAGAATATGTAAGAAAACTGGATATATAAAAATATGTTTAATAAAATATCGTTTAGTCACAAATTGATGTGTAATTAATGAAGTTTCATTGAATTCACATAAATATACACAACTATAATCCAGTTTTTCATGAATTAGTAACTCCTAGTTTTTAATGTAAACAAAATCTTCTGCGAATTAAACTCTACCCACTGCCAAGATCCGCCATGATTCACAATATCAAAATAAACGACTTTTTTCTCAGGACAGTGTCTGTCAGACGTCTCTTAATAAATCATTCGATATGCCATGAATGCGTTTTTATGTTCTGTGAGACTAATTAATTAAGTATATAAGTAGGTCGATGTTTACTTTATATGATGTTATCATTTTATTATGAAAAATATTTGCTTTTGGAGTGTATCCCATTATTTCCACGGTAATACAATCCTGAAATAGTAGGAATAACATTTTTTACTTAATCGCTTTTTTCTAAGTTACTTCATTATTGATATATGTATATAATTTACATGTACTTATAGTTTTTCTGTAAGTGTGTATGTCACTGAACCTCTTCAAACGGCTCGACTGATTTTAATGATTTTTAGTTGGACCTATCTCCTGCATAGTATACATTTACAGTTAGACCCGGTAGTTGGTACTACGATGCAGGACTATGTCTACCAGCTTCGTAAACAGAGTTTGGCAGAGTTAGCTAGAAAAAGTAGTTGAATAGCTCACCAAATACATACAATAAATCAGATATACTCTGACGAGTACATCTGATTTACTAGTAATACTGACACTAGTAATACTGACAATAAGGTTATGCACTTAGTCTTATGTAATGTATTTTTCTTTCTTATAATTTCCATAACCTTGTAAAAAAAGTTGAATAATTACCTTTCATCCAATGGCATTATGACAACTGAAGATCAATTGCATTCGCATAAGTTATGTATAATTTTTACTTAAAAAGGAAAAGAACATGACTGTTCAAACTGGTTAGTTTTTAAGGTAGATACTATAAAAGGATAAACAAATACGAAACAAAAAGATCAATCGTTTTCATTTATTAATGAAGTCTTGATAGGACAATTCGAAACCATTGATATTTTTGGAATGTAATATTATAGGTACCTATTAAAAAAAACCAGCGAGTAGTTATTTCGATAATATACATAAACAAATAAGAGAACTCAATTTTAGTGATGTCCATCTTACACTTTACTGTAATAGGTAGGTACCTATTTCGTATTTTTCAAGACTTCCTTATCACCACTCCCTATACTACTGAAGTTAATAATATATTATTTTAAATAATATTTTATAAAAATAAAATGCAAAATTTAATTTTAAAAACAATTTACCTATCACTGAATGCAGTGAGATCGTAAAAGTCATTGGCTTGTAATAAATATGGACCAAACTATTTCCCCAATACAAAAACAAACAAAGATATAAATCAGACTTTACTGATAACAAGACAACTGGTCGTTACTTTAACAATAGAACTATCGGTCAGTAGTCATCAGTGCAAGTATCAACTAACAAACACTAACTATACTACGCTTTATTATAGCAATAACTTTTTATTTACTATTTGTTTAATCAGTTTATATACTGTATTCTACGCTTAAGATCTTAAGCAGACACGTTAGTGATAAGAAATCGTAGGAACTCGTAATGAATAACTTAATAAATAACACTATGAAATATAGAGAAAGTGAAAGATTGAACTTTATATTTTAATCAACACAAAGTTTTCAAGTAACCCAAGTGTATAAGGGGTGTCCAAAAATAACCCGGAATAAGATATAGTTCTATGAAGAAGATCTGTAATCTGCATCTTCAGGTTGAAAACATTACTAGTAATTGAGACAGTTATTATATCACTTTTAAAATACAAGTATATGAAATTGCTGAGCATTTTTCACAAATTAATGATACAGAGAACTTCTATAAGGCAATAATAAAATTAGTTTGGGTAATTCAACTTAGTTTCAAGACCATATATCAAAGGTATATAACAAAAGCTCTCGCAGAATTGATGGTTTCTCAATAGTGAGAAAAAGAGAAAAACTGTGCATATAGATGCACAGTTTTTCTCTTATAATCTTGTGCCTAGATATCGACCAATAAAATAAACAAAAAATCGTTTCTTAGTAACATGTTATTAAGAAAATTGAAAAAAGTTATTAATAGAAATAAAAAATATCCAAATACATCTGCAATTTCGTACCTAATATATTTTTATGATATGTAATACTTTGAACATTTTAAAAAGAACTTATATTTTTATGATGTCGGTTTAAATTGTTTTATTAACGATAAAGTGTGATGAAGTCTTCAGAAATACATAAAGTGTAAATATTGTGTTGATTTGTAACTACGCGGACGAACACACTTCTGGTTTTATGACAATTTCTAAATGATCACTTTCGTAGAAATAACGAGGTAGACTGAACAACATCGGTAAGGTGTAGTAGATTACGCAAATTTCCAGGGTGCGGATGACATAAAGCCATAGTTGACATTGTATTGTCGGTTAGGTAAATGCCTCAATCTGTGGGAGTCTATCTTCTACCGAGAACACATAATAATTCTAGGCGTCACATTTATATTCTAGATGCGACAACATTACGGGGGCTACTTCGATGCATGTAAATTATGCTATGTTTATTCAGCTATACGCACCAACCTGCATAAATAATGCGTGCTCAACAGACAATGTAAATACATTATAACTTCAGCTGTAAACTTTACTTTTTAAAGAATAAGGAAGAAGTTCCTTTGCCCGTCAATGTTTTGACTGTTAAATTAATTCGGTAATGAAGTACAGCAGTGTCTCTTTGACATTGATTTTGGACGGGTTTGGACATATTTGAATTATAAAGTGTGACGCAGTCCCGATGCTGGAGTCCACATTCAATAATAAAAAGCAATGACCAAGAATTTTATTCTTATATCCATAATACTAAGACAGTAAACTAATGACGAAATAAACTCAACAATTTTAATGGTTTGATTATATTGATTATTGGTACCGTTAAAACCGTCAGTTTTAAGTTTAAAGAGAAAAGGATTTTAAAAAGGTAATTAACGAGTCATACAAGTAGATAAGTTGTAAACAGTGCCTGCAGTATTCAAGTTATGTTTTATTTTTAACGTTCAAATATTTTATTAGGTTTGGTTTAATACCCAAAAGAAACTCAATAACTCATATTTATAAATAAGAAAATTCACTCATATTTCTAATAAAATCGTTTACTAATTAAACACTTTAAACAACCAACCAAAGCTTCAATTCTAAAATTTTTGGTGAAAACTTACTCGTATTCATTGTTTCTATTTGTTCGTCCTTCATAGCGAAATTGTTATTCTCCATTAACTTGCGAATTAACCGTCCAGCATTGCACAGAACTGCAAGCGAGCACTGGAAAGCACTAAATCGTACAAGAGTTCCCGCGGCTAAGACAAGGACTGTCGGCTCTGTGCGCAGGCCGGCGCGCCGGGACCACTGACTGGCGTCAGGCAGCGCCCGCGCACACACTTCGCATACTAAAACAACGTCGCGACAATAATCGCACTGTCGACTCACGCCATCCTCAACGCCTAATCTCCAGTTCCACAAACATATTTGGGTCCTTGTGTAAATATTCCCGCAGCGTTATCGATCGCCAAATAAGAGGTTGTAAACACTAAACACGTCCACAATGTATTCTACTCGTGATGTTAGATACGCTTAATCGGCGAAACATTACGGTTCATGAAAATTGATAAGCTTTAGGTTTGTCCTATTGGCTTAGTGATAACCTTCCACAAAACACGTGGCTTTTTACATGCTTCAAAAAAGTGTGATAAATATAATGCGTTCGTATTTAAAATGTTGCAATGAATTTTGTAATAAGTCACTTAATTACTTTGTTTCAAATAATGAGTTCTCCGAAATCAACCATTAGATGAACGGCGATCAAAAAAGCCGCCATTCGGCTGTACTACTAACGATGCTGCTGCAACTGCATATACCGGAGGCCAAAGGTCGATAGAGCAATGCTCGTGTATCGGTCGCACGTCTCGATTGAGTTGTTTATTGTCACTTATCATTACTGATTTCACTTCCAAGTCCATTAGTTTCCTTATAATAGAAGTTTAGTGCTTGAGTTTCCTTTAGATAAGAGTTGGGAACATAAACAAAACATTTAACTATTTACAAATATGAAATAAATGGCAAATATACGTCTTTGTTATTTTAGTGGTATCTTACAATGTATTACTGTCGCTACTTGTAAATTAAGTAATGTTTAATAGATTTTCTTTTTAGGTGAACTTTCTAGTAATGTTTTATATCACATAACATTGTATTGGTGTCGTATAGCAATAAACAAACTTAGATTTAACATAATGTAAAATAATATTGTTTAAGCAATTCGAAAATTTAAATAAGCCTATTCAAAGGAACACTTAATATAACCCGTGAAAGATTTTTCCAAGTACATTTTGGGACAAAAGTTACCAAGTTCACACCGATGGGTATTAATGAAATAACGATTAATTGTAAATTGCCAGATCTTGACCGTTCTTAATACATATATCAGAGATTATGGCTGACAAAAAATCCTTACCTTTAAAAAGGAAATTTTTCGGTTTCCTCCGCTTTACTTCTTCATCCCTCTGCGAGAATCTCGGTGGTGGCATTTTGGGTACTTCGCTGGGTACTGTGGTGACTTCGCCAGTACCTGCTCCCCCTGTGGCGAGATAGCCTCCCACTGAGTGTCTGCGTCGCCCCTGAAGAGGAATAGTGTAGAACACTTCTTCACGCTCTTGAGGACCATCAGATGTTACTACTGTTGCACTTATTTTACCTTTTCTGTGAAAAATAACAATTTGTACCCGTAATAACGATTTATTTGTCTACTCGCCATGTCATTTTTATGCCAATGTTGAACGATAGAAATAAAAAAGGACAAGAAGTTATTGATCTATGATTAACGTTAAATAAATAAAAAGATATGAAATTACTTGCTTGTATTTAGCTTTTTTATTAATAAATATTTTTTTTAATGACACTAAGGTCATCTTGTTTATTTAAACATTTGTTTAAATTTTACTTACTTGATTCGAGGAGCGGTGAATGTATGTCGCATGTCACCAGGAGCACAATCACCAGGCCTTGGTTGACCTTTCAAGAATGCCTCAGCTTGTTCAGGCTCTCTCGCCGACAGTGATCTTAGTAACGCCCTGAACTCCTTTCGCCTCGGACTCTCTGGTTCTCGCCTCCGTGGAGATCCCAGAGGTCTAATGGAATCATGCCAAACGCGACTTGGTGCCGAACGAGAATATGATTCCGATGGCTGAGATTCCGCGTTGACCGGGGCATCCTTTTCCGGCAACGCAAAGTAAGACGGATTATCTGGAAAAAAAACGTTGATTTGTAATCAAGATTGATGGCCGAACAGGGATATGTTAACGCTAAGTGTGATCGTTTACTAAGAATGAAGACTGTAAGGCCGCGTGCACAGTGGCTTAGCACGGCAGTGCCTTGCGGGAATTATTCAATAACGACAATGAACTAACGGCTCTCCATTACGTCCAGTGCGGACTGAGCCAACCTACTTTTGGAAGCCGGAAAATACGAATTGAAGGCAATCGTGTGGTCCGCCCTATCGCGCCGTAGATGCGGACGGTAGCCAGGATGCTGGCACAAAACAACGAGGGCTTGAATGATATAATACTTGAGAATCTAGGACAACAACACGATATTATGTTCTGTGTCCTTTAATTAAGTACTAGCTACTGAAAAGACACCAGTGGCAATTTATACGACGGTTGTTGTATTTTTGCAAGACCTGAAATATAATAAAAATGAACAATTGCAAGTTTGACACGTGCACCGTGGGGTCCATACATTTTTTTTAAGTTTCCTAAATTATGAAGCGATAGCGCTGGTATACTGAAAGAACCCATACAGGCAGACACTAGTCCAGATAGCGAGAAGCTGTGGGTACGAATTCCGCTTGACTCTTACAACAAGTTGATTTTTTCTAGTAAAAAATGTTTAGATATAATAAACCTATAAAGATTTTTTCTTCAGAGGTACCTAACAATAACTATAAAAAGTTATTTATTTGTTTAATTTTAACTTAAATTTATAACAAAAGTAGGTTTAAATATGTAGTTTACGGTAAATTACTTGCAATCGATAAATTAAAAGGCCATATTAAATCATTTAAAACTAACAATATGAAGAATTTGTAAACAAATTTTTTTGTTCAATTTCGGAATCCCGCATGTGCTGAGTATTCTTTCACTTTAGGGATAGAGGGCGGCATAAAAGCAGTATCCCTGGGAACATGTGGTCTTACATAAAAACAATTCACACACAATAGACTAACAACAAGCACCAACTCAGAGTCGTTTGAAACTATTATAGACATAGTACAGCTATGGTTTAGTCGATGATGTATTTGACAGTAATTAATTAGATATTTAGTAAGTACAGATACACGTGCTCAATCGTAATTAGGAATTGTAATTTGCGTCGTTTGTAGCACACCAGCAGATTTATTTTTTGATTTGAAAGAAACGTTTGATTCTATCCTTTCTTTTCGGGGAAAGGAAAAAGATTAATTAATGGAAATTAAACAGTTAAAACAGTGGTTGATTTAAAATAAAACTTATAATTTATTTTCAATAAATATTCAATTTCTTATATTTTATATGGAACTTTAATAGTTTTAATAAGTAACACATAACATTAATAATATATGTTTAGGATGGCTTAGTAATAACATTTGTCGCTGCTGGACATCGTTAAAGTTCCTGAATTCTAGTGTTATTTTTAATTTAATTGTAGTCTTGGTATTTAATTTTGCACTTGTTTATTTGAAAAATGTTGAAATAAGATATTATAAAGATATATCTGAAGAAATTCTCACTGGCAGAATAACAGTAAAGGAATAAATTATCATTTTTTAAAATAATGACAAGAAAAATAAAACAATCAGAAGTATATTCCTAATAAATACTTTTGCCATAAAAAACTAGCACTGGCTACAATAATAAGAAGTAGAACACATATGTTATATAGTAGGCGATTAATGAAAAGCATCCGTATGATGAATCAGTAAAAATTTCTTGGAAAGTTTGTAAAATATGGTACGCATTGCTTTTGAGAATAATAAAGACTGTTTGGGTAAATGACTAATTCAGTTATCAATGCAAATAAAATAAACTTATGTCACTCTTTCACTAGCAGAGTATTATACGTTATTAGCTCACGAATAAAAAGTTGTAAAGAATTAAGCAATCAAATAAATCAAAAATAAAAATAGTCAATAAGGTACTTCTTTTTTGTTTATGGCACCTTTTATTGTATAAAAGAACCATTAACTGGCTTCACTCATTATCTTATATCTTAAAAATGGTGCTTTACAATCATCAGCTTTACTTCTGTTGTGCTAATAAAAATGGAATCAAAGCTAAGCAGTAACATGTTAAGAATATGTATTAGTGTATAAGTAGATATTATTATGAACCCTACTTTGACAACTATCTTATTAATGTTATTAAATACATATATTAAAGTGTTTCTTAAAACCTCTGAAGAAATGTTCTAATATAATAGGTTGGGGAAAAAGAAATCCATTATTTTTTCGGTAGATGACTGAAAGATTTCTCGTAAAGTATCGATCAAATAATTTCAGATTTATGCTCGTTGGAAAGGTGACATTACGCAGTAAAAAAAATTCTTTTGCTGTTTTTTGTTTGGTGCATTCAGTTGTGAGTTACAGGGTGTTAAAAATGGAAGTGAACAAAAAGAGAAAATTCGGTACATTTTACAGTTTTTCTTTGACAAAGGCGAAAATGCAAGCCAGGCGGCTAAAATTGCGAATGGTGTTTATGAATCCGATACTGTAACAGCCAATTATGTGCAATTTTGGTTTCTTAGATTCCGTTCAGGAATTTTTGATGTTAAAGATGCACCTCGCACAGGCAGGCCGGTCGTCGAAAATGTCGATAAAATCGGAGAAATAATCGAAGTTGACCGGCATGTTAGCAGTCGTAACATCGCCCAAGAGCTAAAAATCGACCATAAAACAGTTTTAAACCATTTACACAAAGCTGGATTCAAAAGAAGTTCGATGTTTGGGTGCCACACCAATTAACAGAAAAAAACATGATGGATCGAATTTCCATCTTCGAAGCCTTGGCCAAACGGAATGAGATAGACCCATTTTTTAAACGGATGGTGACTGGAGATGAGAAATGGATCACATACGATAACCCTGTGCGAAAACGATCGTGGTCAAAGAGCGGTGAAGCACCTCAAACGGTGGCCAAACCAGGACTAACGGCCAGGAAGGTTCTGCTATCTATTTGGCGGGACTGGAAGAGGATTATTTATTATGAGTTGCTTCCATATGGCCAAACGATAAATTCTGATCTCTACTGTAAACGACTGGACCGTTTGAAGATAGCGATTGACCAGAAACGGCCAGAATTGACCAACAGGAGAGGTGTCGTGTTCCACCAGGACAACGCTAGGGCACACACATCTACAGTGACTCGCCAGAAACTTCGGGAGCTTGGTTGGGAAGTTTTAATGCATCCGCCATACAGTCCGGACTTGGCACCAAGCGATTATCATCTTTTTCTTGCATTGCAAAATTTCTTTAATGATAAAAAATTGGCATCTAGGGAGGATTGTGAAAATCGACTAATAGAGTTTTTTGCAAATAGAGACCAGGACTTCTATGAGAGAGGCATTATGAAGTTACCTTTAAAATGGCAACAAATCATACAACAAAACGGTGCATATTTGAACCAAATCGGTCAATCCGAAGCATATTACATAAAGTCCTGAAGCTTATATAAAAATAATGGATTTCTTTTTCCCCAACCTATTATTTTATAGGATTTATACATTAAAATTTATGCAATCGTTTCGTAAAGTTACCGTATGCCAAAATGTAAATAGGAAACGATTAAAATAAAATGGAGTTTTTGTTATCATTAGTCGGATTTTTCATATTCAATTTATACAAATAACGTTTATTAGATTAAAAGGGTTTTTTTTAATTTAATTAAAGTTTGGTTTATATTGAGACAGCATAATAGTCGAAAATAGGAGTGGGCAGACAAAAAAAATTTAGTATGGACGTTCGATAATCGATTCATTGCTCATGTTTAAAAGTTATTTTAAAATTATAATTTAATAAATAATTTAAGGTGGACTATTCTATACCGTGTTTGAGAAAGCTAACAAAATAAAATGCATATTTATAATTAATAACATTAATAACAAAGTTGTCAAAGTAAGGTTCATAATAATATCTACTTATACACTAATATATTCTTGTTGTGTATTAACGTGGTTGTAATAAAAATTGGTATCTGATTTAATTTTTTTTATTCAACCAAATATGGTTATATTAGAGAGCGAACTAATTTTATTTATTTTACCCTATATGCGTACTTAGCCAGATATATTTACGTACTTACATGTTAATAGATAATTCGATGTTTTATAATCATTATTTTTAAAAAGCAACAATGCTATTAGCGGTTGGAATCTTCGTTTCTATTTATTTCTTATAAGGACTGATGCATGTAGTACAGAAGGCACATAAGAAAAAAAAAAATATATATATATATATATATATATACATAACTTATGTGCCTTCTGTATCAGCATAGTGTTTAATCTAAATGTGATTCTTTATTAAGTCATATTTTATAAGATTTGTTTTAAAAGTTTATTGTACGTTACAACTACATATAGTTAAATTATTATAATAGAAAAATACTAGAAAAATAACAACAACAAAAACATATAGTTGCTTAAAAACAATTAAATAGTTTGGATGGATGGATTCCTTTTTCCACTTAATCACCATATAAATTTTATTTATAGTATTAATAAAAAATGTAAAGGTATACATTAAACCGAATCGATTTAGGCGGGTGGGAGCGGGCGGCTGAATTTCAGATTTTATTATGCTTATTATTTCTATTTAGTTATAGTTAAAAAAATCAACTCACTTGTAGCACGGAGACAATAGTCAAATTGGGGTCCCATTTTAGATCACCAACACACTAAGCACGACACATCCCGTCGACCGCGCGTCGGGTTCTGGCGGCACCGCGGCATCTCGCCGTCGATGCGCCGGCGCAGGTGGTAGCTAGCTCAGCCACACGTGCGGGCTTTCACGAGGAAGCAGAGCTTTAGCACGCGCGAGCAGGAAGCTACCAGAATCCTAAACTTTTAATCCCAACCTTAACCCGTTATAATAAAGGCTAAAAACTAAACCTCCAGGGACCCAGATTTATTTTCTGTACTCCCTGCATCCGTTTTGGTAGCACGCAAGGCGTTATGTTTGTAAATAAACACCGTGCACTGTTGATGTTTACTGACGTTCATTCATATTCGAGGCCTGTTCAGTTTTGCTCGGTACGGGTCACTTATGAAAGTTCATACGCATGCCCAATTTAAAGGATGGTGAACGAATTTTAATTGACTTTTGTAGTGTAAAACTTGTCGACTTAAATGACTATGATCAATCCCACAACAGCATTACGTCATATAATTTTGGATTCGCGGACGAATTGAAGAGATAGTTATATATTTTTTCTATTGTATTGGTCTAACATCTAACATGCTTTTTGATATGCAAATATAGAGACAGCATATCTACATAATTAGACAGCATAAGACGCCACATTTAATTCAGCCATAGTATGTGTGTAGACTGAAATTAAGCGAAGTGTTGTGTGGTTTATGCGATTATAACCACAGAGGAACCAAAATCATACTGCTACTTTTGATAGTTATTTGCAAATAAAATAAATGAGTAGAGTCTTGTTTATGACTAGAGAAAAGCAATTAGGAGTAGCAATTTATGACTTCAAGAAATCTTCGCAATGAATTTCTTTCTAAATCGTTGGCAAATAAGTAGGTACTTATACCTATACAGTAATCTTAATATATATAATTCTTCTGTGAGTGTGTATGTCACTGAACTCCTCCTAAACGGCTGGACCGATTTGAATGAATTTTTTTGTGTGTGATCGAGGGGATCTGAGAATGGTTTAGATTCACAAATCAGTCCGGCAGATGACGCTGCAGTCGGCACAGCAACGCGTGGCCGGGTCAACTAATCTTATTATAATATTAAGCGACGAAATCCGCATTTTTATATTTAGAACTGTTGTACATAGATACAAAATAAAGCTTAAAATTGCAAAGTTAAATACATAGTTTACTACTATTTTATGGCAAGAATCGGTAACAGAGATACCTTATTAATGGCTTATCATGCTTATGTGCATGTGTAAATTGTGTATTTATAAAAGAGTAATTTACCTAAAATACTAAACGCTGAAGTGTCAAAAAGTCAGTGTTTTTTCGGCCACTAACTAAAACAAAACGAAAGCTCATAAAAGTCGGCTTGCAATGGCGCATGACAACATATTACATTTTCAATCTGTAACTCGCAGTTGCTCAAAAACGAGAGCAGTAACGCGGCCGTGGGTGGGTGAGATTCGGGAAACACTCGCCGCGTTAGTCATAGCAAATTCAAAATTATTATTTTAAACGACTTATTTTCTTTAAACGGAGAAAACTTATGATTAATCTTATTGTTTTCCGCTGTGTCGTTTGTGAATACCACATTAGCATGACATATGTCTTAAAGTGTAAGGTGTTATAATTTTTATAACTGTTTTTTTTTTAAATTTACAACAAATGGGGCAGTCATTTTATATTTCGGCGGTTTGTAAACTAGAATAAACAGTAATAAAAACAAAATTGGTTGGTTATTTATATCTACAATATCAGTGCGAATAATCAAACAGTGTAGTAATAAGAATGACGGTAAAATATTGGAATGAGGAGAAAGTTAAAGAATAGAACTGAAAACATTTTTTTTTCAATATCTACACTATAAAAATAACAATTAACAATGTATATGTTGTTGATTATTATTTAACTGAATTAGGTAATAACAATAAGTCTTAAAGTTAAGTCGATTTTATATTATTGTTTTCCATCTTAAGATGTCTTCAATTTTCGAAGCATCCCCACAAAATATAATCTGCCGACTCAACGATCAAACTATAGTGGAAGCAAAAAATATAAGCCAGATGTTGGGGTCGCCTGTTTACATGCATCTGTAAAACAAAGCGTACTTTTGTGCCGACTGGATTCACAAAGGGCATTCGGAATGTCAAGATAGCCCGCCATTAAATTCAGCAATCTTAAGCTTTTAGTTAAAAGAAAAATGGATGGATAAGAAGTTCTTTATTAAAAATATTAGGTTAGTTGTTAAAGACATTTTGTCAGTTTATTTTTGATATTTTTCATAAGACCTTGTTAACAAATATATCAAATAATTAATTTAGGTAATATGATGACGTTATACGCATGTGCGTTCCCTTTATTGTTGATAACACGCCATAAAAAAAACTGCAACACTTATTAGCCCTTAACTTACGTAGAAATTGAATCAAAATGAGTAGGTAACTTTTCGATCTAAGTAATTTTTTTATGTATTTTGATGTCTTTTTAAATATTTTTAGAACCTTCCAATGCAAATATTAGTACAGAATATTAAAAAGTTTATTTGTTATTAAAAAATGGTAAAATCTCTATCTTCATAAAGAAGACACGAGCATAAACATCAAATCTAATTTATGGACGTTTCAAGTGATATATGATTATATATATTCTATGTGGCATCGATAGACAGAGTCAAATTCAATTTACAAACTTGAGAATATCGTGTGTGCGAGTATATGACTTAATATTTTTATATTGCTTAATAAGGTTGGCGTTTTCGCAAGAAGCAAGAAATACATCGTAAATTAATACTTGTGAATATTATAAAGTATTTTTGAGATGCAGAAAATACTTAATACGTAAGACTTAGGTACTTATACCTATACAGTAATCTTATTATAATATTAAGCGACGAAATCCGCATTTTTATATTTAGAACTGTTGTACATAGATACAAAATAAAGCTAAAAATTGCAAAATGAAATACATAGTTTACTACTATTTTATGGCAAGAATCGGTAACAGAGATACCGCATTAATGGCTTATCATGCTTATGTGCATGTGTAAATTGTGTATTTATAAGAGAATAGCAGTGTATGTGATGCTTAGCCCAGGAACAGCTGCAGACCTCTATTTAAGGCATTCAAATTACTCACATTGTCTAGCATCTATTTATTATATGAATATAGTACTTGACTTATAAAGAAATTTATAAATTGGTATTTTTTATCTCGCCACTAAGATTCCTCAATTGATATTCCAAAAAAATATTCCTAAATATAAAGTAATAAAATTTTAACGTTTGCAATTATAACTTTAAGAAAGTTTGAATTGAAATTTATTCTATGATAATGACTAATATGAATGAATTTTACATAATATGTAAACAAACAATAAAAAATAATAAAATATTCTAATTTATTTAATGTAGCATATTATTAACTTAAATATAATTATAATTCGTTATTATTATTAGAAAATACATAAATGACCTGATACATTATTTTGCTAATTGTATGCTCGACTCTATTATACTTATTTGCACCACACAATACTGAATTTACAACAAATAAATTATTTCTGATTTATAATAGGTATATTTTTCTGCTACAGGCCAAACTTTGATCTACACAAGCTATCTACACAAGATCGCTAGCTTCGTTGTGATGAAAAATATACAGTAGATATTTTTAGAAAGTTTAACTTTGTCGTGTAAAATTTGAAGCTGTAATTCTTCAGATTATATTAAAATTAACGTGTACCAGTCGCATCTTTCGTTTGTCAACCGGTGTCTTAATTTGTCGAAAAACCGGTGTAAATCAATATTATGTTAAAAAGAAGAGGCAAAGGTCAACCCCCGTGCAGTATTCGCGGAATGCTCTCGGTTTATTTTAGCATTCACCGCACCGCGCTGATTAAAATCCCTCGTTAGTCAGATACTCATTTGTTTTATTCTGGAAACGCTGTGTAGAGTAGCACGTGCGAAACATTCCCAGATATTTATGTAGATAAGTTTTTAATCTTAGCTGTAAGTTTCAGAATTTCAATTATGTGGTCAATTGTAAAATTGGGATATTAATCACGCAAATGTATATGTGTACATACATGTATATACATATGTCATATCTTAGTTCTCAACTGTCTTTTGATAATTTTTCTCCGTTTGCGCTGTAGTAGCCGATACCACAGTTTATTTATGGTAGGTACTTACATAGTAAATTGAATCGACAAAAACGGAAGCAACCAATTGTATCTAAGCCACCGGCCGTCGCTCGCCTCAATGGTCCGCAATAACCATCTTTGTATATGCTATAACTTAGTAAAGACAATGTTGTTCTCATGTCAAGAATACTAAACACTTTTTTCAGTTGAAAAGCAGTTTTGAATTTAATAAGTTTGTAGAGTTTGGTGATGCTTATCTAACATTAACTGAATTCGTGATCGTGGTGATTCGGTTGGGAGAACAATGGTCCCGGACTACTAAAGTTTCTAGGTTCATAAATAAGTAGGGGCTTTGCATTTTTAGTGTCAACTATATTTAAATTATTTAAAATAATAATCAAACACCAAAGCACTAAATATTTGTTAAAATACTCTCTTGTGCAAAGGCTAAGATTTATATCCTTGGACTTTTGTATCTACATTTTGATCGACAGTCTTTATTAAAATTTCAATATTTGGGTGAATATTTAGTTTCGTACATATTGAGCGTCAGACGTTAAAGAATATACAAATAGATGAAAGAATTTATCCCCAAGATTATTTTTGCAAAGTTGGCTTTCGGTTCTATAAGGTGCAATTCGTAAAAATAGCAAATTTTTAACTGTAACTTTATTAAATTTAAAACTAAATACTCAAAACTAATTACCATTTGTGTCTCTTTTTTCCAGATTTTAATATCTTAAAATTTCTAGATTAATACTATATTGAAAAAATGATTTTTTTATACTATATTTGAATAAATAATGGAATAGTTAATCTATACTTAGACAAATTATTATTTACCAAAGAACAAATTAGAAGGTATCACATCACTTTGAAAACTGTCACTACATTGTCATATAATTACCATTCGATAATTTGTTTGATTTTATATTTGAGTGATTTTACACCACTGTGAACTGAGTCTCATCTAGAATATTCCACGGCACGACCTTTGTCATCGAGCTGAGTGCACGCGTAAAGAGTAAGTGTGGTGTCGTAAATTAAAGTTCTTCTGCCAAAAAACGTAAAGCGTTTTAAATTTTTGCGTACCATTCACTTAAAAAAGGTAATTATATCTCGTGTACTACAATTACTAGATAGATGTATTTGATAAATATACTTATTTATGCTGAATGGTGTAAGAAATTTGTACCTATTGCAATAATGGCAAATACAGGAAATTATAGAAAAACCTAATTACCATATTTATAATTACCATTGATTAACGTTCTCTTTTATTCGGACGGTAATGAGAAGAATCAAATGGTAATTAGTTTTATCACTAACAAATATGAATATGATAATAACCACCATATATCTGCCTACGTGTTTTTACCCTCCCCTACAGGCCTGTGCTGTAATGATTATAATAAACTTTATTTATTTACTGCTTTATCTTACAGCACAAGAGCTACCAAACTCTTCTTTTAAGCTAAATAGCCTTCGCCTGTATAGTTTGTGGTGTGACCAAAGAATAGCATCCCCCATCTCTTAGTGAGGGTGTCGTAAGAAGCGACTATGGGATCCAGATTCCAGAGGATGAGCAGCTGCATCCTACCGCGTATCATGACATCATACTGTGATCGCAAACCAGCAGTCAAGTTAACGGTGGGGCAGGAGGTGCAAGGAATCCCCAGCTAAAAAACCTCTGGCTCCGGCAACATAATAAACGCGCACATTGCGGATCAACGAAAAGATCGCTGAATTTGAGGAAGAATTGAGCAGGTTGCGATGGGATATTGTAGGATTGTGTAATATCCGAAGAGAGGGGGAGGACACTATGATCCTGAAATTCGGAAATCTGCTCTATATCTAGGAGGGTGACCTGCTGTCCCAGGGTGGTGTCGGGTTTATCGTCCACAGGTCTCTTGTCAACAACGTGGTTCAAATCGACAGTGTTTCGATGAGGGTAGCGTACCTCAGAATCACCAAACGGTATTCTCTGAAAGTCATACAGTTCTACGCACCGACTGCGGAATACTCCGACGACGAGGTGAAAACTACGTATGAGAATATTTCCAGAGCTATACATAGCTCCCGAACCCCACCGTTGTGATGGGGGAACTGGGCAAACGAAGCGACGATGAGCTGAAAATGGGAAAATTTGGATATGGTGAGAGAAATGCACGTGGCCCTTAGTGTTTACTCTGAGACGTGGCCAAATGCTGGCTTGGCATTAAGCCTTTATGGACAGGGAAGGCCTATTTATGAATAACTCCTTTTTCAGGAAGACAATACAGCGAAGATGGACTGCATCCCAGTGGTGTTATAAAAAGAGATCAATTTTATCTTGGCGACGGAGAAGCACATATTCAATGATATCTCTGTGATCAACTCAGTTAAAACAGGAAGCGATCACCGAATGGTAAGAGGCACATTGAATATCTGGACGAAGCTAATGAGATATCGACTGATGAAGTTTACGCTCCGCCTAGCACCCATCTAAAATCCCGAAAGTGTGCAGCTCATGCTAGAAAATCGTTTCGAAAGCTTGGAAGAATGCAAAAATGTGGACGTCTACTTTGACAGGTTCGTGGAAATTGTCCAAACGGCTGGATGTAAAGTATTCAAGCTCTTCGTTCAAAAGGTACCAAAAAGATCTCTGATCTTTTCAACAAGCTTTTGGATGAAATGCGAATCTGATACTGCAGTCCTCTGCAGATGCTGCTCTGTATTGGCATCTCAATAGACAGATCTCAGAGACCCTGACTCTTGACCTATGCCAATTTAATACAAAATCATATTAATCAGAAAGGTTCAGTTTATTGGCCAAAGTCATCTGACCAAGCTGAAGGTCGAGGATGGCAGAGTCATTTCGTCAAAGCGTTGTACAATATGAGAATGGCTCTCAAACAGCTGGAAAACAATAAGGCACCGGGTGATGATGGAATCATGGCTGAGCTTCTTAGCAGACAGAACGCTGGTACAAAAGGTTCTTCAGACGATATTCGATTTCATCATACTCGAGGGACAAACGATTACGGCATATTACAGAAGTGTGGTGGTACACTTTTTCAAAAAAGGCGATAAAATCTTATTGAAGAACTATACATCCATCTCACTTCTGAACCATGTCTAAAAGCTTTTATCGAGTGTTATTACGTATCGTCTCGCTCGCAGATTTAACGAGTTGCAGCCTCCCTAACGAGCTGGTTTCCGAAAAGGTTTCAGTACAATAGACCACATATTATACAGAAGACTAAAGAGTATAAACATATTCAAGTGCTTAAGTGCTTGAACGAAAACGCGAACATGTTGATTCTGTGCTATTTTCTTTGAATGTTGAGAGTTTTTGACTATGTAGTCTATTTTAGTATACCAACCTATAAAAATTCCTACGTTACAGTTAATTGTGAAAAAAAATGTTTAATTAAAAACTAATTAAAAAAAAGGTTTCTCCTTTCTAATTACTATTTAGATGTGTCTCAATACTATAAATAGACATCTAATTACCATGAGTTTAAAATCTCACTACCTTTCGTGCACAAAAAACTAACCCTTAATTGCTGTAACTTCATTATTTTGAAATAATGACAATAAAAGCTTATTTTAAAATAAACGAAAGAACTTGATCAGGCATATATATTTTTTTATTTCTGTTAAAAGTCTTTTATGCACGAAATGAAACATTTACCCTATTTATCATTAATAGAGTATGAAAAAATCCTTAGTTATACAACTGAAACAGCAATCGATGTAATTTTTTTGGCTTTTCATTTCTTATATTTATAGGTAAAAATTAAAAGTTTTAAGTCTATTTTAGCTTGCATGATTTACGCTATTAGATAGACGTTACCTTCTTTATTCATTCATCTTAAAAACACTATATGGGTCATTGTTCTTAATTAACAGTACACGTAAGTACAATATATGAAATGAAACAGGTACGAGTAATGATAACAGTGGGCTGCCTTCTGGTGCGAATGATGATACCCAGAGAGCTATCGTTTAATTTGACTGTATTTTTCTCATCGTTGCATACATTAAGTTCGTTGACCACAATTTATGTAGATCAAAGGATCTATGGATGTAGGTACTCGTGTTGAAGAGTACCTAGGTTTAGTACTCTTGAAAGGAATCAATCACATTATTAACACAGCTTTTCTTTTCTTTGTGTATAGAAAATGGCAAAGATAAATCATTCCTTCGAGATGAGTACGTTCCATGTTAAGTCACCACATTCTTCCGATCACGACAATAAAACAGACGGTAAAAGTTTTCCACGTTCATTCGCAATTTTTTGTTTAAAATAATTATAAGTATGAGTAGTCCTTAATTCGATATGATAGGGAGACGTTTAGAAATTAGTGGCAATTAGCATGTTTTTGGCGGGAACATTACGTATCTAAGAGTTTGTGTGAATGTGAATCGTGAAGTCAATTTCATGCCAAGAAGATCTGAACTGTAAATAATCGATACCGATAGTAGTACCGCGGAAAATAAGTCAGGGTAAAGGGAATTTATTTGCGGTAAGGAAACATGCCTTTATTTTGGTGACGTTATAGTTGAATAATTTGTTGTCACCTCATTGGGAGACAAGACCTAAGATTGTTTGCTCAACCTAGGTCTTTCAAAGAACGAACATCCTTGTCTTATTTGTACCTTTGAATGGGTACCTCTCTTTGACTGTACTGTCCTCTGCATATCCAATAATTCCAAATAGAAACAGATCGTTTAGGTGGAGCAATCGTGAGATGGTGGTGCCGCATAGAGAGCGGATTTCTGAAGAACTCCGGCATCTATAGCCATAAGGTTAGAAGGGTAGCCGTCGATTATAACGATGATTGATCGCTTACGCAGGAAGTCTGAAATCCGACAACAAAAGTCAGTAGAAATACAGTACGCAGGAAGTTTGCTCAATAAACATTTGCGTGCCCGTAAGCATGTGAAACCTGGTCAAAGGCATTCGAATGTCTTGGGACACAGCAAGTACCTCGTCATTTTTTTCCATTTCCTCACTTTAGAAATATGCAACGTAAAAAACAAGATTTCCAATTCTCGGCATACCGATATTGGCAAAAACCGTATTGCTGGTCATAGCAAAGATTGCACATTTGCAAGTTCCAGGTTTGGAAGCCGTTTTGTGTAGAAGAGAGAAACGGTACAGGCGCGTCAAAAAGGATATAACTAAGACCCACAAAGTTTCAGCACTCTCGCTAGAATCGGGTTGCTGTCTTTATTCACGTTTAGGATTTGCAGTGCTTTTCTAACCTCTTTGGTGTGTACCTTCTATTGTAGTGATCTTCTATGTCTGTATGGACCAGTATAGTATTCATATTCACTCTTCCAATAAAAAAAGCTTTATTTAAATTTTATTATAGTATGACTTGTTAGAACTTAATAATATCATATACTCAGCAATTGTAACTACATAAAATACTAGAGGACTCCGTAGACATTGTCCTTTCCGAACGTTAATATCGGAAATAAATAGATTATATTTAGATTCGCGACTAATAAAATGAAAAGAAACGCCCAAAATAGTTTAGGAACCCGAACGCAACATCATCTATAGTCCCCGGCATATAAGTTGAACCAGGTTTGAAATCACGTGACATGCGCCGTAGTGAATAATGTACCTAAACTTGCTATGCTGGGAACTATACTAAGTTTAATTATGCATCTAAACCCATTTAAACATACGAAAAAATTTTCAAGAAAGCATCAAATTCAGTCTAGCAATTAAGGAGCAGTTCGATAACATATACACGCACAATCTAAATAAACGACAAATCCATAAACCTTTAAGGTTACACGCAAATAGTGGAAGTAACAACAAACAGTACAGGTAACTATACTAGTTTATAATGGGTTCATGCAATAAAATATTATTAGTTGCCTAAGATAAGTAGATAATCTATACCATAATTTTTTATGTATGTTGACTTAGATAGAAGGCACACGCCATAGTAACAATGCATAATAAACATTTAATAGCTACCATGTTTGAAGAGAGTACCGTCGCATACAGCAGGATTTGGCACGACTAACTGTACGTACTCCATCGGCTATGTGCATTGAATCTACACTGTAATTAGTGGGTCAATTAATTACACAATAACAGTCTTGACGCTAGAATAAGTTAAGTAAGATCATCTAAATCTTTGTAATCAATCACAAAAAAATATCCCAATGTAGCAAAGAAACTTAATACTAAATGTCGTCATAAATCTGTGAGAGGTTAGTCTAATGAAGTCTTTCATTACTTAAGCTTATATTTAAGCTCTCAAACTCTAATTGGTTTTAGAAATCGCTCTTAAAAAATTCAAAAAAAGTTGTTGTAAGAATAAACTTTTGGGGAACTTCCGAAAACCAGGTTTTAAGGCAGGTATATGGAAAATTTATGTCTTCGTTGCTTGTTTCTTGTTACGTAATACTCTTGCCATGCATGCTCACTTATTTTAACACAAGTTAAAAAGTAATTACAATAAATTTAATCTTTTTTTAAGTATGTTAATGTTTTTGTTAATATCCAGCTAGTATTTAAAAGGAAATAATCATATTTTTTATATTTTTTTCTAAATAACTTTACAATTTTTATTTTAACTTTCCATCTCTGTCCTTCTGCCCTTATAAATGATTGAGTACAGTGCACCAGGCCAATTTGCTACCTAATTTAGGACATTTTGATGCCTCAAACCTTTGGACTAATAGTTCATATCACAAGTATCTTAATATACTGAAAAGGATTTCCTATTCATTATCACCTACAAAGCGGGTTCTCGTTTCATTACAGCTTTGAAACATCTGAACGCTAGACAGGCTAGAAATCAATACTAGAAACGAAGCGTTCCATTCATGTACCAGAGATCATTTATAGGTCAAATGCTCTTAATATGTATGTTTTCACATTTCAATTTATAAAATTATGATTAGTACCAATTTTCGTGTATGTATTTCACACTTTAATATCTTCAAAATAAAAATAGTAGAATAATCTTTCTCGTATACAATTTACACCATCCTATCTTAAAATAAAGTGGCCCTCCGAATATCCGCATTGTGTGAAGACGACAGTCTATTTCCTCCCATCCAGTAATTTAATCTGGAAATGGGGAAATATTTTTTTACTGAAATGCTTCTTCCTGCTGCCCTTATATATTGTATTTGTTATGAATATGACACAATGGATATTTGTTTGTTACGAAGTAATGCCGCCGAAACGATTAAACAGACATGGATGAAATTTGGTTAATAAGGAAAACGCTATATCAGCGACAATGATATCTTACGGCTGAGATGACGATAATGAGTGTTTTTTTATTGAAGTCCGTTATAGACAGTGGTTTAAATAATGTTTACGATACCTAGATACTGAACATCGTAAATACATTCATGAAATAATATTTAGTTTTAAAAACTGAGATACATGACATTCATTTGTTTCCACTTTTATCGTAAAGAAAGATTAAAAAGATTGCAGTGTTCCGCTAAATAGTGACATTCAGTTCTCTGTTTTACCTACCATTTACACCGGTTTTAAATTATGAAGAGACTTAACGTGCACTATGACAAAATCATAGATTAATTTAAAAAACCCGTCTATATAACAGAGAAAAAGAATTAATATGCGAAGGTTAGACCGATACATAAAATGACGTCCAAACTATGCCCCCATACGATGATAAGTCACCTTTGAAGCACGGTTATAAAGGCATGATAAAAATAGAGCAAAATATTGTACTACCACACGTCTCAGTTCTGTATAGGCGAACTATAAACACAAAAACAATATTGGAACTTTACACTTCAGATTACCTACCAATTTTCAGTGAATAAAAAAAAAATGTATTATAATTATAACATTCAATAATAATTCATTAAATATTTATACATATCCTAAAAGAAATTAAGTTAACAATACTAGAAATATGAAACAAGCTCACATCAATTTGAAATTGGCTTTTCTTTTTTATAAACAAATATCATTGTTTACTTTACTAAGCGTATCAAAACGGAACTGATGCAGACTTTTTGGTAATTCGGGTAAACAAATATAGTCTGTAGTAACGATTTTATTAGTTCTGCTTTATATAATTAAATGTTTTTTTACCTATTACAGCATTTAATAATTTACTGTGCACAAAGGCTTCATGTCGGTTAAAACAAAATAGTTGCCACGAAGATGAGGATAGAGATGCGATGAAAAAGCTCACAATACAACAATTAAAAATCTTAACAAAAAATTAGAGGTTGACAAACTTTCGGCGAGACACGGTTCGAATAGGAAATGTGGGTGCGCTTGAGGTTTGTTAGCATTCACATGCCGGGCTTACCCATCACCGGGACATCCGCCGTTGCTTCCGCTGCCAAAGATGGTTCTTGCGTCTAGTTCGTTGACTGTCACTGTCGACCCTTACACCAAAACATGGCTGCACTATTGTTTTTAAAACTACGCGACGTTTTACAAGTGTGCGCGTACACGGCCGGAGAGGACGGCGATTCACGTGAACTTACGTTCAGCGCGTCTTCTGAGCTATTTTTGATGCAAAAGCGTGTTGGGACGCCAATGTCTAGAGCATGCACGGAATATGCAATGTTGTCAGCCTTCGTATTAGCCTGAGAGTGCTGATGTGATAGGTAGTCATTGTAATACAAGATATAACTATTTATTTTAAAAATATATCTAGCTTCTTTCCAGTAGAAGTTTCCTTATTGAGTAGCACATAAATATTTGGTCTGCTGAAATTATTCTTTTCAAAATAACCTTGAGAACTGGAAAAATATTAATAAAAAAAGGACTTTTTAAGGGAATAGAAAATAATTAATGCTGCTAAATCCATCTAGACCTAATAAATTTTTTGACTTGATTGGTATCAAATTTCTGTAATCACTGACCACCCATGGACTCTAAGTTTTGACCTTACAATATAGAATTACTATCGAGTAATAAAAGTTACAGTCATCACAGTTAATATGTTGAAAAACTAGAAGAAAAAGCTTAGGGTACTTTATTTACTTGTTCGAATACATTTATACGACGTAGATTTCCATGAAACTTTTACTTTTATAATACCAAAACTTTATCAGCATATTATATGAACTTGGGATAATCTTCTTGAACACTGCTATTCCTTAACTTTTTTAATCAAAACTTAACTACATCTCTTGATACCATCTGTGAAATATAATATATCTGCAAAATACTTTTTAATCGAGCGTGATTGGTTTAGTAACATTAGTTGTTTTTTTTTCTTTTACATATATACGACAATGAGGACCGTTTGGTGCAACGGTAGCGATCCTGCCTTTCGCACCGACAGACCTGGGTTCGAGTCCCGTAAAGGGCAGGTGATCGTGTGATGAATACGAGAATTGGTACCTCAGTCATGGGTATTTATATATATTTCTATAAATATTACACATCTATGTATCAAATATTTAGGTCTATCCGTTACCCTTGTATCCTTGTTGTGCTTACTTTCGGCTAGGCTAATTAGTATGAATGTAAGAAATATAGATACCGAAATATATCTGTAGAGTTTATAAATGATCTAGGTACTATTTTATCGATTTATAATCTGCTTGTACCTAATCCACTAAAGGCTGATGTTGTCATTACACGGGCAAGGTCACCAACTCCATGTAAGTATTACGAACTTCAATTCTTCACTACTTATAATCTTTAATTTTTCTTTTTTCTGTCGAGATGTAATAAGAGGTCGATTTAAACGCCGTGCTTAATGAGACTTTGTTGTTTACAATGCATACAATGCAATGAAATGAAAATAGAAATGAGAATTAATATGTAATGACATATTAATTTTCATATACTCGGTTCATAACGTCAAAAATACAAACTAGTTCTGAATATAAAAAAATTTTGGTGAAAAACACTTTTGTTTTTTTGCCATTTAATACAAAGGAATAACAGATTACTTTGTCTGTTCTTTAGTTTTGCTATCCAGAAATAACGGGCGCATTGCACTACCTCTTATTAATAGTTATAAATCTTCAACTACTTTCCAGCATGTACGTCAAGATATAAATCACAATCGTAAGGAAGTGTATAAAAGAATAACTATATTGATAATACACATAAAAAAAGGATTATTTACAACAGTTAAATGTAGTATTACCATGACATTTTCATTTTATCCTAGTGAAATAGTTAACTTTTTTTAAATACTTTTATTATTCTAAATTAAAAAAGTAAAAAGAAAATAATTATGGACTGAAATGGTTTGTTAAAATATCTGTTTAGAAACAGAATCCAGATAAGTATTATTGTTATACTATATATTAATATATTTTTGTACGCTTATATCTTTGAAGTCTTCGAAAATTGACCCGCAAACTTATTGAAATGCGATAATGCAAAATGGAAACTTAGATTAAAGGCCTTCCTCGCCCTACCTATTATTTATTATGAGAAAAAACCGTCTATTTTTACGAAACGAGCTTGTAAGTCACTTATTTTACTTTTCGTCGATAACACAATTTCCTTTTTAGTTCGTTGTTTACGTAGAAGAAAATAATAATTTATATTTCGATACTTCAAACAGTCTTTTTGTTTTTATGCTTTACCGATGGTTTATTCACTTATTTTTTTCTGGCTTTTGTTGAATCCTGTATTTTTTATTAAACTCATAATTCTTAAAAGCTCTTATCAACACTATTTTCTTAAAATTCTGAGTCCAGTAAAAATAAATTATCAGTACTAACAAAACTGTTTTAAAATATCATATTAATGTTAGCAGATAAAGTAAAATACTCGTATCACCAAAAGATAGTTATTTTAAAGATGATACTTTTTCTATATTATAGGTACATCGAAATATAACTGTCTATTCCTGATTTTAAAATAAGTGTTTTAACAAATATATAAATGTTATTTATGTATAAAATTGCGTGCCATAAATGATATCAATTTCATTGTATACTCACATATTTTCATTATTTTCTTTTGCATGAGTGTGTGTTTTTGCCATGTCAAAGGAATTATAATTTTCCTTGTTTTGAGTATTGTATGTTTATACTAATTTAAGTCCATTTTCTGTGTAAATCAACTTTCTATATGTCTAGAACCGATTTGGAAATAAATAATGATAACATAATCGTTATTATGTAATATTCCTAAATGATGTTTTTAAGGTATTTCTAACACTAGAAAACGTTTGTTGTTAGCAGATTATTACCTAGTGGATTTGTATTTTTTACTTTTAATATAAATAATAAGTTAATATCCAAAACCTCACGAGTCTAGGCTAGAAGCAAGAGTATTTGCTCGTATTTATAAAAAAGGCGAAGTATAATTATAACAATTTGCTTAAGACTTTTAATAAATTAATGTAAATGCTAATAAAAATGTATGTTAATTATCTTTGTTTTATTTGTCTGATGTATCTCAGAGGTTTTTTTCTTATGTATTTGTAATACTGAAGATCCATATTAATATCAATATTTCGATGCAAGTACATAAATAACTCTACCTAATTCCGACCTCTGCAAATGAGTTATAGACCGATGTAAGGGATAGAAATACATATTTAATACATAGATATTCAATATTTATAAAAATATATGAATGCCAATGACTTAGGTACTAATGCTCGAATCATCACACAAACATCTGCCCATCAAACATTTTCCGGGTCTTGAACCTAGGACCGTCGCCGTCGGTGCGAAAGGCAGGCTACCGATGCACCAAACATCGTCAGGTCAAATCACCAAGATGAAGTGTAAACTACTGTTTAAATGACGTCTAATTATTAAGGTTTTAGATTTTTTTGTCTGTATGATTTTTTTATTATCGCTCCGCCTATCAAAAGGACCATATCTCTATATCTACTAATTATTTTGGGATTAAACAGGAATTTCAATTTTAATTTGTGTATCATGTTCTATTTCGATATGTTGCAGGGTTCAGAAGATATAAATAATAGGGCCTATTTTTTTCCTATTTAAACATGCTTTAGAAATTAGCAGAGACAGGTATATCGTAAAAATATTTGCTTTTTATAAAGTAAATATTTTTTGTCGAATTTAAAACATAACTCAATTTGGACAGGGTCACGTCGGCTTACCTTAAATAATTATGTAGGTACCAAAAAGTGTACATTTCAGTATTCATTTAACTGAATGAAGATTTCAATGTTCATTAAAAATATAATTGAACAAATATGTTTCAAGTTACTAGTGGCCCGTCCCGGCTTCGCACGGATGGGCAAAATTCTTTAATTTTTTTCTATTATTAAATATTTTTTCCGTTAGCGCCATCTAGCGTCCGGTAGATGAACTACTTGCGGTTAACGCGTTGCTATGGTAACGTTATTGATACCATGGAAAAAGAGCAGGAAAAAGAGCGGAAAGACAAACACACAAACCACTGTGATCTCAGATTATAGATTTATAATTTCACAATTATTTCTATAATAACGTTAGTTGTAAATATAGGAATAATTGTAGAAATGTTGCATGTTGTGGCCTGATGGCGGAGTGATAGCCCTGCGATAAGATATTATCGCCATAACAAAAATAAACCTTACCTAATGGACATCCATATAGTTTGTGTGTCTCTATAATATAGATATTTACTTATTATTTTTATTAATGGTGAAAAAATACAAATCCACTAGGTAATAACCTGCTTACAACAAATTTTATCTAGAATTAAAACATCATTAAGGAATATTACATAATACCGATTTTGTTATTATTATTTATTTCCAGATCGGTTCCAGAGATAGAGAAAGTTCATTTACACAGAAAAATGGACTTAAATTAGTATCAACATTCATACTCAAAACAAGGAAAATTACAGTTCCTTTGACATGGCAAAAAACACACACTCATGCAAAAAGAAAATGCACACAGGGGTGAGTATATAATGAACTTGAATTATATGATGGTTACGCTAATTTTGTACATAAATAACACTTATAACATACCATATATATGTATGTGTTGCTCAATCACATTTTTAGTTAACAACCTAACTTTTTTACTAAACGGCTCCGTATAGCTAACGACCTGAATGACATTGACGACCGTTTGGTGCAACGGTAGCGATCCTGCCTTTCGCACCGGCGGTCCTGGGTTCAAATCCCGGAAGGGGCAGATGTTTTTATGATGAATACCAGCATTTGTACCCGAGTCATGGATGTTTATATATATTTATATGAATATTACTTATTTATGTATGATATATGTAAGTCTATCCGTTACCCTAGTATCCATAACACAAGCCTTAAAGTGCTTACTTTGGGCTAGGTTAATTGGTGTGAATGTAGAAAATATTTATTTATTTATTTATTTATTTATTCATCCATTCAATCAATACAGCTAGGCAAACGACTTCGTTGGTTTTTCAATATTTAACGTCTTGTCTAGGAGCGATATTTAAATTCAGTTCGATTATCGATTACCTGACGCTAATGCATGTCACTGAACACCACTTAAAGGCTTGAACCGATTTTGATAAAAATATCACGTCTTTTTATGTATGTCTCTGGATGGTTGGACCGCTTGTAATTTTTTTTGCACTTTTAAGGCTTTTACTTCTAGATATTAATATCTATAGATTTTTTCCAGTATTTTTTTTCTCATAATAATTTAATTCATAAAAAATCTGGTTTTAATTTACGGATAAGATCATAAAGTAAACGTATATATATCTAGTGATACTGTTCATACTGAATACACGCATTCGAAAACGAACCCTCTACACTCATAGCCCAGGAATAGTGAGCACATTGTTCACCAAGTTGCCCTTCGGTGATCGACTGTGGTGGGTCGACAGAAGGGTGCTGTTTGAAACCCGAGACATAGGCGAGGGCTTTAGAAGAACCCGACATTGGGACTTGCACTTTCTCTCAGTGACACACAGCACCTAATTAATACTACTCTTACGAGACAATTAAAAATCGCAATTTCTTGCATTAAAGTTGAAAAGGGAAGTTGTCAGTATCTACAGTTGTAAGATCTAACATATTAATGTGCGGCATACTTTCTATATAAATGTAAAGTCATTGAAAAATCGACACTTTACTAATAGATTTCGTCTTGGACATTTGTGTCATTTTGTACTACAGTTACATGTGATAGATGACGATACTCGGCACTGTATTAAAAGAAACAATACCAAACGCAAACTCTTACTCGGACCTAACTGCATTATTCGTACACTGAGTTAGCTATATCCAAATGCTAATATTTCTTGTCCGAGAATGACAAAACGTCATAAACCGGTATTGTAATTTAAAAAGTTAATAAAACAGTGTTGTTGTTTGACAGTTTATAAAGAAAATTTATATTGGTATTATATCCAGAAACAGGACAGGACTTATGTATTTTATCGAAACAGGAAGTTTCGATAAAATACATAAGTCAAACTGAACATTTTAAAAGAAATTTCAACATTTTAAAATTGATCACTTTGACTGTAAAACAGTTTAAGTATTAGTACAGTCAATCAATTTGACTCCTGGCCCAGGATAGAACCGTATCGCTTTAATTTCTAGAGAATTACGACGCTTAAATTATTTGACAAGTTACATCTCACAATTGATCGATTAATTGTGATAAGGTTGGTTGACTGTGAGTACTAGTACACCCTATTCGTTGACAATTATGTACTATTAGTACCTACACAGAATTTTATGCATCGTTGGACGTAGGACGGTTTAAGCTGCACTTATTATCGGACGTTTGATAATTACTTACAATAAAATGTGACGACCGTTTGGCGCAACAGGTAGCAATCCTGCTTTTCGCATGAACAGTCCCGGGTTAGAGTCTCGGAGGGGGCAAATGTTTGAAAGATGAATACGAAATTTAATATTGTAAAATAAATTTAACATATAAATGTATTTGTAATATTATATTTGAACATTACATAAAAATGTATGTCTATCCTCACAGTACTTACTTATGGCTAGGTTAATTGGTATGAATGTGAAAAATATTGTAATTATATTACTCGTATTCTACAAAAATTTCTATGAGTAAAACACTAGGCGCTTTAAACGCTTCATTCAATGATTTAACTTTTGCAATAGTTACTTCCGCGTGAATCGTTAATTTGTTTTCTCTTACAATAGCGGTATATGACGCTTTTTCATTCTCAGACAAGAAATATTAGCATTTGGCTATGGTTAACGCAGTGTACGAATTGTCCAGTTAGGTCCGAGTATCAATTTGCGGTTGGTATCGTTTCTGTTCGTCCATTGCCGAGTATCGTCACCTATTATAGTACATTTACTATTTTAGACTATACCTATAGTTAGATCCATCTGACAGTCACTTGTTTTTATATTGTGGTGTTATTTAAATAAAAATGCGTGTCCACATCACCATGGTGACTTTTTATTATTTTATTGACTTTTTATTAGTTTAGTTAGGAGTTAAAACTTTCCAAAAGCGCGCATTTTTTGTTTCAATAGGAAATCCCGTAGAGCCAATGTTTTTTGATCATTAAACTTTTTGCAAAATTCGGTCATGATCTAGTCCTAAATGTGTTGATTTGATTCCAAATTGAATTGAATCCAAATAAAACAAAAATTATTAAAATCGGTTAAGAACTCGGGAAGTAATGGCGTACTTAACAGACATTGCGCCATTGAAGCTGATCCATGAGAGCTCCGCTCCAAATATGATTTCATGTCTTCAAGGCACTTCATGTGTAAATATGTAAGTATATCTACTATGTACCTATCACCCTATAGATTGGCTATCCCGATCTCGGGTGCTTATAAAGCACCCTCGTCGGTAATCTGTCTCTTTCTTTGTTTATTATATGATAACATATTATTTATATATTTTTGTAGTAATACTATCAATAAGTAGATACACTATAATTGTATCTTGATTACTATGTCACGATCACTGAAGGGTTTGCTAGAAGATAAATCTTATTGGAATTGGACTCGCCCATTGGAAATTATTTTTCCAAATTGTGTTGTTTGTATGATACCTATATCTGTGTACAATTAAGTAATATATTTTTACTTATATTACGAACATCAAATCATTGTATAAATTTATTTGTAGTGTGATATTTTTATATATTTTCGCTGATTACCTTTCCGGTTTTTTACACCAACAACAAAAAAAATTGCCTGAAAATTATTATGATGTCCTACTTTTTACATCCTTATACTAAATATTAACAACTCAATAAAATAATGGCTTTATATTCATTCCAACCCTTTGGTATTATTCGAACCAGAAGTTACGTGTTCGTGTATGAGTGATTTTTCAATTTGTATTACTATTTAACAGACCAACATAACTGTAGGTAAGTCAATATTTCGAAAAGAAAAGAAGAACTATTGCTAATAAAGAAATAATTCAAGTGCGCAAAAGTTAAAACAAAAATAACTGTATGTACGCAGCACGTCTCTGTTTGTTTATAAGATTTTTGCTCTACGCTTATCACTTTCGCGAGATCGGATTTGCTAAAGCTCTGTATTGATTTTGCTATGGAGCATCGTTCATTCATACGTTCTAAACGAGATGACATTACCAGCCTTCATAGTACAACTTACAACCAAGTATTTATTTAGCATGATAAAAATTACTTCAATATATTACAATTTATTTACATATGTAATATATATATAATGTGGCAGTATATATAAAGTAATAGATATTTAATTTATCATAAATTTTAGGAAATTAAATTTCATTTACCACTGATGTCTACTTCAAAAAACTATGCTGGAAATAAAGTTCAGAATTATGAATCATGAATATTGAAAATAGATAAATTTATAGAAAGAAGAAACAATTGAATAATTTTTGTTTTTACTACTAAAACAAGATCTTTTATTAGTTATTTTTGACAATCATAAAAACAGCGTCACACTAAGGTTTATATGAGAGATTATGATAACTATAAGAACATACATATAAGAGTCCAAAATATTGTGTATATATACAGGATACTTGATTATTCCATGCGTCTCCTTATTAGTCTCTACAAAAATCTCTACATGAGGTTACAACGGTAAAAAATAAAAAATATACGCTTTTGATATTTTTATTTTTAGCGTGCAACACCAAAAGCTTGAGTGAATGAGTCTACTTGGTACGAATGAAAGGTGAATGATACGATACACTAACGCACACTGACACGTTACCGTACCTGCTCTGCTAGTATCCAATAAACCCAACAGTATCAACTGGGGTTTCGCACGGGTGGGTTGTGAAAATGACTGGAGTGGATGAAATACTAAATTATCAAAGGAACCCGGACGACGATTTCTATGCACTGTTGGGCTGTGATGAAAATTCATCTGTGAGTATTTATTTTGTACAACTCTACAGAAAATCTGTAAACAGTGTCTAGAAAGTAAATTTTAAAAACTGTATATTGATTACATTTGCTCAGTGACCTTATTATTTTCGAGGCCCTTGGAATTGACCTAGTTTTATTATTTTAATTCTGTTTTTAATTAAGGAAAAATTATTGCGTCATTAAATTAAGGAGTTAAATTATATGAAGTTGGTTGAGGAAAACATCAAGCTGGGTATTTTAGTGCGTCATTATTTGAGAAGGTTGTTGTGCTTGGGAAGTACCGTATTACGTCTAACATTCTGCTGTTTTAAATTTCCAGATTGAACAAATCACAGCTGAGTACAAGATCCTTGCTTTACAGCATCACCCGGATAAAAATGACGGGGATAAAGACGCTGAAGCCAAGTTTCAAAAACTAAAGGTAAATATAAATATTTATTAATAGTATAAATCTATAAATTTTAAACAATTCCATTTAATGCAATTTAGTTATTAGTTCCCTTTCCAAAATAAATTGTAAAAGTCAGGGTTTTTTTATTTATTTGTGACACTCTTAACTGTGTTTTACAGGAGGCAAAGGAGACTTTGTGCGACCCATCCAAGCGTGCCCTTTATGATAAATGGAGGCAGAGCGGCATCGCAATGGGCTACAAACAATGGCTTGGCATGAAGGAGCACGTACAACAGTCCATGCATTGGTCCAAGCCCAACACCAAGGACCGCATGCTGGAGGGCGAGGCTGGTAAAGTCTCTGGTCCTTCGAGCCTCGGACCCAGCAACTCCGCTGCTCGCCGCGCTTCTGAAGGCGGAGCCGCCCTCTGGGGCCGGTGGGGCGGCGGCAACCAGGAACCCCCGTCCGAAGTTATCTCCAAGTTCCGCAACTATGAGATTTAAACAGAGATATATATGCGGCGAAATTCTTTTGTTTTAGGGGCGTTATTTCAGTTAGTTATTTTAAATTACGAAAAGAGGTTACTTGTGCCCTAATCTCTTTTACAAACGTCATTGGTTATAAGTATGTTAGTGAAATTCCGAAATCGTACTTACGTAAATTTAGTTATCATTGTTTATTAATAAGTGTTAGTAATGATACCAGGTTGGTAATATCTCTTGCCATTATAAAATCGTGGTTTTTCTCTAACTAAACGTAATTAATATTAAGTATGAATAATTAGTCTTAAAGGTGGCACAATATTCATCAAGTCAGCTCAACAACACGTTTCTCGAATGTAGCTCGGTATCTATTTTCGAATTTTTCAGTGTTTGATGTACTAAATGTCTGTATTCTGTTGTTATTAGAATAAGAGATTGACGTTAGACGCCCCGACCCTAGTTTGATGTAGTGTATAACACTCGTAGAGAAAACCCTTAGCTGTAAGCTATGCACATTCCTGATATAACTTATGAGTCTGATTATGTACATTTCTGCTGTAGAACAATATTTTTATCTACTTAAGAGTCTCTAAAATGTTTTGAAGATTTATATTTTAGATCCTATTTTATAACTATTTACCTTACTATAAGTATTAAATTTTTATTTATATGACGGATGAAGAAACGGATATTGTTGTGAGACAAATACAGGGTACAGTTGCACGACCAGCTGGGATTAATTTGTGGTGACCTTGAGAAATCAACTTTCTAATTATCTTTGTTCCGACATAGTTGTTGTGTTCCCAAGTCGGTAGCTGCGTAGTGACATAGAAAATTTATGTGTTAAATGTTTGATCAGTATTTATTTGGATGTTCAAAATGTATAACTAAATGTTTCATGTAGCAGATTATAAAAGTTTAACGTTTTATGTCGATGTATTAATATTTAATAACAAAAAATGCCAAATATTTATGATGTTTTTACTTTTGATGTTTTGAAATCATCTATGGAACAATAAAATGTTTATAAATTATTAGACTTATTTATTTATCGTAGATAAATGATTTTTTTTTAAGAATTAAAATTAATTAGTTTTTAATGCGTCTCTAGTTTTTCTTCCATATGCATGTGTTACGGTACTTAATGTGAACTCTGTGTTAACCCAGAGTACCTACGTAAAATAATAAGAAAGAAAGCATTAACCTCTTCTACCTAATCTTTATCACACGCACACATTTTGAAGGGTAGTTTATTTATATATTGAAACTTACCAATTTGTAATAATTTTTCTAAAATATTTACAGCAAAATAAAAAATGCCAATATTTTAAAGTTTCTTAAAGGAACTCTAAAGAATCGGTAACGATATTTTTTTTATACACTGTGAATTAAACGCAATTAAAAAAAATCTTATTGCGTTTTTTTTAATGTTATATCATATTAATAATATTTGCTCAATATTTTTTTACGATACGACAAATTAACCTCAAAATTTGCTTTGACAAGAATATCATGATCGTTCCTCAGGAAGACGTAGGTACTCAATCGCTAATCGTTTAAAATGTAAAAAGAGGTATATATGGAGAGATGTATGTTTCTTATTTCAGTTTAGGTAATCCAATGAAAAACAATCAAACACAATGTATAGGAACTGTTAAAACATAATGTGCAAACAATAAATAGGTAGAACTTTATGATAACTTTATTATTTTTACTTAAAAAATTAAAATATGTTCCGTTGAATATTTATTAAGAACTTGTTCTGAGGGAATATCAGCGTAATGCATAAACTAGCGTTGAAATTGATTTACTTAGTTGTTTTAGTATAACCGTCATTTGCTTTTTACTAAATAAAGATTTTATTTTAATAATAATTTCTTTAAAAATAAAAATCTAGCGGTTTATTGCTAAATGCTTAAAAAATATAAATATTAAAGGCAGAAATACTAATATATTTAGTAATTATCGGATGCTTTTCGCCATAAATTGTACATACACCTTCTCACAAACTAATAATCCGTTTTATTTTGTTTTTTTTGTATTAGTAGCTGCAAAATATTTTAAATACTTATATATATATTTTCTGACGAAATTTAAAAAAGAGACATTCGAAGTAAGAGCTTTAGTTGACTAGCAGTACCTGTGGGCCTATGCACGATTAGACAGAAGGACGTCGGTGCAAACCTTAAATAAAGTAAATTTTTCAACATATATTTTTATGTTGGTACTCAAATATATATATATAGTAACAATAATATCACAAATTGATTTGTGAGTGAACATTTACTTGCGAGTAAATTATACTCACCCTTCACTCATTGGTTCTGTCTAAGTATTCTCCAGTAGAAGTCAATTTATTATAAATCCAATTTCTTGCCTTACTTCTTTAATTTTCAGTCTTTATATTATCTGGTTCTAGTAATCTAACTTAACATCCTTCAGACAGAAAATAGAAGCGAGCTGCCGACTCCGTTGTACGTTGATTTACCTACCCGATGAATTGATCAACAGTTCTGAACTTACATATTTAGATAAAATGACCTTACGTCTTGTTAAGTTTGGGAATTTAAAATTATTTCTTATGAAAAAAAGTCCTTCTACAACGTGCACGCAAAGATAAAGCGTCGAATTTAGGCAACTTCCATTTGCGTTTAATAGCGGGAGTTAGAATCCCACCATTCCGAAACTGTAAAACTACTATGGTGCCATAATCCTTGCGTTTTAGCGGCTGAATTTAGACCGCTTTGGGTTATGAGAATGGTTGAACAAGGGTTAAAGACAAAGTTTTAGACAGGGTTAAAGCTTAATCACCATGGTCGCATTGCGTAGCTTTAAAACACTGAACTATAAGCTTCTGAAAATCAACTGACTTCTTGATCACTGGTTGTAAAAGTAGTGTATAATTTTACTCCTAAATTATCTTTTTATATAACTAGTCTGGCCATAAATACTGTTACATAAAACTTTTTCTTCTTTCACCTTTTTAATTATTTTGATTTTGGAACGCGTTTTTTTATTTATTTAGGATGGGTTCGCTCTTGATCCCAATCAAGCCCGAGGGCCAAGACTTAATTAAAAACTTCTTTCGATATCGTGCCATTTCACATATTTTTTCGTTTTTAACTTTATTTTTTGCATTCACAATGCCACATTTCTATAAGATATAAAATACGTAAGTAAGAAAACGATCACGCCTCCGAGCCCTCAGGTAGGATTCGAACCCACGACCTTTCGCAATCCAGGCAGGCAACTTCTACTATGAGTTAGTATCGTTCCAGTGTTGAACGCTAACTGCCGCAAGTAATATTTTTACAAATATCGATTAAGATGGAACCAGCTATAATATTTTTTTTTAATTTATCAGCTCAGCGGTCAGAGCGCTGGCCAGGATTGCGAAAGGTCGTGGGTTTGGTGTGGGAAATTCGACGAAACTGGACTCTGGCTTCTGAAGCTCGGTGCTTATCGTCGATGTACAGGATATGCCCTAAATCAATATTTACTATTAAAGAAATGGATCGATCAAAATGCCTTCTGCCATGATACGCAAGTGTAAGGCACAGAAATATCCTCTTTACCGATGAAAATAATTTTCATAATTAAAGAACACTACAATAAGCAAAATTACAAAGTGTAGGTACGTTCACAGTTCTAAAGAAGCTGCTCAAGTGGTCGGAAGGTACAACCTGACCATCATCCTGCGTCAGTGATGGTTTGGTGGGGCGTGTCTTATCAAGGCGTTACAAAGCTACTTACACTTTTCAAACTTGTACTGTCGACTTTCCAGTAGGACTCTGCACCTGGTCACAAGGCACGAACTACCCAAGCCTAGCTTAAAACCAACCTTTTCGGACTTTATAAGAGCTGAAGACTGACCTTCATCTAGCCCAGACCACAATAAACGGTTGTGGTCTGGGCTAGATGAGGGCTACAAATTATGGTCAGTTTTAGAGGACATGACCTGCTCTCAGGACACGGCGACATCGAGTCTCTTAAAAAATCTTTGGAGCAAGCAGTGGCGAAATTTCCCATGGAAACAATGTGTAAATCCATAGATTAAAGGCCTCTATAAGCCAAAGGTGGCCATTTCGAACAGAGTATTTTTTTATTTTTTGCTGAGACTTAAATAAATATGTATATAATAAGTTTTGGTAATATTACATTACTTTAAAAAAAATGCATTTTCATTTGTAACAGAACTTATAGCCGGATATGTCTTAATATTAACTGTATATAGTTTGTTTCATTTAAATAATCAAGCAATATTTTATTAATATGCTTTCTTAATCCAGAATCTAAATTTTGCACATAAACATAATCTGAAAAAAAAACGCATTCCTTGTAAAGATTTTGACATGATGTTTACTTACAGCGACCTTAACCCCAAGACCTAAATCGAAAGTATCATTGAAGCTACCTCTCAGAAACTAGGGCTTTTAAAAAGGGTGCGCTGGATATTCAAGCGGATCGTGCTTTAGTTATTTTTTAAAACTGTAATATTCCTTAAAAAAAAAAACATAACAAAGGTTGCATAACACATAAGCAGCACTTAAGTCAAGAAGAGTTTCCTACTTTTTAAATGACCAGGGGTAATAGCAGAGCATAGAGCTACAAACTCGTATGAATAAGCAGTTTTGTCGTAAGACCCAAGTAAAATGATTTTACTTATATTATTAAAGTTATATTATATGTGACTTATTATGTTTTAATAACGCCAATTAATACTGCATCGAATGATTCTATAATATAATGGTTTTCAAATTGTAAATACCTGAAATACAGTTTAAGTGTTAGAAAAACAAAAGTGATAATCAAACTGTTTCGTCATTGTAAAATGTATGTGTGCGTACATATAAAGTCTGACTCAATCCAATTTAATGAAAATGTAAACTAACCTGTTTCATTAAAAACATATTTAAAATTTATTTGAAAAACTTAAGACGAAAAGTGAGGTTATTAATTCAAGGATAACAATTGTCTAATCTGTGTTGGCATAGTGTTTGACAGTAAAAGGCTATCAGATAGTTGAATTATTACTTCAATTAAATCGACCAACCGACGATCTGGTTAAGGTCGCGGGAAAACGCTGGATGCGGGCAGCACAGGACTGACAGGACCGATCGTTGTGGAGATCCTTGGGGGAGGCCTATGTCCAGCAGTGGGCATCGTACGGCTGATATGATGATGATGATGATGAGTCCCGGGTAAGTACTTTAATGCTAAATATATGGTTACTTTATATTAATTTTGTATTGATAATAAAATGCAAATAAAATACTTGGATGATGACAATGATTTTTATTTAATTACTCGAATTGCAAAATATCTCGTAGGTATTGCTGCTCTCTACTGGTTGTGCTACTTATCTCCACATCACCCTACTGAGGTTGACTGGTAAAAAAAGACTAAGGACATAAAGCCCCCTTTTGCTCTTGATGCGCAATAAAGAATTAAATAAATAAATAAAATGTCATAACTTAGTACAAAGCCAAAATCGTACAATTTTTTGTACAAAATTTAAAAGCGTTATTCCAATCAGATTTTTTCAAAAACTGCAATGGTAAAAAGGTGAGAATTTAATGGGATATAGGTACCGGTTTCTCGATAGGAAGCGCATTGGGTTGGGAGTTTTTACTTCTACTTGTGTTTTTCCAACAGCTTTAATGGAGCTAGCTAGATGGCGCTACCTTTTTCTTCATAGTTTGATTTTTATGTGAAATTTAAAAAAATATAATTCATTTTTATTCGGTTTAATCTAAGCATTTGATTTCTCTATAATCACGATGAACAGCGCCATCTCTCGAGGTTTGAGAACAAAAGCCTATTATCCGACACTCAGAATAACAACAAACTTCGCTAACGCGAAGCTCCAACATAATATTGTTCAAATTAATCTAATCGGAGCAATCAATTGATGGATCGAATCATCAATGGTTTAATTTTTACCACACCACTAAATAGGCTATGATCGCAATAATATCATCTTTCTTATTTGTATTGTATGCGCGCGTGTGCAAATGTACAAATAAAAGAAAGAAATACAAATTTAAATACTATAATTTTACTCGATATACTTCTTTACCGCTTCTTTCATTTACCGCTTTTTACACGTTTACGAGATACGTAATCTATCTTGGTCTCATGTACATACACTCAAACTATTTGTTTACTTTTTAGTACTATTATATCACAAAAATTTGATCTTATCGGAATCCTGAATTTGTGAAGAGTTACTTTAGTAGCAGTTCAGTTTTATTGGTTACCGTATTTACGCTACAAATTCCGAGGGTAGCTCGACCAAAAGTATACTATTTCCAGCATATATTATTAGCAGGCTGATATTGAACATGTGGAAATGTTTTTTATTTGTTATAAAGGTGTTAAAATGGTTGATAATCAATAATTAGTTGGAAAACTGCATTCATATTTTATTAAGAAGCATTTTATCATTTGTCGTATATAAATTAACTCTCATCATCACAAAACCAAAAAGATAGGCAAGAACAGATAATTGCTTAAAACTAACGTGTAACAATGGACGGCTAAGCTCTAAAAGCTGTCTCTACCAGACAACCTTTGGACGGAGAGAATTTCTAGGAAACTAGAGTTACGAAAGTGTAAATTAAAAAAAGTTAACAAGGAGATATAGTTATGCGGTTCATAAGAAATTAATACTTGGCTAAGTATTCTCAAAAAGATTTTTTCACAGCATTTCTAATGAATGCGAAAACGACAACTAGCATTGTTGGAATTTAAAAGAAATCACTAACGAAGTTTTAAAAGACGAATGACATGATGGATGAACAACGTGGAACACTAGGGGATCCAAACATTTTGTGGGGGGGAAGGGGTTCTTAATCTTATGTTTCTTAAAGTTCCTAATATAAAGTTTAATTTAGGATTTATCACGGATGGACTCAGATTCTTTTGGATGGGACTCAAGCCCAAGAGTTGAGCCCCTAACACTTATGTTTTATTGGATTAGTGAAAAATCGTGTCGCTGTTGTTACCTTTTCGTCCGCCTAAAGGTAGGTCTTCACCTTGTGTTCTTGTCGCTTCTCAACACTTTCCCCATAGAAAAGGGTTGGAAGCGACCAGCGCCCTCTAATTTGCAAGGAGCCGTGTGTCCTGGGTGGGAAGGACTGAATTGGCAATATACTACTGACGTCCCTCGTGTCGTTTGGTAGGTGACAATAACAACAATTATCATGTGTTTCAGGACCTCAAGATGATAGTTTCCTGTCAACCCTTGTCCAGGATAATCAAGCTTTAAAGTTACGACTACACAATCGTTAGTAAAACGCGCTAACTGCAATTTAACTAGGTAGAATATTATTTAATATCTTACCTCAGATACATCAGCATTTTTCCCGTTAGCTTAAAATATATTTTTATTTATTGTTGTTAGTATTAATACTGCTAAAGAGGTCCAGCACACACTTTTTGCTACAGGAAAATCTTTAAAACTTCTTGTTATTACAATTTAACTAATTTAATACGCATTGAATTGTCATTAACTGGAAGCCATTATTAAAAGTATGTACCTACAGTTAGGTGTCTGGACTGTCGTTAATCTGAGAACCAATCTAAGTCACCATACTATCAAGAAATATTGAGAGTTGAGAGTTTTTTTTATCGCAATTGTATTTATTAAATGTCTTCTACCAAAGTGTAAGACGTATCTAAGAAACTATGTTGTATGTGTTTGCAAAACGATTGCAGAGAATGCATTATCACAACAATTTTCATAATAAATGTTATGTAAACATAACGCGTGCCACGCGTATACTTTGAGAAAGAATCAACATTTCTTCGTAGCCCGCCCGTCCTGTTTAGCAATCCGAGGATTCCACAAAAGGAAAACAAAAATTTCCTTCCGCACGAGCCAAACAATAAAATTATGAAACTTTAATATGAAAAAAGTGTCCCACTAATACAATACATTGATCCAAGGAAATATATTCTTGGGCCATGAACAGGAGTCTCTGTATTAATTTTATACATACAAACAGTATAACTTGCATATTAAACAAACCGGTTATTTTTTGATATAAAAGTTTACGACGCAAGATGGCGTGCTTCGTCAATTGTGCTATTACTTTAAATTTTACCAAAATAAGAATCTTTTTCCTTCTTTTCTTAGTTCTCTAATTTTTCAAATAGAAGTATGGAAAGCCAAAAGTATCCATTTGTTACCTTCTGTGCTATATCAGCCACAGCACGATTTTTCTTTTATTTACGAAACAACTAATCTCAGGCAAATCGTTAAAAAAGAGGTTAAACTTACATCTGTTGCAATAATTCGGGATCAGTAGCCTCTGAAGAAGCATTTTTTCGATTTGGTCGCCAACCATCGTATTAGGTAGCCGATTCTAAAAACCAGAATTCAACAAAATCTCTTTTTACAACTTCGCAGGATGGCTCTACGGAGTTTTTTATTTCACTTCCAGATTAACTGTAACAGGAAGAGATGGGAACAGGGCCAAAAGATCATATAAGTTTTTAGCTAACTGAGAAAGTTTTCTTACGGCACTGCTAAAACAACCACTGAATTTGAATTGAATTGAATTGAGGATGCCAGAACTTTTATACATAGGGATTTAACTCCGCCCGATGTGCAAGAAGTGCAAGTTCCCTTTTATTTTCATTTTATTAAAATTAGCGATTTTTATAAACTTGTTGGCATAACCTGAAACAATAGTGACATACATTATTTTCTTGTATACTGTTAAAATATGCCTAATTATTTTTTCTTATATACGGTTTCATCATGGCTATTTTAATGTTCACTTGTGACATTACTAATTTGTCTAATAGTTATTTGATATAATTACAGTACAGGTGTAGTAACAAATGTAGGGCACCTAAAGATGGAAAGAGGCGAGGACAAAGAAGACAGGTGTATTCACACATGTAGGTATTAGCATTATGTTACTGCTAAAAAAACAAAATAATATTAGAAATTCTAATTTAGAATTCTAATTTAGAATAGTGTAAAGGTACCTTAATAAAAATAATGACATAAGTTTTAAAACGAATTACTAGGGACTCTGCCAGAAAATTCGGTTCATTTCATAGTACTGTCTATTGCCTGAAGTGTTTTAACTCGATTTTTTAAGTTATAAAAATGCTATCGTTTTATTGCATGGTAAAAAAAATTATAGATATTCTCTATCTAACATTGAATGTAATTGGATGTTTGAATAGCTTACACGAGAGTCTTACGGTGAGATGGCCGATCTTTGAAATAATAGCGCTCTACTGACTGACCCTACAGGTAATAATTGCAAATGTTTAATTTTTTTGCTTTTAAAAACCCTTTTGTTTCCTCACAATTCGACCGTCTCTAAGTCTCCCCGTAGTTTACTTGGAGGCTCTTGGTACTAAAAGTCATTAAGTATCTAATTATGGCTATACATATTGACCCCCTCAAAATTCTTAAAGATAACCCCTTTTTTGGATAGGTACTTTTTTCACGTAAAGCGGGAATGATTTTGTCACTCATCTATTCCATCGTGTGAGTTAAAAAACGAAATACGGGCAACCACAGAACCTTTACTACACGTGACGAGATACGCACTTGTCCGATTTTGAATTGTAACGAAGTTAAAATTAAGCAGTGCTTGTACTAACTAGGAATACTAAATGTTAAATCATAGTTAGCAAGGACGACCAATTTGGCCGAGCGTTCCAATTTCGAATTCCGGAAGAGGCAAATGTTTTTATGATGAACACGAGGATATGTACCAAGGTTATGGGTATTTATTTATCATATACATACATACATATAGCTATGCGTAACCCTAGTATCCATAGCACAAACCTTTCACGGCTTTTTGGGCTAGTGTTTGGCTTAATTGGTCATGTATGAAATATAATTATAGCCTTAATAGTCTCCCTATTCAATATACTCTTCAAAAATGTCTTTACTACTCTCAACAGTCATCGTCAGCAGCCTCTTCACGGGAGTTAATGGGAACAGCTTTCCCTAAAGATGAAAATAGTGTCAACAGTATAATAGCGTAGATAAGAACTGCTAATAACAGCAAATGCAGCTGGGACCAATGACATGTCGGACTACCGAAGAGTGAAGCAGCTTGTGATTGTTAATTTATATTTACACATTGGATATCACGTCTTTACAAAATTAGCTTTACCTGCACAATCATAGGCTCAATGTGATAACTGCTGTTACGGCTTTTCAACATAGAGAAAAACATAAAGAGTTCCTTTATTTACCAATCGAGAACAATTTTCACAATACTTGCTGATTTTACACTTTCTGCACTACTGGTATAGTAAGATTTTTAATAAGGAGTCACTGTTTTTTTAAACGAGTTACAGACTTACTTCTAAGAATAAATAATATCTGCAAGAAAACCAAGTTTTCAGCTTGTTATGTTTTTTCATAGCTACGATACATAACGGGTTTATACGTAACCATGAACTTTTACTTGAAAATAATTAGGTATTTATAAATGTAGCCACATTTGTTTATTACTATCTCTGCACGATATGGGTTTACTATTTTTTTTAAACTAGAAAAAAATGAAAACCACCATTACATGTTATTTTATAAAAGCGGGTCACTTGGAAGACATTAGGCATTAATATGTACCCGATACCTCCGTCTAACAACAAGCTTCGTTGCGCCTCACTAAAGCGATTCATAATAGGGATAACACACTAAGCGTTAGAGAAATATCATTTGTATGTACATACATTAAAGAAAATGTAATCCTTAGAAGAAATTGCCAGTTTGCTCTGAATCCTCTTCACAAGAATTACGATGAAGATACAAACCCGTAAGTTTGTTGCAAAGTGTCAAATTAACGTTTACTACGTAGAAGTATATACTACTATTGGGTCGGATTTGCAGCATTTGTTTGTTTTTCAGCGGCTTCGGAAAATTATTTTTCTCGTGTCAATTTTTATTTGATTTCAAAATGCATATATTTCATGAACTTCTACAGAACAGAAAAAAGACCTCTCTTGTGTTTTGTTCTGTAATTTCAATAGAGTAACTTAGAAGTGTTGTGCTAGTTGTGATTGTCAGCGAACATGTCCTTCCCCATCCTCTACAATAAAAATAAGACGAATGATAAAGTGTACATCTATTGCACAATGTTAAAAAAGAACTAATTTACATTTCGGCTTAGGTTATTTAAAAAATGACGACCATGGTGGTCGCGGCATTATCATATGTCGCGTCAGTTACTATAGCTGCCAGCTGAGCGAGGATGCCAGTACTGGATTGGGTATTCTGTGACTGGATGTTTACAGTCCGTTCTCACATTACATGGCGGCGGACAGGGCCCGTTCACCACCAGTTTGCAACCAGCACGCGATAGTGACAGTGTATCGTATTTAGTGACAATTAACATTCATTATCGGTAAATTAAATCCCGCTATTAAAATTTTACATACGTTAGCTGATTTAAAGTGGACTTTAAATCGCTTTTCATATAAATCATTGGATACAGAAGCAATAAAAGGTAATACAATTTAATTGATAAACACGTACCTACGAAGACGATCAATTACGAAACCTTTATTACAGCAAACAACATGCTTATTTCACCTCGAAACTTATTTATTTAAATTGTTGTAGTTTAAAAGCACTATCAATGATTGTTGGATCATCTACTTCATTACGGAAAATAAGAACATTTGATAAAATTTGAATTTGCTTTGACACATTTTCCGATAAGATATTTGTGAGATATCAATTGACCAACCCAAAGGTTTGAGTTTACATTTAACACATCTAAGTAGTAATAATAGGAGGAGGAAGATATGAAGATTATATGTTTTACAAGATTACAATATAAGCGAACTGTGACTAGATGATTGTGTTAATTATCAATGAAAAAATATTTAAAAAAATGTTTTATCGCACTGACTAACCAACTTATTTCGTATTGTAGGCGGATTATTATTAATTTCCCAGTCGTATAAAATATTTGTGTAACCGAAGATACTAAATATTTAAAAAATGTATGTAAAATATTTACAAAAATTCATTTTCAGAATGATATAATAATAGTCGCATTTCTTTTATTAATTATTTCCTCTTAATCAACGGTCAAACAACATTTACCTGTCTATTTACGATGTGCGTTCGGAAAATGGACCCATATTATCACCGGAACTATGCCTACCTTACGTTTTGTGCCTTTAGCAAGCTTTCATTAATTTAAATATCGTATGTATCCACTTATATGGGAATATAGATATTTTTGCTGATTAACAATACAATACTAATACCTATATTTCTAATAGTTGTTGTAATCAACAATATGCTGTTTAGTGTGTGGCTAATAACGACTACCATTACGAGAAATCGAGCATTAAACTATTTAGTTGAAGAAAGATATCCTCTTAATACTTAACACAATACAGGTAGGTACTATATGACAACATTAAGTCCATAATTGTAATACCTACCCTAAATAAACGATCCTACTTCTAGATAAAATAAGAAATGTACGAGTCTAATGGCAACATAAGATCCAATTTGAATATGATCTTATGTGTCTAATGATTTCGGCAGCAATGTGTGGCATAGGATCTTTTATCTAATCTCTAATGGAGAGCGGAACATAAAATCAAGACCAAATCAAAACAAAATGGACACACCCCCGCGCAATATAACAAAAAACCTTTTTTTAGTAAGGAAACCGTTACAATACAGATCAGTATTTAAAGAATTAATATTGTCTGTAGGATAATTATTTACAAAAAATGTTGGTTGTTTTGCTTTATTAATATCTAATGTACCTTTATTAATTTACCTTTAATCTATAACTATAATAATTAATTATCAATACATTACATATTATGCAGAACTATTTATAATGACAAAGTGAGATTATTTATATTTTGACCCTTATTACAACACTATTAGCCACCTACAACAATGAGGTAAATGAAATAACAACAAAATAAACATTAAAAGATTAAAAACAATAAACAGAGAGAATCACAAAAAGTGGACTCGCATTAATATTTTACGCGTTACATTAAACTATTATATAGGATACTCTTCCATCCCTATTATATATAAATATATGTAAATACGATGAATAGAACGTAGGAAAAAAGTGATCAATTATGAACGAATTCAGTTGTTCACTTTGGTATCGATCAGGCATTATTTAAAATGCTTTTAGTCTCAGCTTACTTTCCCAATCATATCTTGGTTACTGTACCAAAACACTAGTAAACAGTTAGGTACATAAAAACGTGATCTTACCGATATTTTTTATAACTCGTTGTGTCTTTTCATGGTAATTTCTTTATATTTACCTAATTTTCAAAGGCCACAATTATTTTCATTTTTTTATCATATTATGTAGATAAGGAGATAGGGACCCAGGATACTTGTGTTTTTCTTAAGTAAATTTTGAGTACAGCCAACCTATAACATTATTTTTGCAATAAATCGTTTCCTAGATAGTTAACTGTCTATCAACTTGAAGTTCAACTGTTCAAGTAATAAAAGCTGTCCCCCTATCTCTATATTATAGCAGAGGGAACCCTAAGCTACTAGAATAATTGGGTTACCGCAGGGTTAGTTACATCTCCCAATATTTGAAACATAATGTGATATTAAGTACCGGAGTTCATATTTTGATAGTACGTTAACCTACTTTGTGACAACCTACAGATATATAATATTTATTATATTCCTCAGGTATATAATAAAAAAATTAAACGATTACTTTTGCTGACCTTCCCTTTAAATTAGTAAGAAGTACATAATAATATAAGCAGCAAACAGGTCGTCTTGTTGGTTTTATTTTAATCTTAATTTGATTAATTATTATTTGAATGCTTCTTAGTGTCATACCTATATTATATCCGTTAAATGTTCTCATCGCTCGTGGGAGTGGTACCAATCCTTTTTACAAGTGACAATATAATTCTCTGCTGTAAATAATAAACTTGAGATCAATAGGTACCTATTGTTGACATTATGGGAGAACCGACAATCTTTAAACAAATACTCAACCTGTAAACAATTACCAAGATTTATTTTATAAAGGTACCTATAGTTGGTTTTAAGCACTGTTTGAGTCAATCTAAAAGTGAGAATTATTTAGAACTTAAAAGAAAATACCAACATACGAATCACTTAAATAAAACAAATAAAATAAATTTATTATTATAACTATGGCACTAATGCTAAAAATTAATTCTCTTATAGAAAATTTTAATATTCTCGATAAACAAACGCGGATGTTTTGTAACTACACGGGATCAATCTAACATAAGTTTCAGTAATACTTTTAATGCCTTTAACAGTTTTTGTTTACCTACCTTATTGTTTGTATGATGGTTATCACAACATGACAATGTTCCGAGAATAAATAAGTTTTCTTTTCTAGATTTCCACAAGCTGTGGCGTAGAGCCGTTTCCGTGAACGTGGAACGCATTGAAGCAACATGAGTAGTCATTTCCAGCAACGACTGACCTTATAACAAAGAGCCATTATCCAGGACTGTGAAACGAAACGCCAACCGTTAACCCACAGTATTCGGTTTTTCGAAAAATCTTATTGATGATATTAATTAATGGAAGTTACAGCTATCGCAAGTATATAGTTGTACAGTCAAGAAAAGAAACATATCGTAACGTAAAGTCTGTTCATTCTAACTTGGCCCATTTGGTAAACAATCTTGGCACAACTTTTTAACAAAATCACCATTTAAAAATAAAATAATAACAAAATCAATAATCTATTACACTAAATCTTTATTATAGACTGAAACCCATTGAATCTAGTGATCAGTTGATTTTCAATGCTGCATCTTCAATAAAAAGGAGTACCAAGATTGTTTATCAAATAGGACAAGTTAGGATGAACAGACTGTACGAACAAGTTTAACCGAAATTACAACATTTTAGCAAAAAAACTTCAAAACAATTATTGATAACTAAACTAAGTAAATCTTTAATAAATTATGAGAATCTACTTTTATCTATTAAAAGGTCAATGTGACGTGTGGGCACGCAATGGAACACATAGCAACAGACTACGTGTGTGTCGCGTGTTGAGTCATTTGAATGTGAATTAATGATTGATTCCATGAAAAAGGAATAAAAGTTTATGATTTGAACACCATAACTATAGTTACCTTTAACAGGTATAGTGCCTTTAATTTGTGGCTTTAGTTTTCGTTGTCTTTTTACGCTTTGTATTCAAATCTTAAGCCAACAACATGACGTCAGTCTACCCTAAACTCTCAAACAATTATTCAACACAATTTGTAGTAACAAGTACCTACATGAAAGGAAGTATCTTGTCTGTGCTTATATTTATATAAAAAGTTTGTTGTTTTCCCAAAATTTGAGGTTAGTTGCGAAATGAATTAATAATTTCAACGAATTTACTTCATCCTACTAGAGCGAAGACAAATTAAGTTTTAAAGGAACTAAGATTTAAAAACAGTTACAGTCAAAACCTGTAATGTCATAAAATATTCACTTGTTATTATTAAGTCAGCGCTTGACGCCTGCTATGTTTCACAATTCACAAACTTTATAGGGTTTTGATATTACAATTACAGGATAGGCGCCATTTTTGCGAAGGTAGAAAATATAACTTTAATAGGCTATTGTCCTTTTCCAGACATAAATACGGCTCTCTTTATAGCTTTAATGAAGCTTCATTTTTCTTACATTTTATTACGATCTAAACTTCGCCCTCATTTCCAATTCAAGTCGCGTAGTTTTCTAGCAAATAATATAACTGAGTTTAAAACGATTTCAGTATCTATATCCGATTCAAGTATCGATTAATTTAACTGCGAAATTAAAGCGACAGCGGATTACGGAAAATAAAAAGTAAGAACATCACTTCAACTCCACGGGAAAAAGGATAAATACAAATAGCAATTCCGTTTTAAGACGTCTTTGGTGTTAGATTTAATTCGTATAACGTTCAAATACTCATGTTGAACATAATTTTACCACATTTTATTTAATAGGACGACCCAAACTTAATATTATTTTATCTGTTACAAATTTGTAAATAGAAAGGTCATAATGATTCTCTCACTATGACGCCTCCCCATGGAATAATCATAGAGTTACTGACTTTATTATTACCACGAGCATGATAGAAGAAAAATTCGTTTTATGAACAGGCAATATGGTTTAAAGCTATAACACTGCCAAGTGCCACTAGAATGAAGTTTAACCTTTTATTTCTCACACACTTATTTTCATTTGTGTACCATAGTACGCGCTTTGAACTTTTTATTTCTTTTGGTAAAATGTTATTGGAATAGGTAATCTTATATCATTGACTGTCGTAAATGGATAAGTTGCAGTTAAAAATAAAAGTTATGAACATTTTCACAAGAGTGAAAATAATTAAATAGTTAAAAATGTTCATGGGAATTGCTAACGGGCAAACATAATTTCTCATTATCTTAATGACTTTAGTGTAAAAAACTAAAACTTCCGTTCGTTAAAGTTCGTTAAATCATAAAATAAAACACTAAATAAAATTATGGGGTTTCCACAAGAATAGCTGGTTTGCAATATTTAAAAACAAAACACAGCGATGAGTGTAAGCTTTCCAATATGCAAAATAATACTTTCACGTTTGTGTTAAGATTTTTAATTCAAAACTTATTTTCGCTATATTAAAGTCTATCATACGGATACCTATTCATTGGTTTAATAAAAAAACTTTAAAATATATATTTTTAAATGTCTAGCAATATGTTCCCCTTTCATTTAAATATTAACACAAACACTATAATAACATTTGCACATTGAAAATCACACTTAGTTCTCAGAACGATAAGAATAAAGTCACATTGGACAATTACAGAACTTCGGACAAGAAATATACGAACGCTACGATCTAGCTACGGCACATTAACTACGACTACTTTGGGTATATCTACGGCAAAGCATAGTCCGGTGTTATATTTTTTTCAACGTTTTTCCCACCTTGAAATTAGCGGCATAATAAACTAGGCGATAAGAATAAAGCTACGCTAGCACCATATATTGGAGCGGAGCGTAATACGGAATTTTTGCGAATTGCAAAATTCGGACTCCGTCACAATCTGGTCCTAAACCTGTTGATTCTATTCCACACTAAAAATATTAAAATCGGTTAAGAACTGGGGAAGTTATGGCGCAACAGACATTGCGCCATTGAAGCTGATCCATGGGAGCTTCGCTCGCTCCGCTCCAAAAATGATAGACAAATCATGTTTACAGATGGATGTTAACTTATTAGAAGAAAATATAGAGCTATATTACGTTTCTACAAGGTATATATAAATATTTGAGAGTTTTTTGATGAGTCTGATAAGTAGAATAAACAGAAAACTCTTTCGTATACTAAGGTAAATGTACGTAATTCCGGAGTACTAAGGCATTCTTGCCTTTCCTAGCAATTTCCAGTAAAGCAGGAAAAATCAGCGAATTGAAGTTAGTTTAGTCGTAAAAAGAGGTTTTCAGAGAAGAGATTGTTATGTAACACTACTGTATTTAAACTATTTTATAAAAGTAATCGTAATTTTTCTGGACCTAGTAAATGTCCGTTATTACGGTATAAAATTTGACTCTCCGGGTAATTCCGTAAATGGGTGCTGGTAATTCCGGCATATGCAGAAAAATGCCGTTTTTCTGCAGGATTACATGAAATATGAGACATAAATTTAATGTGATGTGTTCTAAATAAAACAACTTTATTTTATAAGTGTAGGAAAACTAGATGTAGTTATAATGTTTTTTTCTTTACAAAATTCGCAAACTGGAAGCGACAGATGAGAGACGTGTCCATCCAGGAACAAAGCTACAGGTCTTGTAATATTTTCTTTCGTCAAAAATGGCTCAAATTGATTAGCCACGTACTCATAAAATGCCTCTGATGTCATCCATCCCGAGTCAGTACGTCCGATGGCCCAATCCTTAGGATATTTCAACAATATATTTTGTGGTATCCTTTTATATGGAAATAATGCTAATACCGGCATTAGTTTCCCGTCAGCTGACGCGCCGAGACAGAGCGTTAGATTTTCTTTATCATCATTACCAGATCGGCAGTGAACATTTTTCACTCCCTTTCTGGCAAGGACTGGTTGACCTTTCGGACACAAAAAAAAGGCAGACTCATCGCAGTTGAACACGCGTGCGGGGTCTTCCAACACAGCCATGAGATTGTTGTCTTCGAAATATTTTCGGACTCGTTGAAACCAGCCCCTTATTTTTTCTTCAGTAGCGTTTACACGGGCAGTAGTCAATGCTTGATATACTCTTTTCTTATCATAGGGTTTCTTTTCAGAAAGGCCTCGTACCAATGTCTGCCAGGGACTCCGTCCTTGAATGGATTTTGTCGCTTCAATCCTATCAGTAATTTAGCTACCGAGTGTAGCAGTTGATCTTTCGTTACTGGAAATCCAATTTCGGCCATATGCAGTACCCATTTTACCAACAAACCTTCTTCTGTCGATGACAGGACTGTTGGAGCTCCTGCTGACTCTTGTTTTTTGTATTTTTTATTAATTTTGTCATGCAAGGTCTGGTTGGGTATGTTATATACCTTAGATGCACGATATATGGTCATGGATCCATTTTTAATATCCTCTAAAGCTTTGGCGAGGTCCTCGTTGGAGTACTTTTTGTTTGACATTTCGACCTGTTAAAAAAATTAAAATGCAGTAGCTCACTCAGGTACTTCTATATCTACCGTAATGAGAGACACAGCCAAAAACAGTGAAGGTAATTGCGGTAGTCAGATTAACATAAATTTCTAACGAGTAACTATTCTTAACAACATAAAATGACTTGAATTGTATAGGAATGCAATCATACTAGTAATAGGTACCAAAAAATATACTGGAAGATACAATTAAATTAAACAAATTAATGATTTTGTACCGATGTTATTTGTGACGAATCTGTTTAAAGTAAAAAAATGTTTTCTCTTTACACACGTATTTCATAACATAGAGAAATAAAATCGTAATACGTAATTTGATTCCAAGAACCTATGTTATATATTAGACCTGTAACAGCTTTTTTTGTTTACTTATCTCATCTCGTTCCTGACAAATTACAAAAAACAAAATCACCTTCCTTTCCTCTATTCCGTAATTGTTACGTAATAATGGACACGGTTGGTTTTTGGTGTAGGTAATTCCGGCAATCAGAAAATTTCAATTAACTCGCTAAAAACTAAATGAAGTAACTTGAAACGGTAATCAATCAGTTTGTTTTAAAACCCTTAAAAATAATTACATTACTTAGTTATGAAAATACTTACATATCACTCGCAATATCCTTATGAAAATCCGCGCGGTAGCTTACGCGTACGCAACACACAAACTACCTTTATGGCGGTTTGGCGCAGACTGACCGAGGGAGACGTGACAACTGAGCCGACGATGGTTATAGTTCTTTTTAACGTGTGTAAATGACGCTCTATTGTACATACTTAATAGATAATTTGAGAACTATTTGATACAATTAGAAGTTTTCTTATTTTTAGGCCTAAACCGAAAACTTACGGAATTTCGTACACTTACGTAATATGGTACATCTACCTTACTACGCCAATATGAATTAGTTTGTCTTTTTGAAGGAAATCATTATCAAAACAGCATTGATATTGACTTAACTGAAATGACATTGAAATTAACTGGTATTGAAAAGCTCTTGAAAGAGTTAATTGGATAAAATATGTGAAAGTTGATGCAAAAAAGTACAAAGTAGTGTGTTAGTCAATTATGGTCTAACTACGTATTCATAGTTGAGGAACTGTATAAAACCCGAAAAATAAACCTGAGATATATTTTCAAGATAATCGAATATCTAATATTGTAATCACATTGTAGTGTTTTTTTCTACACAGTTTAATGATAGTATACTGCAAAATTAGCAATCACAAGCTTTTCTTTTTCTCACGGGACTTACACAGGACTAAGGAACGCCAAGGACCACATACTTTATAAGACTTTAAGAATATTCGTTATTAAAGAAGAACAATCGTCTTATTATTGGCGTCATGAATGGAGAGCGAAAAACTAAATAAATCCTCCTGATACAGGAAAATCTTAATTTAATATAAACTTTTTAATTATACACTGAACCTGTAATTTTAAAATTATTTTTTTATTTTTGTATCAGATTCCAGAAAGTAAGAAAAGCCAAAGACTTAAGAAGAAATGTGAAAAGATTGAGAGTGTTTCAAAGCAAACACAGTAGTGTGCAATGCTAAAGCTGAGACATGCATGTACTTACTTTGTTTGTTCTGGAATATTCTAATAATCAGCATATGTTCACGAAAGTCACGTCCACGAGACAAGAAGCTTTAGGGTAATGTATAAACAACAGGAATGTTATGTACAGTATAAGTCTAATTCTATATGTAACGTTTTTGTTGTCTTAAATTGCTCTCCTCACAGCATTTCACAAGAAGACGACATCCTTATCGGATCAAGATATATCATCGATTTATCAAAAGCGGGTGAGAATTCGTTTGTAAAAAATTGTTTCATTGTAGGAATTTAAGTAATATCACTGACTCTATATCTCTATTATACAAATACTCTATTTGCTTAAAATAAGTTTCATTATTTGTGAATAGATTTGCATACTTTTGAGTATTTGTAATTAACTATTCCATGCTTCCGAAGGCATTTTAATTCATTAACCTTTGCCTTCCTGGTCAGTTAGTCAGTCAGTGGGTTGAAAATGGAGAAAGATACATTTTCTTTTGTTTGCAAATTTGTATCTTTCCTCACGACGTTGCAATAGTAGAAGCCTTGTCTTCTACACCAGCGGTCTTAGTTTGAATACTAGTAGAGGCATCATATTTTTGTGTTTAATATAAGTATTTGTTTCCGATTCATAATTGTTATATATTTATTTAACGATCGTTTGGTGCAACTTCCATTCCATTCCACTTCCATTCGTTTGTATGACGAATACGAGAATTTTCACCCGAATCATGGGAATTTATATATATAAAGACATCAAGAAAGTTTGTGACTAAATAATCAACATACAATCAGAGATTGAATTCACCTGCATGTTAACTTATTTGTCATCCGCGTATTAAAGAAGTTAAGCGCTACTGTGTGAATATTAATTACGAATACTAGTTTGAATATCATGTATATAAACGTTATAAAACAATGGGCTGAGGTGCGAACCCTGCGTAACGCCCGATGACACAGCAATAAAAGTCCGACCTGTCACTACGACAGCCGGGAACGACTGGAGAGGTACGAAACAACTCACCTAAGCAAAAAAAAAAAAAAGGCTCCGTGAATGCCCAATAACTCAAGTTTTTGGATCATGTGATCAACACGATTAAAGGCTTTTTTAAATTCCGTGTAGATCACATCAACCTCATTCCATTTCCTCCAGAACATAATTTGTAATACGGCCCCTTATAAAACATGTTGTGACATCGGTATGGCTTTAGTGATTACCGAATAAATAACAAAAAAGTGTGTAGAATAGAAATAGGAAGTTAATTAGAACTTAAAGATTTAGAGCTTTTTTACCTAATAGTAGGAAAAATATACTGTTTTAAAGATTTGGAAAAAAAAATAATTTTACAAAAGCTAACGTCTCAGCACAATTAGAAAGAAAAACAGGAGGTTTGCCATCACTACCTAAGCCCTTCGATCTGTCCAGATTAGAGATATTTTTTAACACTGATGGATTAATAACGATACGAAAAATGATCTTATCGTTTGGTGGGGTTCCACAAGATGTAAAGCCATAGATTCCAACCGACCTTGGTGAGTTGATGAAAGCACTCTCAAAGAATCCGTAGAAAGCGTTGCAAATTTGCTGACCATCGGTGAATAATATATTTACATACGAGAACTCCTTAGGGTAATTTGTGTCAACTCGTTTTGATTTGACATACGTCCGGAAATATTTCTCCGAATGGCGTACGGTTTTAGATTAGATTCTGTTACGTGAATATTTTCTCTAAAGCAATAATTCTGCACATTTTTCAGATGATACCGCAACAGGAGATCTCATCGTGGTCACGGGGATTACCGAATCGTTTCCATTTGTACTTTGTTTTTCTGATTGATAACTTTAATTAGAACACAGGGTAATGTGATTTTGCATTAGAAAACTTACGCATAAGAACAAATTGAGTGCAACATTCCTGGAGGATCTTATAAAAAGCATCACTGAAAAAACAAAAATTCTACAATACAACAAGAACGTATTGTTGTAAAATTTATTGTTCTTCCTACAAGAAAATCGTGGTGAATAAAAAAAAAATTGTATCATTTATAAAACGATCAGTAATGGTTACTTTCTGATTCTAGTAAAACAATATTTTGTATTCATTACAAATTTATAATATTGTTAACTATGCAATTGTGCTTAATACGAAATTATAATAATGTTTACAATTCATTTAGTTTTAATTACAAGGCGAATTGTGTTACGAACGCTTCATTTAGTTGTATAGGACGACGAAGGGGAATGAGGAGAGGGGCGAACTCTCGCTTCCCGCGTGTCGCGGCCTGATCGCCATTTTTTTTCACCTCAGGCGCAGCGTAACATCTCGTTTGTAAACTTATGAATAATAAAATAAATAAAAGAAGTGTGTTCTGTTTCCGTGCTAGGTGTATGGATTTCTATTCAACATGGACGAAGACGTAGGTACGTAATTTACAATATTTATATTGTCAGCGTGGAATCTACAACAGTATATTGGTGTTTTTGAAAGTAAGTTAATTCATACCTAATTATTTGAATTTGTAATTGTAATTATGAGACAGCATTGTCACTGTCTCTATTTCTGAAACTTGTCTATTTTTCCGAATATAACATGAAAGATATACAATCTTTTCAGAAAACAAAATATCTTTAGACTGCCTCAGTTTTGGTGATCAACACATGATCAAGGAATTGTTCCCACTCATTGGAGACAGGGCAATATTTACGAAGAATTTAGAAAATTACAATTCTATTACTCAAAAAAAAAAATCAGCAGGTGGGTGGACCTTGTCGAAACTAACTGTCTACATTATTGAATTAGTATTAGATGTCCCGTGTGGCGAAATGGTAAATTTGCAATCTGCTTTTTGAATACTCGCTGTATTGTTGAGTTTGTTACAGACTTTGGAGACAATAGATGAATCTGTTGAAAATGTTGATATATTATCTGAAAACCATCGTGATCCATTTACTGATATAACTGATATGGAGTTATTTAATTTGGAGACTAAAAAACAAAATGATTCGGCGATATTATATATATCATCACCTAGTACATCTTCTAGCAAACTTGAGAATACACTGGATCTAAATAACACTTCCTGTATATTGACACCCAAAGATGATAACCAACATAGCCATAAGGAGTTGGTATGTAGAACAGTTTTTATTATTCTTAGGTACCATTAACTATCATTTTATATACATACACTGATGTAAAATTTATAACATCATATATGTCAATGTATGTATATTTGTTTTTTAAGTTTAAGGCACAAGAAACTCCAAGGTAACATCTAGCACTGATATTGTTTTAGTAGTGATTTGTATAAATGAATAAGAAGTGAAATTGAATTATGGATCTATAACTTATTAGACAGGTTATTCCAGCAATGATAGAATTTTCTGATGATCATATGTTTTCTGTACTTTTCCTATTATAAAATTTTATTATAAATTCCTAATATATTTTTTAAAGTAAATCATCATGATTACATAAGTATCTACATTTTTTTTAGAAGTTGCTTGAGGAGGACTATACTCAATTTGCACCGTGAAGAAGGTTTGCTAAGTAGTTACTCAAGAAGAAAGCTATGCAACATAATTATCAAGGAATTACTTGGTGATGTCCCAGAAACAAAAACCATACCAAGTTTAATTCTTTCCAACATCACTTGTCAAATAAAATATATTTTTAAGAAAGAGAACATCAGCACGTATTTCAACCAGCGGCATACAGGTATATGCTATATGTATTTTATTATTAATTTACAAATTTCACTAGCTTTATTTGCAGTATTTAGATATTGACTTAGATTTTAACCTATTTAGCTTAATGTTATTTAATTTTATTTTATAAGAGGTGCTTATATTTTCCTGGTTATTATTTAATCTTTGCAATTTTAAATATTATGTGATTGTTGTATTTTGTTTAACATATCTATATATTTAAGTCTAATCCCTCTCTTAGAGTAGGCTGGAGTCACTGGAGTCACTGGTTGGCAAAATATTGACTATTATTAATTTTTTCATTTAAATACGACTTTGGTGGCTCGAATACGGACGGGCTCGGGTCTAGGTGTTCATTGTTTCTGAATTTCATAACATAATTGCTTTAGCTACTTAACTATGGTTCAGAGCAATATATGTGATTATGTATATTATTTATTTGCTCATAGTACGACTAAGTACTTACATACATACAGATATTATTATTTGTTCTCAGATCAAGGAAATGCAGAAGTTGAAAATATTATCGCGTTTTATATGTTATCACTACTAATATACGTAAAGACGACCTGAAGTATGCTCATGAATGTGCCTGTGAATTATATCATACCATTGAACAATATTTGACTGATTTAGCCCAAAATGATGTTTCAGCCACAGGTATCAGAAGAATGCAATTTGGCATGATATCGACGGTTTTTCTATCATAGATAATGTTGGTGTATATATCATGCACAATCTATTATAAGATGTTTGCAAATATGATTTATCTTTTATGTTATATTTACATTTTCGATTTTAAATTTTATTATTCTCTTTAGATACTTATTCTCAATAAACGTTAATTTGGATTATTTTTTCTATTATTTTTTTTGTACAGTTGGTCACTTATATAATTGTTTGATAAAAATGAGTTAGAATTGTAATAAATAGTTACTTCCGATTTAGCCATCATTGACGGTGCCTCAATCATCTGTTTTTGATTTATAACCTATAATATAAAAATATTTGCTGGTATTCTATATTCATATTTTTCACATCATACTGTGTTTCAAAGATTATAAATTCCAAACTTTTCAAGTAATCTTCCGTAGAAGCCCATTGACTTGGTTGTGGACTCGGCATTATCATTAATAAGGAATATTTTTAATATTAAGGAAATTTTTCAATAAGTGATGGAGGCTGTTGTGTAAATGCAACCTTAACTAATTGTCTAAGTGACTAAAGGTACACACTACCCGCCAACGGGTCGATATCGCACAAATCACACTCGCACAAAATTTTGATATTTTTTTGCAGATTAGTTTTAACCTAACCTTACCAATTACGTTTATGTCTATAATATGTTAATATAATGACTTAAAATAACTTGGTAAGGTTCGGTTTGAACTGTAGCCAGCAAAAAATATCAAAATTTTGGGCGATTGTGATTTGGGCGATATCTTCCCCTACCTACACAATACATCTAGTCCCCGTTACAAAATTTATTGTAATCATTACAAACCATTATTGTTCCGTGAACAATATATTAAGTTGAATAAACAGAATAAAACATTTAGGCTCACTAAAAATCTTGTTATCACTACGGTATAAACAGTACTAATAATTATAATATATAGTCATGAATACCATACTATTCAGTCAACCTAAAATGTCATTTTGTAAGGCGAACATTTCCGCATCGTAATAATTACAATACGAAACTTTAAAGTTACAAATTTGATTTTACTAGAACTGTTTGTTTGTGTGCACAAAGTGTTTTGTCGTCACATATATAACAAGAATGCATCTTGTTAATTACATGATTCTGGTTACCTATACGAGACTTTTCTTTCCGTGATTGACGTCGTCATCAATTCAATATTGAGATAAACTATGTGCCATTTAATATTACGCACATGTTCGTTAATCATATTGTAATTACCTGTATGAAACCTAAATCTAGTGTTTTATTTGTTTATGGATTGCCATTTTATGTCTGAAATATTATTAATAATTGAAGGATGATAGTTATCTTCTCTTAACAGAGATTGTGATGAGTGGTCGACCTCCAAAAAAGGATTACCTACTAAAACAAATATCTATGATGTTGCCTTTTGAGTTTTGGATGTAATTATGTTGTGTAAATTATAAAAGTCAATGTTAACAAAAATTTAAACTGGAGTAAGGAAGTAGGAAAACAATATTCTACATTTATTATTTTTATATTTCTGCATGTTGCATATTAAAATTGTCCATAAATATTTTTCAGTTAATTTCTATTTAGTTAACAATTATTACTTTTTTCAATCGATCTACTATCAAACGATTTTTAGCGTAGATATAGGTGTCACGTTAAAGATTCTTGGTACCCGTTTAATCATATAAATACCAATATACCATTATGACTAACAATATCATACAAATGTGTAATGTGAAAATATCCGTAAATTCCTTTTTTTAAATGAACATGAACCTGTGAAAGTTTATCTGTAAAAAACATTTGTACATGTATTTTATTGAAAAATACACTCACATCATTGATAAATGTAATCAAATCATTGATGTTAAATTTGTACCTGTAAAATGGATAAAATCGAGCTGAAATTTGTACGCATATAAGTATTGCTAGATTTTAACAGCTAAAAAAGTTATAAATCTTTCATTCTAAAATTGTGATACGATAAATACAGGCGTGTCTTTTATTTTTTTAACGTCATTTTTAACATTAGTTACGCCCACTCACGCTGTTTTCTTCCATAGGAATAGACTATGTCCAGTAGTGGGGGACCTTTAAAGGCTGCGATGATATCTACACCTCGGAAATAAAAGTAAGTAATGTATATCAGAAATGTTTATTAAGTAAATCAGTTTTATATTGGGTAGAGCTCACAATTCGTTATGTAGTTGCCACATGAGTAATTCACCTTTCTTGTTTTGAGAAGTTAATTTCATCGGAGTATAGAATACACCAATTTTTTGAATTTATTAGAATTAACTAATAATTTCTTACTGGCCAAAAATAATTAAACACACATTGGTAAACCTTAAGTTTCGTTCGCATCATAGCGTCATAATTACTATAGTCAACATTTTTAGTGCTTAATTATTATGAACTATAAACTTTATTAACGACTTAAAGTTAGTATTCTAACTTTATTTTATTATTAATTTATTGAGCTGCCAAGCGTAGAGCGCACATACGGTGCGGCATTAGTAAGATTTTCAGGCATTCCGTATCTAACTATGACCTTTATGTATGTACCTACCCAAAATTATTCCACACCTGACCAGTTAATAATACAGTATTGTATTCACAAAAATCTTGATGCATCTTACAAATAACATTATTCGAATGATAACATATAGGCCGATGCTTGTAAATATATAGGTATATATATAAAACTACGCACAATTGTTACGAAATATGACATACATTTGTTTGATATTTTTGTTACGAATTTATCGTAACAAAAATATCAAACTAAATGCTAAATAATGTGATTTTTTTAATATAAAAAAATTACATTATTTAGTATATACATATTGTATGTTCAGTTTTTTTATTGAACAAAATATTTGCAGCACCTATTACAATGTTACCTATTTAGGACAGCTGTTGAATTGTTTAATTTCTAACTTTCTAGTTTTAACGATAGTTACTTGCAGAAAACGTGCTCAGCCCTCATAAACATAAAGCAACATAGGAATCGTCATACGTATATAATGGTATGTACTGTCGAAAATATATCGTTTTTTTTACTTTTTATATATTTTTTGCATTTTTTCAAGCTGTCTTATAAGATTTGTTTAATAGAAAAATACTAGAAAAATTGTTCACAAGGCTCGGTAGCTCAATTAGGAGAGCAGACTGCGAAGGGTTTGATTTCCGCCTGAGAATTCACTTATATGCCGAGTCGATTTTCCTACTATTTTACTATTAAAATAATATACATATCGATATTTTCAATATTCGTCTAAGAATCTCATTTAAGTATGTAGATTTTGAGAAATCGTGGTAACTTTGAAAGTATTTTTGTGAGTTCCATTTAGGCCAGATTATCTAAAGAAAAATCCAAAAGCAAGGTTGCCTATATATAAAGTTTTTGTTTGCCTTACCAGCACTCATCAGCACTGAACATACTAATATGTTTTGATGAGTGAACAATGACAATTCTCTCAACGAGTCTTAACCAATCAACGAGACAAAATATGATCTATTTTTTAAAGTATATTATGGCTTTTCATGTAAAAAACTTTAAATTTATAATTTTTATATCAAATTTTGTAAAATTATGGATTTTAATTATTATGCATGATAATAGTATAGTATAGACTATTTTTTGAATTGTATGTTCTTATTATTTTGCGAACTTAAGTTATGTAACGTCAGTAACGGGTTTTCAAAATAGGCTTATTAATATTGTTTATGGTTTTTACACTCTTTTTTGCAAATTAGACTGCACACATATTGTGTAATTTTATAGTTTGAAGATTAACAATCTTTAGTTTGTACGGAAAACAACACATCAACATGTTACTCAAATAATATTTTAAAACCTATGCATAGGACTCTTAAGTTGAAAACAACTAAGCTTTTATGACATTTGGGTAATATAATATAACATAAGTAAAGAAACTTATCATTAATGTAATTACACTACTGGAAAAAATTAAGGGATCAAAAAATATTCCAAATATTTGGACAATTTTCAACAGGCCCTAACTTCGAGAGAAATGGTCGTACAGGAAATTAAAAAAAAAAATTGTAGCTACAAGTGTCTAGTTTTTGGATTAGAACTTTAAAGTTTTGTAGCCTCCGCGATTTTTGAGTAATCTTAGAAAAACCAGCAAAAAAAAATTCAATTTTTTTCTGTTTTATATTTTGGTCTACGGGCGTGGGATTTTTTTTTAACCACTATAAGGGTCGGATACTTTGTTCATTTAGCTTTAATTAATTTTTTTATAGACCGTATCAAACGTTCTCTTCTCTTTGAGATATCGGTCTTCAAATGGAAAAAGATCCTTTTGTCTTTGATTTATCGATATCTCAGCAACCAATGATTGCACAGAAAGTTAAAGATGGGTTTTCAGAACTTGAATGAACTCTCTTTAACGACTAGCCATTGCTTTTCCGAAAAAAAGTTTTTTCTTTTTGTCACATGAATATGAAAATGCAACAAAAAAGGGCTTTTGGTGGCTTTTTGGAAAATCCAGCGCTGGATCGAAATTATTGAGGAAACCACTAATGTTAAGTGTGCCTTTTACAGGTCAATATGTCCAGTTACAGTTTCTTGAATTTCCTTAACTTTCTGGAACAAAAATATGGAAAAAGCTAGAAAAATAAATTTGTTTCTCATCTTTAAAAATAATGAGCTTTTCAGAGCAAAATACGTGATACTTTAATTTTTTCAAAATTTCGATCAAGTGAAACAAAAAAACGGCTGGCTGGTTTAATTTGGTTGGGTTTTTATGGACATATTGAACTGTAAAAGGCACACTTAACATTAATGGTCTCCTCAATAATTTCGATCCAACCCTTGATTTTCCAAAAAGCCACCAAAAGCCCTTTTTTGTTGCATTTTCAAATTCATGTGACCAGAAGAAAAACATTTATTTCGGAAAAACTGTAAAAGGCACACTTAACATTAGTGGTTTCCTCAATAATTTCGATCCAACGCTTGATTTTCCAAAAAGCCACCAAAAGCCCTTTTTTTTGTTGCATTTTCAAATTCATGTGACCAGAAGAAAAAATTTTTTTTCGGAAAAGCAATGGTTAGTCTTTAAAGAGATTTCATTCAAGTTCTGAAAACCCATATTTAACTTTCTGTGCGATCATTGGTTGCTGAGATATCGATAATCAAAGACTTTTGTCTTTGGTCCTTTTCCATTTGAAGACCGATATCTCGTTGAGAAGTGGACGTATCAAAGTCTATAGAAAAATTAATTAAAGCTTAATGAACAAAGTATCCGACCGTTATAGTGGTTAAGCAGAAAAAAAAGTCCACGCCCGTAGACCAAAAAATAAAACTGAAAAAAAATGAAATTTTTTTGTTGCTGGTTTTTCTAAGATTACTCAAAAACCGCGGAGGCTACAAAACTTTAAAGTTCTAATCCAAAAACTAGACACTTGGAGCTACAATTTCCTGTACGACCATTTCTCTCAAGTTACGGCCTGTTGAAAATTACCCAAAAATTTGGAATATTTTAATAATATTCCAAATTTTTGGGTAATAATAATAATAGCTTCCTCTTGGTACTCGAGGTTGCATGGCTTGATGAGTTCTTGCCCACTTTGGTGGAGCCATTTATTGTATACTGAAAAGAAATTATTTTAATCAATCCGGGTGATATTATAACAATTTTTTATTACTTACTGAAGCTCTTACTCTTTATGTAAAATATAATGATTTTAGGTCTCAGTTACAGCGGTTCTACAAGCTGTTTAAAACCGTTATTACATAGTGACAACTAAATAAAGAATTCAGACATTAAGGTAAGTTGGTGCCTTAAATCATTATAGAGGCTCTTATATGGTATAATTATAGATAGTTAATGGCCTACCTTTACATTAGTGTTGCCCAAATTCAGTCTTGGTCTTGCAGTCTTGGTCTTGTTCTTGCGTTTTTGCAAGACCAAGACCAAGAACAAGACCGCGTATTTTTAGCAAGACCAAGACCAAGACTGACCGTGCAAGACTTGAGCAAGAACAAGACTAAGCCTGCAAGACTCTTGCGTCTTGCAGCTAGGACTTAGCGCTATTTCACGGAGTAGTTAGGTGTAACAGTTCGGTGTATAGGTACGCTTAGGAATTCTATGAGACGCAAAAAACTGTATCAAAGAATATGAAAAACTGGATCTATGCGCATTACGACTAATACCATAAACATACCTACATAGCGAATAAAAAAATATCCATTAAAATCAAACTGAGTGCATGCATAGTTATGTTTTAACCATCGGCACTTTGATAATGCGGCATCAAAGGTTTTGTACTTACTTCTCAAAGAAATTTGCTGCTTTTCGGAAGCACATGGTTATAATACACGCGCCGGCGGCTTCTTTTGAAATCATATACAACAATCGTTGCCGCCGCGCCGAAATCACAACATTTGACACTATTTGATTGCCGCCACAGGGCGTAGGCGTAGGTATACTCATGCAAAATAATTTCGAATTTTAAGAGTACCTACAGGTGTTCCAAAGAATAAATAAGTTTCAGAGTGCTTATAATGAAAATGAATACATTATACTGATCACGCAAGTAGTATTATGATTAGAATAAAATGGTAAGGATAGGTAGTAGATGTCATAATAATTTATTCTAGTAAGTATATATTATAATATTGATTATATGGTTTTAAACTAATTACTTAGGTACTATTATTGTACATTTAGTCATTATATTTCTTAAGTTTTTACAAGAAAAAATAGCAAAAAAGTGTTCAAATATCACCCGTTTGATAAATATTGTAGCCACTTTTAAATATACTTGAAACGTGTAAAAAAATTCTACATAATTAATAAAATAATATAAAAAGCGTAGGTACTTACCTACTAATAAAATAAAAAGCCTGCGATTTATTATTAGTAAATAATCACGGCAGCCGAGAGTGTGTCTCCACTTTTGAATACATAAATCATAACCAGATCACTAGAGCCACTTCAAAAAAGAAATTTGTAATTCCTAGGGTTCAAAATTATTTTGGTGACAGAACTTTACAGAAGCGTATACCATATCTTCTTAATTCGTTGCCCGAAACTATTAGATGTGAAACGGATAAAAATAAATTTAAAAAAATATTAAAAGATTATCTGATGACTACTATTTAACACAACAATTGTATGTTTTTATTTATTTTTTTGCATTCACAATGCAATATTTCTATAAGATATAAAATACGTGTGTAAAAAACAACCACGCCTCCGAGCCCATCTGAGGGCTCGGAGGCGTGGTTGTTTTTTACACACGTATTTTATATCTTACAACAATTGTATCTTATTATTATCACCGCTAAATTTTCCTTCAGTTTGTTGTAATTCAGTCTAAATCCAATTATTGTGCACTTAACTTTACCTGATACAGTTATAGTTGTATTATATACCTACATAATTATAATTATAAGCTAAGAGACTAAAGATCCCTCAGTCAAACCGACAAGTCGGTTTTGTGGGACTAAATTGTATCTTTGTATTTTTTTTTCTTGTATATGAAATAAATAAATAAAAAAAAATAAATAAAAAAAAAAAAAAGTATTTACAAGCAGTGCCCGCGACTTCGCCCACGAAGAATAGTAACTTTGGAGGTATAGTGACGTTCAGGATTTATTTATTTATTTTAAAACTTCTGTCATCAAACATACAAACAAACTCTTCAGCTTTATAATATTAGTATAGATTAGTATAGATGTACGCCAAAACATTCACTTATATGTAAAGAATAGTGATTGGCACTAATTCTTTACATATATTTTATTCACGCGTCGCGTCTGTACAAGTAGGTAATAATCTGTGTTTGTACGCCGCACGCGGCATCGTTTGATTTGCGGCGGCATCCTTTTAATAGAGCCGGCACGTGGCGAGGCGGCGCGGTAGAAAGCAAGGAAACGTACTATAAACAAAGGAATTATTTTAATTCCAGTCATTTCCAATTGAGCTGTGCTTCGAGTCTAACTTAATAATTGTTTTTACTAATTCTTGTTGTTTTCTAAAAACGTATCACGTGTACAATTTAATATGAGTGACGAAGATTCAAATTATTCTAGTCCGAGTAACGAGAGTTTGAGTCACAGATCTAAAAGACCCAAAAGCAAATTTGAGGAGTTTTTCGAAATAATTCATGCATCCCAAACTGCCTTGTGTAAATTGTGCCAACATAAAAAGACTGAAATAAAAATGAAAAACAGAAACACTTCAGGCTTAAGGAAACATCTAATATCTTTCCACAAAAAGGAATCACAAATATTTCTTCCTGTTAAACCAAAATTAAGTGGAGATATCACAAGCTTTTTAGTAACCGCTGGAAGAAGTGGACAGGTAAGAATATATTTTTTTTATATGAAAACTCCAGGAACTCAAAAAAGTCTTTTTTGAACAAATGACTTTAAACTGACTTCGGAATATTTTATAGATATTGATAAAATAGTAATACATAGGTACATATTTCGCGTCATTTTTAACAATGGTCGAAATTGTCGCTACGGGAATTTTAACTCCGCGTAGCTGTTCATGCGATACTTTCAAAAACGCCATTAACTTACGTAAGTATTTTTGAGTTAGTGGTGTTTTCATCTAGGGGTGCGACATATTAAGTATGTAATTATCGTCTTAAATATTTTTATAAACACCTATATTTTCATTTGTTTTCATAATCGGCCAGTAACAACTAAGTACTTTATTTTGGTAAATTACAGTACAGTGCAACCTTAATATAACAAATGTCAATTTAACGATTTTCTCGATTTAACAACAACAAACCTCCTCCTCCTAAACGCTCAAACCTAGTATGTTTTAAATAATAACACAAGATTTATTGTTTTATTTCAGTCGGAAAACAGCAGTGACAACATCACGACAGCTACAGTTGATTGGGTAGTGAAAAAATATCTTCCCTTCTCATTTTTCGATGACGAAGCTACACAAGTATATTTTCGACGTATTTGCCCTAATATGGAGTTTCCTAAAAGGTCTACACTTAGAAGGAAAGTCAAAGAGCGATTTGAAGAGCTCCAATTTAATCTCAAGGAACGACTTCAACAATTATCATCTAAAATGTCATTTACCATTGATGGGTGGACGTCAATTGCTGGTAGGAGTTACTACGGGGTTACTATGCATTATATAGACAACGAATGGAAGTATCGATCTGTAGTTCTTGATTTTATACCATCACGCGGTCGACATACTGGGGAAGATATTGCAACGATTTTCCATGAATGTTTATTGGAATATGGCATAATTGATAAAATACAAGGTATCACGGTCGACAACGCAACTGCAAATACCAAATTTATGTATGAACTGGGCAAACAGTTGCCACACTTTGATTCAGACAATCAACATTTCCGGTGCTTTGCTCACATTTTAAACCTTGGTGTACAAGATTTATTAGAGACCTTAGCATTACACTGTGAGTCTGACACTAACGCGCAAGATCAGCAGTATGAAGACTATGCAGACGAAACTGAGGAAGATGAAGAATATGCACCAAATATTGCTGACTCGCGTACATCTGTAACAAAGTTACGCAGTATTTCCAGTAAAATAAAAAGAAGTGAGATAGTGAAGAAGAAGTTTCAGTCTGCTTGTGAAGCAGCTGGCGTGCCATCAAATCTAAATGCCATTCTTGACTGTCCAACAAGATGGAATTCCACACATGATATGATTGGATTTGGTTTAAAAGTGAGAGCGGGCATTAACATATTGTGCAGTTCTGTCACCGAATTGAATGATTTTCAAATCACAGCTAGTGAATGGCAGGTACTCGAAAAATTACATAAATTTCTAATAAACTTTAAACTTTTAAGTACAAAACTTGGTGGAGACAAATATGTTACATTACCGCTAGTCATTGTATCATTCAATCTCTTGCTAGATAAAATTGAATCCATGGTAAAACAGTTAGATGAGAAACCTAATCGATCTGAAGTGGATGAAAGGCTCATTCTAGCTTTCCAAGCAGCTCGAGACAAAATGCTTAAACATTATAAGAAGAGCAACTGGATTTATTGTACTTCTTTAATTTTAGACCCAAGGCATAAGGCTCAGACTTTTGACCTGACAATGTGGGGGAAGCAACTTAAAACAGAAAGTCTGCGCAAGTTCAATGAACTTTATGAAGAATATAAAAGTCTACACTCACTGAACAAATCTCTGGAATTGCCAAGAAAAGAAAATAAAGTATGTGATGAAGATGAAGACATTATAGACTTTGATAAACTCTATGAATGTCCCTCGACGTCATCTGGATCTTGTCTTCAAGGCTTAGTGATAGACGAGTTGGAGGAGTACCTGAGAAAACCAAGAACTGCCAGCTCGGAAGACATTTTAGATTGGTGGAGGACGCATGAGACAGAGTATCCGACTTTATCGAAGATGGCCCGTGATTTTCTCTCAATACCTGCAACTTCAGTACCTGCTGAGAGATTATTTTCTAAAGCATCATTAGTAATTAGAAAACATAGAAATAGGTTAAGTGATGAGTCAGCCAGATGGTTACTTTGTATTAATTCTTGGTCAAAAGAATTGATATAAAGTAACATAACCTAATGATAAAGCTGTTGTGTACTGTTATGTTTGATTTGTGTTGTATTTTATTTTTGATTGAAATAAATGATAAATCATAAAACTCTTTTATTAAATTTCATGCAAGTTGAGGGTTCAATCTCTTTCTAGACAGACATTGTTATTTAAAATACAGTCAAGTTATTGTAATTAATTTGTTTTTTTACATGTTTTAGCAAATGTAAGCTTATAAATCATAAATGTTTATTAAGAAACAGTTACTTCCATGGAAAACGACATATAGGTCAGTTGATTTTTCGACTTTCTTATCAAATCTTCAGTTATTTATTAATCTGATTGATCTTTACTATGGCTATGTTAATTCAAGCTCACAATGTTCCAATTCTAATACGTTTTTCTAAGATTTAAAGTAAACTTTAATAAATAGCAATAGACTAATAGGTAATTGCAAGACTTGCAAGACTCTTGCTGCAAGACCAAGACCAAGACCAAGACTGCAAGCGCAAGACCAAGACCAAGACCAAGACCAGGTGTATTGGCGCAAGACCAAGACCAAGACTGGCTAAGTCTCGTCTTGTTCTTGCATTTGGGCAACACTACTTTACATAAATCTTCTAATTATTCTCTGCCTAAAACTGTCGCATGACTGGCCGACTCATTCTTTTTTCATAGCATCTGTCTGTCTGTGAGTAACATCTTGTATTAGGGGTTAAAGTATGAAATTGCCGATTTGTACTGAAAATCTATATTGTTTATTTTTTAAATTTTTAACAAATTTATTTAATCAAAATAGTTGCCATTATTATCTATACATTGCTGCCATCTAATGGGAAGGTCATTAATGCCTTTGCGATAGAATTCCGACGATCTAGACTGCACAAACTGTGTGAAAGCATTTTGTACTGCCTCCTGGGAAGAAAACTTCTTGTCACGTAGATAATTGTCCAAATCACGAAAAAAATGGTAGTCCGTTGGAGCAAGGTCTGGTGAATACGGAGGATGACGAATGGTTTCTAACTGCAGTTCCTGAAGGGTCAAAATGGTTTCTCGTGCTGTGTGAGGTCTCGCGTTGTCGTGGAGCAATAATGGTGAAGATCGATTCATGAGTCGGGGCTGTTTTACTGATAGTTTTGTCAACATGGTTCGGAGTTCGGCACAATAGACATCTGCCGTTATTGCTTGACCAGATCGGAGAAAACTATAGTGAATAACACCATGCTGAGACCACCAAACAGTTACCATTACCTTTTTATTGGTAAGTTTTGCTTTAGGACACTGTTGTGGCATTTGACCTGGGGTCAGCCATTGCATTTTTCTTTTCCGGTTATCATAAAGAATCCACTTTTCATCACATGTTACAATTCGATCCAATATTCCTTCATTTCTGTACCGGTTCAACAAGGCAACACAAGTTTCAACACGCGTTTCTTTCTGCAGATCAGTCAAATCATGAGGCACCCATTTTTCGTATTTTTTTATTTTATTGATTTGACGCAAGTGAGTCAATATTGTGGGTAAGGTAACGTTAAACCATGCCGCTAATTCCTGGGTACTTTGACTAGGATCGGCTTCCACTATCTCTCTTAATTCATCGTTATTTACCTGTGTGGGCGGTCTTCCTCGTGGCTCGTTCTTTAAGTCGAAATTTCCATCACGAAAGCGTTTAAACCAAAATCGCACGGTGCGTTCATTAGTAGACCCCTCTCCAAACGCAGCATTGATATTGCGGGCTGTTTCTGCCGCGTTAGTTCCGCGTCGGAACTCGTATTCAAAAATAACTCGAATTTTCGCAGTATCCATCTTTCTTGTCTAAATTGAATAACAAAAACAATTGAAAGTCGATATTCAAATGTTTTACATTTTTTAAAAAAAGAACATCATAGAAACCATTTAAAAAAAGTTTCATTCGAAAACCTCAAACCATGAAGATTCTATGTCAATTCAAAGAACCTATTGCAATAAAACGGCAATTTCATACTTTAACCCCTATTATTACGTTTGATAATATTGTTATCATTTTTATCTGAATTAATTAAGTTTAGAACACTTTTTACCATAGTACAGTTAACATATTGTCGTGATTGAGCTTTGCCTTTTTTGATATTTTTTCTGATCTTACCGATTGTAGTTTGTAACATAAATACAATGTATAATAAACAGTATAAATGTATACAGGCATTTGCTCACCCCACTTGGAGCCTCGGAGGACAGGGCAAGCTGCATGTATAGTCGCGAGGTCTCCTTCGCCTGACGGGTGCAGGTTCATCCAGAAAGCGGCTGCTCCCTTTATCGGGGACAAACTCACTCCTAACGTCGTGAACACAGTGGCGCCGCCTTGCGCTACCACCGACATCTATTAGCAAATAAATAAATAATAACGAATTTGTTTTTATTTTTCCAAACTTTAAACATTTAAAAAATTACTTACGTAAAACAGTATGGTGGCTATTCTATTACCGCCGTAACCCTTGAATGGAGTTTCTTTTCTCGGAAAATACAAATATATTTTAAAAAGTTAGGTCGAAGAAAAAAATATTTTGTCCTGATTTCATTTTCATATTAACATTGCCTTTGTTTTAAGAGTGGAAATCACATATATAAATCAGAACATACTTTACTTTCTGGAAATATTAGATGTATAAATTTTGTTAAGATATTTAAACTTACTCGTGTAAAGTCGTAATGCTGTTCGTAATGGCCTCCAATTCCTCAGCACTGTCCATACTGAGGCCTGTCATGTCAGTGACGCGTCTCGATACTCGCACTATCACAGGGGGCAGGTCGTCTCGAAGCTACGCCGATTTACTTATACGGTTCGGTGTAAGTACCATGTTTCCTGTAATTGAGTCGTGTACTCCGGCGCGTTGGAACTGTAAGAAAACGTCAATAAATAGTGAAAGAAAAAAGAAAAAAGCTTGGATTAATAAGATAAAACATTTTAATATACAACTAAACCAATTCTACCAAAAAAATTTTTTTTACTAGAAACGACCTATTAGTGAGCGAAACCCAACGTCCTACAATAACCACTTTATAATGATTCCTTGCTTACTTACTCTTTTTTAATTGCATGCGATGCTGTAAATAAACAATGCCTCACAAAGTCACCAGAGAAATCAGAAGGATCTTGTAACATTGTATTAAGGTTAATATAAGCAAATCTTTATGGGATTACAAAAATGGCTCTACCATGGAGCGATGTCCAGTTTAATGGTAAGCGCTTGGAGAAATATTTGAAGCTGGTAACGTACATGAAGACAGTGAAGACAGTTTTAGAAAAACACGCTCAGAATTAAAGACTATTCCGTACTACAATACACGACAACATACACGACTGAATTATCCAACACAACATTTTTTGATTTCTATTGTTTCTCAATTTATAATATTGGAAATGGCAAATAAATATATTTCAATTTAAAATTCTACATACTTTGTAAACATACCAAAAATTTTTTCGAATACCCTAGTTGGTAACAATACATACTGGTGAAAAACTTACCTAGCATATAATAGGAGATACTTATGTAGTCCAGGATCTGCGTCTCATTGAAAGAATATGGTACATTTTCTCCTTTGTATTTTAGTAATGCGACCAGCATCCAATCCAGGCCATTCTTATAATCTTCCTTGTTGTAGAGAGCTCGGCCTAGCTCGAAGCAGTCGCCAGCGGTCATTGGTGAACTATAAATAGAAAATAAGAGTAGTACGAGGTAATGAAGTCAAAAAACTATATTTTCGAGGTGTATATTTCTAGAAAAAACTTAGAATCTGTTCACTCAAGGTATCTCTATATCTTTATGTTATGGTAGGGACATAATGATATTGTCAGCACTAATTGTGGATAATTCTTTTATAAATTAAAAGAGTGACTATAAACAACAAAGAACTTTTTTGTAAAACCTTTAATAATAAATGATATTTTTATTAATCAATATGATATCATCTTACTAATTCATATAATGCTTCCCTTTAATAAAGGTTTAAGCTTCATTGTATTGCCACTTTTTTTGAAATCCCAAGTGTTTCATTGGTAGAGTATGTTCAATTTTATTAACTAATATAGCACATTTATGCGGAGAGCATTTTTTTTATAATTTGTATTAAATATTCTTTTTCTTTAATTATATTATTTTGAAGTAATTATTTTTTTGCTTCAAAAGCTTCAAAATTTCTGTTTTTGAAGCTTTTTGTCACACAAAAATATTTTCGAATGTTCGACAAAAGTGTCTTGTTATATTAATATAATGTTACTAAGCAAAACTCTTAAACTATTTTTTTTTCATATACAACGAAATCGTTTACCCTTCATATCGCAAGGGTCCCTTACCTTAAGATCAATAATTCTATAACTGTTAATATAAATTATCGATTTTATATTTGCTACAATAATACGAACTCGATTATCGATCAAGTATGAGAATACTATATTTTATACTGTGCCACGATTATCCATACTAATATTATAAATGGGTAAGTGTGTGTGTCTGTTTGTCTTTCTTTTACGGTAAAACGGAGCGACGAATTGACGTGATTTTTTAAGTGGAGATAGTTGAAGGGATGGAGAGTAACATAGGCTACTTTTTACCCCTTTCCATCCCCCCACTTCCCAAAAATGGGGGGTGGAAGTTTGTATGGAGCATTCCGCAATTTTCAAGGTAGAAAGCTAAAAATTGGTATGCTGACTATTTACGACTACCAAAAAAATCGCCCATAATTTTTTTTTTTAAATCTGCACCCAACCCCTTAAAAGAGGGGGTGAAATTTTATATGACACCTCTCGCAGTTTTCAAGGCAGGAAGCTAAAATCGGCACACAGACTCTTTGTTACTAAAGAAAATACCTGCCATTTTTTAGAAATCCTCCCCCAGCCCCAGGATGGAAATGTGTGTGAGACTCCGCAAAATTAGAACAGGTTCTTTAATACAAACGAATAATAAAATAATTTTATTAAAACGAATTAAATAAAACAATATTAAAAACATTAAATCTTACCATAAATCAATCAGCTTTTGAGAAAATAAACATTATAAACATAAATAAGTGTAACTCATGGATTCCGATAGATGGCGCTGATATGTTTATTGTATATTATGTTCACGATAGGTTTGTGTAGTTCAAAAATTCATAACAGATGGCAGTGTTGAAATAAAATAAATAACGTGTAAAATTCTGTTCCGAGTTCTCTTCTGTGTTCAGGAAAGGGGAACAGTGCTACCCCGAATTTAACGCGAGTGAAGCCGCGGGCAAAAGCTAGTTTTATATAAACGTTTTCCACACCTAAAAATATTGTGCCGTTATTTAAAACTACATTAATACGAAAAAGTATGAACAACAAATTACGTAAACGGAGGTTTGTATACAAACCGACATATCTATTAAGAAATTTAAATATCAATAATTTTTCATGATATCTATAATATAATACTTTTATAATACATTCAATTGAATATCTCTTTGCGTGAGGATTTTTCTCCAAAGTTAAATGGAAATTAAATTGACACAATGTTTCAATGAAGTACGTGGGCTTTACAAAGAAAGCAGTTTCGATTGGCTTTGCGTAAGTTTGAAAATATTGTTTGATCAAGAACAGAGGCCCTACCATCACGTCTTACAGCGATTCAAGTTTAGCTGTTAGAAAGAGACGCCACTATAGACCGCGTATAGCGGTGTCTCACTTTGACAATCGAACTTGAATCGCGCTAAAAGATGATGGTAGGCCCTCAGAACGTGTAAATAAACTCGGTTAAGTACCTACCGTTTTTAGTAGATACAACAGTATTAGGTTCTGCACTATTCTTGATTTACATAAATATTTCTTTACTTGGCCTAAATACCTACTGCTGCTGTTAACTTAGCTCTTCCATTTCGCCAAAGATATATAGTATTGAAAAATTGCTGACCGATATAATTCAATAACTATCTGGGATGTAATAAGTACAATCTTCTTACATGTATATTACGTGTTCCAAGTGTACATAAATGTTTTATCACTATAAGAATTCGTCACGGATAATAAGGTTTCAAGTTTTAAAGAACAAGCGATCATTACACACCGTAATTGTCACATTGATCCTACTTGATCCTATTATTACTCGTCTATACTATAATAGCATTGTTTTTTCAATTTTTTTTTCAGAAGAGTTGAAAATGATAATTGTAAACATAAAAAAGTACTACTTACTCTTCCCTAAAAATGAATTAAACAAACTTCATTCAAATGAAATTATAATGAGTAGTAAGTATATGAAAACAGTTTCTAGGTCATTAAGAATACGAAAATATTACATTGATCTACATACTAATACACTTCATGGGTAATTAAAATAATCAGAATTGTTATCATAGTCGACATAAGAATTAATTACACTATTATTGAATATTTCACGGCGAATGTTTTTATATGTTCAGTTGCTTATTTTTTATAATTGAAAAGCCTGTAATTTACAAAAAAATAGTTTTGGTAATCGGCGCTATCTCTGAGATCCCGGCTGATTCAATATGTATAGTGTAATTTTACTGGAGATACAAAAGCTCGTGTTAAAAGTAAATAGTTTTTATGTATAGCGCATTTGAATAAACTATAAGATATTTAAGTCAGGTCGACTTGGTGATCTAGTGAATTTTTATTATTGAATCAATTATACACTATAAAACCTATTAAAAGTGCAATTTTATTCATTTAATATACATTTTCTAATTCCATGCAAATTCGACTGGTCTCATGTGGAATCTGAAAATCAGTGGTTTGCTCTTAAAGCAAACATATCGTTGAGATTCTGCTTTGGCGCGCATAAAATTTACCCTTTATTTTACTTTTATGTGGGGCCTGACTTTATCAATCTGTTTAAATGATAAACAATTATGGTAAACTGTTGTACCACTTTTACATTAATAACGTGAAAGAAAATTGAGAACGGAACTTCACAAGATAATATTGGTATAAATAGAACAGAACGTTACTGAGCAAGTGTAATTAAACCAATATCGTAAAACTTTTAGTACATTAAAGTTAAAAAAATAAATTAAATAGGGTTAGAAATGTGCTACTTACCAATATTTTTCCAATATAGAAATAATCACAACGTTTTTATTTTTATCACCAATTTATGATGAATACTTAATGGGTTACTTATGAATAACTATTAAGTATTGCCGAATTAATAAAGCGACTGGGCCGGCGCGCATGCAGCCGCTTTGGAAAGGGTCAAAAAACAAAATACTACCAGTGTCGACTACCGAAGCATGCGAGCCAACAACGTGCCGGTGATCTTAGTTAGTTACTTAGTTAGTTTAGCGGGGCTTCCTCCGCACTTAGCCTCTTCATTGGGCCATTGTACGTATCTTGGGTTGTCTTTCTACTCCAACCATCCTAATTCGTCCCAGAAGGTAAGCAGCCTTTTCAGGCTGCTGCTACTAGGGCTGTATGCTTCCGGGAGTGATATTGGGGACTAGAGAAGCTGTGCCCTTTGATATTCCACGATCCTGAATTCTGTAAGCACGTGTTGTGCTGTAAGCTTCTGCACAGGGCTGTCAGTAACACCTATTGTGAACAGGTGCTTGTTTCAAGAGGCAATGTCCGTTTATTAAACCAATAACTTTGCGAACTTTGTCCTTTTTTAGTTGGTGAGTTTGCGAGTCAACTTTTTGGTGCCACCGGAACTGCATTTTTTGTTTGCCTGCATCCTTCACTGGTATTCCATTCTTTCAAGTGTTTTTATTCCGTGTTACGACACAGCCAAGTTTTTACTTGGCCTTGGGATATGGGCAGTAGTGGTTCCAGTCCATATACTGTTATATTTTAGCCCCTTTTGGCCAGCTCATCTGCTGCGTCGTTGCCGAGTGACTTGCGGTGCCCTTTGATCCATTGCAGAGTTACTTCGTTTTTTCTTGTAATGGATTGGATTGTATTATGTCATTCCAAAGTAGGGGCTGAGGTTATAGTGTTACTTTGTAGGGCTTGTAGAATGATATTTTGATATTTAAGTCATTCGAGAAGACTCCAGCTCCAGTACCGTATGCGGATTTAGAGCCATCTGTATATATTCTGACTTCATTTATACCGGAGCTATCTTTTGGTTCCGCAGTGAGTCGAATATTATACTTTCAATCGAAGACATCTTGTCAAGGTGTTCTGTCTATGGGTGCTTCGAGAAGAGGTATTGCCTTTAGAATTCCCTGCAGAACTGCCGAGTGTGTTCTTTCTATGTTTTGTTTCAGTAAACCGTTAGCTTTAAGTCTTAGTGCAGCTGCCTTTGCCTCTTTCTGAATAACTAGGTCCAAAGGTCTTAGGTTCAGGAGATACTCAAGTGCGGCTGATGGAGTGGTTTTCATGCATCCAGTTGCTGCTACGCTTGTTGAGCGCTGGAGACTTTGCAGTCTTGATAAGGATAAAATTCATGAAAGCCTGTTTTGTATGCTAGTACACACAAAACGCACTAAGCGACCGATGACCCGTTTTCTTCGTAGTCAAGCTGATTTCCCATTAGGATATTTTATTCCTCATGGTCATATGTATATTATTTATACAACCTGTATTTAAAATTCTCATGATATTACCAACAGATTGGCTTTAAGGAAAAACTGATTGCAGTATTTCTGTAATTTTATCATCCTAATTAACTGAAGAATAAAAGCCGTTGTAATTATTTTAATAAAACCTATAATCTAAAAATGATAATTCAAAGCAGTACTACAACTTGAATTGAATCAAATTTTATTGTTGGTAGTTATTTGGTAATATTTAGGTAAAGTTTAAAAAGATCTATCTAACCAATTTTTTACACAAAACTATGGGACGAAATACCTAAACTAATTCTGTATATGTAGTTAGAGCTTTAATTTGTAAGTTAGGTTTGGGTTCTTCATGGTTTTGGTTTGGCTCTATAAAAAAAAATATGCTATAAATTAACGTTTTTACTTTTTACCAGAGGTCCCAGTGAGTGGATCCATTAACTGGTTCACGAGTATTTATGCTAAGTGACTTTGCTAAGTATTAGTATGCTAAGTGAGTTATGTGGGAATGCAGTTGCCCAAAATCACTAATAAAAACTCACGAATTTATAACTACTGTAATAATTAAATTAATTTCGGGTGATATATCTGTTGGATATGCTTTGAATAAATTAAGATAATAAAGATAGGAAGAAATATCCCACCCAGAATATTTTCATGTAAAATTTTGCCAAGAGGAGACCATATTATGGCTCGGACTTTCAAAAAGTTATCAGATCACATGTAGAGCCAAGCATCTAACTCTACACTTCCTAATTCTACAAGCCCCAACTTCACAAATTGTTAAAATATTATGTTGGGCCCTTTCGTTACTACAAGAATTAAAATATACCAAAAAAGTAATAAACAATGAATACACTTTTCACTAAGCCCATGTACCTAACAGTTAAAATTTGCGGAAGTCTCTTACAAACTTTCATTCCCTAGTTTAAGAGGTTTGGAGAATTTTGTCTATCTATTTAGTATAATCCAAATCCAAGTTATGAGAGTTCAAAACAAACGACACAGCGCTTCGAAGGTAGTAGTGCCCTTGTTCTTATCTGGTGTCGTCTTGGCTGGGACACTTGCGTGCCCCCAGATAAATGATTTATGGTTTTTCATTGTGTTTTGGGTTACGACGGTGACGTTATCAGATTTTTAGAAAAAGTATACACTTTTTCTAAAAATCTGATAACGTCAACCTTTTGTTATCGACTAATTTTATTATTCTGTTTCGATAAATATTGCATTAGCTTTGTAAACACACGTAAAAATCTATATTCAACAGCACATGCAGCTATAATAACTAAATATGTCGACACTGTCATAGAGATCATTTAATGGTTAGTGTTTAGCTTGATGTGCTTTGGACCGTCCTTAATATTTAACATATTTTTCTTTCAATTTGTTTTCTTTAATTACACCTTACATTTGATTTATTTCTTTCTAAAAATCTTATGTATTCGAAGTACATAGATGATATGGAATTAGAAATGAGATGTACGAATTGGCACGCAATTTGGAATATATGACTTCAACTCAAAGTGAAGATGACCGAGAAGTTTAAATAAAGACAAAAAATGTAAATTTACAGACTGATAAAGAAAATAACATGTCTCCTTGAGGTTTTAAAACATATACAGGGTGTTCGGAAGAAGGTTGAACATACAAAAATGAGGGGTAGGTGGGGTGGTCTGTTAACTGACTAGCCCAAAAGATATTACCGAGGTCTCAAGATTTTAGGTCCTTTTAAATTAAAAGTTGCGCATTTCATATTGCTAGAAATAAAGTTATGGACCCTCAAACATAAAAGAGTGAAAATAAATTTTGAAGCTTAAATTCGCCTTGGTATTTCTAGCAATGTGCAATGTACAAAATTTTAATTTTAAAAGACCTTACATTGTTCACTTACATTGTAATAAAGAAAAAAATTGAGTTGGCCTTGAAAAAAAAATAGACGGGTTTAAAGGTACAAAAGCGAAATATTCCAAAATAATTGAAAAAACTGAGACCTAGGTAAATTCTTTTGATATGAACCAATTGTGATAAAAGGAATCTTTGTACAAAACCTTACTCCTTATTATTACTTTTTGGCCTACGTGATGAAGTTTGAAATTCAACCTTCCATGGGCGGGCTCGGCATGTGTGTGGGCGGCCAAAGTACTGAAAGGGTTAATGAAGGTAATAAAATAATCAGAAATATTGCAATTAGCTATTCCCTCATAGACATACTGACTGGTTATATCATGGGAATCTTAAATGCAGGTTGCCTAAATCAGCCTGACATATTAGATATTTATGTATCTTTTTTTTATTTAGAATGGGTTTGCTCTTGATCCCAATTAGTTGGTCATAATTAGAAATATAAGATTTTTGTCTCAGCACAATTAGAAAACAGGAACTATGCCATCACTGCCTGAGACCTTCGACCTTGTCCAGACTAGAGATATTTTTTTTATAACTGATGGATTAATATCGATACGAGTAATGATCTTGTCGTTTGGTGGGGTTCCACAAGATGTAAAGCCATAGGTGATCCAACCGACCGCGGTGAGTTGACGATAGTACTCTCAAAGAATCCGTTGAATGCGTTGCTTTGCTGACCTTCTGTGAATAATGTATTTTCATACGAGAACTCCTTAGAGTAATTTGTGCCACCTCGTTTTGATTTGCCATACGTCCAAAAATGTTTCTCCGAATGGCGGATATTAGATTAGGTTCAGCTACGTGAATATATTCTATAAAGCAATAATTTTGCACTTTTTTATATAATGACTCAACAGGGTGAATCGTGGTCGTCACCGAGATTACCAAATTGTTTCCATTTTCTATGTACTTTGTTTTTCTGATTGAATACTTTATTAGAGCATGACTATACCAAACAGGGTACTGAGAAGAACAGTAGCAATTGAAGGATGATAGTTGTCTTCTCTTATCAGAGGTTGTGATCTCCAAATAAAATTACTAAAACAAATATCTAGATGTTGCCTTTTGAGTTTTGGATGTAATTATATTGTTTAAATTATACAAGTTAAGGTTAACAAAAAACCAGGAGTAAGAAAATAGGAAAAAAATATTTTTAATTTTTATATTTTTGCATTTTGCATATTAAAATTAATCATAAATATTTTTCAGACAATTTCCAAACTAGTAACAAATATTACTTTTTTCAATCAATCTACTAATCGATAGAGATTAATCGTTTGATTAATCTCTATTAATCAAACGATTTTTAACGTAGGTGTAGTTAGTCTCACGTTAAATATTCTTGGTACCCGTTTAATATCATAGTAATGTGTAATGTGAAAATATCCGTAAATTCCTTTTTTGAAATGAACATGAACCTTTTGAAGATTATCTGTAAATAACATTTGCACATGTATTTTATTGAAAAATACAGTCATTCCAATGATTCATGTAATCAAATCTTTGATGTTAAATTTGACCCCGTGAAGTGGATAAAATCGGGCTGAAATTTGTACAGCTAAAAAAAGAAGTTTTAAAACTTTCATTCCAATAAACATGATACAATAAATACAGGCGTGCCTTTTTTTCAGTCATTTTTAACATTAGTTACGCCCACTCACGCTGTTTTCTTCCATAGGAATAACCTATGTCCAGTAGTGGGGACCTTAAAAGGCTGAGATGATATCTACACCTCGGAAATAAAAGAAAGTAATGTATATCAGAAATGTTTATTAAGTAAATCAGTTTTATATTGGGTAGAGCTCACAATTCGTTATGTAGTTGCCACATCAGTAATTCACCTTTCTTGTTTTGAGAAGTTAATTTCATTGGAGTATAGAATACACCAATTTTTTGAATTAATTAGAATTAACCAATATTTTCTTACTGACCAAAAATAAGAAAACACACATTAGTAAACCTTAAGTATCATTCGCATCATAGCGTCATAATTACTATAGTCAACATTTTTAGTGCTTAATTATTATGAACTATAAACTTTATCAACAACTTAAAGATGCAATGCTGCATCTTTATTTTATTTTAAAGTTATTAAGCTATCAAGCGTAGAGCGCACATACGGTGCAAGTCTTTTGGGCATTCCGTATCGAACTATTGAATTTAATCCACACTTGACAGGCTAATAATACGGAATTGTATTCACAAAAAATCTTAAAGACGCATCTTAGAAATTACAACATTCGAAAGATAACATATATGCCTATAATTTATTAGGTAATGCTGTAAAAAAATATATAAATCTACGTCACAATTATCACAAAATATGGCATACATTTGTTTGATATTTTTGTTACGAATAAATTTTATCACTATAAATTATGTAACTATCAGATCAAAATTTAAATAATATAGTAAATGCATTTTGTTATGGCTAAACAATTATTCGGTAAATGAAATAAATATTATTTAAATTATTTGACACTGGTAAAGAAATTTATACTATAAATAAAAATATAATCAAAAATGTTTATTTAAATATGGCAAGAATACGTACTGAGTTGATACACAATTTTTAATGCTTAAATTATTTAACATAATATAAAAAGTAAAAATATTTCTTAAGCAAATGAATAAATTTGTTTCTTATAAATAATTTTTATAATGTTAATTTTCTTAATATAATTTTCGGTTTTATAAAAAGTAGAATGACAGTCATATTAGTGTTTATTTCTTCAATTTCACTATTTCTTAATTCACTCATACAATAACATAAGATTATTATAAATGCCTAGCTTAGTTTAGAGTAACATTACATTTAAATAGCATCATAAGCTTCATATTTAAACTAAACGGGTTCTGCACGTGGCCAAAGCCATGTTAAAAGATGTAACGCTAACGTTAATAAAGTGTACCTTTTGAAATCTTATAGAACGAATCTCCTATAAATGCTTGTCAAGGCTCTTTAATTTTATTACTTCATTGATCATATTGGAATTACAATAAAAAGTTAATATTTAAGACTTCATTACTGGATATCTTACAGTCAGCAAGTCCGTGATATTTGAAATAGTAAAACACCAATTTTTAGAATGAGACATTGAAAAATGATGAATTGAATACTATCAAAGAAGTTAACATGATTATAATTGATTAACATTTAAAATTGAACAAAAACTTTCTACTAATATAATTATGTATCCTTTAAATATGAAAACAATCACATTATTTAGCATATGTTGTACGTTTAGTTTTTTATTGTACAAAACATTTGCAGCGCCTATTACAATGTTATCTATTTAGGACAGCTGTTGAATTGTTCAATTTCTAACTTTCTAGTTTTAGCGATACACATTATGGCATTTCATGTAAAAAATTGTAAAGTTATAATTTTTATAACAAAAGTTTGTAAAATTGTGGATTTTTATTATTATGCATGATAATAGTATGGTATGGACTATTTTTTGAATTCTATGTTCTTATTATATTGCGATCTTAAGTTATGTAAAGTCAGTTCCGGGTTTTCAAAATAGAATTATTAATATTATTTATGGTTTGTACACCCTTTTTTTCGCATTAGACTGCACACATATTGTGTAATTTTATAGTTTGAAGATTAACAATCTTTAGTTTGTACGGAAAACACTTCAACATGTTACTCAAATAATATTTTAAAACCTATGCGTATAACGCTAAGTTCAAAATAACCATTATATTATGACATTTAATATAATATAACAGAAGTAAAGCAACTTATCATTAATGTAGATAGTTTTAAAAGCAATTATTTTAACACTCACTGTACTGGAAATATTGATGGGCTGACTCATAAACGAATATTGTTTTTGCACTTGTTTTCATATCATACTTGTATTTCTACCTAGATGTTTTTAGCACAGGCTTTGGTATGGCCCGAATAATAGCTTCTTCTTGGTACTCGAGGTTGCATGGCTTGATGAGTTCTTGCCCACGTTGGTGGAGCCATTTGTTGGATACTGAAAAGAAATTATTTTAATCAATCCGGGTGACATTATAACAATTTTTTATTACTCTTTATGTAAAATATAATGATTTTAGGTCTCAGTTACAGCGGTTCTACAAGCTGCTTAAAACCGTTATTACATAGTGACAACTAAATAAAGAATTCAGACGTTTAGATAAGTTGGTGCCTTAAATCATTATAAAGGCTCTTATATGGTAGATAGTTAATGGCCTACCTTTACATAATCTTCTAATTATTCTCTGCCTAAAACTGTCAAATGACTGGCCGACTCATTCCTATTTTATAGCATCTGTCTGTCTGTGAGTAACATCTTGTATTACGTTTGAAAATATTGTTATCATTTTTATCTGAATTAATTAAGTTTAGAACACTTTTTACCATAGTACAGTTAACATATTGTCGTGATTGAGCTTTGCCTTTTTTATATTTTTTCTAATCTTACCGATTGTAGTTAGTAATATAAATACAATGTATAATAAACAGTATAATTGTATACAGGCATTTGCTCACCCCACTTGGAGCCTCGGAGGACAGGGCAAGCTGCATGCCTAGTCGCGAGGTCTCCTTCGCCTGACGGGTGCAGGTTCATCCAGAAAGCGGCTGCTCCCTTTATCGGGAACAAACTCACTCCCAACGTCGTGAACACAGTGGCGCCGCCTTGCGCTACATCCGACATCTAGAAGCAAATGAATAATTAATAGGTAACGAATTTATTTTATTTTTTCAAATTTTAAGCATATAACAATCATGACTTACGTAAAACAGTATGGTGGCTATTCTATTACCACCGTAATCCTTGAACGAACTTTCTTCTCTCTGTAAATATGTATACAAATATATTATTAAAAGTTAAGTCGAAGAAAAAAATATTTTGTCCTGATTTCATTTCCATATTGACATTGCCTTTATTTTAAGAGTCGAAATCACATATATAAATCAGAATATATTTTGCTTTCTGAAAATATTAGATGTGTAAATGTTATTAAGATATTTAAACTCACTCGTGCAAAGTCGTAATGCGGTTCGTAATGGCCTCCAATTCCGTAGTTGACGACTTGCAATTCCTCAGCGCTGTCCATACTGAGGCCTGTCATGTCAGTGACGCGTCTCGATATTCGCGCAATCACAGGGGACTCGTCGTCTCGAAGCCACGCCGATTTACTTATACGGTACGGTGCTGGTACCAACTTTCCTGTAATTGAGTCGTGTACTACGGCGCGTTTGAACTGTAACGAAGACAACAGAAAATTTCTTTTGAAAACATCATAAAAAGGGAAAAAAAACCAACTTAGTTAAATAAGACAAAATCGTCTTATTATTCTACTAAAACAAGGTCTACAAAAAAAAACTCTACTTAGGAACTAAAAACAATCTATTAGTGAGCGAAACCCAACAACGTCATACAGTAATAACTTTATAATGATTCTTTCCTTTATTATTTACTGATATTTAATAGCGTGCGATGTTGTAATTTATTTACAGCAATGCTTCATGAAGACACCAGAGAGATTAGAAGAATCTTGCAACATTTTATTGAGGTTAATATGAGCAAATCCTTATGGGATTACAAAAAAATGGCTCTACTTAAGGGCGATATCCAGCTCAATGGTAGACGCTTGGATAAACATTTGCAGCTGGTAACGTACATGAAGACAGTGATATTTACTTCGTTTTAGAAAAACACGCTTAAAATTATAGACTATTCCGAAGCAGGACAACAGAGACGACTGAATTATCCAACAAAACGTTTTTGGGTTTCCATTTTTTCTCAATTTATAATATTGGAAATGGCAAATAAACATATTTCAATTTAAAATTCTACATACTTTGTTAACGTACCAAAAAGTTCCTAAAATCTGGCGCCTAGTATTTATAATACAATAATAAAATTATCATATTAAGCTTTTAATATTACTGAGTTAGATTTTGATTTAAATCAAAACGGACTAAAACAGGTTTAATTTAATACGGTTAGAATAAAGTTAACATTACGAATCTTGAAATATAAAAAACATATAATTTTTCAAAAAAAAAAAGCTTCAATAAACAATTTGGAGCTCAATTCACGCACCTACTGCCATATCACTGTCATTGAATTAGTGATTGCAACCTCTAAAAACTCACCCGGGGTTGAGCGGCTTCCTTTACAAATTTGATCTCGTCATCACTCATCACGTCGTGAAATATGACGATATCAGGCTTCAAATATGCGTACTCCATCTTTATGGGGGCCAATTTCAGGAAAGGGTGGTTCTCCGTCAAGTATCGACAGTGCAATCTGATCAAACATACAAACTTAGAAATGAGTGGTCACATGGTCATCATTTTTAAAATCAGTCATAGAGAATATGCTTGACATGGCTATATTTTAAACATTCCAATGAAACGACACATAAACTTCCGATGACAAAACAAAACTGGACTGTAAGGCATTTGGTGTGGATTGGATGAATAAAAACTTTAAATAGAATAAAATCCACATTTTTTACTTTGTTTAAGAAAAATAATGTGAAGAGACGTAATGTGTATATTTCGGGGGCTCACATAAATTAGTGCGTATATTAATAAATATAAGCACTGATAATTATTCTTTAATACATAAATAAATGTCCCAACATCTGAGGATTTATTTAAATTCAGTTACGATTACGATAGCGGTCACAGATGGATATGTATAAATGAACTTAAACTGATTTGTCTGTAAATGATATTACCGAATGAGTTAAAAATCAGCACCAATAAAAAAATATATTACGTTTTAGCTATTTCAACTGGCAGGACCATTTCTCCTCTACATAAATATTCATAATTTTTCTTGTCTCTCGTATAGTCGGATGAATCTTCGGCAACAGTAACTTTCTGCTCTTGAGATTCGTCTCCCATATCCTGTATTTAAAAAAAAATGCTATAGTGCAAGAACTTTTATTACTCTGGTAAAATAGATTAAAATATTTTTTGTAATTATTTATACGATAAAATATAACCCACGTTTATACATAATTAGCGGTTATATATAATAAAGCTCTTACTAATTTCAGGTTTGGGTTAAATATTGGGTTATGTGCCCTACAGAATGTTTTGGATTCTCATTCGCTGTTGATATATTACGAGGTATAGAGTGGTTCTAACTTTATAAACTGTATTTTGAGTCAAAATCATTAATTACCAAGATGGGAGAATTAATAAATAACTGATATTAATACTTTATTAATTCGTTTGACAAGAGGTTTAAGATGTTTAAAGTTGTTCGAAGTTAATTTCATTATTATTTGTAAGTCAGTGGCCCATAATAAATCATTCATTCATTTTAATTGCAATGTCGTTACGATGATTTTCTTAGTTAAACACCCACATTTATGAATAACTCACAATATATTTAGTTCTTACACTTCCGCGCACATTACACATTTAAATAAAACAACTTTTGTGGCTTTTCGACTCCTTTACAGGAGCCGTGATCACAGGGTGTCTAAGGCAATGATCGTCATATTTTTTTCTACCACCTTCACAATATTTTAATCGTGCACAATCAAATGTGGTGGGGCCTAGTCATTACATTAGGTTTGATAAACCTCAAATTTTCGCTAGAGATGAAATATTTGTTCCTAGGCACAAGACAAAGACGTTGTTCGTGCTTAGATCACAGATAGTACAAAAGTCGTGAACTATATGCTTGCAAATCGTGCTCGGAAATAATTGTGATTTTGCAACAAAGTCAGAAACAAAGCAGCATTGTGGTTTTTGTATTTCTGAAGTGGTTTCATTATTAATTTGATTAAACTGTCTTATTTAGGAAAATTAATAGTGTTTATTAAGGAAAATACAAAACCTCAACTAAAAAAGGTTATTATAATTATCTTTTTAAAATAATTATAGTAATATAAGTTATTTACGGGATTGTTACCATGTACCTTGTTATTGAGTTTCCGATATTTCGGCACTGTTGCAGGTGCCATGATCAGAAAAGTCTGGCCTTTCTGGATGTGAAGATTCGGGTGAGGAATGACGGTTTGTTTGGTCATTCCGTTTACCGTAAACCTACACACACTGACCGCTATCTCAACGCGTCCTCGCATTAACACCCTAAACATCTTAACTCTGTAGTGACTTCACTGAAGAACCGTGCATATGACCTGTGTGATGAGGAACATCTTCAAGAAGAGTTGGAGCATGTACGACGAGTCTTACAGAGTAATGGATACAAGGGACACTTTCCATCCAGACACAAATTAAGACACCAGAGACACGAAGTAGACAGACAACCAGTTTATTTGCCATATGTCAAAGGAGTGACTGACAAGATCTCAAACATACTGAATAAGTGCTCGCTAAATACTGTCTTCACTCCTGTACGAAAGGCTTCACAATACCTACGGTCTCCTACAGACAACTTCCCCTTGGAGAAACCTGGTGTCTATAAGATCGATTGCAGCTGTGGCAGTTCGTACATTGGCCAAACAAAACGAACAGTAGCATGCCGAATAAGGGAACACATAAAAGCAATCAAGAACAACGATAAGCAGAAATCGGCCATCGCGGAACATTTGATTGATTCTGGTCCTAACCACTGGATTGAGTTTCATAACCCACAGATTATTTCGACAGAACGCCACTACATACCAAGATTGGTCAGGGAAGCGATTGAAATAACAAAACATGAAAATTTCAATCGTGAGGACGGGTTTAAACTGTCGAATGTCTGGAATCCTGTGGTTCGTATGTGTAAGAACCGAAAAAATCAAAAAAGTGTCGTGTCGCGATCCGATACTGTAAGTGTTGTGTGTCGAGAACAATTTCAAGTGAATAGTGAGAATGTGAACAGTGGTACGGGTAACGAACGCAATAAGAGACTTTGTCGGAGGGTAGACCGATATTTGTGCCAATAACAGCCTACCCGCAATTACTTCAGTCGCTCCGTGATCATGGCACTTGCAACAGTGCCGAAATATCGGAAACTCAATAACAAGGTACATGGTAACAATCCCGTAAATAACTTATATTACTATAATGTTAGTGACCATGAAAGTTTTTAAAATAATTATTAAATAATGTAAATTCGTGTGAAGAACGCTGAATAGCTGAGTGGAGAAAAGTAGAGATGTTTAAACTTTATTGCTTCTCAGCCTGAGCAATTCTGCCAAAGCAATTTGTCATGAGGATTATTGGACTACTGTTTAAAAATATATAATCGCAACAAAGAAATAATATTCATTATTATATCTATATAACATTAATATTCAAACACGTATTTATATAACGTAAAAAAAGTCGGAATAGGTAAAAAAGTAAAAAATAAAACTAAAAAGTTATTAATAATACGAAGATGACAAATGTATTATCAATCAAAAATTAATAGTACTAAGGTTTATATGAAAAAAAAAATGAAAATCTCGAGCGAATACATTATATTAGAATTTGTTTGAATTAGGGGGACCGCTCCGTATTAAACAGCTTTTACTTTTTACCTATTCAGACTTTTATTTTATTTATGAATGAGTCGGTGGTATTTAAAACTTTTAATTTATGTTTAACAATAATAATAGTAAACACGTAAAAAGCGTTTATTGTTAACATTTTCAGAACTTTTAGTAAATTCAGTTCGTCCTGAAAATTCAATAGATCCCTAATTGTCTCTGGCCTCTTTGTGTACACCCCAGTTCCACAAAACTTCAAAAAATGAAGTGATTGAGGAATTAAATTATAAAAATAAATAAGAGGACAGCACTGGAACCAACTATAGTCCATTTTTTTTAGCATTAGAAATTATGTCAACAAATAAGCAGTGGTGGCTAACCTTGTGCTGGAGTCCACTTTGACCAGCTTCAGGCTCGTCCATTGTTGAACAGATTAAATAACAAATAACAACAAAAACTTTTAACAAAAAACTTCAACAAAAACAATAGAAACTTAACAATAAACCAAAGAAAATAGTCAAAACAGATAAATGCAGACGTTGACATTTGCCGCAATTGTTGCAAATGGCGGCCATGTTAAGCGACAATTTTAAAAATCACCTAATATGGTACGTATTACAACATCGGCAGGTACTTTTTGATTTTGTCGTGTCCGACTGACCAACGTTTCGTTCCACAAGTTTGCAACTTCTGCTTCTTAAGTTATTTTTAGTGTAAACTTTTCACGATGTTACGTTTTGCTTGTTACATTATATGTGTACAATAAAGTACCCAAATTTTGTTCTTTCTAATGTCAAAAAAAACGGACTATAAATAGCTTGGAGCACTCGTGAAGGAAATTCGATAGTACCATAACATGGAGACCCGAGCCGAGATAGAAAAGTTTGTTTCCTACATTGACCGGGCCGGGATCGAACCCGGGAGCTAAGAGTGGCATTACCATGAAATTGGAATGCATGCAGAGGTTGTGCTCGAGATAGGTATGGAAATTCTTAAGTCCAACCATGATAGTAAATTATTATATTTAAGCCTGAGTTATCTTTTAAGAGCGAATTTAATTTGAATGTTCAATAGTATTAAATGAATTGTTATTACTTACTGTTCGATTTTTATATCTAAAGTAAGTTTGACTAGGAAAAAATTAACTTGTCTCGGGAGTTAGGTCTTTGATAATATTGCTAGTCTTACCCCTCTTCGTTTCTTAACAAGGTTAGCCTCTTCTTCTTGTAACTCGTATTGATAATAGGGTATGTTTTTAATTGCTCGAGCGTGTTTAGGATCCAATTCAACCAATTTTTGGGTCCAACTAAGGGCGTTTTTGACATCACCTGTAATAGGAAATTATCGAATTTAATACCTGCAACATCTATCATCACCAGCCCATTAACTTGCCCATTGCTAGGATATAATTCGTGTATAGGCATAGGGGAGAATGGACCATAACAAACCACTGTTCTCATTAATTATCCATTATAATCGAAGCTTCTTCTTTTTTACAATACATTAAGTACCATGTGAATAATAGCCGTTCTGCAGTCTAAACCGAATTCACATAAAAATTGACTCATTTTTTAATGTGAAGTGTTTAAGAAATAGTGAATTCGATGTAAGCAAACGCTCTCATATTATGTGTTTAATTTATTAATTTATTTTATTGCTGGGAGACCAACAGCTAAATTTATTACAATAGGTAGCAAATATAACAGCACAAATCCAATTACAGGTTCTCGTCAATAGAAGCAGCTTATAAAACAATGTTAAAAAGGTAGATAGGGACTTTATTGAGCAATGTTAAGAACTTAAAACGCGTTGCAATACGCAAGCTAAATAAATAAACGAATCAAAAACAGAGTAAGCCCACCTAAGCAAGCGCTCAAGGCTGACTTTTCTACACTTATCTCATTTATACTAAAATTATAAATTTATAAAGTAAGAGGCGATTTATTAAGTTTTTTCATATGTAGTAGGTGTTATCCGGAACCACTGAATTTATTTGGAAAACTCTTTCTCCATTTGAAAAGTAAATTATCCTAAATGAATATAGGGGCGAAGTCACTACCTTCGCTTCGCTTCAATCGCTTGATGCTATGAGTTAGAAGTTAAAATTTGTTCGAATACCGTAGTTGGTAACAATACTGGCGAAAAACTTACCTAGCATATAATAGGAGAAACTTATGTAGTCCAGGATCTGTGTCTCATTGAAAGAATATGGTAGATTTTCTCCTTTGTATTTTTGTAATGCGACCAGCATCCAATCCAGGCCATTCTTATAATCTTCCTCGTTGTAGAGAGCTCGCCCTAGCTCGAAGCAGTCGCCAGCGGTCATTGGTGTACTATAAATAGAAAATAAGAGTAGCACGAGGTAATAGTTAAAAAACTATATTTTCGAGGATAAAGTATGAACACCAAAGTACGTATACGGAAGTTTGTATATCTTTAATTTGAATATCAAGATTTTTTCATAATATCTATAATACTACTATAATACATAAAATTGAATATCCCTTTGCGTTAGGATTTTTGTCCAAAGTTAAATGGAAATTAAATTGACAGAATTTTAAATGTGAGAATACGTGGGCTTTACAAAGAAATCAGTTTCGATTGGCTTTGCGTAAGTTTAAAAATATTGTTTGATCAAGAAAACAGAACGTGTATGTAAACACGGTTGAGTAAAGTGTATAGTAGATACAACAGTACTCTCTTCTAACGTGTTCCAAGTGTACATGAAATTTTATCACTATAAGAATTCGTCACGGATAATAAAGTTTCAAGGTTAAAAGAACAAGTGATCATTACACACCATAATTGTCACTGATCCTACTTGGATACAATTATTAATCGTCTTTACTACGATAGCATTATTTTTTCAATTTTGTTTTTTCAGAAGAATTAAAAAAGGATAACTGAAAATATAAAAAAAAAAAATACTACTTACTCTTCCCTAAAAATGAATTAAACAAATTCCGTCACTAAAATGAAAATTTAATAAGTAATAAGTATATGACAATATAATAAGTAATAGTTTCTACGTCATCAAGAATAAGAAAATATTACATTGATCTACATAATAAATACACTTCATGGGTAATTAAAATAACCAGAATTGTTATCATAGTCGACATAAGAATTAATTACACTATTATAAAATATTTCACGGCGAATGTTTTTACATATTCAGTTGTTTAATTTTTATGATTTAAAAGTGATCGAGTTTTCGTTATCGTCACTATCTCCGAGATCCCGGATGATTCAATATGTATTGAGTAATTTTACTGGAGATACAAAAGCTCGGGTTAAAAGTAAATAGTCTTCTGGTGGCGCTATATATATATATATCTTAAATTATACTAAATACATCTTTTAGTCATGTCGATTTGGTGATCTAATGAATTTTTATTATTGAATCAATTATATGCTATAAAACCTATTAGAAGTGCAATTTTATTAATTTAATGTACATTTTTTAATTCCATACGAATTCGGCTGGTCTCGGGGGGAAACTGAAAACCAATGGTTTGCTCTTTAAGTAAATATATCGCTGAGACTTTTATTTACAGGCTCTCATCTGTATAACCAAGGTCTGATAGTATTTTTTTGTATTCGTCTAGATTTATAAGTATGTCGTTGTAATGTGTATATTACAAATAATTTTTTATTTTCAGCCTCTCTGTGCTTCGGAACAAAAGTCAAGCGGTCGGTCCCGGCTTCATTCGCAGACGTAGGCATAACAAACACATATCCTTACCAGGTACGCTTGATGGATTATGGAGCACGTCCCTACCTGTCTCTGAGGATCAAGCAGAATCCTCACATATAGATATAAATACCCTAGGCCCGAAGATTAATAAGCTGATTATGAAGATGATGAATGTAACGATTATTCATTTTAATCCATTAACAATATATTTTTGTATTTTGAATACCATGTCAATTTACCTGTAAGTGACTCCATTTAATATACCTTCAGCCAACTCGGTCACATTAAGATGGTATGTTTCTTGGAGCCGTGTGAGAGCTTGAGCGGCGCCCGTCAGATCTTCCAGCGTTGGATACTTCACGTCTTCGTAGTTCATTGTTATGTTTTTTATATACTCTACAGAATAACAAATGAACTGAGTAAGTATTTAAGAATGATGACTTTATCAAATGTTTATTTATTACACGAACATTTCGCCCCTATTCATATTCTATACTGGAACTATGACTTACGTAGCAAGCCATAATTGTTTTTCTACTTATTATTACATTTTACTTCATGCACCAATATAATTTTTAAAAGGGCGGCCTTTATGCCATACGCATTTTCTACCAAAAAACCTTAGAGTGATGCAGATATAAAATTGGTGCATCATGCCATTATGTGATAAAAAAAATACATATAACTTATTAAATATACTATAAGTACAAGTATAACTAACATAAAAATCAACATATATAGTGGTTGTATATACTTATATACAGCAATACAATAAAATAATAACCACTACAGGAATCAGCAAAGTCTTGATTCAACAAAAATACTCGCAACGTGGTTTCGAAAGCGTATAGATTCCAAGACCTACTGATATCGAGTGAGACGGTATTTTTCATAAGCATATATTACACGAAAAAATAAAATGAGTATGCAAGTAGCGATTTGATTCTTCGTGTTTTGCGTTCACAAACAAATACATTTTGGATAACTCACACCGATTTAGTAAGTCCCTAAATAAGCAAAACTTGTACTATGGATACCAAGTAAATGTTTTGTTTACATTTTTAACTGATCGTATATTTTAGAATACTTTTTACGGATTTTGCGCATATTTTATTTTATATTTAATCCTTATGTTTCGACTCCTTTACAGGAGTTATCATCACAGGATGACGATCAAATATTCGCAAAATCTGTAAAAAAGTGTTTTATTCTAATGTGAAATGTGCGCGGAAGTGTAAATCTGATCGCATATAAAGAAGATATGTTGATCAAAGATTTGATACACGACAACACCATATTCCGCCACTACCATCACCTTTTGTTTTGCACACTGTATTAACAAGCTCTCATAGCATGACGAACTTGACAGAGCGCGACAACGCTGGGCCTCTGATAGCCACTATTACTAATATTAATGCTGTGTAATAGGCGTAGGTGCTTAGATATAGCTGTGCAGTTTTATTGGCAATTTCTACTAAAAAAAAAACTCTTGTCAAGTTCGTCATGATACGCATGGTGCATTCAAAGAAAACGTTATGCATTTTCGTACTTTGCCAAATTAAGCACCTTCATCACTCAAATTTTGCAATTCATTTGTACTTACCTCCACTTTCTGCAATCAAAAAGTACATTTGTATGAGCTTTGACTTTTTTAAACATAATTTGGTTAAATATATCAGTCACTTAATACGAAACCATATTTGCTACTGTGTCTGCCTTGTATAATAAATTTATCAAAAGCTATATTTCTCAACTGATATTGAATTCTACCTCTTAGAATTGATTTTTAAATCAACAATCGACAGATTCAGATAGATTGATGGGCGGGTATCTATAATGCGACAAATGTGACACTAGTGCATTGCCTACCCATACTACATTCCATTATTTCTTAAGCGTCCTCGGGTGGGTGAGTTAGTCGAGTGTCAAAGACTTACAGATAGAAAGGCAACACTATCTAAAAAATCTTATTTGATTGCGGATTTTCTATAAGTTGAGTCAGCTCCATTGGCCGCTCCATACCGCATTGAGTAAGTTTTAACAAGACAGGTAATCGTAAAAGGTCAGGGGGAGAGGAAGTGTCAAGTAACTATATACTACTACTAAATACAGTATACTACTACTATTTCAAGCAGTAATACTTATATAGTTACAATTCCAAGATCGCATGATAGATATGGCATATTAAAGCATGTAAAAAGGTGTATCGGTTCAATCAAAATAGCTTTATGGATAGTTATCGATCGATCATTGTTACTTACATTGACTACGAGTATGGCCAATATTTCCTATAGTTTTTATAACGAAAATAGTTCGCAATAGATTTTCTCTATTATGATCTGGAAGAACTACTGGGCGCTTTGTTCATTAACATAGTAGTCTAGGTATGTATGTCTCTTGGACTCTGCTGTCAGTCGTAAGCTCCGAAAATTATGTGATGCCTGGGCGATTTTCTCAATTGATAATGAACTCTTTGAATTGATCTTTAATGTGAAAATCGAATGGAGAAATTTGACAGTCTGCAAAGGTTAATGTGCTGTTGTCCTGCATATTGAAAGTATATTAAGTTTTTGTTTACCTGTTCCAACTTTTATAGTCTGTTCAATATAATCCAGGTCTGCTGTAAGTCTTTTAATGAGAGTGAAGGCGTTTATTGGGTTTCCCAAATAGTTGGGTATATCTTCCATGGCCTTTTCATGTTCTCTTTTGTAGATACTTAAATGTCTGAGACAAAATAATAGATTATTAAAGCAATTTTTTTGTGTTGCAACATTTGCTTGGTAATTATTTTACATTTGAAATAACATTATATCATACACATTATTTTTCCTACTAAACTGTTATTAAATTTTGTATTAATATAATTTTAAGTAATTGAGTAGATATCGGTATAAATATTTAGTGGCCAGATTAGATAATGAAAGATTTCAAAGAAGTTTTAAGAAATTAACCTTAGGTGAGATTTGTCAAAAACGATAACAATTCAATATAGAAACTAGTGAAAAATAGTGTATAAACCTAAAGTGGAATTCGAACCGGCGTCTTCGGCTTCGACTTTGGTCAACACAAACTACATTAACAAGTCACCATTTCAACTGAATTATAAATTAAATATATATGAAGCATCGAATTTAATAACAAAAACAACTTTTTCTATAAAAGTAGTGAGTTGTGATCACTACCTAATTAATCTGGTAAATTTTAGGCCTTCGGCGCTTTGCTACGTTATAGAAATCATTGTCAATTTTAAGCAATTAAGAGTGTCAGTTCTAGATAGTGAAATATTTCCGCTACTGATTTATTGTAAAAATTGGATGATGAAAATAACTACTATCTTATACTTCTAACCTTTAGTTATCTCTTGTACAATTTTATAAATGAGTTATTACAACATAAAGTTTAATGGAAAATAAAGTTACTTACTATATTACAACATAAATAAATGAACACACATTACACTAATACTTATATCAACTTATAGTTGCTGAAAAACAGTCGTACAGAAATACGTATTGTCGTGCAGCGAATATAATACATCATTTCAATACTTACTTTTTTAAACTAAAAAGCCTCTTCTCTTCTTGCATTACATAGTGATCGAGATCATCTATGATTCTTTTATGTGTAACTAATAGAGGTTCGACATCGGATATGGCTGTGAATAACTCGGCATGTGTCCCAAAACGAAGAATAAAAACTACGAAGCAGCAGAACTGGAGACTAAATATATTAGGAACCATGGTCGTATTGATAAGTGGTGACACTTATCTCATCTAAAACAAAAACAAAGCATATAAATTATTATAGTGGAACTTAGTAAGTATAAGAGCACTTCAAATACTAAGGTCATGGTTGGAAAACTAGTAATCCGAATCCACAAATTGCATTTGACAATCGTAAACAATAACTATTTACAGAGAGAATGCAATGTTGCTTTTAATTTGAAAGCGTGAGGCCGCTAGATCACTAACAGCTATTGCAAGTAGACTGCAAGTAGATTGCAAGTAAGTAGTGCTCTGGCGACCACTGACGACCACCCATTAAATATAAAAACATAACACATACCTACGCACACACAATAGATTTAATATAAAATACTCTGGTATAATTGAGTATATTCGCCCCGAGTAGCAGGAGCTGGCATACATGAAGAGCCTAAAAGTTTTCTTGAGCCCAACAGGTCGGCCACAAGCATTTATCCGTTCTTCGACTATAAATAGTTAAACAACTATGTCGGGATCAGGAAAAATTTTCTTAAATTCTAGTGCAGGATTATCGAGGTTCAATAAGTTTGATTTCATAAACCAAAAATGAATATGACTATAAAACAAATGTAAGATACAAATGAGGTATTAACGTGTAAGGGCATTCGAAATGAGTTATTTAATTTTTTTGTCAGAAACAAGGAAAGTTATATGCCATGTGATGGTTCAGTTTTTTAATCAGATTTTTCAGCAAAAAGCTAATTCGCTATGAATGAATTCGTTTAGTGAGATTGCACGAATATGTGCGTATTGTACCGAACAAAACCTGCGCGCATTAGGTCAACGGCTAACGGCTAATGTGCATAAAACCTTGAAAATATGTTATTTGACAGCTGACCGTGGCCGTGAATAATACTGTTTCCGTAAAATGCCAACATTGCAAAACACATTAAATTAATTACGCATAATATCAACTATTATAACTAACCAAGCATAACACCAATACACAGAAAACCAACTATGTATCACAGTAGGATCACACTCAGAATACAAACTATGCCACAATTCGCCTTATAGTGTATATTACCCATCGTGGCAAGTGGTAAGCCGATCGCCGTTGTAGCGTTCGCATACCTTTACAGGGCCCAGAAAAAATGGGGGCGTTGGCGTGGTGTAGGGGGCGATGGTTTATTTGTAATTTCATTTACTATATATTTTAAATTTCACTAAAATTAAAACCTACCTACTACTCAATATCGAATGATTAATTTATATTTCTTCCCTGTATGATCGTATAAAAACTTAAAATACTTAACATAGATTTCGTTCGGCTATCCTAGCCCGCACACCGTACACAATCAAGTTGTTCTGTTAAATAACGCTATTGGTGCAATCCAGTAGTAATCGGCTGGTTCATCGATACTTGTTCTAACTTGCTCAGTACGATTAAGCGTCGAAAGAGAGAAACGAGTTTGTGCGTGTTTGTCTTATTCCTCTCGTTGCGTGCTGTATTTAAATCCTTTATAAAAGCTCGTAATATTTCTTATATTTTCATTAGTGCTTACGCGCGCTATCTTTAAACAAGTATTTAAATTCAAAACTTTTTTTACACATTTGTGAAAACAAAGCCATGTCGGAAGCAAAAAAGAAGAAATGGCAATACAATGCAGAATATATTAAATATAGATTCGTATAAAATTCGACAAATCCATCTTTGCCTTTGTGCCTTCTTTATTGGAAAACATTTTCAAACGAAGCGATGAAGCCTTCAAGACTTCAAGATTATTTGAATAAAATGCATCCAGATACGAAGGACAAAAATGTAGCCAATTTTCAAGATCTGGAAAAGAAGCATAATACTCAGTCAAGTGTATCGAAACTTTATTTGGTGGCTGCTAAGTAAGACGATGATGGACTTCGAGCTTCATACAATATCTCTATAACCACTGTGCTTCATAAACCGGTGGCAGATATAATCCGAAAAATACCTTTGAGCAATAGTGCAATCATCTGAAGGCTAGTCAATTTTCAAATCATAATATATATTTATAGCTGGATGAGCCTACTTTACCATCTAATGACTTACGTGAGGTTTATTAAAGATAAAAAAATATGTCAAGAACTATTATTTGCTAGAAATTTAGAGACAGAGACAAAAGGAGAAACCGTATTTAAAACACTGGAAAGTTTTGTGATGAAAAAGGAATTCCCTTGAAGAATATTATATCAGCTGCTCTACATGGTGCTCCAGCTATGACGGGGTGTTAAAAAGGCTTCATAGCGTACTTAAAAAATAAAATTCCAGATGTGCTTGCTATAAATTGCGTTAAACATCGACAACATTTAGTTGCTAGAAATTAAATAAACGACTGTTTCAATCATTTTATCATTTTATTTAAATGACAGATTATTTAATCAGCTTTGTGTTGCTAATGATGAAGATTTCAAGAGATTGATCTTTCACACAGAAGTGCGTTGGCTATCAAAAGGAAATTGTATGACTCGATTTTAAAATCTGTTTAACTCTGTCATAGAGTTCTTGAAAAACAAAGAACTTATGAAAGTGACAACGAACAAGGAAATAAAAATAAAATTAAAAAATGGCTACCCACAATTTTGGCTACAAAAGTCAATTCCGCAGATTGCGGTCGATTGTTCAAAGAATTTGATAGCATTTTATCGTCATTTTTATGTGAACGTCGATTTAGCGCTGTAACAACGCTGCTTACTTAAATAAAAAATTGTTTGCAAGTTACCGAACGCGGCGACTTACGACTGTTTTTTTAATAAAATCAAACTTGATATCAACAAACTTGTTAAAAATCATCAAATTTATCCATCCCATTAGATTAGTTTCAAAACTAAAATTGATTACCTATGTATATTGTTTCTCTTAATTTAAAATATATTCATAACCCTTTTATTGCCATATATATTTTACCAATATATGCTAAAAATGCCAGTAAAAAAGTGCATTTTTATAAATAATTTATATGAATGATATTTATATAAAAAATATGCGATCGAGGATAGTTAGAATGCAATATAACGAATAAAAATACGAACACGGTAACACGGCCGTCACCTGCGCGCGCCTAAACTGTCAAAAGGAGCGCTATCGCGACGCTGGCATTTTTCACAACTGCCAACATGCTGTGAATAATAATTGTTTTTCAAAGGGGGCATTAAAAGAAATAACTTTGATAATCTCTGCACTAGATAAGCGCTCCAACCAAAAGAGTATTTTTATTCACGTTTGTTTATTTATAATAAATTGGCCAACTCCACTGTAAGCATAATTATAATATATTTGCAAATCTAAGTTTGTTTGTGGCGAAAACAAAAAAAAACAGCGGATTATATTTATTATTATTTTGTCTTCGATTAAATTTCATATTTTTAGTTTTCTATAGATTAATTTTGAGATTATTATAATTTAATATTTGTAATTCATTTATTTATTTATTTACATTTCATATATTAAATGTTTCCTTGTAATTTCATAATGAAACTAAAAATATAGGTTGTTACAGACTACTTAGTCTGGAACAACCTAGTGCAGTTGCACTGACTACTGACAACCAACAGGTTTGATTGTTACTAAGAACTTTAATTTTAATAAGTTTGCAGGTCTGAGATAGTCTAGGAATATATAGTTTTCCGGGTGAGAAGTTTAACATTCATTCGATGGAATAATCTCTCTTTCACGTAACTTTATTTACTGCAATTTCAAAACCGCAACTAGAATGAGATCATGAGAAATTTATTTATGTACTCATCTATAAAAATGTACCTAACTACCAGTCTTATTGATAATGTACAAAACAGTAACCAACGGATGATGGCATTTTAGACGCATGACTATGTGGGGCCTGACACGTACGGCCAATTCCGGCCAGGCGGCTTTATCAATCTGTTTAAATGATAAACAATTAATGGTTAACTGCTGTACCACTTTTACATTAATAACGTCAAATAAAATTGAGAACGGAATTTTACAGATAATATTGGTATAAATAGAACAGAACGTTACTGAGCAAATGTAATTAAATCACTATCCCAAAACTTTTAGTACTTACATTTAAGTTAAAAAAATAAATTAAATAGGGTTAGAAATGTGCTACTTACCAATATTTTTTCCAATATAGAAATAATCACGTTTTAATTTTTATCACCAATATATGAGAACTTAATTGGTTATGAATGACTATTAAGTATTGCCGAATTATTAAAGCGGACTGCGCCGGCGGCGCGTACAGCCGCTTTGGAGAGGGTCAATGAACAAAATACCACCACTGTCGACTACAGAAGCTAGCGAGCCCACAACGTGCCGGTGACCTTATCTAACATTTATGACGAACGGAGACGACTAAACTGTAATAAAATTATTTACGTATATGGGCTACTGGGCATCAGCTTTTAGGTATACTGCCAACTTTTGCACTGAAAGTTTCTTAAACAAAGCAGTTATTTAACGCGTGAACTGTGATTAAACAAAATGCTCAGAACAACAGTTATAATTGTTTGTATGTTATTATTTATTAGGTACAATAGAATTTGTGTTTTAAATAACAATTTGATAATTATTTTATATTGCTACAATATATAGGCTTTGTCCGCAAAAAAGTGAATTGCAGATAAAAAGAGTATGTTTGTATCTAAAGAAGTAGATCTGCTACCTATATAAGTCATCCTATTATTTACAACATTTTTTTCTTTTTGTCGTTTGGTATTACTGGTACACTAGCAGTGACAAAAGAAATACATAATTATGCCTGTAGAGCACATGGAAGGGGGGCAGTCAACGACTTCGGAAGCGAAGCCCCTGATAATTTAAGAAAAGCTGTATTATATTAAGGTTAGGTTAGAATTGTGACCAAAACAATGCGCGAGCCGAGCGATAGATCTATTATTATGTCAATACATATTCAAGTCTTGTCACAGAGATCGGAGTAGGTACCTAGATTGATTTAGGTTTTATCAGGCGTATAGTTTCAACATAGCTAAATTAAACTACTACCTATATACACATAGTAGTTTAGTTTAAGGGCTACTATTATAAATTACTTTCGTGCTTATAATAGTACTTACATAAAATATTTTTATTTAAAGTATTTTCTCGCGGGGAACTTTTTTCCCCACAATATAAGTACGTAAAACCTTTATAGGTCATCAAATTCAAATTAGTCTGATGATTACCTATTATGGAAACAAAGACTGAACAAACAAAACACATACATAAATCAAATTCCATTTAAAGAAGTTCACTATCGTTTCTGTCTTATTTCCACTGTAGTAATTATTAAGCCATTATACTTTTAACATTATAAGTTTAATCCTATAAATATCGGAACCTTCCGTAAAAGCATATCCATGTTGTGTTATACATAGCATGATGCGAGTATAAAAAATGAAACCTACGTTAGTCTCTGCCTGACATGTAATCATACGTTTAAGTCATGAGTTAAAGTAATTTGTGATTTATATATCATCCCTCTTTAATCTATTAATATGAAGAAAATGAAAAATGAAAATAATTTTATTCAAATGCACTTAAAAATAAGTTGTTTTGAATCGTTGAACATTTTTACCTACCACCCATTCAAGACGTCTTCTAAACAAGAAGAATGAGCGCAAAAATTTCGTCAGCTTAACAGAAGTAACGACATTTACATGTTACACGTCGTCCCTCACCATACATAATACAAAAAAAACATAATTATTCGCTCATCAAAATTATAATAGTGTAAAACAGGGTTCGAAAATATATGATACTAGCTGACCCAGCCACGCGTTGCTGTGGTGCAGTAATTTTATTATTCTAAAATAAAAGATTTTTCTAAAATAAAATTAGCCTAAGTTACTCCTTATTACATCAGCTACCTGCCAATAAAAGACCCGTCAAAATCGGTCCAGCCATTTCAGAGATTAGCCGGAACAAACAGACAGACAGACAGACAAAAATTGTAAAAAATGTTATTTTAGTATAGGTACCGAATACATATTCATATGCATGTAGTAAAAAACGGTTATTCCAATATTACAAACAGACACTCCAATTTTATTTATATGTATAGATGTATAGATAACGGATACATATAGGTTTTTTATAGTCTTATAATCTGACTTGTTCTTGTAAATACATTGTTACGTAAATGCGTTGTTAAATTGGAATAGAGTTCAAATGAAGAAACAAACATTATTAATTAAACAAAATTTATTAATTTTTTATTTCATATTAAGTGTCGTCATATAAATGTGATGTTTTCTGTAAAAGACAGTGCGTTTAAAAATACCACTAGCGTCATTCGCAAAATATGAGAAACAGCGAGATGTTTTGTGTGCATTTGTAAAATTAACTTCCTTATATTTATCCACGGATAAGGATAAAAAGCCTGTTTTGTATACTATTACACACAAAACGCACTGAGCGACCGATGACCCGTTTTCTTCGTAGCCAAACTGATTTTCCAAACTAGTTTAGTCACGAGGATGTTCTATTCGTCATGGTCATATGTATATTATTTATACAGCCTGTATTTAAACCAGTGTTTAAAATTCTCATGATATGACGAAGCCAATAAAAGTTAAAAGCCAATTTAAGGAAAAAGCTAATTGCGGTATTCCTGTAATTTTATCATCCTAATTAATGGAAGAATAAAAGCCGTTGTAATTATTTTGATAAAATCTATAATCTAAAAAGTGACAATTCAAAGCAGTACTACAACTTGAATTGAATCAAATTTTATCATTGGTAGTTATTTGGTAACATTTAAAAAGCTCTATACCTAGAAGAAATACCTAAACCTAAACTAATTCTGTATATGTAGTCAAACACTAATTTGTAAGTTAGGTTTGGGTTCTTCATGGTTTTGGTTTGGCTCTAGAAAAAAAAACAAATAAATGTTTTATACTATAAATTATCGTTTTTACCTTTATTAGAGTATTTTATGCTGAGTGACTTTGCTAAATGTTAGTAAGCTAAGTGAGTTATGTGACAACGCAGCTGCCCAAAATCACTGATTGAAACTCACGAATTTACAACTACCGTATAAATTAATTTCGGGTGACATATCCGTTGGAGGATATGCCTTGAATAAATTAAGATAATTAAGATAGGAAGAAATATCCCACCGAAAACATTTTCATGTAAAATGTTGCCAAGAGGAGATCATATTATGGCTTGCACTTTCAAAAAGTTATCAGATCACATGTAGAGCCAAGCATCTAACTCTACACTTCCTAATTCTACAAGCCCCAACTTCACAAACTGCTAAATATTATGGTAGACCGTTTCGTTACTACAAAAAGTAATGAACAGTGAATACATTTTTCACTAAGCCCATGTAAAATTTGCGGAAATCTCTTACAAACTTTCATCCCCTAATTTAAGAGGTTTGGAGAATTTTGTTTATCTAGTATAATCCAAATCCAAGATATGAGGGTTCAAAAAAACGACTTCGAAGGCAGTAAAATAGTAGTGCCCTTGTTCTTCGGTGGAGTCGTCTTGGCTATACTTTTTCTTTTGGGTATACTTTTTCTAAAAATCTGATAAAGTCAACCTTTTGTCATCTACCAATTTTTTTACTCTGCTTTCGATAAATATTGCATTAGCTTTGTAAACACACGTTGTAAAAATCTACATGCAACAGCACATGGAGCTGTAATAACCAAATATACTCGTAGCACGTCGAGCCTCTGACACTCGACGTAATTAACGACACTGAAATAGAGTTAGGTCATTTAATGTTTAACTTGATGTGCTTTCGACCGTCCTTAATATTTTTATTGACTTCCGTTTGGTGCAACGGTAGCGATCCTGCCTTTCGCACCGACGGTCCTGGGTTCGAATCCCGGAAGGGGCAGATGTTTGTATGATGAATACGAGCATTTGTACCTGAGTCATGGGTGTTAATATATATTCCTATGAATATTACATATTTATGTATCATATATGTATGTCTATCCATTACCCTAGTATTCATAACACAAGCCTTGCAGTGCTTACTTTGGGCTAGGCTAATTGGTGTGAATGTAAGAAATATTTATTTATTATTTTAAAATATTTTTCTTTGAATTTATTTTCTTTAATCATACAAAAGTTTTGATGTTTTTTCCTTTCTAAAACCTAACGTATTCAAAGTAGGTAGATGATATGGAATTAGAAATCAGACGTTCGAATGAGCACGCAAATTGGAATATATAACTTCAAATCAAAGCGAAGATGACCGAGAAGTTAAAATAAAGACAAAAAATGTAAGTTTACAGACTGATGAAGAAAATAACATGTCTCCTTGAGGTTTTAAAACAAATATAGTTGCAATTGTCATTCGCCGACTGTCATTGTCAGACAATGTTCCAGACGATCCGCTGTCAAACCTTTTAAATGATATAGGAAATATTGTTGAGTTATCAACATATTTATAAAATTAATATTTCTCTCAAATTAACCCAATATACCTATATAAAGCTACGAAAATTCGCATACAGCTGAAAATTTGTAGGAATGTTCGAAACATCATTAAAGATGAAATATAAACGGTAATCATCAATCCCATAACTTAAAAAAAATTCAGTCATAATGGGTGAAAACGCAAAAGTGGGTTTTTTGCATTTTCAACCAAAAGGTAAGCTTTATCATAAAATTAGATAAAAAAATATTGGAGATCATTTTAGTATCTATAAAAATTGTCTCAATACTTGTTTTCTAATACCAACCGTTTCCGAGATATAGCAATTTAAAAAATTTAAAAAGTTGTGTTCTTCGTAATATGCTCAAGGTTGCACGCCACCTGTAAGGTAGCGTACTTACTTGGCATGTTTTATTTTTAATGTGTTTTCCCCGGGAGGCCTCTACGATCTAATGTGATTCTGTTTAATTCTTAACTATTTATAACAAAAAAACTATTGGAAACTAAATAAAAGCGGGGTAAAATTAAAAGAATTTATTGAGTGGATAAATAGTCTGATTATTTGATTTATTGGATACCTCAACTACAAATGGACTCATCTCACAGATACTTGTCTCTCCAGATCTGCATTACAGCTACATTAGAACTATGCTTGGTTACAGCTGCCACCCCTGAGCAGAGGATGAATAGCAATGGACGGTCTGCTGGAATGCAGAGAAGTGGCTCCTTACTGGGCTTAATATCTCAGCTTACTAGAAGTCATCACTAAAGTAAAGTGTTTACAGCATTCCTGGCAGAGCAGGACTTAAACAAGACAGACGGCTGAACAAAAATTGCCCATGTATCATCATACATCATAGCTATTTAATATATGCATCAATTAAGTTCCATAATATAGTATTTCGACTATACTAGTATTAACTTAAAACATGATTTTGTTATATTAATGGTTAATAGCATTATTTGACACTGTTTGAATTTACAGACTAAAAGAACCAATTGAGTCAACTCTATTGAAACAATATTAATTGCGTCAGTAATAGCCAATTTAATATCAAAATATATACTCAACTGGAACAATGCTAAATGACTTACTATTGACCTTACAAGAGCAATTGTTTTAGAACAAATGTTTCAAGGATACATATTGCATATCTGTATTTAAGTATGCAGAAAACAACCATCTTAGTCAAGCTTATTAAAAAATATAATAATTGCCATAACTCCTGAAGAGTGTAAAATGTTAATTTCTTAATTACCAAAAAGAATTAAGGTAATTAAAGCAAAGGGGTTTTAATACCAAATATTGATGTAACACATGGTATTTTTTCCAATTTGGAATTGGAAGTGTTTTGCTCAAGTATTTTTTAAGTTCTTTGTAATTTTATAAGGTAGCAAATACTTTTGGCTAAGGCTGTATATGTGACAGAGTACAACCATGGACATATTTTAAGATTCATTATAATGAAGATCAGTAAATGCCACGGCTTCATTTATGGAATATGAGTAAAATATAGTATAGACTAGTTGACCAAACTTGAAGATATTATATAAAATCACCTGAAATAATTTAATCTCATTTTCTGTTGGTAAAATATCTGAAAATAGGCAATATTCACTTTAATGTGTTTTATATTAGCTTTTAATTAAAGTGCCAACCACAATGAGATAAATACAGACATAAACTAATTTAACTTACAAATTTTTGTTTTCCAGTTGCAATCAAACTTCAAAATAATAAAGTAGACATAGGTTTCAGTAATCTTATGAGTGATTGTTCTTGAAACACGCACACACACACACACACTGGTCATGCAATTTTACAATCAATTTGAAACAAACCAAATTACCATTAGATTCATTTTCATTTAGACATTCTGGTAAGTAACAAGTATTCTGGACAAAATAATAGTTTAAAATGATAGTTTAATAGTGGGTGGTTTTGAGATTCTCATAGAATGATGCGAAGATGAAGGAAAGTGTTGAAGTAGATTTATATTGGTCCAAATGTTAAACGTCCACAACAGTTTCAAACAAATGTACGAGGGGTGATCCAAAAGTAATGATAATCGGTTATTTCCAGTGCACATAAAATCGCTATATATCGCTATACTTTCCACTTGTTCAGGCTAGAAAAATCATTTCAATAGGCCATGATTTCCGGGAGCTACATTGCACCGCCCCTCTGTAGAGGGGCAGTCGCCTCAGACGAAGGCTCATGACCTTTCCTGGGTACAAGCCACCCTCAGGTGGTGTTTAGTCAGTATGAGTCTGAAATAACTCTCGGTCCAGCCCAAAGTATCCATGGAGGATTCACCACCTCCCTCCCGGGAGTACGGAGGGTGCATATTGCATAAAAAAAAACGGGAGCTACATTTATTTGAATATGAGCTGTCGGAGAGAGAGAACATCAAAATGGAGAAAAAAAAATTAGAGCCGCCAGAGCTGCCATTCAAGAAATGGGATTTGAATTGGTCAAACACCCTCCCTATTCCTCCAGATCTAGCTCCCAGCGACTTCTATCTCTTTCTTTTTTCTGGCCTGAAGGCCTGAACTAGTTTTATATTGGATTTTTATGTACAATCACAATTCGTAATAATTTACAAGCAACTGTATATAACCCCTCGGTTACCAATTTATAAGAATAGTTATAAAAACATACATTTAAATTATTGTACTGTTGTATTGAGGTTAGAATTAGAATCAATCTTTTCTCATTCTTTTAAAACAGCTACTTTACTTACCTGCTGGGAAATAATCCTCGATTTCCTTTATTTAATAAAAGACATACATGATTTTCGTTTTTCTCTACTGTAATGTAATTGTAAAATCTGTTTGTTTAGAGGTTGCTATGCTTCCTTTATTTACTTACTATAATAATCATAATAATACACAACACAAGACTTCTCACTCTATTCTTATGATATTAGAATTCTATAATTAATGAATACTCACTCACTCATTCAATTCACTGTTAAATTGATCGAGAATGCGTTTAGTATAAGTATCGATACTTGTTTATCGATATGAATATGAATGAAGCCTAAGTAAGCCTACTGTTAAAAATATCATAGGAGGGAGTGAGGGAGAGAGGCCGGCTGGCAATAACTTAAAGTAAAAATTTGTTGTTGGGTGACCCACGCACGCGAATTTTCCAATATGTGGTACTTACTATAGATTTCTCATAGATAGCAGAAAGGAGATGTTCCACGAATGTATGGAGCCCCGGCCTGCACCTTGTACACATATAATTAAGAAAGGACATTAATAAATAAGTGTGTTTTCACTAATTATTTGGCTCATTTTGGCTTAAATATGCCGCATTAAATAATTTACTACAATTATTACAGGCAACACGCCCCATATTTATTTTCACTGACATTTGTTTGATTTGACATTTAGACATAATCTTACTCATCTGTGCATTCAACTAACTAACCTCAATTATGTCTGGTTAATTGTAAATAATTATTTATATTACTTTTACATTTGACATTGGCGAAATCTATAAATTGAAATCCAATAAAGGAAGATGAAAACGTAAATAAATAACTGATCACCAATCTATGTGATGTATGGTACGGCAAATATTTAAATCGTATGGTGATGTGTCGTGTGTCGAACTATGTCTAAATCTATCTAAGGATTAAAGCCTTATTGGAGCGCTTAAAATGGCTAAAAGAGAAAAGGCTTTTCTTCTCTAATTTAGCCGCGTCACCCTCATTCAGGCGGTATTAGGGAACCACTGGATAAGAAGAAAAACTTCGATCTCCGACGTCTTCTGCTTGTATCGTGATCAGAGATTGTTATATATGCCCACGGTCACCTCTACATCGATAGAGAATTCATACACTCACTAGCTATTTCCAAAATGTTAAATAAGTTTCACCAGGTTGTAAATAAAATGAACTCATTACTGAGGTTGTAATAAACAAACAGATGGAAGGAATTACAGTTTATAAAATAAAAAAAACATATCTTTTAAAATGTTTTATTATGATTCATTTTCAATATCCTGCCTGAGCAGAATTCCATCAAGAAATGAAGCCTTCTATATTATCTTGGTACAGAGCCCAACCTAAATACCACACAATGGTCATCACATGAGCACAGCAACCTACAGTACGGAGTCCAGCATGTTTCTGTCTCAGTAAGATGGCCTCCTGCAATCCGAATATTTTCTCTTGATCAAGATAAACAGTTGGAACAAACAAGGGCATGCTGCAGCATCTGAAACAATGACATTTTTTAAGCTTTGTATTTTTGAGAAAAAAATTAAAACCAGAATATATAATTCTAAGTAAACAAAGAATGAACCCGGTACTTCATATCAATACTTCCATACTAACCTGTATCTGTGCATCTGTTCTAATATTATAAAGGTTAGTAGTTTGGTAAAGAATAAACTCAAAAACTATTGAAGCAATTTAAAAAGTGGTCATTTATTTAGATATACAAAAACTCAACAATTACCTCACTGAGATAAATCCTAGCAGCAACTTCGTCTCTCTCTGGCCCTGACAAACCATGGGTGTGTCTTCGGAACAATGATATACAACACCACACACAGAAATCTATAGTGGCTAAGATAGACCTGGCTCTCTTGTAATTCTTCAATATTTATATTGCTGTTAATGGCACGTTGCACATTTCTACAAGCTGCAACCCAACAGGCATAACATACTAGCCCTCCAAGTTGAATCTGTTAAATAAATGATTATATTATCATATACCTTCTCGTGAAAATATTATTTTGTTTGATTTCAAAGAGAAATTGTCTTCAAACAATTTCTACTAGATATTTACCACCATTATCAACCATAGGCTTTGTAGACAGTTAGGACATATAGAGAATTTGAATGTGTGACTGTGTAATAAAAGCTCATTATCTTATTTGGACTTTAGTCCAAAACTACTATAGATTTCAAGTGGAATGTATAATGTTGTAGTTTTAGAAGTTAATATTGTGTTCAAAGATTTTCAAAACATTGAGCACATATCAGTCCATCTTCTGCAATCTAAACAAAAATTTTAATAAATCCATAAACTGCCTTCTTAGTTGGAGTGATTGAGTGATATTATTGAGTAATTTATTGATTGATCATGGGTGATATCAAAAAATAAAAGGGTAAAAAATGTATTAGATAGGGTACATAATAAAAAAAATCTAGTGAATTCATATTACCGAAAATAATGTTCTATAATATATAATTACCTCATGTTGAAGTTTCTGTTCAATGATAGTATTTATTTCTGAGCCAATATTACACGTCATGTAATACTGCTCATCCTCAATCATTGCAGACAAGCAAAGCAAACAATGCGCCATGTCTGAAAAAATGAATACAATGAGAATGGGACCCACACTTAAACTAAGCGGTGCACCGTACTAATATATGTTTTTGTATTATTGTAAATATTATATTTTACATACCTGAGAAGAGAAATTGAAGAATATTCCAAACGACGAAATCCAAATAACAGTAGCAAATATCAGGGTCCAAATCACACAGCCAAGTCCAACAAGTATAGAAGAAAGAAAGTTCCAAAAAATAACTAGCCGAGTCAAAAAAAAAACAAAGTCCACTGTCGTTGTCGTTGTCTAAAGCATTCGCATGTAAAACACGGCATGATGAAAACATTCTTTCCGTGGTCGTCATTTTGGTAGTTTGACGTTTCAATGAGTGTCCGTTCAGAAATCACAAACGAATTAGTAGTAGTAAATATGAAAAAATATATCCAGTAAACTGTGATTTTTATTATGGTTTAGTGTATTTTCTTTGGTCATAACCAAATCATGAATTAATCAGTCATTAATTTCTAACAGCATATTTTTTAATAACATTATAAAAATTCATTTCATTTGGAGTTGACATTTAACCGTACACTTGAATTTTGTTTAGGAACGGATTCATTGTGTCATAATTGTTGCCTGTTATTATAAAAAATTCACTTTAAAATTAAATCGCCAGTGAAATACTGAAAAGATTATAGTTTAGGTATTTTTTTATCAATCTCATGATTTTTTCACGTTTTTTGAATATATGTACAAGGTGCAGGCCAGATTTGAAACATCTCCTTTATGTATGTCGTATACTAGGCGATGCAGATGCTAAGTATAGAGCTACGCTATCACCATATATTAGAGCGGAGCGTAATACCTAAAAAAGATTTTTTTTTTCGTTTCGATGGGAATTTTTGCGAATTTCAAAATTCGGTACTCCGTCACAATCTGGTCTTAAACCTCTTGATTTGATTCCATACAAAAAATATTAAAATCGGTTAAGAACTCGGGAAGTTATGACGTAACAGACATTGCGCCATTGAAACTGATCCATGGGAGCTTCGCTCGCTTCGCTCGAGAGTTACCTGCTCTATATTTTTCGTTCACTCAAGCTCGGTTTGCGTGGGAGGAGCGCACTTCGTGTCCTTGTGGTGGAGAGAATAGAAAAAAGGGCAAGCGAATTTTACATGCGGTCGGACACAAATGTCATTCCAGCCATAAATTACTGAAGTGGTTTATTGCCTGTCAACAGGTAAAACGTGGCGATAAACTGATACTTGCAAAGACATACCAGTGACGCCATTGACTACTATTCAAGTACAGTTGGAACTATGATTCTAAAACTTTTTGCAAGCTGCAATATAGGATTATCTATTATACTTCTAAATTAAGAGTCAAATTGAAGCAATAGAATTTTTCTAAGCACGAGCTGAACCGATAAGTTTATAGCTAGGTTCGAAATTCGTTTTAAAGTCTAAATAATACGTTATAATAAATTAATAAACCATAATTTCAAAAGTTAGTGCCAGCTAGTTTAAACTGATAAAAATATATCAAAACTGAGTTATTCATCATTCTAGCAGCATCAGCTTCCCTGGTCACTTCGTTGAGCTTTAAGTGCATTTTGTACCAAAATATCGGGTGATCAGGTGGTATTGGTGACTAAACAGCACATCAAGATATTGACATCTAAACATACCTTGTGCCATAGCCACCGTATGACACCTGACTTATGATACTTAAATAAAGCATACAGATTAGAATAAAACACTTTTTTACAGATTTTCGCGCATGTTTTATTTTATATTTAATCCTGACGTTTCGAGTCCTTTACAGGAGCCGTGATCACAGGATGACTGAATAAAAAGTGTTTATAAGTGTTCGTAAAAAAGTGTTTTATTCTAATGTGTAATGTGCGCGGAAGTGTAAGAACCAAAAAAAGCATACAGATGTCAAATGCATAGCGGGCATCAAGTCGCCAAAAATGTTCCTAACAATGTCATTTGATTTCAAAATCATTACTTTCGTCTAAGAAATAAATACACACATGTCAAGCCTTTTTTATTTTAGGGATATGACATTTGACATCAAACATCGACATTTAAGTGATTCAGAACTTCTTACCAATAAATAATTATTATAATTTATTTTTTCTCAAATTAATAGTCGATATTTTGTCTTCTCTAAAAAGATTGATCTCTTCTCAAAAATAATAATAATTGTCCGGTAGTAATTTTAAAACTTAACATTCACATATCAAAAAAATTGGCCTTGGTAACAGAGTTGTGTACTACTTAATCACTAAATCCGAATTTGACAGCGACACCTTTCGAATTCAGAAAACAAAAAGGAAAAACTAAGGTCAAAAGAAAGTGTTTAAGATAACTTCTTCTGGGGAAGAGTGGATTGAATCGTGTTTGTCACTTAAGCAAAACTATATTATAGTATAAACTTAATGACACAATAAATACATATTAATTTCTAAGGTTTTATTTTTCAATCCTTGGATGAAACTTGTCACTCAGATAAATTATTCTTCAGTCAAAAGGAAATATAACTTGCAGAGACAATAACAACTGATAATATATTTATTTAACATTAGTATATTACGTAGGATGTAAATGTAGGAGTATAAATAGTACAGTAGTAGTAGTAGTACAGTATAAAAATGATAGGATGAATAATTAAATCGCTTACCAATTTGTTAATTTTAATTGAATGATTTTATCGATTAGAAAGTTTTGGGGTAATCTCTATTGCACAACTGTAACGCCGCGTTCCGAATCACGCTAACAGCGCTATTAGTGCACTAACGCCCGGTCCAATTCATGCTTATAACGCTCATGTGAGCTCAAGTGATGTCAGAAATGACGTCATCGCTCGTGCAAACGACGCTCACGCTACGGCGCGCAAACATCGTGAGAAGCGTTGACCGTAATATCAAAATGCTGTCAATAGTTGCGATTGGAATCTCAGAAAACAAACAATAAATAAACCTGACAATACAATGGCTGAATTTTGTGATTTACCTGTATTTGTAGATGATATTAATAAAGTCATAATATTAAAAGTGCTTCCTGATGATGTGGCGAGAGCCAAAACTGGTAATTACATTTTTTTTTTTGTTTTATGTACAAAGAATGAAATGTTTTTTATCATTGTAAATTTCATAAACATTTCTATTTATATAAATTCTACGTACTTAAAACTAACCGACTTCGTCATAATTTCAGATAGTATCTAGCAAGTGTCGTAAACGAAGAGTTAGAACGAAAAAGCGTTTAGTTTGTAGAACAAGACGTTCAACAAGAACGTCAAGAAGCAATGACACGGATTTCAGTATCCACTTCCCTATTCGTCGTGTACACAATTGCCTGTCGTCTTCGTCATCGCTTGCTGATGAATATAGTAACATAATTTCTATGTCAGTGTCTCCATCGCTTTCAAGAATTAAAGCAAATGCTTGATGAAAAACTTGTTTGCTCATTTTTGCTAAATCATTTAAGTGTCATGAACCCGCTCACAACTGCTAAGAGTGGTCCGAATCAATAATTCCGTATGCGCGTTCATAGCGTGCTAATGATTTGGACCAGGCACAAAATGACGTCAGCGGTCTAAGCGCTGTTAGCGTGATTCGGAACGCGGCCTAAGTGTTACTATTAAATTCTTCCAAATTGTTTTTGAGAATTAACAAATATACCTGATTGTATGATTTGTTTTGAACGCCCAAACATTTGTAAAAATGTTTCTTTCTAATACAAGACGTGACATCCAAAGGTTACAGTTCAATTCACGCCTTAGAATCTGCTTGTGAGCTGAGTAGATTTTTTCTAGTATTTTTCTATTAACATATATACTAGGTCTGCAATACATTCTGCTGTTTGCAAATACTGAGCGATGCAATTAGATTTTAGAAGGGCGATTATTCCTCGATGGTATGTCCGATTTCAAAACTTTTTTTGCACATTAGTCACGATCGCGATGTGAGTTTTGGAGCCAAATTTCATCAATGTAGTATCAGCGGTTTGGCTGTGATCAGCTTTTGGATTTTTCTTTCGGTGATTATTCCTCCATGGTAAAGTCTATATTTTTTTTACATAGCCTATGTCCATCAGGTTATGATCATGTATGTTCATGCCAAAATTCGTTCGAATCGGTTGAACCGTTAAGTAGCAGGAGGTAGACAAACGAAATTTGTGAGTTGCCTAAAAGAGAGCTCAATAATAATACTTTGTGTGTTTGTTACCATATATAGTTACCATAAGCCTAAGAATAACAGTTTTATAATCAATTAACGTTACCATAGCAACGCGTGGCCGGGTCATCAATTAACGTTACCATAGCAAAGCGTGGCCGGGTAATCAATTAACGTTACCATAGCAAGGCATGGCCGGGTAGTCAATTAACGTTACCATAGCAACGCGTGGCCGGGTCATCAATTAATGTTACCATAACAACGCGTGGCCGGGTCATCGATTAATGTTACCATAGCAACGCGTGGCCGGGTCATCGATTAATGTTACCATAGCAACGCGTGGCCGGGTCAGCTAGTTATATTAATAAAAATCCTGCTTCATTTTATATATTTTCGTATTTCAATTATTTGAAGTAACTTCGACTTGTCACAGATGTCAGATGGGATTCGAACCCTCATCCCCTCTCTTTCCAGGCAAGTACTCTTCTAATTGAGCTACTGAGAATTCTGGTTGTTATGCATTACTACTTGACGTCAACTTTACGGATTGTAAAACATATAGGGGAATTTTTGGATCTAGAACATTCAGCGGGAAGCGTCACCTTTTGCTTTTCCAGTAAAGTAGTGTTGTGGCGTATACTAGGGTGCAATTAAGGTGTTATTAATGTTGGCAAGTGATACAACGCAGTTAAATATATTTACTCTCTCTCTCAAGAAGTCCACAGGGGTTTCAGTAAGTCTCCGCACTTTAACTGAATCCTAGGGAAAGAGATTATATCACTATTTTGTCCTAGTTCACCGTCAATCATTATAATCTAAAAGTAAATAGAAAAGAGAATTAATGAAGATTGCCTTAATGAGCTTTGTACCCTTTGTCTGCCCTTGTGGTAGAAATCGAACAAAAAACTAAATGACTCTTTGGCGGGAGCGGGAATGGTGGTTTTGTTTTATGTTAATAAAATATTAATGTATAATAATGGTGGATTATTAACAACTAAGTATCTATGACTATGCAAGAGCGTTGGCAAGTGAAACAAAGCAGCGGAAGATGTCTTTTCCTGCTCTCTCAGGAATTCCACCGGAGGTTTTAGTAAAACCCCACACAGCTTTAATGAAACCTAGGGAAAGGAAAATTTCACTATTCAATAATTTATCATCTATCAAGTGTAGACCGGCTCTTATCATTATGCATTATCTAAAGAAGAAAAAAAATAACTGAAGATTAGCCTGTATGGGCTTTGTACCGTTTGCTTGCCCTTATGGGGAAAACAAAGAAACAAAAAACAAAGAAGTTAATACGTTTGTCACTTGGGAGGTTATTTTTATTTTATTAATTCATTTTAATAAAAATAAATCACATTGATGAATAATATCAACTCTTTTTAAACAAGATGTCTAACTTAAAGATAAAAGTTATCAGCAGAAACCCTGAAGATTATTTACGTGCCACGAAAAAGGATATCCATAAACGTAGGTAACTATTTATTTTTCATAATGTTCCACGCTGCAAGTTTCATATTTATAAAGGTTTTCTGTTTTTAGTACCAAGAAATTACGACCCTAATTTACATCCTCTAGAGGCACCACGTGAATATGTACGAGCTCTGAATGCTGTTAAATTAGAGCGCGTATTTGCTAAACCGTTCATTGGGAATCTTGATGGGCACAGAGACGGCGTTTCCTGCTTAGCTAAGCATCCTAATAAACTTGGGATCCTAGCCAGTGGTGCTTTTGATGGAGAAATAAGGATATGGGATTTGGCTGTTCGAAAATGTATGAGACACTTTGTTGCACATGAGGGTTGGGTTCGCTCTCTTTGCTTCACACCGGATGGTAAATCATTCACAAGTGTTGGCGACGATAAAACAATAAAAACTTGGAAAGCTGAAACACAAACATCAAATGATGAGGAGCCAATTAGTACATTGCTAAGCATGTCTGTTGTATTTGGTATAACACATCACAGATCTCAACCTATGTTTGCTACTTGTGGAGAACATTGTCAGCTGTGGGAGAAAACTAGAAGTGAACCTGTTAAAGTGTTCAAATGGGGTGTAGACAGCCTTCATCATGTTGCTTTTAATCAAGTTAGTACTTTGTTTGCTTGATAGAATTAAAGAAATAATCTTAACTGGTTTTCTTCCTATGAATACATATATCTAAAACAAAAGAATACTTTAGTGTACTCTATTATCTTTTAAGTCATTTTTTACATCTAAAACATAATTTATATACTACACATAATTATACTAACATCATATCAGCCCAAAGATGTCTACTGCTGGAGGAAATAAGAGAAGCCTCCCCACAAATGAAGGGGTGTTTGCCACAATTGTCATGTTTGGCAAGCAGGTAGTAGCAGTAAAATATCTATTTTTTTTAATGACACGTTATTTTGTGGTCTATAGGGGTATGGTGATTTACTCTAGTGTCATAAGTTGCCTTTAATAACACTCTTAAGTGTGTAGGGTCACTGTCATGGTGAATTAATTTGAATAATATCAAGAAAATTAAGACTTTTAACATTAATTTTCTTGTCAAATAAAATAATAGTATAGTAAAATTTGATAGTGACAATATTGACTATTTACCATAATATATAGAATATTATTTTGTTTGTTTACAAACAAATTTGCTAAAACCATTAATGTACATTACATTTGAAAATGTGTTAAAACAATCTTTTATAAAGGTATTATGTTTAATTTAATGCAGTTTAGTAGTGTAGTATTTGTTTTAAGAGAGAATACCAATTTTATGATGACAGAAATGAAAACCATTTTCCTATTAAAAAAAATATGGAATTGCTTAGCCTTATTTACTCAATAAAGCAATTTTTTACAGGTAGAGGAAAACTTACTTGCATCTTGTGCTAGTGACAGAAGTATAATCCTGTATGATTGTAGAGAGTCAGGTCCTCTCAGAAAAGTTGTTATGGAATTGAGATCAAATGCTCTTGCTTGGAATCCAATGGAAGCTTTCATATTCACTGTAGCTAATGAAGATTATAAGTAAATATTTTTTTTATTATCGAATGTACCTATATTATATAAAATAAGGTTAAAGAATAAACACATCTTTATTTTTTCAGTTTGTATACATTTGATATAAGAAAATTAAATCATCCTATTAATATTCATGTAGACCATACCTCAGCAGTTATAGATGTGGATTATGCCCCTACAGGACGTGAATTTGTTTCTGGTAGTTATGACAAGACAGTTAGAATATTTGAGTCACTTAAAGGTCACTCTCGGGATGTATATCACACTAAAAGGATGCAGAGAATTACTTGCGTTAAATGGTCTTTAGATAACAAATATGTACTATCTGGCTCTGATGAAATGAATATAAGAATGTGGAAAGCCAGAGCTTCTGAAAAACTTGGTGTGGTTAGTATCCCCTTTAATTTGTAGAGACCTTCAGTACTATTATGTTATGGAATTATTATTATTTAAGAATGTTTCAGCTTAAACCACGTGAGAGAACAGCATTAAATTATTCTGAAGCATTAAAAGAAAAGTTTGCTCATCATCCACAAATAAGAAGAATTGCTCGTCATAGACATGTGCCAAAACATATACACAATGCACAGAAGGAACTTCGAACGATAAGGGAGAAGAATAAGAGGAAAGAGGCAAACAGACGTGCTCACAGTAAGCCAGGTGCAGTTCCACATGTTTCTGAACGCAGAAAACATATTGTCAAGGAAAATGAGTAAATAAATTCACTTACATGCCAAATTTTATTGTTTTACTATATGGCAATTACATTATTAGGTTTTAGCCATCTTTTATTACAAAATATTAAGGAACATTTAAAAATTATGGGCACTACTGCCTAACAAAACTAAGCAAAAACTAAAATAAAAATAGCAGCATTTTACAGTTTCTTTCCTTGTTCATCAATGAGTTCATTGTGCATCATGTCATATTATAAGGGAGAAGCACTCTGAAGATAAGTACATTATAATTTAATACAAATTTCAAATAAATAATTTGTCCAAAATAATAATAATTTTTCTTACAGTTACACTAATTATCCAACGAATTATCCAAGTAAGCATGGAAAGTCTTGTGTTATGGATACTAGATTCCACATAGTAGCTTTATTTAGTGGTTTTAACTTTGGTAAGACAGAAAACCATTACCTTTTTCTTTTACAACTAAGGAAATCAGTTCTTAAGACTGCGAAAAAGTTGTGCTTTAACTATGAATTGCAGAAAACATTATATGTTAATTAAAATTATTAGCACACCAAAAGAATCTTTGGATGTATTAAAAAATTACCAATCAAGTATATGTGGCTTAATCATAAATCTTATATCTTGCATGAAAAATCAGCCAGATTGATTAATAGGTCGACTTATACGATTCGGTAAAGTCATCATACGGATGTCAATTCTGAAACAAAAAAGGATACTGAAAATTCTTTATTACCAACAGCTGAAATCAAAAAGCTTTTCTAGTAACAGGGCTACTTAAGTTTTGTCATTAGATATTACTGTTAAATAATAGGAAATACAGAAGGTTGTCTAGACTGACTTATCTCTTACTGAGGATGGGTTATGGGTAAGGGAATGGCAGTAAGTAGTAAATTTTTTAAAATATTTGTGAAAGACTAATTTGTACTTACATGATGTCTCGTGGTAGTGAAGACTGGTCAAGATTGTGTTCTAGTACGGAGAGGATACAAAGAGTCTTCAGTGAGGGAGAGTAGTCCAGCACATGCAGATCACTATTATCAATAAGCCTCTCAGGATCATCATCAAATAAGTTATCAGCAGGTCGCACATTCTGGTTTGGACAAGGGCTGCAATTGTACAAAGTATCTTACAATTTTATTTATACTGAACACGAACATATATTAATTTCATTGTCATAATTTTATTAAAACAGCAATAAGTATATTTTCTGTTAACAGTCAGCACCTGGTTCCTCCAAATAAGTAAACTTTGTCCTGGTATATGAGGCATGCCTGGCGTCTCCTCTTACAAGGTATAAAGCCTCTTATATTTAAATATTGCCAGCAATTATCTTTTATAGAATATCTGTAGAGATCATTGAAATGTGACTTTGAGTTTCCATTAAATCCTCCAAAAATAAACATGTTACCATTATGGAGCCCTGGAAAGGAGAAAAAGGTTGTTCCAGTATAATCATACATTAAAACAGAACTTGATAAAAGATCATTCTTTCATAAAAATAATTTAGGTAAATATAAAAAATTAAATTGCTATATATTTGATAACTTTTTACTTACATGCAGAGTGGCTGCGTCTGCCTTCGGGCCAATTTCCACTTGGATTTGCCACCACCCATCTATCTTCTAAAGTCTCTAAATAGTACACTTGAGGACAATAAATTTCTTCATGTGAATTATAAGGGCTATTTAAATCACCTCTACCTCCAAATACATACATTCTATCACCTACTGAAATAGCAGTATGAAAGTCACGATGAGAAGGCGGTGTACCTTTTGCATCTACAAATGTCCAATTCATGGTGTCCAAATCTAAGCAATGAACTTCTTGTGAATACTGATCGGTGAGATATTCAAAGCCACCAAAAATATACATTTTATTTTTGATAAGGCAAGCTGAGTGACCATCTTTGGCGTATGGCACCATGCCTGTTACAGGTGGTGTACTCCATTCTAATGTTTTTGTATCAAAACAAGATAGTGTTTCACATGGTACTGAATTATTTCTTCCACCCCACATATAGACCTGAAAACGTTATGATAGAGCAGATTACAATAATATGGCAATTTTTGACAACAGCTGAATAAAATTATATACTTTATCTCCATAGGCTACAGTTGTATGTCCATATCTTTGAAACGGTATCACATCATTCCTTTTATAATTAACTGCTGACCATCGCAACGTTAAGGTGTCTAATACATGGACGGGAATAGGGTCCCAGTCTTTATATTCCTCAGACGAATAGTATCCGCCGAAGGAAAATATCTTGTTTCCGATGCAAACTGCTGCGTGGTTGACACGCATCGGCCCGCCGTCGATGTGGACCGTCCATCTCATTTTTTTTCTTTATTTTGGTAAAAAAATGTGGCCAAATATGCAATAAACCTAAAAATCGAAAGTATCTAGGAAATAAATAACAATCGATAATTCTACATAACATTGACAACTGAATGACACTGACGTTTTAGTTTAGCTTTTTTTGATTTTCTTTGTTAAGTTTTCCCTTAAGGGCAGGCAAAAGGTATAAAGCCCACACAGCCTAGTTTTCAGTTACTTTTTTTCATTAGATGATGATGAAACTTCCTTTTCCCTAGGTTTCAGTATAGGTGTGGGGTTTTACTGAAACCTCCCCGTGGTCTTCTTGAGGGAGCAGGAAAAAAATAACATTTCTACGATATCCGGGAGATTACCAATCGAGCTACCGAAACCATGACAGACCCGTCTTTCAAATTTTAAACATGGTCCGGAGTAAGTATATTGATTTAGGGTCTATGATATCAAGCGTATATGCTAATATGGACATGAAGTAGAGTTATATTTTCCGGAGCTTCAAAACTATTACATGGAGTTGTACGTCTTTTAATTTTGAAACCTAAGTACTAAAATATTTTTTGTTTTTGTCAACAAAAGTACGTAAAAGGTTTACACGTGGCAAATCATCCATGTTTCAAAACAATTTGATGAATATTATGGGAACATAATATGGTAACAAAGAAAACTCATAAATAAAGTTTCATTTAAAATGATTTACTATAGTTTACTTTTAATTTCAACTGTGGTTACTATAAAATCACTTTATTTATAAAATAAATAATTTTTATTCTATAAATACCAGAACTTGAAAAAACAAAAAAAAAAGGTTCTGCTGTTTTGATTCACTTAATAAAATAATGAAGTGCATCATTTTAAGTTTTATATTAACAAGTTGTTGTTAAACCACTGAGAATAGTTATATTTCTATCCTTCGAGAGCAGTAAATATTTTTTTCGAATCGAAAAGTACCTTATATCCTTTTCTGTACCTACCACTGACAAAATGTATGCATAAATGGCATGATGATCGATTGAGTACCTAGTAATGGCGAGAAAACAAACAACCTTATTTTTTTAGTACTTGTAAAATTTGTTTGGAACTATCTCCACGTTTTTTGTTAATGCAAATCATACTCCGTTTAACTTCAACTGCAAAAATTTGATAAGAATACCTATGTCTCATTTTAAGGATAAAAACTAAACGTGTAGGTAATAATGAACATTTGTTATTTTCATCTTTTGTTTAAGCCTATCTTTCGGCTTGTTTTCAAGACGTGAGCTGTTTCTTATACTTGTTTTAACTTATATTGTGATCAATCTACCGTAAGATTTCTTCTGCAGCGGATTTTTTAAATATTAAAGCTGTAGTAAATATAACGGGTGGAACGTAAAATTTTCATAACTTGGGTAGCTTACCCGACTAGCAAAATAATTATATAATATCGAAAGAATACTACTTGCAATATCCTTATATATACAACGCCCTTGCTTTGTAACACATTAGCAACAATAAAATAAAGCATAATTGTCAGGATTGGAAAAAGTCAGTTTTTTTTAAAGAACAACTCATTCTGTTTAAATCAAAAAACAAGTTTAAAATAAATTATCATAGATGTTTCAACTGAAATGTTATAAACATTGTTTAAAATACTTCTAAAAATTGAATCCTTTTGTGATTGGGATAATTAAGGGGAAGGTAGAAATTAAAATATTTTTGGTGCTTTTTCCACCACCCTCTATTGTAGATGCAGGCAGTTCTGTGAAAAACTGCCAAAACAAATCCTTTTTTCATCCTGTAGAGATTCTTTCTTTTGGAAGGGCAGGCAGAATGCAGATCCAGTGTATAGCAGATTAATATAATAAAAAAATTAATACGGATCGAACGAAATTCAATCAAATAACTATCACTCACTGTCATTTTCACTGTCAGTACTAAATAACTAACAATAACAATAAGAAAATACATCTCAGTACAAGCGAACTATCTTCAACCCTCTTCCATTTACCCACGGTAAATATACCTTATTCCTCCACTTGTTGTAGTCTGCTGGGGTAATCCCCGCTAGCGCCAGCCAGAGTTGCCATCAGTATTTGCAATATAGGTACCTCAAAATTATAATGTTGCTAATCAAAAGTTTTAAATGTTCAAAAATTATATGTAAAAAAATCTTAATGTTTTTTATATATGTTTTAAACGTGTTTAAAACATACTATTTTAAAACGTGTTTTAAACAGGTGCGTATGTTTTCCAGTATTTTAAACAGTATTTTGAAACATTGCCAATCCTGATAATTGTCGTCAGGTCAAAGCTTTAGTTGTGTATCATTTTACGTAACTAATTTTATAAAAAAAGTCTGAATAATGGCATTTCAATAAATTTATACAACGTTTCATGAACGTTTTGTCTCGAAGTTTACACGATAACTCTAGAGGCGAGTAAACGTTTTAGTCATATAAAATTTTTGTGTGGTCATGTTTCTCAAATAATAAAATTTGAATATAACATTTATATAACAAGCTGTTATATACAGTTTGTAGAGTTAAGTTTTATAAAAAAGCTGTATTACATCGTACACTACATTTCTAAGTAACTTCAAATCCAAAAGGTTATTAAAATATGATTTTTGAGTGTCTTGTTATTTAAATGACAATAAAATACTTTTATGTACGTGTTATGTTATTTTATATAGGTATTATAGATATTAAATATAGTTATGTCGAATCCTAGAATGGCCACATCGATAGCACTAGATAGACTTAAAATACGTTTTATTCCATGCCATATCAAATGTTCAGGCACTTGAAATCTTTTCTAATAAAAAACAATTATCCATTCCAAAAACATGATGGCGTCAAAGAAATCGAGGTCGGACATTTTTTATTTTCAACAAAGAACTCTGATTGCAACCATGCATCATGGTAGATAAGATAACATGATGCAAAAAAAAACCTGAATAAGAACCATAGTTATTACAAGTTATAATGCGTTTGGCCCATGCTTTAGTAGCAATATGGGCGAAATTTCATATTAATAGACTATTAACATAAAAATATCAAGAAGGCTCATTAAAATATTACGAAAAATATATAAATTTTTTATTGAGATTACATACATTAGAGTTTCGTTCTACGCAGTTGTGATTTAGTGTTTAATTTATTGTGTTTTATTATCTTTATAAAAATCTAATTTATTGGTATATTATATATGAAATAAGTGTTTGTACATTATTATGAATATTCTGAAATAACTTGTACCAAGGTACCTTTCTTTTAGGGCCAAAAATGTACATTTTTGGCCCTAAAAGAAACACACACACATACACACACTCGTACACTCCCCCCCTACGCACACAGTTGTATAATTTGGGCTCATACCAGTCGTATTTTCGTCGAAATAGCCAAAAAACTGGTTGGTTGCCTGTAAAGTCGGTATACGGGCGAAAGTTTTACGTGACAACGACTTAGAGTGGTAAAATAATTTTAATGTGAATATTCATTCGTATAGTAGGAAGAAGGATGAAATAATAGTAACAATTTAAAACATTTATTTATACAAAGAATTATATTTAAAACATTAATTTATAGGCACGCGTCCCTTCCACTTTTTTGGTCTGTCTCTCTCGCTCTTAGGCGGGCTAACCATGCCCGAGTGGAAGGGACGCGTGCCTCTCACTCGCTCTCATTGTAAGCGCATAACGTGAGCGGAGCGTAACGCAGTTTCTTGAAGTGTCACCCGGCAAACCAATTTATAAGACGTTGTCACGTCAAAAATATACTCGTAGGACCTAACGATAATGGTTTGTGTAATTTGGATTTAAGACAAAGCTGAAAATTTGATATGAACTCTAAACAATTATTTCAAATTTAAATAAAATATTGAGGGTTTTAGGTAAGTTGACATGGCGTCGAAACAAAGAATTCTCGAAAATATATTGATCTCAATTGTTAACAATCATACACGAATGCTAGTTTAATATTTTTGTTTCTTCTTTTTTAAGTAGGTATAGCTTACATAATAATCTAATTTAGGGCAATTACAAGATCTGAAAATAGCGTGACGATTCATTACTGGCGGAAAGTTTCACGTGCTGCTAATACCATCCGAGGCATTGTATTTTTTCATCAAAATGAAAGCAATAGGCGTGATCTTTCAACGCCACGCGGTGTTAGGGCGCGAATCATTTGTTATTATTTTCCTCACGCGCCCAGTTTCCAAACAAATTGTATTGTAACTGACAATATGAGCGATTATTGTTCGATTTGAAACAAATGTTTTGTCTCACTTTTAGGTTTCTTCTATATCTTTATAATTGATATGACGAGTAAGATTAACGATTCACTGTCACGTTTACTTACTTATCTTCTACTTAATAATGAAAATATTCGTAGGAAAATAGAAAGTCAGGAATGTGAATTCTTGTAGTCTCAGTTAATGTAACGAATATAATATTGACTCTTTGATACCGAGTCAGCCATTTGTTGCTGAGTGGTAAACATGGAGCCAATAATGTACTACGTAAGTACAACTAGTAGATATTATTTGTTCCAGGGTAGTAAATAGATAAAAACAAACGATTTCCTTATCAACATAAGTTAGTATTGGTGTAATGTCTGTGTATAAACATGTAGAAGGTAGGAGTAAAGAGACTACTGAAATTATTATTTCCTACACAATCCAAGTTTCATTCCTTATCAACAGTCTAATTATATCTAATTGCGCTACCTTGATCATTGATATTTAATAGATAAATACAACTCATTGATTATTCTGCTTACTTTCTATTCGCGAACGTATGTAGGAATATATCTTAGTAATGCAAAATGCAAAGAACATAGACACGTAGTCACCGTTGACGGCAAAATATATTTTTCTTGCCCCCTCCCGGTGACATCTCCGTGACGTATAGAAAGCGTATTGGCGATGACGTCCGATCTATAAATCATATTTCGGGATCGGCAATCGTCCGACCGCCCGTCTCTCCTTGTTTTTTGTCTGACTCCGAAACCGTAAAATGCGACGGAAGGGTGGCGACATGTGTTCCCTTGCTGTTTAGAAACGATACAAGTATTGGTATTAACAGTAAAAAATTAAGTGAGTTATCTCTCCATCGATTAAAAAGTTGAATTACTTTTGTACGCACATTACTTTTTCCGGTATTTTTCTTTATTATTATAGTATTAGTAACCTGTAATTAAATTACGTCAAGCGCTAATTAAATATCTACTATATTGTTTCCACTCTTTGCACGTTCTAAAACTCAGAAAAATATAATATCGTATTACACGCAATAGTTTTTCTTAGTAGATATATAAACAAACTAGCTACGCCATCAATAAAAAGATCGCGAATGTAATATTAAAATAAGCATAGCCTATTTGGATATGTTTCACGCACCACCCGTTACTGTATAGAGCTGCAGCATTTATCATCGGAATCCTATAAAAAGTAAACCGGAACTAATCCCGGTTCACCAGCCTCGGCCCCCTAGCTAATCTGCATACGCCAAGGAAAATAATTTCACGCTCTCAACAACGTGATAAGATGCCCTTTTGTTGTGATTTTGGGGTAGTCAACGGTTAGACCGTGCGCCATTGATTTATATTTTTGAACCCCTGAAAAATATGGAAGAAAATTACAACAAATCTTTTTTGGAGTAACACTTACGTGGTTTTGTCATTGGCACTAAGATCTACAAACTCTAGACTAGAGGATAAACGCATAACAGTATTTGATAAAATCAGATAACAAACTTAGTGGAATAGGTATAATAAAATTGACGACCGGTTTGACCCAGCGCACTGTGGGACATCCATAGGTCATAAATCTTAAAAACCTGCTTTCTAGTTTTACATTTTATTCCTTGTCGTTACATTGGATAGTTGCGGTACCTTCTGAAACTATAAATAGGTCAGTAATTAGAGTGCGCCTTCATTATCTATTGTGCATTCAAAGAGAGCGCATCGCCAATCGTAAATACTGTTATCAGTGAGTCATTAAAAAGCGTGACGTCATTTGTTGTCATTGCGGGACCTGTGAGTGCTGTGTGTGTTTTTTCTGAAATGGATATCCAAGAACAGGGTATGTAATAATTAATATTTTAATTTTAATTGTATCTTAGTATATATTTTCTTTAGTATGTCATTGCTACGAGGCGACTTTTCTTGGAGTATTATATTTTAATATTCAAAGTTTGAATAAACTTTTAAATATGTTCCCACTCGCTCCGACTATGGAGGTATATTGCACCATAATCTTTAGACTTTCTTATCTTAGGAAAATTAAAACTTGGCTGCCCTTATCTGCCCTTTTGGCGATGACAAGGGTGCTACGGTTGCCAGATTATCTCGTAGCATTTGCTACGAAATTAGTTTATTTAGTCTTAGTGCTTTGTGTAGGTTTTGTGACTGAATTTTAACCGTTTTTTTTTTGTTTTAGGTAATTTATATATATGCTCGTTTTCAAGAATGCATATTCTTGAAATATGGCTAACTGTCAATACCGATAATGACTCGGAAAAGTGTCGTCAAGTCCTACAAAGTTTGTTGACTACTCTGAACGATGCTGAGAACATTGATATTCATTATTTAGAGAAAATTGTTAATAATTTATGTAAAGCTATTGCTCGATTCTGGAAAAAATGTAATAGGGATAAAACCAAGCTTTTTTATAAGAATTCCGATTGGATCATGTTATTGAAAAAATTCAACTTGTGAAAAACAATAAGCAATGTACTCCGTCTGAAACGTCGCCGTGTCATTCACGTGGTCGTCCTCGAAAACCTTTTACGCAATGTAGTAAAAGGACTAAACGTCGGAGAGTAGCTGATTTGTCAAAGTCTGATGATTCTACTGTGAGTGCATTGCTTGATGTTTCAGACTGTTCATTCGATTCGTGTATATCTAGAGTTAGCACTGATGATGTCTTGTCACTTGTGACTGATGCTCAGTTGACAAAACATCAGTATTTATTAATTAAAAACTTTGTTAATAGTAAGATTTCTCCTAATGTATTACCATGTTACCAACAAATTACTAAAGCGAAACAGAGATGTTACCCTTCTAATATAACTGTTTCCGAGTCTTCAGCTGAAGTTGAATTACAAAGTCTTTTTGATCACACAGCTTCTCGAATCCTTGAATCTCAAAAAGAGGTCTTAGATCAGATTCCTGATGATTGTTTGTCTAATATATCTTTACTTGGGAAATGGGGATTCGATGGCAGCACTGGACATTTTTTTTCAGATTCAACTTTAGAAGATAGTAGTTTGTTTGTAACATCTTATGTACCCCTTCAAATTATTGTAAAATTAGCTGAAGATAATTGTACAATTTTATGGAAAAATCCTCGACCCTCTTCCACTAGGTACTGCCGTCCTATTCGATTTCAATTTTTGAAAGAAAGCACAGCAGTGTCTTTGCAAGAGGAAGCTTATTTTAAGGATAAAAATGAAAGTTTGCAACCTACTTTTATTCAGATCGACAATCGTGAATTGGTCGTTTCTCATAAGTTGCAGCTTTCAATGGTAGATGGTAAAATTTGTAGTGCTTTAAGTGAAACATCTACAAGTAGATGTTATATATGTAATGCTACCCCTAAAGAGATGAATAAAATAGACGAATGTTTACAAAAACCTGTAATAGAGAGTAGATACCAATTTGGATTATCACCACTACATTCTTGGATACGTTTCTTCGAATATTTTATTCATCTTTCATATAGATTAGACATAAAAAAATGGCAAGTTAGGCTAGATAGTGATAAACAATTGTTATCAAATAAAAAACAATATGTACAGTCCCAGTTTAGGGAACGATTAGGTTTAATAGTTGACAAGCCGCGTAGTGGTGGAAGCGGGACGTCTAACGACGGAAACACGGCCAGGAAGTTTTTTTTGGAATCAGCTGTATCTGCTGAAATTACAGGTTTGAATAAGGATCTCATAGATCGTTGTTGTGTAATATTACAAACGTTATCTTCTGGACATAAAATTAATGAATGCAAGTTTAAAGACTATGCATTACAAACAGCATACAGCCTGGTCGAGGAATATCCGTGGTATAGTCTTCCTGCTTCTGTCCACAAGGTGCTCGTACATGGATCAGATATTATAAGTTATGCATTGTTATCTATAGGAGAACTTTCCGAAGAAGCTGCTGAAGCGACAAATAAGTATATCAAAATTTATAGACGAAGTCACACTCGAAAAATGTCACGTGAAGTTACCAATCAAGATTTAATACTACTATTATTACATTCAGATCCTTATATTACAAGTCTTCGGAAACTTCCCCCTAAAAAGAAAAATACTCTGACACAAAGTGTAATAGAATTGTTACATGTTTAATATTGTTAGAATAAGAATAATTTATTTGTATTTTGTTAGTTGTTTTGTTTTTTTTTGTATTTAATTAATTTTAATTTATTTATTTCTATTATTTTATTATAATTAAATAATGTTATCAATGTTTTGACTCTTATTTTATTTAAAATATATGTTTTACATTCCAATTTTTAAGTGTTTGTTCATGATAAATTTAGGTAAAAGTATGTTATTGTTTATATTTGTTTTTTACTGAAGTAAACGTTTTTTATTCCGCAAATACATGTACTTCTTTCATTTTAATGTTCCTAAAACACTTTTACAACTATAAGTCACTAAAATAATACAATGTATTGATAGTAACAGGACTTTAACTATTTATGACCGCCCTTGTATGGAGCGTGTCCCTCCGTGCAGCGGTACGAGTTCGAATCCTGGAAAGGGCAGATATTTTTGAGATGAATACGAGTATCTGTCCGTGTCATGGACACAAATACTCGTATTCATCACAACATTTATATATATTTCTATGAATCTTACCTCTTTAAGCGTTACAGTGCCTTCTCTGTGCTTGGCTAATTGGGTGTGTAGGTACTCGCGCCTTGTAAGGCCCATTTTTTGCAATATTGAAATAATTCAATAAAAATAAAGAATTTAAGAAAGTACGGCAGTAAGTTTTTCTGTACGGCATAGAAACTGTATTTATGGTAATATCAACTTTATTTACTAACGTAGAAGAATAATTTAACATCGAAAAAAGGGAAAAACGTAAATATATAATTTCGTGTTGTTTTTAAATTAATAAGTACTAAGGTTTCTAGTTTATCAAGATTTATAAAAACAAATTATTATGCTAATTTTTATTATGTACTTGAAATATAGGATGCTAAGTATCAACATTTATGCCAAGTTTGCCCATAAAACTATTTCTATTATATAAAAGTACGTATTAATAAAGCAATATTGAACTTTGAATGCCAAACAGCACGTAGCAGATAGTTTACCGTATTTTTTCCTTCATTAAATTTGTTGTTTTAAATGTATATCAAAAACTTACAGTTTTTTGTCATTATATGTTTGTTGTAAGTATTTAAGTAAACAATATTATTTATATATTACATTAAATGTAAAAAAAATGTTACATACGTTAATATTTATGAAAAAAGGGAAAACATTCGTGCATCATTTGTATCAATGACGACCTCCATGGTCGAGTAGCTCGTATACCGGCTATCATGGTAACACTACTACCGAGGCCCCGGGTTCGATTCCCTGTACGAACTTATCTGTTGTACGGGTCTGGGTGTTGTGGTACCGTCATTGTTTCTGAATTTCATAACACAAGTGATTTAGCTACTTGGGTCCAAAGCAATGTTTGTGATGTTGTCTTATATAATTAATTTAAGTCTAATATTAATAATTATTGCATTTATTTTAACCATAATAATCAGCATAGTTTTGGCTATAATTCTAATTTGTAGTTACTTACATATATAAACAATAAACGCAAAGAAAAAGTGTAGTTCTGGTGAAGAGTATAATTTTCAGAATGCAATTTCAAATACTCAGAAATAACTTGTAAAAATTTATTAAGATAATAAAAGAAGCAATTTTTGAGCTCCTTATATACAAGTATAACACAAAATAATATTTTCTTAATAAAAATCTGAAACGACAACAAGATTATTGTTTTAAAATAATCAACAGTAAAAAATCATCTAACAAATTATTGGAACTGAACAATGTTATTCTTCTTCAGATTAATCAAATAGCTTCACATTTGGAGAAGTAGTTGTTGGTAACAAATATAGAATGTTTGGAAATGTAATGGTATAGAATTCGTATCATACAGGTTAAAACCAAGCATTAGAAATAGGTAATAACTGGTCATATGAAGTTCATAAAAAACCGCAGCATTATCATTTATTTTACGCATGCGAGTTGAAGTACGAATTATAATGTCTCATTCCAAATATCCAAATTCCAAATATTATATTCCAAATAATAACTTATTAGGGACTTTCTTTAATTTTTGAATGAAATAGTTTATGCCTCTTGGTATCTATCGGTCAATTTTTGTTTACCCTTACTTGAGAATTAAAGTTGTAAAAGTCACTATTAGTAATTTTTTTTTACTATAAATTTATTTTGAACCTTTAGGTGCATACGATGTTTTATTTTTCATATTTTTTCATGCATGCATTGAGTCACCTTGTTTTCATTATGTCCGGTTAGTAAAAATCTGTAATTAACTTTTTCTTTTAATACACGTCACAGAGATAAACACCGAAAATATTTATTATAAATAGATTTCTGTTTAGGCCAAAATTCTGTAAATACAGTAACTGTTAATGTTAACTTCTGTTTCAATAAAATAGCAACTAGCCATTTCGTTTGCACCCCTTTTAGCAATTAGTGCATGACAATAATAATAAAAAACTTGGCGAGATATTGAATTATACACAGTGAATTTATGCATTACTTTTATAGTGGAATTTATGCATTAGAAAATTGTCTAAGACAAAAATAGATAAAATTTTCACACTTGGATCTGCTGATTCCTTTTTACTGCTATTTCTATTTCGTATGATATTTTTCTTATCATTATCATTCTTATAGGACTCGTAATCGTTTCTTAGTTGTAATTTCCCTTCTTTAGATGCGTTGTCATATATATTTACAAGGGATGGAAAATATGTAAGTGATATTAAAAGAAGAATAAATACAGAAAATCGAGTGAATTTGCACGCTTTAACGAGCAGTCAGAAGGTGTCAAAAAAGGCTCAGCTGGCTGTGCATAGAGGCGTGTTGGTATCGACTCTAATGTATGGAAGTGAATCTTGGGTTTGGCAGAAGAAGCACGAATGTATGATTAATGCAGCGGAAATGAGAGCTTTAAGAAGAATAGCTGGAGTGAATTTAAAGGATAAAATAAGGAATGATGTGATAAAAGAGCGGTGTGGCGTGAAAGAAGATATAGATAGATATTTTTAGATGGTTTGGACATGTAGAGAGCATGGACGATAGGAGATTGACAAAACAAGTTTATGAGGCAAATGTGCATGGCCACGTTGGTCAGGGATCAAATAGAAGATGTCCTGGAAAACCGCCAGGTCAAACGTACCCTTAACCGACGAGCTTGAATAGTCTGATTGATTAATCCTATTTAATTATTGTATGTTAATTGTATGTAAATTAAATTTATTAAAAGCTTTTGGTGTTTTTCAATCACTCGGCTGCAGCAAACCTAATTCAAAGCTTTTAGGTAACCTTGACCTAGAAACAAATACTGACTATCAATCGCGTAGACGCATCTACCCTCTCGCCCCGTATCGATGTATTCACTCTTACGTTCTTACCGCCAATTCCCGCGCCTATTTATCCAGTACTAGCGGACTGTCCCGGCTTCGCACGGGTGGACATAATTCTTTAGATTTTTTCTAGTATTAAATATACTATGTTACTCAGCGTGAATGTAACTTTCCAATGGTGAAAGAATTTTTGAAATTGGCTTAGTAGTTTTTGAGTTTATTCATTGCAAACATACAAAAATACAAATCTTTCCTCTTTATAATATTAGTGTAGATTACGTCTCGTGCGTGCAACGAAAAGATTTTGATAGAAGAAAATAGTTTCTATTCTTATCATAGTTTATTTTAAGTTAGTAAGAACGTAAACTGTCATACCAATGTTTTATTTTTTAAGTTATTCTTTTTGGTAAAGTATCTGCATTTATTACCTATTTTATACAACAAATAAAAATATAATCGTGTATACAAGGTGTAAACGATGTGCGAGTTTATGAGTTTTCACTTGTTACGATTTCGATAATTTAATTTTCCGTTACTCTATTTTATTTCCATCATTATTTTCATGCTTTTAAAGATTAATATTACACTTTGTTATTAAAAATGAGATCATACAATAAACATGGCCCTTTATTACTTCACGTAACAACTGCCCGTAACACACACAATAATTGTAAATGTAGGTACTATACCTAAGCTACCGAGCGCCGAAGAGGTAGATTATAATGGACATGGAGGTTTTTAAGTTAACAGACTGTTTAAACATATAAACTCGTGTAAGTAAGCATTCGACTTGCACGTATGAGAAACATCATCATGCATTTACCTTTTTTTCTCTTACTTTTATATGGAGGATCATCTGGAATGCTCATGGAATTATATAAGTAGGTAGTAGTAAAAGAAGGTAACATATAGGTATATGAACCTGTATTCTGACAGAAATGCAAAAAATGAGGTGGGTATTTTGAGTTGATATGTGTCTGTGTGAGGCGTCACAACCTCGTTATTGATACACGGAAAAGATTTCTCTTTGATAGTTGCGGCCGGTGCGATTTGACGCCTTGTCGTATGCTAGAGTCGGGCCCTGGTACTATCGACATTTTTTAAATATTCTAAAGTATTTCCTGCATATTTATTATATTTGAAATATATATACATAATATTGTTAATTCACTACCTTAAGGATTATTTCTTAACTTTACTAACATTACTTTTAGGCGATAATTTGTTATTTTGTTAGTTAATAATTTATAATTTCTAAGTAATTATACTATGTTTTACGTAGATAAGACTCGGATGTTAGAAGTTATCAAAATACTCGGGTGAAATAATAAGATCGTATCAATAATAATGTTAATGAATTAGACCCTAGTATATCAAAGGCGCTATAGTTAGCAATGGTTAGGCAATTTTCACAAACGACAGTCTGATGAAGAGTAACGAAAATAATAAAAAAGTTATTAGTATAATCGTTATAATATATTAAAGATATTACTCATGCTCTTTTGTGATTCGTTGATACAGGCGGCAGGCGTTAGCACACACCAACCAAACTACAGACACTTTAACGTAACGTAACTTACGACCTACGCTATGCCTTTGTCAAAGAGACTATTTAATTTTAAAGTGTGTATTATGTAATTATGACTGCGCGTTATTTTAATAATAGATATAGTTAACCATGCATCCTCAGCAATCTTAAACAATTCGTTTACTAGGTCTGCAATACATGCTGCTGTTTGTAAATACTGAGCGAAGCACTACTTTACTTTTCACATTTGAAATTGAAAAATTCTATTTTGTACATGAACTTTTTTCAATGGATTTGAATTAGATTTTTGAAGAGTGATTGTTCCTCGATGGTATGTCCAATTTCAAAACTTTTTTTTGCACATTAGTCACGGCTACGATGTGAGTTTTGGCGCCTAATTTCATCAATGTAGTATCAGCGGTTTGGCTGTGATCAGCTTTTGAATTTTTCCTTTGGGTGATTATTCCTCCATGGTAAAGTCTATATTTTTTTTACATAGCCTATGTCCGTCCGGTTATAATCATGTATGTCCATGCCAAAATTCGTTCGAATCGGTTGAACCGTTAAGTAGCAGGAGGGTGACAAGTGAAATTTATGAGTTGCCTAAAAGAGAGCTTCACTCTTTCAGAGCTTCGCTCAATAATATGTAATAATATGATGGCATTTAAGTTGAAATACGATCTAAGAAATTATATATTTTTGTATTAGTTGCGGTGTTTTTGACTGCGATATCAAACATATTATATTAGTATTACAATTCTCATAGTAGGTAAATAAGCAGTTTCTTAATAGTTAGATTGCCTTGGACTATTTATTTTTTATTTTTTGATTAATAATAATTACACAGGTTTTATTCCATTTACATAATTGTTTTTACAATAAAGACAAATAAAAATTTCTTCTTCAAGATTTAATTAATTTTCTATTAAATAAAATTCCTTATCGATATTTTCCGATAGTGTCTCATTCCTATCATCATAAGACGGCGAAGCGTCCCCCTCATAACGTCACATTTATTGATGGACTTTCGAAGTTTTCAATATTACGGCTACTTTACATACCGTACGAATAGTTTTATTACGATTTCGCATTTGCCGCCTGATGCGAAAACCTATTCCAAACCCCAAGCCGAATGGAGTGCTTCGTTTTTCGAATGTAAAAAGTTTTTTGGTTGGAAAAGCAATAGCTTTTTATATGTTACTATAGATTTATTCAATTTTACGGCTACTGCAAAATTAGTTTTGAAAACGGACTTAATACTATGACTTTTCTGTATCTCAAAAATATATTCTTGAAAAAACTAAAGCAATAAATTATATACACATATTATTATGTAATATTATAGTCAAGTAACGTACCTAATGTTACATTAACTCCTTAAAATTAAAGCAAATAAGAATGATGACAAGCATTTCAACAAGCTTTCCAAGGTAAGAACACGAATTTGCATGCTTGTGGAAACCAAAAAAAACCCAGTTATTAACTAATCAACTTAAACTTATGAAGTGTCTGCCTCTGTATTGTATAACAAAAACTTTTTAACACAAAACTGCTATTTACGTGGGCCCTTAACATAAATAATCGTGCTTAAAATTTTTGTCTGTCTCAAAAAAATTCTGGAATAGGCAATTTCACGCAAGTTAACATGAAAATAATTATTTTTACGTCTATTATTGATATCTAGCGAGTATCATGACATGTGCTGCATGCAGCCTAAGATACTCCAGGTATTGCCAGTATACATAGTCATACTATACTAATTATGTTTATTACTAGGTTGCTAGTTAATTTGTACTATAAAAGTCAATAAAAAGTTATGCAAACTGAAAAATTTTAAGATTTTGGGAATAAAATAGACAGAAATGGCTACATAAGTCGCCATTTCTGTCGTATATTAAAATGTTACGTATTTCCAGCCACTCCAAAGGCGCGTTGCAACAGTATGTCATTTTTATGTGACCACTTTTCGACGTTATATTCCATTCTATTGTCGCATAGGTGCTTGCAGGGATAAGGGCCTTAATATACGATTATCGGTGCCTCTCAGTATTGTGCTTGACCCGATCGTGAGTTATTGGCCTTATCGCAAAAGATAGCTCAATTTCCACATTCTTTTGTATCTTTATGAGGGAAAGAAAAATCTTTTACATCCTATGATTATGCCTCTTGGATGTTTTTGTATTTCAATAGATGTGAGCTTATACTAATATCAAGTATTATCGGATGACAACAGGTTTGGCCAAGTGGCAGTGACCCTCCCTATCTTTGAAGCCAAATGGTCGTGGCTTCGATTTCCGGAATATATATCTCCATGAACATTACGTATCTATGTAGGTTTCTTTTATGTAATCCCCTTACCTTAGTATTAAAAACACAAGCCTGAAGAGTTTACATTGGGCTAGGCAAATTGGTGTGAATATGAGTAATATAATTACCTAAGGTATAATGTTTATAATTAAAAAAAACAACTGTTTAAAGAAATAAATTTAAGTAGGTGTCAAAGTGATCAAATAAATTAATAAAACTGTTTCTATTAACAGTTTAAGAGCCATTAATAAATTTATATAAAAGAACATAAATAAATAAAATATATATATATATTTATGTTATCATTATACACTTTTCTTTAAAATTATATTATATATCAAATTATAATCATTAACTCATACGTTTGGGACATCGAGTGGCTTCGACCACAGTCGGCCATTACGAACAAGAACCAAGCAAGTCGCAACTTCTTAAAAATATCCTTATCCAGAGAACACATAAAAAGCAGACATCGTTTTTCTTTTAAAAAACTCTCTCATTTGCCTATCAATAGTGGTTGCGGCAGATCTGACCGTAATAAATGTCATACTTTATGGCTCTTGGAAAAAATGCAAGGGAGCTATTTTACATTTTAGCCTGTGACCGGGTATGGTATGCCGAATTAAGCATCTCGAGTAGCCATTTCCTTAGGGGCTTTAAAATTTTCTATGTCTGCTACTTGGTTTTTGTTATTTGGGGTGTGTTATAATAAAATATGTTAGAGGGTGCGAGCTGAAAACTTATTGTTTGAGATTAACATTAAGATTAAAATTATTCAATAAAAAAAATTAATTGGCTGCAAAACTGGAATAGCAAATGGACTTTTCGCTCCCTGGGCTGCTGCATAAAACTACGTGTACAATGCTACCGAGGCTCTTGGATATACCAATAACTTTGGTAGATTTGTTTCTTTGAAGATGTTTCTTTAAATTGAGTGTCAAGGTTTATAATTTGATAAATAGTTGAGGTTTTACTGTCATATATGATCGCAAACTAAGGGAATTTTAAATAAATTTTCATCGAAAGGACAATTACCCACTCAGGTGGGAATTGAACCATGCATTCATGCTGTCATGTAGGCTTTCCTTTGTAGCGATTGTTGATGTGTTATTCGATTTATTTTTGTTCAGGATTTTGGGGAAAGTGGACAAAGCAAACGTCAGTAGTACACACGGCAGTGTTGGTTAACTGTATTATGGATCGTATTTTAGTTGGGGATTTTATGATCAATTATAATAACCTATGACATCGTAAACGCGAGCTTTAGCTTAAGATGAGAAGTAAAGTTTAGTTCCTGCTTAGTTTCCTCATCAAGACCTGAATAATTGAATTTCGCGATGCAAATACTAATCTTACCGTTAATCAGATTATTTATATGAGCTCAGCCCTGAAAGCGCATCGCTATCATATCGGATTAGGCGCTACTATTGTGGGGTAATGAGATTACTCATGTATGATGCAAAACACCACGGAGCTCTGATATTCGCTAAAATGCAGCAAGGCTTAGCCGAATAGCGCTTGATTAGAATGCGAGATCCTCAAGTTAGGAACTAGGCAGGTCGTATTTTGCTATTCTTAAGTAAGTGTGGGTAAGGAAAGTTTGATAAGGTCAAGGTACTTGGTCAATACTTGGTTTGGGTATGTAAACTTTTGACGAGTCTGCGGGTCTTCTTGTAAGTAGGTATTTAGTAAAAGTCTTTATAGGTTTCGTAACTGAGCTAGCACACTTGAACAGAAGTTTGACCAACTCAAAGTTATACACTAAAATCAGTATAACAACTTTTTTTAACCATATTACGTTACCAATAGCTTGAAACTCAAAATTATTAATAAATTTTAGGTTAATAACGATGACTAGACTTATGAAAATCCGAAAATGTTGAAATGAAATGAAAAAATGAAGAATTTATAAGAAATTATGCAAGTTATTTTTTGTCCGTATTTTTGTTTCAAGCACAGTTGTCAATTGAAAAGTGACTTTATTGTGCCTGCGCCGTAAAATTATATTCAGAATTAATACAAAGGTTTTTATAACCTTCTAAGATAACATAAGAATTGAATAAAATGACATACATTGAAACCTGTTTAACTGGGCCCTGCATATGTGAGAAACTTTTGTTATTGATAATTACAATGAGATCCCGACACTTGAATTGCATTGAAATACCTCCGTTACTAGATACTTTGAGACCTTGTTAATTGAGATTAGATTTCATAGATTTTTTCGATGTTTACTTTTATGAGACTTCGTAGCTCAATTATACGTTTAAGTGGGACAATTTAACAAGTTCAGATAAGTTGACATGCTTGTTTAAACAGGCTCATTTCCATGAGTATAAGAAGAGTGGGCCTCTCTTAAACAAAGACAAGTATCATGTAAACCTGCTAAATAAGTGACTTCATAAAGTCAATCGAAATTATGCGTTGCAAAAGTCCCAATTTTCAAATTTGTGTGTTAAGATTTTATATGCGTGAATCCCAAGGCTAAAAAAATTTTTTCGATACTTTTTCTATGGTTAAATTAGAATATTTCTACGGAATTATTTAATAGAAAAATACTAGATAAAAGAATCAACTCAAGCTCATAATTTATTTTCAGGCGGTAAATACGATGTATATATAACATGTCAGCTCAGTCGATTTTTCCCAGTATTTTTTATTAATGTATCACAGAAGATAACATTGAACAATGGAAAAAATATGTAACAATCATAAAATTTATCCGGAAGTTAAAGAACATAGTTGATGTGTTTTTCAAATGTGTAATTATGAAAAACGGAGAAGATAAAGTTTACGGATTCGTTTAAACCATTTTTATCGAATCCACGACGCGTTTATTATTGTTTTTTATATCTAATTCTGACACATTGACTCCTGTACAGGAGCCGTGGTCACAGGATGTCTAAGGTTCAAATATGGTTAAATATGACAAACGAGAATAAATGCGTCTTAATCTGGTAAAAGTAATTTTATTTAAATACCTACTTCTTACGATTATAAAAAAGTGAAATATTTTAGTATTTTACAGAAACTTTATTAGTTCTAACATTATTTAAGACTTGACTAAGAATATGGATCAAGTTGCCTGCTTAAACTTATGTTTTACATAAATAAATGATATTAGCTACGAGTAATAACATATAATTTAGGCATTTCGGAAGCAAGTTTTTCCGGTTAGCGGAAAATGGTTGGATCAATTTCCGCTTGAGTATTTTCAGTAGAAAAATATTAAAAAAGAAAGAAATTATTAGTCCGGCGAGTTTAACATGGGAATCCTGCGGTCTGAATACGGAAGAATTTGGGAAACTTCAGACGTTGCCGTGGTACTGTTTTTTATGTTTATTCGAGAGTAAGGGCGATCAATCAAAGGTTTAAACATCCCTTCACACGGAAAGGACTGTGCATAAAGGAATTTGAATGAAATCACCCAGTACGTGTTTATCAGGCAGCTCCTCGTATTAAATTCTTCTATCGACGCTGTTGTTTATTTATCAATTTTGTAATTTTTGCTAACATTTTAAGTATTTTTGCCTATACGCGACTACAAAAAAGTATCTATCTTGTGCATAAATTTGCGCTATTGATGACTTGTTTTGCGATGAGTTCTTAGATTCAGTTGAACGTTAATATAAGTAAGTGTATATATTTTTATTTAGAGCGTTATAAATACGATAAACTCTCATTATAGAGAAAAACCTCTTTGGATTCGAGTTCACATCCTTCTTTATAACTGACTTTAGGGTACTGACTAACTAGCTTTTTACTTAGTACCTATAAGAGTGGATGCATCAATAAGTAATTTAGAAATACTTTTTCTTTTTAATGTTAAGTTAACTAATATACCACTTATTATAAGCATTTAACAAAATATTATGAAATACATTTCAGGTAATTTTAATCATTCACCTAAAAAAAATTTTATACAGTTTTACAGATGTATATTGATCATGTTTGACAATACATGATGACAATACATGATACATGATGTATGAAAAGGAAAAATATTGTGAAGAATAACATCTGACGCAATTAAATTGTTATTAGTGTAAAATATTTTGATAGGTATATCGTCGGTGCGACTGCAATAGCGCGTAAGAGCAATTTGCAATACCGCGTATTTACAAAAGTCGCAAAAATTAGTTTTCGCGCCATCGACTTCTGAGTATCTATTGGCACCTAATGGAAGTCACACCATTTGAATTAGCCAATAAGAAACGCCCACTTCGCCGTTATATCAATACCGCGTATTAGTTCTCAAGGAGTATTAGGCGGCAAAACCGCGTATTTACTGGCATTGTAGTGGAAGTCTGGATAGGAATTGTGCGCGCTCCTGATTTATGATTGATTATTATTGTAAATAACCAGTGTGTAAGTATATTTATTATATTTGTATTGAATGCTTAAGTCTAAGGTACATGGGTACTACATTAGTAAGTGTATTTTTCATTGTATTGTTCTATAAAAATTTGAAAGAATTTCAGAATAAAACACTTTTTTACGGTTTTTGCGCATGTTTTATTTTATATCTAATCCTGACGTTTCGATTCCTTTACAGGAGCCGTCAGTACAGGATGACTAAGATGATGGTTGTCATGTATTTTCTACTACCTTCACAATATTTTAATCGGGCACGTTCCTAATTATTAAATTATTTTATATAAATCATTTTTTTTTTTACATATTATTTAGTTATTTAATTAATTCTCACTACGATTACATTGTATACTACTGAGTCTACTACCAGTTCGGAAATTGGGAGGTCCTTCCGAGAAGAACTGGCGAAAGAAACACGGGCAGGGGGACCGACCTCCATCTTACTGTTTTATTATTTGCAAAAAGAGCTAACTACATCTTTAGGTCTTGCAATGTGTGTTTTTGTAGGCATTAATTTATTAATTATGGGGTCCCAAGCAGGTGGAACGCTCCAACCATCGTCTCTATTGAAATTAGGATGTTTACTGATTTCAATAGCCTCGCGTAGCATCCTAGGAACAAATCTTTGTTCTCTAGCGAGAATTTGTGGTTTATCGAAACGAATGTAGTGGTTTGGTCCCTCAAAAGCATGCTCACACACTGCAGACCTATTCTCGCGCCTATGTTTCATGTCGGCTACGTGTTCTTTAATGCGCGTCTCTATACTTCTCTATGTTTGCCCGATGTATGAGAGCCCACAGTCACAATCGATTTTGTAGACACCCGCTGCCTGAAGGGGTGTTACACTTGACCGATCGTAAGAATTGGTCAATCTTCCTGGCTGGTTTAAAGTAAGTATTAATAGAAACCCGCTTCAGAATATTCCCAATCTTGTCAGTGACCCCCTTCATGTAGGGAAGGACAGCAGGTTGGCGCTCTACTGTGGCTGGTTTGGTGAGGCTTCTGTGACGCAGTCTTGGTACTCGCAACTTATCTTGTAGTACACGCTTGACATGCTGAAGCTCAGCAGTCAGATGTTGTTGGACATAGATGCCGCGAGTTTGTTTCAGAGAGCAACATCTAAGACGAAGGTTGGAGCGTTCCACCTGCTTGGGACCCCATCACTACATAGTATAAAACAAAGTCGCTTTCTCTGTCCCTATATTCCTATGTATGCTTAAATCTTTAAAACTACGCAACGGATTTTGATGCGGTTTTTTTTAATAGATAGAGTAATTCAAGAGGAAGGTTTATATGTATAATACATTCATAATATAGTAGAGCATTGCATCCGTGCGAAGCCCGGGCGGGTCGCTAGTAATTAATAAATTAATGCCTACAAAAACACACATTGCAAGACCTGATGATGTAGTTAGCTCTTTTTGCAAATATTAAAACAGTAAGATGGAGGTCGGTCCCTCTGCCCGAGTTTCTTTCGCCAGTTCTTCTCGGAAGAGCCTCCCAATTTCCGAACTGGTAGTAGACTCAGTAGTATACAATGTAATCGTAGTGAGAATTAATTAAATAACTAAATAATATATTAAAATAAAAATAAAACAATTTGATTTATATAAAATAATTTAATAATTAGGAACGTGCCCGATTAAAATATTGTAAAGGTTGTAGAAAATACATGACAACCATTATCTTAGTCATCCTGTGATCACGGCTCCTGTAAAGGAGTCGAAACGTCAGGATTAAATATAAAATAAAACATGCGCAAAAATCCGTAAAAAAGTTTTTTATTCTGATGTGTAATGTGCCCGGAAGTGTAAGAACTAAATTTGAAAGAATTTTATTCGTTATGTGACATTAAATGATTATAATAAACTAATAAAATGTTTAATTTCAAAACCGCGGAACTACCACAATTGACTTTTTTTTTACTTAACCTTTAGCAGCAATATCGCGTATGTGATATATCTCAATATATAATAAAGATATTTGTAAAATCTTATGACATTCCTATGCAATATCATGCAATGGAACCACAAACAAGTTCAGTTGAAAAAATATATTATATTGACCATGATAACAAATTATTTCTTCCTCCTAAAAAATTAATAAAATACTGATACGCGGTATTGCAAATTGCTCTTACGCGCTATTGCAGTCGCACCGACGATATGAGATTTAAAAAATATACTTCTGCATCATCTAGTTGTTACTTGTATTTTTTATTGTTTTATTTGGATGATAATATTTTGTGATATATTCGTGGACTCGAATTGCGAATAAAATATTTAACTTTAAACTGATTCATTCTCCCATTGAATCATTGCGAAGTGTGACAAGGACGAAGTATGGATTACGTTGCCAAGCTTATTGGCGAGGGTTTTGATGTTGACGGATTGATGGATCGAGGATTGTAATAAAATGCTTTACGCAAATATGCGTCCGAATAAAATTGATCATTGCTGAGGGTGTCGTGTTAAGATAGGCACGTACCGGAGGCTTAACCGCATTCTGTCTTGTCTGTGATATTGAGTTCCATTTTTGAAAGAGCTCTGTTTAATTTTTATAAGATATATTTCGTTTTGATCAGCTTAACAAAGAAACTGTTGTTATTTTTAATACTGGTAAGTTATTTCTTATAAGTATATCTGATAAATTCAGTTTATTAGTTTACTCAATATGTTTATATGTTATCAAATTCCTTTAATATTGAGTAGCGAGTCATAAAAAACGGTCGAGTCACTAGCTTTTATAACTCTACTGCATGTCCAAATTTCAAATGTACATAATATATGTATGAAATTAGGTGAGTTCCTTTTCTCTAAGTAGATACAATTCTGTTATTATTTAGCGCATCTTTAAGCGCGGTTAAAGACTGGAAAAGCGCTATTGTATCGTGGTCATATTTTTCTGAACGTATAGTTTTACAGTTTTTATATTTATTATATTTATTTATGTTGTATCGCTTAATTATATAATTTTTTTATCGTACCCGTGTGATTCCTTAAAAATTAAATTGTTATAATAAGAGATTATTCAAGGTATTGGAGCCTGTTCAAAAAATTCGGGAAACTAATTAAGTGCACTTTTAAGAAGCACAGACGTATACACAAAGTATGTACACTTCAAAGTCACGAATTAGTCCCACCCTACGTTATCAGATAAGTCATCTGAATCACGTTACTGTGGATAGGTAGTTCATATAAATATCAAAAGTGTAATTCCATTTTCTGACGACATCAACATTGAGGAATCTTTACATTTCACCAAGGCACGACGAGATTAGGCGGTTTCAATATTTGCCGGAGGCGAGTGCGGGAGCTGATAAAATATTCTATTTATTACGGGGCCTCGGTTCCGTACATTCAGACCGCGTCACGGCTGACATCCGACTTCGGTATCCAAATATACTAGTTAGGGCTGGGCTTCAAATATTGTTTATCAATAGAAATTAGAACAAAACGAAAAGAAATCGTTTACCCGGATTTATTGTTATTATTACATTAAGTGTGTTGATTGCGTGTGTTTACACTTTCCAATGTAATTCTTCTAAATTTTCATTGGTTAGCTTATTAAGGATATTTTTTTACATATTTTGTTAAATTTTAGAAAAGCAGATTAATTTTGTCGGTATTAGAATCAGCTACTCAATAGAACATGATTCATGGTTGTTTCTGTTATATGCAAAAAATGTGTATCTCTTGCCAACCCTACGCCTACCCCGCAACCTCGCGGGCTTTCAATGCGTACAAAGTCAATACGCGGGAGTGTGAATAATTTTTCATCGATTCCCATTATGTGTCACCAACCACCATCGCATCGCTTTCTTTGTGGTGTCGGCTTAAGCACGTGTTCGTCATTTTCAGTCCCAAAAAGTCATACGAACGCTTCTGTAGTGACTGATAACAGTTAAGATTTGTAAGCTTATTTATTACTTTTTTGGTGGTAAATAAAACTTACGGGTTTTTTATTTTATGGTCATAAAATTCTTGAATAAGAAAATTGTTCTTTTAGAATAAGTTAATCCGTGAAAACTTATAGTTGCATCCAGTGACTGAATTTGGCTAAAGAATTTTATTTTTAAGTATTTGACAATGTTTATTTTTATTGTAGAGATTGTAGATTGATTTTTTCAGTTTGTATATATGGGTTATTTCCACAAATATTTGAAGATAATAATAGCTCTTTGTCAAGAATATGCTCTGTTCTGGTTCTCACTTATTTTTAATTGGTGAAATTAATAAATATTTTATGAAGAAGCCTACACCCATAAGTTCTTTACATTTTTTGGAAAATTCGCCAACATTTTCTTTAATACGTCACGACTTGTGAAGCCTGCAAATGTTTTTGGCCAGAGTTAACGCTTCAAAACGCCTTTGTAACTAAAAAATCTAGGGTGTACGGGAGACTATTCAGCGTGGAAGTAGCATTCATACGTGCGGTCAGCGACTAAGCCGCCCCACAAAATCAAAAGAGCTTTGACTTCAAAGAGTTGCGGAATACTGGCAACACTACGAACACTATGAGGAGAGTGCAAAATAAATGCGCCAACAGCGGATTACATAGCCACTGAATCAAAAGACAGACCGAGCGTGAAGTGATGAAAACTGGAAAAATAAAGGTGCCCTTTGGTACGAGTGGGGAATGACTATTCTGGGATCTGGATCTAAGGCGCAAGAAATGGAGCATCTAAGGAACGTGTCGTTCGTGCTGAAAAAATATGAAAAGCTAGAAAAGCTATTCAGTGCAATATTACGGTCACTATGAAATAGAAGTGTAAGTTATACTGAATCGAGAAAAAAATCTTAATAAAAACAACAAGGGGTAAAAAAGTAAATTAACTTTTTTAAATTGTATTAAGTCCTGCTGACACGTGTTTTAGATCCAAGCAATTTATAAATGTAACAAAAAATGTAGTTTTTCTTATTGTACACAAATAAAAGAAAGTAATTGCTGCGATGTCTTCTATTTGTCTTCTATCGTAACTTTAGCTAAATTGATATTGACTGAAAAAGTTACCACGATAAGCGAACTGGCTCAATTGAAAAAAAAGCTGTCACTAAATACACTCGAGAGCAATGAATCCGGGTCACTTAAAGAATGTTAAAAATCTCGGAAACTAAAAATGATAGGTTAATGCAATAAATTGTATTTAATAGACAATGTAATACTCCTTAAATGAAAGTAAAAAAAATATGAGTCACCATACATTTTATTAACACAAAATTACATAAAGAAAAAAACTGCTGATCTCTCCTTAAAACAAAAATAGGAAACATGAAATGTTCGAACTTTATTACGATTTTCTTGAATTTTAATACTTCGTATTGCCTCCTCGTGCTTCCATTACTGCGTTTACGCGGTTTGGCATGCTGTACACCAAGTTCCTTATACGATTTTGGGGAATATTCTCCCATTCCTCTGTGAGAGCAATTTTGAGCTCACGAAGCGTGATTGGGGGAGGGTTTCGTTGTTTTACGCATCTGCCTAGCTCGTCCCAAGCATGCTCGATCGGGTTGATATCCGGGCTGCGCGCTGGCCACTCCATACGAGTAATGTTCATCTCTTGAAGGTAGTCATTCACAATCCTACCTGTATGAGGTCGGGCATTGTCATGCATAAATATAGCATCCTCACCTAAATTGACCATAAATGGACCAACGTGATCATTGAGGATTTCTTCCACATATCTTACGCTAGTTAAAGAGCCGTTTTCTAAGATCACCAGCTCTGTGCGACTTTCAGAAGAAATTCCGGCCCACACAAGTACAGACCCACCACCGTAGGCTACTTTTTCTTCGATGCATGCTTGCTTGAATCTTTCCCCTGGTCTTCGATACACTCTGTGTCTTCCATCGTACTTGTAGAGCATAAATTTTGATTCGTCGGAGAACATAACTTTTGACCAATCTTCAATACTCCAATTTACGTGGCTCTGGGCATATCTTAGTCTTGAAATACGATGCCCACGCTCCAGTTTAGGGCCGTTTGCAGGTCTAAGGGGTTTTAAGTTAGATTCAGCAAGCCGACGTCTTACTGTCCATGCACTTGGGTTACTTCCTCCGAGGCGTCGAAACTGATTGGTGAGTTCAGTTCCTGTGAGAAAGCGATTTCGAAGCATGGTGTTCACCAAGTATCGGTCTTCTCGTGCTGTGGTACACCTGGTTCTGCCCGTTCCTGGTCTGCGTAGGTTAGAACCAGTTTCTTCGTAACGTCGGAGAACTCTTTGTACTGTTGACAGCGACACACCGACAGTCCTGGCTGTATCGCGCTGACTCCGGCCGGTTTCCAGCATTGTAAGTATTCTGGTGCATTCTTCAGGCGTAAGCGACATAATTTCAGCTTGAATAATGAGTATAGAGCACTATCAACATGGTTTATGTACCCACATAAATGACAGATTACAATCAAAAGCAAAACCAAATGCTGTAATTTCGTAGTTCCATCTTCGAAAGTGGCCCTTTTTCAAATTTGATTTTTTTATGATATAACTTTACAATAACTAAGAAGTTTTAATACCTTCATTTAAGGAGTATTACATTGTCTATTAAATACAATTTATTGCATTAACCTAGCATTTTTAGTTTCCGAGATTTTTAGGATTCTTTAAGTGACCCGGATTCATTGCTCTCGAGTGTAGATAACTGTAACACGAGCTATGTAACTTCAACAAGATCACGACTTCGAATTACAAAATACGAATCAATCTGTCACACCAAGATAATTTTATGTGTAAGTTAGGAACTGGTCAGTAATACGTAACCTTAATAATAATTACAAAAGTTTTTATATCATGTTTTTTTTCTTTTCCACCATTAAAAACTCGTGGTTTCGTACTCGGTGTTTAAAGTAAAATAGATAAAGTTTGTCACTCAAATTCTTACTGAAATTCAGCCTAGTGGTTTTTATTTGTTTTTACACATTTAAATCAAATCACGTTACAGGAGCGATGATCACTGGATCCTGGTTGTGATTCGGTTTTGATGGTTTATCTTCGAATATTATTCTTCAAGTAAACTAAATATTTTTTCTTTTCAATTTTAGGAATCAGGATTTCTTTTTGATCAATGATTTTAAGAATTAAAAAGAGTTCTTATTTATCATAAAGTAATTTCTTGTAGTTTCTTTTATTAAAAATTTAAAACTAATATTAATTTTTTAGTAGCTCAATGTAACTAAAAACTGACCAAACTGTTGCATGTAATCTGATTCCCCTTGAGGATTACGATAGCAATTGGATACGATCAATCGAACGTAATAGTTCCCACAGGAGATATTCGATGAGGAATGAACGATTCACGTAGGAATCGATATTTAAAGTAAAAGATATAAAAATGCTACGAACTTATCACAGTAAGTAGTTTATACTCTACTCTAAGTTTTGAAAAAAATGTATGAACTGCAATTAAAAAATAAAATTTACGCCTTTTACAAAATGGAATGGCCATCCTGATCAGGATTAGATAAAAACATAAAATAATATTCGTGATGTTTAGTGCAACGGTAGTGATTCTGCCTTTCGCCGGCCCTGGGTTCGAGTCCTGGATGAGGCAGATATTTGTGTGCTGAATACAAACATTTGTTTCTGAGTCATAGGTGATATTGTAGATTTATCCGTTACCCTACTATCCATAACACAAGCCATACCGTGCTTACTTTGGGCTAGGGTGATTGGTGTGAATGTAAGAAATATTATTAGTATTTATAACTGAAAGCACTATTTTTGATCATTATTATTTAATTTACGATATTAAGCAACACTAACTTATAGGTATAAGGGTACTTTTTAGGGCAATTTCCAATATTATGATAGATCCATCAAGGACTTAAGCAAAACTTTGAAGGTGGTTTTGTAGAAAATAAGACCTCAAGATTAGATTACGTACTTAATAAGGTTATGTAAACTTCCAAACGACACGCAATACCGAAGAAAAGCTCATGATATCATTATAGTAATATAAGTTATTTACGGGATTGCTACCATGTACCTTGTTTTTGAGTTTCCACAAACCAAACTCAAAAACAAGGTACATGGTAGCAATCCCGTAAATAACTTATATTACTATAATGTTAGTGACCATGAAAGTTTAAAACAATATCATGATATCATTGTTACAAGTCAATCTTTTAATATTTTTATTTATAACTAGCGACCCGCCCCGGCTTCGCACGGATGCAATGCTCTACTTTATTATGCATGTATTATATATATAAACCTTCCTCTTGAATCTATTAAAAAAACCGCATCAAAATCCGTTGCGTAGTTTTAAAGATTTAAGCATACATAGGGATATAGGGACAGAGAAAGCGACTTTGTTTTATACTATGTAGTGATAGTGATACAGAAATAGTTGAAGAGTTTATATTTATATTAAATATCTACCTATTGTAACGTCAAAAAGTATTAATATAGGATATATCGGGATGTTGTTGTTTATCTAAATGAAATTATTATTTAGCTGTTTCTAATAAGAGATTTTTGTCAAAGCAATGGAAAAAAAATAAAAATAAAAGGGAATTGTCAATATAGATACCTATTTACACAACGGCGATTGCTTATCATTATAGTTAATGAACATTAAAATAATTAATTCTTTTAAAATGTTACAAAAAAACCTCTTGTCAATTAATAAGGAAAACCTGTTATTGGCTATGGCCAATGGAATGTAAACCTGTTCTAATGTAACTTTTACATAACGCTGTTAGTTTTCAAAGAAATAAACTAGTTTCTTTGAATAGATCAAAATATACAATTTTATTAATATTTTCAATATTTTTTTCATTATAATATGCTTTATACATTTTTGGAAAAAGTAATGAGAAAAATATAGTATCTTACAGAATAAGGTTTCGTCAAAGAGCAAGTCAACATTGATCTGTTGCAAGAGTGTCATGAGTTTTACATCAAAGCCTGTCTTCACAAAGTTGAGTGGGACTTGAATCGCACATCGCAAACACCTCGTAAGCAGATTGCGGTGACATTTCTGTTCAGAGCTTTTCATCATTCAACGGCACCATTTTGTATCTGTCAAAAGTGAACATTGTGTTTAAATAAATATATCGTAGGGGTTTTGTTAGGTATCCTTCCCCTTTAGGAACTATTTTGTGTTTTATGAAGAAATTTCTAATTTTTTAAAGTTTAACGAAATATCTATTTGTTTGATTCCTGTACTGTGCTTCCACAATGGTTTTCTAGTAGACTCGGCCGATGTAGTACTGCCCAATCGCAGCGTCAATTGAGAATCTTAACGATCTACTTAAACATCTATTAAAATTTCATCGAGATCGAGGCGTTTATGAAGAGGTCACACTAAAACAGACCAGATGGCCTACCATGATCTTATAGCGCGATGCAAGTTCAATTGTCAAAGTGAGACAGCGCTATATCGGTCCATAGTGGCATCTCTTTTCAACAGCTTGACTTGAATTGCGATAAGAGGTGATGGCTGGTCAAATTAATTAAAGGCTTCACATGTCAAAATAGGTAGTCGCAAAGGGTCAGTAAGAAATTGAATTAATTTTTATGAAATACAAGGCATATGTAACTGTTTTGTGTTAAAATAGAACACAGATATCTAGGTAGCATATATATATATATATATATATATATATATATATATATATTGTTATGCTAAATGTATTCACTGAAATTTTGGAAGTCGTAAAGGGTGAAGGCAGTTAGATTTTCGAACTCTTAAATCATTTCAGCGTAGTTCTTTTCTAAAACCATTAGCTGAAACACGATATATTTCGTAACCTGAAACATAACTGGAAGTTTTCCTTGCAATAATGTGTTCTGAATGCAGTCCCTTCGCGTTGAGTAAAAACACACGTAAAAAAACAGATCTCAAATTCGATTTGATTCGAACTTAAAACTATGTAATATTCTTTGCTAAACTTTTATAGTCTTTTGAGACTAACTATTATATTCACTTACTAAAGTCACCACATATTTCTACATGCTGGGATTTCCTTATTATTTATAACGTATATTAAACGTTTTTCTTACTGAAACTCATCTCTTTTGTACATTATCATTTATATTTGGATTGTACAAAAATGTTAAATCATGGCCACCTAAGAAAAATATTTTTTTTTGACAAAGACGACGCCTAACTAGTTATCAGTTGATTTTTAATGCTGCATTTTCAATAAAAAGAAGTGCCAAGATTTCTCATTATTTTCAAATACAACAATATCATACTAAAAACTTATCGTGAAAAATTAACCCTAAAATATTTATATACACATTCACAAAATTCCAATTTGGGGCATGGTACCCAGAACACTCCTTACTTAATATTCTAATTACTGAGCCAAATAGGTGAGAAGATTAAAGTGTTAGTTTTTGTAGTAAATATGAATTGAAAAAAGCTTTAGTTAATGTAATGTACTCAAAATATTTGAAAAAACGTAATAAGACGGTATTTCGGTAAAATTCCCAGGTTTTTTTAGTTCAACACTGTGCAGTTTAAACTTTGAATACTAAATAAATAACCATTATTACATAAATAAAGATAAAAGTTATTTCGGAAACAGCATGCAAATGCTTATCTTATTTAAACATATGACCCTTCATCCCGATTCTAACTCGAGCCATTTAGCGCATAGGCAGAATCGCTACCAAATGATCATCAGGACTGGCTTAGTGTGTAAAGTCCGTTAAAAACCAAAGTACCTAGTCCTCTTAACTTCATATCATTTTTTCATAACATTATGAAATTAATAAAAGTTCTACACGAAACTAGTTTGGAAAAAATAATTATATGAATAATTTTGGTTCCAAAAAAACTATATAGGTTAAAAAAACTTAACTAAATAGATTGTATGGACAGCTCTCTATTACAATCAAATGAAATATCGATGACCTAACCTAACCTAACTTAACACCACCGGGGTGTGTACAATAAAATACTCAAAGGGAGTTTTACTGAGGAGTTTCCTTATCACTATGAGCTCGGCGGTTGAACCTTGGCGTTTCATCAGTACAAAAATTATGTTACACTTTTTAATTTATACCAATGTGAACCATATCTGTATAATAACATCGTAGCAAAAGTATTATAACGTTCTACCTCCTAAGCGTCCACTAACATGTTATTGAAACATGGTACGCAAATTCCGCCAACGATATTATAAATTACTGAAAGCTGTGTTCCACCTTGTATTGTACACAAATTTAATTTCATAGTCCACCAGCACCGTTTGGGGGGTAGTGGGGGTAAATCCGGCTGCATTATTTACTGCACTTCGACATGGCGCGCCCAAAAGCAATATAATTCGGTTATTGCCAGTGGTCTGCTGCTTGTTCAACAAAGAAGGGAACTGGTTTATGATAAGTAAAGTAAAACCAGAGAACTTTTTTTTAATTGCCAATTAATGAACGTGTCATTGGTAAAAAGTTTTTTAAATAAATATTTAATTTATAAGGCGTTTATTTTATTTGATCCACTTTATTTGATCCTGGCGTTTCTGATTTTTAGAAGCCGTGTTCAGTTATCTATCCAATAAAAGAATATAAATTTGAAACTGCCGTTTCGTGCAACGGTAGCGATCCTGCCTTTCGCACCGACGACGGTCCTGGTTTGGAATCACGGAAGGGGCAGATGTTTGTATGATGAATACGAGCATTAGTACCTGAGTTATGGGTGTTTATATATATTTCTATGAATTATACATATCTATGTATCATATATGTATGTCTATCCGTTACCTAAGCCAGCGTCCATAACACAAGCCTTACAGTACTCACTTTGGGCTCGGCTAATTGGTGTGAATGTAAGAAAAAAATATTTTTATTTTTAACCGACTTCAAAAATGACCAAATTGAATTTCTAGAAAATGTATAATACCGTTACTTTGATAAGCATTTAATTCTTTGCGTGTTTTTTTTTGGTATAAAAATGTAAAAAAACTTTTACTAGTAGTAGGTAATACATTTTTTACGGATACCGAAAAGCGTTTATTTTATTAACACACATTCAATTCAGAATAGAGCAAACCGTAATAGTGTTTCAACACATTACTCTGTACCTAATTTACTTTTACAGGGAAATTTCTATGAAGATTATAACAATGTGTGATCAAGCGCATTCCAAAGTTACGAGTGTAATATAAAAATAAAGTTTAACGAGAGGCGCAGTTGCTGCGCAATCGAAATGTTAAGCTTGATTTATCGGTACTGACTACAATTTGCTTGTGTCACTTTTTACTGTCTGTAAAAATAAAAAAACGTGGTGTTAATATGAACACAGAAACGAGTATTTTCAGCAAAATGTTTTGCACTTATAGCACGCAAGTAAAAACGGAGCTGATAGTTAAATTCAATGTTAAGGTTTGATGAGTGGTGTCCAGCACCTTTAACGCCGTGTGCTGGCCAGCAGAATAGAATAACACCAAGCTTTCACGCTTAAATATACTAGAGTTAATAAACGTACACCTCCCGTAAACCACAGAACAGGAAGCAGTGTTTGCTGTATTATGGTAAAGATCATAATTGTATTACGATCTCCTATTTAACCCACCTACCAATAGTGAAGATGATGGCAAAAGGATTTTTTGGAATTTCATATTTTGGGAAAGGCTTCTGTTCAGCAGTGGGCGTCCTTTTGCTGACATAACATGAATATTAAGATGTAAAGTTAACTGAAAAATTATTAGCGCCTGTGGAAATCTTTCAGACAATAACGCAAGCATTACTTTTATTGCTGATAGTGAAAATAATACAACCGTTGTAATATTCGCAGGTTTCTTTGTAGTTATATATTGCTATGTGACAAAGTTTGTATAAAAGAATATAAAAGACAAGTAAAATAATAATTTGTCTGTATTTTAAATATATTATTAAGGTGTTCATCTTTTGATACTCTAAATAATAAATATTCAGCTGCCGAATTGTTTGGGTTTGATTTTTCTTGGAGATTTTTACTTTCAATTTCATCATATGTTATTCGTCAACAGAATTGTTTTAACCCCTCCTCTGGGGCTTATTCTTTTTTTATGGATAAAAAAAGAATAAGACGTAGAACGGTTCATAATTCAAATGCATTTACAAAGCGAATCGGTGGTATTAATATAATTTTCTTTATTAAATGGAGGGGATTGGAAAAGAAAATTCACATAATTTCTTAACCCCAAAGCTTTCGCAAGAATCCATAACTATGACCACCGTAACCATTAAACTACCTCAAGTAGGTTGTAAACTTATTTATCACGCCCTAGAATTAAGAAAGTGTTCAGAACTTTAGGTTAGTTCACATATTCATAATGAAACGACTATGGGATTAAAAAATTGTCTTATATGCGGCTGTATATCTTATTATGCCTGTCTGTTGAAATCTTAGTACAGATAACAAGTGGTTAAGCAGAGTTAATTTGTTTGTCTGTTGATAATAAAAACCTCGAGATATCTGCAGGTAAAATATTCCGTACTTTATGAGGTCTTAGTTATATTGTTAAGGAGAATGAAAGAAAATAGTTTTCAAGATGATGAAACTTATGGCCACTAAATATAACGTTGTCAATAAATAAATAAAAAATATAGAATAATTTTTTTTTTTGAGTTTTTACCTTTACAATTGATTTCCATATAAAGCTCTCGGTGGGTATGAAAAAAAATATGTATTTAAACTGTTTTCTGTGTCAGTCAGCCAATCAGGACAAAACTTTTTTTATATTCAGGCTAGCTTATTATCATTTTGGTTTTTGTACATATCCCTCATATTTCCATGTCTACTACCAGAAATAAGGTCCGCAGTTTATACATCTAAAAAGTTCAAAATACTTGTAAATGCTTATCAAAAACCGTATCTACTCAACAGCGCCATCTGTTGATAACTTTACGATAGTAGCTACATAGTTTTTAAACATTTCGCTTCTCCCATATTTTCTTCTAACTACATATAGATAGAATAACAATCAATCAATCAATAAATTTGCAAATTAGTAGTTTCATTTAAATCCGTTCTCTAATTTTTGCGTGAAAGCTCACAATAAAAACGTATTTCCTTTTGGTAAAGTAAGAAATGCCTCGCTCGTTTTATTTTAGTAGACCTTAGTTGTAAAATAGGTTATCGCGAAAAGCCTCATCATCATTTCAATGAAAGGCATCCACTGCTGGTCGGAGGAAAATGGGGGATTTTCCCACAAACACCACGATTAGTACATGATGATCGCTGTGACAGAAAATAATTAGAAAACGCCGAAGCTCATTTTGGGGTTTGTAGGAAGTGTATGGTGACGACTTAAGGGTATCGTTAGTGTGAAGGGTTGGTGCTATTTACTCAGCCGGACATCACACGGTATTTTATTGAGCGAAGCTCTGAAAGAGTGAAGCTCTCTTTTAGGCAACTCACAAATTTCGCTTGTCTCCCTCCTACTACTTAACGGTTCAACCGATTCGAACGAATTTTGGCATGAACCAGACGGACATAGGCTATGTAAAAAAAAATATACACTTTACCATGGAGGAATATTCACCAAAAGAAAAATTCAAAAGCTGATCACAGCCAAACCGCTGATACTACATTGATGAAATTAGGCGCCAAAACTCACATCGTGGTCGTGACTAATGTGCAAAAAAAAATTTTGAAATAGGACATACCATGGAGGAATGATCACCGAAAGAAAAATTCAAGAGCTGATCACAGCCAAACCGTTGAGACTACATTGATGAAGCATGGTAAAACCCATTTTAATAGTACTTTTATTATAAAGTTAATTATGGGATATAATAATAACCAGTTATTTTAGGTTTTAATAAGTGATGCAATATTTTATTGTACTTTAAAAGATACTTTGCCTAAATCTCTCAAAATATATTGTTATACTTGTGTTATTTTTCTTATTAATATTAAGGTTAATAACATAAAAATTATAAATAAGTCAATTTTTTGAATCGATATGGTCGTTATTTATTTATTTATTGACATTAACGATAAAATATACGCTAAATAAAAAGAAAAACAAGGGTAACAAACACTTTAAGTAAATACATCATACAATAAAAAAAGATATGCATCAAAATTAATTAAACGATATAATTAAGAAAAATAAACTAAAGTGAAGATAAAAATAATAATAAGAAAAAATTTAATACAGTCAGTCACAAATTACTGTCAATCTTCACTGATTTCAAAATGTAAGAACGAGGATTTCGACTTCGGCACTATATTCATTTGTTAGCTTACTGAGTCTTGTAATAGAATAATTTGATCCATAAAACTGTTCGTCGACGAGTTATACTAAATGGGCTTATTTTACTGCGGGGATATCTAAATGGGACTCGCATTTTAAATTTATTCAGCAACTGTGATGTCAATTTTATTACTAAAAATTTTGGACACGAACTCTAAGTCCATAACGACTCTCCGTTTCTCTAAAGAGTGAATCTTAAATGTTATAACAGTTTTTTCATAAGACGGTTATTTTTTTCTCTTCTCTTTCCCTATGTGTATCTTAAGTACCACATGATTTTTTGTATTCACTCCAAACGCAAAGAATATGTGTTATAGTGGGGTCTCCATACGACAGTGCAGTATTCCAAAATACTTCGTACCAAGGTGTTGTAAAGAATTATTTTAGTCACAACTATTAATTAGTACTTTATCACTCCTGAGTACAAAACCTAATCCTCTAGAACCTCGGTTTAGAATATTTTTCAGGTGTGTTAAAAACGTGAGCTTTTTGTTAGATATTACACTCAAGTCACTTATTTGATCTACTTCTCCAACATAAGTTGTACATGTGCGGTACTGATAGGGGACTAGATTTCTTTTTCTCCCGTATTATAAGAAAAAACATTTTTCTAAGTTAAGATTAACAAGCTCATCAAGATCCTTTTGAAGCATGATTACGTAGTCATTAGATTCAATAACCCTTGCAATCTTTAAATCATCTGCGTACATGAAAATATCGGAGAACCTTATGACGTTAGATATGTCATTGACAAAGATGGTAAACAATATTGGGCCTAAATGTGAGCCCTGTGGTACACCCGAAGTTATTTTTCGAGACTTTAATTCGGAGTCATCGAGAACCACATAAAGAGATCGATTTTCCAGGTAAGATTTTATCTAATTCAACATAATATTTGAAATGCCATGCGTTGATAATTTCTTTGACGGAATATTCGAAGACAAACGATCGAACGCTTTGCTAAATTCCGTGTATATCACGTCCATCTGCTTGTTAGCATCAAGTGCCTCAATCTAATTTTCGGTAAGATCAACTAAGTTTGTACAAGTAGACCTAGACTGAACCAAGCCGTGTTGACAGTCATTTTTATAAGTAATTAATGTAACACATTTATTCATATAGTGCAATAAATTGTTTAAATTGAATTTAATTACTTTAGTTATATAACTCTTATAATAATTGCTTTCATTATGAAATTATGCTTCATTTAGTATTCCACATACCTAAGACACATCCTTCCTGTTACTTTGGATTTCTGATGTAGAGCGAACATTTATTGTTACACCAAGTCTATTAGAGAACATAGCCAGTGCAAATAAATTTCAAATATAAGTGTTAATCGCTCACCGTAACCCTATAAATCATGTCATCGCTCAGTAAACCACGACTCTACCTCATAATGATTTGATGTGACACACTACTCATCAGAAGAAATACGGTCTTCTGTAGTCTGTGGGTCTTCGAAACAAAAGCTTCGCCGTTATATTTTTTTATGTTGGGTATAATGCTACCCATAGATTTAAATTTTCAGTGTGTATGAGTAAAAACTCTTCTCTTTATATCAGTATTTTGTATTGCGCACATCTAAAGGTTGACTCCCTCGTCTGTGTCTGGTAGAGCATAAAGCATAAATAAGGCTTCTACAATAAATCTCCACCACTCCATTACTAGTTTTTCCTTTTCGTTAGACTCAAAAGTGGTTAAAAGTCAAATCATAATATTACCATTAACTAATTTATGTCCCCATTGCTTGCACAAGTCTTTCCTATGGTTAAAAAAAACTGGTTGGTTGCCTGTAAAGTTGGTATACGGGCGAAAGTTTTACGTGACAACGACTTTGAGTGGTAAAATAATTTTAATGTGAATATTCATTCGTATAGTAGGAAGAAGGATGAAATAATAGTAACAATTTAAAACATTTATTTATACAAAGAATTATATTTAAAACATTAATTTATAGGCACGCGTCCCTTCCACTTTTTATGTCTGTCTCTCTCGCTCTTAGGCGGGCTAACCATGCCCGAGTGGAAGGGACGCGTGCCTCTCACTCGCTCTCATTGTAAGCGCATAACGTGAGCGGAGCGTAACGCAGTTTCTTGAAGTGTCACCCGGCAAACCAATTTATAAGACGTTGTCACGTCAAAAAACATAGTGCGTAGAATGGCCCATAACTCTCCACGCGAATACAGTCTGGATAGGTGTGTCCAAATAACTACAGATGCAGGTAGTCCTATCGGGTAAATATAATAAGTACCTTTAAACCTTTTTGGATGTTTTGGTTATTATTTGGTCATCCATTGTATGACACGCCTTTGGGATAAATGCTTAACCTCCCCAATCTTATGCCTACGAGCTCCATGAAACCTTATAGTACTTTAAAAAATATAGTCAATTCACATTGCCCTTAATTAAGTTGCTATAAATATTTTAATGCTTCGAAAAGATTTCCAAGATATTATGAATTAATGTTTCAGATAAGGAAGATAAGAACGATCTTTGTTTTAATTCCATACTTGTTCTGTGGTAGGATGACATGCCACTATCTTTTAAATAAGATTGATGACATGAATCTTTTTTTATTCTTATTTTTTCCGTTACTTCATTGTGATAAGTTAAATAAATAGATACGTCAATTAGAACTTTAATTAGTAAACATGTAAAAAATAAGTGCTAAAGACACGGATATATTTTAGGAAAAATATGGTCCGATCAATATATTTTACGGTGAAGAAAACGAACAAAATACACTTTATTAAAACACATGCAGAATTATATTGTTTGTGAATAATTGCATAGGCAGATTTTATCGTATTAAGCGATTTCTATCAAACAATCTATGGATTTATTTACATCAGTCGTCTCTATTTTCCATAGCTGTCTTGTAAATAAAAGACTGAATTTATTATTAGGTATTACATTAAAAATGAGCTAACAAGTTTATTGATAAAGCATAATCATTACAGTAGTTATAATATTTAACTTGCGAATGATCGTAACTTACTTATTTATGTACCTAATTCATGTGTTTGTATGTAGTTATTGAAACAAACCTTTTGGTAAAACAGATTAGGACTTAGCATAAAATTATGATTTTTTTAAAAGTTAAATTTTTCATGAGGTTTCTTTGGGAAGAGAAGAGATATGTAAACAATTAAAAATTTCTCAAAGCTTTAGATTATTTCCATTGAGACATGTCCTTTACCTATTGAATAATCCTGCAAATTACTATCTAGCCTTACTTACTTTGAACCATTGTAAAACACAGCATTTTATTTAGAGAGTGTATTGCTTGATATGCTATCGACTGTACTCAAAAACTTACACTTATCCAAAAACATTGCTTTGACACCGAGGTGCCATTTTTTTACTTTGACATCGATATACAAAATACAATATCAAATAAAAAAACAAAAAACAAAAATTGTAATACATGTTAGCATACAGGCTTTACTGATACTTAGTCAAATACCTAAATTGTTGTTATAATGCAGATATCAAAAAATAAAACTAGAATAATTACGAGAAATAAAAAAATATACAATAGTGATTGTTTATACGAAATATTTAAGAATAAGCGAAAGAGCTTCTCTTTAATAACGTACATATAAAAAATAGTTGTCATTGTCATTTCATTTTATAGTTTCATGTTCTTTAGTGTTAGTATTCGCCAAAATGTTTTACTCAAAATAATGTATTGATTATTCTTATAATAATTTTTAACTTTGTCATCTGTATCACGTTTTTTTTTAAAGTGAAATCACACGTAAAAGTTTCTTTCGTTAGTGTGATGAATTGTTATTTCCTAATTATTCTGTATTCAAAAACATTTTTAAAGAATATTTACAATACCCCAAACCATGCGTATTGATATATTCTGTAAGATATAATAATTAATTCTGTGTATAACATACAAAAACGAAACAAGTATGAAATTAAACTGAAACAAAAGACAAAGACAACACAAATATTGCAAAAACTACTTAAAAAAATATGAAAATCAGCCTAATCGCTGCTGTTGAGAAAGGAGCTCAAACACATTATTAATGTTCCCGTAAACCCGAGTGCGAGTCCCTTTGGCGAGGATCGAACTAGGTCCGTTTAGTTAAAAGCTCACACCTCAACCATTGACTCTCTTATGCAATGCATTGTTTTGAACTTTCAAGATAGGTATTAAGCTACTTCTGAAGGCTTGAGTGTAAGTTTCAAATATGCAAAAGAGACTATCGCGTTTAAGTTAAGATTTCAAATTCAGGGCTTATTTCTCATACAAATATTATCTCAAACCCAGTTTTAAAGTTTGCACATTTAAAAAGTTACGTTGTTGCCCCTAATTCCTTAGATACGTAATTACATTTTATGCTTTTATAATAATTTTTAATAAAGAAATATCATAGAACAAATCTACTCGGCTCTGGCCGCGAAATCCCTACTTAATATTATAAATTTGAATGTAAGTTTGTTTGTTATGCTTTCACGCAAAAACTACTAAACCGATCATCATGAAACTTCATACATATATTCTTGGAGGTATTAGAAGTAACATAGGATATTTTTTATAAAAAAATTGCGGGCGAAGGCGCGGGTAAAAGCTAGTAATATTATAAATGTGAATGTAAGTTTGTTTGTTATGCTTTCACGCAAAAACTACTAAACCGATCATCATGAAACTTCGTACATATATTCTTGGAGGTATTAGAAGTAACACAGGATACATTTTATTGAAAAAAAAATGCGGGCGAAGCTGCGGGTAAAAGCTAGTAAGTAATAATTATAAGGCTAAACTTGAGAGCAGATTCAATTTTTCTAGTACTTTTCTATTAAATTTTACCATAAAAGATAGATAAAATACATATACAATATACCTTTAATGTTTTTTTTTAAGTGAAACACTTGTACACGTCATCTATAAAAAAATAAAATCTCAAAGGCGAATCAAAATGTTAGTATTAATTAAAACCCGTGTTAATTTTCTAGCGAGTAATGATGACACATTTATTAATTTTAATAAGTTAACGAAAAACTGTATGAAGTAAATAAATAACATTTTGAAACAGAATGCTAATTGACAACTTAATGAGTGAAAAGGAAAAAAGTCAATTGAGCTATTTTTACTTACCAATGGCAATACTAAACTTATGAGTGATTATGCCATTATACATTAAAAACATTTTTTTTTTAATTTGTCATTGATTAAAAACTTTTTTGCGGTAATAAAAGCATTATACCAGGTTATCATACAATAAAAAAAGCCTTTTTTTAAGTTTAAAATACGGTTAGTTTAGTTTTTTTTTTAGTTTTTTTAGTTTTTTACGGTGTTCATTCTTCTATTAATATAATATGTAAAGACTGTTCAAAATACAGTCGATTATTAAATCCCATTGAAAATTTTGGAACAGAGGGTTGAAAGTATACTTATACAAGCTTAGCATCTCAAGGAAATGATGTTGACAAGAAAATACAATGTTGTTTCTAGCAAACTCTTTTATATGAAAATTCTTTGAACAATGAACATTGCAATACACATGTGTATCATTCAATTATTTTCAAAATAGAGATGACCCTTATTTCAAGGCGTTAAGTTACAATTTTCTAGTGGACGCAACATTTTAAAGGTAAAATATAACAAACTTAGAGACGGAGATGTATTGAAGTAGCTTTTATGTGTTGAATACCATTGAGCACGGTATTGTTTCAATACTGCGGACCCTATTATATTGTGCAGTGAATGACGTTAAAGAAAGGACACTCCATTGAAGATATAAATATATATATAGGTACATAATATTATCGTTACCGTTACGTTAATATTAATATTATCTTATTTACGTAATTGTAGTTATAGCATTTGCGTTTTATTCTTGCTTGTGTTTCTCAAATGTTGATTTATAATCTCTGTATCTAATAAGAAATTAATAAAATTGTCCTAATCGAAATTTACTTTCATAGGCTAGGTTTAAACAAATTCAAACATTTGAAGGTAGATTACTTTTATAAATTATAAATAGACATAGGTAAGAATCACTTTCGTTACAAATCGTGATAAAATTTATTTACCAAGCTCTCTTATAAATATAAATGTGCACCGATTTTTTGTTTTGTTTGTATGTCAATTACAAAGAAAAGGATATAAAAATGATGTGCTTATTGTCAAAGTGAGATTAATAAAAAGGAAAATGTTAGCAATTAGCACTTCACAAGTATTTTGTCATTGTTTTGTGTTACCCGTAATTATGAATTAGTCGTATAGATATATGCGTGTAATCGTGCCGCGTGGCTTCAAGTTGTACGCGTTTGTACCGCAGCGGCATCTAGGCTCATATTGATTGCCGGTGACATTCTTATCAATACAACCCGGCCGGCGCGCGGCCGCTCTACACAACACCCAAAAGAAACAGGAACGTTTCTTCGCGCGCTCGGATCGGAACGCAACGAAAAAAGGGCGGAGACATCGCGACGGCGGCGGCATCCAATCGAATCAAACTCGGACCGGCATCGGACCAATGAGACGCGGGCGCCGGGGCGGGCGCGCGCACGCGGCCGCGCCCTCGTTTTCCTCCGGCTTTTTATTTATTGTTGCGCGGAACAGCGCGCGCGACGGGTGTGTGATGCGCGCGTAGTCAGTATTCACGAAGCATGGAGTCCGCCGTGGACTCAGCGTCAACTGCGAGCGAGGTGAGCGGCTCCTCTGGGGGTTCGCCCAGGGTGAAGGCGGCGTCGCCAGCGCGTGCTCTCAGCCCGCCACAGCTGTTGGCCCCACGGCTGCCTCTGCCACCACCGGGTCTCGGCCTGCTGGGCTCCTTGCAGATGATGCACCATTCACCCCTGGAGCTCATGGCGGCGGCCCATCACCACGGTCCGCCGCGATACGGCAGTCCACCACCTATCTCCACATCCGACCCTTCTGCCAACGAGTGTAAACTTGTAGACTATCGCGGCCAGAAGGTGGCAGCTTTTATCATTCAAGGCGATACTATGTTGTGCCTGCCGCAGGCTTTCGAACTGTTTCTCAAGCACCTGGTAGGCGGGTTGCACACAGTGTATACGAAACTTAAGAGACTGGACATAGTGCCGCTGGTGTGCAATGTGGAACAGGTGCGCATTCTGCGCGGTCTGGGAGCCATCCAGCCGGGCGTAAACCGCTGCAAGCTCCTATCCTGCAAGGATTTCGACGTGCTCTACAGGGACTGCACTACAGCAAGGTACGTTTTAACATCCCCATGTGTGAATGTTGTTGCATTTAGTATATAACAAATAGGAATCTAGGTGTTTTATAGTTTCAGTGATTGTGATTGTGATTGTTATTCCCAATTATTAGTTAAAAAGTTTCATAAAAGTAAAGGGAAATTTATTTTTTGTTGCATAAGATATTATTGATGTGATTATTTTTTTTATTTCAGCTTTATATTTATCGTGTATATCAAAATATCTAATTAATAATATAGTATAATTAAAATGCTCTTCATTTTAACGACAATAATAAGGAAGAGAAAGGTCATCAAGTGAGCGTGTAAGTTTATTACTCCGCGAGGAGAGGTCGGGAGGCATTAATTTTTAACATTTTAATACGCGCCAATTATTTCCACCGGGTTAAATATTTAACTCGGCTTCGGCGACGGAAGGGTTAAATCTCTGTTAATTAGCGGCCTCCACGTAAATTTTTAAATAGTAATTTTTACAAACGCTAAAGTTAGATTAAAAAATCTTGTTTTGAGTGGCAGCGCGGTCGGCGTAGGCCTATATCGGCGGTACTCGGATGCGATTTAAAAAATGTAATGTCCGCGGGAAGTGCGCGTTGGGGAGACGTTAATTTTAATTTTTTCTCACATTTGACGCTTTGTGTTTGTAATATTTAATGTCTGTTTACTGGTGAGAGAAACCCTAATCCGGACGGTCTTGGCTTTGACTCACAGTTTGTTTGATTTTATGAAATCACCCTAATTTAAAAATGGTTACTACACGTTCCTAATTAGTTATGATGTCATTTATTTTTTTAAGCGAATCAAAATGAATTGAGCCTCAGTGTGAATATCATGCCACGCCACATTTTTGTAAATTGAGAGAGATATCACATACCTATTTAAGTTCATTGAACTTTACACTATGTACTGCGTTAATTAATTGTATTATTACTATACATTGAAAATTGTTTAATAATAATCTGTAAAGATATTTTTTTTATTCATACATTTAAATTTTTTATCTAACGACATATAATATTGATATCGATCCATATTATTTAATTATACAAAACACGTGAGTATTGAATTAAATTCTATTGCAATTTTACTACTCATTTGAGCTTTATTTATTATAAAATTTTATTTTTATTAGAATGAATACCTATTTATTTAATTTTAATGTTTGTTACTTACCTTACAAAGTAGTGTTAACACAAAATATCTACGTAGTTTATAATAACACAAAATTCGAATGTCATATCCAACAGCCAATCAATTATTAATATTGTCTACACGAAATGTAGTTTATACCAATAATAAAAAATCAGCATACAAAGTCCCGGCGGTCTTTGAATCAAGTAAATGTGTATTGGCATTTTTCCGCCATAACGATTCAACTAATGCCATCAACATGTATTTCTTTCTGTATTTTTTTGCAACTCGAGTAGGTAGATATTTAACTTGTTATCTGACGGGTGTTTGTAAAAAAGATCTTCGTGGTAAAGCGAAGTTTTGAGAAATGAGATAAAAATATATCAATGGTGGCCAATTTTTTTTTGTAGAAACATTATTCTGTTGACTTGATTTTTGCGTTAATTTCCTGTGAAACAAATGTTCTGTCAAATTATATATGAAAAAATTTAATTGGATTTTCTCTCTCACTATTCTATGTTCACAAAATATTGTTGTAAAATTTAAACTTCAAATTTTATGTGACGCTAAAGATACCTAATAGTAATTAAAAAAAAGTAAATATAATTTATATAAAAAGTATTTTCATGAATAAAAAGAATTGTAATAAAAAATCCTAACATTTTTAGAGGTAGAGTCAGTTTTATCTTAATAATAAATAATGCAATTAAAGAATGAGTTATTGTAATGGTTAACGCTTTAAATATTTTAATGAAGTTTATTACAATTGTTCTTATATAGGAAGGTAAGGAATGACACAGCTGGTGTGATGACGAGTATGATGTAGCTGCGCTAGGAAATGCGATATTTTTCAAAAAACTGAACGCCCGCATTACAAAACGCTCTGTAAATAATAGGAGGACGCTCCTTTTCACGCTTCAATAATTGCTCGACAGCAGATAAACGAGTGCGGATCGGGTTACCTATCGTGCTGAGAACGGAACGGGGTGTTGACTGACTTCATTTCTCTAACTCTTTTATTAGCGGCCAGCATTCATAATACGTTTCGCTTTTTATTATTCTTCGCCAGTGTTTTTAATCACCATTTTTCTAATTTTAAACATTTTTTTTAATCAGTTAAGATCTTGTTGTACGGTTGTAAAGGTTCGAAATATGATCTTAATTATAAAATGTTACATACTTTTGTTGATAAAAAATAAGCACCTGAATGGAGTGTTAATTTCGATTCCTTTGCTTATTTTGTGATCGATTGCTGCAGGGTTCCGTCTGTCTCTGCTACAAAGAGCGGGTTTCAATTATAGAGGTCGTCAACACGACTTTTTATGGAATTTTCAGGTTTACGACTCATTTTGATGGTCCGCCTTCAAACGGAGTGATATTTTGTAAATAAACAAGCACTGAAATAACCGGCTCATTACCTTTGTAGAGCCGGTAGGTGTAGCGGAACTTCGATTTTTTTGTTTCCAGTTTCAACTTGGGTAGAGGTGTTTTAAAGACATTTCGAGCATCCCTGTTATGTTGTATCTAAGTATTATACTTACTTTGAACATATCGTATCATTTCTATTTTGAATCTCCGATAAATATTCCTAAACAAGAGGAAGTCGAAAAGGAGTATATTTATAAAACAGTTTTTTCTTAATACATCGTTTTATACACATTTAATTTGACTGTATTAGCATGGTAAAGGGCGAGCGTATTATTTTATAATTTAGTGACAATTAATACGAAAAAAAGTTCATTGATTGGCATTCTTGTATATTTTTTTTTCTAATTTGTTCCAATAATAATTTTACAACACGATGGTACTCAATCAAGGTACTTTATAAAAGTGTTAATTTTTCACGTAAAAATTTAAAAGCTTTGTTGTTTCGCGTTAATTTATTTTTATATATGAATGATAACATTGATAATTATTACATTTCCGATGCCTTGAATTTATTTATATTCGTGTTACAAAAAATAATTCAACATTGAAATATTAAATATGAAAATAATTTAATATTTTCCTTTTAACAGATATCGTCATAAATCGGTGTATAGGTATATAAGTTTTTATATGTACCTGGGATAGCTAATGAGATATAGTAAGTGCTTCGAATGGTCGTTTTTAGTACGTCATTGATATCTTCATCGACTTGAAACGTTGCCTACGCCATACTCATTGGCCGTGCTCCAAACAATGGTCCACATTGAAATATTATATCCAAGACACCGTACTGCAGTCTCGAATAATTGATGTCAACTTCTATAGTACTCATACAAAATATTATAGTCTTTCCAAATACATTTCTATCGTGTCCCAGTAATTTATATCTATTACTTACTATTTAATTTTTTTTATTGCTTTTATATTTAAATGTTATCTTCATTATTCGCAGTGAAGGAGACTACATTCTTTTAATTTATTGTTATTGAAATTAATTTCATTAATATAATAAATAAATAATTTGAAGTCTGATGAAGTCTGAAAATGATAATATGGAGATAAATATTGAAATACCAAACAGAAATATAAAAATTATTCGAAGAAAAAATATTTATTGTTACATTTTGATATTATCAATAAAGGAAAATGTGCATAGGTATCAAACTCAGTACCAGCCTACCACTAAACAATCTGCTTCTAGCCGTCTAATTTTCCTTGTTTTTTTCTAATGAATGCCATAAAGCATGCCATGTCAGGAAATATATTGAGTATATATATTTTTTTTAATAAATCATAAATTATAAGCAATATCAGAAAACACCAGAGTGCAGTGGTTCTATCTGCTTTAATCCGTTTTGGCATCTCATAAAACTGTACAATGATATTTTTTAAACGATTATTTGCGTTTTTTTTCTTGTCATCCTTTGTTGCACTGATTTTTTTTTTAATTTCTATTATATCAATAATAAGCAATTTTGTAATCATAACTAACAATTAAGCAAAGTATATTTGGAAAAGGGTTTTTTGACAAAATCGATACTTTTTTGAAACATGTAAGTTTACTTTTTAAAGTCACTCCACATTAGTTGTAGGTATGGGTAGGTATTAGGTATATTATATTAATATAAGATTTCTACCAACAAAAATACCCTCTTGTATAAATATTATTTTCTTTTTTGTATATTATCATATTATGTTTTTTTTCTTTTCTTAGTACCCAACTGTAAAACTCAATATTACAAATTTGATGTGTTATTGAGTTTTGCTAAGTACGTAATTATTCATTTGGATAAAAAAAATGTCTATTTAAAATCCCAATTAAACAAGCCGATAGATAAAAGACATTTTTATGTATATTTTATTAGTTGGAATTTAATTAATATTTTCATAATTAGAGAAAGGGTGGATGCAGTCATTATTTGAAGTAATAGAAGCATTTATTAAACATTTACTTAAGCGCATTTTTTTTTATCTGCAGTGTAAATAACGTAGAACCAATTTGAGTAGTCAAATAAGATAGTTTATTATTATCTTGTCGTGTCGACGGCATCAGTGGACTGAATACGACTTTACTAGTCTAGATCTTAGGTACAGTTATCCAACCCACTCTCAAACCTTATGACAGTAAATTAGGCACTAATGACATGTTAATTGTGAAGCATTTTTACCAATTTTAGTTTAATTTGAACAAAAATCAAAAAGAAACCAGAAGAAAAGCTAAAGTGTACTTTTCGCATTAAATTTTTTGTTGCTATCCCTACTAATATTATAAATGTGAATGTAAGTTTGTTTGTTATGCTTTCACGCAAAAACTACTAAATCGACCATTATGAAATTTCGTACATATATTCTTGGAGGTATAAGAAGCAACATAGGATACTTTTATTGAAAAAAAAATAATTGCGGGCGAAGCTGCGAGTAAAAGCTAGCATTTAATAAAATGAATGATATTCTTAATATTTTCCATTTAATAAATACGAATGTAAATCAAAACTAACAAGTTAACAGTTATTAAATGCCAATAAGGTAATATAAATGTTATTATGTAAGTGACTCTATAATAATAAAATTAAATTGTAAAAATTATTTAACAAAAGAATGTTTAATACATTTTTTATGTCCTTTTTCACGTTCTTTTACTAGTCGATTGTAGGATTAATGTTTACTTCATCGACTGTTAAAAAACGAGTACCAATAGCCTAGATTCACGTTACATGGAGAGTTTGGTATTAATATGATACGAGCTATGTCCAACTTAGTTACCAAATATATACTATGTTATCTAAATAATTAACAGAGAAAATAAAAATAAATAAAAATTAAAAATCTAATTTTCATTGTTAAAGTGGTCAAACTTCTCATTATTACTAATTCAATAAAGATTTTATGTGTTAAATATATTTAGTCCTACCTACAACTAGTTAACTTTTTATTGTCTTATAGTAATATAAGCTATTTACGGGATTGTTACCATGCACCTTGTTTTTAAACGCGAGATTAGCGCTAAAAACAAGGTACATGGTAACAATCCCGTAAATCACTACATATTATAAAACAAAGTCGCTTTCTCTGTCCCTATATCCCTATGTATGCTTAAATCTTTAAAACTACGCAACGGATTTTGATGCGGTTTTTTTTAATAGATAGAGCAATTCAAGAGGAAGGTTTATATGTATAATACATGCATAATATAGTAGAGCATTGCATCCGTGCGAAGCCGGGGCGGGTCGCTAGTAACTTATATTACTATAATGTGACCATGGAAGTTTAAAACAATATATTTTTATTGACTTTGTATTACTTACTGTACTGTTTTGTTATTATTGTGTATTTTTTACGTCACAAAAGATGTTTATTATTACTGGTGGTCGCCTTGTGATCAAAATTCGAGCGTAATTCATTTGATTTTAATTTTGAAAGTAAGCTTAATTTCATTAAGCACAAGTTAATTTTATTTTGAGGTTTAAACGTAAGGTTCTTGTAATCTGAAAAAATGAACGTTATGAAAACGTCAGCGTGCTACTGTGTCAGTTTTAATCGATGGCAATGAAGGCATGGCTTACTTAGATACTTGTGCCAAAACTAGCGTAGCTTCTTATAAGTCATTTAAAGCGGTTACGGATCAAGGGTATTATTCTGTTCAAGAAGAAACAATGTGGATGTCTAAGGAAAAGAAAGCCTTAAATTTGAATGCTCCGATTACATCGTTTGGAAAATCTGTTATGACATCTTTGATCGTTTTACGAAATTCCCAAGACACAAAAACTCTATTGGATGTAGGTTTTCTTGAAATAAAGAATAAGATTTTATATTTTCTTTTTTAAACTGTATCGGAAATTTTTAACTCTGAACTAACCACAGCAAATGATGAATTGTATTTGCAAAGCTTTATTACATTATTTTTTGACATATTTTTTATTGAAATAAGTCTATCATACAATGATTTAAAACATTCCCAAACACTCTTTATATGACAATATAACGTGACTTCAGTCCTATCATAGACAAAATGATCTTAGGTAATATCGTATAGTAAGTATGACTACGATTATGAGACATTACCACACGATTATGTTTAACATTCAGTAAGATTTTCAGTTTGATCACAAATTTTACTCTAATTAATTAAATATATTTCTTCTTCTAATATTTATTGTATACAAAATCACATTCCTGCTCCTTTTTTACACTTTTACTTGGATATGTTATTTTATTGTGATATAAAATAATAATAATCTTTTTTACATTTACACAACGCCCAAAGCAAGCACTGTACGGCTTGGCTAGGGTAATGGATAGACATACATACATGATACGTAGATATGTAATATTTATAGAAATATATGACCATAACTCAGGTACAAATGCTCGTATTCATCACTCAAACATTTGCCCCTTCTGGGACTCGAACCCAGGACCATCAGTACAAAAGGCAGAATCACTACCGTTGCACCAAACAGTAATTTATGACAATATTATGATTTCACCTGTGTCTACTTACAGGCATACGCCAAGTAAACTACTGGTTTTGTGGGTTAAGTGTGGATGGATGGTGTGGTTGAAGAATATTGTGGGTTATTGTAATTCTCATCTGTTTGCATAATCTATCGTTTTATTTTTATTATTTGACTTTGATTGGCAGAATTTGATTTCAGCGTCGGTATTCTCTAGCAGTATCACTTGGATACAGCTCTATTTTTTAAGGTATCAAATTGACAGACTGTACATAATATATATTCAATATATATTTTACTCAATGATTTGCTAACAACTTTCTATTACTAACTTATTTATATATTTTTAAGGGCCTCAATTTATGACATTTTTATGACTCAATTCTGAAGAATTTCGATGTTGTATGTTTTAGATGGGAAATTTTTAATAATGTTGTCTGCTTGTTTCTTGTGGTTAGTTAATAAAATATTTTATTCTAACCATAGTGGCTTTCAACAACAATCGGGTTATTAAAATACTTAATCTACACTGAACTAATAATTACAATTTATTATTGTCAATTTGTACTTCGTGCAGAAATTATTCACATCTTAATTTTATAATCCCGAGTAGTTGATGCCTTTTTATAGAGATCAAGTAGGAAGACCTCTAAAACCCTAAACATTGAAACGTAAAACCCTGAATATGTAAACGTTAAACCCAGAAATATCTATTTTTTAATTAATCTTAAATGAAATAAGTATAAATAGTTAGAAATAAGTTGTGTTTGCTAATAAATTTAAACGCTTAAATTTTGGAAAATTTATGTAATGAAAAGCCTTGTCCCGATGCCTACGCTTTATCCTGCTGTGAACTGCCACTGTTATCCATAGAGACTCATCACAGGGATGTTTTTTTTTTCTTCTGGTTATTCTATTTATTTTATAATATGGACAACAAAATAGATTACAATTACAAATACATTAAGGTATACAATAAATAGTTATGTGCTAGTTTGTAACCCTGACTATGTTGACACATCATTTACAAAGTAGATTATAACAAGTAAAATCTACTCTTCAAAAACAAACACATGAATAAAACTTATTATAAATTAATTAAATTTTTAACATTATTTTTAACCACTACTACTATTATACGTGCATTACTAAGTTGCTGTAAAAAATAAAGTTAGATTCTAATTATTAATTGAATAAAGGAAAGATTTCTTACCAAAACTAAATAGTAGGTAGGTATAACTCATTCGTCAGTCATAGGTCAGTGTTGCGATACTAAAAGTATTCGAAGTATCATGTTCTTACACTTTTACTTATATTGGAACAGTAATTAGTCGATTTATTGAATTCTACGTATTGAATCCATTGTTTAGCGTGAGTGACAGCCATTAATTCTTAGATATCTAAATGGTATTTGTTAGCGTAACGCTTATTTAAAATGTATGAACAGTATGTTTTGTTCTGGTGGTGGTGAAGTGTTAGTTAACTTGGTTAATTTTATATTTTTTATAAATTGTTTGCATTTTTCAAATTATTATAATACAAAAAATACTAGAAAAAATCGACTCGGGTCACAAGTGAATTCTCAGGCGGGAAATTGAGAATTCACTTGTGACCCGAGTCGATTTTTTTGGTATTTTTTCTATTATAATAATTTAACTTGGTTAAATTAAATTCTAGATATGATATTGTAAACAATGATAGTTTGATATAAAAGCAAATAAGTAAATTTTTTAAAGAAATCAACACACTCCATTTACCTAACTGAAACAACGAAACGAACACGAATTAGGTACAACTGTCTGAACAATCCACTTTTCCCACTCAAACGACAAATAAATGTAAGAGGCTCAGAAACGCAATTTCCTTTGAGGCAGTAAAGCGACAAACTGCTTCACAATGGGAATATCATGGAGGCAATTTATTACGATTGATCAACAAGTAGCTGGGGAAAGCTCCTCGGAAGGAAAGAATGAACCCGGATTCCGAATGGAAACGAACGGCCCCTCCAGTAGTAAGAGTACACGCCGACATTCGAAAACCTCTCGTACAATTCGAAAAACGCACACAAGTGACACGAGGGAATCCCTCTGGCTAGACGGAATTATTTCGGCTCTCTATTTCCGTTTCACGTACTATTGAAATTGTATCCCGCTTACACCCTCGGTATGGTGTGTCGCCGTCTCTTTCGCATTCGGTTCATTCATGACTGTAGATTTGAATGGATTCGGGACGTGCATTTCCTTGCCACAAGTTGCCAGCATTTTGGTATTGTTTCGGGTGACGCCTACACGTTTCTCGTTGAACAAGACGATTGATTGTTGCGAAGACGAGATTAGCAAAAAGTGACAATGAAATAACTAGCTCATTCTATGAATATTCGCTTCCGTGTAATGTATTGATAGTTTATAGAAACTATCGCATGACGTGTAGCGTAGCGCCGGTAGCCGTTGTAACGTCTTATAATTGCAGCTCACCATGTGTTGAGCTCTAATCATGTTTAATTATAGTAGGAACAAGAAGTCATTGCCGTTTATCATGAGATGAACTGTTACAAACGTATAAACGCTTGGAGAAAATGAGGGATTAGAAGAATGATTTCTTACAACTAAATTAACGTCAGCAATAAACTATGTTACCGATTAAGCTTAAAGTTGGTGTCAGTATCTGTTACAGTAATTTACTTCTATTCTATGTATGTGAATCGTTTTATTTACAGTGTACGCTCATTACTTTTAAATATAAATATAAAGAAAATTGTTCATAGATCAAATCGGTATATTATGCAAGGGTTAAAAATAAACCGTGTAATAAACAAAAATCGCTGTTAAATAAATTTAATCATTTTTAAATTAGAGACAGATTAAAGAGGAAAACTAATATACACGCTTATAAACTTTAAAATCGTTTTCATCGATTAGCACTTATAATTTCTAATGCTAATTATGATTGAGCAATTACGTCGGTAACGTTTTTTTCTTATCGTATACTAAGCTATATGCACGGTTATTAATCCAATGCAGATTAGAATCAAGACAATGGTAGACGGAAATAGTATGATGTTTTTGCTATCCACCACACTTTGTGGGAATGGTTGAAGAGAAATTATTAATAAAGTTGATCTTGATAGCGCAGAAGCTTACATTACTATGATAATTGCAATTCGAATATCGAATAGGTGGTCAAAGTTTTAGCCAGATACAAATTATATTCGTGGTCGTGGTCGAACTTCGTGTTCAAATGAGTTGCATACCGTTTTTCATGGTAACGCCACTCCGAGGTTCCGGGTTCGGTTCCCGGCCGGGTTAATTTTTCTATATTAGCTCGGTTCTGGGTATTGTGGTATAGTCGTTTTTTGGCTACTGAACTTATGTTCATTAAAAAAAGATCCGAATTATTGTGGTATACTTACTGCTGGTGTACCGAAAATAATCACGCGTTAAGCACTGGTATAAAGAAGATCGTTTTTAATTTTAATACTTTGTTATAAAAGTTAAGCGCTCATTTTACTAGAGTATATCAAAAATTTTTAATTTTCCTGTGGAATCAATAAGCGTATCTCTATTATAGATCTCCTTAATAAATAGGACAAGTGTTTAAAATTTATATACCCATCAGAAGTATGATTTGTTTACTATATAGGTAGTAAGCTTTCATAAAGCGACACATCTCTCTCTATACAATGTGTCCGGTCACGAGTGTCGAAGCCTTTTATGGTGTGAAATATGGCGATTTTTATCGACAAATTGCCCCTCAAATTTGGTTTTTCTCAAAAAGTCAATAATTAAAAAATACACAAAAAAGAATCTATTTGTTTTTCTTTAATTCTTTTTTCTATTTTTTAGTCCATTACAATTGAAACATGACGGCTGTGTAACTGTTTTCTACATGTTTACCTATCAAATGACACCTTTTTAATGTTGATAGGACATTACATGATTAGTGGTGGTCGAATTAGAATGAGAGCCCAGGTTTTGGTTACCAAGTAAACAAAATGGCGGCCGTAAGAGAAAAACAAAATTTGAGGGGCAATTTGTCGATAAAAATGCCATATTTCACACCATTAAAGGCTCCGACACTGGTGACGGGACACAATGTATATGATTATTTTGAATGTTTAACTCAGTCCATAGGTAGTTAAGATTTACAATTAGATCCGGTACCTACGTGGAGCTGTAACCGGGCAAGATAACGTTACCCACGGTCCGCTAGCATACCCATATTTTAAAAGTTATATAATAGTGGTAAACTTCGATAACACCAATTGATGGGTGATCTTTTAATATTCTTATTGTTCTACAGAATCGATAGTTTTTAATTATATCCACAACGCGACAAGAAAATTTCGCACAGTTAGCTAATTCGCAAACTGATACCATTCAGGTAGGTTTTGTTGGCATTTCCCATGATCACATATCGGTTCGTTGCAAACAAATTTAATTGTCTATACGTTGTTGATAGGTTGGCAGCTTCTCATCAACCGACAGTTATTTTAGTGTGGCATAATTTAAGCTCGATGCTTTGAGATATCTCTACATTTTACTTTCTTCACATGAAGAGTAAATACTTCATAACATTATTTGAAACAACACTTCATGCTTTTCACCAAAAATCTCATGATTTGAAATTTTATTTATTAATATTAAAATTTTGCGGACATGCCAGACGTTCTGACTTCTGTCCAATTTTATTAAGATTTTTAACTAAAATTCATAGATGTTATTCAATTGAAATCTATTTTTATAGCTAAGAATGGTCTAGACCAAAAATTTTATCTTATATCATATCGCTAAACGAGGTCAAACGAAACTAAGCTATCAGTCTTTAAAATATTTCTGCTCCAGTCGGCTTTAGCTCGGCATGTTGTTTATAATACGTACAAGGTTGTATTTAGTTCTTAAACTTCCGCGCATTACACATTTAAATAAAACAACTTATTTTATATTTAATCCTGACGTTTCGACTCCTTTACAGTAGCCGTAATCACAGGTCGTCATATATTTTCTTCTACCTTCACAATATTTCACTCGGGCACGTTCTTAACTGTTAAAATTTATATAAATTAAAATTGTTTTATTTTGCATTTTATTTAGTTATTAAATTTTCACTAAGATTACGGTGTACACTACTGAGTCTACCACCAGTTCGGCAATCAGGAGGGCCTTGTAGTAGAACTGTCGAAATAAACTCGGGCAGAAGGACCGACCTCCATCTTACCTTTGTTATTTTCAAAAAGAGCTAACTACATCACTACGTCTTGCAGTGTCTGTCTTTCGAGATGTTATTTTTTTAATTATGGGATTCCAAGCAGGTGGAACACTCCGACCTTCATCTTTATTCAAATTAGGATGTTTCCTGATTTCAATAGCCTCGCGTGGCATCCTAGGAACAAATCTTTGTTCTCTAGTTGTTACCTATATAAGGTATAAAACAGCTGCATACAAATGTTTGCTTATGGAAATCCACAGGATTTCGCAGTCAAGGTTTCACGCCACTAAATAACAATTTTACTCGCGTTCTATAAATTTGGTCAACATGTAATCATTATTTTTTCTCAATTGATATTAAACTTTGCTCATTTAAGTAGTTAAAGAATCGGTTGACCTAAATTATAAATATTTTAGGAAATATCAAATATTTTGGCAACAGTACAATTAGTATATATTATTTTATCACATTAACAATTTTTTATTTATAATTGTTGTAATGAAGTATTTAAACGTTGATTTACTTCAGGAATTTCCGAAACCGAATGATAATACATACGATTGAAACTTCTGAAAGTAGTGGATGCTTTTTAAAAATGCCTCATCTTTTAAAAAATAATAAAAAGAAAAACAAAAGACGAATCGAAACGTTTACAAGAAGCAACAAACCAAGATAAGGACTACTTAAGGCCCTTCACAACGCTCGTTAAACCTTGATATACGGCTTATATAATAAAACATTTGCAACAATTTAAAAGGGAATCAATAAAAGCCTTAGTAGGCGAGTATCAAATCTGCCGGAGGTTGAAACTCAAAGATAGTAAATTGCATTTTATAGCCTCTGAATCATTTTCTTTATTTTTAATCAAATTGATCGTAAATAACCTTACAATGTTACTATTCCAAGTGTTTCGCTTATGGTTGTTATTTAGTTAAAAGCTTTTTATTTGCCTTTACTCATGAGGCCATACAAAATGAAATATTTTCATTTTAATAAGCTACGTGCAAAATTAAACACGAATGTTCGATGTTCGTATTCTGGTCTTGTAACTGATGATGCCATAAGGGAAAGTGATAAGCACACTGTCACTTTGACGAATGTAAAAATGTACTTGGCGCGTAGTTCGAAACGAGACTTGTCTTTCAGCTCGACTACTCGACTCGACTAAATTTCGATAAAAAAAATTAATCACATAAAAAAAACTGATTTGGCAATCGACGACGGTTTGCAATGCAATTCATTAGTTCTCCCAGTTAAAAGTCAATGCTAATCGCTGTAAATTTCCTAAATTCAATTCAGTACACTCTTTAAATTCAGATTAGCATATTCTGATTACTTGATAGATGATACTAAATAGATAGTGCAACAGCCAGTTAATATAGTGCAACAACCATTGTCAGTCGTCTTCTATTAGTAATATGACCTAGCACTTTTGCGTACCCTGAAAATACTACTAAGAATTACTTACAAAAATACCATATAAGATTATAGGTTCTTATTTGTTTAGTTATTTAAAAATATTTATCCAAATAAACAAACTTATTCACTATACTAGTAGTTTGTAACAATCTGTCTGCTGACAATTTCAAATGAAATTATGATCCTGCAATTTCTCTTTTTTCATTGGACAATGTTCTATATTCATATCTAAACTTATATTTTCTTTTACATTACGGCAAATTAACCTTAAACTTTGATAACTAAGATATAATTATCGAGGAAGTTTAATTGTAAGTGGCATTCAGCTTAAAGTGTTTGTAAAATGAAATTGATTTTTTTTCAGTTTTCAAATATAAAATATATTTTAAATAAAAAAAGTATAGTTTTTTTTATATTTTGAATTAATTTAATCATAGAAGATACTTACAAAAATGACATTTTCGGAGTAAAGCTCCAGTTGATCGACATGGCAATGATTTTTGAATCACCACCTAAAAAAAATTGATATGTGTAGGTATTTCTGTCTGTAGATACTTAATCTCAAAGGACATTAGAAATTAATTTGTCAAATTATAGTAAGGTAATATTCAATGACTTAAGCAATGGCTTAAACGTAAACAACATTTCCAAAATTTAAATAGAATGGGATCTTGTTGGTATTAAAAATTTAGTCAAAAAATACAAAATAAATGTAAAAAAAAACTAAATATTTCAGTCGATAAAAACATTTGCTAATGTTTTAAGGGTAGTATATTGCTTTTATTTACATATAAAGTGCTCAAATATAACTTTTTAATCACTTTGTAGAACCATCTTTAAGACGTAAAATAATTATGGCCAACGCATTAAATGACTTTGTAACATTATAATGGGGCTTAAGTGTAAACTGTGGAGATATATTGGCTATTTTTATTGTGAAATATAATGTTATCAGCGATACTGGAATTTAATAATATAATTAGTTGTAAAATTTATGTATTCATATTAATTGATAACATAAAGGTAAAGTGTGGGTTAACTTTAATGGGTCCTATAAAATACTACATTAATAGAAAGAGGATAGAAAAACTGCTTCATTACTTAAACTAATTTTGGGATAAAAATTTAAAAAAGTTGAGCAATACTTGTATCGATTCTTATTCTCGCGAATGCATATGAAAATCGATAGTGGTCCAGATGCACAAAAATGGGGCACCCGAATCGATTTGCCCCACATTTTGGCGGTCTAGCGACCGCCGGCGAGGGTAACGCTCGCGATAAGGGATAGTGCCCCCCGGGAGGAGGGGCCCCCCGGCCCCCTGATAATATTTGCCGCCCCCCGGCGATACTTACGCCCCTCAGTATTTACGGGTTAGAGAAAAACAAGGGTACTCGAGCTTCGGAAGGTGCAACGTAGATTTTAATCCTTTCTGATGTTTATGATTGATGGCGGATTTCGTGATCGGCGTTGCGCTGATGTTGATGGATTCTTTATGATTCCCCGTTGAGTATTGCTCTCACGGTGGGTCGTGCCGGCGACTACATTTTAATGATTAGCTAGGTGTCATTCTGTTCTAGACTCTAACAGGGTAGATTAGTGTAGTGTGCTAATTTCGAAAAATCAGGATCTTGATAACCGTTAGACTATTCGACCTACAGTTTTATTTTTCCGTTACCGTAATCGTAATAAAAATAATCTGAGGATCTTAGCTAATATTGATTTTAAATTATTATAATTGAAACTAGATGGCGCTGTAGCGCGTAGAAACACGCGTAGAATCTTATCTATTGTTTTTGCGGGAGTACGTAAGGGCAAGTATAGTTTTGCAATGTCAGGATAGCGAGACAATATGGTAACAAACACACACATACAATACACGAAGTATTGTCATAATATAATTGGGATATTAATAACTATTCTTTAAAAAGGCTATACAGATGCAAATGTCCTTTGGTACAAAAGAAATCTATATCCTGATTTACACGTAAAATACTTTTTATCCTGATAAAAGTTCCTCTGGAGCCGTTTTGATAATATGTACTTACCAAATCCCTCAAGTCCACACCGTGAGGTTGCGTGTAGAAACTGATCATATTTAATAAATAATACACATTTTTATAAATTGGTTACAATACGAATACAAAATGTTAGAACTAGTTTCTAATATTAATAGTGATAACGAAAATCGTTTCTGTCAGTAAATACGATAGGTAATTGTAAATATTATGTTTAAACAATTAATAATTGTATTTTAAGTAACTTAAGCAGTTCAAGTCGCCGCTAGCGCCATCTGCCAATCAATAATAAATTTCAATAGAGTAAAAAAACTTAATTAGACTGCTTTCAAAGACAGTGTAACGTAGAACGCTGTAAAAATAACGGGTGAGAGGCAAATTAAATCTTATAAGACAAGAAATAAGGTTCCAGATGTTAAACGGATAGAAGTTATACGAAAACGTGTAAAGTTGTCGTGATCGATGAAGATGTCAGTCACATATTGACTCGTACCCGATGGCTCAGCATGTCCACAGGTCGATTGTTAATTATTATTTTCAGCACTACGTCCGTGTTCGTTAAAATGTCGAAATGATGACCTAATTCAAAACATTAGTAACGGAACAACTAGTTAAAAAAGGCTTTTTTATTGACAAAATATATTCATATCGAAAGCATTTAGTAACGACTTAACAGGGGTGCGAATCCCGTCTGGATGGAGGAAATAAAAAATAGTAACTATTTAGTTATTTGAATAAAAAAACTTTTTTACGGATTTTGCGCTTTTTTTTATATTTAATCCTGACGTTTCGACTCCTTTACAGGAGCAGTGGTCATAAGATGACTAAGGTGATGGTCGTCATATGTTTTCTACTACCTTCACAATATTCGAAAATTCTGATGGCTAAGACGCATTCATCAAGATTGTCATTCTTCTTCATCACAAAAATAATACAGTTCAAAAAACTAAAAAACACGCTTTTTCGTATTTCTGACAGCAAACCCTTTCATTTGATACCCATATCATGGAAGTGCATTTCAAACAGCCAGTTCGCCATCTTGGGGAGGCCGCCATATTTGATTTGTAATGACGTTTCTTAGCTAGTCATGTATTGTCATCAGAACTCAGAGCGTGTGCAAAATTTCATCCTAATCAAAGACCGGAAAGTGGGTCAAATTAAGATTCCAAGATTTTCTTACATAGTTACAAGTGAAGGTAATAAAAGCGTGTTTAAAACAGAATAATACCATGTGTTGACGATAGGTGTCAGGAACATAGAGTGTATAATGTTGGGACAAAAACAACATAAAAAAAAACAAAATAAGCATTTTATACGTCCGTAAAAATGGTATCATTTCAACCAGTGCGTAGTTACCTAATATCTAATTATCTACTTACAAATCAAACCTTTAACTCGACAAGGGAAAATTTTAGCAAAATTGTATTCTATTAGTTCCGAATAGGTTCCAGGGGACTTGTAGATACATTAAAACGTAGTAGCTTAATTTATTTATAAAAGCGTTATATTTCGGTTGGTTACACGTTTGCTTCGTCGGAAATTAAGTTTGGGGAATTGAAACTAGTCATTGTTCTTTTAATTGCGGTCAATTTGAACCGTTCTAGACGAAATATGCCAATCATTGTATATTGAGGCGAAACCTTGCTTCAAAGGTACGGGGTTAACGATATCGATTGTTGCCTAACTTCTTTTATTTTGGTGTTAAAACTATTAAAATTTGCCTCGTTCATACTGAATGGTAATACTTATTTTCATGGTAACTTTTCTGATGAATAGGTAGAGTTCAGGTGTATTCATTAAATGAGGAAAAATATTCTAAAGTGGAATGTGGAATTGTTGTATGATCGACACACGTCCCAACACTATTGATATACAAAAGTGTTTTAATAAATCCATTCGAAATATCATTATAGATATCAAAGAAAGGGTTGCACAGTGGGTCGACGCGCTGACTCGCACAAACGCTCTATCTGCATATGCCCCTGATTGATGTGCCCTGTAATTATTTGGACGCGTTAATAACACCACCGAAGACGGCCGCACTTTGTTTCTGACGAATCAAGACGAATGAAATGAGAAATTCTATTGGACTCTTGATAGAGCTTATTGCTTTCTGATGTTTTGTTGATTAAAGCAACAAGTATAGTTATTAACGTTCCCTTTGCATTTTTGTTTTTGGATGCGAAAATAAATGAAGTTTATTTAATTGAAAACGTGAAATTAGTTTTTATGTGTGTTTTGTTTTTGTGAGTAAACTTTTTAATTTGTCATAGACTATTTATCGTGCTACTAGGGACTTTGTCAAATATCAAATTTTAACAAATCGTGAAATAATATATTGTTGTTTGTAGTATTTTTGTATACTAACCTTAAAGTAAAAGGTAATTTCCGACACAGTAAGCAAATTATATTATTTCCTGGATTAAAGGCACGCCTAAACAAAAAATGTAAATAAGTGAGCCACTCCCGTTTGTACAATTTTCATAATAGCATAGTATCGTGGATTTATTTACATAAATGGCCACCACATACAGATTGTCTTTATGTTTTATGTGCGTGCGACCCCAGTTTGAACGAATCAGAATATTAACGTAAATAGTAATGGCGGGAAAAAAGCTATTATGCAAATGAAACATTTTGAGGTAAATAGAAACTGACGTAACTCGATGTTCAGTAACGAATAACGAAGCGGTTACTTTTGATTTTTACTGCATTATTATTTTTATTAATATTCGTGACTTAAACAAATTATAAACGCCGTCTACCTAACTCTTGAGCTTTATTATAAATCGGCACAAAATTTGTTAGACCATGAAAAGTGATTTTTTTACGTTGTTCCAAACTTAAAATTATTGTATTATTTTCTAATAGAACCTATAGCTTTAATTTTCATAAAAAAAACTGCCATATTAAAATAGCAAACCGATGAAATAGTTTATCATAATTCTATTATTATACAGTATTATTTCCTTTGTAGTTGTATTCACAATAAATATATGTTTCTGATTCAAAATGTTGTTAAGATCCATAATTGTAACGATCACCGTATGTCCCTTTAATTTATAAAAACACCCTTTAATTTATCTCACGAACACTTAATAATGAAATTGGCATTCAGATCAAAGATATGAATAAGTTATGATATACATTATTGCAACTAACAACAAACGGCTATTCAGTGGAATATGCTTACGTCAGAACCGAACGGGAACCGAATAATAGAGTTCACTCCAAACGTTTACTGAACCCTCGAAAATTGAAATAAAAAAAGAACCATTCGAGATGTAACAGCGATATGATTTTGCACTTTTATTTTTTCTATTTTTATGCGTGTTTTTAGCACTGGGCGGGTGATAGAGTTGCGAATCGATTGGACACGTCCAAATTGCAAGCTAAACTATGACGCGATGTTTGACGAATCCTTAAATTTTTGCTTACATCGTTTTGAAGTGTGATTATTTAACTGATTTTTTCCTGTTGCGTTTTTTATTTAAGGTTTTTGAACTGAAATGGATCGAATTAAACAGCGCTTTCAAAAGGATTATTTCAAAAAGCTGGTTCAAATGCGTAATTTCTTTGGAGTGAATAGATTTGCAACATGATATCCTTTTATTTTATGCAAGCTTACATGCCTATACTGTACCTATTAATGTTTGTCTGCTATATAATAACTAAATGCAAAAAATATGAGTCGCCTCTAATACTTTTTAGGTCTCGTCTACACCCCTATTTTTGTGACTCTAACATAATTACAAGCAAAATTGTAGTAAAGTGACTCGTAATACGACCCCTTCTCAACTGAACCTTTTAATTTCTCTATATTTGTAAATGTATATCTGACATAAACATTTTGGTTATAACTTTTCATGAATCCTTTGAAGTGAAGATAATTATTGGTTATTTAATAATCTGTAATATCAGATCGAGTGAAGTAACCTATACCCGTGAATAGTACCTTTTATTAATTATCCATAGAATTAGAAAAGATATTGCATGTATGTTAAGAATCTTCTTTTACAGTTTGTGACGGTATTTGTAAATAAGTCACAAATAGTAGTAAAGCAAAATTTCTTATTTTATTTTATTGTATCTTTACACTTTGTCACTTAATACTTTTTAGTGCATTATGCAGAGTTCTATAATAGTTTTCAATTGACTTTACAGCAAAAGTATTTATTGAAAGATTTCAAAACTCTTAGATGACATTTTTGTATTAACCTATCTTAGAATTTCGTATTATTTTTGTAGTGTATCATATTGAAAAAAAATACTATTCAATCAATTAGGCGTATCATTTTTATTATATAATATTTTACTAAAACGAAAATACTTTCATATTTCTATTTAACTCTGACGTTTCGATTCCTTTTCATTTCTTAACACCAAACTAAACAGGTTTTTGTTTAGTTGATACTAAAATACAAAGGTCCAAAAATGTTTTTTTTTGCATTATTTCCAGTATATTCCAGGTATTTTTGTAAAAATTTAACAAAATTTCATTATTTTGCTGTTTGCCACCATTATATCAAAGGTTTTGCAATGTAGGTACTATCAGAATACACTTCTGTGCCTCTCACACACTTAAATAAAACCACTTTAAACTAGTGTGACTGAGCATTTTTTACTGTATTTTTATATTTAATCCTGACATTTCGACCCCTTTATAGAAGCCGTGTTCACAGGATCTTATGAATATTATATACCTCCTCTGTCATGCATACAACAACTTAGTTTCGTGGCAACCCGTCGAATACTTTTCGAGTTTTTGCGAGACTAACGAACGGCAATTGATTTTAATATATGAGAAGATATAGAAAGATGCAGCCATTGATATTAGGTTTGAATTAGGAATGGGCATTCCATGAAAATACTCCCAAATATTTCCAACCATTCGGACGTGGGCCCCAAACGTAAGAATGTGATTAATTAAATAAATCTACAGACCCGGAAAGAAATTCGCCAACCCTTAGCTGGCATTTTTTATAACAGACATAACTCATTTTGTTTCGGGAGTGTAATTGACTCGTTGTTAATTTTATTTTAATTTTCTTCTGACAAGACTTTTTCTTTATTTTCAAGGGGGAGAGTAGCATTTTTCAGCTTTAAATTGGCTTCAGAGCAAATATAGTAATTTTACAAGATGATAAAAGATGATTAAGCTGTTGCTATGCTTTAAGGTAAGTTTTCAATTTTTTTTAGTAAGCAGTTTGTTATTACCTTTCCATTCCTGAGGTGAACTGCTAAATTTAATATTGATTAAAGTCGTAAAATTAATTACATACCCTACGTGAAGAAAATTATATTTTGATTATGATAAGTATTACATCATTCAAACACTAATTATTATTCTGATACCTATAACGAATAAAGCTCAGCGTGATGTTGTTTTTTTTATTTATAATAATTTATAAAGTTATATATTTCGGTTTAAGTCTGCGTGGAGTTTATGAGAGTAAATATATGTTTCTAGACAAGAAAGTTGATAATTCAATGTAGCATATTGGAGAAAGAAGTATCGGTGGCCTATTAGTCACAAGCTTGCAAGCAGAAATGGGTTTGAATCCCGCTTGAGCTGTACTTTTTTATGCAATATGATATTTTTGATGACTAGAATGCAACCAGATTAAAATGATTAACAAATTAAAACAATACATAACCTTTGTTTTATCCCTTTAGCAACTGAGTGTAGGCAGTTCTAAATCATAACAAAGCAACAATTGCCACTCATATTTCCAATTAAAATTCCTATACATATGCAACGCTAGATTCTGATATCTCTATTGTTTGGCGAATAGTGAAACATATGACTGCAATAAGCGATTCTAGAAATTGCTTGTTAGCTGTATAAACAAATCGGGTAGGCACACGAGCATTGTATTTCATACCGTTTACATCCTTCAAGAGAAATTCATAGACTATCACTTCAATATTGGACTGAAAAATTACCAATGTATTTCTTTTTCTGTAAAAAATAATAATAATTTTCCATATATTTTATTTATACCATCACATCCCGTGATATTATCAATTTGTTTTTTTTATATTTTAATTGTGATCGATTTTTTTTTTCAAATAATCAAATGTTATTTTATTAATTGACTAAACAGGGGGGACTGAGTGCAGTGCGAAATGAATGTAAAACAATTTTGCTTGTAATTTAGTTATGTAAAATACTTACTTATTTATTTATTTATATTTTCTAATGTTTAAAAAAATTAGACTATAGCCGCCTAGAACTTAAAATAGATTTTACGAAGAGTAAGAGAAACAAATAATCAATTTATTTTGAGTATTTAGACAATGTTAGCTGATATTTTAAAGAGTTTAAAAACGTCGAAATGCTTAAAAAAACAACTTTATACAAACGCATGTAAAATAAGCTCTATTGAGTCGTATTTTTTTATCTCTCACCCTTTCAACCGATCTTTTAACTGACAAGAAAAATGCAAGAGAGAGGAAACGACTTTTACATCGTTATAATGTATGTACGTGAGTAATGGGTAAACGAAATCCTGAAAAGCATTATCAGTTACGCCATATTTAGGAAAGGTGAGTGTAAAGTAGGATTTATAGCTGGCTGTTTTATTAGTGGTAAAGTCCTCTTTTAAAATATCTAAGACCTGTAATAAGGTTCAAACACATCCTCTACAGAGGCAAACAAGATTACATATAGTTACATCCTGCTTTGCCGGTGGGCCGATCCGTGTGTTCAAGTCTTATCATACTATAAGAAAATTTATGAATGAAATACTTATCACACAAATTTATCTCAGTCTTAAAAAGATACCGTAATTTAAAACAAAATGTCGAACGTAATTTCTTACTAATCAATATTGCTTCTCATAACTATATGATAAGAAAACAAATTCTATGATAAAAAAAAACTATTGAAAGCAATGCTGTCATATAAAATGATGATATGATTTTATAGATGAGGATTACAGCATGTAACTGTGGCACAATAAAATTAAAGTAAATTCAGAAATATTAGTGATTTTTGTTAGTAATTACCCCAATGAATTTAATAATGTTGTAATAATGGTAGTGTTTACAAAATCAGGACATGATAACTCAACTTCCGATATACAAGATAGTGCATGGGAGTCGTATTGTTGAATAAGGTAATATTACTAACATAGCTTTGATATAAACAATTGTATTTTGGCACAATAATTGTTAAACGTGTTAATTATTTACTTGTTGACATTAGATTTTTTATTTATTTATCAAATTAAGCCTAAAAAGCTAGGAGAACACCGTTAGATACTTTATAGAATAATAATATACAATAAGTATAATAACATATTTCTTAAAGCTCAATGAAATTATTATAAATATATCGTTTAGTATTTTAATTGAAATGTCAACAGTTTTCAAAAACTTCTTAATCTAATTATATACCTGCCAATTAAGTATATATCAAAGTACATTATTTTTCATCGAACAAGTGAAAATGTAATTTTACATATTTTTGCGTTTCCCGTCAGAGCACTCGCTCGGATAGCGAAAGGTCGTGGATTCGAATCCCACCTGAGAGCTCGGAGATGTGGTTGTTTTTTATAGGCGTATTTCATCTTATAACTGTCTATAATATAATTTAGTGCTTATTGGCTTGGATTGAAAAGTAACGAAACGATCTCCCAGTATTCAAATATAACATAAAACTAATAAGGCAGATGTCGAGAATAGCGCATTCGTTATGCACCAATGTAGTAACACAGTAGGAAATGCAATTAAGTAGTGCTCACCGCCGATGCCTGCGAGTCACTCAGGCATGTAACGCCTTATCTCTGTTGCATGTTTTTTCAATATGCAACTCAAGACAATCGTGCTTCTTTATCTGGCAATCAGAATTCTCAGGTATTTTTTCATTCGTTAACAGTTTTAATTGTTGCGGTTTCGTAACTAGCCGCTAGCTCTTCATGTCAATTCAGCAGTGAATATTTCTCCTTGCATTGCTGTGCAACGAACCTAAAAACTAATACGTTTTCGTTATCTGTATGAAAATCATTCAACTCGTCATTAATTTTACTTTCTTTTTTTCTTTCTCAGCATTTACAGAGAAAGTTAATGTTTGATTGATAATATAATATAATTTTTTATACTTATCAGATTATGAAATTTTTGATATGAAAATTGTGACCTATTGTATTTCTGACTATATTACCCTCATTTGGTGGTTAATATAGATAATATCGTGACAGTCATAACCTATTCGTTCTTTACTATCTGACTGTTCTTTACTATATAATTTTTTTTTCCTATAATAGTCTGGAAAATATTGGTAATGGCAGTGAAATGTTTCCCTGAGTTCAATTAACTAACAAGGAAAAAATATGAAGTAAATATGAAATTTACAAACAATTTCATATATTACTTGTTTAAACCACTTTTGTTAAAGTTTAAGAGAAAAATGTAATTTCAAAATTATCGGACTGTCTTAAGATTGGGGGATAAATATAAACCTTTTACTGAAATCATGAGTGAATTATACAAATGGAGGTGTTCTCTCCCCTCGCTACAATGTGATGTCTTAATCGCACATCGAGCGAGTGATGCATGCGGACCGGAAATGCCACTGTCAGCAAATAGCCGGAACTATTTCGGATTGCTTTAGTAGCAATCTACTTAGCATCGTTTAAGTTAACGTTTCATAGTGTACTCTTTAAATTAATTGCTTTTTACTTATTCTAATAAATAAGATATGATTTATTTGAAAAAGAAGTGTTTTTTAGTGTATTAGTTACTGTTGGTAACATTTAATTGTAAACAACAATTTTAATAATAAATCTATATTAACATGTGGGTATTAGCCATACAAAAATAATTAAATGATTGTGACAATGATTTAGTTCCAAACAAAGCAGAGCTTGTACTATTAGTACAAAAATAAGTTAAAGAATACATAAATTAGAATTAAGAAGACTATAACTCGGGAACAAATGTTATGTTCATCACACAAACATATGCCTCTACCGTTGGAACTTGGGACCTTTGGCGTAGATATGAACATTACCAGTGCACCAGGCGCCCATCAACATGTTTTGGATTAAAAGGTGCTGGATTGTATTAAAACATCATAGGCAGAATAGGCCATAACATTCCGCGCAGGTTGTTCCTGACACCAGTTCCGGTTCACACAAATGCATAAATGCTTAAAATGGATCTTTATGCATGGATTAGACGAAAATGCGTGGTGTTAATGGCTTTTAACAGTTTATACTAGTGATGTGCCGAGTCGTTGTTTTTTAGGATCGAGTCGACTCGAGTCAGTTTGTACGGTATTCGAATCATGACTCGATTCCTGGATTCGAGTCCAGTACTCGAGTTCTATGTTTCGTATTCGAATGTTGACTCGAGTCCTGGACTCGAGTTTAGAACCTTAGTCTGGAAATTCGAGTCCAGAACTCGAGTCTGTTACCGATTTAAGTACAAAAGGAAAAAATGGAAAGGAGTAAACTTCAAACAGTATCTAGGTTTAGCATAATAACACTACGAACATTTTAATGAAAAAACATTTTTAAACATAAAACATAACAAATAAACTTAGAATACTAAGGAGATATCTAGGAACCAGAAAATTCGTGTTAATGAGATCAAGTTCTATTTGTTTTATTAACAAAAAGAGATCATTTTAGAAGCTAGGTATTTAACAACTTCAGGTATTTGTTCTATTTGGTAGTTAGTATGTACTTTTATTTAAGGTGTCACTTTATTGCTTAAGTAAACAGAAATCGAGTACGAGCGTGTCAAGCTAACTCGAATACTAGACTCGAGTCAGTTGGACTCGCATAATAGTTTCGAGACAGCGAGTACAAGATCGATTCTTCCTGATTCGAGTACGCCGGACTCGATTCCGGTACTTAACTAAATAAATTGGTATTCGAGTAGGCGAGTCCAAAGCAGGAATCGAGTCGGCACATCGCTAGTTTATACCACTAATAATATTTTTGTAAAGTAAATTTCGTAACGCTAGAAATGTTTCTTTAAATAAAAAAATAAGAAACACATATATAAATGGAAAACACGGCCCCTGCCTGGATTTTAGTGACTTTTTTTCATGAGCCTTACGTCGGTAAGGCATGAATGCATTATAAATGTTAAAATTAAATAAAAGTATTTTTAATCTTGGGAATGGACATTGGATATTTTGTATCGCACTATGCCAAAACTATGTAGCAATAATAAATATTAAAGTAATAAATATATCCTATTGATTGCTACTTTGTTCGTATAAAAAAATAATGGAAATGATGTCCGAGTACAGCTTTTTAACTAACATTATGACATTGACTTAATTGTGTGCATCGTTATTACGTACTGAGTTCGCGTGAGCGAACCAACTTAGTACAAGCAGAAAATGTTGCAGTGGTTATAACTGAGTAATTCTTTTTATGGCGCCCGTTTAGACACTATCAGCTTGTGACGGTCTAAAATATATTTTTCTTGTTACCCCATTTGCCACTGTCGGCATAGTGGAGTAGATTTACAAAATAATTAGGATATCCAGGCGAAATAGAACTGCAATTTACTGCAAGTCGGTACAAATGTACCGAAAATTATTAAACTATATTTTTGCGTATTGAATTAATCCATAAACAACTAAAGGGATCGAGGTACGCTATTCCCTAAGTTTAAAAAGTGTGCCAGATCCAGGGAAGCCCCCCTGAGTCATAAAATCCTATAATGTCGTGTATCGGTCCGTCTGTAACAAGTTTCAAAATTAGATCTCAAACTAAAGTGGGTAATATAACGGAAAATTCACGTAAATTATAATTACATTTACCGTACATTTCGTACTACATGCAGCATATGAAATACCTAGATATCCTTATTAAAATTCTTTTACTTAGAAATTTAAATATAAATCCATTGGGAAAATTCATAGTTTATACACAGAATGCAAATAAGTTAAAGAAGGAGTCTTACCTGTCATTTCTATTTCCTGTAAAAACTTTTGGTTATATTTTACGTTGACAAATAAAAACACAATTTAAAGTAAGTATGAAGCGGATTTACTAGTAAGTATCCTATCATTTTTGATGTAGCTAGTTCTGAATTCTAGACAAGCATCTTCCTTAAACATTACGGAATATACTGTGCTGAGGTTTCAATTGGCTAACTTACGGTTACAGTTGTACAAAACATTTGCTAAAATAACATGATCCTTTTTACTTAAGAGTTAGGTGTGAATTTTCTGCAATATATAGTTTAGTAAAAGCTGCTTTAATTAGGTTTGTGCGCAATAAGTCGTGACCACGCACTGGCGCCTAGGGCTAATCGCTTCTGTTGCATTTTATTCTGCCTTCACTATTGCATCCTTGTATACTTTGTATGGCGATGATATCTAGATCATACTGCAAAGTTTTATTTATTACATAATCGTAGGTGCTTTTTGTTTATTTAATGGATTAATTAATTTGCTGTTTAATTGACTTTCGTTGTAAGTTTTTATACGGCATATTCGCAAGAGACTGTAAAAAGGCGGTGATATATTTCATGTCCTACCTACAATTAAGGACTACAGTAATAAAATAAAGACTAAATTTTATCATATTAGGTTATATAAAAACAAGGTACAAATGCTGATTAAATATTTCAGCCTTGCGAAATTTGACTCTTTCACTTCTTTTCTTTACTCAAATTTCTCTATTTTATAGTTCATAAAGTTTCTGTTTGCGTCCTTCTTGAAATTTCATTTTTTATTAATCGTCGCTCAACCGATTTACTGTCTTATTCCTCATTTGTACACGCTCTCTGTGGAATTCATTCAATGAGGGTATACGAAAGCTCGTTCCTTGATATATTTCGGGAAAAAAGTTAGAAATAATTTACTTTCTCTTATAGAAAATTAAGGTTCTTTTATATTTCCTTGTGCAGTGACATTATATAATATTTTTTATTTTTATTTATATATAAGTACATTTATAGTTGTGTCATTTTCTTAAATTGCATCCTCTTCCCCTTATATTATTTTCTTCTAATATTATTTTCAAGGTTGCCTGTAAGAGATAGTTCTTCAGCTGTAAGCCCGCCTGTTGTGTGCTTCGTTCTGAATTTTGTCTGTTTCTTTGTAATGTGTCTTTATTTTGCAGTAAACAGTTTATTATTGCTTGGAATAACGACGGTAGGTTTTTTTATTATGAATTTATATGTAAATTTATTTTAAAAGGGAGCAGCGCTTAATAACAGTTACCACAATTTCATCTATGGATAAAATCAATGAGCATCTAAGTATGTATGTAGATAAGCTTTAATTCTATTGCTACTTTAATTAAGTCATCCTTTAGTAACTTGCAATATTCAGGCAGTCGTAGTTGATATATTTTATAATTAATTATTAGAATAGAGTATTTACTCTGTTTATAACACCTTAAATGTATAGAAATACTTTATTGTCATAAGAAAAAAGGGCCAAGGTGTAAATCATTTTGTAGAGCAGGTGTCCATTTAACACGTAAGTCAACACTTCTAATTATCTTACATTTATTTATAGACAACCTACATTATAAACCTACCTATTAAATTACTTAAGTTCAGTTAAATAATTCTTATATACCATTGCAAAGTTAGAACCAACTGTTTCGATTAATCATTAAGGGAAAAAAGTTACCCTTTTAATTAGCGGTGGGAGAAAATTTTAATCTCAGCTCTCGGGATTAAAAGCAGTAAGCAAGGACTTAAACGATTCAAAAGTAATAATTCTCTAAGTATTATAAATAATAATAAAAATAAAGGACGCTCTCCACCGAAAGCAGAGGAAATAGGTATAACACAAAAGTCGCACATTGCGCGCCGAGAAATTGACTGCGTGTGTCGATGCCGCCTGTTCGCTCAAATGATTAATACGTAGACGACTTAAAAATGTCATCAGAATATTGTATCTATGAGCACAGTAATTAACTTAATGTCAGCAAATTTGTTGCAAATGTAAAATATTTTTTTCCATCAAAATTAGTCGCCGAGTTTCCACGTGCACTGACATTATTAAATTACACAGCAATTTTGCGGCGACTACTCAGCGATACAGCTACACGCACCTCTGAAAGATCCGACTCTATATTACCATAGTAAATACCATAATTACCACGTAATGGTCACGGCTGGTATGTTCTTCTTTTATTGTTATCTTAATTTACCGGTGCTTAGCTCAGTGTTAGACTTTATAAGCTTTTGGACTCTAAAATTCATTAGCATAATTCATAACAGCCGTTGCATATTTAGCGATAATAATTTATCCTTTTTAAAAAGCATTGCGATACGTTAATATATTTTATACTGGATGTGAGCATTTAGTATAATAATATTTTTGTGTAGAGTCGCCCTAAGGATACAAATTGTTGTTAAAGTAAGAAGAATACATTAATTTTACTGTTTTCTTGGTCGAATCACAGGTGAAGGGAAATTAATGCCCTCCAAGGGATAAATTTGCAATTATTTTCTCAAAAAAATTAGTAAGGTCGTGCCAAAAGTTTATTCGGAGGGCAGGTGCTTCGGAAGGGTTGCTGCCATTCTACTTAATTGTATTTTGACATTTTTTGGGGCAATCTATTGTTGTATGGGTACACCTACTATAAATTTTATCTTATTTAATACTTTACCCTGTTTTATATCTTTATCAATTTAATCGTAAGGAAAGCTTATGATTAATTGGGCTTTTAATTGAATGTTTTGAAATATTTCAGCAGATTATTCTGGAGTGTAGCTTGAGAGAAATGTTCAAGTATTATTTTGTATTTATTTGGTTAATTTTTATTCGGTTATTTATTACTTACTTGTGTTTGCTCGAGTAAGAGAATTTGTTGGTTAAATTGGTTGCTAGACCCCCACTTCCTGGCGCATTGTGATCAATTGAGTGTTTAGCCTAGGCCGTATCAATCTAATTCTAGAACTGTCTAACATAATTTATGTACCAGTTGCTACATAAATTATGTTTACTTATGTAAGGTAATCATATCTTGTTTTAATAATAAAACCAGTAGACAAAATTTAATTATTCTTACTCCATTTTATTATTTTGTATTGACTTTCTTAAGGGCATATTATTATTTGCTTTTATCTTAACCAGTGAGATCCAAATAAAAAATAAACATCGATATGTAACGCAAGTTAAAACAAAAATAATATTGTTCACTCATTTGTTTACTATATTTTTAAACAAATTAATTTCAGGGGTTTAAAAGAAATATCTAATATATACAATCGACAACATTATGGTAAAAGCGCTTTTGAATCATATGTATTAAATAGACCCATAGCGTATTTGAATTTGCGAAGTTTTATGAGAAAAAATTTAAAGATGGTAATTTTATGATTTCGTATCACAAGAAATGGGTCGGAATGTTTGTGGTCAATTTATTTACTAGTGATTCGTTACGGTTTGGGCGGATACTTGGTCTGATGATAAATTGAATGCAGTCACTCATTTTCTCCGGCTCCTAAGAATGGGTACCGGAGCTAATTCAAGACATAATGCTAAGGAAATAGAGTTCCCATTTAAATAGCGGGTAGACATAAATTTTATTAACTAAGAATAATAACAGCTACAGAATTTGGACCTTAAGAGTCTGGTTTGTAAAATCGATTCTCAGTGAATGCCGGCGGCGCTGTTTCTGTGGGATTTCGAATGACACTACAGATTGACAAATGATGACCAGTCACAGTTCAATAGTTAATTTGTATGTAAATATGATATTTATTTTTTCTGATTAGATCCCTTATAACAATTTTCAGAGTGTTAGTTATAGGGTTTATATATTTATAACAATTATATCGTTTGGCTGCCACAATAGTTGCAAGAGACAATTTTAACAATAACAAACATTGAATGGAAGGGAAAATAAACGCTAAATTGCACTCATTAAATGGGTCGCGACGATCAATCATGGCCGCCAAGTCATCAGCCGGTTCAAATGTCAAACGTACCTAGGGTGGCAATAAAAAGAAAAACCGAGTTGCCATTATTAAAAAAATGACTGTGACTTTATTTCCATTGTCGATTGCCGATTCGGGATTATTAAGTGACTTGCGTATTTTTTGTGTTCTAATATTGATAGATCGGTTTTTTGAGTACGTGACTTGATTTTGCGTGTGTGTTGTACGGTAAGTGCCGTGGATTAGAATATCTACCAGAACTGTATTTATGTCAAAATAGCACAAAATGATAGTCATCGAAGTTGTTCACACACGAAGAGAATTGTATTATCTGCACCGTTAGGTTAGACCAGTTTATTCATTGCACGGTTCTTTCTTATTGCCAGTTGAACAAATTAATATTAGCGTTAGTAAGACTCACTTGAATGCAACGAGGTAATTTTATAAAATATTGCTTTCGTGTGTAGTCGTCTCGTTATTAACAAGGGAATGTATTAAGGGGATTGAATTCAATTTAACGGAATTGATTTTCGTTAATTTTACGATTTCGTTTGCGTGACCTCGTCCGGTAATAACCTAATAAATTCGTCCGTTTGGAAGAGGGTTTACTAAATAATAATCGTATTGCGCATTTGGTCAATCCATTCGTTTTGAGTGAATAGTTTCGTTCATCAATTTAGTAATTTAGTCAATATTGTTATTGGAACAAAGTTATGAACACAAATACTTATAGCTGTAAGCTCAAGGTCGTATTTGATTAGTAAAAACATGCCAATTGATGTTTTTATATAGTCTACGTCAATAACAATCTAAAAGAAATATTTTGTTGATCTTAATTTCATATGAAACGATGAACCGTTTGTAGCGCGCGGGTGTGTGAATGCAAACACGAGAGAGATCGCGTGCGCGCGTTCAATATCGACTCGCCCGCGCCTGCGCTGCTCTGTGCTACCCCGTATTTTAACAACTGTCCTAATACATCTTGCAATGTTGTTTTTAACTGTTTTTGCCACAACACTGTTCATCCTTTTTTACCATGTTTACTTTTAATTTTTATATTGTGTTCTGTTGACTCTATCATTCATAAGGGTTCATGTTCAATTTTGTTATTAAATAATCCGAGTACGTTATTTATGTTAGACATCTTTTATGAGCTGGGTAATGCTGAATGATTTTAAAAGTAGTTATGCGGATAGTACCTATGCATTTCTTGTGGGCGATAGGTCATTGCATGTAAATTTATCTGTGTTGACAATTTTTGAGCGAATCAAAATTCGAAAATTTAAATATTCAACGAATTGGATCGATTTTTTTCTTCATTTCAGGTGCCTGTCAATGAAAGCGCCAGACAGGTATGTCGCTATGTCGCTCGCGCCGCGCGTTCGATTTCGTTCGGCCGGGTTCGGTTACGTTCGGAAACGTTCGGGCGGGCTCGGCCACTCGGCCGGTCACTCGCAGGCAAAGGGGTAGCCTGGAAGACCACACAACACACCCGCAACGCAGGAATAATAAGAACAGTATTATTTTTCCTACAAAATTTTGCTTATTGGTGTGTTTCTTTCTTTCATTACTTTTGGATATTATTATTTCCATTCAGCCAAATTCCATGTGTCCCTCACCAGGTAGGTCCCATTTCATTTGCCATCGAAATTTCAAACCTGTTAAGATTTATTTTATTTTTATTTTGAATGCTTGATTGGACCGTGACTCTTTCTAAAGTTTCGATTGCCTTTGTTCAGTGGTGTGTTTATTTTATTGTATCATTGTGGGTGAAATGTTAGTTGTCGTTGTTTTGGTTCCAGGTTACACCCTAGCTATTGAAAAATGATCCTAACCAAATCACAGATAAATTTACAAAGTACCTAATTGCGTAGATATTTGAATGCGTTAGTTGTTTATGTTTAGTTTTATAAGCATGGTTGTGTGGTTTATTTATTTCTCCATTGGTTATTGTGATATGGACAAATCTCGGGTAAGTCATAGATAAGTTTGCCCGTATTTAATTTTACAACTAATGAGTTGTTGTTGCGTCAGTAAATTCCACTGAATTTGTATCATTTGAGGGCTATGAGCACTCTCACGGTGGCAATTCTTACATCTGTCTGTGGCACTCACGCATGACCGATAACGAGACCCGAAAACACTCCAATGACAAACGCGTGATCATCATCAAATCGTAAAGGATTTAACGCCTCTGTTGGCACGCTTCTTTTGTTGGCGTCATAAAGCCGGCCATTAAAATGTTTGATAAAACGTTGGCCCAACAAAAAGAGACTACTGAGCTACCGGAGGCTCCCCACCGCGCGGCCTCATTGAGGACCGGTGCCATGCTGTGGTACACACAGCGAACACAAAGCCAAATGTAACGCTCGTCTGCTTTCGATGATATTGCAAATCTTGAGTAGTCTCAGTTGCATAAAATGAGTAGGGACGAATGTTTGCACGAGCAATTCAAGAAAATATATGAGTTAAAATGTCTGTGCTAAATAGAATGCGTGTACATTATTTAAAGTAAATTTTCATGTTTATACACATTTATAATATTTAATTGATAACTTTTGTACCTTTCTTGCATTGATTACATTTTATAACAATCAACTTTCAAATTTCATTAACATAAATAGAGAAAGTATTGCATTATCCAAATGTCTTGTCTTAATCTATTATTTTTAGTCCATTATCGAAAAATAATGGATTGCGTGATATTACATTGCCCGTACATATGTATTTGTAATTGAATATCTAGAGTTTTTTTAATATTCTATACTCTGTTAATAAACAAACAAGCAAACTAAAATTTAAAGCTTTTATGATCATTTAGATAGGTAATTTCTTTCATTCTAAGGTTAGTATCTAAAAAACCAATCCAAAATATTCAGTAGCATTATAACTCATGGCAGTTTATAAAGTATTAGATTACTATAACCCGTTAATAACTTTATAGGCTAAGTTACTATTGATATGGTTAAGTGAAGGGTCGTATCATATAGTCCCAAAATCAATACGGAACTAGAAACTGCAAATCTTTAAACCAGTCTCTGATGAACTACGACGGCTTGAAGTATATAGCTGTATTCATCATTGCTTGGAACTTCTTTACCTGTAAAGTGTCGAAAAAAATTCTTAAATAAGACAAAAGTCTCAAGACTTTAGTCCTTTGACAAACCGGAGTATATATATGTAAATTAATTGACTGAAGTGATCGAGGCCGGCAGAGGTAAGTTCCAACTTAATTTGTTTTACAAAATGCAATTAAATTTAAATGTAGAATTAATAAATAGCAATTGCTAATCTACAGTTTGAATTAGAAGAAACCTTATAAAAAGAACATACATAAATAATAATATTTGAATACAAATTTGTTATTATAAGGACTACTTATAACTCCAATAATTATCATAGTAACGACCAATGGTTCACATTAGTTTTAGACCATGAATGTCGTAAAATCTCCTTTCAAAGTCGACATAAATAAAAACAAACATAGATTGTCGGATTTAATGGAAATCCTCCCCCAAGCCCCAATTGCTACCTGTGTCATTAAACAAAAGGCTACTCAAAGCAAATGTTCACAGCAAAACGTAGGTACCTACTGCAATCACAACAAAGGATCGGTTTACATTCTAACGCCTTTTAAACTAACAAAGGCGGAATTCAAATAAACAGTAAATTGTTAACCCTTTGACCGTCGGTGGGCAATTTTCACTTCGGAAAATGGAATAGAAATGATTTCGCAAAGGGTCCCCGGGACCGACTCAGCGTGGCGCGGTGCTCTGTGACACCTACGGATTGTTTAACAGTGTGGTGGCGGCGATGGTCGGTTCATACAAGAACGTGCAAAATAATACAATGATTTTTTTTATTACACCTTCACGCCTTAACTGCTTAACCGATCACCTTTAAGTTTTCCATATACTTTGTCAGGAGTACAGAACAGAACATAGGTTATCTATCAACCGGAAAAAGTAGGTACTGTTCCGGAGGGATAAAAATATAATCGGTAGTCTATATTAACGCGAGCGAAGCCGCGGATAAAAGCTAGTAATTATATTACATGAATATATTGTTTTAAGTTAATTCGTCAGTTTCTTAGTTCCTTCGTCTACAATAAAATAAACGCTTTTCAGACTGAAATGAAACGCTTGACTGATACAGAGGAGCGTTTTATTATTTCAATGAGTAAACGCGAAAATGTAGGGACCAAACATTTATAGCTATAAATTTAAATTTTTGGCAAGGCTTTGTCTATGTACAAAGTGCAAGATGCCATCTATCTATTCTATGAAGTACAAAAATTAAAGTCGACTGTTTTAAAATAATACCTCAGAAATCAATGAAGCGGACTTTGCCTTAGCTTAAATGATAATCTGGGTCATATCACCTTAGCTTACTGTATCCGTTGAATCCAACCAAATCGTCATAATAGGTACCTAGTATGTGCATGTGTACCGTTGCCTATGCCCATTCACTTCATATTGCTCCTGTGTCACTAAGCAGGATCATTACCAGATATTCCTTAAAAAAATCTCTCTTTACGCTCTAAAATATCACTTCTCTCTCCAGGCTCTAAAATGTCAATGTCACTAATTCGATCCCTCCTCGATTACGCCGATACTTGCTATTTGAGTGCCTCTGAAGCGTTATTGAATAAGCTTGAACGTTTACAAAACTTGCCATCTATTTTATCTTTGGTCTTGGCGAGTAAGATCACGTTTCCGCTTTTCGCAAGGAGTTCAAGTGGCTACTATAGTACCTTTGCGCAAGAATGTTAGTATTCTTAGTTTTCTTTACAATATCCTTTATAAAACTTTTTATCCTTAGGTATTTCTCTGTTCAAAGACGTGTGAAGGGGCATTAATTGGGATCTTTTTCCCGTAGTACTGTCAGGCTATTATTATATTCTCTTTCCACTTTTAACATTTTATAATGTATATTATTGGTTTAATATTGGTATGTATGTATATCTTTATTGTATTTAATTACGTACATGAGTGTATGTATGTATTTAAATACTCTACAGGTGCACACGAATTGCCTTTTCTTTTAATTTATATTCCCGTCATGGTCCAGTTGAAACTTCGATCTGAAATAAGCTATGCCCTCGTAAAATTCTTCCGTCTTGCAAATGATTTGGGTGATGTTCTTATGTGTACAAATATCATTTACAAATAAATATTTTTTTATCTTATACTTAAATCATGCTTCAGTTAAAAAGAACCTCTGTAAAAACTGCACATCATACTTAGTTAGATATCTTTAAAAAATCGATATCTATTTTAAATCTTTCTTTAAATAGAATATTGTGTGTTCCTCAGCATATAGATACAATTAGAGAAATACGAGGAAATATATACTGTATTCTACGTGTTATGCAAATACGGCATGCACCGATTGAGTGAGTGGAAAATATGCCTCTATAAGGGTCTGTTTGTGAAATCAATGGAGGTGTCCGTCTGTGTTGCTAAACACATCGTTGCAGCCCCTTTATGGCGTTTGTGTCCAGGTTAGTATTTCACATTTAACACTGTTGAACTGATATTTAATAATGAAATAATGGAAAAAAACAATAGGTTTTAGGATATAGGATTTTTATAAGCTGATAAAGTGATAACTTGACCCAACGTTTTCCTTTGCAGTTTTCAAGTACAATAAATTTTTCCTACACGTAAGTTACTATTGAATTGCTTAAAAGACGACAACTAAAAACGCATATATTGAATAGGTATGCGATTCTTAAATTCTATAAGGTAAGAACGAATAGAAGGAAATCACTTTTTATGGGATTTTACTAAGTATAAAGCGAATGATAAAAAGTAGAAGCAGTTCACATTAATTGAATCCTTTCAATGAATTGTAGGTGTGGTCGCAGCTCAATGTCATTTAAATTTAAGGCTTTGATCACACCGCCGCGCGCCGCCGTCGCCGCTGCTGTTGCGCTCACGCCGATTTGAACAATAGGTATTCTCTTAACACCTTGTCAAACCACTCATTGTGTCATCCTTCATAAAACAATACTGACCTTTAACAACCTTATGGTCATACATATAACGTATAGTATCGTATGATGTATTCATCATGACTTTAGAAACGTAATTCATTAAAAATATATATATTTTTCTCTATGCATAAGACTATAGGGTTTCAAATTGAATGCCCATTAGAGTCCTTGTTTGGTAGTTAATAAAATAATCGGACACACTATTGTAACATTCAAATGTGATTGGTTGAAACGGTGTTAACAATAAAATTGATTCATTACGGTGACTTGAATGTAATTGAAGGTTGTAGAAATAATTGTACCAGCTTAGCATCTATCGAATTTTATACATTGTCTAGGAACTGAATATAAATATAATAGAAATAAAGGGAACCATTCTTTAAAAAGATCTCCAATATTTCTGGAGACATCAAAATAAAGTTATCGCTGGAGATACCGCTATAATTAAAAGTATACAATTACAATAAAGTATTATTTGACAAAGAGAATATTAACTTATAAGAGCATGTCGTGAAATAGTTTTTCAAAGTAGTCATCATTTGATGATTCCACGGAGGTGCTAACGTGTGTAGTAGTATGTCAGAATTCTCGCGTTAAATGAGCCCCCTTGCCAATTACGTCACAACTGGCCGGTACGTTGCCCACTCGCTCACCGCACTCACCCACTTGCGCAAGCAGGCGTGATGACAAACGGAACGTGTACATGTAGGTACTTTCCCTCTCGCGATACCTCAACTTCTATCCCCAACTCCTGTTCTATTCCCTCTACGGGTTATAAACTTAAACATCGATTCTAGTTGCATAAAATAGAGGCCTACTCTAAAATAAAACCGACATCTCCATCAATTCGATCACTCTTGACAGGCGTTCACTTAGAAACCCTTTTAAACTGAACATTGTTTACTACGATTCAGGTTTTAGAGTAGATCCCAGATGTCAATAAGTTAATTTATAGACCAAACAAAACTTCTATAATCTTTTGGAAACTTCATCCATGAATAGGAAACCAAATTATCGATTCTCGCAATATTCAGACGGCAAATATTTCAAAGCGTCTAAGACAAATGAATCTATAAAATTAATTGGACAAGTAATCGAAAACTCAGAAAGAATTTCTTCATCTCTGCTGTGGGGGAGCGGGAAACAAATGAGGGGCGGACATTGAATTATTCGATTTCCTTATTTGCACCAATCAATATCGTATAAGGGAATTCGATATCATGTCCAGGCGGAAGTTATTTAGTTATTAACATGGTATATTAGCATTTCATTTGGCATCTTGCTATCAGTAAACATGTTTTGTCAAACCGATGTTTTTTATTATTTTAGAGCATTAAGTCTTATCAATGCATAAAATCTGATGGTTAGAACTAATGAAAATCAGGTGCAAGAGTGAAATAATTAAGTTGTAAGTGGTCTCCCGTAAACAGTTAAAGGGCGACGCGGCGTCGGTCGGAGACGGCATATTAGCAGCTGTAATTGCATTTGCTACCGAGCTAGCTGACGTTTCGACGACGGATCTGCAGCTCGATCTTATAGACAATCAAGTTACCAACACAAACCACCCCTCAAAATAAGATGCCTCTGATGAGAATATTTCGAGACTTGATACTTACTTGACTTGGGTTAGGAATAACACTGATACAAACGTTATTAAATGTAAAAAATATAAGTATTTATATTTTACAAATTCAATTACATTATCCGATTAATTAACAAAGATACTCGTCGGCAAATAGGCTCATATTAAATTTTACCCGTAATACTGCTGGGTACTTATTTAATTCCGGATATAAAATTTCTGTGATTGAGTCCTAGCGAGAGGGGCTGAGGGGCGTGAATTCCAACAAAATTAGCACCAGGGGTCGAAATAAAAAAGCGAAGGAAAAATTTAATGAACAGGAAAATGCTCCTTTTTGCAGCTATTCCATCTATTTATCTACATCGGGATGCCCATTACCTTGCTAAGAGAAAAGTTTACATTTTTAATTTAATGATTCCACTTTGTGGAAGTTGGGCGGGTTTCGGCGAGATCTTAATTTGGGGATTTCTGAGGCGTCTCGTTTTGTAAATATTATTCCTTTAATAAGACCTCACGTCGAGGGGGTGCCTACTGAACTCCGTGATTACGACTCTCTTTGCGAGCTTCATTTTAGACCTCGTCATTTTGATTGGCGCTAATGAAATTTTTCCTACTCCTGTGTGCTATTTTCTTGTTCTTGACAGTATAATTTTCATGGAGTATGAATCGCTTTTCCTCGTCACCGACACACCCTAGGACGTTTACTAGAGTAATTCGAGACATCTGAGACGTTTTTTTCGTCGTGTTCATTTATGTTTTTCACTTTTGCTAATGCAATTTCTTATCTTTCCTGGTTGAGTGCGTGTCCCATCTGTAGGGAAATTTCTAAATAGTCAAGTCCCAGCTGCGTTTGCGTAGACGATGACGTTTCGCTTTTAGCGGGTGTTTTAAAATTGAATATTTGATGGCGCATTCCCTTATGACGAATCCACGGCGGGTGCGAAGTACCCGATTCCGCGGAGATAATTTTTTGAATGTCTTTGTTAACGACCGCAACCATTATCCTTAATCCCCGTGCCACACTCGGCACTGCTCATTTATTTTTCAACAATTTGCTTTATAGATTATATTCGTGAGTGCTTATGAAAGTACAACGTTGTCTTACTCATATTATGGTGATGATTTTCGGCATGCACTGAGTGCTCGTTTCCATATGATATGAGCTTTATCATTATCATAACCAGTGATATAACAACGCTTTGATATTAAGCTTAGAAATATCTCCAAGTACTTTTTAGGCCAATATCACATGAATGGAGCAATCATAATCTAATAGCAAAGATTATTTATAACGTCATGATTTCATTCACACGTCTGCGTGACGCCGAAGACAATAAGAGCAACGGATTCCCATCAAAATCACTAATATGCTTTTACCTTTATCTATTATTATGATTGTACAGCACTCGTAGTCTCCCATTATAAATACAAATGGTTACAGCTTAGTTCCTTTCTAATTACGTAGATAAGCGAGTTCAATAACGGTCGGTTTATCACATTCATATGTTCTGAATCTAATTGGAATTTTGCATGTTGATATGCCAACTCTTTATTAGTCGATATTATGTTTGCTTTCCGATATTGATGGTTGTATTTCACATGTATCGATTCCGAGTTATGATAAAATGAGTATGCCTTTAAGTGAACAACGTTATTACTTTACTTGTCTGTATTCCTATTTTTATCCTTTTTAATGTTATATGGTATTGTTTTGTCAATAAATAACAGGTATTGTTTTTAAGATTCAAGTTTAGTCTTGTCCGAGAAACTTTTTGAATTGGTTACCCTGATGATTATTATAGTGTAAACAGCCGTCAAAATGCGGATGAACAATTTTATAAAAAAAATTATTTTGATGGTTGACTGCTCCAATTTGTCAAAACTATGACCATATTAATATATCAGGATGCCAAATTTGCATTTAAACGTATCTGATAAAAAGATAATATAGAAAATTACAGTTATTTTAATAGAAATTATGGCTGGCGTTTTACAAGCCGGGGTCGAAGGGGTCGGTTTTTTTGATAAAACATCTGTTGTGTGCGTCGTATGAGTTTTTTGTTATTTTAAAAGGAGACATGATGGATCAGTTTCAACACGTATTCGTCGGTGCCTTTGTTGCTTGCTTTATGGCTTTGTAATGTGTTTCTTTGTTTGTTCAGTATGTGTTACAGTTGCTGCCATAGTTCGTGAAAAGCTAACTAACATCTAGTCCGTTATGTAAGGTAATTGCAGATTCTTATTTTAGTTTTTTATTCTTTATGTCAAACCGAAATAAGAAGTGACATTGTGAACAAAATAGGTGGGGAATTAAGAATAATTAACGAATTAATAATAACGGTAAGAACATATTTTTCTCTAAATATACATAAATATATATTTATAGTACCTACGATAAAAGAAAAACGCTAGCTTGCTCTACTTTTTATATTAAGAACGTTGCTTTATTTATATATTTACAATACAAAGAGTGATTTAACCAAAAACGGATATAAAAAATGTCATAAAGGTTTTTCTACACACAACTTTAAATTACACTAAGATTAGCAGATAAAGCTCTTTATACTATTGCAAACTTTTGAAGGCGACCATGCACAAAGTTTAAAAAAATGTCACGAAAGACCTTTGTGCACAAGTGTGAGCGTCGGAGCATCTCGAGAGCTCTTCAAAAACCACTGTTGCGTGTTTTCGAAATAGGATTTAATGCTGAATGCCGGCGTCAAGCAAAGCCTAATCTTATCTCTTAACCAGAAAAAACATACCTTATTTCTTCTAATAGCACAATAAAAAGACCATGTGACACTGTAACTCCATGGTTTAAAAAGATTTTAGCTCATAAAAAGAGGTCGAGTAAAATTTTAGTTCGTAATCGCTTCGTGAAATATATTTTTTATCTGTAAATGGTCTTGGTCTTTAACCACATTCATAGCAACAAAAAATGTGGTACTCAATAAATTTCATAGTCCGTGAAGGAAAACTTAAACGAGAAGTAGAAGGAAAAAGCATTCAATAAAAAATAATAAATTGAAACGATTGTATGACATTTGTGAGATGTGTAGAGTACCTTTAATACTTAAAACAACTATGGAATCTATAAAAGAAGTAAATTTTGGAAAGTTATCCTTATTGTTGTGTTTATTTAGTGATTAAAACTAGCCTTTAATTAAAATTTTTAATGTCTTTTAAATCAAGTAAAATTTACACACTTATGTACATATTGAAACTATTGTAGTATGTGTATGGAAGAAGTGTATGAAACAGCCCACGATGAGTGATGAATGAATCACTCTTAAAAACCTTCAAATAATATTAGTAATTAAAAAAGTTGCCAGCGAAATCCATCAAAGTAATTTAATTTAAAATGTATCCATTTCCTTTTTGCAAACAAAATAATAAAGCCACATTTATAGCGGTTACAAAGAGGCGAAAGTGTATTGCAATGAAGTGTAGAAAAAAAAGAAACGCCAGTTTTGATTGATCACCGACTCGGGCGCTTTTTGTATGAAATTAAAAACATGGCCAGGGCATGCATTGGATTAAACAGGAACTTGCTGGGTCCGGGAACATTGGCTCACGTTAATATTTAAATTAATTTACTTTTATGAAGAAAATAATCTCTGCTTTCAATGGATTAGTCAAATTTTGTTGCCACTTGATTTATTGCGCGTTTCAACTAAAAATCCTAAAAGGTTTTATTACTATTAAAACTAACACAGAAGTAGTAACTTCAATGCTAGACAATTTAAGAACAACAATTTAGATGCATAAAATCTTAATAAAACAATCATAGTACTACGCTACTCATAAAGACATCTCAATTTTAATATAGGACTATATATTGTATGAGTTTCAGTTCGTTTATAAGATAACTTATAAACGAACCGAAACTCATACAAAGGCGGTAACCTCAAGTATACCACAAAAGAGTAATTAAGGCATCTATAAATGCCATGCATAGTATATTCTGCCTGACATTAGTCCTAATGTTGGGAGAGTAATACCTAATACCGCAAAGGTAAAGGGTAATCATAGAAGCTATTTTAAGGTTTATGAACGATCAAAATTGTAGAAGCACGTGTATAAAACACACTTTGCAAAGTAGATTTAAATTTTAATACTAAGCTTTCAACCGAGGGTTGCAATGTCTCTACCGTTGGAAATAGATGGAATTGCTTGTGGGCGAAATAAAAAAATGTTGTGAGATATAACCTCACTATGCGTGACTATTTTATTAATAAAAATAAGTGTTTAATAAAATATTAATATGGGTATGTTGTTTAGTTAGTGCTACTGGCGTTCTTAACCGACTGTTCAGATGAAATAGGCAGTTAGCTGTGGGTTACGAAAAAGATCGATTTTTATTATACTAAAGTCTTCTAATGAACTTACCGAAAACAAGTAACAAGTAGTTTTAAATTAAAGCTGACGTAGAAATTATAGATATAAGTAACACAAGTGGATCAAGATCGTTTTTCGCCGATTTACTATGGATCCATCACTCGAATCACAAGCATTCAGCTTTCCACAGGGGGTAACGGGAATATTAATACCTAATGTGCTAAGCGCATTGTTATATTCTTTTCAAAAATTAAATTTCCGAAATAATGTATGAAGTTTATTATTTGAAATCAGACAGTGCTGTTTATATTATGTTATTCTATTTTTTTTCTCATTTATTATTTAATCAATTTAATAAATCAACTTTATAACGAGTATTAGCTTTCGTTGGCAATATCTATTATAGTTTTATTGCAGTTTATAATAAATTGTTGGTCATATAACCAAATATCAATAGATTAACATTTTTAAGATGCATGGCTTTATACATCTGTAGCTTTAGAGAAGATTAGAGACTAGAGACAATTACATGGATACATATCGGTGTTACCGAACTGGGCGGGCATATCCATGTTAATCTTTCGGGTTGGAGACTCAGGTGTCGACTGCGGCCGATTCCATAAGACAATGCTTAATAATTTCATTTCGCCATTACGCCGGCCATCTTGGCGAGTCACAGTTAGAGGGCATCGGCGCACCCCTCCACAGCAATTTGCATTGTAACTCGGACCACGTAGAGGCTCTAACACCATACCACCACCTCCTAACTCTTGAATATATAATTTTGTTGCTTTTATTAACAGCAACTTTGCGTGGGAATTGGCGATAGCCTTCCGCGGTGACTGTTTATTGTAGACGATAACTCGCTAGATTTATTTTATAGTGCAGGAGACTTTGTCCTGGATGTAAGGGTTGGTTCGTTTTACGCAGACACTTTTATACCTACAATAAAGAAGGCCGATGCTTGCAATCATTAAAATATTTGCTCGATTTTATATGACATCGTGCTTGTTTTGTTGAAATGTTTATTGGGTTCAGTAATTACATTGTTGCAAAAATTAAGCAGCAAATCACACGAGGCAGACTGCAATCTAAAAATACACTGTAGTTCTTTATGGTCATTTCGTTCCTTTAATTACTTTTATATCATTTGATTTGTAGCTAAACATCATAGCTTTCTAGACGACATTTCAGTGAATGAACGTTTTGTAGGGATAAACTAATGGATGTCAAAAAATATGAATTAAAATCATTTTTACTCCAATCAAAGCCGATGTTACGGAAATAAAAGGGGAAGTAGTCAAACAAACAGCACGACAGTGTAATAAATGTATCCATAATTGGTTGCCCTACCCGGCCTTAATGTAAAAGTTGCCCAAGTCCGGGACTTACAAGTTTGTTTTGGTGCCTATAAATTAATGTGTTTGTGTCTCTCTACCGCTGTTTAACAAGTTAAGAAGACTGCCACTTTCATTGAATCGTTTTCTTAGATAATAATTAATTCGTTTCAATTATTAATTCGATTGATCAAAATACGTATTTAAGTTGTCTTACCATTTTTCACTAAAGAATGATCACAAACGGAACTGGTTTTAGGTTCAACTTACAAAAGTATTTAAATAAGTATTAAGTACACAGTTTATTTTTTTTTGTGTTTGACATATTATTTTAGTGATTAAATATTGGCCATCTCAAGATGACCAAGACACGGCAGAGTAAACGCTCCGTGGAGAAATAAATTGTGCCTCTAATTCTACGGGCGACTTTTAGGGGAATGTATAATTCCATTTCGTGTTGCCAACTCTTTAGGGGTCGGAATATCGACATTAATAACTTTTGAAAGGTTTCTTATGGGGTATTTTCAGAATGCTTTAAGTTCTTTGTCTGTCCGGAGACTCCAATGAACTTGTTTCAAAGAATAATGCATTTATGGTTTCCTGACTTTGTCCTCTAATTCTTTAAATTACTTATAGCTTCTGTTTGTTTGAAAATGGCCACTAATGTTTTGTAGGGGAAGGGAAGGCAAAATGAATATAGCGGGTAAGCGCAATTAGCGCTATTATTTTATTGAATATATTTCCGTCTAGGTACATCTTCAATTAATACAAAGTTTAATAGGTTGATGCGTAGTGTTGGGTTAACACCTATCGTTATTATAAGAAAATATATTAGATTGATTATTTTCTGTCATTTTATTCAACTCGTCCTCTCTCTCCCTACATAATTCCGTGTTGGTTTGACCGTTGCAGTCACATGATTGCGTAATAAATAACATGTTATGTATATTTTAAGACGACTAATTATCATCTCGGAACAGTTTTGACAAAAAATTAACACGGCCAGTAAAAATCACAGTAGCCGAATGGGCCAGGTGTTTGACCTAGTGACAAATCATCGGTGAGTGACGAGAGAATATAACTTTATTTTATTACTTTTACAACATTGTTTTGTTAAAAGTGTTACTCAAGTAATAATAAAGTCGTTACATAAACCATCGTTAATATTGAGAGGTTAACTATTAAAAAGAAAATGAATTACCCTAGCTCGTTTTAAACTGTGTGTGTTTTTCACATTCCCACACATCGAGAGCTATTATACGGCGTGAATTAAGTGCGAGCGTCATAGGGGCGTCTTATGCTCTTCTTGTGCTCCCATTGAGGATATTGACACTTGGCCGTTGTCACCAGCTTTTGTTTCGCCACGTGTAAGTTTACACCCGCGCACAATCACACACGTGCATCATTAGTGCGTTTTATAATAGATATTTTATTAAACCTTTATTGATTTATACTCATTATCTTATTAATGAAAATATTCTGAAAGCGACTAATAAGATTTTGTTCGAAATGTGTTGAAATATTTTGGTACAGATACGGTATACTTTTTCATATCATAGATATTTGTTTGTAAAATAACATTTATTTGACAGTATCATATTTTTTTTTGTTATTTAAACAATTAACTGCTAGAATAGTCTCAGGAGTCAGGCGGAACTCTAACATTAAGTTTCTCAAAATTAAAAAATAATAATAATTACGTTGCAGTTTTTTCTTTATCCTTCAAAAACAATCAATGTTGTAGATAGTGGTTCCCTAAACTACGACGAGAAAGCGCTGATAGTCAGCTTAAGAAACACTAAGTCGACGCTCTGCTAAGGTTTCAGTAGCTCAATATGAAGAACACTGGCCTAGAGAACGCCCAGATCTACTACATTACATACTGTAGATACCGATCTTTTATAGTATCAAAAACTATCGTTAAAAATGTCTATAAAAGTGTTTTCTTTACATCTAAAAGACTTTTAATAAGTTGTTTGTATGTACAAATTTCGTGATTATAAAAGTAATTCTATAATTACAAAATGTTACTAGATTACAGATCATTTGTTTGTCTGTTGATTTATAAAAAAAGTGTCTATCTGTTGGTGGAAACCCTCATTTCGAGATAGCGGGCCGTGAACCCGTTCGATTCGAGTGGAAAGCTAATCGCATCGACGCCATTCGCGCGTTATAATTAGTACAAATTGTGTGCTTGATCCGCGCGCTTAGTAGACCGAATAACGCGTAGACAGCAAGACAGTTCCTTCTTTCTATCTTTAATTTGCCTCCAGCCCTAGTATGAATTTACCTTTTTTTGCATACTAATCAATAGCGTTAAAATTAAAGATATGTGTTTCATTATGGTAAACGCACCTTTTTTGTGGGTATCTTCTATTTTATTAAAGGATAATGAATCCTCACTTATTTGCCTTGATATATATTTTATTTAGCAAATATCCAGTATTTAATACCAAAATCTTTTAAATTATTGTAAACAATATTACTCTGGTGTTTTTGATTTTATTTATTTTTTTGTATTTAGAATACCATATTCTATTAGAAATGCGTACCTATATGGCATTGGGAATGAGAAAAAATAAAATAAAACATTATTTTTTTTTATTTATGTATTCTGCCGTCTGCCAGGGTCTCGGTAGCTTAGCGGTCAGAGCACTCGCCCGGATTGCGAAAGGTGGGTTCGAATCCTACCCGAGGGCTTGGAGGCGTGGTCGTTTTCTATATGCGTATTTTATATCTAATATTACTGTGGGTCATATATGTATATCATGGTTGAATTTTATAGCTAACTGACTGTTTTGAAATGCATCACGGGTTTGCTTTGTGGTCCAATAAGAAATATGTTTTACATAATAATAGATTACGGCGAATTTTCGAGTCGTGGCTGGTTATTCTTTGTGCAGCGCGTGTGAACTGATATACCTAGGTATTGAATGTTTTTGTTTTCTTTTATTTATTGTTTATTATGTCGACCTTCGTGGTCGAGTGGCTTGCATACCGGTTTTCAAGGTAATGTCACTCTGAGGCCCCGGGTTCGATCCCCAGCGGGATCAATGTAGAAAACGAACTATATTAGCTCGGGTCTGGGTGTTGTGGTACCATCGTTGCTTCTGCATTCCATAACACAAGTGCTTTAGCTACTTAACTTGGGCTCAGAATAATGTATTTGTTGTTGTCTTATATTTACTTATTGCATTGTTATCGTATGTATTAGTGTTAGTTAAGTGAAGTTTTCTATATTTGTCTGAAAATATTATGAATTCCAGTAAATCGAGACCATGAGGTAGGAGTTCCATGCATTGACCCTGTCAGATCACATCAAACAACAGACTTTAATACAGGGAAACTATATAGGATAGTAATAGCACATCATGACACAGATACATAAATTAGAAGAAAAAAAACAAAATAGCAAAGAGTTAGGCGACAGTTTTTTCTTATATTATTTAAGTGTAACTTCAGTTATTATTTAAAGTAAGTTTATGGTTGTTAATATTTTAATATGTCAGTTTAAATATAATTAATGTGACATAAATAAGAAGTAACTATTGCGCAAGAAAATAAAAATCATTGTTATGTTGTAAAATTTTATTGTGTTAATAACACATTGATTTCTTTCATATAAACTTGCTCCGAAAAAATGAGTAATTAAAGGACGCATCCTAAACCACCATCATAAATAAGCTGCATCGACTAAGAAAAATATGTTTTTATTTACTATTGAATTGTAAATTAGGACATCACTGGTATATTTTTTATCGATTGCGATTACTCGCCTCGTTGGATTCAGTTCATATATTAAATTTTCCATCTACGCCCATTCCTATTAAATTCTATACTACTGCATTCATCAACGTAGCGTGAAATTCAAAATTTTCGGATTTTTATATTTTGCCTAGATTCTATACAAGAGGAATATAATGTACTTGATGACTCAGTGATACTCACTTTAGTTTATGTCTTTGCAAATTCCCCAGGATTTTAAACAAAATCAACAATAATAATAACAATACCGACTGATTTCTGTCACTATAGAACATGAAAAAATCAGAAATGCAAACTGTACTTCGAAATGACTGGGACTCTTATAACGACTTATTGTTTACATTACATGATTTAATGTGAGAAAGTTTTCTTGGCTATAGGTATTTGGGATTCACTCTTTTAGAGAATGAGGTTACAAGTGATGAGCAACAAAATTTTGACTCGAGTTATAATTATTTGTTATTGACGGTAGTTTTGATTTCTGTCGTAGTATACTTTTCTTTATACCCAATAGAGAGGTAAAGAAATTAGGGTAGAGGCGCTTAATAATTTGCACTCGAATTCTTATACGTACTCCTTCTAAAGTATGCGCTAAAAATGTGTTTCATTCCAATGAAATATAATTATGCGTGTCTGATTATTCATAGGTCTACTCTCGAGGCACGGAATCCAGTAATCTCGCGAGTTAATAGATTCGATAATTCATCGCAACGAACGCCGCACTCGATACGGCGACGATTGATGGCAGTCGTGACACTTGCCACATTCTTTGTTTTATTGTTTACTTGTATTTAGAATTTTGCTTTTGGAGCTTTTAAAGCCAAACACTGCGTCTATAACCCAATGCTGAGTTGAAAATTTTATGCCAATATTTTTATAAAAAAAATTTACAGTGTAATACCATATAAACAGGTTAGACAAATATTTAATTTCAGATTTTAACAAGATATTTATGAAATTAGCGATTATCAGTTAATTATAAAGAAGTTGTGTCCATACTTAGCAAATTAAAATTATAAATACATAATAATTTTATTATAGTTAAAGAAAAATATAGTAGGTACATATATGGACAGGCAATGGGTATAGAAATGAAATGTCGAATTGGACATCATAATAAATTTAAATTCAATATAACTGTGACCACGTTTTTTTGACAGTGTAAAATATATTATTATAATAAAAATAATCTTTTTTGGAAAGTCGGTTGTAACTGATTTCGAATCAACAAATTTGGTAATTACTAACGCTTTGTTAACTCGCTCGTTGCGAACGAGCACAAAGTTGTTAAATTCCAATCACAGTCATTGCATTCAGCGTAGATCCTCAGTTTCCATTACAGTTGGAACTGTAACTGAATTGATTCCGAGGTGCTATTTTTTACCATTACCCTAAACACTGTTTAAAAATCTATTATATTGTGCCGCTTTTTGCGTCGCTTTCCCATAGCGGCGGAGTACAAGTAAGTACCTAATTTGAGTTGTGTCACTAAGCGATCGGTTACGGCTCTGTATTCTGAAGGTACAAATTTTTGTAGGTATCATCCATTTCGTCGTGGTCACATTCCAATGGCCGCAGCGCTAGCTACGCGTTTTGTGTTAAATGGAAATACCGAAATGAGTACCAGCCAGTTAGTTGACAGTTAGAGTCGGTATTCACAATATTTAAAGTCGAACCTCCTTGATACTAGTTAAGATCATTTACTTGGACCAGGCTTAAACCTCCAGTAACTTGTAGCCTTATAGAAAATAAAAAAATAACTATGATTAGGGTTTAAACATAAAATTATTGCAATCAGGAAAACAGGTCCTCTCGTAATTGTATTATATTCTTTTATTAAATGGCATATGAAGAGATTTTATTATGAATGAAGACAAAAGATTCTTTTGAATATATAGAAATGTTGTAAAAAATATTAACCGATATGCTGGCAGTGAATAGCTCTATCAATTTATTTAAGTTTAGTTATGGTACTATAATATGTTTAAAGTTAGCTAATGTTTACAAAAACGTCATAACTACCACAAAAACATAAACTTAATAAAATTTTACAGGTATGTAAGGTATTCTTTTAGGTTGAAACTGTATTTTGTTAAAAGAAGACGTCAAAAAAATAAATCAGCAACTTTTATGCTACATTCAATTTAGTTGCGTCTAAGTTGATCGCTAATATTAACCGGCAACGGAACTAACTATGAAACCAAATTAGAAGGAAAAAACAGATAGCTACTGGTCGGACTCGCATGCGGAATAAGCTACCGCTACTAATTACTAACCAAAAAAAAGTTGGAATTGAATCCAAACATTTGTCTCTTAACGAATCGTGTCGCGTCGGCTTCACTCAAAGCAGCGTGATTCGGCAGTTCCGTTCCGTTTTCGAATGCTCGCTGCCCATTCGTTCCCTCGGCTACGCCTACCTAATAAATTAAATGCTTCGCGCAACATACCGCATAGTTACGAACTAATGAAAACCCGAAAAGATCTCAACCCATTTTCTTAACAACTTTTCCAAAAGAGCAAGTGCCTTCAAAGATTTCGCCCCGAGAAATAATTCCGCTAATAACGCTCCACGCTCGCACGGGTATGTTATGCAACCATAGGAATTTCATTAGATACACACGCGTTTGTTTGTTAAGGCGCTTTCCATTGCTAAAAGTTTCTTGAGGCGGGTATAATTCCTTTGTTTGTTCTCGGGGGTGGCACGCCCGTTTCACCCACTACGTTTTCTAAGTCATCGGGTCCAATTATGCCCCTTTGTAGGTTTTGATATGTAAATTCGCGATTTTATTAAACAAACTGTGATGCCATTCGAGGGCAGCGACCCGGATTAATAGCTTCTTCAGATTTGTGTAATCGCTTTCTCTTAAGACAATATTGAAGATACATCACGAGGGAGCAGTTACTTCGTGATACGTTTGTGTACTTTCAAATCATTTGGAATAAGTAGAGAAGCGATGCGTAAATGTGTTCTTTTTTTGTATTTTTATCGTTTCCTTGGTCAGGTAAAGTTTATTGCTGTTTATAATTTACTGGAGCATTACTTTAAACTCGCACTTCATTAAATTATTGCCTTTAGAAGCAACGTTGCTAAATCAAATTATAATAGGATCATAGCTGTGCAGCTTTTACAATTCCTATAAAAGAGAGTCGGCAAATTGTCAGTGCACGAGCATGGTACAAATTAATCTACACATAGAAACATAAAACGGACGTTACGGCCGAAACTACCCATTCGATTTAAGCTTAATTTTTACCCCAGCACTATTAATAATTTACACGGGATAACGCGAACGTTTGCGCCATATTACAACGCATAAATTAATAATGTCGCTCGCTTGTTTAACTGCGAATCAGATGAGTTTTATTGACAATTTTGTTGGGAAAGAGCAATTTGCGGGATGACCGCTCAGCTACGCCAAGTGCTCACCAAATAGGGGATGCGCGGATCCGATGCTCATTGGGGAGGGGGGGGGGGGGGGGGAGCAGTGGACGACAATTGTCAATTAAATAAATTTGGTTATATCGATGACGCGTTGCCCCAACGATTTCAACCCCTTGCACTCTGACTTCAAATATTGGTGTAATAATGGGTGATACTTATCATTTAAGATCCTTATGAATTTATTTAACAAAATATTGTCGCAAATAAATGTAATGCCACATCGCAATCCCTTTGAAAACTTAACCATAGTTTGTATAAACTAAGAAATAGAACACGAACAATCATACTTTTGTATCGTATGGATTAAAAATTTAGACACCAAACTCATTACTTTAATTCGAAAAGCGATATTCATACTGCCAATTAGTATGTGGCCTAATATATGCCATGGCGCTGAATGCAAATGTTTCATCGTATTTGCTGTAACTCAATCCGCGCACGAATGTACGCAATTGCATTTGGGGTTGCATTGAATAGTTGCCACACCGTCGCATTGCCCGGGACGAAGTTAGGGTTGCCTCACGATGGGAACAGCTCAATATTGAAATTGAACACTGCGTCTGGAAGAGAGTCAAAACATCAGAAATAAATGAATCAAATATAATTAAAGTTACCCAAGTAAGATGATAGTTATAGGTAAAGTGATTTTTAGGGAATTTCAAAAATGCGTTAAACACATTTTTAATAACCTCTCTTGGTCATCGGTCATTGGTCAAACATCTTAACTTTTGGCTTATTCCGTGTCTTTTTAACGCAATGATGACATTTTCGATAACATGCCAGAAATTACTTAGTGTAAAAGCCAATGCTATATTTTATTAAGTTAAATAAAAGTAAACAGATTCTTAAAAATCTCATTTGAAGCGTTAAGTAAAGGATAAATAAAAAAAGGCAACATAGTTCACCTGAAACGATTTAATTTTTTTTTATTATAATACTTGTGTATTTTATGCAGAAAGTGGTTCCAACCAAATACTAGTTTTTAATAAATTTGAATATCCCTATACATATTATATAATTGCATATATTTTGACTCTATATTTGTTTCAAATGAACACAACGATGATAGGACTTCCTTTAAGTTTTATGTGGTTTTCCAAATAGTTTCTTTATGTATTAATATTATTACTCTAATAATACCTTATAATACAATTTTATATTTCTATTTACAGTCAACCCTGATAGTTGATGGGCCGTTAGTACAGTCCATGCCATAATAATATAGGGTTCTGTGGGAATCAGAAACTTAATTAGCGTCAACTAATGGACGTTATAATGGATAATTGTTATATTATCTTGAAAATTTCGCAATAAATCGCAGGATTATACTGAATTTGTCTTAATGACCATTAGAGTTCTTTTCTTGCTTGTTAAAAAAAGTGAATAAATCAAACTTTCTTTTTTTTTTTTACTAGAAACATATTTAGCCCCACTAAATTATCTAAACTAAACATGATTGAAGCGTCTTTGTCGTGGAGTAAATTTTAATTTTGAAGCACTTTCTTGTGGAAACTTAGTACCTATGGTACTACAAAACTACCTAATTAATTACAAAATTAAATGACAACATCTCTATTAATTATATTTTTAATAATAATAAGACTTTGTTCTTTATTTCTTCGTTTAGTAATTATATTTTACTATCTTTTAATAGTTTATAACAAAATGATTTTTATAGCTTTAACATGCGATCAAACCATGCTATATCTATTCCATTAAGACCATAGTGTCACCCATTCTAAAAGCCTTTCTTAACTTTCTCATTAGTTGGTACTATCTCACACAAAGTTATGCTAAAAGTTAATTACGTTAATAACGCCGATCCATGACTGGGTTGATCACATGTGTAGATTTACATACTATTATGTTACCATTGCTAACAAATTACTGCTGCGAATCTTCTTCGATTGCTGTCACTGTAGTGCTACGAGGACATAGATTGATCGTAATCATACGATCTACTTAGTTTCTCTTATCGTTGCAAAATTCGCTGTCATTGCAAATTAATGTGAGCTTTTGTTATCATTCAATTTGATTCTGCCGTCGGCTGTTTTATTATTTTAATGAGCTTCAATTTCGAGGGATAATTGAATGGACGTCGCCACTCCGATTATTATTTCATTCGATACTGCGGTAGCTGTTACTGTGACGGGGGCAGCACTAGGCGGAATCTCGGAAACCTGTTATTATCGTATCGGATCTATAAATAGCTTGACGTTGTTGCTGAATTTACTAGTTTTGGAACTATTTGCTCCAATTTTCGGATATTAACAAATATTTTGACGTCGCTTATATATTGCATAAAACTGTTCATTTGCGTTCAATAAAAACTTATGAGATAGTTAAGTTTTAATACTAAATCTTATTCTAAATGGAATTAAATTTAAATTACAAACGCCTACTTTACTGATAAAATCAAAAGGTCTATAGATCTCGTATAGGTTGAATTTAGTCCGTAATAGATAAGCCGAAAGATTAGTCGCCCTTAAGAATATACATGTATACGTTTTAATGTTATATGAATTGGTAACCAAATTATTAAAAATAAACAATTATTGCGGTCTTGCTACCATGCCAAAAGGTTACAACAGAATGGTTCTATTAACTTATAGCCTTTTCGATATATTTATAATTACAAGACCTCCTACGATAAGTGCAAAAAGAAAATAACATTTATTCCTGAGCCGCTATCGCTATTTCTACCCCACCGCAAACACTGGACATTCATACGAGTAAATTATACGTGCGTTTATTTCCTATCTAACAGCTAGTTTGCCGTGCAGTCAAAGTTGACTTAGTGCCGTCGCCTTAATTAAAGGGGTGCGTGTTGATTTGTAGCTGGCAATACAAAGGCCTTTCATAATATAATTGTAAATAGTAGTTTTTAACGTTTATTGCGCTTTTCATGCGCGTTTACACCAAATTGGAAGTAAACATTATCTTTTATTTTCCATATTTACCAATCATTTGTATTGGGTACCTTAAATCGTTTGATACAACAATTATCAGTTTCGTTTATCGGTTAAACATCACTAAGATATAATTTTTACATATTTTATGCGTTTTTCAATGCGATCTTATAAGATAAATTATTATAATAGAAAAATACTAGAAAAAATCGACTCGGGTCACAAGTGAATTCTCAGGCGGGAAACGAACCCGCAACCTTTGGAAATCCGGTCCAATGCTCTCCCAATTGAGCTACAGAGCCTTGTCGACTTTTTCTGACCCGAAATGATTTTTTCTAGTATTTTTCTATTATAAAAATTTATCACTACGATATGTTTACAAAAAAACATGGAATATTTTTTTGGTTCTATTTTTATTATTATTAAAATTATCATACAGGCGATTGTAGAATATAAAACTAACTAAAAAGTCACATCGGTAAAGTTATAAAACCCACAATAGTAGGTAGAAAAATGTTGAGCTGTTTTCGCAGTCCCGATAACCTAGGCCCCAGAAATGTGACAACGTCAAAAAATTATGATTTAAATTTATACGAGATAAAATATGTCAATTGCTTTACATAAATTATAGTGAATGTAGTGAGCGGGCATTAAGAGGCGCGACCCGGGCGACCGCAAACCGCGGCACGCGCCGGATCGCCAGCTATTCTGTTACATCGAGGTACAGTCGGCAAACGTAACGTTTATTATATTTAGGCAATTAGATGTATGTTTATGTTACTCATAATATCATTTTGCTTCAAATATATATTGTTTAATTTATAATATAAGATCACAGTGGTTTGGTGTTTGTCTGTCCGCTCTTTTTCCCCGCTCTTTTTCCATTGTATCAATAACGTTACCATAGCAACGCGCTAATCGCAAGTAGTTCGTCTATCAGACGCTAGATGGCGCTAACGGAAAAAATTAAATAATAGAAAAAAAATTAAGAATTTTGTCCACCCGTGCGAAGCCGGGACGGGCCGCTGTTTGTCTGTCCGCTCTTTTTCCCGCTCTTTTCCCATTGTATCAATAACGTTACCATAGCAACGCGTAAATCGCAAGTAGTTCGTCTATCGGACGTTAGATAGCGCTAACGGAAAAATATTTAATAATTTAAAGAATTTTGTACACCCGTGCGTAGCCGGGACGGGCCGCTAGTCTTACATAAAGAAAATAGTAGACATTTACCAAAACCTTATATATACTACATTTATTGAAGTGAAATTAGTTGTATTATTTTTTAAATTAATTTGTCAAAAGTACCCTCAACTAACGAGCTTGGATGAAAAGGCTGATGAGAGTTGAAGAAGCTTGAGATGTATGTCAGAATCGTGGTAAGTTGAAATATGTGATCTTTACCAACCCCTGCGGGAAAATGGCGTAATTTTATGTATGTCTGTATGAAATTAGTTGAAATTGCTGTATATAATGTTCCTGCAACTGTATAACTTGTTCAAATATATCCTCATCGGCACTATAGGTCTATTAAGGAAGGTCGGCTAGGAAGTTAGAAAGTTAGATAATGAGTACCTATTGTTAAATAGTGAATATCTGTTGACATAATAATAAATAAAAAAATAATTTAAAAAAATCTTACTTGAGATAATATTGAAGCGGTACACTAACTGCAACACAGCATTATAAAAACACTGTTTTCTGTAAAGGAGTTTCTGTTCCAATCCGAGCTGAGAAATGCTCAGATATCTTAATGTATGTATGTGTATTAATGTTAGCTGTGCTCTACATTACTTACCTAACTTAAAAAAGTATTTAATTAAAAGACGATTTCCATGGTCGAGTGGCCAATACGCTAGTTTCAAGCATTATCATCGAAAAGATACAAGTACCGGGTCAAGTTTCTGCCCAAATCAGAAAAAAAATAATTTTCTTGTTTCAAGTGTGGATGGTGGTGGTAGAGTATTCCTTGTTTTTGTATTCTGTAATATAAATGCTTTAGTTAATCAATCAAGGAAAATGAAAGGGCGACAAAGTGTCCAGTGTATTTATTTCCACGATCCTTTCGAGGTAAAAAAAACTATAAGACCTAGATGCTGGCCGTTTTATAGCCTTATAGAACACCTTAAAGCTTAACAAACAACTTGGCAGGTTTGGCAATCATTGTCAATGGTTAATAGAAAAATAGTTTGCGAAGTCAGGAATTTACAATTTTTTTTCGAATGAATTATACAACGACCTGTATTCATACAAGAAATATTTCTCCAAGGAATTGCTATGGAACTCGGAATCCGTTAGATCTCAACTCTTTTGTCTCTGGCACCAACTACCCCGAAATTTATTTCTACGAAAAGTCTACCCCTTTTTAAATTTAGATATAAAAGTCGCTTCTTAATGATATATTTTTGTGTATTTTAGTTATGTATGTTCGGAACCATCAAATTTCTTCTGTGGGAAAGAATAATCGATTATATTTTTCAACGACTACTCACTTACGTTGATACGAGTAAGCTGTGAGATAATCGCTACAATTATTCCATCTTATTCACATTTCATACCGCGGCTACAAAATTGCATGCTACTTTTAAAATTAAATCAAATGAACACCACGTAATAAGAATTGAGAATAGATTATATGCCCAAAAGCGTTTAGCGGTCATTGCATAGAGCGGCCGTAGTTTTGACAGTTCGGTTCGCGTGACCGGCCGGTCTAATAGATTTTTTTTCATACACAGTTTGGGGCAAATTGATTAGTTCTATTTACTTGTTCCTGAAAGTTGACAGCTTTAAATAAAGTTGAAGATTCGTTCAAAAGATAAAAAATATCCTCATGAAATATTAATGTAAATTATAGCTTTATTAATATGTATTCCGCAAAAATTATATGTAAAGATAATTGTCAAGGTAAAACCAAGTAATATTTTCTAATATTTGTGCGCAGGTATCTTTGTTATCATAAGCAATTGTAACTGAAATATTTAGTGTGTTAACACGAGTAGGTTTATTTGTAATATTTGTGTAAGATAAGCCTAGACGTCTCTGGGAACGGAAGTGGGTACCTACACACGTCAGCTAGTCAGCTACTTACCACAGATAATGCGCGCAGGTGATATAAAAAAATGGAATACTAACATATACTTATTCAACACTTTTTTGCTAAGGTTCATTTACTGAGCAATTAATTACTGGTTATTACAATTAATATTTATAGTCTAAAAGTGGGGTCGTTACATTTCATGTGTTTTTCTACAATAAATTGAGGAAAGAGTATTTATCATGTTTGTAAATACTCAGTTGTCATGAGATAAAAAGACTTGTTAAAAACAATTTTGACGGCTTCTTTTGCTTTCGAATTTGCGTCGGTCGCGCAATCTGCAATCAAAAAAGCTTATCTGATATTATATTATTTCTTGATAATCAGTACAGTTTGATGTTTTAAAAAGAAAATAGACAATGCGAAAAAGGAAAACGAGCTATAAATGCACTATTATTCTTATTCTACACCTGCTCATATTTTTGATTTTTGACTCAATCATGAACTGGTCAGAAAGTCTTTATTGTGATACAAATATACAAAAGGTAAATTTGTTTGTAAAGCCATTAATTTCTCGATGATTTATGTATATTTATTAATTTTTTAATGCATTCAATGAAACATAAAAACAATAATCAAATTATATAAAAAAATACACACTTACATACACACACATACATATATGTATACAAAATAAACAATTAATTGATATACATTATATATATATATATACCAACATGCAAAATATACAAACTTTCTCATAATTTGTAGATACTCTTATTGGCTGCTAGTTGTGTACACAGTACATGTATCGTACACAGCTTAAAAAATTACGCAGGGTATACAGAATTTACGATAGTATATCAATGCAAGATGTTCCTATTTCTCAAGTTAACTCGAAGATGCCTTAGAAAACTGCCGTACTGTTTTATTTTAGCAGAAAACCAAATACTGGATTAAGTTCCATCTGTTTCAAATACAAATGTTAAGAGTTACTTCATCTAACGGTCAATCAGTCTAAAATTGAAACCAAAAGAGCCAATCATAACCCGGATGTAGAATACAATAGAATGATTCCCACATGCCTCCGACAAAACAAAACAAGGTTTAAACATCTTCTAAACGCTGAAATAACAAACCGATTACACCACGATCACTTGAATTGTGCAGCCCAAAACACAAGTTGAAGAGGAACAACATAGTGTTGCTTTGAACTTAACTAAGGATGCGTGCAGACTATACATATTTACAATATATACATTTTTTTGTGTTATACTTTAAATGACTTTTGCAATTAGTGTATAGGATTGGTTCCCTCCAATATTTCCAGGGTCACAGGGTGAGAGGTTCCATGTCTAAATCATTTAACTTTACCTTCTACGTCTAGTTTAAAGTGCCGTTTCCGTGCTTTTTGAGCTAGTTCATTTTTAGTAGCTTATTCTGTTTTATTTTTAACTAAGCAAAAAATCACCAAAGGTATAACATAGTTACGAGTAAAAGCGTTACTAATATTACGTAATTATAAACGCTGATAACTCACTCCTTGGACCATCCCGTGAAAACAGTAGCGTTGCTAGTCTCACTCAGCGATACAATATTTAATAGTTTTATGATGTATTATCAAAACAAATCCGAATGAGTTACTACGAACCATTACTATACGTTTCGGCTGCAAGTGTTATGAAGCCAAATGAGTTTGATCTTTGAATGACATTATGTCCACCTTGAATTCATTATGTGTTAAGTGATTTTTAGTAAACTAATCACAAAATGTCATGATAGTTTTCTGTATTTTCGGTACTTAATATAAACATTTGTTTATATTAAGTACCGAAAATACAGATACTTATATTTATAAGGTTTGTGGTTAAATATAGTGTTTATGAAGTAAGCAACATGCGCATATGAAAGTCTATATAATACATAACCAAATATGTGGTATTAAGTCTTTACCTGTGCAACTGACGGATTTCTTACTTACTATTTATTATAGGCATTACTTCTGTAAGGCAATAGTAACTTCAGATTGCTTACCGATATCCTCATATTTGAAAGTAATTAATTTAAAAATTTAACATATGTTTTCTCTTTGATTTATAAAATAAATGCTATGATACCTACTTTCTAAATGATTAAGCAAAGTGCTTCTCCTTATTTATTTTGCTAAACGTGTCTAGATAAAATACCAAATTTAAAACAATAATTTCATATCGAATAATTTCGAAGTTCCTAAGAAAAGACAAAAAAAAAATAGTAAGAAAAGCCGGAAAATATTCATAGAGATCGCCAATTTCAGTAAGCACCTAATATATGTCAAATAATGTAATGACCACTCAGTATAATAAATTCCCTAATTGCTATTCTTGTGATGTTAAACCATTCGTAACTAAAAACGGTTTCACACGAGTCCAATTTAATAAAATAACACTAACAACAAAAGCTGTTGATATAAAAACACTTGCTTGTCTAGAATATTAATTAGAACACTTAATATGTTAGGCTAGATATCACCTTAGTTCAAGTCATTATTTTGAATCTACAAACCGTACGTGGCAATGCATTAGTATAATAATTGGCGTAAATGGCCTTCGGTACGCTTGTGAGTCCTATAATTGGGTTTTAACTTACTCTACGTGCGCTGTTAAATAATGCGAGTATACGTTTAAACGAGAAATAATGGCAATAAATACTATCACAATAAAAAAGTGTCGTCATTTGGTAGTTAATATTAAATATGTTGGTGTTGGTATGTGAATGTTGAAATTACTATTTTTAACGAATTATTAGAAACTTGAGAGAATTAAATATTACAATAATGATAACCTAGTTTGAGAAAATTTAAGAAATTTGGTTTCTTTTCTAGAATAATTGATTCTGCCCTTAAAAATAAAGGAATATATATTCGTTATTGTGCACACAAAACTACATTAAAATATAAGCACACAAGGACACGTAAAAATGATGGCGTTATCACTAGGAGCGATTTATTCCAGGCAACATTTAGCATCGTTTCAGACAAAATACAAAGGTAATATAAAGCTCTATAAATAATCACCTGTTTAGTAGTATCAATTGAAATATTCTATTACCTAGGTTGTTAGCTCATTGTTATACATCTAAAAGTATTAACATAGTGGAAAATAATGGACATTGACACAAATGCCGATCGTTACAGCCGGTACCAAACCGGTTGGCAACGTTTGGCATTTAGTGAAACGTGGCGCTCTTGCGGACATTATACACATTCGATAATTGTATTTTTTCAAGTTGAATACAATGGTATTGCAACATGGCAACAAATATGTTTATACTTTGTTTAGTTTGAAAATGGCTTTCTCTATATTATTAGTTTTTTTATAAAATGGCATATTTGATCAACAATGGCGAATGAATTGTCACAAAATAATTCCTGTGTAATGTAATTTATTTTAACTTATCTCTATGATAAAACTAAAGAATATCTATTATACTATCATACCCTTAATGTAAAATGTAGGTAAAATTATTACTGATCAGTGCTTGTCATAAAAGTTAAAAAAAAAATCAAAGTATCAAGATCACTAATTCTATCGGGCGGCATGCAGACAGCGGTCGATACAAAAGGACTTGGGCATTTTTTCTTCATATTTTATTATGAACTTCTGTTCAACATCCAGATGTTTGAGCTTGATCAAACAAAAGATTTTTCAGATGTAGGTACTTGCGCCTTGTCAGAATTTAACTATTACGCTCTAGATTTATGTAAAAACTATTGTTTACTTTGAAATTCTCAGTGAATCTGCTGTACAATCATCTTAGATTTACTTTGTATTGTATGGATATAGTTATTGTAAATATTTGTGGTAGGTAACAATAAAGTCGATGTCGCCGCATGTGAGGTCTGTCCATGTAAAACGATTTTTATAACCGATTATTTCCTGGTGGAAACCATCATTTGTACCCGTATTATCCTGTAACGGTTCTAATAAAAAGTTTAATGGCTTGGTTGCTGTCACTATAAATAGTCAACCACATGTTGAATGAAATAATTACACAGTAAAATACACGACGAAGATTGTGTCAAAACCCATTGATATATTTATTTATTACAGAATTAAGCACGAGCTTTATAAAGTGTAAATGTGCATAATTTTAGTACCTACCTAGTAATATAAGTATAGTTGAAAAAAGACAAATTCTATTATTAGCATTTTTTGTTTACTATATATTAATGTTATAAGCAGATGATAATTATCACGAATTTTTGAAAAGTAAGTAAACTAGACTAGTTAAAAAAACTTTAATATTTTTTTAGTTTTTTTCTTCCTTTTTAGAAATTCAAGTTATATTATTCTGCCCCACTTGTTAAAAATTTATATATTTTATTTTGTTTGTTGTACATGCCATGTTGTATATAAAAATAATCCGAATTTAATGTCCAAGATTTAATAACACGGCCTTATGGGGACTGTTTCGCGGTTGATACTTATTTGTTTTTCAATGACAAATTTCTTAAAATATATTATAACAAACAATCAACAGAAAAAGACAGTGAGAAATTAATCAAATTAAGATACATCGGCCCGCCTCGCGCTTTACCATTTTTTAATAGTTTATTTCCTAACTACGCGTCGACAGCTCCAATGTTTTTCTAATAACCTGTTTAACTAATCATAACGTTTATTTTCGTTCGGCACTGAACGATCACACGTCCGGGACTTCATTCTGTTTCAAATCTCCAACGTGTTTGTTATGATTATTTTAATTTTTCATTGAACGCATAGTAACGTTGCCGGTACTTACAAGAATAGAATGCGTGATCGAGTTGATATTACTCTTAACTCATAAAGCGGTTTAACACGCTAAGTTTCGTTTTGCATTCAACAAATATTGATTTTTTTTTATTCTATTTTATAATTTCCGCAATGAAAAAAATCTAGAGTTGTTGTAACTCCTTTGTGGTTTTTAAATAATTATAACATAAGTTTCTTTATTTTAAGAGCGTCACGTCTCATGGTTCCTATATTTCTAAATATATCTTTCGAGTGTCTCTCTAATGGCAGTTGATGAAAAACGAACTTCTCATATTTTTTGCTTACAAAATTGTTGTTTAGTTAAAAGCTGCCGATGGCATATGTACGCTGTATGACTCGACACTATTAGTAGACGAAATTAGATGAAATTAATTTAGAAACTAACTGGCTGAGGAATAGCCAGGTAGTTTGATAAAAAAAGCCCGCCCTTCAAATGGAAACGGGAACGGTAGCAAAACTTTTCGATTATTTACTAAAATGCATGACATTACTAGAAATAAGAAACTATTAAATATCAAAAGTAGGAAGAAAAGTATTGAATCCGACATGGCCCCAAATTCTAATCTGCTTTGTGATTGCTTTTGGCATAAACATTTGTGGCGCCAGTAGCAAAAACTTATCTTATAGTGTTTTTTACTAACTATTTCATCGTTGCATTTGTTTTATTTGCATTGTCATGTTTAAAATTTTCAATTTCCCTTTTTTGGTTTTTAATTAATGGTTTTAAAACGAAAACGTACTGCAGAATATTTCTCAAGTTGTGTTTCTCAATAAAAAATAATTGTATGTTTCGAATTATTCCCACAAATGACACCCACATCCAACACTGCTGACCGCTCGGTAAATACTATAATTATCGACTCTAAAGCGGTCGTCATTTTTCTCGCCCTAACTTTTTAAATGTTTGCATGGGCAGTGGCAGTTTAAATGAAAGTTGTATAATTTTACAGAACAATCCACCGTTCATGAATGGTCGTCTCGACCAACACTCGGATTCAGAACAAAACATGCCAAACGCACGACACTCAATTGTTGCCCAATCAATGCAACGTCCGAGATGAAAAATTGCGTTAACGTCCATTTTAAAAATTTGCTTAGGAGGGAAAGGGAAAATTACTACATGACACATGACATGATTTGAGTAAAATATTTTAAAAGTAAAATGCGGGTATTATGCTTAAAACAAATTGGACTGAAAGGTTTTAAAAAGTAACATATATAATGTAATATAGATTTGTTTGAATGCAAACGAATACTTATATCTTTTGCTAGTTCAGCATATAACTGCTAGATTTTTATATGTAAAGTTAAGTAAAAAAATCAACTTGTCTCAAGAAGAAAGATAGCCTTATTTTGTGCATACAACCATGAATTTTGGAATAACTTAACTAAACGTTATGTTATCCTTTTACGTCCTATCCTGTTGTTTGTTGGTTACATATTAAAGGAACATGACATTATTGTGTTGGTTGATATGTTGTTGAATATACATAGTGCTTTTATACGACTCACTTTAGCTCCACAAGCTTATTACTGTAACACTTTACTTTATCATTTTTTGTAATATGTATGTATAAAAAAACGTCTTCAATCCTTCTATAGCAATATATCTGGCCTTTATAACCAACTAATAGTCTAAATATTTGCCAAATGCTGTTAGCATTCTTTGTACACCCCTACACATCCATTTTAAGAAAAGAGCTAACGTAACTTACTCATATACTTATATGTATTGCAACCGTAATGGCAGTATAAAAAATATTTTCTATATTACTCTCAATTGTGGCAAAAGAAGGTTGCATTATAGAGGTAATCGAATATTCTATAAGCTCACTTCAGACGAGGCTTTATGTAAAATATTGCAGACTTCAATAATGAAATCTGTAGACAGGTAATAGTTAAAAAGGGAATGTCATTGCAGCAGAGAGAAATGAAATAAAACGACAATATGTCGGGAGCGCTCCGTCTCACAATGGGGACATGACAAAGGAGAGGTTTAAGACTCTTGCTCCCTTGAAACATGATAAAATTACATTGATACTTAGGTTTTCTAGCCTAGAATTTCTAAAGGGTGCGGACTTTTTAATATCGTGATGATATTAAAAAAAATCGCATTATTGTAATAACAAAATCAATCCTTAATTGAAATAATGCAATGATTTCATATGCTGTTGTCATTATAATGATTGTAACGGCTGTTGTGATTATTGGGTGAGTGAAATCATAAGCTGGGGAATACTTCGAAAATTTTACTTAAATATTGAGCATGTATTTAATTATAAAGAAGTTTATGATTTCAAAAGGAGTTTCAATTAAAGTATCCTTTGATGTAGACAAAGAAACGATACCGAAGCCTATAACAGACGTAGTCTTATCGAATTAGAAACAAAATAGAATCGTGACTCTTTCTGGGGATGACGTCTCTTTCTGTTCGAGCAGTCATTGAGTTTCCTTTGTAATTAAATATTGAAATTAAGAAATGAACAGCCGCTAATTACGGGAGGTTGTCCCTTGAGGGCTGATTATGCCCCGTACTCCGGGAAAGGGATGCAAGGGACGGGAGCTCCTGTTACGATTAATATTTAACATTTTAATGTTGCCACCGCTGTTATTACAAATTTGATTTATTGAGTGAATGTATTATTACGTCACTGTTCCACACAAGAAAAGATTTCGAACTTGTTAACATACGAGTTTATTGATACTTCATTGGTTCATGAATATCCTCTAGTAAATTATATTTTGATTTGTGTTGCGTGATTTATATTTAACTTTGTATTATTTGGAATTGTGTTCAATCTTGTTTGCAATAACATGTTTAATATGTTGTAATATTTATAAAACTATATAGCTTGTTAGACAAACAAAAAAAAAATAGATACACAATTCACACGCAAATGACAACAGAAAAAAATATTAACATCAAGTGAAATTACGTTCGACCACAGGAACCATGATGTTTAGACATAATAAAAAAGAAATAGAGTCGCAGTAAGAACATAAATTCAATGTTTGGACATTTCAATTATCCGGACCACGTGGCGTGCCAACAATGATGTTCGTGCCAGCAGCAATAAAACTAACAAAAAATGGCTATTTAAAATACTGATACACTAACAGACTTCGATAAATATTTTTATGTATCTCATTCCACCGATAATAAGACGTTGAGCTGTCGAAGGCGATCAACAAAACACAAGTACAGTCGCATGCGATAGAAAAAGTAAAAATTGATCAATTAATAACTTCATTACAGACCGATCAGATCGCAGATGAAATAGGTTCAGATTTTAAATACGTTTGGAATGTCTTTATTAACTGTCAACAAATCAAGAGCTCCCGGAGCTGTTAATACTCCATCAGACAAACGTAATTAGTTTTGTAAATAAAATGCCTCGGAGAAATTGAAACGTAGCAGCTACCTGACTGTTCCGGTGACTTGCTACAACGGCTTATGACTTTGTATGCGATGGCCTCGACTGAGATGCTTAAGGATTCATATAGAAGGATTTAAATAAAAAGTAATTTTATAAGGCTCCGTTTTAAACATGCAGATAAAACAGTTTATGTTTAACTTATCTTTAAAATATAATACAACTTTAGAAGTTAGAAAGTTGCGAATAAGCTGTTGGCCACGATAAAGAAATAATTGTTCCAGTAGAAGATTTAAATATTAATCAAAGGAAATTCTGGAACTATTAAAAAGAAACAATATACCCTAGAGACAGGGACAGGCAACATTAGGAGAAAGAACTTCTTTCTTCCTGAACATGAAATAATTGTAAAGTGGAATTATGGTCCCTCAACTTTTCCACCCCAAACATTTTTTATTTAATTTTTATTTTTACGACACGATTAAACGCGGCTTTGCTTTCACTTTTTTATTGTTACTGTCTATGTGCCCTCTAATTTTTGGCTTCAATTACATTCCGCTATCTTGTTTTATTAAAACATTGTTTTTAATGATGAAAGTTCAAGGTGTTTTTTGTTAGCTAAGTAATTATTTTTTACTACTAAGCGAAGCTTGCAAGTAATTGGCATTTCTATTAATTTTAATGTAAATATTGTGTTATGAAGCATATTTGAGGAGTTCATTCATTCGTGAATGAAAATTATTTATATTTTCTAAAACCGTCTCCTTACTGAAAATACTCCTAAAATGTGTTGGAAATTTATTGGTAAAAAGCATTTGTATTTTAAAGTAGTTATTTATGCTGTACCTAACGTGGTGAATAATATAAACTTCTCTTCTTCTTCAGGTACTTCTCAAGGTGAATAGGTATTGTCTATCTCGAGAGAAACCTCACCGACCGGAACCCCTCTAGAAAAATAGACCAACGCTTTTTATTACCGAAATCATTTATCATGTTTACTCTGAGCCCAAGACAAACTGCTACTGCGTTTGAGTTTACCGTAGATAAGATTAGCGCGTTTGTTTTACCTTGTCTACCGATTGTTGGACCGTTTTTAAGACAGAACTTCATTGTTTAGTATGTATCATCCGGACATGGTATATCCGAAGTTTGTGGAAACTTTGAAAAGGAAATATGGTATCAGAGTAATTATCCTAGTCTCAGCCTAAAGTGAGCAGATAGTAAAATATTCATTAAAAGCTCAAATGAAGTTTTTGTAACGTGAAAACTATGTATATTATACAAATATATTATTATTAAAATATTTAACTAACATTGTTGTAATATGAATTAAATTAAACGGTTTAAAATCGCTAAGTATAAAAATATTTTTATAATCATTTATTTGTCTTAAAACAACATAATTATTCATACAAAAATTAAAACTATAGTCCACTTACACTAGTGAACTATTACGAGTACACTGTGGTGGTAGCTATCTACCCGAAAGGATTCAGAACATAGAAGAATTTAGTAAACCAATTTGAAGATAGAAATGACATCAAATGATAAAAGCAAAACACTTATAATTGAATTCAATGTAAAAAGATTCATAAAACGTTTATTATAAGACTCCCTTTCAATTGACGACAATGTCAAAGCAGAGGGTATATTTTTAGATAATGAAACAGCTTTAATGAGTTTAATTTAATATGTAAACATTCCCATACGGGTTGTAGTGCTGTAACATGTAAATAATCGTATGTAGGAATAACAAAAACAAAACGGAAATATACTCAGATGATGACTATTAACTTACGATAGGCTGTCAACGAGTTCTTTTTGTACTTTTACTTTCTTAACTCGCCTGTAGGATGTTTACGCCACGTGAGCGGTATGATTTAGTGTCAGTAATTGGTAGTGAGTGTGAAAACGTCCACTAAGGGCTGAGAATGTAATACAAATATAATAACAAAGACTCGTTAGGCTATTCATAGTTTGTCGGCAGCGTTGGTGCTGTTTATGTTCAAAATACACGTGGCGTTTGAGACTCAGGAGACCTTTTATATAACATGTAAGATGTGCTTTTAATGGATAAAGAAACGATAGTGTTAAGAAACAGTGCAGTATACATCACTGAGGAAATTAGCTCTATCTGATTTGTGGTCGTCGATCAGGATTGAGTCAATCGTGTGTTTGCCAGTCTATCTATCAAGGGTATATCTGTCAGAAATATCTGGGGACTCCTTTGTGGATGTTATTTGAACAGTGACAGAGGCGGTGAGTGATGAATATTGCCAAGCAAATATCACACAAAGCAAAACTATCGGCAGTATTAGTTTCACTGGGGTTGGTATGCGAGTGTTTTTATGTTGAATGGAATGCACTTTGATGTTTTTAGTTCAGCTTTTTTATTCAGAAAATACTGTTAAATTGAATTTGTAGGGTTCTTGTTTAGTTATTTGCAATTCTACTTAGATCTCAGGTATAAAGGTTAATTAAAAAATTATTAAAGTTCAGTCTGTTAAACGTGTTATATATTATCTAAACTGAGGTTGAGAAGAGATCAGTAGATCACTTCTTTAGAATTAGTCTCCAATGCATTAATTAAATTACCTTGCTGATTTCTTGAGTGTCCTCTCTACCATTTAAATACTCTATCGTTCACACACAAGCATAAATCGTTCGGAAATCGTTCTGTAATAAATCGAACGCTTTTTAATGGCAGTTTATCGGAGTAAGCTTTGCAGTATTCAGATTACGACATGGCCTAAGTGCCGGCAAGGGAGCGGCACGTGCTCTCCTTATCTGTGTCCCTCGACACTTTCAATATTCGATTTCGTCGCGGGCGCGGTTTTGTTTAGCTTTTTTCAACTGAATCGATCGAAAATAAATACTTTAGTAAAGCTTTACCAAGTTCACTGACTTTGTTAATAATTACGTCTCTTAACTGAAAAAAGCATTCCGTTGCTCTCTATTGTTCGTGAAAACACTCAGTTTCTTGTTACTATTTCTTTGAAAAATACAATGAAGAATATTTTAAGTTATTTGTAGTTGTCAAGTTGATACTTGTGTTGTTGGCTATTTCATTATTTCCATATTAGGAAATCGAAACAAATGTTATTTATTTATTTAGTATACCAACGACTGCTACACTCATACTACAATTGAATACTTAGAATCAAACTTAATCTAACTGTACAATCAATTACAGGTATAAATCACATGAACAACAAAAAGTTTGCTAGAAAAACAAAGTAAAAAAAAAATTAAATCAACATACAAGATATATCCAGACAATAATAACACAAGATCCATGTAAGACAGAACTTATCAATAGACTGACAGAGGCACTCTAACAGTATACGCTTGAACGTAGGAAGGGACATAAAATGTACATTCACGGATCCACTATTCGCGTTATACAATTTGCCAATTCTTGATGCCGGAAAGTTAGCACCCAGAACAGTTCTGCGGATTGGACGCATAATTGGTTCGATTGGTTTTCGAGGTATCCGATAGGGTATCTTAAGGTTGAACATTTCCAGTAAAGATGGGCAACGTATTTGATGTCTCATTATTTTGAAAAAGAATGTTAGGTCCAGTAAGATTCTACGTTGTTCACTATGTATACAAGAAAATTGCGAATCTAACTTAAGGCTTATTATCTATTTTTAAACCAGCAAGATCAATTACTCAAAACCCTTTCCAAAAAGTCGCGAAAAGAAAAACCGACATTACAATCGCACCCCAACGTAACCGAAAACGGGACTCACCGCAATCCAAGCTAATGGAGTGTCTCATAATGACGGTTGCTGACATAAAAATAAATAGGCGAGAGTCAGTTTCTGGGTAAGCCGATACTATGATAACAGCATCGCTCCCCCAATAATTGCCGAAGTTGGCCTCCCAGTAGTAATGTAGTGCGGATTATGGTACTACTGTAATTGATCACGGCGTGACACCAATTAGCCACTATACCGTACGAGATATAGTCGTACAGGAAGTTAACCAACTTTTTCCTTTCACTAATCCTGGCATGATGATTGCAGTTACTGTTGAGAAATTTCTTATAATTTCCCATTGAACCCACCTCTCACACATTATTATGACGCCGTTTTATTTAAAAAATAAAAGTTATGATAGATTGATTAATCAATTATGACCATTATCTAATGAACTTACAATGGACTTCATTGTTTTTAAAATAAAATTGAGAACCCATTTGTTATTATGGGCTGGTTTGTATTCGCAATCTTCTTAAATGTGAGGGTTTTAGAGGCGCATTCCTTCGTTAATCGTTATGCGAATGCTAAAACTGTTTTGTCCGGCTTGAAATTCACTAATACGTTGCTTCATTATAAAGCACTGAATCAATACAATATGTATTTACCAGACGACTGGCTTTCTTTAGCCCTGGCATATCGTCTTACGATTGCAAATGCAGCCAGGATGGCTTAACATGTATTCGCTAAGAAGCTCGGTATTATGGTGTTTTAGCCAAAGCGTGAGGACACTTTTTTATATGAGGGAAAATGCATTAATCATACTCCAGCCGGCCTAGCATGCGCTACTTGAGCTAACTCGCGCACGATTGAAGAGAAGTTTATCGATATCGACATATATTTTATACTAAAAGTTAAAAAAGAACAAATGAGTACATTTAGTCGTACATTAGTCATACATTTAGCCAATACCTACATATAGGTATAATTATAGGAATATATTTATTCTTATAGAAATATACTCATACGAATATATTTATATATATGTATTAAAGATATAAATATAATTATAAATTATATTTTATATTTACGTGTCGTTCGCCCTTAATATACTTTAAGTACATAATTGTAATAAGACATCGCCATCGCTTCATTTGAAATAGCACACAAACCAATTATCGTCTCCTTCTCTACGTACTAACGCAAGGACGAGAGATATGTCGAAGATATCGGTTAAAATGGCGACAAAACGCTATTGCTATGTTAGAGTTTGTAGACAAAAATGCCACGGCTTAGTAAAACTATTCTTTTGACACAACTCGGCTTCTTAGCGCAACCATTTTAGAGACGATTGACGACAAATGACTAACACACGAGAAAACGGGTCGACAAAATTTTGTCGTGTTGCGTATGCTGGGCGGGCAGGTTCTACACCTACCTACACAGCTCAAAGCCGGTAGAGTTTTGGAGGCATGCCCACTAAAAACCTGACTCTGCCAAAGGTCAGGTGGAGCCAGTGCACTAATTACAGGGCTTGTCCTACGGCCGCCTTACGAACAGAGGATACTGAGTACATTAAGCTTCTCCCCATTCTATATGATGTCTGACTTTACTTTCGCAGTCTTAGGCTAAACGCGTTAACTCCTGCGCTAACGAATTCCTTTAAGTATTTTCGCTTATTCGACCTTTTCCAAAATTATAATTATTACCCAGTAGACTTCTAACCTAAGAGTTCCCGAGCATGATGGATAATCTGATCGACTTTTTCCTAAACTTTAATCACTGATTTTGTAATCACATCAACGAACATGTCCAATTGTCCATCACATACTGTAAAAAAATGTCGTGCATTACCCTAGAGAGCTTTCAACAAGTTTTCGAACTTGAGCTAAGCGTTCTTTACAAAATCAGAAAAGTTGGTGGAAAAGTCCGTACGTGAGAGGGAACGCTAAAGCACAACATATGGTATCTGATTGAAATTATTTTGTACATTGTACATTTATATCTGCTGATTAGTTTTCCATCACAACATTTTATAACATCGAATCATATATTTAAAATTTATGACATATCTGATGTATTAATAGTTTATCATTTGTTATAAAAACGAAGTATATGAATAAGTTAGTTTTCCACTATTTCACGTGCGCGATCTAAGGCGGTCGGGTCGGCTACCCAATAGGCTTAACGCCAAGATTTAGGTGACAAACTTTATTGCGTCCAAGAATATAGTGTCGTCTATTACTCCAACATAAATCACGGATAGGAAAACAATAAGCGTGAAATTGTGGAAACTGCGGACGACGTCTTACGGTCATAACTCTTGGGGCGGCAAATAAATAGAAATAAATCTGCACCCTCACGCGAGAATTTGATTTATACGATTAACGTCAGACAAAAGAAAGGCATTAAAGTTTTTATTTAAAAAAAATAATTAAATCAAAAGGTACATATTTTTCTTTATATTTATCTGTAAAAAAAACATAAAACTTTATTTTATAATATCTACTTACTTACACCGTGTGGTTCTACGATCTGAAATGAATACTTGACTTCCACCATAACGCCACAGTTGCGCCCATGTCTTGTGCAACCTCTTGATAGGTGAGGGCTACCGCAGCTCGAGCAGCTCCTAGACATCCAGGTTCTTGTGTTCAACTAAGGGAGGGCTATCGCCAAGCAGTAATTCCCATTAACGTGCGCTTTAAAGCTCGATATATTTGTTGTAAGTAGCCCAGCCAGCGGATTCTATGAAGTTTTGTCTTCCCCATGATATTGGGTTTATACTTTACTAATTTGAACTATAATAATTACTTCTTAAAAATAAAGTTTCTTTTTAGTGTTCAATATTTTAATATGAGAAAAATTTTCATTACATATTTTAGTAGCAGTATAATGTAAAATATCTAAACGTCAGTTTGTTTGTTTTTATAAAGTTACAGTCTATAGCGATAAATTCTATTAAATGTATGATAACATGTTATATAATTGGTTTCTCAAATAAAATGGTTAAATTTGAGATTTGTCTTCTCAAGAAAACAATATTACGCAATACCTAGAAAACATGGTATTTATAGCCGCGATATATTGGAAAATATGTATCTTAATTATCTCTAACTTAAAAATTATGCGCATTATTATTTATTAACAAGATTTCACATTCTTTCTAAATTAACTGAAGCGTAAATTTAAAGCTTGTGCTAATATGGTTTGATTGATTTGAAAGTATGGAATATTACTGGAACAATTAATATTAACAATACAAACATTGATATGAAAATAAGCCAGCGATGTAAATACATCGAGAGCACGCTGTAATATTGCACAAACTGCGTTGAAAAAACGTGTGTAATGTAAATAAATTTAAAACTGCTTTACATTTTCCATTTGAATACATTTTGAGGCATTAGTGATTTCTTAGACTTTAACTGATTTATTTAATAATTTAACCTTAAGAGAAATTTATTTTTTTATAAAAATAGAAACAATACAAAAAAGGAAAAACAATTTTTTCCAATACATATTTTATGTTCTCTAAAATAATAATGATACATACGTAATGATAATGTTAGATAATCAATTGTACCTCAGATTTTCAACACGTGTTTATTGGTATTTTTTTTATTATAAAGTCTTTAATTCAATGGCGTAATGGTTAGCGGGGTCGGCCTAAGATTGCGACGATTGTATAATATTAGCAAAGGCCGTGCAAATGTTGCTCGAACGTCCCAAATGGGTGACCAATTGAAATACTATATCGAGCTGCTCTGAGCTTCAAAAGGCTAAAGACTTAATATTTGGCCTTAGCTAAGCGCAGGTAGAGCAAAGGCTCTTGAGATATCAGATGACATTTAACACATTAACAATTCCAGCTTTATTTGCAGCTGTTAACACACTTATTCACACTAGACCTGTATTCGACGTGGATAAGACGGACCTGGAATATCCTTCGATACTTTCGTCAAGGGAAGGGCCATTGTCTTAGGTCTCAACTTAGGAGGCATTAATAGAGTGATGATATTGAACAAACCCTTTTCCATGATAACCAATGATGAAAATTTCAGGTTTAAATTATAACTTGTATTGAAATGATTGATTTCCAAGATTTAACTGCTTTGCTTTTGTTAATTTAAGCCATGTTAGGGCTAAGTATCCCGTCCTAAACGGCAGTAACGTGCTACTATGTCCGCAGCTCCAGACCGGGCAGGCCTCCGAAGCGTGCGTCCGGCGTTGGGCTGTCGCTCGCCGCCACGCAGTTCCCGGGACACCCCTTCAAGAAGCATCGTTTGGAGAATGGGGAGTACTCGCCTTACGAGAACGGGCATATGAGCGGTGAGTTTTAATCTTATCTGTAGCTCTGTTATTAACTTTATATAAATGTGACATCTGTTTAAACAGTTTACCATCACATTTTAGGCTTTCAAATAACATCGGGAACAGCCAATAGCCTACCAAATAGATTATGTTTTTGATGTCAATGGTCATAATATTGTTACCGTTTTATTTAATTTTTCATAACTATACTGGCTGTACCGCAAGACCTACACAAAACTGAGAATATGAAATGAAGTAAAATTGCCCCAAAAGTAATTGAAAAAAAAAAGACTTTTACTTTTGCAGTGATAGGTACTCACTTATCAACAAACTGTGAATGTGTAATAATGACTTAAAATTGATCTCATGAAAAAATAAATGTTTTATTTGATCGTTATTAAATTCATGACTATCAATTAGACAGATATAGTTTCATACAGTAAAACCGTTTTAAAATTGAGAAAAATAAGTTTTGTTTTCGTCGAGGTTTTCTTTTTCTGCCATATAGAGCACTTAATGACTAGCTTGCATGACATTAAAGTTGTAGTTATAATACTTGACATCCAACTGCTTACCTCAGAAGCTTATTTTCAGATTGAGTAGTCAAAGCATTAATTTGGTTTTCCATCGCGAAAACAAAATAGTTGTACCTATTCAAAATATAGATATTAGTAATATATAAAAACAAAAGTCCTAATATTATTTTAATTTTAAATGTTGTTTTTTTAAGTGTGAGTAGCTGGTATTTTTTTAAATTAATTAATTAGAACACATCTAGGTGCAAAAACTATGGTCATCAATGGTCATATTGCTTCGGTTTGACGTGCGAATCACTACCTTACTGCTTTATAATCGATACTTAAGAAAAATGGAAATATTGAAGATATTACACTATGGTAATGTGCATTCCATATTCTATGGCGTTTTCAGTAATTTTGTTCAACTGTAAGTCATTAGCGATGTTGTTATTAAGTAATTATTTTTTTGTAATTATTAGTTTAGAAACAATGTTTCGCTATTTTGCCACCAATTGAGTGTTCCGTACATAGAAAGTGAGACTATACAAAGATGTTTATATAAGAAGAAATAATGATATGTATCAATTTAAATAACGAAAAGATAATTATTTACATAATTGTATCGTGTTTTGATGTTCATTCAAGTTTCAAAATAAATTACAGTACTACTTTGCATGTTTGCTCTCTGAGACTACAAACTAAGACACTATTAAGGTAGATATAATCTATCTCTTCGATGTTCGCTAGATAAAATAATATGAAGATGATAAATTACGTTTCAAGAACACTGAACAATTAAATTAAAAGAATCGCTGCTTTATCACACCCATCTCAAATCTAACTTTAAAATAGACTCTTAATAATTGAATTTAAAAAAACCTGTCGCGTATATCTACAAAATGTTTCATTGTGCCGTTTTGATGTCTAGGGAGTATGCCCGAGTTTCCATTTACATTTTAAATCCCATATAATCTGTTATAAATTATGAATCGCTGCATTCTAAGTCTGTGTGTTTTACACGAACGTTAATCGTTTTTGTAATGAACACAGCCGTATCCGTGACATGTGATAACATCAAAATCTGGTTTATGTGCGCCCCAGATAAGTCCCGGATATGAACCCGGAGCTACCCGGGCACCTCCTCATTTCATATACAAATTACACAAATACAAAATTATCCTGGCACAAACGGAGAAAAGGGAATAAAGTGATTAAATAGAGCTCAGCGCAAGACGGCTAGCAATCAATCATTTTTGTCGCTTACGGCTTTGTTGATTCTGTTGTCATTCGTCTCTTTTACTCCGGGATGTTTTATTTAGCTATCTCGCTCCAGCACGAAGTGTCGTGCCAGACAAGGGAGCAATTACATTCGTGATGTTGCATAAGCGGTACTTGCTTATCGCGCTCTGCCGCATTCGACTTGAGTGTAGTTGGTACTTTTTCCCGAAATTTGCAATTCGAAACGCTCTCATAAGTGAAAAAGGCGAGGACTGTTTCGCTGTTATTGCATTTTTTATTTGCTTGTTTTACTTTACATTGTTTTGGATTACAAATGTCGTAGTAGAATATTATTTTAAAATTCAGATTCCAATTGTAATCTGAATTGGAATCTGAATTTTAAAATAATACATACTAATAATATACACTTGCTGAAGAACTTTGTAATATGGAAAGAGTAAAATCAAGCAAAACAATTGTTTTTTTAATTGACCTGATCGGAAATCGAAACCAAAATACTGGAGATAGCAACACCAAACACTGGTTCTGGTTATTAGCTCACGGAGGTCAAATAAATATCTCGAAATTCATTTCAAATAGAGTGATAAGACTAGTGTGATTTTTTATTATGCAATAACAGTTGGTGCAACGGTAGCGATCCTGCCTTACGCACCGACGGTCCTGGGTTCAAATCCCGGAAGGGACAGATGATTGTATGGTGAATACGAGCTTTTGTACCCGAGTCATGGGTGTTTATATATATTTCTATGAATATTACATATCTATGTATCATATATGTACTTATGCGTATCCGTTACCCTAGTATCCATAAAACAAACCTTACAGTGCTTACTTTGGGCTAGGCTGATTGGTGTGAATGGAAGAAGTATTTATATTTATTTATTTACATTTCGCAAATATCTATAGGTATCTTTTGTTTCCTTTCACGTTTCTTTTGTGAAATATATAACTACCCGATATCCAATGCACTTAAAAAAGTATAGATATTATAAATATATTATACAATATTGATTATTGTTCTGTTTGTTGACAAAGTTAAGTAGCTAGCGCACTTGTGTTTTAGAATTCTGAAAGAACCACAACAATACCACACCTGAGCTATTATAGAAATCTTCGTTTTTACTTTGACCCAACTGGGAATAAAACCCTCCGATCTTATAGTAGCGTAACCATGAAAATCGGTATGTGAGCTACTCGAGCACGCAAGTTGTCAAAAATTTAATTTATTGTGAATAATCTTATACTTTCATTATTTATACTGTATAGAATTTCTTTCAAGATGACTTAAATAGGTTCATCAGATAACATTTATTCTGATTTCTTGTCATCAGCTGTCTCACGGGGGAACATTTAACGAAACATAAGACCGTATTAAATAACTTTAATTTTACTTTTTTATGCTTAATACTATTCAGCTTTAAACTATTTTTACGACGACTTATAGTCGTCCGATTTTTTCAATAATTTGTCCATAAAACTTTTTCAGAAGCTTGTCCTTTAAAACTATTCAACGACCTAATTGAAAAAAGTTTAAAAATAAATATGAAAAACATTTTTGTGAACTTGTTAAATTAATAAAAAACACGTAAAGAAAAACAGACTTTGTTTCGAAATATAAAAAACGCAGAGAACCCTAAAGTAAAACGATTAAATATCTTAGTAAAGGAACATCGGAAACCGATGATTCTCATTATATTCTTGTCATTAGCTGTCTCGCGGATGAGCATTCATCGTTATTGTATTATAACGTCTGCCTAGTTGGTTTTAATTATTTAACAATTAGGCAGAAGATGGATGGGCAATGGGAATTGTTTTGAGATTTGAAGCCAACGATCAATATTAGATGCGCCTTAGATAAATTTGATCCGTTGTTGAAATCTTGTCACAAAAAATTAAACAGTACTGAAGTGACATTAATGACTAATTTTGATTCGAATTTAGAGTAAGTACTACCAGCATCAGCATTCACATTATATTACGAAATTTCAGTGTTTGGTATATCAAGTAATTTTTTGTAGATCAAAGACACGCCCAAACACTCAAGATTTTTTTTACTCCTTGAGTTTCCAATATATTAACAGTTATTTTAATACAATACAACAATTTAATTAACTATTGTCAATGTATTACATATAGATTAAAATAAAAACATTATTAAGTTTACTAACATTATAATTTGAAATACAATCGTTCTAATTTATACATTAAAAGAAAAATGTGATAGTATAACATGACAAGTGAACTAAATCAAGAATATGTTTAAGGCTTGATTGTAGCCTGAGCACAAGATAAGAGTATATTGGGCTAAAACGTATATAATGTAATGTCAATGATTACGCGTTTTCTTTCGCTTTCCTGGCGCTTTCTTCCACAGTTACCAAGAAAAACCAATTTAGAGCTATGATGAATGAATTTTAGTCCTTTTTAGTACTTGATTCCTTTGTAACACTGAATTATCTATGTTAACACACGTAGCAGTAGTGGTTTCCGTTACTAGAAGTCATATTATCCATTTAATTGGAATGTTCAATAATTTTTTTTCGTGAATTTTATTAAGATTAAAAAAAAAAACACGGATTTATCTATCTGAACATTTTTGCATGTGACCATACTTCGGAAATGGGAAGTTAATGTGTTCCAATTAAAAACCCTTTGGTACACTATGATACATACGCAATTTGAGGCTACGTGCGTTGTCATACATTATAGTTTTAATAATATAAAAAAACCATTTTTTTTTTTTTTTTTTGCCTGTAAAGTCGGTTTTACGGGCGAAGATTTTACGTGACAACGTCTTTTTCTCGGTAGAATATTTATTGATATGAATATAATTAAATTGCACAATGCGCGCGGCAGACCGATCATAGTTGAGTGGGAGAGAGACGCAAGGCATTCGGCGGGCCTCTCTCTCGTTCGGTGACTCATCGTAACGTTACCGAGCGTTACACTTTTTCATAAGTGACTCCCAGCCGCAACCTAATTTAAGACGTTGTCACGTCAATAATAATTATTTATATAAATAGTTTAATTGTGTTTGACCGCACTCAACAGCAAATAATTTCAAATTTTCATTTCCATCATCTCGTGGTCAGATGGATTGAACAAGTCATATTGTCGAATATAATGAGCCCAGATTCGATGGGTTTTCTAGTAATTATCCCAAAGATCCATCTCCCACCATGGAGCTCCATTACCAGACTAGCTCATTAGTACCATATTATTGTCATTTAAACAACAAATACATGCCAAGTTTCACAGTTATACATAAACTAGAAGTGGGAGAAGTTCAACTACATACATTTATTACATTCTTATTATATTCCTTGGTCGACCTAAAAAAGCATGGTAAAATAAAAGAAATTTCCCATCAATTGTGAAATAGCTAGTCCATAATAATTTTTATTAATTAAATATTATCTAAAACAGAGTCATTATTTTCTCGTAGCACAAAATACAGCGTACAAACACACTCTCATTACAGCAATTCTAATTAAATTTCTGCATGTATCAAGTTGCCTCGTATCTGTACGGGCTCCGGAGTTAAGCCAATATTATTTTGACGAGTCGTTGACAGTGGTTTACAGTTGACGTAACACGCTCGCGCACACACACAAAAACACACCGGTGATACTAATCTATACGTCACACAGATAAATATTGTTGTGTGAGTGAGGGGGTGGCCCATTTTCACCCCGTGAAATAATAGGATACGAAAACATCGGAGGCAGAATATAATCCTCCTGCGAAGGTTGAACGGAATGGAAATAGGAATATGAAATGCGTTAAAGGGACGTGTCGGCCCACGTGCTCGCTGAAAGGGTTACCGATGTTTATCTTTGGCGGTAAATCAAAATCGATGCTCATTCCGCATCGTGCCTTTGATTCGTTAATACAGGTTGCAAATCGAAGACATTTATGAGGATCCGTTAACTATGTAATATTAAATTTAAATTAAAATATGATATAATTATTAACTACTGTCTTTAGTGTATTTTATGTAAGGTGCGTGCGTAGAAAACGAATTTATTTTTTATTGAATATTATTGTATATAGATTTCCTTTTGTTTCCTTTTTTTTCGCTAATATAAATTTAACAAATATACCCATCACCATACAGAAAAATCTTTTATGTTAATAAAATGAGTAAGATTGATTAAGTGACGTAGTATCATTAGTATAAAATGCTGGCTTTGTTTTCCATCCTAAAACCCTTTTCAATAAAAGAAGATAATTATTTTGAATTTAAAAACATGTTTACATTTCTATTTACATGGAAGTATTGATTTGTATTTGAATTGCTATCGGTTAGAAATAGAAAGTTACCACGTCTTACTCGACTACAACAAACAAGGGTTGTGGCAACCCTAATATTCGGGAGAAAGGCATGAAAATGACGTGTTGATAATAATTAAAGGTTTCGTAGTGTCGCGGGGCTTGAGGGGATGATGTACGGCATTATAACATTACTCGCATAAAGCTCTACATTCTGATTGAATTCTGCAACTGAAATTAAGTAAGGATTTGCCTGTTTATGTTCGGGAGGGCGGATCTGTCAATTATGCCTAAGCATATCCGCTCTTGTTCGCACTGTCGTAACTGTAACCTCTTAGATACAAATGGGGATTATACAACCGTCATTCCTAATATGAAAGTTTTCAATAAAGGTTCAGTTTATTGGAGATAGATGGCCTTTGCCAAAAAAGTCTTTTTCAAACGGGCTGATCATCTTTTTAACGGCGACAAAAATGATATCAAAGTCCTCTTTGTGTGTGTGCTTTGGGAGGCACTTTCAGTCATTGGTCTCGGCATCTGCATACGTTAGGACTGGTAAATGCCGGCTGTATCGGTGTGGGTGGTATTGGTCTATTGTCCCTACAATGTTTACACCCATAAGGAAGGAAGGCATCTACCGCAATAGTTAGTACATTAATAGGCAGATGATGCATCATTATTATCAGTGTAAAGGAAATACCAATAATAATACATGTCCAGTCTGCAATAGTGTTTAAATCAGCTACTATGACTTAGTTACAAAATATGAAATGCACAAAAAAGAATGAGTTTCGCTTAAGGGTAAACTTTAAGTAAACCGTTTTGAAAAAAAATAATATATCATTATTCAGCCGTAAAAATAAAAGACTAAACAATTTGTTGAAATTGCTTGTTATTAAGATAGTGTGATGTGTGTGTGATAGAAACAATGTTCAGGCTTAATCATCATAAATAAATAAGCTGATGAGTTGCAATCACCCTTCGAAGTTAGACAAAACACAACGAAGTGTTAAGTAACACACATCTAACAATTTTTTGCATATAGGTAGTTACATTGTTAACCATCTATCACGGCACAAAAACTGAACGATTCTACGCATTCATTGAAACGAAAGTTTAATTGTTTTTTTACTTCGTAGCGCAGTATACGCAAAAACGGTTGATAAACAGTCTTCAAGTCGGCAATCATAGTAATTTCTTGCTAGCTCTGGCCGCGTTTACAATTTTAATGGTTAAAACATCAAGTGGCAATTGCGGGCAATCAAACAAATTGGCTTACTCTTATGAGGAAATCGCAATAGTAAACGCAGTGGCAGCAATTATTAAACGCCGAAGCGGCGCGTAACGGCTCAAAATCTGTTTTTTACTTTACGGCATGCTACTATGTGGTTGAGTGCGGATAGATACGACAGCTGGTGTGAATACAGAACATATTCTAGAAATATAGGAAACTAGCGATCCGCCCCGGGTCGCTAATTGCACGGGGGCAATGCTGATACTAAGTATACTACAGAAAAAAAAGGTTATTCTGGGTATAAATATAATAATAATAGACATATACCATCACGGATTTTTTGATTGTCTTTTTAAGGTGTACAGTACTGTAGTACATTATTTTGAACTATCTTGTAGGGTTCAGCCAACTTTTGCAATGTAAGCGCAAAAAATGTGTTTATTTAAGATATCACATTGGGAACCTCTAAAATTATCAAAGCTTCTCTACTATATTATGCATGTATTATACATATAAACCTTCCTCTTGAATCACTATATCTATAAAAACTGCATCATCGATTGCGTAGTTCCAAAGATCTAAGCATACAGAGGAACAGACAGACAGCAGGAAGCGACTTTATTCTATGTACTGATGATGATTGTGCGAAATAGTCAGGTGTACCAGTATGGATCAGGCACAGTTAATAGCGTATTTTGATCAATTACCTAAAGACGTCTTTAAACAAAATGGTTGTTATTAGTATCATTATACTTAGATTAACTTTTAAATTCAAAACATGCAGTCGTTTCTAGTGTTTACCCTAAGGCTCGGACTAATTTGCAATAGTAAGTCATAGTTCCAATCGAAGAAAAATGCTAAAAAGCTATTAAATAAATGTAACTATCTCACCTGCTCATTCAAACTCGTGTTGAAGTACAATCGATTAATAGTAACGACAAATATGAGATATCGTTTATCTATTAAAAGAATTGCGCTGTCGTTCACTATCGCTTTTATTGGAAAGAAGACATTTATTTTTATGTTTGTATTAATGTTTTAATCTAATATATTTTACAGAATTTTTGAAATTTAGAAAACTTTTTAACACTACTAAAGATGTATTTGAATAATTTACTTTACAAAATTTTGATCAACAGTGTAGTTATTAAAGTAAAGGCCATTTTTTTATACATTTTTGTCTTTTAAATAATTATTTTGCTATAACCCTTACTCGTGAGTGTTTTTAACAATATTCTTTTAAATGCCTTTAAAGGCAGTTCAATAAAATAGTGTGGCATTTTAGTATAAAATATCTACATGTACTAAAAATAAACTTATTATTTTTTGCAATCTAAAGCTTGTCACAGCAAGTTTATTTTTTTGTTATTCGTGTTGAACGAATTGTTATTACGTAAGTTATAAATAGCAGACACTACTATATTGGAGAATCTAAATGTTATCAATATTGTTCGCTGATCCCCACAACATTAGTCCATATGACATTAAACTGTAAAAGCAGATAAAGTAAGAACCATTATTTCTATTTAAACATCAGATATGAACCTTAATTTCTTAACGGTATATGCGGTGGAACTAAGTCAATTCGATAAGACATCAATCAATATGGGGATCCCATTGCAGTCTAGATATTAGCAAATTTTGTGCTTTCTACCCATTTTATTGCTTCGCCTTTTATTGTCGATTTACTAACAACACTAACATATAATAAGTTATTTTTATCACTAATTATTAATAACAAATTATGGACCTAAGTCTGAAATAAAAAAATAATTATTATTGGCGTATTCACCTGTCTTACATATGGTAGTGAGCTTTACACATTTAGTTATATTCGAGTTATATTTTAGACCATCAGTAAATCAGTATACCTACTACCTTGGAGAAAACATCCATATATAAACTTTTTCAAAGATTTTAAGCTTAAACTGGCAATATGTAAAGAGTCTTAATTATTGGGGTCGGATTTGATTTCGAACTTAAATAAGGGATTACTTTGATGTGTTTCACCAAAATAGACCAAGAAGAATTCCTTCTTCTATATAGTATCTTTAAGGATACTAATAACTTGATACGTTCATACGTCAAATAAGAGGATAATCCTATATGGTTATTTTATTCCACTTGAACTACAGAACCATAAAAATCCTTATAATGTTATAATTATAAAATGAAAAAGGTAGAAAAGATAGAAGTCTTATCTTTATTTTTTCCTTGTATTTCCGGAGCAATAACTGGTATACATAAAAATATGTCTATCGGTTTTTATAAGTATAAATGTACCCTGTCAACAATAAAAACAGAGACAAATTGTAAACGTTACAGCAGTACTTAATGCGAACTTAGTAGCTGTTTCCACGGTAATAATATTAAGCATGATCGACTTTTTTGTATCGAGTTATAAACTTTTTGTCTGTCATAGGAAACATTAACTATAGTCGATTACCATAGTCACATTAACTTTGAAATTTTATTCTAATTTCCATCATATAACGTGCAGAACGACAGACATTCGTATTGAATAGAGGTTTTATTTTAATCACACGACAGCACTTACACCTTTGCTCATCAAAAACATTGCATTGCAAACATACTATGTAATTATAAAAACATACACAGTTATTTGTTTAATTAAGACTGCATACGTCCACGGAATTCTTCAAACATTTCATAGTGACATAAAGTTTAAAAAGCCGCCAACCATTAGCTCAATGTCCTTATTTAATTAAAGGGTATGAACATGGCCACATATTTCTATGAATCGTCAATATAAAAACCAATTACGCGGTTTAATGAAGCTAAAAGGTGTTTAATATTTATGACTAGTATTTTTCATTATCAACAATGGCATTTTGTAACAATTGAATGTCAAATCAAAATGAACATCTGCCTTAATTTTTTTAAATGAGTTTATTAACAAATTAATTAATTACCCGCGTGGCAACGGTTGTTTAATATCAGTTTTGCCAAAGAAACGGTATGTAATAAATTTTTTGGAGATGATTTATTTAGTAACGGAGAACAATAGCTTCGTTAACCAAGCAATAATCATAGTGAGAGTAGCTAGTAAAAATCATTATACAGTGTATATGCATAGTAATGTGTATTCTTCCCTATTCATTCTATTTTAGCCTAAGAAGCGATTCCTTAGCGTTTAATCTCATCATTCAGCTTCAAAAACTGGAATATTTGTCTTTTTTAACTAAACGCTTATGTAACCAGTGTGTCCCTGTCCGTTGTATGTCGGCAAGAATCGAACTTGGTACGATTGATTTAAGCTGACGTTTCAACTGATTTGAAATATGCATTGCAATGTATGCAGAGCAAAATATCACAATAACTCTTAAAGTAACTACAAATTAATATTTCTTTATTGTCAAAAACTCGAAGATTTTACGTTACAGAATCGTGGGGCTGATCCTAAGGTTTTCTTAATCATTAAGCTTGAATACCATTCCCATAATTTTATTTATTTTAATAGGGAGAAAAAAGAACATTTAATAACTACATATATTTAAAATAAATAAATAATTAACCAAAAAGTCGGTTACATAATAAAAAAAAATATGATAAACATCACATCGAAAAACAAACAACATAATAAAAAATATTAATAGCTGTTGATTTCATGATAGTTCTCGTCATCACGTTTAGGCTATGCAAGATATCAGCAACCTTCAGTGCGTGTACACCTTTGATTTATCAGCCATTTATCGACAAGCTGATTCGATATACCCCGAGGCATTTATTACAGAATCGAATATTCGAACGTCATCGACTTGAAGCGAAATTACACGTTGTTTCTTTCCGTAACTTCGTTCGTTCGTTATCAAAGTGAGGACAAGTAATAACCCCCATTAACCTATCGAAGAAGCAACATCGTTGGACAATGATTAATTAAACAATTAAAAATGTCAATGCAACCCTCACAGTTATTGAATAGTAGCATTTATGTTATCATGCTAAAGATAGGCGGATCGGGTAGAATTCATAAAAATCATTAAAACTGTTTTGCTTGCAGTAGTATTTTATGTTGAGTAACATTCATTAACTTCTTAAAATGTGTACATGCATGTATCTACGTTGAATCTTCTTCAAAAGTAGCAGCTGTCCAAAAAAACCACCAACAGATAATCTCTCTTTTGTGTAATAAGCAATTATTATTAATAAAAATATGCTTTTTAATATTACTGTAACCTGGGTAGTTAACTCAACAATAGCCACATACTATTGTGTATTTATACGGATGACTTCATTTTTATTGTGACGTGCTCCACATTTAAAATATTTCTCTCGCACAGAGAAATAAGTATCAATGTTTTCTATTGTGCCTGGTAATCTTTTAGATTGATTACTTTTTTGCAGTTGAGAACTGAACAGTAAAAATCTATTCAATATGAAATTATATTTGATAAAAAACCGTTGCCAATTTATATTTATTTATTTCTTGACATTAAAATTAAAATAAAGATACTTTATATTAGCTCTTTCACGAATTTTAATGGGTTTTTAAATAATGATTTGGGTTGTTTCCTGACACACATCACCTTTTTTAATGTTTTTTTATTATCTTAGAAAACTAATATGCATTAGCAGTAAAGCCATACTTATTCTCGTCGTCTTTTTCATTACCATCGTCATCTCTGCCAAAACTCGTATACCTACTTTTGGACGGAGGTGGTTGTCGACAAAATAAAGGGTTTTGCCATAATCTCCACGCTGGGCAGGAGGTTTGGAAATTGCAGTAAAATACCATAATTGTGAATCGCTGCTGTCTCTTTTGTGATACTGTGATTTAACGACACCATTAAGTGTAAGAGTTAGAGCTACTCTACACTGTCGGACACTACACGGCAATCGTATTTTTCCTCCCTTTCAAATGACCTAGCTCACTACTGCATATCGTACTATAATTTAATAAGAACGTTTTGGGGTACGAAAAGAAGCGTTCCAAACAACATTACGTCCAATGTAACGGATCAGAAGTATTCTTTTCGCGTTTTTATTATACCTGTAAGCAATGCGTATCATAATCGCTCGGAACCGGTTCAAAACGGTGGAGCACCAGCTCTGTCAGTTATTGTACAACTTATATGCCAAAAGTATAGTATTCATGTTGTGAAAACATCTAAAAGTCAATGTCTTTTAAATAATGAAATAAGCAAATCTACTAGAAACTTATAAGAAATTGGAAATTGTTGCATTTTAAACGAAAAAAGCAAAAAATACTACATACTACTGGAGGAAAACAAACAACGGAATGGGCCGCCTGCGCACGTCGAATGATACAATTTCACATATCATTTAGGATAAGCCTCAGACCTCCAAATATGTTTGCCTTGGAATTGCTATAGGTAGGATTATGACATGATACGCTACGGTGTTAGTCGGTGACAAAATTGTCTTAATCATCTGTCACCAGAAGTTACTTGATAGTAATTCCTTAAATACATTTAACTCACAAAGATTTCTCCTAATAAGATTCGTTCTAGTTGGAAGAGTTCTATGACGACGAAAAAAGGCCAGATAGGCGGACAGGATAAAGAAAAACAGGTCATCTTATTGTACTTATAATAGATCATACAGCTAAACAAACGGAGTAAATATTAGTTACTTTTATGGAAATAAATACTTCTCTTGAATAAATGACATAACCGAATGTGTGACACTAAATTATTTTGCCACATATATTTATCCGGGCTAAACCGTATCCCGGTCAATTTACGAGTAATTAAGTCTGACCCTCTTTCGGGGGAACTTTTATTTGCCGGGTCGAAATAGACCCGGCTCGCTAAACCGGTATCCTATTGGCTTGAATGGCGTAAAGATCTTCCACTATCTTGATTAATGCGTGTTTGCTTTCTTGCTGTTTATTACAAAAATGTACTTGGTTATAATCACATTTATTGGCAGTACTTCGTTGTCACTCCACTGATTTAATTAAATGTGTAGAGTATGTGTCAATAGAGAATTACATTTGAGATTTGATGACAGTTACAAAAGAAAATGTAGATAAACCATTTTAGTATGCATCTAACTCATGTTATTTATATGTTAATTATGATGATTAAATGTATGAGAAAGTTATAAAATCTATTTAAATGGTATCTTAAACACAAAATGCACAACTATTTACTAAACGTGATCAGCACAACACTAAGTTTCTTACATATTTGTCAAAAATTATAAATATATACTCTATTTTGTGTATAAACATCTGTTCGGTGTTACATGCAGAACATAACTTTTCAAATTGTGTTCGTAACTAGGGTGGGGATTAGCGTGTGCCACGGCAAATATTTTATTACAGTCCAAATCTCCAGCCCTCAAGGTTTTATTGTTCATAAGGCTCGTCCGAGCCAAATGAAAGAGTTTATGGCGAAGACGTAAGTCTGTCGGTGTTGCCACCATAGGGGATATTTGGCGGAAAACGCTGATACATCTTAAAAACAAAGAACATTTTCTGTGTTGGTCTGTGTATGAAAACGTAATAAACTTTATCATGATCGTACATACCTAATTTTATTTAAAAAGGTTTTAAAAATGTGATATGTGTACATATTATGTGAGACTTAAGTGTTTATACGGAGTATTGGAACATAAAACGCGATTCTACTATAATACCTTTATCTAGCAACACCGTCCGTTTTGTTGACTCAAGTTATTGACCGTATTTCGTCGACGATTGTGTATTACTGTTATTGATTGTACTTGGCGCGTGACTTGTGTTGGTGATTGTATCTCATAGTCTATTTAGTGTACTGTTTGCAGGGTAGTAGGGAATCGGAAACAGACATCATCACACAAGAGCGATTTATCGGCCTATGTTTGTACCAAATGTTGATTTGCTTTGATGACATTGTTCTTTTGGTAAACGAATATCTTGATTTGGGCAGCATAATAATCAGAAAATATATGTATTTTGTAAGGTCAGCATTTGAAGGGTCCTCTGCAATAATGATGGATGTCCTTTGTCTTTTGTTTTAAGATAATTGGGTTTTAAATTATAAAAGATGTAAGAAAACTCAGACCTGAAGATAATAAAATGTTGTTTATTATAGTATATGTATAAAATATTATTTCCATGGAAAATAATTATTATTAAAACTAACCGAATGGCATTATTGGTTAAGAATTAAATGTTTTTGGACATTCACCTTTATTGCAGTGGACCCTTCATTTGATATAGTCAGACATCATAATGTATAAAAATTGATTAAATATTTAAACAGTTCTTATGATGATACTATTTCTATTCAGATCCTTGTTGGTTTTGAATGACAACATAATAATAAAAATTAGTAATCATTATCAAAATGTGCGTATATGCCGTTAACACGCCACTTTTGAAAAATTTAAAGCGACAACTTCAAAGCGATTTATTCTCAAAACTGCGAACCGTTATTTTCGCCAGTCGTATATGCCATTGGTACACTGACCGTACAATTATGTATTTATTGTAAACGCTACGATTGCCGGCTGCCAGTAATTTGCTTTTAATTCTCCCTCTTTTGTATCATTTTCGAGTTTCTTCGTTTTGCCGAGTTTTGAAGATTTGTTGGATTACATGGGACGTTGTGAATGAGAGTTATATTTTTTCGTTGAACTAATCTTAATATCTTTTGCATAATGATTCTTATACTCGGTGATATTGAATTATTGTATGTATTATTTCCTCTGATGACATATTGTCATTATAACTTGAGGTCGCTATTTACTATTATCATTTTCCAAGGATTCTATAAGTAAATAATTCAACAAATTATTGCTATTGTGATTTACAAGCTTTCAAGGTTAACTAAAGGTCTCTTGATAAAATCTCAGTGGTTAAGTTTAGGAGTCTGAGTAATCCCATTTTTACGACAACAAAATAACTTTAATAAAATTTAGAGTCAGATTATATTTACGAGTAATACAAAGTATCTACTTCACAGTTTCGTTTTTTCGCCGATCGAAGGACTGTCTCGACATTTACGATCTCGATAACTTAAGTATGTTGAAGTTTAATTGTTTTATTTTCATGTATTGTGATTATTTGATGCTACAAAGCAAACACAAGCGCTTCACCCACTTCTCGAAGTATTTCTGCAATTTTAATATGGATAATTGTATAAACATTTTTCAACATTTTGTCTGTTTCAGCATTCGTTACTATGTAGTGAGAATCTTAACTACAATGAAATGGTCATTTAAACTTTTAATCAGTGTTCTTGCTGACTTAGACTTCATTAAGTTCATTATAATATAAATAATTAATAAATACTTATAATAAAAACAGCTTTTAAAATAAATAATGCAAAGTACAAGTAGAGATACAGATCTGACAGATACATTGTCAGATACTGAGTTTGTTCTTTTCACTTTATAGCCAATCATTTATCCACGAGTCGCATCATCATTTTTTAATCGGCGTGTAATAAACTTCAATGGTTATTATGTTTGTATCATTATCTTTGTACCTACGAATGTATCAGTCTCTTGTTATAACTTGTTATATTCCTCCCGCTCCCGTTTATAAATTAGTTTTAGGTAGTTGATTAATTGATCTAACTTAACAAAAACTTTATTTTACCACCGGTCCTTTGAGGTTATGATTGCTTATGTCCCAACCTCCTTTAAACACATAAGTGATATAATTGGGGTCCCGATTCTATCGATTCTAATTCGAAATAATGGCCGGTAATTTGCTAGGATCATTTGCCGAGGACAGTCGATATTCGATCAATAAATCGATGAAAATCGTTATAATGGCGGTTCGAAATCGACGTTTCATTTCTTTAAATGCCTGATCAGTGGATTCGCTTAATAATAGTAATAATGTTAAGCGATCAGTATTTTTGTTCGATATGGAAGAGCGATTTGTGAAGATGGGAGCTAATTTCAAGTCCCTCTTGTTTTAGAAACATTTATTCGTATTTTTATTGCTATAGATTTCCATTTTGGTGAATTAATCGTTGGTATAACTAAGAAATGTTATCACAGTATTTTGTTTCTTCAAGCATCAATTTATTTAACAGGTACGCATTGACCACGATCCCAATTAGAAAAGGATAGCTAGCTCCTGGTCTACCTCTAAGAAAGAGATGGGTTAAAAGGGTTGTTTTAACCGCAGGTTATTACGAGATTTAGCACGTATTTAGTTAATTAGTGAGTGCGGTTGACCGGTGCGGTTGTGGGGCTGTTTTACGTGTATGGGGATTTGTAAATATGCTTTTCGGTTTAGTGACCTAATTGTGGTTTTCGGGTGTGACTTTATAATTAATACTTTCAGCTACAATTTGAACTTTGTAATTAGAATTCAATTTTATGTATATAGTTTTTAAGTTGCAATTTGACGTTCTCGGTGGTCTAGTGGTATACATATTGATTTGATGGTGGTGTCCTATCCAAAACAAACCTTGATATGTTGTTTTATGTTGGTGTGATGGTGTGGTTGAAAATAACTAAGCCACCAATAGTTATTTTCTATTTCCTTTAATATTTATTTTTATTATTGAGCTGGCATTTGTATCAGGTTGTCACTAATATATTAAAACTAGCCCTGTAGAAAATAAGAGTTAAAGTAATGTTGTTTATTGTCTGAAAATAGTACTTAAAAGTAATTTTAACTTTCCAAATATGAATCTACATAACAAAATTATAATGAAATATAAAGTTCAGCAAACTTTTGAGCCAATATGTGGTTAGAATAATCTACAGTTCAACCGTTCCACAATATTTCATATAACAGTTGGGTAGAACAAACGTATCTTGAATAATTAATTATTCTATATAGTACCGAGTTTCAGTGGCGTATGGTTCTAAAGATAACGACTAGGCTTGCAGTGTAAATAAGCCGCAAACATTAACCCTGGGTCTAATGGTCATAATATTTGTTTGTAAGCAATGAATAAAGAGAAGTAAACAATTGTAAATCTTTTTAAAAATATACAGTTTTATTGTATATTTTTTGTGGTTTCCAGGTAGAAATAACGAGGTTTTTTAAAAAAAAACATCATTGTTGATGTTATTTTCTAAATTTAATCAAATGTGCTCTTCTTATTGGTACTTGACAAAATGAAAAAATAGGTAACTGGTCTGGTTAGTTTTGGCTAAAAAATCTTTTAAAATGATTCGATTGTTATATTGAGGTTTACATGAAAAGGGCAAAACCTAATAATGCTTACATTCAAAGCTCTTGCGTTACAACCACAAATTAAAACGACATTGCATCCATACCGGTTAATAATTAAAATTTTCCTGTGATACGCCGCATACCTGCGCCCTTAATCGCGGAACAAAGCAACACATAATATTTAATATTCAGCAATCCCGAAATCCTCTGTAAAACGCTTTCACAATGGAAAAGGGTACCTACTCCTTTAACGGTCCAACCGTTAACTCGCGTTTAATTCGACACCTTGTTAATTGTTTCCGACGCCTGGTCCGTTTGGTGACCTCACGGACCAGCCGACACCTCCAACCCCCCCAAGAGGGGGTCATTTTAAGAATATTTGCACAACACCCCTCTCGTGTTTGCTTGGGTTGTTTGTGGTACCCAGAAAACAATAGTCTCGAAATTCATTGCTCATTTTATTATTGTTTGTTCACCGTTTTACGGGCGATTCGATTATTGGAACGTGTAATTAAATGATAATACTGGGCATTAATTGGATTTTACCTGAGCGATACTTCTGAGTGCTACGATATTTATCGAAGATTTTGGAAATTGAATTCGGATATTGACTGAGCATAAATAAACAACGGCCTCTTATTGCTATTCGAATAGATTCATTTACTTTCTGTACAGACTGTCTCATGAATCGGGATAGACACCTTCATCCCCAAATAACTTCGATAACCAAGTAGTTAGACTTGGTGAATTCAATTTCAGTCAATTTATTGGTTTAAGAAAATCACACATGTATACATACATATATAAAGTGTGATACCACATGTATAAAATTTTAAATGTTTACAACAAACAAACACAAAAATACAAAACTAACAAAATTACACAATAATAAAAAGTAATAGTTTAGAAAACCCTGGAAGTTATTACAGAGATGGATTGAACTATTAAGCAAAATTAAGTGATATAGAATCGGAAAAATTAAAAAGTCAACATATTAAGTTTAATGTAGCAAATCAATATAGCCGATAAAAAAAACGGATTTTTTAGTTAGGTATCTATTTTGAGCAGTTCTAATGGACAGTATTGGATTAATAGGAAAACACTACATAATGATGATTATGACCGCATTGGCCAATGAGCACTTATATAATTACCTACAGTTCGACATTAATGAATTGAAAGAAGTTCCAAAACACCTAACAGGTTTTTAACCTCATAGGCGTCGGTTGTAACAGATTCATGCATGTTTTACATAACAAAGTACAATAATAATAATAAGTTAATTTTTTTGACCGTTTGATTGGATGGGTGACCAAAAAAATTATTAACTCTAACTCTTAATTCATTAAGGCACGTCAATCCGATGGTTCCGGCGGGGTCACTGGACCACTGGGTCACATGGTTGGATTACGGGCTATTCTGTGTTTTCATACATGGGGACCAACAGTGGGGGCATTAATACGTAAATGGTCCTGAATTACCCAGTATTGTACTGGCATATGAAAATTTCTTATTATACTCGTAAGTGTTCGTAAAAATATACCTATGTTAATTTTGGTTCTAGAAATGGCTCGACTGGAGAAGTCCCCTTTACTCGCTAACGGGTATAATGCGCCGCCTACGCACCTGCCAATGGGCTTCATGCATCAGCACGCCTTGATGTCCCCTGGTATGCCCCACCATGGCGTCCCCCGGCCTGACGGCTCCATCATCAAGGGACAACCTATGCACAACATGGAGGCGCTTGCAAGGTAAGAAAGTAAAGCGGGAGTGACTCTACCTGCATATGCTAAATCGTCCTTTGTTCGAGTACGAGTACGGGCAGGTGTTTGTGTAATATATACATCATATATGTATGTCTATTCGTTACTATATATTTCATAGCACAAGCCTGATAGTACTTACATTGGGCTACGTTAATTGGCAAATCAACTGTATTCAATTTACAAAAAAAAACTGTGAATACGGAAAAATGTGTGTAGTACCTAGATCTTTTACATTATTTATCTTATTACTTATTGATTCCCAACTCTGCAATAAGTATGCGTATACAGTGTCCAAGACATTGAACGAGACACGTGATTAAGTTCCCGATCGATCCCAGAATGTTAATCACCTTAAAATGTGTAAGACATTTTCGAGTAGATTTTTTTGTAAGCCGATTGATAACTATATATGTGTTCTGTAAAATAAGCGTCTCAAATTTCTTGACGTACTCTTGAATTGATCTTAAAAATTTAAACCAAATAGAAATATCGATTTGCGAAGGAATTCACGGATGATTTCCAGAAGAGAAGAATACCTTCTACAATTAAAGGTTTTGGAAAGGGCGGCTAGTGATACCAGATGTAATCGCCATAAACTTGTACTACTGCCTGCCAAGCGTAAAAATTTTGGAAAAAATATTTCGTAGAAGCCTCTACTATTTACTATCCATTAGGTCGGCTATGAGCTTGATGCGCCTCACTCAAGCCTTAATAATTAATTTCACATTTATAACGGCAGTACTATATTTACAATAAAATAGTTGTTATCGCATCCTAATAACAAGGTTGCTTAAATTATAATAAAATTATTAATAAATCTTACTAGAGTTTAGTATTTTTGTAATATAATGTTCAGTTAACAGCACATGAACCTACACAATAATGACAATCAATAGATTATCAACTTTAAATCCAGCGTATAGACCTTACAATCATATGATAAAGTTTTACAGTTTGTGACAGGTTAAAATGCTGTTGTACGTACGTACTGTATGTAAGCACCTAAAGTTCCAAAGTGCCTGTTTAAAAATAATGCTATGCAACCATTAAATCATAATTAGATTTGTCTTAATATATTTTTCTAATGGCGCATACCCATTGACATAACACAAACAGACACTATAACCGAAATCCTAATGGGTAAATTCAAATGGCGTATTTTGGGTATTTAAACCTCAATACGCTATATCCCCTGCATGTAACAGCTTTCTATTGTAGAACTAGTTGAATGTATATATTAAAATAATGGTAGCAAATATAATTTATTAAAATAATACGACTCAAGCTTAATTTCAATTCTCTTTCTGAAACGTCAACAAAAACTATAAATTAAAGAAAATATTTTATAGTACATAACTTTATTGTGATTAGTGACCATAACAGTTATTTATGACGTTAACAGGAAATAATTATATTTTTAGATATTTATATGATAAGCATAATAACAGGTAATAAATTATTACAATAATAAAAAATAAGTTACATATATGTATTTTTTTTCTAGTGAGTTTAATAACTTTTTACAAAAGATTTTTTAAACAAAACCAACTGTATTTTAATACAACTATTTTCATTTTAATTGACTTTCAACATAAAACAAGCCACATTCACTTATATAAGAAACGATGTAATAGAGTTCACAAAATGAAACCTTTAAGCAGGTCACGAGTCGCGCAGGTTAAATGTCTAAGTGAGTTAATCCTATTAGAAAAGTACAAACAGTGAGTGCCCTCACTTCCGATCCGAAGACCCACAATACTGACTACCCCACTGTCTCACTGCCACTTTAATACCTTATGTATGGGTTTTTGTTACTTAGCCATATCGTCTTTGATAACTTCGTCCCCTCAAGTGTAAAAATATTGTTTTCAATAAACAATTAATACTTAAAACGGGCGAGAATATCAAGAATTGAATAAAACGGCGCTCTCCTTTATAGAACTTAAAGAAAAGTTTAATGGAAAACAAAGAGAAGTAATCGAGAAACAATTTCAACGATCACGCATGAGTTGTTACGGCACAAATATAAGTGATTGTTTTTAAAACATAATTAATTTCTTCGACCCCTCGTTCAATCTAACGGAACATTTAATATTGAGTGCTCATAATTATTCCTTTAACATTCAAACCCTTTTTCATTTAAGAACTTTTTTGAGTACTTCATAACCATTTACTGTTAAATTTCTTGTTTTATAAATCGTAGTTAGAACAACGCGTAGTTATTAAAAACGAAAGAATTTAGAGCGCGTACTGTAGTATTTATTTCTTTTGTTTTCAGCCTTCAATTCTATCCTTTTTCTCATTTGAAGCATGTATCTTCTGATCTTTATTTATTTCATTATTTTTATTTGTCTGCAGATCTGGTATTTGGGAGAATTGTAGAGCGGCATACGAGGACATCGTAAAGCACCTTGAAAGGTAAGGAGTTGAACTTACCCTATTGGATGAAGCAATCGATAATTATTCAAGCAGACAACTAAATAACGAAGCTTATTCATCAGCTAACGAATGCAATGGTTTCAATTTGTATTCAATATATTTTTGTTTCATTTTATGTTACCTTCGTTTATTGTATTATTTATCATAAATTCATATCATATCATTTAAACGTAAACAGTTTTACACGTAACAATATGGAATAATCACAAAGTCATTCAAACTGATAAACCCGGTTCATGTGAGAGACGTAAAAAATAGCTTTAATTTAAACTGAGGCCAGATATCACAGGAGGGAGTGAAATTAGAGGAGACAATTAGATCCGTGGATCGGGTGTATTTTTAACAAATGACCGCTCGCTCGGCTCGCTTGCGGGGTGCGAACAATTCATCAAACTCATTCAGGGCTAATCTGGATGTGAGGAAAAAGCGGCTCTCATGTAAATTGGGCCGATTCAAGGGCCAATCGTTTGGGGGAAAGCGCTTTTCTTTCCGTGTTTAATGGATGGTGATTGATCGGTGGGTACGCTCGAAAAGATACGCGGTTTTGATTTCGTTTTGAAGTGCCGAAGTGTTACAGTCACGATTCTCAATAATAACTTGCAATAAATCTTTTTCAAGGTAGTTAATGGCGAATTCTAATTATGCTTTGCAATATTATAAAAAAAATACCATAATTAAACAAACAATCATTAATCAACATTTATAAAAATTTAAGTTATTTAAAATAAAAAAAAATACCATAAGTCTGTGTTAAATTAAAGGCTTTGGTTCTTTAGGGAGGGTTAAATGCAACACATAGAAGCAGAAACGCTGTAAATCCTCCTATTAAGTGCGCGTCGGAAAATAAAATCGTATCCGTAAAATAAAGGCTCGGCCAGTATGGGGTAGAATTACAATCGGACAGCGGGCCTTGTACCGATGTGTCACTGTCAGCCGGCGATCGCTCGAACGGCGCTGGATTAGAGCCGTTTTTAAAGAAATTACCCATAATACCCCGAATTCAAACAAAAAAACCATCAGTTTGGAGCTTAATGAAGAAAGTTCAGCGTGGTAGTAAATTTAATATTTCCTTTTTGGGTAGTCAACTTTTTATTCATTAAAATATTAATCTTTAAATAATTTTAATAATATCTTTATTGAAAATATATTTGCATTGTACCGTAGACGTTTAACATCATTCGTAATCTTGCTATTAGTACCAGGTAACTCAGTTAAATTTTATTAATTGTCCTTGTCTGAATGGCAGGCTTCCTTGCTCTTGCATTATCTTGGTTCGTTTAATTTACGCATGCGCTCAAAACCGGTTCTCAATGCTAAGTCCTATTAATTGACAGGATTATCTCTGATTTAATATAATTTGTACTGTTTGTTTTGTTTTCTATTTCGCTTCATTAATAACATTTTAAAGTGGCTTAACGTTTTGAACTGGAAATTCTTTGTAGCTTCGCAAATTTCTGTTCAATCTCGTTATGAAGTAACGTTTAGTATCATTTTAAAACAATCCAAAATAACACCGTTTTGAGCTATATTTTATCTTTGACTATTTTTAAGACTCTTATAAGAAAATTATGTTTCGGCTTTGTATATCAAAGCTATTTTGTCCTCAAAATCAAAAAGGAAATACTGAGTCGAGACACGGAACAGAATTGTTATGCAATTCCGTTCAGACTTTAGACTGTCATTTAAGTCTGGACAGATAGTCGGGATCAATGCATTCGTCCGGTTTAATTCCATTTCGGTTTGAATTAGCTGCGATTAATTGGCGCGGCGGGTTAAGCCGCGCGGGACGGCCCGGCACACATCGCACTGATGGACGCCGTTATTCATCCATACCCCAAGTACGAAGATTTCAGCCCAGTGGAGAAGCAATAGAGCTTTTGAATATATACTATTACGAACTTATGCAATAGTAAAAGTATCAGGATGTTCGAGTTTTTGTAATATTAGGTAATATGTAGGTAATAGGTGAAAAAATAGTAGAAAAAAGTATTGTCGAATTTACCCGGAATTCTGTTAGAATCTAATATTAAGTTAAGAATTATTAATCAGTTAAGATTTACCGGTTAATGAAAGTAAACAGCTCTATAAGAATTTTCTACTCCAGCTGGTTTTAGCGGTGACATGTCGGCCATGATACTTCTCCAAATATTTTATTTAGGGCAATTATGCCAAAAAGTAGATTATCCTGACAAGGTATTACTAATAGAGCATTGTCTTTTATAATCCATTATTCTAATGGCATAAATATTTTTCTACTATAATTATAATCTGAATGGTCTTTAGGGTTCTTTTTATAATATCCCTTAACTTAGTGATATTAATATGGATGATTCTTAACCTCGATAATCCTACGTTTGATAGTCTTAATCTTTATTTAGCAAAATAAGAGCTAAGATAACGAACTGGTGACAAAACTTGATAAGGTGCCTCGGTTATGATTGGCTAAACCATATCACACCACGATGCTAGAGAACAAAACGGGCGTGTAATAGCAGAAGTCGGTTTTAATTCGATCTCAAGATTCAAAATAAAACGAATATGGAATATTAGGACTAGAGGCTTTTTGATAAAAAATATGAAAATGGGAGATTAGGTTTCGCAACTAAAATAATTATATTAAAACTTTTGCACATCATCCTTTACAAAAATGACAAATAACTACAGCAAATTTTCATCAATCAACATGAAGAGTTCAGTATTCATTGCGAATAATTTATATTTTATAGTAAATACGTAATATATTATTACCTAATACTTTTTCTCAGTATACGCATATAGTGACAGTCAAAATTAATTAATGGAGCTAAGGACTAGATTTAATCTCTTGCATATATATTATGACAAAAATAGAACAGTGTTTGCGTTTAGTTACTGGTAACTCTGAATGTCGAAGTTCTTAAAAAGAGAATTCATAATTATTACAATATATTTTATCAGTGTCATCTAGCTATCGCCAACAACCGCGTCGGCAGCATTTGCGTGATTGAATCCTCCACCATTAATTTTAGTGAAGATCAAACGGAGACCGAGGGTGATATTTATCAAGGATATTGCGAATTATTTTAATCAAATCAAATTCCCTTCGTTGTAAACAAATGCTTTTGATTAATGAGACGCGCGACAGAGCCTCGCAGCCGTTGTGATAAAACACCCGAGGAAAAGGCAAAATTAATGGTCATAAAATGAACTCTTGTATCCGAAAGATAAAGATGCTGAATGCTTTGAATCTTAAGTGATTTTTCTTCTTTTCCATTTTGAAAGATGATTCCGACGAACGCGTCAGTGACGATGTACATTTATTTCAAAAAGGAATTAGTTGAAGTAATTTTGTGTGATTAGTTCGTAACTTTAAGCCGCCTGTGAGAGATATTTAGATTGTCATGGCAAGGAATCATTAATAATAACGAGTTTTGATTTTCAGTCAGCTAATATGCATAGGGTGAAGGGAGCGAGTCATGCGTCCTACCCACAGATGCCTTCCGCGTTTGTCACCAATGTGGTACTTCAGGAATTTTATCTGGCTCTGTGATGTTCCGTTTTATTTGTGGAAATATTCTTCTAGTTTAGTTTATGAACCGAATTATGCAACTTATTTCTTTGATGTTGAAGTTATAGGAATTTTCATTTCTACATATCAAGTTATTGTGTTTCTGATGTCGACTCAGGACAAAAAAAGTGATGTCGAAATTATTTTCAACGAACAATACAGTAACATTTTGTTTATAGCAGTTTTAGTTGCAATGATTACATTTGACTTACTTAAAACGCCTGCACTATATGCTTCGAAACAGTTACATAAAGGAACACAATTTAAACCCTACACAGGGAGAGCGTCTAGCGTCATAATGTAACTTGCAGAGTCAGCCTATATTAATCTGGATCTGGCGTCTGACAGCTAAAGTCAAATTTCTCATCAAAAATAAGAATTAATGGGTAACAGCATTAATCATTACTCGCAAACGGCACGAGGTATCCGTATCCCATTATTTTGCGTTACTAATGATATGTATACGCCGATAAGGGATGCTTTAGAATTTTACAAAGTCACTACCCTCGATTGCCGAGGTGTTATGTGGTACGTAATAGAAGAAACCATAACCAGGATTACCGGTAACGTTATCATTTTCTTAGGTAAAACACATAATATTATTCTATAAGTACGTGTGGAACTTTCTTTTCATTTTCGGTATGACGTCAGTGAAGCCATGCTCATTCCAGCGACAGATTATGCAGCGGCGCGTGTCGACTTTCGCATTCTCATTAATTATTCTAGCCTTCATATTTTGATTTCTTCTCAGACATTAAGACGGAAAATATCACTATTCTTCCGCTCCATGTTACGACAGCTGATAAAATGATTTTAACTTGCCAGTTTATTCGTAAAAATAGTCTCTACCTTGCATAGCAAGCACTCACCGACGTGCGACGAAACCACTAGCGCATTGATCAATTAATTATGCGCCTTCACTCAATAATTTTTAATAAGTGTGCAACACTAATCACTTCCTCTCAGTTAAGGCGTGACCGTTCTATTTGTAGAACAGTGTCGTCGACAGAAGATGTCACTTTTGCTTTAATTATGTAGCGGCCTCATTTCTTCGCGCCCTATTAGTACGCATCAATCAATGTTGCCAATACCTATTTTTTAGCCCGCTACTCAAGTGTTTTTTCCCTTGTTCCGTTTTTGTTTACGGAGATTTTTTAAGTGGGGAATAATTTGATGAGGTTCGCCACCCGACTGTGTTCGATGAGAGCGATGCTCATTTGTCATCGTCTTGTCATTTCTGCGTTTCTCTCGAGCAGTTGAATTGCTAAAGTAATTATGTAAGTTTTTAGTATTTTTTTCTATTTGAGCATTCACTCGCACATCTTTCATATCGATCTACTGATTTATTATTGATCGAAATATAAATAAAGGTTTTTGTTCACCTGCGTTGTCCTTGACAGTATAATTTCTCAATCGACACCGCTTGTATATTTATTTTAATAAAGGTCACTATCAGCTCTATATAATGTTTTTAGTTATAACAGTTACGTAATAAAATTGACATTTATTTTTGTCCATTAGTAAATTCAATGGCATAATTAAGAGCCAATTTTTGATTCATGATTACCAATGAATGTGGCTGCAGAAACTATGAATACGAAATCAACGTGTCATGTTAATACCGACATCGATGGGGTAAATCAAATATGTGAATCTACAGATCAAAAGAATTCATTACAATGTGTAAATCACAATTTGCATGTGGCGCATGAATATGCATCCCGGACGCCTGGGTTTGAACATCCAGAGCTGCGTTTAGATGCTGTTGGGATTAACTCGCTAATTTTACAATAAGTTGCTATATTTTGGTACGAACCATTGTTATTATTTGGAGTTATTTTTGCTATAACTTGGCAATTTTAAACTTCAATTTAAAAATTGTATGATAAAATCTGATATATGTATTAATTGTACACTAGAGATTCTACAGAGATACATTTCTAAACTTTTTATTTTGTGAGCTTATAATACTATCTAACTTATAGTTACAAGTAAGTAGTATCAAACATTGTTCAAAACAGAAAACAAATACTGCAACAGCTAAGAAACTTTAACTTCTGTAACTTTCAAGTATACTTGTAAAACTGAACAAACTTTTTTCTCTGGCAATGCTGACTGGGCATCAAACCGAACACTTGCCACGCCGTTCGCTTCCTGACCTTTTCCCGTTTTGTTATGCTAATCCTACAGGGAAATTACATAACAGGACGAATAAAAAGTATTCTGGTGTTTACATGCTGACTGTGCGTCGAGTGCGAGTAGAGTGTGAGTACGCATAAATCGGTGTAACTCCAGTGCAAACATTTGAAGAGGTATAAATTTCTCAAATGTGGCACTTTTTAATTTAATTATCTGAATACTGAATTTTACTGCAATTATTCCAGTGTTGTATTTTGTATAGGAAAATGGGATCTTTTATACAGGTAAAGATATAAATAAATGTAAAAAAAAATAGGAAATATAAACCACCTTTCAGAAAAACTTTACAAATTATTGAACCCTGGTGCAATTAAATACAAATCAGCCTGTCTTTAGCTATGGATATCTCTATTACAATTTTTAATTGTACTATCTTGTTCTGTTTAATTTAATGTTATTTATTGTAAATGTACTAGTATAATGTTACATAAACAAGTGATTTGTGATAATTTTGATTCGATTAGATGATAAATCATAAAATCAAAGTAACAAGAATAAAAACGTAAGAACATCGTTATCACGACATTTTGCAGAGACTTACGATAGACGTGACGTGGAGACGATGGCGATGGATAGATACGTTTATGATAAATAATAAGTAATTGAATATAAGCAGGGGTCATCAAACGAAATCAGCCATCGGATGGCTAAATAACCGCTCAACCCTACGCCGCGGCCACAAATCAAATGTTTTGATAGCACCGCGGTTTAACGAGACAATTTGATTGCGGACACATACACGCCAAATTGCTTCTAAATTATATTTTCTGTTTACTTTCTGCCAAACTCCCTGTTCCGATATGTGACGTGTGTGCACAACAGATGCTCGTTTGTTTCACTCTCGTTAATTATCGAATTTGTTTATGCGTTTATTTTTTCTGATGGTTTTATCGTGTTTCCCACTTTGTTATTTTTTTGTGTTTAACTCAGTGTTAATAAAGTCAAATTTTATAACGTACTGATATTTTCATACTTTAAAAAGTCATCGATGGATTTTATATTGTATCCTGCACTGACTTCCGGTCAGTTATTTTTTATATTGAATCTTGGGTTTGTTTTTCTTGAAACTTTCTGAATATGTAATTTTGGTTTATTTAAATCGTTGTATAATTAAAACACTTGACATGAGGTCAATGTTAGATACGTCTTGGAAAACTAATATCTAATAATGCTCAGAGATTTTATCATTGCTTCACTTTTCGAATCGACTTTTATTCAATTACAAATTCAGTGTAAAATTGAGCCGCATTTTAGGGCGTTACAATATTTACGTTACCTAATAAATAACTATTTCTTACATTCACACTATTTAGCCAAGCACAAAGTTCGCACTGTAAGGCTTGCTTTATGGATACTAGGGTAACGGATAGACAAACATATATGATACATAGATATGTTATATTTATACACCCATGACTCAGGTACAAATGCTCGTATTCATCATACAAACATCTGCCCCTTTCGGGATTCGAACCCAAGACCGTCGGTGCGAAATACAGGATCGCTATTGTTGCACCAAACGATGTAGCGAACAAGCTCCAGAAAAGTGAAAAATCGTTGGAGTAAACTTACTCGTGTGCAGTGGCCCTTATAATTGAAACGTACTATCTAAATAAACCCATGTACGCTGCGCCAGTGTACAGCTTAAATAAACAAATTGCAGTAGCTGTTATCTTAAAATCTGTCAATTCATTTGCCGTTATTTTTAATTGATTAGGCCTTACGAACCTGTTAGTTTTTAATTAAGCTTGCCTTATTTACTTAAACGTATAACACAAAATATTGATCTTGTGTCGCTCCCACGTTAAAAAACATTCATTTAATCCCGCGCAAAGAAAATTTAATTTTAATACTAGTTATATCTCTGTGTGGGTGATGTAATACAATGATTAGTTAATTCATATTCGCTTTTTAAAGTTCAGTACAAAAAAAGATAATTAATCAGATAATTTTGACATATAAATAAAATCTTAAAGTGTACTTATGAGTGATCTAGAGTCATGATATTTGGCAAAAGACAATTGGAAATAAGCGAAGAAAATCATTTTATTTTAGTTCAACTTACCTTTTTGCCAATATCCGGTGCTTAAGGCTTAGTTAATGAACATCAACCATGATAATTATTTTATTAAATGTAGCCGTACCTACTCACTTTCTGAAATTTATTTTAGAAAAAACAAATTGAGAAATGGGCAAAACTTTCGAGATTTGATTCTTGGGTTGGATGATTTACCTACTTAGAAGTTTATATTGGGCCTTCGATGAGCTAGTCGGAAAAGCAAAAAGCAATATTGAAGCTTCTAAGTAAATAAACCCAGGTGAATTTACTCAACTAGGCTTCATTCAAGCGATTGTAATTTGAGCAAAAAAAAGGAAGATTCCCATCTTCCTTATCTTAATAATGTTATTTAGATAGGTACATTACATTGTTACGCACACCATAATTTGATGTCTTTTATTTATATTTTCATCAGGTACTTTAGGTCTATTAGTTTAATTAGGATAATACTATGCAATATAGTGTTAAATTATTGTTCCAGGCTAAGTTAATATTAACTTGAAAGCCGTCATAACACTGATCATAAAAACAAAAAAATAAACTTATGTGGGAGTCATTAAAAAATACTTTGACAATATTTATCTTTTTGAAGTTGTTGGCTTTATCAATGGATTAGACAAAACTATGATTGATGCGGCACACGACACCGCAAGCTTGAGATAAATCGACACAGATACTGCGTTTGTCTGCCCGATAATGTATCTAAAGCGACAGGCGTTTATTTCTCGAGATGTTTAGTCTTCGTTATTATTTATATGAACATAATTACTAATTAACTCTATATATTTAATTATAAGAATCTAATATGATTTATTTACTGCGTCTTCAACAAGATTGAATAAAGATTTGTAACCACGAACGTGAGTTTATAAAATTCTATATGATCATAGCAGAAAATAAAGGTCTACGTCATTAGACCATTATCGTCTCGTTCAGAACATGTTGCGGTCAACGCAAGCGATCGTTTCGATCACAATCATTACTCTTGTGAATGGCATCGACCATCCAGCGGCTGCAAACAGTATTCCACATTCAACTGTCCATTTGAGTTAAACAGCTTGTACTGCTAAGTAAAACTCGAGCTGCTGAAAGCGCCACAAAGGTTTGTCACGTTATATTATCCAAGGAGTTGAATTGGAAGTGTGTGATTTTTTGCGGTCGTCCCATATGTGAGTGCACCGAAGCCATATTTATGCAATCGGTGGTCACTGAATTGTTCGTATAGGATTACAACACATTTTATAGCATCGAACGCGAGAAATAAAATACTATGATTAAATCTAAACTGACAAAAAACAGACTGATATAATGATGCTATTCAAATCTCATTTCCCTAATATTCGGGCAATGAAATTCCGCATTATCAAAACGCATTCCCATTACAGATAATGGTAATGTCCCTAAAAACACGGGGTCTACGAATCGTAGTAGCAATTTTGCATAATTATTCGACATCGTGCCGGGGACAGGAGCCTCCTAAATCCTAATAAGATCGCACAGACTCGATCGGAATCTCGTTATGCTTCTATAATCTGTTGCGAGGAAGTAGGATTTTATTTAGTTAAGTCTTTCATAAGAAAGGATAACCTTTGCTTTTGTTCGTCTTTATTTAACAACTAGCTGACCCAGCCACGCGTTGCTGTGGCAGTAATATTATTTTTCTAAAATAAAAGATTTTTCCTAAAATAAAAGTAGTCTAAGTTACTCCTTATTACATCAGCTACCTGCCAATAAAAGTCGCGTCAAAATCTATCCAGCCATTTCAGAGATTAGCCGGAACAAACAGACAGACAAAAATTGTAAAACATGTTATTTTGGTGTATGTAGCGTATATATATTCATATGCATGTAGTTAAAAACGGTTATTTCAATATTACTAACAGACATTCCAATTTTATTTATATGTATAGATAACAAACTATCATAAAAATGATTATCTTACGCGTTAGATTTACAATAATGTTACAGTATAAAGTGATCATCGATAAAACCATAAAAAAATCCGAATAACTTACATACATTTTACAAGTAAATAACAATTTTTGCTATGGATACAAAATTATGGAAAGAGTACGCAAGGGTTCTTTTTTCATTCTTGTAATATGTGTTACAGAATTCCTTGAATAAAGGATACTTTTCTAATGGTACTAAAGATGCATCAGAAAAATCGACTACAAAAATTCAATTCATTAGCAGTGTAATTATTAAAGGAAACGTTTTAACATTTATCTCTTTTAAAATCATCAATTCTTCAATATCCATTGGTCGTAAGTGTTTTTAACAACTATTATAAATTTCTTTGAAGGCAGTTCAATGATCTTCCTTGTAATTTTTGCAATCTAAAATTTAGAAGCAGCAAGTATATAAAATGAATGGTTATAACAGTTTTTTGCAAAAAGATTGTCTTCTTAAAAACTACTGTGTAACTGTGTGTATGTGTCACACAGTACACTGTCTGTACTGTGTGACTGTCAGTCTTTAAAACTAAAGAGGTGCCATTTACAAACAATACTCTCTCACATAAAGTTTGACCTGACTAAAGTATGTATGACTGCCCCATGAGGTCGCTCGTAGTTATGGGCACTCCACAAGCTTTGTGAACAACCACTACGTGGTAACACACGCTTACGCTCATCGCATAAACATGTGCCACCAGTAAGAGTCAAACAGGGAACTTTACTGTTGCACTAGCGAGCTGTTTAAAGGTACTAGCATCAGCATCTTACGCTATCATACTACCTTTCGAGAGATCACGTTTACAACTTCGTTACAAGGAAGTTAAATCTCCTCACGCACTTATAACATTACAATAGGCTTTAAGGCTTTAGAAGTCATATTTTATTTTCCTTCAAACGCATTTTATATTTCATTCCACGTTTCATAAGCGAAATTTGCATGGCCCTCCGTTACGAACCGTAATACCCCAGTCGCTTAGTGCACTTTTATTATGGTATTAAGTGATGTAATTTTTTTCATATTATATTATTCAAATTTAAATAACTGTCTCCAGTTTCCCCTGCGGAGGTCCCACTGTCTACGCCATTTCTTTTTGTCGCCCTCGAATTTGCTTATTTTGGTAAAGCATTTCCGCAATCGAACTAAGAATCTGTGGAGTAGCTTAGTGCTTATAAATAAATACCCCTCGTGTCAAATATATTAACGTTTACTTCTTACTATATTTATAAATAATACATAAATTAACATTAAATACCATTTATATTACTAGCTTGTGTTTTTATGACTATTTTCTTCGTATACATGTGAGCAGAATTTTACCCCTTATTTTTTTTAAAAATTAGCCCAATACTTAATAATTAAACACAACTATTGTTATAATAGTTAAAATCTGAATCAATCGCTGTGCTGGCTTATATTTAACCACTCTATGGAGGTGTTGTTTGAAAATTTGAGAAGTTAGGAGGCCGCAATTTTTACAAATGACATCGTGACGTTTATGTGGAGGGTGCTGCGACGACAAGTCATCATGTTACTGCTTTCCTATTATTTCTGCTTGTTGCTATCTTTTTCCCGTCCCGAATGGTTTTTCTTTATCTTCTGTACTGATATTGACTTTTAATAATAGTTATCGAATACTTATATGATAGTAAATTAATATTACATTATTTCATTTCAGTTATTAAACGTAACACGACAAATACATAATAAGTACTAATCATAGTTGCCCACCGAGGGAATAATATACAAACTTGTTGTCCTTCTCGGGAATCGAAAGACAAAGATGTTTTATGTACCCCTCAAAAACAATCACTGAAACTTATAACTGGGTACAACATCGGTATCTTTAAGGCAAGACTAAATAATCATTTACAGACGTTATTTCTTAAGTTTATAAACTGAGAAAGTATCCAACATAGCTTTACTGAAAAACTGAAATTTATACTCGAAAAAATGTTTTACCAATGATCAATGCAATGCTATTCAAGCAAATGAAAGCAATTATAAGTTTGTATTTGCAAAAAGATATACTTAAATGAGATATTACTACTACTAATTAACGATATCGCATTTTTCCTTTACATGCATTATGGGATCTTCTTTTTTATTAAATTTCGTCATTTTGGGTTGACGAAAAGTGCCCTATAGGTTTTAATTTACCAGGAACTGTAAAAATATATATTATAAATTACTTATTAGTTTCATACTTTTTGACCTCGCATCTGTTCATTGCTAATATGAATTAAAGTCTTATCAATTTTGATATGAAACTCCCACGCATAAAAAAGGAAATAATTATTTCCTTGTAATTATTTAATTGTAATTTTTAACTAAATCTGACCCGTTTTATGCTATCTAAACAAATATTTATATTAATTCAATAATTTGTTCTACTCATTATATAGTGTTTGTGTCCAGTCTCTTTTTACAGCCTTAATAGATAGTGCATCCCTTACTCTTTTTGGGACATACTGATATAGGTTATTTCGAAGTCAAAACATTGCTTTATCTGCATATGTTTGAAATTTTTTACACATAACAACAGCCCCTCTGCTACTTATATTTTCTTTATAATTTATTCCATTCCTCCCCTACACATTGGCATCGGCCGCTGATATTTTTTATTCGATTAGTAAGCCCCTAAGGTGTTTTTAGCCTTTTTTCGCTCGATTTTCTTCGAAGCTTTGTTGACTGTTCGGGGGTTACAATGCTCGTTTCTTTTGGATGAGCAAGCTGGTTTATTATTAAGATTAACTGTATATTCTTTATATTTTGATTTCCAAATTGTTTTCTTTAATTTGACTTCTGTAGAGTTTTATTTCCTCATTATTTCAGATGATAGAATGAATTTTATTCAATAGTTTAAACAAATACCTCAAATAGATATTTAAGTGAGTGTAAGATAAGCTTGCATTTAATAATAGGTATATACATGCTTTGCAAGGCTATTACTTTTAAAGTTAACGATAACGTTTCTTATCATTTCTAAACCATTTTTAAGCAGATCTTTACCACTCTACGTACGTACTGATTTAGGTACGCATGCTTGAACATCATTTAGTATATAAATCAATCTCTTGTAGTAGGGTAATAGCTGATGACCATTACTTTAGTCATCCTGTGATCACGGCTCCTTTAAAAGAGGATAAACGCGCCGTGAATGCGGTTTTATTTTAATGTACAAAAGGGAAAAAGTGTAAGAATCAAATAGTATTTTGTAGTACCCGTACTTTTACCGATAAATATGTCTATGTTTATTGGCACTGATAAATATATTTCGATTTTAAATAAAAACTTATTAGTTGACATGTAAGGAACATATTGAATACAAATGTACAACAAATAAATTTCAAAAATATTCTTATTTATAACCTTAAAATATAACGATAAATACATTATTTACAACTATTATGTTCTATTTATATTATTCTTTCTTTCTTGAAAAAAGAATTTCAGGTGCAATGATGAATACTTGATAAACATTCCTTTCACTGTAACAGCAAAGATACAAAAAGATTCGGTTGAGTAATGATATTTCTATTAATTTAAAAATGTGCTGTATTTTTTTTATAATTTATCTTTAACAATCCAACAGAACGATATAGTGCTCGATTGAGTCAGGAGGAACTTAATAAATTCGAATTCTTCAGTAAACCATAGACCAATGACCCCATTTCCTCAAACCGCGATACTTACACACTCGATTTGTGTTATAGGGGAGGGTGGGGGGAGAAACTTTTTGATGGATCGGACGGAGTTTGTTTTGCATGTGAGTGATATGTCTGAAATAATAAATGTTGAGGCGTCGACGCTTCCCGACTCCCTACCCTGAGAGGGTGAGCTAAAACGATTTTTGATTTGGGTGTCAAGCAAATGTTTTACGCAGTGACGCTCACAGTGGATTTGATTTTCTTAATCGATTCCCGGGCATGTAAATAATAAGTTTGTTTTATAATTATTTTTTAATAATTACGCAAAATGCGTTTAGCGTTAATCGGTGGTGTGGAAAGCTTCGTTTAATACTTACGTTAATCAGATTATGCATACAAGAACAGGTCTGAACGTTAGTGCAGTATTAGGTTATGTGAGCGGTTCAGTATTAACTAATCAGCGTACATTGGCTTTGGTGGTAGATTGCTAGCATTGTCCGCGCTCGTGGCCCCGGAATATCTGTTTAGGCCAGTGGCCACTCTGTAATGGCAATGGTTAGCGTTAACTACCTACGTCGAACTTCATAAGCGTAACGCGATGGTTTCGTGTGTGCCCGAACTTAATCAGATGTTATCATCGCTACCTGTTTTGTGCGGTGATAAATTTAGCTTTTGTTATGCACCTTTGGCATATAAATTGTTTATTAAGGTCGGATAATTGATTACATAATTAATACATAGATTGATAATAGATAGAGAATATAGAGTATAAATATAGACTTGATATTTCTCATGTTGCAATTTAAGAGGCAATTTCATAACATCTTAAAATAATGAAAAGTATTAATTGTTGGGTGCGTGTCTTTTTTTAATTGGCTCATTATTAACCATGCTTTCTTTAATTTTTTTATCCCATAATTTTATATAATATGACAAATAAGAAAAAGTACAATATATATACGACTTTAAATTTGAGTTTCTTTTACAATCTTGTTTTTTCACGACTTATGTAAGTAATACACAAAACTTTATTTAAAACATCACACACATATTTAGTATTTCTATTTAACTTAGAAGAAAGAAACACACAATTCAAACGTTAAAAGTTTGGACATCCTGTCTTATATTCGAAGCCAATTATCACAAAAACTTTTTTCTCCGTATCACTTTGAAACATCATCAATCATGGCAACACTTATAAAGATAAAGGCATCGAAGGAAGTTGTATTAATTTATTATTTTATTGATTTGCTTTATCTTTTGACCGATCAATGACTATCTTTCCTTTGGAATAATTTATAGTTTTCAAATTTTGCAAATTGAACAATATAGCAAACGCAAAAAGCTGTTTTTTTTCAAATAGTCTAATATCAAAGCTCAAGAAATAAATAAAAAAGTCATTCAAGTTATTATATTCACACGATCAAAAGATTTTAAGGGTAAGGAATTATTAACATATTAATAGCGGCGGAAATGAAAAATATATGAAATTCAAACTGAGCCCGTGACTCGTCAGTAAAGACGAAACGACTCCATTGCGAGGGTTCCCACAGAGTATCAAAGCGAACAGGGGATTCTCTTAGATCTCAGCAACAGAAATGATATCGATCGAAACAAAATCCTTGGTACCAAACATTATTCCTATATTCAAACAAGACATGTTTGATTTATAGACACTAAGTATGTTTAATGTGAATGGATATTTCAATTTATTTTTTAGTGATCCTAAGGTCGATGATCGATATGCTCGTTTATTTTTGCTTACAAAAATACACTTGTTGTTGTAAGCGTTTATTATATTTAATGTAGAAATGTCTATTTTTTCCGATTCGATTTTATAACGGTATGATATTTTTTCCGACTTATGTTTACGAAAGCAATGATTGGAGATTCGTTGAGTGATTTCAAAGTCCAGCGTTTAAAATGCATAAAGTATTACTTATGATACCATTCAAAACACTTACCTCATGATGATCATAGTCAGCCTATTATGCACCCGCTGTTAGGTCTGTGGCCTATTTTATCGATAAAAATACAGTAAGGAGTATAGGCCATTCACCATACCTATATTCATAAGAAAAGTCTCTACCTGTAGCCACTCTGTAATCCACAAAAGGGTTCCGCGAAAGCTTAAAACAGCCACTTATTATGTATGTTACATTTCACTTTCAGACGTCATTTATATTCAAATGCTCGAAAGGCATTACTGAGCAAAAATTGTAGCATTAACCCCTTTTGAAATGAACCAAATTGGTTTCTATAACGAATTCATCCGTACTTTTTATACTTGAGTCGTTACTAGGCAAAATAAACCCAATTTTTCCATTTATTTCAAAGTAAAGGGAAGACAAATCGGGCCGCACTGTTATTATTCAAGGGTTCCGTTTGGTAAATAATAATTATTTTTTAGAACTTTGAAATAAGTAACTATTTGAATCTCAAAAAAAGCTTTCTATGCAACTGCAGTATCATAAAAGAGCTCTTTATATACACAACAGTTAAGAAAACAAAAAAACAAAGATTATTTGTATTTACTCACAAAATTACGCGAGATTTTATTACCTAATTTGGGCTTAAATCTTTTACGCTATATTAGGTGTAGCGTAATAGATTAGGTTCGAATTGGAAATTAGTTTAGAAATAATGATCTCTTCTTCTGTTCCACACTGGTATTATTTTACAAAAAAGCCGCCATCATTTCATTTTTAATATCAACAGATACATCTATTATATTTAAACAATCCAAGATATTTAAAAAAGATAATCTTTACAAGGAACATTCATATTACACAAAAAGTTAATAAGCAAATATTAATAAAAACGAATACAAACGGAAGCATCAAAAGTCCAATATATAACAATCAAAAAGAACCTACGGAATTAGGGTAGCGGTACCAAAGATCGGCATACAAAATTATTACATGCGCCGTCTTCATCCGTTCACAAAGGAACCCAGCGGGGATCTATAATATTATACTTTTCCTTTGTGGTAGCATCATATCACAGTAGGAAGCATGCTTTATGGTTTCAAATGATAAAACTGTTTGTCAGTAGCTTTGTTCAGATTGGGTTTGAGGTGCCGTGACTGATTTTGAGCAATTGTGGAGCCTTAACGATATATTGACAGGTGATTCTGATATAAATGTGATTGTTGCAGATTGCGCGACGAACGAGGTGACATGGAACGAGTTATGGCGATGGACAAGGCGCGCGAGGGATCACATAATGGTAATTAATTTATAAATTAAAAGTTAAACTGAAATATTATAAAATGAATTCAATAATTTAAATTATAAAAAATATAGTAAAAGACATAATTTGAGACATATATTGTTCTTTTTGAATTGTAACATAATTGTATATTTAAGACATTGAAACTATTACAACACTGAATAAATTTCTTTATTTCAATTGAAAATATAACTTTACGAGCCATTGCTATTTTACTGAATGAACTTCTGAGGTTAAAAAAATTAAAGAAAAATACCTAAGTGTACTCTGCACATGGAGTTTTTTTTTAATTTAGAATGGATTCGGTCTTGATACCAATCAAGCCCAGGGGCAAAGACAGAATTCACGATGAAACCTAACTAACTAACTAACCAGTAACCCAGAAGGTGCCTATTCACCCTGGCTTTAAAAACAGACGGGTTATAAATACTCGAAAATACAGACATAGGGAGAGAGTTCCACTCCTTTGCTGTGCGCATTATAAAAGAAGTTGAGAAGCGCTTGGTTAAGAAGTTAAGAGAGAGTAAAGAGAATGTTATTATTATGTAATATTATTTTCGTAAAATTTGACAGCAAAAAAAAATTATGAGACTAACTAAAGATTGTTTGGAAAAAAGCATTTTTAACAGCGAACGAAAGCTTAAATCTGCAACTTTTTACAGGTTCATCTCCTGGCCATAGTCCGGTGTTGAACCTTTCGAAATCGGGCTCCGGTGGTGACCGTGACCGGCCCGACCGAAGAGACCAGGATCGTGGTGACCGGGGCGAAGGCTCAGCCAGCGGGAGGAGCTCCGCCGCTTCCCGCCGTACGCCGCAGCCGCCCCGCATGCCTTCCGCAGCAACCGCCGCAGCGTCGCCTAGGTCGCATAGCGACGACAGCGACGCAGCGTTGTCTGATCAAGAAGACCATAATGTTAAAGACGAAGATGAAGGTGATTAATTATTTCCAAAATAAAAATACTTCTAGCCATTTGTCAGTAAGTTAACGTCATCAACATATCAATGTAGGTTTACGAGTGTTTAGCTTACTTCAACGTATTTAATTGTAATATTTTGACATTTTAGTGTAACTTGTTTATTGGCACTAAATGCAATTGCTTAATAAAAAGCAGGATAAATAGAGTTTATATACTACATGAATGCAAACTTTATTCATTTTTCATTCACCGAATCCAATTACTAATGAACGAGTAATATTAAACTTGATATTTTCGCGTAAATGTCCCGTAGTTAATAAGTCATCCCGATATCGGAGGCAATCTCGGTTGGGCATGACAGGAAAGTGTCCGTGTACCATTAACACAAGCTAGTGATACCACCGGTTCAATATACCGCCATGTAATGCACGGTGAAATTACCCTGTAATAGCCCTGGAACCTTCAGCATTCATAGTTCGGAAATTATCAGCCATAAAGCCGCGTTCCTTTTATTCTAGAAACTGGAAACAATTATTATAATAAGTGTAAAATAGCTACTCTTCATTACTTTGTAGGTTAATATCCAACCAATGTTAATTATTTTACAACGAAATGTAAATGAAATGAATTAATTCCTGTCATATAAACACAGGCAAAATACAGCTCAGTAAACTGCGCATTACTTTATCCGGGGGAGCACTAAACCGAATCAATATAAGTATTTAAGTGCGGACTACGAAGGACGATTAGTAAATGACTGCGCCTGCGTTCCCATACGATCTCCGTCCTTGATCCTTAGACACCGCACGCTTGCCTATAATGGTCCTATATAATAAAATCTTATTACAAGTATCGTCCGCAATTGCCCTCACCTCAATGATGTATGAATAGCGCTTTAAAGGACTCAATTCAATTTTACACGTGAGTCCAGAACCTTAGTGGTTAAAGGTTATTTTTATTAATACTTAAGACAAAACAGTTTCAGTACAGAACGGGTACTGATCGAAACTAAAGGGAAACGACATGTGCCAGAACATAAACAACCAACTGTATCTCAGCCTATTAAGACTATTAGTGAAATGATGGATCGCTCGACAATTTCTACATCAATGGTGCCACATTTATCTGCAGCTTTTTGTTCATTGAATCTATTGCCGTATTAAATATTTTAATCAATTTAGTGTTTTATCTTCCTCAGCATCATCAATCAAGTGGAAACTTGTTATTACATAGACCGACACGCATCATACTATCTCATAAATACAATTACAGCTATTTGATATAAAATGGGAAAATCATATATTTATAATACATATGTCAATGAAATGCGGGTTTGCAGGAGATAAGTTTAAGATTATAATCCCACTCGTAAACAAAATAAACTCTGTTGTGAGAATATCTCGATAAATAGTTCTTTACCGAGTAAGCGCTTTTGTATGAATAGTATATCAATTATTAGCAAGCCTAAGCGGCTGGCTAGGCGACGACGTAAATCAAAACACTGATCCAGAAATGTAAATACGCAGGGCATACAATAGCTAAATTAAGTGAAACAATAAGGATTGTCTATTGTGGTTATTGCAGGTTATACACAAAATGCTCAGAGAGCGTGGGAACGGATACCTGCCGACGATTATAGAAAATGTTCACTTGGCCACGATTTTACGAGATGAGCCCCGGGAAATTTGTACAAACAATGAGTGTGATCAGGTGGAGCCGAAATCTTTAAGCAATCTTAAATAAATGCATTAACAAACGAACACGCCGTCTTCGATGATCATTACATAATATGAAAGATTCGATATTCTGCCGATGTGTAATTTAAGTATGTCACGTTTGCTTTTAATGTTTTTACGATGAATCGATTGTATCATTCAACTTTGATCTTTGTCCATCTGAATTACCTTTTTCTTTCAATCAACGTTCTTAGTTTTTAAATGACTTAATTCCAAATTCGTGGTTCACCGCCGACCGATAATGTATCCTTTGCGAACGAAATAAAGTTTGAGTTCGTTTGATACAATTGAGCCATATCCTGTTAATTGGCCTTATTAGGAAGATGGTGTTGTGACAACCTGAGAGTGGTATCGTGAGCATCGACAATGACGAAACGATGTTGTCTTCATTATTTGATGAGCGCTCACTATCTTGTCAGCTAAATTAAATGTATCGATAGATTATTTTGGGCCGTGAGAGACGCCAATCGAATCACTTTCTTTTTTATGTGTGAGGTCCGTTATTGACATAGCGTGTACATTATTGTAATTATCTCGTCAGTTTTGAAAATAATAATTTTTATAGTTTCATCATATGCATCAATATATAGGAGTGATTAAAGTTAAGTGCTTTTATGTATCATTGTCGGGAGATTTACCGCCTAAATGACTTTGTGTGGAATGCCAACTAGGTAATTATAAAGTAATCGATGTGAGCACAGTGGTGTAGTTGGGCCGATACGTTTGCAAAAGGAATAACTTGAGGCATAGTGCAGCAAGGCGTATAAATCGGTTAGAGACAGCCCATTCGGTGTCGAATGACTTCGCCGAGGCCTTATTCCGACTGCCTGTCGTAGTACCTGAATGCCAAGTTCAAAAGATTTAATATTTTTCTTTGTTTATTATATTTTTTTTACATATTATTGACCCACATTCAATAAACATTTTTGTTAATAATTTATACATTTTCAACCTGATGAATTTACTAAAAGTTTATCGAAATGTTAATTTTATAGTAACAAGTTAAGCAACTTTTACAGAGATGATGAAACTTACTTTTATAACGGTTTTGTACAAAACCCTATTTATATATTTTTAATCGCTTGTGAGTTCTATACGAAGTCGATAACCTAAATCGTAACATAAAAGAAGTTTAGCTATTCCCGTATAAGTGACCTTAGAGTCCTTTCCTGCTCCAGTTTAATAATGTTCCAAACATCCGTAGACTGCAAATATATTTAAGTTCATATACCTTTCTCATGATTAGCACAATTATAAGATTTTAAGTGAATCATAGAAGCAACTAATGTTAGTAACAGTGATTTATTGTTTGTCTAAAAATCATCTTAATTTGATAAGTCAGCGCGCCATTATAGCTCTCAAACATTTATTTGAATTTATTTTTTGAATAGTGAGCGCTCTTGCGGGACTCTATCAAAGCCTTCATGATCGCCACGCGATATCGATGTTCTGTGCAATAATAATTGCGATACGAATGATACACGCACGCGATTCTCCAATATCGAAGTTTGTCTGGTACAGCACTTTTTGGTCTTATATAGTCACCTTATACGGATTCTTATGAAGCTGTTAATACTGAAGTACGTGTATTTATGATTAACAATATGATACTTTTGTAAATAATTTATATAGCTGCAAACATGTTTGAGTCATGCAATAAATTCCTAATCAAAACAACGAAAAAGTAAATGAATAAGTCCCTGTAGGGTTTTGTCGGAATCTAGAACGTAATAAAATATTTTGGGGAGCAATAAGAATAGAGAAAGTTATTCGGTGAAAAGACATTTCTAAAAATCAAGTTTATTAAACAATAGCTTTTTGACATGAAAGCAAAATGCTCGGTAAAAAGGAGTATTTTTTAAAGCTAAGAAAACATAATATTTAATTAAATATACTTGTAATCAATTTCTTTAACTATGGTCAAAAACAATTGAAGTGACGCAGTAAGAACAAATACTCGTTTCTCTTGAAGCGAGAAGTAAAAATTTTTATTCTTTGATTTTGAAACAAACATTAAAACAACAAAATGGAGCTCCTAAAATAAAATTCAAATGCCAGATACTAAATTAGGCAGAACAATATCACGGTTACTTATAGCTGGTCACGGTACACTGCATATTTTTCTCAATTTAATCCCTTTAGTTAATTAACATTATTGATGTAAAAAGCTCGAATAAAAACTACTTTTCTAAAGACATATTATTTTCAGGTGCGGACCTAAGTGATGGGGAACGCGAATTGCCTGCGTCGTCATCCCCGGCGCCGGTGAGCTATGCGGCGGCGACGTCCACTCCCCCCTCAGTGCCCGTAGACCCCACCGCAGACACCTTGGTATCATCTACCGAGACCTTACTACGAAATATTCAGGGTCTCCTGAAGGTTGCCGCTGATAACGCGCGGCAGCAGGAAAGACAGATCAGCTACGAAAAAGGTGGGTTTTAAAGCTATTCCCTTTTTTCATCGGACAACCAGACTTACAAATAGGCGCCACTGTTATGATACCAAAAAGACGCCCTAAGCGTTTTGGCTTCAATTTAGTGATCCGTATCGCTGAACTCTTTGCCTGAGTAGGTATGTGTTTTTTGATTAATACAATTAAGGGGTCTTTCAGTCACGAGTCCTAGATCGCATCGTCGCTTACAAGAAAGCAGTCAAGCTATTCACTGAAAAAAATTAATGGTTAATTACCAATGATAAGATCATTACGATTCATGTCTGAGCGGACTCAGACAGCAGACTGACTCTCGCCATTCCTACTCACCGCACTGGTTTCGTGTCTAACTCTTTTACTCTTAAGGCAGGACGACTCTGGAACGCACTCCCTTCACATATTCAAACGCTTCCAATAAATTAACTTGGTTCGTAGCTTCTTTTTGGACTCTCCCCCTGTACCCTAAACTCATAACTGGCATTTTTTCTCAACTGGTGTTTAAGAATTTATTATTATATATATTTATGTTAATATATAATGTATAATTGCATGTATATATGTATGTATATAGTTGTAGTTATACAATGTCCTATTTGTATAAGTATATATCTGTTTCGTAGTACTAAAATGTTCGCGGTTACTAATAATCTTAATTAAACAAGTATGCACCGTTAGAGAATGCTTAAAGGCAATAAGTCCGCCATTTGTACTGTTATGTGCAATAAAGAATAAATAAATAAATAGTTATTATTAAATTAATTGTTGCTCTTGAAAAACGTCTGTTTCTAAATTTCCAACTGATAATCCAAAACTTAAGTTTTATTGAAATTAGTTTATTTCAATAATAACGCGTTTATTACGACTACTTTTCATTTTAATTGAACGTGTTAGAAGTAAATTTCAAAAGTATATGGTAATTAAGTCTTTGTGTAGTCTTATTCTTGATCAATTACATAAAACATCATTATCAAACATTACTATTTTCATCTAAAATGGTAAAAATGTATGACAGAGCGCGTCTACACTTATCTGACTTCTCTAGCTAATAAGGTCTCAGTGTTTATTTAAGTCGAGCCTAATGTACTCTATTAAAATAATTAACCGTGGTTGCAATGACTTTTCATTTATTTATACATTTTGTCATCATAAGCATAACTTCTCTAACCTCTATATAGCTTTGATAATTTGTAGTGTATTCGTTACGAACTGAAAGGCAGGTTTACTGTTCATGACCGTATATGTAAGAACCGTATTTGTTAGACCAACGTACAGTGAACCCCCCATTAAGTCTAGAATCGAGAAAACATCAGATTGTGTTAGATACCTGTTCTATATTTGCAGAATATTATCCATGAATTAGGCAAACCACTATTAGACAAAGTTCTTGGAACAAATGCGTCTAACAGATTTACATAAAAGATTATCGTACATTAAAGAGTATGGTGACACTAAGAGCAGGAAGCTCAATCGATGTTAATGTTACTATCGATATTAGTCAACGTCTCTCGGAATCGTTTCTCAGTAATCGGACGTAAACAGCTTTTATTAAGTCACTCTTAGCATCTAAGATCATCGACTTTCAGCTTACAAGTACCACAGACTTGTCTTTACTAATATCATTATAGCGATATAATTTACATTTGCATCACATTATATTGCCTACATATTACATAATTAAGCAAAAATATTTAAATCATAAAGTACTTGGTAAATAGCAGTTTTGTTGCAAAAAGTTTTTACGATCATTACGATATAGATTCCTGGAGCTGTATCGTAAATAAATACACGCCTATCATTCCACTTAAGCACTGATACCTACTAATATTGAGTTATGTATAGCATGTTCTTCTGCATAACGTTATAGAACCGTGTAGTTGACAAAACACGTAAACTCAGACACGCCAAGACAGGCCGGCAATTTTATAATTAAAAATAATTGTTTATTCTCATAAATATTTTGCGCTTTACACTAGGTTTCCGCTCGCAGAGAGCGATAAGGAATTAAGAGACAATGGATATCGTCGTCATTATTTTCATACCGATTGAGTTCATTTCTGAACATAACCTCTTGCAACTTTTACCAAGATACTTATCCGGTTTTGTGCGTTGCTTGTTCAATTATCTTTAATGCTTGACTATCGACCCATATTTTTGGTGGAGAGACTTCTGGTCTAACATAAATCTACCATATTTAGTCCAGAATAGGTCCATCAACATATGTTTCAAAGTATTTTTATGCAAAACGGTCAAATGGAATCTTAGAAACTTCGACATAATGCAGAGATATTTTAATAAAAATACCCTCTATAAACTGAAAAAATCTGTCCTTTTTAGAGAATTTTCTTTTATTTCCATAATTTATACATAAGTAAGTACTTGTATGTAATAACAACGAATGAAATAGTCTGCGTAAGCCATTGGGCTCAAGTTACTTCTTGGGAGACAGGTTCGCTCGCTCGCGACTTGCACTCACTACTCATGTCGTGCGTTTGCAAATAGCCCTAGAACAGATGCGCCTGAGTTATGGACCGGCCCACTATCATTACACACGATTCCATTCGGACAGCATAATTGTTTAATTGATATTTCTGCGAGTTATTTATACACGTCATTCCGTTTTCCCCATGAGAAATACTCGTGCGCTATGGCAGTTTTGACAAGACGCGTTTTATTGCCACAACTGTCCAAATTATTCACCTAACATAAATAAACGTGTAAATATACAAACCTGGTGATAAGAGATAATAGTGCAGCGACTGTTGTAAATGAAAAATATTCGCAAAAATACAAATGTGTCGGGGTCCCACCACTCCTGGCCCAAGTCATCATCAAACTTGAATATCAATATTGCGCCTCTAGCCAATTGTATTAATAAACAAAACAAAATAAGAAATAATAACACTATAGGCTAACAAAAGGTTCCATTTCTCCCCCCGTATATAACAGAATCGTGGAGGAATAACACTCTATCCTAAAGAGATTAAGATTGGTATTCGCATATAGACACAACCCGTAATTTTGTTATTACGATAATAAAATTATTGTTGATGAAACATTTTTTTGAATTGTGTTGTGTCTGGCGAACTTTACCGTTGAATTTTTTAAAGAAATTACAGCAATCACTCGCTTGGTTTACCTCGGCTCAATTGATAGGTGTTACTGGTGGAAAATTGTATTTTATTTAGATTATACCATCCGTTGTTACTAAACGGTTAGAAGCTTATTGCTCTATAACTGTGAGTGTGTTTCATCTAATTATTTTATAGTGGGTTGTATTTTAAACATCAAACTCTTTTTGTGGTTGATGTCATTCAATAACTGTGTACCTATCTAAGAATTTTTATTATGACTAAATATTTTCACAGGCGTCGTATTTTTTCTAGTTACAGACACTGTGTAAACATAGGAATCTCCCCCTGACGCTCCAAATGGCAGATCACTATCTAGGAACATTCGCTGACAATTTTTACACTAGTGCACAGTGGGTGACAGACAAATATGTCGCCCATTCACTGTGTTATCAGATAACCGCGAAAAGGGTAGTGTGAAAAGCCTTTCCCATAAAACGCTGTCGATTCGTTCCTGTAAATAGAGTAGCAATGAATGGGAAATGGCTGTCATATTGTACCTTTTCAAGTACGTTTGAAGATTTAGTTTCGCAGATATGTGAAAACTTTTTAGAGTTTTGTTATGATTCATTTTTATCTCACATTTAAAAGATGATATCACGGATATTTTTATCTGCTGAAAAACGTTCGTCGAGTCTACGTTAACGTCTTGTTTTTTTAATGTTTATTTTTCGTTAGAACACTTGATGTTTTTAAATCAGTATAAATCGACGCTGCCCTTCAGTAACACACCTCGACATTCCATACCAATCGAAAAATAAACCAGCCGTTACAAGGGGAATCGGTTCGATTGCGATCATCGCGACATAAATCTACTGCGGCTACTCTTTTAAGCCTTTATTCTTGTTAATTCTTACCGCTTAGTTTATTTCTGACCGAAATGGGCCGCTCTTGTTACTGTTTTGTTCTTCTTTCTTTTACAACTATCAGTTTTTGTTAAGCTAAGTGCTGGTCAATGGACAAATGGCAAAGGGTAGATACGGTTTGTTTATGGAGTTCTGTTAAGGCCACACCATCAACACTGTGCGTTGGAAACTTTTTGCACAAAAAAATTTGTTTTAAATGATGTTCCACTGTCTGTCGTATTTAAATGTTTGACCAAAGTTTTGTGTAATGATCTAAAAATAAGATAAATAACAAAAAGAAACTCGAACCGCAATAAAGAAATGTCCTATCAATAACGTAGAATGACCGATCGGACAAAAATGGACTGGCCAATGATAAAAACTGATGAGCAAATATACAGACCAGATTTGTGTACTCAGCTAATGGATTCAATTGATATGAAAGCTTTTACAATGCTGACGAAGGCGACGTTATCGCGACAAACTAAATTACTGTTGTATGTGAGATCTATAAATAAATAGATAAAACCCTGCTGATCAAATTTGCGCGATAGATAATAACAATGCAGACATATTGTAACAAAAATAAAGCAAACATAGAAAAAAAACAACTGAAAACAGTGTTTAAAATAATGTAAATAATCTTCATACATAATTATTTGTAAATAGTATCACTAGATGTCACTATGCTTGTGTAAAACGCGCTATGGTTTACCTTCGCTGATTCCTATTAATACCAAAGAAAATTTTTGTTCAATATACTCTACATGAAGCTCTATCAAAGAAGTTTTGTTTTACCTTTTTGGATCGTTGTACAAAGAGTGTATTCTATACTTTAAAATGGTGTTAACGATAAAGGCATCTGAATGATCAAATCAATAGGTTAATAATCGTTTTCATAACTATTGTCTAATTAATGAACTTTCTGGTTTTAAAAAAGCAAGCAATTTTTTAAATTTAGTTGAGTTGTTGAGCTGTGACGTATGAAAAAAAGAAAGCTTTTACTGTAAAAGTAGGTCTGGAAGTAGTTTTCAAAGACGAATAATTTTTTCGACACTTAATTACGAGTTTTTATTTTTTAAGCAATCATATGGGCTTTCTTAGAGCTAATTTTGCCACTGCTACGGCGATTGTTCACTATCAGACCAACATTATGTAAAAAAAACACTTAACTGATGAAATATACTAAGCTTAGGGAACTTCCTTTAAAGTTAAAGCTACTGCTCTTATAAGGTTAACAAAAGATGTCTTTATTATATGTATATAATTACTATATTTTTCATTTGCAATGTTATCATATATGACTTGAGAGCCAAGTCGATTTTTCTAGTATTTTCTTTTACATTATATCGTGTTTTAAGTTAATAAATCGAATTCAAGCATTCAGTTTTTTTGTTCATTCACTTCAAAATCCTTCCAATTTCTTGTAAAATGGCCTGCCGCTATTCCACCAATACTAAAGCGCTACGTATGTTCAAAATGTCAGATACTCATTATAAAATGGTAGTGTAATTATATGCCTATTCAAAGTTCAGAAGTTAGTTCTAATAAACTGATTTTTTATGTGTTATTAACGTAACTAGCATATTATTCTCACTATAAAAATCGATAATAAAGCCACAAATACTGGGATACACCTAACTAAAAAGTTACATTTAGATACGATAATAATACCTAATATTTAACATTAAATAATATAAAAAAGGTTGAACTAATGTGCTACAATTAGTAACTAGCTTTTAACCTTTTCACGATTTCATTTATAGGTATTATAAACCATACTATGATAATAACAGAACTTTTTACTTTCGCAGCATACCGTTTATAAATAATATGCAATAAATTATATTTTTAATTGCTGACATTTCGTTTTATCGATCAATTGACAAAATAACATCATAGTTCAGTATTGCCTTACAAATATATGAATCTATTTTTTTTGAGGCGAGAATGTTTGGCACAAAATGCTCGATTGGTATTTGCACACCCAAAATAATAACAACTTCAGTAAGATAGGTATGACAACCGTCAATAAATAGTATTGTGATGGGTATGGAACAAGAATATAAAACAATATTTCAAACTCAGAATTCCATGAACTGGATATTTTAGTCACATATTATATCGTCCAACAAATATAACGTGAGGTAGTTAGGACGGATTGAAGTGAAGAAGTCTAAGGATGAAATTCAAGGGATTTCACTAGCAGGCTCCCAGCAACCGCCCCCAACTAACGAGCACCCGTCGCTGCTGATGCGCGGGCGCCGATACGGCAACGACGCATTGTTGCCGCGCCGCGCCAGCTTTCACACCATTGTGCGAGGTGTGCGAGAAAATCACTAAAAATGATCTTCGTTTGTTTACATAAAGCTCCTCAAGAGTTATGAGTGTTGTGATCGTTTAACCTAGAATTCGATTTTGTATAGGTACTTGATTGTGTGTAATTTGTTTTGTTTGTTGCAATTATGAATATAGGTATAATAGAATACATATTTAATGCTACAAGTGCTTTGTAAACAGTTGTTTTATTTGTTGGAAAAATAAACCCACGCTGACTGTGTTGAACAAGTATCGCTACTTGTACATTCTAATCATTTCTCTCTAGTCGTACAGATTTATTCGTGCGAAAGCTCTGCGGTTTCCTTACATTCGCTCATTGAGCTAAGTAAACAATAAGTGACATTAACGGCGAGGTATTAAAATGCCATTCCAGCTACGTACCGATACGCGAGAGACATCGCCGCCATATTGGATTACAGCGCGTGTCGCTCCGGTTACGTTGCGCACGCGACTCGGCTCGACCACACGCGCGCCATCTAGTGTAACCATCCAATGTTGGAAATGATAACACTTTTACATGGTTTGACAAGTCCTGTTGTACTGGTCATCGATTAGATTACAAGGATATAAAATTAAATTTGTAACAATAATAATCATACAATACTGGCATCAGTGTTCACATCGTTGATCATGATCAGACTGTCCCCGCAAACCAGCCGCCGTTACCTCTCGCGTTGTACGGACAAAAATCAAGTACATAAGGGTATTTTTTTTTATTTTTATTATAAAATATTATATTACATTGCACTTTATATTGAAAATGACCGTTTTATATTGATATTTTGCGAACTGTACTAAAGATGAGGACCACTCGTAACTTAACGGAAACGGACTAAACTATTATTATTATAATATGTAATAATATTTCTTACATTCACACCAAATAAGCACTGTAAGGCTTGTGTTATGTATACTAGGGTAAGGGATCGACATACATATATGATACACAGAAAAGTAATATAGTAATATATAGGTATATTTAGTATGTTTTGTAATTTAATTTTTTGGTAAATTTTAAGAATATTAATAAAGCGCCAAAATATTTTAAATGATAAAACCCAATAAAATTCAACTAGAACATTCTAGCTATCATAGTATTTTGTAAATTTGCATTATTACTTTTCATTTATTTATTTATCTATTTACAAAAAACCCCAATTCTTAAAAGCTATTGCAATATTCATCTGGTGATGTATACAACTAATAAAGGTTTTATTTTATATAACAACAAGATAAAATAAAATAAATCAAAACTTAGAAGGGATGGGACGAATAGTGGAATATACTGGGCAAAACGAGTCAATCTAATTAATTTCCTTATAATATCTTACAACAGGTCTATTACTGACGCGTGCGATGCTACTTGATATTTATTTTGCCTTCCATCTCCCTACGTAAAAGGGATCATCAAACCATATAAGTATTTCGAAAGACTTTTTACGTGGTATAAGTCAATTATTGTTATTGTAAAAGAAAATGCTGCTTTCGTGTCTGTGTAAGGATAAATAATTATTCCTATTTTCTTAGGGGAAAAGTTTGCGAGCGTTCCAGTCCCGAGGCGTTGCTCAAATATTTAACAATGGAAATATTACATTTCATTTCCTCGGAGTATTCTGATATTCATATTATGTTAATATACATATAACGCCCACTCGTGATTTCCTTTGAAATAATTAATCGAACACACTCATGTCAAGATAAGTAACACAGTTTAAAAGAAGTAGCTATACTCTTTCAATTTTTATTCGGGAAATGAATATACCTCTTTCTTTTCGAGGTTTTTTGAAATTAGGAAACTTTAAAACACATAATTGAAGGCAGAAAAACATTTCTTGTCGGGTTTCTTGATGCTTATTTTCGGTACACGTCTCTCATCATAGGACTTGTGAAGCCATAACACAGATGTTGATTTTCTATTAACTCTTTGTTATGATGCCGTCAGGTCTACGGCAGAATAGAATAGCACTAATCGTCCACATTTCAGCGACTAATGATAATAGAGTTAATCAATACAGCTCTCGTAGACCACAAAACTGGCAGTAGATTTTTCCGAATTATGGGCTTTTTTTGTAACCCCCGACCTGCCTGCGAAGCAGGGAGATTGTACTAAAATCTCCCTATTTTTAGGGAAGGCTTCTGTTCAGCAACGAACGTCTTTGGTTCTCACAATATAAGCGTATTGGCAACAATATCTTTATCCCCCCAAAAGCAAACTGATTTAACGTGAAAAAGTTTTTTATAAACAAAAAAATGTCCTGGGTTATTAACGTCTTATAATTAGTTAATAAGATAAGGTAAATTAAATAAATTTATCTAATCTATTCTAAATGGTGAGGATTACTTAAAAAATTAATATAAACGCATTTCAACTTGCGGTAAAAAACGTTGCGTTTTAACATTATATGTGTTGCTCTGATCGCTAACTAAGCAGCTTATTGTATTTCCATTGTGTTTCGGAATACAAACGAAACGACAGTATCAAAACTCGAAACAAATGCCTGCTAATGTAACCTTGTAAAAACACCTTTAATCCAGTGCGAGAATAGTTTATATGGTATATTTTAATACTACTAATGAAGTTCTAAAAAAACTTTAACGCAAATGTAACGTTCAATACTTACATTCAGCCCTCTGGCCATGGTGAATTGTTAGGCGTCACGCCAACCGGGTTGTCGTTTACTGTTATAAGAATTTAAAATTTCACAATAAGTGTCAACTAGCGACGGATTCGACGCAGTCTCTATATAAACATCGAAACAGTAATCCTATTTTCTTAAGTAACGAAGGGGTAGCATCGCGGCGGCCGCCCGAGGCTCTCAGCACTATTGAATTCATCAGGTCACCCATGCGAGAACGGTTTAATCCGTTTGCTTTTGCTTTTAATAACACCGACTAACGAGTGGTTGTTTTGTTCCAATTTGTGTAAAGTTCATCGAGACGAACCATAATGAGGCAAAATATTAAGAGGTACTCACACATTGAACACAAATCCTATATTTCATTACTCTTGAATTTCACTTTTCATGCGAACTTAAAATAAACGATTTTACTTTTAATTGTTGATAATCAATACTCTTGCGTTTAATAAACGTAGAAATCATTATGTAGGTTTTACTAACGCCCACTAAAACGATGAAGATACAAGAAATAACATTAATATAATATATTTGTTTAGCAAGCAATCTTACAAAACAATAAGAAGGCTTAAAGTAGCAGTACCCATAAAATATAGCTAAAATTAATACACATATAATTCACAGACAGTAGCTCAAATATGAATCCTGTACCGCAACAAACCAAGAAACTCCCTCAGGATCCAAGGATCTAATGTAACCCTAGTACGAAAATTAGAGTAACACATACGCAACCCTTGTATTTGACGCTAGATCTAAACACAACGCATTAAGGTTTAAGTTTGCTTCCATGGTATATCCGTTAACGTCCTTTGGGACTGCAGTAACAAGTAAAGGGGTAAAGTGAGACAATCGTAAACTTTAATAATAATTACATTCTCAACTCTCCTCCCAGGTTGTGCACAATAATTAACCGCTCGGAATTACTTAGCTGAAATAATTTAATATGACACGCGCCCAATTGTTCGTGTGCGTGCAATGTCTTTATATGAACCGTTCCAGAATAAAAGCTTCACCCGGTTTTTTTACTTTCTGCATGTTTTACATATAATAAGATTTAATATACCCCATAAACCATGCTACCGAGATACTGGCAGAGGAGTCGCAGCTCAGCGGTTAGCGTATTTGCCCGGACAGCTAATGGTCGTGGGTTCGAATCCTACCTTTGGGCTCGGAAATGTCGTTAATGTTAAAGAAATATGGCATTGTGAATAGTTATAAGAATACAACCTTATAAATATAATATCACGATTCCCTTTAACTTATACAGAATGCATGTAAAATAAGAATAAATTAATTTGAAAAATTGCCACTGCGGATGTGTGATCTATTATGATAGTTTAATTTCATCATTGTATATTTTTATAACATGCACTATTTCTTTGGTAGATAGTTTTCCATACATTAAAACATCTAAAAGTATTTTTATGACGGAAGTACAATTAATAACTTAAAATAGTACTTGTATTTTTTGTATTATTCTTTTTAAATGTAGAATACTTACTAATATACATAATTGACCCAAAGGGTGAATGTTTAGACTGTTGGTTTATAACTAAAAATATACCACAGTGCCGTTTAAGCCAGATTTGGAACGTAATAACCATCTCTCACACTTGAGGATACTTTTTCTTTTAAATAACGGTTTAAGCTTTAATAACAAACAATCGAATTGACCCCGCACAAATTATTTAAAAAATCGATAAAATTATTATATCTTTATTTAATAATAATTCAAATATATAATTCATGAGAGACAATGCTTCAATACGAGGCTATAAAACAACTAGTAGCAAGTAGTAGCTTTTTTCTCACACATATATGTGTCCTTAACTAAGATTTCTTTTCTTTATATTTAAAACTGGCATAAAACAAGGTTCAAGGGCTGCGTTAGCCAACATAACATGAGCTACGAATAAAGGTATTGCATTCACATACTTCGCTCAGGTTTATTTAGATGAGCTTCGGTCTCTATGGGGCAAACCCTTGTTCTAGTTGTAATTTACATGCGGAATCACAAGAGAGAATTATGTGTTTATTCATGGATACCTTCATTTCTGTTATATCCGTATTATCATATGCTTGTCACTTTCTTTGTATTTTATAACTTGTTTTTACCAATTTAGCTAACAATGTACTTATTAATAATGTGTGTACGTAAGAGATTTATGATAATTCTAAATAAAACGCTTATAACTAAACCCAAATAATTATCATAAATAAAAAAGCAATGGGGCTTATAACAAGTCTTGTATGTAAAAAGAAGGATCAAAACTCTGGATTACCTTTAGTTTCATTGAATATAAAAAATACTTCAGCAGGATTGTATAAAGTTAATGGAGCACGGTAATTGAAATAGAATAAGACATAGCTTGCACCTGTCTGCGTCTCCCAGTAGCATTAATATACTTTATATGCAGTTAAATTTAGGTACGGGCGCCGAAACATCGGGAACTTTGCAGAGAAATGAAAAATTGCCGGTCAGGGTGCGGCGACCGCAAAAACACCGCACAAGAAACAACTAATGAAAGCTTAGAGCCATTCGCATAAATCTCCCTTACATTTTTAATACCAATATATCCGGTGAGGGGAGCTTCCGTCGGGAGGTAAATGTTGCCAGAAAACAAAACATTCGCGGACTCGCGCGTTTATATCTTATTTAAATATCGACAGATGTTGTCCGTTTATAAAAGTGGGTATTTTTAATCGGTGCCGTACCAGAGACATAATAGTATCGGCCGATCTGCCGTCAGCTGGTATGTAGATTTACAACCTTGTAGTGTTCGGGGGTTTATTTAAAAATCTTCTTTGCTAGCCAATTCTCATCAGAAAAACGTGTCACCCCCGCGTGTTCGCTTGATTTCTTTCTTGACCAGTAAATGTAGGTACTTTTATTTACATCGTTACCTTGCCTTTTCGTATCGTTTCAAATCTTGCGGAGTTGTGTAGTCTCATTAAAATAATACAGGGCTACCGGATAATCTTATCCGTTGTGTTTCGATCGCAGATTGGGTGCGCGTGCGCTGATAGTACCACGAGTTATCCGCCTGTGCACGCTCGATACGCTTCTTTTTAGCTCGTTTTGTTGCGACATCTTCATTATTGTGCTTTTTATAAGACAAGAATCTATTTAAATATTTTTATTCAATCGAAAACATCAAATGCACTTCGATTTCTTCATAGGGAAAAGTAAATAAATACTAAGGCAAAAGTATCTTGGTAAAATGTGAAGTTGATTGAATAAGAAATGTAATGATTTCGTCCAGCAACGTTTTCCGTCAGATATGTTACTATGCGTCAAAAATGTTAATATTTACTATGCAAATGTGTTATGAATATTCATCAAATTATTTCCTCCACTTGTTTCTACTAAACGAACTCTGGCGTCAAATAAAGTATGTTGTATGTACTGTATTTTTGGAGAATACGTCATAAGTTGCTCTTTCAAATGTGACCGTATACAGTCAGGAGAAAGATGAAAATATAAAAATGGGGCAGAGATTGGGTGCCACTTTTTATGTTCTAAATTTCACACATAATAAAGGGAAGCAATTCTTATGATTATTAGCACAGAGACTGCGGGAATAAGCCTCCGCAGTGACATCGTCGTGTGACATAATCCGGAAAATCTAATAACAATAAAATAAAATTGCCAACGGTTTGTAAATTTAAAAAGGCATAGGGAAGAAAATTCGTTTTCCGCGCCATGACGGCCATTATCGTTACTTTGAATTTACTTTTTAAAGGCTTCGTGAATTTCGTTAATGTATTCGAATCTTCGTGTTAAAACAATAAACAAAAGTAGCTTATATTGTTTTATACTTTTTTCATTAAACTTTAATACGGCTAAATTTCTCTGATTATTCAAACTTTAGCTTCTTATTCTTCTTATACTTCTAAAGGTGCTTAAATCAAATGTTCCTTAATAATATCTTATTACATTATTACTATTAAAATTTCAGCAAAAGGCCGGAGATTTCCGATGATTCATTCGCATTCGAAAACGACCAAACGCAATTCGGGGTGATGTAAAATACTTACCTTTGTTTCCCCCTCTCAAAGATCCATTTCGTTCCTGCTTACCGCAGAGCTCTTTCAAATTATTCTACCAGTTCGGAGTCGTAAATTTTAGGAAGACTTTAATTGTTATTTTAACTGCAAGCTCAACTTAGCCTGCGCGAAGACGGGGGCCGTGAAAATATGTCTTAATTCGCTTTCCCTATGACTTATGTTTTGATGAAATTAAACTGCTTGTGTTCAATTCGTGGTTCCTGTTACAACTTGTAATTTTAATCATTTAATAAGACTCATAAATATTTTTTCGTTTTGCGCGAAAGAAGAGTTTATTTGTGTAATCTTATCCAATTTAAACACAAGTGGGATTCGATCTCGTTGGCCAACTCTCAAAGGGCATCACGTTTGAAATTTAAATATTATTGTTGCTTTTGCTGAGTGCAAGGAATTGAAGAGAAATAGAATTTCGTACCCCTCACGGATCGGCTGGGCCATCACAAAAATTGGATATCTTCCTTTTCCGTTAACTTTTGAGTTAAGTATTTTCAAATCTGTCTTAACATCAACTAATTACTTCACGTTATTAAATTGCGTAACCGAAATTGATCCTTTTGTTTATGGGTCTCGATCCTTTCAATCATCTATCAGCCATTGAGTTTCGATATCATAATAATTGTCCATAATTATATATTCCCTTGAACCGAGCGCATCGTTTTTATTGTTATTTTATTTATAAAGTAATAATTTTTTCGTCGGACGCAACTCGATCAGGTTTTGAATTTGATTGATCCGATATAAAGATCGACTTAATAATCGGCTATTCCGCTTTACAGTCTCGATTTTCTCTTGTTTTTATCGATAAACGTTTCTTATTGGATCGATTTTGTTTTCTGAATGTTAAGTTTAGAAGATCTAATAATAATATCCGGGATATTTACGAGTTTCTAATTTGAATTATATTCAATAATAAAGGATCTTATTTAAAAAAATCAGTTAAATGACATTTTGTGAACAGTTTATTTTTTAAGTAAATGTATCACAGAATACTTAATACAAAGGGTTTTCTTATATAAAACTTAATGAACCTAAACCATATTGTATAAGAGCATCATGTTCGCATGAACGAATTATTCTATACAATTTTGAAATATGCTGAGCCGCAACTACATGGCAACTACATGAACAGTATAACAAGGGAGCGTAAGTTGCACCTATATCAGTGATATAAAACAATTGGAAGATGCTTAGATCGTTGCTAAGTACTCAGAGACCACCGGGAGCACCTTTTGTTAAGGCCTCTCTACTCGCAAATCGCGAGATGCTGAGATACGCGCATACCGACTCGGGTCCTTAATGGCCATCCCTGGCTAAAGTAATTTACGTCTTATGTGCGAAACCACTCTTAACTAAAAGCCCTCTAAATTACACCATACAGGATTGATTTGAAATTAATCTTGCTTCTAAGATTGACTCCTTTTTTCCATTATAAAGCAGTCTGAAATAAGATTCTCATTCCCATTTAACGGCCGAGTTGAAGTAGTATTAAACTTTTCCGTAATGTTATTTATTAGCTATTGGTAAATGTTTCTTAGGATCTGATAACATAGAACAACTACAACAGCATATTAAAAATAATAATAAAATTTGAGTACAATAAGCAGTCTTGTTTGCAAATGCGAGATAAAGATATATCAGAACAGAAGCCACAAACAACAAAGCCTAAACCATTCGAATCGATAAAGAGAACAATGAGGAGGGAATATGTGAACGTTTCAATTTACAAGATCTGCGGCCGCGATAGCTCGTACGATACTTATACCTCCACCCAGGCCTTATTATAAGCGGGCAAGTTAACTTGTCTCTGCCTTATCGTCGAGATTTTGGTGCGTCGATACCGCATGAGTTACCTGGCTACTTTTTACGTGTATCCTCATATCATTGTTGATTCATATCGCACGTAGTATGTTTTGACGCGTTCGCTGCTAATTGGCATTTTATTCCGATACGTTATACGCGTAATTTTTATTCATATCTTTACTTATAGCAAAATGTACACAGAAACGTTCGAAGCAATTTATAGAAAAAATTTAACCACTGATTCGTTTACCAGAATATTACAAAATATAAAGCTAACTCATTTAAACCCTGTACAGAGTATGTACATACATACGACTTTCAATGGCAACGGGTTCATTATATCAAAACATAGTACTATGTTTTCTTAAGGTTTTAGAATGGAAACTAGCTGACCCAGTAACGCGTTGCTATGGTAACGTTTATTGATACAATGGAAAAAGAGCGGATGGACAAACACACAAACAACAAATTTGTGTTCTTAGATTATAGACTAGCTGACCCGGTAACGCGTTGCTATGGTAACGCGTACACAATGGAAAAAGAGAGGGAAAAAGAGCGAACAGACAAACACACAAACAACAAATTTGTGTTCTTAGATTATAGATTTACCACTTAATAGATGGCCAGTCTAATTTTTTTTCATACAGATATCTAACCGAAATATACACTACATAAGTTCCATCACACTTCATACATAGATATCTCCCTACAGACTTGAGTCCTAATATGACTGTTGTCTCAATAGATTGCAGACTTATACAGAACCTGTTGAAATAATTGAATCGCTAACGGAATCATTAAACGGCACAATTCTCGTTGCAACGTACAAGATAGTTGCGGGACGGTAATATCGTTGCAATTTAACTATCAATATTGGGGCAGGTAATAAATGTTGCCATTTAAATTAACTAATCAAAATGTTCTTGTACTTCTACTTGAACTATTCTGTATAACCCTAGTCAGATTTTTAATTGAGATATATCTGATATATATAGAAATCTCGTGTCACGATGTATGTTCGGGATAAACTCCGAAACTACTAAACCGATTTTTTTTTTTCATTTTGCTGGATTTGTTCTGACTTAGGACATAGGATACTTAGGTTTCATTTTAATTTATAACGCACCAAAGCGTGACTGTGTCAGCTAGCAACTATATTAAATGCAAAACGAAACAAACCATTATATTTGGATAACATAAGTTGTAGTTAGGAACGTGCTCAATTAAAAGATTGGAAAGTTGTACCTACATGTATGACTAAGGTAATGCTTATATTGTCAAAAGCAAAGACTACTTATGTAATCACTATGTGTCAAGAGCCTTATAACCGAAGAGTCAGATCTTTATTCGTAGCATCGACCCTTCCGCCATCGCGTGGAATATTAAAATCGCCCTTTTTCTGACACCTTTCAATAAAGTCAACCTTTGACTTTAACCAGTCTTAGTAATATAGTCGTGCAAACATATATATATTTATATACACATACACACAAACATATTTAATTTAATACTATAATGAGATTTTTTTTTGATAGGATGCCATAGATTTCATATACTTATTAGGGTAGATTTCCAGGAAAAAATTATGCAGCCTAGATGAAATCGATAGCGCAGAACATACAGTTTTAATATTTTTTCGAGGCAGAAAATGCAGGTTTCTTGTACAAGGCAATACATTTTATTGGATAAGGATTCCAGTTCAATAGGAATTAACAATAAAGCCCCAATTTTTCAGCAGTTGTACTCACTACAATTTTAATATTATTTCTTCGTTAAACATAAACTATTGGTTATTTTACTTTATCGCTACTTTTATTTTAATTGTGAATAGTGATAGTATTATCATCAAGATGTTTTATAATGGTAGTGTTTCAGAAAGACATTTATCTAAAGAAACTTTAATCTTTAAAGAAATCGGTGCTTTCAAGATTTTCTAGATTATCTTTATATGTAACAACTCTGGCTCCCTCGTCATGCATACAATACCAATAAGTTGTAAAATTTATGGAAAAGTGCTATCTAAGTGCAAATCCTAGGATAATGTAAATATTCCTTATCTGTGTCACGGGACAGATTTCATTTCATTTCTGAGTATAGCTATAAATTGTACTCCAATGAAATAGTATATTTAAATTAATTATTTTAAGTGCACTGATTGTACTGTGTTTATTTCTTATTTCAGTGAGTGCTATGCATTTCGGTAAAGAATTGGTCCTTTTCGGTAAATTTATTTTCTCAAATTTGGTTTTTGTGAAAATTAATCAATGAATTTCTCGAAATCTTTGAATGCATTTTCTAATATGTTTCTATTACCTATTCTTTATACGATGTAAATTGAACCAACTTTAATAAGATATGATTTAATTTAATCTTGTTTTGAAAACCATTGCCAGGTTTTTATGTTAAGTACACAGAGCAATACCTAAAATTTAGCAGAACATAAGTAACGATGTTGACATTATCATAATATATATATTTACACCAATTACCCTAGCCCAAAGTAAGCACTTGTAAGGCTTGTGTTATAGATACTCGAGTAACGGATAGACATACTTATATGATACATAGACATTTGGTATTTATAGAAATATATATCAATACCCATGACTCAGTTACAAATACTCGTATTCGTCATACAAACGTCTGCTCTTTCCGGGTCTCGAACCCAGGAACATCGGTGCGAATGGCAGTATCGCTACCGTTGCGCCAAATGGTCGTCATTATCATTCAGACTTAATAATATACCAACTATATTGTGTTTCTCTCTATAAAAAGCTAAATGACTAATATAAAATACTAATAACCTTCAATTTTACCTTCATAGGACCCTAGGTCACCTATGTGTTATCCCTCAGAATGTACATACTGTAAGACAGAGAACGTATTATTGTTCTAATACACATTATAGGTTATTAATACTATACTGTAATGTCTACACCAACAATACATTCATTTGAATATTCTCACACACATGCAATCACACGCACATATAAACACATTTTGACACACACAAACTAGAAAACTCAATATTTATTACAAAATTGTATCATTATTTTGTTTAAAAAAAATATTTGTATTACCAAAAGCCTTGTTTTGTTAGTCTTAATTGCTAATTTATATATGACACCTACTTCTTTAATTTTCGCAGCAAGTTTAACACATGTTTCCTGTGTTGGTTCTTACATGTTTTTTTACTTATATCACTGAAACAAACTATTTTTGCAAATATCATTGCATTAATGCAAATAAATGATTAAGAATTATATATTGATTGCTTAAATATCAGCAGATTAAGTGAGGCGTTCGATTGAGATAAGCCTTTGCCCAATAGTATGTAATACTGTAATATAAAAATATAAGCTTCTTCCTATATGTTCTCCGTAAATTTCATTATACTGTTTCTTTTTTTATTTTTTTTAGCATTCACAATTCCATATTCCTATAAGATATAAAATACGCATGTAAAAAAACGACCACGCCTCCGAGCCTTCAGATAGGATTCGAACCCACGACCTGTCACTATTTTTCCGAGTGCTCTGACCGCTGAGCTACCGAGACGAATTTCATTATAGTGAACGACGGTTATATTTTTATATATATTATATATTATGTTATTTATTATATTAAGATATTTAATACCTTAATTTAAATTTTACATTTTATAAAGCACAACTATAATTAAAAAGGTTAATAATAAAAATTCCACAATATAAAAAAACAAAGGGCTTTCTTGAAATTCACACATTACCATTAAATTCAAAATAACCGTAGAAGGTACCGATACAAATCAAGTTTAAATGACATAAGCAAACCTTACGACCTCATATACAGGCATAGACGTTAGAAACAATGGCAACAAAATCTTTCTCAGTGCATTTAATGTAGGTGCTAAAGCGAGTTAATCAGTGCGATCCCCTTACGAGCTCTATTAGATTGACGCTGCTTAGGCTTTAATAGAATAAAGGGACAGAATTAAACCTTGAGCAAAACCTCTTTCTATTCAAATTTCACGTGATGCCCTGTGTATGGGTATTGATAGTTTCGATTCTACGATCGAGATTAGAAGTTGATGGGAAGTTACGGTTTAATTTAGCTAAGATGTTGCCTTTGTATTAAATTATAATGCATTGTTGAGTCAGCGTATCGTGGCTTATGCCCACGAACTAAATAACTAATTTAGTTTTTAATATTAAAACATTTTTAATATTCTGAATAGGCATTTTTGATCTAAATTTATGTAAAAATCATCACCCTATTCTTAATATTAACCATTATATTAACCTTTATTGTTGTTAAGGTATCGATTTGTATCTTATAACATGGAAATCGGAAGTTACACCCCAATCATTTCCGTCAGGTTAGATTTAATTGGAAGTTATGCAAATCTCTCAAATCGACTCCTTCACAATAGTACCCGGATTCCGAATGAGTTAATCCGTGTTTATGTTCCTAATCGGCCCCTTGCTGACGGCCTTGTTGCCAGTTTAGCTCACTGTTAAATTTATACAATACCTATTGTGTACAATGAGCCATTTATTTAACTTAAAACCTTGTTTATGATAATGGTTTCTTTTATTGGAATGCCTTTATTAAATTTGTGAAGTCAGGGGAAAGAGATGAGTAATATTGGGATGAGTAAAATTTAAATGTTTTGTTGTTACAGCCGAACTGAAAATGGACGTTCTCAGAGAAAGGGAGGTTAAAGATAACTTAGAGAGACAACTTTTGGATGAACAAAAAATGAGAGGTAAGTGATTACTATCGTTATGTATAAAGGGTACGCAAAGAATTTAACATATTATTTTGTTTTGCGAAGAAGACAATAATTCTTTACAAAACCACTGATATTACGAGCTAAAACAGCATTCCGAGAGCTTTGAAAAGAACAAATAGGGTGTAATTTCAATGCCTCCATAAATCTCCGATCACTGGCCCTCGCTCCGCATTCGCCACAATTAACAGGAGATCTTGTTACAACACCATTGTCTTCTTCCTCGCTTCGTTATTTATTTCCAACATTAAAACTATTATTTTCTCATATTACACTAGCTGGAGCCTTATGTTGCCAATTTCCTTTACGTGCCACCGACTCATAGCCGCCTCTTCCATAATTATTGTCTATACCACAATACGTTGTGGGTGTTCAATTAATACTATTTTTATGCGCCTATTCACACGTTATAATCTCTAGTCAGTTCTTGTAGTTAATGTTGTCTGTTTGTTATTGTACTTTCCCAAGCCCGCGGCTCGCGTGTTCCATCGTTTTTTTCAGTTTATAGGTTCATTGATAGTTTTATGGGTTGCTTTTGACGTCTATGTAATCACCATAATTATGCCATTTATTAAGACAATTTTGCTGCGCTCCGTTGACGGCTTGAAGAGCATCTTTGTTGCATAGATATTATCAAGTTACAAATAATTTAAAGCAGGTATTATAAAACTTAGTTTTTATCTTTCTTTAAGGTTATTAATTAAACAATATACTTGCCTATTTATATGCCTGATATCTTTGTTTTCTTAAAGGTAATTAATGGTAGAATATTAATAGAAAAACGATAATGTAGCCCTGTCCTCCTTTTAAGGTGTCTATTTTACGTCACGTTGACCAAACACACAACCCCTTACCTACAGTCGAAAAGGTTAATTCGAATACAATGCAACACCCTTCCCTTAACAATTTAACACAACGTCAGGAAGTAAAAAGAAATCTAACAGAATAGAGGTAACCTTTGTAGAAATGTCAAGTTACGTCGTGGTGGCAAACTAACGCCTTGAGACAAAGGGCTTAATTCTATTGAAAATCGTAAAAGCACGCAAAATTCAACTCTACAGTTGGAATAATAATGTTAAATTTTAACTGGCCTATTAGAAGAACATCGTACATGTCACAGTCGGTATAAAGGTGTCGTAGATATTTGCCGAGGTAGAAATTTCTCTAGTGTAAATGTAATATAAATTTTAAATGTTAATAAAGGGACGACAGGTCACAGAACGCCGCGTATAATGAAAACGATTATTGCCGACAAAACATGTGTTATAATAACACTGCTACGAAATGTAAACGAATATTGAAATTCACATTACAAGTACAAAAGTTCTCGAAGCTAGTATAAATGAATTAATAGGTGTACTTTACTACAAACCATAGTTAATGGATTTTCTAGACTATTTGCTCTTCGATCTACTTTAAAAGCTTTTTGACAACTTACCAGCGCGACCAATTAACACCTTTATGTTTTCTTTACCGATCCCATTTTACAGTTGAAATGAAGTTTTGTATCATTTTTATTTCAACAATTTTTAACGAAATTTGATCCACTGTACAACGGTTTCATTTACAAACTTAGTTTTAATTATATTGGTGGTGAACTATGAAATTAAATGGTACGAACATTTTGTTTGTCAATTATTCGATAGATGGCAGAAGTGCGACGTAACAAAGAGGGAAATGGACGCTCCATACATATTTTACACGGTGAATAAACTCGATTGCAACGTGAGCAATACTGTTAATTGCCAAAAACCAATCATCAGATAGCGGTCTATGCGTCCACGCTATGAAATACAACTTTAGTTACAAAAGCCAGAGTCTCTCAAACAATATCAGACCGGAACCGTTTTCCACTATAAAAACATAATGCATTTTCCGTTAGTGAGACCAGATGTGGCCATTTATCAAAATACAAATAAAATACAAAAAATCTAAAATAATAAAATTAAATCTGTTCATACTTTAATATGGTGTATCTATTATGATGATGACATAAGCTAAGCATAGAATTTTCAACAATTAAGACAGTCACAGATCAAACAAACCTCGTAACAATCAAAACTCGTACGAAACATGGATTAATATATGAGAGATTACTTCTATTTAAAAAAAAAGCGTGCGTGTACTATGTACGTGCTGCAGAAGTTATACTTAAATGAGATATCTTGAAGTTTAACAGCTCACTCACTTTATCACTTCATGGTGTGGCTTTTTCGTTGCATGCTACGTGTGCAAATTCCGTTACATGAAAAATTTCACCTTCAATGCGTCAAATGAAGTATAACTTTAATAAGTAGAATACACATATTATAATTATTATAGTCAATTAAAACGTCCTCACTAGTGCACTCTATCATGGAGGAAGAAATCTGTTGAAATGGCCATGGAAATTGGAAGACCGAGAACGAACCTAATCAACGTACGCCAGCGCCCATTCATAACAGATATTATATTGAATAGTTGCTATCAACAAATCTAGCACTTTCGTAATGCACAGGGCTTCTATTGAAACACAAAGATTATTAAATACCATAATCTGTGTAATTAATTTGTATTGAAAACTTACATGTATCCATACGCATAGCAATGTTTAATCCATTGTAAACTCCAACTTTCTACAATTTATATCTTATTTCTTTCGTGAGAAACTAGGAATACACTCAATATTTTTGATTTATTCACTTACAATTAAGTACTACTGCTTTAGTTTCTTTACTTTCCCCTAAGATGGTTATTGCAGCTTAATTACTTAAGTTATAGTGCTTTTATAAGCATATATGCTTATGTCATATTCTAGGGCTTACGTTAGAAGATAAGCTTCGCTTGATAGCAATTCTTGATTATTGATCAATTCAATTTTATAACATAAGTCTTCCACGAATACTCAAAATAAATTTAATTGATATTCATAGACGTTTTAGATATTATATTCCAGTTACGCAGATTCCATCCCCACATTGGAGTCGGCACGGATCACATTGTGTTCAAGATTGTGTAATTAAATAACATGTAGGTCGTAATATCATAGCGTCTTGAAAGGGTACGCAATGGGAATGTAACGCCAATTATGCCAAAATTATGCCTGGAATGGGGGGCTATCGATTTTGATGTTGAGAATTTGATGTGCGTATCCCTTCAAATATGTTATTAACAGTTATGTAATTAAATAATATACAACGTGTTGATTGTTTTGGATTATTATCTTCAAAGCTTAATACTGCCTGATATGATTTCGATAATTGTCAACTGGCCTATAGATAAATATGATTTTTAAATATCATCCAACATTCTTTCTACTTTGATCCATAGTTATTTTCCCCCTTATGTAATTTCTTTCAATATTCTTCATGGCACATCACTTTATTAACTAGAAACTTGTGTAAACCACTTGTGGCTTAATTTTATCATTAATGGTTTTAAAATATTTCATTATAATGGACACTCATCATCATCAGTCTTTAAAAACACCACATTTTTCTAAATGTTCCACACACCACGCAGGATATTGGACAAGTCTTGATAAAAATAGATTTGAAGAAAATAATATCTAAAAGCCCTATCCTATATGTATAAAAAAATCCCTAATTCAAAAATAATATAAGAAAAACTATTAAATAAAAATATCATATAAAAAAATGTATATCTCGATTGACAAGTAGTGACCAGCCAGTTCAGTTATTGTGTTCACTGCTCTATAACTAATTTAACTACGCTTGCTATCTATTGCTGCTATCCCGCCGTCCCTATTTCAGCAAACATTATCAAGAGCGGACAGCCCAGTGATCAAATTCAAATGAAAACGTTTAACAGGCGTACAATCGTATCACCATACGTCAGTAGTAGCCACAATCAATGACGTTTGCACCCTAGTGCAACAGTGCCGTCATTCGATTGTCTGTATATGATTGATGACGGACTGTAGATACTATATACAAAACTCCTACTATATTTGTTTGATTCTGCCTCTAATGTTGTCATTTTTTTCGCAATATATACGCTATACTGGATTATTTCATTTACAGTTTCATGGCTGTTATTATTATAATAAACTGTTGATTCCCACTTTGCTTAAGTCTCTTTCCGACCCAAAATATTTAGCCAGAGTACTCTATGTAAGTTCATTAATATATTCAGAAGCAGCATTGGGTGTTGCACGCCGTAATGGATGCAATCTGCACTGTCCAATGCGCATCTCGCCTCTATTGTGTAGCAGCGTTAGACGGAAACCTCCTATTACAGGTCGCCCCCACATCTGTTTGTTTGGACATCCGATGTTGCCATAAATGGGTTTGGCTTTATGCGTTTTCACGTTACATTTGATGCAGCAATAGGTTTTGGCTCGAACAACATAGCTATATCTTATAGGGTGCGATATGAATTATTAAGACACTTTACGATTAAGAAATGGTTACTTTTTACTTAACTCTAGATATACCACTTAGGATTTGTTATTTATAAATTTAATTTTGACAATATTAGACATTTTTTGACAAAAACCAACATTAAAAAGTGACTGACTTAAGTGGGTATCGAATGACACATCTTTCGCTGTCCATAATGTTGTCTTAACCAATAAGCTACCAACACATTGTTAGTCCCAATTAAATTTTTAAGTGTACGCTATGTATTAATTCAATGTTAGTTTCGTGTAAAAGTGCAAATATTTATTACTCCACAAAATGTGCTGTTTGAAGTTATCAGCAGGCGAAAAGGGTTTTCCATTCCGCAGGGTACATCATTAACCGTGTACAAGAATCTATAAATGAAGAACGAGTGCTCATAAAAATACCAACGATTCCTCGTTCAATGAGTTGAGTGGGAAGACATCAAAAAATATTTCCTATACATGCCAAATCCTGACCGCGACGCGACGTGAGACCCGAGCAGAATACCGGCCCAGATACGCATCGTGTATGGAATTCAATTACCGACATGGAAAACGTACTTGTAGGAATGCTCTGCCTCTGAGATGATATCTTTAAGGTGACAGTAAATTAAAAAAACTGGTTAACATACTAAAATTAGAATAAAACACATTTTACGGATTTTTGCGCATGTTTTATTTTATTTTATATTTAATCCTGACGTGATCACGACTCCTGTAAAGGAGTCGAAACGTCATAAACGTCATAAAACATGCGCAAAAATCCGTAAAAAAGTGTTTTATTCTGATGTGTATTGTGCGCGGAAGTGTAAGAACTAAATATACTAAAATTAGTAACAGAATAGATAATACAGTACGTACAAATTGAAAGGTATGAGGGTTGAAAACTTCTATGAAGGAGAGTCCTCATATTTCATGGCATGCCCACGTAGAGCCGGTTTGAAATTTTTATTGCATTTTTTGCAAGTTTAAGGTCTCACAAGTTACCGGCGTTACAAAAGTTTTCGTGAGCGACGCCGGGTAAATATTTACACTTGGGTGTTGTTTCAGTCGTTTGTGTAGCCTTTTTTGCCGAGGCCTAATTGTGGCCCAGTAAAATCGTTTTGCTATCCGAAGCTTTCGTGTTCATTATGTCTTACTAAAGGTTTTGTTTCCAAGAATTTCGAAATCAGTCATTTTGTATTAAAAACAAATATTGATTCCCTAGATTTCTAATGATGTTGTACCTAAATTTATAGAAAAAATAACACTTTAAGTATGAAATTCTGGAATGCTCAAAACAATCCTTTAAAATTCAAAAGTACATATCCATGAAATGAACCAATACTTCAGTCAATCATCAACGTTGCAGTGAAACGAAGCGCAATATGGGATGCACACGTCCGGAAGTAATGGAAATGATTAGATTTAGCCGACTGGTCAGAACCATTCTCCCTTCTAAAATACTAAACCACACAAGAGCTATAGGACTGTTTCACCGATCGAAATGAATCACATAATATTCAAGTAGTAAGTAAGATAGCTTTAGAAAACGTTACGACTAAACACTGAATACGAGAAGATTTATAGGATACTATTTTCTGACACATACCTAAATACCTAAGCTTAGGTATGTTAAGACGCAGATTGACTGCCTTTTAAGAAAACCAAAAGCTTGCTTTATAAATTATTTAGCGGATATATGAGATGAGATTAACATAATTCGATGTAAATTCTTAGTGTAAATTAAAACACTGCAAACTAGGCGTAAATAGGCGGTGGTAATCATGAAAATAGCAGCCCAGAGTACGACGTTTAATTTAACAAACCATCAACATTCGTAGCGAGATAACGAAACGGAAAGCCGACGAAGGTTCCAGAATATAAGTTACCTCGTAATTACTACTGCTGTAATTACAAACATTGAAGCTAAAGAGAACGCATCCATACTGGAACGATACTAATCAAGGAGGGTATTCAGATTCATTATACGGGAAAAGCAATAAATATGATGCCCTAATAAAATCTCTCACAACAACGGAAATAATAATAAAATATTACAAGAAGCCGGGATTTCGCCTAATTAATTTTGTACATACGTTCTTTGGGGCTACAATGTCTTGGGAATAACATACAATGAGTCCGGAAAACCGAAGGCGAGGTGGTAACAAGATCCACGAACGCTCTAAATTAGAATTTATGATTGTATGTGAAATTGTTAGAACACGTTTCAATGTAAGATAATGTTTCCATATAACAAGAAGGAGGAGAAACCAACTTTCCAGGGACTCCGCCAAATACCTACGTGAACTTTATAATTACTTGATGTACTGTATTGTATTGATATTAATATGGAAACCTTCGACCGTAGGCACATACTGGGTAATTTTTGTTATACAGAGGATGAGAGCATGAGAGCATTCTCTGTAATGGTTAAACAATGAACAAAATAAAAAGTTAGTTTACTTTCATACCCTCAATATCAACGACTGAAATCAAGTATTGGGGATAATTTATATTACAGTTTTAGTCCTTTTTTTTCACTATTAACAAAACATTACAGGTATTAATTTTTTTGCACATACATAGGTACCTATTAGAAATCGCTACTTTGCTGCAAAAATAATATAGATGTAATGATGATTTTCTAAGCACGCTATTGGTACTAAAATAATAGAACTCACCGTTGTAGATATTATTTTTTCTGTGATTTTGCTTTTATCAATACTAGAGGTCGCTCAGTGGTCGAAATTCGACCGTTATTCATTTAGTTTTGAAAACTATGTCTCTATAATCAAGGTTACGTAGTTTATTTGCCTTTCTTATCCAAACAAAATTAAAAAAAATGGTGAGAGAGAGAGGATATTACCAAAGAAATTATTTGACTTACTTTTTTAAGATTCGTTTCAGTATTATGTAGTAATCTTACGTGTATTTGAAATATGTCTATCATTCAATAATTTTAGGTATTCACCCCTTGACTAATGGCCGGTTAAGTTGCTATAGCTCACGGCAAAATAAAATTAATACAGTCCCACCATAAAAAATTTTGAAAAATAAACTAGAATTATTTATTTACACTTTTTTTAACCAGAATTTACAGTGTTTAACCATAAACAAACATAACACAGATACATGTTCGTGTGTGTGCTATTTTGATTAATTTAATGTATGCCTAATGCATATTGTATGTTAATATTAGCTTTTTGCATTCTATATTGTCATATAAACTTTAACTGTGCCACTTTTTTACAAAGTTTTTTGCCTAAACCAAACATTGATCAAAAAAAAGGTAATCCAATAATTAAACTTTTTAAAGTTAAAATTTAAATTATTTAAAGAAACCTCGTTTAAAATTAATCAACATTTAATCATAGCAAATTTTGTGGGATGTCTTAGACTTGTCGGTGTCATTTTACAACTATCAAATTCGCCACGACTGACTGCACGCGTCATGTGCGGACCATATCGTATTTGTAATCGGATACTAACTTGTTGCATTTCAACTTTATCGTACTAAGTAACGGGTTTTCTACATCGCCTCCCTTTGTTTCTGTATCAACAAAAAGTATTTAAAGTTATCTTATGTAAAAATATTTTTCACGCAATGCAGAAAAAATAACAGTATGCATATTAAAGTGAAAATAATAGGAAGTCATTAATATATCTAATATTCTCTTTGAAACTGAACGTTAACTTTTGCACGAAAACGGCTAGAAACAAAACGTAACGAGTAAAATTGAAACCGCAATTTTCAAATTGCCCACCGGAGTGAATAAACTACTGAGCCGAAGTTGCGTGTTAGCGCCAGACCACTGTGCAGCGCGAGTGGCGAGTGGCGACACCGGTGAGTCAGCCGCGCATCGGCATCGACGCGGAGTAATGTGGCCACCCGCGCGGACCCGGCGGCGGACTGGCGGCTACAGCTGCCACATCGACAAGACACTATTTGGACATTGTATCGGATCCACTACGCCATCGCCAACTTTAGCAATAGCCCTCTTTGGAAGGATAATTTTTTTTCCCTGGTTAAAGTAGAAGGTTAAGGTTATTTAAATACAAAAATTTAACCACATCCATTTTTAGCAAAATTTATATTGAATTTATTTATATTATTTAAATAAAATTTATAATTTTTTAAACCAGTTTGAGTCAATATCACTTGTACCTATTGCTGCAACCTGCAGCTGAATACATAAATAGTTTAGTTAATTAGAAACAACAACAATACGCTACAGTATAAAAAAGTTCTGATTAATTCGAGCAGAAATCGAATCAAGAGAAGAGGTGTCACCAGACATGACATGCTAAACATTAGAGCAATGATCATTTGCAATGTTAAAGACACCCGTAGCTTATCGGTCGGTCCTCGCGGATGGATGTCGACTTCACGCACTTATTTTAACGCATACTTAGCTTACTACGAGGTTTTGGGAATATTAATGTCTTTTCCGCATTGTTGCAATTGCAATGCATACTGTAGAGTATGTGTATTACTTGAGATCTCAAGTTTCGTTCATTTTTCAATTATGTAGTATGTTAATACGAAAAACATAACTTACATAAATATCCATACAAAATGGCACGTCTTTGGTAAACAAAAAAGGCCCCTAACGAGGTTACATCTGACGATGAAAAGTGTAAACACACTAAACATGTCAAGTATTTAAATCATTCTATAATAAGTTTGTCAAAAAATTAAATTTCAGATGTGCATGTTGAGCTAACCTATAAGTATCTGTAACATTTAGCCAATTTGTTACGAATGATTTTTTGTACCTAGTATTACTGTGTACAGGTGTTGGTTAGCCTAATAAATAAATAATATTTCTAAATTTATCTTGACCTTGCCTATTGCAGATTAAAAATTGGTTTTAATTATTTAATTCTTATGGGATCTTAAAAAAATATAATGACGTAATACGATGGCGAATTGTATTAAAAATGGAAATTAATCTATGGTAGGTAAAACAGCCCTTTTCAAATCGGATTTCTTGGAAATAGCGGTGTCAAGTGGGTTTAAAATTAAAGGAAGAGCGTTTAAGTCGCGTTTTAATTATAGAAACAAACAAAAAGAGGGTTTCGCGGACTTAGTGAAGTTGCAGAATGAGTCGAGAGTTTAATTCTTGGTTGTTTGGTATTGAAAGCATTTCGTCAATTTTGCAAATAAGGTACCTATTAATTTAAATAAGTAAAGAATTATTTCAAAATACTATTTCAAACTAATTAAAGCATTTTTTCGTAAATATATTATTCAGCGCCCATTTCACTAATATAAGAAGTGTTTCTCAGTGGTTTGATAATAAAATTAGCTTTACAAAATAAAATCAACTGTGAAACCATCAAAACTAGGTTAATAATACAGTTTTTACATCCTTGTTACAATAACAGTCATATTACTTAATAAATAAGGCATTTATGAATTCCTAAAGATTTTTACGGTTAGGTTAGGTTAGGTTATAAAATTAATATTACTATCAAAACAACAATAGCCATTTAAAATGAACCACCATTTTAGCTACTTAAGTTAATTCTACCTCTCTATGTTTTTAATTTTTCAATGCCAGTGCTCAGCGATCAGAGCACTCGTCCGGATAGCGAAAGGTCGTGGGTTCGAATCCTACCTGAGGGTTCAGAGGCATGGTCGCTTTTTACTCTATTTTAAACAGTTTGTTTTTCATTACCTTTTAATTAAAAAATCGGAAACAGCAGTGTAAGCATTTAATTACCAAAGGAAACTAATGCAATTTAAACCTCCAGTTATACCTAAATTAATTCTCCTCGTACAAGATTGGTTGCCTTATACTATGCATCGAGATTTATTTTGTAAAGATAGATTTTATCCCTATCCACAATGAAGCACCCCCGTCTATGCTTAGGAAATTCAATAATAATTGAACTCGTGCCCGGTAGACCGCATCCGGTGCCCGTGGAAAACGATTATTGGTCTTAGATTTAGATAGGTTTACGTAAATTAGGATTAAGATACTCTAGATTTATGGTGTTCTAGTTATTAGTGCTTAAAATAAATTATTATATTATCGGTTAAATTAAACATATAAAGAGGCCTGTTTTTTAAATAAAGGATAATTCTAGAAGGCTGAGTGTAAATTATCAAATTATATGTTAACAGTACTATCGTATTTGAGATACAGCGAATATTTTTCCGATTGTGCTACAGAAACTTATATGCCGTAAGAATTTATGGAGGTGGTTTCTTGCTGGAATTAAACAAAATAATAAAAATAAGTAACAATGTAATAAAAAAGTAAGCAATTGACATTTTTTTGTAATTTTTATTGGTACGAATACTTACATGATTTTCACAAAATTACAACAAATAAGGACCACAATTAAATAACCCTCCCTCATATATTTTTATTGTTTTTAAACATTGTAAGCATTTTACTGCTACATTTTTATATATAAAGATTTTTTTTGAAAAGAAAGATTCTTCCTTCATCAAAATGTTTTCAAAGTACAAAAGTGTTCACAACTCGGAAAGTCGTCCAAACTGGATGCAAAGTTGAACAATAGTGGCAAATTGCCATGTTCAAAAAAGTGTTAATTATTTTTGTATGTTTATAGTCAATATAAACGTATCAATCAACATACTTTCCAGTATTACGTAAACAGAAACACGAAAAGAATGTGAACAAAACGTAATTATCATTCGATACATAAGTACACGAGTCAAGTCGATTCAACGAAATTGTATCGAACAAACGAATGCATGAATCGATTGTGAGTATGTCGATTGCGGGCTAATAAATTGTTTACGTTGTAGAGAGTATTAAGACCTTTGTTTACTGCGACCACACGCGGATAACAGACGTCGAAGAAGCCATGCTGATTTGATTGCAGGATATCATGTTAGTGATACCACAGACATCACTCTGCCCGAACAATATACTTGAATTGGCATAACTTCTAACGTTACGATTACATTCCTTTACTAAGGGTAAACGTACTGCTGCGTTAATGCAGACAAATTTTGCATCGTTTTTGCAATTTATAACATGAGACTAGAACTGTAAATCTCATACGAAAAAACGCACACTGAAGCGACGTATCTACTTTTGAAAAGTTTAACAAAGCTAAAAAAATATACACGGGTTTGTTATATCATAACTAAGACTACTTAACGTTTTAGTGTGTTTCTTAGATTTGCTATTGATTTAATATAGTGACAGACGTAAAATAAATAAAAAACAACGGGATTTTAAAAAAGTATTTAGAAGCAAAGATTCGCCAATAGCATTATCGCGTGTCCCCGATGCTGAATGTAACATAATTTAGCTACATCACATACAAATACGATTTGAGATCAAATTAAATGTAAGATTTTAAGTTTCAACAGATTGAAGCGCTAATGTTTAAGGAGAGTAAGTGTACGTAAACCCTCAAGACAAAATTAGTTTCCTTTAATGCATTCACAAAATTAATTTCAATCAATAAAATCAATGCTGTTTGTTTGCGATTTCGCTGAAGCATAAAAGACGATTCGATTTGCTCTCTGTTTTGTAACAAATAAACGTTTAATGCATCGCCAGACGGTTTATATCAGAGTACTTATTGGTTTTTATCAGAATCTGTGTTTGTTTATTCTATTTCAAGTATTATTACCGCTTTCCTATTACACATATAGTTTGTTTATTTATGACTAAGTATTTCGGATTACAGATTCATATGTAATGACCTGCTTAAGTTGATTTAATTTAGTCAATTAATGTAAGAAAGCGTATTACACGAAAGTTGTATCTCATTTCCTAAAGTAAAAAAAAGATTTTTTAATAATGCCTGTTTTTTTAGGTAATTTTTACTATGGTTACAATAGTCAGGCTCACGTTTGATAACAGAATTACTAAAAATACTGATGAAAATTAAACAAAGTTAAGTTGGAATATAATTACCAGATTTTAAATAAAATATATTAAATTCAACATTTTGACACTTTTGACATTCAAGCCGTTGTTTTCCCTCAAATAAGAGATACTAACCGTCAAAAGTAGATACATATTTTTTAATCTAACTGTACGTACACATCAACATTCGATTTCGGAGATATTACATGCGTATAATTAAATTTCTCGTTGGTACGAGTAGCACCAGACAATATTTCGGCAAAAATGAATTATCTCTCACCCTTCTATTTAGCACATACACGAATGGAAATATAATTGAGTGATGAGAGGGATATAAACGTAGACAAGTTATTTTTCTTCGTATGATTGTTAAATAGGTTTGATATAATCTTTATTGAGCGAAGCTCTCTTTTAGGCAACTCACAAATTTCGCTTGTCTCCCTCCTGCTACTTAACGGTTCAACCGATTCGAACGAATTTTGGCATGAACATACATGATTTTAACCTGATGGACATAGGCTATAGACTTTACCATGGAGGAATAATCACCGAAAGAAAAATTCAAAAGCTGATCACAGCCAAACCGCTGAGGCTACATTGATGAAATTTAGGTGAGGTTAGGTAAGGTAGTGATTCGCTCAGTATTTGCAAACAGCAGCAGCATTGCAGACCTAGTAAACTCAAGTCTTAATATTCACTTAAAAAGCCTTAACTTTTAATAAAAAAATACTTTAATAAAAAAATGTACATATATTTACTTTTGAATAGCAAACTACACGGACATTGAGATATTGCTTTACGTTGTTGGCCACGAGACCACTGAGCACTCTAGTTTATGAATTGATTGCTAAAAAATTCACTCCCATAACCAACTGCTTTTTGTGTGATTGCTAGTTGGTCATTTATGTATTTAATTCGTTTAATATAAGATTTATATCTATTATCTAAGATCATTTTTTTTTTGTTTTTCTGTCCGCTCTTTTTCCATTTATATGCGTTACCATAGCAAAGCGTTAACCGCAAGTAGTTCGTCTACCGGACGCTAGATGGCGTTAACGGAAAAATATTAAATAATAGAAAAAAAATAAAGAATTTTGTTCACCCGTGCGAAGCCGGGACGGGCCGCAGTTCAATACTATTTTCTTAGCCCTCACCACTATTTTAGCGTGTCAAAAGACTATACCGAACATTGTCTCTACATCTTAAGTAAAGTTCAAACATACATGCTATCTAAGCCAGAAGGAACTTTGGTAATATTTATTATAACAAGGGAATACCGAATTATATTTACAAGCTCTATCAATCTTTCTTAGTTAAATAACTTTCGTTCAAATATTTACATCTCAATCGGAGCAGTCTGCAACAATCGTTGAGGCTATTTAATTTAATAAACTGTCAAAATCCCGTCGCTGCCTGTTAGTGTTTACAAATGGACCGGACATACGTTTCCCGCCTTGGTTTCCCCAATAGGGGGCGTTTCGCACCCCCATGATGAATTCGCCTTTTATTTTGTCCCACTCGACACGATTGAGAGTGATTTTTGAGCGTGAATGGGCAGCCTGCGTAATTTGCCACTGACAGGACGAAATGTCCATTGAAAGCTATAAAAGGTTCTGACCAAACTCAATCAGGGCCCTGTTGCCATTTTATTGTTTTGAGTGATTAAATGGATCGAATCAATAGCAAATTCCTTTGAAACGACTTTCATCTATAAACATTTTACTTAAATAAAATTAAAAGTTTAGTTAAATGATTATTGTCAATTCATAACTAATATTTATTAGTTCCACATTCACTTAAAAGTGTTAATAAAAAAAGTTTGTTTTTCGAGTTTCTAGCTACGTATACACGCAGTTTCACAAAAGCTTTTTCGACAGAAAATCACCACCCACCATTATACTGAATCGATACTGATCTAGAACAAAATGATTGTTCTACCCATTTTTTGTGTTTTATCTTTTTTTTTCTAATATTTCCAATTTTTTTCTTCAAATATATGATAAATCAACAATAATTATTATATACATACATATTATTGTGTTTCAGTCATAATAAATATGGATATAAATATTCGCAGCATTCGCGGACCATTAGAGCGTCTCTGGGCCCTCACGAATATGTTACTAGACAATAAATTATTTAATAACCCCTCAGATCAGGCGGACCCGTCCACTTAATCAGGGATACATTGGCTCGAATCACCGCTTTAGAAACAATTAGTTCAGTCCTGATTAGGGCTCTTGCACTTTGAAGACGTCTTTGCAGTAATAAATGTTTGAGAACTTTAACTATCGATATTGGATATGTTACGTTATGGAAATGGATTCTTGTATCACGATTTAATAATTAGTAAACCTCAAGTATGCAGTTATAATTCTTTTTTTAATGGAAGTAGATTAATACGCGGAGACATTTAAAACAAATCTAATGACCTTTTAAAGTGTGGAAGATCTATACATCAGAACTAGAAATTCACCTTCTTAATAGTAAATGCACAATGGAGTATCGTCAGTGGTTTCCGATCACATTTCTCATCAAAGGTTTAAACGAGCACTTATGTTCCGAATCCCTTCAAGTTTATTTGTCTAATTCCTACAAGGTTTCACGTTTCAAAGCTTCGAAAAGTCTCGTCTGTAATTATTCATCCCAACTGGACGACGTTGACCGGTATCGGGTGATTGTAACTACTTCAACAAGTCATTGATAAGTAGGGTTAAATCGCATAGACAAGTTAGGACACTTACTAAAGAAGCATTAAGTTAGGCTGAACTGTAGAACTTTATTTAATGGGTAATGAGATCAAATCTAGAGACCAAGCCGTCTAGACGACCTTTTCAGGAACTTTAGATGACTGATGAGCTCACAGTTCTCAAGTCGAGTTCACTCTTGTTCGTGGCTTATATTAACTTGATAGTTTGTACGACTTCTGCGTAACATGAAGTTGGTTTCTCGACGATCGATGCTTTAATAGATACAATAACCGTTGTAACTATTGTCAGCTACTTTGATGTTCTTCACTCTTTAAAATACTTAAGAAATATAAAGAAATTATATTTCTTACATTCACACCAACTAGCCCAGCCCAAAGTAAGAACTGTACTGCCTGTATTATGGATATTAGAGTAACGGACAGACTTACATAATATGAAACATAAATATATTATAATACTCCCAGAAATATAAAGACATACCCATGACTCAGATACAAATGCTCGTGTATTAATCACACAATCATCTGCCCTTTCCAGAATTCGAATCCATTTCTGTCGGTGCGAAAGGTTGGATCATTATCATTGCACCAAACTAAATTTAATTAAAATCGTTAAAAGGTGTTAAATGGTTATGTCTGCCTACGACTTCTTTTGCAGCGTCTTAAGGATTTTCAAGTTTTGGAGCAAGTATTTTGCTTGTTTTATTTAGCATCTGAATCTGTTCCATTATGCAATTGATGCGTCGTACTTACGTCATTTGTATGACTTTGTGAATGAATTTGAATGAAAATGATATTGGAATGTAATTACATACACTGTTGAGCCGTTCGTTTGTATAACCACGATGGCTTCAACATCAGTGAACTCTTAATTTCTCTCGAACAAAATGCGAGAAGGGGTAGCCCATTTGATGTCCAGGGTCGGCGAAGTTCGAACGCTTTATTACTGTGTCCGGCTTTAAGTGGGTGTAAAGTTTCAACACCCTTTGATTTACTTGCAACGCGGGGTTAGGTGTGCGACGAATCGAACCAAATTTGTTTGAATTTTTGTCTTCTTCCATTACCATGCTTTTCGTTAAGCGACTCTTATTTCTAAAAACGTTAACGGGATGAATGTCTTCCCAAACAAACAGTATTTAACATCTAAAATAGCTGTCGGTGTTTATATAATGCTAGGGACCATGTTAAGCGTTTAATGGGATCCACAATTGTTACACTAATACCTGAAAGGACCACTTTAATCCCCTAATCGGAAGCCGAACCAACGTGGCGCCGTCCCGCATAGAAATATCTTAAATTGGCAACACGGTCCGGCGGGCCGACCATAAAACATCTTAATGAGTACCGCCAGCAGCTGCGGGCTGCCATATTGCTGCTCTCATATCCATGCAAACTACCACCGACGACGTCTTGGCCGCCTTACTTTCCTCCATCTTGTTTACAAGTCGACAACTAATTTGATGCAATATGTGCATAGGACAACATTACGTCGCTATCTCCGCCGTGCGTGTCTCGCATACATTTGCTTCCTTCCTCACCGCAACTAGGTCTCCACAACGTAACCCTTGAGCGAACCCTCTTATATTCAAATTCGGCCCGGGCCGGTCATTTGAACACGGATTTGTTATAAGATTAAAGGAAGATTTCACTTGTGAAACAATATGGCAGACGATTTACATATTTCGTTTCCTTATTAGTTTCGGGATATTTGTTTTGGGGCCGACGAATTTACATCCACTGACCGATTAAATGGCCCTTAGGCGTCTTTAATGGGGGTGCCGCGTGGTCGTTGTTGGCCTTAGCAAATGTGTACTTATGCGTAATTGAATATTTTATGGGCTAGAGGAAATTTAGTATGGCTACTATTGATTTCGCGAACTTTCTACATTTGGGAAGTACGTAATATTCATCTGGATAAAAAGAGAAAATATCTCAGCATCAGTGTTTGGAGAGTCAACAAACGTTTTCACATCTCGCCTTTTCAGTTTGCACGTGTGTTTATCGTTTGCATTTATCTGTTGACTGTTTTTATTCCGCGGTTGACATTTCCCCTCTGTTTCAACAAGCTCAATGTATACCCGACGAGTTTCTTTCATTCTCCGTTCGAGTGCTCCGTTGCATTACCTCTATTGATGCGGAGATGAGTTCACTTAGTTTCCTCTTTTTCAGTGCAGACAGGCTAATTCCTGGATCTTTATTATTCGAGTGGCCGACGTATGGCTAGAATAGTCTGTCTGGTAACGTAGATTGTGTGGCGGAAAGCAAACTTGAATTGTTGGGTCGCCGCGTGGAGGTAATGAACGCACGGGTGGAACATGGTGCGCTGGAGGCGTCTGGTTGGAGCGAGAGGCAATCTGAGGGAGCCAGGAGTGGGCCTGAGGGGGAAGGGAGGGGGATGTACCGCGTCCTGTATGCACAGCGCCGCTTCCGCATTCGTTAATGCAAAAGCGAGCACAGACTTCAGGTGTACATTTTCAGAGCTTGTGTGCTTTATACTCGATGTTAAGGCGTGCATCTTTGTGCAATACTGAGCCTTAATTATTATTATATTTTCTCTTGTCTACGCTTCAATACAGCTTCCAGTGTCTGAACATTGAAATTTTACATGAGTGAAACTATTATCCGTGCCTGAGATTTATGCCCGCTACCGAATATCGTTCGATCTCGTAGTTTGATTTTACGAAGACATTTAGCAGCAAATTTGAACACAGGAGATTAAGCTGATACTTGCGGTCGAAGTTTTTTTTCTCTTTTTTCCATTCCGTTGTGCTAACACAAAACCGAATAACCTGCGGCTTAGCAATTCATTACTGCATTCGTTCATTTCGGCTTCATTAAAATCGCATTAGGATTAATTTTTCTCGTCCCCATTTTAATTCGCAGTTTGCTAAGGGGATCCAACCGGACGGGCTGCAATCATTTATTGTCAATATTTGTTGTTTTACCTGGACTTACATGAAACGCATGTTTTACCACTGAAAGGATCATTCTAAAATTAAAAAGCGTTTAAACTTAACGTGCCAATCAAATCTATTTTATTATCTCAATACGTTTTGCTTAAATAATTAAAAAAAACAACATTTCTATACATTTAAAAACATAAAATAAATTTCATTAGCACTCGTTTAATTAAAGATAAGAGGTCGTATTTAAAACAACGGATCGAATCTAATGTAAATCGATATTCGTACATAAATCGATGCAGCGAAGCCTCACGAGACATTTGCACGCGATGCTCGGACGACCCCCGCCGTCAAATATCTACAATATTATTAATTCAGGCATATTAATAAAGGTGTCGCGTTACGACCACACTCGTGTCGCAGGAAGCATGGCCCGGTGAACCATTCGGACGTAAATAATACACCATTCGGTCCCAAACTGCATCGATCTTTTTACTAAGATTCTTAATCCATCTGTCTTTCCAACTTTTTAGTGTCGTGTTACAAAGGATATTTTGAAGACTTTTTTTATATACAGACATTCACTTGGAAGGGCAATCAGCGTTTTATAAGCAATAAAAGTTTGATTACCAATCGCGCGACAAGTCAGAAACTGCCGACTGTTGCTCGGACACAATCATCGTTAATCTTGCAGTACCATTGGATAGATATTTTTTGTGCCGAATTTTTATAGAGAACATGTTTATAAAAAGAAATAATGTTAAAAAACAATAATAAAATAATATTGGTTCTGTTGGCTACTTGAAATATAGTCTAGTTAGAAATCTAAGTGATGTTAACATAACAATTATTTTTCTATGTATGTTGTGTATTCCTTATATAGTTTTTTGTATGTGAATACAAATTGCCATATTTCTATAGAATTCAAATTGCGCCTGAAATAACGACGATAATTCCAAGCCTCGGTCATTTATTGTTAACGATGTGGACACTTTTCATCATAATAATCATGTGTGTTATAACATAAATAAATATAAGATTTTGAGAAAAAGACGAGTAATAGCAATACCTGGGTAAATCAGTTAAATAAAAGGACCGAAATTGAGGCGACAAATATTATCAATATTTAAGCATAAAAGATTTTTGCAACTCTGACTATGAACCAAAAGTTCCAGATTCAAATCCTAGTGAAAGTATATATTTGTATGATGAACATAAGTATTTGTTTCTGAGTCTTATGTATGTCTTTATGTATTTAATCTGTTATTTAGTATTCATAAAATAAGCTTTGCTTAGTTTGGAACTGTATACGTGCAAGTTATTCTGATTTAAGTTTTACTATTGTGATGGTTTTTTAGTTAAACAGGCGTTCATCCTGTTCAATCGAGACTATGAAATTCATCAAAAAATACACTTTTTCAAGAATTTTTCAGTTTTTTTTTTCCACAATTTTTCTCTCTGCTTGTTCGAGTACCGTCTAACGCTTGAGAATAATTTTATTTTTTTTTTCTAGAAAAAATAGCAGTTAAATTTTATTTTCATTTTATTTTTTTTTAATATATGTCTGATTTTATGTAATACGCTTAAACAGAATATCAAATTAACCTAATCGATCCAGCCTTTCTCGAGTGATGTATGTACCAACAAAACTTTATTTCACATATTACATTATAAGATTTTTTATCAGATAAATCACATGGGATAAGGAAATTGGAAACATTATCAGTAGCCATACCTAATCTGTAACAATATAGAAAAGTACTTTTTCAGTATTGTCTCAACCGGGAATCAAAGCCTAGGCTTCAGAAATGGTTTCGCGAGAAATCAAAGTGCTAACGTATCGGGCACGGAGATTATCATGTTAATTTATTTATTGTCTTTAGATTAATAATACCTAACATCAATAGTTAGATAAAAATACACGAGTGCAATTTAGTGATGTGAAGTGTAGTCGTATAAAATATCCAAAAAAATATCAAAATTACGCCAACTACTACCAATATCGAGAATCGAGTATTTCACGGTCGGTAAGTTCGGCTGTATCGATACGGATATAATAACCAGTGGAATGGTAACTATAAAGCGAGATTGTATTTTTTACTAACGTCATAAGAAGTCGGAATGTCCGATGGGTCCTTTGATCGTTTTGATAAAACTTCGTGCGGAAATATTTTCTTTTCATATTTCTTTGCTATGTGAGTTACGGGAATTTATATAAAATGTTGTGACTATCGTTATAATCCGAAATAATCGCAGATTGCTTCAACGATCCAGTAGTGAAAGAATACAAAAAAATAAAAAAGCGATAAAACTAAATCTCACTCACGCTCAAGTCACAGGTTCAGCACATGGAGCCTTTGTGTTATGAAGTTCAGAAACAATGGCAGTATCACAACGACTCTGACCCAAAGGGGAATCAAACTCGGAATCTCCACGTTGATAACGCTTAAAAACATGCAATCATAATTAGAATATTGACTAATCAATTTTGAAAATTGTTTTTTATGGTTAGTCAACATTGCAATCTGTAGAAAGACGCGTAGTTAATGTAGTAAACATAGGAACTACTTCAAGCTTAAATTTTGCCTGGAAACAAAATATTTTATCGTCGTAGGTCAATCCAGGCTCATAACTTAAAGTCCCCGCGTCCGACAAAAACAATAATCCCCACAATCTTGAGGAAACTGTTTATCGCAGACGCCACCCGCCCATAAATACTGCTTGCCCAAATAAAACAGAAGAAATAGATAAAAAGCTAAACGGTAAGTACAGGGACACCTTCGTGGACAGGCTTGACAAATGTTATGTTGTCGTTTTTTCCTTATAGTGAAAATGGATGGTACATGCTGAACTAAATAATTTAGCGGTAATTAAATCGTTACCGCTAAATATATTATGCGACTTCTTTAAAGGTTCATTATTTTTATTTCCGATACTTTATTAAGTTTTTTTTTAAAAACGCCTACGGTATTATTCGAAAATGACATGTTAGAGAATATGAATCAAATTACAGTTGAGAAATCCATTTTTTCTCAAGCATATAATATCTTGTTGAAAAAGATATGTATTTATTTCGCACAGTAATCTTACGTCACAATCGGAATTGAACATACGTCATCGATAACTGTCGTATCTTATCTGCCCTTCATTATTTCATACACATCTATCGGAAAGCCATTCCGAGTGCGTCTCATTTTATTCTAGGCAATTTATTTTCAATAAAGAACTATAAAAAGACTTATCTTAATCGTACGGGTGCGTCTGCTAGGGGAATGGTGCCGTAGATGTCGACTCTTATTTACGCCATATTGCAAGTGTGAGTTTCAAACAAGAAAGTTTTTCAAATGTGTAATATAGTTCTCCGGGTACTAACTAACCTTTATTTACTTGAATACTTTTGTAAAAAAACTTCAATGAATTAATCTTGACGAAGTGAAAATTGATGAATATAAAATTAAATACATTTTTTTACATAGTTGGCCACTGATACATTTTTAAAAATATATAAAAAATATAATTATGATTATTGGACAAAGCAATTTCAGTGTTTAGGCTTATTTGTCATGATATTTAACAGTCGTAAATATTTCGAAACTGTTATATAAAGTTATAAACATGCCAAGTTTCTCTAAATAAATTGTGAGTAGATTACGGTTTATGCTAAAACTCAAAATAAATGTACAAACCAAACCCCACAAATCTTTCTGATAAAAATTACGAAATTTAAATTTGTACAGGCATACCGACTCATTTACATGTTATTCGAGCAGCAGACCCTAGGGGACCGTATCAGCCATTTATGAGTTGAAAGTATTAAAGAAAAGAAACTCAATAGATATAAAAAGATAGGTATAATAATAAGAAAAGAAGCCGCGTACAAGAAAACGGCTCGCGGCAAATAAGGCCCGCAGAGAGCGGCATTGTTACAAGACTTTAAAACGAAACGAAATGAAACGAGGGGAAGGAAGTCGGATGAAAATATGAAAAGAATACACGTTATGTACGTAGAAACGGAACGTAAACCGAATCGCTCCGTCCGCAAATATAATTTGCATAGTCAAGTAGCCTAACTTTTGTCTGTGGCGGATGTTCGCGGCCATATTCGTCCGTTGCTTTTTAACCGCACTCTCATTCTGTATCGGTGCGGGCTTTTTATTGCATTTTTCCCCTTTGAACGGATTCCTTCAATATTTGGGTGTTTCGTTTTTATTCATATGCTCGGTCATCGAATTGTTTCCCTTCATATCACACGCTTTGTTGTTTTCTGATGATTCTTCTTAAGGTTTTATTAATATTTTTTATTGATTTATAAAAATTTATTTTATTTTTATACTTCTCTATAGTATAGTAAGATAAGTGAATATAGAACAAAACAACAATATCCAAACTACAATTTTAATGATGAGAGCATAATGAGACCCCACAATAGACCGATTAACATAGACATTCAAGTGCTTTGAAATTAGAACTATCGCCGACTGAGCGGAGGCAACAAAAGATTACTTTTTTATTTGGTCAGCGTCTGCATTGAATCGAATTAAATAATCGATTGGAGGTTTATTACGATTCATCATTGGTTATGAACTTGTGAGGGAAGGAGTATAGCCGGATTAGCGATCACAAAGCGCGCCGACGAGAGGCAGTCAAATATTGACTCGTGGAAACAATGAACGGTTACTGCCGTCGAGTGCACGTGGGAAGACGTTGATGGACGTTCCGTTTCAGTTGGTTGCTCTATTGTGACGACTCACTTTAAACAAAAAGAAAGCTCGACTAAAATTAAATTAATAGCGAACGGAGAAAGTGATTTTTCAATGGCTTTTGCTAAATAGACGTAATCATTAACGCGTTAACCGACAAGAAAGGTGAGATGAAAAGGTCCAAAAATAAGCTCCATTGGAGTGAAAAACTGTTTTCCAGAGGTGTTGGACTGAATCGATGCTCGGACTCGATGGTCCATCGAATTTTCCACTGAACGGATCTTTGGACGCAAACCTTTGTATTGGCGAGAAATTAGCTGAAAAAGGACCTTCAGGTCCTAATTTCGTTGACAAAGAAATTACCAACGCTGTCAGATTTAGTAATGTGACTGATTTAACACTAAGCCTCTTATTCCCTTTGTTACAATCAAAACATGCTAATAAACTCGGCACTCATTAAGGCAATTATGTAATAATTCTTTAAGTTTATAACAAACTTTATTAATAATATCTGCATTTTGACGTAATTTATAATGATACAGCACTCCAACCAATTTCTAATTTAAACGCAAAAAAGTTGCAAATCGAAATAAAAACTTGCTCCTGAGATCCGTACATTATTACTCCTTCTGTCGGAGGTCGTGCGATGACAAATGATGCGTAGGAGTCGATCGCTAGTGAACCTCGCCTGTTTCATTAGCTCCAACATTAATTACTAGCAAATCCTTAATGAGAAAACGCTTTCGTTTTGTTTTCATTTTTCTATACAGCTTACGATACTTTGCTTTTGACAGAAAATAACAAAGCGTTAAAATCTACTAGACCAGTTCATATTTATTAAACTGTTCATTGTAGTAATCTATACGTAATATTCTGAAACAAGAATACTGTTATATAAATTAAATAGTCAAAACAGATTTCAGAATTACGTTACAAGGTAACGTGGATATTGAAATTCTGCCGACGCAGTGCGGTAGGAGTGAGTCGAACATTTTTATTAGTTTATTATTCATACTGTTTCCATAAAACGAACGGGTTATCGGCGTCCTCATCGCGGCCCGACTTCATCAAAACTCTATCTTTTGCGATCGCAAGACAGATCTCGAAGTTAGCCTGTGGTCCAATTTTGGGGCTGGTGCGTCACCTACTAAACGTCACTTCTCTTTCACGTAACAGATTTCTTGAAAATAAATCAAGTAGGTTTTATATAATAAAGTAATTAACAAATATAGAAAAATTCATGAAGTTTTTTCATTAAAACATAATCTTTTGGATTTAAAACGCACTCAACATTTAGCGCAAAAAAAAATCTAAAATCACTGCTTTAAAAGGAATGTAACATTTTGGTTCTCTTTTTTAATATTACATTTTTTATACTATTTGAAAACGCATTCTTAATACAATTCTCTTTCATAAGAATGGAAAGCACCTTTGACCAATTTGAAAATTCTATTAAAAACAAAAGTTTTTGAATTACATTAATACAAATTAAAAGTTAATCTTAGCTATTTTTGTGACTCACTAGTATATACAAATAGTAAATCATACTTTCCGCAACTCCTGTGGATTACCCCAAACACCGCGTGCCGCCCCTCTGCCTCGTCGGAGGCAGGGCCTCCAGCGTCTATCAACACGTGCACCGTCTCAATCATTCGTCAATCGAAGTCCAGCGGAATAAAGACAGAAATATCACAACGCCATATGCCGGACAGAGAAACCACGCGGTTTGCCATTCAGACGATCGGACGATTATCGATGAAGAAATGCCAAAACGAAAGGTGGTAACTACGAACAAATCGAACGATCCCACGGGCGTAATATAAGATTGTTTTCAGATATGGAAAAAAATTCATACGAGTGAAAGAGACGGACGATATTTTTCAGATTTAGTCTCTTCTTTGAAGGAAAACTAACTTTTGGACGTATGAAGTGTATAGATATTTTTAACTCTGACAGTACAGTTGCGTCATGAGTTTAAAAATTTATTTACTTAACGCACTAAATCTCTTTTAATTTGTTAAGAAATAATAATTAATTAATAGGTAATTTGGTAAAATTTCAACTTTGGCAATTGTTTCATCGTGCTATTGTTCAACATCTTGGCTTTAAATGCTTTTCATACATTCCAGTTTGTATAATTTAGTATTCCATATTAGGTAAGTAACAGATAATATAAAATAAATATACTAAGCAATATTTTCACTTACAGTTATGTACCAAAAACGGCTAAAGAAGGAGCGAAAACAACGGCAACATGTCCAAGAACAACTGGATCTTGAACTTAAGAGAAAACAAAAGATAGAAGAGGCCTTGAAGCAGTCCGGAGCTCCTGCGGAAATCCTTAGAATCGTTACGGGTAAGAAAGAAACTTTAAAATAGGAATGATTAGTAGGAGTACCTATATCTTTTTGCAGTTTCCCTATACTGATGGGTCTAAAACTTGTCAAAATTGTCAAGATGTATGTATATCACTAACAGACCGTTCAACAAGTTCCATAAAGCACTAGTGTGGCCCTGACATGTTAACTCGCCGTCTGTCGAACTATCTGGATATTAGCTACATCTTCACTTACACGCTCTCGTATCTACCTGTTATGTACCAACAAATCAGAACTTTACAGTGAAGTAATAAGATTCGTTTCTGATAGCTGATGAGGGTGATATGTTACTTTGAAAGTCGTTAAGTTGATATGGAGTGCGTGACGTAAGAAGGGTGGGTAAACGCTGGCGAAGGCTTGTACTAATCTCCGTGTCAGGAAATCGTTTCGCAGACCATTTGAAACGAGGGTTCGGATACTAACACGCATTCGATTTCTTGCATAATTTGTGTTTACATTTATGTTTTGATTGGCAATACTATTATTAGCTTGACTGCTTTGTGAAAATGGGTCAGCAATTAAAAAGTCAAGAACAGAAAGACAGACCATTAATTTTGAACTTACACTTTTAAATACTTTTGTCTCTAATTAAGACTTTCGCCTCCTAGTAACTGTCAATTTTGACAATTTTTACTTTTAAATGGAGCTCTGGAGCTTGTTTAATAAAAGTATACAATGCAAAATAAGAAGGTTTTGCATCTGACTTTAGCAAGTTGGAACTTCTTCAGACATAAATCTCAGCGTTAAATTTAATAGACCCTACTTCTGAATTGATCATATTTATTAGGTGCTTATTAATCTTTCTATATCAATGTTAACCGCATAAATACAATGCATCCAGTTTTATTCACAAAGAGTTTGAGCGGTAATCTTCTAAATTGAAACTAAGTTTGTTGGTCACACCTTTTATTTTATGTCATCTTTCACAGAAAACTTATCACCACCGTCACAGGAGACGCCTCGATCGGAACGTGAGAATGGTTCGGAGAGCAAACCGCCTAGTACGGAGCCTCCTGCGGCTTCACCCCCCTTCCAGCGGGAACCTCCTCGTACACCAGACAAGCCACAATGGAATTACCCCCCGCCACCTGTCGATATCATGAGTGGAGGAGCTGCTTTCTGGCAGAACTACTCTGGTAAGCACAGCATCAAACTTAACACGGATTGCTTTCCGCGTTAAGTTAATTTTTGTTTGTTTTTTTTTTATTTTGACCCACAGTCTTTCACATCACAGAGTTGCAGACGCAACAATGCAGAGTTAACTTATATTTTTGCGATACTGTGCAATTATAACTAACTTCTATATAACTTCAATAGTTTAGAAAGTATTTTTTAAGCCAAAATAATTTGTCGAATGAGGAGCATTCGAACCTAACGATTGATGGAATAAATTATCACTGTTGAATCAAATTATTGTAGCGTAGATTTTTTAATAACGACAATCGTAGCCAAACTAACATTCTGATATTACAAAAATGACTAGGAAATTTTCTATATACTCGTACGTCATTTCAAAATCAAATACGATTCTAATATGCAATAAATAACTTATATTGAATGCGATTGAAGCATCGCGTAGGGAAATGTTTATTTTTAAGGGTCCTAAGAATTCTCAGGATAAAAAATGCCAACATATGAAATTTATACTCGTCATTTCACATACCGACTGTGTATCGAGAATTCGAAGTATTTAAAAACATGAAATGAGCAATATTGCGTGTGCCCTTTGCGATTATTCCAGCGGGGTTGATGCCATTGATAATAACATTGCATATTGTACTTGTAAAAGCTTATGGCATAACAATTTTTACCCATTGTATTCAAGGAATTTAGATATAATTTAGATATAACAATTTTGTATTTATCTTTGAACTTCCAATTTAAAGACAAAGCTTAAATAAATAAAGCTTTAATTATATCAATCACAGATTTATTTATAATAAAATTGGCTTTAACATATGCCTAACGCTTATGAAATATAGTATATATTTATACTATATTTCATATATAATTAATTATAATAAAAGTATGTTCACACTCTAATATATACTCCATTATGTAACATACATTATTTATAACTTCACTAATGAGCACCTATTATTTTAAAATATCACACACCGATTAAAACATTTTAATGGATATACACACATGACTACGTTACAACGTACATGCAGTCCTTTGAAACGTTCGTAACATTGCTAGTCACAAATGATCGTTCTTTTTATTCATAAACGAAGAAATTGTTTATTTTGTGTATAAACACTTCAATTGTCATCTGGCCCAGATTCGTTGATTAATCTATTCTTAGTAACATAATAAAGAGACTGTAGAACGAGAGTTAAAACTGCTGTTGTGTTCGGTGGCTGACAAGCGATTATTTTAAGCGCTTGTTGCGGGGTCGCAGAAATTTCATTAAAATGCACTGGCTACCAACATATTGCAGTACTGTTGGGAACAGTCATATTTTTTCGTAAGTAAGGTACCTAATAAATGCAAAAAAGGTGAATATAACTTTTTGCTTTACTGCTTTGATGTTGAAATGAGTACCTATCACAAAATTACAAATTTAAATAAGCAATAATTCGTTGATTCCACTTATTTCTCTCGCCTATTGTAGTCAATATATGTATATGCACATATCTCCTGATGGCATTCAAATAAGATAGAGAAGGAAGAAAAAGGAGTGGTGGAAGAACACCCGCCCAATGGACCAATGCAGCATAAGGAGTCTGCCAAACGATCATGTATATATCTATTCGATTAGCCAAAAACCGTCTACATCGAGAACGCTAGTACACAGAGTTATTTAATGCTGTCGTGACTCATGAAGATGAGAGGAACCACCAAGATAGTCAGTACCCCATATATCCTAAATATACATACTAGGCACATATATGTATTTAACGCAGTTTGTTGCAAACTCTTATTGATATATTTCAACTCATAAACACACGCTATGCAAATACAATCATGGTATTCCATCAACTATAATTAAAAATTACTCATGTAAACTCGTTACAGAATATTAAATTATTTTAAAGTATATATTTTTAGTTTAACGATTCTCTAGTCAAAATAACGCCAATCGTCGTGCAATAAGTTGCTATCCAGATTATAAACTATACGCCATTATTTTCCAAAACGAACTCAATAAAAGCAAGGGGTTGAAAAGGCAAAACATTGATACGGATTTAATCATTTCCTGCATTTTGCCGTCGAGTGGCTTTTACCGACCGACTGCTTTTCAAGTAGAAATTGCAACTAATTTAAGTGTTACCCAGCCCGAGTATCTAAACGCACGCAAACACGCAACTAAGAATTTGCTGAAGATGGGAAATGCATTCAAAATTTTATTTCGAATGAACTCGGATCACTTTGAATTTATTTTATAAGCACCAGATCACTCTGATGTAGGTAGCAATAAATTAATATCGTATTTAAAATAATTTCGTATAATTTAAATAAAGTTCTTTATCTTTATATACAAATGTGATTCCTAACTTAAATGGCAATTATTGAAGCTCTTTTCTATGTTATAAATAATGAAGTTTCTTATGAAATATCATAATGTGTGACTTCACTACATATCTTTCATTATATTCATATAATATCTAAATAGAATTAAAAATAGAAGAAGTTACTTATTAAATAACGGAAGAATTATAACTCGGGACCCTTCATAAAGTTTCCTTGATGCTGTCTCTAATAGAAGAAAAAATATTATTCGTAAATTAGAAAACTTTTTCTGCGTGTTTCTTACAAAAAGGCCTGCAGAAACAACAACTTAGACATTATTTTGAATGAAGAATTAATTTTTTATTACAATTTGGAAAACGTAAAATGTTTAACAATAAAGTGAAGGATCGACCAATTATAAAATCAGAACCATGGACCTTGTGAATATGGCAAATCACACTTAAAAAGAAAACAATCTAAATGTTGCTCACCTATCCAATAAAATAGTATCACTTACAGAATAACTTCGTAGCCATCACATACTTTTACTCTTACCAGATTCGAACATGAAAATATAGAATAATAGACAGAATTACTGTCTTTGTTGAAGCTTTTAATATCATTTAAAATAACAATTTCTGGAGAGATGTTTATACAATATCAGTTTGTCATTTGATGACCTCAATATCTGCAGCTCTAAACAAAAATCTCTAGAGAAAGATAAACCCATACCGGGTTACATAAGTAATATAAAGTTGAAAAATTAATAAAGAAGAAACTTGAGCAAGCTACTTTTTAGGTGAGTTTCTAAAATGAATGGAAATAAAATTGTACCACGCAGCCACAGGTGCGCTCAAAACCTTTGGCGATATTAACTTTTTTGATCATGTTAAAGTCATAGCAGGTAAATAATATCATATAATTTTCTTCTAAATTAGAAAATTCAAGTATTACAATGGATCAATATCAATAAGATCTAATACAGATTCTACTAGAAGTCAAAAAAAGGTAAAATTTAGAGTTAACATTGTTTTGTGTTTTGTACGTATGCGTTTAAAGAAAAACACAGTGTCTCATTCAAACTGTGAAGTAGTCACGAAGAAATTAAATCTTAAAAAAAGGGGAAAACGTATTTTTATTCTTTTTGAAATTCAATCCAATCTACCCAATTGGTCACGCATCAATAAAGTCACAACAGAGGCAACTTGGGCTGAGTATTGTCCGTTTGTTCGTATTCCATTGTAGGCAGTTTTACTAGTCCCTCGCGCCTGAGTCGCTACTTACTACGAGCGCAACCCTTTGTCGACAACCTTCTCAAATTCCCAGTCGAAAGAATTAATCATCAGAGTTTTTCTGTACATTTTTTACATCAGTAATTAATTTCACTTTAACAACCAAGGTGTCGATTGCGGTAAAAATCATTAAAAAATAATGAGCGACTTTCCATTATTTGCTCAAAGCTATAGAATGTCAGAATTAAAAGATGTTATGAAAAAAGTTTTGAACTGCTTCAAGTTATAAAATTAAACTTCTGTAATAGAAAAAATATCTATTTTATATAAACAAATGAGATATTTTACTGTCAGTTTACTCTGAAGTAAGCCAACTTTTTGTGTTCAAAATAAATGTACAAGAAATGTTAGAAAAAAAAATCAATAACACATAACGAAAGTAATCAAGTCTGCTTTGCTTTGTAACACTCTGCCGACAAAGGAGAATTCTATATAGTTTTTGCTCATTCATAATCAAATGGCAATTATAAGTAGAGAAACGGCCCTAGACAATGTGGTTGACAGCTTTTACTGCAATCATCACTCAATATAGAAACACTTTTTTGTCGTCACCTGTAAATTCGTTATACGTTTGTTTCTTTTTAAATAAATCGATTCACGTCCACAATGCTGGGTCCTTTTTTGTCATTCCATGACCATTCAATCAAAACGAACTGGTTCTTCTGAATTTTTTTGTGTAATTACAATTCTCCGAGAAAGTTAATTTTATTGTTGATTTGGTATACCAGATTCATTGTTGTGCAGTAACTAGACGTCACCGCAAAAACATTTTATATTTAATTGCAACTTAAAATAACGTTCTATAAGCTATGGAGAGTAACGTTTATTAAACTAAGCAGTGAACCATTATAGTTATTTCAAAGAACAAGTAGATTATAGCTCTCAAAGGAACCGGCAATTCTGTTTTAGGAGAGGCAAATGCAAAAATATTACGTATTCAAACAGACCTAATGGGACATTTAGGGGTGGCAGCGAAGTGAAACGGCAAAGGCCGAAGCTTTTAAGTGTATAATATTTAATTGTGACGCCCTAGGCGTATAATCTCGCCCGGGATAATAGGTTTCTGTTTCCAGACAACCCTCAACAGCGACACTTGCGACGCCCCGGAGCCAGTCTCCACTGAAACAAATCGGATTATAATTGAGTTTTTTTAAGCTACGAATGTTTTTATGGTGCAATTGCGTTTTGCTATTGTTACAAAGTTGTTTTTCCGTAATGTCACTTCTAAATGAAATTCAAATACGAGTGCAAATGTTATTGATATATAAATATAAGGAAGGGGTATATTTTATACTGAGTAAAAGTATAAAACTGCGGTTCTAATATCGATGAATCCTATGATCAAGGAAAAAAATTGAACATGAAACATACATCTATTTTATATTTCGTGAATATTATTTACTTTTACATAGGGATGATTTTTATTCTTAATAGTAGTATCATTAAGACTCCCATTTCGGAGGTAACAACAAAAACGGAAAAAGATTAGGTTGTAAATTTGTACAGCCAAAAGCATAAATTGTAAACGAATATCGGGATGAGAAATTGAATTCCCCGTTGAGAAAATGTTCCATCAAAGTAAGCAAAAAACGCGATTCCGTTTATATCTTTTATATCTCGTAAATTGCAGGAGGCGGCAAGCGTTGCATGAAATTGAATAAGCATATTTCGTAAAACGTCGACGTTTTGGGAGACAATTGCCTTACCTCACCTACTCTTGCCCCTTCACGAACTTTGTCAATTTTCCTAAAATCTTATTAGAGCATTTTATTCGGAACCTGATCTTACATTCTCATCTCAACATTTATTCGCAACAAAACATATTTTGTTCATTGGGAATACGTTGTGACTATTATTTTGCAGATTTATATTGATATTTCATTTTGTCCTATAACAATGGTGCAAGTTGTAACCCTTCCGTATATTTAATAAGCATGGTACGTTTTTAAAGGGAATATTGGATATTAAATTAGAAACTGCCATACGGATGCGAAGTCCGTTTGATGTGAGTTGCCTTTCCCGTAGCACTAATGACATTTTCCAGGGTAACACACTTGTACTTTGACGAAGGGAATGTGAGGAACTCATTATTAATTATATTTCAAAAGACATGTACAGTTACTAATGTAATAGAAACGAGTGATTTAATGAAGAAATATTTTATCACGTCGTTAATAATACCATTATTTCGCTGTTAATAAATGAATGCAACCAAAAAAATATATATCTCCATTGTTTGATGTCTTTATTACATGTTTTAAATACGTTTTTAATTTATTTTTTTTTGCATTCACAATGCAATATTTCTATAAGATATAAAATACGTGTTTAAAAACAACTACGCCTCCGAGCCCTCAGATGGGATTCGAACCCACGACCTTTCGCTATACGGGCGACTGCTCTGATCGCTGAGCTACCGAGACGCTGGCAAACGTGTCGAATTTTACAAACGTATTTCAACTTCTACTATGAGCTAGTATCGTTCCACCAATGTTGAACGCTAACTACCTTCAACATTATGTTCTAAATACGGTTAAAGTGTCAATACTCTTCTTATTTAGTTCATCCAAAGTTATAAATGTAACAAATGATAATATGTACAATCAATAGATAACAGTATCTGAATTGTCAACAGAATCCCTGGCACAGGAGTTGGAAATGGAGCGCAAGTCGCGGCAGCAAGCCATGGAGCGGGACGTGAAGAGCCCGCTGTCAGAACGCGCCGGGTATTACAAGAATTCCGTACTGTTCAGCTCGGCCACTTAGCTGCCGAATGCCGGGGCCAATGATCTCCCCGATAAACTCGACAAAGACGACGAGAGGAAACCCATCATCAGTGTCAAACCAGAGTTCAGAGAAAAGTAACCCTCGAACGCGACAAACAAATGATGTTCATCCCATAGTTTCTTAAGGATTTGCGAAACTGATCTCGATGAAGTAGACTCTTCCTTATATTGAGATTACTGTAAATATTGTTATGAATTCGAAGTAAGTACGTAGATTTCGTGGCGTTAAAGCGAAGTCTTATGGACTCTTCTTCCATAGTGAAATTTGTATATATTTCTTTTATTACTATATTGTAAGTCAATACGGTTTTATCGACGATTCAAGTAATTTATACGTCATATTTTAATCTTTTATGAAAGTACCTTTAAACTTATTGTTTAATGCCATATTTATGTATTAAGTATTAATTATTCACATGTTTTGTAAATTTTACAAAATAATAATTAGCATTTCTTTTCACTTAAACCATAATTTTGTACCTACATACATATCATAAGAGTCACCAAATATGTTAAATGATTTGATTGAAACAATATTTGGAATTGATCTAAGACTGCTTTTCGAGATTTCTCCAAAGTTAAACTAATAAAATACCTGCTAATTGGTAATTTTGCTCGCTAGTCTCATAAAGTTCTATACTAAGTAATAAGTCTTTGAGTTCCTATGGATCTTTTGTTAAACCAGTGTGAAGGACCATATCGTCAGTAAAACTGCAAAAATAATTTGTAGGTACACATTTTATTGTTGATAAATTATTGTAAAAATTAATTTCAATATAACAGCGATTCCCGCTATCGTGTAATTTATTCAAATTTAGTGCAATGATTAGATAATAACTGACTTAGTGTATCTCTTAAACAATAAAGTGTACGATAATTAAGTTAGTCATTTTAAACGATACGTTTTTACAATATTTTGTTGACTGATAGCAAGGCAGTTTTGCGTCTAAGGTCATTTAAGTATTTCCTTTGGATTTCACGACGTAGATGCTGTAAAAATGAAATTAAAACGCTGTATCTCATATCGCGCAGAGTCGATGTATATTAGTAGTGACTAAAAATAAGAGCCGTAGTTTTAACATTATACATAATAAAGTATAAAATAGCGTTATTTATATTGATGCTTAGTTTTCGGGACGACTTTGAATGTTTAAAATAGTTAATTTAAGATTTAGAAATTGTATCGGGCGAAATATTGGCGCTTGGCTATTGTGCGTGTACATACGGTACAAAAACAAACAGTATAACTATGTAGTAATGATGTTTTTCTTTGGGTGTACTGTGGCACATACATATTGGATATCGTTTTCAAACAAAACTTATTGTTGACGGTAAATAGTCAAGCGCCAATTGAGAGGATCGCTTCATGCAATCAAATAATTTCTTATTATCTGTAATGGGTAATGCGACGTAATGAATAAAACTTAGTTGTTACTATAAATGTTTAGCGACAAGTGTGAATGTGTAAAGAGCGTGAATGTGGTACTTTTGCATATATTTACTTTCCTTGTCATCCAAAAACAGATATTGACAATACTGATATAAGAATATGTTTGTATAATCCTAACACTTGCAGTATTGTCTTTAGAGTAAATACCATTTCGAGGCTTCATGTTGTAACTTTTATTTTTATACCCAGTTCATTTATAGCATGCATTCTGAATACGAGTATTTTATTTATTTGTTTCTATTATAATTATCATTAATTTACTTAAAATTGTGTGTGTGCCTTGTATCGTAGATGAAAATATCAAGATTAAAAATGAAAATTATCATTTTGTGTTTTTTTTTCGTACCTATCATACAATAAATCCAGAAACAAAATCTTATGTTCTACTTGCACCTTACTTATAGAGTTCCGATTTTTTACCCCACACCGTTAAGCGCAAAACAACTATACGGTAATAATAACTTCGTAAACAGTTTGGGTAATTTAATTAATTTGTATTCCAGACCATATTTTTGAAGTATATCTACAAAGAAAATCCAATTAAGTATTTAAAATTTCTTGATTTAAAAAAATATTATTCTATGGCTTCTCTTTGGTTTCGTATTTACACTTTGTAATTATTTCAATACAAAGTTATTCTTTTTATTTGCTCTTTAACTCACTATATTACTAATCAGACTATTCACTAAGAAAACAAAAAATATTTAAGAAAAATTATCTGCAAGTATCCATACAATCTACAATTTCATAGACGACTGTATCTGATATTATAAAACTCAATAAAATTTCAACTTTAAAAGAAATCTTGGTTCATATATGACTTAAAGCGTTATATATCTATGATAACAATCTACTTAATAAAACTACAGTTCCATAAAGCAGAAAAGTCATAAGGACACCCCGATTTTATATCGCCAGCTTGATAGCCATTTTAAATCCTGTGAAATCGGAAAACTTCATATTTATTGCTAATAGATTTTCGACCGGGTTGTTCGGGCTGCAATTTTATTTTGTCCATATGAATGATTTTTATATTTGGCCTGGGGGTGGGCGGTGATACGCGCCCTTTCTGATTTCGGACTGATGGCCTGACGGACCGGACCCGCTGAAGGTATTCCGAAAATGTACTCGTTATAGAGTTCTTTGCTTGGTTTGAGTTCGAAATGAGTTTTGTTGCACGTAGAGCAAAAATGTCCGTTACATAATGAAAAAAATATTTCTGTACGTTCAACTAGCGTACATCGTAGTTTGCAGTTATCCCCTTTTTTGTTATACTACATGGCTAACGATGGACTGTATAACTAAAAGCATACAAGTACTTAAAGTACAAACTTTGACGTTTATAACGATCTTATGCCGTTATAATAAATATTGAAATGATCTTAATTTTTATGTGTACTATCGACCGTATTGACAAAATTTGGGGGTTATTGTACTATACCTTTTTATTTATAAAGCAGCAAAAAAACTATTAACAGAACATTTTAATTTTTATTTCATTATTATATTTATTATTCGTCGGATCAAAGAATCCGAAATACAAAATGAGACGGAAAACTATTCCAATACCGGGAAACGAAACCGACCCTCCTGGGTGAGAGCTAGGTATCCTAGCCACTAGACCATATCGGTTGTAAATTAAGTGCCACAAATTCAATAGACTTCTTATCTTCGGTTTTGACTGCAAATTCTTTATAGTCTATTTTGTATACTTGTATACTATAATAGTTGAACTTGTATACTATAAAAACGAAACAAGAAGTAGCTGAATATGTGCTTAGTTACTAATTTAAAATATCAGATCTTTACGTAATATTTTTTTAGTTCTATAATGAAACATATTCGAATACTACAAGTTACTCATAAAACGAATATAGTCAATAGGTGAGAGTAAATTTTCTATTCTGTAATTGTGTTATTTGTAGTTCTACGATATTTTCTTTATTTTAAGTTTCATTTAGTTTATATTGTACGACAACGCTACTCATTTCACATAATTTTTGTTTAGGCAAATTAATCAGAAATGTTGCTTTAACAAGACATTTCACACTTAAGTTATGATTAGGTTAAGACGTTTTTTCTTAAAAATCTATGTACCGTCCAAAGAGTATGTCTGATTTATAATATCAACACATTTTAAAAAATAAAATCAATAATAGGTGTCTCTAGTTTTTTTTTAATTTTCAAAAAAACAATTGCATACAAAAATCAATAATTCTCTACTTGCGTCTGTATTTCCGAGAACTTTTAACCCGTCCATTTTCAAAGTCAGGGTGAATAGCCACCTTATGGGTTAGCTCGTTCCATCGTGGAATCTGTCTTGGCTCCCGGGCTTGATTGGGATCAAGAGCTAACCTAAAAAATAAACAAAAGTATATAGTAAGCCAGAAAAAAAAGACAAAGCAAGTAAACCTTTTACTGAGAATTGAATATTTGCATACAGAAAAACGTGAAAAAAGTAGTGTTTGTTTAGAAATTGGCTTAGCATCCTTAGTAAGATAAGGTTTTTTTTAATCGTTATCTCAGCCAAAAGTGAAATTCGTTCACTTCAGGACGCAAACCTCCCCTATGACGGGGGGTTTCTATCAAAATTTCCACGACTGGCGCCTTGGTTATGAAGGCCACAGATAAAACCATATTTAGAATTCGATAACGCTGCTGCCTATTTAGTGGTCTACTAGAGATGTTTGGTGATAACCCCTTTCTAGACTCATTAGTCGACTTTTACGACGCTGTCAAGTGTGAAGCGTTGGTGCTTTTCTACGTTGCCGGACACCACACAAATAAATAGATTCAACAAAAAAGGACATTTCGACTTAAGTTTATATACTTAACGTAAAGCATACCAAAGTTATTATAGATTTGATTTAGTTGCTAAACTAGTTCTACTTTCACTCAAATTTATCTTCGTATGTTCATTTAGTTAAAAAATGAAGTCATTTTATTACCACCAAAAGGTTGCTCGAAAGAAGTAACATCAAAATACCAACAAAAACTGACGGGCGAAGTCTAACAAAAACTCTATAAAATTGAAAACTCTCCTACAACTTAGTCGATAGGCGTAACAAGATAAGCTTTTTAATTTTATCGTATAAAGCGAAAAAAAGATCAAACTTATTTTAAATTGTCATGAAGCTTCTAATAGTCTTTGTTTTTGTCGATATTCATCGTCTGTCGTTTATGTTTGGACATAAAAATAGAACTGAGACTGTACATGTGAAGTTAGTTATGTTTTCCTTAAACAGCGGGTGATAACTTAATATTGAACTAAGATTATAGAGCGAGGTTGATGTAATACTGCTCGAGGCGCTGTTATCACTTTGACACAGATTAATAATAATAATCATAACGACTGACCACGTGCCTTAAGAGCCGATACCAAAGGCTCCGTTTGCTCCCTTTAAGGAATTCATCTATGCAAGGGAATTCTTAGGAGACATCACAGGCTGAATGATACTACGATTTTTTAAACTCAAGTGACGAGAATATTGCCTCTGTTACGCATGATGAACTTGAAGACTGAAGAAGAAGCATTATACAAACGTAAACGCTAATACTATTTAAAAGTAAGTAATATATAATAAGTAAGTTAGGTAATATGGGTAAAATAATTGCTCATATTCATACATATTATCCTATCCTCCCTTAAATTCAAGAAGTAATAAATCAGTTTTAGGATTCTTTGAAGTAAGAAAGTTATTTTATTCTTAATTAACAATTGCTATCAGCATTTCTTTTACAACTACAAGAATGAAAGATATTTGGCATAAAGTATATATACACACACTATTTTACATACATACCTAGAAGATCCTCATTTTTAAATTAAATAGGTAAATATATTTCGTTTATCACACATTTAAATAAAACCATTTTTACTGGATTAGTTGCGCATTTTTTATATTTAAATAAAGCCGTGATTACGGCTAAATTTAGATATAATAATTAAAATATATGGTATTGTTGGTATGGTATTTTATTTATCGAAAAATATAGTAGTTAGGTATGTCGTGTGGCCCGAGAATAACACCACCCCATATCTTTCCGTGGGTGTCGTAAGAGGCGACTACGGGATCCAAACTCCCAAAAATGGACAGCAGCATCACGGATCATCAGCACCACAATGCCATCGCTAACCCGTCTTGGTGATAATGAAAGAAAAACCCCCATGATGAGTAAACCAACAGCATGGCCCCTAGTCCCCAGTGGCCCCACTATCCCGAACTAATGTAGCAGTCACGGTAACTGTGGGGCAGGGTTCGTAATGTTTCGAATTACGAACTGAACCCGGGAAACTGCAAAAATGGGGACGACTACAATGACAGGTTCGTGGACATTGTCCAAACGACTGGGTCTAAGGCCTTCAAAACCTGTCGTTCAAAAGGAACCAAAAAAGATCTCTAACCTCACCGATAAGCTCATGGAAGAAAGGCGAAACTTGATACTGCAGTCCTCTGAATATGCTCAGTATCGGCATCTCAACAAATATATCTCCAAGTCCCTGACTCGCGACCTATGCCAATTTAATACAAACCTTATTAAAGTGGCGGTGGAGCGTAACAAGGGTTCAAAAGAATTTGAAAAGGATCTGTCTGTTGGCCAAAGTCATATGACCAAGCTGAAGATCGAAGATTGAAGAGTCAATTCTCCAAAGCCTGAGAAATTGGAAGTAGTCGAGAAGTTCTACGGACAATTATACACAAGTGTACGCATATCTATCAGTAACCTAGCCGAAGACCCAAGAACTAAATTTACCCGGCACCATACCGCCAATATCCTGGACGTCAGTCTGTGACGCCTGGATGCAAGCAGCGCAGGACTGGTCATTGTGGAGAAGGCACCAATAATTGGGAGAGACGAAGATAGTAGAAGCGGTAACAACCTTTGATCCGGTCTTTCTGTCCAGAAAGACATGGGTACTTTGGCAAAACGAAGACAGTAAGATTAAGAAGGTGTATTAGTGTTCAATGAATTCACCAATTATGCGTAACAGTCTCTGAACCCTAACTGTCACGGTATCTAGAAAAAAGTAAGTTTGAATCCCACGCGAAAAGATAACACAATTTTAGGATTTATTGAGAGTTTTCACATATTCTTGTGCCGATAAAATAAATATTGAAATAATATAGTATGTACATTTCTACTATCTACATACTATGACGAATTGAGGAAATATTTTGTCTTTGATTCTGTGAGTAATAATAACCTTGTTGTTATAAAAATAAGGTGCTAAAAGAAAATGTCACAAGGGAAAACCAGTCTGTTTTTAAAGCCAGGGTGAATAAGTACCTTCTGGATTAGCTCGTTCCATCGTGGATTCTGTCTTTGCCCCCGGGCTTGATTGGGATCAAGAGTGAACCCATTATAAATATTAATAATAATACTCAAAAAATTGTTCTCTAAATGCAACTGACATAACCTCGCCATTATACCAGTGCACGATATCCTTACTCATCCGACTTCGAGTTTCTTTAAATATTTTTGTTATTAATAGGTTTAATGATATCGTTAACAAAAAAACACAATTAAGCATGTTAACAATATCAATGTCGTTGGCAGTGAAAAGTTCGGGCGGGCATATTAATTTACGTCGACTTAGTTGTACCATGTACATATAGTCACGGAAGTTAATATTGTGAGCATAAATATTGTCGCGAGACAGCTCCTTGCCGCCCGTAGTCTCTATTGAAGTATTGCGCTGTACAGGGTGTTGCGGCAAAACAAAAATCATATTTAGAGGCCGTCTAGAGAGTGACAGCAGCTATTACTATTACATGACAATGGAAGACTGATGTAGCATTTTTTTAATAGTAAGTAGACTTATTTATAATTATATGATCACTACCAGTCCATATATTTCATTAATAGTATAATATTTATTCATTCTAATTGATAAATATTTATATCAAACGTATAAGTGGTATAATCGAGGCAGGATTGCAGCATGAACCAAAGCCGAAGGAATAATGTGGCCGAGAGTTTTTTTTTTACAACACTGGTGGGGAAGTAAATTGTCATATCCTGATTTCGAGATTATTCCTTTTTACTGTGAACGAATTGGTAGCAAACTAATATTAAAAAGTACGTATTTTTGGATTTGTAGCATTTTTATGTGTTTAATGAAAAAAAATCCTACCACTTTCTACTACTACCAAGGGCCTTGTGATTGAATACTGGTTGAATTTGAATACTGGTTATAACTATGTATCTTTTTAATACTGGTTATAACTTTTTATTAGAAATAAGAGCATAAAATTGCAATTTAATACATTTATTTCAGTGTTATATCCGTAGATTAATCTCCACAGTAAAAAAATAGCTTGTTAAGAACTAAGTAATGGATGGGAGTCGCTCAAAAGAAGTGTCATGCTTAATTGTTGTCAAGGTGAGTAATCTAGCATCGCCACTTCCGTTTTATAATCCCATATGAGGTAAATAAATCACCTTAGATAAGAGTGGCTAAGGTAGTATCTTTTTTTCCTAACGAGTGCTTAAATATCTTGTGATGTTTTCCAATATTGATTAATACATAATTAAATATGGTTTATTTTATAATAAGGTGTTCAAATAAACATCAGCCTGTAATGCATACGCATACGCACGCACCTGTCTGCCTTACGGGACGTAATTTTCGCTCTGGTGCGACACGGATTAGTTTTTCGTTACGATAATTAAATAACTTCGAGCTGCGTTGTCGCGTGATCTATGACCTTGTTTATTGTCTTGTCGTACGTGTGGTGCGGGCTTTATTTTATTGCCAACGTAGCCCCGTGTAGTATAAATACTTACTTACCTTTTATCACAGTTTCAAGATGATATAGAACGATATAATGGTAAATCCAAGTTGAATTTTACTATTAATCTTTTTAATTCTTCGAAAAGCCCGCTTGTACTCTACATTTTGACCATAGTATCCATAGTACTTGCAAACTATTTACGACCTGTTACAATGGGACCTGTTACAAAAATTACTCACACGAATTGTTCAGTCCTAAACTAAACAAAGGTGGCACTGTGGCTATACATTCTTTTTTATATTTAAAAAATAAAATTTTATTATTTTATTACTATAATTTGAATATTCGTCGAAAATGAATTTGTTACCATGGTTTTCTTTATTCTTGAGATTTTAATATTTTGGTGCATTTGATTAAGCTATCGTCATGTAAAACTGAAGGTTTTTAGCGGGTGTCTAAATTTATTATTTATCAGTATGGATACTTCAAAGAAGTATCCTTCCCCAAAACTAAAGTTCTTCTGACCGTGACCATAGCGCAGTGCAACAGCGAAGAAATATCAAATACGGAAAAATAATAAGACAGTAGAAATTCCATTTTCAATAAAAAATATTTTTTACCATCAATTATTTCTCGTAATATTACCTACTTGTATCGTAAGAACATATCTATTTTTTTATTCCTTGTCAAACCAACTATGGCTTGGACACAAATATCTATGCTCATCTTCACACAAATTTATATCCGAATTTAAAAAAAAATCGTTAAAATTATATTTACCATAACTCCGACGCGTATCCAGAATAAATAACATAAACATTGCCCTTCCGTGCTTCGGTATAGTGTTGTAAAAAATAAGCTAGTAAAGTTATTTTTTTTGTAAACCTAGAAGTTATTTCTCGCTCCTTTTAAACACTATTAAAGATGTCATCAAGCAGCGGACATAGAACATTGCAAAATGGGTTTCATAATTTAATTAAAACTGAATAGGTCAATGGAGTAATAATTTTATTTCGATTTATAACTATGACTAAGACAAAATAGGAAGAACGCCTTAGTTATTAAAGGCCGTTACAGAATAAATTGTCATTTTTACATTTGTGTTCACTAAACTATATTCTGAGTTCGCCTGTTTATAACATTTTTCTTATTTAAGTCAACTACTAAATTTTTATATCCAAATAAGAATTATATTTATATGATGTATGAAAAGACGGCGATGGGCGTCAGCTTAAGAAATACTTGTAAAAATTTGACGAATCTGTCAAGGTCTCGGTAGCTCAATAAATCTCAATTGGAAAAGTACTCGCCCGGGATGTGGGCGCCTGCCACCTGAGATTTTCCTGGTAATAATTTCTTTCCACCGTTTACTTACTCACCTACATAATCTTGGTTAGCTATAATAGTTTAAAGATATAAATTGTCTCCCTATATGTTTGTGAACGAATTTAATGATCTATTAAGTGCAATAAGATATTGTTACTTGTATACGTTAAAAACTTGAATAGGTCAAAAGAGTAATATTTTATTTGGATATATAACACCGCCTGGAGCAAAATTGAAGTGCCTGGCTTTACGTGTTGCGAACTAGTAACTAAGTTAATTGTCGACGTTACAGAATAAGTAATTGACATTTTTATCTGTTCGCAAGATCGGTTCCAACCGACTCTACAAAAATGGGGTCGTCTTGCATATAGCGATTAATTGTTAATGTTGTATTTTCCTTTAAGACGTAATTAAATCATAAAAACTAAACGTTGCCAATTTGACGGTTGTTTAGCGTGAAGGTAACAATTCTGTCTATATGTCAAAGGGTTCGAATTCTAATGTTAACACACAATGGTTTGTACAAACGCTTAGTTTAGGACTAAATAAATGTCTTGAGTTATCCCAAAATTCATTGTATTTTTAACCGACTTCAAAAAGGAGGAATTTTCTCAATTCGACCGTATATGTATTTTTTATGTTTGTTCGCGGATAACTTTGTTATATATGAACCGATTTTGATGTTTTTTTTTGTTGCAAAGAAGATATTTCAAAGGTGGTCCCATGATAAGGAAATTTAAGGGTTTGATGATGTCAGACTAGAGAAATCGAGGGGAAATTTCAAAAATCGTAGGGGCTACTAGAACGTTTTTTTTTCATTTATTAATTTTTTTATTATTGTAATGTAAACCATACGACGCTTATGGGGTCCGCTAGTATGAAATAAAAGTATCTTATTTATATATTTATACAGTAATAAATATTTTTATAAGCCCTGTGTTGTTCGGCAGAGTAGAATTGATTCAAGCCTGTACACTTAATGATACTGGATCACCATACACTTTCAGAAGACCACAAAAAGGGCAGCAGGGTTTTCTGAATTATTGCGATCTCCAACTCGCCTGCTAAGGGTAGTGATTATAGCAAACCCCCGTATATTCGGGAGACGTTTCTGTCCAATAACGGGCACCTTTTGTCTTAGATAATGAATTATTATTTTAGTACAATAATACTTTTGAAACAACAATACCGAAAAACTGTCGAAAGGCAGTTTCCAATTGAATTTTAGTGACCACAACATCTATTATCTTTAACCTATTCGTGTCTATCAATGTTATTGGACATTTCACAGGTCTTTTCTATCCATTAAAACACCTTAAGGGCAAGATGTTACTACTTATTACTCAGTTCCAGTGCGGAAAGAGTGAACGCCAATCTCTTCAACAGCTTTTCACGCCATCCAAAACAGGGGGGAGCTCAATATAGTGAATATTTAGTCACCTCAACGGTGACCGACCCTTCAAAAAGTTGCTTAACCTACACAAACCACAATATTACAAGGTCATAACCATCTGAAATAGCAACACTTAAACTTAATCCCAGCACTTGCATTCAATTTCCCTTGCAAATGACCATCTGTCGATTGTCCATAGAAATCTTTATTCATTTCTATTAAAGTGTTACACAAAGTACATTCCGAGACAATCGCTGCCACAACGACACTCAGTTATGAAAACATCTTAACCCTTCTTACAGAAGGGGACCTAAGCAATTTGCATTGCATTTGAATGCAAAATGCTTATTTCACTTTTCCTTAAAACGTTGATGGTCTATTAAGAGTCTGGGCTCCTAATTTAAGAAGTTACTTCACCTTAAACTACTCAATGCGGTAATACAGCTTAAAATGGAAATATTATTTCCATCACATCAGCAGTACCAAGCAAGCAATAATTTCAATTAAAGTTTGAATAATAATTATCGTTGCTGAAATCTCTGTTAGCCTTTTTAAAAAATGCACATTTTTGTAGATTTCTTTATTTATAAATGGTTTTCTTCTTTGTATTATTCTTCTTAAGTTATTCTTGTATTGTATACACAATTACACAAAAAGAGAAGTTCGATTTCGCAGCTGTTCGGCCTGCGATAGCAAAGGTCAAGTAATTGTCAAATGGAATAATCGGTCGGATGGATGACCAAAAGTTCATTTTTTAGGTGCATAATGAATTTGATAACTTCCACTAATCCACACTGGGGTGACAGTAATGGGTAATGGTCCATTCTCCTTACGATGTTTTCGTCAATTCCCCCTTCTCATACGGACCAACACACCCATATGAAAGGAATTTATGACATTTTTATAAAGCTTATGATAACATAATAATGAATTTCCAAACCTTTTCATGTCATATTGCAGTAACTGAAAGTGAAAATTCAAAATCGATATATAATGAGAGTATTATACAGTGCAATCATTTGGAATCGCTGAAATCATTAGAAGACTGAACCAGATGTGGTATGTGCAAAATAAGAAGCCTATTTCATCTCTATGTTTAAGACAATCTTTTCCACGAATATGACTTAAATTTATTTTATTTAAAATACAAATTCAAACTTTATGAATCACTTGTCATTTTATGAAGTTTTTTTTAAATATTCTAGTATTTTTAAGATAAATATCTGATAAGTTTTGAAAGTATTCTTTAATAAAATCCAACTAAGTATTTTGATTATAGAAATACCACCCACATACAAAATAAGTTGGAGCCTTTATCATACACAATTAGAATGGCGAGACGTTGATTAAAAACGATAGCTAAGACCGTCAACTCCGCAAATTCGCATTAAGAAGGGCACCTCGTACTGACTTCGCTTTTAAGCTGCAGACCTCGTGATACTTGCCAATCCAATTGGATTTAATGTTAGGTTTGGGGCGCAATGGGTGAATTCATAAACAACATATCAAAACGTTTTCACTTCATAAAGATTGTTTAATAGTTTAAAATATTGTAGTAATCTAGAAATAGGTGAGGTAAATAACTTAAATAATATTATTATTAAAAAATAATATTAAATAACTTTATAAAATTTTAGAATCGAAAGTAACAAGAAAAAGTATTCTACTTTTTGGAACTGTTCACTGTCGTCATGGTGGTATTTTAATGTCTCACAAAGTAACCGAAATTCAAAATGGACTTTACGTTTACCAACATTATAAAAAGTTATTCAACTTTTTGTGTCATATCATGAACAATAAATGTATTACATTCATTTATACATAAGAAAATATTAGATTTATATTACAGAGTAACAGAGAGTAAATAAACTATGTCATAGAAATAGTTCCCAAAAAAACAAAAGAAAAGGGTGAGGTCTCGACTTGTTTTTAAAGTAACAAATAAGCTTTAAAATAAATTAATAATAGTTTTATACTTGGGACAGAGAAATTTTTTACTATCAATGTAAGTGAGCATAAAATATTAGTAATTTCACTAAAATTTGAATATTTAAAGCAGATTTCTTTATAAAATTTTCCAATTAAAACATGATTTTGAAATACCAATTGTTGGATACAGAACTTTCGAGGAGAACTGTAACATCCATACAAATAAACTTAAAACTAAAATACTCCCAGTGTGTTGTATCCTTATGAGAGAATGCTTGGAGTTTGTCTCCATTAGTTGCTGTTGGGTCCAGTGCTATTTCAAGTTGAATTGTTGCGGACTTGCTAGAGAGGGGATCAGAAGACGTACAACTTCCAACTTTAAGCTGATCACACACAATAAAATTAATTTCAAAATCGATTAAAACTTATAACTTTGAATCACTCAATGGCTAAACTTAAAAGTAAACGTTGTTACATTTACTCCGTGATTTGTTCCAGTAAACCTGTAATAATTTTACTATATAATAAAAATTAATTTTTATTATATACATATTAATGAATTTTCAATTAAAAAAAAAATCTCCTAAGACCTTACCATAAGCTAATTTTTGTTAATGGATTCGAAAGCTATTCACGCCATACATTATTTACACTGATTGTATAAACCGAAAAACGTCCACTTCGGAAAGACGTCGTTGGCGAACGCCTTCCCCAAAAATTGGGGGGTATTCATAGCGAAAAACCATAATTCTGCTGCCTACTTTGCAGGCAGTGGAAGGCCTCATATAAAACCTTTAATTGTTCTATCGATGTTATTCTACTCTGCCGGATACCAGACGGCCATATTAAGCTAACCATCTTTAGTCTAATAAAAAATATTATTTAAGGGCCTAAAATAATAATAGTGTTCGGATTTATTGAAATTTTACTAATTCTTTCAGGTAACCGTCATCTGAAAATTCTATTGCTCAGTAGTAATATATTGTTTACAAGCAATTTTATTAGGCGCATCTTAAAATGATGCATTAGTAAGCCTTTGAATACTTCCTTTAACCACATATAACAATTAAGTAACATTTGCGGTAACCAAAATTGTTTCTTATTCATTGTCTACAAATGCAACTAAAGTGATATTCGTTGATAAGCATACAACTCTTAATTTTAATAATTATAGTGAAAATAAGGAGTTCAGATAACATAAAATTAGATTGGTTTCTCGATAAACTGAGAAAGGGAATACTTAGAAATAAGATTTTTGTATTTTAAAACCATAAAAATACGAAACGATATCCGTTATCTTTATATATATAATTCTACTGTACGTGTGTATGTCACTGAACTCCTCCTAAACGGCTGGACCGATTTGAAGGATTTTTTTATATGCGTTTGGGTGGCGCCCTGGATGGTTTTGATTCATAAATCAGCCCGACAGATGACGCTGCAGTCGGCACAGCAAAATCAGGAAGGTACTAGAAAATTTCGACGAGTGTTCACAAGGCTCGGTATCACAATTGGGAGAGCATTGGACCTGATTTCCAAAGGTTGCGGACTCGATTCCCGCCTGAGAATTCACTTGTGACCCGAGATTTTTTCTAGTATTTTTCTATTATAATAATTTAAATTATTCGTGGTTTGACAAGACGAATACCGGATCCTTGTGGCAGAACGAGTATAATGTTCTGTAGTAGAGTATGAAAATAGAGGATATATCCTCTATTTAATCAATAAAAATAAATAATGTCCAATAATGTGGCAATATTCTATAACATATGAATTAATCACCACAACTGTATTTGAAACCATCAAACTCGTCTGAACTCGATGTTTTGCATCGACAGTCTTTGACGAGAACCAGAATAGCATTCTAGTTTAAATTTTAAATATTTTACGGTCGAATTTCAACCAATGGGTGACCACAACTTCTGATAATTAGTCTAATTAATGTGTTCCTATTGTTGATAGTCAATTTTGTTTAATTCTTGTTTAATTATCGATTTATGTCCTAATAATATTACTTACGATTTTGTAGACCGTTTGGCGTAATGGTAGCGACCCTACCTTTAACTCCAACGACGGTCTTGGGTTTGTGTCCCGGAAGGGACAAATGTATGTGTGATGAATACGATGGATTCATACCTGAATCATGGGTATTTATATATACTTCTATGTATATTCAATTTTTATGTATCATATATATGTGTATGTCGGTCCGTTATCTTAGTATCTTGTGTGTGATACTTAATAAGTATCTTGTTTATTATTTACGACAATTTTTAGGCTTTTAAATTCCACCAAATCGCTTGGGATTGTCAGTCACAAAACAGTTTATATCGTTGTAATCCTTCGAATGTCATTTAAACTTTGCAAAAATAAGTTTCAGTAAGTAATTGTTGCCTACCTAAATTTTGCATCAACGTAATACGTAGAAATGATACGCTACGTAATTAACAACAAAAATTACAAAAGTTATTTCATTAAGTTCTTACTCCTAACTTTGTTTTGAATCTCAAACAAGAAAATGAATCGTACAATTGACCCCAAAACGTTATATCGCTATTAGCTATCAAGGTAAGGAATACTTTTGTACCTTTTTAATGAAATCGGATTCTGGTTCAAAAATCGGTTTCTTTTGAGTCTAATACAAAACTGATCGATAAAATGGCGTCAGTCGTCGAAGGCGGCACAGAGACAATAATAAATTGTAATTACAATTTAAAATGAGCAGGCGGTCCGTGGGAGTGGCTTCGCGCCCCACACACCATCTCTACAAGTGTGCACTTTTTACCTCCATGCGGTATAATTAACGTACATGTGTGCGTTTATAAGTATAGAATGCAATGAAAAAGTTATTTGACGGAATACCTACATCATCGCTAAAATATTGACTTACAGCCAATGGATTGGGAGTCATACATTTGGCTACTACAACTACTATTCAAATATGCAAAATTTTAAATTCGGAACTTGTTTTTCGTGATATTAAAGTCTATCATATGATAAGAAATTTAAAAGCGATATTAATGTTTGCACATTTAGAAACATTCTCTCATTTACATTCTCTGTCTCTCTTATATGTATGTCTTCAATAAGTAATTATTTATTTTTAATTTAATTTTTTACGTTTTTTCCTATGATTTATTACAAAAAATTCTATATGTCGCGTAACATAGCATTTCGGCTACTCATTTAATATAATCTCATCTGATTTAAGCTACGTTATGCCGATATTTCGGATAGATAGCTCCAAAATTGAGGAATCAAGTAGTTAATTATTGCTAAGAAATTTGGCTGACAATCATTAATTTTGATGGCTCGTTATAGAATGTCTCAAGTAATAGAATTATTGGTCTAATAAGATCATTTTGCTTTAATATAGTAGTTATAGTAAATAAATGTTAATTTTGCAATATAACATGTTTCTTAACTAAATTTGAAAGCTAAATGATGTTTGAGCGAGATTTAATTACATTATTTTCTATATTTAAATAATATTTAAAACTACTGCAACAGGTTTTAAATATCGATGAAAGCCCAAATAAAATTCTTTTTTTATTTAATCGGCCAATGCTGGCAATACATAACGTAAAAAAGTAAAAAAGACAATCGAAATTAATACATTGAATACATATATTTTTTCTCAACATAACCGTATTCAGTTCCCAAAACGATTTGATACGTATCGAATAGCTATTTACCAAAATTACACGTTACAAAAAGATTTTGTTTTATTTTCAATCCCCATATTCGAATATGATTCTCTATACAAAAAGATGATGATGTATTTTAAATAAGAAAGAAGTTTAGTACATTAAAGGTTCCGTTCAAAATATTTCACAAGCCAACAGTTACAGCGAAAATAATTAAATTAAGAAAAAAGTTTTCCTTGTTTATTACTTCGTTACAAAATGTAGGATAGGATTTAGGATATAGTATAGTAATGACCGAATGATATTATACACATTGTTTCAAACGACGTGTATTAAACTTTCTTAAGTATACTTGTTATTAAATCGAAACAAAATAACTAGTAAATAATATATTACAGTGTATATAGTATGTAGTGTCTATGACTTTTAATGAATTCTGATTATTTAACAAACAGAACCTATATGGTTCCACTACTTCTGGATATAAAATCGCTTTCTTTTTTTTAGTACATTTTTAATGTATATACCAACAATGTTGTGGCTTTCGCCATTTATGGATAGTTTCATCACAAGGTCCCTCTGCATAGCTGAAGTCAGTCAACGTTTGCATCTTCTCACTCCCTGAAGCGCCGTTAATATTTCCATTCCTTCGAAACTAAGTTATTGCTAGGGCAATCTCTACTACTAAACAGCGTGACATGGCTAAGCATTATGTGAATTAATTAATTTATAACAATAATTTATTCAATCTCCAATAACGAGCCAGTCAATTTATATTTAGTTGCGTAGATAATAGAGTTTCGAATTTGATTAAAATGCTACCATTTCAAAATACACATCATTTCCTTACCGTTACCAAACGTAAAAATCACTATCTAGGACATCTATCTAAATCAGAAGGTATGCGGATTCCGCAACTCTGTTACTAACAATTCTCGTTTGAAATCGATGAAGTTGGTACTTAAATTATGGATTATGGATAAAAGATTTGACAGTTTTAGTGTTCCTCTATTAGCACTGTCAAATCTGTCAAACTGTCAAATCGTTCTTCTATAATCGCATAAAGTACCAATTTCATTATTTCAAACGAGAACTGTTTGCAATAGAGTTATATAATTCGCACTCTGAATACAATCCGGTAACTTACAATCCTTTATTTTTTTTTAAATATGTATATTTTTAGTGAACTGCACTTTAAGTTGCCTGCTTACTTAAGTCACACCTTTTTTTTATTCAGAAGAGATCTATTTTGAAGCTTAAGTCACCAATAAGTTTCTCTACTACAATAGCTTCGTATAATATGCAATATATGACATATATTCTTTATTAACCTTTAAAGGAACCCTAAAAATATACAGATCATAATCGGAGAGGTCCGATTTAGGGCCCGAATAAAATGGAAATACATTTTAATGATTATTATGCCCGTAAACGATTCCCTGCGATGGCTGTTATGTTCTTCAGTGGATCTTGGCATTAACTCTTATACACTTTTCACCTATTTTTTAAAATATCAGTATCAAACATAGGTTTATTGATAGTCAGTGAACATTAATATTAGCCATCGTCTATGGATAATTTTATGGTGATGTCTATATAGTAATATTTTCACTTCAATTAGTCATTGCCTGACAAAAGTGTCCGGATTAGTACAGTCGACAGCACATCAAGCTTTATACACACTTACAGCAAAATAGGCTCTATTACAATGTTATAAAGTAGATCGAAATGTATTGACTAAAACAAAGTTTGTTCTTATAAAAATAATGCCTCCGTTTTAATTGTAAGTATTACCTAATCTAAAATTTATGTTATGTTGGGTTTGCAATAGACAATTAAATACGTTACAACTTATTTAGATTACATATTGTAAACTTGTTTGTGGTCCATATTAATAAATAAAAAAGAAAAAATAATTGTCTTAAACCTACTTTTTATTCGAAATGGTATTTCTCAGTATTAACAATTTGTGATTGGTTACTTTATAATAGATTAATTGATTGCAATCAAACCTTCTAATCTTAATTTCCAATCTAACCATGAGAATGTATTATGATAATAGACAATAACAAAAACACTGTTGTTAAAGTCAACAACCTAACCTCCTTTGGCCTTATAACAATAATTTGGCGCCAAGATAGGTGATTGATAGCCGTCGTAAACGTCAAAATTTCGGGTTCAAAATAAAAGAGCGCATCACACCAAACGACCGCAATGGAAAGTACGAAATTTGCCTCGAATAAACGAATCGGTGCAAAAAAGGTTTTAAGCTTTTTTGATTTGAGCTAATTAGATACGAAGAAATATTTGTTGTTGTTATAAAAAAAATGTTCTACAATCACTATGAATGAGTTTTTTTTATCGTAGAATATTATAAAATGATTGCATTATAGCGTATTTTTGACAAGTCTTTATGTTGAATCAGACACAATAATAACAATAATTAGTACAAAAGAATAATATAAGTTAGATAAATTCATATTTACACTAATTTTAAATTAGCTTTGAAAAAAACCCTTTATACTTAAAATTATGGATCATTTATATACTACTGTGAGAGATAATATATACTTGGTCACCCATCCGATGACCGCCTTTTGCAAAACTTACTTATCCTTCGCAGTCGCAAGCCAAAAGTGTTTACTACAGGGCTATCGATCTCCTCAAACTCATCATATTTTTTTCATTTTAATTATGGTTCCTTCTATATTATTAATTACAGAACTTCTGATCTATAAGCATCTAAGACCTCCATGCTGCTGTTCCATAGTTACTCGTATCAATTGACTTAGGAACGAACCCTTGAAAAATCCTTCGGGAGATAACCCTATTTAATTGCAAATAAAAAGAATAAAATTTATGAGTAATATAGTTATTTTCAGCCTTGAATATACAATACCACATGCTGGCGCTGCGGAAGAACAGTGCTGTAATCGCTTTCTAGTTCAGTAAAGAAAAGTAGTACTTTATTCAGTGCTTCTATTTTGTTACAGTTAATACTGTGTAGCGACCAATTTGGTTATAATGATTTTTATAATGGTTATAATGATTGATATTTAATAACTAAATAAAATGTAAAAATAAAAATAAAACAATTTGATTCATATAAAATAATTTTAATAATTAGGAACGTGCCCGATTAAAATATTGTGAAGGTAGTAGAAAATACATGACAACCATCATCTTAGTCATCCTGTGATCACGGCTCCTGTAAAGGAACCGAAACGTCAGTATTAAATATAAACTAAAACATGTGCAAAAATACGTAAAAAGGTGATTTATTCTAAAACAAAGCTTCTTTTTGTATTTAATTACACATTTGATTCAGCCTTATTAGTCACTTAACTTGTGAAAACCGTTAAATGGAATAAAAACTCAAGCAATCAAGGTTCGATTGCAATTGCACAGTTCGTTTGCTTATTCATAGCTGTGTAACGTTTTTATATGATTCGAAATCTATTATGCTTACTCAATAAGTTACTCAAATCATCTGGTCTAATAAAACAGCAAGTATTTGACTTTCACGTAACAAAACAGAAATAAATGCAGAAATCCATTTTTATGTTAAAACATTAGGAAATACATCGGAGTTTTGACTATTCCTGATCTGAACTATAAAGTAACTTTTATTTTATAAAGATGTTGAGATCGCCTGTTTTTAACGTAATTCGCTGTGTTTAATTCATGTCGTATACAAACAATTAAATCATTTGGTAATATTGAATCGTAATTATTAACATCCCACTTTATAGTACATACATTTTGGATCAGCTCTAAAATCACACACACGCAATTGTCGAAGTGAAAGCGAAAATTTCTAGAAATCTCTGGATTCTATTACCGTAGAAAAAACAGTTGTAGAAAGTAATGGTAAAGACTGAACGGATATTTTTTTATTAAAGGAAGTAATTGACAAAAAGATATCCGTTCGAAAGAAGGGTCGAGCACTTCCCCAGTGCAAGTATAGATCCTTACGAAATAGCTGTGCAGCTAGAAATTATCATTCATTTTGATGCTTTTTAACTTTATTATCTTATCGAAAAATATCGATGCCAAAGTTATATTTCATGTATTTGTTAATTATTTAAGCCAAAAGCTTAAAAGTGTAGTTGTAATTAAAAAAAAAACACTATATTCACATAGGGGTGACACTACCTTCGAAGCGCTCCTGCGAGCGACATGTATACGAGCATTCGCACATAAATTATTGGCATATATATTTACTTAGTTTTGTATAATCAATATATGTCTATCCTTTATCATAGAATCCAAACACAAACCAATCTGTCCTTACTTTAGACTTGGTGTGAATGAAAGAAATATTATAAATATCATTATATGCGCTGTCACAATCTAGGCGACTGGTCTTAACAATCGAGATACTATCGTTGCATTGAATTCTCTATCATATATACACAATTATTTATACTTTACAAAAATAGTTATGTCTATAAATATCAAACATCAAACATAAACCTTATGGAACAAAAGACCAGAGATATTAACAAATAATTTTTAAGATGGTCGTAAGACGCTCTGAGAACCTACGATATAATGTCGCAATATTTATCTTTTTTTATAAGGTGTTACCAACAGACATCAACCAGCCAAAGCAAACAAATCGTAACCAAAATTGACAAATTTTATCACTCCATGATATTTTTATAATAATACCGACATATAAAAATATTTATATATAAAATCTAAATAAAAGTACTTTAATGAAATGTACCAGTCCTTTTAAATTATTTGCTCCACATAAATTCAAATTTCATGCGTCACGATCAAATTTAAATTTTTAAATGGAAATTCTGTTAAAAAAAATATTTTTAACTGACTTATTGGGTTTTAGTTTTATAATACTGTTATGAATCGCGCACTATAGGTTGTTTATAAATTATTATGAATAAAATTAATATTTTTAATTTGACTATTTAATATCCACATCACGTAACGATTAATATAGTATCACGTTAACTTAACACAACAATTACGCCACATTTTATAACAACATTAGTTTTTGTCTCGGCTTCTCTAATAATTTTCACCTTTCAATGGGATCAGAGGTTTTTCCACGATTGCATAATTATTTGTCGAATGTAAATTGATACTCATAGGTTATTTTTTATTAAAAGTTGTTTTGAGTAAAAGTTAACACTTTTACTCAAAACTTGTAATGTGATCACAGATCAAATGTTTTTATCTGCTTTTTTGTGACTGTTTCTTTGTGTGCACAGATATCACTGACTATAACTTTTACACACTATATTTTTAAGTGAGGTTTCGCACTGCGAAGCTTGTTTAGAAATTGTGCGATAATACCAGTATAAAATAACTATAATTTTTACCCAGTTAGATGGCATGTATTTGTTTATACCTTTAAACATAATAATTTTATTGTAATATTATTATATTAATTAATAATATTGTCAATCCTCTCTGTACATAATATTACTTAAACGTAAATGAATCTAGAACATATATATATATATTATTTTATATTTTTTTTTACATTCACACCAATTAGCCTAGCCCAAAGTAAGCACTGTAAGGCTTGTGTTATGGATGCTAGGGTAACGGATAAACATACATATATAATACATAGATATGAAATATTCATATAAATATTATATAAATATCCATGACTCAGGTACAAATGCTCGTATTCATCATACAAACATCTGCCCCTACCAGGATTCGAACCCGGACCGTCGGTGCGAAAGGCAGGATCGCTACCGTTGCACCAAACGGTCGTCAAATATCCTTTATGTATAAAATTTGTATATAGATTATATTTTTTATATATGAAAAATATATGCATAATATTAAATATAAACTTCAGTGATATTAATTCAATTTAATCCATAAAATAATGTAATTTTTCATCAATGTTTCCTTATGACGTTTTCACGTAAAATTATAGTATCTAAACCGACTTTACGGACAATCAATTTATTTTACAATAGTTTATTCACTTTTTTCTAATGTTCCTATTTATGAACAACATGTCATTATACAGAATTAATAAAAACAACACAAAACCGATTTGATACCTAATAATTAAAAAAACAAATTATATAGATGTTTACAATTCATATGAATTTATCGATTTTATTGTTTTAATTTGATAATTTTGCTAGAGTGAGAAAGCTGAACTATCTGGACTTCCATCCCTTAGCCACCATGACATTTAATTGAAAAAAGAATTTCAAAAATAAACCAAGCAGCCACTCGATGGCCAATTGCATTTTGTGGCGGAGTGAGAGTCGCGTGCTGGGTGCCATTACCCCGCCCCCCTGGGCTAGATGCCAGAAAATGTCGTAGAATACATGTTCCTATTCGGTTGGCTATTGCCTTCGAGCGGTCTTCAAGGCAATAGCCAACCATCTCAGTGAAAAATAGAAAAACTAGTTTAATTGACTGCGGTTATTATTGAAACGTTTAACTATGCTATTTATAGTTAAATATTATGTAAGAATGAATAAAATATTTAATCTATATATCAACACATAATTCTTAATTAAGAAATATAAAGCAACATTGAAACAAAATAACTAGACATACAACCCGGTTACAATAACTGTGGACCTGATGACGTCACGTCAGCGCTTAGGTACGGTGCACAAAACAAACATCATGGGGATAGTATTGTAAACAATAATAATTATGAACTATAAATAAAATATATTATACTTTTACTCTTTTATTATTTTATTTTTTTATTCTTTTTCAAGAGAACGGGGAGGGGGCTTGTCATTCCAGCGAGGTCCACAGATATTGTAACAGAGTTGTACTAATGTATGTCTTTTAGTGCTTTTAATAGTACATTAATTACATTCAATTAACGATTTTTTTATGTATTATTGTAAATGATGCATTCACAGTTATGATTATATCTACAGCTACTAATTTCTCGTCCGAATATAATCTCAAAACAAAATGGTCAATTTAGAATAGTTTGTAATTGTCAAAACTTATTTAAGTGATAAAAATCTTGCTGAATTACAAAACATAGGGTACACAAATTTGACACTCGTTATTAAAAATTACTTCATTTAACAAGTAGCCTGTGGTCGAACGAACATACGAATAAGAAAAAATAGGTACCAATTGATACATTTGTTAATGTACTAAGGAATGTAGCGTTTGAACCGTCTTTCCTTTTTAGTTTATGTAAACTAACATTTCTTTGCAATACCTAAAAACAGAGGAATATAGGCTAATAAAAAGTGTGTAATAGTTAAAATATTTGGCCGCAAAAGTATAGTTGTATGTAAGTGTCCCAAAACAATAGCCATCGAATAACACGGAATTAAAGTTAGCTGCGGGCAGCGCGGAGTGGCGACACGTTCGTCTTATCTAGAAACCTATTTATTATGTCTAATGATTTTTTCCTTTAGAATTCTGCTAGTGGCAGAGCGTAACAAATTCTTTTTAAAGAAAAAAATTCAACTTAAATTTGTAAATTTTACGCTAAACGTAAAAATGTTTACAAATTTTTAAATGTATAGACCTGTACGCTATCGACTGTAGTACCTACTCGCATTTGGTACATAAAGTATTTGTTTCTAGAATACTTGGAACTTATAAAATACACAAAAAATGTTTGTTATTCTGCCTGTTATATACTACAGGATAATTCACAATTGTTAGACACTGGCTTCGAAATGCAGCTCCGCTCTAGAATCCGCTCCGCCCCTATCATTGGACTCCGGCAGTTACGTGGTGGAGGCGCCGGATATTCATCAGTAGAAATTTTTCTATGTGAATGGACCTGCAAGAAATGTGATTCATAAACATTATCTTACATATTTCGCGTGCTTGCGTCCCTGCTTGTCATTATCTGCACATTAGAAGGCACTTTCATAAGTTATGGTCTCTTACGACAATGGTCAATCAGTAACGCGTTACCAACTTCATTCTCATGTGGCTATATCTTAAAAATCTCTGCCAACCCCAGTCATAACAGAAACACCAAAATTGAAAATCATGTATTATAAAACGAACAATTATTATTCTTTCTGTAATAAAAATACTTCTTTGACCCAAGGTTTATTTTTATTCAAAATAACGATAGAGTTCATAGAACGATGCAATAGAATCTCGGTTATAGAAGTCATATACTTTTTAGTATAATGTGTAATGTATTTGGTACTATTCCAATTTTTCGTAACTCACCATCATTTGCCGGTTGACACAGCTAATTTCAGGTACGGGCATCTTAATTGAGCACATATATTGAATCATACATAGTTAAAATTAATACATTTTCAAAAAAACACAAACAACTTGATTCTAAATGGCGGTAGTGAAATGAATACAATATTTTCTGTTTAGAAAATAAGGTATTCCTATTAGAAAAACCAACTAGTTTCCATTATTATTGTGTTATTTTGTAACAAAAGTTATTGTGGTGTAGTTTATTAGGAACATGACAAATAACACACTTTAAGGCCTCTATTTTTAAACAACTTCAATATTTATTTATATTTTGTAAATTAAGTGCTAGACTTTAAGGAAACTACAGTGACAGTTTTTGGTCATTTTCGTCGGTTCATTTTGTAAAAGTAATATATTATGATATGTACGTACAACAAAGTACCTACATATCAGAAGAAATCCTGTAAGGTGACACCTGACCTTACCTACCACCCACCTAGCAGTTAAATGTTCAAAAACCAATACAAATCATAATAATTACATTGCTGTTTCTTCTTTATCGAAAGAAATACTTGGAAAGATTTGACGAGTCTGTCTAGGTCTCATTAACATTCGACAACAATCATACAGTCGATAATACATTAAGACCTTTCGTCTTACCTTATGTCATTACATTAGAGACCATTACATTTTTAAAATGTAGATCAACACTACATCAAGGTGATGTGATTTTTATATCTAAAGTTCGAGTGCCATCTAGTACTTAAGTCAAGTTGTTTTTTTTTAGTAAAAATTTCTTTCAATATGAAAATGTAGCAGCTATATGCTCTCCTATATCTATTGTTTGTCACTTGTAAGAGTATTACATTGGATATTGTGGGTAGTGTAGTACCTTGAACATGAAGAATTAGCGCTAACGTCAGCTTAAGAAATACTTACAAAAATTTGAGGGTCTGTTAAGATCTTGGTAGCTCAGTTGGAAAGGTGCTCACCCGGATAGCGAGGGATGTTGGTTGTAAGCGCATAACATCTGAGACAATTTGTTTTTAGATTACTATTTCATTTAATTTTAAATACTCACGAAATTATCAAGTTTCTCATTAAGAAACCCGGAACACATCAGTACAAAAAGAATACATTGCAATGAAACGTAGGATCCATATAATACGACCTTCTTCATTTATTAAAATAATAATCAGATAATATTAAATCAGACCTTTATTTTATCGGATACGAAACGACTGTCGTCTCCGCAATTATTAAACGTTAATACTACTATTATCTTGGTTCGACATATCTTATAAGCCAAGCGAAGGTTCAACAACATTTATTAATTCAAAAGAACGCGTTTAACTGACAATATTAAATTGTTGACCGATTGCTGTCGAGCGATCAACGCAATTTCTCAGCGATTACTTTTGGATCGCTGCGGTGGAGTTCCAGGTATAAAATCACATAAATAATGCCTAAATAACTGTTACTTTTTATTTATTAACTTTTGACTCCGAAGAAATTCAATTACATACGACTAAGACAACGAAGCAGCGTAACTGAAAGCATCGAGTAATTGCTACCAACATATTGTCTCCTTATTTGTGTGTGGCTTTTATATAAAATTGAATTATTTAATTTTATCACATATAAAAATAAATAAAATGTGTATTACAGATATATGTCTATATTCGACTATACACAAGAATATATATCCTTTTTTTGCAAGGCTGGTGCACTCCTGACCGATTTTTCAAGCTTGAACCCGTCCGTATACATATTCAACACAAATCCTGCGATTATAAGGCAGTTGATGGCAAACTCATATTTTAACAAATAATATTAATATGTGCTACTATATAAACACAACAATATCAAACTAAAAACTAATCATTAAAATTAACCGTAAAATATTTCAGAATAAAACACTTTTTACGGATTTTTGCGCATGTTTTATTTTATTTTATATTTAATCCTGACGTTTCGACTCCTTTACAGGAGTCGTGATCACAGGATGACATCCTACATGTTTTATTCTGATGTGTATTGTGCGCGGAAGTGTAAGAACTAAATACGTAAAATATTTATATACACAAAAAGAATATGTCATCCAAAATTCCAATTTGAGGCATGGTACCCAGAACACTGGCAGCATTACCTCGCTGAATAGCTAAGCTGATTCTCTGCGAGCAATAGCTGCCAGCCCTCTGATCACCCTAAGAGAGAATTAGTCGATTCGACATATCCTTCATAAACCGCTTTATGTCAGCCGACCACGACCCTAACGTCTCGAAAGCTAACGCCGCAAACTCATAATCTTCAGTTATAGAAGAGTATTTACGACGCTTCAGAAACTGAGCACGATCGGCTGCGGCCCCAGCTTTGGTTAAACCGTTAATAGATATGTAAATCAAAGATAGAGTTACATGTTTCTACAATTTTACTATCACAAGTGACTCTGTTCTGTACATGTGGCAACTGTAATCTTCTTCTTTGTGCTAGTATTAGTTATGTTCTCTTTTTCCCACGTTTTTCTTAGGTCGCTTTCTTGTCTGTTTGCTTGTCTGTCGTCTTGTCTACGGTTGGAATCTTGTATCTCAATTTTGAGGCTCTTCCTGACCACCTAGCGAGTTAGAACTTTCAGGGTAGCTGAGAACCCGATGACAATGCACGCTTTAACAACTTTCAACTTTCTAGGTGCACTTTCAGGTCAACTTTCGGCAACTTTCACTTTTATATGGGGCTTATCCGATTGTTGCGTAACACATGGTTACTTCGTTGATTTAATAATTAAAAAGGATAAAAAAAGAACAAAAATAAAATAACCCGGCGGGGCCAAGCGAGGGGCCACTCAAAACGTGTGGGCGCATGTTACTTATGGAATGTAATGAGATGTATGATATGCATAGATGTTGAGTGTTTGTAAAGATGCGCCCCCACGTTTTGAGTGGCCCCTCGCTTGGCCCCGCCGGGTTATTTTATTCTTTTTTGGTCACTGAAAAACGTGGGATTTTTAGATTTTTAAATCTAGTATTATTATTATTTTGTTTTGTTTCTTCTAAATTGGTTTCAATTTCTATTTTACCTGAGAAAACGTGTAAATGACTTTTAGCTTTTATAAAATATGTTTAGATTATTTATGTTTACCTACAGCTGTAAGTTTTCCAATCAAAATAAATAATAGTTTAGATTATAGACTTACACTTTTCTCCGAAATTTGCAATATAATAGTTGCTAAGTACAGTTACACGTAGTTTCTAATTTTGATAGACAAATTATGTACTAAAACGTGTACGACAGCATGTTAATCTTGGCGATAGGAGTCGTCGAAATTCCTATGACACATGAGAGGCGTCTGCTAGCTCGAGATGCAAGGTAATAACTCGATTAGGGAAGGTGCACGGGATTATAAGAACTTCGTTAGTTTCACGAGGTATTATACTCTGCAAGAGAAGATTACCGTTGCCACATGTACAGAATATAGTCACTTGTGATAATAAAATTGTAGAAACATGTAACTCTATCTTTGATTTACATATCTATTAACGGTTTTAATGGTTTAGAGATTTTTATCTATGCGTATGTATACTCGTATGTTCTAAAATCTTACCACATTTCCAAAAATCATAGCCACATTTCCTTTTAAAAATCCTTGCCGCAAAATAAATAATGCATGCCATTGCATAACGTTGCACGCCATATAAATCAACAACTACGGCCAAACTACGAATAAAACTAAACAACTAAAAGTATAGAATACACTCTATTATAGCACGTCAACATGCCATTATCTATTTAATCTATAGTTCATGGTATCACCACGGTATCACCATAATGGATTATATTGGAAACGCTTCTAAAGGATATTTAACATCACATAAGATACATTGCTTTAATATTTTTTATTTGGAATATCAACAGGAAGAATAACTTAAAATTTGTTCAGTGACCATGTGTTAGATACAACTAAACAATTGCAACTTAAATATTCAATTTCGTAAAAACAACTTATCTACTTACTATTAAAGTATCAGCAATAATGGGCACGTAATTAGAAGCAACAGGAAATACAGTGGAAATTGATTTAATGTATCAGAATATGTAATCGGTATCATCTTACTCACGTAATACAGTTCATAGGCTACTAAATTTGATTATAATTAATATTTAGTTGTGTATTCTTTGTTGTCAATACCACCTCTCCAACGACGTGGGGTTGATCTAAGCATATTCATACATTTTTCGAGTGGTATTGAGCTTACCATGCTTCGACAAATACTGCGTAACGTTCGTTTTCACTGGAGTTGCATTTGTTTGGAATTTTCTTTTCAACAAGATACATAATATATTGATACGGAAATACGTTGTTACCTAAGAAATATTTGTCATTGTTGGTTATGTGTTAACAGTCTTTATGATGTTGAAAGATCCAGGATACAGGCAAATGGTCGTCAGTAAAGAATGATTGTCGGCTCTAAGATGTTTTTGTACTGAAATTGATCCATTTTACCTTCAATCTTTCGAATTGGTCCAAGTCCAGATCCGGAAAAACATCCACATGCATAAATATTTCCACCACCGTTCTTTACTATGCTCCTTGTAAATTTATAAACAAAAACATGGTATATTGGACATCGAACTTAGCAGTTTTTGTCTATATTTTCAGTATTTTTTCCATCTAAGACTTTTTTTATTTTCATAAAGCCCAGTTAACATATTTTTACGAATAGTCATTTCGCGAGAAACCCTCCTATACAACTTAGCTAGCACTTATCTTCAGCGTGCCTAGTTTAATGAGACGTTTTTAGAATTATCAGACAAATAGATTAATTTAATGTTATTTATGTTATCCATTCTTACCGATGTTTTCCTCGGTCGAATCTTAATTAGAACATTTTCATTAGTTCCATGTCTTTTGTAATGGTCAATTTTATCATTATTAGATAATTTTTCTTTACTTAAGTTTTAAAATTGTCATCTAGATCATAAAAGCGAATTTATGTCCACTTTGATGGAAATGCATATTAAAAGTTATTTATCTAGTTGTCGCTTTGCCAATTTCCAACAAAATTAATGATCCACTAAATTCCATTACTGTTTTTTTTTAAGTTCCATTATTGAATTTAATTGCCACCAAAACGTAGAAAAATTAAAGAAACGTTTTTTATATAAATATAAAAAACGATACGAAGTAAGGATGATTTCTTAGTGTTTCTAATTAGGCGTTTAAGCAGTCAGTAACAGAAAATAGAGAGATATATATATATATATATATAAAGTTAAAACTCTTTTTCTGATTAAAATTTTAACAGGATTCTTTTTATTAATATCTGAATAAAGTGACTAACTTGCACAATAATTTGTTATTGGATTTACATATTGTTCATGAATATTGCTAGTTAATTTATAGTTCCACCACTTTAATAAAAATCTATTGCCATGCCTTTTCACAAAAACTCAAAAAGTAGTCTGTGTGTCATGACGAAACATTGGTATGTTAAATTATTATAATAGAAAAATACTAGAAAAATCGACTCGGGTCACAAGTGAATCTCAGGCGGGAATCGAACCCGCAACCTTTGGAAATCCGGTCCAATGCTCTCCCAATTGAGCTACCGAGCCTTGCGAACACTCGTCGAAATTTTCTAGTACATTCCCGATTTTACGCTGTAGGCCAGCGTTGTTTCATCAATGAGAGGAACATCCTCTCGTATTCGAAAGATTGGTATGTTGTTGTAGGCATAGCGGAGAAGGTTCATATATGGTCAGCATTGAAAGAACGATGCTAACCACGCCGGGCCCAGCTATTTATTTCTTATAATGTCGATACAATATGTACGAATGATGTTATATGACGTTTATACTGTAAACATTTTTTTTTATTAATTGTACAAATAAACTTAATAATATAAATGCATTTAACTTAATTTCGACTTACTTGGCACCAACTTCAAACAGTTGATCGTACATAAATAAGTATTTGTTTCATCCTTAATTCATGAATCTTTACCAATAAAGAATAGTAATAGCATCCAATAATGGTATTTTTCAAAATCATTTGAAAGAAGTTGTTATTTTATATACCGACAGTATACCAACAAAGAGCTGAATTAAGTAACATACCTAGGAAACAGGTACTTATAAAAAAATTACACTTTCCACGGAAAATTTAAGGAAACCCGCACTCCAAACAAGTGATTAAAATCCAACATGGCGGTTGGACGAGCTGGTACGGAGTGCAGTGTAAACGTTCCGCACAAAGGCAGTAAACACAAAGGTATCGAGTGCGGCAGAGTTGCAGGATGCAATCACAACTTGTGCTACGCGCCCCGACTGCAACTCCGGGACGAGGTAACTTATTACCCAATCATATCAATTGTGTATCAGTGAGTAAAAAAGTATTATAAGAACATTTCTTAAATTCAGGTTACACTTTTTAAAACTATTTAAACGGAAATTAACAAAATATCTTTAAATGAGATGAAAGGGGTTTAATTTAATTCCAATTTAATAGTAATGTTGCGACCAGTTTGTCTGAGCGGAGGTGACTCTACCTTCGAAACCATACGGTACCTTAAAAATCCCTAATAGTGCAGATGTTTTTGTAATAAGTACGAGCATTTTTATCTAAATCATGGGTATTTACATATATTTCTATAAATATAACTTACATATTATGTATACTATTTGTTTGTATCACCCTCATATCCAAAACATAAGTCTTTCAGTGCTTACCTTGGGCTAGGCTATTGGCCTGATTAAAAGAAAAAAAAATAAAAACAACAGTTACAACCAATAGACTGAATGATATATACTTAAAAAAAACAATCATTTTAGCCTTATTTACATCATGACTTTGTTTCAACCCAGTCATCATGTTTAGGCGTATAGTTATTAGTTGTTTTTCGAACTTATCGTAATCTATATTGTATTCGATTTAACAATCTATTAAACACTGATTGCTTCTTGCAAATGCTGACCCTACATATATAAATAACCCACAAATTACCTCAAAAATGTCGTGTGTGTATTGTTCAGCTAGTGTTAAATCGAAACAAGATATTACATTAACAAACAAATATAAAGCCGGACAAAATTGCTTTCTAGGCCTGATATTAAAGTACGAACCAACGAATTCTATATTTTTAAGTTTTAATCAACTGGTATAAGATATGATTAATATTTTAAATTTGATATTCGTATACATATCTCCTATGAAACTATAAGATCCCCAAGGATCTTAGACTAGTTGCAAATATTGCACATATTACCCCATAATTCATATAACAGAATCTACGGAAGATATCCAACCACATCCTGTTTAAAGATGTTTCTAGAATTATTAACTAAGATCAGACATAATAAATTCCAAGTTTCACTTGCTGGGATCGGGGTAGCGGGTTCCGGTCCGAAACCCTGGGGATATGTTATTGTTCGCCCTCATAGATGTATTTCAATTTACATAGTAGGGATTAGTGTATTAATTAGGAGAATCGGCGAATTTCATCTTGAAATTCAAAACAAAATAAAAAAATGTTCTTGTATTTTAACATTATTTGGGCATTGTTTATTTAGATATTCGAAATATTTTATACCTGTCAGACTTTTGTCAGTTATTATAAGATTTGTGTATCTTATGATGGCTCAGTGCTATGTTTTATATTCTAGGTAACTAATCAAACTAACTGTAACATCAAATGTAATATTTTACAAGATCACACGATTAAAAATGAGTTATTGTATTATATCTGATTTATCCATTTTTGAATAATAAATACAATTTTAACATACGCACAAGACCTTTTCCAGTAATTCCTTAATAAGAAATTCTTAAACTAACTACCGTATCATTCTAGTTCTATAAAATTTAGCTATTTTGGCAGGTAAAATAATATTTTCTGCTTTTATAAAATTACTTTTGCTATGTATAGTACTTTAATGAGTATTTATACTGAAAGTCCAAATAAAACTAAAATTTTATACTTAAATCTTTGTGCATAGTTTTAGGGCCCTCAAATCCCCGTTGGACCTTTGTCACTGCCCATTTAAAGCATTCTGAGGTCTGTCCCTTTATTCAAGATTTCGCTCAAAGCATAACTGAAAAGTTGGTCTCTTTGATTTCTTAGAATTCCGTTACAAAGGAAATGACCAAAATATTACTCAAATTTATAATTATGAATTGTCGAGAATAGTGGACGTAATTATAATTTATTAATCTTTGTTTTAAGAAGTGATTTCTGAAAACAAAGATGTAGCGATTTAGGTCAGAGAGGTTTTCTTTTAAATTTCATTCAAAAACTTTGATATAATCATTTTTATACAACTCACCACCTAATCCAGAATTGTCTTAACCTAAACAATGGTAAACCGCACACATCTACTGTGGTTAACTTACACGTAAACCGTAAGTCACCGGTGACAAGACCCTGTCCTTTTCCTTCACACGTTGTAGATCAGTAATAACTATATTTTTTTTTTTCAATATTTCAAAATGATACATGTGATTACAGCCTAATAAATCCATATGATGGTAAATCAAGGATCACAAAGATAAAAAAAAAGTTATTATCCATCAAGGCAGTTAACCACCAGAATATAGCAGTGAACCGACTCCACCTCACCCAGATTTCGCGGGATTTGAGAAGCATTTTTACTGACATACCGTGATATCAGTTGTATAAAGGTACAATCAAGAGCAATAACACCGTAGAATCGTGTCACACTAAATCGGCCAAAAGTAAAGAGACAATAGTATTATAGAATAAATATTTAATGTAATGTGATATTGTTATTTGGACTAACATCTTATTTCTCATGACTGTACACCTATTAAAACTATACCTTTATTAAGAATGACCGTTATGTGACAATATGAGCACAGAACAATTAAAATAAGCAGTCCATTATGTAAACGATACCAATTTCATGATGAATACTTTCATGATTTCTCATCCTGCCAATTACTTCGAAAAAGATTATTTAATGGGCATGTTAGGAGAGGTCCTATTAAAAAATCTATTTTTCATTAATAACCTTCCACTAAGATACTCTCTTTCAATAATTTACCGCCTTCCCAACGACACAACTTAAGTAAATCCAGACGTGTATTTTGAAGGAGCTTATTATCTTTCTATTGCCACTACGTACGTGCACATCCAATTTAACCCTTCGCAGGCGCGGCTTCCGTTGGCTCATTTTAATGTTTCGCCCACTCCAACAATATTAAAGATCGTATCTTCAGGAAGGTGCACTATTAGTCCCGGTTCGTTTTCATTAAGCCCTTTCGATACTCCTATTATGTAATTACATACCAAAATTAATAGTACCTACCCACCTAAAAATGACGAGTTCAAAACTTTGATCTTTTTCTGTTTAAGTGCAAAGCCTAACTTCAGAATTCAATTTTTATTTTATTGCACAAAAGATATGTCTTATTTGTTAATACCTTATTGCGCTACAAAGTGAACTATGTTTTTACATTAAAAAACGGTTATACAACCGCTCATTTGACATTATTATATTTTGGAAACTAACTTCAGAGCAAAACGGCCTTTTTACACATACCTACCTTCTCTAACACACCAAAATAAGTAGTAAATAGAAAAAAATTAGGTTATTTCTTATTAAATATTTAAACAGTTAATTGAAAGCATGTATAATTTTTTTGGTATTGGCTTTTCTTAGCCATGATAGTTGTGGATATAATTATTATTTATTATAATTATTTATAAGATAACAAAGATCCAATGGCGTTAGTATACAATTGACTTACATTCTATTATTAATTATATTAAAAACTGACTTAACACTAGAAACTAAATGGCTAATCAGCGGACAGTCGCCACAATCAGCTATATGCTCCATAACACTGGTGCGGCTGCCCCGAACCCGTCTCAGGAGGGAACCTGCTTTTTTGCGCTGTATAGCCGGGAAACTGTCGGCCTGCGCATCCGCTAACATTCCTGATGCACTACAATGTCGCGGCAGCCTCAGCAGTGCTCTGAAAGCGAAGTCCACAGTATGATTTTTGCGTAAAATTGACCCAAAGGCTGCTCGAGTAAAATGATGTGCAATAAGCTTTAAAAATTGTTTTTTTAACAGTGTCAGAACATCGAGCAAATCTACGGGCCAACATATTGGTCCTTTTACCGCCGGTTTCTATATTCAAAAAACTATCTGTTCTTGTTACGCATAGTAGTATATTATACGAAGCGTAAGCTAAAACCGTTCCTATAAAAAACGTCTCGTAGCGCAACTTACCGTTGGCTTGCTACTAACGGATGGGAGGGCTACTAGTAAGAGGTGGTTAGCATATTGTACGGAGATGACAGTTTATGCCGTTCCTATAAATATTTTAACCGTCAGTAGACTGTCAATATTACTATTCGTAATGTCATTCGGTTACCTGCCAATTTCAGTCGGTTAAAATGTATATTTCACTGTTTACGCTCTGCCTGCAAGAAATATGAAGAAATGACGAGTTGAGATAGTGATACAGAAGTGTTCGATATTATATCGGAAAACATTGAAACAGATTTAGGAGAAGATAAAGTGTCTAAAGAAAGAGCGAATTATATAGCGACACCGGATTCGTACAAATTTCAAGTGAAATTTTGACTCGATAAAGAATCTGTTGAACAGTAACTACTTGAAATTTGTTCACACTTAGGAGTAACAGGAGCTAGGTTAGTATTTTGGAGGCCTTTGTATACTCTAAATATACCTAACCTTAAGACATAACCTTCATAACATAACTGCGAAAACCCTATGATCATGAATTTATTGATGAACTTGCAGGAATCATGGGGTATATCCACTACATCCGCTATTATTGACATTAAGGTTTTATGCTTTAAGAACAATGCTCATATCAGTAGCAGACTTTGTGGGATTGATCTCAGAATATTTTAATAAGTGAGTATTGCTTATACTCGTAATCATTGAATAATGAATCATAATCCAATTATGTACGAGCATACATGTACTATCCTGAGTCCTGTCCTCATGAGACCATTTACTTCTAGTCTACCGGTGCTCGAGGGGAAATATTCTCGTTGTCATGTCAGGGATGACCATTCGGCCCATCCGTTGCCTTTAAACGTGTACTATCTGGGAAGCATTATGTCACTCCGGGGGATAGTGCTGGACGGGACCAATGGGATCATTTGGTTAAAGCAAATAATTTTTTTTTTTCAGTTTACACCTACCTATGGACCCACCTAGATCCAGTTTGATTGTCGCAGTTTGTGCCTTTTACATCAAGAGTAGGAGAAAAAATTGCCTGCATCAAAAAGAATTAAAAAGTGGAAAAATAAAAAATTCAATTTCTTTTTAAACTGTTTTATTTTACAATAACTGTAAGAAGCTCACACTAAAATGGGTTAGTTTTTTGTTGCAATGTGGATCAATTTTGTTGTAATCAATGAATTGTTTTGTTTGAGATCCAAATGCAGGGCAACGTCATCCTTGCTTCTTTGATATAGCCTTCTTTGTTTTCTGTAACAGAGATATACCTGAATAAAGATTTGCCAATTCAAAATTATTGCAATATTTTAAGCGGTAGACACGTTGGTAAAGTTTGTTAGATATACCAGTAGATCAAATAGGTAATATCTGATACTCACCGGCGTAATTTCTTTTTTGCAAAAGATGTAAGTAAAACACTATTGGAAACGGTATTATACTTTCCACTATAAAATTTGTAATAATTAGTAGAGAATAACAGTTATAGATGAAGAACCTGGGTTTTTATTTTGGAAAAAATGATGGATGTCAATCTAATAAAACCACAAACAAACGTCTGTTTGGTAAGAAAAAGGTTAAATAACACGCGGATTGTAAAATTATAATAATATTTTTACCATTGTAATTATTACCACAATAAATCTAAATTATGTGAATCTAATTCATTATGTTTTAAATTTTGTGCAATTTTGAAATTAAATTTTGCGTATAACTAAACGCACATCTGTGAGGGCTCGGTATTTGAACGATCTACGGATGCTCGTTGACAGCAGGCATAGAAAGTGAATTGTGAAACGGTATGTACGACTCGTAGTCGGTAATAGAAAAACGGATAGTAACTTTGATTCCATAACTATCAGTTGAATATAGGAACCGGCGGTTAGACAGCGATCACCTTTTTCTCTCAATGTCAGCGTCATTCGTCAACGTATCTGTAATAATGTGACCCAGATATTAAAATTGAGTCACCTTACTAAGTGATGCTCCGTACAGACATATAGGATTCACAATATCAGTCACAGTCATTATAAGTGTGCTAAAACATTTCAGAACTTATTCCAAATCACCAATTATAAAACAAGAAGTTCAAAATTATAACTAAACACTGGTGAACTTTCCTGTAAAATAATATCATTTCAACTTACAGCCCCTTGCATTTAAGTCTTTAGATTGCAAGTTTACAATTGAAGTATGTTTATATTATTGTTATAGTATGTTTTTGACGACCGTTTGGTGCAACGGTAGTGATCCTGTCTTTCGCACCGACGGTCCCGGGTTTAAATCCCGGAAGGGGCAAATGTTTGTATGATGAATACGAGCATTTGTACCTAAGTCATGGGTGTTTTTATATATTTCTATGAATATTACATATTTATGTATAATATATGTATGTCTATCCGTTACCCTAGTATCCATAACACAAGCCTTACAGTGCTTACTTTGGGCTAGGCTAATTGGTGTGAATGTGAGAAATATTTATATATTTATTTATATTAGGTTCTTACGCCTTGTGCGAAAAAAGTAAAATAACTATTATCAACTTGAAACTACAACCAGGCCTAAAACTCACAACAAGGATATTCGCATAAACGAATGGCTGAACACATGATTATGATGAATTTGGAGACGAGTTGATAATTTGATGACTACATTTCCATTTACGCTGGCATAACCTCAATAACGCACATTATTATAATTTCTAGCAAAGATCGCCACTTATGTTTTTTATATATGTATGGCAAATTTAAAAAAATAACACATGGAAAAATCTTGTAAAATAAATGGAATTATTGAATGAAATAGTTTTATTACGCGCAAAATTATATCCAATTTACTCATAAAGTAGTCAAATTTAATTGGTTATAGATAGATTTTGATCTGACATACAAATGTTGACTGCGACATTATCGTGTGGCAATAAATAAGATGCAAAATTTGTCTTTATTAATTTTTTCGCATAATTTATTTAAACTTCTATCAGTATCGTAATATACTTAATCGAAGTGATCATAACACCATCAACATGGTTAACGTTAATATATTCACAAAACTTGTGCAAGGACTATTATTCCATTATGTCCGCTTCGTTTGGTATTAATTGGAGACCTTCACTTGGCATATATTGACTTCTACTACTAGACACTAATTAGATGTCTTGTAAAAAACTTTGGGGTTAATTACTTAATAGTGTCAGTTCTTTATTCATGTTAAAAAACTCTAAGGGAAAATATTGTTAAAAAAATAGTGCTTATTTCATTTGTATTTAATGAAATGTGATAAGAAATCTTATTAATAAATACTGCCGGTAAAACTAGTCCTGACTTTTCTATTTTATATACTTCTTATAAAATGCTGAAAAAATATTTGGTTACCGTGTATTCAGTCAGAATACACAACAAGTATTCACTTTTATTTCTAGCATTTATTTCTCATGAAAGCTATCAGAAATGTGTATATGTATTAGTACAACAGCTTGAAAATGAGTAAGGGATAGCAGAATGGCTTATAGGCTAGTATTTTTTGACACAGAAAAAATGTTTGATTGTGCGCACAATTTTTTTTTCATTTATTTAAGGACAACCAACAAGTCAAACACTTAAACATGAATATAATACGCTTATTACTCAATTTAGGTATAATGTCTCTTTAAGTAAAGGCTGCCACGGCTTGCAATTTAAATATATATATATATATATATATATATATAATCAATTCAGCCTTTTAGGAGGGGTTTAGTGACCACAGAAGAGTTATACATATAAAGATAATCAATTGAACATTCAATCAAACGCTTTGTAGGTCGATAAATGCTCCATCAATCGATATCGCGTGCTTTCACCATAACTAGTCTACTTGCATGATTAGAATCTGTGGATCCGTTCTCAGAAATCAAAGGATATTTCAGCTGTTGCAATTTTTTTTTATGATAGTTTTCAAGTCTTGAGGGCGAGCAATAGGAGTTAAATATCAGTTAATGACCCGAAAAGCCATTATTAATTAACCAAATGTTCTACTAGTACTACTTTTTAATTTTTCACAAATAGTTGTAGAGAAACAAATTGTTTGTTAGGCTTAGATTATTTTAACTAAGGACACTATTTATCAGCCCTTTTATTTTAAGCATATGGTCGATATCTGTACGTCTACAAATTCAAATGGACAAACGAGCGATTTCTTATAAAAGTTCACCTGTCGTGATATTAGAAGAATTAAGAAGATTAATTTGTTTTGCCAACGATATTTACCTTGGTCTTCCTTCCTCTTAATATTCTTTAAGTGTAGATGTATTTTCGTTTGAATATGCTATTTCAGATAATGTGACTACCTAAGCAGATTCTCCTCAAGCTAATAATCTTTAAAATAAGACGCATGTTGAAGTCATGGCATGGATATTGGAAAGCAGTTAATTACTTAGCTAATGCCGAGACATATCGTCCAGTGAGTTTTTGCCCTCTGGCGTGGCTCAATCGAATTATTGCGCTGCCATCCAAGCAGTAAATTAAGAATTAACACGGAAACTGATTATTTTAAAACATGCATGGGGATACCCTTTCTAACGAAGTTTCCTTGGGATGATTGTCATGGAGCTAATAATAATGTTGAGGAAGCGACGTACGTCTATATTCCAGAGCAGGAGACTGGTTGGAAATATAATTTTTATCTTCAATCGTTGAAAAGATATTTTGACGACGTGTTTGGTTAATGAATATGTTTGTATATATTGTGTGATAACAAACATTCTTTTTCTACTAGAAAATATTGAAATTACGTAGCGAGATTTAATATGATTTGATTGGATTTGATTTATATTTTTCACCACTAGGTGGCGATCAACTGCTGTAGCTTTAAAGCTTCAGTAGTGTTATTTCTAGTTCATGGCTGACCTAATGTAGAATATTTACCATAAATTAAGGAAGTCTCCAAGGTAGCACATCACAGTAGCGTAACCGATTCTATTGTAACTATGGAACGTTTTCCATTTCTCTAAGCCGTTGACGACCACGCAGTATATTGCGACCCGTAAACTACTACTGCCCTACTTAATCTGTATACGTTCAGGACTTCAGGAATGCTTATTATAAGTAAATAGAATTTGTAAACGAAAAATTGGTAAACGAAGAACTTTATTTTCTTTAATAGAAATGGTGGGTTCAATATTAAAATGATCTTCGTCTTGGGTTTGGATCCTGGTAGGGGTATATGTTTGTGCAATGAAATAAGGTATTTATACATTTTATTGGAGCTCCCATGGATCAGCTTCAATGGCGAAATGTCTGTTACGCCATAACTTCCCGAGTTCTTAACCGATTTTAATATTTTTTGTGCGGAATCGAATCAACAGGTTTAGGACCAAATTTTGACTGCGCCCGAAATTTGAAATTTGCAAATTTTTTTTTTCTTTTTTTAGATATTACGCTCCTCTCCAATATATGGTGCTAGCGTAGCTTTATGCTTAGCGACTGCATCGCCTAGTATATTATGCTTTTAGCTTTTGAATTTCCATAGTACAAGCTTTGCTAAGTTTGAAATTAAATAATTAGAGTATGTGGTCTGGATTTTTTTGTTTAGAAAAATATGAATTATCCATACAGAAATGTTTACTTTTTTAATTAAGTAATACTGGTTGGTTCGTACAGTGGAGTGGGATCTTTACATTTTTAATACTCTGTAAGAGTAAAAAAGGTCGCCATGGTCTACAGACTCATTGCACGTTTTGCAAGTCGCTTTATAATAAGTCCTTAATTTAATAATAACAGAGTTAACGGTTACGCCTAGGAATAATATTACATAAAGTGGAATGTCGCATGAATTGTCATAGGAAATAACAAGACTCCTTGCCCACTATACCAATTCGAATTCGAATACAGTAATGGTTATATGAAGAAGCCTTGTGTAATTTTTTTCTTTATTGTGTATGTTTATTTTTTTTGGGCATATATCTAACGTATCTTTTATGATTCCAGGGGTAATGTATATAATTACGAGCAAATGTAAACACAAATGTAAAACTAAACAAGAAAAGCATCTGAAATAAAAATAAAATGAACCACTTTATCAAGAAGTGTTCAATATTTTAAATAATTCTTATAAATAAAAAAAATTAAAGAGATTTTCGCCACATCACTAATGCTTTAGAACCGAAAATTACAGAGCCGAAGCTGATACGAAAATAGTGATTACTTATAATGATTGTGATTCATATTATAATCATGATCATCGTTAGCCCCGAGCGCAGAATTAGCGCATTAAACGTTTGTATAAAAACTAGATCACTTAAAAATGTTTCTTAAGTCAAGTTCAAGAAAGTATGAAGGTTACCCGGGTAAATCATTTATTGCTCTTATATTATTTGAAGAAAAATCCGTCATCCATATCAAAATCTTTTAGATTTACTTCATATGACTATTTAGAAGTAGGTATGTATGTAATTTTGAACTTAAATATTTTATAACATGTAAAGCCATGCAGGAAGATTTTTTACTATTAAAACAAAACCAGTTCCAAGCCAGGACTTTTAAAACTAAAGCCGCCAAAGATGCGATTACAACCTTCTATGCAATATATTTATTAGAGGTTTCCCAAGAAAAGAAACTGAAAATCATCTGATACTCGCAGAAAGGAGAAGTAGTCAATTAATAGAACAAAAATAACACTAGTTTTTTAAAAGTATATTTCAAAACAATTATATAAAAAGAATCTCATATTGATAATAACTAGTATTTTCGGTAATTAGATACGTTTACAGGATTTATACATAGTTAGAACTAAACGTATTATTTTCTCAAAATCGACATTTGATGTATCATATACGACATGAAAAACTTGGTCGTTTCATATCATTTTTCGCAAAACATGGCGAGGGAATAAACAGTAACTATTAGACTTAATAAAGAAAGGGCTGAACGTTATATTTGATACAGTAATTAAAGTAAAGTATTCTATGAGTTCATGCTGACGAAGTGAATTAATATTTTTAATAGTAGTTTTTTCACCCTCACATAATTGACAAATAACTAGATGCCTATTATATATATTAAGAAAGGGTATAATAGAATATCTTTATTACATTTACATTCATGCACGACAGCGAAAAGACAAGGAGAGAAACATACAGATAAAGTACAAATAGCGGATATATCACTAAAAAGCAATATCTTATAGACAACCTTTGGATGGACAAGGAAGTAAGCTATAAAATATTGCCGAGTTCATTGCCATTTTCTGTTTTATTAAGTAACATCAGACTAATGTGTGATAATATTAATACCCTCTACAATTTTATTTTGTTTTTTAGCAAACATCTCGACTTTGTACAACAGAAAAAGCAATATCATCGATTTTACGATTATGCCCCTAAAAACTACACATAATTATTAGTGAACTGTTCCTAGTTCTATTGTTCTAATACTGAATATCCGCTTAATAGATGAAACCAAAGACGCAAGCCCACATGAGGCATGGTTGTAGGGAGCTAATAGTTTTTTGTGGCGGTAATTGGATTTCATTCTGGTCTGATTTACCGGCTCCCTGTGAGGCATGGATTTTTGTCACGATACTATTTCGCTAGTACTGTTTCGTGAAGAAGAAATTCCTCTACAAATACAAATCTTCTCCCTCGTTGTATTGCGACTCAGTTCTCAGTTTTCAAATGTACCAATTAAGGAATAATTATTTATAGGTACGTAAATCATTATTTTCATCATATCATCATATATTTATTTATATCATAATGCCTTTCAAGATATTTTGTAAGTCGAAATGAAAAGGCCATCAAAATCTTAGGCTTAGCTGCTCATTGATATTCATTTGAAATTTTATTAGTTGCAACCTACACAATAAAATAAAAACATGATTCAAGAAATTATTGATTTCATCTACGTATTAGAAACGCCAACCCTGAGTCTACTATCTCATAGACGAATGAAAGTACTCATCCAGTTTAGGCCCCGATTCAAACGGGAAAATATGCTATGTATGCTCTACTTTGTTCTTGATTTTCGTTATCGAAATTCGACAAAATTCTTATAACTTTAAAAAGGTTAAAAATTAAATATAATTAAATTAACAAAGAAATATACTTTAATTTTATAATCAAAAATAGAGCGAGTTTACACGAGATTCGCTTTTCACAAATGTTATAAAATCATTGAATTTGGCAGTTTCATATTGGCGCGTTCGTTCACTGTTGGCCGTAATTACCAATGCGGGCACAATTCATCATTCTTTATTACAGCTCGAAATTCCATGTAAATTTCATGCACAGCCCAATGTGCACGGAATGAGTTTCGATATATCTTTGAGATCTCCGTTTTTTTGGCCTCTTTCGTATCACAAATATGGCTTTTATTAATGACATCACGAGTGAGTGCTTTCGGCGATTATGTTTTATAGCCCTTGCGTTTCTGTAACCGTATTTTTCTAAGGAGTATTAAATTAACATAATTTACATACAGCTTGGTAGTTTACAAAGGAAATCGATGTGTTTGGAAATCCAAGCCACATTTAATGTGTTGCTGAAAATTAACACATTAAATTAATATTTTCTTCGTTATATTGAGAAGCATGTTTGAAATCTAGCTGTTGAACTTTTATCAACACTGCTTTCGGATGAATAATTATTTTATACTAAAAACTAACATTGAATAGTAGTTACTAAAATACCTATACTGGATTCCTTTTAAATTTATTTTTTTAATTGTGTCTTTCTGTATCTATTTGTGCCATTTAATAAACTATTCACAACAAATTTTTTACTTTGACTTAAACTTTGAGCTAGAAAGTCCACAATTGGTTGCAGAAATTTGACTCCTTTGATTAGTTATTGACTGTCGTGGAATGCGTTGTTTTTTCACTTTTCAAACTAAATAGTTTGAACTTACAGATATGCGTGCCATTCACAGTCAGTCATGCGTCTAATTGAACTACGCAGTTTTCCTTTTGTAGGTCAAGTTCTTTCCAAATAAACTTACAGACAATCTCAAAACCTTGTGCATTTGATTTAGAGATTTTAGATGGTAGAGTATTAAAATCTTTTAAAATATTTAAGTATACACGTTGATACCCTTTGATCATAATATAATATTTGAAACAAAATATCAGAACCTCAGTGGGAGTTGCTGTCTGTGGCTTAGCTATAGAGTAGGTAGGGCACGTAGGACCTACGTGTCACGCTACGACACATGAAATAACCCCCCAGACCAGTGTTTATCCTCGGCATTTTTCCTCGACAAAATGACTTTCAAAATCATTGTGTCGACATAAACAACGGGCCGCTCCGACTGAAAATGTCATTAATGCCTGAGTGAAATTCGGGGTCTAATCTCGTCACTGCGAGCTTATTACATTTATACAACGAAGTAATCTTCGAATAAAGTTTTCAATGGAAACTGTTGAATCATTGAGGATTGCGAACCCTTGCTTGCTGAAACAGATCTGAGCTGAACGGGAGGGTAACACTGTTTAAGGAATTTTATTTTTGTACTTAGCATGAATAAATTAAAAAGGTTAAAGCATATTTGCGACATTTAAGTCTTACGAATAATTAATGTTAAGCTTTATTCTCTTATATTTTACTTCGAAATAGTGTTCATTTTAACTATCAGAATCAATATTCAACCACTACCTCAAGGAACGACGTACGTTTTGTACGACGTGTGTGTGATTTTTACATAGGTATGTTATCGACTGCTAATGCAGTCACGACCATAGGTTTTATATACCTTCTGTATCACTGAAGAACATTTGTTTATATTACATTATCGAATAGAATAATACATCATTACTTAACGAAAATCATAAATAAAATTATTGAGTTTTTACTATGAGGCGTCAACATTTAAGTTTCCATGCAAGTATGCAATACTTGCATGACAAACACTATGTTAATTAATATTTTCATGGATTAATTGTCTACACAAATATTCCTTCAAGAAAAAATATTCTTATTTTATGTATCTCATATATTGTTTTATCTTCAGTAGGTAGGAGATCTTTCCTAGTGCGAGTAAAACAGTAACAATAGAATCGAGGAAAATGTACAAGTGATTCGCAATCACAGCATATGCGCAAAACTGCCTCCTTTTTGACTAATCATGAGTGACTTGAATGACTATTTTATAAAGGTTATTCTAATAATAGTTTTACACATTTGTAAAATTGTTAGATATATAAACAAAACATATATTATACCATGGTAAATTAGTCTTTATTTTGATCGTATGAAATTTTATAAAATTTCTACGCGCAGTATTACCCATGCGCGCCACAGTGGTTTAATGTCTTTTAAGAATTCGACTCCGCGATGACTCAACACCGTCGCCGTTCAAATCTCGCGATCCAATTTACTATTAATCAAACCAACTCGGAAAACTACAATGCAATTAGCAAGTGACATAAATAATCGATAAGATTATATTTTATGAAATCAATAAAAGCTTTTCCGTTTTGAAAATATAGTTCAAAAAATTACCAAAAAATATGAATCATCATCTTTACTAAATACATTGTATTTATCATTGAAAATATACGAGCTAGGAGACGTACTATGGGTCCAGAACAGTATTCTTCAAACTTTCAGCACATATGTGAGGCTTAATACAAAATTCTCAAAAGCGTCAACAAAAAACATCTCTGGGTCCTCTTCCACTTTCGCCGGTGATCCTAGCAAACCGCACTGTCATTGCAACGCAATAACCAATTGTGAGCGTATTACGTGTTCTATCACAAAGCCCGAAGCTTTTTAGCACGCTCATATAATTTACTGGATCTGATATAAAACCAGTAAAAAAAAAATCTTCTATTGGGTAGATTGAATTTGCCCTATGGCATACTCTTTCAACAGATCCTCCTTCTCAAAATTGCTTTCATACCATCACCAACACTCTAGGTATTAAAGTGCCGTCCATAGCCCGGAGCTGCTCATTATAATAAAATTTTTGGCCCTTCTTCTAATTACTAATCCTATCATGTGTTGCTAGACCTTCACAATCATAGACCGAACTCAATATAAGCACGCTTTTATTTGGAATATTTATAAATTACTACAATAGACACAGAATTTATTATTCGAGTAAAAAAGTTTTGAAGGACTACTCCTCTGTAACTACTTTCAGCCATTGCACACTATTATGACATTAAGATTTGAATTATTGAGACATTATAAGGGCGCCAACTTAGCTATTGATACATTTCATTCAAATATACCACGAACAGAAATATATTTATATTTACTATTAACTATCAATGAATCTAATTAGTGCCTTTCTGTTACAAAATATTTGAACCAGACATTAAAAAAAAATAGGGCTAACAATACCACATTTATCAAAGAATCAAGATAATCTTCTAATAAAGTAAAATCATCAAAACCCAATCAACTTTCATGATTATCAATCACAACAAAAGTACCACATCCAGCAAGTTTCGGTGTTGCCACAGGAATTTTTTATTACTTCGACTGTGATGCGACAAAGTCGTTTTTGTGCAAACATATCGGCGACAATGGGAAACGAGGCCTTTGTATTTTTTAGTTTGATTGATGATTTTAATTTCCTATTCGGTTCGTTGATTCCATGTGACCCGGGGAAGGATCGTATCTTCACCACTTCTATTTAATTGGTTAAACAACGTATCTTAACAGTATTAATAAATTTGTTTTACCTAGAGGGAAATACTTTTAACGCCAAGAGCGCTTTTTTATGATCCGAGGAGATTTTACTGCACTTCGGAATTATAATTTGAATTATATAAATATACCATAGAAGAATAATTATTTATTTATTTATTTTATCGTTCATTTTAAGTTATTTCATTTACATTTTTATATTCAAAGAAATTATCTATTACTTGAAAAATCAACTTGTCTATGTATCATTCGGGACAGGAACCCACATCCCCTCACTATCCGGGCGAACCCTTTTCCAATTGAGCTGCCGAGGCATTGACGGAACCGTCGAATTTTTTTCGAGTATTTCTTAAACTGACGCAAGCGCCATCTATTAAGATTACCAGTATCAAACAATCGATTAAGAAGAAACAGCTATGTATTTATTTATTCTATTATAAAATATTGCTAAATTTTTGAATCCATTGAATTTTTTAACTAGAAATTTTAACTTGTCTTCGGTGACAGGTAAAAATATTTTTCGTTTCAAAAATCTGTACGTACTTAAGAACGTAAATATACTTGTACAGAACAGGTGACTGGTCAGCTAGTAGTTAAAAATAACTTCGCGTTTAACCTCTTTCTCAACTTGCGTATTACATAATGGAAACACCCCATACGCCACACATAATAGCATAAAAAGATAGAGGCTGGCGCGCGGATGTGACAGCGCGATTTAAATATGGCGCCGGCGTCATCCCACCAGTGACGTTGCGGCCGTCCATTTATCACCGCCTAAGCCTCCGTCGATATTATGATCAATGCCATTCGCCCGCCGAACTACTCTATTCCATATATTGCCATGATAGAATAACTTTGATTAAAGTTTTATTTCATATGAATATTTCAAAGGGTCTAGAATTCACATTTTAGAGTTGCATGTGAAATATGAGCACCTTACCTGTGATTTTTGAATTTGTAAGTATTGATAAATTAATATTTGTAAGTTATTTTTACTCACTGACTCCTATATATTTCACGCCTATTTTATTTATAATTCACGCCCACAAACGGTAAAATAAAAATCCTAAAATAAATTGTTTTCCGGTATTTTCCCTACTTAAGTAAAGATTATTGTTTTTACTCTTCTATCACTTAATGTGTGCCATTGGATAGGTCGTTCAAAAATATTCCATATAACCATTTTTTCAATTTAAGAATCCGTATGCGAGATATCGAAAGTGTTAATTTTTGTTAGAGTCAACTATACCAGCTAAACAGGTCGTTCTAAAACACGAAAACAATCACATCATTTGTATATAAAACAAATGGAAAGGAAAAATATCACTGAAGGTAGTCTGTACAGGTTAACGAGTAATAGTTGATCAACGTTGAAGAGTAATTTCTAAGGGCAACTACCACAACTACGGAACTTTTTAACTATATATAGCGGATAATAATTAGTAACATAATAAGGTCTTCAAATTGTCTTCAAAGTACATCCAAGTGGACTACCTCGAAACCCTTCTCTGCGCGTGACTCGACACGCACTTGGCCGGTTTTCTATTTCAGTTTTGAGAACAAACAAATTCAATTTTACAAATTTTAGTATAATATGTCATGGATTAAATCTTAGCTAAGCTCGGAATTAATCATCGGGACTGAAAGACTGTTCTGTCCACAGTGACAACTAAACAAGAGGATTTATTTTAAATGACTTTTTATATTTTTTAATTATCAGAAATAATATTTAAATATTATTTTTTAACCAATGAAATGAAGTAATTCAAAGTAATAAAAAGATGAAGCAGCTATTGAAGGATTTAGTATCGTAAAATGTCGCCCGAAATAGACGATAGAGAAAACGCTATGAGGGAAAAACGTTAAATATATTCTGTTTTTAGCACTATAAATAGTGCACAGCTTACAAGAAGAAGCAAGAATCATTACGCTCGCAAGAAGCGTATAAGAAGTATTGAAAAATACAGCATAGCAAATGTTATTCATTAAATTAGTTATTTTATTAATCTGTAAATCATTTGAACATATTTTTATGAAGAGTATACGGAATATAACCGAAATTTCACCTTAAATTTTTAACTTCATGTTCTAATTCTTTATCTATTTTTTTTAATTTAATGGATATAAATATGCCTACAAGTAGGCAACTCAGCTTCATTCGAATTGTTTTATTGAGGTTGTCCTGACAGGTTTTTATAATGTTTTCATTATAAAGTTTGAATTATTGCTTGTCTATTTTATTTTAAAGTTGTACATAACAACAATAGGACTATTACTTTTGATTTTATAGAAAGGAATACTGGGTAATTCGTATAAACTGTCACTGCTTTTTCAGTGGGATATTTTTTTTATTCAAGACCATAACTCAATTTGGTCAGTACAACTTCTTGGCTAGTATGCAGTATACATATCTGACTGAGTATAGTGCCTGAGTACGGCCTGAATGTATAGAAGTTAACTCTATACTCAGTGTAGAATATAAAAATAATATTTCTCGAAAAATATGTTAATTAGCTAAAGCAATTAATTATATAAACACGAATCATCGATAAAAGCAAAACCAAATCAACTAGACTCAAGACAATTTTTTTTGCAATTATTCATTTACGCGGTATCCATAATATAATAGGTTTTCATTTCATAGACTGTACACTAAAAAATAAGAACTTAGTCTTAACATTAGATAATTGACGAGTGCTTGGTGCATCGGTCGCATGACTCGCATCGCATGTATGTATACTAGCTGACCCGACCACGCGTTGCTGTGCCGACTACGTGTGAAAGATATATCTTTGAATATTACATATCGATGCATATCTATCCTTTACACTAGTGTCCATAACACAAGCTTACAGTGTTTATTGGGGCTATGCTAATCGGTGTTGTCGCGGCCGATTCCGGTAAGGGGTCACGCTACCCCCACCAATGTGTTTTGCGACGCCGCAGGTTTTAGTGGGTAGGCCTCCAAGCCTTTACCGGGCACTAGGCCGGGTAGTGGCGTGGAGGAGAGTCCCACATATCCCTCGTGTTCTCCCGGCACAAGGGAATGCCTAATGCCATTTCCTGCGAAAAGAAAAAAAAGGCTAATCGGTGTAAATTTAAGAAATATTTAATCACTACATAGTATAAAACAAAGTCGCTTTCTCTGTCCCTATATCCCTATGTATGCTTAAATCTTTAAAACTACGTAACGGATTTTGATGCGGTTTTTTTTAATAGATAGAGTAATTCAAGAGGAAGGTTTATATGTATAATACATGCATAATATAGTAGAGCATTGCATCCGTGCGAAGCCGGGGCGGGTCGCTAGTATTATATATTGACGACTGTTTGGTGCAACGGTAGCGATCCTGCCTTTTGCACCGACGGTCCTGGGTTCGAATCCCGGAAGGGACAGATGTTTGTATGATGAATACGAGCATTTGTACCTGAGTCATGGATGTTTGTATATATTTCTATGAATATTACTTATTTATGTATGATATATGTATGTCTATCCGTTACCTTAGTATCCATAACACAAGCCTTAAAGTGCTTACTTTGGGCTAGGTTAATTGGTGAGAATGTAGGAAATATTTATTATTTTATTTATTACTAGCTTTCCGCCCGTAGCTTCGCCCGCGTGGAATTCGGTTATATTGCGGTATAAAGCACAACTATAAGAAAACTTCTCATTTCCACGGAAAAATCTAAGAAGCGCGATGTAACGCTGGATACAAAATTCATATAATTCATTCCACTTCTTACGTATCTTAAAAAAACACTTCGTTACCACGTTTTAAAAAACACCCAGCGCCATCTTTCGCATACCTCTAGAACTAAATAGCGAAAGCTATCATTCCACTTCTTACCTATTTTAAAAACACATCGTTAACATGTTTTAAAAAACACCCAGCGCCATCTATCGCATACCTCAAGAACTAAATAACGTAACTAATACTTATACCAATTTGCAATTCGTTGACTTTAGTGATTTCAGGATAAGTAGATGTAAAAAAAAACAATTTAGACGATAAAACAAATCGTACGTCATCCCTCGAGAATTCTTCATTTTCGAGGATTCATTTTCGTATCATTTAGCTTCAAAATTTACATGTTCATATTCGTTTGCAACATATAAGTAGATGTAAAAAAACAGTTTAGACGATAAAACAAATTGTACGTCATCCCTCGGGAATTCCTCATTTTCGGGGATTCATTATCGTATCATTTAGCTTCTATATTTACATGTTTATATTCGTTTGCAATATTTTACCTTGTTTTAAACGACACACAGCGCCATCTACAATCCATCCATCAAGCAAACAATATTTCTGTTTTTCCTCGGGAATATCAATTTTTCCAGGATTAAAAGTACCCTATTATTTAATCCGGACTTTTATCTTTACGTCTGCAAAATTTCAAAGCAATCGGTTCAGTAGTTACCGCGTGAAAGCGGAACAAACAAACAAACAAACAAACTCACTTTCCGATTTATAATATTAGTAAGGATTGTTAGGTATTAATAGTGTGTTAAATTAGAATTATAAACGTAATGCATTTTATAACAACTATGCAGTAATAGGTGTTAATTTCTCTGAGGCAATATAGAGGGCATTCGCCATTGCGACACGTAATAGAAGGGCGGTGGTTCCAATAGTACTTTGTATTCCTGAGTCGCCACCTGAGGTGGAACTCACCGCCCAAACGCCTTTACATTTCACTTCCGCAAATATTTACTTGCAAAGTAGATTTATAATTATTTTTATTTATGTTTTCTAAGTTATTCGATTACTTTTTGAAAATAGAAACACCTATTAAAAAATGGCAGAGTTTAGCCTCAACCCTTCACACTCGAGGGTATTATAAAATGCAACTAATGATACTGGATAAATCACCATACACCTCCCATAGCTCTGCATAATAAATATTTCAAATATATTTTTATGAAAAATTACAATATCATTAATACATTATTAATATTCCCTTTCTAACCCCTCGTGGTAAGATAAATACTTGTGTCACTAATGAGTCCACCTCCGTATTACATCGACGAGCATCGAACTCGATCCCTTTCAGTTAAAGCAGACATCTCAACCGGTGGGCTACGGCCACCTTTTATATATTAAAATTATAAGTATTATATATAATACTTGCGAATTTCTTATATCTTTTTCATTTTTATTATTTAAAGCACATGGTTTAATGGCAAGAAAAAAGATTTCTTGGTTTCTATTCCTACTTGTCGCACCAAGCGCTTCTCAATTTCTTTTATAATGCGCACAGCAAAGGAGTGGAATTCCCTCCCTGCGTCTTTATTTCCGAATACTTATAACCCGACCATTTTTAAAGGCACCTTCTGGGTAAGCTCGTTCCACCCTGGATCCTGTCTTGACACCCGGGCTTGATTGGGATGCGAACCCATTCAAAATAAAAATATAAAAATCTCTGAAATGAACAGGTTTAAAATTGATCTGGCATCACATCTCTTGAAAGCCAACTTGGAAAATTCACAATTTTATTCTTAATTTCCAAGATTGTGTTCTGAATGTAATTTTCTATATTTACATTATTGTGTAAAACTTTTGTTCCTAACAGGACTCAATTTTTTTCTTTTATGACAAATCTTTTGAATAATTTCATGTTTTATACGTTGCATTTTCAATGCTATCTATTCAATGCTAAATAAAAAAATTTAATTATTGGCCAAACAATTCCTACCACAAAAACAAAAATAGATATCTAGATGTCACCGAGGGTATTCTCCTCTATCATCCGGTAACTTATCAAAGCTACAATGTAACAAAGACGTACTCGGGATAAAGTGTCGAAGCGAGCACAAAAGAATGGCAACCGGAACGAAGGTAAGAGTCCTCAAGCGAGATCGCGTCATCGATCGCACCGGTCCGCATCAGATCTGCGGGTTCAATTGAGATGGGGCTCTCGTCCTAAACGATATTGCTGATTGCAAGCTTTTAAAAATTAAGTATTTTTTCAAAATTTTGTTCGTTACATTAACAGCAATCAAATATATATTTAAATAGAAAAAAATTAAAAAATAGAAAAAATCCCATCTGAGGGCTCGGAGGCGAAGTTGTTTTTGACACACGTATTTTATATCTTATAGAAATATTGCATCGTGAATGCAAAAAATTAAGTTAAAAACATAATTATAGCTGGTTCCATCTTAATCGATTGTTTAATACTTGTAAAAATATTACTTTCGATGTTGAAGGTAGTTAGCGTTCAACATTGGTGGAACGATACTAGGTGTGTGTGAACTTAGCAGATCATTGTCCAGCAGATCAAAATTAAATGATCAGGTAAAAACACCAGAACTATTTCTAAAAAGTATCAGGATCTATAGAACTCAGCTGCATGCGAAAAGAACTCACATTTGTTTTTTGATCTACTGCAAATTGATCTGCTACGAGAAATGGGAAATTAGCAGATCATTTCGTAAATTGTCATTTTTCTCGGTAAAAACGCCAGAACTATTTCTAAAAAGTATCAGGAACTATAGAACTCAGCTGCATGCGTAAATAAATCACATTTGTTTTCGATCTGCTGCAAAATTATCTGCTACGGGAAGTTAGCAGATCATTTTTTTAATTGACATTTTTCGAGGTAAAAACGCCAGAACTATTTCTAAAAAGTATCAGGAACTATAGAACTCAGCTGCATGCGAAAAGAACTCTCATTTGATTTTGTTCACTAAGTTCACACACACCGATACTAGCTCATAGTAAAAGTTGAAATACGTTTGTAAAATTCGACACGTTTGTCAGCGTCTCGGTAGCTCAGCGGTCAGAGCAGTCGCCCGGATAGCGAAAGGTCGTGGGTTCGTGTCCCATCTGAGGGCTCGGAGGCGTAGTTGTTTTTTACACACGTATTTTATATCATATAGAAATATTGCATTGTGAATGAAAAAAAATTAAATTAAAAACATAAATTTAAAACAGAAAAAAATTTGTATAGACCCAACTTTACTCGTAAATTTACAATTAAAATTCTATTTTACCGAGGAAATTAAATGAATAATATCTAGAGATGAAAGAGATGTTCATATATCCATGAAGACTATAGCATAATTATTCCAAATAAATACAGTAAAGCTCATATTACCACGGTATTTCTAATCAGGAATGTCAATCTTATAATGGAAAATTAAGAATACTACCTCTCCATATAACATTATTTTACTTGGTAATTTTATTAAGTTTTTGTTTAAAGTAGATACATTTATTTTTGGATTAAAATACTATCGGCACAATTTGTAAGAGGTGCTCCAGAAATATCTCAGTGTTGATGAGAGGGCGATCCACAATGAGTCGAGTACATCTGCGTGATCAATTGATATCGCATCCTTGTCCTTGTTAATCTTGCTTATGATGCCTCTTCGAGTATAAAATTTTGATGAATAAAAGTACGTTAATTCCAAAATACGACTAGTGGATAAAATGGAATTTTAAATATAGGAAGCGGACAAAACGAAACAAACATATTATTTTACGATATAACCGGCTACTTTCGATGTAAAAAAAGTAAAAGTCCCTTAAACAATTTTCAGCAAAAAGGCCAAATAATGAAGCAGTCGATATAGAATATTTTATGAATTAATTATTTAATTTAAGATAACGACCTACGTAGATAACATAATACATGCTCGCACTTGCACGCTCTGCTCTATCTTGAATTAAACAATCTCCACTCCTCAGATAACTTGCAATGTAAATTTTGTTTTTTTCGTGATTCCCATGAACGTCAACTTCACACTGCCGATTCTCTTTTTACTCTTTTCTACCGTTCTGGTTTTACGTCTAATTCTTTCACACCGTGATGATAATCTCAATAGTCATCTCTGGCAGTAAAGATCGACGCAGTGACAAACTGTCGCGTTAGAATTCATCGCAGTTTTGTTTTAAAAGCAAGTTCTATAGGTACGCAAAAATAAATTGTCCACAATAAAAATTGATAATTTCTATCAATATGAATATAAGAAACTATAAATTAAAAAGATTATCATGTTCAAGCAGGTCGGCATGTTGTTGTCCGTACATGTTATGCTTTCAAGAGTGCCTGGTAAAAGACCTTATGCAAAGTTGCAACTAAAACACACGGATACCTCAACTACTCAAGGCGTAAGTATATCACACAGATACGGTGCGTAACTACTATAAAAATTGAAGTCTTTTTATTTCAGTAAATAACAAAATATTTTGTACAATAAACATCTATCAACATACTCTTTTTTTACTCTGAAGTAGTTGGCCACTTAAAGACTTGATTGCACAACGGGACCACTTAGGAAGTCGCATCCAGGCAACTAAAGGGTTTTGGCAAACCAATAAATGAACGAGTAACACCTTCTTAAATTTAACTTAAAAAAACTCCAGATAGACAAAGAATGGAATTTGTTAAAAATATATTTTAATCATATTGTACCTATTCGCAAATGCATCCAATAAAGTTTAACTAAAAATTACTCCGTTTGAATATAATGTGCACTCAATTATTCACCGTCCCCTTGTTACCACTTCAAAAAATCCAATCAGCATAACTCGTCACTTTAATATCGATCCCCAATTTGCGAGCACTTATCAAATAGCTATATGCATAGATATAGCAAAAAACCAAATCACGTTCCGCAGTTATTTCAAGCGATTTTATGTCTTATTGTTAACAGCCCAATAAATTATTTTGATTATTTGATGTATGAATATCCTTGCAACATTACAAAGCCGAGTGGTTTACTTAGAGTTTAAAATATTCATAGCTTGTACTAGATCGTATTTAAATATTTACATAAGTGTCACGCTGCGTCTCTGACGTTTGTCGATAAAACGTACCTATTGAGTGGAAATGGCTGACACGGGTGTTAGAACCAAGGGTGCGGATAGAGCGTCAACCGACAAAATAAGAATTCACAACGCTCAATAGAACGGAACTAAACGGTCATTAGGCATATTAGGTGTTTTGAAGCAAGAATTGGTTCAATTTAATTATGATTAAAATGCTTCACAAAAAGTAATCGATGTAGTTTGATAATTAAACGACTTCTGCCATTTTTAGAATTATAAAGCTTTTGTTACTTGATAACACTTGATTTAAATGAATCTATGTCGCATAGATATTTAGCTTGATTTGATTTTAAATTCACAGGTATAAAAAAGCTAAACAGCAATGAAAATAAATTTATTCCTTCTTATGTAAAAAAACATCAGTACCAGATCATTTTCTTAATAAAATGTGGTTGTCGCCCCTACGACAAGACGTTAGCAGCCAATAGGCGGGGGCGATACTTCCACTAAGCACCGTGTATTCGACCCATAAAAAATAATGGATCTGCGAATCGTCGAGATATGCACGGAAATATGGAGTGAGGTGAGCGCACGAAAAATCGTAATGGCTCTACGAAAATGGGGATTAGAAAGCGATCGACTCAAAATCGATTCGGGAGTATGCAAACATCGTGGGGATGAGCTCAAATGTTTTTAGCGACGATAAGCACTGATGTATTCCTGTATACCTAAGATGATTAAAAAGTTCTTTACATTTCAAATCAAAAAATAACCCCTCAGAAACTAAGCCTCAATTTATTATTGACAATTAAGGTTGTTGTAAACTTTTGTTTGCTTTAATAAATAATTTTGTATTTTGAAATGAGAATACATTTATCGGTGCAACATCTCGGTACTACAGACACTACAGTAGTATATTAGTGACATTTTCAGTCTTTACCTTTGCAAGTTCCGATGATTTTATACACTTTATTATGCATAAAGGCAAAAGTAACTTCATTTGTGCAACTTATTTTAAATCCTTCCCTTTATTTCTTCAAACGAAACCCGAAAATCAAAGATTTGATGTTGAAAGGCTTAAGAGAATTGATCGTTCTTTTATATAGTTTGTTTGATAAAAATTGAAATCTCAAGGTTGTACATAGGTTACCCTGCACAACCTCATGAAATTATTAACAAGCCTGAAAGAAATGAAACACCCAAATGAAAAAAGTGTTTCTTTTCATAAAAAATACTGCACAGTGGCAGCCCTATACCGAGATAATATTGTAGATAGTGTATGATAGAGTCAAAGAATCGAACGGTTTAATAAAAACAAGTAATCTAAGTTTAGGGATGTCATTATGGTGTTTTTTATACAAATGAAATATTTAAACTTTTCAACCCCGTGGTCGTTGTCACGCTTCAAAATCACTTTCATGGGTTCTATGCATGGTACCCTATCTATCATATTCGGAACTATACAGTTAATACCAAACGCGGTGTTACACACTCTATACATTTCATTCCAAGGATATAGTTACTAAAAATATATATTTAGAAAAACAAAATTTTACAGAAACTGTCCCTAAATTGACTATTTTATAATCAATTTAAATACCTAATAATAATAAATAACCATCTGTTAAGAAATTATTACAAAAATATTTTTTTTTTATGTGTAGCAAATAAATGCTTTATTAACAATAATAGTATCTCCTATCAAATTATTTAAGGTGATGACCCAGGAAATTTCCTAACTTAGTAATTCTTGTAAATTTAATTAAAAAATCATCTCATCATTTAGTTTCCAGGTAAGAAATCCATTCCATTTGAAATTTAAATCTGTGTTTATCCTATTGGATCTTCTGGTATATCACAAATGCTAACACTAACGCTAGTGCAGTTCGACAGTCCTCTCACTGACATGTTAGTAAGTGATGACACTAAAGTAAAGGAACAGGTATGATTCGTGTTGCCCACTTCTGATGAATAATCTTGCTCAAATTTCTCCTTAGTTGATACATTTTATAAGTTCAGTATTAATCAATTTCTATTTCTCAAGAAATCCATGGAATGTCTGTATCAATTTCATTTTCGAAAGTTTGATATTGACTCGTATTTCAACAGTAAACTTACTTAAATGTACAAAAGGGACATTATGTGAGTATTCCGGCTAAGAGCCCAGTCACGTGAGCTGAAAACGAAAATTAGATACATGAACACATTTGCGCGGAATATCTAAAATAAATAACATACTTTCGAGGTTTTAGAGTTGATCAATTTGATAAAACCTTATCCATCCTAAAACGAGTCGGTGTGGTCACATGTTAAAACATAGAATCAAATTAATATCGACTCTTTGATTAAAAGCGATCTCTTTTAAATAACTGTGGAATATTCTAAAGACATAGGTACATGTAACTGGAACAATTTGCCGCACCTCGGTGAGATTCAGGCCTACCTACTAGCCTAGGAGATCCACCCTTACGTCAGTTGAGACATTCTTTTTGACGAAATCTATTGAATGTCAATATTATTGTTTCTACTATTAGAACCACGAACAGCACCCGTGGCAAATACTATTGGGTACCGTAAGTAGAACAACTCATATTCGCTTAGGTACCATTGAGACGGGTGCCCTAAGTGGAACACGTCGTACTATTTTAACCTACACAAAAAAATAAAAACACTAATCAAAATTTAAATCTTTTTTGTTCTTACCATCATTGCAAAATTATTTTTGTGAGACGATACATAAGAAACGGGTTATAATGTATTAATCAAAGTTGAAATTGATTATTTTTGCATATTTTGGAAATACAATTATTTTAATATTTTAATTACGAGTAACTATGTCGATGCAGTCGTTAAGCATAAAGCTTCGCTACATATATTGGAGCAAAGCGTAATACTAAAAATAACAATTATAAAAGAAATCAATAAAGCTTAGAAAATTTTAAAATTCCATAATTTAAAACCTTTAAAAAAGCAAGCGCTTTTTTAAACGGAAATCCCATAGTCCGACCTAGTCCTATATCTGTTAATTCGATTACACACAAAAAATATTATAATCAGTTAGGAAGTCTGAAAGTTATAGCGTAACAGACATTGCATCATTAAGGCTGATCCATCTAACTTGCGTACTCTACTCACATTTTTGTCACTGCGTACATTACATTCGTGTCATACAGTTTTTTTAATACATAAAAATCGTTACACTTGGGGGCACATAAGTCTTAGAAAAATCGTTTACATTTTATTAATTTTAGTAGTTCAACTCGGTTACATCTGCAATAAACAAATATTATGCCACCCTGGCCGTTTGTTGAAATAATAATGGCCTTTCGCTCCGATGTCCTAGATTCGAGCCCCAGAAGGGGAAGATTTTTTGGGATGAATACGAGCATTTGTACCTGAGCTATGGGTATTCATATATATTTTTACTAGGTCTGCAATGCATACTGCTTTTTGCAAATACTGAGCGAAGCACTACCTTGCCTTACCTCACCATCTGACGTTACCAAACCTAACCTCACCTTAATCTTTAACAATTGCCTCGAAAATACCGCGCACCGAACTGGTTGCCTCTCGTGGCTACCGCCGCTCGAAACTAGAAGTTCTGTGAGGCAGAGCTAATACAAGATGAACCGAAAAGGGCTTCGCCGGACTTTTTACATATGAAATTGAAAAATTGTATTTTCTCGTGAACTTTTTCTCAATGGTTTTGAATGAGATAATTGAAGGGTGATTATTCCTCGATGGTATGTCCGATTTCAAAACTTTTTTTGCACATTAGTCACGACCACGATGTGAGTTTTGGCGCCAAATTTCATCAGTGTAGTATCAGCGGTTTGGCTGTGATCAGCTTTTGAATTTTTCTTTCGGTGATTATTCCTCCATGGTAAAGACTATATTTTTTTTACATAGCCTATGTCCGTCAGGTTATAATTATGTATGTTCATGCCAAAATTTGTTCGAATCGGTTGAACCGTTAAGTAGCAGGAGGGAGACAAGCGAAATTTGTGAGTTGCCTAAAAGAGAGTTTTACTCTTTCAGAGCTTCACTCAATTAATATAACGGATCTATGTATCCTAAATGTATGTCAATCCATTATCTAGGAATCATTACAGTGCATACTTTGGACTAGGCTAAGCTCTAAATACCTTGTTTTACTAGGTACTCTTTTGAAGTTTTATCTTTGAATAAGTAGTACATATTATAAATATAGGACTTATTTTCGATAAAAATATAATTCAGGTTCAAAAATAAACTCTATTCGAAATCAAAAATTTCTAGAAAAGTTTATAGTTTATTTTTTACTAAGCGAAGCCATACGAATGTTCGAGCCGCGCGACCATTCTATCCTTGCTAAGCGTTACACGAGAGCGTCAGATTTAGTACCGTTACACGATGTATATAGGAACCAGCTGCCTCCCTACCTCAGTGTGCATGGCCTTCTGCCTCGCTTTCACTTATGTCAGTGTGCGTGGCTGGCGTGGCTTTCTATCTCTTTTTCTACTCTATGCATCCATGCCAGTCACTTTGGAATATTCGTTGCGATAAGCTGTTTCGTTTATCCTTTATTAGGATTATTAATTAACCGTGTGAATCGTAGTTTTTTAAAGCTTAGTTCCTACGCTTTATACATACTATGAAGCTTCGCTTCTTTTTTATTTTCCACATTTCCCATCTACTTCATAATAAAGGCAATAATTACTTACGTCTTATTATACTATACAAATAAGTTTTCAATTGAAAAAATATCAATGTGTGGTGATTGCGCCAGTATTAAATTCAAATCCCCCACGTTATTTATTTGTATGTTTTTGTAAATTTTATTAGTTCGGTCGACACTCCTAGCCTCACCTCCATTTATTCCATTTCCCTTTCACACATACGTTGTCTCGCATATTAAAGAGCGAGACGGCCGTGCCATCTATTGGTGGCAAATCATACCACAATGTGACCAACATGCGGGCAAAAAAAAAAGACTACTGATGGCCGCTCGCGCGTGTGCACCGAGTTTTGCAATTTTTAATTGAACTAGTGGCCTATCCGCAAACCCCTACAACAAACTATAGTTTTATGTGACGATGTCTTCGTGAGCGTAACGATAAGGAACAGCAAAGCCCAGGGAGATCCCCGGCAGTTTTCAGCATCTCACACCACGTAGCTGTAAAGGTATCGTGCCCCCTTCATCTTCCTCTCATATTCTTGTCGTCATAAATTTTCTCATACCGCAATACAGTTCACTAATTTTGAATCGCCCGCACAACCATGTGGTTTATTGATGAGGTTTCTTTTCTTCTTGTCTTGAGGTATCTTTCATCATATATTTACTTGTATAAACAAAAAATGTTCGTCCTTACAGTCCACCAGATCGTAAACGGCCACGATAACATCACTTTTAACTGTTTACAGAGCTTTCACCCATAATTTGTCGTTTTACTGTTAATATTCTAATAATGAACAATAATCCCAGAAGAATCGCTCGCACTATGCCAACCTTGGCCCTAATTCTTTACCACAGCAAAACAACCTCTTGTTCGTGAATCCACTAATGTTCTTAAATATGAAATCAGCCGCTACTGTTTGCATATAATCATTCCGTCGAGGAATGTTCCTAATTAGTAATTAAGAATCTCGCCCGTGTGAAGAGATCGGGCGTAAATACCATAAAACGTACTAACCTAATTTTCGGTAATCGTGTTGACTTAGCTCGCGCAAACAACAGGTAAGTGACGGCATTGCCCGAACATACTTGACTGTCTTCTTTATGAGAACTTTGACATATTCGCGTAACATACTGATGTAGATACATCTATTTTGCAAATATTAAATTAACTCCGATCTAATTATTATAGTCTGTAAATTTAATTATTAAATTCCAGCTTTTTAGTTTCTAGCTTTAAATAAAAAACTTTCATGCAAAGTTCCCCCTTAATGTTGAAATTTAAAAAAAAACCTAGGTTGCATATTTCAGCTTTCTAGAATTGACTGTGCATTGATAGTCAGTAAGGTCAATCGATTTTTTGTAGGTAAAAATAAGCGGAAGAATTGCCCACTATTATACATAAAGTTTCCAGAAAGCAGAAATAACTAAGAAGGAATCAATATTTTTAAATATTTCTTTTTTTTCTTGTAAATAGGTAAGCTCTTGACTGCTATCTCGCCAGATGGTAAGCGATGATGCGATCTAGGATGTGATGCGCTTGCCTAGAAGATACCTTTCCACTCGCGACTTGAAGACCCCTAAATTGTATTTATCAGGAAACATACAAGAGTTCCACTCTTTAACGGTACGTATCACAAAATTAGAACCAAAACGCTTAGTGCGACTCTTTGGTATATCAACCATATGACGATGGGGCCTATTTGTAAGTCTGGTTGTCCGATGAAAAAATAGGGACGGCGGAATAAGGCTGTGCAATTCTGCTGCACACTCTTCGAAATGTATCCTATAAAAAACGGATAGGCTAGCCACCTTCCGTCTATGTTGAAGGCTGTTCAGATGAGCTGATGTCATTGCGGATGCGGATGACCCTTCTCTCAATGGACTCAAGGGTCTGGAGATGGTATTCGGCGGAACCATCCCAAAGATGAGAACAGTACTCCATAGACGATCAAAATTGCGCTTGGTAAAGATTGAGCAACAGTTCAGGCGTGAAGTACCTTCTTGCCTTCGCCAGAATGCCAAGTTTTTTTGAAACTAATTGAGCCTTACTCTCAATGAAAGAGCCATAATTTAGAGTTGGTGACAATTATATGCCGAAAAGCTCAAGATAGTCTGTGATCGGCTAAGATACGGAAGTAAGAATCCAGTCGAGAGGACTACTCTTAGTGAAGAAAAGACACGCCTGGATCTTTGATGGATTGAACCTTACCAGAATGGCATCGCGAGTTAGGTTCAGGCATCCGAGCAAGCTAAGGATAAGATGCAAAAAAGCAACGCATCTCGTCCCAATCTGCTGATTTGTAACGCCAAATCCGCCGGGAACCTTATGGGCTTGGGTCACACTGACTCCGACTCCACCGCACAATAGTCAGAACTGCCAAGGGGTGGTGCAACCGATACCGAGTAAATGTCGGGATTTGTCGTCAGCAGAAGGTCTGAACAATTAACTGTGTGCCCGTCAGTGTCCGACACTTTAGTGGCTTCCTGGAGCAGCTGGGTGAGGTCTAGCGTCAAGGAAAGCCGTCGTGTTTCTCGATCAGCGTAGTCAGTTTTCTCATAAGGGAACAGTCAGTCCTCGTGGTGTGCATTTTAGTCACCGAGAACCACTAGTTGATCGGACGGGTACCGATGGATGGCAACATCCGTCTTCTCAATGAGGAAGTTGCTAAGCCTGATAGTCTCCACGTCTCCGCTATGCGAGCGGTAGATACAAGCATAGAGAATTTTCTCTAAACTGGTGTCCACTAGAACCCATATATTAGAAAGGGTGGGGCCTTCGAGATCACGAAGACGCGAATAAGAAAATGTCATCGCGTGCATGTATGCAATCATCTGCATGACCCCTAAAACAACAATGGAAATGCAAGATACTTCACTTTATCTGCGTCTCCGTGAGAAGAACAGGTGCGGTTTTCTAGTCTCGAGGTGGTGATGGACTGGGTCGAGACTGGAGTGCAAACCTCTTATATTAAAGTGGTGCACTAGGAAGTAGAGGACGTGCGTCCGCTGTTTTACCGATTTCCTGTTCTTATTTTTCATATTTTCCGAGACGGAAGGTGATGAACGACGGAAGGTGATGAACGACGGAAATAAAACGAGATGCTGATTGCATGCCAAATGAGACATGCCAGAGCCTCACACCACGGGATAGCCAAACCGGAGTCCGCGGTGACGCTCGAGCCCCCCAAGAGTGTCCATCGGGTCCTCTTGTCCGGGCGCCGACCGGCACGATGGCGCACCCCCAGGATTTTTTGCGAAATGACGGGGCAGCCTTTCGTGAGTGGCTAGCTCACTACTTGGGCCCCCAACTATCTGCGGTCGGCCAGAAGAACCGTGCCTCGGATCACGCTGCTCTCCGAACTTGAATAACCGATGAATTGCCCTTACGCATCTTAAAAAATCAGTACAACTGATCTGACTTGTCCTCCAATATGAAAACAAAATTTAGTTTTTTTTAATTGATTGATATTTACAGTATCCAGTATTAAACAAAGTATGATTTGCAACACCAATATTTATAACTAATAAGTTTTTTACATAAGCAAACTTATGTTAGACAAGGGCCTAATTTATGTAACAAAGAGTGGAAACTTAAATCATGATAGATGGTGTTTTAAAAATCAAAACACAGCCCTCCTCTTGTCCGCTTACGAATAGGTTTTCATGCTCTGCTTAAAAATGCAGAAACATATTCTCTTTCTTTCTTGCTGTCAACATAAATTGCAAACTAAAAATATGAGTGTTTATAAATGAACGTTACATTCACATTTCCAGTAAAAAAACTGATGACAACGACATGAAAATAAATTATTCGCCTTGGTAGAACAGTACTGACGCAGATTATTATAAGCAAATCTTTATGTACAGAAGAGCTGATGACGCATGTAAATTGAGCATATGGGGTAGGTGTACCTAGTCCCTCACCCTCATGACATGGGTACCTTTACAAGTAATTCGTCTCAAGTTATCGGCAAGCAAACAAAGTTGAGGCCGTCGGGGAGCGGACCCAATTATCTCTAATGAAGACAATGATATAAGCGCGGTTATTGATCTAGATTTAAATTTCATGACGGGTCAGTCCCAACGATGTGCGAGCCCTTAATGTTTCTTGTGTAAAGTTTCGTGTAGCGCCACCGATTAATCTTGACACTTGTAAGAAACTAATTCAATTATAATGATAAATTATATAGCAAACCCGTTTACGTTCAAGAAAATAATTATTTCTTTTACTTATTTTATTTTTTCATATACCGCCATTTTGAATAGTAAAAATATAAAAACCTAATTCAACAATTGACATATTCAAGTTATCCACGAAATTACATAAAATTATCCAAACTAAATTATAAAAATAAATTAAACAAACAATAGATAATTACAGTTGAGTTGATTTATCATAGGTAAACATATAAGTTACTTATAATAATCAATACTAATATAATATTACAACTGAAACCATCATGATAGTGGAAACACTATGAAGAAGAGATCAAGACTATTAAATCCAACTGTGTCCAAGTTTAATGTCCACTAACTAATTTCTTATCCCCAAAACATAATAATATGAGCCAACACACGAACAAACGTCTGAAATTATGATTAACGAGCGTACACAAACACACTTACGGACCTTTCCATATACATAGATGATGGAATAGATCACCGTGTCAGATTAAAATAGGCCCCATGTAGTTAGCTGTATCAATCAATACTCCTTGTTGCCTTACTAAGGTGTTTCGTTTGCACTGGTTCACATACTATTTTGTACTATGGCAGCTGCAAAAGACTATTTAAAGTAAGTAGGAGACGTGCATAGGGGTGACTCTATGAATGTTATTTCTGACATTTTTTTTCTGAGAGAAAAGGTTAAAGTAGAATTATTTTTGAAGAAGGCTTCCACTCTGCAGTGAACCGCTTTTGGCTGAGATGATGATGATGGTGATGAAACGTTTTTAAAGAAAAAATCTTTATTGAAAACCATTATTCGTATACATGTTAAAGATATTACAAAAAATTGACTGATATATTTCGTGTCAAATCTGTAACATACAAACTCACTGTTGAATTTCACTGTTTCAAATTGCATTACACAATTAATTTTAATTGTTTGTCAAATATTCGAACTATTAAAACTTGAAAATAAGATTGTACAGTCAACAACATATCAACTTATGCAAAAGTTTCCAATTTCTCTATTGGATTTTCAGTTTTCGATCAATATCAATTAAGAAAATTTAATACTTTGTGGTAGGTTGACATGACTTTTGTCCATACGTTACAAAATCGAGACTAATCCCAAAATTCCTGCTCACTTTTCCCAGTTGGTCTAATAATAACAGAGATTTACAATACCTTACCAATAAAAATGACATTTAAAGGTCATTGTGGAAAATCGCCCCAGGACCAACCTACGCATTTAGTGTAAAAATGTGAAAACAGGCCGTAAATGGAAACTAAATAATAATAACAAAAAAACATTTCTCAGTCGGTAAACACATGCACACATACACATGTAAATATGGTTATTATAGTTGAATTTTAGTAAAAAATGTCGACCATAGTGCAATATGGTGACGGGTTTCGACTAAAGAGTTCTATGGGATTTCTAACATATGGTCAAATACACACAAAGTCAAATTCTCAAAATGTTATAAATTTCTTTTTGTAAAATCTCAATAATACCATTTGTCAAACTCAATATATTCAATAAACATAATAATGATATTTTTTTTGCTAAATTTGTTGTTTCCCAGATAAAATGAATATCACTAATCTATAATCTAAGATCACAAATTTGTTGTCTGTCCGCTCTTTTTCCCGATCTTTTTCCATTGTATATGCGTTACCATAGCAACGCGTTAACCGCGAGTAGTTCGTCTACCGGACGCTAGATGGCGCTTACGGAAAAATATTTAATAATAGAAAAAAATTAAAGAATTTTGTCCACCAGTGCGAAGCCGGCCGCTAGTATAAAAGTAAAGACTTAACGTTTTAAAATTTTTGTTGGTACCGGTTGCGAACAAAGACTGCTTTGGAAGTCCGGTTCAATGGTCTCCCAATTCATGCCTTGTTTTTAGGATTTTTTTTTTAAATAACTCGAATAGATAACCTTTTTATTATTATAAAATCTCAGAATTAAATACCCCATCTACAACTTCTGTTAGTAATATTATCGATTAAAATGATATTAAAATGTAAAGAAAAAAATTAAAAAAATATTATGGAAAACAATGGCTTACAAAACTTCCACCTAACCTAATCTCCAGAAATAAACAAGCCGGAGGGCTGGCATCACCGGGTTAATGTGAAAATACCAAAAAACCAGGCTTTGGCTTAATTGTTCTCAGTATTATAAAACAGGCAAAGGATTTTGACTACATAATCAAAAATAGATTTTTGTTCAATTTGTATTGTTCCAAGAAAAACCCTCGAAAGTTCGTATGACTTTAGACAAAAAACTGGTAAAATACACAAATTAATCAACAAATAAAAATTAGTCCTTTGCAGTTTTTTCATATTTCAATGTTTGTTTCAAAAATAAATGCCAATCAAACGTAAGTACATACATACGATTATGACCAAAATTAGTTGATCATTTTAACATCACGACTAATCACTTGTCATCCAAACTAAGATTGATAAATTGATGAAGATTCATTCATGGTTACTTTAACAGCGCCTTGAATTTAAAGCTACTTTAAATAGCTTCTGTAAGTTCTGATTGTTACCAACAAAGTCAAGTTTTCGTTTGTGCGTGTTTAAAAATTATCGACAATTATCGTTAATTCTAAGATTGAATCAACATTCTTGTTTATTGCATTTTTTTTATATGATTTATAACTGTTAGTGTAGTGTATTGATATAATTTAAATAATAATTAGAGAACTAAATACTTGACTTTAAAAACACCACGTTTTCGGTTTCATTAATGGCGTACTTATTCATTCAAATTCATTAAGAAAAAAACCGTCATATTGTGCTAGTTTGACTTTCCACAAATATGACATTATAAAAGTTAAACTTTTTACGAGTCAGATCTTTTGAAAGCTACCTATAAAATTTTGACTTTATGGGTGTTGACCTTTTGCTAGAAATTCGATCTATGGTCAAAAGTATTTTTTTATGTTATTAAGAAATCGTTAGAAAATAAACAATAAATATGTAAGTATTCAATATTAAAAATTACCCCAAATTATATTAATATTGTATAACATAGTTGTTTGCAAAATTGATAAGCTTTTCTTCAGCTGTGAATTTTTGACTTAGGTTTGTAAATATTTGTTATTCCTAATAATAAAAATTAAATTAAATTTTCTATTTGTTTAAAATAAATATCAAAATATGCATAAAAAATTGTTTAATAATATATTTTATATCAGGCTTTGTTCATATAATCAGGCTCCCTGAATGGAGTGTTTCAGCAATTATGATTTAAAATTTGTTGATCTAGTAGATAGCCAACGTTTTGTATGATTTGCTAAATATATACATACGAGTCCAAATATAGAAAGAATTTCCTTGAGAAAAATGTCTTTTATTGATTTTTGAAACATGATTGTTGTTATTATATTGAGTTTTTTAAATAAAGATTATTAATTATGCTTTTTTGACTATATTAATATGCTCGTTTATTCTTCTTGTATTACTTACGATTAGATCCACATCCACAGTACATCGATGATATTCAAACTCGATCCTTTTGGTTCAAAGCTGGCATCTTAACCGATGGGGGATGTCCGACTATTCAATTACTTTGGTAATTACTGTGTTGTCTCATTTACACGCGCACGCGAACATTGAATAAGTAGCATTTTACATTTTTTAACCTATCCTCTCATAATGCCAACTGAGTTAATTGCCAACCGCCCGCAAATACCTAGTCAACTTATCAGATACCGATCTCGGAATGTCAACTTCTCGAAATGCTAGCTGCTCGAAAAGCCTATTTCTCATACTGACAACTTCTCAAAATGTCAGCATAAATTGTAATGCAGGGGTGGCATGGAATAAAGTTGCCATGCACATATTTTGCCATAGTGTCCATGTTAGTTCGGCGGGTTTTTCAAGGTTTAAAGTTAAATAACTTGACTTGAGTTAAAAAATATTTAGAAAAATTACGCATATACGAAATAGTTGTTTATACCTCATTAATTATATTATCGTTGCATTAATCAATTACCCGATTTTGGCACTTTAAATTTGACTAAATAGAAGAAAGATTTATAATCATTATTATTATTAGATATTAATAAATAAAATAAAGACAAGTGCGTGTTTATAATTATAAATGCATACCAAAATTTAAATGAAATTTTACAAATATGAATTACTATATGCCTAATCGTAAATGATTGGATTAAAAATTTACGTTCGTCTTAAAAATTACTTTGAATAGAGTCCGAAACGGGACAGCGATTTAAATGAAATTTAGAATAACAGGAATTTCAACTTATATTTTAGAATATATCCCATGATTATAAGAAAGTTGGTAAAGTCTTTGTGTATAAATATTTTCAAAACCTATTACTGCTATCTAGAGAGTATCATGATGCTGACACCTTATTTTATTTATCACATTTGACTTGTTTTAGCGCTACTATCGTAAAAAGCTTTTATAGTATGGGGCTTGATGTCTTGACTATGCCGTTCCTACTTTTAGGTAAGATACTAGTCAATAATAGTTTTTAAAGAAAGAAAAATATAAAGTAAGACAAGCAATGCCATTTTGCAATTTTGTAGGATATTTTTAGAACTACAGACAATAACTCAATTTGTAAGGAACCACATCTGACGGGCAGCCAGTAAATTAAACGAATTGAATGAAAATCGATCAAAGCTTGAATACATCATTAGTAAAACGATATTGAAGTGACGTTCGAAAGTTAGTTTGCACACAAAGTACCTTTATTCATAATCCAATATCGGGGTCGCGATTGTATCGACCCGCGCCAAGGAGGGCGCTTCCTCTTAAGATGTTAATGATTTTGCATAATAATTGCACCGATGTATCCGCGTTTCCACCCATTCAGGTTGCTTATTGATCATCGGTTTCTATTTCACGTTAGGAAACTTCTTACGATCTATCATCCCACATACAAAGTAGTAATGTAGAAACATGTAGTAATAAAATAATATATTGTTACGATCAAAGGACACAAGTTAACGTTATTTGAGGTAAAGAATAATTTCTTGTAGATTAATAATCAACTATTACTTTCAGATGTGGGTACTCTTACTATATAAATTTCTCAGCTGCCCATATTTTTGTTCTTTTTTCTCAATAGATTGTATCAATTTTTACGATAGAAATAGTTTTAACGTTTAAGAAAAATATATTTTTATGCAATGCACTAGTATATCGTACGAGCATTTGGTACAAAAACGTATCGGTCCCGCGTCGACCCCTGACACCGAGCCGCTTTCTCAGGCGGGCCCATCTTTGCCATTTATCCCCTTACAAAAGGAATAGGTACCATGATTTATCTCGTTATAGAAATATGAATCATTTTTTACTTAAAATAACAACCACCGTGCTATTTAGCTCTTACATTTCCGCGTCTACTCATTGAAATGAAAATTTCAAGTACTCTGAAAAACGGCTTTTGAAAATAAACGCATTTTCAGCAACCGTATTATAAAAAAAATGAAAAGGCAGAAATCTTTTCCGATGCGTTTCAGTTTTGTGATTTCTTGTAACCAAGTTGGTCCCACTGTTACCAAAGTCACTGTTCTATTAAATATTGTAATTATCGTAAGTTGATCCCACTGTTACCAAAAATATCATTATTCTAATAAAACTGTAAGAATCGTTGAAATTAAACAGTTTTAAATGAATCACTAAATGCGTTTAAAATAACACCATAGTCATCCTGTGTACAAGACTCCTGAACACGAATCGAAACGTCAATATTTGACGACCGTTTGGTGGAACGGTAGCGATCCTGCCTTTCACACCGACGGTCTTGGGTTCGAATCCCGATAGGGGCAGATGTTTTTCTGATGAATACGAGCATTTGTACCTGAGTCATGGGTGTTTATATATATATTTCTATGAATATTACATATCTATATATCATGTATGTCTATCCGTTACCCTAGTATCCATAACACAAGCCTTATTGTGCTTACTTTGGGCTAGGCTAATTGGTGTGAATGTAGGAAATATTTATTTATTATTTATTTATTTATATTAAACATAAAAAGATCATTTTAAAATTGTTCTATTTGAATTAATAACTGGCGCGAAAGTATAAGAACTATCATTGTAAGAATCATCTTCATACCTTATACAATAGAAATACATTAGTATCATCGTAATCAAAAAAAAAATTTAGGTATACCCACCCCGTTATTATAACAAAAACTTTTCATAACACTACAGAAGTTCGTCGACCTAGAAATACAGGATCATCAAAAGGCAATTTTTCTCACTACTTCGTATTATTTCTCCGGACACAATTCCCAAGAGCGCCAACCGAAGGAAACAAAACAGGCTCAATCTATTGCAATAGAGCGGGGACCCGCGGGGACGGGTGGGCGGCCATCAATCTACGATCCTCCTCTTGTCGATATTACGGGTAGCCCACATACTGTCCATTTCTGTACGCAGATGTGTACGGTTGGGTGAAATTGGAAAACTTGAGTGTTTGGTGGCGTTGCGCGTCTATATTTTGTTTTAACTAATTTTGTAATTTTATTGTAGCACAAACAGAACGTTTTGACAAACATCAAGGTACTATGGTGACCTCCTTGCATATATGACACCGCATTCCACCTCTTTACGTATATTTGCTTTATGGAAAGGAATGTCACCCTTTTAAATATTGAATATTCCTGAAGGCTAGACAAACATAAGAGAATCACCAGTAGTGTCTGAGAGTGTAATCTGAGTCTTTATAATATTTTAGTTGAGTAATAGAATAAATCCTGAAATACCTATAAACGGTTTGAATATACGTCCCAAGTTTATAAAGATCCCGGAGCGCGCGTAGGGCGCTACAGTACCGTCAACCTACCGTCTCATCGAAAAAAAATAATATTAGTAACACTCACACTAAAATGTGAGTTTTCATCATTATGACTAATGCAAATATTTCATTTACTCAAGTTGCTAAAAACAATTTCTCAAAAATATAGGTATTTTTTACACATTGCACATGGTCTAGGAGTGGTCTGAAGAAACTTAATACATAGATATGAACTTTTTAAATTTGTTTAGGTTGGTGTCTTTTTTATACAGGAAACTTTCCTTATTTGGGTAGTATTTAATAAATTCAAAAAATAAATTTAAGGATGTCTTTTTCGGACAATCATTATATAGAGCAATAAACATTAAAATGCCATTGCGTTTACATTATCAATTACATGAAGATAAAAAGGACAGAACGATGTTGTTGTTGGTGAAAGTTGACCTTTAAAATAGCTCGTTATTTGAATAGCATTTATTTATTTTATTTTTATTTAACTATTAGTAATGTTTTTAGGGTCTTGGAACTTTTTATATTTACAAACAATTATCTATATTTCGTCGCGGAAAATTCGACAATAGATATTTACCTCAGGAAATACCAAGATAATTAATGACAATGTGAACCTAGTGAAGTTAGTTTACATGGGTAAGCTTTAATTTGATTGAAAATTTATAACAACACTAGGAAAGGATCAGCAAAGTTTTGAATAAAATACGACACTTCATGAGTACTCGACAACAAGTAACGTCGATTTTAATGCGATTTTAATTTCTCCTAAATTACCCATGAACTACCCATACCCTAAATTACCTAGTGAACAGAATATACAGACAAAATATATAAATTTCTTAATAGCGTAACTTCTATGATATTTTATTCTAAAGTTATTTATAAAGCTTCTTAATCGAAATCATAATTGCAGTACCAGTGAATAGAGTCTAACGTTTCAAAGAAACAATTTCTTTACCGCAAAATAATTAATTAAACTCGAAGAAGTTATCTCCCAGCGACACCTAGCGGCCACCACTCTCTTTTGTACACCATCTTTTCATCGTCAAAACTCATTTCAATTAATTTTCGTAGAAATAAGTAAATGATGTGCCCTTTAAAAGCGAGATATCATTAACACTGAGGCTGCGTTAGGGCGGCTCCATACGGATACTATAAATGAAAAGTATGGATCGAATGAATTATTTTTTAATAACTGTTTTTTAGATTATTTAAAACCATTAACAGTCTAACAGGTTTAACAGTCAGTTTAAAACTAAGTTGAAAATGTTTATTTCTGTAGGTATCATTATTTCGGGATATTTTTAAGTTATCGACATTTTATTTATTTATATGCAAATATGACATATAATGTGCTATCGAAGCCTGATTAGTAGGTAGTAGGTCCGAGTCCTGTCTCACTTCTGTGATAAGTTGAATTTTTACTAGTAAAAAGTTCTTGCGATATAAACTTGAAGCAAAAATATTATAATATGTTTGATTAGTAATATCTTGAAGCCTATTAAATTCAGATTATTTAGATGCACATAAATACACGAATCATTAAGGGATCGAAAAATAATGACAATAATATTAAAAGACAATGACACCGTCAGTGAATAGGCAAAGATATCGAATGCATTATCATGTCGGCAAACATCTGTGAATGCATGTTTCAGTTTCGCCATGTATATGCATTGATGGTGAAGCGTGTAAAGAGATTTTATACTGACCGGTATTAACTCAAGTCATCCGGAAATTGAATCCTCTAATTGACTTATTTACATTTAAACAGTAAGAAAACAAATAGAAAATAAATCCAAAAATGGAAGAATGGTTCTTTGAATTTCTACTTCTAAACTATCGTTTCTAACGAGAAAAGTGTGACTCATATTGCAGGCACTTCTTGGCTAGTCTTCTTAGGCGGTTTACATTGCCGCTACTTTTTTCATGTTGCCGAAATTACAGCTGAGGATACTAAAGATAAGAAACTAACTTTAAAAAAACACAAATTATTCATCATTGTCTCAAATTATCCATACTTAGTCTAGCGTGCTTTCACCTTTATTATGATACGAAAAATTTAAATATATACCTCTCCCCATTCCACAGTGCCTCCCACGGGAGAATCATTAGGAAAAAATCGTGTTGATGGATTTAATTACAAAAAATAATTATTCCAAAGAAAGTTGCCTGAATAAACTCGGACCGAGCGGGTTCTTCGATTCCCCCCTTAATCGGATTAATTTACTTTTAAAAAGCAGGGGGTGGTTTTTGTAATTAATGGAATGATAACATTACCCACCTCTTGGTTGGACGCCTATGGAATGACTATGAATGCTAACGATAAATTTGTTCTATTGCTGACGTACTAGCAAACCTGCCAGTTTGATCTACTCATTATAAGATATCGTATTTGAGGAGAATACTGCTGTTTTTTACACTTGAGTATAACGGACGGTTAGATTCCAATACACCTGATATATGAACTGCAACCATATCAAACAAAAAAAGTATGAAGAAATATTGTAAGGTGATACTGTTAACAACTTACTAGTTGTAGGTAACGAGCTCGAAGGAGCAAATTAAAGACTACTATAGATACTCCCAATAATAAAAAAATATATATTTAAGGAAAAATCTAGTAATCAAGCAAAATCTACAACATAGGCGGAACTTGGCCATAATTTGCTAAAGTGAGTCGTGGGTCGTGCATGGATCATTCACAATGATTGGCATCTAATGTTGCTATTTAAAAAAATCGCCACAACCCTCGCTCCTCTCACGTTTCTAGAAAAAACACAAACCAGAGTAATATATTTTTTTTTATTGCGTCGCTTACAGTCAAATTATAGTAGCATACGCAATACGTTCGTCCGTAATGGTATTACGCGATGGAATAAACGGCACTACATAACGGAGTGTTTGATACGGTTCGATTAATTATTATTAAAGAAATATATAACAGCAGGCCGCTGCTACGTAATAACATTATAATGATCACTATCATAAAATAATAAGCACACTGATTAAACAGCTTTTATCTCAATAATTTGCTGTCTCCGTAATCTTTATCAATTGAATCGCATGACAATAATATTAAATCAGCACATAAAATGATTTATAGTCATACTGATAAAAATAATATCCAAACTCAAAGAAGACATGGTAAGTGCCGTGAATAATATTATATCTACCAATAGCATCTTGCATCAATCGAAATAATGTTGTCTTTTTTATGATTTTTACTAGCATTTGCTAAGTCACTTTTTTTTGGTATAAAAGTCAGGCCTAAACCAATCATTTGAACCGTTCATTCGTTTGATCTTAAGTATAAAATATTGTTTCTAAGAGAAGACACTGACGACGCTACTCGAATTCAAACGAGCGCCAGTAACGGTCTCGATGAGAAGCGCTTTTTCCACTCGGTTACCGTCCGGTGATCTGTTCTGAACGCATCTCCACTGACGCAAATCATATTGCGAGGAAGGGTTCGGGATTAGGAACGCAACCGGAGCGGAATCGGCCAGTCATCCTCGCTGATTTTTGTGGCCGTACCACCCCCACCCGCGAGGAAGGGAAATTCTTTTCCACAAACGGTGAAGGTTAGTATTAAACCTCATTCTAAAAGTGACATTCTCAGAAAGTCACTTTTAGTATTGGATATTTCAGTATATAAATATGTTGCCTTCAAAGCCTTTCGAAGCTTTTGTTTTTTTAACCCTTTTTATCCGAGTGCCATAAAGGGCTAAGTATTTCGCACGTAGATATGTACATTCGTAATATTTTTTATTACTTTCCATCATGCCTATAACTGGCCAGCATGATTGCAATTAAGATAAGTTTGGCTTACCCAAGAGACTTAGGATAGGAGACATAAAAGAATTAAATAAAATGATGGATTATAGTACGAAATCAAAAACAAGGTACATGGTGGCAATCCCGTAAATAACTTATATTAGGTACTATAATGTTAGTAACCATGAAAGTTTAAAACAATATAAAATGGTGGATTTTGAGCCCCACAATCCAAACCTAGTATGATATCAAAATGAAAAGTAAGGTAAGGCGGTTTACAAAAATATTGTTATCCTCATAATCATATCAGCGCTACAACGCCCATTACACACCATAGGCCTACCTCAAGGATCAAATAGATATATGAGTTCTTCCATTTAAGCTACCAAGTTGCACTAAGTACCAAGACCTTGATAAACCCGTTGAATTTATAATGTACTTCTAAAGCCCAGTACCAGCGCCATCTCTTCATATTCTAGGTATTTTCTACCTACAACATCACATGTAGGTAAGAAGACATTAAAGAAGAAACAGCTATATAATTACCATAGTTATGGGTTAGAGTCCCGCCTTACTCACGTTCACGTTTTTCTAGTAAAATACCTTTCGTTAACAGGACAAACATTGTCATATTTTAAAGATTGTCTTCAAATTCAAATATAACGGGATCGAGGAGAAAGAGTTGATGATCAGTATTAATGCAGAATCGCTCTTCACCAAGAACTAGTAACAAATTGTCTAAAAGTAATAAAGGTCAAGTTACAAAACAATATCCCGATGGAATATACCATATTACATCATTATGTTGAAATTACCAAACACAACAGTTTTAGTGAAGAAAGGTTTGAATTCACCTGTGTCTGGGATCCATTAGTTAGTTTGTGTCGAAACAACACAACAGAGAAAGGGACCGTTTCTGATAGGTCTGATATAGTGATCGGCGTATGTCGTGAACAGTTTCGAGTGAACAGTCAATTTACAGACAGTGGTACTGGTACTGGGTGTAATAAAAGACTGTGATGGAGAGTAGATCAGTATGTCTGTATGCCCATAACACACACCCGCATAAAAAATCCGTTTCTTCCGTGAGAGAATATCGGATTCTCAAAAATAAAAATACATGGTAGAAATTCCGTTTAATTGAAACTAAAGTATATTATTTGTTATTTATTTTGCCGCAATCTGAAATTTCGCTTTTCCCAAATGTTAATTCATAGAAATCGATTTAATTATTAAGTCTGCTTATTGATGTATTGTGGTCAATTTTATAATTGAATAAACAGTGAATTATTAGTCACCAAGCGATGACCGATCTCTGCAAAAGTTGTTTAAACTTAGCAATCACAGGCCGAACATGCTAACTGCGCCATTGAGCTCCACATATAATGTGGAATTAAAACAAAATAAAGCAAATTTTGGTTTGTATAAAATTTTAACACTTAGGAACGTTCCCGATTAAAATATTGTGAAGGTGTGTGTGATTATGGCTCCTGTAATGGAGTCGAAATGTCAGGACTAGATATAAATATATATATTTGTAGACCGATGGGACTTCCCATTAATCTGTCGTTGGGTGTAGCTCCACACCAGGCGATCAATGTTAGATTTTAAATAATACTTACTAGTTTTAAAGATTTAAAATTCTTACTAATATTTTATGGACTCAGTCTGAAATAAAGTTTTTATTATTATCATTATAAAGTTTGGGCTTTCCGTCAAAAATTTGTTTTACTTATATCAATTTTCTTATTCTCATTAAAGTCAATGCACTACAAAAAAGCTGAACAACAGCATCGAAGCGATTCCGCACTGTTTGAAACCTATCACTTTTCACTGCCACCAGCTTCATTTTCCCTGCAAATGCTGTCTCATGTCTCGATCATTCTTTACCGTACTGTCAGTGTGTGTCATTGCGCACATTGCATGTGTGGAGCTAAGCGAGGGAGGGTCACGATGACTCGAAAATAAAAAGAAAAACACTGTTATCTAATACATATTTTAAACAACTGAAATTATTGTCACAGATTATGGATATGAGTAGCAATCGTATTTAGCCGTATGTTATAAAAGTTATATAAAGTTGGTAATTGGCACTTAGAATTGTAGATTTTTTTCTATATTTTGTGTAATTAAGATCTTTATTATAATCGATCAAAGAATCGAAAAATACATTTAAATAGCAATCCCAGGCAAAGAATAGGGAATCAAAAAAAATTGCAATTGAGTTAGGCAGATCAAATAGTATCTTAGCGTGTCGTATATTTACTATACAACTATTCAGTATGGTGTTTACAAGATATTGTGTAGAATCTGTATCGCATCTGTATGTATCTTATTGTTAATAATTCATTTAAATTGAATCTGTATTCACTAAAACATAATTATCAAAGCCAATTAATACTCGTCAGCCGCTATTACCATTTATCACAAGATATTATGGCGTATTCAAGTCTAAAAATATTTAATGTACTGACCACAGTATCACAGCTGCCCATTGTACTCCTATAAATTGTAATAAATAACATATCCCCAGATGTCACGTGCAAGCTTACGTAACAAAGTTTACTATAACAATGACGTACAAACATAGAAACCTTATTTTAATAACATTCTTAAGTTATAACAATTGTTTGGGAAAAATGTTTCGCTAGCGAAAAATAACATTTACCCATATTTTAAGTTGTTGCTACAGCAAACTTTGCAGCGAAAATATAATAAAATGAAAACGGCGTGCTGTATGTATTAAATCATCTGATTATTAATAGCAATCACATCACACAATACACAATCTTTGGCCAAGTTTATGAAAAAATATATTTGTGTTTTTATTTGAATAACTAGCTATAGAAAAAGTACAGGTTAGCCATTAATAATTGTATATATTTAATTTGGATCTAAGTAATCGTTATAAGCTTACTTACTAAATGTAACTATGCTGAAAATACTAAGGACCCTAAATGTGAACCCTGTGACACACCAGATGAGTTTATAACCTGCCTAGGTTGCGAGTCTTAAATAATCTTAAGTCTATTAACTTAATAAATTCTGAACAATGTCAATAACGAGTAACCAAAACCATACACGTCAAATTTTCCCGACAGTAGCAGTGATCTACCTTGTTCAATTCATTACTGAAGTATATGAATATACACTACGGGGATACAATCCACTTGGAATCCATTACCTAAAACGCAAAGCAGGACTGACATAAAACTGACGATGTTTTTTTGTATCAAGTGACTCGTTTTAAAATCGTATTAATTAGGTAAAAAGCTTCGTTCTTTAGTTTGATTTTTTAAGTAATATAATATCTATTTTACTCATTTCGCATATCACTGAAACTACTTCCTTTTACTAATCGCGTCTAAACCGTTTTATTGATTTTTATGATAATTTTTCTATATATAAAAGGGTTCTCTATAGGAATGGAAAGATACACAGAGTTTTAATTTAAACCTACACTGATTTTTACCTTGTACGTCTTAATACATAGTACTCAGTACCAAAGAGTGAGAGATTTATCGCCCACAAAATAAACTTAATAGATGTAGGATGAAAACAATATCTTAGCCACATCTTATATTTTAAGAGATGATAAACAATAGACGTAATAAATTATACATTAAAAAGTGAAAAATGAAAAGACATGGTGAAAAATTAAAAAAAAAACTTTATTGTTTTAAACTGTTAATTATAAAACCTAAACCTGTTATTTAGTAAAACTGTTTACATACACTATCGAAGGACTATATAGCCAAACAGTACATCTATGGAGAGTTACCCGATCACTTCCACCGACAATAACTTTTGTTTTAATGTACATTTGCTCTGATACGTAGCCTGACAGACACCACAAAGGCTTTTCGTACTCGTTAATGCTGGTTCATTAATAGAAGTGCTTTTTTATCAGAAGACATAACCAAGCCACGCAAAGAGATAAACAACTTTGGCGCGCTTCAGAAAACTTGTTGATTTCATATCGTGCGGGACTTTTTTTATCAATAAATTGAACTATCCAAACTTACATAGTTTAATTAAGTTATTATTATTTGGACCCTACAATTTTTCATTTTTATAGTTAATTTTGGATTTTATAAGATAGGCCTCTTGAACGCTCTTTATGACATGTTCTCTTAACTAGTAAAACGATATTTATATAAGAAATATTGATGTCTGATACACTCCTTCTTTTTTAAATAAAAGCAATAGTGAGAATGCAATCATTATTAAAACCGAAGTCAGTGTGAATATCAAATCCTTGTAATCAAGTAATTAACTTGATAAAATGTTGTTGTTTTCTTGTGTGGTAATTTCATACAATTGCATTGCAAATTATCATGCCATTTACAATGCAACATTGTTGAAGTAAACAACATAACTTTTAAAATATCATAGGTAGGTAATACGTTACAAAGTAAACATTTGCTGCAACACAATATTATTGATCTGCTGACTTATTCGAAAAAAGATTTAATAAAAATACACTTGCCTGTGTGTAAAAATAAAAATACAAACCTGTTTCAAAGTTCTACTTCTTCTACTTCTTTCATTTTACTGCCATGAAAATCAATCACCAATGCCATGCATTGGCATGGCATTGGTGATACATAATTTTACGTTTTTTTAATTCTCCCATTGGGGAGAATTAAAAAAACGTAAAATTATGTACAACTGCCGCTGAACAAGCTTTAATTTTTGCCGGGATTAAAAAGGCTAAACAAACAGTTATTTTTTCATGCACTTGATTATAGATATTAGGAAACAATAAATAAACTGTCTCGACACAAGAAATTACACGAAACGAAGCAAATGCAAAGCAAGTGAGTGACATCTTTCTTCAAGATCTCAAAATATCTTTATTTTTTTAATGGCCGTGGCGTGCAAGTATAATTAAGAAATAATCGATTCCTATTAAATAAATACCCATGGCTCAGGTACACATGATCTAACTCACTATACAAACACTTGCTCCTTCCGGGACTCTACCACCTTTGGTTTCATATGTAGAGTCAATCCCGTTCGGCCAAATTGCTCAAATAATTATCGTATTTTTTTATTTTATTATCGTATTTTATTAATCAACCGATTGCCCATCATCCTCTACAAATTCATGAAATACTTTTCCCTCTACCGACAATTTCGGATTGTGTGCTAAAAGTTGGTGAAAAAATCGGTCCAATTTATCAGTTAAGTACAGGAACGCTTAGGACTTGAAAAAAAAAACTTGTTTTCTCGTCCAAAGAATGTACTAAAGTAAGCCTGAACATTTTGAAAATTAAATGTATAATTATGTCCAGTGTATAAGTATATATTACAATTGACTGTTATTTTTGAACTTTTTGAATAAAACCTTATCCTAACTGAGTTCATGGTTTTGAAGATAAACTGAAAACAAAAATCAAGTGACAGCATTAATTGACGACTGTTTGGTGCAACGGTAGCGATCCTGCCTTTCGCACCGACGGTCCTGGGTTCGAATCCCGGAAGGGGCAAATGTTTGTATGATGAATACTAGCATTTGTACCTGAGTCATGGATGTTTGTATATATTTTTATGAATATTACTTATTTATGTATGATATATGTATGTCTATCCGTTACCCTAGTATCCATAACACAAGCCTTAAAAGTGCTTACTTTGGGCTAGGTTAATTGGTGTAAATGTTGGAAATATTTATTTATTTATTTATTTATAATTGTAGTCTAAAGATGCGATAATTTCGAAATAATTACGCCACGTCTTTGAAATTAATTCAGAGCAAAAACTCATTTTATTATACTTTAAATTTGAGATTTTATTTATTGACAAATATCCTACCACGCTGTACACTACAAGTGAATACAATTTTGGAACACCAAAATAAATCGTAAATAAACGTATTGCGTAATTAAAAACATAAGGCATTTACCGATATTCTTTGATAGTTTACTAACTCGTAGAAAGCCAGAAACTTGTTAACACTAAATATAATTGAAATTACACACATTGATATTCATTATAGGAAAAATACAGTATATAATGGAAATGTATATGAAATCAGTATTTACAATAACGTGACCTTTTATCGGAATAATTAACTACTAATGTCGATGAGCATCGGACGCGCAGTAAACTAATAGTATATTATGTAACATAGAAGCCCATGACATTCGCCTACAAATTGTACACTCCTTATCAACTATTTGTAATAAAATACGTACTAATATTTTAAATGCAAAAGTAACTTTGTCTGTTCTTCGCTACGTTTACAAGACGAAACAATTAAACAGATTTTTAACGAATTTAGTATGAAGATTGTTTGGATCCTGGGGAAGAACATACGATTCTTTTTGCTCTATTTACAACAACTATAATTATAAAAACTTAATTAACTTATTTATTATATTCTTATCATTGGAGCATTTACTTCTAGATTTTGATTAAGAAAAAAGAGTTGTGCTGATAACAGAAATAAAACATTAGTTTATGGATATGACGAGATGAGGCGAAGTTAATATTTGGGAAAAATTTAAATCTCTTAAGGTCTTGCTAGCTCAACTGGCAGAGTACTCGCTCGGATAGCAAAGAGATGTTGATTCAGGTCCCGCTTTCCATCTGAGACACGTTAAATTATTTAGTAAGAACCTTTAAAAAAATTAAGCAAGTTGATGTTTTTTTTCTCTAGCTATGAGAATTTCTTACAGCACAGATTTTTTTTCTAAAAGTTTAAACAAGTTAATTGAGACAATTAGCACAATACAATTAAGGTGATGTTTACCTAAGGTGAAATTCCCGACACGTTTCTAATATAACAACAAAATTTTATTGGCGTATTTTAAGCTTGAAAAGATAAACTTTTATTTTAGTTATCTATTATAATAGTTTTTATATATGTAGTTCATATCGGCTTTTGAAACTAAGATAATTAACAGTGTAAAGGTCACTTTGACTAAGCAAAAAAAGTGGATAGTGGATAAATTTTCGTAATAATTTTCATAATTCGTAAATCGTCGCGGGTTTAAAACCCGCAAAACTTTGGGCATGTCCTTATTAAGTACAAAAAAACATGATAATTAGTTATGTACTAATCAGTATCAATGTTAAGGTTGTACATCATTGGGGAATGACAAATGCTTTATAATTTTAATTTCAACTGTAGGAAATATATGAGGAAACAGTGCTCTACAGCAACGCATTTAATTAAATTGTGCAATTTGTGCATGATAAGGCATATAGTCGCCGTCTATTAATATTGAAATATGAACTATTTTTGATATAATAGTTATTATATTTATTTGCAAAATTTTTTAAAATTATTTTATATTATATCGTTATTAGATGTAAGATAAAAATAAATAGTTGTAAATTCGTATACCTAACTAACATTTCATATAAAATCTATTTTGTAATCATTTAAAATCAAAAGCATTAAAATAATTACAAGTCAAATCAGTCAAATCATTCAAATAGTTAGATTACATTATAATACATTATGATCAATATATAATTAAATAATCTTTGTTTAAATTTGTAAATTGGCAATGCTTTATACTCGTTGGATAAATTTATTATGAAATCGAATCACCATTAAATAAATTCTTGGAATAAAACGTTAATTTTTAACGCGGTTCGCAATTTTTTTTCTTTTATTACCTCTATGTTTGTTACTGTTTTTAATTGCAAATAAATCAAAATTCGTTTAAAAAAAATATTCCATAACTGTAAACAAACAAGTTCACTTATTCCACTTATTTAATTCCTTACTAATTCTTTCTATTTATATGATAATTATTTTAAACGTTCTTGCAGAAACCATTTTTTATGAATATTAACAACGTGTCAAACTCTTTATTAATGTTCTCGTTAATATGATAGTGTTACAATTCGGTACCAAGTCCGTACTACATCTGCGAGATTCGAAATCAAAAGAGTGACATCTCAACCGCTACGGTCTGCCTATATATTGCAAGCTGTCATAGTTTAAGAGCGTTAACTCGTCATTCAAAATCTCAAAGTCAAATACTTTAAAATAAGAAAACTAAATCTTACAAAATTCCAAACACTTAAGAAGATACAAAAGTCTAAAAAGTCAGTACAAATCATTTTAAAAATTTGCGGAATTTTAATAATTTTGCGGAAGTAAGCTACATATTTTTATTTTACTATTGCATATGGACTTCCGCCAAGTAACGCCTGATTATATCAAACATTTCAAAAATTTCAAAAAAACAATCAATAAATTACTAATTTATAGTATAATTAATATTACTTAATAAACTGTTTTAAATTGTCGTCGTGAAATACATACGTAAAGAAATATATATTTTTCTTTATTTTCCGAAAAATTTCAGCGCAGTTGCTTACGCCAACGTAACGGAGATTCTGTACATGGCAACGCACGATTATGGCATTTGGATTAAATTATAATGTTATGAAAGTTGAAGTGACAGAAGAATTTAATAGGACTAAATAAATCGGAAACCTAGTATCAAATGACTCTGTTTACTCAATAAGACACCTACCTTGTTTCTTACCATTTATTGTTTTTTCCGTAGTAGTGTTTTTAGCCTTCATTTTGTTGCTTGTTCATTTGACGCCACATCTAACTATACTGATTTACAATCTAACGCCATTGTAGAGATATTTAAATGCTTATAGTGTATAACTTGTGGTGTATGAACATTTATAGTACAATCAGACACAGAAATAGATTAACAATTAAGTATCATGTCACACCACCTATTGAGTTGTATAGTTTCGTTGACATAGATCTACTTCTGATGGTGACTATACCTTAAAAAGGAAACAGGAATTTCTGAAATAGAATGAAATCTGACCACTAAAATTGACCAGACTTAAAGAAGAAAAAACAGGGACAAACCTCATGTCAGTATATACAAGGCGTTATTTAATGCATTTATCAGAAATATACTTCTATACGACCGATTGGTGCAACGGTAGCAATACTGAATTTTGCACCGGTGGTCTTGGGTTCGAATCCCACAAGGGGCAGATGTTTGTGTGATGAATACGAACATTTGTACCTAAGCCATAGGTATTTATATATATTTCTGTGAATATTACATATTTATGTATCATATGCATATGTATGTCTATCCGTTACCCTAATATCTATAACACAAGTCTTACAGTGCTTACTTTGGGCTAGGCTAATTGATGTTATTGTAAGAAATATTATTATTTGGGTAACACCGTGTTTAGCATTTATAGAGCCCAATATCATCAACATCAGCCTATATCCCTACGCAAGCCTATTGCGGATGTGTGAATAAGAGCCTAGAATGTGGTCAATCAAACTGTTTTTGATATCGCTCCATCTCTTTTATTCACTTTGACTATGAGCAATATTTCCGATAATTTTCGACGATGAAAATAATTAGAATAACGTTACACTAGCCACAGGCCCACGGAAAGCTTGTGCACAAGAATTTGAGGACTATTTGCAAAAATGGCTTATATAGTGTGCCATAAAGTATAATACAACTCCACATACCGATATAAAAATATGTTTGTACGTCTACGCATGTCCATCAAATTTTATCTGATTTCCCTCTTACGCGGGGCCGTAAAATGACGGCGCCATGAGTCACTTAAGACGTTACATTGCATCATTACAATCCATCTACGTATACAATTAGAGGTGGCAAACCTTTGGCAAGGTTATTTATATTATTTAATTTTATTTAAATTTATTTTCATTTCTAATAAAAGGTTTTATTGCAATATACTTTTCTGTAATTTAGCTAAAGAATAACAACCACAAAATATCAATATAACTAATACTAATTATAACACTATTCATTTGTTCTAAATAAAACTATTTTGGAAACCTAACCTAACCTTTTATTGACTTCTATTGACCTTCTGTTTTAGATTCGCAATATATCTTATAGATGATTTTTATTAAACTTAATAAGCCCGAACTTATATAAAATAAGAAATCCGTTTGTATTACAGAAAAAATGAACGTTCTATATTTTGTTTGTCCCTTATAGAATAACATTTTTTGAGCTATGTACTTAAAGTACTTTAAGATTTTTGTTTCAAGTTTGATAGATGCATTAAATGTTGAAATTGTCATTCTTTACTTCCATTTGTTACCATCATTGGTAACATTCTTTACATTTGACTACCTCCGTGGTCGAGTGGCTCGCATACCGGATTTCATGGTAATGTCACACCGAGGTTCCGGGTTCGATCCCCGGCCGGGTCAATGTAGAAAAAGAACTTTTGTATATTGACTTGTATCTGGGTGTTGTGGTACCGTCGTCGTTTCTGTATGCCATTAAACAAGTACTTTAGCTACTTAACTTGGGTTCAGAACAATGTATGTGATGGTTTCTAATATATTCATATTTATAACAACAAAAAGAACACTATAAGCATTCAAATGTCACTACAATGGCGTAAACTAAATCAAATTATAAATCAGTATAGTTAGAAGTGGCGTCAAATGAACAAGCAACAAAAAGAAGGTTAAAACCTCTTATTGCGTAAATCTAGTCATTTGATATATTAGATTTTGCGATTTATTTAGTCCTATTGAATCCTTCTGTCACTTCCACTTTAATAACATTATAATTCAATCCAAATACTGTATTCGCCCTTTTTACTTTTTTGTCCGTTCAAAAGCAACTGCCTGCTTAGATAACTATTCAAATAACGTTTCTTTAGTCGGGATATCTTCGCACGGATCCAAATAGGAAATACTTCATAAGTAATTATCAATCTCCTAAACAAATAAAACTAACACTTAAAGCAACGATACATATATCTTATTTTGTTTCCTTAAGTTCTTTTATATGTCAATACAAATAAGTGACGAAAAACTGATTACCTGTGATGATGTCGACAAATTGTGAATTTGTTGTCATTATATTTTCTTCTACTGCGTATGATATTTTCATTTGAATGTAATCCTATAAAATTGTAATGTTAATCGTTTTTGCATTACCGAAATAATTACATTTTAAAAAGAATTAGGTTCGCGAAAAAAAACTCAGACTGATTTGTACAATTCGACGCATTTCACCAACTTTGTTCGGCATTTTTAATCCCGTAGGTACATTTTATAGAATAGAACGAGTAGGTTTACATAGTAAAGTACCTCTGCCTAGTACCTGACCTATTGCGTAGTAGAAACTACATCGGCAGTTATTGCTTTGCGACCATTGTGTTACGAGTGCATTCACGATTGCAATTTTTTCCAGTGCTCGTAAAATCAACTGAAAAAATCTAGTCACTATATGAAGGAATTATGACAGAACACGAACATTAATCAGTTCGGTGAGTAGTAACTTTTAAATGTGTGAGATAGGTCATGTCACGTGTTTTCCTGAATTCATTATAAATGGCATGCATAATAAACTAGGATCAATATTAAATTCCTCTTTATTAGTCAGTTTAAATGTGCATTTTACAATGGAATAGGAAAATAGTAGAGGTGTTACGTATTTATAACTAATAATTCTTATACAAAATATTAAATAACCTTAAAACTGAAAACTTATATAATCATTAAAATTACAAAAATGTATAATAAAGGACAACTATTACTGTAGAGTCAAACTATTTCTATTATATTAACCATAGATTTACATTACCTACCTCGTTTTACGAATTTTTATGTAATTATTCGAAATCATTCGTCATTATCAAAAACAATATATATTTTTATATTTCATTTAAACGATACGCAAGAATAGCCTTTAACACTGAAGATTCTACGTTCAGTCTTCTCGAACCAGGTACTTTTGTTATCGATGTGACCTTAAGCAAAGCCATAAACTGGTCGATAATGAAAATTTACTCCATGCCTAGAATGCATGTGAAGTAGAGATACTTTTGAGTTTCATATAGAACTATTCATGCATAAATATTTTAATGCTGTGCATAATAAGAATAATTTAGACCATATTTATGTATCGCTTTAATGTTCTGTAGAAATAAAAGCAAAACAGGCGCTGAAATCGGTTTTAGGACAAAACGCGGAAGTTCAGGAACTAAATAATCTGATTTAGGCTATTACAAACTTAATTAAAAATAACAAGACGGGCCAGCCCTTTCTAAGGGATGTGCTTAATAATTATCTGCCTATGCTATAGATGTAAGTGTGTTTTGACACTTACTAAAAAATAATATACATTTGTTTAACACTACAAACAAAAATACACACCGAAGCAAATGCTATTAAAGACCTAATGATTATTTTAAAATTATGAAAGTGTAAGCAAAATTGTCCTTTCTTTAAAGTTTTGTATATATTTTTTGTCAAAATGAGTATACTTTCTTTACCAACTCGAGATTAAAATAGACCTTGCAGATATACTTGCGACTTATTCTCAATACAAAGTTTCTACTATCAGCAAACGCATAGCAAATAAATTCTTAAATTAATCTTTATCGAACAAATTAAAACTATGAACAATTTGAACAAAATTGATAATTCATGAACATTCTGCTCACAACAAAATATAATTTTTACATGTGCTTATATATCTTTAACAGTGATTAAATAGTAGTCAACCAGCCGCACAAACGATCATTTGAAGTTATAAAATAATTTATACGGTTACACATTTCAAGGTTTTTAAATATCGTAAGTGTAATTGCTTTTTTACGGAAGTTTATATTATACTGACCCGTCATCATCCCAATACAGTTAATAAAAAATAAGTGAAAGCGGCACTTTTCGAAATTAAAAAAAAATCATAAATTCCAGAGTTAATCTCTTTTTCTACTGGATGTATACAGTCTCTCTGGTCACCGATGACCAACCCGTTCTAAGCAATGTGATCAATTTTTTCCACAAATCTAACATAATGAGGCAGTTTGCCCCTACTGTTTTGAAATGGCGTCCTTTTCATTTATTTTTTTAGTTATTTAGTTCGGGTCGGTACATTTATTTAACCATATCTGCCGATGTAGATACCCTATAGACATAAAATTCATTCGACAGCTACAAAAGTAGGCAATTAATCGACATAAAAAGGTTTGTCAAAAATGCCCATCATAACCTCAAAAAATACTTGTAACGTAAAAAGTGCGAAAAAAGGTTGTATTTGTGGTTTTTTTTGTTATTGTTGTATGTGTACCTAAATATTTAAATTTGTATTATTATGATGCACTCTGTTATTTTAAACCAAGGTAAGTATGGAACCAAGATATAGAGATGTTGCCTTTTTGTTTTATTATGTTCCGGGCTCATAAATATGACAATTTATTTTACATTCCCTTACGAAATATATGTGTTATTTGTATAAATCCTATACTTAAGATACGTCTTAAGCATAATACACTTAGAATTAAAATAACTACTTTACATATTAACGTATAATTAATAAACCTATAACTTACATACGCAGCGACACAAATGAATGCAAACGTGAGTATTGCTTAGTACTATGGTCACGACTCAATGACAATTTTATTTCAATACTATATAAAGTGTATTTCACTCAACTAAATTTTCAATCTATTTAAGCTACCAACAGAGCGGTGAAAAACGTCACATACATAAATATATATGATATGTGACGTTTTTACTTCTGACCTGATATTAATTTAATTGTACCTTAATATTTAGCAAAACCTGTACAGTTCATGCCACAAATGACTGTAATTTTTAGTTCTAAAAATAATAAAATCTTTCGATAAAAAAATATCTTTGGAGGTTTTAAGTCAATAAAATAAACGTTAGACTCATATTGTAATTATTGTTTTTAAGACAATATGTCATAATTTAAAGATAAACTTCCAAGCAACACGACTGCGGCGTTAATGACGAAGCGACACTGTCGTAGCGATGAATGAATATTTTGCCCTATAACAAAATGTGGGAGAACGTCGTAGCACCGTGCAAACTGATCTGACACTGACACTGACGCTGCGTCAGTGACGCTATACTCCTACGCTCCGAAGTTCGTTAAATTTATTCTTGATGATATTTTTTAACACTTAAATTAAGTGCTTATTTAAACATATCTGTTGAAAATATTATTTATCATTAGAACTTGTGTTTAATATAAAAAAAACTAATCTATTAGGAAAAAAATCAGACAAATCTGAGTCTTATTACCGCACTGAGTGTGTCGAATATTATTGTCCATTTGTTCCGAGTATGTTTTCATGCATCTGTAAATAAGCATATTGTGAAAAATAGATAATTTATCAAGTCAAACAATTTAGTACCATTAGGTATACCTAATGGTTACAATTACAGTACTATAGTTTACAATCATAGTTCAAACTGACTACTGTATCAGCTATCATGAACATCTCAAAGAGATTAATAATAGAAAGTAATGATAAACAACTTTTAAATTATTTCTTGTTTTAAAACGTACGCTATACAGCTAATAATAACATTAAATATTTTATCAAGATAGTTTATTATAGCAAACGAGATACCAGTATTAAATACAGTGTAATTGGTCTTCTTTTTATATTTTTTTTAAATATATAATGCTATTGCTTCACCTATAACTTTGATTCAATTTATCGAGAAAGAAATTATTGACATAATTATTGAAACTATTAAAGTATAGTATACTAGCTGACCCAGCCACGCGTTGCTGTGTTATAAATTAAAATAAAACTCATCCTATCTTTTAAGTTAGATCAAATAACAGATAGTAACGAAGTTTGATCAAAATCGGTTAAATATTTTAGGAGTCCATCGCGGACAAACAACGTGACACGTAGTTTATATATATTAAGTTAATAATTTGTAATCAAACTAAGTTACGAGTATATCTTCATATCAGTACCAAAAGATCCATTTATTTTTGCTGTAGCATAATTTAACCGACTTTATGCCAGAAGTAGGAGAAAAGAACTGAATTAATAAAACGTCGCGTACATACCCCAGACGTCACGCGAAGGCTCACATAAAAGTGGGAGCGAGCTTTTCTCATTCTCAGATTGTTACCGTGGCTCGAGCGATACATAACTCTAACTTCCGAAGCACACGCTCTGAAATATTTATTCCTGAAACGTAAAGATCGGGTGGGGGTGGCGAGGAGTGGGGACGGTTTATCCCGCGGTTTCCTTCCCGCCGTGTTTTACTTCGAGAATGGGAAGTCGCAGCCGCCGGGTCGATATTGCCAAAGATAAAGCGTTTAGGAGACAGGATTTCAGGAAGAATAACTTGGAAAAGGATGTAAAAATATTGGCTTTACATTGTTATTGTTTCTTTTATGATGAATGACACTATCCATATTACTGACTTATTTATTTGATTAAAAATCCACCAAATATTTTGCTTCTTTCATATCACAAAACCGTACGAAGTTCGAAGAGCTTATCTTTATAGTAAAATTGTAAGCAAAACTATCTATTAACTTTTTATCTTTCAAATATCAATCCAAAAGTAGAAATTGTGTTATTTATTATATTGACAAATTTTGAACATAACGTAAATGTTAAAGTATACTTAAATAGCAAAGAAAGACAACCAATCGTTTTGCTGATTAAAATGTCACAAAAGTGGTCTCATAATCTTTGACAGAGCCCCGACCTCCAATGGGGGGTCCCCCCTCCCGTTCGATTGTCTGCGGAGGCTGCCCGCCGGTGCCATCTGATGTGCCGAGAGCACTCCAGATCTGCATAGATCGTTGCCTTCGTTTTTTCCCTATCGAAAAATCAATACTCACAGATTCATAAAGTTGGGAGAGCGACACTCCTTAATTTTATTAGAGGTTAATACTCAAGTATCCACTCGGATCATGAAAAATTTTCCTCGGTTTCTATGTAGATCGCAGGTGTAATTTTGACCAAATAAAAACTGCTTTTACCATTTGTGGGAAACATATTCAAAGTAGGTCAACAATCACAGGCTGAGCACTCGTACATAATGTGAAGAGCCTCATCCCAAAACCGTACCGGGCTTTCCGCCGCCTCCACCCTCAAGGGGAAAGAGGCTCAAACACCGAGCAATAAAGCCTTCGAATCCGACAAAACAAATACGACGAGCATTCCAATGCTAGATATCACTGGCCCCGCCTCCACAGTTGGCATTACGACTGAGCCCTCCGATTGGTCGCCGCGAAGCCTTCTCCATTTGGAATTGGTTATTTTTTTTTCTACAATTGGAATTGGAACTGTCGGTTTGTTCTGTGCGAGTGCCACGCATGCGTGGGGAGGCGCGCCACGTACACGTAGATACGTTTTCGGGAATACGAATGTTTTATTGGACTGCTCTCTCCATTCCCATTCGTATTTTCCATTTGGTTGTAGATTTGTGGTTCCAGTGCGCTTATTGCGCAGTCGTGGCTGTTTAGAATAGGAAAATTTTATCATTTTATTTGTATTTCGATATAAATAGTACCAATTAAATACATTGGCTTTGAGTAGTTCGTCTTGTGCTTTTTAGTCACGTAGTTGAAATTTTCTTGAAAATTATTACTGGATTTAAAACATTTATTGAAAAAGTCTAAGTTAAAACAATGACCGTAAATTGATATAGATTGATGACTTAAATTAATAATTACGTTTTAATATATATCTGTAATTATATAAGGCGGCTATATGTGATGCTATTGAAACCTAAGGGTCTTGCCTTTTTAGTTTCATATTTTTGAATTTTAGAAAGCTACTAGTGCCGTGGGAATTTCATCAACACTGGATGCATTGTATGCAATAACGCGGCCGCAACTATATTGATATATTCCGTATCCCCCAAACACCCAGTGACGAAAGCCATACAGCTCACATTGTCCCGATATCCGCAGAGACAACTGTAATAACACGTTGGCGTCTACAGCTGGCTCAGACCGGAACAATTTCATTTGCGACTGGGCGAGGATAGCGTTGTAATTACAACAACAATCGATAGAGGCGCCACCGTCTGCCGCACGTTTAATCTCGCCAGAATCAAAGGACCGTCGCCTCACACCCACCCCTGTCCAATATGTCTATTCATTGCGAGACATCCGCCATACTACCACATTTCACATACATTACCACTTGAACAAGCAAATCACTTTTCAATTTTCCTACAAAAGCTGCAGTGGGTAACGTCTATTTCCTGAGAGTTGTTTAAAAATTGATGCAGTGGTAAATAGTTTGTCTCCAAGCCTATATCATTGGAGGTATGTCTAGATGTCCCCAGATAGTTGCATTTCTTGTTTACACAGTAAGTACATCGTTTCATTATATTAAAAGTAGATGAATGCAGATTTTAGTATAATTTATTAAGTGAATATTAAGCCACTTCATGGTGCGTTGAGATTTTGCAACTGATTGTCATGTTTTATTAACTAGTATTTTATGTATTTTGATAGTAAAAAGACAGATGTAGAATGAAACAAAAGGAAAAGATGTTTTTAATGCTTTTCGGTCATAATGTGTTTATTAAACAACACTCCCCTTAAGTAACGGGTTAACGGTTTCAGGGTTCTAGTTACACTTATTCAAAAAGCTTAAAAATAATCTTTATTTTGCATTTTATCTTTTAATAATGAAGTTTTAGCGGGAACACATCTATTTTTGGTATAAATGGAAATGTACACTGTGTAAACCTCTAAAACAACAAACTAAAAAACTGCTTAATTTCCATGAATAAACAACGCAAAACGTACGTACTAAACATTAAACATTTTCTTCCGGTCATCTGTTGACTTAATTAAGTTAACGTGTTTGACCTTCGACTGCAAAGAGTAAGCAGCTATTATAAATGCCAATCATCAGATGGATGTCTGTCAAAGTAGTAACTTTGACAGACATCCATCTGATGATTCATTTCGGCACAACTTCCAATTAAGTATTAATTGGACTTATTGCAATGGGGTATTCAGAGTACTGACCCCCATTGCAATAAGTACCCCATTGCAATAAGTCCAATTAATACTTAGCCATTGAAACCAGTTGCGTTAGCAACTGCTAACACCCAACAAACTGTCAATTGTCAACTGTGGGTGTCAACAACTGTTCACACCCACTTTTCCACGTTGGGCCGAAATGCTGGGTAACAGCGCGATAGTTCAATAGTGTTTTACCTATGAACACCTGTACCCCAGCTGAGGATGAAGATGTTAACGATTCCAATAATTCAAATTGCTTGCTTGCTTGAAAGCTTGAAGATTAGAAATGTCTATTCAATCAGAAAACAGAGAGAATATATAAAACAAAAAATGGAATCACTGTTTTCTGGTTGAACTCACAACATAACGCCAACGAAAAGCTGTAGAATTAAAGCTGCACGGATACGGGATATCGATTGTCAATAATTTGTGTCCGCCGCCAGTCTCGGTTAGACTTAGCTCATTGTATAGTGGAATTATTTCCACCCACCATACTCATGGAACTACCATACTCGGTTATGTACATATTACTGAATCTATAACTATTGAAAGAGTTACCGTGAAGCATTAAAGCATGAATTTCTATTAGGTGTATCTTATCTCATTTTGCACACAAACATCAAAAAATATTAAGACTTTTTTAAGTTGTACAGCAACAATATAATATTTTATGAGCAGTTTTTACCATACGATTCTTTACTGATATAAGACATCTTGGAAATAGTAAAAAGTATTACCTACCAAATAATATTTGAACGTGTGTAATAAACCTTAAAAAAGCATTTTAATAATATGTTTTCTTTTGTATTACTGTTATAAAATTACCAATTTTGTTTTTTTTTAAAAAGAGGGTAACATTCAAAAACCACTTGAAGTTTAGTATACAAAAATTAATAAAAGTCTGTGATTAAAGTTTAAGAGTTATATATAAATATTCATATACTGCACAGTTATTCATGACGAAATATTTACATATTGGTAATTTAAAAATAAATAAAATAATATGTGACAGTCCATGTGCCAATAATACCGACAGTTTATGTACCTATAACAGTGAGTGAATTATAGTTTAACAATAGCTATATGTAAAAGTAGAGCAAGCGAAGTTGAAACAACGCAACATATAACATATAAAGCAGCTCTGCTCCACGGAGCGCTAGCACTCGAAATCCTGGGGAACTAGAACGTAACTTTGTACCAATTATAACAGACAGATTAATTTACTTAACACTTACACAAATTTCTTTACCAAACTAAAACTTGCATTAAAAATTGTGTATTCTTAATTGAAAAGTAATGTTTCCCCTATACTTTACCACATTTTTTTTATTTTTGCAATATGCAACTGAGCCAAAATAGCGAGCCTCAAAAATTAAAATAGCATGATGCAAATCCCGTTTCAATTACCACTAATGTAATGGCCGTGAAAGTCTTAAACAATATACGATCGTATCTTCCTAAATCTTCTGAATGTTACATTTTTAGATAAGGGAATGACAGAAATAAACATTGCTTGAGCTACTTATACCATTAGGTAGTACCTAAGCACTTACGAAAAACGTTGATTCAAAAGAGGTTATAAAGAGGAAAAAATTTAGACAAATATTACTAAGCACTTGTATATAGATTGCAAGTTCCGACAATGGCTTTATCTCCGTAATTTTCTTGAAATAGATATAAGCAAAAAATTTCAAATTAACTGATCACATTCTACGAAACTTCTTCCCCATAATTAGTTCCCTGCCCTCTAGGATAAATATAAAAAGCATAGTACACACATAGTAAACACACAAATACAAAACACCAGCATAGTCTGTAAAATCTTTTGTTTTCTTTAATTTTCTCTAACCGGGTGTAAGGATACTACGTATCTACCAAATCTAAATGGCTGTCTGATTATCTAGCTCTTGGTTGGGTCATGGAGTAGTTGCAGGTTTTTAGGGATAACCCCTAAACATTAGGATCGTTCCGATTGTTAGCTTTAATATAATACTCTAAAATATACACAGCACAATCCCCATGGTTAAAAACACCATTGGAAAGTGCACCATTAGTCACTACTAAGAGCTCAATGCAGAAAAGTGGGTGGTAATAACAGTAGATACAGTAGGGACCAACGGTTTTAGATGGTGATTGCTGCAATGACCCCACCGGACCTTAGCGAAACTAAAGGTACATCAGGATTTTTTTAGCGGGTAGTCCATCCAGCAAGCGCTGGTTAGGAGTCCTGAAATCACGTCGATTTCCCCGCCGACGTAGACTGATAAATCGGGTTTAGCCTTAAAAAAGTGACCAATGGCTTAAATGCGCCCTCTAAAGCATGAAGGAGCTGAACAATGGTTATTTGCTATGCAATGCTGCAAAGTTGAGATTTGGCAGCGAGTTACCTCTATTGAAACCTAAGCCAGTGAAGGATATATTTAAAATTCTTATAATAATTAGTATTCTAAATATTATTTATTCTGGTTATTTTAATATTTAAGGAACTAAAATTTAATAAAACCAAAACGGAGTATTATAGTATTAATTTTAATAAAAATAAAATGTTACTTATAAAGTCTATAATGACAATTCAGAACGTACCATGTGGGTTTCCTTTGAATAGAAATGTTCTAATTTTAAAAAAAAAATCTACGCCAGCGGATAAAACGCAGTTTTTCACGCTGAAATTGAATGACAAACGTTTGGTTTGTTTTCCGATCATGTAAGGTAAAAGATAAATTTTTGGTTACTATTGCGATGCCAGCATCTTGCGAAAGTTTCTTAAAGTCCACAATCATAGACCGAACGCAAAAACAACAGCGCCTCCTTTTTAGAGCTTTTCTCTTTTACATATCACACCTTTGGGTCAACAAACTTAAGTACTTAAAAAACACTTAAAAAAGTACTTAAACACTTAAAAAAGTAACAAACTAACGGAGGCAACATCGACTCTCCTATCATTTTTATATTTTTTTTATTTATTTCAATGGAACAATGACCCTGCTCTAAGTGCCTTGTAACTTGAATAGTGATATCAATAAAAAATACTTAAGCATAACATTAAATATATAATCTAAGATCACAGAGGTTTGTGTGTTTGTTTGTCCGCTCTTTTTTCCACTCTTTTTCCATTGTATCAATAACATAACCATAGCAACGCGTTAACCACAAATAGTTCGTCTACCGGACGCTAGATGGCGCTAACGGAAAAATATTTAATAATAGTAAAAAATTAAAGAATTTTGTCCACCCGTGCGAAGCCGGGACGGGCCGCAAGTCAATTTTAAAGTAAGTAACAAGAATTATTTGGAGTTAAAATTAAATACACATTTCCATTCCAAAAATTGATTGAGAAAAAATAAATGAAATGTTTCAAATGCATTTTTCTTACATGTGAGGTGTTTGCACGTTATTGTAATAATTCTAAAGATGCAATATATACATGAACGAAAACGCCAACGTTACGTTCTAAAGACCACGCTACTTATAGAATAGGAAGCGAGTGTAGGTACCTAATGGCGCAAAATAGTGACGCAGTATTATTGCAGGGGGCGGTGGGGACCCCCACTCCAAACTTCCCCCCACGTTAGAGAGAAACGTCCGCGAGAAAAATAAGATCCGCACTCCGTCCCGCTTATTCTTAGGAAAAAGCTTTTTGTATATTTTTTAGGTATTCCCGTGTCTGTGAGAGTAAATAATGGTACGAATGTTTCGCTTATGTGGGCTTTTCGAGGCTCTGTTAGATCATTCTGAAAAAAGGTTTTCCTCGAAACTACTTCGGGCTATGCTAATTGGATGTTGCTCGTTGTAATTTTTATGTAGCTTTTTGTTTTTATTAAATATAGTATTATTCATGCTTCTCAGTTTTTCGTTTTGGGTTTCTTATATAGAGATTTTGAATCGTCAGTAACCTAATTAAACTCATACTGTAATTTGGCAAAGAAGAAAGAGTTCACGTTAAATGCTATTTGAACATTATAGACCATAGACTATAACGGGATTGTTTTCTCTATCGAAATTTGTCTGCTTTTGCTAAGATGCTTTAGTAACTTACATACCATCTTCAATCTTAAAAAAATGTGGACTTTTATAACGAGAATGAAATTTTTTAAAAATCGGTTAAATGCACTTTTTTATTCTTTAAAAGATATTTTTTAAATAAAAAAATGACATAAATCTAAAACTAAGTACTTGTACGACGTTTAAATATTTAAACAGACATTATTCTTACAAAATACATGAACCCAGTAATACTTGGTAGTCGGAGTAGTTAGTTATATAAATAACACTTCGAGTTGACTTTCGAAGATCAAGTTTTTTACAGTAGACTTTTGAATATTAAATTCAAAAGTATTTAAAATAAATCGCCTGTGAAAATATATTAATAAGTTTCTAATTTTCAAATTAACAATTTTTAAAAAGAGATCTACTATAATAGCCAGCAATTTCTTGTTTCATAATTAGATAAAATATTGAAGTCACCATAATTATAGATTTTTGGGTACGAAACAACTATAGTCATATTATACTTAAGTTTTATATCATTTAAAGTCTTTTCAAATATTACTTTTTTTCAAGTGTAAGAGCGTAAACCGCATGACATTTTATAAAACTTTCAAGTCATAGGTAATACTGTAAAATAAAGAAATAGATTCTTTTGAAATTTAACAGAAATTATAGCGGTATCTTATTCTAAATTATTTCTAGTGTCTTTTCAGACTTGTTGTATATTCGATGAGTTTTTAAAATTCCATGAGAATCAGTTTCCTTTTTTATATTAAAATGAGAGTTTGTGTTATAAAAGTAATGCATGGTTAACGCTTTCTGGTGATATTCCAACAAAACATTTAATTATATAAACCATCAGTCTATCAATTCCCACTACTGAGGCACAGGTTTTTCCGACGGATAAAAAAACCGTCGGAAAAGTGGGCACACCACGGCTGTCCCAATGCGGATTAGTAAGTGCTAACAAGCACAGATGAAGAAGGAACTAATGGCTAAACGTGTATTCCGAACCAAAAGGGAGCTCGAGGTGATAATTTTTTGATAGCTCTTCTGATGACCCGCCTTAGCAAAAATAACTTAATGATTTTAAGCAAAGTCCCAATGCGCTTAACACTGATCCATCGAGGAAAAGTAATAAAACATAAATTTAAATTTATGAAGCTTATAAATTCCCACCAAAATTTTTAAAAATATTTATGCATTGTTTTTAATTTAATTTTTTGCATTCACAATGCAATATTTTCTATAAAAACAACTACGCCTCCGAGCCCTCAGATCCCATCTGAGGGGTCGGAGGCGTAGTTGTTTTTTACACACGTATTTTATATCTAATATTTATGCATTTAAATATTTAAAATAAAAACAGCGAATAAAACTTTGCTCCATCACTTATCCAGATAGAATTTATCACACATTTATAAATGTGGAATTATTAGTGTCAGGAATAAACTAACTGTAATAATTCATAAATATATTCTTTTTTTTAAGAGTTTTTATTAAACGCCATCTCCGCAAGAATAAGAATATTATAACGAACGTAGCCATTGATACAATGCTCCGCTCCTTTAAAAGCAATCACGTGTAGAAGTATTGTTTTGAGAAAATATCTCAAGATGGCGCTGACAGCTACAAGTCAATGTGAATCTTTTTCCGCAAACTTTTCGTTTAATCATTTATGCTTTTCGTAGATGTCGACTTACATACTCTTTGAGTGTCGATTCAATCTTGTCTCAAATATTTTAAAACAGCCAGCATCTATTTAACATCATGTGCTTATCCATAGATTAGAACAGTAGTAATTAAAGGAATAACGTACTTTGTTAATTTTTGGCTATTCACTAGCTGTATTAGTTATAATACATTTACCTTTTTTCACAAAACCAAACTTTCTAATGTTACGTTAAAACTAAATTATCGTCTATTGTCTAACGTAAGACAATTAATTAAAAACAGTGATAAAATATTTCCTTTGTAAATAATGCCTTTGTGCATATATAGACAAATTTTGTTGAGCTATAAACTAAAAACAAATTGTTACGGGTCTGTATCAATTAAATAAAAGGCCAACATTAAAATGTTCTTTGCTAATAGATATTCCACACCTTTCTCGCTTTTAGCAGATGACTTATAAAATGAAAGGATCGGATATTGTGATAAGAAATTATAACAATTTAAAACATACAATTACTATTAAAGACGAAAGTCAATTAAATCACAGAAATAATGGCATTAATTTCGACAATCATACTTGCCTATTTATAATGTACATTATACAATCAAATAACCTAATTAAAATTTGTCATTAAAATTTTTCAACTTAGGAAAACTACAATAAAATACATCGTGTTTACGATATATAGTAAACACGTGATGTTGATAAAAACGTGACGACTAGGACTACGGCAATTCATTCTTTATGACCTCAAACATAACCTGCCTTAAGGCCTGTTTCATTGGGCTCCAATAAGAGCCGAATATAGCAGACGTTGACTATACAATTTTTCTTTCTCTTTCACTCTAGCGATTGTATCCTTATGGATAACAAAGAAGGACAAACAATTTTAAATTTGGGCAAATAATATTGCAGGGGCAATGCACTCAGCAACTGGTTGAGAGAGGACGAAAGTACGAATTTTTTTACAATAATTTAAGTGAAAGATCGTGAGGTTATGCGTAATGCGTGTATACCAATTTTATATTATACTTAAGAAAAAATTTTCCAATCAAATTTCATTTAAATTTTATTTTGATTAGTTTAGTTAAGGAAATGTGCATTCACAGACTTAAGATTGAGTGAGTTATTTTTCAGCTTCTCTCAGCTACATCAGTGTTCTAATACCTTTGTACTCAGTAACAACACTGAAATCCTTGTATTTCGTTTCTTTGAAATTAAAATTCTTGTAACAAACCGCTATCCAACCACTTTCCAGAATATTCTGGAAGGTAAATATCGTATACAGTCGTTTAATTTTATTTCTAGATCACCACCTTTAACTGACGTCACCTCAATCAAACATTTATCTTCATCTTTTAACTTTAACATAACGTCTTAAATGGAACGAATGCAATAAAAACTTCAAAAATATAATAAAATATCCCTTAACCATAACATCTTTCATTTCATTCATTATAATATACGACGAATAGAATAATATGTTTTATTTATATATTTTTTTAAAAATCCAGTATCATCCATCTAACTATTATCACTTTCAGTCATGAGTTTCATAGACTATTTTTGGGCTTATAAAATTACAGCTTACATTACAAAATAGTTATTTTACATAACAAACAAAACTTATTTTGTCAGCAGCCATTTAAATGATGTTTTGCTAAATCAGCCCTGAACCAATCAATTTGAGTCTCGAATTATTTCTATGGTGTAAATAAAGAATTTCCGATGTTACTAATTTCGAAAGTGTGAGGAGATCTTAAAAATAAATAAACTATTTTTATTTTAACAAAATCGTTGTTTAATTTAAAATCCAATGCATGTAAGCTTTTGAAAATAATAATATTTTTTCACCGAAATTCGGAAGTATTTAATTTTCTTATTTATTTTCTTAAGGACCTATCTCCAAAGTTATAACTTCGGTAGGCATAACATACTGCCCTTACGTGAGCCCTTTCTCTGTTCCTGCGCATTCGGCGGTTGAACCCGCAAGAGGTGACATTGCCAATTCAATGCAGCTATAATTCACTTGATACTTGACTTTATTAAAAATCACAAGCGTGTCTTTTCACGGCAAAAAGGAGTTCTTTCCACCTCACTCCTACTTTCCGAGGTACATCTGTACCTGTGACCGACAGCCTCGAGCTTATGCCAAGAATGGTCTTCAGACCTCAACTTCGACGCCAACATCGAATCCAAAGCTCAAATTACAGCCAAAAAGCTGGGCGTCCTAAATAAGTTCAAGTGATATTTCACACCGGGACAGCTTTTAACTCTCTATAAAGCTCAAGCCCGAACTTGCATGGAATATTGCAGTCACCTTTGGGATGGGTCAGCAAAATACCAACTTGCTGCACTGGACACGATTCAGCGCAGAGCTGAGAGGCTCATCGGTGACAGCAAATTGGTGAAGAGCAAACTTCACACATTTGCTCAGCGCCGCAAAGTTGCCTGTCTGTCGGTCTTCTACAGACTGTACTTTGGAGAGTGTGCTCAAGAGCTGCATTTGCTCATACCGCCATCTCCTTTTTTCCATCGGACATCCAGACGCACCGCAGGCTACCACCCTTTTTTAGTTGCTATTCCTTCCTGTCGCACCAAGCGCTTTTCAACATCCTTCATAATGCGCACAGCAATGGAGTGGAACTCCCTCCCTGTGTCTGTATTTCCGTAAACTTATGGTCACTTACGTGAACATATTTTATTCCCGTAAAAATAGTCGGGTCCATTTTCAAAGCCAGGGTGAATAGGCACCTTCTGGGTTAGCTCATTCCATCGTGGATTCTGTCTTGGCCCCCGGGCTTGATTAGGATCAAGAGCAAACCCATCCTAAATTTTAAAAAATCTTCTTTAGTTGCTCATTTCTTGATATTAAGAATAAGATCCTGTGTTAAGTAAATCAACAATAGCTGTTTAAACGTTCTATTGTAAGAACTTACTATTTGCAAGAAAAGTTAATATTAGTGTAAATTTATATTAAAAGTTTTGTAAACATTTTATATACAAATGTCATCAAAATATTGCATAGAAGTACTGCACACTTAACAAATACTGTATCTGTGTTGTATAGATTCATATTTGATGGGGCGCAGTCAACATGACGTAATATCATATCTTATAAAATAATTGGGCCATACAAACATACAGTTAAAGAGCTACCATAAATAGTTAAAATGTCACTTAAAATCAAAAGATGTGAGAATCTTTTAAAATAGCCCTTGGACCATTTTAAATTGACTATGAAAATGAAATCACAAAAATAGGGTAAATATTAAAACAGTAAACTTTCCATATATATATATACCTATATTAAAAAGCTCTACAATTATTTTCAAAGATCAAGAAAATCGGTCGTGGTGCTCGTTAAACATGCAGTGCACTTGCAGTATAGTGTATGGATGCACCGACTTATTTTTTTTTCGCCGGTTTTTAAGTTTGTCCTTGAATTTCGAGTTTAGATTACGACGTGCATTATAGCCGAAATGCGCTGGCTTTAAAGTTATACTTATGTAGCAAATGTGGATACGGGATATAATTGACGCACGAAAATATATTTTAAGAAGCACATTTAAAAAAAAAACATATCACTGTTCTTTGCAATTTAAATAAAGTGAATTCAGTAAATTCATTCCGTTGAACGTATTGTTTATTGATTAAATTACGCTGTGACTGTCTTACCAATAACATTAATCGCGTGCATATAAATACGATAACAATCGGTGCATCGTTAAAGTGCATTTAACATTGAACGTTACTAAGTAATACGTCATCGTCTCAACTCGTATCACATTAGGCTAGGTCAAGAATTCTAACCCAAGTGAGTAGATACCAACACAAAAGTGGTTATAAAAAAAGAGGAACCGGCGCGGGCACAGGGCAATGCACTTTTTCGTGGACGGTCAAAGAAGATCGAATGCACTGAGCGCTGCCCAAACTATGTGACCAGAATGACATTTGTGTAAGCCAACACAATAGGAAACTTTAATATCTTATGCTTAGAATTGCTTTTGCAAAAAATATAATAAACTGTCTAAATAAATTAAAAACAACTATTTTATTATTAAACGATTATTTCGTGTTTTTATAACATAAAAATATAATAGTAATGGTGCAGAATTAGGTTAGATGTCTTAATAATTTTTCACTACTTATGGAACGGAACTCACCTCCGGATTCATGGTGATTAAAGATGTTTAGAAATAGATATTAGGTAGATTTAATTAGAATAGATGATAAGAAAACTTTTTCTGATTATTTTCGTTCTCAAAATATACATTTGACATATTTGCATTACTGTGCAATAACATGTTAGATTTTGAGAGCAAAAGTCAGTAATCAGAGGAGGCTATCACTCTTAGGTAGCGATGATGATGTCCCTGATCCGAGGGCTAAGATTTACTTATTAGTCTGGACTAAACTAGTTATAGTTAGACGTCCCTATCTCTAATATCCCAATTTTTTTCTGGACGGATAGAAAGCGACCATTTCTACATTTCCTCGTGTCTATTTGTTAATGCAGTACTTCGTCGTTGCAAGTGCAATTACCACACCTGCGTACACTGCGTGCGCCTTCACACACACCTGATCGTAAGCTTGTAGTGATTGTAGATAATTGCCCGTTGAAAAATACTACTAAGAATATCATTCGTACATTTTCTGACGGCCACTTAGTGCAACGATAGTGATCTTATCTTCTGCGTCTTTTGGTGCAGGTTCGAATCATGGTCGTCTATATACATGTTTCTGTATCATTTATGTTATTGAGGCTCCATCCACTTATAAATCTATCTACTAAAAGCATAGCTTAGTTTGTAACTAAATAATTCATTTACAAAATTGAAATCGTCTCCAATCTCAATTCGAATATTGCCTGTTGTTCAAACTAGTTGTGACTGTGGAATCGAATCTCGCAAGGGCTAATGATTTTATTAGTTTTGTGATGAGCATAAGCCATTTTGCACGTCACTTGTCACGTAGCTATATTTATGTACTTATAAATGTTCTCTGTTATTTAATAACTACTAGCTAACCCGGCCACTAGTTGCTGGTATAACCCGGCCACTAGTTGCTGGTATAACCCGGCCACGCGTTGCTATGGTAACGTTAATTGATTATAAAAACTGTTATTCTTAGGCTTATGGTAACTTTGGTACTACAAGTTTAAAGCTAAATTGTTGGTATTGAGATGCCGGATTATTTCCGATTATTTATTTTAATTTTTTTACAAAAATCTAATTCTAAGACTGGTGTTCATAATGATACATCTCTATATGCTTACTATGATACTTTCGGTATGAAACCAAACATAGTGCTGTCATTCACGTCGCCGTGACATCCTGTATAGATAGAAATGTATCTTTGTCATAAGATCTATTGAGGAAAAACATTGGGAAACAAAGTTGCACAACAGAATTTTGTCAGCCGCTGTTCAAAGCAATTAAAAATAGCATAGATGAAGGCCAACGATTTAATAATTCTATTAGTTCCTGTACAAAAGGCCATAGATATTGACGTCTTTGATCTTAAGCACAGATAATATTATCTATTTTCGGTTGGCGTTACAAGAAATCGCATTGTTACTTTGTTGTAACATAATAGTATATGGAAAACATTGCTCTTCGGTGAAAAATAAAAGATATGTTACAATTCATATAATTAAACAACAGATCTATGTACTTTCTATAACAATGATTTGTATATTTTACGTTTGGTATAATTATTATATTAATTTAAAATAATTTAACTTGGTATAGTCTGTTGTTAAACAAAAATGGGTTATAAATAGGGTTTGGGTCCCGGGACATCTCGTGTCTCGAAGATCCGCTTTTTGTAAATTTAGTAGTCTCAGATCCCGAGACTTTCGAGACGAGACACGATTGTCGTAATTGTACTGTAATTTTTTTTTTAAATCAATCAAAGAGCTAACGCCATTTGTTAGTTTAATGATTAATTACTTGGTCTACTACGTAACTACTGAGTACACAACATCAGCAAAGGAGTCTTATTTGTTAGTTGATTAAGGATTTATAAAACTGATTTATAAGTCTTTTTTATATTTAGATTATTTTATTACGAAACAAATCTGTTATTGGAAAATTATTAAGATTTAGTATAATTTTTAGTAAGTTTGTTAAGATTTAATTGCTTAAAAGTGAATCTGTGTGTGATTATAAAAAAATAACATATCTACCAATTATAAAGACTAAAATTAACGTTAAAATTATTAAAAATTGCCTTTTTTAATAATACGTTTCACCATAAATTAACTCAATTCAAATTTTATTCTCTAAAGTTTCGAAGTCCCGGGGCTTTGAAAATTCCCAAGCCCTAGTTGTAAATAAAAGTTACAGATATAAAAAAAAAATCGGTTTAATTTTGACCATTTGTAGTAATATGAAACAATACTTACAACTGTTTGCTTGTATTGCACGTTATTTGCTATATGGTTACTTAACCACGTTTTATTTTATTTACCTGTTTCGAGTTTAGTGATCTGTTCTGTATAATTCATATCAGAGAAATGCGTGCAAGTTTTAAATATGCGTTACGTACGTTACTGTCGAGTTTGAGTTAGTTATTCAATTATAAACCTTAACTATAAAGAAATAAAATTAGATTTAAATCCTTAACTCAAACGCTTTAGTAACGTTTGCATATTTGAAAACTTCATTCAGGCCTCTTCTATAAACCTATTGATGAGAGTTAAGGCGTTTATAAAGTTTTATAAATAGTTTGGTATATCGTGCATAACCTTTTCATGTTCTCAAAAATGAAAAATAATAAATTAATCAAAATAAATCTAGTTATATCACTAATTGCTGCTATTGTATTAATTAAAGAGTCTTATTAGATATAATATGTCTCCAAATAAACCTATTTAGATAAATATTTGATATTAATTCAATAAACAATTTAATAATAATAAACATGATTAATTAATAATCATTGAAATTATTATTCATTTGTTTATTGAATTTAAATACTACCACTGAGATTGATAACAATTTACGCAAAATCAAAAAGAGTTAAGAATTCACTTTAGATGAAATATTTCTATCTTTAACACAATAATTTTTGAAGATGAAAAAGTATTGAAAACCGGGGTTAGCTTGATTGACGCCATAGACTCTAAGCTAACGAGGCTTTTATCTACTTTGGCAAGTTCAGTCAATATTAAGTATTTACCATCTTTGTTTTTCTTATGTCAAAGATTCTTGTGTTGGTACTAACAATGAATTTAGTTGCAGTTAGCCATTTGAACAAATTCGAATAATACCTACTTTTAGCATAGCATAGAATGCAAGAACTTTTTCTATAATAAAATTTTAAACTCTTTTACAATATTTTACAGTCTCAGCCTTTGGTGCTTTACCACTTTACAGAGAACCATGTATCACTTGGACTCCTGGACTAACTAGCAATACTAAACAATTATAAATTGTTTTGTAAAAAGAAAACCTTGTTATAAGCATTCATTTGTTGTGCAAAATTAGGTATTATTTTTTTTATGATATCCATCTCATCAAAAACAATTTATCTTATAATATTAAACCTAAAATATCTGAACACAGATATATAGGTAAAGTTATTAAAAATCTTTTATAATATATTTTTTTATATTTTATGCATTTTCAATGCGATCTTATAAGATAAATTATTATAATAGAAAAATACTAGAAAAAATCGACTCGGGTCACAAGTGAATTCTCAGGCGGGAATCGAACCCGCAGCCTTTGGAAATCCGGACCAATGCTCTCCCAATTGAGCTGGCCTACAGCGTAAAATCGGGAAGGTACTAGAAAATTTCGACGAGTGTTCGCAAGGCCTTTTTATATTACAGGAAACCGATTATAAAACAATAATTTCTTTACTTACTATAGTAATAAATATTTAAAAATAAATAAAGTCAGGTATCGAATTAACTAAATTATGAACACTGTTTTGTATAAAGTTTAAATTGCTACTATGCATGTCTTACAAACAGCATTACTCGATAAACTTACAAAACTATACATAAATAACTGACAACTCAAACCAATTGTTTTAAACTATACTGAACTTGTAATATCGATAACCAAACACGACTCTGGAAGAAGTGCATTTGCTCATTCCACAAATATTATAGCCTAAACAGGATTCGAACCTAGAAGCTTTGGCGCATAGGCAAGATTGCTACTGTTGCATAACCGACTGTTGGCCGCGACTTGGATGTAGACGTAGATTAAGTTTTGGGATTTTATGAAAAATTATGATTCAAGACACTGTCCTAAACTACACCAAGTTAACTCGTATCGTATCTCATATCTCTTCAGGGATACTTACTTAAAATAGACACTTGTTGACTTTGTTGGAATCAACGAAATAATGATATATTGTTACTACTATTATTGTGATAACAATAATTTTGATATTTTTTTTTTGTGGATTTTGTATGGTGACGACGTATTATATTGTAAATGTCGTTACTTCTGTTAAAGCTGACGAGTTTCTTGCGCCCATTCTTCTTGTCAGTTAAAAGACGTCCTGAATGGGTGGTAGGTAAAAATGTTGGGCGATTCAAAACAACTTATTTTAAGTTATATTCATTTTTCATTTAATTTCTTATTCATCTATCACTTCATCTAATAACTTTTTTTAAATAAGTTATTCATATTAAAAATAAATGGACAAAATTTATATTTATCCAGTAGCAGGATTATGGGTAATGAATGGGCGAAGACTCTTTTTACACCTAGATTTTTATACTAGAGACAAAAGTATACAAAACAGAGATTTTTTTATCAATTAACTTTCTTTACCTTTTTAAACTAAGCGTGTTGTGTTTATCTCAGAATTTAATAAATATAATATCTAATAAATAAATCCATATTCCGCTCTTCGGCTTCAACATTGTTAGTCAGTATTTCTTTTCATAGATGAATCAATAAGGAAAATGTTTTACTTCCGTAATGTTTTATAATGGTAATAAAAATCTACCGAGATGAGACGTATAACAGTACTCCATTAGGCTTAAACATATATAATCTCTGGGTTCTCAAATGCAATTATTCAAGTTAAGCATATTTTGCAAGCAATGGTCATCGGGTGGTCAGTATAATTTGGATCTAGTACTACCCCGTGCTTCGTAAGTCACGTTCAATAGTTATTGCTGTATAATAATAATCATGTACCAATATGCATAATACAATTTTCGTATTAATGGTTCGTATTAATTGTCCTCTTGTTGTGTAGTGAGACAGCTTCGTTTTTAAACATATTGTTAGAGAAATAACAAGCAGTTTAATAGCATTTTGGTGGACGAATAAGACCATCTTAATAAATCACCCTCAAATGCTATTATAGTGTGATTTTTTTATCAGTAAATTTATCAATAGATTCTGGTTAAATTGTAGCAGACAAACTAAGAGTTATAGAAATAAGAGTTAGATGAACTAAGAGAGTGAGAGAGAGAGAAACAGAATATAAAATCCATAGAGTTCTTTATTTCCAAAAAAAATATTTAATGTTATATAGTTATCTTCTTTATATTAATACGTGAAGCAAAAACTTTATACCCCTATTTAGGAAAAGTGTTAAATTTGGCATAGTTAAAGTTTATATGGAGAAGGAGTGCAGATTTTTTTTATAAAATACCTTAGAAAAGCAATTATATTATGGAACATAAATGTTACGTATAGTAACGCATATTGTCACACATATACACATACCTATGCAATATTTCTAGATAGTTAAACACTATTAATCTGTAGTCAAATTGAAAGGAAATACTTTGTGGTCTTACTGACTGTTGATCACAATCCTAACTTTAGTAGTTTATCGCCTATATTTACATTCAAGTTGTCATAGGGGTAAAGAAATAATAATAAATAATAATAGTAATAAAATAATCAATGGAGTCCATAGAAAAAGGTATTATTCATTTCGACCTTGATTGATTAGGATTTATTTTTTATTTATATTTAAAAAAAGGATGAAATGTATGCAAATGAACTGAAAAATTAGTTTTTTTGTAAGTGTTTATAGAACATGGGTTCTGTGTAAGTAAACATAATTTTTTTTTAGAATAAAGCTTGAATCCGCTTTGAAGTTGAGTTATTGTGTGTATTAAAAAAAATATTTACGATAAACAAAAAACTCTCTAAAACGATTACTATAATTAATTAAACATTATGTTATTAATAAAAAGCTGCCAAATCAATACAGTGAATGACACGTTATAATATTTAATTGGCAAATAAAATAGTATAAAAATAATTACTAATTGCTGCTATTGTTTATTGTTATGCATAATTACTTTAATATTAATTAAAAGCAAATAAGTATATATCTTAATATATATAAATTACGTGTCACGTTTGTTCGCGATGCACTCCTAAACTACTTAACCAATTTTGATCAAACTTCGTTACTATCTGTTATTTGATCTAACTTAAAAGATAGGATAGGTTTTATTTTAATTTATAACTCAGCAACGCGTGGCTGGGACATAGAAATAAATTGTAACTTTTGGTAGGCTTGGTGCTTACCACCACTACAGTAAGAAAACTAAATAATTACGTTACGACTGCCACTCTACCACACTTTTGATTTCTTTATAAACAGTAAGAAATAAGACAAATATAATATATATTACACAATTTAAAAAACACAACTTAATTTACACAATTCATATATAGAACTGTGTAATTCATATATGAAACACAAATCAAAACCCTATCAAACGCCACTTTGAGATGGTAAAACAAACTCTAGCGCGAAATAATGTTTCATTTCTTTTCAAAGCTTAAGGTGACAAAATTTTGATAAAATTATGAACTGTTATGTAATCTGTGTTTGTATTTTAATATAACGCTGAAGGTCTATAGTGTCGTTATTAGGTAAATTATATAACATCAACTAATTACTTAAACAATAAAAACCTGCGTTTTTTCTTGAGTTCTACAAGAAGTAAATGCTAGGTCTACAAGAAGTAAGTGACATCAAACACAAAAAAAATTAAAATCATGTTTACTCGAATTTTTAACAATAACACATATTATACTATTAATTTTAGTAGCGAAAATGAGCATTGAATTGCTTAAAGTTATTTCGTGATCAAACCTATAAAATTCTATATTTTTACTTCCAGTTTCAAAAAAGGAAAATTATCACATTATCGGTATGATTTAAAATTGTCTGCATAACAAAAAAAACGTGTACAATCTCGTAACCAAAAGCAGCTTTTAAGTCCATTAATTAATTAAGAAATAATATTGTTATTTAGGGATCGTTTCCTTTTTCTCTGGCATGAGTTTCCCTTGTTTTTAGTAAATTTAGTTACTCGTGTTTTTGACGAATCACCTATATGTTGACAGGCGATGCCGACTCCACGGATGAGTCCCTTAACTCCTGCTGAATTTGCCACAGAGTTGGCCACCCAGCGACAACACTATAAATTCATACGTACAGCGCTCCCGGCGGGATTGTTCGTCGAAACCGTGCCCTGTTCGGCGACATAGCGCGCGCACTCGAAATTCGAAAAAAAAAACAAATAAAAAAAAATGAATAACGCTGAATTATACGAAAGCAACAATAACTTACAAAAAAGGGATGCTCTTGACTGCCTAGAAGAATACACAAACAAGATGAAATGGAAGAGAAAAGGTGATAGAGTCATAGACATCGGTTGCGGCGACGGCAGTGTTACTGTGAAGTTGCTGAAAGAATTCATCCCTGATAACTATGAGATGCTCCTAGGTTGTGACGTTAGCGAGAAAATGGTTGCGTTCGCGAATATACATCACAGGGACGAAAGGACAACTTTTTCTGTGTTGGACATTGCGGGGAGTCTTCCAAAGGACATGAGAAGCAAATTCAGCCACGCTTTTTCCTTCTACGCTCTTCATTGGATCAAAGATCAAGAGTAAGTAATTAAACAAGCTTACATTTACAAACATCGTTTTATAAAAAGTTTGAGTACATTACATGGTTTATACATGGTATAAACCATGTAATTCTAATTGGTATAAAAACTTACAGTATTCGAGTAGTTATCAGTCTACATTCAGGGTCTTAATAATCTTCAAAATATTTTTAAAGTTGGAAAAACGTGTCACAATACTCTAGAAGTTCGATTATCTTTATTTTTTTGGTATTTATATTGGATAAGGAAGGAAACACGGTAAAACTCCTTGCAAATGCAAACTTCAAAGTGCTCATTTTTATTGCCTCGCTAATAGGTGGGTTTATTTTATTTCCCACAATTGTTTAGACCATCTTCAGCGCAGCGATGTAGTGAAAATGAGAGCCTTTTAAATGCTTAATAATTTTGCACTGTAAATAACGCTCTTTTATAATATAATTAATAATAAAACCTACATTAACGTTTATTGAATATATTTTATTGTTAAAGCTTTAAAGCTTACTACTACTACTTAAGTAGTATTTAATAACAATTAAATTGTTATCTTAATATATATAAATTACGTGTCACATTGTTTTTCCGCGATGGACTCCTAAACTACTTAACCGATTTTAATCAAATTTGTACACCGTGTGTAGTTTGATCCAACTTGAAAGATAGGATAGATATCATTTTAATTTATAACACAGCAACGCGTGGCCTGGTCAGTTAGTAATAATTTATAATTTTATACTTAACGATGATAAAACGAAACGCTGAATAACAAACACGTTGTAAATTGCAGGGGACATCCTATTTTTTTTTAAATATAGTACTAGCTGATATTGCCACGCGTTGCTGTGGTTCAGTTATGTTAAATTTATAATATGTTAAATTAGTATATTACAGTTAACTATTCTAAATATTAAAATTATTTGATGCTTATGTAACTTAGTTGACAGCAGATGTCATATTTAATGACATCTCGGTTTGAAAAATGCAAAGAATTACTTTTAATTTTAAAATGAAACCTATCCTTTGTCGTAGGACGGAACAAATCCAAAAAAAAAACAAAAAAAAATCGATTGAGTTCTTGGGTGGGATTTCGATTTTCATGGAATTTTCTATTGGATAAAGATCATTGTACTACCACAGTTTGTAAACTATTAAGAAGCAATAAAGTAATAAAAAATAATCTCTTGAAATACATACATATATCAAAAAAGGCGGAGGAAATAAAAAATATTTGAATTGAACATACCTACCTCGTTATACAAAATGGTCAAATGCAATTAGTTACACGGAAATCAAGTTAGCAAAGCACTAATCCTTATTGTCACCTAAAAAATAACATAAAATTGGTGGAAATAAATATGTCATTATTGTTTGTTCTTATGAGTTTGCCCCAATTTTAATAAAACGATATGGTATATAGGTATATGAAATCAAGAAACATATCGGGTGGATGAAGTCAGTTTATAAATCTATTTCATTATATTGATAGATGTACATTTTAATGCAAATATGTAAAATGGAAACCACGTTATATTAGTATTGTGGAAAATGTGGCTTCCATATTGATGATGGTGTATGCTACTACGCCAAAAAAGAAGGACGATTTTAGGCGGCCCTATTTCCCATAATACTAATGTTAGTCAACATGAAAATTTCAAAACAATATACGTTATAATACGTTATAATTTAAAAATGTAGTAAAAATTAAATTCTATTAATTAACTTTATACCACAATGTTCCGTAACATAACTAGCCAATTAACATTGGTTCACGTGAGTGAGTAAACGCCCATCCTTACTGAGATGTCTCCATCTATAAAGAATAGACTAATTTTCTAATTTAGACATTATCACATTTATTATTCATTAGTATGTTACTAGTTTAACTGCATGCTGAATTATTTGACATTACATAGCTTCTTTTAACCGATTCGTTGCTGATGGCGTCTGGCGTGCCATCACTTTCTTTTGCGTGTGGCGCTAGCCACCGAAGCCGTGTCATTTTGAAATCGGCGATCACTCCTTCTAATTAAGTTTCTACTCAGAACAAAACTATTTTCATTTTTCACGTAAATCAAGCTCGTAGCCTTCGTTTCTGGTAATTGTATGTAGCAACGAATCGGTTTAATTTTAATATGCCAGTATCTGATGCAACACTTGAACATAACATAATTTGATACATGCCATGTACCGTGTTTGCTTGCAAATAAATTAATAAATAAATAATTTGCGACCCAGTAGTGAGGGCGTTAAACTTCGGTATTCGGAAATTGGCGCCTTGTTTTTCCGGACTTAGGGAAATCTATATATATAAAAATGAAACCCGTTTTCCGTTGTCACGACATAACATGAAAACGGCTTGACCGATTTTCTAAGTTCGAGTTTTCGAGTTTTCTAATACTCTGTACAAGGTTCTTACGGAAAAAAATATAAAGAAAATCTCTCAGAAAAATTGAAAAATATAACGTAACGAATGTCAACGTCATTCAATTTAAAACAAAAATCTGTGGTAATCTGTGACACCACATCGATTACCGCGCTGACAAATGTCAACGTCATTCAATTCAAAGCTACGCTAAGGCGGTACGAAGTTCGCCGGGTCAGCTAGTTTGAAATAAAAAAGAACTTAACGGAACATACTTTGAACCACCAGTTTTTTAGTCAATCGTTTATGAGGCTAGTGGTGAGGTCCAAATAGTTAAGCTAAGCACTTTTTGTCGCAAGCACGTTTTGCCGATTTATTTATAACTAGCTTTCCGCCCGCGGCTTCGCCCGCGTGGAATTCGGTTATATTGCGGTATAAAGCACAACTATAAGAAAACTTCTCATTCCCACGGAAAAATCTAAGAAGCACGATGTAACGTTGGATACAATTTATTGTTAAACCAAAACTGAATGGTACACTATATTATATGTTTTCCCTTGTGGAGCAAATACATGCAGATTTTGGGCACTGGAAACCCGGGAACACGCTACATAGAGCTGACCATGCGAAAAACAATGTTTTTCCAAGTGTACTCCAGCAACCCTTAGAGTTTGGCCTTGTGCTTTATTAATGGTCATTGCAAATTAAACCCTTATAGGAAATAGTAGTCTTTTAAATTGAAATGGGAGGTCTGTTGGACTAATCGGAATCCGAGGAATGAGTCATTTAGTGAATCATTTAGCTTCAAAATTTACATGTTCATATTCGTTTGCAACATATAAGTAGATGTAAAAAATAACAGTTTAGACCATAAAACAAATTGTACGTCATCCCTCGGGAATTCCTCATTTTCGGGGATTCATTATCGTATCATTTAGCCTCTAAATTTACATGTTTATATTCGTTTGCAATATTTTACCTTGTTTTAAACGACACACAGCGCCATCTACAATCCATCCATCAAGCAAACAATATTTTTGTTTTTCCTCGGGAATTTCAATTTTTTCCAGGATAAAAAGTACCCTATTATTTAATCCGGACTTTTATCTTTACGTCTGCAAAATTTCAAAGCAATCGGTTCAGTAGTTACGGCGTGAAAGCGGAACAAACAAACAAACAAACAAACAAACAAACTCACTTTCCCATTTATAATATTAGTAAGGATATATCTTTATATAATTTCAGGACAACATTCAATAACATCTTCGACTTGCTCGCGGAGGGCGGACAATGTCTGCTGACGTTTCTCGGGCACAACCCCGTGTTTGACGTATATCGAATCCTCGCCGAAAGCAACAAATGGAGCAACTGGCTCGAGGGTGTAGAAAGATTTATTTCTCCCTACCACGACTCACAGGTAATTTATACAAAAGCTAAATTAATTTTATTGTTCACCATACCTACTATACAAGTCTACAAATAGTCGACCTTTTTTTAAGTTAACTTCTTGTTCTAACAGTTGTCTTAACAACAAAAACAACAGGATGAATGGAAGCGTAAAGAAATTATTATCAACAGAAGAAAACGTATCCAAAAAATATAGAATAAGGCTAAATTCATTTTAAAATGGTACAAGACCTTATAAGTCTTGTGTTTTTTTGTTAAAATAGGCAAATAAGATAAAAATCCTCACTCAAACTAGAATAATACCAGACCATTCTAGCTCATCAGCCTACTGACATAGTTTTTATTTATGTAATTGTTAAGTTTTCAATTTATGTAATTGTCTACAGAATCCAGAAAAGGAAATAAAAAAACTTATGACCAAAGCAGGGTTCAAAGATATAGTCGTCAGTTGTCAAGAGAAGTCTTTTATATTCGATAGTCCGGAAGCTGTAAAAAGTAAGTTCTCGATATATAACTTTATTATGTATGGACTGATAGAGATTGTTGGCAATTTTTTTTGAAGTGAAAACTTCTTTAGCGGCGCTGTGTACTTTTTTGGAATGGGTAAAAATTTCTAAACTCGCGTCAGGACACGTGACCTGATCGAAAATTCGTAAGACGGCGTAGGGCGCTTGCGCGATGTGCGTATAGTCGTGTCATTTTTAAACTTCATAGTGACAGTTACATTATTTTTTTTTTTTAAACTGTCATTATGAAATTTTAAAGTGGCAGGTAATGTCATGAGAACGCATGCGTTCAACTTATTTTATTCATTGCGCATGTGCAAAATCCTGCACATGCGCACAAAAAAATGCAACGAACACGACTTGGTGTGTTTGTTGACATGTTTGTATACGATAGCGCAATAAATGAATATTGTATTTTACCACATAAATGATAGCACTTTTATACTGATCGTTTAAGCAATTCATGCGAAATTATTCCTTATCCATTTCAAAATATCAAAAATGCACAGCGTTATATTCAAGTTTTCACTTCTGCCGGCACTCCCGGAGTGCAACCCGTCGTTTTTTTTTTTATTCTAGTTTATCCAATGCAGGCCTAAAAACCGGAAGCTCACTTGCTGTAATTTTAGTTATTTGAAAGTTTAGGATATTTTTAAAATTTCATCTTCTTTCGTTGGACACCATTTTAAGTTGTTTTTTCACACCAGTTAGCCTAGCCCAGAGTAAGCACTGCATATAATTGTATTATGCATACGAACTTAACGAATAGACATACGTGATATAACTGCTCAGGTACAAATAGATATTTGTGTGATAAGTACCCTACATTAGTCCCGCTCAGCCAAACTGGTTGTAAAAAGTTATATGTATGAAGTGATAAATGTTAGGGAATTAGTTACTCAAAAAGGCGAAGGTTATCGCTGTTTAAGTATAACATGTAGAAATTTAATATTTTACATTTGAAATAAATTCATTTAACGTTTAAAGAAAAAAAATATGGCCGCATAAAATTATTACTGCACTTTTAATTGAATCAATAAAAACATGTGGTAAAAGAAGAAATATTGTCAGTTACAGTGTATATACATATATTTTGATTCAACAGCCATTTTCTTTATAAGGCCAAAAATTTATAACAAAAACGTTTTTCTACAAACAGTACTGTAGCACTCGGAGCTCAGTGATAGGCGCTTGTAACGGAAGTACTTGTTTTCAATCAGAAGATACTTCAATAAAGGCTTTCCTTTTATATGCGAAAAAAAATACAGCATTCACATGTGCCTTAACAACAAAACCACTACTTTTGTGTATTTAATAAATTTCAAATATATATTATACTAGCTGACCCAGCCACGCGTTGTTGTGTTATAAATTAAAATAAAACCTATCTTATTTTTTAAGTCAGATCAAATAACAGATAGTTACGAAGTTTGATCAAAATCAGTTAAGTAGTTTAGGAGTTCATCGCGGACAAACAATGTGACACGTAATTTATATATTATACTAGCTGACCAGCCACGCGTTGCTGTGTTATAAATTAAAATAAAACCTATCCTATCTTTTAAGTTAGATCAAATAGCAGATAGTTACGAAGTTTGATCAAAATCGGTTAAGTAGTTTAGGAGTCCATTGAGGACAAACATTGTGACACGAGATTTATATATATTAAGATATTATATATTTATTAAGATTAGACATGACTTTGTTAATTCACAAAAGATGTTTTTATTTAACGCATTTCACTGACAGAAAGTTAAATAAAAAGAAATTATCAACAGAAAAATAAAAGTTGACTTTTTTATCATAAAATTTCAGAAATCTTATTCATCCAAGCAAAATTAGGTGAATTTTTGTCGAGTAATAGTTTTTCTCACAGCAGATCTTACATAACGCAAGTGCTACAGTACCTATGAAAAAAAAAAACGAAATACTAAGGATAAGTTACAATATATAATAGGTTACATCAGGCTACTTTTGAAAACATTGAAAAAAAGGAAATGGTACTATTCATAACAAACCAGTGAGGGCTGATAAACAAAAATTATTCCATATGGAGTCCAGACAGAGTAGAATAGAACTTTACACTTAAGGGTGACGTAAAAGACAACTAATGGATACTGAAAGTAATCCTATCTCCAACCCACTTACCAAGTGTGAATATTATAGCAAAACATCCTATTTTAGGGGAAGCTTCGTCCAACAGTGCACGTCTTTCGGTTGAGATGATGATCACGTGATCAATGGTTACTTACTAGCACTAGACTTTAAAATATTGACATTTTAAAATTATAGATCATCTTATTATACTTGTAGAGCTGTAATCTCTTCTGACTTAAAAAAAAACTAACATCAACAGACAGTTTTTAAACAGTTTTTAGTCGATTGTAGCACTACGGCTAACAGGTCAGAAAAATCTTCGCACTTATAATGTTATCTTTTTGGCAATGTCAAATTTACGCATCCTGAATGTATTTACAGAGGCCGTACGAGCTGTGGATCCCTTTAGCATGCCCAAAGAGTCCTTCGATGAATTCATGATAGATTATCTCGATGTTGTACGAGACATGAATCTTATAGATGAAGTTAACAATAATAAGCAAGCCAGTGTAAGGAACAACTACAAACTCATCGTTGTTTATGGTAAAAAATAGTTTGAATGTTCAAATCCACTTCAAGACTAACTATAGCCGCGTGAGGTTAAGCAAACGAAGCAACCCCACCGGCGGTGGCCTAGCACGACTGATATAAAAGCAACCTTAATATAAGATCCTTACTTATGAATTTACAACTTAATTAAGTCCTTCACACTATTATTATTCTGGAACATTTCGCAACGCATTATTTCAGCAATCGTAAAGTATCTTTGCGTACTAAACAAAAGCCATATACTGGTATAGGTTGCGGGTAAAGTTACATATTTTTATTTGTCTATTCAATATTAGACTACTAACTCCTTTTAAGGCAGTCGCAACTTCAGTTTGTGTTATTGATTTGTAAACCAGATCAGAAGGTATTTCTAAACCAAAATCCAGTTATTTTAAATTTATATTGTAAAGTACATTTACTCCGGTTTCACAGTAGCTTTTGAAATACACATTTTTTCCCTGTACGTCCTTTTTCTATTAGGTATATGAAGGTAAAGACCAATAAAAACACGCAAGGTTTCGTAATGAAGAAACTTGTAATTGCTTAAAAATTTTCTGGTTATCTGACTATGTAACACTTGACCATAGTCTATGAATACGAGTGTGTTTTTTGTGGTAGACTTAATAATAATTGGAATATTGATCATGAATACTTTTAAGACTTCGGTTACAAATCATGTTTAATTTATAAGGGGTAATGGGCGTACCATTGCAAGGGATACTTAAAGAACATTGTTAATTTATTTAATTTTTTAATATGCGTGTAATAAGTTGAGGCGAATAGTACGTTTACATAATCTATTAAAGTCTTAATTAAGTTATTGTGATCACAACACTCATGATGTCAGACTCAAATCGAGCTTGATTTTATCAAAATACATTTTCTTACAATACTTTTGCAGTAATATTTTATATGATCGCAATGTGTAATGTTCAACAAAATAAGTCTTCTAGCTGGCTCTCATTCACTTGGACTATTAGTAAATTGTGTTCTGCATGCACCTTATACCTTAGAACATGTAAATAATAGTATGTATAAATAAATAGGTAAGTAATTTATTTTACTATGTTTAACGCAATAACTATCTGTATTATTATAATCTAACGTAAACATTACAAGAAGACAATATAAGAGAAGGTTAGATTTTGTAGATAATTAACTATTAATTATGATGGTATATTCCGAACAACATATCAATTTTTTAAATCTCTACTATAGTATGATGTATAAACGCTCCATAAACACTAATGTTTGCCCTCCACGAGCCTCGAACCCGCAGCCATGGGTTTCACAGTTCATGCCCTAACTGCTGGACCAAGCATGTCAACTATAAATAAATAGATGTGTATTACACATCACACGTTTGTCTTTCATAATTATTTTTAAAATCCACTTTCTGTCTAAACGAAATAATACATGCTTTAAATGTGATATACAAAATGGTGAAACTTTGGTATAATGTAGTAACTTGTAGTGATAAGAATATAAGTACAAATATAATATATTTATTTTTAGGTTCGTGTTTGAGATAAAATATTTTACCTTATGGCATAAAAAGGTATAGTAAATAAATAATATAAAATAAATTAAATGTATCAATCGTCAATTGATTAGCATATAATTAACTGATTGGGAAAATGCTAAATGAAATTTTGTATATTTTTTATAACTCGAATTATGACCGAGAAGACAATCTTCTTGGTCACAATTCGAGTTCGTTTTCGAGTAGATCTGATATGGAACAAACACTGATTTATACTGTAGGTAGACAAATCCACGCTGACATGACAGTGGTCTATGCTTGTTCGCCACCACTATTATTGAAAAAAATTTTTTCTGCAATGTCAAATGACGTACAGTGTCACTGTGCCAACACGTAAACCGTAAACATAACTTGTAGTATGTCACATACATGCTTATTAATAATTAAGGTTATATGTAAGTACGCATAGTTGATAAAAAATATGGTTATATTTGGTTGATCTTATAAAAATTATAAGATTTTATTTAATTATTAGATACAACTTAAATGTAAATTATGCCCTTTTATAGAGACTTAAATCTGTCAATACAATTAGTTTATAATAAATAAACGTGTAATTAGCCTTATATTAAGAATTAAAACCCTAATTTATACAATAGCTTTTGTAAAGCAATTAATATCGAAATAGATTAATAAAAATACTAACAACATTAAATGTAATGTAAATGATGTTATGATGGAGATCCCACCGATGAAATGATTATTGTAAATGTATTATTATTTAATATGTCATAAGAGGATAATTTTAAATACTGACTTTTTTGCACGTGCCCATTTTCTCTACAAATAATGAAATAGGTTGATTTTTGGTAAGAAGAATGCTCATTTTGTATGATCAAGACATTTTATATAACTAGAAATATACAAAGAGTTAAAAAAAAGGTATTAAAATTGATGGCAAATCTTTGTTAAGTACTTTTAAACGTTTAAAGTACCTATATTGCAGAACCTCAATTATATTAACCTTTAAGTTAAAAACGACTTTTTTGTTTTATTGCAGATCAAATTGCTAATAACGATGATCAATTATCATCGTTTGCCACAATTAATGGCATATCATTTTAACTAGGTCTTCAATACATTCTGCTGTTTGCAAATACTGAGCGAAGCAATTAGAATTTTGAAGGGCGATTATTCCTCGATGGTATGTCCGATTTCAAAACTTTTTTTGCACATTAGTCACGACCACGATGTGAGTTTTGGCGCCAAATTTCATCATTGTAGTATCAGCGGTTTGGCTGTGATCAGCTTTTGAATTTTATCTTTCGGTGATTATTCCTTCATGGTAAAGTCTATATTTTTTTTACATAGCCTATGTCCGTCTCGTTATAATCATGTTTGTTCATGCCAAAATTCGTTCGAATCGGTTAAACCGTTAAGTAGCAGGAGGGAGACAAGCGAAATTTGTGAGTTGCCTAAAAGAGAGCTTCGCTCAATTATGTCTTATTTTTTTGAATCTCGTTTCAAGTATATCGATCCCAGCAAAATTTCTTTTCACAGGTAAATTTCAATTGATGGTCATAAATGAGTGTTCCCACCTTTATTACTTTTGTACATAAAATCTATCGAATTTACAATAGACAAAGTGATGTTAAAATATGTTTTTTAAAACAGTGTATGCACTTATGTGCGATATAAATCCACCAAGAAAAATTGTTTTATGCATCATTAAAAAACACGACTTTAAGTCCTTTTAAATAATTATAAAAATTACTTAATAGGTTTATAAAGGTTCTTTGTAATTAATTAAAAATTCAATATACAGTTTAGATCTTACTGCATAATATTTACAATTGTGGTATTTTAGGATTTAAATGGTTGTGATTTAAAATTGGTGGTGGTTAGTATAGATCATCAAATAATGTTAAAAACAATAAAACTATATTTACATAAAATATTTTTTATATTTTTTAGTACTCATTCAAGAATTCCTGCTCCTTATTTTTTAATATATATGGCATGCCTTTCACCTTCTATTCACAAACCGTGCCAATGGCGAAATATTAAGGATTATTAATGATGAACACAATGTTGAAAAACATCTCAACTCAACATAAAGGAATAAATTCCGGACAACTTACATAACATATTTACTTACAAACTAAGAAAACTAAAAAGTAAATAATGTATAGAACTAAAATAGACGACCATGACTCGAAAATATTTATATATATATATAAATATATATCTTACAATAAGTTAACACGCTCCACTAGATAAGAATAGATAATTGAATAAGTCTTTAACCAGTGTGTGTTGCCAGTGATGACTTATAGCAGTGAAACGTGGTCGTTCACTATGGGTCCTGTAAGAAGGCTCAAGGTCGCCCAGCGGGCACTGGAGAGAGCTATGCTTGGTGTTTCCCTACGCGATCGAATCAGAAATGAGGAGATCCGTAGGAGAAAAAAACCCGCGACATAGCTCAAAGAATTGCGAAGCTGAAATGGCAATGGGCAGGACACATAGCAAGGAGAACTGATGGCCGTTGGGGCGGAAAGGTTTTCGAATGGCGACCGCGTGCCGGACGACGCTCCGTGGGTAGGCCCGCTGCAAGGTGGACCGACGATCTGGTTACGGTCGCGGGAAAACGCTGGATGCGGGCAGCACAGGACCGATCGTTGTGGAGATCCTTGGGGGAGGCCTATGTCCAGCAGTGGGCGTCGTGCGGCTGATATGATGAATTGAATATTATTATTATTTTTAATCTGTGTTAAGAAGTGTTTCTGTTGTCACATAATGTCCATTTATATGCTATAAAGAATCGATCAGATTTAATACCTCATGCACAATTTTTTGACGTTACTCTTGTTACTTGTGATGATGACAACGATACCTACATAAGTTATTTAGTGAAATATATTTTGATTTTACACTTTAAAGGGCCAGGATTCTAAATCTTATCCTGCTTTATTGAACATATAAAACACTAAACACGCTTATCCATAGAATACAATTATTATTAATTATTAAATTAAAGATATGTTGGTTATCCCATAGAATAAATCTATAATTTTAATACTAAAGACAGCTGTATACTTCAATCTCTAAACAGATCATAAATAGCAGTAAATAAAATAAAAATATTAATTAAAAACATACAAAAATATTAAGTACATTTATAGTTTGTTATTCGTCATTGGCATTGCATAGCTGAGTAAATAATCTGTCAGTTGACGAATTACTCCTCATTGTATTAACTGATCTGATGATATATTTAAGTGATATCACTGCATTCGCTCAGATTTTTAGCAACCAAATGTTCGGCTATTTATTACACAAAGCACAGCAAGCACGTCAAGGGCTTTATTTTTAAGTATGCCTTTGTTTCCACCTATCACAGCGAGTGCGCAATCAGTAGCAAATAACAAAATATTATTTGAAGGAATTTATTTTTTGGTATAAAACCTTTCCAATGTAATAAATCAGTTCCTCCTTTTGTATCCGTTTCCTTTGTAGAAACAATAATTAATGATCCTCACGTATGAAATTGATAATGCTTCATTGGTCGTTTTAAATACGGGAGTTTTAATTTCCCCGTAATCGATTTAGCTAGTTAAGGGTTCCTTGAACCCAAAAAAATAGGGTAACCCGTAAAATATGGGGCATCTGACAAGCTTTATTATAGACGTCAGCAGATATCACCGATTAATTTAATTTACGTATCTAATTTTTCATTTTTGTATCCAAAACCATACATGAGGTCGTCTTTGGCCATTTTATTTAGGTCTCTTTCATTTAAGTGGCCAAGCTTTCTATGCCATTCCATGTTAGTGTCTTCGTTTTGTGTGAAGTGTGAAGCCTCCTTTACAAAATTTATAAAATAGAGCCCATTTCTTCTCTCTGCTGTTAATGTTCTGTCGCCATTTTTCTTTATGACGTAGGCTTTGTCATTTTCAAATACGACTTTATGTCCTCTGTCTGTTATCTTTCCTACAGATAATAGGTTGACTGATATATCAGGAACAAAGACCCCACGGTCCAAATTGCGCATATTTACGCTATCGGTACCAACAGTACACATATAAACTGTATAAATTGCGCTTACGTTCACACTCGTATACCACATGACGTCATAAATGACGTCTTCCATCACGCACACAGTACACATTCCAAATAGGTAGTGCATCGTGTGCCCAAACGTCAAAATCAATTTTGGCAGCAACTGTCACGAATAATAAAAATAATATATTTGCTTGACGCTTGACTTGACGTAGTAAAACAGTTAAAATCGTCGTCAGTTTCATGCAATACACTCTCCAGTAGAACGAAATCCATTATTTCGTTTCTAATCAAAGAATAGTAAAAAAAGCAATGAAAATTCAAATTTAAGATAGGCTATGTAATTATGTTTATGACAGATGAACAAAAGCGTGCTCACAGTTCGGTCCAATTTGTTTGCACGCTTACAGCGCACACAGTGCTCATATCAAAATGGACCGTCCGTTTGCAGTGTTCGTAACGTGTGCACTGTGTGTATAAATTGGACCGCAACCAGAGAGTGTCGGTCAAATTGCAATCTTCGTATTCACGGTCACCTTCCCTTTTCCTTTAATATCTGCTGAGTATTTATTTGATGCTAACTTTAAGCTGCCGTTTTCAGCTGTCATAGTCGTAAACATGGATTTGTCACCGCACATATGTGATGAACATCCACTGTCGAGACACCAAATATTTTTATCTGTATCCGAATCTGCTGTAATCAAACACATATACGTATTCGGCAGTTTTTCTTTACTTTTATTGTTACGGTTTTTGTTTTTAGCCCAACAGGCCTCTGTGGCGTGACCATTCTTTTTGCAGTTTTTACAGAACATTTTATGCCTTGTCTTCTTAACTTGATAGGCTTCTGAACTTCCAGCTTGTTCGCTGCCGTTCCTGGCTTGGAATTCTTCTAAGATCTTCACTTTAAGAATTTCCGGACTTGGCAGTACATCTCTGGATTCTATAGCTATTCTAAAGTTTTCGAACGAAGAAGGTAAACTGTAGAGCAGCATTATGCTTAGTAATTCTGGCGGAACTTTTATGTCCATATCAGCGAGTTTGTCCACGACGTCCATGAAATCATTTATATGATCGCGTATGTCTTGGTCTATGGTCATTCGCTTTAAAACTAATTGTTTTAACAAAGTTGCTTTTCGGGCAGGGCCGGTACTTTGATATGTGGCTTTTAATTTGTCCCATACTGACTTTGATGTTGTGCATGTCTTTATTTGTTTAAGCTCTGACGGCGATAACAGGAGTAGAATTTCAGCTTTGGCTTTCAAGTCTTCTTTGTTAAATACCGACGTTTCTGCATCATCTGCCTTTGGTGACAATTTTTTCTCGCCACTTACGATATCCCAGTAATCGTTTTTTATTAGCACTGCTTGCGCTTGCAGAAACCAAGTATAGTAATTTGATTTGGTTAATGGTTCTATATTCCGATAACTCGTTGTAGATGCCATTTTCCAGTAAAACTGTAACTACGGAGATGTAGATTTACTAACTACGCTCTGCTACCAATTTGTGAGGGTTTGCCTATATGAAAAGACTTTGTGAAATAAACATTGTTGTATAATTAACGAATTACTTACAAGCATTGACAAGATATAATAGAAAGACAAAAGGTTTTGTTGACGTTCAAATCCGTCTTAGTTTTTCTTCGTATGACAGCGTTGTGCCAGTACTCACATTAAACTATTTATAATCTATACTGTCAAATAAATTAAAGACAGTACGTGTCATCTTACAAGTATAATAATTTATAAATATTGCTAAAATATGAAAAAGTCAAAGGTAAACCATATAAAATGATATTCACTTTTGCCTTTTACAAAGTTGTACTGTATTCAAGCTGTTATTTTTACACAAATTAATCAAATAAACTTTGTCCTAACATTAATTAAGGACAGTCATAGGGACAGCATAAGGTCAAAATTATTTCCTTTACCCACACCGTTACAGAAATATCTGTTTATCACTTTTCCAGAGTCGATCTCAATCATCACTAAAGACAATATCTAAATCAAATGTTCAAGCTGTGGAAGAAGTATACTTACCACCTTTAGACGAATTAAACATAAAAATACTAAATCTACAACTTTCCGAAGAAACATCCTCTCGTTATGCTATAAAAGTGGTATTTTTTGACCAACTATTGCTCACTGACACTATCAGGGGACTAAGTACCCGCCAGCCCTTCAAAAGGAGGATCTTGGCTGAAGGCAGCATGAACTTTGACCCTTCCGACTATGAAAAAATGTGCCTTATGGCTGATTGCCCTTTAGTAGGTGAGTGATAATAGTCTTATAGGTTTACTTGAGAAATATTTAAACTATGCATAGCAATAGTATAATCATAGTTAAAGCAAATTCACTGCAGAAAGAAATTATTAAGTAATTAGTTTGAAATTTGCTTTTAGTTACCATACAGCCCCTGAAAAGTCTTCCGAGCGTAACGAGCTCCCAAGCTTTTTCTCCAGAAGAATCAAACAAATCAAGTTCTTCAACGAAACACATTGCAGATGTCAGTTGCTGCAATATCGATATTCTCTCGTTATTTATAGGTAATATTAAATGCTGCATTTTTATAACGTCACTTTAGTTTTGTGTTTTATAGAACGTATAATTAAAAGAACTCTCGATCAAGATTTAACCAAATAAACATTGTATGACTTTCTTGAGAAGTTTCTTTCTAATATGTGACCAGTCTAGCAGCTCCGGTACGCTTTTATATTAATTTTATATTTTTTATATTCTTTCGTAGTTATAAGGTGTAAATAGTGTCATATAACATTTTCAATAAAATTCAAAACCAGATGAGCCACTAAATATTATTTTCTCGTCAAGTGTTATTGCTTTCATAGATAAAGACAAAATGAGAATAAAAAAGCGGATGGAGCCGATGATAACGCCTCCATTGCTACAACGTCAAAGTTGGGATAATCTTCCGCTGCTGACATTAGAATTATCCGTGACTCGCAACGAACAGAATACGCAACACAACGATATCCTGAAACAAGCAAACTATATGAAACTAACTCTAGTGGGGGCTTACAATGTCCCAATGTCGTACGATGACGAATATGTTATCACAGCAGCATCCAAAACAATATTGCATAATGAAACAGTAAGTATTTTATTAGAATTTCCTCTAAGCAAATGATAAGTTATTATTTTTGGTGTCTGTTTTTTATTTGGTATATGGACCTGTATTATTGCATTTATTTAACCTCGTAAGTTCTGTGTCCTTTTAACATCAGTAGTCATATCTGCCGGCTGTACTATAGCAATGACGAATCAAGAATAGTGCTTCAGACAAAGAGATGTCGGCTTTAGGCAACTTTGGAAGTGGATTTCTGTTGTCTGTATTTTTTACGGTATGTTTGTGATGTGTAGCACCTCCTTAAGAAGGAAAACATTGAAAATATTTTGTACGTGGTTAAGTACGTTAGGTGATTACTCTATCTATGTAGTTAAAATGTCAGGTATGATTAATTTGTACTTGTATAAGTACGCGGGGACTTTCGAGGTTAACATTAAACTAAAATATTTAATTCGTTGAATAGACGTCGTTCCATATACACCTTTACTTGATTCATAATTGTCACAGCAATGTTTGAAGTTAATTTTTTGTTAGATAAAACAAGTTTAAGTAAAGATGGGCAAAGTTTTTTTTATACTCTTCTTCTTCTTCGGTGTTCCATTGGACTGATTTTTAAATCGTTTGTTTCTAGAATACAGGACTCGTTACATTTAATAACGGACGTAAAGTACCCAAGAGATTTGATCCACTATCGTTCTATCCAAAATGGGAATATTTGAGAATCAGCGACAATTTATTTACCAGAGGAGATGAAAAATTACTTTGCGACATAGACAATTTTGAAAACGAAGAAAATATAGACCTTAAATATTACATGTCTAAACGCCAAAGCAGCAGTACGTAATTTACCAAACTTTGTTACATACGGAATATATTTTTATTGTTCTCCAAATAATGCAATCTAATTCTTTATGTGAACAATATTATTCTAATACGAGTTATTCTAAATGTAACGTAAAATAAAAATAAGTTTTTCACATAAAATTGAGTTTGAATTTCTTTCATTAATAAATTGTACGTTTTAAATACAGATGCTATAATATGGGGTTCGTTTCATCGAACGCTACTGCTGCCGCACGACGAGGCATGGCTGACTGAACACTTGCGTCGGTTCTGCTGGCCTTTCGAAGTGCACCTATACGGAGACAACGGAGGCTTCAGCTTTATGGCTTTTTTGCAGTTATTCCATCTACTATACCCAGGAGGTGATGTGAAATCGTTACTTTGCTTACTTTATAGCCGTGGCTAAGTCTGCGCACCAGTGCTTTCATTTATTGATAAATAGGTATGACTGAATCGTTGTGTCATTTCTGTATTATCTTACTTATTAGTCCGACTATAGCAGCGCAACTTCTTGCCCTTACTTTCATGCCGGAGACGTACGATCTATGTTTTTTGATAGCTCAACTTCACATTATGTATGTCATCAGTAACCTCTGTACTAAATGCCTCATTCCAAATTAAAGTTATAAGTATCTGTATGGATGCTGGTGCTACGAAATTTTATGACCATGTACTATAGACTGAGGAGTCACTCTAGATAAGAGCAGTTTTATTTAGTTTATTTAGTACCTATATTTAGCAGTAGGAAATATGGCATCTCAACATAGAAACCTGAATTAAGGAGCCACCTGAAATACATTAAGTAATAGATGAACATTTCTGAAATTTTATATCATACTAGCTGTCCCGGCCACGCGTTGCTGTGCCGACTGCAGTGCCATCTGCCGGACTGATTTGTGAATCTAAACCATTCTCAGATCCCCTTGAACACACACAAAAAATTTCATTCAAATCGGTCCAGCCGATAAGGAGGAGTTTAGTGACATACACACTCACAGAAGAATTATATATATAAAGATAATAATAAATAAATAAATACTTTTTACATTCACACCAATTAGCCTAGCCCAAAGTAAGCACTGTAAGGCTTGTGTTATGGATGCTAGGGTAACGGATAAACATACATATATAATATATAAATATGTAATATTCATATAAATATATATAAATATCCATGACTCAGGTACAAATGCTCGTATTCATCATACAAACATCTGCCCCTACCGGGATTCGAACCCGGACCGTCGGTGCGAAAGGCAGGATCGCTATCGTTGCACCAAACGGTCGTCAAATAAATATAAAATAAATATAATAATAAAATAAATATATAAATATAAAGATAATATTTAAGTTACTAGTAGGTAATTGTTTATGGTATTAAAATATTGATCCGGTATAGTTTAGCACTACTGGATCCATATTTTAATACTAACATATTTTACAAGTATGTCGACGGAATTTCTAAGTTGATTATGGTATATCTACACTTCAGAACACATTGCGCGTATGGCCGTACCGCTACATTGGGTTAACGCCGAGACTATGCTGCAGAAGTGCAACTGCGAGTTGCTGCTCACGCCGAACATAAATCAGTACTCCTTTAATTATGTACTTACTATTACATCTGCGCAAATCCGCGCTATTACAATCAAATCTTACTGAATTATATAGCTAGGGAACAAGTGAGAGTTAAATAAATTCTAACAATCCATCCCATTTTAATATTTATCTATGGCTTTTTACACATTGAAATGGTAACTTCAAAATTAATATAACATAAATGTTAGATGTCTTGTCTAAATTTCTCGGTGTAATTTTTGACACTATTTTAGACTCCATGCTTAGTTCTTTGCTTAGATTCCCGACGGATTCTGGTTTAACGAGTTCCACGGATTTGAGTGGTGTATTGCGGCCCACTGGAGCCGATGATAATTGTGCCTTTATTATACTTGAAGTCAAATTAGCGAAACCTTTAAAGAAAGTTGTACTGCCACCCATCATACCCAGGTAAGAAAATTAAGAAACAATACCTATGTAGTCTCTTTTTACCCTTAGACGGCTTTAAATTTCATGATATGTATCTTAATGAAAAATAATTGTACTCCATTTCCTTGACAATTTTTCACGATCGTCATATTTTTTGTTGTAGAATATTGTCAATTTATTGTTATATCTCCTTACACACACATAGCTTTTCCTAAATACAGTCGATAGCACATCAAACTAATCACTCTAAGAGGGAAAATGAGTGATGATTTCCGATACGATGACAGAGTAAGTTGTAAAGTCACAGTTTGGTTCAGTTTGGTCAGCTGTCAACTGTACCTAGTCACAAAACAGCTGCTTTGATCACAAAAAGGTTAATCAGTCGACTATTTTTTGTGTTGTCGAATTAATTAAAATGATAAAGAAACGTATAGAAAAACAACAGCACATACTCTTTAGTAAAATTCAGACTGGCCGTTAATTATTACAGTTCTGAAATATATGCTATGCTGCAGAAGATGGAAGAAGGGCGGGACAAAAGAGAATGCACCGGACGTGGTCAGCTCGATAGAGACTGGCAAAGAACAGTGCGAGCTGCCGAAATCTCTTTACGCAAAGTACCACATTACGGTCGGAAATAGTACCAAACCATATAATCCCATTTCTACTAAAATAACTTAGTATTTACTCATCCAAGAAGCTTTACCTACGTTGCCAAGTACCAACAGAATTGAAAAACTCTGAGTAAAAGGACTCTGAAATTTAAGATCCATTTCAAATTTAGAATACGAAACTTTTTTTATGTAACTAAAAAAATAAAGGGTCCTCTTGTCAATGTTATTATGCTTCATATCTTTGGAAAACCCTTAATTTTTAAATACAAACAATATACAATTTCCTTTTATTATTATACAGGATTGACGGAATTTTGCTCGTTTAATCGACAACTGAGCGAGACCCGTACTCGAGTGGAATTGATGACGTCATTTTGGCTGAGCGCAGCGGTTTATGTTAACAACAACTTTGTCTTGCAAGATTTTTTAAAATCGAATGACATATACGAGGTTTCTGTCTTCATTTAACATTTAATTCCAAATGATAGCATGAAAGGTAATGTCTATTAGAAAAGATGCAATCATCAAAAAATGTTCTAAACTAGAGGACGCCTCCTCGACAAAAGCCTCACAAAAGCCTAAAATCTGTACATACGAGGGGTGATCCAAAAGTAATGATAATGAACATTAAATAACATGAGTATAGTTAATTTTTCATTTTATTTTTCTACATAGTCTCCTAACAAGTTAATACATTTAGTCCATCTTTTTTCTAAACCTAAAATTTCCTTTGAAAAAAAAAATCGTTTTCTTGACAGAAAAGCCTCTACAGCGGCCATCCCTTCGCTATCGTCTTCAAATTTCTTGCCTCGAAGGTGTTCCTTGAGCCGAGGAAAGAGATAGAGAGTCGCTGGGAGTTAGATCTGGCGAATAGGGAGAGTGTTCGACCAATTCAAATCCCATTTCTTGAATGGCAGCTATTGCAACTGCAACTTTGTGAAACGGTGCATTGTCTTGATGAAACAACACTCCAGCGCGCAGCTTGCCGCGTCTTTTTTATTTGATGGCCTCCCGCAATCTTCTCATTTGTTCTGCATAGTAAGAGCCTGTAATAGTGGCTCCCTTTTCCAAATTTTCCACCATTATTATTCCTTCTGCATCCCAGAAAACGAAGGCCATAACCCTCCCCGCCGAACTTGACAGTTTGAATTTCTTCGGCGTCGGTGAGGACGCTCGTTTCCAAGTCATTGACTGCCGTTTCGCTTCAGGATCGTCCTTCGCGAGTTTCGTCTTCTGTGGATGTTTTGCCCAACTTAAACTCCTTGGCCCAGCGTGCAACTATGGGATACGGAGGAGCAGAGTCTCCCAATGTTTTCACCAAGTCGCTGTGTTTGTCTTTGGTAGACATCTTTTTCAAGCAGGGGTACTTGATGACGGCTCTAATTTCTTTTTTCTCCATTTTGATGTTCTCTCTCCAACAGCTCGTATTCAAATGAATGTAGCTCCCAGAAATCATGGGCTATTTATATGATTTTTGCCTGAACTAGTAGGTATTATAGCAATATATACCTATATATATTGGATTTTTATGTGCACTAGAAATAACCGATTATCATTACTTTTGGATCACCCCTTGTATTTTTTTTTATCTAATCATTTGCGCGAACATCAAATGATTCTTTGTTATTTAATAGTTTAATGTTAATTATCCATTTTTTTTAAAGTATCTTGCATTCCAGGAAATGTTGATGATGTCGCATGCATGTCTATTGCGTATCGCTGGTAACACTCTCCTCGGCGTGAACACTCAGACAGACTTGGATCCAACATTGCGGGCAGCCAGACACGCGAGACAGATGCAGGACATATCCCATGCCACTGAACTTTATCTACAGGTATTAAGATAGAATGTAATCATACTCACCACACAGCCAGCTACACTATACACATTGAGCTATCTTTCTAATAGTTATGGCGTCGTGCTACTATTGTTGTCGTGGTATTGTTGTGGAAATTAGTAATCTTTATATTGTTTTTGTTTCTTGTAGTTACGAGTTAACATTTTAGAGAGCGAATTTTTTCTTTGCAGGTTGTGGTAAACAAACCAAGGGGTGCTGATGAGTGGCGAGAACTATCTACTTGCTTGATGGATGTGGACAGAGATTGGGCTGTCATCTGTATCAACAAATCCGTAGTCCTCAACCCACGACATAGGCTTAGGTACATAATCTCTGTCGCCGAAAACAGTTATTCTAAACGTCAAAAATAATATTAATTATTACGTAAATTTTGATACATTCTAATTCTGCATGTATTTTTTTATATCAATAATATTAACAGTGATAGAGTCCGTCTAATGAAAGCTGAACCTGAAAAAAAGCGGCAATTTCAAAAATCCTTCGTATGGTATTACCGACCAAAATGGGAATAAAAGATTTTGATACTTTTCTATTTTTTTTTTATTATAACATTCTTCAAAAAAGGGAGGAGGTTCTCTATTCGTTTTTTTTGCTTTAGTAAATGAAATTATCGATATTAAAAAGATTTTATTTATTATTAGGAACTGTAATCAAAGTCGGTGTCTAGTTACTCTACTTCCAATGATTCATCCGAACTACTGCCAGACTCGTCATTACACAAACTTATAATAAACGATTCGAGGTCTTCGGTTACTACATCTCTAGTTTTGTACTGTGCTTCAATATTAATTACATCATCAGTAATTTTTTTCCAATGTACTGAATTTCAAAATATAGGTTGAAGGTGAAAATGTATATGAAACTTTGGATTGAAGATGTAGAAATAATAAATATCAAAATTAATACGTCGTACTATTCGGGCTAATTCAGTCACCACATCTAAACACCGTTTCTTCTGTTTGAACAGGACTTCTTGGTTTTTTTTAAATTTGCTTATCATGGTAAAAATAATATGTCACACACAACTTTTAATTGTTTTACCCATGTTTCAACATGAAATCCTTAAAAAAACTCTTCGATTTGACACGCTCGGATGTAATCTCAACAACTATCAAGACAATAATGACGAAATGACATTTCAAAAGTGTTGCTACTCAAATAATAGCTGGGTTCAGCTTTCCTTAGACAGACTCTATAAACATATTATTGCTTTATGCGTTAACAGCCCGTGGTCAATTAAATCCTTGTATTAACGGGTCAGTCCATGTCTATCATCTAAGATAGAACTCTATCTACAAAGCTGCTATCTCACTCGATGAACTACAAGCCCCTTTTATTAACCCTAAGCCATAAAATCTAGTCTGCTCATCATTTTATTTCAATATTTCTAAATTACTGCGTTGGACTTTTCTATGCTAACTTACGTATAAGTCAATATATCCACTGTGACATTTCAGCCTTCTTTCGAAAGCCTGCTCATTATACGAAGAAGATGCAGCAGCTGCTGAGATGTTTTTTGAGGCTATTCTAACTTTTTATCCTTTCTGGTCTACGGGATGGGTAGTCGCAAACGCATACTACTCGAAACGGAAGCTATTCCATTTAGCTGATAAAGTAATGGAATACATGCAGAGGTGAGAACTCTCAATCAATCAAAAGAGACTGTTGTAGAACTTATTTTCAAACTAGGGTCCATTTTATATTAAATTTGTTTTATTATACTGATTCAGTTCTTTTAGATCTGTATTTAAATAATAATTTGCTATACATAATTTTCTAGAAAGAAAGAGGAAGGCTTATCCCAAAATATGGAAATAATCGCGTGGGCATATGAGCTCGGAGACTGGTGGGATTCAACGCCTCTGCTCCCTGGCATGAATCCATACTTTATTGCAACAGACCTCCTGCTCAGATTACGCGCCTTTACGGTAAAATATAAAATACTTACCTATTCACATCCTTAATATATGTCTATCAGTCATTGTCAATCATAACTCCCATTAGGTTTTCCTAACTAGTGACAAATGAAATTGTGCACAGGTAGAGAATTCCTCTGTTATTGGGTTTTTAACCAAATAACGTGTAGCCGACATTAAACAGAGGCGCGATCATAAATCTGCAATGTGTGAGCATTCTTTTTATGGGTGCAACCACTACATTAGATTTAATAAATCACAAATCCATACTATAGAACAGAGATTTATTCCTAGAATGCAAAGCGAGCTAATGAGATCAGCAAACATTCATTTTCAATAGATTCATCCCTATGTCACTATGTCACTAGGACTCACAATGAGTTTCCCAAACAGGTACAATACTTTGGATACATATTGCAAGAGTTAGTAATGTACTGAGCTCTTCTAGTAAATAATAAATGTTAGATAGTTGTCGGTCCCTATGTCCAAAATTCTTTCGCTAGCTCTTTTCATAAGCGCCTCCTGATTCCGAATTGCTTGTAGACTCAGTAGTTCTCAGCATTGTAGAGAAAATAAAAAAAACAAACGACTTTATTTGTATGATATAGATTACTTTGTTAGGAACATTCCTAACAAGGTAATATCTGACATGCACACGCATGTCTGACGAACATCACCTTGGTCATCCTGTGATCATGGCTCTTGTAAAGGAGTCAAAACGTCAGTTTGGTGTCCTCGATTACTGTCAGGGTATCCATTAAATGAAAGCAGTCAGTAGTTTCACCAAGCAGCACACGCACGTCCGCACCGGCCGACGGTCGAGCGAGCAATGCCCCTCTACCGCTGTAGGCCGTGCGTACGGGCGTGTGTCGCTTGCACTTTATTAATACGTCACACCTCTTCCTTTTCAACTGATTCGAATAATTTGAGAAAATGAAAAATAATTAAAATACATTTATGTAATTAATATTCTTAAATAGTATATCTTGAATTGTTATTTAACTAAGAAGTATTTTTTTTTTAATTATGTTTTATTACTTGCAGCCAAATACTCTAATCTTACGTGTCCTCTATTTTTCTTTGAATACGCCACTCTCCTTTTACCTTTTTTTAGGTGTATCAGTTTTTTTTTACATTAATTTATTTAGTTTTCGTTGAATCATCTTACAATATTGTTTAATTACAAGCTACATAACTTAAAAAGCTAACAAAGGATTCACACGGAAAAATTGGTCTAGGTATTACTAAAGTGAGCTCACTCAGTGTGTGAACCCACGAACCCCTATTGTAGTATCTGAATGCCAACTATCCTATTAAGATAAATGATTGTGAATGATAAAATGTCGTTTTATTCGGTTATCTCCTAATTAGGGAGTCACAAATTAATAAAACAATATATATAATTATATATTTATAGCATCATGCAGTGCATATGCAGGAGATGACAATTTTGTTTTATTTAAGTTTCTCTCTAAGTTATCTTCAATTAACCAATTAAGGGTTTGATTCAATATATTGTTACGTCATCAACGAACAAAATACACGGTTCATTCATAACCTTCGGCAGGTCTATTATGTAAACTAAAAACAAGAGAGTCTTAGGCACTCCCTTGTGATGTTAAGGCATTATTATTTTTAATATCAAATCGAACTCTATAAACTTTTCTACTCATATGATTATAATATTCGATTTGAACATATTGCTGTCTATCTTTTAAATAAGAGATAAACCATTTGTGAGCTGTATTTGGGATACAATCAGTTTATTAATATTTATGTTGCACACGGTCATACGCCTTGTACATACATATGTAGCAATATTCGAATAGCATATTTTTAATGTACAATTACTTATTATCTTTTGAATGTATTTGAGAAAAGCTAATAAAGTTGACTGACTATAATTATTAAGGTCACTCTTTTGGTTATTCTCATGTAATGGTAATCACTGTTGTTTTTTAATGAGTTAGGATAAACTTCCACTTGCAAAGATTGATTGACAGTGAAAGAGAAGGTAAGTTCGACCACACATTCACAATCAAATGTGAGCGTAGTTCATTAAAACCGTCACTTCTATATTTTTATTTAGTTATTAAATTCTCACTACGATTACATTGTACACTACTGAGTCTACTACCAGTTCGGAAATTGGGAGGCCCTTCCGAGAAGAACTGGCGGAAGAAACTCGGGCAGGGGGACCGACCTCCATCTTACTGTTATTATTTGCAAAGAGAGCTAACTACATCATCAGGTCTTGCAATGTGTGTTTTTGTAGGTATTAATTTATTAATTATTGGATCCCAAGCAGGTGGAACGCTCCAACCATGGTCTCTATTGAAATTTGGATGTTTCCTGATTTCAAAGCCTCGCGTAGTGTCCTAGGAACAAGTCTTTGTTCTCTAGCGAGAATTTAAGGTTTATCGATACGAATGTAGTAGTTTGACCCCTTAAAAGCATGCTCACACTCACACACTGCAGACCTAATATCGCGCCTATGTTTTATGTCAGCTACGTGTTCTATAATGCGCGTCCCTATACTTCTCTTTGGTTGTCCGAAGTATGGGAGAACACAGTCACAATCGATTTTGTAGACACCTGCTGCCTGGAGGGGTATATTGCATTTGACCGGTCGTAAGAATTGGTTAATCTTCCTGGCTGGTTTAAAGTAAGTATTAATGGAAACCCGCTTCAGAATGTTCCCAATCTTGTCAGTGACCCCTTTCATGTAGGGAAGGACAGCAGGTTGACGTTCTACTGTGACTGGTTGGTGCGGCTTCTGTGTCGTAGTTTTGGTACTCGCAACTTTTTATCTTGTAGTACTCGCTTGTCATGCTGAAGCTCAGTAGTCAGGTATTGTTAGGCACAGATGTCGCGAGTTCTCTGAAACAAAGATTTCCCAACGGTAGCCAACTGTATAGGATGGTGGTGAGAGTCACCATTTAAATATCTATCTGTATGAGTTGCCTTTCTATACACTGTATGACTAAGGGTTTGATTTAGATTGCTGCTGATTTGAACATTTAGGAAAGCTATTTTATTGTCTGTCATTAATTCCATAGTGACATAATGCAATCTTGTACAGGTAAGCTTGTGAATAGAGATTGAACATCGAAGCTAACCATAGTTTCATCATTAGTGAGATGTAAGTAGATCTCACTAACAAAATGGTAGGTATGGTGCCTTACTTTGTTTCGATAACAGAAACTCGTCAAGCTTATTGCTTACTATTTTATAAACATCAAAAGTAGCTGTTACTCATTATCATCCCATAAAGAGAAGAGTAGCTCTTTTCTTGACTGTTGTATCTACCCCCGTTGTCAAAAGATATATTCCCAGGGTCGTCATCCATTTGTCCCAGCGTAACCCCAGTGACATCGAATTGTCATCGCATTGCAATGGTTCTACGATGGCAGGTTGAACATTTTAGGCGACCCAGAACAATGTCTGTACGCCTTTATTTTGCGCCCTTGGCGCCATTGAATATGGTGTGTCACATTTATACCTATGCATTATAACAAATTTAACGGTAACACGCCCAAGTTTCTTTTTAACATGTTATCAGCAGTCTGTACTTGTAACTTGACTTCTATGCATATTGGTATTCTATTATTTATTGTTTGGTTTTGTGTTTCACAACAAGATACCTATTTTACTATAATAAATGTCATCTCACATCAATAACTCTTTTTCCTTCTTGTACCTACTTCTTATAAATTCCAAAATTTGTATAGTGTATAAATACACCTTGTATGTATTATTTTTCAATACATTAACATATTTTTGAAGCCACATAAAAACAATATTTGGTAAAAGTTGCCTTTATTTTATATGTGTTTTCCTACTGGAAATGTTTTTATTAATAATAATGTCTGATGCTAATAAATAAAATGTATTGGTATTTTTGTTGATTTATTTTCTCTTATAGACTTGTGTAACTCAGTTATATCCTGGAGCTTTATGCCACTCCCGATATATATCTAATCATTCCGTTCAAAATTCTTAGCATATCCAGTATATCCAATCCAATCACATGGGTCAATTCCAAATCATTTGGTCAAATACCGACTGGCTAACTACAACAGATATCGACAGCGAAAGCGTCGAACGAAAGACTTAGAGCGCCGAAAACGCTTTTTGTGTTTTCTGTGTTTTCCGATGAACGGTAAAATTCTTAAAAACGCAATACTGCTGATGCTGCGTTCGCTCTGACTGAGGTGGCAAGCTTCATTATAAGCGAAACAAGCGCTGCATAAAGTTTTGTTTCTATAAAACGGTAGCAAATTTGAAGCACTTCATGTGCTCTTATTTTGCGAAATCTTATTAGTCCGGATTTAATAAACAGATGCGGATATTGATAAATATATATAATAACACGTTAGTTGGATATATGGTATGATTTGATATGTTTTCAAAGAATTAAACTACTAGTCCGGATATATTTGGTGGATATGGATAATCACTGGATCTATATCTTTTTAGGAAGAATATAGGATAACTCCGATCTATTTCCGGAGTCACCTTACGCATGTCCAGTCCCTTACCCCGTACGGTTAAACAATAAATTAACCAGCGAATATTCATTTTATACCATTTCCAAATTACATTCTTTGCCGATAACATTAAATCATCTAGATTGACTGTAATTCGATAACTTTTAACTTGTATACAATATTTTTTACATATATGACGGCGAGGCCTCACGCCGGTCATCAGAATGCTCTTTATTATCCAAAAAGAGTTGCAGCGGTCTTTAAAATAATAGCGTGTATGGATGTAGGATAGACTTCTTTATTATTTAAAACTACTTGCAGTTTAAAATCGCAAATGATGCACGAGATTTCAATGGATGAAAAACGTGCTGATCCCCGAGACGGCGTGACAACCTCCCTGCGTGGTGGTCCAACGAAAAGTAACGTTCTCGCTCGGTATAAGCTATGAAGTAAAAGTTATACCGTTATAGCGTGCTAACGGTCACTATAAACTAACCGTTTTACGCTTATTGTATTCTAACTAAACGTTTACACTTATAGCACGCTGACAGTCTGTGCTTCTCAAGTCATCTTAGAAACGTTTAGTGTTGCCAACTTGCAACGCCTCTTTAAGGTCACGCCATCTAGGATTTCACCCAGGTACTAACCTGACGTTTTCCATTTGATAAAATCGTACCTTGTACACAAATCCTTACTGACAAACATTATTTTAGGCGTAACCTCTAGAGTTTAATTTAATCTAATTGAAATAATCGAATGCTTCAACATATATAATATTACTAACCTAACCTATTATCTAATGAATATCAAATTCAGAAATAACATTACGTATAATTCCGAAAATATTATTTGTTTATTTCAGTCATAAGTGTAAAATACTAATGTCTTTTAATATCACTATAAAAGACGAGAAAGTTATTTTAGGTTATTATGTTTGAATGTCTTTACAACGATTTAATTCTAAATCGATGCCACTTAGCAAAGTCACACCTTTATGCACCTTGTTACCATTGTTGCACCTTGGCAAAATCACACCTTTGTGCACCTTGGCACTATTGTTGCACCTTGGCAATATATTCTTGTATCCCTCGGTACATGTCTTTTCAAATTAATGTATTGTAGTATATCCACTTGACTGTATAACCTTTATATAAGTTTTGACGTAATAACCATTGAAATTCTAATCGTTGTTTCAGGAATATAAGAAACTACTTGAAAATCTATTTTTTTAGTATCATAGTATGTTTTATTTAACCCGTGTAATGCAATGTAATATTTAACCCGTACAGGGTTACTATTGACTGAATTAAAATCTCGATCGATTTAAATCGTAAGTAAGATTAGGTTTGGTGTGGGTAGGTAGCACAAGCCAGAATTATTAAAAGCAAGAACAAGACATTCATTACTAGAATAACATGGCAGAAATAACCGTGAAGGTAATAATAATCTCAACACATACATTATTCAATCGAGTGCTTATTACAAGGTTATAAAGATTTTCTTTATAGCCAAATAGGGTGACTTCATATATTTTCTTTTCTTAAAATAAAATAGTTATCAATAATTACACAAGTTCTTTAGAATTTCAATTAACACTGCCGTTATTCAAGTTGATATTTACATTGCTATAATCAATGAATTTTCAACTCTTCTTAGAATCAAGTGGATAAACTATTTAACATTTTTTTTTTGTCTCAATACTATGAGACAGCCTTTTTTGCAGATGGGTTCGTTATCTCCCCCCTCCTTTAATTTGATTTTCACGAGCTAATTTTTCTATATACCACTTACTTGAAGGCTTGTCGCCACGTGTGGTGTCCTCGATTACTGTCAGGGTATCCATTAAATGAAAGCAGTCAGTAGTTTCACCAAGCAGCACACGCACGTCCGCACCGGCCGACGGTCGAGCGAGCAATGCCCCTCTACCGCTGTAGGCCGTGCGTACGGGCGTGTGTCGCTTGCACTTTATTAATACGTCACAGTCAGTATTACCTAAATATATAAAAAAAACAAGAATAAATGTGTTATAAACCCTATGTGGTTTATTTAAATGTGCGATGCTAAATAAATGAACACATTTTCAAACATCAACTATATAACAACTTTCTTTTCGCTTTCCTGTAATCTCTGCATGCATCTTCGTGAAAAGAGATGGAAGTGTGTAACAGGAATTAAGGGAATTAAGCGATTTGGTTTGACCATTGAGCGCATCTGGTGGTGGTTTTTTCTTGTCGTTTGTAATGATAAAAATCCTACTTTTCTGTAATCATCTTTGGGGTAAAAAATCCTGTGTGTGGATGGTGAAAACACCTGAGTAATTCACATTTTTGTTTGTTGTTATTATAATAAGAGACCCTATGTTGCCCTATTTTCATTAGCAAATCTTACTATCGGGTAAGATAACGAGACGAGTAGGTAGTTTAGGAGACGCCATAGTTTTTTTTGTGAACTTTCAATTTAATTATTTATTTATAAAAAAGTGATGATCGCAAACTGTAGTTAGATTAATGAGATATGTGTCATAAATAAATATTAAAAATAAGGGTAATGACTATGTTGCATTCTTGCTTTGTGTTTTTATTAACTGGAATGCCCAAGTTACCTGACCTTACACGTTGGTTGACCTTACACGAAAAAACGAAAAAAAAACAATTTAATCTTCAATTAGTCCATAACATCCATTGCCCAATGCCCAAGTACCTACAACACAAAAGTATTATGACCTGTAACAGTTGTCTCCGTATTCACCACTTTAGTTCACATTAAATGATTTTTAGCACCTTTGGCGCCATTCATTTATTACGTAAGACCATTTTCGCTAGTTTTTGACCCCCTCCCCCCCTATTGTAAGAAAAAATAAGAAAAGACCTACCCCCTCCCCCCCCTATTTAATATTTATTACGTAAGAATCTAAAGGCAAAAATGAATACACTTTTGGTTTATTTTAAGTTTATTTTTCAAAGTAAAAGTAGTTTCTTGTGAAGTTGCGATGCCTTTTTCGACGCAAAATATTTAGAGCATACCTACTAAACAAATTCTTTCTATGAGCGCATCTTGTATTGATGAACAGTAAAAATGATAACGACCGAAGAAGTGACGACTAGTCCACAAGCGGGGAGTTCCCGGGAGGCGTTGTGCGGGTGGCGCAGGTCCGTTGCCATGGAAATGGTACTCGAGCGGTTGCCCGCGCTTTTTCAAAGTATAATTTTAACTTTGCACATTTTTGTGATCTTACGTAAGAACTATCGAGACTCCCTCCCACCCCCTTGTAAGAAAAAATAAGACATGGTTGACCCCCCACCCTCCCTAAATCGTCTTACGTAATAAATGAATGGCCCCTTTTGTACAATGATTTCGTTGTGGTATACAGTGCTGACTTTACACATTTGCCGCCCCAAAGCTATAAAATTTTTGCCGCCCCTACTGACCTCTATAATTAGATTCACTGTTCACACTAACGATAATTCTTTTTTTAGGGATTAATCTAGTTTCAAGATTATTTTTACAACTTTTTAGGTATATTTTAAGCTTTGTTGAAAAGCACTGCACTATTACTTACTTTTTTCTGTACCAATTTTCTGGGCCAATTTTGCCGCCCCCTAATTTTGCCGCCCTAAGCTTCAGGTTTTTCAGCTTCTATGGTAAATCCGGCACAAGTTGTATAATTTGCTTTTATAACAATTATTAATGCGAAATTAATCATCGTCATTATAAGTTGGCAGAAATTTGTCTATCTCGTGGTGTGGCGGAATCGGGAGAAACAGCTGCATTCTATCACCTGGTAGCTCTATGCTGCCGGTTGAGAGGCGACATAGACGACGCTTTATGTCATCTGCAACTGGGTATCGATAAGTTTGGTGATGTAAGTATCACAAACGAAGTGGTATGTTTTGTGAAATTTAGCATTGTGCAAAGTATGTATTACAATACATCACTGTAGAGTTCGTTATTTCTGAAATGTGGTATTAGCCACAATCACAAGCGCGGTTTGCCGATGCGATGCGATGTGTAAAGTTAAGCAAACACAAAGGAAACCTGAAACACACTCATTAAGTTATAACGCCTATGGAATACGCATAAGTACTTATTCTATTACAGAATATGTGGACCGTGGTCCTTATGACCTAGACCTTAACCATTAGAAACGACTAATGGTTTCGTCGATTATGTGCCAAAAATATACTGTTTCTTTAGTTTTATATATACGTTTGTATAAAAATCATTAACTTTATTTAAAAACTACACGCAATTTTCAGTTAAATTACTTACGAGCGCTTCAAGCGGAATGTTATCACAAAAACAAAGACTTTCCAACTGCGATGGCGACATATGAGAAGGCAGGCAGTTGTCTAGCCGCCTACAGGTAGCATTCAAAACATAAAATAGTTCCCTATTTGTTATGCTCGCGTGGAATACCTAGGTATTTTACAATAAATTATCATAAAAATGTTGTTGCTCCGCATCACGCATTAATGAACAAGAGAAAGAGCAACGAAAAGTTAAAAAAATACGAAACAGCTAAATTAGCGTTATGAAATCTCACCTCAATCATTTATTTTATTTGTGCTTTCTTTAGTTATAGCAGCTTACATACTCTCTACTCTCATTATATCTAACTTCGACATATCCAAATTATTATTGTAATATAAAGTATATTATGCTGTAAAATAATCTAGTTTATCACATTTACTCAGGAGGACACTATCTAATGGTGCTATGATAACATTATATTGCTCCTTCTTAGTGTCCTGCTATCCATGTCGTGTTGGGAGAAGCAGCGAGCTCGATCCATATTGCTTGATCTGATTCGGCGACAGCCTAGTGCCTACACCTGGGTTGCACTTGCTGAAGACTGGTTACAGGTAGTTAAATAACATTATTAGTTATTAATGTCAATTTAAAAAGTATAGTTGCAATAACAGAACAGTAAAAAAGAGTAGAAGTCGCATGATGCTATCTTTGTAAGGAATCCTGCGTAACTTTACTCACACATCTTTAAATCGCGATAATATTCCGATTGGTTAGAAAAACTTAAGACGTTAGAGCATATACCACAAAATTAATTGTATCATATTCTACCTTTTTCGCATATGGTTATGGTCCATAAGAAATAACAGCTTACTTTTATTTTCTAGAATCGCTTTTAGTTATAAAGATGGCGTTATAGTTATGCTATTAGCAGCACTGTTTTAAACGTACTGTAGGGTTAAGGAGGCAACGGTGGCTATAGCGTCAAAAGTGGCGCACTGGCCGTTGTTTCAAAAGTATAATAGGTATATCTTTATATCTCTCACTCTTCGAAAGGTCTCGCGATAGATACTGGTCACAACCAATTCCCTTGAGTCAACCAGGTAACAAACCCGTGTTGTTTTTTGTTTTGACGGAAGAAAAAGTGAGTTTTCAGGTGAGATATACTTTTTATTTTTTCACAAATCTTGTGTGTTACCAATGCATTAATATTTTTGCTAAGTAATAAACATTATTGAGGTCATTTCGGTGTATACCGCCCTTCGATTTACGTAAAACCATCACACGTGGAATGAGTGATATCCAAAATGGCCGTTTTGTACACAGTGGCTCATGATCCACTGTGTACTATTGGTACTAGATAATGGTTACCCAGAAATTAGTTTAGCAAAAAACGAGATGTAATATTTTTTGTTAATTTTTCCCTTTGCCATCCTGGCTTGTCCAGCAAGGCCCCGTAAAATAGGGAAACCCATAGCTGACATGAAAAAAGCAAAATTTTTTTTAGACCTGGATTATGAAGAGTAGAACTGTGAATCTCTATTACGTTTTTAGAGCCACGCGCCATCTTAGCATAAAAGAACTAAAATTATTTGCTATAATTAGGTAGGTATAGGTATTTCGATTATCTATATAAAGTGAAACATGCATTCTCGTTTATGTTGTTCAGCAGACTGCTAACAGTGACGGCGGTGATGCCGGTATTAATCCAGAAGAGCAGAGTGGTGCCCGTATATGTGCAATCGCATGTATCATCCAAGCTCTCAAGTGGGACCGGCAAGCAGGAAGGGCGTGGGCTCTCCTTTCTCGCCTGGTAGCTCCCAGTGCCCGCCGCAAGCATTGCCAGAAGATGGCACTATTAGTACGTATCTCTCATCATTACTAGTTTTAAGTATCGGACTAATAGTATTAAAGTGTGGGACGGGTCCCAAGAGTGAGCAGTCGCTGCTATATCAAAGATAACGCTTAGTGGTTTCTGTTAATGTGTATTATTGAGCGAAGCTCTCTTTAAGGCAACTCACAAATTCCGCTTGTCTCCCTCCTGCTACTTAACGGTTTAACCGATTTGAACGAATTTTGGCATGAACATACATGATTATCACCTGACGGACATAGACTATGTAAAAAAAATATAGACTTTACCATGGATCACTGATCACAGCCAAACCGCTGATACTACATTGATGAAATTTGGCGCCAAAACTCACATCGTGGTCGTGACTAATATGCAAAAAAATTTTTGAAATAGGACATACCATTGAGGAATAATCCCCTTCAAAAATCTAATTGCTTCGCTCAGTATTTGCAAACAGCAGCATGTATTGCAGACCTAGTTTTATATATTCTTAGAAAATAATACACCGTTTACAACTCATATGTGGTAGGAGGAGTGGCAAACCTTATCATCGCTGGTTAGAATCACAAGAACTAGCTAGCTTTAATCACAAATCTCAAGCCAACAAAATTGTAATAGTCCGCAATAAAAACGTATATATTTTAACTCATTGCTGTTTAATAGCTATAATATATTAATGTGAGGTGAGGTAAAATACTTACAAATTCACAGCGAGCGCCTACTATTAATCGATGTTACCTTTTTACAGTGTAACTATGAGTTTACTGAAAAACATACGGAGAGCAGCAGCGATTCACAACAGACCTTATGTTACCGTCTCGGTAGATCACTGCGAGAATGTTGCTGTTTCATGTGTGAAAATCTCAAGATCTGAACTTACATTTGGTGATGTTATAAAAATGTCCTTTTTAAATTCGGTACAAAATAACATAATACATTATTTTAACCGTACAGATATTAAACCAGCCTGTAACCTTTTTTATCTTTAAGAATTAGTATAGTTGTTTAATAAAATATATTTTGAAATAATGTACGTACCTTTATTATTAAAGAAATCCATTATTCATCCAGTAGATACATTAATATAACACATTCTTAATAATTTTCACCTTTGGGTGGGCGGTAGCTGTACGACTGTACCAGTTTAACCTTTGATTGCAGTTTCTAGAATTTTCTATCTTTTAAGATCCTTATTAAAGATATTCTTTGTAAATAAGTATTCTACCGATTTTTGATAGAATTTAAAGCCCTTTGTAAAGAACCTTTATGATAAATAAATAATTAGTATTTTAAATCCGTTTGATCTATTTTTAATAATTGGTACTTTAATATAGGTACTTGTTTAAATACTTCCCGACAAATTATATCCCTATCTAAGGACGATATAATAGAAAATCACAAAGATGTTATAAAATGAGGAGTTCGTTCTGGTGGTAACATCGTATCTTACACAGGTGTTAAAACAAAGTAGACCTTGTTCTTCCTAAGGACACCGCAGTAGAGATTGTGGATCGACTATCGATGAATACAATAGACTTATGTATTTTCATGCAATAATCGCTAAACAGAATTATGACGATCAAATCGATGAACAAGTTGATCATATTTAAATAACGTTTTATACGCGTGTTGCAACAAAAAAAACGTATCTACTTATCTATTTGCACACAATAAAAAACAAACAAAGAAAAACCAATCACAAAATCAAAATAATAAGGCAGCCAAACTATTATTAGCAAATTCTTTCAGACAATACGTATTAGATGTAGACTAAAATAGAAAAAGGAGAAAGTATATTTCAAGGTAAAAAAAAACAAGTTATGCTTTACACTGTGACTTATTTAATGTCCGATTTCAAATACATTGCTTAGTTTCTTGATAATGGTTCGTATCTTGAGAATGAAAGTAATGACACTTTGGTTTGAGTCCAGTTAACCGAATAATTGCAACCTCTTAGTACCAATAGTCTGGTTAGTGCTAACCACCAAACTATCGAAATATATCTAACCACTAACATTGTAGGAATAAGGTTCACTTAATATCATTATTATCCTCTTGGTGGTGGGCGATAAGTGGGAAGAGTAGGGGGTAAATGCCTGCTGGGTATGTAGGTGGTGACTTCAGGATCTGGTGGGCTTGGTAAATCTGACAGTAACTTTGACACCCATATTAAAAAATATACAATCACCGTTACTCCCGATATCCTGAAAAAGATATTAGTTTTAATGCGTGTTTGTGTTCAGGGAATCTTCAAAATAATACTATTCTTTCGTTATAAACTTTCATAAAGTGAACAACAATTTTTTATTACCTTTAACCCTTCAGATCTTTTTTATCTTTATTTATTTAGGAGCTTTTGTTTTCTGACATGCCAGCTCCATCGAACTATATTTAAATTATTACTTACATATCTTATACATCTACCAATAAGTTACATAAACATAGAGCTGCCGCAGATTGGGTATGGTATTGGATTACTCAGAATGCTCTGAACAATCCCCACATCCAGCCTATTAATTCTAAATGTACTTATAAATAGTTTTCTTTGAGCTTGGTTCCGCTCACATACCATCAAAAGATGATGCACATCCTCAATTTGTCAACATATTTTACAATTAGGTCATTTCAGGTCTTTATACCAACTAATATTTATCTTAAAAGTTTAGGACTAAAGTTGAACTGTATCCAACTCTGACACTTGATACACCCCGTAGATCACAAATGAGCAGCAGCGTGACCCGCATTATGGTCTTTGACTGCGATCTCCAACCCACCCAATATGGAGATTATGGCAAAACCCCATCCATTTTAAGAGGGAGGCTTCCGACCGGCAGTAAACATCTTTCTTTTAAGATGATAATGATGAAAGTAAGAGACTTTTTTCATATAGGTAGGTATATATATGAAGTATATGAAGCGCCGTCAATGTAAGTTAACATTGTCAACTTTTGCTGCGTGTATATAGTAACGTGTTCAGCAACGACACAAGTGATTTTGTAAAAAAGTGTATAAATTGAAAATTTAATCCTCAATAATTCCATAACCACTTATGATCTGATTCAAATATTCGCAGGTAATAATAGAAAAAAATCACTGTTATTCGTAAAAATCTCATCTTCATCTCATATAAATTAAATAGTCAATAGTCGCGCTGCCGAAGTACCTACTGGCCCTACCGCTACTAGGGAACGAGACTATAGTCACCCTCAGACAAACGTAGTGTCAGGATTTGTATCCTGGCTAATAAACTTCTCTACCGTCGCACTCATAAATCGGTAATAAAGAAATTAATAATTAATTTAAATTATATAATGATTTACTTACATATTTTTCTAAAATCAATGATTTAACGCTTAGGAAGACCTTCCACGACGGCTTTCAATCAGATTTAAGAACTAAATACATATCAGCTTATAACACTAAGTAGACAGGTACTTACAGTTCCAAACTCATCTCCGTTTAAGAAGATATATATACCTATTTATACTCCATTAAAATCTATGCAATTACTTCTCTATCTCCCACAGTATAATAAACCTGTCTTGGGAGTTAAAACATTGATTAACTTTCAATGTTTCATTTTTTAAATAATAAACATACTGATACCTTCACAGCAAAGAAGCTAGGCGAAAGCTACAGCACTCTATATTTCATGAATATTTCATGCGCGATACCTGACCAAAAATTGATTCAATAGTCCCCCGAATGAAATCAATAACCATGAATCTTCATCTATACCTATATAACTAGCCTGGACAAAAATACAGTTACATAAAACCTTTTTTTCAACTTTTTAATTGTTTTGAATTTGGAATGCGTTTAATATTTTAAAAACTTTTTTCTATTTTGTGCCATTTTACATATTTTTTCGTGTTCATTATCAAATTACAATATGGAATGGAACGCTTAAAAACTTGTATCAGCCGTATTTTCGTATATCGTACTATCAACAGATACAACAATACTTCCTCGAAGATCATGAAAGATCGGGACGGCCGCGTGCTGTTAAAATTACAAAGGCTGTTAATGCTGTTAAAGCCAAAATTCAGCAAAACCTCATTCGGAAGCAAAAAAATCTTATCGCGAGAAATGAAGATTCCCGCTAGGACTCTGTCGCGTATTTTAAAAGACCTAAAGCTCGGTACTTATCGTCGGTATACAGGACATGCCCTAAATCGATCTTTATAATAAAAGACAGTGGAACGATCAAAATGCCTTCTGTCACGATACGCAGGTGAAAGGCAAGAAATATCCTCTCTACCGATGAAAAACAATCACGATTGAAGAACACTACAATAAGCAAAATGCTAAAGTGTACGGTCATAGTTCTAAGGAAGCAATCAGTGATGGTTTCGTGGGGCGTGTCTTATCAAGGCGTCACAAAGCTACATTTTCGTGAAAAAGGAGTGAAAACTTCGGCCAAGGTGTATCAAGAGACAGTCTTGGATCGTGTTGTAAACCACTCAACAATATACTTTTTAAAAATGTATCGTGGACTTTCCAGCAGGACTCTGCACCTGGTCACAAGGCACGAACTACCCAAGCCTGGCTTGAAACCAACGTTCCGGATTTTATAAGAGCTGAAGACCGGCCCTCATCTAGCCCAGACCTCAACCCTTTAGACTACAAGTGATAGTCGGTTTTAGAGTATGGCCTACTCTTAACGACACGGCGACATTCGAGTCTTAAAAAATCTCTGGAGCAAGCAGTAACGAAATTTCCCATGGCAACAGTGCGTAAATCCATAGATTCGCGGCCAGACAGATTAAAAACCTGTATAAAAGCCAAAGGTGGTCATTTTGCATAGAATAATTTTTATTTTATGCTGAGATTTTAATAAATAGGTTCATATAAGCTTTTATAATATTACATTACTTTATAAAAAAATGCATTTTCATTTCTAACAGAACTTATGGCCGGGCTAGGACCAAATTGACGGTTTAAACAAATAAAAAAAATCGACAGATTGCGTCAGGAGAAAAAGGACATTAAAAAAGAGCTTTGCAAAGCACATCTAGTGTTAGATATATAGTTAGAGTTGACTATGATTAGCAACACATAAGTATACTTACCTAACAGGCTTATCTGCCGCTTATCTTATTCCCGAAAGAATATCTCTCACTGGAACACAACGTTAAGTAATAATAATATTATTATTTTCATTCATTCATCTTTTAATGTAAACTAATAATTCCAGTTCATGACTGACTTTATAAACAAATCTGACACAGTAACATCGTGGCGGGTGGTGACCAGAGATGTATTACATCATACAAAATATTTTAACTTGTATCTATCTGAAATAATTATTTAAAATTTTAATTTTGTATCTTGTATTTGACAAATTGTTTCTTTATCTATAGTAAATACTTCTATACCACACGTGCTGGGTAAATATGTTGATACTTGTGCAAGAGAAAGTCAGAAAGAACGCTTTAATTTTTATTGCGGGAGGTAAAGTTGTATGAAAATCGTTTAAATGCATTAACAGATTTTCATAGCTAAAGTGGACGGTTAAGTTTTGAATAATTACTTGCGTAGTGATTTTTTTTGGTTCTATATATAACATAACATTAATAAATAATACTATTAAGCACTTAACACCTTGGTTGAGTTTTTTCTGGGTAGATTATAATTAAAAAAAGGCAGAATTGTATGATGATTACAGCTCGTCCTTTGTCCTTATTTGCAGCATAGAGTAAATGAATACCGGTAACAAAAAGGGCTGCTATAGTTTTACATTTATTTATTTCCGTAAAATAACAGGAATTAATTGTATTGTTCGTGTTCAACCGAGTAGCGTCCAGAAGAGTAGACCCAATTCTTCACACTCAAGATTGTCATAAAATATACGGTACATTATTTTTAAAATTATATTTTACTACGACTTCCAACCATCCCCTTTTTGGAGAAGGCTTTTGTCCAACACTGGATATTTTTTGGCTAGGATGTTGATAATGTTGATGATGAACTGTAATAAATGTTTCATACAATTTTGTATTTGAAACTGCAATATATAACCAACATGAAATCAGATTTTTATATAATGCCGCGAGAAGCGGAAAAAAAAGATACGGCCCAACCAGTAATTCGGAACTTACAAAAGTCTAGAAGTATGTAAATATTATAAAATTTAATGATATCATGTCACCAAAAAGTGATAAAAATACAGTTTCATTTCAAAATAAGTTTTTGACGTGATAACGTCTTATAAATTGGTTGCGGCTGGGAGTCACTTATGAAAAAGTGTAACGCTCGGTAACGTTACGATGAGTCACCGAACGAGAGAGAGGCCCGCCGAATGCCTTGCGTCTCTCTCCCACTCAACTATGATCGGTCTGCCGCGCGCATTGTGCAATTTAATTATATTCATATCAATAAATATTCTACCGAGAAAAAGACGTTGTCACGTAAAATCTTCGCCCGTAAAACCGACTTTACAGGCAAAAAAAAAAAAAAAAAAAAAAAAAAAAAAAAAAAAAAAAAAAAACCGACTTTTTTCTTTAGGATGGGTTAGCTCTTGATCTCAATCAAGCCTGGGGGCCAAGACAGAATCCACGATAGAACGAGCTAACCCAGGTGCTTATTCACCCTGACTTTGAAAATGGACCGGTTATAAGTTCTCGGAAATAAAGACGCAGGGATGGAGTTATTGTACGCATTATGAATGAAGGATGTTGAGAAGCGCTTGGTTTAATAAATCAACACAAAAAGTTAGATTTAATTAATCCGACACCAGGAAACAACCTTGTTTACTACAGAACACAAACTTTATTACAGAATACACACGTACTACAGAATACAAACTTTACCGAGGTGTACTTGAAGCAGGGGTGATAGTTTCGTCGAGTTTAACGTAAATCTCCGTCCAACAGCTGTGCAAGCCAGAAAAAACCTTGAGGAAGGTCGAAGCGAGTCTAATAATAAAAGATCAATACGAATATATAGAGTGAATAAAGAATCTGTTTCTGTTTTATTATTTAATAATTTTAAATGTTAAATTGATTTAATCAGTGGATGGGTACTGTTTAGCTATGATTGCAGAATCCTTTTAATGTTGGTAACGACATTGAATATTGGTAGATCAATAATTACATCTTATTCCACCCTTTACTATTCGTTTACCGATATATTTAAGAGCTCGCTTGCTATTACCTCGTATAAACTACTTGAATGTAGATCGCAATATATAAGAATAATCTTAGAACTTATACTGCTCGTTGAGCTAAAGTATCCCGTAATTAAGCAACGGCAATGTGAATGAAGTTAATCAGTCCATTTCAGTATGCCGAGGCATAATATGACTGTGAGGAATTTTTACCTACATGCTTAACCTGTAACGTTTGGCATCCTCGTTTACTTTGCTATAAAACAAATGTCAGCTACAACTTTGGCGTAACATCGCTTGACATTACTTAAGATAAAAACGGCAACCCTTACCTGACAAGTATTACGCCATGTTTGCAATTTGATAGCCAAGATTGCTACTATCGAGGTCTCTCGTGCCTTACCACTTTGTAGAAATATTCGTTTGAACTGATCTCATCGGACACGCCCACACAACCCCTAATTGGCTTCGTATTTTACTACGATTTATACTACGGCCAATCATAAACAACTAGTTTTAAAATCGCCCTTGATGTCAGTACTGTCAACTGTCAATCTGCTCTCACTTGCTTGTTTGCGCACGCGCGCCATTGTTGAATGAATGGAGCGGGGCGTGGCCTGAAGCGATAGGCATCGTGCAGTGTGCTAGCGACTTTCGACTTAGGACTGATAAGGCGCCAGAGGCTTCGATAGTGCCTATACATTATGTGCCCGATGAGAATACAAAAATGCAAAGAAAGTAAGTAGCGAAATCCATTTTATAACATCTCTTGCAAAGCTATGGTCCACCTCAAAATATCTGCAGACAAAATTTCAGAGAATTCTAAACCTTTTTTATTTTAATTAAAATATGAATTTGTTCCCATCCGTTATCCGACGTAAAGTACACGCCGACGCTAGAGGTGGTTGATGCTTGAGGCCTCAACATATCTTTGAATTTATTTGATGTTTACCCTTCTTATAAAATATTTTATAACCGAATGGTAATCAATTTTGTTCATTTTGCAAAAATACTGCAAATATTCACACAAAATTATCGTAAAAAAAAAAATATTTAAATAAATCGACTTATAGTTTGCACATCGTCTGTTGAAAGATATTAAATTCTTGTACAGCCACTTCCATGGCAGAACTCGAACTTTTCAATCCGCTCTTATACTTATCTCAAGGGCCATAAAAACAATGCTGGGATTTACCATTCTCGGCAAGATATAATGCTTCTCTATAGGTAAATTTCATTGTAAATGGATGTTTCTTTCTTGTTTTCTGTCTTTCTTTACCAGATCTTCACTTTGAAGTAATAAATACCAATAACACTTTAAACACCAACTAATCCAACTTTACAATTTTATCACTATAGGAAAAGGGATAGACGATATATAAAAAAACAACATGCAATTCGGTTATGTTGCTTTTTACTATCAATTTTGGATGTATGTGTACAAGTATGAATTCGAGGAAAATAAAGGAATATGTAATGTTTTATAATATATATTCTACATCGCAGTACTCGTTATGAACCAACATTACTTATTATATTTTCGATATAGTACTTCTACTCAATCATATTTTTGTTCGATCGCTCACCACTTGAGTAAAGATATCATGAGAGCATATTTTCCTTACAATTCACAAAACAAAAATATTCTCTATGGAAATCCAATTGATTTAAATAAAAATATACTAGCTAAAAGAAACACATTCGTTCTCCGCGAGATTAGCATTACTGCGTAACATCTAACTGTACAGATACGAAAACATAAAAACGTATCAAGAAAACATCTTCTGTATCCACATGATATTTATTACAATGTCTCGCTTACAGATGCATAGAAACGAACAATATTTTCACTGCGTATCGTATAATCTGTGAAAAAGTCGCGATATAAACCTAAAATTCACATACTGAAAGTCTAAAAATATATTATAATAGATTTCAAATGTCTATACATAGATGAGTGTTCACTACGCGCTTATAACGAGCGTCGAGCGCGCGTCCATTACGTTATAATTATTTTAAATACGATAAAACGAACCGGCGGCTCCGTCCGTACACACGGCAGTCGTCGTCGCGGATACGTCGCTACTCGTAACCGAAGGGACTAGACACATAATCCGAGAGTACCGGTCGCCCGTCTACGAGCGATGACGCGACTCGCTACTGCATTATTCGTATCGAAAGTAAAATTACATGTATTATATATTTATATACTGAGGTGGCTCAGACGAAAACCTTAGCGAGACAGTCGGCGCCGGCGCTAGCGATGTAGGGCCGGAGAGGGTGGAACGCGACATCGAGGATGCTCTCGTCAAACTTCTTGCGGTGCGCAGTGATTTCCTGGACGCAGGTCTTAGTGTCGAGGTTCCAAAGACGCACGGAGCAATCGTGGGAGCCGGAGAGGAGGAACAGCCCATTGGGATCGAGGGCTAGTGATGTGACAGCGTCGAGGTGTGCCACCATGGCGTGCGCGCAGCGGCCTGACACTACGTCCCAGAACCGGATATGCCGGTCTTCGTGAGCAGTCACGAGCAGCGACCGCGTCGGGTGGGACCGCACTCGGTTCGCAGGGCTATCGCACGGCACGCGCAGTACAGCCTATAGACAAACATACCATCGTTAGTCGCTTACGGCCGAATCGAATAACCTGTCCCCAGTAACAGATATAATATTCTATACTATACATTGTCCAGATAATCAAGGTTGCCTAGTAACTGATCCAAAGTAGTTGTCTCTCACTGGGGATATATTATTGGGAATGGCCGTTAATCGACATTGTAAGTGTAAGTAAGTGTTTTGAGTTATTTATGAATTTTCAGAGGGTCTACTCGCTTAACTTGATTATATTCGCAATTACTGTTATTTCGTTTCGTCGTAGCTATATTTCGCACAGGGTATTTAAGTTATATTGTTTGACGCCTTAATTTAAGAGCCATTATTTGGTAGACACTGTCAATACTTAAGCATTCTAAAAATTTTATCTTTGTAGTCATTACACAAGCTGATGTTTGAGACCAGTTACAAAAACGGTTACATGAATTAGACATTTATTATGTTAGTTCTACTAAACTACTACTAAGTTTAGTAGCTCAAATCTTGGTGGACCCATTGTTTGGAAATATGTAAGTACAGTAAAACGCCGATTAACCGAATCGCGTAATATAAACATTTAAAACCAAGTAATTTTTGTTTTGTTGGAAATCGCTGGAGTCCAGATATATTTGCCGCGGCGCTGATGCTCTCTCTCTCTCTAGTGCCCAATTACTTTGGATAATCGGCGTTCTACTATAATTAATAAATAATAAAAATTACGACACCTTTCACATTTTATTTGGTGTGAAGCACCTACGTATATCATCCTAAAACTATCACAAGATTCGATTTCTTTATAATATTAAACCTGCAGGAAAGGTGTAATCTGCAGCCAGATTCGGTTTTTTATAATATTAGTTCAGTTCAGTTATTTATTCCATTAACCTTTCGTATGCCGCGACTGGCACAGCGACGCTACCGCTAAATGCCGAGAAATATTGCATGTAGCGCGACTGCACAACTTGAAGTTTTTACATCAATTATCACTTATATTAGAAAACGTAACTGTTATCTGATTTTTGTTTTTAAAACACCATGAATCTACCTTTTTGTTAGTGCATAATTTATTAGAATATCATCAGTCGTATATCTGTTACAACCCATTATTTCTTATGAAATGGCAAAATTTGTTAGTACTACGGTAAAACACGGATAATAAAAAGTTAGATATTTTCATTTGACTTTTTTAGTTTCATTGTATTCTTGAATATATTGTGTACGTAATAAATAATAAAATAGCTTATTATTTTTCTTTATAAAAACCTTTTAAACACGCACAGTGACTTACGCCAGGGAACAAGGGAAAGGATTGAACATTTCGAATACTTTTGACACAAGTTATGAACGAACATGAATGGTTTGGTTGAATGAGACGATAACTTCATTTAATAGGGACTTTATTCTATGATTTGCAACCTTGTCTGCATGTGAATATTATAGAAAAATGGAAAAAATCGCGTGGAGTCGTTTTAGCGTGGATCCGCGTCTCGGCAGTATAACGGGATAACGCGGATCCACGTTCCGGCATACGAAAGGTTAAACAAGATTAAACCGTAATATTAAACTGTAGCACTTTCGTTAGTCGTAGCACTCCTGTTTGTCGTAGCGCCTACCTGTCCTGTCTCGAGGTCATAGAGGACGAGAGTGCCGTCGCAATAGACGACAGCGGCGCGCGTAGCAGAGTCTGCAAAATCTGCAGCGGCGGGAGCGGCGGGCGTCTGCTCGTCCCGCAACGTGGACAGCAGCGGGCGCGGGGCCCGTGGCGCCCACAAGCGCGCTGTTCCGTCTGCGGACGCAGACAGAAGGCGCCCGTGGGCCGCTGCGAGAGACCACACCGCGTCTGTGTGATCGCGCAGCACAGGACCCTGACAATAAAAAAACAAATTAATATCAAAACAACATGGTATTATTTACGAATCCTAGCATCCGAAAACCTATAATCCGGAAGATGGTATAATTGATTACTTTTGGAAAACCAGACTTCATTAGTAGATAAGAAATGAAACTAAAAAATTAGATTTCATTCTACTAACATAACGTTATCATTGCACTCTGTAAAGATGGGCGAATATGAATGATTTATTCGAATAACTAGCTCTTTGAAAAATTCGATTGAAACAATGACATGTTCGTAATCTTCGAATGTATATAATCAATCGATTTAAAATAATTATTTTAATAAAGTATTCAATAGCAGGTAAATGCCAAGATAGTTAGATATTGATCCATTCTAGCAGTAAATATAATAATAGTTTTGTCGCCCACATTGCCTTCACAAATTGGCGAATCGGTACAAAAGGTAGTCTTTATGCTTCTCCAAGTTCCAATTTAACTAAAAAAATCCAAAAACATAATATTCAATAAAATTACATTGAATAAAACACCTTACCTGAACGGCCGGATCGTATGGGTCGTAAGGGTCAGCAGTCGGTGGTGGCAGATTCCACACGCGTATGGTGCTATCCAAGCCTCCGGAGAAGCACTCTTCAGATCGCGCCGCTCCCATTGCGAGACACAGCACTGGCGCGGTATGCGCACGGAACGTATACAAGGGCTCCACTTCCAGGCTTGCGGATTTCTTAGCCGGCACTGTGCGTTGGAGGTTCCACAGCTTCAGGGTATGATCTTCGGAGGCGGTCACTAAAGCTGCTTCGGTCGGATGGAAAGCTAACGCTTGAACCTGAAAGAAACATTATTATCTACCGTCAACCTTTCTTGTTATAAATAATAAAAATAATAAAAAAAATAAACTATGAAGACCGGTTTGGCCGGCCTCTCTTAACGAAACGGTTCCTAGTTGAGTCCCGGATAAGGCGGGTGTTTGTGTGATATGAGTATGAGTCATGGGTATTTATATAAATTACTAAAAATTATTTTTGTTACATACATGTATGTCTATCTGTACGAGCAAACCCGTACATTTCCATATGTTAACGTAATTTGCAAACGTCGCGTCGGCGTAAGAGCTGTGTGTTATCGGATATGCATTTAATTGTAATATAAATCAGTAGCAATAAATTACTCGTTGAAATAACACATTTTTTATCGTTTTATCTCCTTTAACTATTTTTGACACAGTTTCGGGATTATCTAGCAATTAGCAACTCGGTAACAATCCGTTTATGTATGGTTAACAGACCATACACTATCCATTACCCTATTAAGCCTATTTCTTGACCCGAAGGAAATCTTTTATGGATTTGTCCCAACGTTAGCTCGCGGCGAGAATATATGACTCCCTCATTGGCATTGTGCACGGTGCATACCCAGAATTATACCCATAACTTATATCTTTGGGTGTTCCCTCTATTACACGTTGTTGCACTCACCACACAGGAGTTTGCGGCCTTATGGCCCTCTTTCTCCTAACTGGGCGAATGATCGGGTACATCTTGGGCGAATGCATACCGACGGTAGGATCAATCTATCCGACGTCGATATGACGTAGACGCTTTAATTAATCTCATCAAAACAATCGAGACTTACCATAGTCATGAATTTCAAGGTTCTTTAGTGTATGTTAATCATGAATCATTTAATCAATAATTCATGTCTATTCTCAACGAGAAACATTAAAATATTAACGGATGAGAAATCGGTAGGTCAGTAGGATGGTATGACAATATCGAGTATTATCATGGGAACGCTGTAGATGAATTGGCGAGAGCTACACGTTCTTTAAAATTGATTAGTTAATTATTTCTGCGTTTCTCGTGTTTGTGCTTTTGTTCCCAATTGTTTTGACAGAAGTTGAGAAACACAAGTTATAGTACACAGCAAATTTTACCGCTCAAATTGCGAAAATTGTACCACCTGTGAAATTACAGCCTGTACAGTAATTTCACAGAATCTACAAAGTACGATCGTAACTGGAATATTTCAGTTCAAGTCTTACGGAATAACTACTTGCGTCCAGCGATTTGTTTTTTTCTTGTTACTGACAGTGAGTCGCATAAACTCTGAATTTACTGCACTGAGCAGTAAATTCTCCTTCGTGTTTAAAAACTACAGCCTCAATTATTTTTTTTTTCCGTTTAAGTGGGAATGCGTATATTTATTTAGCTCTAAAAATCTTGCGGTTAGTCACCTCGTAAGCGCTGGTGACGGCGTACGCCTCGAAACGGTAACAATGGCCTAGTCAATAAATGAACTCACGCAGTACTCTCAATCTTATTTTGCCAATCATAACCTGTAACAGAACTTACCCCGTCGAAGTGCGACCGCAGCGTGTATTTTGCGTTCCAGGTCTTACGGAAGGACTCCTTGTTGGCACTGGCGACGTCATAAGCCTCTGGTTCGTTACTAACGGTGAGCTGCGCGAGTTCGCCAAGCGCCAGCGGCTCTTCGTCCGTCTCCCCACCCACACCCGCAGGACCGGCACTGCCAGTCCCACCACTCGTGAATTTCACTGCAACACCAAGATTGGAAATAAATAGTTATAAAATATGTTATATTTTACGCCCCATACGCTGATGGACAACAAGTAACAGTTCGTGTTATGGGAATCGAATACAATGACGGTAAAATTATCAAACGAAAACTTGATTAATTAATACAGTAGTACAATCTATACGGTATGGAAAAATATACTTGCATAGAGCAAAGATTTGACCACCCCGCCCTCACTGCTACAGGGCGGGGCGGTAAACCGCCTACCACACGCAAGCGATGCAAGAGGCTAACGCTCAGGGACGACGACGGAACCCAATTGCTTGTGCAAACTGAAGGTAGAAATTTGAGTGGTCGTTCATAAATTAAAAAAATTGGGGCTAATTACCGTACACTGTTGTAATATTGTTCTGAACTTTAAATCCTTGTATATTTAAAATACACAGAATTCCTGTGTATTGTGAAGAAAAAAAAAATTAAATATCCACAGACTTAAGAAACATTTCACGTCCACATATTTTTTGCAAAAACGACAAATATTATTTTTATTACGCAGTAGCAAATTGAGTAAGAGTAAAGTACCTACTTAATCATAAGGCATTTACTAACCATTTCTTGTACAGCCTAGTCAAGCTATTCAAATATGTTACATGCAATATTGCAGTTTGAACCATATTCAGTAATTACTGATACAGTCAGTACCAGATGTAAACGTATTAACTTATTGAAAATGTCTTGTAATTTGTCATACACACTGACATATACATCCCCCATTTGTTTTAATTTGGGGCAATTATTGAGATTTTAACTACAAATGAGCTTTAAACTGCAAACTGGTTGAAGTAATTGGCAAATTATTATTAGACAGGTTGAATCACTGTTAATTTTAAAGCCTGACCAGAAAAGTAAGACAACTAGGCCCAAGGGCGCCACTTTTGCATTTTTTTTAATGTGAAATTGACGTTGATTTCAGTAAAAAAAAAAGCTCTAATAATTTTTCCGTCATGGCGAGGTTCTGTATTTTATTCTTCAGGCTTTACTTATACATTCTATGGCCAGTCCGCCTTTAAGGTAAAACTTAATAAATCATTAAAATAATAACAATTATTTTAATTGACATTTTGAACCAACTTGGGTACTTGTCGCCCGCTAAGAAGGGCGTTTCATACTGTATAGATCGTAATACTAAATTACAATATAGACAGAGCTGATATTAATATCGCATTAATATACGCATGTTTTTACACTTGCAAGTATATAAAAACTTAGAGGGTACTTCAGTGTTGATCGTTAAATTTGCCAAAAAAAGGCTCAAAGCTCACTTTATATGTATAAAGTGAAAATCGTTATATACAATGCTGTAAAAGCTGTCCATGTATAAGATAAACACAATATTAGTTGCGCAAATAAATAAATATTCAGAAACCTCTTTATTCATAAACATCGGTAACTGCCTTTTCAGAATGCGTGGAGGTTGTCGAATGTGTTTTGTACATAAGTGTGTATATTATAAGAAAATGATATTCAATTAATAAATTCGTACTGTCGGCACTACAATAATATTTTCTCAATATCAGTATTCTGCAAAATCAAGTCTGGTGTCGTATAAATCAAACGAATAAAATTTACCTAATAAAAAATCGTAACGTGAAAAAATAAGATTGCATAAAAAGTGATTCTAATATATATTTTCACCTTCTTCAATGAACGTACATTGCGAAATAACCTGTATTATAATGCATATGTATACAAGCATTACACACGGAAACATGCGCGTGAGCCGCATATTAAACATGCTATTATAACAATGTACATATCGAAACAAAACCACTCTTCAATTGTACCTTAAATATTTAAGAAACAGATATGTAATGGAAGCTTACTTTTTAAATCCAAAAATCTTACTTTTTGGTTTCATTAATCTAACAACGCAAGTGTAACTTGAGCACCAAAACGCGAGAACTCCGCAAAAACTTTTACAATTAAATAGTTTGTCCATGACGGTATTCTGGTAAATTAAATCCATTTTTTCGAGTATGTTTCAAGTTGCACTTTCCAATATTGGTATCTTTAAGAGTGAGTAAGTTATTGTACAGTTATAGCTACATATTTAATCACATATTCCTATTATTAAGCTTAGGTCATATCTCATCTATTAACCGTTTGAAAAACTGTACAAGATAATCTCTAATGGTAGAGATATTGCCCTATTCGACAAACCCGGATTTTTTTCAAAATCTGTATCACTAAGTTATAAGTGCGTTGTGATACCAGAATTACAAAAGTGAATTTAGCTCGATGGCTATGCAGCTGGGTCAGTTCAAGTCTTTATTTTAGTCTTCACAGACTTATTGGTGTAAATGTAAAAAATATATATTCCAAATTAGTTAGTTCAAAGCAACTTTATTAAAATTAAATCTCATCAACAACCCTGCATATTTTTTTTCCAAATTTTCTTTCAGTCGGTTATAGAAGTTATTTTCAGTCAGTATTGTTTTACCGCCCTTAGCGACTTAGGCAACCTCCGGACGCGGAGGAGGGAGGTGGTTAATCCTGCATGGATACATCAGCCGGCCCGATAGGTTATGTCAGACTCGTACTGACTAAACACCACCTTGTAAGTGCCATAACCTAGGAAGGCTGTATAGGCTTTATAAGCACATATCTGCATGATATTTCGATTAGTGACAATATGTATTCCGAATAATCGTGGTAGACTTTCCAAATTAATTGTACTTTTATAAAATATTCTTCCTAACAAGGCGAATGTAACTGCAAATGTAAGTAAGATCACAACTAGGAAAATATTTTGATAACTAAATAAACTTTAAAAATAAAGACTTTTGGATTTGTACTTTGAGACCTTGCTTTTTGCTTTATGAACAAGATATTATTTCATTTCAATATACATTGATACTATATATTATGGTTATTTGTTTTACTTGGCCAAAATAAATGGCATAAATGGCCAGATATATAATCCCAGAAGATTGGTTTTTACAACAGATTATTTTATATCAATTCTGTCACAAAACTTCCACACGTTCCTGAGTTATTTGCTATTTTGACGCACTGGTAAACATGACATACACACTGAAAAAGTACTTTAAAAAAATAATGTTTTATATAATTTAAATTACTTAACACGAAACGGGATTAACAATGATTTGAATTCAATATTTGTAGAATATTTATTTAATAAGTAATTAATTTTGTGTTAATAACAAAATATCTGCTCAATATTAAATCTCCAATTGAGTATCTCTATAGGCAGTTTAGTAAAAATAATTGTTCCCTAACGAATGTCATTTGAAAGCATTATTAAAAGAATAAACTTACCACCTGGATATTCGTCACCCTGCCCTCCGCCATCAACCTCACTTTCTGTTAAAGTGTTTAGTTCGTTCAGTACCTCTTCGGCTTCATGGTCAACTTCTTCTCCTATATAAAAAAAATAATAAATAAACTATATGACTTTTAATATATATTTTCCAAAACTTTTACTAAAAATACCTTGTTTACCAGATGCATGATGAGCTTGTTTAGCATCAAGGTCGTCAATCTCATCCATATCCATTTCTTGGTTGGCCAAAAACTCAAAGTTGGCAAAAACTTCAGCAGATTCTTGTACTGAAAGTTCTTCATTATACAGACCACCCGGTGGAACTGCTTTTCTTTGTTCTTTGCCTAAACAAGCATGATCTCAGTAATTTAGCTTCTATTATAAGTTACAGTAATGAACTTAAATTATTTACTACTTGATGATTCTAATGCTATTTTCCATTACGACTTGTGAAGAATGAAAAGCATTGCAATAATAAATTAACCTTTTGCAAAGCAACAAAACTATTGCTTAGCTTATGACTGGCATTGAAACTAAAATATAAAATAAAAAGATAGAATACAAAATTCTTAAGTTCTTACCATATGCATATTTTCGGGCCATAGAGTTGGAATAGTCACATCTTTCACGCTGCTGTTTTTCACAGTTTGTATAAAGCTCCATTTGCTCCTCATTATTAAGACCAAGTAAGTTTCGTACTCGATTTGAACGTACATCCAGTATTGTATCAGTATATCCTATTTCCTGTGGGTCAAGATTATTATGTAGTATTATAAATCATTGAATACTGAATTATACTCTAGACATAGATGGAGAACACTACCTGCAGGTACTGTTTTATAAGCTGACGGCCCTGCTTCCACTGGGCACGTTCTGCTGGCTCAGGGTCTACAGGAGGTTTAGGTTCCATTGGGGGCTCAGGTTCTGACCGCATATCTCCTTGCTGCAGTTCCACACCATACTTAAGTTTATGAAACTTAGCTCTTTCTTGCTTCAAAGCATATTCCAACATTTTGATTCGCCTCACAAGGTCATTTTTAAGATTCTCCTGTCCCATTCTCTCACCTTGAAGAAAGGCAATCTGTGCCTGTAAAACAGTTTTGAACAATTAATACATAAATATAGGAACTCGATGGTGCAGTAATTAGTAAATGCGGCCTGCGATTGCGGAGGCAGAGTACATTTTGCAATGGCTGCTCATCAGATCAGAAAATTTATTGTTTCGAGCTCTCTCATGCTACTCCATCTCGATAATCAGATATCTATTTATTTATTTAGAATGGGTTCGCTCTTGATCCCAATCAAGCCCGGGTGCAAGACAGGATCTACAATTGAACGAGCTAACTCAGAAGGTGCCTATTCACCCTGGATTTTTAAAATTAGGGTTGGTTATAAGTCCTCGAAAATACAGACACGGGAGGGAGTTCAACTCCTTTGCTGTGTGCATTATAAAGTTTGCTGCTACAGTTGTTAAAAACCACCAATGCTTAATAAGCTGGTTCTTGATTGATTGATTAGAAACAATAAACTATACTAGAAGACTAATGAGGAAGAAATACCATTCAATAAGTAACCAAAATTACTGAATAAATTAAATTCTTCTAACACAATGGACACATATTGACAACATATAATTGCAAAATAAAGTCATGACTTAAATTGGAAAATACAGAATAAACATGTGCAGCAAAAGATTATGAACATCACTGATAATAATCATCATAATAATGTTTTGTCCTATGCTGGACAAAAGCCTCCCCCAAAAATAATAAGCACTCTTGGCAGACGAGTTGGAAATATAGAAACTAAACACACTATTGGCATTTGTTGTTGGTTTCCTAAATCTTGTAATGCTTGCATTTATTTATTTGTATATATGTATTGCACTGACAAACATACACAGGCTAAAGATAGAATCATATGACAGAACACAATAGAACTAATATAAAATAGTAAAAGAGAAGAAAGAAGAGTTAAAATGTTATAGTGATGAATTATCAAATATACAATCTACTGCTTCGTTTTATCTATAGTATCCTTATAATTACTATATTATGGACTTTAAAAAAAACAATAAAAACAAAACAAACAATAAAAATGAAACTTTATCATAGGAATTAATTATTCTAAAGACCTTATCATAGATCAATGTAATTTTCATTGAGATAAAATTTAAATTATATAAGTGTCAGATGGGACTCGAACCCATCATCTTTTGATATCCAAGCAATTGCTTATCAAAACGAGCAACAGACACTTCGATGGACACATTAAATTTGTAAGTCTCTTAGGTTGTGCATTACCACCATCTCTTATTTTCTATGTAAACAAACCTAGAGAAGGTGAAAGAAGAAAAAATCAATAAACAAAAAATTGCTATGCAAATTGTTAACACACTTAAATAATTATCACAGCCAACACTTTGTCTTTAATAGGATAGTGTACCACTTACTGCAATATAATAAAGTAAGAACTACAAAAAATTGTGTGATACTGTCACTTATATCTTCTTTTACAATTTAGTTTCACAGCAGCAATAGGTATTTTATAAAAGGTAACAATTCCAAAGTATTTATTTTGGAAACATATGCTGTGAATACATTCATTGTTTCAAAAATTTAATAAATCTTTAAGCTACATTTCTATATATAGTGACTATTTAATATTAGAAAGGACAGTTAAAAGGGTTACAGAATAATCAACCTAAACAATATCACATAAAAAAAGAAAGTATGTACTATCTTTAATAATTAATAGTGTTTAATTATAAAAACAAACTATTATCTTACTAATGAATATGATGAAAAAAAAATTGCATTTTTAAAACATATTAATTTTAAACTAAGTGTTGAATGAAAACACACACAGACAAAAGTAAAAAGTATATTATTTAGTTCATATACCTGGTAAATATACCTATGTGTAAACAGTCAATGACAAATCAACCTATAAATAGGTGTCAAACATTCTTAAATATTTTTTCCTTGAGGTATGGTCAATGGAACATCAGGTATACTATGTAGGTATATTATTCTAATGCATAACATATTTAAAGTATATGGATTGATGTGATAAAAATAGAGATCTATGTAATGACTAATTGTATTGTTGACCATACATAAAACAGTGAGATAAGTAGTCATTTTGATATAAATAAATAATAGTACTGTACATAAGAATCATCAGTTAAATGTTTAAAAAGACATTAAATATGGTTTTCTAATTATGATTATTCATAGAGTAATACAAAAAATAGTTTTTTTTTTAATAATATTCAACCAAAAATTTTTTTTTTCAGAGTAAAACTGTATTAGATAATGTTGTTCAAACAGATTTACTGATACACGAAAGATCTAAGATTGCATTTTTAATCCAGTAATTATTACAGCCAAGTTAATCATTCACTATGATATAAACTTTCATTTGTTTTAATTAAATGAAGTTCAGAGGAAAACAAATATTCCTTAAAGTATCTATCAAAGTTAAAAACGAACGAAAAACGAAAGGTAAAGTAAGGATAAAATCGATCTAATATTTACTTGCAAATATTGATACGGAGTTTTAGTTGCACATTTTTAACGTAGACCTATAATGGATATAAAGAAGTTCACCTTAAACTCAGCTCTGTCCACCTCCCATTGTGATCTCTCGAGCTCGAATCTCGCCCATTCATGTTGAATAAAATGTAAGATGCCCGGTATTGAATACTGGACACTTTGGCTAGGTTCATCATTTTGTTTATTATTTACACTGCCTCCAATTTGAGATCCCACTTGCCCTCCGTTGTGATGAGATACGGAGCTATCATCCATGGCTGTTGGGATTTTCATGACATGGCCACCATTACCGAACTTGTCACACACCTATCATAAAGATCTACAAAGATGAACTATGCAAAATGAAATACTAACACATTATTTATATTATTTTAACTAACGTTCACGTAGGTGACACCATAAAAATTATTTTTTAACGACGAATACATGAATGACAAAAATTATTGCATGACGGAATAGAAAAGTCGAAACGACGTCCGTCCATCCGTCTGCTACATTGCTCTTCTTTTTTTTCTCAATGTTGCCCACATACGACAGAATACTATGTATTCGTTGATCATGGTATATTGTTCTGTGGCCACTTCCATCAATCAGTTGAATCAGTTGCCATTACTATGCCATACCATGACATTATTGTGCTCTTTAAACTGAAATCGAAATCATTATGAGAAATAAATTATTTTAAATAACATTCAGATGTTTTCTCAAATGTAGTGGCACTATTTAAGCCATACTTTTTAATATTGTAAAACAACATTAATAATATAGTGTTCTTATTATAATATTTATGTTTTTTAATTAGTTTTATAAAGCTATCTAAAATCTTATCACGTACATAATATACAAGTACTTTTCATAAATAATACGCATTACTCATTCCTAAATATAAATAATCTATAACATGCGCACGGCAGGCACAGCACCGACTATTTGGACTTTTTGACAGAAGTTAAAAACTTAACTTTAGTTTGGTTCTCTAGCATTATTATAATCTTTGGTTTTCTTGTAACAGTGCAGCCAACGAAAGAATGCGATCCTGACAGGTCGTGATCAAACAGGCGACATAACTATGAAACGAAAAAACAATATTTTTTTGAACCATAATATGCTATTACAAGGATAGATTAACTGTTTATACATATTTGAAGTGATGTGACAAAAATAACAGTTATAAGTAATATTATTTATCGTCACTAACAAGTAATGTCCGAATAATATGATAGCAAATAATACTGTAATATACTTAATAATATTATAAAACAGCGCCCAAATATGCTAAGGTAAGTAGAGTAATACTAGAAACGACTTATTTGAAAAACAAGTTAAAGTTTTGTCTATTTCTGGAAAAAAATGTCAACACACAACAAGTCGGCAAAAATGTGTTATGAAATAGATGGATTGGCTATGGAACATAGTCATCGCATTGTTAGATTCCCCTTTGTCATCGACAGTATAATGTAATTGACCTAATCAAAGCTCAAATAAAAGGTTACTCAGCCAACCACAACAGTTTTTCACCATTCGGTACAAAAAAGATGCTGACCCAATTAAAAAAACCTTTTTTTATATATATAGAAAATGGTCGGGCGCTTGACCACTATGCCGCCTGATGGTAAGCAACAATGCGTTCTAGGATGTGACACGCTTGCCTAGAAGACACCTATTCACTCGTAACTTGAAAACCCCTAAATTGTTTTTATCAGGAAACAGATTCAGCCAACGAGTTCCACTCCTTAGCGGTACGTATCCCAAAATTGGTACTAAAACGCTTAATGCGATTCTTTGTTATATTTACTATATATTTGTAGATATTGGTAAGTCTATTGGTAAGTCTGGTTGTCCGATAAAAATATGAGGACAGTGGTACAAGGTTGTGCAATTGTGCTGCATACTCTCCGAAATGTATCCTATAAAAACAGATAGGCTAGCTCCCTTCTGTCTATGCTCAAAGCTTTTGAGCTTTTTATAAAAAAGATCGTCATTGCCGATGAGAGTCTTGGCCTTCCTTTTAATGGACTTATCGTCATTGGGCGGAACCGCCCCAAAAATGAGAACAATACTCCATACACGATCAAACTTTCGCTTGGTAAAGGAATCAAAAAATTCCTGACCGAATGATGTCGACAAAAATGAAAATTTCATTGTAACTAAGTAATTTACGAGAAAATTATTGTAACTGTAAGAAAAGCGTGGGGTGTTTTATGCGATGTTCATCTTACTCTAACATTACTTTTGAAATAAAAATAGTAAGGAGTTTTTGTAATAAATAATTAAAAAGTAAATACAACAGTCGATATCGACAACCCCACGCTTTTCTTTTAATGATATAAATGTTCTCGTTAATTATTTAATTGTAATGTTGAAAAAGGTTTTTTATTTTTTAGTTTGGTTCACCATAAAAGCGTTTGTTTAAAAAGGATTATTGTCATATTTCTATTTGAGTTCAAACGTGTTTCGCCAAATTCACTATAATTTAAATAGGTTATCCATCTGTTACAGCTTTTGTATCATTAGATTAATGATCTAAGGGCCTATGCACATTGCCAAACGCAATGCCAACGCGCCTTTTTTTTATTCCACAGAGCAATTATTTTACATGTCTAACGCATTTGCATCGAAATAAACATACGTTAGCATCGTGTCTGTATCGATTCAAGCGCGAGACTGAATTTATGAAGGTGCTCAAAGCTAGATTATTGAACAGCTTCATAAATTCATGGTCAACTTGCGTTTGACTCGCGTGAGTATCTCATATTAATAGATTCCAGTGCGCGTCCACGACACGTTTAAAACGGGGTTTGCACAGGCTCCAAATGTTTATGAATATGCACGAGTGTTGCCAAGTGGAACAAAACAGCGAAAGATGTTTTTTACGTTTGGTTGTGTTCCGAATAAACATCAGTATACTGACTAGTGGTAATGGCGTCATGAATCTACGCCATGCTGTTTATTTGTTCCGCAATATACTGGCCAGCGTGTAGACGTCAGAAATCAACGCCATATTTAAAATCTCAGAACAATAACTAAAAAATACTGTGAAAGCGAGAGAGAGAGGGATAAAGCCGGGCAAGATACGTCACACTTTCTTTCACTTTGACCAGTACAAAATGGCGACAGATTCATAACGTCATTATGACTGGCCTGTATGCTGATTTGTATTTCGGAATACAGCCTCTATCAGGAGGATTGCGTTGCTGTGAAACTCCACACCTGGCAAAAGGGGTTATTTCATTATTTATTTCTCAAACATTCATCATCCATTATTTAAAAATAAGCTGTCATCATCATTCAACATCATAAGAAAAAAAATATGAAAAATGCGGCTGTATGCATGTATCTTTTGCCTTCTCTCTTGGGAAAAATTAACAAAAAAAAATGACACGGCATTGAAGCAGCGTTGCCAACATAACGGATTTCCCGTCATATCTAGCGGATTAGGGCTATGAAGATACGGAACAAAAAGTATTTTGACGGCTAACGGATTGTTTAGCGGAATTTGAAAAAGATTATTATTTAAATAAAGATAGTTTTATTCTTATATTTCAAATTACAACAATTTTTTTTCAAAAATCAAAGCTAAATTTTTGTTTCTGTTATGTCAATTCTACTGCGTAAATACTATTCATGTACCAAAGATACTGTCTACGACATACATGTACAAGAATTTCTCTTGTTTTAGACAAGGTAGCAGGAGGTAAAATAATGATGCGAACTCTGTCACACTTTAAACATATTTGTATTGTTCTTTTTTTGTTTAATTATATTGTTATTTTTTTGATAAAAAAGTGATCTTATGGATTGTTGCACTTGATTTTTATTAAACTTGAATTATTATTTTATTTCGCTTGGTAATTCGACGGATTTTACTGACGAGAAAATTGCGAGATTTAACGGATTGCTAACGGAACTTCGTTATGAAGTTGGCGGAATTTCAAAATTATTATTGGCAACACTGCATTGAAGGCACGGCACGCCGCCGCCGCCATTTTGTCATGTTCTAGAGTGAAGCCGAAGCCGGTGCGGGTGCTTTAATTTTTAGGAATAACATCTCTGTTTTCTGAAAAAAAAAAATTGAAAATAACTCATTGTAATAATTTTTAGTGAAAGTTACCAATGCTACAATAAGTATTATTTCAACTTCAGGTATGTTCCTAAGATGCAATTGCAATTTGTTGGTTGTTTTTTGAGATAATTAGGAACTGGCTTATGTTTTCAGATAAAATGTCCAGATACGGTGATTGTAAAGTGTATGTTGGAGATTTGGGCAACAACGCCAGCAAACCTGAATTAGAAGATGCTTTTTCATATTATGGACCATTGAGGAATGTTTGGGTGGCCCGCAATCCACCCGGCTTTGCATTCGTAGAATTTGAAGATCCCCGAGATGCTGAAGATGCCGTAAGAATATTACACTGAAATTTAGAACTACAATCCATATTTTCGGAACTTGTTAAATCTAGATAATTTATAAGATTTAACCTCAAATTATGATTTTTATGATTACACGAAATACCCCATCGCCCATATGAATCAGCCTTAAGTAATCATTGCTTCAGCGTGATAGCAAAAATTAATATTCTTACGCTTATTAGTACATTAGGGTGGATTGAGAAACCAGTCCCTCAATTGTAGATTATTACAGTTACAGTATTGGGGTAAAAGTAAAGTTTAATTCAATTGTGCACTACTCAGGAACATTATCACTTTTAAAATATTTACTGTCGCAGATACATCACTTAAATTTGAGTATTTTACCTAATTTTAATCTTAGAAACTTACTTAAGGAAAAATTGATTCCTTCATTTTCAAGTTATATTTAAATAAAAATTCTATTACTTTACAAAACACAACATTTTTTTCAAATAAGTATAAAAATAGTTACTTACATTATGCTAATTGCCTTCACACATTTGGTCATGGCGGTATTTGCAATATTATTAACTTTATTACTAGGTACATTATTTTAATATCAACCTGTTTGAAATGAAAACGCTATCATATAATGTTAAATATCAATTCTTTTACTTGTTATTTTTGGCACATCACTATAAAAATGAACAGTTGATCTATCCGTGTAATATCGAGTATGGTTTAAAAAAATTGTTTTCTTATTTATTTAACATCAAATTTAGTAGAAAATTTAACATCAAATTTAGTAGAAAATTTAAGATCAATTTTAAATTTACAGATTATTTAAGATAATCGTCTATTGGTAAATAAATCTTAAATTTAAGAGCACTTATGTCGCCTGTTTGATTACAACCTGTCAGGATCACATTCTTTCGTGACCTGACTATTAACAGCAATTAGCTGTGTAAGGTTGTCACTCTGCTGTTTTTCAAATAAATTGTGATTTTCTTGGGCTCTATGCATGCAACTATATCTGATTTTTTGGGGATTAAAACTTAATAATTTTGTCTATGTCTACAAATAGCAAATGGAAGTTCATTTATCAAATATTGCACCAAACACCATCATGAACAATATAGCTCACAATAAAAACTGATACACTATGTTACATGTTATTAAATTACACAAAATTATAAATTTACATTATACCAAATTATAAGTTAGATATATCTTAATGAAGACATAAAAATAAGGCATTATTCTTCATATGGTCAAATAGGCAATATTTTTCACACAGTTAATGGGTGTTCATTTTATTTACATTTTTTACATTGATGACTGGATTGGCTTGGCTGTGAAGGCAAACTGACCCTGCTTGGAGTCCCAATAGGTCCAGATGTTCGAATGGATAACTATTGGTCATCATTTATTTTGTATATATATATTGAATGAATATTACTTATTTAAGTGTCATGTATCCATCCATAACAAGTTTACAGTGCTTACTTTATAAGTGTCAGTGTATTATTATTTTTTTGTTTAGATTCGCGGATTAGATGGCAGAACTATATGTGGTCGCCGTGCTCGAGTTGAAATGTCAAATGGAAGCCGTGGCTATGGCGGCAGAGGTCCTCCACCTCGATCCCGGCTGCCGCCCAGGCCCTACGACGATCGCTGTTATGACTGCGGCGACAGAGGCCACTATGCCCGCGACTGCACCCGCCGTCGCCGGCGCAGGTTACATTTTTTAATTATTTGAATGAGTTCGTGTTCATGAATGTGAAAATTAGAAATAAAATCACAATATGGAATCTCTTTCCACCACAAGACAAATTATAAAAACATATTTTAGTTTCAACCGTGGCAAAAGGTTTCATTGGTCTTGTTTTGGACTCACTTATACCAATGATAACTATGTTATAGGTTATCATTGGCCTGTGCGCCGAGAATGAACTCGTCAGTGTCTGCACTTCTTATTGTCTGCGCTACGTAGCTTTCACTTCGCGGCGTGTACTCCGCTAGAGTTGGCCGCATCGGTAACTTCGCTCTGCGAACTACATAGCGACAGCCTACGTGCACACTTCACTTGTCGAGAACTACGTTGAGCGTTATGTCCGTTCTGCGCATCGCGACGCACGTCACGTCTCTTGTAATCACTGCGTGCACTCAGTGAGTTACACATTATTATCCAGTATTTGTGTACAATGAAGGCCTGCTATAATTTTGAGATGATCTTATTATTCTCAAACTAATCAGTTGTGTATCTACTTCAACAAAGAATATAGTTTTAAGATGATGAATACTACAAAATATTTTTTCAAGGCTGATTGGATATACTCAAAAAAGGTAACAAGAAAGGAGAAGGAAAAAGAAAAAGCAAACAACAATTATTAAGCTTATAATGATTACATTTAGCTTGAAAAATTAATATTACGCTACCTTTTGATTAAGAGAATATTTTTTTTGTAAAAAATAAATATGAAGATAAAAAACTAATAGAATCCAATAAAATAAAAAAATATATTTTTAAGCATATATAAAAAATATGCTAATGTTTTCGATTTTCTAATCCACAAAGCTGGCTCAGAATTTGGCGTTGTGTCCTCTTGCCCTTACAACAGCTTGGAACTGGTAGGGCTTGTCTTATGAGATCATCACTCTGAAATTGGAATCTGATGCTCTTCATCCTCCGCGTTTCACGCGTACTTACATCGGTAGAGTCAATTTAAGACGCCCATACTGGGCGGTCTCCGCAGACGGAACGAATGTTACCACTGGAATTTGATCTATAAACAGAAGAGAGTGGTTCCTGCAGTTCAAATAATACCACTAATATTTTCCTTCTTCTTCGTCGTAACACTCTTACCAAAGCGGTCGTGGTCATGGGGTCGTGTCTTCAGCCGAGGCAGATGTTAATCGCCTCACGATCATTCACCATTTCTCCCTGCTGGTGGACATCCTGTTGCATTCTTTAAGGGAGCCACCCACAGCAGACTTCACTTGGTAAATCCATCTCATGGGCGACCTCCCTCGCCCTCTGGCGCCCTCTATCTTGCCCTGTACGAAGAGGCGCTCGATAGAGTCGTTGTCGCGTCAAGAAACGTGTCCAAAAAATTTCAAAACACGACTTTGCACAACCGCCGATAGACGTTGCGTAATTCCAAGTTCTTGGAGTATAGAGATGTTGGTGCGAAATTCGGTCCATTATACTCCCAGCAGCCGCCTCCAGCACCACATCTCCAGAGCGTCTATCTTTCTCCTCTCAACTTGTCGCACTGCCCACGTTTCCGCAGCATATAAAAATATGGAAAAAACGAGCGTTTGTACTAACCGAATCTTAGTACTCTTCGTAACATTTCGATTCTTCCATACTTTCTTCAGCCTGTCCATCGTGCGATGGCCATTTTCGCTATTGCCATTCGTCGCTTTATTTCTTCAGTGCATCCGCCATTGTTCGAGATTAAAGCTCCATGGTATATGTAGGATTGGACGACTTCACAGCTATTATTGTAACTTCGGGCGAATTATTGCTGGCTGTGTCTACAATCATCATCTTGGTTTTATTGCGATTAATCTTCAATCCAAATTCTAGGCTCACTCGCTTCATTTTAAGAAGTAACTCTTCCATATGACTAGGGCTGGTCGCAAACAAGGTCGTATCATCGGCGTAACGCAATTTAGATAATTTGTAATCCCAATCGACACACCATCTGTCCAGTCTTCCAAGGGTTATGCGCATTATGAGTTCCGTATAAGCATTGAACAAGAGTGGTGATATTATGCAACCCTGGCAAACGCCTACGCTGGGATGAAAATTGTGTGACAGGACATCATCCTTTCGTACAGATGCAGTTCCATCTTCACAAAGACGCCTGAGAGGATGCACTAGATGTTTTGGTGCACCCATGCCTAGCAGAACACTCCATAGTTTTGGCCATTTTACAGAATCAAACGCCTTAGAAAAGTCAATAAAGCAAATATAAGTTGGTTTGTTAAATTCTCTTGCCTTTTCTATGATCTGGCGGATAATAAGGATCTGCTCCCGTGTACCCTTTCCCTTAACAAAACCAGCCTGTTCTGAAGCTATCTCCTTGGTCAGGAATGTCTTCAGTCGTTCATTTAGTTCGTTTCATTCATATTTTCCTTAGCAACTGGTTAACTTAGCTCCCCGAATGCGGGCACACGTTCAACTCAGTTTTAAACGTTTCCTATCGACCAATGATTTCACTTTAGTCTTGCAGGCATGTTAACAGGTTCTTGATTCCTTTATTTATCTCACTCATTTATCATAGACATTTGCACACATAGTTGCAGGTTAAAAGACTGTGCTAGCCAACTCTACAATGTCAAACTCGCTTGACTATTCAAAATCTATCGATGCGTGTCGGGCTACAATATCTTGTATCAAAACAAAAACATCATTAATATATAGGGTAAAGGGTGTATTACTTCTTGACACAACCATCGATGTTTTCCTTATATACTAAATGAAATAAAATAGCTTGGAATTTCTTCTATTTTTAACAATGTTTTGCAATTTTCTACCAAATCTTGAATTACAATGGTCATGCTGGAAAAAAAATCTTTTATCTTGATCTTTGATAAACATTGGTTGTGCTGTATTAATGATTTCTCGTTATGCCAGGAAGTATTACTGCCACTATAAAGGGCACTTCCTTATGATGTCACACAGATGCTGCAAATAATAATGTCATTAATTCATTTTCATTGTAGATTCGTGTATGCTCCGAAGCACAAGTTGTGTAGAACGCACACAGTTAACTGACTTTCTACCAAAAGGCTATCTCCCAATAATGTTACACTGAGCATATCTTTCTACGGTTTATCTCCAGGCTTAAGGAACACTTTTGATTTCTCAGTTCAATCTTGATGTAAAAAAAAATTGGCTTGCCAATGCGCTTTTATTTCAGCCTCCTTGAGTCTTATTATTGTTATAGTGTTTACCTGAAATTGATGAACTTCTTGGAGCTTGTTTTAGAAATCAGAACACGAATCTGCTTAGTACACTTGCCACATGAATTCTGCTATCCCTCGATGTAGTTTAATGCTTACGACCTTGTTCTCTGCGTCTTGTCTATTACTGTCCAGTCTACCAATTACGTTTGGCATTACGAAAACAATAGATTTCAGAAAGAGGCAGTTTTTCTGTGTAATCATTATTTTGTTTTGCAGCTTTCGATACTAGCTACACTGAGATCAAGCATTTTCAGTTAAACGAGCGAGCAAGCAATGTTTATCTATCAAAGTAACACCTCATTTGACAACATAATTATGTTAACGTTTATACAATTATCGCAATAAGAAACTATCTAACTAACTAATATAATAATAAACGTAATTAACGACAAATGGTAAAAACAGTAACAAAAAGGTAGGAAAATCATGACCAGAGGCCTTACAAGTTCGACTGTCAAAGTGAGACACTGCTAGTCGTGGTCTATAGTGGCATCTCTCTTGAACAGTCGCAACTTTTTGAATGAAAAACTTAAAATCCGTTAGAGTACATTCTTTTAAATGATCTATGATAACTTCAGTTCTTTGCAGTGACAGCTTACAAGGGTTGAACTTTTTTTCCTTGATAATTTATTATACGGGGTTTTTTGTAACACGTTGTTTTTCGGGAGAGAACAAAAAAAATCAATCATTTATGGTTTTTTAAAATATTCCCCATGAAGAACTTCACATTTCTGCATGCCTTTGAACCAATTGTCGTAGCACGTTTGCAACTCTGATTGAGGTATCTCCAAAACATACATTCTGAACGCATCAACCGCTTCTTCGGGTGTCGAAAAAACGTTGACCTCTCAGTTTATTTTTCACGTACGGAAACAAAAAGAAATCATTCAGTGCCAAGTCAGGACTATCCGGCGGGTGACTCATAACATCGACGTTTTGGTTGCTCTAAAATGCAGTTGTTTGAGCCGATGTGTGAGAGTTCGCATTGTCGTGGTGAAGAGTGATCCGTCTTCGGCGGTTGATTTTCCTAATTTCTTGGAAGTTGGAAGCAAACAAATGATTGTGTACCACTCAGAATTGAGTATATTGCGCTGTTCTAGTGGTATAGTTGCGATATTTCCAAAAAACAGGCGACCATTTGCTTGGAAGTGCTTCGTGCATCGCATAAGTATTCGACCCATACAGTCGACTGCTGTTTACTTTCGGGCTCATACGCGTAAATCCACGATTCGTCACGATGTCATAGACGTGTTTCGATCGTATTTTTTGAAAATTTCTTTCGACCAATCGACACGAGCCATTTTTTGAGCGATTGACAAATTGTGTGGGATCCAACGCGAACAAATTTTTTTGACATTCAAATGTTCATGCAAAATTGAATGTATGTTCGTCCCACTAATGCTTAAGGTTGGCTCAATCTCACGATAGGTCACATGACGATCTTTCAATATCAGTTCGCGCACAGAATCAATGGTTTCCGGAACAACAACTGATTTTGGACGACCTTAACGAAATTCGTCTTAACTACGACCTCGATTTAATTCACTATACCATGGATAAATCTTGATGAAAAATTAAATCCAAAAATTGAATTAAGTTCATGTCAATCACGAGATGAATCTTTTGAGTTACTGTAAACAACACAAATAGCGCATCAAAACGTTGAGTTCGCAATAACCTCAAAAATTAGAAACTTTGCGACAGAGCTGTTAGTTGCCAGTTTGCAACACTAGGATTGTCCAATCCCGAAATATAAAAGGCAACCCTCGTATTACAGTGGAATATAAAGTTCATAATAAAAGATACACAATCTGAAACTTGGTAGTGAACAAATCGCGAAAATTCAGGCATGCAATAGCCACATTTGGCGTGTTTAACTACACGGCCTGTTTTAGTTTTAGATGAAAAAGAAAATTAAATCGGGCATCGCAAAGTTAATAAAGCACTAAATACGTGTTTTTAATTGTTTTCTTTTCTGTTAAGTGTATCATGTGTCTGTTTGTTAGATTTTTATTTTAGGTCACGCTCATGTAGTTAAAAAACTTTCGTTCAAACTTTCATACATTGATATAAGTGACCAGTAGATAAAAACAACATCTACAAAATTTAATAATCCTTTTTATAGCTTCCTCTATCTAATTAAAAGACGCCTAATAATATAAACGTTATAAAAATGTTCCATAAAATAACATCAGAAGGCTTTCAAGTCGTATTTTATGTGTTAACTCTACTTTAAATGGCGATGGCGATGCGATGGCGCAGTGATCTTAAGTGAGTCTTATAACATCATCCAATATTATTTAGGTCCAAACAAAGTCAAAATATAAAAAAAATAACGGAGCATGTATTTAAACTAGCAATAAATAGGTCGATATATTTTTAAATTACAGTAAGTAATTGATACGAAACGTATCAGTGGAATCTTGTTATCGCAGTTTAGATAACATTCAGGTGATTGCTGCTTCTCCTTTTAACATCAAAGTCAATTACAACTCCACAAACTATTTTATTATTTTTTTATTCAGGTGTATTTTGTGATGCAATATATTAGCAGTTTAACATCATTTTTAAAGACTGCTTACAGTCTTTACAGAGCTAGCATCTCCATTAATAATTCCTGAATTATTATAGTGCTTACAGTACATTTCATATTGTAAATTATTCTACATACTTAAATCTAATTATTTGAGATATAATTTGATTAGCAGTTTATTAACAGGATGTAAATAATTATATTGTAATTCTGTTTCTAGCCGGGTAAGGTCGTTTGCGTAAACTCTGAACGTTGACAAAGCGGACGTATTGTGGTTAGCGCGCGTATTTACATGTATTTAATCAGTTTTATAACCTTGATCAAAGTGCTATGCTCTGTTAATTAGATTATCACCTAAATCTTTCAAATTTGATAGCAATTAGGACTCAATTCACAGTAAGACTTAACTACCAAGTACCAATTCGCAGCGAAAATATGCCTGATATGTAAACGTCATTAGCAATAAAATTGTGCATGTAAGGGACATGTGATAATAAGTCAATATGTTTGAGGTACTGCATAAATAAATATACTACTGACCTTCTTAGTCAACTCCTATAACATACGAAAATACACGATAAAACTGAATTAAAGAAAAAAAATTTTTTACTCTGTTCACTATGGCCTCAACATTTCATTATTGGTTCACATTGGCCTTAAACGAGCTAAGAACTTCACATTGTAGAAAAAAAATACATTCGGGTTATTTTACTATAGCTATTGTTTCGCCTTTAATATAAACAACCACATGGAGTGATATTGTGTTTAAGATAAATTGTCATTATTTTATCATGTATGTTCACAGCCGGTCAAGGTCCCGTCGCCGCTCCCGTTCCCGTTCGCCGCGCTCCGGGTCCCGCTCTCGCAGCCGCTCCCGCTCGCGCTCCCGTTCTAAGGGACGCTCCATGTCACGTTCTAGATCACGTTCTCCATCCAAAGATTCGAAGAAGTCGAATTAGGCTTTTAGCCCATTGAAATTAACTGAACAACTTACACATTAATTTTTCATTCGAAATGTAACTATCATTCCCGTTTATTGATTTTTTAAGGCTTACAGTACATACTGCATTAGAATTGTTTAGTGATCAGCATTAAAGTAACATTTTGTTTAAGAAATGGTCTAGTTTTATTTTGAGTACTTAGAACAAGTCACCAAGCCGCCCCATTGGTTTGAGCTGACGGAGGGCGACGTACGCTTAAAACTCATACGGTGATTTTTAAGCGTACATCGTCATAAAAATTACACTCGGGCTCATAGGTCAGCCACCATTTCGGCACCATGACAAAATTCGCATTTGAATAGTATATGTAGTTTTCAGATCGTTGTACCTTTATTCAATAGATAGTACTTTGTATATTTTAATTTATTCCTATTTTGACATGGTCTGCCATTGCCGGTTTAACAAATCTCCGCTCACTTTTGGGGGGTATCTCATTTTTAATTACTGTTTAGTTAAGCCAAAATTACTAATTTTGGCCGATTTGGTCCGATTACTAAAACCTTTTCCTTTTTTTTCAATGTCCTTAATAAATTTTAAGCAAACTCATTCTATGTTTATTACTGCTTCTTCACCATGACAACGCGTCTGCGCATTTAGTGCTCAATTACTCTCTAAAACAAAACATTAAGAGCGAGGTCACACGATGCGGTGCGGCACCGCATCGTAATGAATTCGAGGCATAGGGTGCCCACGGCGCCGCCCGCAACACGGTGAACAGCGCTGCGGGCGCATTACCCCTCCCCGTTTCGTCTCTCAGGTCCCAAGTCCGGCGCGCTGCGGTGCGGCGCAGCACGGCGACCTAACGCGTCGTCTGGCATGGTATAGTGATTTGTATGTAGGATGACGCAGCGGCATCTCTCAGGCACCGCACCGCACGGTTAACGCATGCGGCCTCGCACTAACTAACACGGATTCACTTGCCATTGCCGGAAAATTCTAAGCGTTTGAGAAAGCTGTAAAAGTGGTAGTCTGCGGCGGACTGGAAAGTGTTAAAAATAGGTTCAATCACACGAAACTTCGTATAGAGCCTGAAGGAGGGTTATTTAAAATTATTATATCCTTATAAGTTGTTTTTTAGTTTCTCAGATCTTCCTAAGTGACACATGTAGTTAGTATTAGCGTAGCTTAAAATTAGGTGGTACCCTTACCACCCAGACACGGTGCCCTTTGGTTTATTCCATGTCGCTTTTGCGGCCAACTTCAACATGATAATTTTGTCAGTGATGCGCGAGCACCTTAAAATTTCACTCTCATAACGCGCCTAAAGAAGTATAACTTAAAAAATTATAGAAACTTGTAGCGATGATAACTTTCACAATATAGCAATTTCATTAACACAAAATGCAGTGAGCTGTTTAATACCGAATCTATTGCAAGTATATATTTTATTGTCATTTTCAAGATATTGGTGTAGTGTATGCCGAATCTCCGTTTTGACCATGAAGCGGTACATAGAATATATGAGATTTTTCATTGATATTGGAGCATTCGTTAATAAATAAAGAGTTTCATCTACAAAACATTTTTTTCATATTGGCTTGTATGTGGTAAGTTTTTTCTGATTTTTACAACATTTTTTTTAGCTACATGGATTTTTAACAATGTACTTACCTATGTAATGTAACACAAAAATCGTTTATAATTCATGTTTTACCAGTCAATGAAAAGGAACATAACCTATCGTCCGCTTGATGAAGAGACCGTTGCTCATATGGATTTTCTTGTTTCATCTATCCCGGCCAACTAGCTGAGTTGAGCTGTATCAAATCTACATGTTATCCTAGGTACTATCAATAGCACATCAACCCATACAAAACTGTCAATTTTCTCTATTCGATTCTCAGCATTAAGTTCAACAATTGGAGTTCAATATTAATTAATATGGTGACTGCATCATTAGTCGCTTTTTACGACATTCTTTTGTTGTGAAGGGTTGGTGCTTTTCTACTCTACCAGACATAATAGTTTCAGACTAGGTGCAAAAAATACATATATGCGACTAAATGAACGGAACGCATTAAATTATTCGCAGGTAGTGATGATATCACAGCAGTGAATCAACAGGAAGAATGCCTTGACAATGCAAAATAGAGTACGCTATCCAGAGCCAATGTAGCTGGTTTGAAAAGGCTCACACAACTACAAAATGTTTGATTATTCACAAAATCAATTATCATTTCCCAAAAAGACTGTTTCGAGTTATTTGGAGATTAGGTAATACTAAGTTTATTAAAATACTAGGTTGATGCAATCGCTAAGCATAAAACTTCTCTAGCACCATTTATTTGGAGCGTAGCGAAATACTAAAAAAAAATCAATAATGTTAAGTAAATCCTAAAATTCTATATGAATGAAATTTTTCAAAAGGCGCGCGCTTTTTGTTTCAATGGGAAATTCCATAGAGACAATGTTTTTTGGTCATAACTTTTTCATTTTTATGAATTTCAAAATTTGGGCCGTCACAATCTGGTCCTAAACCTGTTGATTCGATTCCACACAGAAAAAAATAAAATCGGTTAAGAATTCGTGAAGTTATGGCGTAACAGACATTGCTTTATTGAAGCTGATCCATGGGAGTAGGGATGTTGCGGATGTGTTTTTTTTCACATCCGCGGATGCGGATGCGGATGCGGATTTTAAGAGGCTCACATCCGCGGAAGCGGATGCGGATGCGGATGTGTACAAAAAACTTAAGTGTTGGTTTGGTAGGGTAAAAAGCAGTAATATTTATCCTTTGTTTATCTATACATATAAATAAAATTGGAGTGTCTGTTTGTAATATTGAAATAACCGTTTTTTACTACATGCATATATATACGGTACGGATACGTACACACACCAAAACCACATTTTTTACAATTTTTGTCTGTCTGTCTCTCTGTTTGTTCGGGCTAAACGCTGAAATAGCTGGACCGATTTTGACGGAATTTTTATTGACAGATAGCTGATGTAATAAAGAGTAACTTAGGCTACTTTTATTTTTATTTTTTAATATTTTACTTTAGAAAAATAATGTAATGTTTCTATGTCAAAGTACTGTCCAGTACAGCGCGCAGCTCACGCGCATGCCATCACTGTCTATGCCGTCACGTCGGGCACGTCGGGTCAATATCACAAAGGCTGCTTATCGCGCGGGCTCAGAACGCGCCAGCGGGCTATTGCTGGTTTTTAATAAAAAATTTTTTTGCAAATTATAATAACTGAGCCACGGTCATAATAAAGAAGTGAGTGAATTACTATAACTAATTAATTGTATTAGTAATGAAATTTAAATATTGGAGCATTATATTTAAAGTAGAATGACCGCCTTTTCGGACTCCAGTCTGTTTCGCAAGGGTTCGTGTATTAATCCTTTGCGTTCTTTTTTAGGTAACAGTTTGAACTCACTTTGATTAATACTCCACCATTAAAGAGGACTCTCATTTAAATTAACTCACTTTTTATTACGGAAAGTAAGTAACTGCTTCTTGTGAATTGTGTCAGGGCTAACAATTTCTGGTGTAGCATCATGGTAAGATCACTAATTAAACAGGACCGACGTCCTATACCTGAGGTCTCTAGTCGTTCCGTTCTGTTTCCATGAAATCTGTCATTCCCATTTTCTTCACTCTTTCGGTAATTGGAGATATTGTTCGAGAAGCCAAGATGTCTTCGGTGTTTCTGCTAATCTTTAATATATCATCTTTAATCTTTTACTCGGTCGACACTCGCCACTCGCCGGCCCCTTCCCCTTCTTTCTTGTCGCATCCGCATCCGCATCAGCTCCGCATCGATTTATATGCGGATGCGGATGCAGATGCGGATGTCTAAATCGATGCGGATGTTCCGCATATGCGGTTGCGGATGCGAATATTCGCAACATCCCTGCATGGGAGCTTCGCTCGCTCCGCTCCAATAAGTTTCTAAAAATATAAAATAAGTTAAAATAATAATCACATTTGATAGAATCAGGCGTTATTTGGCAGAAGTCCATATCTATATCACAAAAATATGTAGCTTAATTCCGCAAAATTCAATCAGTGTGCACCGTCCGCTCGCCCGCAAATAAATGCAAAAATGGACACCGGCACCTTCACCAACTACTCTACACGTGTTTCGCCCCCCACGGAGCATCATTAGGAGCTGTTAGACCATGCAATACCGAGCACGGTTTAACAGCTCCTGATGATGCTCCGGTGCACACTGCTTGAATTTTGCGAAACTAAGCTACATATTTTTGTTTTACTAATGTTAGTCACAACTCCTACTGATTATGACAACCTTTTTTACTCTTCTGAATGAGATAAAAGCAATCCTCGCCTGAAGATCCTCAATCCTAATCATTCAATAAAGAATTTAAAATATTAAAAAAAAAAACTGAATGTAATAAATTGACACAGGAAGAGACCCACACATTGTTCTCAAGAAAATAAGCGGTTAACAAGGTTAGGTATACATGTATCATTTTCTTACTTGAAAATAAAAAAGCTTACTTTCATTGACAATTTGTTTATTAACACTTAATAAAACTACTGTTACATTTTTTTATAAAATGGCGACATTTTGTCTTATATTACTTATGCTTTCAGATTTGGCTATTATTGACTTTTATAAATGGTGTCAGAAAACCATTGCATAAGATTAGACATTAAAACCATTCTTGAGATCATAATACGACAAAATAGTACGCAAACAAGTGAACTTACTATCAACTTACACTATTACAGACACAATTAAGACTGTAAGACAAACATGGGCTTTCATAGCACTCATCATCGCATCACAGAATTTAAATTCATCTCCACAATACAAAAATAATCAAAAAATGTTCACAGTATCAAACTGCATATCTCCACTTGAATCTCTGTGCCTTCCTACTCCTGTATTTTTTAGACATAAACGGTACGTCTCTGTCTAGACGGATGCGCAAGTAAATCACATTTTGTAATATATTGCTTACTAGTAACGTTCTGAGTTAGAAATGTGTGGAATATAAATAGCAATGTAACCATAACAGCGCCTCGATTTGAGGCAAGTGCGCACATCTGGACAAGGACTATCTCTATTTTATTATGCAAGGCGACATATCAGGCTATTCATTTCTGAAAACTAGTTCTTACTTCATGTTTTTTGTTAATCTTTATGTAAGGTGTTGCCATTTCCAGAGGGTACTACATTAGTATTATAGTCTAGTTTAAAGTAATATATTAAAAACTGACAAAATCCTACATCAAAGTGATTTGAGTAGAAAACCCCATAGGACTTCGTTGTCTTTCTTTGTGTGTTAATACCTTTTCCTCTTTAGCTCGTTGAAGTGTCATTAGGTATTACTGTTTTAGATTAAAACCATCGAAAGGAAAAATACCCTGTATATTGTCCAACATTAAAGGGTTTTTGTTAATTCAGCGAAGAAACAGAAATGGTTAGCCTAAATATGTGGCTTATCATAAGTCTTGTCCAATTAAATACAAAAATAACTCCAGATCTCACTTTCTTCTTGTTCTTAATCTTAAAACACAAATAATATAAATATATACATCTCTAATGACATATAAAAACAATTATCAGATGTTTTTATCACTAAATCCATCTATGTTGTATGGGTACAATTATTACTATTGTAATGAACAAAAAACCTGACGCTGTCTTCAATTGTAGTCAGTTTGGTTGGATTTGTTTGAAACGAAACACGTTTTATATTTTTTGAAGCATGTTTGGACGATAGACCACGATTGAGTTTATTTGGTTTTAGCGAAAGCACGGCTACAATGGTTAATTACGACAAAAGTGTATTTTAATTGAAAGATTGCTAGTGCGTATTTGCCTCAGAGGTATTTTATTTGGTTTAATAATTGTCCTAAAATGTGGTATATCAGAATGTTACAGGAAAAAGTTACTGGTATAAGTAACAACCTAGAACTGTGATACTAGTTATGAAAATAATTATTAAGTATAATTTTGTGATATATATTTTTCCTAATTGACAAATCGCTATTATTGTTTTATTTTTTCAAACATCTGAAAACAATGAGACAAAATTAGACTTAGCACTCTCAAATCATTTAGTTGGCCTATCTAACCACTGCACAAACGCACAATCGATGGTATGATTTTACTCTATCGTGTCTTTCAATTGTGTTTACCATCGACATATACTAATGGCCATGCCTTAGCAGTGGTAGCCTACGAAAGAAAGAGATAAAACTAAGTTTCGGACTATCTTTATCTTTCTCAATATATATGACGTACCTGTCATGAAAATTGAGAGCCAATCGCCTCTAAGAGATAGCGTTAGTCCGAAAGCATATGCCATCTTCGTCACTCTTCTCTTACCAACAAATTACTGCACGTTATACGGGTATACGGCATGTCCATTTGTATATGTCGATGTTATCGCAACTGTCACTAAAACATACAGTTACTTTTATAAAAAAACAACTGTGCTTCTACTATTATCAACAGAAGACCATTGCGAGCAAAAGAATTACTATCTTTTATATATATATATATATATATATATATATATATATATATATATTATAATAGAAGAGGATAATAGTATCGATACCTATCATGATCGGTAATAATTATGAAATAGGTATAGCCAATCAATTGCTGAAAAATTCAGTTTCATTTTATTTTAATCGCATCTCAATTTGCAAACAGTGCAATTACCAGTGCTAAACCTCGGACAAATATCTAGTGCCAACTATTAATTAAAATTTTAATTTGGACAGTACTGTACAATTTTTTCATAAGTTAAATTGCATTTTACAAACAGGTTTGTGACGATCTAAGATAAGAACAAAACGAGTCAGTCCCCTCTAAAACCACGTATACGGTACGAAATACAAGTAAAAATACCTGTTAGTATTTTTGATGTTTTCACATTATACAATTAAAATTCTCGTCATTCTCAGCACCTGGTAGTTCGCAAAAATATTGCTTCCATGCTCACATCGCTCGGATTATTCTTTAAACTTGGGTGTATGAGATTGACTGATTTCTATACATGATTTTTTATATATTACTTACATAGTCATATATTACTTACACAGCTGACCTATTTCGTCACACGGAATAAGTACAAGTAGAAAAATATTTTCTGCTTGTACTGTACTGTGTGTAATTCTATCACATTGAATGACACAACTAAATCAAAAGTTACAACAGAAATACAGTATGTACAGTCTTGCATGATGCATGACTGCATGATAATTATTTGTTACTGTTTACAATTCTAATCTGACCTTATCAATTGTCTTTTTGCACCATGTAAGAAAAATGCCCAAATGTTGCAGGTATTAGGGAATCTTATTGCTGATAAAAAAAGGTTAAACCACTGAAATTTATCATACAATTTCGTACATAGTCAACTTGTACAGAAATCAGTCGATTATAGTCGATATTTAGATACCACGGCTTAGTATAAAGGCCAAAAAAATGTTGTAGCCTGCTTTGAAGAGTAATTTGTAACAAAACATTTTTTTCGAGTTCCAATAACAACTGGTACAGACATGGATTTGTGTCACATGCTTTTAAATTCTTAAAACATACTATAAAGCGTTATTAGATATATTTTTTCTATTCAAAATATAGTGAGAGTGCTATGGATGAATAGTTGATCAACTTTTTGACTACTTCTTTGTATAAATAGATAACATTTTTAATATGACGAATTTATAAATAAATTAATGTATGGAATGGAACAAACAAATAAATAAGTTATCCAAAATTACATACATACTTTTTCAAACTTAAATAATGGTGCAAATAGCTGAATTTTAAGTGATTTAATAAATTGCAAACAACTTATATTAATACATGTTCGGTTATTGTAAACAACATATCTTATTCTTATTTATACATAAATATTTAGTTTTGATAATTGCATTTCTTTTTGCAAAGCTATTTCAAACAAAATGAACAGAAAACATATGCCTGATTCAACTTGTTTAAAAAATAATAGATCAGTATATCTATTTCGTAATAATGATTCATAATTGCAAAAATGAATTTGATAAATAAGTCAATGTTGTTTTAGTAGCATATAGCTTTAGTTTTAATTAATTTTCCTTATAAATAAGAGTTAATTATAACTTTATACAGAGACATATTCATCCATCTTCATTGACTCACCTCTTTCAAATATTACACTTTTGAATCCTTCGATCCTTCAAGGCCCCTTTATCTTTTCAAACTCAGTTCTTTACATTAGGAAGATCACATTTTCTAGGCGTTACATCTAATTTGCGGGCACTCACAACATTTTATTCAGTGCCCTAGCCTATGTTACTCAGAAATTGTGTAATTTTTTTATAAATGAAATAAAAATAAAATTGGTTCAGAATTTTAAGACATTTTGTGTATATATTATTATAACTTACAAAGAAGTAATATATATATATATATATATATAATTGATAGAGACAACAAAGAAAAGCCAATTTATCTTCCAAGCAGTTGGGAACTATTGGGTCCAGATAAAATGTAACTGGGTTAATTATAAGATGGATTTTATCACATTACTATCACATATGAACAAAAAAGATAGCATAGAATTATTACCAATAACATTCAATGTATTCTAGTACTAAGTTGAATTACACCACACAAGTTTTATACATGAAGCCACTATGCCAATCTGTTCCCTCATATATAACTAAATCTTTCTCATTATACAAATCTATGCATCATATACAGTAATTCCCAGACATTTATACATGTAAAGTAAAGAATAAGTTTAATACAGCAAAGTTACCTTTGGAAACATGAAAGTACTTCAAAGTTAACAATGAATATCAACCAATTTTATAGGCCGAACATAGCACTGTATTTGCATAGACACAATTTGTAGAATAGCTTCAGATTTTACAGCAGTGTATGATTATCACAAAGTGTAATATCTACTATAAATAGATGTGCGTATTTTAAACAAGCTGTATATATATAAAACATGTATTATTTTAAATCATGTAAAATGAAAATAAATATTCAATATAAGAAAATTGACTTAATTTTTATTGATAATGTAATAATAACACTAAAATTTAATTTGTGGTACTAAAAGTATGAATGATACATTGACAATGTCAACTTTTAACAATAATAAGAAATACTTTAACCGCACACTTTAACCGATTTGTATATATGAAAAGATTCAAAAGCCATTCATGTATGCTTTCACATACAACACACCAAGAACTATAACACAATATCCATTTATGCTGTTGATCTATTCACAGAATAGAAGATAAATGAAGTCCTTTCAGAAACCCTTAATAATAATAATAAAGTATAAAGCTACTCACTCTAACCATTTAGTACCATAATCATGCAACAGTGTTAAATCTTGCTACTGTTGCTTTTTTTCTGGCTTCTTCACCAAATGAGCATTTACAGGATATTTCAGAGTTGTCTTCAAACTGTCATTATGTTCTTCTAAAGAATTAACTGCATAATGTAATACAAGCTCGTTCAAAGTTCTGAAATGAAAGCAATACATATTTAAGTGATAAATATTGTTGGGCATTGAAACACTATTAACTTCATTCATTTTCAACTAAAAAATCACATTTGTTTTTAACAGATGTATGATCTTACTTATAAACATTATAAGGTTCTGCAAATCCATAACCTCTTTCAGTCTTAAATATAATGCAATGATACACAATGTTATTGCAGGAAATTGACAGAGCAAGTTGACCCGTTGAGTTGGGTCTAATCAAAAAAGTGCCCTGAGGTTTCCCTTCAAGGAGGCGTTCAGCCATTTCCCGAGTGCAATTCTCAACTTTCCAACTTATTGACTCACGATGGGCATATAATTCTTCTAGCTTATGAGTGTTATCATCTTCTAGAGCTTGCAGATATTCATCAGTCTTTCCGCGTCTCTTCAACCATCTGGAATTTAGTAAAACATTACATATTAATAAATAATTAGGCACTTAAAACCAAATTTTATTTTAAATTTTATACATGTAATGAAGATGCGCAAGTCTTAAAAGGTTTAAAAAAATCATTTTGGTTAAGATTAATACACTTAAATGAGACCAATTTTTAGAGTTACATACCTAGTTCAAAAGATAAACTAACTTACTTTTATTTTCAAAAGATAAACTAAATTACTTTTATTTTGTAAGTGTTTAAGCTACCTTTTTAGACTTTTGTATCATCTATCTGTACATGAGAATTAGTTTTCTTTTTGTAAGCTATGGAGTTTATATAAAAATTTATTTGTGAGTTTGTGAGTGGTAATAATAAAAAAAATATTTTGAAATAGAAAGATCTGCATGAACATTAGAAAATTTTTGATTTCATCTCAGTAACTTACACTTTATTTCTCTCCTTTGTACTATATAAATTCATAACTTCTGATTTCAGTTTTGTGGTTTCTCTTTCAAGGAGTAAGCTGTATTCAATTGCTTCTCGTAACAGATTATTCAGCTGCAATTTTGCTTGTTTTAAACTATTCAGCCGAAGTATTAGCTGATTATAATTTTCAGAAAGTCCATTTTTTTCATGAGGTTGTGCTTCAGATATCATTTTCTCCTGTAATTTCAAGTGTTCTTCACACTTTTTGATTGTCTCTCTAAAGGCATCCAGAGCTTGTCTTTTGCATTTTAACTCTTCTCTTAGTCTCATATACTTGTAAGATCTTTCATTAAAATTTCTACTCTTTATCACATATTCTTTGTGAATTTCTTTATATCTTGACTCCAATGTTTCATCATTTTCACCTCCATCATTTTCTTGAAGCCGAGACAGTGGATACATAAGTTTGATATCCAAGCTGTTATTGCAATGTCCCAATGAATACTCTCTGTAGAATTCAACAAGAGCCACCACAGAGGTGAACTCAAAAGGTTCACAGAAACCATAGCGGCCATCTTGGTTGTATATCTTTATTAGTTTATTAGTGCCACCTTTTCTTACAGTCAGTGTATATCCACTATCTTTATTTGAAGCATTTCGGACTAGAAATGTACCATCACATGTGTCACGGAGCTTTTCATATGCCTCATCTCTGAAAAAAAAAAGATATAATGAAATGATTGTAAATATTCAAGATACAACTATCTATACAACTGATTCAAGTCAATCAGTTGCATATTAAAAATAATTTATATTTAGCTAAAATGTATTTATTTATATAGTGACATATACGAAAGAACTATAAATATGCATACATGCTGTGCATATGTATTTATAGTTATTTGGTAGACTTTCAGTTCAGGTAGTAAATTTTCTGAAATAAAAATCATCATCTAGGAGTAAGGACAAGTTTCACAAGAATATAAAAAATTGCTCATTTGAGATAAGATGAATGTTGGTTAAGATTTTTGATATCTTATGACAAATTTTTGTAATAAATTTTTCTGGAAGGTATATGGAAATTACCATTCTGCCTGAGATGTTTAGGAAATGACAATAAAACATGTTGTTTTTAAGATAAATACTTTTAAAAATAATCACAAGGGGGGCCCACCACCTTTCTAACTAGTGGGTAATTTAAGTATATAATAGTGAAAAATTGTATAAGTTTAGAACTAAGGAAGTAGTAGTATTACAATTAATGAGTAATTAAAATAAAATCTCCAGTAACAAAAAAAACACTACATGGTTGTCTATACATATAAAATTTTGTGAAAAGATAATAGTTTTTTTTGTATATAATTTAGAAGTACTCTTAATTATTAAATAAAAAATGGTAGTGCAAAAGTTGATTGTGATTAAATTAATTGATTTAGTTTATTTAATCTACTTATTCCTCATTGCACAAGTTTATTAACAGGCAATCAAATTAGTACAAAATGTAGATTTTATAATTAATATTGAACTTTGTGAATGTTAGGTACCAACCACAACAGCTCATTTTCGAAATTTACATTTTTGTAAGGTTGATGTGCTGTTACCTATACATTAAATTCAGTTGCGGAACTTTGATTTTTCTAAGAGTTTTTAAACTTCTTTTATTTGTAGAAAAAACCAGTACCAAACTAAATCAAATGAGGCACAGATGCAGTTATTAACATTACATTTACATTCAACATTATCAAGTTTTACATGGTATAAATGAAACTTACCGGGTAATGTCGCCCCAGAACCATTCTGCATTTTCCAAACTTTCGTCAGCTGATTGTTGAGGTACTCCTATTTCGACCATTATTAATACATTGTCAACCTGCCCACACACTGTTGTGTTGATCTTCTCAAAATGTGAGTAAGGTAACGAAAAAGATATCTTATTAGACAAGGTTGTACAAATCAGAGCGGCTACTCTACGCTTCCGCCTTTGAGGTTAAAGCACTCAAAATCTATATTAACACTCTTAACACATACTATCCAACTGCTCATTAAAGTAAATCACATGTCCTTTATCTTACAATCAACACTGTAATACATTCACACTGCACAATTTTACCACTTCCAAAATCTTCCTATCTAGATCACAAAGGAAATGGGCGAGTTTGTAGATAGTTGCTATGGCACTTGAAACACCTAACTTCTTGTTTGGGCATAATTTAAACTTATACGATACATAATAAACGTCGTTACAGAGTTCTAAATGATCTATTTTATATCATTTTCTTCTGTTCTTAACTACAAACATGATTTCATCTGCAGCACTGCACTGCCAAATACATCCGCCATGGATCACAAACCACAGATTACCTGATTACCTACCAGAAGAAAAACTCACAGATGGAACCACGGACTATGTTATGTATAGATTTGACACTTTCTAATCCACAGTTGCCATTTCTAAAAATTGGAAGAGGATAGACGTAGTTTTTTTTTTTTTTTTTTTTTTTTTTTTTATTGGCTCGCACGGTTTGTGCATTAGCCACGACGGAGTTTGAAAGGTAGGGAAACCATTACAGGAAAATAAGGGAAAACATCGGGATCGGAGAGAATTTGGGAATAATAGGAATAGGTAAAGTAGGATATATACAATATATTATAGGTTATATACAATATTGTAAAACAATGCGACTATATACATTTGTATATACAAAGTTTATAAGCTTTACAATAAATAGGTCAGACAGGCTATAATTTAATGTTATGAACGGTTAAAAATTTAGAAATCAAATAATATAAGTCAAAATTTATAAAATACAGTAGGGAAGGAAACGATGTAGGAAGTGGGACACCGAGGGATATTAGCGAATTGACAAAAAAAGAGCTGTCATAGAAAGGACATTCAAAAAAAATATGATTTAAGTCTTCCACACCAATACCACAAGCACAGATATCAGTATCAACGATACCAAGTTTTGAGAGATGGGAAGCCAAACGGACGTGTCCTAGACGCATACGAATAAGACTCGTTGTAGCTGGTTTGCTGAGAAAATGTTTAAAAAACCATGGTTTAATTGGGATGTTTTCCTGAATACTTTTGTAGATTTTACCTTTACTTGAACTTTTCCAGTCATTCTCCCATGCACTACGGAGGTAGCATTTGGGAAGATGAAGGAGGTCTTGGACTATGTTTTTATAAGGGTAAACATCACCACATCTCATCGCTTCCCTTGCAAGCTGATCAGCAATTTCGTTGCCCGTGATATTATGATGGCCAGGGATCCACGCAAAAAGAATATCATAATCCCTCAACTTACAACTCAAGAGTAAATTTCTACAATCTATTATGTATTTATTAGAGAAGCGGGATTTAAAAGGGTATTGGTCTATAGATTGCAAAGTGCTTTTAGAGTCCGAAAAGATTATTGACTTCTTGAGTTTTGCAAGTAAGACATATTCTAATGATTTTAAAATACCAAAACATTCTCCCGTAAAAACAGAGGTTTCAGGGGGGAGTTTAGTTTTTTGAACTATATCAAATTGTTGATGGTAAACTCCGACACCAACTATACTAGAAGAATTTTCTTTAGATGCATCACAATAAATGTAATGCCAATCTGGATATTCTGTGTAAATAGTAGCTTTCAAATTGACATTGGCATTTGGGTCGTTTTTTAAATTGTGAAAATCGGAAGAAACGTTAGGTGAATTTACTAGAGCCTCAAATGGTACTGAAAAAATGGGAAGGCGGTGAGAACGGTGTGTGGGTGAACTGAGAGACATAAATTTACGGAAACTAACAACCACGCATGGAGGGGTTTTATGGGACCAATATGGACTGTTATCGACCTTTTCAGACAAGTTTTGTAGTTTGTAAAAGAGAGGATGTTCTGAAAACTGAAAAGCACGGAATAGAAATTTATCACAAAGAAACTGTCTTCTTAAATTTAAAGGAGGATCTGCACATTCAACTCTGAGCGCATTTAATGGACTTGATCGCATAGCTCCAGTTACAATAGATAGTGATTTAGACTGAATCTTATCTAATTTAATTATTCCTGCACTACTACAGGGCTCAAGAAAATATGAACCATAATCTAAGACACTTCTGATTATTGCATTGTACAAAAGTTTTAAGGTAAATGGATGAGCACCCCACCAAACCCCACAGAGGCATCTTAGAATATTTATTAAGCGTTCACATCTGGCAAAAACATAATTACAGTGTGGTATACCAGTTAACTTGGAGTCAAGGATAATACCAAGAAACTTGGCTTCATTGGTTATAGGGATTGATTCACTATTGTAAACAACGGTAAATGTTGGAGGTGACCTGACATTTGTGTATAACACAGCACAACTTTTGGAGACAGAAAGGCATAAGTTATTTCTATCAAGCCATAGATTAAGAAGCTTGAGAGCTTTATTTAAGGCAATACTTAGTTCATAAGGGGAATGTCCAGATGAATATAAAACTAAGTCATCTGCATACTGAAGAATATTTGCCGCACCACTGATGGAAGGTTCAAGATCATATGTGTATAAATTGTAGAGAAGAGGACTCAACACCGAGCCTTGGGGCAAGCCCTTCCAAGTTAACCTAGATTTAATATTTAAGTCATTTAAATTTATTTGTATAATTCTTCCTGAAAGAAGGTTGATAATAAAATTGCATAATAAGGTGGGGATTTCTAATTTTAGCAATTTGTTTTTTAAGATTAAAATATCAACATTATCATATGCAGCAGATATATCTAGGAATGTAGCAAGTAGATATTGATTATTAGAAAAGGCTAGTCTAATGTCTGTAATGAAGATACCTAGACTATCCATAGTGCTTCTTCCTTTCCTGAAACCATACTGACTGGGAGCTAAAAGTTTTTTATTTTCCACAAACCATTCTAATCTATTTTTAACTAAATGTTCAGCTAATTTGGAGAGAACTGAAGCAAGTGCTATTGGTCTATATGAATTTGGATCTGAAGGGGATTTTTTTGGTTTTAATAATGGAATTATTTCTTGGGTTTTCCATGATGGCGGAATTTTACCATATAACATAACTGAGTTAATAAGATGTAATAGATAATTAAGGCTGGTGTCATTCAAGCATGTGAGGAAAGAGTATGGAATTCCATCTAAACCCGGAGCAGAGTCTTTAACATAAGATTAAGGCCAGTAGTGTTTTTTATTGAACTATTAGGGTTAGCAACAGTAATTTCTTGGGGCACAAAAGGAGGAGCTAATTTGTCTAACAATGAATCTGCAACATCATTATCTATAAATTGTGGAACAGATTCTTTAGTTGCTGATCTATATCGTCGAATGTTAGCCCATATAGTAGATGATGAAGTATCAGGGGCCAGTGATGAACAGAATGACTTCCAGCCTTCCCACTTCTTTTTCTTTAGTAATTTACGAGTTTCTTTCATGATTAGTATTAGTTTGTCAAAGTTTTCAGTAGTACTACATTGTTTATAAATATTTTCAGCACTTTTTCTCTTTTTTATGGCGGTGGTGCAATCACTATCCCACCAAGGTGGAGAGCAAAGATTCTTAGAGTTTTGTTTATATGGAAAAACATTATCTGCCACTTCTATTAAGATAGATGCAAAGGCATCTGCACACAAGGTTTGGTTGTCTTGTTGTATGGGAGGAAGTGATAAGCATTTCTCCTCTACTTGTTTCCTAAATATTTCCCAGTTGTTATTATTAAGCTTATATTTCAAACGTGGCAGTCGCTTTGGATATTCCTTCACTAATGCTTTAGGGGAATAAATAACTATAGGATAGTGGTCACTGCCATATGTAGAGGTTAGGGTACTCCAAGTCAGGATAGAAGCAAGATTAGGAGAGCAAATTGAAAGATCAGGAGCGCTATCCCCTTCATCTGGTAGTGTGCGTCGTGTTGGCACACCTGAATTTATAATGCAGAAATTGTTAGAATCTACAAAATCTAAAATTTGAGTGCCATAACAACTAGACTTATTACTACCCCAAGATTGATGCTGAGCGTTAAAATCTCCCATTATCAATATGGGTTGTGGTAACTGAGTGAGGATAGTTTCCAATTCATTATATATAGCGGAAGAGGGGTGGGGAACATAAAGTGACACAAAGCAAATATTATTTATTAAAACAGCAATAATTGAGAAGTCTGGATTATGATTAGGAATAGGGATGAGTTTATAAGGGGTTTTATTTTTTATTATTATTGCAACACCGGCATAGCCATCAGACCTATCTTCTCGCAAGCATAAACACTGAGGAACATTAAAGATTTTACCTGGCTTGAGCCAGGTTTCTTGTAGAGCAATAATAGTAGGCTTATAAATATTTATTAAATATAATAGGTCAGATTTTTTGTTATTGATGCTTTGACAATTCCACTGGAGAATTGCTAATTGATTGTCCATTATTACTTTTATTGATTAAATTACTAATTTGTTGTAGAGCATCGTTGGACGGTTCATATATATCCTTCGATTGGGATAAAGAATTAATAAGAATGATAATGAGATCTTTAATAGACATATTAGAGAGGGGGCTATTAGTTCTATCACACAAGGTACCTACAGAGGGCAGTGGTATATTATAGTCCTTGGTTAATGAAGCATGAGTTACTTTATCATATCCCTTACTGTAACTTTTTGGTGCATTTTTTTGAATAAACACAGTTTTTTTATAAGATGTTGAGTTTGATTGACCATTTGTGTTAGAAATTTTATAATTCTGTTTTAAAGGGGAAAGTGATGTAGCTTTGGAGGTTAAAACATCAGAATATGACTTAATTGCTGGTGGATGTAATTTTAGTGCTTCAGCATAGGAGATACAGTTATTAGCCATAGATTCTTTAATTGATCTCTGTCTGTTGAACTCTGGGCATTTTTTGTTGGTAGCATGATGGGACCCACCACACAAGCAACATTTGACCTCTTCTTCATTAATGTTGCAACTGTCACCAGAATGATTGTCGCCACATTTAAAACATCTGGGAGATGACCTGCACTGAGTTTTTGATATGACCATATCGACAACAATTAAAACATTGAACTGTTGGGAAAATGTAAAGTTCAACTGGGAGGGCATTGTAACAAAGGAATACTCTTTTAGGTAGAACCTGGCCATCAAAGGTAAGAACCACAGTTTCTACAGGAACATAGCTAGTTTTACCATCTACTAAATTTTTCCTATTCATACGTCTCACTTTTAAAATGTTACCACATCCAAGAGGGACAGTTATGTTGAGCATTATTTCTTCCTCAGTCCAGTCTGTTGGAACCCCTCTGACTACTCCCATACGGGTAACAGATGAGGAGGGAATAAATGCTTTGTAATTATTTATTTTTAATGCCTGGTTATCAATGAAATTATTAGCGTCTTCATATTTAGTGAAAGATAGTACTACTCTGTTTCTACCTATTCTTTTGAGACTGCCATTAACAATATTATTTACTGAACTTCTTTTTAAGAATCGGCCAAACGAAACAGGGTGTATTGATACATTATCATTTGGGTTTGACTGAACCTTTTGGATGTGGATAGTGTAAGGAGCTGCATCAGAGGCCTGGTAAAGATTCCTGCTAACTGAAGGTCGTGGATTCACATCATTAGCATCGTTATTGTGTTGTGGCATTGTTGTTGGAAGTGATAAATCCTGGTGTGGTTTTTTAAATTTAACTGAAGACGAATCATTTAAAAGTATAGAGTCACAATGGCAATCAGTTTCATTTATTGACTCTGTATTCGACTTATTACGTCGCCTTTTTTTAAGACAATGCTTGCATACTTTATGAGATGAAATTCTCTTACGTTTAGAGGTAGTGGCATTGTTTTCGGAGGTGTCAGTGTCCAGAAGTGATTCTTCCGTATCCATTCCCGGGTCATTGGAGATTGTAATAAAATGAGACACCTGGGGGATTGACCCCCCAGGGTCTTCGGGAACACTCATCGAGTAATAAAGGACCTACTAATAAAAAATCTTAAAAACTTACCTATATACAGGAACTAAAATAATAAATACAAAATAAACTAAATAAATTACAAATTCACTATACTAATCCTATTATTTTACAATTATTTTCAAATAAAATTAAAAGATGCCAAAAAAAAGATACCGCGTAGTTCGAGGTTTCCCGCGCTTTTCAGATAGACGTAGTTGCTTTTTAAGAAAGGCCTCAGAACAATAACTAAATCTTTATTGTTCTGAGAGAAAGGCTTTGCTATCGCATACCCACGCCTAGAGAAGGCGAGATCATGTACATAGTGTTAAGTGAAGACAAAATAGCAACATTATTAGCCATATAAAAGGAGTCTGACGCTGATGATGCTCAGCAGACTAAAAATGAATAAAAAAATCATGTAAGCGAACCTCAGAGTAAACAGGACTGGAGTAGCCTTTGCCTAACATTACCCCTCTGCCAAATGCACAAGCGTCGGAATCCTGTGCGTTATATAAAACTAGTTGAGCCGCCATTTTAAAACCACAATAATCAGAACGTCTTACCGTGCAGAGCTCCCACGAAAATGCCTGCCTGTACTGTTTTCTACTGTAAAAAAAATTCGAAAATATCTAGTATGCAAAAAGATGGTGTCACCTTACATTAGTAAGCATAATTTTTAGGTTTTGATTATTATTTAATTCATAATTTCATGTTTTAGCAGACTACAATTTCAAATTTCGCGCTCAAAGTTCGTTGGATGACGTCACGGCTGCACTCCCCACGAGACTACCTAGGGTTGACCATTATCGCATTTCAATTAATTAAGACAAAAATTAGAAAAAGTTTGTTGGTAATAAATAACTGTAATTTTGTATTAATTAATTACCAATTATAATTTCGTTTTAACAATGTACGTTGCGTGTTTATTTTTAGTTTAGTATTAAGTACATACCTACACTTTTGCGGCTGCTTGAAGCCTATTCTTTGCCACACAACATGGAAATATAAAATAATAAATAAAATAATTAATTAAAATGATAATCAAACTATTTGTCCTTTTATTCATGCTGGGCGGCGCTCATAAACATTAAGAGTACTAATGCTGTATATACTTCCAGTGTCCCTGACTTCATAAAAAAGACACGGTTAAAAGGGTACCTTCGTCTAACCAGCACACCCGATGATTTCCGAGAAACCAAAATTTTTTTTTTTTTTTTTTTTTTTTCGAGCCACAGGACAAATTGTTTTTATTTTGTAATCAGCAACCCTTATTAATTTGTACAATATTAATTTGCACAATAGTGATGTCAACTTCATCGATATTGTGATTTTACGAGTGAGTAATGAATGAATGAATGCAAGTAACATACTTAAATTGGAAATATGTATTTTTAATTTAAATCTGTATGTCGCAGGGAAATTGTATAATTCCGCAGTTTACATTCGGCGTCATCAGTTTAAAAAACACATACCCTTTTCTTAGTTCTTTTTCTTAACGATAATAAAACACAGCTTAGATAAATTACAGTTTGTTTCAGTAATTATTACCAGGTATTAATGATGATTTCAAATAAGAATAAGGTATGTGATTTTGAACTGATGACGCCGTATGTAAAGTGCGGAATTATACTATTTACCTGCGATATTACACATACGAGAATAAAACTGTAAAGATATAGCATAAAACAGGTCAAGTCTACCTTAAACCAAATGGCTAGTAATGAGAGTAGAGGAAGCGAAATCACTAATTTTTGAACATTTTGTCTGTCTGTATGTATGTTTGAGCACGCATCACCCAAAAACTACGCGACGGATTTTGATGACATTTTAGTATGGTAATAGCTATGTCATCGTCAACATTTAAGTTAAGTTTTTTATTAATATTTACAATATTAATAAAAAACTTAACTTAAATGCATTTATAGCTCCTTTTAAAAAAAGTCGGTTTTTTTTTTTTTGCCTGTAAAGTCGGTTTTACGGGCGAAGATTTTACGTGACAACGTCTTTTTCTCGGTAGAATATTTATTGATATGAATATAATTAAATTGCACAATGCGCGCGGCAGACCGATCATAGTTGAGTGGGAGAGAGACGCAAGGCATTCGGCGGGCCTCTCTCTCGTTCGGTGACTCATCGTAACGTTACCGAGCGTTACACTTTTTCATAAGTGACTCCCAGCCGCAACCAATTTATAAGACGTTATCACGTCAAAACCGGCTTGTCCAACTGCAATACTTCAAGATACTAGGAGTAAGGTATGTGGTACCAAAAGTCATTTGTACACAAATGAAAGCTATTGGAAGATAGTATTGCAGTATTAAAATTAGAAATGATCGGTATGTGTAGTTCAGGCAAATATACTCTGCCCCTAGGCGGCATACTAATTGTTGGTATTTATACTTTAAGCTTTGATATGCCCGGAAACATCTAATTTTTCATATTCAGTTTTCCTAAAGAATACAGCATACGAAAAAAATGGATTCATGCTTGTAATAGGTAATAGGGCATCTTGGGCATCTTCAAGAACAAGTACTATATGTTCCATACATATTGAGCCGTCTCAGTTTCAAAAATTATCTAACAATAGAAGAAGATTAGTTGCCCATGCTGTGCCAACGTTATTCTTGAATGATCCTCTTAGTTTATTATATAACTAGTTATGCTTCAAATATATATTAACATGTAATATTATAACAGTTTTAGTTTATTACATTTAAATGTATTAATTTTAGGTTAAAAAATAAGTTGAAAAGGAAATACCTGCAAAAAGTGATGTAAGCAAATCGCAAAAAAATACAAATAATCAATCGGTCAAAGTAAAAATCTGAGAAATATAACTATATTCACTATCGCTTTGTTAAAAATAATGTTTCAGAGTTCCTCCTTTCCATTATGGGTATACGCAAAAGGGTCCACAGTGAATTCTATATATATAATAACACCTATTGTAAATATCTTTTAAATGCAATAAACTATCAAGTTTCAATTTGTATTTGTAGGAATACTAACGCAAAGTTAATAAATTCATTCATTGAACGAAACTGATTTATCGATATCGATATTCTCGTGCTATGTCATGTCACTTCTCACACAATGACATTCGTGTGTTTGAATAGAACGTTAACACACTATTTTAAGCACGTGTGCGTGTATTTTAAATATGTTTGTCGTATTATGCATGTGTGCGTTTGTAAACACGCAAAGAGTTTTTGTTCCTGTGTGCTGGCATTGAATGTAGTAGTAACCTCACCCCCCGCAAAAAATGGCAGAAAAATATGTACGAGATATTGACTAATGGCTACTCCAGTCCTGTTTACTCTGAGAAGCGAACACGTAAGACGATTTTCCAGAGGAAATTGTGGACATGTACAAGAGAAACCCTCGTCTGAAAAGGGCCTTTATTGTTTTTTGCACGTAAGTAAAAGAAAATGTGCAGAGTAAATTGCTATGTATGCAAAAAGATGTGTGTTAAATGTCAAGTTTAATTTATAAATCAAGAAGCAAATTTTTTTTATTACGTAGAACAAAAAATCTCAAAATAAAAAAACTAAAGAATATGTATCGAGAATCGTGCACCTCTGAAGTGTATGGTTATCTTCAATGCTATTCCCATGAGGGTTATTAATCAAGGGTTAAGCAAAATATATTACTAAAGAATAGTCTGTAATTCTGTATGGTCATTTTACCCTTTGCCTTACTTTTTTGTAAAATTGAACAAAAATGTTCCTATTGTAGAGGATTTTAGTGTATTCTGTGGATGAAACGCCAATAACTAAAGCTATAGAAGCCGTGCTAAAATAACAACACAATACGTTAGTTCGAACTATTTTGACTTATACAGTTGTACAGTTGTAGCTTTAGTTATTGTTCTGAGATGAAATGCCTGCACCGGTGTTGTCATATAACAGATTTATCTGTACTTATACATTTTTAATGCGCACAGCGCGTTATAGATTTGTGTTGAAAGCATATTTTGTACACATTTTTCACATTTCAGGAATAAATAATAAAAATTTGCTTAAAACTGAACGAACACCATAAACGACATTATATCAACAAGTATTTATTTATATTCTGGTTAATGTGTCTTTGAAAATATGTAACTTTAAAGAAGAGTTAGTTAAATAATTAATCAAATTAAATAAACCAAAAAGTGAAACCTTCAAAATTGTAGGTTTCAAGATAATGAGACGAATTTAAAATTTCATGAAGACGATAATTGTAGGTTTTGCCATGGAGCGAGAGGTAGGAGAGAGCTATAGTAAATAAATAAATAAATAAATATTTCCTACATTCACACCAATTAGCCTAGCCCAAAGTAAGCACTATAAGGCTTGTGTTATGGATACTAGGGTAACGGGTAGACATTATGATACATAGATATGTAATATTCATAGAAATATATATAAACACCCATGACTCAGGTACAAATGCTCGTATTCATCATAAAAACATCTGCCCCTACCGGGATTCGAACCCAGGACCGTCGGTGCGAAAGGCAGGATCGCTACCGTTGCACCCAACGGTTGTCAACGGTTCTATCTTTCTCACTATAATAACAACGGTTGTTGTTGTTATAGTGAGAAAGATAGAAAGAGAGAGTAAGGGAGATCGAGAAAAAATTCAAGGGAGATCGAGAAAAATACACTATTGGTTTGTGTAAATTTATAAATAAACTTTATGAATAAAATTTCGTGATAAAATTGTAAGTCGTCCTATACTAAGCAGTTGTTCGGAGTAAGTAATATATCGGTTATCTTTTTGTTTATTTACAATTTTTTATTAAAAAAAAATAATTAATAATTTCTAATATTGACAAAAAACACGTGGCATTTTTATTTACAATTCGTCATTTGAGATTTCAATAAATCATTTTATATGAAATAACAATATTTCATAAATTCTCTTTACGAAAGGACAATGCCGATTTGTATGGACTTGGGCCCGGAAATGTACAGAGACCATACAAACAAATATAAGAAGCCTTCTAGACTAAGAATTTGTTGGTTTCAGTTTAATTTTCAGATTTGTAATGGAGAAAAACGAACTTTTCTGAAAACATAACCTAACATTTCAATACCTATTTTACAATACTAAAATTAGTATTTTGCCTATAATTTCGCTCTTTTTTCATAGTTATCATGTAGAGGAATCGAATAAAACAATATTGTGACTATGAACGTATTCTTTTCATGACTCATGACTGGTTTAGAGATTTATTGGAGCGAAGTTCCCATGGATCAGCTTCAGTGGCGCAATGTCTGTTACTCCATAACTTTCCGAGTTCTTAACCGATTTTAATATTTTTGTGTGGAATCGAATCAACAGGTTAAGGACCGGAGATTGTGACGGAGCCCGAATTTTGAAATTCGTAAAAACTCCCATAAAAACAAATAATGGTTGCCTGTAAAGTCGGTTTTACGGGCGAAGATTTTACGTGACAACGTCTTTTTCTCGGTAGAATATTTATTGATATGAATATAATTAAATTGCACAATAGGAACAAGGAATTGAATGAAAATAAGAATTGCACAAATTTTAACTATAGAAATATATTTTGTTTACTAAAACATTGTACATGTAAACTTAAACTTAACTAATTCCTATTTGAGTGATTTTGTTGAGGATAAAAAAAACTATAAATCATTATGTAACAGGATGTTTAAATATAAATGCCTGTAATATATTTCGAAAATTAATAAATGAATAATTTGGGTTGTATAGGAAATATATCTACTACTATTAAATATTTATATTATAAGTGATTTATACATTTGTTGGCGACTGGCTGATACGCAAACCTTTTTTATATTATTTATATGATTCTACCTTTTTGATACTTTTTCATCTTCTTTTCTGTCTCGTAGTTTTTGTTTTTGTTTTGTGTGTCTAGCTGACAGGTCTGCTTAATTGTATTTGTGAATATTTAATTAAATTACTATAATTATCGTAAAATCACCGTGTTTCCATTATATTTTCATATCGCAGTTTAATACAGTCCACTAGTAGCTATCATTTTGGTCCATTCTTGCCGTAAGTAAATTTCAACATCGTAAATAACATTTGTCAAAAATTTTCACATCATTTAAAAATTTTCATTTAAATTTTGAAATTTGCATTTCGTAGTTACATTTCGTACATATCTCATTTTAATTATGGTGGAAACACGTAACAAGAAAAAGGCAGACCTGGCGGCTGCAGAAGCCGAGCGGACGCAGCACGGACGTCGCGAACGTTCACCGCGCAGCGTCCGGCCGGTTTCAGCCACAATAGATGACGATGCTTTCTCGTTGCCACGTAGTACGGGCATGCAAACGGCGCGCACACCTTTTTTTGCCGAGGCTCAACCCGGTCCCGCCGCCGATTGCACAATTGCCCACCCTGATTCGCATAACGAAGGCAACGCTAAAGCACCATCCACACACGTTTGTAGCGTTCATAGTCAGCAATCGCGCAGCAAGCACACCCACTCCTCACGCACATCGACAGATTTTCGTGTGCAGAAACTAGCTCTCGAAGCTGAAACAATGCGACGACAAGTCGAGCGTGAACGCGAGCTAGCGCGACAACATGCAGAGCGTGAACGTGAACAGGTTAAACGCGAACACGACCGTCAGCTCAAGCTCGCACGCCTCGAGGCCGAGGCAGAGCACACGGAGCTCCAAGCTAAACTCGCCGCCCTGAAAGTTAAGTCACACTCATCTCGTAGTTCGTACTTTTCTAACTGTAACGCAGAGAAACGTACTGCAACGTGGATTTCGGAACAAAATGCAGACTTCGTTTTCGACCATGCGAAGGTACCCGGTGAGGCCCCAGCTGTCACCACGAATTACCCCCACGGACTTCACTCACAGCCGTCCGCCCCTACGAACTCAGTATTTTCTGCATTACCTGATGTCAGCCGTGCAATCAACACGAAACCAGAGGGGGTTAAAACGGTCAACAACAACTTCGGTGACACGGTGACACAACAACCATCTGATAATTTCTCTATAGACCCAATAACCAAACTTTCACATGCCATTAATGCACTTTCCAATAGACCAAAGAAACCCGAACTTCCTACATTCTCAGGTGACTCTGGTCAATGGATGGCATTTAAAAGTAGTTTTGAGAGATCAAAGTCTAACTTTTCTGCTTCAGAGAACGTAGAGCGCTTGAACAACGCGATTCGTGGCCAAGCGTACCAATCGGTCGCGTCACTCATTTGGACCTCCGCAGACCCCGAGGAAATTATGTCCTCCCTGGAACGGACGTACGCAAGGCCGGAACTCCTGGTGGCGCGCGAGGTCGCTGAGCTACGAAACACATCTAAGCTAAGTTCTCCCCATGATTTGAATAATCTAGCGAACAAATTGCGAAACTTTATAATGACCTTAAGATTGCTCAAACAATACGACTACCTATCGTCACCAGAACTTTTTCGGTGCGTTTTGGTCAAACTGAGCGAACACACTAGGGCTCGTTTCACAGATTTCGCCACAACTTCCGAATCAGGCGAACGAAATATATCAAGATTGGAACTATTGTCACTCTTTCTTCTTTCTGAAGCTGACAAGCAATTAAAATTTAATTTTGTCTTCGATAGCTCATTTAAGACACTGACCCCAGTGGCACAACAGCATTCGAAATTTCATTTAAGGAAGGAAGCGGTACACGCCACGGTATCCAACCTCAAGTCATCCGAGCAGTGTACGTACTGTCAACAAGGGGCACATGATCTAAAAACGTGTAAAAAATTTTTGCGCCTCTCGGTTGACGACAGGTGGCGCTGGGTTCGAGAGGCCAGAGTGTGTTACCGTTGTATGAAGTCCGCGCCCCATACTTGGAACAAATGCCGTGCTAAATGTTGCGGAGTTGACAGTTGTTTAAGGCGTCACAACGCACTTCTCCATGGCACACCGCCATGTAGCTTTGGTGGGAAGACGCTTCCAAGTGGACAGTGCAACACCACGCAGACCTCCCCTACTCCCATATCTTTTCCTACCTCCAACCCTATCGACAAAAGTGGCGTAGACAACGAGTCCCAACCAGTCGATAAAATTGCAAACACCTTTGATCACATGATTAATGCTACAGGACTATCACCGGCATCTTCACGTCCCCGTGGTCTGCTGAAAGTGGTCCCAGTTGTACTCGAAGGCCCCGACGGTGAGTTCGAGACGACTGCGCTTCTCGACGAGGGCAGCACAGCGACCCTTATTGATGGAGACATAGCAGCACGCATCGGAGCTAAGCCAACCTGTCAGGAGCACCTTCGTATTGAAGGCGTCAGTGGTATGACAAAAGAACTTGACGTAAGTTTCGTTGATTTTTATATTCGCGGTCGTAATCTAACGGACCGTTACTTGGTGAAAGACGCACGAGCCATTAAACCATTAGGACTGCGTGCACAGCACCCCGATAAAATCAACTTTATGGATTACGGCCATCTTAGCGATTTAACCGACGCTCTTTCGTACCCTGACGCTTCTCCGACCGTGCTCATCGGCGCACCTGACTGGCATTTGTCCATAAGTCACGAGGTAAAATGCGGGAAAAGGAATGAACCCGTTGCGTCTAGAACCCTGCTAGGTTGGGTGCTCCATGGAGCGTACTCCATCTCCTCTAAGCCGTTAGAGTTTGTGAATTTCGTTGACGATGACCTGGACACCCTTCTGAAAAGCCAATACGACATTGATGCTTTAGGTATCTCGAAAAGAACACCTAGTCCAAACGAGGAAGACCAACGAGCTCTAAACATTATCGACTCTTCGGCTCGTCAGCTCGAAAATGGCCATTTTGAGGTAGGACTGCCCTGGAGGGTAGACCTGCCTAAAATCATACCTGATAGTTACCCGCAGGCACTGTCACGGTTCAAAGCACTCGAACGCCAGATGTCTAAAGATCATTCGTTCGCTAACGCCTTCCATCAATTCATCAACGACATCATAAACAAGGGCTACGCTGAAGAGTGCGACCCTAAGACCTATCATAAACGTCTTGGCTCCAATGCTTCCTACGTTAATACGGACGGTTCTGTTCGTTGGTACCTACCAATTTTTGGTGTTTTTCATCCGCAGAAGAAGAAGTTGAGGGCGGTTCACGACGCAGCCGCCGCCACGAAAGGAGTAAGTCTCAACAAGCTGCTCCTACAAGGTCCAGATTTTTTATGCTCGCTCCTAGATATTTTATTTCGTTTCCGTGAGGGAGCCGTAGCACTGAATGGCGACATCAAAGAGATGTTTCCACAAATTAAAATATCTGCGAGGGATAGAGACGCCCAACGTTTCCTATGGCGAGATGCAGACGGCAATCTCAAAGAGTACCGGATGTCAGCCATGATCTTTGGGGCAGTCTCCAGCCCGTTTATTGCACTGCACATTAAAAACAAAAATGCAAGAATGCTGGAAGCCGACTACCCCTCCGCCTGCAAAGAAATAATAGAGAACCATTACATGGACGACTACCTCGGAAGCTATTCCACCACTACAGACGCTGCTCAAGTAGCCGCCGATATAGTAACGGTACACAAAGCTTGTGGTTTTGAGATGCGAGCGTGGACCTCAAACGACCCAGCGGCACTGGCCTTGGTGCCCAAGGAACTACGTAGTGACGCAACCTCTGATGTGTACCTGCCACCGTGCACGGAAGTGGGCGTGTTGGGTGTGAAATGGAACCCGCGTCAGGATTCACTCGGGTTTCGCGCTGCACCTCAGATATCGACTGACATTTTAACGAAGCGCAATCTATTATCAAACGTCATGAAAATCTACGATCCTCTTGGCTTACTAATGCCAGTCGTCATCTGGGGACGAATTATAATACAGAAACTGTGGCGGGCAGGCGTCGATTGGGACACACCCGTACCTGACGTGTACGTAAGCGAATGCATCGACTGGTACGCGCAATTGCAAGTCGCAGCTACCGTGAAAATCCCTCGCTGGTACATGTCTAAGCCGGATACGTTCGACGTTCAGCTACACTTGGTGGCTGATGGAGGTGAGCAAGCATATGCATGCGTCGCCTACTGGCGCTTTAGTTATAGCGATGGCTCCGTATCCACGAGTCTCATTGGTAGCAAGGCACGAGTCTCTCCCCTTAAGCCAATCTCGATCCCGCGGTTAGAACTTCAGGCCGCGGTAATAGCAACGCGTTTTGCTCAAACAATTTTAAAGGCACACCGTTTTAAACCTTCCGCTATCATGTTCTGGACAGACTCGTCCACAGTCTTAAAGTGGATACGGAGCGACGCCCGCACATACAAGCCGTTCGTAGCGCATAGGTTGGGAGAGATACTGGAGACCACAAATCCGTCACATTGGCGGTGGATCCCTACCTCTCTCAACGTGGCCGATGATGCTACTAAGCCGAAAAAAAGTAATCTCACCGCGACTCATAGATGGTTTACAGGGCCAATGTTCCTTACGGAGTCACCAAACACCTGGCCGACCGAGTGCACAATCGTCACGGAAGAGTCGTCACCAGATCTTGAACTCAAGTCGGACCTGGTGATTCTACTCCTTGACATATCATCTTCAAGTTCAGTACCGAATCCGACGCGTTTCAGTTCATGGTTGCGTTTGCTTCGCACCACCGCCCGTGTTCTCCAGGGCGCGCGGTTATTCCGGCGCAAATTATCTCGACCAATACTGCAAAATTCTAAATTATTTTTAGATAGCACCACGTCACCTTACCAACTTCACGCAGCAGATATCATCGAAGCCGAGAAGATGGTAGTCCAGTATGCGCAGATGGAGAGTTTTACCGAGGAAGCGTCAGCCTTGCGTTCTTCAAAGCCGCTTTCCAAGAACAGTCGGATCTTTAAACTCGATCCCATACTAGACGACGAAGGGATTTTGAGGCTGAACACACGAATAAGCGCCGCGCCAGGTCTCAACGAGGAAACTAAGTCACCTGCCATTCTCGATGGCCGTCATCACGTTACCAGGCTCCTGATCCAATATGAGCACGTGAAAGTAGCACACCAGTTCAACGAGATTGTATTGAACGAGCTCCGGCAGAAATATTGGATACTACGAGCCAGAGGTACCATACGCAGCGTGTCCAACTCCTGCCCTCAGTGTCGCAGGTGGAAGAGCCAGACCATACAGACTCGAGCCGGGGACTTACCAGTTGAGCGTCTAGACCACCATAAGAGGCCGTTCACCCACGTGGGCGTCGACTATTTTGGACCGATCCTGGTGACCATACACAGGCGCAAAGAAAAGCGGTATGTCGCACTGTACACCTGTTTGACGTCAAGGGCGGTACACCTAGAAGTCGTGAACTCACTCTCATCGGACGCCGCAATTATGAGTCTACGCCGCTTCATTGCCCGCAGAGGGTCACCTTCCACCATATATTCCGACAACGGGACCAACTTCGTCGGAGCCTCCCGCGAGCTACGCCGCCTGCATGATGATTCTGTGGAGGAATACGCCACGAACCACAAGATCAAGTGGCGCTTCATTCCACCAGCTTCTCCATTTATGGGAGGCTCCTGGGAGCGACTCGTGCGCACAGTAAAAGCGGCACTCAGATCCTGTCTCATAAACCAGTCACTGAAAGAAGAGGTGCTGTCAACGTTCCTTCTAGAGGCCGAAGCAATAGTCAATTCGAGACCGCTCACCTATGTTCCAGCTTCCCCTGACTCGCCAGAGGCCATAACACCATTTCATTTCCTCTTGGGCTCCTCGTCAGTTGCTCCGTGGACCGCCTCATTGACAGATGATGACATAACGCGACGATCTGACTGGCGAAAAACGCTTCGGCTAGCGGACCACTTTTGGACGAGATGGCTTCGCGAATATTTACCAACGCTACGCCCCAGGGAAGCAACGAGCAGATATGTAAAGCTTGGCGAAGGTGATGTGGTGCTGATAGCCGACCCTACCCTGCCTCGAGGCTTGTGGCCGCTAGGGAGGGTAGTGAAGGTCTTTTTAGGTCCCGACGGAGCGGTCCGCGTAGCAGACATCCGCACCCGCGGCGGCGTGCTGCGCCGACCGGCCCGAAAATGTATTTTACTGGAGGCTGCGGATGAGCCAGTAGCCACCGGTTGTTAGTGTTCCACACTGGGGGTCCGGTATGTTGGCGACTGGCTGATACGCAAACCTTTTTTATATTATTTATATGATTCTACCTTTTTGATACTTTTTCATCTTCTTTTCTGTCTCGTAGTTTTTGTTTTTGTTTTGTGTGTCTAGCTGACAGGTCTGCTTAATTGTATTTGTGAATATTTAATTAAATTACTATAATTATCGTAAAATCACCGTGTTTCCATTATATTTTCATATCGCAGTTTAATACAGTCCACTAGTAGCTATCACATTAATGATTTAAATGGAACAATCTTGGATGGTTATCAAAATTTATCGATATAAACAATTTTTTTGTATTATATATATCATAAAGAGTTTACAATTTCATATATATACTTATAATATTAAAAATCAATAAACTTTTAAATATTGAGAAAACATTCGGCGGGCCTCTCTCTCGTTCGGTGACTCATCGTAACGTTACCGAGCGTTACACTTTTTCATAAGTGACTCCCAGCCGCAACCAATTTATAAGACGTTGTCACGTCAAAAAAAAATCCTATTTTTTGGTATTACCCTCCGCTCAGGCAAGCATAAAGCTACGCTAGCACCATATATTGATATGGTGCTAGCGTAGCTTTATGCTTTGCGACTGCATCGCCCAGTATTTATGAAGATACCTATCCTAGTTTTTATCCGTTATAACACTAAAAGAAGCTTCACTTCGGACATGTGTACTTTGAACGCACGCACTTTCTTTTTTTAAATTGTGTACATTTTTAAAAAATTTCTTATATATTATTTTTAATAATGATGTTCCGATTTTATACAGATTTTAGTTGTTTGTAATACTACAGTTAAAAATGTAAAGCATCTGGCAGCACTAGTCTGTGGTTGGTTGTGATTGTCTGTCTGTCTGTGGCGATGTCCTTTGATTTTGATTGAATAAAGAATTTAATTGTGTTCCGAAAATGTTAGTGATAAGAATGTGCTAAAAATATCTGAGTGATTTGTCGATGATTTATACATTCGTACAAGATGCTTTCACTACTTCATAATTACGAAAAGTAGTTTTGTAATTTTTCAAAAAGCAAAATTAAAATGTGTATCAAAATTACAATTGTGTTGAGTTGTTTGTTTTTGGGAGTTACATGTACTCATATCAAGGGTGAATTTTCTACAAATGAGTTCTTCAAATTTCTCGTGAAGTTTGGCTTTCAGAAAACTGATATTCATTACCAAAAAGAAACATATGGCTACATTTTCGGCAATATCACTTCCAGCCAGTATTTCAAATATCCGATTACTTTTGCGGTTTTAGATGGAAAGAATTTTATTCACTATTATAAAAGTCGTCACATAACTAATAAAGAAAAAGCTTGTCAGGAAATGTTTAAAAATATGAATGATTCTGCCTTTCACCCCAAATGTAATGTACATGGACAAGACTTATTCAGGCGAATTCCCTGCAGCAAAGGTAAATTGTGTGTCGACGAAGACAACCCTTGGAACGTGATCAAGAAGAACCAATTTACTTATGTTATTCAAAATAATGGTCAACCTAGGTAATCAACTACTTTATATTGTATTATATTCTATAATAAATGTTCCAATAATAATATGCTGTCATAAACTCACTTAAATATTAACATTTAACTTATTAATTTACTTTTTTAAGTTGATTGAAAAAAGTTTTCATTACAGGTTTTGGTATGTATCCATGGTGGCATGTTACCTGAATGAAACCACATGTACATGGCATCACTATAGTGGAGCACCTGCAAAAGATAATCAGACTTTGACCAGTATTCCACAGACAGTAAATTTTGATTTCTGGTTGGTGAATGGAAGTCCTAATTTGTCATTTTACAACACTCTTCTCTACCAGTTTTCTTTTGATAGACAGAATACACTGGAACTTTATTTGGTGTTTTGGTTGTGTTATGTAATTCTGTTGCCAGTCCAGATTTACGCAGTGAGGTAATATACTTTAAGGATTCTAATAATCAATTGTTCTATATATATAATATATTAGCATTTTGTTCATTCATTTTTCGTCAACCAACTTAAATTTTGTACAATGAGACTAAATTTTGTTTTGCATTTGGAAGGCTGAGAAATGATTTTCCCTATCAAAAGATGTCATTTTTTGTCTTATGAAAGTTTTGCTTCACTTAAAATATTTTGAAAAAAAAAACAATGATCACCTTCTTTTACATTGTTTTCTATGATAAATATAGTGTCAAATGATCAAAATCAAATTAATTAAACAACAGAATGAATTTCAATTATTTTTTTATTTTAATAATAATAAACTGAAAAGCTTTCTGCAAAAGTAACTAGTCTACATTATAACGTGTTGGTTGTAATATTTAATGTGGTTTGCTTCACATGCTACCAACACAAAATGCACTACAGTCATATTGGCAGACTTTTATGGAAAATGTTTCTTCCTAAACTAATAGTTTGTCATCATTAAAGCAGCAGCAGCTGCCCAATATGTGGGGACCCGTCTTATTTAAGAGATCTATACTTTTAGAGAGATTAATATTAATATGTAGATACTTTACACCAGTATACAAATAAAGTTGAAAGTAATTCAGTTTAAAATTTTAATTAACATTAGTTAATAATGGAAAGTCTATCTTTCAATTGAAAAAAAAAAAATTAAAAGCTAGATGGTATATTTTATATTTAATAGTGTCTTTCAATTGTTTAAGAACTCAGAAGCATCCAGTTACAAAGTTATTCACCTTCAGTCTTGTGTTGGATTTCATTGCTTTGTGCTTTAATGTGCTTCACACTGTGAAATTCGCTGCTGATGGAGAAGGATTCCTGGACCTTTCGGTAGCTGGAGATATACTGGACATAATGAGTCGTGTGAGTTTTATATTTCCCATGTCAATAAAGAAAACCTGAACACTTGACCACTGAACTCCTCATAGTTCAGTGAACGATGGGTATTAGGTATTTTCCGCTGATGTATAGGGCTATGATCAACTAATTTTGTATACTTTGTGTTTAAAAATGTTCATGTGCTCATTTATACAAGATGCTTGATAATATCTATATAATCCCGCAGCATGTTTGTTTCATTTTGTCAATTAACAGTACACCCCTATATTGTGCAAAAACATCCAGACTAATTTGCTTTTCCATGACAATTCTAAAATTTATTTTTTTCTACTAATTGTGTACATTGTACACAGAGACGTAGCTAGGTAACCAAAGGCCATTGTGCAAAAAAAAAAAACTGGGCCTCTAACTAAACTTGTGAGAAATTCCCATATATTCTTTCAAACGACTTTTCATGATTAAAGTCATACTTTCATATGTATGAAATACCTTTTTTTACTATTATAAGCAAAATCGCGCATTTATCAATTAGCACATGCTTGGAAGAAGTAATTATGTGTGTAACATGTTTTATACATTATTTTATAAAATTTATAAAATAGTGTATAAATACAAATATTATAAATAATTTCAAAGTTTAATATAAATATAATGGTATCTTATAATTATAAACTCATTTCCAAAAAAAGGGCACCTAAGCAATGAACCATTTCAAATGTTAATATTGCTTTGTTTGATAATTATAGGTAGTTTTATCCTCACAATTTGGTCAATTAATAAGAAAATAATCGTTTTCATCAGTATTTCATAAAATTTTGATACAATTTATGGGAAATAATGCTAAACCTCACTAGTAGTGTATGTTCGCTAGTAGTGCATATACTCATGAAGTAAAAATAAAAAGGCTTTTTGTTTGTTTTTCTTTAATAAAGTAAAAGCAGATAAATGTTTAGTATCGAGTGTGACCCCCTCTAGCTAAAATCACAGCTTGAATTCGTCTGGGCATGCTAGCGGGTATATCCCGGATACTTGCTTGCGGAATACGTTCCCACTCCGCAGTAATCACATTCTTCAGCTCTCTGATGGTCTGCGGAGCCGGTTGTACTGATCTCACACGCCGTTTCAAAACGTCCCAGATATGCTCTATGGGATTGAGGTCGGGACTTCGAGCTGGCCAATCCAAACGACGAATGCCAACCTCTTGCACATACGCTTTAACATCGCGAGATCGGTGGGCGCGAGCATTGTTGTCCATAAAAATCGAGTCTTCACCTAGAGCGGCCAATGCGGGTTGTGCATGAGGAATTAGAACTTCCATTATGTATTGATGCTCAGTCAGTGAGTCGTTTTCAATGAAGACTAACTCTGTACGATCCATTGAATTTATTACTGCCCAAAACATAACAGAGCCCCCACCAGGTGGCTGGTAAGGTGTGATTTCTTCGAAACATGCCTCTGCAAAGCGTTCTCCTTGTCTTCTTAGCACTCGCCGACGTCGATCTTCACCGAACAGAGTTATCCTTGCTTCATCAGAGAACAAAACGCCATTCCAATCTTCTTGAGTCCATGATTCACAATTTCTAGCGAACCTAAGCCTGTGAACTCGGTGCTCACGGAGTAATTTGGGGCTGCAGGCCGGGCGGTGACTGCGTATATTGACAGCTCGAAACCTCCTCCTGACCGTCCATAGACTAATATGCACATTTCTTACTTCTTGGAGGTTGTTCTTAAGATCCACATACGGACATTTGCGATTTCTCAATGCGCGACTCACAAGAAAACGATCATCCCGTGGTTGGGTACATGGTTTTCTTCCTGAACCAGGCCTTCTCTCGCCGGAACCAGTCTCCTGATATCGCTGCCAGGTCCGTTGGACCGTCGAGCGACTAACATTTAGCCTCCTAGCCACGAAGCATTGGCTGCAACCCTCTTCAAGCAGCGCAATAATTTTGGTAGCTTTTACCACTTTATCTACCATTTTTGATACAGCCAAAAACTAAAGCAATAAATAAAGCTTTGACAGTCAAGGATATGAAATTAATCGATGAAAATTGAATAAAAGTTATGAAAGTCGACGTTAACTTCTGGAACTTCGCGCCAAAAATGTAGAATAATAAATACTTAATAAAAAAAAAAACTTTAAAAAAACCACGTTTTACTACGGGTTATAGATGTACTAAAAAGGAGAAAATAAATTTTTACAAATGGACTAAAAAGATAAAAATAAATTTTTGGTAATAATGAAAATTTACGATACAAATATTCGAAAATTTATTGAATATTATGTATTGTTCTGAACATTCATAAGCAGCATTTGAAAAATTTCCAAAAAATTAAAACGTGGTGCGTAATTTAGATCAACAGCGTTATTGATATTATATTAATATTTTCATTATCTTTCCTAAATCCCTTCCTAACTAAACCAATGCAATAGTAATGCTGTGGATGGCATTGAATAGTTTTTCAAGTATAATGCGCACCACGTTTTAATTTTTTGGAAATTTTTCAAATTCTGCGTATGAATGTTCAGAACAATACATAATATTCAATAAATTTTAGAATTTTACTTAGTTCTTCAATATATACATGTAATATATATCAAATATCCAGACACACCACGTGGAGGTTAATTTAATTAAAGCCTAATTAAGTGGTTTTAGGATGTAAAACTGTAAAATATGAAATTGTTAGGTGAAACAAGCCTGTATACAAAATTTCAGCCAAATCGGATAAGAGGAAGAGGTCGAAATAAGGATCTCAAATTTTGACGACAAACCAACAGACAGACAAGTGAAGTTAAGTAAAACGTGGTAAAAAGGGGTTTTCTGTAAAAATGAGCATCAAATTAAAATTTAAATTTAGAACGTACCTTTTTAAATACGAAACGAAACGATAGAAACCTTTTTTGTATTGTATCTTTTTAAAGATGAATGAAAATCAAAACCGCCCGTTTTTTTGCAATTTAGTGTATATTGGTTCTGTGTAGTTTTCAAAATTTAACGAGATCATTATCTTATTATTAGAAATATTTAAATGGTTACTTTCTGACCAACAGTACTACCTTAAATTCTTATTGCAACCTCATTTATTTACATTTCAAAGGTGGGAAATTTATCTAGATCAATAATTGCTGCACAAATTTGTTTACATTGTATATCTAAATTTAATTAATTAGAAATAAAAAGGCAGAGCTACAACTTATTATTAAATACCTAATATTTGTCAGCTAGTAATAAATACCCATACTGGATTTTTGTTCAATCCAAAAGTGCATGTGTTTTTCATAACTGTAAAACTTCAAAAATTTAATAACATTAACTTGTAATTATTGTTATTTTCATTTATTTAATTATGAATATAAGATTTAGAATTATATAATTTACGTTGCATACATACACATAATGAAATTAAAGTTTTATTAATTACAGTAATAAAACAACTGATTATTAAATGTCATCTATGTGTAACTAAGGCAAATATCTCGGCCATGTGATAATTTCCCCAGGCTCAATGCATGCTACCTTATCTACCATTTTTGGTATTATACAGGCATTTCCATAGCAATTGACTTTTACTTAATCTTACAGACATTATTCATGCTGCTGCTCCTACTCTTGGCTAAAGGTTGGGCAGTCACCAGACTGGAGCTCACTTATAAACCACTTGTATTTGGTGTATGGCTTGCTTATGGAATTGTCCACATCTTGCTATACGTTTGGAATACTGTAAGTAAACATAGCATTTGTAATGTATAGCTTGTAAAATATGAGCGTCATAAGTATTGTTTGTCTCTTACAAAAAAGTGAGTTAGACAGTTACAGATGTACACAGTAATCCGACTTTGAAACCTATTCAATAATGAAATATCTGACGAGAAAGCAATGTAGGAATTGCGAGCCCTTAAAAAATTTTTTCAACATAGAAACCAATTCTCACGTAAATAATGTGAATTGTGATAAAAATTCAGTTTGGCGCTAAGTCCTTACTAACTCTTAAAATTACAAGAAACACTATTTGGTGTTAATGGTTATGTATTTTTTAGAAAAGCGACATGATGCTGTTGAATGTATAAATATGTCATAATATGATAATTCAATATGAGCTCTGTGAAAGACAATTACAGGTTGAATTTGACTGCTAGCTATATAAAATCTAGTATAATTTACTTTTCAGACTGAAGTAGACATTATCGAGGAGATAGATGAATATCAGACTTGGCCCGGTTGGTTAATATTGACACTGCGAGTCGCTATCATGACATGGTTCGTTGTGGAACTCCGTAACACTATGATTTATGAACACAATATGCCAAAGCTTAACTTTCTTCTACATTTTGGAGCGTCGAGCCTCGTATGGTTTGTCTATCTACCAGTAATTGCGTTGATAGCTCTACAGATCAGCCCGTTATGGAGATTCAAATTTTTGTTAGGTAAGTTCTTATAATAACTTGTCACCTAATCACCTTAGCACTATCAAATGACGGGATATCAAAGTTTGCCTAGCAACTGAATAACGTTTTAGTAGTGTAACATTGCGTTTTTACAATATATATACCAATACCTATATAGATTAACTTTAAAGGCTAAATCTTAATCAAATAAAGGAAGAAAATTCCATCTAAATAGTTAGAACCGTTCCCCAGATAAGCTAAATAAATTAACATACAAGAACAGCTCAGCACCAATAGCTAAGTTGGATATCGTCGTTGCGACTTCATGAAAATTCATGTTTACGAGATAATCGATAAATAGTGTTTACTGAAAAAATGTGAAGAAAATAACTCCAACATATTTGTTGGAGGAGGTCACCCAGGAGTCCAGATTTGTACCCCGCAGACTTCTTTTTGGGAAGTTTTTTAAAAAGCAGTGTCTACAACAATAAACCAAAGACACTAACATAACTAAAAGAAAAAATCAGCTAAAAAATGTCTGCGATCTCACGGTCTCTTTGCCGACGAGTATTCGAAAATTTCAGTACTCGCTTAGAAGAATCCAATAATCGAGACGGTGGTCATTTATATGATGTTATTTTTAAAAAGTAAATTACAATGAATAAGCTATCTAATAAAAAACTGGTTGGTTGCCTGTAAAGTTGGTATACGGGCGAAAGTTTTACGTGACAACGACTTTGAGTGGTAAAATAATTTTAATGTGAATATTCATTCGTATAGTAGGAAGAAGGATGAAATAATAGTAACAATTTAAAACATTTATTTATACAAAGAATTATATTTAAAACATTAATTTATAGGCACGCGTCCCTTCCACTTTTTATGTCTGTCTCTCTCGCTCTTAGGCGGGCTAACCATGCCCGAGTGGAAGGGACGCGTGCCTCTCACTCGCTCTCATTGTAAGCGCATAACGTGAGCGGAGCGTAACGCAGTTTCTTGAAGTGTCACCCGGCAAACCAATTTATAAGACGTTGTCACGTCAATAAATATTTTTTCATTATATGTCAATTCGTTTTTTTATATGATTTTTTCAAATGTTAACGAATTCATGGCCCGCCCTGTATACAATATGTTAAGAAAACCCTGTCCGATTCGTGAAGGGGTATTGGTAGGTATCGAGATATGATTTTATTCGTGAAATCTTATTTAGATAACACGAAAAAAAATTACCTGGAAAAAAAAATTAAAAATTAATAAATTGTGGTAACTTACATGGCAACTTAGGGAAAGAGCGAGCGTCGGCGCGCGTAGGTAATACCGTAAGGTCGTGAACCCAGTTGACCTTACACGTGCCGGCGGGCGGTGTCTTTGACTAGGGATGGACACTTGTTGGACATTATTAAATTTGGATATCGATGTAAATATTTTTTTATCGCTCCAATATTACGTTACACATAAGCCTTCCACGTATTTTATTTTCGGTAATAAGCTGAGTAATTTATTAATTATAATTGATTTTTTAAATAATTAAACAAAAGACAACAACTGAAACTTTTATCTCGTCTGCATTGTGCATGTTAATATTGTTGTTATAATTCACAGTTTTTATTGCTTTTTATTAGTAACTTTATTCATTAATTTTAATAATTTCATGTCGTGACCTATTGTGCTTTTTGTCGGCATCGTCAAAGGCCGTGTACTGACCTGTCGAAGAAAATTCGCATCTAACCTGCCGCGGCTTCTTTAGATATCACTTACACTCGTCGCTGCATGGCAACAAAGGTGTTGTTAGTATTTGAAAATTTGCTATAATTTAAGATATGATGATACTAAAAACACGCATTTAAAAAATGATAACTAATTTATACTTATAAATAATATAATTTTATTTTTTTTTTGGTTATGTTGTTGAAGTGCCTATGTGCAGTCGGACAGGGTTTTCTTAACATATTGTAGAGACATTCTGTAGTGTATTTAGTATCAGCATTGCACCCGTGCGAAGCCGGGGCGGGTCACTAGTCTTTATTATAATAATTCTACCTATAATATGTTATTCTCCTTTATTAGAAAAGAGAAGTATTCATTAATATTTAAATTTTTCTTTCAGGTATAACTTATTCAGCAGACTGTCTAGCATTTTGCGTGATGGCACATCTGCTGTGGCCGACACGTTCAGAGCAATACTTACTGCTGGCTCCTTCTGACTACACAGGTTAATTCTCAAAGATTTGTTCTACCGTAGTCATCTCTAAGTTCAAGTCATCGCCTTGAACAACTTCAACGATTCATATCATTAAGCAATTTATAAAGGTCTGTCAGGTATGCGATATCATTCTTTGATGTGATGAGGTTGTCGCGCAATTCCGTGTCCTTGCTTTCCAAGAACTCTATGACAGAGTCAAACAGATTGCCAAATCGATTCAGAAAATTTCCTTTTGATAGCCAACTTACTTCTGCGTGAAAGATCAATCTGTTGAAATCTTCATCATTAGCAACACAAAGCTGATTAAATGATCTATCATTAAAAGAGTTGTTTCGGATTTTATTGACTGCTCTGATGACATGTTGCAATGATTGAAACAGTCGTTCAATTAATTTTTAGCAACTAAATGTTGTCGATGTATAACGCAATTTATAGCAAGCACATCAGGAATTTTATTTTTTAAGTACGCTATGAAGCCTTTTTGACACCCCGTCATAGCTGGAGCACCATCTGTAGCAGTTGATATAATATTCTTCAAGGGAGTTCTTTTACATCACAAAACTTTTCCAGTTTTTTAAATACGGTTTCTCTTTTTGTGTCTGTCTCTAAATTTCTAGCAAATAATAGTTCTTGACATATTTTTTCATCTTTAATAAACCTTACGTAAGACAGCAGCAATACTTCATTAGTTGGTAAAGTGGACTCATCCAACTGAATTGAAAATTGACTAGTCTTCAGATGATTGCACAATGACTCATCAATGTTTTCAGTCATTTGATCTATTCGTCTTTTTGCACAGAACTACTGCTCAAAGGAATTTTTCGAATTATATCTGCTGCCGGTTTATGGAGCACAGTAGTTATAGCTTCTTTTATTAATGTTCCTCCGATGGTGTGTGTTACCTGTTTGAGCAATTAACAAAGAAATATTGTATGAAGCTCGAAGTCCATTATCGTCTTGCTTAGCAGCCACCAAAAAAAGTTTCGATACACTTGGCTGATTATTATGCTTCTTTTTGAGATCTTGAAAATAGGCTTTTTTTTGTCCTTCTTATGCATTTTATTCAAATGATCTTGAAGTCTTGAAGGCTTCATCGCTTAGTTTGAAAATACTTTTGAACAAAGAAGGCACAAAGGCAAAGATGGATTTGTCGAATTTTCTATAAATCAATATTTAATATATTTCGCACTGTATGCCGTTTATTCTGTTTTGCTTCCGACATGGCTTTGTTTTCACAAATATGTAAATAAAGTGTTGAACTTAAATACTTGTTTAAAGATAGCGCGCGAAACCACTAATGAAAATATAAGAAATATTACGAGCTTTTGTGTAGCATTTAAATTCAGCACGCACCGACAGGAATAAGACAAACACGCACAAACTCGTTTATCTCTTTCGACGCTCAATCGTTCTGAGCAAGTTAGGACAAGTATCGATGAACCAGCCAGCCGATTGTTACCGGTTTGCACCAATAGCGTTATTTAACAGAAACTTGTTAGGACTTGATTGCGTACGGCGTGCGGGCTATTCTACGAAATCTATGTTAAGTATTTTAAGTTTTAATACCATCATACAGGGTAGAAATATAAACTGTTCGATATTGAGTAGTAGGTAGGTTTTAATTTTAGTGAAATTTAAAATATAAAGTAAATGAAATTACAAATCAACCATCGCCCCCTACACTATGCCAACGCCCCAGGTTTTTTCTGGGCCGCTTAACGCCTCCCTCTAGGTCTCCAACGCCCACAAGGGGCGTTATCGCCCACTTTGAGAAAGACTGCGATAGGCTATGACCACCTCAAAATTATTTTACCCGAAGACATTTCTTGTTATTTGAATTTCACTCATGTAAGGTTGTATAACAATTACTCAACATGAAATCTTCATTTCAGCGGGTATCGAAGAGTTGGATGAGTTCAACGAAGCCCCTCACGTGGTTCACAGCGACACACTAGCGCTGACTGCGTCGGAGAGCATCAACGCTGACGACGAAGACGTCATATTTACACGACCTGCGCACAAAAATGGCGTAGCTTTCTCATAGCAATGCCAATAAACAGCTCTTGAGTGAGTAGAGTACCAATAACACTGAATATTCTGACAATGGATATTCAATATGTTATGATCACAACGCGTTTAACACTCCAAGGGAAAAAATATTTTTTTTTTTAGATCCTTGGACTTATTACGAAAGTAATTATTGAGTGTAATGCCAGTGACAACATTCCCAGTTGATAAATTCTTATTTAATAAGTACGCCAAGCGATTACTTAAGTGGTTACGTTGACCTTTCATTTTGTTCTGCTTTAGGTATCTGTGAAAACATTTTGATCTAGTCTGATCAGGTTAATCTGTGAGATACCATTAAATGGATTGAGTTAGTTATTAACAAATTATAAGATATTGTGTTGTATTTGCGGTATCGGATATTTGGGTGTATAGTTTAACCTTAAAGGTCGATTCACACATATCAGTGAACCCACAGTTCCGGCACAGTACCGTTACAGTTCCGTAGCCGTGCAACAGTGGTGCGTCAGTGCTTCAATTCACACATATCAGGCACAGTACAGTTCTCTGCGGGTCTTCGTGCACGACGTTCCCTTCAGACTAGCGTTGACGTCGATTATTTTGATGGCACTCTTCAATAACACAGAATTAGCTATGATAGCCATTGCTTTAGACGAAGAAGAAGAAGAAAATCGAGGAAAAAAAAGAAAATGGGTACATGAAGCATGGAAGTTAAGAGAATCTGAAGGAGAATTCGTGACATTATACAAAGAATTAATTAAAGACGAAACAAAGTATTTTGAATATTTTAAAATGTCGGAAAGCTGTTTTAATATTCTCCTTCAGAAGCTGGGAAATAAATTAGTAAAGAAAGATACTCGATGGAGGAAGGCTATATCTCCTAGAGAGCGGCTCGCAATTTGTCTAAGGTAGGTAAACCGGATGTTATTAACTTTATTTTTACCTTTTTGGAGGTAGAAACAGTCGATAACATATCAGTGAACACATTTTTTGCAGTGCAGATGTATCCACTGACAGGTATGTTTAAGGATAACCTTTTAATTAAAATTCTGAAAATATGTATTTAAATCAGTTTTTATTACTTCGTATGTGGCACATAAACACATTATACTTTTAACACTTTGTTAAGTTCTAGAGCATTATCATTCGTTAAATGTAGAGTTCATAACAAATTGCTGCACATCACTATGTTGTGTGGGATCTACTATATTAGCCAATCCAGTAGAGTCAAGAATAGATTGCGATGTGAGATTTATATTTGTTGGTTCAGTTGCAATATCTCTTGGATATGATACTACTATATTAGCCAATCCAGTAGAGTCAAGAATAGATTGCGATGTGAGATTTATATTTGTTGGTTCAGTTGCAATATCTCTTGGATATGATACTACTATATTAGCCAATCTAGTAGAGTCAAGAATAGATTGCGATGTGAGATTTATATTTTTTGGTTCAGTTGCAATATCTCTTGGATATAATGGTACATTTTGCTCTGTCATCATCTTCATCTCATATTTTTGCACAGTTGTAAATATTTCAATCTTTGCCAAATTTAAGTAATATTGATTCAAATTCTTCAGTGTGGGTGCAATACCATTTAAAAAAGCATCAACTGGATGCTCGACGCGTTCGGCTTTTTCTTGATTTTTTTGAAGAACATATTCCATTAATGAAAATGCTGAGGATGGTTTTGGTGTGCATTTTGTCGAACCTTTTCTCTTTCTTAAAGTAGATGTAGTAGATAGAGACGCCAGTGATGGTGGTGATGGAGTGGATACATGGCTTGGTGATGGTGTGGGTGTGCGGACGTACAATGGTGATGCAGTAGACACATGGCTTGGTGATGGTGTGGGAGTGCGGACGCACTGTGGTGATGGAGTGGATACGTAGCTTGGTGATGGAATGGATGCTTCGTGACTAGCGACAATGGGTATATCAGGTGAAATGGATACGGTATTTCGAGGCTCGTTGGTTTCGGAGTCAGAATTTTCTTTTTCTGGTTCTACACTTTGTACTGTCGGTCGTTCATTGAAATATTTTTTCAAAAAATGTAATTGTTCATAGTATTTGTATAATTTAACATTGGTCTTCTTTTGTCCACTTTTAGTTTCCGTTTTCTTCAACGATTTTCGATAGTTGTCTCTTATGTTATTCCACCGTGTTTTGCATGTTGAACCTGCAATGAAAATAATATTATATATAGATTTATTTGTTTCAGGTATCTAACAACAGGGGATTCTCTGAAGACAATTTCATTTAGTTACCGCTTGGGCCACAGCACAGCATATTCCATAGTTATGGAAACATGCAAGATAATAAAGGAAACTCTGATGAGTGAAATGCTACCTTTGCCTACAGAAGATAAATGGAAAACTATTTCCAATGACTTTAAATTGTTGTGGAATTTCCCTAACTGTGTTGGAGCACTGGATGGTAAGCACATAACAATTCAGGCTCCCTCGAAAAGTGAATCTCTATATTTTAATTACAAGAAAACATTTTCAATTGTTTTGATGGCCCTTGTGGACGCGAACTATAATTTTATTGCCGTTGATGTGGGGTCTTATGGCAAAAACAGTGATGGTGGCATTTTTGCAAATTCCAACCTAGGAAAAAGACTACAGCAAGGAACTTTAGGTATACCTGGAAATTCTCCGTTGCCAGGAACATCAATAGAAACACCACACGTGATTGTGGGAGATGAAGCATTTCCTCTCAAAACATATTTAATGCGACCTTATCCAGGGCAAAATTTGAATGACGACAAGCGCATTTTTAATTATCGTTTATCAAGAGCAAGAAGAATTGTTGAAAATACTTTCGGTATATTAACACAAAAGTTTAGAATATACAATAGACGGATCCAAGCTAACCCAGAAAATGTAGATAATATAGTACTCGCTACTTGTATTTTACATAACTTCATCAAATATTTTAAGCCAAATACAACACATGCATCAGATTATGAGGGTAATCAACCTCATACAAGTAGTTTACTGGAAACTGTGCAACCTCAAGGCTGAAACGCCACAGCGGGCGCATTTCACGTTAGAGAAGTATTCAAAAATTATTTTATTTCTGAGGCAGGATCAGTACCCTGGCAAGAAGATAAAATATGATTTGTACTTTATCTATTAAAATAAAGCAACTTACACTTTGTTATTTTATTTTAAAACTAGCGGCCCATCTCGACTTTCACTAACGATTACTCACTACCCTATCCCTATTACGAGCTGTCAGAATTATCATCTTTATATACAAATTAAAGTAGATTTTAGGTTCAAACACATAGACAAAAATTTAATAATTCCTCTAATAGCACTGTAGATAAATAAATTTTGACTTACCGTCTACATTCATTTGTGTTCCTATTTTGTTCCACAAATTGTTTTTGTATTTTGTATCCATATACTTTGCATGAGATAAATCATACAAAACAGGATTCTCACGAACTAATTCAATCAACACCTCGTCTTCCATTTTGTTTTCGATGCAGCGGCGTCAGTGATCCGTGATAAAATATCGTCTTCGCCGATCACGTCCGTGATGGCCGGTGCCGGCATTGACACTGACGGTACTGAGACGACACTGACACTGACAAGTGCGAATACATCCATAGAGAATGTTTGAAAGAATAATTATCACTGATGCGGTACTGTGCCGGAACTGTGGGTTCACTGATATGTGTGAATCGACCTTAAAGCGCGTAAGAGTATGTGTGTAAAAGCTAAATATATGTGGAGTTAGAACCAATGGCGCAACCGCAATACAGGGATCTACATGTTTATAAAATTCGGAATATTAAAAAATATACTCACCCCTAAATTTAACCAAAACAAAACTTACAATTGTAAAACTAATAATAATAATTGTCTTGTATTATGATTGCTTATCAATTAAAAATGGAAAATCAACACAATCTATAAAATACGAAACCAATTAGGTTCTAATTAATATACTAATAATTATATATAAATTCTGTTCCATTTTTAAATTCGTGCTTAATCATAGCTTGTAGAACAAACATATAATTTCGTATATTTTTTTGAATATTTTTTTGTCATTAAAATAATTTATTTAAAAAAATAGCTTCCGTCTTTAAGTAATGTGGTTAAAATGCACCCGAATATTCAATCGTTAATGATTATTGAATATTTTTAAGAATATTAAAATAAATTTATTCAATTGAAGAAAAAAATGAATTGCAGTTGTAAGCATTATTAAATGTGCACAATTGTAAATGGCAACTGAGTTAAGCACTTCTACCCTCACATTGTTTAAAGAAAAGAAACATGTTTATTAGCAATTGGAATAAATATTAAGTACATAATGGTTTAAAAAGAAACGTGAACAATTACAGAATGTGCCAATGAGAAAATTCTATGTGTACTTATGACAAAGAAAAAACTATATTAGAATTATTTATTAAAATATGTCAAAGAATTTACTATAACTAAGGAATGATCGTGAAGTCAATACTACATTTAATCGAATAGTCATTTGATAGAATAAGACAGTGTTAGTTAATACATATTGTGAAAGTGTACAAGAAAACATGTAATGTATTGCCCCCGGCAAATAAGTTGAACATGATTTTGAAATCACGTGACATGCGCAGTAGTGAATAATGATTTCAAAATCATGTTCAACTTATTTGTCGGAAACTATACCCAAATTGAGAAATGATCGAGAAATGTTTATTATTTACAGAACTCATAAACATTTTTAGCCCAAATTCGCATCCAACGCCGCTGAGAGTAACATCCTTTTTATTAAAAAATATCTTTACAACGTCATTGATTTCATATTTACTAATTCGTAATGCTTACAGACGATATTACCAGTTATATGTAATTGGCAAATTATTTGACAAGCTATGTACTTCTTGCAAAATTGACAGATCAATCTGATATACATACTTTGCTAGATAAAAATGTATAGTTTGATATCAAGACTCATGGTCTGCTTTCAAGTAACTCGAAATATTATGCAGGGATTTTAGCGGTATCCGAATAGAGTGTTCTGAACACTGTTTTTCATTTCTGTTTTAAAAGTTAAACAGAAAGAAACTGTAACACTTTGAATCTGTTTTAGAAAATACCAGTTCATAAGTGTTAATATCTGTTACAGTCAATAAGGTTCACATTGGCATAACTATGCGACAGCTCACTAATGATTTGGGTACTTTGAAATGCCTATGTTGGTGTACTGTGTGTACACATAGACAGTTAAACGTAAAACAGTTTCTAACAGATTGGTAACAGAAAACATTATATCTGTTACACTTTTATAAGTGTTCGACGCAAAACAGGTTCAAAACACCAAAATAAGTGATACAGGAATAATTCTGTAACAGATTCAATGTGTAACCCTTATAAAAGTGTATCCTTATAAAGGTGTTTTTGAATCCCTGATATTATGCTGTCCGAATATGCAATTTACACTTACGGCCATTTCTATTTATCTTCAGTTATGCCTTTACGACACCTATTAATTATTTTTGATGGTATAAATCGCCAATGTGGCCATAAAGAAGAACATGCAAAAAAAACTAAAAAATCGGTAATAGTAGTAAATATATTAAAAATTGTCTTTATATTTACATATCTTTCTAAAAGTGGTTATTAAAATCTTGAACTGAGGTTTAACAGTACTTGTGTCTACATATAAACAATCAACAATTTTATCAAATGTTTATTTCAGATCAATTTGACGGCGCATCACATTTAATACAAACTTTAGGTACGAATACTTTAGAACAAGAAAAATGATCTTTATGAAATTTTATTAACTTAAAGTCTAGAAAGATAATAGAAAAGTACTTAGGTGCTTTAATTTTATTTCATTTTGTATTAACCATTTCGAATATGGTTTCAATAAGTTTTAGACTTACCATCTTCCTAAATATATAAAATCTCATAAGAATATATATTTATACTTGAAAATTTGTATGAAATGTAGTGGGCCTTAATGCTCTAATGCAAGGCACATTTTATGAATTTCCAATTCGTTGAAGGCTATTCTTTTTTATTGAAGTTAACGCAAAAGACATGTTTTTGTATTATTTTTTTGATAAAAATATGTATCGACTTTACATCGATACACAATAATATAATAAAATTTGACGGCAACGCCGTTTGTAAATTGAACCGAATAAGATGATATTTAGGTATAAAGAAGTACGTTGGGACTATTATGAAATATGTAGTTTGTTATTTCAAACCACTGTAATTAGGGATTCAATTGTATTGAAACGGATGCGATAGACATTGAAATACAATCATTCAATCACTTTTAGACATACATTGTTCTTACTCTTATTAATTCACTTTTTATCAGATATAAGGAACTATACATCATTTAGTTATTTTTGTAAATAATATAAATTTACATCACGATTTGGTGATCGGTTTCCATATCAAAGTTGGTTGCGAATATTTTTCTTGAAAGGGCGTCCCAATTTTCGAACTGGTGATAAATTCAGAGCTTTCAGATACTTAGTAACATATACAAATACTTGACAAACCACTTTATTAAACACTAGACCATAATATCACATATGAGACGCCTTAGATATTCTGTAGATGCAACTCCTAAAAAGGAGCCGACACATGAGGTTTAGGAAATCAAACAGGAACAGCCACCTAAATAAACGTGTTGGATAAGCAGTAAACAGCGTCTATTACTTTTTAAATTGCAAACATTGAACGGATTTTATATTCTATATTGAGGCAGATGAGTTTCCGAAGAAACCAGTTTTTGATGCTTATGATCTGTCTGCTTGTAACGTAAACAGAGAACAAACAATATAATAATAAATTATAGTAGTCAATACAATATTTTATGCTCTGTTAATTTGTTTATACTGATTCCGGAATTTATAAATAAACAACAAAACTGCGATTGCTGAAGAAACATCCTGGGAAGTGATTTTTGAATATAACATTTCGCGCCGAATATTCATTTTCGTGACGTGGTCTCAACTCAACCATTTATCTCGTAGACGATCTATGTTGAATGTGACATATATTTGTTAGTTCGAAAGTATCGGTATATCAAAAATTCACCTGTTCAATCTTTAAAACTCCGTCTTCCATGTAGTAATTTCTGGTTGCCATTTATTCTTTGTAAAGCAGGTGAAATTCATTACTTAGTTATGAAATTATTAGTCTGTGCCGGAGACAAACGACACAAACTAATTATGATACTGAAGCCGAAATTGTTTTTTCTCTTTTATCTTCCCTTACTCGAAACGGGATTATGATTTCCCCACTTGATCGGGTATGCTTTTGTGAACGTGCAGACAAAGTGCCAGTCTTCTTAGGCTGTGATAGTTAAATACCCTAGGTACTTCAGCAGATAAATCTGGTTTGTTGGTTGGCGTTTGTCTTGATATTTAAATTCTACCTCTGGTTGCTCAGTCTTCTTACTTTGCCTTCTAAATGTTCTTTAGTTATTGTCACTTTTTTTAAAGATATTCAATTAAACATTTCCAAAAACTGAACAAGTTATTAGCATGTAGACAAAACGGTTGAGGTAGTAAATTATCCATAAAGAATTTCTTTTATTCCTAAGAAAATAATGCAACTGCAAGTATGCAGATGTGAGCAACATAAATAGCCGTTTAAATCTACAGTTTACCAAGCACGAAAAATATATAAAACTTGGAATCGTGCGCATAATATGTGAATCATAAAATGGCATAAGTTCTTATTATAAGTGTCATTCAGGCACGTATAAACAATTTATCAATGAGACAAAAAAAAAAGTACTAGAAATCGACCTAGATCGCCCAGAGCGTTCTTACCCAAAATGGACCCCTATCTTTGGATTCGCCCTTGCACGAACGCTAAAGCTTCTTACGATGGAAGAGACTGTGCTCTTTGTCCGGACGCTGACACTTCCTTTCCCATTTTTTTCACAATTTGAGAATCGTTAATGAGCCAAACAGAGACTTAATCTGTGAGTAAGGTGCTGATTCATGAAGTACTTTAATTAGTGTCTGCGCAGACAATATGCAAAGTCAACATTAGTGGGTAAAAATTGGTTTTAATAAAAAAATTACTCTCAGTGCGGCGAATATCAAACGTGTGCTTCGGTCTGGATGACTCTTAAATTGCCGATGCACAACTACCTAAAGTAAATGGTGAAGTAGCACAGTAGATGAGGAACTTTTATCCAGTGCTAATGGTAAGGTCTGGTACAGTTACAATGTAAACATCCTAAACGGCGCTTTTGACGGCTACACTGCCACCGATCCATCTCTTTGATTTATTTATATAAATCTTTTTTATCACAAAGTAAGATTGTCGCATGCAAAAAATTATGAATAAAAACGGAGTTTTATTGGTATATTTCTATGTCTCTCTCTCTCTCTCTAATAAATATGGGTTTATTCAACAGACATTGTTATAGAGAAACAAAAAACTGATAATTGGAAAATATCACCAAGTTTTTATACCTATGTGGTGGTATGTATCCAATATTAATACAAGGTGTGAAATTTTTACTCTGTTTAAATGAAATACGCGTAAAACGTCGTTATTACTAAATATTCTTAAGATAAAATAAGTGGGTACTCTATAAAAACGCAAAAATATACATTACTAGCTGTTGCCCGCGACTTCGCACACGTGGATAAGAGGGCCACTCTTATCACCTAAGGGTGATAAATTAGCCTACGACTTATTCTCAGACCTAACAAATATACACAAAAGGATTCATAAAAATCGGTCAAGCCGTTTCGGAGGAGTTTGATGACAAACACAGACACGAGATTTTTATATTAAACTAGCTGACCCAGCGAACTTCGTACCGCCTTAGCGTAGCTATCAATTGAATGACGTTGACATTTGTCAGCGCGGTTATCGATGTGGTGTCACAGATTACCACAGATTTTTGTTTTAAATTGAATGACGTTGACATTCGTTACGTTATATTTTTCAATCTTCCTGAGAGATTTTCTTTATATTTTTTTCCGTAAGAACCTTGTACAGAGTATTAGAAAACTACAAAAAAAAAATCAGCCAAATCGGTCAAGCCGTTTTCATGTTATGTCGTGACAACGGAAAACGGGTTTCATTTTTATATATATAGATTAATAATAATACTGTTTTATAAAAAGGAGTCGACTATAAATTGTTATTAGTTTCGTCTACAAACAGCACAAACTGTCTTTTCAACTGATATTGAACTCTTTGTGGAACAAATAGAGAATAAAATGGAAATATTTGACAATATTGTTTTGGTTGACGTCATTCTGATTTCATGTACGATACGCATATAATAAAGCATTGATCCATTCTTATGAGATAAATACTATTAATTATAACAAATTGTATACATATAGTTAGTAAATAACATGGTAAATAAATTTTTAATGTACAGATTTTTTATAAATCTATAGTGGAATATGGAAGTACAATTAGATCTCAATTTCGATGTTAATGATATGATATCTTTGTATTTGTGATTTTGATACAAGTATTTAATGTTTATGTTATATGTATGTATATTGGAATTATGATAATTAAAAGTGTTTATAGTGTATTAAAAGAAACTACTATGTGGTGAGGCTACTTCTTTTATTTTTTTAGTAAAATTATTTTATATTTCTTGCGATGTATTCGAATGTACTTACGTCTAACATTTTACAAATATTTTACTTAGATTGTAAGACTATGAATAAAGAGTATAATTTTAAACGTAAGCTTGCTTGCGCGTTTGTGGAACCACTGTCGCAAATCACTTTTTCACACAAAACCATCACATTGTTTTACTTATTATATACAATTTCGCCTTCATTTATTCAAATGAAATATACGGATACCGCTAACGCGTATATTTTTATGTATTTCTATCGTTTCGACTTCTTTTCAGAAGCCGTGTTTTCATGAAAACCAAGGAAATGGGTGTCAGGGGTGCTTTATTTCAATAAAATATTTCTTCAATTATATGTATGTTTATTCGTTATTTATTTTATCCACAACGAATAAAATAAATAACGAATAAACATACATATTTCATACATAAAAATAATACATATTCATTGAAAAAAAAATGATATTTTAAATTATTATTATTAAACAAAATAGTGCAGTTTAAAATTTAAATATTAGATAAACAAAATAATTAGGAAATGCCCGATTGAAATATTGCACTGTAATGACCAGTGGTCGGAGTAGGTATATTGATTTTAGATACTTGCGTCATGCATGATATCATAACATGGACATGCATTTCTTCCGGAATGTACCGGAGTTTCCAAAAATTTGGTAAATAGAGTAATAAAATAAAAAACCATATGTAAGCAAACAAAATTGTTTATTGTGAATACAAATAATCATTATTACAGTTTTATTAAAAACAATTATTTTTAATCCTCATCGGTTACAATTTCTACATTTTGATTTTCTGTCTCTATACAATTAAAATAAATAACTATAATTTTTTCAATATTTTCGATTTTTAAGCTATTTCTTTTAACATCTAAGATCCATTTGTAAGTGGAAAATGATCGTTCAACATCTGTAGATGTCAATGGAGCGAATTTGAAATAAAGTTTCTGATTATTTGCTACGCTTTTTTCAATACTCTCGCTGTATTCTCTAATTGTATCTAAATCTGGATTTCGTTCCATAACTGATTCTATTTTATTTTTTATATTCTCATTATTGCACTCGTTAAGCGTAGCCCTTACTTGATCAAATACTAAAAGTGAATCAGCTAGAGATAAATTTTGTTTTTGTAACTCTTTTAGGGCTAGTAGTATAATAGAGTAATTTTCTTCGATATATTTTAAATCATTTTCTAAATTTTGTTTTTCCAAAATGTTTTTTGCGTTTCGTATGGCTATAGCATCAGAACTGCTCAAGCAGGATAAAACTTCTTTTATTTTATCTAAATGTTGAGCGTAGTAAGATGTTGCCTGTAACCAAGTACCCCATCTGGTAATGACTGGTTGCGGAGGCAACGGTAAGTCAGGATATTTTTCTTTTAAAATGTTTACCCTACTAGGAGCCTTTAAAAATACTTTTTTAACATTTGATATAAGAATATCAATATCGTTGTATTCTGACCTTATCTGCTCACTTACACGATGAAGAGCGTGCGCCAAACATGTCACATGCTTCATTTCAGGTAAGTAATGTTTTAAATTTCGCCCTGCAGATAGCATGTACGCGACACTGTCAGTGCAAAGCATTAAAATATTGTCAACTTTCGCTTCAAAAGTGTTTTGCCATAAATTTTCTAGACATTGCAGTACAAATTGTGTTATTGTTTGTCCATTTACTGCTGTTAGCATTTTACAAGCAATCAAATAAGGCCGGCCTGCACTATTACTAGGATGCAATGGTTTTATTAGGAAATTGACTATGTATCGACCAAAAATGTCTGTTGTCTCATCCAGCGATATCCATAGTTTCTCATTTTTATTAATTTCATAAATCGAATTGATTTTATTCCTATAAAACTTCTCCAAATAAACTTTTCGTAACTGTGATTCGTCAACCACTTTACGATTGGTACAAACGCAACAACAAGTACTGCACATATATTTCTGAAAAAACTCTTTGAACGCTGGATTTTTCATTTGCGACCAAGGAATATTGCATAGAATCAGGAACTTAATGAGGTCGAAGTAAAATTCCTCTTGCGGTCTCTTAAATTTTCCTTGATGTACAGCGCCTTCAATGTGTTTGGTAATGTTGCCTCTATTCACAGCTTTCAAATGACTTTCACACTTTGTACAGTATATAGTGCCACTAGCGTTATCGTAAAGTAGCTCAGGATAGTGCAATAACCACTTTAGCACTGTTTCAGCCTTGACCTTTGCCATATTTATTTATATGTCACCTAAAACAATGATTTAAATTTACAATATATACATACACAACTGTAAAGTCGATAATGAAATTCTGTTTCATATAAAGTGATTTTTTTAACTGAAGCGGTGATAGCCCTGCGGTGTGCGTACCGGACTCTCATGCGCTATGATGATTGCTATAAAGTGATATTTTAACTGTTTCCAAGTTCTAAAACCTTCTTAAATAGTGAAAATAATTAAAACTTACCCGTACAAAAACAACTTCAAATGGGCCCAATCCAAGAGTAATAAATCGATGTCCGTAGTTATAAGCCAAATTCGTCGTTTTAAGTAGATTTCAGAAGACAGTACACAAGCCAGGGTCAAGTCAAGATATTCACAACACATAAAATAAGCGCACTCCACGAACCGAAATAAGTGAGTGAGCCACTTGGTCTGGATGTCGGTGCGAGCATTGTTTTCGAACAAACAGTCAATGAGTCATCCAGGATACTTGATTCTAATTGGTCAGATGCGTTGAGCATAGACATAAGAGGACAAAAGACCCTGTTTGCCGGATGTCGTGTGTTGAAATGAATATTATTATTATATCATTTTATAAATGAGAGCGAGTGAGAGGCACGCGTCCCTTCCACTCGGGCATGGTTAGCCCGCCTAAGAGCGAGAGAGACAGAGCGAGAGAGAGAGTGAGAGAGATAGGCATACACACCGGTTCATGTCTTGCGCTTCTATTTCGCTTAGGCGGTGATATATGAAATTCAGTGCGAGATTCTTTGTATAAATTAATGTTTTAAATATAATTCTTTGTATAAATAAATGTTTTAAATTGTTACTATTATTTCATCCTTCTTCCTACTATACGAATGAATATTCACATTAAAATTATTTTACCACTCAAAGTCGTTGTCACGTAAAACTTTCGCCCGTATATCGACTTTACAGGCAACCAATTTTTTTTACTATTAAATTCTGGCCATCTACGCCACTAGCAGCATAGCGTTGAGAGTATTGATACATTTTTAACTAGTTTCATGTAATAATTTCGATGTTTCGGTATTTTTATCATAATAATCCGGAAACTCGGAGGCGTATCCATATTAACATATACGTTTGATGTCAGTGACCTTAATTCAATATACCTACTCCGACCACTGGTAATGACTGTGCCGACCTTATTCATTCTACAAGGGAGTCGAAACGTCAGGATTAAATAAAAACATCAATAAACACGTTGTTGGTATCCGTAATAAATGTTTAATATCAATGCTCAAATACTTAATTTTTAATGTCTATGCATAGTCGATAGCACTTCTAGATGCGCTTTAACGTGTCGACCTTATGCAGTTGTAATAAAGCTCATTTCATTTTTAGTGTTGTATAGCTTGTCTTGTATGTATGTACTGTACAAAATGACTAGCGATTTCGTTATTATCTGTCCGATTTTAGGATACCTATCATAATCCCGATATTTGTGTACAAAATTTCATTTAATCTGAAGGCACTGTGCTGTATCTAATGTACATAGTTATTCTAGACAATCAGTTTCCTGAAAGCTATATTTTAATGTTCTTGTTAGCCAGACTTGTCATAAATATTTTTACTTCTTTAAAAAGCTGTATTATTGTTGGATATACTATCGATATTCCTCATCTAATTGCTTTTATATATGTTTTGTTACTGGTCAAAATGAGCCACATGTTGTAATAAAGTAAGACTGAAAGAACCCATATCTTGGTGTTGCGGTTTGAGAACAATGTATCTTCATGCAAATACTGTAGTATCATACTGTGAAGAGGATGGAGGAGGACCCATAAGACCTATGTGTCACCTATGAATCCCAACACTCCTCAGAAAGAAGAATAAAAATTACTACTGTCCCCACTTTAAATTTGCTGTTTAAATTTATTTATTTATTAGTTCAAATAATTACGCAACACATATCGATAACATTACTTTGTGCACTTTTTGCAAATATAGTCAATCGGACCAAAGCTAGTGTTTTCTCTAAACATAAGTAACAAGATCAGTAACATTCGAGTTATTTACCACTAAAGGTCTCTGCCCACTACACAGTATCATACCATGACCGTGCTATGAATGTATCAAGCACGGAAGGTAATACGATACGGCTTGCTTTGCCCACTGAAACGAGTCGACGGCGTTTAATGCCCGTATGATGCCGGTATGGTGTCCGTATGCAACCCGTATGTTGCCCACCCGTAATTTGTATGACTATTCATAGGAAGCCGTTTCATTATCGCATGTGTATCGGTAATGCCAGGACGTCCTAGGAGTGGTTTCAAGTTTTAAAATAATAAAATAGGTATGGCTATTAAAAGATTAACTGTTGGACAACTGGCAATGATTGCCATAATATTGGATGAGGAAGAAGAAGAAAACCAAAAACCCACTCGACGCTACTGGATTCACGATACTTTAAAAAAACGAAAAACTGAAGGAGAATATTGGACGTTGTACAGGCACTTAGTTGAAGATGAGGAAAAGTTTTTTCAGTATTTCCGAATGTCTACATACCAATTTAATATGTTGCTGCAAAAAATTGAAAATGATATTTCCAGAAGAAATACCAACTTCAGAGAATGTCTGTCATCTAAAGAAAAGCTTGCTGTGTGTTTACGGTAAGTAAATTAATTTTTTACATATTTTTAATGAAACCTTTATTTCAATTATATATAAAAATGAATTACAGACTTATTCAAACATAGTTCCAGACTGATTATTCCAATCGTTGGTAGCCGTATTCCAAGAAGACGTAGGCATGGGTGTAGCACTTGTTTCAATTGAAGAAGTCGATGCTGGAGATGGTGTGCCCGTATATTGAGGTGTAGTTGTAATAAACCTAGGTGGTGCGAGCTGCTGTAACTCCATTTCAGAAACTAAACTAAATGTCTTATTTTTTACTATTGCTTGTAGGTAAGGTGAAAACTTTTTCACTGTTTCTGATATATTCAAAAAGAAACGATCTAGTTCGTCGTGGTCACACTGCCGTGGAACATTCATTTGCTCGTCTAATAATCTAGACATCAAAACTGCGGATGCTGACGGTTTCGGTTGAACTTTCGCCTTCTTTATTGCCTTTGCCTTTTTTACTTCACTGTGTTGTGGTTGTGACGATATATTACGAACAATACTGTCGTTTTCGGTCCGAATTTCAGTGACGTGAGAAGCAGCCACATCCACAGCGTCGGTGCTGTTGATCTCATTGCCGGAGTTAGGGTTCTGGACTTCCATAGCATCATCTTGAGACTCTTCATCGTCACTCGACATCTCAACGCTTTCTAAATTTGTTTTTGAACCAAAAAACGAAGCCAAAAAAGACATCTCATCCTCATATTTCCATTTTTTAATTTTCTTCGCTGCCTGTCCACTTTTGCCTTTTTTCTTATTCATTGCTCTTCTATATGCATCTCTTAGACCTTGCCATCTTTGTTTACAAGATGCAGCTGTAAAAATACGTAATATACATTTTAAAAAATATAATACTAATATACGTTATTACCAGTGGTCGGAGTAGGTATATTGATTTTAGATACTTGCGTCATGATATCATAACATGGACATGCATTTCTTCCGGAATGTACCGGAGTTTCCAAAAATTTGGTAAATAGAGTAATAAAATAAAAAACCATATGTAAGCAAACAAAATTGTTTATTGTGAATACAAATAATCATTATTACAGTTTTATTAAAAACAATTATTTTTAATCCTCATCGGTTACAATTTCTACATTTTGATTTTCTGTCTCTATACAATTAAAATAAATAACTATAATTTTTTCAATATTTTCGATTTTTAAGCTATTTCTTTTAACATCTAAGATCCATTTGTAAGTGGAAAATGATCGTTCAACATCTGTAGATGTCAATGGAGCGAATTTGAAATAAAGTTTCTGATTATTTGCTACGCTTTTTTCAATACTCTCGCTGTATTCTCTAATTGTATCTAAATCTGGATTTCGTTCCATAACTGATTCTATTTTATTTTTTATATTCTCATTATTGCACTCGTTAAGCGTAGCCCTTACTTGATCAAATACTAAAAGTGAATCAGCTAGAGATAAATTTTGTTTTTGTAACTCTTTTAGGGCTAGTAGTATAATAGAGTAATTTTCTTCGATATATTTTAAATCATTTTCTAAATTTTGTTTTTCCAAAATGTTTTTTGCGTTTCGTATGGCTATAGCATCAGAACTGCTCAAGCAGGATAAAACTTCTTTTATTTTATCTAAATGTTGAGCGTAGTAAGATGTTGCCTGTAACCAAGTACCCCATCTGGTAATGACTGGTTGCGGAGGCAACGGTAAGTCAGGATATTTTTCTTTTAAAATGTTTACCCTACTAGGAGCCTTTAAAAATACTTTTTTAACATTTGATATAAGAATATCAATATCGTTGTATTCTGACCTTATCTGCTCACTTACACGATGAAGAGCGTGCGCCAAACATGTCACATGCTTCATTTCAGGTAAGTAATGTTTTAAATTTCGCCCTGCAGATAGCATGTACGCGACACTGTCAGTGCAAAGCATTAAAATATTGTCAACTTTCGCTTCAAAAGTGTTTTGCCATAAATTTTCTAGACATTGCAGTACAAATTGTGTTATTGTTTGTCCATTTACTGCTGTTAGCATTTTACAAGCAATCAAATAAGGCCGGCCTGCACTATTACTAGGATGCAATGGTTTTATTAGGAAATTGACTATGTATCGACCAAAAATGTCTGTTGTCTCATCCAGCGATATCCATAGTTTCTCATTTTTATTAATTTCATAAATCGAATTGATTTTATTCCTATAAAACATCTCCAAATAAACTTTTCGTAACTGTGATTCGTCAACCACTTTACGATTGGTACAAACGCAACAACAAGTACTGCACATATATTTCTGAAAAAACTCTTTGAACGCTGGATTTTTCATTTGCGACCAAGGAATATTGCATAGAATCAGGAACTTAATGAGGTCGAAGTAAAATTCCTCTTGCGGTCTCTTAAATTTTCCTTGATGTACAGCGCCTTCAATGTGTTTGGTAATGTTGCCTCTATTCACAGCTTTCAAATGACTTTCACACTTTGTACAGTATATAGTGCCACTAGCGTTATCGTAAAGTAGCTCAGGATAGTGCAATAACCACTTTAGCACTGTTTCAGCCTTGACCTTTGCCATATTTATTTATATGTCACCTAAAACAATGATTTAAATTTACAATATATACATACACAACTGTAAAGTCGATAATGAAATTCTGTTTCATATAAAGTGATTTTTTTAACTGAAGCGGTGATAGCCCTGCGGTGTGCGTACCGGACTCTCATGCGCTATGATGATTGCTATAAAGTGATATTTTAACTGTTTCCAAGTTCTAAAACCTTCTTAAATAGTGAAAATAATTAAAACTTACCCGTACAAAAACAACTTCAAATGGGCCCAATCCAAGAGTAATAAATCGATGTCCGTAGTTATAAGCCAAATTCGTCGTTTTAAGTAGATTTCAGAAGACAGTACACAAGCCAGGGTCAAGTCAAGATATTCACAACACATAAAATAAGCGCACTCCACGAACCGAAATAAGTGAGTGAGCCACTTGGTCTGGATGTCGGTGCGAGCATTGTTTTCGAACAAACAGTCAATGAGTCATCCAGGATACTTGATTCTAATTGGTCAGATGCGTTGAGCATAGACATAAGAGGACAAAAGACCCTGTTTGCCGGATGTCGTGTGTTGAAATGAATATTATTATTATATCATTTTATAAATGAGAGCGAGTGAGAGGCACGCGTCCCTTCCACTCGGGCATGGTTAGCCCGCCTAAGAGCGAGAGAGACAGAGCGAGAGAGAGAGTGAGAGAGATAGGCATACACACCGGTTCATGTCTTGCGCTTCTATTTCGCTTAGGCGGTGATATATGAAATTCAGTGCGAGATTCTTTGTATAAATTAATGTTTTAAATATAATTCTTTGTATAAATAAATGTTTTAAATTGTTACTATTATTTCATCCTTCTTCCTACTATACGAATGAATATTCACATTAAAATTATTTTACCACTCAAAGTCGTTGTCACGTAAAACTTTCGCCCGTATATCGACTTTACAGGCAACCAATTTTTTTTACTATTAAATTCTGGCCATCTACGCCACTAGCAGCATAGCGTTGAGAGTATTGATACATTTTTAACTAGTTTCATGTAATAATTTCGATGTTTCGGTATTTTTATCATAATAATCCGGAAACTCGGAGGCGTATCCATATTAACATATACGTTTGATGTCAGTGACCTTAATTCAATATACCTACTCCGACCACTGGTTATTACGCATTCGAAATACACTAACCAAGAAATAACTTCGCGTTTGTAAGATTAAGAGAGGCTCCGACATAAATACATACATCCATAAATACATTTATACACTGCAATATATACATAACAATTTGTCAAATAGCATTTTGTTTGCAGGTACTTAGCAACTGGTGATTCGTTTACAACCATTGCTTTTAGCTATCGTATGGGTATCAGTTCTGTAAGACGTGCCGTGTTGGAAGTTTGTGATGCTATAATAAAAAAAATATTGCATGAATATATACCTACGCCTGGCAGAGAACAATGGGAAAAAAATATAGAAGAATTCTGGAATAAATGGAATTTCCCTAACTGCGTTGGTGCTATAGACGGAAAGCATGTCATTATTGTAGCACCACCTAACAGTGGTTCTTTGTATTTTAATTATAAAAAGACATTTTCTATTGTACTTTTAGCTTTGGTTGATGCTAATTATAACTTTATCGCCGTTAACGTCGGAGCTCTCGGCAAAGATAGTGACGGAGGTATTTTGTCAAAATCAAAAATGGGCAAAGCTATTTTCGACAATAAATTTAATATTCCGAGTAACAAACTTTTCCCGGGGAGTAATATAAGTGCACCGTGTGTAATATTAGGAGATGAAGCTTTTCCTTTAAAAAATAATCTCCTAAGACCTTATCCATCACAACAGTCGATTAACGATGACAAGAAACGTCACTTTAACTATCGCCTATGTCGAGCACGACGCGTAGTGGAAAATGCTTTTGGTATTTTAAGCCAGAAATTTCGTATTTATAATAGACGTTTGCATTTGAAGCCAGAATTTGCGGAGAAAATTGTACTAACAACTTGTATTTTATATAATTTTATAAGACGCGGAGAAACTGTACATATTATCGAAACAAATACTCCCGTACAATTTACAAACCTAAGACACCAAGGGGGTAATGCAGTTTCTAACGCTTTTGAAGTACGCAATCGATTTGCGGATTTCTTTCAAACAACTCAAGGTCAATTGGACTGGATAACCATGTAATCAAATTACTTATTGAAATAAACAATAATTTAATAAACATACCTGATTGTTTTAGTTCTTCCGAAATTTCCTTCCAAGCCATTTCCTTTTTCGTACTATCCATATATTTCGGGTGTTGTAGATTATATAAAAACTCATATTTACGGACGAGTTCAATCAATTTTTCGTCATCCATTTTACACTGTATAAATACGTGCGTCCTTTTGAACTGGCAACGTATGACTAAACTCAGTGAAGGCATTTGAGACGCGTTTATAACGGTCCTTATACGCGGTTATAACCCGTATTATCACCGTTTTGCTGCCGGCACGCATCGGTTTGGCAACGTCACGTGCCATGCGCGGAGCGTATCGGCACCGGCAAAATATTCTCGCCGACAATAATCAACGCTCCGTGCATGGCACGCGACGGTACGAGTCGGTGACGGAACGGTCTAGTGGACATAGTATCATGCTTTTCTATACAAAGAATATTTTTTTGGCTGACACGTTCCTATTACGGTCATGGTATGATACGATGTAGTGGGCAGACTCCTTTAATATTATTTCTTAGTAATCAAACAAAATGACTTATGGAGATAGTGGAACCAAAATTCATAAGAAATGTTTCCGGCATCTCCATGTATCATTTTAATAAGGATACTGGGATTCAACGCAGGCGACTCTATCCAATGCCGATAGATCTTACTTTACTCTTAAGATATTTGATAAGTTTATGGTGCGACATTAAACGTGCTGTATGCTTAAGTTTCGCGTAATATCGCAACGCCAGGTATTCCAGCTCTGAACGATAACTAATATTATGACCTTTGTAAGAAATTATAATATACAGGTGTTATGAATAGGGTATAATGATAAAATATTAAAAGTTAAGGTTAAAAAGCTAAACGAAAGCGAAATAGTAATGTTTGCCTCTGTTAAAAATAACCTGTATATTATGAAATTTTATCCAAACTCGCGCAATGGCAAGCTGTTATATGAATATTTACGTAAATTCAGCATTTTTTTTACTATCTTTGTATTAGCTAATTTGTAAATAAACTTATCTTATTATTTTACTTTTTATTTAATTCTCTTCAGTGATATCTATTTTCACAGTATTTGTGACAGCCACGTTATTTATGGTAATAATGGATGCTAGTAGTATTGCCAATACCATGCTTTAGAAATAAATATTTCTAGACGAAAAAGTTAGGTACTTTTCGTCCCTTAGCTAACAACACCGCATAAGTCATTTTTACGAACTTTACAGGAGACGAAAAACTCGGTGGAATTTTAACTAAAGTATATATAATAAGTAAATAAATAAATAAAAATAAATATTTCTAACATTCACACCAATTAGCCTAGCCCAAAGTAAGCTCTGTTAGGCTTGTGTTATGGATACTAGGGTAACGGATAGACATACATATATGATACATAGATATGTAATACTCATAGAAGTATATATAAACATCCATGACTCAGGTACAAATGCTCGAATTCATCATAAAAACATCTGCCCCTTCCGGGATTCGAACCCAGGACCATCGGTGCGAAAGGCAGGATCGCTACCGTTGCACCAAACGGTCGTCATAAGTATATTATGTATAGGTACTATAGTTAAAATTCCACCGAGTTTTTCGTCTCCTGTAAAGTTGGTAAAAATGACTTATACCGCATAAGTTGTTACCTAAGGGACGTTTTGTTCAATGAACTTATATTGGTAATACTCTGGCTATAATATATGCAGCACTATAAATTAATTACGACCCGGAAATAATACTTATGTTGCCAGTAATATGCTTACAAACAAAATAAAAATATTTTCGTTTGTCTCCGTAAACAAAACCTGCGATTTTTTTTTTCAAAATTACATTTAATTTAGAGTAGTTATGTGGTAACAGTATCAAAAAGCTTTTGAAGGTTAGGAACAAAAATGCTTTCGTAAATCCAATAATTCAAAACTGTCTCTGTTCTAAACTGATATGCTGCTAAGTATATTATAAGTGTACTTCTTGACTAATGCAAGTTATTGCCAAAGACTTATCCGGCCGATTATACAAGCACAATCCACTGTGGGTCGTTGTGAAAGTTGCTGCACCACCGCAATCATAGGCCTCACATGCTAGTGGCGCCGCGCAAGAGTAGCATGGATGCTGAGGTCCATGGTGGTGATTACTACTCTGGACCCACCGGACCCCCATGGCGAATTGAGGTTTTTTACTGGCGTACAAGCCTTTACCGGACATTGATCCCGGAGCATGGAGGAGTCCTACAAGTCTGTAGTTCACCCACGTAGCGTATGCGTAACGCATTTTCCCATGTATAAGAAAAGGCTTAACGTGTTAACTGCTACGCCATCCATCGAGATCCTGAACTTCAAGTAGGTCCCTACGATAAATATTTAGGCCATCAAGTTTTAAGTTTGGGTAAAAATAAAAGTTCGAAAATTAAGAACTCGTCGGTGGCACAACAAATTTCACAGGTGTGTGAAAGCGAGCATTATTGTAAATAATTCTGTGACGAAACCACACTCGTTCTGAGTAGTTCAGGGCGTTTGTCTTTGATATGCAGTAATGAAACTATGCAAAAGGGTGCTGCAATACTGGGGGTTTATTGTTTTGCCTTAAAGGTTACCACGATAATCACACCTTTACCCTTATCCAGAGTTTCGGAAGGTATTCCAAAATATATAGGTGGTTTGGCATGGCATAATAAGTACCTACTATCTATGTACTATTATAGAATAAGAAGGTGATCTCTAAAAGAGCCTCATTGTCATCAAATGTATAAGTTCACAAGAGAAAAAGAAACTAACATTGCCAACAACAATAATTTATTTACCCACACACATAGGTACATACAATAAAACAGAAGTAAAAGCTAGCACAGCACTTGAAGTTTAAAAATAAATATATATTAATAACATTACTACTCTTCTGTTTATTACATATAATCGTTTATTAGCTATCAGGCTATCACCGACTAAGGAGCCAAAATTGAAGAATTAAAATGCCTATATGTAGCTAATATATAAGATGCAAAGTTTGGGCGCCACTCATTGAAGACACATCGTATTAATCTGTGATTAAGTTAAGACTCAAAAACTATTTGGCTATTTGAAGATTACGTACACACAAATTGTAAAAATAATATCAAATTCTTATATCATACACTCACAATTAAATATAATTAATTATTGTATTTAATTGTGTAATCTTAGGATCTTAGAGGCTTTTTTATATATTTAGAACGTTCATTTGTGGCAAAATTTGGTTAAGTGTGGTTAAAATGGGAATAAACAACATGATTCATCAAAATGACGCCCTAACTTTCCACTTAAATTACTAAAATTTTTACGTAGATTATATAAGTTAAGCTTATAATAAAATATCTTGAATTGAATTAAAATTGAATAACACTATAAAACATAGAAATAAATATAATAATACTCTAAGCGATTTCAATACCGGTGTCTTTATCACTAAGTAAATAAAATTGCTTTAATATAGGTAACGCGTTTTTCTACAACTGCATGATCTTTGACTGTGTATTGGCATATAGCTAGAAAGCCAAATTTATTTGCTGGTAATTTCCCAGTACCGTTGATATGATACTTATAAACAGGGCCACCTTTAGCAAAGTGTATGGCCCTGGGTTATCAAAAACCCTAAACTGCAGTCTTTTGAACTTATTGCTATTAATATTTTAACTTGAAACAATAGCTAAATAATAACTAACAACTGTGGTGTAAATCTTATTATTATTTCTTTCAATGGGCCCATGTACTGTGACAGATACTAGAAAGGTCTCTATTTTTGTTACCCATCTCCAATTGACAGCATTTCATACCTTTGGATCCATTCAAATTCTGAAATCTCCAGGTCACATGGGTTACCAGATTACTGATTAATAGAAATTTCATCAAAAAGTAATTTTATATAATAAAATAATATACAGAATAAGACATTTAATTATTTGTGAGAAACAATTTTTTATATCAAGTTGTCAACTTTTTAATATTTTAATAGAATGAATAATAACATTCTATACTCAAATTACAGTACAGAAGGTAACTCTGTTAACCGATTCGTTGCTGATGGCACGCTTGTCGTGTCATCACTTTATTTATGCGTGTGGCGTTAGCCACTAAAACCGTGTCATTTTTAAATCGATGATTACTCCATCAAATCAAGTTTTAGGGAAATCAACCCAGAATAAAACTATCTTCATTTTACACGTAAATCAAGCTCGTAGCCTTCGTTTCTGTAATTGTATGTAGCAACGAATCGGTAAAAAACCTAAGAAATAAGAATAATATTGATCAAAATAAGGTTACTGTATTTGATCTGTTTTGCCAATGCAAGTGTGAGTGTTTAAATTATACGAAGAAGCTTTGGACAATTTATATGCTCAAATCCTTTAATATTCACAAACTTTTGAAAGTATCTATTAAGTAGTATTTTTTACAGATGAACTTACAAGAATATAAGAACACTGCACTATATAGGACGACAATTATCAGGCGGAAAACAAATTCAATGTGTTATAAGGAGTAAGCATACTTTTGGCAGCAAATGGCCGTGATATCTACCATCTGTACTTCTGATAAACCTTAGATTAGTAATTATTACTTAGGTACTAACAACGTAACTTTTAGCATAGATAAAACGCATAACAACAATAAATTGAATAGATTTCCAAGACGATTATACACTATAGGTACTCTAAATACTACACATTATCGACCAATTACACAAAATAATATTCTAAGTAAATAGTACAGTTTTAGAATATAGTCAACAGTTTTTAATGCAATTCTTCATCCCTTACATAGGTAAGTATAATATTGTATTATCTAATAGGAAAAAAATACTTTAGTTGTCTTAATAATTTTATACTTGATAAACAGATCATGTGAATAAAGATAAGTAAAATATAGGTACTTGTAATAAATTCAGCCTCTGGTGTAAATTAATATTTTAGTACCTTGTCACACGAGCCTTCACTTTTACTAAATGTACGTAACAGTTAATGTGACATGGTACTAAGTAAATCTACTTCTGTAGCTCTACCTAGGTACAGTCTGATCTTTTTCTTTTGTGATCATGATGATGATAGTATAATATCTTGAAGGTGTCATGCGTCACATTCATACACACATACATAATATGATTTGTCAATATATGCTCGTGTTGCATAGACAGGCGCGCTTGTGTGCATATCCATACATAGAGGTCAGTGCACTTTCACGCACACTTTGTGCTTCAAAAACAAAAACTACCCACCCACTTGGGATTAAGCACCTGTACCTAGGGTACTCGAAAACAAGAAAGTTTGATACGCATTGCACAACAAACATTAAATAGGTAGCTTATAAATTACTATTCGATATTGCTTTTGATTGATGGTACCTACCGCCATGTGTACAATAATTTATCACTACAATTCAGATTGTATTACCTCGATTATAAAAAAATATTTTCTTAAAATTTATTAAGTCTTCCTACGAATATAAATGCGTATGTTCTATTAATTTCACAAACTAATCAAAAAGATAAGTTCATTTAGACATTTACCTAAATGCGTCTGCTTATTAAAATTAAATTGACAATTATTATCACGTATTTAAACAAGGGCAAAAAAATTGGCAGCTATTGTCTGTATGATACCCATCTTTAGAATAACAATGATTTATAGACGATACAGCCAGCCGGTCTGAAACTCATGACGGGAGACTATATTTAGATAAAGAATAGCTTCTCGCGAAGCCAGACAATAGCGGCATGTTTACAGGTCGAAGGTATATCCAATATATCTGGCTTATCCACATACATGGCCCTAGTGTTGGCGTAGATATTAAACATTTTATAAGACAACTTATCAGTGACAATTTTAATTACCTACCCATTTCGAGCCTACACATTTGTCTTTCCAGAAATATGAAACGGTAATCTTTTACTTCATGATATTTACTACTTTTGGTATTTTGAGTTTTGTTGTAAAAATAGGGAAAAGCAACCGTGTGCTGTTCTATTTTGCAACATTACCAAGAACACGACATCCAATGCTAGGTAATGCTTCTTGTATAAGAAAAATAACTTTCGCAGATTACCTATATAAAATTTAAAGGGATAAAACTTCGGGTTTTTACTATTACTTCTCAGGAGATTTTTTTTTTCTTAACAAAAACATTTTAATTGTTTGTGTTATGTACTGCTTCTCCGTTCTGCGGTTAGGCACGAGTGTTACCCTTTCCTTGATTTTAGGGAAACTATCTCTGGAATGTATGCTGCAAGCCCTATAGGGCTAAAAATGATATATATTATACCCAATATAAATCATTTATCTGTTCTTAAAATATAGTTAGCACAAAGTTTTGGAAGCATTTTGAGTTAAGTGATCACTCGTTACTTTTTTGTAACACGTTACGTGACCAACTTCGGCATACTTTAATAAGTATTTCTACAATGTAGGTAATGTTTTCAGTGAACGAAATTGGGAATAGCCAAATTTTTCAGCGAAAAATTATAGTGATTCTGTACTTATATGTCACAAATCTCAGTTTAAAGAGATTAAATGGTGAAATATTCCTCTGCTGGTGTGAGCGACACCAGTCACGATAGAACCATATAAAATCATTACATAGGGTAAGTGATTAGGATAAAATTATATTCCATCAGCAAATATGAATACAAAAAATAAATAATCTCTTTCTTAAAATATTGATATAATACTAACTTGTTATAAATTATCACGATAAAAATGAACAAAGTAAAGTAGGCAGGTACAATTACCAATCCTAGTATTTTACATTCGTTTAACATTTCATAGATTCTGTATTTTATGATTCGCAAGATTATTAAAAAACTTATTTGAAAACCTATGGAATAGGCGGATTGAAAATAGAAATTAAGAATAAGGTAAAAAAAAAATCTTATGCTTATATTTTTACCAAAAATCGCATTTGTTGGCATGAAATACTAGCAAAAGCGTTAGGTGAGTTTATGAAAATGATGTTGTTAAACCTGATGGAAAAAAACTTAATCAAGAGTTAACAACTGGTATAACAATAAAATTCTATATCTGGAGGGGCGCCGCTTTTAGATCTTGCACGATCTAACATTGTTGATAGGACGCTATATCGTTTTTGCAAAGCGACATCAAGAAGTTATGTAAACAACAAACAAATGAAAATGTAAGTGCATATTTTTCTTGAACATGATAAATTACGTTAAGTTCTATGCTTACAACATGTTTTCTTCATGCATGTGTAATACTATTACCTCATAGCTATTTTGACTGAAGTACAGGTAAAAGTGCGTTGCCGCAGCGTAGAAAATACGCTTTGAACACCAGCCCTTAATTGGCATTATAGGAAATCCCTTTACCCTCAGTGTCAGTCGTGTTTAAACTTCTTGAAGGGTTTTGGTGAGAATTTCATCCCATTTGATTTTTTTTTAGAAAAAAGGTATGTGAATAAATAACAATACCAAAATAAGCAGTACAACATACAAGAAGATTTTCCTAACATTATTGGGCTATTTTTTGAGAAATTAATTAATTTTACAAAAAATAGCCATAATAAATTAGAAAGACGATTAATATGGTGTCTGGATTAACATTAATTGTTAATATAAACTGGTAACAAAATCTTGACGTTATAATTTGTTTTACCTTAACACCTATCATACACGCTATTACTAACAGTATATCAACATCAAAAACTAGGACATGAATTATTTAAGTATATTAAGATATATTTTACATAAAAACAAGTCCAATTACTAAAAATGGAGAGACAGCTCTGGTTGTCAATGAATAAATACATTTAATTTTATGAAGCTATTAAGCTTAATTTAAGCTGACATCATTTGAATAAAACTTACGCCTTACAAGACTAGAATATATTTACTTATATTCAACAATAAAACAGGTGAGAGATTACATTTCCTCCAGCCTGAAATACTCATTTAAAAGATTCAAATGGTTCAATATTATAGATTGACTTAATTTAATATTATAGAAAATAACAAGTCTCTATAGATAGAATGTTGCAAAAGGATACACTATACTTAATTAGGTACATAGTGACTATATTGTGTGACCATAAAATATATAACATTTTTAAAACGTTTTACAGCCCGAGGCAAAATTAATAAAAATTCAAATTTGAATATAATATAAGTTTTGTTTTCAATGGTTGAGAATGTTATTTTAGACATAATCAGTTTTATTGTATGATAAATCAAAGGAACCAACAATTTAATATTTATCAAAAATATAGCAGCTTGGCCACTGTCTAAAAATATCTAAGCGTCCGACAAAGAGCGTGATAGATTCTTTCATATTAACGACGATTGCGCGAAGCAGAAGGGTTACTAACAGGTGCCAACAATCGCCGTGGCACAAGAAGCCTAGCATTTCCTCTAGCAGGCCTTACAGCTCCAGGCTGTCTCAAATCAGCCAAGTGCGAAGCGTAACCATCCGTTAAAGTTGTTGCTAAATTACTATACTTTTTACTGATTCGACCGATAGCGTAGATCTGTTTAGGAGATAAACCGCAATTATGATAAACGGTTATATCTTTCCCCGAACCATAAGCAGCATGTAAAATAACCCCATGTTCGTTTATGAGGCTATTAAGATGAGCTGCTTTATGACCCAATGGATCTGTTGAAAAGCCATCGGAAAAGAACACTAAACCGTGAGGAAAATTGTGTTCTGCTAACCAGGATACAACTTTTCTTTGTTGCATGTCAGGGCGTCCAGTAATATAAAGTATTAAATAACCTAGATCTTGCCAAAACCGAACAACATCTACTGCTCCAGCTCTCACTTTCGGATCCCGACCAGTCACTGACACGCTTGCAGTAAAGGAACCATCAATACTAAAGACGATACATTCTGTTTGAGGCGGCACTACAGCCAAATGGAAATTGCAACTTGTATGATCGCCCCTGACGACAACTCTCATGGGATAAATGCCACAGCCAACACTTTGCTTTTCTGATAAAGTGTATGAAATTCTACCAGTTTTATCAGTAACTACAGTGGATAATATCGACCATTCACCTGCTGGTGGATCCTTCATCATATAAACGTCTACCTTTTCACCTGTCAAATTAATCATATCCAAAGGTCCATACATAAATCTGGCAGTAAATGTTTGAGGGTTTCCTTCTTTTACTATAACATCATTAGCTCTGTGATTAGCTGCAACATTTTTTAACTTAACTGATGTTCTTTTTCTCATCCATTTTTCCCGTTCTTGATCTGGTTTAAATGAAGTGCACTCTTTATCTTCAGAGTGACTGTACAAAGCCAGATCAAAATGTCCTACTTGACGCAAAATGAATGCAATCACATCAGAACTTTCCCAGTAACTAGCGTGAAATAAATGCGGTAAGGCGTTTGTTGGAAAATTTGTTAAACCCTCGGGACAATACAGAGCGTAATCTAATCGTTTAGATCCCCACCACTTCTGTTGCAATGCATTCATTGTAATCAAAGGAATGTTGTCAACAAGACCACTAACTGTACTTTGAACTGATGCTTCTGATAATCTTCTTAATACTGGGGTTGGTGGCATTTGTAAATGATCTCCAAATAATTGGGGGTGACTTTGAATCAATTCCATTAAGTGATATGGCTGACCATTACCTAAAGGATATTTTGCATACCGTGCGACATTGATAGGCGGTAAGTTTGTGAACCTTGCCGATAGTAAAGGTTCTAATCTTGAAGCAACTGGATCGGTAGGATGGAATAAGTTATACACTTGTTGAACAGGTGGTTTTATTATATCGCGGCTCTTGTCATCTGATATTTTTCGGGAAGCTAATATTAGTGAAAGCGGACTTCCAAATGTAAAAAAGTCGCTTACCTCGAAATCAAATTTAACTTGATTATCACTGGTAGAAGATGATCGTCTTCTAGGTGTGGGTGCTTGTAAATGCGATTTATTTAAATAGTTTTCCGATGGATCATTAGGAATTAAAATTTCAGTATCCAAAATGCTGTTTTCGCTATCATGGCGCGATTGGTATTGTAAGGTTCGACACAATGCATCATAAGCTAAAACTGAACCCATACTGTCACCAACTACGCATACTTGACCGTTAAAACCTTTTCCATCATCAGATTTTATGAACTCATTAAAAACACAGTTAGCAGAATTTATTGTTTTTGTGACTGATTCAAAATAATCTGGAGAAGATGTGGCAATCAAAGGTATAGCACCAATAGGTATAAGATCATTTGTAAGGGAAGGACTTTCAATAGTAGAAGGTGAACAATCAAAACTATAAGGACTTAATGTAGATAGAATACCTAGTGCTTCTGTGCAAACAGATGGACATGAAACTAATTTGATAGTTATGTGTCCAACTAAAGTTGGATAGTGTTGACGCATTACTGATTCAAAAGCACCCTTGAAAGTGGTTACATCAGATTTTTTTGCTGTCATATCAACATTGGCATCTAATACACTTCCTGCATGAAATACAAGTATTAAGACTGTAGTAGGACAGGAACCGTGGACTGGGGTTTCAGGACCTCCATCAATACTTTGATGACTCTGTAAAGTGACCATTCTGCGGGAACCCCTTTCTGACGTAACCCTCTTCAAAAAGCTTGGATTGAATATGCTATCGTCTTGACTTTGGTCACCTTGAGTAGGCGATATATCAATATCAGCTTCATCCAGAGAGCACATTGATGACCATTTATTGAAAGATGATTCACAGTCATAAAACTCGTCTTCAGATCCTGTCTCTGTTTCCGATTCTCTGACTATCGTTTCCATACGCCAATTTGCTACCTGTTGCTGTAAACTTTTAATAGAACCAGAAGAAGAAGACCTTAGGTTAGATTTAGACAAACTCTTATGATCAGATGGTGGAGTTCCTTCAGGAGATAAATGTTTCTGAATTCTCTTTTCTGTTACATTCTTTTTGGGAGCTACTGGAGTAGGTATTTCTTCATTTTTCTCTAAGCTACTCATAGTTGCAGCAAGTGATTTCGAGTTTTCTTCTGAGAGATCTTGTTCATCACTAGTGTCACCAGCCATCTTCTTTTGCAAAGCTAGTTGTGTCTGTCGTTCTATTTCACGTATATCCTCCATTGTAAGACCATGCCATTCATCTTGCCAAGCCCATGCTTGTCTATGAGCTCGAAGCATTGTTTTTCTTAAGGCTACGTCATGGATAAATTTTTCCAATTTTGTTTGCATTCCCCAATACCGGAATTCTACCCTACATAGTTTATAGGCACACATGAGTGATTTTCCATTTGGGAGAGGTTGAGATTTTTCTTGAACTTCCATCCAATAGTCCTCCAACCATGTTTCAGATAAAGGACCTCTGTTACATTTTTGAGAAACAAACAATTTTGGATCTTCTTCTTTAACATAGTCTGCACCATAAAGCTGATCTTTAACAACATCAATAACATCAACTATTCTATTTTTTAAATCACTTCCTGATAGGTTGAAGACATTGTCTTGGTGGCCATTATCAGCATAATAATAAGTTTCTATTTCTAATGAAAATTTTTCAACAAATGGACAGGTGTACCTAGTTTTAGTGTATGGATAGGCATTCCAGGCTTCTTCAGACACTGTTAAAGCAGATTTCGGGAGAAGACTTTTGAACCAACCTGGCAAATGGCTACCAACATGGTAAATTTTTTGTGTGTACTGACCTTTACCTCCAGGTCCATTTTCATATGGCTCATTGACTAAAATTTCAACTCCGCTGCCTTCACCTGAACTTTCTTCTCTACTTTTCTTTGCGATCATATAAAGTTGTGCAATGCGATACTCTTCTACAGTCAGGGGTAGAGGGATTCTATACTCTTTGATTAGCATTTTGACTTTTAAAGTATCAGTCCACACTCATCTCTATCTGAAACAAAATATTACACTTTCATTATGGAATGTATGGAAGAAAATAAAAGGAATGTTAACCATACATATCCACCACTGCTGTTGTCAATTTCTTATTTGAAAGTGGGAATGAAACTCTTCTCTTTAGTCAGTTTAGTCAGTTAGTGATAAGTTGATTTGTGTTCATGACTTGTAATTTGCCAATATCAAGAATTATATTATGAGCTTACCTTGAGCTTTATTAAAATCTTTGATATTAACAAACAAGTACTGTAAAAATTTACGGATATTTTTAGTAAAATCAGAGGATAAGCGTTTGAAAATTCAATTTCTCATTTAATCTATCAATGATCCCATATTTTTGACTGATGACCAATTAGTAGATTGGTAGATTTTCTGTTTACTGCACCATCTGTCTTAGCTTTTAATCCTGGTTGTGGCCATATTTGTGAGTTAGAACTTATTATACAAATTCAAATATCTTTATTCGGCAGAATAGAAAAAATGCTCTTACATTAAATTTTCCTTTAACTAAATAAGTAACAGTTGCCTCAGCACATGTTATAAACATTAATTTGCAACCCTGATCTTTAATAAAATAATATATTATATTTATTGATAAACAGTTATAACAAATAAAATAAATTATATACATATGGATATAGATATAGAAATTAAACTGAATATGTATTATTTATGCATTCTTTCTGTGAATTAGTATCAATAGTACAGGTTCTACATTTTTGGGACTAAATTATTAGTGTGAGTTGCCTATATTTATTAACATTACTTCATAAAAATGGTTAAGCTGAATATATGCACACAAATAAATTAATAATACTTGATGCTGAATGGAGTTTTTATAATGTTTAAATATCATAGTTGCTTTGTAATATTCAAAGGCCTTGACATATTGATTTAGAGTTAATTTTATAGGATGATTTTGAAAATAACCCTTATTGAAACCTAGCACCTGACTTGATACTAAAATATTCACTTAGACCCTGTTCCAAGAACAGAACATATTGCTCTCTCTCTTATTACTTAAGCAATTATTTAACTTCAGATCCTGTGCCAAGCAGAGAAATATTTAGTTATAATTACTTTAGCAATTATTTATCTAACCAGCTGAGGAGTCAAGTAAAGAATACTAATTACTTTGTTGGTTAAAATTGTTTTTATAAGATGTTATATGATTTAAAGTACTATGTATCTAGCCATAAAATTTCTATTTCATACTTAAAAGACTTATTGATTATTCCATAAATGACTGAAAAACTAAAAATACCTAACAGAGAAAAAAGGAAGGGCGCAGAAACACCATACAATTTTACTACACCTGCCAGTTAAGAGATCATATTATCATTTTTTAATAATTATAACACTTTCTGATACATTCTAGTACGTGAAATAAGTAAAAAACAAAATAAAATAAATTATATGCACCTTTTTACATACAAAAATTAATAATGTTGCGTAGACTACATATATTTCCTTACCTTCAGAAACACCGCATGTATTCTTCACTAATATTAGTTGGGTGAGTGAAAGTTGGTTTGATTCATCTTTTTTATCACAAAACAAAACCAGTACGACAGACAACAGTAGTAATAAGTATAGATTGTACGATGTATGGTATGAACTTTGACATTTAAGCATGCTTATTACAAAAACGTCACAAGCGTCATACCTTTACATGTTCACATCACATTATAAACACAGGATAGAACAAAACGTTCGATAGTATCAGTAAATAAGGCGTTGCACAATTTTTGAGTACCCTTTTTGGACAAACAATGGACATTTACAAACAAATACTTGCCACAAGGCTCTCTTGACTAAAGTAAATAAATATAGTGTTTATAGGCATGGCTTCTATAGCTGAATCGTAGATTGGAACGCTGTTGATTCTGCGTATAGTAGTACAAACTTAACCTTCGATTTGCACTTTTAAGTCCAACCTTACTGCTTAGTAAATAAGAACTAGATGGATTGTCAAAAGAACATTGTATAGTTATAGATAAAGTACATGGGAGCCGAATTCATAGTCGATACCTACAGTTTTGCACGAAATTATGCATTATTTATTTATTATACATCTACTTAAATATAGTGAACCTAATTCAATGATCTATAAGATAACATATCATAACGAAATTTTAACACACATCAGGTACAACGAAAATTAAACATTATTATTTTGTCCTATATTGTTGGGTAGAAAAACTTGGTGTAAAATATTTTTTTCACTTCACACGCTCGGAAAAGTTTGTTTTGTCATTCAATTTCTGAGTGGGAAATTGCGTTTTATCCGCTAGTGTGGAAAAGTATTTTAAAATTAGAATTTCTAGGAAGAAAAAAGATGTAATGACTTACACCAAAATTTTACGTAAGGGAAACTAGTTTAATAAAAGTATGGTTATATTCTTTACTTTTATGTAAATTTGAATTAAAGGAATTATATTTTGCAGATGCAGTATAGAATCTTTCGAGAAAAAGTTCGATTCCCGATCTTGGGTACTTTTCGTCGTCGATAACCAATCTACTACTCTTCCCTCCCGGTGAACAATGTTATAAATTAAAATATTTATCAAGTAATGCACCAAATAATTTTGGTGCATTATTTTATTTATATTATTAGTAGATAATTAATTTGTACAGGTATACCAATATACAATTGGTAGTCATTGGTACCCATTGGTAGTCATAAGAACAAACTAATAATTTATTTTAATTAGAAAATAACATCATAAATGAATTTAGGTACTAGTTCCACAACGTATGTACTGAACTGACTAAGAATAATCCTCTCAACAAGATGGACACAAGAAAATCGATAACAGTCGTCGTTGAAATGGAGCTGCCTATGGTATTTGTAGACTCTACTCTACACCTATATAAACCCACTCTTTTCATAAAGTAGAAAATCTAAAGTAGATCTGTAGGTATCCTCATTCTTATATAAAACTACAAATAAATCAAACTTATATAAAAAGCAGTAAAATTATTACGCTAACAACTTGTACAGACAGTAGTAGCGCCACTAGCGCGATTTTGGCTTCATTGCTGTTAAAATTATACCCATTTTTCACCAAGAGCGTAACTAGCAAACTAGGAATCACATAATGTATCTTATTCTCGGTTACGTATACTTAAGGTAGGGTATGTGAGGTAGGTGCTCTCCTCCAGACTGGTGCGTTATGCCGGCCGATATTATCGCAATGCGTTATTGCAATATCTGTTTTCAGTGCATTTTATATATGGACGAATGCGATCTTACACACTGCTGTGATAATAACGGTGAAATAAAAGGACGGTTGCGTTTCTCGGTCCTACTATATTTCGATGTGTTCTTAATATATTTTGTATTAGTACACAAATGATCTTTAACACACCTGCTTTAATAACGCTGCTAAGAGCGGCGAGTGCCTCCAGAAAGAAATTAAAAATTTATCACGTTTTACAAAGTTTGATACTTACTCTAGTGAGAAATTTATTTATATATCGAATACCACTACTGTGGGGCACATCGCGCATTGGAAATATCGGATGATAATAAGTAACGCATCTGTATGGAAAGAACGGGAGATGGATTAACGCGACTGGTTTTTTTATGTCAGTTTTTTATATAGCTTAACGCACATGTCTGACACTTTGTCGGTAGCTCTCAGTGGATGGGACGTATGCGTCTAGTGGGTAACAAAATAGACGATAAAAATCGGAAGTCGTGTGTAAGAACGCTTAAGAAATGTTGCATGAGATTAACTGCAGAAGTCTGAACAACCCATCTTATACTTTGTTTAAGAAAATTAACATTGCGCCCAAATACATTACTGAAATTCCTGTTCACCTTCCGTAGTAAGCAAATCACGTCACTTGGGTCCACGTAGTACATCCACCGTCGAGATTTGAACTTGGTCAACTTAGTTTAAAGATGACATCTCAACCTACGGGCTACAGCCGCTTTCTGACGTCAACGCGCTGGCCAGTATATTGCGAAACAAATCAACAGCATGGCGATGAGTCATTACTACGGGCCAGTCTTGGAGTCTTGTCTAAGTTTGTATTCTGAAATGTACTGATGTATATTTCGGAATACAAGCTTAGTATATTTGCCATCAGCAGCGGCGGTATAAACTTTAGAGGTTCCATTAACGAAAAGTGTAAATATATATTTAATATAGATTTCATTTAGTATTAGTATTATTAAACTTTTAGGTATGCGACCGTAAAATTATTATAAACATATTTTCATTGCATTTACAACTTCAAATATGAATTTGTTACACCACATAAATACAAATGGACCAGTATAATAAAAAACGCAATTCTTTTCTTAACTTTATTGTAAATATTGTATTAAAATAACAAATTTCAAATTATAAAAATATATTATTGAAAAAATATATATACATCAAAATATTCTAGTTTATTCACCAAATAGTGTTGCCAGATATTTGTTTTACAACGCTGCCAGTTAATTTTGCGGTTCGGCTTCTTCAACGGGACATAGAAAACCCGTTTATTTGTCATTTAGCACAGGAAGAAAACAGACTGCTCTCGATAATTAATAGAAAATGCGTCACATTTTCTACATTTGAACATTCAGGAAATGGTGCTGGCAATACTATCACTAACCGATAAAAGTTATACATTTATATACATGTGTATCTGCAAGGCACAACTTGAAGCTTAAAGAACTTTGTGAAAATCACATTTCCCTTAAAAGTTATATAAAGCATTCCTAAACAGGAATACTTATTAATATAAATACTTGCGGATGCGGATACAGATGCCAACTAATTACCGATTTATAGTCTTGTATTTTATAGCTAAAACCAGATGAAATCATCTCGTACACTTTAATGTGGAAAGGAGACTTTAATAAAGTAAGGCCACTGAAGGCATATTATGTTATAGTCAATTTGGCTTTATAAAACAAGACTTAAAATCAGTAATTAGTTGGCATCTGGAAAAATAATGAATATTTTACAGATCTAACAATATTTCAATCGATCACAATTGATTCGTTATTGGGATATACATTTTTAACATATGAAATAAGTGATTGTTGTAATTACTTGAAATTGATTTTCAATTTAATAAAATCGATAAAAGCCGTTTTGATTTCAGCGCATAAACAATAACGGAATGTCTTCATAGCTGCTGTATAAAACAAACTTTACGATGTTGTTAAATGTAACAGATTATAACGTAGTATATTTTTGGCGCGTAAACAGATTGAACATAGCATGTGCCCATTCATAGATATTTTTAAAACGTTAATATAAACATACTAAAACTTACAATCTTCAGTTACATTGGTTGAGCTGTGGAAATGTGTTCGAAATATATGAAGTACTATCAGAAATAATAAATAACGTAATAACAAAAATAGTTAACTTGATAGTATTTTCGTAATATCTAGGAATGACTTATGTAAAGCTTCAATAAACTGAGAGCTGTTATTATGAGAGTTGTAACTTGTTACCGCAGCACCCAATTTATCGGGAAATGCGGAGTACCTGTAGTAAAAAACATATCTTTTTAATTAAGGAGTGGAGATCGAACTTATGATATGGATCGTATCTTTTATATATGCCTTATTATTATACCCTAATAAATGCAAAGTAAAAAGGAACTTTTTCTTAGGCATGCAAACTTCTTACGATTTGATAAGAAAATATAGGCGGTAAGCATTTTCTTGGTATGGACGTGACTGGCGTTTGATTCCTTGGGGTTATGCCGCGACTCTTATGCAACTGAGTAACTTTTATTGCTAAGAGTAAATATATAGGCCAAATAAAATCCCCAAGTCGGTAAGCCCATGTTCTTTGGTTTTACTCATTTCTCAATGGCACACTTGTCTCCCCAAATAAAAAACGCCACCGGTTCGATTTCTTTTTGAATAAACGTGTTTTATCAAAACATCAAAATTATATAACCAAATAATATTTGACAAAAATATTTAAAAAATACTTACCCAATACCAAATCCATCTCTTACCACCGGCCCAAAACCACCAGCGAGTACACTAGGTGACGATAAAGTGCTCGTGCTTAATATAGACTTATTCAGATACTTATATTCATAGGAGTCATATAATTCCGGCACAGGTAAATTGTTATCCTCTGCTATCTTTCTTAAAGCAAACATGTGACGATCAAAGCCTTGCCCCATGGCTGCCTCCTTAATTAATTGAGTATGGCCACTCGAACATTTTTGCAACAAAGCACATAATTCATCTTTAGAAGATTTATTCAAATGGAGTTTGTCACAAAATAGCTGAAACAAAATAAAGGACATAGAAATAACAGTTCATATTGTCTAATTGTCAAAATTTTATTTACGTCTTGCTAGTATGAGTTTATATAAAATATTAAAAAAAAAAAATTTTATGAAATTTAAAATTTCATTAAAATTGTATTGCGGCAAGTTATTATCACCATCCTAAATATCCAACAATTATTCAGACGTGTCAGTAGCGGGACTGTATATTGTCTGTGGCTCTTTATTTAATGGTCGACGTAGCGAAGGAAGTCGTTTTTCAATGGTATTATAAGTGATATGATAGACGTAACAAATGTATTAGATTTAAGAGAAAATATATTGAAAAGGAATTATTGTAGTTTCATGTTTAATTTCATCCATCTTCCCTGTCATTCTGCGCACTTTTTGACCTCCTTTCGTACCATCAAATATAACAACGAAAATATATAAAATTATATCAACTTACTTTAGTATTTTCAGTGCAAGGCCGCATAGTTTCTGTTCGACCATGTTTAAAGGCGGATGTACTGCAAGATTCATATGTACCCACGTAATTTCCGCGAAGTAAATGGTAGGCGGCCTGTAAATAATAATATAATATATGTAAATTAGTCGTTTTGTTCATTGTAAGTAACAATGTCAAAGGGGAAATGTGGACACGTTTTCATTATACTTATGTTGATGTTAAGGAAAAGTATGAAACTTAATCTGCCAATTAACTACGATTTTATACAATAGCTATTATTAAAACAAAAATATGAAGCTTACTTCCGCATAATACAAACAGTGTGCACCGCACAGAAACCGCAGACTCTGGCACCTTCACCAACTATGTACTCACATACATGGTTTCACCCCCACACTGAGCATCATTAGAGTGGTTAGTGAAGGTGCCGGCGTCTGCGGTTTCTGTGCGGTGCACACACTGCTTGAATTTTGCAGAAGTAAGCTACATATTTTTGTTTTAATATTGGATATGGACTTCCGCCAAGTAACGCCGTATTCTATCAAATATATACAATAGCTAAAAGTTATCAAAAGATTTTAAACTCTATCATTTTAAATTTAAAAACCGTTGCAAGTTAATATGCTGTACGAGACAGACCGTGGTATAAAGCATATCTCGTTTCATTTTTGTATTAGCTAGGATTTCATACAAAGTGAATCTAAAGCACATGCAAGGGCGAGAGTATAGTCAATCAATAGGTGATTGAGATACAATTGGTTGATGATAATACACTACTATAGCATATGCAGATGACCTAGCAATACTGATAAGAAGGAATGCTGAAAATGTTCTATGCAAAGAAATGCGTCTCGCTCTTTAGATTGTAGAAGAATGATGTTACGAACATCAACTGTCAGTAAATCCCAAAATAACAGAACTTATCTTTTAACGAACAAAATGAAACTACCAGAACTACAATTACCAAAAATATTCAATACCAAACTCTCCCTATCCACACAAGTTAAATATCTGGGCGTCATCCTCGACAATAAATTAAACTGGGCGAGTCATATCGAAGAAAAACAAAGAGGGCAGGTATAGCGTTTTGGCAATAGGGTCTCAATCCAAAAATTACTTTATGGCCATACACATCAGTTGTTAGACCCTCTTTAACCTACTGGTCTGTTGTATGGTGGCCCAGAACGAAACTGTCCACGGTGAAAATAAAATTGCAAAGTAGCATGAGAACCACTCCATCAGCCGCATTTGAATATCTCCAGAACCTAAGACTTTTGGACCTAGTTATTCCGGCAGAGGGAAACGAAACATAGATAAAACACACCCGGCAATTCTGCAGGGAATCCTAAAGGAAATACCTTTTCTCGAAGCACCAATAGACAGAACACCGTGCCAACATGCCTTTGATCGAAGGTACAATATTCGACACACTGCAGAATCAACCGACAGCTCTGGCATCCATGAAGTCAGGATGTCAAGAAGGAACAGATGGCTCTAAAACCGCACACTGTACTGGAGCCGGAGTCTTCTCGAACGACCTAAATATCAAAATATCATCATCGATCGGTGAAATAAACAATATATTTCAAACGGAATGCATAGGTATTACCAAAGCGGCACAGGCGGTTGCAGTCAGAGAAGTTAAAGAATACGATATCAAAATCATCTCAAGACAGTGCATCCGTACTACAAGCCCTACAAAGAAACCCTATAGCCTCAGGCCTTATACGAGAATGCCATAACACACTCCAATCCATTGCAAGAGAAAACAAATGGATTAAACGGCACAGCAACTCAATTGGCAACGACGCTGCGGATGAACTGGCTAAAAGGGGCTCAAATATAACAGTATATGGAACCACTGCTGCCCATACCCCAAGGCCAAGGAAGTTACATGGAAGAAAAACACCTAAAAGAATGGAATACCAGTAAAGGATGGAGGCAAAAAAAGAATGCAGTTCTGGTGGTATCAAAAAAGTTGATCCGCAATCATCAAACTAAAAAATGACAAAGTTTGCAAAGTTATTGGTTTAATAACTGGACATTGCCCTTTAAACAAGCATCTGTTTACAATAGGTGTGACTGAGAGCCCTCTGTGCGAAGGCTGCATGAGGCCGAAGAAACTCCACAGCACATGCTTAGGGAATGCAGGAGCGTGGAAGATCAACGGACAAAGCTTCTTCAATCCCCAACATCAGTCCCGGAAGCCTACAGCAGCCTGAAAAGGCTGCAAATCTTCTGGGGTGAATTGGGATGGCTAGAGTAGAAAGCCAACCCAAGATACGCACAATGGCCCAATCAAGAGGCTAAGTGCGGAAAAGCCCCGTTAAACTAACTAAAGCTCATGCAAAATACAGCAAATCAATCTTATAATTTCTCAATAGATATAAAATTCTATCTGTAGAATTTGAAATTCAAAATATATTGAGGCAATTTCGCAGTTGCCCAAAGTTACGAAACATTGCATTAAAAAAAATTAAGAAGGTTATACTTTATGTGGTATAATATTAATTAGTAAACCTAAGACTAACCACTTGTAATTTAACTTGGGAGTTTTACAAAAATATGCGAATTATATCTCTGACACTGAAATCATAAAAGCGATTTTTCCAAACATGAATCAGATTATTAAAACTGTGACTTCGATATGAGATAATCGCGAAATGTTGTTTTATCATTTCGCCGAGAGAGAGTGAAGGGCCCGCTAAAAAATATTAAGACAGCTGTTAGATTAAAAAAAAACATACTATAAAAAAAATCTGACAAATACACTTACTTCCTTACACTTCCGCGCCTACTGCAAATTTAAATAAATAAATAAACTCTGTACAACTCATTACAATTATTAAGACGTAAACTAAGCTGAGCATATAATATGGGTACTAAATATTTATAGAATGCATATAAGTATATAAATGACAAATGCCTTGGGAACACCGAGCGGCCATCAAACTACCTTTACTGGATACTTATTTCTCATATATAATCCTGAGGTTTTAATTACTTTACAGGAATAGTAAATAGATCATAGTGATCAAAATGTCAGGATTAAATATAAAACCTGCTTTTTTAAATCTGATAAAGGCCTGTACTTAAAGAAGCCATTGAATTACATGACATGCTGTCAAATTAATACAACAGAATAAAACACTTTTTTACGGATTTTTGCGCATGTTTTATTTTATTTTATATTTAATCCTGACGTTTCGACTCCTTTACAGGAGCCGTGATCACAGGATGACTAAGATGATGGTTGTCATGACAACCATCATCTTATAAACACTTTTTTATCAATAAAAAAGTGTTTTATTCTGATGTGTAATGTGCGCGGAAGTGTAAGAACTAAATAAATTAATACAACTTTATTACCTGGAAACCTAACTGCATGATGCAATCTGGACTAACTTTAAATTTCTTACAATCTTCTTTATTGAGACCTTCATATAAAATATAGTCTATACTCAAAGACTCATACCATTCTTTGTATTCTTTTCTGGCTGTATCAATAAATCCCTTTGATATATCATCTAGCTTGAATTCTGAAAAAACTTAACACTTTAACCACTTGTCAGTCCACTGTAGCAATGGCTACTGAAAGCCAACACCCCTTGTCGGTCCCTGGTAGCAATTGCTACCATATTCAAATTTCCACGTGACCTGCTGTTTTTTTTTATTATGATTAATTTTTGAGTTACAGAGATCCAAATATTCTGTGGTGAATTCTATTCTATTTTTTGTTTAGTCCTAGCTTCATTATTTAGCAAAAAAATAGCATTTTTATCTCAGAGTCCATATTTTTTTTCACATTTCAGGCAGCATTGCGACTGTTGAAAAGAATGGGGCGCGCGGTAGCGGACTGACAAGTGCTTAAATGATTTTAATGTTAAATGAGAAAAAAATTGTTAAGAAATCTTAAGAAATTTAAGTATTAAGATACTTTTTTTCTAATTTAATATTTGATTTAGTAAGTCACAATTTTACTATCACTTTCCCGCTCACACCATCAATTCACTGTTATTTAATCTCCTGGTATTATTACAATATGAACAGTAACTTGTGGGGGATAATAAAAATAGCATAAATCTATGTCACAGGTGTACAACCGAGCACAGGGCTTTTTGTCAGGACTGCTATACCTGTATGTATGTATTTAATCTTAGCAAGAACATTTAAGATTATTTTTTCATAACAGCAATCATTTACAATATTCTTACCTAATTTTGCTACAGTTCTATTGCTTTCTAAGGGTTTTGTATCAGGATGCACAAATGGCTTTGTAGTGGTCTCTTTATAGATGTCCTCAAAATACCGAAGCACTGCAACACCATCTCCCCATGAATGTTCAAAATTGACACCAGTATATCCATCCTGGGTGATGATAAGGCTAAGAGACTTATCAAACCACCTAAAAGAAAAATGTTTTTGGCAAGAAAATGGCACAATTATTGTTCAATACATATTGCAGATTGTGCTAATATTTTGTACTAATAAGCAGGAAACTAGCCTGTACAGCATGGATGTTTATTTTATTTTATTTTTTGTACACAAGACCAATCACTATTATTACAAAGATAAATACATATAGAAATAGGTACATAATTAGAGTCTGAATTGCAATCCAAAGGTTTGTGTAAACAGCGAAACCAAATTAACCTTCACTACATAAACAACACAAGAATAGAATTGCATGTAGAAGTTGACTTCATAGACTAATATTACTTAGCAATCTGCAGAGCTTAAACTATCGGCTGTAGAGTAGAGGATATCTTTGAGTACTTTGATATATAGAGTAATACTAGGGGCAAAAACATCAAGATCTATGATATTTTTTACCAAATCATTGTACTGTTGAGCTAGCCTGACCATGGGATTAAAATAGGATATGAAGGTTGTGAATGATGAAACCTTTACGTTCTACCTGTTCAATCCATCGCCATGTAAATAATGCTTCAAAATTTGATGCTTATCATCCCTCAAAGTTTCATTATCCAACACTAAGTTGAAAATTGCAGTGTCAATGTTATGTAGTACATCTTTATTTCCCGTAGCATCCAAGTAACTTCGTTGCTTTGCCCATTTATCGCGATTTTGACAAGTCAAAACACCCACAGGATAGTTATTATAAGTTGTTGTATCATTAACAATTTGTGAGAGATTCCCTAATATTTCTCCAGGTGTCAAAAGATTACCTAAAATAAAAATATATTGGATCTGAATATAAAAGAACAATATCAAGCTTTTATGAGTTAGTTTCAACATCTAACATATTACAGAAAAAAAACTATAGAATAGCTTCGCAGATGGGTTTTAGGATTATTACAAATTGGTAGGGTAAATTATTTGCTGTAGTGATTATAATCCCCACTGTATAGTGTAAACAATGATAATAAGGTTTGACAAACCTTTTTTTTCAGCAAATAATATACATATATTGTTCTTGTGCATAAGCATTGTTTTGCATATGCAACAATAAAATGTTAGATTGTTGGGTTTATCATAAAATATTTTTTACCGTTACTATCAAATACATCAAATATATAGAAGTGACCATTCCTTTGAACAACAACATGCTTGCTTTTCGGATCTCTTAAAATTTTATCTTTATTTGCTTGTGGTATGCGAGTTGCACCAAAGAGACCTTCAAATTGACTCATATCTAGTGGAAAAGCCTTAAATAGATAAGCCCCATACCTGGAAAAAGTAATATTATAAATTGATTACATAAAAACCATTAGTTATTATGTATATATTACTACTTTATGATTGTAATTTAAAATAGCTTTTTTAGTTGTGTGGTGCATTCACATAATATCTTAATTCTGTTTGTTTATTTCAGGAACATATTGGGTAGGCAAATATGTTAGTTTTAAAGTTTACTTTTGATTAACACGTTCAATGCTACCGACTCGCTAGGCGAGTTCACTGACATAGATCTTGCGAGTTGGTGGCATTGAATGTGTTAATTACAGAATTGAATATAGATATTATGTGAATAAAGTTAAACTTATTTAGAGTACAGAAACACTTTTGTGTAGGTTGATGTGCTGTTTACTATACATTAAATGAAGATAAAATTACTATGTTCAAGGATGTAATATCTACCATGACAGTGCTTCAGGTAGTAATCCTGTTACTGTCCTAAAAAATTGAGTGTTACTTTTCTTTGGATTCATGTGGTAAACTTCTGGTTCTAAAATGTGTTCTCTTAGTGAGGACATGAACCTTGAAGAGCTTACTATAACATTAGCTGCTCTTATCAGCTGGTTGTTATACTCTGGTTTTACATCATTTTGGAAAACTATTAATGGATTATAATTTATGGGGAGCGCTGCACGATCCCGCAGATACAAATCAAACCAATAATCTGATATGTAGCTTGTATGTTTTTTGGCTTTATCTGTCATAATCAGCTTTTCCTGCAAACTCTTGCCAGATTTATCTACGAAATCTTTTGTACGTTCTTCGGCTTCTGCATATTGACCTTTGGACAACAATGGTCTTAGCGCATTTAAATATCTTTCACCAGTCTTCGATAGTTCTGGAATCGGTAGTCGGGGTAACGACTTTTGAAAATGCATAGTAGGAACTTTACTTCTCTGCATAAACTGGTAGTTAAAATCTAAAACTTTGCTGCTGCGCTTGGAAAAGCATCTTTTATGAGTCTTGGTAAAACGATTTATACGGCTAACTGTTTTACTTAAATTAATCATGTTAAATAAAAGATAAAAAAAATAATTCAGAAAAAAGCTACACTATAATACTATAACTATTTCTAAAAAAAGGGATACAAAAAATCCTTTGGCCTAAATATTTTTGTTTTGTTTTTTTTTTAGGATTTCCCATAAGAAAAGGCAAATGCTACAAAAATCACTGAGCCTAGTCTACATAATTTGTTTTTTTCAATTAAATCACATCATGATGTGAGCTGATTTATAAATGAAGATGTTCAATTGATGATGAATGAATAATAAAGTAAATGGATAAGGATTTTCTGACAACCCTGTGGACAACTCGAGAGAGCGTGACAAGGCACTTCCCGCTGTTTTGTTTTATTTAGCAATTCTTGTGCGTTTACGATCACTAAAGGACGTCAACTGCTGGATGGAAGACCACCAAGAACGGAAAGAGGATTCGGAAAACTGCTACAGAAGGAGTGTGGTGATTATCTCCAATTTTATAGTCAATTTTTACGATACCCTTATGTGCGAAGGGTTGAGCGGAAAACGGGTGCCTTTTGTGGGTTACAGAAGGAGTGTGGTGATTATCTCCAATTTCATTAGCCGACTTTAATATACCCTTAAGTACGAACAAGACAGTTCCGGACATTGCCGGCTATTACCAGGTAATTCACCTTACAGTAATATACGCCACAACATAAATAAATCTAAATCAAACACTTTTTTATTTCTTACTAGAAACGTACTTAAGTCTAGTTTTCGGGACTTTTATTTTAGGTGAAAATATGCCTGTTTTTTATAACTCTGACTAAGTTTTTATTGAGTTCTTCTTCACTGCACCTGCAATTCATAAACGCTGCAAGTCAGGAAGAAGTTACACGTCTTTGTTCATTACTGTTACTTCTGCGGAACAAAATTGACAATCTCATGACTCTAGAACATCTGGGCTTCTAAGTTCTTTAAAATTACAGACGTGGTTGGCGGCAGCACCTATTGCTGGTTCTTACAGCGAGCGCGATCAGTTTTGTTTGACGCTCTTTAGAGCAAATTAAAGATGCCGATGTATTCACCGACTGTCTTTCTTGTCTCATAAGTAAACTTATTTCCTATTTATCTGACCTGATCTTGTTAAATAATTTCAACAATAATTACTTTTTTGTGTGGTTTAATATGATGTATGTTGTTCATTGTTACATTGTACTTTTATCAACTCGCTGTTGTGTTGAATGTTCTAGTCTGTAAGCTTGCATGTATTTAAAAAAATGTACAAATAAAGTAAAAAATAAAATAACTACCCTCATAACTGTCACTGGAAACGTTTACTGATAATGTCAAGCAAGCAGAGTCAGTGTAACAAATGTCTTAGCAGAAAACTCGATATTGGCGGAATCCATAAGGACAGCGCCATTTAAATAAAGAAGAAGAAGAAGAAATTACGATAATGATCACTTTCCAATTTATAGTTTCTTAACCCTTAAAAAGTCATTCGATGCCTTTTCTTGATCCCCTACTCAAATATAATATTTGAAATGCTGATTAGAAACCGTACAGTAGCCAGTTGCAGGAAAATATTAAAATCTAATACCGAATCTAATACGGAATAATTCTGTAACAGATTCAATGTGTTACCCTTATGAAAGTGTATCCTTATAAAGGTGTTTTTGAATCCCTGAGTGGTGCTCTATTTCTATAACACGTGTTATTATTCGTCTCACACTAAATTCTTTTAAAATAATGTTATTAAATGTGCTTTAGAAGATACAAATAAGTTCATTTCAGTGATTAATGTCTCGAGGATTCTCACTATTTAAAGTAACGACTAACTAGCATGGATCTTAGAGTTAACTATAGTGAGTGCTAGATGGCGCTATACGATTCTCATTTCATCTCTACAATATTGTGTCATCTATTCTATGGATCTATGGGTACACCATAACGATTGCCGTTTTGGCTATCCTTTGGAAACCGTTACGTAACGGTTTTGAAGTTTCCTTAACGTTATTAAAAACCGTTTTCAGTTTTGGTTATCACTACCGCGGTTGTCGAGATGGTTTGGCAGTTTGGCTACTGCAAAACGAATACGAAAACGAAAACGCTGTTAGCTATCGTAACGCAAGTTTTTGTTTTAGTTTTACGTAATTATGGTTATGACGATATCGCTTTGTGCTTTTACTAGGCTTAGGACTAGTTTGTTAAAACTTTAATATATAAATTAGTAAAGTAAAGTAAATGGAAACTTAAAAGCTTTTCTGGTGCATTTAAAAATCGTCATATTTACAAAAACAAATTGGTTTGAATTATTTTTGATAATATTTCTGATCATAATATAAATGATCAGAAATATTATCAAAAATAAATTACAAAATTATTTGTTTTATTATTGCTATTATCACTTTTTTGGTGTATTTACCCGATCGTGGCGGCCTGTGGTTTTCAGTTTTGGTTGCATTGCGTTGGTTATGAGAAAAACGGTTTTATATTTTGCGGAACGTGACGTTTCGGAATGAAATTCAAAACGGTTTTTAGTTACGTTTTGATTTAACGTTCTCATGCCTAGTACCTACACCAATGAAGTGAGTTATTTATTTGTGGACGTATCGTCAAAAGGTTTAAAATTCATTTTGGTTCAAAGCTTCATGTGAACCAGAAATGAACGACCTGCCTGAAAATGGTAATAATAATGGAGCAGCAGACATCGAGACCTTGGATTATTTACGTGGTGTAAAGTCATCCACTTGCCTACTTCTTCCCACAACTCCCAGTCCTACACCACTAGATTTCAAGCACCCTCTATCAGAAGAAACGACTGAACAGCCATTTTTGGCCATGAATGATGATAGTAACTTGGCCAATTCTAATAACTCTGGTAAGATAAATACTAAAAAGTGTGTTGTATTCCACCCTTACCTAATAGAAATTCCTTGATTAACTGATTAAACAAACATGACTATTTTCATTTTATTTCTTATTTTTGGTTTCAGTACTAGTTTGGCGTTTTGCTTGATGTGTTTTCTTTTGGTGATTTTAATTGCTGTTTTGTAATTAACCTATCATACTGGAGCATGTTATAAAAGAAAAAAAACTTAATATAGTTCCGCTGACTTTTACCTAGGTAAATACTTTTTCTTCCATTTTTATTAAGTCTATAATTTCAGTTTAGGTTTTACTTGAATTTTATTCACTTTCAACAACCTAAGGTAAGATACAACCTACATTTAAAGTATGCATCTACCAATTACTTGATTAATAAGTTTACACCTATCAATCAGCACTAGATCACTATGGTGATTAGATCCACATGGATGGCCCCTGCAGTGATGACATTAGTGGGTTGTTGATGATGATGAAACAATTACTTAAACTAGCTATATTTTAGTGCTAAATGAAAAAAACATAGCATGAAAGTACTTATGACCATCTCTGCTAGCCGTAATGATATTTTATGATTTTTATATATTTATTGCATTTTGTATGATAAATTCTACTTGGCTCACAAGTTATTCTCAGGCAGGACTCTAACCCGCAACCTTTAAATAATATGTGTCAATGGTGATAATTTATTGGGAAGTTTGATAATGAGAGACGTGCGTTCGCGACAATGTTTATTTCTTAACTGATTTAATAATAAGCTACACCGGTATATATGACTGGGCGTTTGAAAACAGACAATAGTATTGGGTATAGATTTTACTCACAACATACCGCCCACCAAAGAACCTTTAAGTTCTTTCTAACAATCAAAACAAAATAGATTACATTATATTAATTAAAAAGTTAAATTGTAGACATGCACTTATAATATAAATGATACATTGAACTAATGAAAATCACTCTGAGTTAATAGGTAATGCACATAATTTGGTCACACTCCTTTTTACAATGGAATTGCCACTCTTCACACTATAAACTCTCGTATAGCCGTCAGCGCCGGGATGTTTGTCTGTGATACGTCCCAATGACCATTTACCTGGTGGTAAATTATCGGTTTTGATAAGGACTATATCTCCGATTTGAAATTCGTCCTCCTTTCTTAACCATTTAGGCCGTTGTTGGAGTCGCGCCAAGTATTCATCTTGCCAACGTCGCCAAAATTCACCAAGAAGCCTTTGGGTGTGTTGCCAGCGTGACAAGGTATGCATCTTAACACCCTTCATATCTGGATGTGGTACAACAATGGGGGCATCCCCAATCAAAAAATGTCCTGGGGTAAGTACGTCGATACTATCAATGTTTTCATCCATAGGACACAGAGGACGAGAATTTAAACAAGCTTCGATTTGACATAGAACTGTAGTCATTTCTTCATAGGTCAGGTTAGATGTTAATATTCTTTTTAAGTGATATTTTATAGACTTTACACCTGCCTCCCACAACCCACCAAAATTTGGACTGTAGGCAGGTATGAAATGCCACTGAGTTCCTTCTTCAATCGCCAATGTAGATGCAATGCCACCGGTGAACTCTAGTTTAGCTTCATTCCAGGCATCTCTAAGATCCTTTGCAGCGCCAACGAAGTTTCTTCCTTGGTCACTCCATATATGACTACATTTCCCTCTTCGAGCAACAAACCGTCTAAATGCTCCAATAAATGCTTCTGTAGTTAGATCACCTACCAATTCTATGTGGATTGCCTTTGTAGACAAGCAGATAAAAATCGCAATGTATGACTTAACGGTTTTGCTTCCTCTACCCTTAGATGCCAATATTTGAAGGGGTCCTGCAAAATCGACACCGCTGTGCAGAAATGGCCTGGATGGTGTTACTCGTTCTTTGGGTAAGTCACCCATTATTTGCTCTTTTGCGATAGCATTTATTCGTCTACATACAAAACATCGGTGAATATATTTCTTTACTAACAGTTTTGCCTTCACTATCCAATATTTCGTGCGCAGGAAATAAAGCATCTGCTGTATTCCTCCATGGAGCGTCCTTTTATGAGCATCAGCAATGATCAGTGGGGTAAGTAGGTTTTTATGGCCCAAGATAATAGGGTTCTTCCTGTCAATTGGCAATTGAGAATGTCTCAAGCGACCGCCCACCCTGAGGATATCCTTCTCATCGAGGTATGGATTAAATGATTTTAGTGAGCTCCTCTTCTTAACTTCTTTCTTTAGTCTTAATTGTTCTATATCTTCCTTAAATTCAACTTCTTGAGCTTTCCTTAAACAAATATTTAAAGTTTCTTCTACTTCTTCTGTTGTAAAGTCCAAATTTTGTATGTTTCTGTTTTTTCGAAAGCTTAAAAATCTTCTACAGTAAGTTAAGGTTTTCAATAATTCTGTTAAGTTTTCAAATATTTCAAATTGTGAGTGTAATGTTTGTTCCAGGTTTACGTCCACATTGAGGTAAGTATTAATTTTTGTAGTTTTTATTTCCAAATCTGTTTCTTTAACATCTTCTGCTCTAATTTTTATTTCCTTTTCAGATAACCAGCGTGGGCCTTTCCACCACAATTCACTCTGCTTCAATTCCGTCAGTCGCATTCCTCGAGAGCCCAGATCAGCGGGATTTTCATGTGATTGAACATGATGCCAGTGTTTGTTGTCAATATTCTCCAAGATTTCAACAACCCTATTGGCGACAAAGGATTTCCACCTGTTTGGTTCTCCAGAAAGCCAAGCAATAACTATAGACGAATCTGTCCAGGCATACATCTGACATACTGGTATCCTTAAAGCATGTCCAACTTGAGTCATTAATTTGGCTAAAAGCGCCGCACCACACAATTCCAAGCGAGGTAATGATATAACCTTCAGCGGTGCCACTTTTGTTTTTGCAGCTATAAGTTTGGTTTCGACTATACCATCGTATCTTTCCACTCGAATATAAACTGAAGCAGCGTATGCACGCATGGAGGCGTCACTAAACCCATGGATCTGTATTTTCTCTTGGTCAGTGCTGCAAGTTCCTAACCATCTTTCTATTTCTATTTCTTTTATGTGTATAAAATCTGATCTTATTTCTATCCATTCTCTTTCTAATGTTTCATTTATCCTATCATCCCAGCCAATTCTTTCGAGCCATAATTTTTGAATTAGGATTTTAGCCATTACAGTACTGGGTGCTATCCAGCCAAGTGGATCAAACAATTTTTGTAGATCAGAGAGTATTTCTCTTTTGGTCACAGGTCTGGCCATCGGTGGTAAGTTTATATGATATTGAAATTTATCAGTGTTAAGGTTCCATATGACACCTAGTGCTTTAATAATACCATGTAGGTTTAAGTCCACATGAGCCTTGACAGACCTTTCCTTTTCATCAATGAATTTCATAAAATCAAAACTATTAGATGACCACTTGGTAAGTTGAAAACCGCCCTTTTGAAGGATGTCCTTGATTTCCTTAGCTAAAACTTGAGCTTCTGAAACTGAATCGGCACCTGACAGCACATCATCCATGAAAAAATCTTCTTTTATTCTTCTAGAAGCAAGAGATTGATTTGACCCTTCATCGTTAGCGACTTGAAAGAGCGTTCTCACAGCTAAATATGGTGCTGAAGCTGTACCAAATGTCACTCGGAGCAGACGATATTCATGCAGATCATCGCTTTCATCACTTCTCCATACTATTCTTTGGAAGTCTGAATCTTTCTTTGTGACTAATATCTGCCTGTACATCTTGGTGATATCAGCGACAAAACATATTTTGTGTGTACGCCATCTCATCAAAATGTTGCGCAGGTCCTCTTGCAACTGCGGGCCAACTAGGAGTTCATCGTTCAAGGAAATATGATTTGTGCCTTTCTGTGACGCATCAAAAACAACGCGTGTTTGTGATGTTTCCTTATCAGATCGAACCACTGCATGATGAGGTAAGTAGACTGTATCTTCTTGTTTTATTTCATCACTAGGTATTTCTTCCATATGTTTTTCAGTTATGTACTCGTTAATAACCTTTGTATATTCTTCTTTCAATTTTGGTGTTCTTTTAAATCTCATTTCTAACTGTTTAAACCTCTGTATTGCTATCTCTTTTGAATTTCCCTTAGGTGATTGTGGATTTTTTGTTCTAAAAGGTAGTTTTACTATATATCTTCCCTCGTCGTTTCTAGATGTGGTTGTTTTATATATATTTTCACAAAGCTTTTCATCTTCAGTCAAACTTCTTTTGCTATCATGATCTATTTCCCACAATCTTTTAAGCATTTCATCTATATTTACTTGATGATGCAAAACTACGTAATTGTGATCAGTTTCTTTTGTACAAATGTCTCCAAAAATTATCCAACCGAAATGCGTTTTTTGAGCGCTAGGTGTTCCTGGTGGGCCTTTAATAATATTTTCTTCTATGATTTGCGCGTACTCCCTTACTCCCAGAAGCAAATCAATCACACCAGGCTCATGAAAGTTAGGGTCCGCGAAGGTCAAATTCTTGAGATGAGGCCAATTCTCTAAAGATTGTATCTTTCTGGATGGTATCTTCGTCGTTAGTTGTTTCGACATTACGTAGGCTTGAATTGATAAACAAAAGGAATTATCTAATCTTGATTTGATGTCTAATTGAACTTCATGTTTGATTTCAGCTTTAGTGGATCCTACACCTAAAACGCATCCGTTCATCGGACGACGTTTCAGCTTCAACATTTGTGCCGCCTTCTCGGTGATAAATGTCGCCTGGGAACCTGGATCTATTAGCGCGCGTAATAGAAGAGTTTGACCTTGAACGTTTGTTGCTTCTACTACTGCGGTTGCTAACAGAGCTGTCTTCTGTCTGGTACTGTGATGTGACGAGATCATTGTGTGCACCTGCACTTCTTCCTCTTCTACTACATGTGTTGAAACCTGCGGTGGTGATTTGTTCATATGTGCCGCTGGTTCTGGAGTCTTACTTGTGTGTAGCAGAGAATGATGGCGTCTTTTACATATTCTACATGACATGTTCAGCTTACACTTGAACACTGAATGTCCAGGTGCCAGACAGTTGAAACATAATTGATTGGTTTTCACATAATTGCTTCGTTCGCTCGGCTCCAGTTTGATAAATTCTTTACAGTGACATAGTGTGTGATTATCCTTACACATAACACAACATCTCAGTGAATTGTTTGTGGTCGTAGAGGTAACATGATATGAACGTTCTTTGATTGACCTAACTTCTTTGTTACTTGATGTAATTAGTTCCAACGTGCGAAATTTCGCCTCTAAAAACCCTTTGAATTCTTCATATGTTGGTAATGCTTCACATTCTTTTTTGTATGAATATTCTTCCCAACTTTTGTGTGTCTCTGGGTCCAACTTCTGTACCAGAAGATAAATTATTATCGAATCCCAAGAGTCGGTGGATATATTTAAGTTATTCAAATTGTTTATGCATTCGGACGTTGTATCCAATAACCCTTTTAATTGAACAGCTGATTGTGATGTCATTTTCCTTTGATTAAATAATCTTCTCATAGTACTGTTCAAAATTAGGCGTTTGTTACCGTACCTTGATTGTAAAACTTCCCATGCTTGTTGATAATTATCAGCCGTTATTCTTATATGCCTTAAAAGCGACTCAGCTTCTGACGTAACACTCGTTTTTAAATAATGAAGCTTTTGCACTGAACTCAATGTCGGATTTTGATGCACTAGTGAAGTAAATAAATCTTTAAAAGTAGGCCACTCGTCATAATTACCGTTGAAAGATGGTAAATGAATTTTTGGTAAATGTACAACATTATTCGGTGCAAGTGCAATTTCACTACTCATTTTCACAGATCTTGATTCCACATTAGATATCTCCGTCATTGAACTAAGCATGTCCTTGAGGTCACCTTGCAAGACGCTGTATAAATCTTCATAAATAAAGAATTCTTCGTTAAGAAAATACGGCAAAGTACCTTTTGTTTCCGCAGGTGTAATTTTCACTAAGTTTTGGTGAGCGTTTTTAAATGTATTCCAATAATCTTCTATTATTTTTAGGCGTGCTTCTATATAACCTTTGGTGAGGCGAGTCTTCGGACATTTCTTCAAATTTGTTTGTGACTTTCTTAATAAATTTGCAGTGTCTTCTATTACAGAAAGAAGTTGATTTTGATCTTGAGTCGGCGACATAATTTCACAATAATAGTTAACTTAAAACTCGTTCCTTAACGCAAATGTGAATAGCGGGTTCTATTGTTCTCGCGCGGCACAGGTGCAGGCAAAAAAAACGGCGATAAGAAAATGCAATAATCCGGCTCGATTGCGACCATATGTCAATGGTGATAAGGTTCACTTTATTGGGAAGTTTGATAATGAGAGACGTGCGTTCGCGACAATGTTTATTTCTTAACTGATTTAATAATAAGCTACACCGGTATATATGACTGGGCGTTTGAAAACAGACAATAGTATTGGGTATAGATTTTACTCACAACAATATGTTAATAATATTTTCTAGTATTTTTCTATTAAACTAATTTAGAAATGATATGGGTTAAGTGTTCTTACAGCTTGTATCTACACAATAGTCTACTTTAACAATAATAACTCTTAACAGTGGAGTAGGTATCTACTAATTATTCCCTGCACTGTAAATTCAAGCAGGCATAGCTTACTCACAGAATGGTGTGGTGTCCAGCAGAATAGAATAACACCTTCACACTTAAATGGTTGTTATAAAACGGTACTTATGCCATTGGATTTATGTTTTTTTACTGTAATCTCCAATCTTCTGCAAAATTACAAAAATGTCCTGTTTTTGGGGAGGCTTCCACCTAGATGTGGACATCTTTCGGCTGAGATGATGCAGAGATTATTCACTTATGAGCAGTCTGGTACTATATTTTCAAACAAATTAATAATAAACCAGGGTATTTGAAATATTTATTGTGATTTTAGAAAATTATGCAGTGTTGTGTTTCCTATTAGCCCTACCTTCCGTAGTAGTACCTATTCTGCTCTTTATACTATAAGGTAATGCAAAATGAGCAAAGAAGACTATTTTTAATTTTCTGCCTTTAACTGCATCACATATGCTTTTTACGCTTACATAAGAAAAGGTTAGTTATTGCATTCATAAATTTACACATACTTTATTCAAGATAACTTTTTTCTGTTTTACATTCTTAAATCTGGGCTTACATTTGATTCAACGGATACGCGCTACTATATGTCATTCGACTTGGTTTTTGATTTTGAGTCGACACACGTGACTTTCACCTGCCGCAGAGGTCAAATAAAAAGTTAGGTGAGGTTAGGTTGAGCCGGCTTGAGCAATCGGGCACGCCAGGTATTGAGTGCGCAGGGATGTCGATTCTTTCCGAAAAAGATCAATTTCAAATCGATCTGAATCGTAAGCTGACGAATCAATTCACAAATAAATTTAGATCAAAAAGATCGATTTCCAAAATATCGAGTTTTTTCCAAGTTTACATTTATAATGTAAATATAAATCAATTTTTTGAAAAACAAGAAACATACTACCATAATAAATTATCTCTTACCAGTAAAATTATTTTTTTTGGTTCAGGGAATTCAATAATAAATAACAATTATTTTTATTACCAAATCAAAGTCAGATCAGGTATGAAAGAAGATATTTAATTTCATAATGTATTTATTCCATGAAAAAGTTAAAGTTCCCAATGCTTTATATCTAAACTTTTTAATAATAACAATTTACCAAAACAAAAAATTGAATGATGACTTTCAAGGGTGAAATATCGATCACTGGATTGTTTCAGTACTGCATATCGATTTAAAAAAATCGATATGTTCGACCTGAGAAATCGATTCTTCGATTAATCGATCTCAGATCGTCGTTCCTAGAGTGCGGTAGACCTTCGCCGGGGACCCCGTGCTGACACATACCGGCTCCTAAGGCACGGCGCAGTGTTTTAGTGGGTAGCCTTCCGGGCACCCACCGGGCGTGTCTCGTCGGGTGGGTGCTCGGAGGAGAACCCCACATAACCCTGTATGGTATGCGTAACGCATTTCACTGCATTAAAAAAAAGTTAGGTTGGTCAGATCAGGTGCGAAGCAAGGTTAGGTTAAGTACGGAGCCGGTTTTCTGTGTAAAAAGACGTTTTTGAGGAACTTTTTTATGTGACCTCTGCGAACCTTGAAGGTCATGCCAATCGACTCCACTCGAAGAGAGAGATTATTATTAACGTGTTACATTTTAACCAATTGTTAACCGACCAAATTCTTATGGCCACAAAAAAGCGACGAGTTCCTATACTGCTATATTACTGTTTGTCGATAGATTTTTTGCTTGGTTCTTACCCCAGTCACGTCATATCGTTCTCAAATTAACTCAAAATCAGATACTTTTAAACAAACCGAATTGCTTGTTTTGTTTTACTATAATTTGCTTCACGATTGTAATAGATACTCACTGTTGAAAATTTTATTCTTTTAGATGCATCTGCTGGAGATTCTAGTTCATCAGCGGATTCAAATTCAGTAGTCCAAGATCCAGTTAGTGCACAACTTATCAACAATATTAGTATGTTGGATTATCAAACATTAAGCAAAAATGGGGATCTTATCATCGGACCGGTAAAGCGCATTTTTTTAAACATTGTAGGTATTTACATTTTGAATTGAACCTATATAGAATGGAATTAATACTGTTATTATTATTTTTCAGACAGAAGATGGAAAGCTCAACGGAAACTTGAATGTCAACAACAGGAAGTTGCCAAGCTTCGTGAATTGGAATTGGGGAATTATTAGGAAAGTTTTGCTTTGGATAGTTATATCAGGGCTTGTGGCTTGTTTAAGTGCCATCATTGCCATGGTGGTCACGATTCCTAAAGAGTGTAATCCCAATGTACCGTGGTATCAAGGTAAGGTCTTCTATGAAATATTTCCAGCAAGTTTTATGGATTCTAATGAAGATGGAACTGGAGATTTGAGTGGTTTGATTAAAAAACTTGACTATATTCAAAGTCTTGGCGCTTCAGCTATACGTCTTAATTACATTTTCAAAGCTGATAACTATCCAGTTCAATATTATAACGTTTCGTCTTTAACAGAAATAGAAAGAAGCATTGGTGTACTTAAGGATTTTGAAGAATTAGTGCAGAAGGTGCACCGTCGGAATATGTCAATAATTCTTGACTTACCAGTTGCTTCGATGGCAAATTCATTTACATTTTCTAATTCAACACTTGAGATGTTATTAAGTAGCAGACCTTTGACTGATGAGTTTGATTCTACGTCCCTTGCACTGGCATTTTGGGTTCACAAACAAAATGTAGACGGCTTTTATTTAAAGAATCTAGAGAATTTTATAAATGATATTAATTTCGGAAAAACTTTACAATTTTGGAAACATGTAATAGGCAATGACAGAATTTTCATTGCCAATGAAAAAGCTTACGAATTAGCAAAAGGTGAATCTCTAAATGTGTTACTGTCTAGGATTGATTTGGTCGATGTTCATTTAGACATGGAAGAAGGCATTAACGGTTTAAAAAAGCGCATAGACAATGTTGTCACAGGGACACTTTGGGCTAAACCACATTATCCTTGGGTTCATTGGAATTTTGGTAATATAGGAAGTGAAAGGATTTCTTCCAAAAATCTAAACAATACATTGGCTCTAACTGCTCTTGAATTTATTTTGCCAGGCACAGTTAGCATATTTTATGGTGATGAAATAGGTCTTGGCGTGTTATCCAGCGACGCTATAGAAGTAGATTTTCATGAACACAAAGATATTCATAACTTAGTTCCAATGAAGTTTGCTAATAATGATAACGAAAATAATCTTATTCTACCTTGGAATTCAGAATCAACACTTTCTCCTCAATATCATTTTCTAGAGGTTATTAAAATGCTAACTGATTTGCGATTAAACACTCCCACGATATATTTGAGAGCCATTTACAAAGACGGAAATATACTAAAAAACATGGAAATTCGAAAAACGGAAGAAAATTTAATAGTTATTGAACGTTGGTATCCTCGTAGAAACACGTGCGTTTTCGTTGGAAATCTTTGTAGTCAATCGATAACAACTGATTTATCTTCAATGTTTTATGGTGGCACTGTCGTGGCTGGAACAAATACATCATTGGTAGGTCAAGTGATATACTTTGATCAAGTGACTTTTCCTCCCAACTCAGCCATTATACTCAAATTAGAAAAATAAGTTAAAGTGTAGGAATCTGTCTAGTTTCGTTAACAAATACGTACTTATATATATTTTAAATACGTACTTTTTACGTGTTGCCATTTGTTCAAAATATTGTTATTTTATAGTTTCTTAGTATTACGTTAAATTGACCAATGGACAAAGATAAAACCACTAACCACCACTTTGATTTAAATATGTGAGAGGTGCGGAAGTGTAGAAACTCAATAAATAAACAAAGATATTTGATTTGTATTATTTAGTTCAGAGAGACAAAACCAAGGCAAATATCATAAAATTAAAAAAGTTTTAAAATTATTTTCGTTTCGTCTAAGATACTGACATAACGTAATATGGGACATGTTGAATAAAAAATGGATAAGTAGCATATCACCTAAGCACTACCTAGGTGAACGTCGCATTCGCCTATAGACAGGCCCCAATTAGGATTGGGAATATCGTATACTGACTTAATTTAGTCGGTTATATTAAAAGAAACGATGTGTTTACTTCAACATAGCGAAATACATAGTCGCTATACATGTTATGTACTTATAGCACCCTAACAATTAAACAAAAATATGCGCAATAAATTACATTCCATGAAATGAATCGTCATAATTTTGTTCTACAAACAAAAATAATTTAAGTACCAGGTACTTACCCGTGAACATCTGAGTTTTTCACACATTAATTAGTAAATAAAATTCAAAAACATGATTCTAAAGTTTAAAATAAGAAACTCTTAAAAAATATTAAAGCTTTTCTATTTACTGATTAAAACCACACTTTTAATTTTGGTAATTTTTAAATACAAATAGGGTTTCCTAATGCCCTTTACACGTTGCGACTTTAGTAGCAGTGATTCAGTTACGATGCAGAAGCGATTCAAATGTTTCTTCTTAAACTGATACCACCTTATTTGTAACTGACTTAAAGTCGCTATTTGTTTACCTTACAGTTCGCTAGTATCGAAATTCAAAAGCATATTTGACAAAACATGCGTTTGTATCGATGCAAAAAAAGGTAACGTTTACCTAAACGCTCTAAAGCCTGTTGCTAATCTAGTAGCACACAAATTTTCGCATTATTGTTGCCTACTAGGAAAATTTGTATAAGTATAATGAACATAATTATCATCTCTAAGCAAAACAACGATTTTACAGTCAAAGACCTCGTTTGATAAATGAAAAATAAATATCGAAGTTATCTATAGCTTATGTTTTAATTTTTATAGCTTCTTGGCAAGAGACAAATTAAAAGGAAAAATAGGGACTAATATTCGATAACTTCAAATAGTTAAATTGTCCCTTATTATTATTTCCTTATAAATTGGCTTATAAAAATATTAATTGATTGTTCATTTATTAATATTTAGTGAAATGAAATTGAATTAATTATTTTTTTTATTATGACGGAAAGAGGGTATCTTCGCAATGAAAGTTAAGGAACTATGTATTTAATGCAAATTCTCTTAGAATGCTGTGAATTGTCGTTATAGTTATCGTATCACATCACACTCGCATGGTGTCCGGCGGCGTAGGAAATTGCCATTCTGTTTTAAGGTATTTAGGAAACTATTGTGTAAGTTGAAATTATCAAAATCATATCTCGTACGTCACTTATTTTATTTTATTTCTGAGTTCATCGATAGAAAGGTGGTTATTGGTTCCAAAAATCAAACGTAAAACATTTCCCCTGAGGGTACTAACATTCACGAATTTTCTTCTGTACTTAAATTTTTGTGAGTGTGTTATGTTATATTTCAAGTTATATTTAACTGTAAAACTTTTATTATTTAGTGTTGTAATAAGACAGAATTAAGTTTTACCATACCTATTTGAGCGGTGATATAAAAATGTAAAAATAAAAATGTAAAACAAGAAAAAAACATCTTGTTTTCGGCAAATATCGAATTATCATATTATAATACGTATATCCTAGACATATTTTTTATGTAATTTGTAAAAACAGTAGATTTTTTGGAAAATGTATAGTTAGTGCTTTGTCTATGTTTTTTAATGTATTGTTTGATACGTACAGCTCATTAATAGAACCCTATTGATAATTTTGTTTATCTATAATTGTTTGTTCGTATGTTCCTTTTTACACCAAAGATTAATTTACTTAAATTAAACATTCAAAGTTTAAAAATAAATTTATTTACAAAAATATACATTTGTACATCATTGGAAAACATAATTATGTACTTATATAGTAAGTTATACTAGACATGATTATATACACACTATGATAACAGTTAAATAAATAGTTGTTGATATTACATTTTTTATTTCTTCTACTGACAACCTCAATTTAAGATTACTCTTATTATACATTATTGTTAACAATGTTTGTTAAATATTTATTAAACTTCAGGTAGGTAATATTTAAATTGGCGAGTATTATTAATTGCTTTATTCGTTCACTATTTCATAGTGAATTTTGATTTTAAAATATCGTCTAGGTACCGTGAAACCGGCCATTTAGCCTTGACAAGATAACTTTACCTACAAAATTAATAAAGTATTTACAGAATTAAATAAATTTCTTATTCTTGCTTATGTCATATTTCTATGACTTAGTTATTCTCTGTTAGTTATAAAAGTTATCTTCGCAAGGCAATTTTGCTATTGCAAAAAAAATTACTAGACGTCCAAAAACGTCGGTATTTCACTGAAGGCTGTTGTAGAGCTAACTATTATATGTAAACGTTTATCAATAAGTATATTGACATTATCGACCTCTTCAGAATAAACTTCTGCTTAATGATATACATATGACGTACTTATTAGAGAAACAATAATAACTGTTCAGTCTTCATAAATATTAATTATTATTTTGTGATTATTACCAACATGTCCCCCAAAAATATTACTACGGTATTGTTATCACCGTCAGAAACTTACTCTTTAAATCATTTAAACAATATGAAATAATGGTAATAGTCTATCACCCTACTAATGGGAATTAAGAATAGAGAATGTAGTCAGCGAAACGAACTTTTAATATAAGTTCCTGACGTCCAACTAATACCCATTGGCAGTCAACGAACCTTAATGATGGCGTCATAATGAAATGTTATATTTGACGCCCAATCGCGCCTTAAAACGTTGAGAGTTGTGACATTATACATCGCATCGTCATGGCGGTCAATGGATTAGTTATGATTATGAAACAATGTTTGATGAGACTGAGAAGGTAGTCTCAAAATACTAAAAATTTTGATGATGAAAGAAATATAGCTCACGTCCTGTATCAAAAAAGAGACCTTATCAATATTATTGGCATTATTATGTGTGGTGGGATGTCTGAAGAGTTGAGAAGCCTTTAGGCTTAAACACTAACTCCTTAAGTGTCTTGTCCACGGTAAAGCAAAAGGTAGAGATTTTACGAACACTTATAGGTTATGAGAATACTATTGTAGACTTGCTCCACGTTAGATCGTGGACGTGATTTTAAAGCATGGATATTATTACGTACACGTTGTGTGGAAGTAAATTTTAGATATTGAGCTCGATCGTGGACGAGGTGCTTTAGTAAAAAAACGCGCGCACTCGTGCGTTTTTTACTAAAGCTTTACTTTTCTTTAGGAGATTTTGATTTTAAATAATTGTATGGCACGAGTACGTTTCGTTTCCAAATATAAGTTGATATGCATTTTATGCATGAAAGAACAAGATACAAAAACAAGACATAGCTCTAAAACCTTAACTAATACTCAGTTGAATAAAATTTTAGTACTTTAGAGCTGTAACAAACCGTATGTATTCGTTACTAAGTAACGGGTGCGCCATCTTGTACCGAGTAACTAAACGTTACACACGAATGCATTTCGTTACTCGCATGTTTCGTATTATGAGTACCTATACTATTTCAGTTTACACAAGTACCGTTGATGCGTATAATTAAACTTTGCTGATCGTGTGTTTTACGTATGCCTGCGCTTATTCAGTGAATTTATAAACGTACGTTACAAAGAACGATGTTTGTTTATTAAGTAAAGTATAATTTGGAAATTCGTAGTCCAAGTTTTTTACTGTTTATTAAAGGTATTGTGTGTGTATACAAAGTTTGAGATTGTAACAGAAACAAGGTAGGAAAGTACTCTTTACAAATTAGAAATATGTGTTTTTTTTATTATTGCGTATTTTCACGGTTTTTTTTGTTCTTATCTTAAAAGAGATGTGTCTAAATGAGCTCTAATGAGATTTAATTGTTTCTTGGTTAACAAAAGCTGTTAATTACCAAAAGTCTGGTTCAAAATACAGAAAAGTGAAAAAAATATCTGATGCAGCTTGGTATGTAATGTATAAGTATGTTTTCTACAAATCACGAATGTTGCGACGTCACGACGTCATACTGTACGCGTACACAGTACGTTTTCTAATTTACATAACATAGCATGTTATAAGGTAACTGAAGTAACGAGTAACGATACGATAGTAACGAGTACTAATTGTCATAGTAACGAATACATACGGGTACACTTTATTTCGTTACTTTTACAGCTCTATAGTACTTACAGTCTTCAAATGTTACCCGCTTAATCCAAGGAATAATGTAATAATTTGATTTTTAGTGTCTATTTACTATGAATTATGTAACATTTCTTTATTATTGCTAGTTTATTAATAATACTTACTATTTAGTATGTGTTGTCTGATTTGTGATAATGAAGAACGTTAAAAACAAATGTCATAGTAGGACGACGGATTTGTGTGCAAAATGGTTTCAGATGATAATATATTCGCACAGTCAATACAGTGCGAATTGAATGAATGTTAAATGAAAATTACATTTATTACATTCATATTTCCTGAATTATTTTCTAATGTTAATCTTTTAAATTTATTATTACAGAGATTCACGTTTTTCGATGATTGTCTATGTATTTTTTGTAAATTGTCGGCAGATCAAAATCCCACGAAAGTCCATTCTCTCCACAAATCTGCTATGATAATTTAAATATAAAGTATAAGTAAGATTAGAATTAACAGAAAACACAATTTTGACAACTGACCTCAAACAGAAGAAAACACTTAAAGCGAATTAACAGACCTCTGTTTACTAATATAGATTGATTCGCATACAAACACACACATCAATCTGTTCTATTGAGCATCGTGCATTGTTTGTTATAGAAATTTTGACATTCATTTAACTAGTTATCGCACTACTAAACCAAACTAAAACGGAGTCGTGGGTAGTTATAAAAGAGCATATATTTGCATTCTCATGATGACAGTATTACTATTAAGTAAACAAATGAGTATGTACAGGTACATGTAAAATAATTTTGTCTTATAATAAAATACTTCAGTTACTTTAAAATTTGTAACATTCTACTATCCCACGGCGCTTTCGAATACTATTTTTGTTAGGTAATAGAAGTGTTTTAGATATTGGAGACAATCTTATCTCAAACTGTAATGGTGGTTTGGATGTGCGGTAATCTAGTCTCCAACCTTTAACTTGCTGTAACAGTTCTACATGTAATAAAATTATGTATTAAGAAACATGTTAGTCTTTATAGTAATATGTCAGAGTGATGTGTGTGGACAGACAGTATTTAATTTAACGAACTTTAAAAAAAATCGTGCACGAAAAATTACTTCCAATATAATAAATATTTTTCATATTGACAGTATAACATAATAAACAAGTACCCTGTTGTCATTATAAAGAAAACATCCATCAGTGATTTAAATAACCTGGCCAGGTCAGCTAATGCAGTAAACACAAATGAACTATACTTTTGATGTATGATTTTAAAATAATATGTTCTTATAAATAAAGCGACGTTAAAACATTTATATTGATTAGGTCATGTCACACGATTTCCGTAATAACCCAACGCACTGTAAAAAAGTGGAGAAATCGCGGTTCAGTCGTCGCTATGGCTGAATCAGTGGATGAAAAACTTCTAGCACTGAAAATAATTAAAAGTCTTGTGATATATGTAATCAATTGTCATGAGCTTGGCTGTGTTTTTTTTGTTTTAATGACACTTGGATGCATAACGTAGGTATTAGACATGGCTCTAGGTGTGTGACTTGCAGAACTTGGCAATGCTGGAAGTTTGTCAGTGGGATTTCTAACTATTATCTTTTTTTGGGTTCCTGTCGATGTTTTTTTAACGTTACACTCTGGTTTCTTATGATCTAGTATATCGGTGGAGCTTTGCACGGGCTTGGCACACTTATTTTCACTTTCACAGTCACTAGATATCTGCTTATTTAATTTAGGAGCACCGAATGCCTTAGTCTGTTTTAACAACGATCGATCGTTACACAAGGCTGCTATAAGAGGCAGGTCGAGGTTTTTACTTTTTTCTCTTAGTGTTTTGATGTCTAAATCACAATTTACGTCTTTCGTTTTACTTACACTACACTCACTATTATTTTTGTTTATTGGGAGTTCTCTGAGATGTGTGGGAAGTATTTTCTTATATTCATAAGGTGGTGGTGGCGGTGGAGGCATACGTCGCATCTTTACTGGTGGAGGCTCTTTTACGTTTAATATATTTTCATCAGACCTTGCACGCAAAAAGTTGGGGAAATCTGTATTACGCATCGGTATCGGTGGTCTTTCGAGGTTAATGGAGTGATTGCTGAGAGACGTTCTACTTGTCAATGAGTACCAGCTAGTACGCGCTCCGGGTAATTGCACATACGAGTCAGAAAGATTTTGTATTGATCCGTACATCGATGTTGCCGACGTCGACATTGATAGATATGGTGTACTACGATATTGTAGACCCGATTTATGCATATTTGATACCCTTGATTCAGTTAACTTATGATCAAGGTAATTTTGCTGGGAAACTGCTGGGTCTTGTAAAGGGTAATAAACATAGTCAACATCGCTATATAACTGTTGATGAAACATGGGGTTTTGTGGTGGTGGTGGGGGTGGAAGACGAGAAACTGGAGGTGGTGGTGGTAGCCTGGTTCTCCGAGGTGGCGGTGGTGGTGGCGGTAGCTTCATCATTGCTACAAGTACATTAGAATCCACATTAAGTGGTGGAATTTCTCTAGACGGAGAGAGATTACTTATTCCTTGTACTAATTTCGACCTCTCAACTCTGCGACTAGACGCTTGGTGACGTTTGGATTTTTGAAATCTATGTTCTATTACCATTGGACTAGCAAAAGTTCTTTCACTAGACGTATTAACTTCTCCGGCTTCTGCCTTTAGAATTGTGATCATCGGTTTTGAAGTAACAACTCTAGCTGCAACTTCTTCTTTGTCGACAGCTTGCTTAACAGATGTGGTGGATGATGATGTGCCAGGATAGGCTGGTGGAGCTTTGAGAGGTACCTGATTGTATACAGAAAGAGTCTTATGATTATATTCATATGGAGGCGGTGGTTTATTAGGAAATACAGGTCCGATGGGTATGTCAACATCTAAGCCCAAAATATTAGGAAGAGAGAGATTCAAAAGTTTTCGACTGTCTGTTCTTGCCGGTGGCGTTGGAGGTCGGTCGAAGAAGCCATTATTTGGATAATTATCGTCAGACGGAGCAGTATCTTCGTGTCCTTTTATGTAACTATCGCCGGCAAATGGCAATGGTAGCCTGACGTAGTCAGAAACGGAATCTAGAGTGTCACTTACGGATTGACTTTTAGGGTATACGCCACGACCTACTATCAAATCACTCAACTCGCTAGCAGTTAAAAGATTATGTTTATTGTCGGTAGGATCACTACCATCACCGTGAAATGATGTTGCGCTGACACTAGAGTTAGTTCGTTCTCTAAATAAATCATCATTATGTTCTTGACTTGAAAAATTTGAAGCACCATCAACACAATCACTATTAGGTAGGGATGTTTGTAATCTCAATGTATTTGTCGAGTGACTAGATCTTTCTGATTTATTTTTTAAAATTGATGAAACGCTATCGAAGTCTGCTAGATCATTATCTTTTGAGATTTTGTAACTAGCATAGTGTGAAACACCATAGTCAGTTCTACTTCCATCTGACAGCGTATCTAGCTTCGATCGAGTTGTAAGTTCTGAACTCCCCATTGTATAGACTCCACTTGTTTCGCTTGAAGCAGCCACAGTGACAGGTTGTCCTAAACCGTCATATAGCGCTGATGCGGTGTCTTGGGTATATTCTACATCAATACCCATAGTGCTGTTATCACTTAACATCGAATTTTGTGCAGTGTGACTATAGCCTAGTTCTAAGCTGCTAGCATTAGATACTCTGCTCAATGTGCTGAGACCAGCTCTAGACATTATTACAGTACTACAAGATGAAGAACATTGTGATCCTGTACATTTTAGTTTATTTGAAACAGGGCTATCGTTTTCAGGCAGATTTCGATCAGATAGTGAAGTGCTTTCTTCGAATTGGTTAGAAGAATTTGGACTTATTTCAGCTGATAACGAGTCGATTTTATTGTTTCCACTTTCAAGACCATCTTTTGTTTTCCTTATTCGCCCCTTACTTTTTTGTATTTGTAGGGATGATGTTTTACTTAAGGGTTCATTGCCCTGTGGAATATGACGTATAAAATATGAATTTGAGCAATCTAATAAATGTGCAAAGGCTAAACTTTCCGTTGAAGGAGCAGGAGGAGAATCTATCATGATTTCTAACTCATCTTCAGATTGAACTCTGTCACTTACTATTCCAGAAGTGGTATTTGAACTTGTTGATGAAATAACTGAAATTCTTTGTTCATTTTTATTTTGATTGTATTGTATATTGAGAGATTTAGAATATCCGTAGCAAATTTTCCGTTCCTCTTCTTCTTTTCTTAAGATTTCATTTAACTTTGGTGCAATTTTCATAGAAAACTGGTGCGTTTCTTTACACAATGCAAATAAATATTTACATTTTTCTTCATTATTAGAATATAATGTAACTTTGCCTCCTTCGGTTCTTATTTCAAATTTTTTTCTGTCGAAGCTTAATTTTCCAATCGAACTCCATATAAAATTCGAAAGTGGGCCATTGTCTGGTAAAATTTTTATACCTTTGGCTGTAATGAGCAACCAAGCTGTTCCTGGGTCGGGCTCTGATTTCGATTGTTTTAGTCGATAACGGTGCGAGTTAATTGTGTCCGGTAGAAGACACACTTCTCGTATAAACCTCGTCTCAGCATCAATTTTAGAAAGACCACGATTCTCGCGATGGCATCCGCGCATAGCAGCAGCAACCCAGTCGCCCGTAAGAGACGTGGGTGCATAGTCTTCAACTTTAAAGTAATCACGATCTTCATAACAGTCAGCGTCTCCATATTCTGCTTGTAAGGCTAAGCCTGTCAAAAGAAGGAGGACCTCGGCGGGCAAAGCGTCTCGAGATCTCACATTACTACGTAGTTGTAGGAAATAAAGATGCCGTCCGATGTCATCGTGTAAAAGTAGTGGACTCTCCACATGAAACTGAATTACTAGATGTAATTCAAGCAGAGGTCTTCCATTAGCATCCAAACCCTGCAACGAAATTATTATAAATAGTAACCTGTTTATTACATGAAAACTATTTTAAATTCTTAGTAATAAGGTCATATTTTATTACCACAGTTTAAATAATCTATTAAAAGGTAAATTGCTATTTAGTAAAATTACATGTCAATAATATTTACATGAGTATGTGATGATCTCCAGCTCTTTGGCGCATATTTTGATAGTTTGCTCTCTTGGTCAACAAACAAGTATTCTCCATCTGTAAAAATATAAATTTTTAATCTTAAGAAAGTTTTTATAAGCTTAAATAAATAAGTAGTTACGGTAGGTTGTATACTTTGTATTAACATGCAACGCCTACAATTATTAAGGGAACGATCTGTTTCCATTTTGAGCTCTGATTTAATGATCGATCAATTTATTTATTTAACAATTTTTCTTATTATTTAATCGCTGGTTACTCGAAGTAATACCTCAAAATAATGTTTTATTTTTAATGTATGAATGTACAGACAACATCATATGAGGCCCTCACAACAAGGATTTTTCAATCCAGTGTTAAAAAAAGCAATTGGCATATGTCGGATAAGCAGTTGCTTATAAAGCGGTTGCTTTGACCTGACCGGAATCAAACCATAAATCTAGAAGCTGGCGACATCATATTCAGAATTCTAGCTATTGTGCCATGGAAATAAGTTTTTAAGTAAGTAAGAAAAAGAACCTTATTTGCTCGATACTTTATTATGTTTGTCACCATTTTTTTATGCAGCATGCAAGAAAAACGGCGTCATCGAAATGAGATTTAATAGATAAAGAAACGTACTTTGTAAAACAGCTAGCCCGAAGAGGTCCGTGTCGGTCATGCCTTGTAACTGAGCGTGGGAGCTGGCCAAAGCTTTCAGCTCTTTGACCCTGGCCTTGGCTTCGACGACGAAGTGCAGCGGCTGAGGCTGGCCGGGCATGCGCAGCGAGAGAAGCCGCGCGCCCGCGCCCAGCGCACGCGTTTCTCCGCCCAGCGGCCCGCGAACCGAACACAGAGCACGCATGTCGCATCTCGATACAACTGTTACTCGCTCTGTAATAATGATGAATAAACTGTTTTATTGATATTCTATAAGATATATTACTACTTATAATTGTCAAAATCATTTTATCATTCAAATTTCAGTTTGTCATAGTTGCAATAATGCGCTAGATTTTATGTTAATGTTGCTGCGTTTTAAGTCTTTTATTGGTTGGAGTTGCTAATTTGCTTAAATAAGGATTCTTAAATATGGGTTTACTTTAGTTTAGTCACGAGCGGTTTAGTCGCGAGTTGCGAGTGATCATGTATTGTCAAGTGAATAATTAGGCAAAATGACGTCTAATGTTGTGAAATGCACCAGTTGCAATATAGTTATAAATGAAGTGTTATCCTTTATATCTAATAAAATGGACGTAATGGATGAAGAAAGCATAAATCGAATTTGTGTTAGCGCATTTACGGAAACCGAAATTGTAAATGCAAAAAGTTTGCTTTTTGATTCAATCCCAACGGCAAAGGCTAAGAAAAATCGTAAGGGGGATGGAAAGACACTGCGTGATATAGATGATATCCTGCAGTTATTGAAGAGGACCGATCCAGAAGAACTACCTATATTTGTAGCACGGGACCTTCACAAGCTGCCACCATTATTATTTGATCATGTCGATGTCACACGGCTGCTCAAAGATATTGTTCTACTTAAAAGTGAGATTGCCGAGATAAAAGATAAATATGCTACGAGTAATCAAGTTGAACTGTTAAAATCAGATATCCAGTGTTTAAAGAATACGTCAATGCAAAACAAATTCCTGTGCAATATTAACGTGAAAAAGCGAGGAGCGTCTAAATTAGATAGCTGTGAATATGAAGAGTGTAATAGTGGACCCATGGGATTATTGCTAGATTCTGAGGAGAAAGATATTATTGATAAAAGTACACAGTCAACATCTAAGTCGGATGTGGGTAGGTGTGAAAAACCCATGATAACGGTCGCGACTAGCGAGAGTGTCCCGCTAATACAAACAACTACAACCGGTTCATTACGATCATCGAGTTGTGATAACACCTTAGTCACCCATCCACATGCAATTAAAAAATCAATGGCAATGATTGTGTCGGAGGGAGATTGGAAAATTGAAAAACCCGATGAAAACTGGAAATTAGTCCAGAGAAAGAGGTTAAAAAATATACTTATTGGAAATAAGGGAAAGGCCTGTGTAGACGCGAACGATAAATTTCGTGCAGCGGAAACAAAGATACCATTATTCATAAATAATGTAAACAAAAGTACGTCTGCCGAAGATATTGCCATGTATATTTTGCAGAAGACTAACGAGTCCGTTGTACCAGAAAAAATTAAAATGAAATTCAATAGAGAATATGATGCCTATAAAATGTTTATACCTCGAAGCAAATATTCCATATTCATGGATGCAAGACTATGGCCCGACGGAATTTCATTCCGGCGTTTTATAAATTTTAAACGGAACGATAATAAAGCTCATTCTTGAATCAATTGAAATCTATATAACATAATATGAATGATTCGCAGAATAAAAATTTACGAATGTTTTCTTTTAATTGTAAGTCACTCAAGAGATCGATGGAATGCATTAAAAGCTTATGTGAACTTGCCGACGTTATTGCGCTTCAAGAAACCTGGCTCCTGCCGCATGACTTACACTTGTTAAGCTGTGTAAGCGACGACTTTGGATATACGGGGACGTCCGCTGTAGACACGTCCGCAGGAATTCTCCGTGGCAGGCCGTTCGGAGGCGTGGCATTACTTTGGCGAAAGCGAGCGTTTAAGTCGGTTTCGATTATAAATTGTGAAAATGTGCGTTTATCTGCTATTAGAGCGGAAAATGATGATAATCAACAAATGGTGTTCATTAGCGTGTACATGCCGGTGGATCAGAGGGATAACTTGACAGAGTTTACACATTGTTTGGGTGAGATTTGTGCCATAATAGAAAATAGCGATGTTCAGCCTGTGTTTGTGTTGGGCGACTTCAATGCGCATCCCGGCGAACAGTTCGGTAAGGAACTTTTATACTTTTGTTCGGAGCAACAGTTGATTTGTGCTGATATAGAGAAGCTTGGTGTAGATTCTGGTAGTTATACTTTTGTTAGCGAAGTGCACGGGACCGAAAGATGGTTGGATCATATTTTAGTGACTGAAGCAGGATGGAAATCCACTATAAATGTTAAAATTCATTACGACACTTTCTGGTCTGATCATTTTCCTATTGAATTATTTTGCAGTTTGAATCCGTGTCACTCAAATAATATACCTATTACTAGACCGTGTAATAAAATTTTGTGGGGATATAGGAATCATGATCAAATAGAGCTTTATCGCAATTATTGCAATGACAAGCTGAAAAATATTGATTTCCCATCCGAATTGTCGGACTGCAGTGACAGGTACTGTACTAATCAGACTCATAGACATGTAATAGACCAATTGTACATGAACATAGTTAATGTGCTTTCGGAGGGTGCAGTACTGAGTCATGGTGGACCGATGAATGGGCGTCGTCGTCGTTGCGTTGTCGGCTGGAACAGGCATATTAAAGAGGCACACCATCAGGCGAGGATTAAGTTCCAAATGTGGATATTATATGGGAGGCCAACGGAAGGCGTTGTGTACAGAGAGATGTGTGAAGCCCGTAAACGATTTAAAAATAAACTAAAGTGGTGTCTTAATAATCAAGACCAAATGAAAATGGACGTTATGGCTCAACTGCACTCGAACAATAATTTTGCTGGATTCTGGAGAGCCACAAATAAATTAAACGGTTGCCCAAGTTTTCCAGACAATGTAAATGGTATAAGTGACCCTAAACAGATTGCTAATGCCTTTATGAGCCATTTCAAAACAGCTCCGTCTTTGGTGTCACCTTCACCTGGCTTGTCCCCCGAGATGCGTACTGAGCCGATTGGTAAACCCGAGTATCTATATACTACCAGAGCAGTCGACAATTACATCCGTAGTATGAGTAAAGGCAAATCGCCAGGGCACGATGGGCTCAGTGTTGAGCATCTTCAGTCAGCTGGCGGTCATTTACCTAGAGTGCTCTCAATGCTCTATAATATATGTATTAGACATACCTATTTACCTTGCGACATGATGAAGACGATTGTTGTGCCAATCGCTAAGAACAGAACGGGTGATATCTCAGATATCGGGAATTATAGGCCCATATCCCTTGCTACGGTAATAGCCAAGGTGCTTGACGGTATGCTCGATTTGCAGCTCAGAAAACACTTAAAATTACATGACCTGCAGTTTGGTTTTAGGCAGGGAGTGTCGACTGAGTCTGCTATCCTGTGTCTCAAGCATACTGTTAGGTACTACACCGATAGATCTACCCCTATTTACGCGTGCTTCCTCGATCTGAGCAAGGCTTTTGATATGGTGTCCTACGACCTCTTGTGGCGCAAATTAGAGATCACTACTCTGCCTAAAGATATCATCTGGCTTCTTAGGTATTGGTACAGCAGTCAAATTAATCATGTTAGATGGAACAGCTGTCTATCTGATGTCTATAGATTAGAATGTGGTGTGAGACAGGGGGGTCGGACCTCGCCCAACCTTTTCAGCTTGTATGTAAACGGTCTGATTGAGAGTCTCAGTAGCATGCATGCAGGATGTTATGTTGACGGAGTCTGTATAAATAATATTAGTTACGCTGACGACATGGTGCTGCTGAGCCCCTCAATCAGTGCCCTAAGGAAGATGTTGGCCAAGTGTGAAGAATACGCAATGGAGCATGGTCTCAAATATAACTCGAAAAAATCCGAAATAGTCGTATTTGGTTCTAGAGGGAAAAAGCCGAGTAATGTCCCCTCCGTATCACTTGATGGTAATGTACTAAATGTGGTCCCAAAATTTAAATACTTAGGCCACATACTAACAAGTGATTTAAGCGACGATCTGGACATTGAGCGTGAAAGAAGAGCGCTGTCGGTCCGGGGTAATATGTTGGCCCGTAGGTTCGCTCGGTGTACCAAACATGTTAAAATTACCTTATTTAAATCGTTCTGTCAGGTATTTTACACTAGCAGCCTGTGGGTCGACTATACACAAAAGGCCTACAACGCTCTTAGAATACAATATAATAATATTTTCAGGACGCTGTTGAAACTGCCCCGCTTTTGTAGTGCGTCACTCATGTTTGCGCAAGAACACACTGACGATTTCTATGCCATTAGGCGTAAACGGATTGCTTCTTTGTTAAACCGGCTTAGAGGCAGCTCCAACAGTGTCCTGTCAGTCATTTCGAGCAAAATGGACTGTCCTATCTTTAAATATTGGGTGGGACAATTAATCCGAAAGCCTAGGTTAAGTTAGTACATAAGAGATTAAGATACAAACATTTTAATAAACCATTTAATTTTTTTTTTTTTTTTTTTTTTTTTTTTTTTTTTTTTTTTTTTTTTTTTTTAGCGATTTGATTTTATGGATTAAAAAAAATATATAATTGAAACCAAAATAGAATGTACATACTAACATAGCTTTTAAGATTCTTTGTTACTAACAGATTATGAGACTTTGTTTCTCGAATTAAAATAAATTGAATTGAATTGAATTGAATTTTATTAATATTTATTTGTATTTAGCCACATGCGGGATTATATCTACTTAAGATTAATTTTTAAATAATTCGCAAGAGTACCCCGAATCCGAGCACAAAGAAATAAGCACAGTTATGGGCTCCAACAGTAACTATAACTATGTGTATATTAAAAAAGTGTATATGTATAAATTTACACACTTCTATTATTACCACTATAAAATGAAAAAATATACAATTTAATATTGATTTTACATTGTATTTAAAAACGATCGGGAAAGGAGGTAGCGGGATAAGAATGGTCCAGCGGCCCCCACCGGATTCGCAAGAATTGAACCTTAATTCTCGGAGAGGGTCGAAAAAACAATTTTTTGAGATTTTTTTCAACCCCATACAACCGAAAACCCCATAACCGCGAAAAATGTGTTTTTTAGATATTTTAATTTTTTCGAGCTTTCAAAATGTTTTTAAAGAGGTCAAAAAAATTGTTTTGTGTGTGTAGATGTTACCTGAATTTTTTCAGATTTTTTTGTCAAGTATAAATATGTGACAAAGAAGTTTGAATGCAAAAAAACGTGAAAATTACGTTATTTCGAAGGAACAAGTTTATGGTTTCTGGGTTTATTTTCATTTTTATTATGGGTGTTTTTTTTAATATGAGATTTCGTTTATAATAAAACGGTCCAGTTAGGTTAGCTTTGTACAATTATTGGGGATGAATGCTGCAACCGCCCCACTGTACCTTGGCGGAACTGAGGGTACATAGATGGGCATGCCTCCAAACCTTTACTTACAATGATATAATAATTAAGCGAAGCGTTCTTTCGACGAAATAAGTTCCAGTAAACAATTTCCCTCATCGAATTCATAGGTCCTAAATATAGCTTAAATCACGGTCATAAATAGCGTTAGAAATGTTTCTATTAGAATAAAGAAATTAAATAAAATAAGTGTGAAAAGTATGACGACCGTTTGGTGTAACGGTAGCGATCCTGCCTTTCGCACCGACGGTCCTGGGTTCACATCCCGGAAGGGGCAGATGTTTGTATGATGAATACGAACATTTGTACCGGAGTCATGGGTGTTTATATATATTTCAATGAATATAACATATCTATGTATCATAATATATGTATGTCTATCCGTTACCCTAGTATCCATAACACAAGCCTTACAGTGCTTACTTAGGGCTAGGCTAATTGGTGTGAATGTAAGAAATATTTATTTATTTACATATTTTTATTTAGGATATATAGTTTTATAATAGAATACGGAATAGTTGAATATTATGTGACTGTATTTGACTTGCTATATGACGTCAAGCGTATAAATCCCATAGTAGGTGTCTGTTTTGTTGCGTATCCTACAAGTTGCGTCTTTGAAAGGTTGTAAATCTGACGAATTGCTTTTATTGCGTCGACTTGCGTATTTGGCAAAATGTCTACCTATTTGACCACCTGCGTAATTGACGACATCTTAGTAAGTAATTCGTAACCACTACGCTACAATAATAATATTTCGAATATTCACACAGTCCAGCCCAAAGTAAAGTAACTGTTAGGCTTGTGTTATGGATGCTATAATGGGTAACGGACAGTGGTATTGGAATAATTAGCGTTCGCAATAATTAATTGCTAAAAGCCTATTAGCAATTATTAAATTAGTCGTAGATGCTAAAATTAATTATTGCTAATTATAGCATCGATCTGCAATCGTCTGCGTTCGCGTCCTGCGGCTTCAGCTGCGGCGTCAGCTTCTCACCGCTGCGCTGACTGTTGTGCTTGCTGCGTGCTAATGCTAATGTCATTCGATGTGAATTAATATGACTCGACGCGACCCAAAAATGAAACTGAGGCGAAATATTAAAAAAAGTTTTAAATTTTTACTTTGGTAAACTGGGTAAATGCTATATTATAAAGAAATATTATAATATGTTATGTCGTCGTAATGAAGATATATTAGCATTTCACAAATCACAGTTATGCATAATCAAATTAAAAATGATTTTAGCAAATAGCATAGCGTTAGCACGTAGCAAGCTAAGATATGAAAGCACATTACACATTTGAATAAAACACTTTTTTACGGATTTTGCGCATATTTTATTTTATATCTAATCCTGACGTTTCGACTCCTTTACAGAGTCGTGATCACAGGATGACTATGATAATGGTTGTCATGTATTCTCTACTACCTTCACAATATTTTAATCGGGCACGTACCTTATTGTTAAATTTTTATATATAAATCAAACAGTTTTATTTTTATATTTTATTTAGTTATTAAATTCTTACTACGATTACATAGTATACTACTGAGTTGTTACTATTAGTTCGGAAATTGGGAGGCCCTTCCAAGAAGAACTGGCGGAAGAAACTCGGGCAGGGGGGCCGACCTCCTTCGAGTTTCTTTCGCCAGTTCTTCTCGGTTCTGTTTTCGCCAGTTCTGTTCTCAAATAATAAAAAATAGCATTAATTGCTATAACTAACGGACATACATAGTCTACTCGAGAAGATTTCTACTCGGATCACAGTTCGTATTCATCAACCATACATCTGCCCTACTGAGACTCGAACCCGGGGCGAATATACTTCAAATATTTTTTATGCATTTTAAAATCTCTATTTAATTTCTATTTGTTCCATTCCCAATATGCCCTTTAAATTACCAATGCATTACTTTTTGATTGTTCATAACAACTAATTGTAATCACGTACTAATTACCTAATAACGTAAATGTTACTAAAGTATTTTGATTACCTACTTACTTATTACTTACTGGTATTTTTAATTTATTGCTTTATATACTGATGGTAATTGTCTTATTAAAATTACATATATACCAAATATCTTTTTCACATTATTAACATTTTTTAAATTCACCTTTTTAGTAAGCTAGAATTTGAAATAATAAACAATATTTAAAAAAAAGCCGGCGTGTTGCACACTTAATCGTAGATTCTGAAAAGTAATGTTTTGACTGTTCCTATCCTATGGGTTAATAAAACACGTCTTTTGACTAGCTTACTGCTAAAAGGAATATAAACAGTATTAGATAATAGTTATATTGGCTTCCCTAAAGCATCAAGTTATTCATCAAGTATGCAACTACACGCCGTAATAATCGGCGTTGTTGTTGCCTGTTGCATATCAGAATTGTTACATATGTCTAGCATATTCCAAATGTAGTGCTTAATAATCATTAAAAAAAACAAGTATTTAATATGATAGTTTTAAAATTCAAGGATTAGACCTCAAACCTAAGGGACTGACAAGAGCCAAGTAGCACCCTTAATAGATATAATTTTATATCTTCTTTATAGGATTTAGTTTAAAAATCTGAAATAATCACAACCTCTTTTAACATTCTTATATAATATTTTATTTATTAAACGGCTGTTCATTACTTTTTTGGTAAAATGAGTTTTAGAACTAAATACAGAAATATATCAGGGGGATGTCATTAGATGTAAAATCAGATTATTATTGTTCCAGTTGTCTAATTTATTTGACTTATACTTTAGTAAAATTAAATATATTTGGTGGTAGCCCAAGGTCGGTCTAGAATTTTTCATAAAACTTTGCAAATATTTTTCCATCTGGCAAGAAATCGGAAGTAAATGATGCACGAACTAAGTACTAAGTCCTCTCCAAAATTCCAAATATGCAAACGTTATTATGACGTTTGAGTTCAGTTTTCAATGTTGGAATAATTACATATTTTCTTAGTATTAAGTTTTATCATACAAATTCTAAGTTAACCGCAATAACCGTAGTAACATTTTAACATTGAAAAATTGTCACTCTGGTCTCAAATATTTAGTATAACATCCCGCGCACGCAAGAGATAACATTCGAATGAGGTGAGGGATTGTTGCTTTGTATTACTTGTTATTATTTTGATGTTAGTGAACAGTTAAACAACCCAAATGATTACCGATCTATTTTTATATTTAAATTGTGGCCTTAGGGGTGTATTTATTTTAATAATATTTCATAAAATTTACTATTACGAGACATTACCAATTTTGCAAATAATTTCATCGTGTAGGATCACATCCGCATAAAGAATATGGGCCTATTGAAAGGCGGGCGCACGGCACAGGAATGTCGGATCTGCGCCATCTGTGCATTCCATTGTTGTTTTTTTGTACACAATCGCCTTTTGCTACCTGCTGCCTTTTAAGGCTCACATTGTTATTTTACGCATGTATTTTTCATTTAATTAACTATGACTATGACATAGTGGCACTTAATGTATCGCGTTAAAGATTTTCTGTACTTATTTCATATTTAAGTGCCAAATACAAATAAGTGAACTTAAATAATAATAATTAATTCTAGATAATATAATAATATTCTACTAGTTTTAATTTCTCTATGTTACACCGCAGTTAGTATGTGATCAACGCAATGACTTCAACATGTTTAGTGAGATAGGTACTTATTATAAAACGTTTACTTATTGGAATGTAGAACCACAAGATCAAGTTCTAAAAAACTAGACGCGAATAAATTTCATCCCATCCGGTACCTCTGCGGCTCTTCAGCTCTTGATAGCCATAAGAACATGTTTTTTGTTTTAGTAAATGCGCGATAGTTTGTGATGGCGGTGTAGAGGGGCGGGGGTAGACCGGTCGGCGCGCGGCGCGGGCGCGGGGCGGCGCGGGCGGTGGGGGCCGCTACGTAAGCGCGGTAGCAGCGGACGGCGACGCAAGGAATGCGGACGACCTTCAGATGCCGAACGCCCCTCCCCCATCGCCGGCCGCATCTTGCGTCCTCGCATACCTAAGGCCGTCGTTACCTTCTGCCTTCGACATCTTGCCACCACGTTTGACACTCATGAGTTGTCAGCACGATAAAGAACGGAATCTTAAACACCGGCTACAGTCGCTTCCATTGCGAGAGGTATTTGGCGCAGTGCTATACTCTCGTTCGCTACCATTCAATGATTTTATGCTGCTGCACTAATTTACTAAAATCTATTAAATTGTTAAGATTACACAACAACAGCCGATTGCGTAAGTCAGTGACGATTTGTTTGAGTTATGCTTATCACGTCTACTCACGTCATCAGGTTGTAATTCGTTGTACATAAGTACGCTTCAAATCACCTCTATACGCCATACTTTTTATACAGGCACGAGAAATAATAAATTATATACTTACATTTAATTAAAATTATAAATTTATCGGCATGGTTATATAAGTACCAAATAATAAAATAGTGAGCAACCTGCTTATAGTTGCTTATAGTTTTCAGTTTATTGCAAAAGACTAAGTTGTTTTTATCTTAGAACTCTGACATCAGTTCTTTTTGGAATGACTAAGCCCCTTTTAACTTAATTCGACGTCGTGCAGTATACTCCCGTTGATTGCAAAAAAATCTCTGTTGAAAACTAGTCCATATATCTAGAGTTCTGGGTGCTGTAATTGTAACAGAAAATTGAAAAAGGTAGATTTTTTAAAATATTTTTTCTAGCTAAGACCAAAATTAGTAACAATTTTACAAATTAAAAAAAAAAATCCGTCGAATTAAGGGTTAAAGCACCTATGCTCGACTTCTGTTTTTTAAGACTCGAGTATATTAAAGACTCAAAATTGGAGCTGCTCTGAAATTTTTCCTTTAGATTCATATCTTACAAAAACACTAGAGTCCTTTTTGGAGGCTTTTACATTAGATAACACCAATATCGACACTTTTCTTACCAACTTATTTCCCTGATGTTTTCTGTCATTACTTGATATCTAAATTCATTCTTTAATTAGTTTGGATTTTCCTTAGGATCAGAGGTTCAGTTTAAGTTATGAAATATACTAATATTACTAAAGCGTTTTGAGTTATGACTAAGTCTTATTTTAACTCTGTTAAGTCTTTCGTACAATTATCAACTCAAACGCGATAGTTCGCGATAGTAATTGCACATTTAAAAACTAACAATCAGGCCTCTGATTCTATTATGGATTGCGTTTCACTAATTCGAAAGTATTCGTAATTATAATACAGGTTTCATTCGCTTTAATTTCCAAACACGGACTGATGACTGATGACACGGAGGGATGAATCCCAGAATCCTGGGAGCACAGCGTTTTTAAAGCTGTCTTTAAAATAATTTAATAAGAGGACAAGGGCAGGAATAACAGGATGAAGGACAAACATTGCTGCTTTATGGTTTATATATAAATGAATATATATTTTTCATTGCTCTGACTAGATTTTGAACATTTTCTAAAGGTGATCTTGATATATCAGTACAGAATTGATCTTATATTTTAATCGTGATTATACTATAGAAAAAGGTAAAGAAAGATATAAAGACAATTAAAAGGGTCTCTTAATAATAAGGCTCTTTTATTCATCTGCGCAATAGACATGCTTTATTTGAGTACTAGCTTTCCGCCCGCGGCTTCGCCCGCGTGGAATTCGGTTATATTGCGGTATAAAGCACAACTATAAGAAAACTTCTCATTCCCACGGAAAAATCTAAGAAGCGCGATGTAACGCTGGATGGTATACTTTAGTGATTTCAGGATAAGTAGTTGTAAAAAAAACAATTTAGACGATAAAACAAATTGTACGTCATCCCTCGAGAATTCATTTTCGTATCATTTAGCTTCAAAATTTACATGTTCATATTCGTTTGCAACATATAAGTAGATGTAAAAAAACAGTTTAGACGATAAAACAAATTGTACGTCATCCCTCGGGAATTCCTCATTTTAGGGGATTCATTATCGTATCATTTAGCTTCTAAAATTACATGTTTATATTCGTTTGCAATATTTTACGTTGTTTTAAACGACACACAGCGCCATCTACAATCCATCCATCAAGCAAACAATATTATTGTTTTTCCTCGGGAATATAATTTTTTCCAGGATAAAAAGTACCCTATTATTTAATCCGGACTTTTATCTTTACGTCTGCAAAATTTCAAAGCAATCTGTTCAGTACTTACGGCGTGAAAGCGGAACAAACAAACAAACAAACAAACTCACTTTCCGATTTATAATATTAGTAAGGATTATGTGGTGTTAGCCGCAGTTTTTTAAAATTCCTCTTACATTTTGATGTTCTTAATAATTACCTAGTATAGGTCGCGCCAAGTAACTTGGGTCAAACCATAAACAATAAACTTGCCCAACAATTGGATAATTTACCTAAACTTGCTACTGCCCATGTCACCTGATTTCAACTTATATGCCGGGAACTATATGCATGCAGTCGAAGCCCTTTTACATAAGGAAGCTGTCGGGTTTTATACTGTTTTTCTTAAAACTTTAAATTGAGAAGACCTGAGTAAAAAAAATGAGTACAATTTATCTGTTCATTGATGAGATGTAAGTTTTGCCCATCATGTCCAAGTAATACAAAGACGTAGGCTAATTTCAGGTTACTTTTTATCTGTGCAAAATCATTTTTTTATTTTAATTCAAAATGAGAATAAACAGTAAGTATATTTTATTTAAAATCGTAAGTTTTTTTTTATCAAGGACGCATGTGCTTTTAACTAATTTTGTAGAAACTAAGAATAAGATAGTGTTTCCAACCTAATCCTTCAACTAATCTTGATGGCATAAGTAACGTAGGTAAAATATTCCAGTACGGCTACGACGCAGCAAAAAGGAGGGTAGATATATGATTTTGTCCCGTGATGTATTGTATGTATATGTATCGTACCCTTAAAATGAAAATATACTATCTCAAAAATGCGATTTGATAGGAAAATAAATAGGAATTAGGTTAATTGTAAAATAAATTAAATGTATATTTCCTTCAGTTTTTTAATACAATGGATACTTTTATTTATAAAGTTTCTTTTATGGGATAGTTTTATGTATTTTTGGATTAGGTCATTTTACTTCTGAAGGTGTGGTATATTCATCTGGTGGCTAAAAGTATGTATTCTTTACCGTTCCTCGTGGCTTTGCTTGCCTGCACCAGATAATTGGAAATTACTTCTAAAATTACGTCTCACACACAAAATGCACATGTAAGTAATAAAATAAGTAATTTGAACTTTAATCGAGGCTTAGAGAGAGGTGCGACGGGAGTGCTGATGAAAGATTTGGCCTGTACTTAGCTGAACCAAACGAAGCGAACATCGAAGAGCAGTTGTCATACAATTCGTTGATGGAATTACTAGAATTAAACCTTGTCTGACTGAATTTGACGCAAAAAATGTACGTAAAATGTTACATTTAATCAATTACTGTGCACAAGCCAAGGTGTACTCTAGATAAACCAGTAACTGATTCATGGAAGTCACTAAAGGGACAGGCATAGGCCCCCGGCAGACTGCTTTTCTTGAATCATGATTCTCGTGGAATTGAAAAGCAAATTTCAAATTTGAGTGTCGAACTCAAACTTTGAGTACCTAACTTTAGTAAATTACCTAGGTAAGTAGAAAACAAAATCAAGTATTTTGTTTATAACGTAGATATAACCCCGAAATAATTTAAATAAAAACTAAGTTCAGAACAGAAATCCGACTACTTACTGTAACGAAACAAGACAACATTGACACCTGAAATTGTTATGTACAAATTATTTAATATTATCGTCTCTTAAATAAACAACTTAGTCGTAATATACATATTTTAATGTATTTAATATGTATATATTCATAGTAATCATATGCATGCCACTTGACCCTAAAGCTTATTATTGCTTCCTACTATTTGTTTTGTTGGGGTAGGTCGTATACAATACGATGGCTGTCGTCTGAAAATCACTATGAATATATATTAAATCCATATAAAATAAATTAAACATAGAATAGCAGCGTTCAAAACATATCGCGATAAAATGTTAAAGCAGAATTGTAGCTGATATTTACTAATCCAAAATTTTCCAGTTTAGTTTATAATGATATGAAGTTAAGCGCAAAGCATTACTTGTCAGCTTATGTATACATTACTCATATTTACTTGCTCGGTGTGCTATCGAAGGAATGCGGCCGCAGCAGTCGAGGCAGTTTATTATGTTATTATGACGGTTGCGAGCTAATGAATCATTTGCTTTATCAACCACTATAAAAGAGTACTAGAGGATTTGTCGTAACCAATTATAAGGCATGCTATATGACTTTGTTTGTGTTCTTTCGAGAATATTTTTCATAACCGGAAGTAAAAAGTCACTTTATAAAAATAGATGCTTGACTTACGGGCCATATATGTAATACATATCATCATACTAATGTGCAAACCTCGTAACTCCCCTTTTTTCCAAAATTGACATTTAATTGCCAACTTATCATCAAACCATGATCTACCTATTCCTCATAGCTCAAAGCAAAAAAAATTTTTTTAATTTAATAAATATATATATTTTTTGTAGATACGAACAGATAGACCATGGTTTGATAATAAGTTGGCAATTAAATGTCAATTTTGTAAAAAAGTGGAGTTACGAGGTTTGCTAATTAGTATGACGATATATGTTACGGACAACAGCTCATAGAACACACTGTTATTTTTCTAATAACATAAAGTTGAATTTAGTTTGTGGATATATAGGTAGATTGATGTGCCGTTGACTGTACTTAGTTCAACAAAAAAGTTAAGTGCAATTTCCGTTCCATTGACGCCAAAGATGATATCAGCTTCCACAAACATTTTTGTAATTATTTCCGGTTTTTAAATGGGTGTTATCGTAACAGACTAAACATAAAACTCAAAATGTTAGCTTGTTTTGCTTAAAGAGAAAAAAAAGGATAGGCTACTCTCGAATTTTTATAATAAGTCGGTCACTATGAATTCATCGCCTTTTTTATTTTTTTTATTTAGAATGGGTTCGTTCTTGATCCCAATCATGCCCGGGAGTCAACACAGGATCCACGATAGAACGAGCTAACCCAGAAGATGCCTATTCACCCTGGCTTTGAAAATGGACGGGTTATAACTATTGTATTTCAATTGATGAAAAAGCAGCGTAAGGACGTAATCGCGCCTAGACTGTAGCTTTGGTGTCATTATAAGTATAAGAAAATTTCGGACAGGTACCATAGATATTTAAAAAAAATTAGATAGATAGCAAGGATCTGCTGCTTCAAGTGTCTCAAACTAAAAGTTTATATTCAGATGTACTGTCAGTACTCATCAAAATAATTATAATAATAAGGTATTACGCATCTATCGCTATTGAAGTGCCGGGTAAAAGACATATTAATTTCGATTAATTTATCTAATTATATGGATGCAGCTTTTTAAATTTATTATAGAGCTAGCTAATATATAATCGGCTAATATTAATCTTTATAAAATTGTTAACTACCACTGGGATGTTGCAGATTTGTTAAGCCGTCTATCATTTAAAACTAGTGGAAGTAATAGAAACTTTTAACTGTTTTCTGTACTCATTTGCAATAACAATGTTACATATTATTATCATGATCCTTTGTTTAGAATGTGTAGGACATATATTGAAAATGTGGAATTTCTAGTTATTTTTTCCCAGAGCATGTATTCTTTAAAAAAAACTCTTAAAAGCAGTTTTGCGCTGTAAGTGTAATCCCTCCTTAATGTTTGTCATTCTCATAATTTTTCTTTGATTGGTTGTAAGTGATTAGTGTCAATTTTAATATGATAAGTCTTTTTGTTATGTATAAAAGTGTTTTTTCCTTGAATTAATTACATATTTAGATTTTACAAAATTTAGATATGCACCAATCACGTATATTTAGAAACGAGTTTTTGCGATTATTATAAATCTTACTTTAATGAATGCTGTGCGCAGTTGTTTCAGAAATACAGTTTCAATATTATATAAAGCCATAAGGAACTTCTGAATATTGGTTACGATTGTATTTTGTTTCTGTGCCTTATAAATAAATATATAAAATAATCAATGGTTTTCAGCGTAATTTATGTCAATGCCGGTCTTTAATCGTCTAGATCGCTAAGTGAATCCTGTTGTAATAATATACCTAATGAGATAGATATAAAAGTGGGTGTTGTTAATACTGTACATGCTTCACGTAAAAACTGCCATTTTAAATGAGTTGAAGAATTAATTATAATAAGCGTGGCAGATTGAAGTGCTGCTCTTCTCAACTTTTTTCAATGTCACCAGTCCCTGATTAACCCTTAGGCTAATTAGGCTGCAGCTTAGGGCGCGGGAATCGAGGGGGGGCGCGCTAAGATCGTGTCTTCGCATGCACTAATCTAGCATCATTGCATCTACCCTACATGCAATTCAACTAGACCTAGACAAAACACTAAAACTAAATGCACTTGAGAGTCCCTGAATTTAACAATAAATTTTGAATTTTTAAAAAGCACGCGATAATTAGCCTAGGGCGGTCAGAATTCTTGATCAGTCATTGAATGTCACACAGATTTGGTCAAAAGTCCTAAAGAAAACGTATAAAGTTGAGCGTTCTCGCATACAACCGCCTTAAAGACCGACTTCAATGCGGACATTTTATCATTAATTTTGTGACCGACTTAACGCACAGGTAACGCGATAATCAATTAATAAATTATTTTATTACCTATATTGTACGAGTACCTACAGTCGCCACTATATCAAGCTATGCACTTTAACACTAAAATAAGAGAACATTACTATGTTTAAAGAATGTTTTATGATTTTATATATTTTTTGAATTTTTCAATGTTATCTTATATTATAAATAATTTTAATAGAAAAAGAGCATTGGACTGGATATCAAAGATTGCGTGTCCACATTTTTAGTATTTTTCTATTAAAATAATTTAAAATATGTTTGTTCAAACGTTATTGTGGAGCTTGACTGTAGATACGCTAATCTTCGATCACATCGCAAAATTTAAAAATGCATTTACCAAAGCTATTAAACAAAAAAAAATAACATACGTAGTTGATTACGACACTGAGCTTTTACAATAATTATAATAGGTAGGTACCTATTACAGTGATTGTAATAGTTCTTAATTTGTGTAGACTTACTTTATAATACTTGGCGAACCGAGCCGAACTTTATTCGGTATAACAACGGTTGAAACGGGTATAAACTGGATAGCTAAATTGTTTTAAGCCTTAGGTATTTGAAATTTGACACATAAGTTTATGACATACTTGATATAGCATGCTGGCTGGTAGTGGATGAAAATACATCTAACCTAACTTAACCTGCAATGTACCTATATCAAATGATAAGATTTAATTTGTTAGTAGGAGAATTTATATTAATAAAAACATTTAAGTAAATATGAGCTTAAAAACTTGTTTACCGAAGTTTATTAAAAGCGTAATTAAGCAAGAATACGTGTATTTATTAAGAGGGACAAGTAGAAATAAGATGTTTATATGTTGTTTTTTCAACAACATATTTCAGATCGCGACCCCTACTTTTATAATTTCGACGACCGTTTGGTGCAACGGTAGCGATCCTGCCTTTCGCACCGACGGTCCTGGGTTCGAATCCCGGTAGGGCAGATGTTTTTATGATGAATACGAGCATTTGTACCTGAGTCATGGGTGTTTATATATATTTCTATGAATATTACATATCTATGTATCATATATGTATGTCTATCCGTTACCCTCGTATCCATAACACAAGCCTTATAGTGCTTACTTTGGGCTAGGCTAATTGGTGTGAATGTAGTAAATATTTATTTATTTATATTTATTCATAAGGAATGTTTCTATTCATCGCAATTTTCACGCAAGTACACGTATTGTATTTATTTGTTGTTACCTTGTTATCTCTGGCATATAAACGTTCACACATTATATGATTCAATCTAAGTTGAACTGTTCAATATTCCTAAACTGCATCATTGTTATGTATAAAAACGTCACTTATCTAGAACATTGGTATGGTACCAATGTACTAGATAAGTACAGAAATACTACCTACTTCTTTTAAGTAAAACTACTGCTCTTAATTTATACAGTTTAATAAAGCTCGGATTCTATTCATAAATAAGTTTGATAGAGTAATAGTACGAAGCATGTACTTAGGTGGTTTTTCCGTACTGAATATTTGGTCTAAATATTAAGCTATTCAGCTTTAAAGCAAGTATTATGTGGCATGGTATTATGATCTGCCAAGTTGAATTTCAGCTATAGGGTTAATAGGAACATCACAGTTGTAAAATGTTTGCCAAGAACTGTGTTTGTGTTATAATAAATAATGAAAATCAACAAAAAGTGAGGCAAACTATACTATACCTGTGATAAATCTCATATAGAGATTACTACTTAGCAAACAAAACAAGGTATGTGCGCTAGGTCCTAAAGATGCACTTATGAAACCATGATTAGGTTTACTTCTTATATTCCTAGACTTAGTAAAGATTTTTTGATTAGACCATACTTATCTAAACGCTAGGTCTATCTGACAGTATTAGTTCTAATGTTCAGTAGAAGAGCGAATAGTAATAAATTCAATGGCTGTAGGAGGAATTCATGTTCATGATACATGGCTGCATCGTTGGCTTCTCGGGCATGCTATGGTGTTGCTCTAGAGGAAGGGCGCGCGGGCGCAGGGTCAGCGGCCGCGGCGCGGTCGGCGCGGGCGCGCGGAATTCGAGCTATGCGTATGAAATGAAAGTGGCCGCATCGTGAAAGCGCGCGCATCCACTGCGATCCTCTATATTTTATTAAAATCAAAACAACTTACCATAAATAGACAAATCCAATGCAACAAAATACAATGACACTAAACTCCTCGGTAAACCGCATCCATTAGCACTTCACTACACTATAATAGCGCGATCTCGTAAAGGTATGGCGGCTGTCGATGCGCACTGAGCCTCTGAGTGCGCTAGAACGACTGAGTGAGGCGAGGTGAGGCGAGCGCCGAGCGCGTGGGTCGGCAAAGGCACGCGCGGGGCGCGCCGTGGCTTCGCCTTGGTGGAATGCGGCAAGATAGTGGCGGCGGCGTGCGGGTAGCGGCCTAGGTCCGCAGGCGCGCACGGGCTTAGCCCTCCTTCTGGGTACGGTACGCAACTTCGTGGCAACGGTGCGGCGTCGGCGTCGTTGCGGGGACGGAATGTGCGCGGTCCACTTCTGCCCATTAAAATAAATACAAATTCCAGATGCCTTGAGGCCCCCTTGGGGGCATCGATGACCCGGTCTATTTGGTATCTCCTTATTTTCCTGAATACTTCTCTTACTCAAAACTTAATACAAAATTAGTTTTATCATAGACTCATGTAGTTTCTTAAAGCGAAGTGGGTATTGAATACAACTTTTTTAGCTACTGGATAATAGTTTTACTCATTAATGTGAGCGAAAATTAATGTGCTGTCAAGTCAACAGCACGATTACCTACCCAAAATAATAAAATTACCTAAAGCCGCTATTCAGCTTGAAAATAACATAGTTTAAAATATAAGTGTTATATTCCAACAGAAAACTTTCATGTTTATGATACAATTTGTTGTAGTTTCGTATTTTAGTTATTTATAATGACTGTCTACGCAAAAATGCGGAAATGTCGCTTATCCAACATAATGCAAACTACCCCAGAGCAGAAAAAATTACGTTATTTCAAATAAAACAATCACAACTTATTTATTATTTACAGCTGCAAATATGTAATGTAAATGTAAGTATGTAAACTCCAATTAAACTATTTTATTTGAATGGTATATTATGTATTTATATTTTAAACTAATAAAGTGTCACAGCTATAAGAAACAGGAAATGTAACAAAATTTAAAACGAAGTTACCATAAAATAAAATTAATTTATTTTATAGTAACTTCGTTTTATTAAAAATAAAAAATACTAGATTAGATAACAAGACAGACAACACAAGTTGACGCAAATTCATTTTTATTAGGAAAAATTTATTAAAATGTATAAATCAAGTAGTTTATATATAACAAAACTAGAAAAAAATCATAGGAGCTCGTTGGCGCATTGGTTGGCCTGTTTGGCCTTGCGGAAGTCAAGCAATGTTCGAAGTGTCTGATTATAGGATGGGTAACCTACAGATTATTTAAACATTTTCTGTGCTTCGAAAGACACTGTTGGTCTACTGGGCCCGCGTTGTTGTTTGTTCCATTATACCTTCGATGTTCTTATCCATTGGGCACACGTATTGCCTGATGATAATAAAGATACAGATGTTACTTGATTGATCCTTCGATTCAAAATTAAATTAATTACATACCCTGTACATCAATAATTTTATCAATTAGTCATCATCTTCATCCGTTTTTATATAATTAAATTAAGTAATGGCTAATAAATGATGTTAACGTAATGCATTCGTTATTTTAAACGCAGAAAAAGTATAACCTGTACTAAGCAACATTGAATTGATATTTTTGTCGTAGTTTACATTTAAAGTGAATGGGTGTGAAAAAATACCACACAAAAATAATTATTAATAGTAGAGACGCGCGACTTGAAGCATTTGACGCAGTTTTTTGATGATTTTCAATGCGTAATAAAAAAGTCAACCGTATAATCTAAAGCGTTTCCGCTTTTAGCGGTGAAATGTAAAATTGATAAAATAATTATAAGTAGGTAGGTAAGTAAGTAGAGGACAATTAGATCAACATCACTTAAATTTACTTTTTACCACTAAAAATGCTTCGTGATCCTTGTAAATTATCTATTGTTCTTATATAATAGTCCGTTTATTGTAACTAAATCTTCTTCTTGGATAAATGGACAAAGCATTATAAAGAGTATAAAAAAATTGAAGAGAAAGGAAGTCTTTTATAATATGTAACAAATGATTATTTTTATTAAAACAAAACAGAACCTCAAATAATTTTTTGTAGGTTTTTAATATTGTAATGTTTGTTTTGTGTATTAGTTACATATAATGGAAGTGGCACATCCAATAGCATAAAAGCCCTTTAAAAATCTATAAATGTATATAAAAATTCCCTGACACAGTGTTTGAGCGCGATGAACTCCGAAACTACTCAACTGAGTTTGATGATTCTTTTTTCATTTTCCTGGATTTGTTCCGACTTCGGACATAGGATAGGTTTCATTTTAATTTATAATAAAAAAATTGCAAATTATAATAGCTGAGCCAGAGCAACGCGTGGCCGGGTCAGCTAAACTATATAAAAAAAATCACATTGACTGCGATGAACTCCGAAACTAATCAATCGATTGTGATGATTATTTTTTCATTTTGCTGGATTTGCTTTGACTTAAGACATAGATAGGTTTCATTTGTAACACAGCAACGCGTGGCATGGTAAGCTAGTATATAAATAGAAAATAGAAAAAATAACACGTAAAAATTTAACGTGCCCCATTGTATTTTATACTGACTCTTTAATTGTAGGAAAAAGGTAAGTATTTAATTATATCTTTTGTGGTTACACGAAAAACCCCTTTGTACGACTTTAAACTTCATACAAAGAAATATGCTTTCAACAATCTCAATCAAATATTTGTTATAAATACCTATGAAATTTTTTTCACTCCACTAGTTAAGCTTATAATTTCTGTAAAAAAAATAACAGTAATTTCAGTTTGTGTAAATCATTAGGAATAAAGCTAGACCATATCTTGTAGGGATTTCTACAAATAAAATCGAGTTATTTAAATAAGATATTAATATTTAAAAAATAAATTTAGATCCATAAATGGCTCCTTTTAGGGTTCCGTACCTCAAAAGGACAAAACGGAACCCTTTTAGGATCACTTTGTTGTCCGTCCGTCCGTCTGTCAAGACCGTTTTTCTCAGGAACGCGTGGAGGTATCAAACTAAAATTTATATCCAATACTCAGGCCTACTGCCCCTTGGAGCTGTGAAAAAATCAAACTCCTAAGCCAAAATTGCAAAACCGTAAATTTTTAGTTACATCATATAATAAAAAATATTTTTGGAAATTTTAAAGTTACTACCTCTTTTCTCATGAACGCGTAGAGGCTTTAAATTGAAATTCATATCAAATACTCAGGTCTATTATACCTTTGAGCTGTAACAAAATCAAACTTTTATGTCAACGCAATCAGAAGAAATAGCAATATAAGCCGCATATTTTAGAACTCGCAACTACTCGCGAGGGATTAAAACCAAGGGTACTTCCAGTCGATCTAGAATCTTGAAATTTGGCATGAAGCAATGTTTAACAGCACATATAAAGGAAAAAATCCGAAAACTTTAAATTTTTTGTTAAATCTTCATTTTGCAATAAAAATACCATAACTATGACTCGATTGTCATGATGGGTGAACTTTTACTTATATACCTACAGGTTTGTACGGAACCCTCGGTGCGCGAGTCCGACTCGCACTTGGCCGGTTTTTTGGAATCGCATTATTATTTGATAACTTTTAAGTTTTTAAACACAGAGTTTTTCTTTTTTCCCACTTCTAGTAACACGAGTGATATCCATCTAGATAAAGGGAAAAAAAATTGGTACTCAAAATGTCGTATGGATTTATTTAGTAGTTAGGTACTTGCCTTAAATTGTATTTTAGTTTATATTCGTCCCTTTCGGGACAGGCGAAAGCCTAAGGCCATTCTGCCAGTTCTTGAGTAATTTCTTTTCTTGATTAGATATGATGGATGATGTGAGAGTCGATCCCTCAATGATAGGCGATCAATATTTGTATAGTGCAATATACTTTAGGTGTAGGATTTTACTGAAACTTTTCCGTGGACTTCTTGAGAGAGCAGGAAAAGACAACTTCCGCTGCTTTTTTTCACTTGCCCACAATCTTGCATGTTTACAAACATTTAATGGTTAATAATCCAACATTATAACGCACTTATATCCACGATAACTTAAAGGGGTCATTCATTTATTACGTAAGATGATTTAGGGGGGAAGGGGGTCGACCATGTCTTATTTTTTCTTACAAGGGGGTGGGAGTGAGTCTCAATAGTTCTTACGTAAGATCCCAAAAATGAGCAAAGTTAAAATTATACTTTGAAAAAGCGCGGGCAACCGCGCAAGTGCCGAGGTTCGCTCGGATGCGTATAGGTAATAACTACGGGATATCTTTCGTTGACATAATATATTTATTTCTAAAATAGTTTGGCATATATTTTTTTGCTACTTTGTCATAATTGATTTTTAGCAATATATGTACTGTGGCATAATTATAATTAGATCTAATATATTTATCCATAATTATAATTTGCGTAATGTTTTTAGGCAAAGTGTATAGTCGCATAATAGGATTTTATAATAAACTTTTATTTTATTAATGGTTGTTTGAACCAGTATTTCATATATTATATAGTGTCAAAGGAGGTTTAGGTAAGGTAAAGTCTTAGCAATTACTTATTCTGCGTAAGATAAGATGATTATGATTATATTCATTTTTATAAAGTAATGATTGTGAATTTTATGCTTAAATATGAATATGCTGATTGTATTTATGATTCAAACATTTATGCTAAATTTGTTATGAATAATAATATTATGCGTAAATATTATCAGTATGAATTACCATATGCCAACATATTTTATGGTTTAATCTTTTATGCAAATGGATAATGAACCAAAATCTTTATGGCCGTATTTTAAATACTGAAAAAGAAAATTTTTTAGCCATACATTCAAGGTGAGGCAAAGTTTTGTGTTGCGTCGGAGTTGATGTGGAATGGGTGAACATTGACGACGTCACAATCCTGAATAACCAACAAGAAGCAACACCTATTATTAGAGATGTTCCAGTGTCAGATCCAATTGTCGAGTGGGTTTTGAGCCCCTGGATTGAAAATCTTATGTAGGACAAGATGAATAATTAAAATCAAAGTTTATTCTACTAAAAAAAATAAAAATTGTTAGTACCTTTGTAACTACAAATAAACATTTCTAGAAATTGTTTCTTTGCAAAATTAACATTAAAACAAACCAAACATGTATTAATTTTTGCCTTTAGATTCTAACGTAATAAATATTAAATAGGGGGGGAGGGGGTCGGCCTATTCTTATTTTTTCTTATTATAGGGGGGGAGGGGGTCAAAAACTAGCGAAAATAGTCTTACGTAATAATGTATGGCCCCAAATGTTGACAAGAAAACCAAAACCATCAAATAATGTGACCCTTCCCGCTCCCGCCAAAAAGTCCTAACACTATTTATTTTTTAATAAGATTTTAAGGTTTGGATGCGTGTCCTTTAAGACATGTCTTGATATGCAGAAATTTCTTTTCTTAATAAAAATAATTATGAGAACTGCTTCATGAATAACAAATGAATCGTATATGATGAATGTATAATGAAATACCCCTTTTTCCTAGGTTTCAGTCAAGGTGTTGTTATATTATTGTGTTATAGTTCCCAACCCTCATGCCTGTTCAGACACACTTACTGGTTAATAATCTACCATTATTGCAACATTAAAAACATAAATTTAAATAAGATCGAAAAATATGAAAAGATAATGTTGTTGGAAACTAGATAGAGAACGATTCCCTTGTGCTTAAATCGAATTAAAATTATCACTAAACGTACTGTAACTTGTAATTGATTAGCCGTCTCCTTGTTTCAATGTGTTGGCAAAATTGCTATCAAATATAATATGCATTTTATTTCATTTTGATATACAAATGATCATAATAAATGAAAAGGGATTTCAAATCTCAAAGAGTTGGACGAAGTATTAGGAAATCCCCACACCATCCTTGACATCGAGGGAAACTAGTCATTCATAAATCTGCTCTCATCATGATTCATTATCGTTATCAGAGAAACTGAAACTGTATAGACTATACAACGTTTTTCTCCTAAAGAAGGAAAATTTCACAAAAAAATGTGATACGATAATTATAAAAGACAGGACTTTTCGGCGGTAGCACGAAGCGACACTTTAATGGTGTCGGTTTTCTTGTTAAATTTTGTGTTTTGATTGATATTTGAATGAATGTTAGCAAGTGAAACAAACCACCGGTAGTTGATTTATCCTGCTTTCTTATGAAGTCCACGGGAAGATTTCAGTAAAAAGGGAAATTACACTGTTCGTCCATCATTCATTGAATATCTATCATTCATAGATCGGCTCTCATAATCATTCATCATCTAATGAAGTAAGAAATAACTAAAGACTAGGCTGTATGGGATTTGTACCCTTTGCCTACCCTTATAGGAAAACTTAACAAACAAAAAAGACAAAATTCGTAAATTGTCATTTTGAAAGTTTGGTTTGACAGATGTCAGATATGTGTTTGCAGTTTGCAAAGGGATATTAGTTTTTAAATGTAAATTTACGCAGTAATTCGTTAAATTTCAGTAAAGTTTGTGAAATTAATAGTTAAACTCATTGCGATGATACTATCTAAGGCCACAATTTCTTTGGTGTGTGTATTATTGTTGGTATCTATATTTATGGCCAATTTATTAAACATTATCGCCACTGATCACAATTTTTATCTAGAAAATAAGAAAGAAGGTTTGAATCATACCAAATATCTAAGTAGTAAATATGGACAGATAACGGATACTTCTAAGAACATTATTTGGTTTTTGCAAGTAAGTTTTATTGTTTTATGTAATTTTAAAGTAAACAAAGAATTATAATTTATTACTGTGTTTTTTTCAGAGATAATAACAATATATATTAAAGATCTCAGTTACTTTAAGGTTCCATTATAATTTTTTCATTTCACCATCATTTCATAATCATAATAAGATATAATTATCCCATAGTAAATTATTGTGGTCTTTTTATTTTTGATTTCACTCTTGATCCCAATCAAGCCCGGGGGAAGACAGGATCCACGATGGAATAAGCTAACCGAGAGCTTTTCATCCTGACTAATGTCTGTAAAGGCTGTCAATTGTTTCATTGTAAATAGAATATTAAACACACAATGATGACAAATTAGGAGTAGAGAAATAGTAAAGTAGTTTCCTCAATTTTATTGGAGCAGAGCTCCCATGGATCAGCCACAATGATGCAATATTGGTTACGCCATAACTTCCGGAGTTTTGTGTGGAATCTAATCAACATATTTAGGATAAGATTGTGATGATGCCCGAATTATGAAATTTGCAAAAATAAAAAAACAATAACTTAAAGACATTGACTCTATGAGATTTCCTATTGTAACAAAAAGCGCTCGCTTTTTGAAAGTTTTCATTCTTATGGATGTTTGATATTAACTAAACATTATTGAATTTTATTTTTAGTATTACGCTCTGCTCCAATATATGGTGCTAGCGAAGCTTTATGCTTAGCGACTGTATCAACCTAGTTTATAAGACAATCATAAGAGACCAGCAATCAATTCCAACCAGTATTACTGTATAAATAGAAATATCTAGGTTATCTAATAAATCAAACTTATAGATTGTATTAAGGCATTAACTCAGATGAGTGATCTCAGAACATTACTCAAATAAAGCCTTTCATGACTTGACATGATTTGGGGCAGTTCTGTATCTTGCATACAAAAAGAGAATATAGATATCCTTGTAAAAAAATAGGTGTCATAATAAGTCTGCAGTATGTGAGCATGCTTTTGAAGGATTCATTCATTACAAATATATAAAAATGAAACCCGTTTTCTGTTGTCACGACATAACATGAAAACGGCTTGACCGATTTGGCTGATTTTTTTTTGTAGTTTTCTAATACTCTGTACAAGGTTCTTACGGAAAAAAATATAAAGAAAATCTCTCAGAAAGATTGAAAAATATAACGTAACGAATGTCAACGTCATTCAATTTAAAACAAAAAATCTGTGGTAATCTGTGACACCACATCGATAACCGCGCTGACAAATGTCAACGTCATTCAATTTAAAACAAAAAAATCTGTGGTAATCTGTGACAACACATCCATAACCACGCTAACAATAATAGGATTCATTTTTATATGGAGGATATTATAGATTCCAGTTCAAATTGAATAGGTACTCATACATAAGATAGGTCAGCTATACAAAATAAAGTAGTGCATCAAAGCTACGCTAAGGCGGTACGAAGTTCGCCGGGTCAGCTAGTTACAAATAAAATAACTAAAAATCCTTGCTAGAGAACGAAAGGGGTTTTGTTCTCAGGATTATATGCAAGACTCAGGAAATCCCAATCTTTATAGAGATGATATTAGGTATGCTCCTAATGTGATTGTCAGCTGTTTGTGATTCTATAACCTTCAAATATCAAACAAAGACACATTGTAAAACCTAAATATATACAGGGTGTCCCAATAATAGAGTTAAGGAAATCTATTGGGCTAAATCACCACATGTTTGTTATTTATTTTTATAGTTTTCTGATTATTTTTTTCACAGAGGCATCATTATTTAGATAAGTAGGTACTTGATTTTTTCAAATTAGTCGAATAATATACCTTGCATAAACAAAAACAATAATTTAATTTGAATATCAAAAGTCACAAGAAATTGAAGAAAGTCATGCTTAAAAAGTGTCTCAAAATGTTTAAAAAAATGCACAACTCAAAACTAACAAATTGCAGAAAAGTTCATTAAATATAATCTTTACTTAGACTATGTTGTTAACATATCATTGTGCCGGAGTCCTTCAAGGCTCGGTACTATCCCCCATGTTATTTGCGCTTTACGTAAATGACATCCCTAGGACTCCTTAAGTCGAGCTAGCCCTATTTGCGGATGACACCGCACTCTATACCTCCGACAGACACATCAATGATGTCATAGCTAGACTCCAATCAGCCGCTACTACCTTAGGTGATTGGTTCCGTAAATGGCGAATCGAGGTCAATCCCGACAAAAGCGCTGCTATCCTCTTTACTCGCCAGCATTGCAATCCTAGTTCTCTTCCCACTATCCATCTTTTTGACCAATTCATCCATTGGGAGAAACAGGTCAAATACTTAGGAGTCATTCTGGACAACAGGTTATCGTTTGTACCTCATCTCAAAGCCGTCCGAAACCGCGCCGCGTTCGTACTCGATGGGCTCTATAATCTCATAGGGAAACGTAGTAAAATGTCACTTAGACATAAGTTGACCATTTACAAAACGTGTATCCGCCTTATCATGACTTATACCAGCATGTGCTTTGCACAAGCTCCCGCCTCTTACATCCACCGCTTACAGACCCTCCAAAACCGCCCCAAAAAATTTCTTCGCGGTGCCACGGGTTGCCCCTAGTACATTCGCGACGTAGATCTCCATCGCGACTTCAAACTTGACTCTATAGTCAAGTTTATGACAGAAGCCTCCAAGCGATACTTCGCTAAGGTCAACTGCGACCAACATCAATTACACATAAAAAAAAATGTCATTGGAAAGTTATCTATTTATTGTTTCAAAACATAATAAGCAACTTATTATTTTTCAGATATCTGACATTCATATCAGTATTTTTCGAGATCCTGGCAGAATAACACAGTTCCAAGAATTTTGTGATATTACAGTAAAAAAAATTAAACCTCTTCTGGTACTGGCTACAGGTGATCTTACAGATGCTAAGGCTAAAGACAACTTGGGTAGTTCCCAAGTTAAAAAAGAATGGATTTATTATCATAATATAATAAAAGAATCAGGTGTTACAGAAGAAACTGTGTGGCTAGACATTAGAGGAAATCATGGTAACACATGTTTTAAGTTTGGATATATATCAAAAAAGTACAGTCAGAGAATTAATTTTTAACCCTTTTGGCAATCCATATGTCCATCGTCGTCATAAGGGGTCTATGTAGTTACGAATGCGACTGTACTGTCAATTCACAACAATTGTTTGTCCAGTTAATGTCTATTAAATATTTGTTGATCCTAAATAGAGTTACACATTATAATAATTATGATGCTTCACCTGTTTACAATTGATTCATACAAGTCATTTTGTTTTTTTGCACTACAGAGTATGAGTAACAAATAAATTAATGATTTTTATTACTATAGCATAAGTTAGATCCAATCATCAAAGGCTAAAGTTTGATGTGCTTTTGACTAAACCTTAGTAAGGCTCATTTTCCTAGCCTGGGGCTGCTTGAGGTCTCATTGAGGTTCAATTCCCAATTGAGTTATGTTTTCTGTATTACATTCTTTAAAACCTGATATTTTTATACTAGTTTTTATCAATTAATCATACAATATTTATGAATTTTCGTATCTTAAAAAACGGAGGGATTGTTTTCAGTTGTTAATTTATTATTGAATAAATAATCATTTACTTACCTACAATACTAACCCCAGATTTTGATTTTTAGATAATTTTAATATCAAGACTATCAGTTCACAAGAAAACTATTTTCGCAATTATTCCGTACAAGGCTCTACTCATGTCAAATCTTATGTACATTATGAAGGCCAGAATGGGGTTAATGTGGCGTTTTTGGGGATTGATGCGTGTCCCGAACCTGGTCTTAGAAGGCCATTCAATTTTATCGGCATTTTGGATATACAAGAACAACAAAATATACAGAAACTGAAAGCTGAAGCTGAAAGTAAGGCTGATCATATCATTTGGTTTGGTCACTATCCAACATCATGCATTCTACCTATAAAAAGAGATGGTCATAAATTAGACCTACGGCAACTGATTGGTAGCAGCAGAGCTTCACAGGTATATATTTGTGGACATTTGCATGCAATGGGCGGTCTCGTTCCTAGAATGTACACTAAACAGAAGAAAGGCTACCTTGAGCTTGAGCTTGGAGACTGGAAAGACAATAGAATGTTTCGCTTAGCAGCAATTGACCATGGAATTTTTTCATTTGTTGATCAAAAACATAATACATGGCCTCTCGTTTTAGTCACCAATCCAAAACATTCGAGATATGCCATGTCAGGGCGAGAGCCCCTTCAACTGATTCCAGACTCTACTTATATAAGAATTCTTGCATTTAGTGATGTTGAAGTTGAAACTGTTAAAATTTCATTTGATAAGATTAGTTGGATGAAATGCAGAGTTGCTGATGGACCTCTATATGTGTGCCGCTGGTTACCAAATCTTTTTAGTTCTGGAATGCATACATTGTATGTTACTGTCATTGATGAACATGAAAAGACAGCAGTTATAGAACATCCATTTTCTTTAGATGGGACTTTAGTCACCTTTGAAGTTACACCAAGAATATTACTGATGCTTGATGCTGGTGCCGTAGTAAGTTAAGCTTGTATTTTTCTGTCGTAGGCAACTGGTTTAATGAATCTATTAATCAACTGCCTAGCCGATTGACCAATGTTATTATGCTTCTAATATTATTATACCATTTAATCAAACAGGCTAACGACTTTGTTTAATAATATTAAGCGACTTGCCTAGCCGATACTTGTATAAATTTTGATAGTTTAGTTTTCAAAATCTGAATTGAATAAGCGTTAAACAAGCGGTAATATTTATTACGTTTATCACAATTTATATTACGTTTAACTAGCTGGAACTTATATTAGCTGCTGCTATTTAAGCAATTTGAATTTTTAAGAAAGTCACCGTTTTTCGTTTATTGAATGTTGTATTTAATGTCATTCAGGCTGCTGGTTGAAAAGCGTCGTCTAATGAATTAGGCCGTTTATTGAAAGACTATAATCGATTAAGCTAGATGGCTGCGACATATTCACTATTTTTTTTTAATTGTAGAACATTTATATAATCTATTTTGTATTTAGTTTCAGAGTATATTTGCTTCATTGCTATTAATGAATATAATGCCTCTGTTACTGCTAAGGCTTCAGAAACGTCCTCCAAGATATCGAAGAAAACTTGGGAACCACGTCCTTCGGCAATTGTGGCTACTCAGCAAAATTGATAGAATATTTTATCCAGTCGTGTTATACGCCCTGTACATGCCATTTGGCCCTTGGGCTGTGGGGGAATTAATAGATGGATATGTGGGAGCTATTTTTGCCTGGGGAATTATTATAAAAGGCGTATTTTTACCCGAACCTTTTACTTATATGTATGGTAGCGTACAGTTAATGTTTGTGCAACTACCTCTTATATTTGTGCTGGCGTATTGTTTGGAGACTCGACTTTTTAGTCCTAACGTCAGAGGCGTGAAGAGGTTGATCAAAAATTTGCCATTTATATTTTTACTTTCTATTCAATTTCTTTTGGCTTATTTTTTCTGGTTAGAGTATGGAACAATGGCATTTGTACTTGGACCGCTGAGAACATGGAGCGTGCTCTTGAGTATATTGTTATGGTATAAAGTGTGGACTTTACCTCCTGATTACTGCAGGTACTTAAGTTCAGTTTTTCGATGTCTGAGGCTTAAACCGTTTTTAACTTTGTTTCATGATATTTTTTTTACAGGAAACTGTGGAATTTAAATGATTTGCCGTCATAATGGGCAAATATTTGTGAAATGGACAACAGGACGATAATTTGTACATAAAAGCTTCTGCACACATACAAGACTTCTATTATGATGTTTACATTGAAGTAACATCAGATTATGAAGTGCATTGTGTAAATATGTGACTTTTTAAATGTCTATTTTTCGAGTATATGTAAGTAAATGTTAATCGAGTGCACCAAAGATATACTTATGTCCTAAAGTCGATCCAAGATTACATAATTGCGAATAAATGTTTTTTGTATTAAGCTTCGCAAAAGAAGCGCTTAGCATAACAATGAAACCGATATTGAATTTCAATTGTACAAAATTAATTAAGTTCGAAGTTAATGACTTTAAGATTATCGAATTTATGCAAACAATAATTGTTTGCATAAATTCGATAATCAAAATTTGTTTGCAAAATAAATTGTGGTTATGTATTAGTTATGGTAAAGTTAATAAATAGTTATGACTACATTCATAGTTAATTTTTGACTGAGAGACCATGAAAGACAATTTTATAGGGTATGTTCGTTTAAAGTGGTTTTTGTCTTTGGGTTATGTATACTTGCTATGGATCTGGTAAGAATCATAGCAACGAAATAATGTTATAATTTAAAAAGTCAAGTAACAGAAAATTCTATCAACTCGAATGTAGATATAAAAAGAGATTGTAGCACTATTACCTGGTCTAGTTTCTATTTCCTTAGGGAAGAAATTCGTATTGGATTTCATACTCTTCTTACGTATTCTTTGTTTTATCAAAAGAGGACTGATTGTAAGTTTTCTTAAATGTAAATATGACAATAGCGTTTGAGTTTACATATATAATGCAGACCATACTTCGTAGTATTAAGATCTTTTATCCAAATATTGACTGAAACACGATAGTAATGTTACAAATTTCCGAACATACACTCAGGTTTCAGGTCGCTAAAATATAATTCAGCTGATAATGATCACAAATACAAACATGTAATGCTATACATATGTGACCCCTCCGTAAGTAGTTTTCTGTAAGGAGTAAAGGACTGTAAGGTTAATATTAATACTGATTGTAACTGTAACTCGTACAAAATTTTAGGATTTCTGCATAATATGATATTACACGAATAACTCATAAAAGACCGATAAAAAATGTGAAAAAGTGTGATTCTGTGTTTTTAATATAATTTCGATTCTGCTATGAGCACGTTATAGTTTTGTGTGAATTATTTAGTTACAGAAAGAACCCGTAAGTCTTGTTAATATTTTTATGCTTATGTTTACGCATATGCTAGCTGGTGAGGTATTTAGTACTCACAATATACGCATGCCGCGCTAGACGATATATATAGGTGTCCCAAAAATAGGGTAACGTGGAAGTCCGGAGGCAGAGCATTACTAGAGCTATCTCTATCACCCCGCATATTCCGCAATTCATCGTAATTTTTGATATTTGTTACGTTGTTATGGCATAAAGGTATTGAAATTAACAGTAATGGTTTTTGTTTATGCAAGGTTTGTTATCACCTGACTAAGAAATAAATTAAGTACTTATCTTAATAATTTAGGTATTTGAGAAAAATTAACTTAATAACTACGTTAATCGCGGAATGTACACCGGCTGATTCAGGTAGCCATAATGACGCTCAACCTCTGTACTTCCGCTTTTCCTGTATCTGTCACCCTGTATATAACTCAATATTCTAGTCGTGGCAAAAATGTATCAGTAAACAGATTGAAACATTTGTATCTCGAACAGTACAAAGTTTCGGATCAGTGATATGTTTCACTTGGAATAGCTTTTCATCAAAATGTAAGTACCTACCTATTATAGGGTTTTTTCAGGCCGAAATTTGTACCAGACCTGATATTTATCTGAAATTTGTTTATAGATCAACATCGCTACAAAACTATAATTTGCAATAAATAGATATAAGACACGGTTTTTCCTTTAGCTTAGAAGTGAAATAATAAATAGCTAGAAATATTTATTAAAAATATGTAGTTGGCGTATTCAAAAATTAATTTTATATACAATTATTGTCATATTATGTACACTCATTATTTACATGTTAAAATAAAAAAAAGTATTTCAGAGACGTCTCTTAAAGTAACGCATTTCGCTTCTCTCTCATTCACTCCGTTGTTTTGTTCGTCGTCACTTCGGTCGAGATGATCGAGTTCCAAGTGATATATTTAACACCGGGCAACTGTTCCAAATCAGGTTCATATTTATGTTTCGGAACACTGAGTCGGCTCTTTAAAGAGCAACACGTGTCTACTATATGTATTTGTTTTTTAAACTATGTAGGTATGATATTGTATGATTGCTCTTATTAATAAATAATTTAGCTTTGTAATAACTGTGATATTAGAGAGCTCTTGTAGTGCTAATTTCTTAGTCAAGAATTAATTACAAGCTCTATTCTATAGCCTGACCACAACCGTTGTACCGCGCCCTAGGCATCCGCGGGGAGGTGGGGAACGAAGGAAAGAACATGAACGCACATGGGATTCTTAGTGTCAGACAGATCTTAGGATATCAAAGCACATTTTTTTAAACTATATTTACGAGTATAATTTTATCCAATCCTTGTTTTAGTCCAATGTGTTGAAGTACAATTAAAGAACCAATATAAATGAAACGAATCTTTAATCATTGGAAATATAAAATCATTGTACATAATAACAAAAAGTGCCTGACAATTCAAATCAAAAATATGAAAAATTGTTTATTAGGTAAATAAATTACACTGACTATTCTGACATAGATTCTGTTTCAACTTCACATTCCATTTCGCTATCGGAGCTTTACTCAGAGTCATCCTGCAGATTTAATATCATCGAAGCAATTGTCGTAATTCCAGTAATCATTTTCATTTTTTTGGACATGGTCATCACATCTCTGCCATTTTTCTGCCGTGTACTCCGAAAACAATAAATTCAGTGCGTTTATTTTTTCGTCTAGAGATGTATTAATATGGTTTTGCGCTATATTGTTTTTGACATCAGTCCAGACCAATTCGATGGGGTTCAGATCTGGATATTATGGCGGTAAACGCAGTAATATGTGTCCATGGGCTTTTAAGAGTTCATCGATTCTGTAAACGGGCTCTTTTTGTGTGTTATTGATAAGATTTTGCAGTTGAGGTTTTTTAATAGTTTCGGGAAATTTAACGTTGTGGCGCCGCAATTACTTCTGCATTTCACTTTTGAGGCTTGCAATGGTTGATTTCTTCTCAACTTGAACGCTGTGGTAAGATGCGTTGTCCATGATAACTACAGATATCGGCAGTAACTTCATCCACCCTCTTATAAAAAGCAGGCCCGTTCATGTCTCCATGGTAGTCGCCGGTCTTAGCATCTGATTTAAATTTTGTTAATGCACCTTGAACCAAGCCATTTCGACACCCAGCGTGAAGAATTACCACACGTCGTCCTCTCCGGATGTCAGTGTGAATTCCAGGTTCTGACATTGATTGCCAACATTTGCTCACATTGTGACTGGCAATAATATGGCTCACCTAGGAATTATTTATTGCGGTTTTTGCTTCTGTTTTTCCTGATTTTCGTCAAGTATTTTCTCCGCTACTCTGTAATATTAGGTTGTTCTATGAGAAGATGTCTTTTCGATCTAAATTTTTTGAAATGGTTATCGATTGTGTGTAAAAGTTTTCTCAGATATTCTCGTCCACGATTCAATATGCCATCTGTGTCTGTCTCAATCTTGACATTAAATTAAGAATACTTGTCACTGTTTTTCGATTTCATAAAACTGACGAATTTTTCTTCTGATGACTCCCAAATCAAAATCGTCAATAACATGTTTTTTCTTTAAAACTTTCGGTTTTTTTTGGTGAACTAAATTTCAGTCGGCCTAAATAAGTTGATGAATTTCCCGCAGTTATTATATTTCTTACAGTTTTTTCGCAGCCTCCACACCGATTTTTGCGTCACTTTTATATTCACAACTTTCTTTGTCTTCTTTTTTTTTAAATATTCGGCCGCTTTGAAAATAACAGTCTTGATATCTCGAAATAAGGCACGACCCACCTTTAGATATTTTACCTTATGTGCGTCTGACACAGACAGTCCGTAACAAATAAGGCTAGTTACCGCCGTGAGCGATGACGGCAAAATGACAAAATAGAGCAACTGTTTCGCCCCCCCGTCTCGCCGCTCGCAAACCTAAGACGCGGTAAAGCGGTTGCGGTCAGACTATAATACCAATTATCAATCAACACGTTTTATATTTTTACAATTGCAGCACAATCGACGTATCGTAGTGTGCTTATAAAAAAGTTATGTACGAGCCATGGTCACAAGACTGGCACAATAAGTTTTTTTCGTAGACAAGTTAGTCGTAGTCTCGTAAGCACTTTACTGGATTTTTTTATTTTTTTTTACCGTTTAGTGCTCGGAAAAAATAATTTAAAAGTTTACAATTTTATCTTAACAAAGTCTCATATAAAAATAAATGACATAACACATTCTTATTGACTTGACACAAAAAATGAGATAAATATTATTATAGAGGTTGTATTCCAATATATACATCAGTATACTGTATTAATGACGTCATGAATAGACGCCATGATGTTGATTTCTTCCGCAATAATATACTGCGGAAGAAATCAACATCATGGCCAACGCGTTGACATCAGAAATCGATGTTATATTTCAAATAGTGTAAGAGCGAGAGAGAGGAAAAAAGCCCAGCAATAAACGTCACTCTTTACTGACCGATACAAAATGGCGATGTATTTTTACGACTGGCCAGTATACTGATACTGGCCAGTCGTAATGACGAAAATACATCCGTCTCGTATGTCGTATATTTCAGAATATAGCCAGAGGTTCCTTGCATAGTTTTTATCAGACATACTTTTGTTTGTTTTTAGTTAATTTTGTAAAGGTTTTTGATTTCTCAGCTGAGGCAGCCAATATCTTTATGAAAATTCGCCACTGCCTCTCTGATTCGTGCAGAACGATGTTTATGTATGAAGGCATAAATCACAATCGTTTTATTATGATATAACACTAGTCGATGTGTGTTAGAATGCAGTATGAATAACCCGTATTTTATTATTTTTCCATTATTGATTACTTCTTTATGTATAAGTTTGGGCCTATATGATACCAAAGTGGTATAAATTTTTAATTCGTCTAAAAGGGGAAATTCTACACGATAAAAGAAGCTGATTGCAAATAAATTTTACAACTGAACAATTATTATTATAGTGGTGAGACAGACAGTGAAAAAAAAGATATCGGTTTACTTTCTGGCACCTATTATATAAGTCTAATGGATGTTGTAGCTTTTCACCCGCGACTGAATCGGCACCCTTAATTGGGCGGTAACGATATATCTTTATAGTGTAGACTGCCTAAATGTTAGTATTATTTAATTGCAATTGTTCCTCATAATTAAGTTCTATTGATGCATAATTTGCGGCAAAGTGATAAAAAGTATTTTGTACAAGTATATTCACATAGTTTAGTGTAGAATTTTGTGTAAGTAGATGTATCTATGTTTGTATTACGTGATATCACAGTGATTTATCTTAGAAATTTATCTAGTCTAGATAGTAAATGTTTTCATATTTGTCTCTTTATCAAAATATGTTACTGTTAATTGATATTTCTATTGTTGTCTTTTTTTATTAATTTTAGACTACCTTATGTAGTTAGTTCAGATTCTTGATTATGTCACAGTATTCCTTATGTTCTATTCAGTAATGAAACTAATAATGTGCTTTTAATATATATTTATCACAAATAGCTTTGTCATAATTGTCATTTTACATATTAAAATATTTTATTATGCGATGTCAGATTGTGTTTTATATACATATACCAAAGCCTTATATCAAATTACAAATATTATTGGAATGTATCTAAACGATGTTCAACACAATGTAAAGATACTCTACAATGCTTATACAGAATGAGTATCAGGAAGGCGTCTCACGAGTAAACAATATTTAAAAAAATTATAATAGGTAAAATATATTTGATTGTCTTACAATACAAGGAAGCACCAAGCAACACATTGTTTAGAACCTCCTTTTTAATCCTAGTTATGCCTGCATAGAAATCATGCATAGAGAGCTACCTATATTATTATGAGCTTAGTACTTTTGCAGTCTAAATGTTGTTAAAAATGTCAACTTAAAATGTAGCAAAAAAATAAATAACTAAAAACAAATTCAGGCACACCGCTTTGTATGGTTCTCCTTTATTGGTAAGCCATGGATTTTTAAATTTTAAGTATCTACGGACAACAGCAAATATTTGTGTACAGAAACAAATGTATGGTAAGGAAATGAAGAGAGAAACTGGATTTAAAAAGTTACAATGTTTCAAAGCAATTATTCTGCAAAGCCAAAAAGAATTAAGACCTATAATCGCATTCCTCAATATCAATATCTAGGTTTTGTTTGACGATATACCTTAAAAACTTAGTCTGGATTTTTAAATAATTTCACAAACTAAAATATTTCTAGTTGTTATGTTCACGAGTGTAGAATAAAGGAAGCACTTTCATAGGTAAGGATCTAATAATTACGTGATATTTACCATTTTAAGATAGATTAATGCTGCTGTAAACCGAAAACAATACTTAAGAACGCTTATCTAATATTAAGTATTTGGTATGATTACCACATCTTTATTTTGAATATAATCATACAAATATCCTAATAATAACTATGAGTGATTTAACTCAGATCCTGTTGAATTAGTCAGTATGATAGAATCATCTACAGGCTTTATGAACCCTGTACATCAAAATGCAGATCAAAGATATCTGTAATAGGACAATCCATATCAATAGCACACCAATGTCTCCATAAAAATTTCTCGCTAATCCCAGATGTTCTAGATACTTGTCGGGTCGCGAGAATATGCAAATGATTTGTGTGTTGCAAGGCAACTTCTCCCTTCCAAACCCGTAAACGGTCTCAAGAAATGCATCAAACGAATATCTGAAGTATGAAATGGCAGCGAAAGGACGTAGGTAAACAGGCATTTCTCGGTAAGGTATGAAGAATTCGGAGAACATTAACATCGGGATATTGGCAGCAGGAATCACGAACAAGCCCAACTGAAACAGTTAACCACATTTAAGAATAGCAAAGTAAACGTTTTAATATTTCCATGAAATAGAGGAATTGATATATGATAAGACTGCCTGAGTTTGCTCGCTGATCGGAGTCTATACTTAGCTAATATTCATATCAGTTTATAATTGTCCATATATTATTCCGTTGGCGCTCTACAACCACAGAACCAATGCCCTAGTTCACTCATTACGGTTGGGGTTCACCTATGGCGGTCGGGGTTCACTTGTTAAGATTGAACCCGCGCTGCTCTTGCTGTGCTGAAGGTGTTTTGTATTACAGGTTCTCATTATTTAAATACTATACTTTGTCCAATGTAGGATGATACTTTTGACAGTTAACACATATTAGGTGTATAAAGTTGCTATTGCAATGTCAAGCCAAACATAAGGAAACAAACGCAACCTTAGTACGTAGCAATAAGGAAGTTACACCTGTCAAAAGTATCATCCTACATTGGACAAAGTATAGCTGCAACCGGCATGCTTTGCGATGCTCTTCTTTGCTGACTTTACATATAAACCTTTCCTGGCATGCATACAAAAACTAAGTATCATCATAATTTGATCAATGGTTTAGGAACGCATAGGGAACAAACATGCAAACATTGGTTTTTTAAGTGAATAGAAGTGGTTTTTTTTCTCGATCGGCTGGTCACATATAGGGGTTTAAATACTGTGATAGGGAAACGAAAATTTAATTACCTTCACGTCGCAAGCTGCTCCTACAACTAAACCGAACGTTTGAGCCAGTATGATAAGTAGAATGCATATCATCCAGGCACAGCCCATTCGGTGCATATCTAGTGGTTGTGAAGTCAGGTACCAAGCCGGGAACATGAATATTGTTGCGCATAACAGCTGTAAAAAGAAAGTTGAACAAGTATTATAAAGTTCTTTCGATCGTTATAAAGAGTTTGCTATTGAGGGTCTGACTGTCCAAGTAGGCACTATCTATAGCTAAAACCTTTTTTATGGAGGCTTAAAGTGAGTATTCCGAAACCAATACATTGTAGTCTAAGAGTCTCACGAGATATTTAAAAGTTTTATTGATTCTACCAGTTTTCCTACTTTTACTACTACTCGTGAATGGCACTTAAATTTCTTCAAATCGGTCCAAAGATAATTTTGTGCTTAAGTGGAACTTAATGGTGCCCAAAAGGGGCTTAAGCATTGTCCGATTTGATATAGTTTACTACAGGTTTATTTATTAATACAAAGAACAATTGTCACACTAAAGAAGTACCTAGCTGAGTTGCGTAGGTGTAATTAAAGTAGATTTGCAAAAAATATTAAATAAATTTTAAATGTTAGTAGGTACTTGTCCTTGGAGACTTTTATAAAATGTAGGTAGGTAATATGAAAGATACCACATACGAATACTTGCTTATTCTGCTTATAATCGACCTATTTTAAATATATCCTTCATAGTGAACCCAAATATAGTAATTTCCCTTACACTATACATATAAACTACAATCATTTCATCAAGTGCCACACCCGTTTAGGCTGGATCCACACTATAATGTCGATCACGGTTTGTTCGCGGTCCGATCTCAGTCTGGTATAATCTAATCATGTTCACATCACATTACGTAATCTGACTATGTTCACGATTTAGTCTTGAATCATCAATAATCGGAGTCGGGTGTATTTGGCTTATAATTAATGATAAAATAACAGGTGAAAGTATTTAATTGCTTGTAACATTCGCGGTCAAAAAATGTAAACATTTTAAAAATCTATTATTTATGCATGAATTACGTTTTTCATAAGTCCACACTGGTGTAGAGATCGTTATTACTTAAAATTAACTTAAATAATCATTTTTTTCAATTATTCAATACGAATTTAAAAAAAATCTTTCATATGTGCTTCAAGTGTACAGTAATTACATTTGAGGCGATTCGATCTGGCTGAAATAAAATTTCTTCAAGACTGATCGCGACTGGAATGGGATTCGACCGGAACTTGACTGTTTAGGATAGTATGAATGCATACATTGTTTTTCATTAAATAATATTTTACCAGACCGAGATCGGACCGCGAATGAACCGTGATCAACCTTATAGTGTAGATCCAGCCTTAATCACTCGTTCAATTGCACGGGATACCTACTGTCTTTCGCTCTCTACAATGTAAGGTATTGCATATAAATATTAGAGATCCGACTTTATCAGCCATTTTTCTACTGAATGGACTAACAAGATTTAATACCAAAAATAAACCCTTTTTTTTACTTTACTTTACTTTACTTTTACTATTGTTCAGTAACATATAAAATATCTATATAAAAGCTACAATGTTCCAAGTGTAGACATCAAATTGACTGTACATACATACATACTTAAGTAGTTATTTAGAATGAATTTCGATCGAAAGTTCGTGTACCTATAAGTCTTTAATTGTTTTTTGCAAATAACTTCAAAATGTGCTACTCTATTAATATTTCTATAAGTTACGTAAAATAATCCATTACCTGAATGGGCAAATCCACTATAATTTTCGATGCACAATAAGTTGGCAGAGTGTACCATTTATTCAAATGTTCCTGGAGGACGACAGATGATTCTACGGGAACTGTAAAAGGAAATGGATAATCATAGAAAAACTGGTTTAAAACAAATTGTAGACAACAACTTTAATTGGAAAATATCTGGAGAATAGTATTTTGTGCGGGGAACTTAGTCGAACCTAAAGAAAGATAGAGTTGTTATACATCGCTGCCTTTAGGCGCTGAGAATTATTAAAATTTAAAAAAAGGCAAGTCTCTACGGTTTAATTAATGAACTAGTTACTAAAAGATTTAGATAAGAAACAAGTGTGGAAAACCGTAGAAGAGCTGTCGACATCGTGCAATTAGGACACCCTAACGGGGTTTACCAAAGTAAATCATAAATAATAAACTCGTTAAGCAGAACTACGATATAAAATGTGCTGAATGGAAACGTAAGGATATTCAGCGTGGGCAATATTCTTTGTATATCAATTATTATCAATAACTACTGTAATCTAGAATCTCATATTAAAGTTATACATGGTTTTATGTGAAAGAAGTTCCCACCTACAAAAATTAATGCTGTTCCGTTTTAAGATGCCGTCTTTACTATCGTTGTCGAACATTTTTCTTAAACAATGTTAAGACAACGACCCTTTCCAAAAAAAGCCGCACCAGCTAATCAGGGAGTATCTATCTTAGTTTTCAATACAAGATATGGCAATATTTGTATTTTAAGTCAGCGTTTAAAGCTGACACTAAAATATTTGGACGCAAAACGTTTTGTTCTGCGATCTACACGCGCGTAATTGTAGGGAAACAGACGTCAACATAAAACAATGTATTATCTTTTGATTATTTTTTTTAAACACAATAATTAAAAAGTTCTTAACACTGAATATTTCTTTCTTGGCATGTAGAAGTGCCTAACAAATGTCGCCAACATTATGAGACTTTATAATACTAGTATCTGCAACACAAATCAGAGCAATGTATTGCTGCATGCTTAGGGACCTTACAATATTTGATATATTTTATGTAAGTACATAAAATGTTATAAATGTTTAGAAAGAGTAATCGTCCAACATAAAATAAGATAGGGCAACTCTATTTCCCTCTACCTAAGTTCCATAGTTGTCTGATTGAATAAATCAGTCAGACCATGAGCCCGAATGGCACTTACACGTGTGAATGGGTGGCATAGCGTTGGAGAAGAATATGAAGAGTAGGAAGAAGAATAAACAGCCGGTGTTAGACATGAAGCGCGCGGCGTCTGCGCCTGCGCCGTTGTACAACGCGCCCAAGAGCAGAGCCACCAACAAATGCGCGACTAGGCGGATCTGTGGTAAAAGACAATATAATTTAACAATATTTTTATACGTTTCATATCTATAGGGCTAAAAGTCAGTGAAGTCATTAGATAATCTATTAATTCACATTTTTGATAATGGCGTTCTAAGTCATTGATAAATTCGAAGGATAAGCAAATTAAATTCACAAATAGATACTTAATTGGATAATTAGCTAAAAGTAGAAGAAAGAACAGGGTTTAGCAATAATTTTATTTTGATAGGGATGAACTCATAAAAGTGGGAACGATCGACAGTGAAGGTTATGTAAATTTGAAAGAAAATTTATTATTAATTTATTTCACTTTTTCTTTTTCACAAAGTAATCAAGCTATTTATTAAGGATTTTTGTACACACAAAAACAATATGCAAACAAGTACAATTCTTCTGTCTTGAGTTATTCAGTAAATACTAGCGGACACGGTCACGCGTTGCTGTGTTATAAATTAAAATAAAAAACTGGTTGGTTGCCTGTAAAGTCGGTATACGGGCGAAAGTTTTACGTGACAACGACTTTGAGTGGTAAAATAATTTTAATGTGAATATTCATTCGTATAGTAGGAAGAAGGATGAAATAATAGTAACAATTTAAAACATTTATTTATACAAAGAATTATATTTAAAACATTAATTTATAGGCACGCGTCCCTTCCACTTTTTATGTCTGTCTCTCTCGCTCTTAGGCGGGCTAACCATGCCCGAGTGGAAGGGACGCGTGCCTCTCACTCGCTCTCATTGTAAGCGCATAACGTGTGCGGAGCGTAACGCAGTTTCTTGAAGTGTCACCCGGCAAACCAATTTATAAGACGTTGTCACGTCAAAACATAATCCTATGCCCTAATTTGGAACAAATACAGTAGTAAAATAAATAAATAAAATCAAACCGGTTGAGCAGTTTATTATTGAAAGATATTGCGAGTCCTTAGACCTTACCTGTGTCAAATGGACGTCTCTTAGTGCCCCTAACCAGCATCGCCAAAGGAGTGCTCCAAGCTGTTGCCATGTGCTTGCCAAATAAACATCAGTCTGAGGCTGACGAATCTTTAGGAGGGCCTCTGTTTCTATTGGTAACCCTGAAATATAAAACTATTGGTGCATACAATTACACACACATGGTGGACATTATACTTTTTTGTTTTTGACATTAAGTGTAATATTTGAAATGGTTGGCTTGCTGCTGACTTGTTAAAATAGTAATGATCATGACAATGGTAACTAAGGTGCCTTGTAGCTAGACTAAAATATATTTTAGAAACTTTATTTTTTAATTGCGTATCTACGAACATTAGAAAAATATTACATAAAGGGTATTATATTTAGTTCTTACACTTCCGCGCACATTACACATCAGAATAAGACACTTTTTTACGGATTTTTGCGCATGTTTTATTTTATTTTATATTTAATCCTGACGTTTCGACTCCTTTACAGGAGCCGTGATCACAGGATGACGGATCACAGTCATCCTGTGATCACGGCTCCTGTTTGTGTGTTTTATAAAGGGTATTGTTAATAAAAATAACATTGATTCAAAGATGATTCAATCTATGTGTGAACAAAATTACCCTTTGAATTAACTTCGTGCATGTCGTTTTTAGCAACATTCTTCATTTCGTATGCGTAATTTTTTGCTTCAGATTCTAAGAGAGCCAAATTTCCCTCGTGTTCACCGCTTGCAATTTCTAGCACTGAAAATGAAATATTTAAATGAATTTCATAATATTAATAACAGGTATGAAACAAACCTAGGTTTTGTAACGGTAAAAATTTTAGATTGTATTTTTTTATATAAAAAAAAACACAAAGTAACAGGCATTTTTTGACATAAATTAGGTAACAGGCATTTTTTGACGTTGACAACAAAAGCTAAATAAATTGATATGGTGCTTTAAATTGTACATTTTTCATGGTTATTAACCACAGGTTTGGCCGAGCGGTACCCACACTATCTTCAACGTCAAACGGTCATGGGCTCGAGTCACGGAAGGGTCAGAGGTTTGTGTGATGGCTACGAGCGTTTGTATCGAAGTCATGGGTATTTATATATAATTTTATGAATTTTACTTAACTTGTATCCATAACACAAGCCTTCTATTATTATGACTATTCACTACTACGTTATGCGATCCACTATACCATCACGCATTTAAATTATATATAATACTAAGTAAGATTGTCAACAAATTTATGGAAAACTACTTTTAGTTTTATGTATTAAATATGTACATCACGTAGTATTCGCATGTGTCGTAACGTAGCGAAGAGTAACGAACGATAGCTCATTACAATGAATTAACATACATTTATTGATTGGAATGAGCAATAATTACATTTTTATCGTGATATCGTGTAGACAGAAAAAAATGGAAGATTTGATCTTCAAACTATAAACCCAGGTATGTTTTCACACTTCAAATATATATTACACATGAAAAATAAAAAACAATTTATTGGTGTGAAATAATCGTAGCTTTAGTTTTCGGCATGGGAATTTATACACCATGAAGGTAGAAATACGTTGGTACTTATTGTGTAATATATAAAGTTCACAATCGAGTTACAATTTACACATTATGACATTTTTGTTTGAAACTTACTAAAATCTGCCATGTTGTAGTATTGAGGGCATACGAACCCTGCTCTACCCAGCGTGTCGGGAATATCAGTGAGCGGGCCAGAGTACAGCGTGCGTCCATTGGCTATGAGCAAAATGTCGTCGGCGCTATTGAACAGCTGTGAAGATGGTTGGTGGATGACGCATGCAACAGTCCTGCCGCTGCGAGCTACTGTGAGGAGTGCACGAGCTACCGACATTGATGACACCGAGTCTAGACCGCTGTAAAACAAATATTTGATGATTCAGTAGTTTACAGAATTAGCGTTACGTCATTCGTTAGTCTCGCAAAAACTTAAAAGATTTTTGGTCTTTTTACAGAATATACTTTGGAGAGTGTGCTTAGAACTGCAAGTGCTCATACCGCCATCTCTCTTTTTCCATCGGACCTCCAGACGCACTGCGGGCTACCGGGCTGTCGCACCAAGCGCTTCTTAATATCTTGTATAATGCGCACAGCAAAGGAGTGGAAACTCCCTCTCTGCGTTTCCGTATTTCTGAATACTTATAACCCGTCCGTTTTCAAAGGCAGAGTGAATAGGCATCGTCTGGGTTGGCTCGCTTCATCGTAGATCCTGTCTTGGCCCACGGGATTGATTAGGACCAAGAGCGAACCCATTTAAAATAATAAAAAAGTAGTCTTTGGAATGTGATAAGACTTTAGTAAGTTATTGTACGCAGGGATTCAAAAACACCTTTATAAGGATACACTTTCATAAGGGTTACACATTGAATCTGTTACAGAATTATTCCTGTATCACTTATTTGGGTGTTTTGCGTCGAACACTTATAAAAGTGTAACAGATATAATGTTTTCTGTTACCAATCTGTACAAGCGGACAAGAGCAATCAAAAAACAATGCGTATTTGCTAAGTGTCGGTTGCCAGGCGAGCGCAGCTATATCATTTCCATACAATGACATTTCACTTTATGTACGACCGTCAAGCAGTCAACATCTTTATATTTTTTCACCATTCTAAATTGTTGTTTTAATTGCCATCATTGTGTAACTAAATACATAAATTGGTGGCCCATGAGGGGAACCTAAAGTATATACTCGCGAAATAAGAAAAAGTAAGAAGAAATACGAATAATTACAAAAAAAAATCTGCAATCATCAACAACTGACGGCGCTAATCGTACTGGATGAGAAGCTGCGTTGGCGAGGAAGAATACCAGATATCTCGTTACCATCAATAAATTGGTAACCAAGAACCATCAGATCCAAGGATTTACGGACAGTGGTACACCAAAAGTTTCGCACCGTGCAGTCAGGATTTTTCGAAAGTTAAGTGTCCTTCCTTCTATATTCCTTTTATGCAAAAAAAACCATTTCATCATCCAATTCTATTGAGAATATAATTCATTTGTGCATTTTAAAGTATGTTTTCACAGTTTATCACGAAGAATTAGGTACGTAAGCCAACTAGTAATTATTTTATAACTACCTACCAGCAATTATTTTCTACAAAGTAACTAACTAATTTTACATTAATTTGTTAAGTATTTTAATAATAAGTTAAGTACAGAAAGTAAGTAATTTCATTTATTACCAGTCTATTTTGAAATATAGGTAACATGTATAGTTGCTCATTAAAAGGTTAGGTATCTTTAAAGCGGAAATTATTTTATGTGTTATTTACTTGTTTTATTCTCGGCAATTCCAGGTGAAACACTATAAAACCTGTGGAATTAAATTATCAATCAACTGATACGAGACCGGTTTGTGCGCAGCAGATTTCTGTGGGAGGTACCTACCTGTCTTCGGAACGAGGAGCGTGAGATAGCATTTTCTTTATTTTAAAATTTCGTCACAACAAAGCAAGTTAATTTAATCATCATGCCAATTGAAGATAAACGTTATAAAGAATTAAACATTAAAAGATCGTCCATTAAAGGACAGATTACTAAATTTAAAAACTATTTAAATATTATTTCTAAAGAAAAGGAATTAAAAAATATTCAATTGACAGAGTTGAATTTGAGACTTGCGAAATTTGAGGCATTATCTATTAGATTTGATGAGTTGCAAAATGAAATTGATGTTTTAAATCCGGAAAATATTTCGACTGAAACGCTACAATGTTGAACAAGATATCATAATAAATATTGCCATGGCAAAGGAGTTAGTCGAAAAATTTTCTAGAAAAATTGAGTGTGAGCAGAGACGCAATTCAACTCATGACGCCACATGCCACTTTGATCACCAGCAAGAGGTAGGCATAAAGCTTCCTCAGATACAAATAACGCGATTTGATGGCTCATATTTCCGTTGGTTGGAATTCAGGGATACATTCGAAAAACTAATTCATAAAAATGATCGTATTCCTACCATAAATAAATTTCATTATCTTAAATCTTATTTAGAAGGCGACGCCGCTAGAATAATCTCAAACTTGGAAATTTCTATTGCAAATTATGACGAAGCATGGAAATTGCTCTGTGGTCGTTATAATAACAAAAGAATTTTAATAAATCAACATTTAAATGCATTATTTACTGTTAAACAATTTACGCGTGAATCTGAGAGGTCATTAAGGTTTTTGGTTGAACACGTGACAAAAAATCTACGCGCTCTGTCTAGTTTAGGACAACCAACAGACAAATGGGATATTTTAATTATTTTTATGTTGTCGTCAAAATTGGATACCTGTACTTTATTAAAATGGGAAGGGTGCAGAAACAATATAGACAGTGATGTTCCAACATTAGATCAATTTTGCAAATTTTTGATTGATAGGGCAGATGTGCTTGAAGCATTAGGTCGTAACAAACAAGATAGTAGCTCAACTAAGCTACCAATAAGTGCACCACGCAACAATTATGCGTACAATAATCCCAAGCAAGGTCAAGGTTATACCAAATCATTTGCTAGTTTCAGGAATCACAAGAAACCTACTAGTTTTAGTTGCATTATATGCAATGATAATCACAAAATTTATGATTGCCCAACATTTAGGTCTAAAAGTGTCGATGAAAGGTTATTGGAGGTCACAAAATATAAATTATGTGTGAACTGTCTTAGACAGGGGCATCCCGTCAATGATTGTCGAATGGGACCTTGTCGAGAGTGCAAAAGGAAGCACAATAGTTTGTTGCACCGTCCACCAATAGTAAGTAATGTCGTAGTTGAAGAGATAAAAGAATCAATGGTTAATTTCTCAAACCAAGAAACAAGTCAAGTTTTACTGTCAACAGCATTGATTGAGGTGTCGAATCCATTAAGCCACCAAAAGGCAAAGGTTCGAGCACTATTGGATTGTGGCAGTCAATCAACTTTTATAACAGAATCTTTAAAAAATAAGCTATCATTAAAAACAAATACCATTGACGCGCTAAAGGTCATTGGTATAGGGAACAATGCCACGAATAACGTAAGCGAAAGTTGTAATATTTACATAAAGTCATTAAACAGACCATTTGAAATAAGTTCACAGAGTCTTATACTAAAGGAATTGACAGGTCACTTACCTAAATATCCTATTAATATTGAATCTTCAGTTTTGCCTAAAGATTTAGCTGACCCTACGTTTCATCAGCCTGGTCCAATTGACGTCCTAATAGGTGCCGACATATTTTGGGACATTTTAGGAACCGAACAAAAATCTATTGGTTCCAATAAAGCAAGGCTAAGAAATACTAAATTCGGTTGGATTATATCCGGTCCCATAAACGAGGTAGCTTCACGCAAAACAACATGCTCCAACTATGCAGTTGTTAACAATAATTCGCAGCCCGAATGCATTGAAAAAATGCTAACAAAATTTTGGGAATTGGAGGAAATTCCACAAAGAACAATAATGAGTGAAAACGACAAATATTGCGAACAGCATTTTACTAAAAATACTATACGAGATAGTGAAGGCAGATTTTGTGTGAAGCTTCCTCTAAAGGATTCACCGGAATGTCTTGGAGATACATATGCATTGGCTAAAAAACGCTTCTATTATTTAGAAAAGCGCTTTAAAAGAAATATTCAACTAAAAATAGATTATGTTAAATTTATTAAGGAATACGCCGAGCTAGGTCATTTGTCTATATTTAACGGTACTTTTGATTCAAGATACTACTTGTGCCACCATGCAGTCTTGAAACAAGAAAGCGAGTCCACAAAGTTGAGAGTCGTTTTCGACGGTTCTGCTCCCTCCACATCAGGTTTTTCATTGAATGACATTCTGATGGTAGGCCCTAATGTTCAAAATTCTCTTTTTTCAATACTAATTCGCGCAAGACAATACAAATACTTACTAACGGGAGATATTGAGAAAATGTACCGTCAGGTGTCATTGAATGAGGAAGACCAAAACTTGCAACTTGTTTTATGGAGAGAGGAAGAGACACAGCCAATTAAAACTCTAAAGCTTAAAACACTCACTTATGGCACAGCAAGCGCCAGCTATCTCAGTACACGTTGTGTATGGCAAATAGGTGAGGAGCAAGAGGATGAGCTTATCAAAACCATAATTCAAAATGACTTCTACGTCGATGACCTTATAACTGGCGCTGACAACACCCAACAATTAATTTACATACAAAATTCAGTAGCAAAGGCGTTAAAGGCTGGCTGTTTTAATTTACGAAAATATAAAAGTAATATTCCGTTACTTTTTGATCATGTGGATATTGATAAAAACGATAAATTAACTATAAGCGAGTCGTCAAGTACATTAGGTCTGGGATGGATTCCTTCTAGTGACGCTCTTTATTTTCCTATAAAGGACTTTCACCACAATAGTGCAGATAAAATAATAACTAAACGATTTATCATGTCTAATTCGTTTAAAATATTTGATCCTCTAGGTCTTATTAGTCCAATTGTTATAATACCTAAAATTTTATTACAAAAACTTTGGCAGGAGATGGTAGATTGGGATCAACCTGTCCCGCAAAACATAAGTGCTGAATGGTATAAATTTAGCAATAGTGTAAAATCGCTTTCTGATTTACAGATCCCAAGGCTAGTTTTAAGTGAGGCGCCATCATCTAAAAAGCTACATTCTTTTAGTGACGCTTCTCAATACGCGTACGGGGCATGCATCTACATGGTTTCCACTGACTCGAATAAATATAACACTGTAAGGTTGTTATGCTCAAAATCTAAGATAGCACCTACGAAACCCACAACGATACCACGCCTCGAACTGTGTGCTGCTCTATTAGCTTCTAAGCTTGTCAAAGCAGTTATTGACTCGCTAAGATACAAGCCTAAACGAATAGTCCACTGGTGTGATTCTAGTGTAGTGTTAGGTTGGATTAATAGCGACCCTACCAAACTAAAAATATTTGTAGCTAACCGAGTTAGTGAGATTACAGAAATAACTAACCCGTTAGCATGGCGTTACGTGCCTACTAAATTGAATCCTGCTGACTTAATCTCTAGGGGTATCGATGCAAAACAATTAATATCGTTGAATTTGTGGTGGTACGGCCCTCAATTTTTGAGCCAGAATGAATCTGAGTGGCCTATTCTTAATATTAGTAGTTATTACTAATATTACTAACTAACTTAATAGTAGTTAGTTAGTAATATTAGTTCTTAACATTAGAAGAGTTACCTGAAACTAAATTGTTTTCAATAATAGTTGATGAGCCTTTGTTAAATTTTGATAAATATTCTTCGTTTAATAAAATAAATAGACTATGGGCATATGTTCTAAGATTCTTATTTAATATTAAAAAACCTGAAAGTAAACGTACAGGAATATTGTCGGTGGATGAGTTGCGTGAAGCATTTTATTCGCTGTGTATTATTTCTCAGCGTCAATCATTTCCCACAGAGTACACTTTGCTTACTAAAGGAGAGCCGTTGAGCCCAAAAAGCAAAATCTTGTCACTTACGCCGTTTTTAGATAAAGACAAAATAATACGCGTTGGGGGACGCTTGAATGCATCTAACTATGAATATGAGAAAAAACATCCAATTTTGCTTCATGCTACCCATACACTTACTAAACTATACTTTAAAAAGGAACATGTTTGTAATATGCATGCTGGTCCACAGTTGTTATTGTCAACTGTAAGGGAAACTGTGTGGCCAGTAAACGGACGTCACCTTGCTAGACGCACCGTTTCCAATTGTGTAAAGTGCCGTCGTTTCAAAGGTAAAGCCTTACAACCTAAAATGGGTGATTTACCGGAGCAACGTATAATGCCAGATTTCCCGTTTTTGTCTGTTGGTTTGGACTATGCAGGTCCCTTTTTTATAATAAATCGTATCGGTCGTGGTAGTAAAATTATAAAATGTTACATGTGTCTTTTTGTTTGCTTACGCTACAAATGCATCCATTTGGAAGCAGTCAGTGATTTGACCAAAGACGCGTTCATGATGACCCTCAGACGCTTCATAGCACGTCGTGGAAAGCCGATGGAAATATTTAGCGACAACGGGCGCAATTTTGTAGCTGCCGCGAAAGAGATAGGTGATTTCATTAAACAAAATTCGGAACATTTATCTGATTTTGCAAGTCAGCAAGGCATCAAATTTAAATTTATCCCTACATACGCTCCTCATTTCGGTGGCATCTGGGAGGCCGGTGTAAAATCTGCTAAGCACCACTTAAAGCGTGTTATGGGCAACAGCCATTTAACTTTCGAAGAAATTTCAACTTTATTTGCACAAGTGGAGGCAATTCTCAATAGTCGTCCCTTGTGTCCTTTATCGCCCAGTCCAAACGATTTCCTTTCCCTATCCCCAGGACACTTCCTTATTGGAAGACCGCTGACAGCTTTGCCATCAACCGCTCTGGAGATGTATAAGGAAAATCAACTACGGCGTTACGAGCGCCTGGAAAAAATTAGGCAGCATTTCTGGCAACGCTGGCAGAAGGAATATATATCAGAACTCCAACAAAGAACAAAGTGGCAGACCAACAAGTCATTACTAAAAGAAGGCGACATGGTTCTTATATTGGAAGATAATACTCCACCGTTGGCATGGCGACTTGCAAGGGTCTTGCGTCTTTATCCAGGACCTGATGGGGTATGCAGAGTTGCAGATTTGAATACGGTCAAGGGACAAGTACGGCGGTCCTTGACTCGTTTATGCCTACTACCTACTGCAGAAGAACTTCAAGGTTGAAAGCAGCCTTTCAACGGCGGGGAATATGTACAAGCGGACAAGAGCAATCAAAATACATTGCGTATTTGCTAAGTGTCGGTTGCCAGGCGAGCGCAGCTATATCATTTCCATACAATGACATTTCACTTTTTGTACGACCGTCAAGCAGTCAACATCATTATATTTTTTCATCATTCTAAATTGTTGTTTTAATTGCCATCATTGTGTAACTAAATACACAATCTGTTAGAAACTGTTTTACGTTAAACTATCTATGTGTACTGTACACACAGTACACCAACATAGGCATTTCAAAGTACCCAAATCATTAATGAGCTGTTGCATAGTTATGCCAATGTGAACCTTATTGACTGTAACAGATATTAACACTTATGAACCGGTATTTTCTAAAACAGGTTCAAAGTGTTACAGTTCCTTTCTGTTTGACTTTTAAAACCGAAATGAAAAACAGTGTTCAGAACACTCTATTCGGATACCGCTAAAATCCCTGATTGTAAGTCTAACAGATAAGTTTTACATATAGTCATAAAAAAAAGATTTGCAAAGCACTTCGGATACAGATATTTACCTACATTAAAATAAAACAATATTTAGCTGTATATGGCTGCCTTCACTGAACTGAAGTTAACAAATATTTGTTAAATCTAACAAAATCATTTTTATATCTATTGGATTTCATTGATCAATAGGTAATAACCACGTCTTTGGTGTAGTGGCTTGCCCAACGGTTTTATGCTCAGAGATTCCGGGTTAGTTTTCTAGGGGGTTGTACGTTTGTGCTTGGTTGTGTTGTTACCTTGCCACGATATCTTTGTCTTTACCGTGCTTTTAATTGAGTAGGCTTGGCTGGCAACAACCATCTTATCTAAGTCTGCTGCCATAACAAAGATTTAAAACTTTAATCAACTTTATCTTCAGTTAAAATCAAGCGTGATAAAGACTAGGCATTTCCTCGTCATGAATAATAAAAATCCATTATTTAAATTGCACAATAGAAAGCTCTGATTATTTTGGGGCCACATTTAATTGGTGGGTGTTTAAATCGCACATGGTAAGTAATTGTACAATTAGATCATCGAAGAATGTTGCCATCCACGGATGCTCGCAGCTTACGATTTTTAACTATGGTATATTATTATGACCAGAGGCGGAATAAATGTAGAGAGCGCCCTAGGAAAGCACCTCATCGGCGCCTCTCTAGCGGCCATAGACTTAAAAATTACAACTAGTACTACTTAAGAAAATGTATCTTACTACCCGTGACAAGTCATCGAATCCGACAATATGACTTAAAACAAGCATAGAGGTGATCGAGGCAAAAATGCAACATTTATAACTTTCATTTTTACATAGAAGTGTGCTTTGGCAAAGCACATTATAAATAAAAATAGTGTAATTTACACTTACAACATCACCAATCCTTAAATTGACCATTATAAAATATTATAAAATTTTTGATCATCGACTTTTTGCTTGGGGGCATCGAATGTGAATCGCAAGTTAAAGTTTTTAACGGTCTTATCAAACAATGAGTAATGCCAGGAAATAACATTATAAATGTGAATCATAAAGAATATAAGTGAATAAGTGTGAATTTGTGTATCAAAGACGCAAATTTATTTTCAGGAAGTTACTTGTTTTTATCCAAAATTCTGAAGTAAACTAGGTTTGAGTATTTAAAACGACAAAGAAAAAAAACTATTCATTTTTACGCAAATTTAAAAATATTTCGAACTGAGACAAAGTAGTTTTCCTCAATGAAACATGGCTCAACGCAAACCACACCGTTTCAAAATCTATATGTAAAAATGTATGAATTTTTTTAAGAATAGTTTTTTATTATTCTTAACTACTTGACTGAGGAGCCGCAGATCATCTTCATAGACAACGCTTCATACCACTCTGCTCAAAAAATTAAGCACCATCAATTAGTGAGCATAAAAATCAATTATTTGATCTCTTGGTTGGAAAACAACCTAGCAAAGTCATACGCAACCATCCTGAAAAACAACTATTAAACTAAGTACTAGCTGACCCGGTAACGCGTTGCTATGGTAACGTTAATTGATACAATGAAAAAAAAGCGGGGAAAAGAGCGGACAGACAAACACACAATAAATTTGTGTTCTTAGGTTATATAATTATAAGCCTCGAACTCCAACATACGTCTTGGATGAAATCGCTGAAGAAATTGGGCATACTGTCATTCGTTTACCACCATCTACTATCAGTACAAAATATAGTACCAATGCAGTTGAAATGATCTGGACCCAAGTCAAAGGACCACGTTTCTAGTATTTTAATATTAATAACCTATCAGACATTATACTTATTTTTATACATTTTTCGTTGACATAAAAATATGAAACTCATCATTTTGAACACATTTCTATATTTTCTGCACTATCATATATATATATATATTTTTTTTTATTATTGTTTCATTTAAATGAAATTTATATACCTAAACATTTTATTAAAGGTCGATAGAACAAGAAAAATTATAGGTACAAGAAGATTGGGAGCGCGAAGTTCAGTTTTACAATATAAGCAATCAAGATTTAATAACTAATCTGCAAAATTGCTCCAGTGTCTCGAATAATGATTATTCGGATGATAAATAAAATCAATGAAAATAAAAATTGACTTTCATGACAAATAAGAATTGGCATTCCGTAAAAGTAATTTTATTTAAATGTCTATGTTTAATTTATTTTTTGTATTCAATAAAAAACGCTACATCCAATCGATAATTATAAACAGTTATATCAATATTGTGCAATACATTATCACATATCATATCTCTTAGACGGATATAAAAGGCATTAACCTATCTTTTCTAAAGTACAAAACACCTGGAAGAAATTATCTGAATGATAGTGAAAAACAGCATTAAAATCCGTTGCGTGGAATTAGATCTTTCACGCAACGGATTTTAATGCTGTTTTTGCGTATCGTATGTACGCTCAGAAAGAAGGAAACGATTTTGCTTTATACTATCGTACCAAAAATAATCAAGAAGGCAAAGTACGATTTATAAGCTTTACGTTAAAAAAAATAAAAAGATTTTATTGGCGTTCATAAAAATGTAGGTATTCTGAAACTGAAAAACAGTGTCAGGAAGAGCATTCCTAAAAATAGATAGCAGTTGTAATTAAAAAATGTGCCAATAAAATAATCTATACATAAACGTTTTATAAAATGAAAGTATATATGTGTTTATGTTAATGTGTGTTTGTGCGTTTTTTATTGTGAAGAGGTGCATAGGTACTTTCTGATTCAATTATTATATATTTTTTTTTAATTCACCCGCGCGCCCCTTTCTAACCTCGCTCCCTAGGAACGTGCCTATTTTGCCTTAGGGATAATCCGCCTCTGATTATAAAGAATATCTTAGCGTTACTAAGGAATTTGCATAGTTACCTGGTCGGTTCATCAAGGAGCATCACGTTTGGGTCTACGAGTAGTTCGCAGGCAATAGTTAATCTTTTCCTCTCACCGCCGGACAGATGAACAGCTCTTGTGTTCAGAACATCCAATATGCCCAGCTGCTTTGATATGTCGGCGATCTATAATGAAATTATTATTAAGTATTATCTGCTAAGGGCAAAAGCTGTGTTGCAAGTGGATGTTGTCATATAGGTACATACCATATATTTAATGGATCAGATCAATGCTGTTTGTGAGTGTATGGCTTAAAATGGCTGAAAGGATTTGTGTATTTAATTTTTGGTTCAGATAAAGTCAATTTTGTAAATTGTAAATTTAAATTTTACTACATAAACGATAGTAGGGGCAATATTTTTTTTCTGACGACACTTTTCCACAGTAGTGGTGAACGAATTTATTTTTTCCTTTTGACGCAAAAGAGTAAATACATAACGAGTGGGCATTTCCATTTAAAAATAATTAATTATTTATGTATTTGTTTTTTAAAGAAGAAGAAGAGGCCGAAGATAATAATTGTGGCGGGATTTCATTTTTACATTTAAGATGCATAAAATGAATGCAATGCATGCAGTGGCGTTAGTTAAATAAAATTTATTTATATATATCTATGACGCCCTTACAAATTTAATTTAATATTTACGCAAATATTGACACATACTAATCTTTTGTTTTTAAACAGAAAAAGACATTTTATCTACTTTCTTTTATTTTATTCTCGATTAAAAAGATGCAGTAAATTATTTTAATAGAATAAATCATTTTGATAGAAAAATACTAAAAAAATAAGACTCCGCTCTCAAGTTATTCTCAGGCAAGAATTTTATATAAAAATTGTAGTATTTATTTTTTACTCTGAAGTAGTGTACCTATATATGTGATTCGTAGGCAAAGTTATATAAACTTTTTACTTTTTATCAAGTATTAGGCCGAAGTATATTTTTTTTAAATACACAAACATTACTTTCCTAAAAATAGACCTTAATGCTTAGGAAATAAAGTCAGAATAATAAATCTTAATTTCAACGCGAAAATAATATTTGCATATTTGAAAATTAAACTTAAAATTAATGAAAATTCAACAAATAATATTTTTAAACTATTAGTATTTTTATCACGAAATAATCATTAATATGAGTTTATTACGCAGAAATAGTGATGATAATGAAATAATGTTTAGTCTCAAAATAAAAATGGCATGCATAATGCAAAAGCCACTCGACATATCTATACTACTCGTACCTATCGTAATTCAATGGTGTATTGTTTAGTGAACAATGCTAAACTTACTATGTACCTGCATCTAACTAGGTTCTCTGTTAAGTACTAACGTCGCAGTGTCAAATAGATACTTTCGGCAGTATGTCAAAGGTGTTGGACATCTTTTGTTAATGAAAATGTAAAAACGGAGACGTTATCTCTATTGATATTTAAAATTAATGTTTATTTTGGAATGAATGAAAATTTTATAGTGTGAATGAGCGGATCAGGCGGCCGTAGCCCGTCAGTTGAGATGACAGTTTTAAACCGATCCGAGATTGTATCACACTGAGGTATAGTTAACAGCACATTCACCTATACAAAACTTAAAGGAATAAACAAGTATTAACTTAAAGTTTACCACGTAGAGTTCAAAATCAGTTAAAAAAATACAGTCTGTGATAAGTTGACGTATCTACCTACCGTTGGACATTCTACGGGAGTGGATCCACTCGCAACTCGTGTAACTATTTAGATTGTCACAAGTGGTTAATGAGAATATTAAAAATATGTTAACCATATTCTTAACATTATTTTATATAAACAATGCTAGAGCAGTCTCCTCTGGTTCAGCTACAATCAATCAATAAAAATGAGATTTTATTTAATTCGCTGAAATAGCAATTTTTCTGAAATAGCAATTAGAGACCTTTTGAGATAGCCCTCTTAACGGGTATTGTCCCCGGCAAATAAGTTGAACATGATTTTGAAATCACGTGACATGCGCAGTAGTGAATAATGTACCTAAACTCGCTACTGCGCATGTCACGTGATTTCAAAATCATGTTCAACTTATTTGCCGGAGACTATAAGTCAAAACTGTTCGAGTCTAGCACACATGTGAAAAACGTGTCCTTTCTATTTCATGTAATCAATGCAAGGGCAGTCGCCTCTGGTTATGTTACAATCAATCAATATAAATGAGATTTTATATAATTCGCTGTAATAGCAACTTCTAGAGACGTTTTGAGAAAGCCCTCTTAGCGGTAAGTCAAAACTGTTGAGTCTAGCACCCATTTTAATAACGATTTATACAAACTGTCTATAGTAAGAGTCTATAGTAAGGGGAGTAAGGGGAGAACGGAAATAACACCTTAATCCGGCCCAACAGTTAACCTCACCTGCACGCGTCGGTGGTTCGTTACAAATAGCTGATGGCGGCGACCTCAGGGCGCCGCGGTGCTCCCTGCTAGACAACGGACGAGGCTCTGGCGACCGAGCAATGGCGGGATAACCATACCACCAATCGGACAACTGATTGAAGAGGCAACAGCGGCCTTGGAGTCTAAATAGCTTCTAAAATGCCTGGGGCAGAAGGCAACGGGAAACCACTGCTTCTATTTTCCCAAGAGAGTCAGCATGGAAGGTCTAAGAATAGTAGCTGGTATGTCTGGCGATCCGGCTGACGCCCGGCGCCATTCAGTAGTGAATAATGTACCTAAACTTGCTACTGCGCATGTCACGTGATTTCAAAATCATGTTCAACTTATTTGCCGGAGACTATAAGTCAAAACTGTTCGAGTCTAGCACACATGTGAAAAACGTGTCCTTTCTATTTCATGTAATCAATGCAAGGGCAGTCGCCTCTGGTTATGTTACAATCAATCAATATAAATGAGATTTTATATAATTCGCTGTAATAGCAACTTCTAGAGACGTTTTGAGAAAGCCCTCTTAGCGGTAAGTCAAAACTGTTGAGTCTAGCACCCATTTTAATAACGATTTATACAAACTGTCTATAGTAAGAGTCTATAGTAAGGGGAGTAAGGGGAGAACGGAAATAACACCTTAATCCGGCCCAACAGTCAACCTCACCTGCACGCGTCGGTGGTTCGTTACGAATAGCTGATGGCGGCGACCTCAGGGCGCCGCGGTGCTCCCTGCTAGACAACGGACGAGGCACTGGCGACCGAGCAATGGCGGGATAACCATACCACCAATCGGACAACCAATTGAAGAGGCAACAGCGGCCTTGGAGTCTAAATAGCTTCTAAAATGCCTGGGGCAGAAGGCAACGGGAAACCACTGCTTCTATTTTCCCAAGAGAGTCAGCATGGAAGGTCTAAGAATAGTAGCTGGTATGTCTGGCGATCCGGCTGACGCCCGGCGCCATTCAGTAGTGAATAATGTACCTAAACTTGCTACTGCGCATGTCACGTGATTTCAAAATCATGTTCAACTTATTTGCCGGAGACTATAAGTCAAAACTGTTCGAGTCTAGCACACATGTGAAAAACGTGTCCTTTCTATTTCATGTAATCAATGCAAGGGCAGTCGCCTCTGGTTATGTTACAATCAATCAATATAAATGAGATTTTATATAATTCGCTGTAATAGCAACTTCTAGAGACGTTTTGAGAAAGCCCTCTTAGCGGTAAGTCAAAACTGTTGAGTCTAGCACCCATTTTAATAACGATTTATACAAACTGTCTATAGTAAGAGTCTATAGTAAGGGGAGTAAGGGGAGAACGGAAATAACACCTTAATCCGGCCCAACAGTCAACCTCACCTGCACGCGTCGGTGGTTCGTTACGAATAGCTGATGGCGGCGACCTCAGGGCGCCGCGGTGCTCCCTGCTAGACAACGGACGAGGCACTGGCGACCGAGCAATGGCGGGATAACCATACCACCAATCGGACAACCAATTGAAGAGGCAACAGCGGCCTTGGAGTCTAAATAGCTTCTAAAATGCCTGGGGCAGAAGGCAACGGGAAACCACTGCTTCTATTTTCCCAAGAGAGTCAGCATGGAAGGTCTAAGAATAGTAGCTGGTATGTCTGGCGATCCGGCTGACGCCCGGCGCCATCTTTCCGGGGGAGATGGTGTGAAATGTGCTACCGGCCATGTGCTCGTGAATCATCAGGCGCCGCATGGAAATTCTGTTACTGATGCATCTATTACCCGCAAGTCGTTTCGCCATCCCCATCGCATCGGGACGTGGAATGTGCGCGGCCTCAACCAGCCTGGCAAACTACGAATTGTGGAGAATGAAATGAATAGGAAGAACGTTCACCTGCTAGGGCTAAGCGAAACACACTGGAAAGGCCAGGGTCACTTCACATCTGACCTCGGAAGTACAGTGTATTTCTCAGGCCCAGAAGACAGCAGCAGCAAAGGCGTGGCTTTCATTGTGCCTAGATCATTGGACAAGTACGTTGTGGGATATAAACCAGTTAGCAATCGTATAGTGACGCTCAAAATTACCACCAAACCGTGCAAGCTGAACATCGTGCAGGTATATGCCCCTACAGCACAGTCAACCGAAGAAGAAGTAGAGGACTTTTATGACACGCTGGTTTCGACACTTAAGGAGATCCCAAAACGAGAAGTTACCGTCATCTTAGGAGATTTCAATGCCAAAGTTGGAGATACCACAGAGGATGGCCACCTTCGTCGCGTTGTGGGCAAACATGGAATCGGAGAACGTAATGATAGGGGCGAGCGTCTGTTACAGTTCTGCTGTGAAGGAAATTTCACTATCACTAACACCTGCTTCAAACATCATATCCGTAGACTATACACCTGGATATCTCCTGGTGACAGATGTAGGAATCAAATCGACTACATACTAATAGGAACGCGATGGAGAAGCTCAGTAACGAACGCCACAACTTTCCCCGGTGCTGATTGCGGCTCCGATCACCAACTTCTTGTAGCAACAGTTCAATTGCGGCTAAAGAGAATACAAAAACCTGAAGTAGTTCCGAAGATGCAAAAATTGAACATTGATGGCTTCAGATACGATTTTGAGCAGAGAATGGCAGACTTTCCAAATGATATTACAGAGAGCGATAGTAAATGGGAACATCTCAAGAAGATGATAGAGAGAACAGCAAGGGATCATAAACTGGCGAAACCAGTTATGAAAGACTACATCACACCTGAAACGGCCCAAATCATCCTTGAAAGACGTGAACTAAAAGAGAACGGTATATGTTCAACTGAAGATCAACAGCGGTATGCAGAACTGAGCCGCCAAGTTCAACTACGCTGTCGGAAAGATTACGATAACCATATAAACAACATCTGTTTCGAAATTGAACAGCACTCACTGAAAAATGAATCCAGATATCTTTTTCAAAAAGTAAGAGAACTGACTGGAATGTGTAAGCCAAGAACCTGTGCCATTGAAGATAAAGACGGGCGTCTACTCACAGATGTGGCTCAAGTGTTGGAGCGCTGGAAAAACTACTGCACGGAGTTATACAATACTAGTGAGTCTACTAACACTAATGTTACATGGGCGACAGAAGAACCTAATATCCTTCCAGCAGAAATTGAGAATGCCATCAAAAGTCTTAAATGCAAGAAATCACCGGGTAAGGATGGTATTACAGCCGAAATCTTAAAAAACTTAGGTCAGAGAGGGACAAAGGCTATGACTGATATTTGTAATACCATCTGGAGTACTGGGAGATGGCCAAAAGACTGGACAGAATCGGTGTTTATACCTCTACATAAAAAAGGCTCTTCAATAGACTGTGGCAACTACAGGACTATATCATTAATATCTCATGCGAGTAAGATCCTCCTCCATGTAATTAATAGACGTCTTAACTACTTCCTAAGCCGACAGATACCCGAAGAGCAGGCAGGCTTCGTTAAGGGCAGAGGAACGCGGGAGCAAATACTTAACGTTCGCCAAATCATCGAAAAGAGCAGAGAATTTAATAGCCCCGTGGTATTATGCTTCATAGACTACACTAAAGCCTTTGACTGCGTGCAATGGGACAAACTGTGGAACGTGCTACTCGAAATGGGAGTTCCTGATCACCTCATTGCTTTAATCGAGAGTCTCTACACTGGGAACCGTTCTTTCATCAAAATAGGCACTGAATACTCCAATATGTTTCAAACTAAGAAAGAAGTGAGACAAGGTTGCATTTTGTCCCCTGCACTGTTTAACATATATGGAGAGTACATTATTCGGAAGACCATTGAAAATTGGGAGAAAGGCTTCCCAATAGGTGGAAAAAGACTATCAAATCTCCGATATGCCGACGACACCATTCTTCTGGCAACATCCATGGAAGACATGAACGAGCTATTCCGAAGACTCGAGGTAGAAAGTGGCAACATTGGTCTCGCGGTGAACAGAGCTAAAACCAAAGTTTTGATAGTGGATCGAGCTGGAAAGCTAACTAATGCCACTTGCAACATTCCTGGCATTACCATCGTCGACCACTATATCTACCTGGGCTCCCAAATCTGCAACGACGGCAGCTGTGTCGCCGAGATAAAAAGGCGAATCGGGATGGCAAAGGATGCTATGACCCGTTTAAATAACATCTGGAAGAAAAGAGGAATTGGTATCAAAACCAAGATCCGATTGATACGAGCTCTAGTATTCCCTATCTTCCTGTATGGAGTGGAAACGTGGACAATACTGGCCCGAGAAAGGCAAAGGATTGATGCATTCGAAATGTGGTGCTGGAGACGTATGCTGAGAATACCATGGACTGCGAAACGCACCAATGCATCGATCCTGAACCAGCTCCAAATAAAAACTCGCTTGTCCACCGCGTGCCAACAACGCATTCTTTCGTATTTCGGCCACACAATGCGCAGAGGCGACGAAAACCTAGAAAAACTGATCGTGGTTGGGAACACCGAAGGCAAAAGATCGCGCGGTCGTTCACCAACTACCACCCTGAAGTACCACTCCAAATGCAACCCTGAAGCTGACCACGATCCTCAGACATGAGGGACCGACTCCAGAGAGAGATAGTAAGACCCAGAAATGTATATGAAGTAACTTGCTGAATATCTTTACTATCAAACATTATTTTTAGTTATACGGTATTACTATTTTTAGTGCTTTTTCTAACAATTATTTATCTATTTTCACCTTTAAATTATTTGTTGAAATCCATTTAATTACGTTCTTTAATATACGAATATATAAAAAAGGTCAAGTCAGTCCAACCGTTCTTATCAAGTGACACTCGTACCTAACATCGAATATTTGACAATGAAGTAAGTTATCGTATAAAGTCATTGCGACATTTTTTTCTGTAAGATATCCATTATGATATTCTTCGGAGTGAATTTGATGGATAAAATAAGGAATTATGTTCTAAGAGATTGATGTGATGTGAAAGAAGATATAGTGAGAAAGGAAGAAAAAGGGATGCTTAGTGGGTTTGGACATATAAAGAGGATGGACGAAAGAAGATTGACAAATAAGTATATGTGGCAAATGAGCATGGGATAGTCAGTAAAGGCAGACCACGGTGAATTTTCAAGGACCAAATAGAAGATCAGGCCCTGAAAAGGGCCAGGTCAATAGAATCCTTAACCAACGAGCTTGTATGAAAGATTCGATGAGAGTTGAAGAAGCGAGAGAAGTATGTCAGAATCATGGAAAATGGAAATGTGATCTCTGTCCATCATTGCTGGAAAAGGCGTGTTTGTATGTATGTATGTAGCTATCCATGGGAATTTCACAAATGTCAAACATTAGAATTAATGATGTTCGACTGAGAGATGGAATAAAACGGAATAGAATCGTGCAAAGGCTAACTTACAAACTTTGTACCTTGTACCTATATCCCTAAGGCCTTATGTATAACCTGGGAAATTATTTCAAGAATTTCAGCTCTTGAATGTTCCTACATTGAATTAAACGGGTGTAAAAGCATAAAATATGATATCCAGAAAGCACCCCAATAGCCTTCCGTCGCGCTGCGCGCATTAGTCAGGTTTAAACTTTCGCATCGGTAGATCAAATTTTGTTAGGTCTACTAGGTAGCAAGAAGCTCTTTGTAAGTACTGAAAATAAAATAAATAATAATAAAATAAATATTAATTCGGATGCTCTACATTTATTATTTAGTCCCAAACTAAGCAGAGATTGTACTATGGATACTAAACAATGTAAAGAATACAAAAATATGTGTATAGACGTAGGCGTAGGGTCGCTACTGTTACACCAAGAAAAAAAATGAAAGAAGGAAACATTATTGATGACAAAGAAATTAATGAGTTTTATTAATTATACAACTTTCAACGAACGATTAAAAAAGCCACGAAAATGATGAAATTACCAGTTGTCCCCGTTCCCTCGGTTCTAGATTGGGCAGCTTCAGTCGAGCCGCAAATTGCAGGGTCTCATCTGCAGTCAAGGTTTCGATAAGGGTGGCGTGCTGACTCACCAGCACGGCACTTCTTCCCGCACCGAACATGGTCCCTTTTACACCATGCCTCCTGAAATATAAAACACATGACAATTATGACTAAAATGCAATAAGATTTTAAACATGGTAACTCAATTGCAAAGTCTTGAGAAATTAAATTATCGTTTTCTTAGTGGCATATTTCCTTAGACAATAAGCAACAGACATTTTTAAAGAAATATATTTTTATATCATGCATACTTAAGTAGGTAGGGCTATTATTGTAGTTTTTGTCATTATAATAATCAATTTGCTTGTTTTCATTACACCTAATAATTATTTATTAAATTCAAATCTTTGCATCTCCCCTTAGCTTTAAACAGATGGTGAAAATTTGAGTAAGAAGTAATAAAACTCTATGTAACTTCTTAAAAGTAAACTGAGAAATTTAATAAAATATACCTTAGGTCTCTTATCAGATTTGAGTAGGAGCGTTTTCAAAATACTTTACAAGTTATATTTGACTGAAACAAACCAGTCCATAACTCAAGAATAGAAATCAACTAAAAATAACAAATAAAAAAAACAAATCACTAACTGGGTTCATGTAAGGAATTAAAACCTGCTGTATAATATCTCTGTAACGTGTTAATATGTTTTATTCGTTTCGCGATTTATTATTTGATTTCATTATTAGCTAGCTAGTCGCAGTGTGTACAAGATCTCAGTGGTGTAGAAACATATAAAAAAGACTAGGTTTTTGAAAATTCATTTAGTCTACGAAATATTTTTAGGGCTGTAAAGAAAGAATTGAGAAACCCTTTTTGATAAAGTAGTAGAGCTATTATTAAAAAATAAAAATAAATTAAAAAGAATATATATTTTCACGAATTAAAAAATACTAGCTATGAAGGAAAAAAATGACATCTAAACATTTTTTTACTAAAAAATATTCAACTTGTCTCATGTTATCTTTCTATATGTGCATTTAATTGTTGCTTGTTTGCAGTTTATTTCGGAGAATTACTATTTTCTGCGAAAATAGTTCCCTTGTCTAATATTTCCCTTTCTTGGTTAGAGAAACATCATCGTAACATAACAATGATGATTATAACTTATTTTGACTTACTAAAAATATAATAGATTTTTAAACGTAGATTTGAATACGTCCGTCGGATCCTCTGGCAAACCGGTCTAGACATCCACTGTAATCGTTGTGATGTCTTCTAGAATATGTTATTTTCGAAGAAATTTGAATTATTTTTATGATATGGGTATGAATCAAATAGACAGGGTCTTACTGTAGTGTCATTAAAATTATTGAAGCACAATGCACAGCCAACAGCAAATCAAGACAAAATAAATGAAATTTAATTTCAATTATTAGGATTTTAAGCTGAAAATTGATCAAAGGAATCTGACATTCTGAGTAGGCTGCGCCGTTGACTAAACCTTGCTTTCTATATGACTAAAATCGATTATTCGTGACAATATCAAATACTCGAAAGTTTTAATAGGCCTATTTATATTTAAAAAAAATTAATCAATAAATTAAATTGAATCTATATCGTGATGTGCAATTTGTCATATGAAAGATTTCAACGCGTGTCATAATCTCGTTAAAGCTACTCATAGAAAATTCATACTCATGTAACAACCCTGAAAAATACTTTTAAAAATAAAACTTTTTGTGAACTTTCATTTTCCGAAAACATTCTAAAAACCATGATTGAGCCTAGACACATCCCTCATAAGGAACAATTAACAAGAGTTAGGTAGAAACCAATAGTTACCAATAGTTTTCGCTGGGGTGCCCTTTGATTCGCCTAAAATAATTGATCCTAATTTCATTTAGCCTCATTTCATTGGTATACTTTCTATGTTTAATATTTTTTTTAACCTAATGGATGTTTGTGCATAATCAATAGTTTGGTCTAAAAACTGAAATCCCTAATATTAAAGCACTATTATCTATTAGCATGCATACTTTGGAAAAATAATAACAACGGCGAACTTTTTTAAACCTGAATATTGTCTTGCCTAAAACCTGTATAGTTTTAGTGCCAGAAACGAATTGTCGAATAACCGATACCATGTAGTCTTGTTTGCCCTACTCCTGTATAATTTAAGCCCGTGTAGGAGCGGAGAGGCAAGGTGTTTCGCGTGCTTAGAGCAGATGGTTTTAAGCCTGCTTGCATGCTTGCGTACATTTATACCTGCGTGCATTTATGTTTGTAACCGGTCATCCGCGAAAGGAATAGAGCACTATACCTCCGCCTACGTTACACCGCCAAACAGCCACAGGTAGCATAAACGATTTGCACTGAGTGATAAGAACTTTTTGATATAAAGTAATAATTCACATATTTGCATAACTACGACAAACACATTAAAATACCATTAAGGCTTTGAAGGCACTTCTTATGAGCCCCACAAATCTGGGTTAAGGCTGGCTATGTGTTGCAGGTTATTAAGATTAATGCTATTATCTCTTTAGTTTACGTCAGTAACTTAGCGGATTTTCGTGAATCTATATATGATATACCTTAAAACTATAAGAAATAAGATCTGAATTGAAAAACTTGCACTCAGGCCTCTAAACTCGTGTGCCTATCTGAAGCCTAGCAGAAGCGTAATGAGTAATGCATTATTACACTATGGTTTTGTTCTTAAAATTAGGATCCTCAGTTAACAGGTCAGTCAGGTTAACCATGGTTTTAGGTAATTGTGACTTACCTACTTAATTATGTGCCGTGTGAGTATACACAGCAGTAGTAAGAGTAGCTTGTAACTTTAATAAAGCGAAGAGTTACGTTCTTAATTTAACGTTTAAATATTTGAAAGAGTATTTCATTCGGATCTTTATGAATGTTTTTTCTTAACGACTATGACATTGTGGTCAGAAGACCGCCCGCCGTCGTCCTAACAGCGTTCAGTTTAGGCTCGTTTCTATTTTAAGATAAACGAGTTACTTAAATTTTTGATTTTATTTGTTCCGTTGTTGTGTTTTAGAATACTTTAAAAGTTGTTTATCAAAAAATATAAGAATACATAATTTTGATTTATTGTTGAGTGACTTACTTTCTTCCAGCTAATATTTTCATGAGGGTAGTTTTTCCAGCCCCAGAAGGTCCCAATATGTAAGTTAGTCGGCCCGGTCTTATCACACCGCATGCTTCATCTAAAATAACGTATTCATTTTTGATTGGTTCCCGTTTCTTTGTCTTCCAAGGCACCGCTGAAAGAAATGAATAAGATTATGACCTCTATCTATTGTTTTTGTTAAATTAAAATTATATAAATAGGTAAATTGGCGACTTTATCTTGGAACCACAGATTACGAAATACACAACTTAGGGTGGTTCAACTAGCGTGGTTCCACCACGGTGGCTATACTTCTGACAAATATTTGAGGACATTAACCCGCTTCAGGGGCGTTATATAAGTATTTATAGCGGTTATTTTTTTTTATTTATTTATTATAGAACCACAAACAAGTTTACAATTTTACTTATTATAATAATTACATATTTTACATTTTATTAATTATTGTAAACTCAACCTTGATCATTGCATATTATAGTTTGAATATTGTAGTAACAAGAAGCGAGACATCAAAAATATTTATAACTATGACAAAAGTTTACACCGTTTAAGGGAACCAGAGTTAAACTACACTGCAACAATTTATAACTAAGTATAAAATTACATGGGTAAGTAAATGAGGCTTTTCTATACAGGAAACTCCTTTCCCCATTAGAGTTAAACACTACAAAAGGTATACTAACAAGTATGATTGTAGTACTAGTGGGGCAAGTATAGTCTCCAGCAAATAAGTTGAACATGATTTTGAAATCACGTGACATGCGCAGTAGCAAGTTTACATTATTCGTGGTTTCGTTGGGGGTCCAAGTTTACTCGCGTCCGTGGGATTTAACCCTCGATGTCCCACACGTGGCCCCTGGGTGGTGCTAAAGGAGTAAACCTCTTTCAGGTGGTAGGCTTCGGCCGCGGCGTGTTACCACCCACCAGACAAAGACAGCACTGCCAAGCGGTCCCAACCGATCGTGTTCCAGTGCTGAAGTCTGGTGAAGCCATATTGGAGGACGGGTCAGTACAGTTGTGCTGGTTGCAATGGACGAATTCTTGAGATGTGTTAGGGCAATGCATCGGATATCCAGATTCGGAGAGCAGCGGGATCCGAGGCACGGTTCTTCCGCTGGCCGACCGCAGATAGTTGGGGGCCCGAGTAGTGAGCTAGCCACTTACAAAAGACTGCCCCGCCATCTCGCGAAAAATCCTGGGGGTGCGCCATCGTGCCGGTTGGCGCCCGGACGAGAGGACCCGGTGGACACCCTTGGGGGGGCTCGGGCGTCCCCGCGGTCTCCGGTTTGGCTATCCCGAGGTGTGAGGCCCTGACTCTTCTCATTTATTTCGCAATCAGCATCTCGTACTACTTCCGTCCTTCGTTACCTTCCCTCACGACACAATGAAAGTAAGCAACAGGAAACCGGTTAAACAGCGGTCGCACGTCCTCTCCTTCCTAGTGCACGTCTCTAATATAAGAGGTTTGCACTCTAATCTCGACCCCGTCCATCACCATCTTGAGACTAGAAAACCGCACCTGTTCTTTCTCACGGAGACGCAGATAAAATGTCCAACTGACGCGGCGTACCTGGCTTACCCGGGTTATGTCCTTGAACATTGTTTTAGGGCTCATGCGGGTGTTTGCATGTATGCACGCGATGACATTTGTTATTTGCGTCTCCGTGATCTTGAAGACCCCACCCTTTCTATCATTTGGGTTCTGGTGGATACAGGTTTAGAAAAAATTATCTATGCTTGTGTCTATCGCTCGCATAGTGGAGACGCGGAGACTACCAGGCTTATCGACCAAGTTATTGAGAAGGCTGACATTCCCCAACAGCGATACCCATCCGCTCAACTGGTGGCTCTTGGTGATTTCAACGCACACCACAAGGACTGGCTGTTCCCTTACGAAAAAACCGACCACGCTGGTCGAGAAGCGCGAAAGCTAGCCTTGACACTTGATCTCACCCAACTTGTCCAGGAAGCCACTAGAGTGCCGGACTCTGATGGACAGACAGCTAATTGCTTGGACCTTCTGCTGACGTCAAATCCCGACAGTTACTCGGTGTCGGTTACGCCACCCCTTGGCAGTTCTGACCATTGTGTGGTGGAATCTATGTCGGTGTACTCTCCGATCGACCCAAGCCCAAAAGGCTCCCGGCGGGTTTGGCGTTTTAAATCAGCAGATTGGGATGAGATGCGTTGTTTTTTTGCATCTTAAAAGCGTTCCGTTCTCTCTGCAACACTTTTTCTGCTGCATATAAATGACCTGCTGTTGCCCGGTATTTTGGGGTACGCAGATGACAGCACTGTTGTAGAGACCTATATGTCTGATGCACGAGCCAGTGTTGAACAGATCCAGCGTCATAGAGAGGCGATGGTTAGCCGCATGAACCTATCTCTGCAGGCAGTCTCCGAATGGGGCGATGCGAATCTAGTAGGGTTCAATCCGGCAAAGACCCAGGCGTGTCTTTTCTCCGCTAAAAGGAGTCCTTTCAACTTGACTCCTACTTTCCGAGGTGTATCCGTGCCGATCACTGACCATCTTGAGCTTTTAGGTATGTCTTTGTCACCAACTCTCAATTTTGACTCTTTCATTGAGAGCATGGCTCAAGTGGCTTCAAAAAAACTTGGCATTCTGGCGAAGGTGAGAAAATACTTCACACCGGAACAGTTGCTCAACCTTTACCAAGCACAAGTTCGATCGTGCATGGAGTATTGTTCTCATCTTTGGGACGGTTCCGCCCGATACCAGCTCCAGACGCTTGAGTCCATTGAGAGGAGGGCAAAGAGGCTCATCGGCAATGAAGATCTTTTCTATAAAAAGCTCAAAAGCCTTGAGCATAGACGGAAGGTAGCAAGCCTATCCGTATTTTATAGGATAAGTTATTATTTTCCTACAATCGTTTGGTACTATTAATTTTATATGCGATTGTTTGTTGTTTACAACAGTTGAACGGATTTATTTAATTATTTCATGAAAGCATACACAACAGGTGTCCATCATAATAAAAACAAGATAACGGTTATAAAGTCCTGAGCGAGTCCAATATTCAACAACGTGTACTGTTGTGTTGTACATTTTAATCAAGTATGTAAACAATTTTAAGTATGAGTGCGATTAGCTTAGGTATTTTGTGTTATAATAGATATATTCTATAATAAATGATTTCATAACGTTGCAATTGCATATCTTATTATATATAAAATACGTTTCACGTTGTTTGTCCGCGATGGACTCCTAAACTACTTAACCGATTTTAATCAAATTTGTACACCGTGTGCAATTTATAACACAGCAACGCGTGGCTGGACCAGCTAGTTTAATATATAATGAAGTTGAAACGTATTGATTAGGTAATAATTTATATGAATGATTAAAAATAGGAAATTAAACGCGATCGCACATAACAAGACTTAGCTCTAACAAAATACTAGTAAGGACTCAGGAGCCCGAACTAATAATTAATATTGGTTAAGAATTATTGTTTCTCTATTTATAATTGATAACTTTGTGATTGGTTTAACACACTTTGGTTTTACAAAATATTTCGGTGTTGGAAAATGATTTATTTCGGACATCCAATTAAACTTGAAAATGAGCAGCATCGACGACTGTGGTGCAACGGTAGCGACCCTGCACTTCGCACCGAGACGGTCCTGGGTTCGAATCCCGGAAGGGGCAGATGTTTGTGTGATGAGTACCTACGAGCATATGTCATGTCATGTCATGGGTATTAATATATATTAATATTATATATCTATATATCATATATGTATGTCTATGCGTTACCTTTTACACAAGCCTTATAGTGCTTAACTATGGGCTAGGCTAATTGGTGTAAATGTAAGAAATATTATTATTATCATGTTGCGGATGGATTGAATCATCTCAAAGCTGTTCTTTCATCTCTACTACCTAAATTAAATAGTTTTTATTATTTAAAGCAATTTTACAAGACAAATTTCGACATGTGTTCAGTTTTCAGATGGGAATCGAACGCATAGACATACATATATGATATATAGATATATAATATTAATATATATTAATACCCATGACATGACAGCATTTCGCTGTGCGGGCATAAAGTTTTTTCGTACAATGAGTTAACCTAAATTAGCTAGCAATTTTAATAGTTAATTTTGGATCATTGGACTTTTTCTTTTTCTATCTTTTGTTTTATTTTTTTGTCTACTAAGCGATACAGTCGCTAAGCATAAAGCTACGCTGGCACCATATATTGAAGTGGAGCGTAATACCTAAATAAGAAAAAAAAAATTGTTTCGATGGGAATTTTTGCGAATTTCAAAATTCGGGTCCTAAACCTGTTGATTCGATTCCACACAAAAAATATTAAAATCGGCTAAGAACTCGGTAACTTATGGCGTAACAGACATTGTGCTATTGAAGCTGATCCATGGGAGCTTCGCTCACTTTGTTCGCTCCGCTCCAATAATATCGGGTTAATATTCTAAAAAACAATTAATATACAACATAGATTCCATGTGAGTTTTTTGAAATGTACATATTTGCTAATTACTTTTTCAGTAATATAGATAGATTCTGTTCATATTAATTGCATTTACGTCTATGTTGATAAAAACATAGTTTTTGTTTTGATTAAAAAATCATATATGTATCATTTATATATTTAATTGAACTTTAGATAAATCAATGTTTATTCTTAAATACTGTCTTTTATCTTATAACGCCTAATGTCATAAGGTTATTAAAAATCTTATGTTTCTGACGTTGTTAAAAATAGGTTAGTTGGTATCAACTATGGAACCAACTATTTTTATACAATGTCGGAGCCCTTGATAGCCACATTTAAAATTTCTTACAAAAAATAATGCACTTCAACCTCAAAATCCTTTCCTACTGTGAAGCAAAACTTCATTTGAAGCTTTTTAATTTGAAGAATAAATATAATATTAATTTTATTATTAATTATCTTGTTGTAATAATTTCTTTGGACAAAAAGTATAATACAAAAACGATTACGATTACAATTACTTTGTCAAAAGGTATTTTCAAACTATTTTTTAACTTTTCACACACGAATTTCATAACTAATGTATATATACGCATGTATATATAGCAACTGTTTGAAGATTAATTTCGTTTTAAAGATAAGTTTTTTTTTCGTGTAAACTTTATGTATATTCGTGGTGATATGAATTCACCATAAATTCATTCTGTTCTTTATTCCATGTCGAGTACCATTATGATGTTACCTTTGTCAGTTCTCGGACATCATTTTTTTAAAGAACTGATTTTCGGTCATGTTTATTTGACATTATGTAGTATTAGTGACGTTTTGATGTTGTAGAAGATTTTTACCAGTTTTTAGGTTAGGTGAATAGGGAAAAAATTGTCTGGACCTCAGATGGATACAAGAAGTAATTTGTAATCAGTAATATATTAAACTTTTATATTGTTTAATATAGATAACCTATGTCCATGCATACTCTGGATTCGTTTAAATTGGTAAATATTGTTGAAATAATAATGAAAAATATTTGTGAAGTTTCGGGGACGTAAGAGATACTTACATCCCAGAACAATCTTTGCCTACCTCTTTATAATATTACGAGTAGTATGGACTGAGGAACAAAATGTTCGTTATGCTTTAATATTTATAACATACAACTAAGATATAAGACATCTGGAAACAAAAGATAAGAGAAACGGATAATGGAAGATAGCACACAATTGTTTTGTAGTTATACATTTAATTGAGATAACAGCTGTACTGTCGTTGTCTACGTTAATTTTAAAATAATATTAAGACAAATTCTCATACCCAATCAGGTCTAAAATAGTTTACATAATATTGTAAGCAAACCTATGCTACTTTATGGAACGTAAATTTCTTTTTATTTCGTTTTTTTCGAGCATAATAGATATTTTTTTAAGCTTTTCTAGGTTAAAGTCATGACGTTCATAAAAGAGGTAGAGTTTACAACTTTTTTAAAATTACAAACTTTTTTACTTTATGTACAGTACAAGTATCATAACTATTATTATTAAAGCGCTACTTATATCCTTAAACATTAAGAGCGATTCGTCTAATTGAAAAGTCGTTGTTAAGTCTATGCAAGGATTTTAAAGTACGTTATTATAAATATGACACACTTTAATGAATTAATGATGTTTAGTTTTATAATTTTTATATATTTTTATGCATTTTCAATGCGATCTTATAAGATAAATTATTATAATAGAAAAATACAAGAAAAAATCGACTCGGGTCACAAGTGAATTCTCAGGCGGGAATCGAACCCGCAACCTTTGGAAATCCGGTCCAATGCTCTCCCAATTGATTTATTATTTAGTTGAGTATTTTTCTATTATAATAATTTATCTTATAATGATGTTTAATTAATTATAGCGCTAAAAATAAATATCTAGCTACTTCACTTTCGAGGTTATGTGTACATTTATATATCTGTGTATAGTTTCGTTAACAAACGATAAAAATATATTTAGGTGTCGTCCATCAGAAAATAATGTACTTGGAATATTAATCCTACAGTCAAGACCGTATAAAAAACTATAAACAGCTTGGTATATTGTAAAAATCCAATCGTGTTTTCAGAAGATGCATAAATACTTGACTACTGAAATTAAAGAGTTTCTTTCCGCTTAAGCGAGATTTTCTAACCGTTAAGTAAATGTAAATATTTTTTAACAGAATGAAATTAGGAAGCTGTTTCAATAATAATTTTAAGCACCCATACCGTATTTTTTCACCATCCCGCAGGATATATCCATAAATGTGATGGGTGTACCAGTTTGTTTCCCATTGACATGTTCAATTTTGATATCCATGGTGTTAATTAGTTTTATTGTTTTCGCGAATTTACACATAGGAACGAGTGAGCGATGCGCAGGCGGCGCGGCGCGCGACTGGTTTAGGGTTCTGTTTAAAACAAATTGTTGTACTCGTAGAAGATGACACATTAATATGAATCGATACACAATACAGATAAAAAAGGAATACGACATTGAACGTAGATAAATAAGTATATTTAAAACATTACTTACGATAAAAGGTAATAAGTCAATTTTAATTAACGGAAATAAGATCCTTTACGTAATAAAATAGGTCAGTTAACTGAAATTTAAAGTTAATACACATATTAAATGTAAATATAATTGAAAAGAAGCAATCAGTCTCAAAAACCGAATAAGAAGGTTGTAAACTTTTCCACACAGTTATATATGGTCGACTGTACACTTAAACGTCACTCCAGAAAGAAAAAGCTGTCTGATATAATAATGGACCGATTGCTGGCACTCCTAAGGATAATAGAATAACCAGCACTTTGTTAAAGAACATAACATGAGGCAAAGAAGGATTTCGTGACGGACGGTAATAAAAGCGTCAGAAAAGTCGACACTAAAAACGTTACATTACCGTCCTCCATCCATACTCTTGAAAACACTTGAACTGCTAGGAGGAATCCTCCCACATGAATATATTAAACATCACAAAATCTCAACAGTTTCTTTTTATAATAAAAACACGAATAAGTGAGTCTATATAGAACAAATGTATTGTGTATTATTTTTGAAAACATTTTTGACACAAATATGAAAAAAAAAACCGTTCTGTGTATAAGTACACACAACGGTTTTTTTTTGTACGCACGTAAGAAGTTATATGTCTTTATCGTTACTAAACAAAGATAACTAAAAATTTCCACGCGCGTGCTCGTATTCTTGGTACCCTTAACACCCAGACACTATAAATTACAATTTACATTAAATTAGCGGTCAACTTCATCCTGTTGGTTTATTCCATGTCGCTTTTGTGTCACATTTGTCGCAATGTGTCATAATTTTGTGTATCAGTGATGCGCGCGCATCTTAAAATTTCTCTCTCATCATTTTTTTATAACGCGCCTAAAGATAACTTCAATAAATCGTTGTCACGATTGTTTTCATTTTGATGAAACTATGTCGTGTATACATATTTTGGAAATGTGTACAGTTAATTAAAATTAATAAATAATTTTTCTTTCTTTCTTTCTTTCTTTAATTATATAGTGTAAACAATGTACACTTATAAATAAATAAATATAAATAAATAAATAAATAAATATTTCTTACATTCACACCAATTAGCCTAGCCCAAAGTAAGCACTGTAAGGCTTGTGTTATGGATACTAGGGTAACGGATAGACATACATTATATGATACACAAATATGTAATATTCATAGAAATATATAAAAACACCCATGACTCAGGTACAAATGCTCGTATTCATCATACAAACATCTGCCCCTTCCGGGATTTGAACCCAGGACCGCCGGTGCGAAAAGCAGGATCGCTACCGTTGCGCCAAACGGTCGTCAAAAACGGTAACTTATATCTCGTTACTGCTCTTGGTACAACGAATTGATAAATGTGTATACGTAATTTTGATGCCATCGGGAAATGTCATAATCCTTTTGCAAATTTTGTCTACTTCTTTTTGCAATATAATTATAGTGATAATAATTATGATTAAGAAAGTTTATCAACGAATAAATTTCAACGAATTAACGTCGTCGTGAAGGTATATTAGGAGATAATTTTGTTGATTTACTTTAAAGTCATAGCAATTCTTTCCTCTGCCGAAATGCTCCTTCGCATTACTGTATTTGGTTTAACACTAAATCTTTAAAGATACTCATCAATTGATGAAAAGTTGCAATCGACATTCTGAAGTATTTAAAAAAATAATCTTTGTTGTGTCTTAAAAACGGATAACTTGACATGTTAGTCTCTGTAGGATATTATGCTTTGCATCTTTCCTGAGCGATTTTCAGAAGATATAGCATAATATGCTTTAAATGAATAGAAATACTCAGAAATTATAAAATTATAATAGCAAAATACGTCTGGTCGCTTATTTGCCAGTCACTGACACAAGCGCGGACGATCGACGACCGAGTTTCGTTCTTTTGTTCCCAGCCTAAAGAGAAATGAAACGGAGTAATATTGGGGTGATTTTACAAAATATAGCTAGCAGTATAGTTATTAAAGTAAAGGCACCTAACTCTTGCCTTTTTGTACTTTAAATAATCATGATTTAATAGCCTTTGCTCATAATGATAATAGTCAATGGCGTTAATAAGTATAACAACAACGGTACTCCACTACCCAGATATAAGACAATGTTGTGAATGAAAAGCGAACTTGTACGTTAAGAGATTTAACCAGACTACTAGTAAGCGTTATAACTATTTGATCAAGGGGGTTAATATTAGGTCTATACCTATGAAATTGCCGTTTTTCATCAAATAAATGAAGAGTTTTTTTTTCTATATTTTTTATTTCTATTAATCAAAGCATTGGTAGCTTATTGATGCCCTTCTTGAAGAAATCCGCTGGACGGGAGGCAACAAATTCTTCAAAGGCATTTTGTACTGCCTCTCGTGTATTGATTTTTTTTCCCGCCACGAAGTTATCCAAATTCTGGAAAAAGTAGAAGTCTGTAGGCGCAAGGTCTGGTGAGTACGACAGATGTCGGAGAACTTCCAACCCCAGCTTCTCCATCTTTGTGTTCAGTTCTTCACAGTACACATCTGCAGTAATCCTCGTCCCGTTTGGTAAGGAGCTGTGATGAATTACACCCGCGTTAGACCACCAAACAGTGACCATCACTTTTCTAGAGGTAAGTTTTCGTTTAGGGCATTGTTTGGGTGCTGAACCAGGGTCCAATCAACTTGCTGAGGGCTTACGATAATCGAACAGGATCCATTTCTCGTCACAAGTAACAATGCGGTTCAAAATTCCTTCATTTGTATGCCTGTTGAGCAGTGCAAGGCATGTCTCGACGCTTAGTTCGCGCTGGCGATCATTGAATTCGTGGGGTACCCATTTGTCAAGCTTTTTTACCTTGCCAATATGACGCAAATGGACTAATATTGTTTTGGTGCTAACGTCGAAAGCTGCTGCTAATTCAGCCGTAGATTCAGTTTCATCAGCTTCCACAATCGCCTTTAATTCGTCACTGTCAACCAAAGTTTTCGTACTAGCACGGGTGGTGCGCTCGTTTGTAGATGTCCGTTTCAACCGCGCGGCCACCTCATAATATTTGATGAAACTTTGCCAGGAATTAGTGCTAATTTGTTACTTTACACACCTCTTTTCGTGAATTTGTTACAAAAAAAACTAAGACGCTATGACAAAAAATAGTTGGCCGCTAGAACCGCCACTTGCCGTAGTCATCGTCCGTGATTACACAGAAACTATATAATGCAGATAGACGAATGATGCATCAAAAGAAAGGTCTTAATTTGTTCAATTTGTTACAAAAATAAAAAACGTGAAAACGTAAATAAACAAAAAGTTATGCAATATTTAGTTTTCAGGTTATGAGGAGGTAGGTATGTCACCATAAATATCAAATTAATAGAGGCTAATGTGTATGGATAATTAGTTACTAATTTGTTACAGCGAATAAACGTAAAAAAATACTAGAAAGTGGGTTCAATAATTTGTTAGAGTCGATTTTAGTTGGCCGCTCGGACGGCAATATGCCTAAAATACAATGGCATTTATCTCGTTATTAAAAGTAGGTTTAAGCTTAGTTAGAGTACTAGTCGTCGGGTAACGTAACCTAGTTTAGATAAATATGGCGAATATAACTGCAGCATTCATATTTTAGAAAATATTTGCAAAAAACCGTAATATGAAACCGTATGAGAGTAGGGTGACTATGAATACATGAGTACAAAGGCATGTTTTTAATGTTGTACTCTGTTTGAAGGAATATGCAGTTCGTTTTGCAGCCATATTGATGTCTATTGTTCTTAATTCTTTAAAGTATTTACTGATAAGATTTTCGTTTCATTGACATTCCACAGGTGTTTTATGATGGGCACGATTCCCGAAAAAGGATCTCTTTTGTTTCCAAATTATTGTTAAAAATATTTGTCGGAAGGGGTTTAAAAAGCGATTATTGTCCGTTGTGAATATTGTCATTATTGTACTGTTGTCTACATGTCTAGCTATCAAATGACACCTTTTTAATGTTGATAGGACATTTACATGGGTAGTGGTGGTCGAATTATTTTGAGAGCCAAGGTCTTGGTTATCAAGAAAACAAAATGGCGGCCGTAAGAGCCAAAAATGCCATATTTCACACCATTAAAGGCTCCGACACTGGTGACGAGATACATTGTATACATAGGATAGATAGATAATAGCTTAATTTCTTACTCCACTCACACTAACATTATTAACAGAAATACTATAAGCATATTTTAAAGCAAATATAAAAAATGGTAATATAAAGTATGCCTTAACTTAAAATGTATTTATATAAGCACTCTCCCTAAAAAAAATAAGATATGAATATCGAACATTCCAATAATCATAGTCACCCTACTCTCATACGGTTTCATATTTCGGTTTTTTGCAAATATTTTCTAAAATATGAATGCTGCAGTTTATTCGCCATATTTATCTAAACTAGGTTACGTTACCCGACGACTAGTACTCTAACTAAGCTTAAACCTACTTTTAATAACGAGATAAATGCCATTGTATTTTAGGCATATTGCCGTCCGAGCGGCCAACTAAAATCGACTCTAACAAATTATTGAACCCACTTTCTAGTATTTTTTTACGTTTATTCGCTGTAACAAATTAGTAACTAATTATCCATACACATTAGCCTCTATTAATTTGATATTTATGGTGACATACCTACCTCCTCATAACCTGAAAACTAAATATTGCATAACTTTTTGTTTATTTACGTTTTCACGTTATTTATTTTTGTAACAAATTGAACAAATTAAGACCTTTCTTTTGATGCATCATTCGTCTATCTGCATTATATAGTTTCTGTGTAATCACGGACGATGACTACGGCAAGTGGCGGTTCTAGCGGCCAACTATTTTTTGTCATAGCGTCTTAGTTTTTTTGTAACAAATTCACGAAAAGAGGTGTGTAAAGTAACAAATTAGCACTAATTCTTGGCAAAGTTTCATCAAATATTAGGAGGTGGCCGCGCGGTTGAAACGGACATGTTTGTAGTGTTCGCTCCGTAAACGTCGTTGATGTTGCGTGCTGCTTGTGCCGCTTTGCTGCCACGACGGAACTCATACTCCATAATTACTCGAATTTTTACCTAAACCATGATGACGAAAAATGTTCGAATGCGTTGAAAACAAAACACTAACTTTTAAACAAATGACGATTTTCGAAAAATGAATTCCATGTTTTTAAAATAAAATTAATTTGAAATTATAATTATCAGCAAAAAAAAAATATGATTTGAAATGGCCAGTACGGCAGAACGTCAATTTCATAGGTAAAGACCTATTATAAAGTTAATATTATGTTGTTCTGCGTAAATTAATGTTACATCATCTTAATATTGATCAGAAATAGATTTTTGCTTTATAGAGTGTGTTTCTGATTAAATGTTAGCAGACAAAGGGGGCAGTAGTCACTTGCCATTTCTGATAAGCGAATAGTTAAGTAAACGCACTAATTGATGATGAAATAGTGTAGATAATTCCTAGTTAATTATGTGTACAATTTGTAACTACGAGTAAAGTTATACAGATCCAAATGTGGTACATTCGATAGCACATCGAGCCATAATGATTTTATAAATAAATTGATCTTTATTACCTTGGCTTAAGATGGGTTCAAACGTCAAAACATACAACTTCAAGTAAGTTTACGTGACGTAGTTTATATTTATCGAATGAATAATCAAGTATCAGTCTTAAGAATATTCAATACTTGATTAAACTTGTTAAGTTATTAATACAGCGTTAGAACTGGAAATTGTAAATTTAGATACGTACCATGGCACTAACATAGTTGTGACATAAATATCGCTCATGCATATACATAAATACATATTTGTATATTATAATAATTATTTATGATCAAGATATTATATATTTCTGTTTTATATATTTTTATGTAATTTAATATATTTCCGTTTTCTTTTATTAAACACGGTTTTATAAACGCAATAAAAAATTAAATTCCTTAAGAATAATAAGGTAATGTAATAAGTCTCACAAATCAATTTTGTAGCTGTAGTGTTAAATAAACTTCGTGTAAAATTCTTAAATAATACACAATTACCATGCTTAATTATTAATTACTAAATATAGTATTAATTTTAAAAGTTTTATTAAAGTTTCTTACTCAAAACTCCTTGTGAGATCATGCAAGATATGTCGGTAAACACGACCAGCTTTCCATCTTCGAAACTTAAATCATCTTTCCCAGTTTCGACGTCCATTATCACGGAATGAGAACAAAACACAACAACAGTCTATCGAGACCGGAAAGGGGTGTTTAAGTCGTATCACACAGAATTGGAAAATTGTCTTGACTCTTGGCCAGACTGCGCGCGAGTTGAACGTTGATAGCGCACGGACCGACTGAGCCAATGCGCGACGATTGCTTCGAAGTAAGTATATACTTTCACTTAGGCTGTACTTCTAAAGAGAGTGACCGATTTCGAAAAGTCGCAGAGTACCCTTGTAAGTGCATACATATAGAACTGTAATATCATCATAGTAATTGCTATAATATTTCTACATCTGCATTCCCTTTTAAACAGTAATATAATCTCATATCATCATCGTTGAAAGTACTAAAAAAGTGAAGAGAAAAGTTAGCTGTCGAAAGCATTAGAAGTACTTAATGTAAATGGTATACACCTGTAGATATTTTGTATTGAACAAAATTTATGACCACTGATCCGTCCATCGACAATGCCCACTGCACATTGTCGATGTGATGGACCACTGCACATTGTCGATGTGATGGATTTTCTACAAACTTATGCGCTATTTTATTCTTTATGTTGTTTGCTAACATATTTTATTAACAGCGATAGTACGGACAACAGCAGTTCAACTAACTACAAACTGTCAAGTTTATATTGATATTGAATTCTACGCCTTGGATTAAAAGTTAAAAATCGATCAAAGAAATTCAACAGGATGGTGTGTTGTATTCTATTAATATTAATCAAACCAGCGGAACTGTAAGAAAATTTTGAGATTAGTTAATTGTGTCTCATGGACAGTATACACTGTTACAAAACCATAATACAGAGTACCTGCTGTGAAGTGGACACTAGTTCCCTAGATGCTACAGTTTGTGAGCGACAACAATCTGTACTATATAGAAAAAAGCTACATTTTCTATTTTTTTTTGTGATGGCAGTTTTACATATTTACACGTTTCCATAATTAGCTACTAAATAAGATATAATTTAGATTATCCTAATATTATCTAGTTGCAAAATCATTTCCGATAAGCTGGAGTTACGTGGACATATGTATAATTTACTGTGTAAATGTAGATAATAATTTCATTGATATATATATAATTACAAACTGTAAAATTGTTTGTTAATTTTGTGATTAGATTGATAGAGGGGATAGTTAATTAAGCTTCAGATGTCTCTTTTCAAATGCCTATGGGGCAGCAAGGAATCATATTGTGTATATGTATTAATGTATCGTTGGCTGGATGTACCGATTTTCTGCTGTAACGACGGTCCTAGGCAATGGCGTAATGTGTCTATATCGATTCGTCTTTGTTGCGTGATTGTGACTCTTTTTCGTATTTAGTGTATAAAAAAGGAGCGACCATTTTATTCTTTACATATGTGAAGACGTAATTTAAATCTTTATGTTTAAGAGGACCCCGTTCTTCCTTTAATTTTGTACCTACTAAAGCGATCTTGACTATTAGTTAAGATAATTATGAATAGACGCTCAAGTTAGGGGCCGGCTTAAAATCTTGCACGCGGCGCGTTAGAGACAATATTAAATTCACTGTTTATAGTGAATTGAATAAAAAATATTATTAAAATTGAATTCACTGTTAAGAGGGAATTAAATTATTATTATTATTGTTTCATTTGGCGACTGTTTGGTGCAACGGTAGCGATCCTGCCTTTAGCACCAACGGTCGGTAGAAATTTCTTGGCGAGACGATGTTTTAAGTCGCAATTCCATTGGAGTTAACATGACCATTCCCTTGGGCTCTGATGTGTCGTTTCGTGTGCAGAACTAAGCCAGTTATAGAAAAGCCGCCGCCACCGAGCTTGTTTTATGCAGGAATTACTAGAATCATCATAGTAGCTGCAACCAGTCTGGGAAACGTCACTTTTTCTCCAATTTAAAGGATGGCGCGACTCTATTTTTTTAGAAGTTACAAATTCAGCTAGCTGTCACGATCTTTTATTTTTAAGATGGTATGAAACCTCAATATGGCGTATGCGCGCCTATAGGCGCTATTCCTAATCGCTATAAGTCATTCGTCAAAATCGTACGTGTATTGGATATTTATGTCTTGGACCAACTTGCTTTGAACAAGCAAAAACACGATGTCCTTGTACATGCTTAGAAAAATATTTGTTTTGTACTGTTTTGGTTGATATTCAATGACTTAAATGAGGGTAACAAAACCTGTAAAATACAAAAATATCGTATGAATCTTGTTTGCAGTTTTTATTATGTTAAGTAGTTAAAATTGCAAAAAAGGAAAATGGGAGTGGGTAGTGATGGGTTAACTCTGAAAAAAGTATCTTCGACCACCTCCATTTAATCTACGTCTTGTGGAAAAACGGGAAAAGCGGTTAAATATGTATATTGTATTGTATTGTTTTCATACAATACAATTCAAAACATTTTATTGATTACAACACGTCGAGGAAATAAAAGAAAATTGAAAATAATGTTACGATTGGCGGTCTTTTTACTCAAAGTGGTCTCTGCCAGCCAATCTTTAGATGGATAGGACTGGAAGAAAGCGTAAGAAGCGGTACTGTAAACGTAATAAATCCTCCGTGGTCGAATGGTTCGTATACCGGTTATTATGGAAACGCCACTCCGAGGTCCCGGGTATGATCCCGGGCCGGGTCAATGTAGAAAACGAACCTTTATATACTTGTTTTAGTTACTTAACAGATAATATTTCTTCACTTGGTTTCTTAATCGCTAATGGATTAAGCACGCTTAATAGAGATTTGGATGAAGTTCCAGGTGAGCAGCCTAAAAGGTAAAGGAAGAGTAACAGAACGTGGAATATTAAGAGCAGGATTCTCTGATAACCTTAAGAAAAACGCTATTTCCCTATAATAGCGAGGGGCGACGTATTAAACAGTGTGTCGTGGAGCTGAATCTACGAACGAGATTTTTGTTCATATTTGCACAGGCTGAATTTGAATCCAATATAAAAGTTTTAAAGTCACTATCGTATTAAGCTGTATCGACTACGTTACAGCCGAAAGATCAAGCTAGTAGGTGTCGTCATAATCTAAAATAGGGAAAAACAGAGATTAAGTTAGGGGAATGACCACCGTTTCTGTCTTTCACAGCTACGGTTCTGGTGTTTGTGTGATGAATATTTATATATATTTCTATGAATATAACTGAAGTATCCATGTATCATATATGTATGTTTATCCTGTACGGCTTGTGTTATGGATACTAGGGTGACATCCATAACAAGAGCCTAACAGTGCTTACATTGAGCTAGGCTAATGAAAGAAAGAAATATTATTCTTATTTTAATTTTGGTGGAAGTAGGGAGAAAATTACGTAGTCAGTGTAGCTGCCGCAGTATATAATTTATGACTAACATCCTGTAACTGAGGTCTCCAACTAAAATTATTATCAAAACTTAACTCTAAATTTGAGCTAAAGGAAATATCAGAGCCAACAAAATTTATATTTGGCATCAATTGCACATCCACTTTAATAATCATCCTGGAGTTTTCCACGATCATTGCATTACTTTTAATGGGATTAATTTCGAGGATTTGCTCCACTTTGCAATGTGACATGGTTAATTGTTAATAGCACGGATTGCATTATGTCATTTAATAACAGGTGTTTGACAGTAAATTTGAAAGTCATATACATACAGGTGGTAGGAAGAAGATCAATTATTTGAGATAGAGTGATAAAGATAGCAAAGGGCACAATATAAGTATTGTTTACTTACAGCGAAGTCTCAGTAATGTGTTGCATCTAAGATTACTGAAATAAACTTATATTTATTTATTTTATATTGAGATATATAAAAAATACATTGCAAAGAGAAAGGGAGAGAAGTCACCACCTTGTGGAACACCCGCAGTAGTGGGACTCCAGGGAGAAAGACCGTCTTCGTGACGAAAAAAAAACAAAAAATTACAAACAGATTATCTGTACTGCTTGCGTCCGTACAGATAATCGTAGAACCACATAATTAACGATAGAGATTACCAAAGTGAGCGCAGCAATGCTAAACGAATGTCCGAATTGACTGTGCTAAAGGCATTACTGAAGTCCTATAATGTCAATACCGTTGAATGAACAAGTTCCATCCCAAAAGGAATATCTTTCATATTATTATAAACTAACATCGTATATGTATCAAGACTTTATACAAAAAACTTACTTGCCTGTAATTAACAATAACTTTAAGTAATCAAATAATTCTGATCAAGACTGCTATGCAAGAAATGATGTTTAAGACTGGGGAATGATAGAATTATAGTGTTAGATGGCTGTCGGAAATCTATTCCCAACTCTGGAACAGACTTTTACTGTTGCAAGGTGGTTGCGACGTACATACTAAGATAAATCAGCATTTTGTTAATGGGAGTAATTTTATTATTCTTTAATAGTGATTAAAGATCAAGTTAAAAAAACTTTTAAATAGTTTTCATGGCGAGAAAAGCAGTAAAGCGATAAGCTTTAAGTTAGTTAGATAGTTTCTCAATAATTAAAAACCCATTACTGCTACTTTACAAGTCATTACGACATTTTGCCCTGTAATATTCTAAGCGAAGATGTCAAGTATTCGAAATATAGACGTTTCACAGTGTGTACAATTTCAACAGAATCTATACTATACCCTAGCAAACTTGGAATCATCCTTACCAACCACATCTTCATCATAAAACCACGCCATAATTTCATAATTCTGTGAGTGATGTGATGTCATAAGTGCGTGAGATACAAAAATATTATTTATCATAAAAGTTTAGCACCTACCTATGTATAATTCTCGCAGTTACACTTTGGAGAAAAGTTACAACCGATGGTGTGATCTGTATTAAATTATAGTGATCTCGTCTATGGACTCCGTCTTTGGCGTACGATTAGATTTATGGCTAGGGGCTGCTGCCTTCAGCAATGCGTAAATAAAGGACTGTGTGTTTTCGCTGTCAGGCAGCAAAGTGAACATTTTGATATTAAATACCACCTTAAAAACATGTTACGTTTTAGAAATCGCTTGGAGTGAACTTTAATGGAGTTACAAAAGAGTGGGGAACTGTTAATGGTGACGGTTAAATTTTAGAAAGCATTGGGTTACTAGTACTAGTTGGTATACGAGGCTTCCGAACGGATAGACGTACGAGCACGCATCTATAATGTTATTAGGATCATTAGTTAGATAAAAAAATCATAAATTCTCTTGTTTCTAATTTAATTTTCATTTAAAAATTTGATATTATTTATTTATTTAAGTGTTTTTTATCTAAAGTAATAATAAGTCCACTTTCCCTAGTCTGAAGGATGAGTTTTATGAAAGTAAATGAAAAAGGAAACAAGAAAATTACCGAATTACAAGTTTGTGCAAGGGAAAGTAAGACTTTTTAAAACAGGATAAAATTATTCAGCACATCTAATTCCTTTACTTCAGAATTAAGATTTGCACATTTAATTGCTATTGAAATAAATAAAACCAGACGGATAATTATTACATCGCTTTATTTTTAAGTCATAATTCAATGTTCCTATTATGGTGATGAAATCAATTTCTTATTATATAAGACTTAGGGCAAGAATTCGGTTTTGTGTCTTAACTTCACTCTTCAAATGATAAACTTCCATGACATAAGTTTTTGGGTTATGTTTCTCTTTAGCCATTATAACATAAACAATAATTCAAATGCGACAGCTGCAACATCATCTTTACTTAAACCACGCTTTATACTTTTACGTTAGCGAGAAGTTTAAATATATATAAATTGAAGCCTCATGTAAAACTTTAAATAAAAAAATCTAACGAACAAGTAGATATTAATACGGATATTTTTACTAAAAATCATATCAGTCATATAAAAATTAAAAAGCATTGTTTACGTAACATTGTTTACGTAGCAAAACAACAGGTTTGTTCGTCAACTTATAATGTCCTAATTAAAAATAAGGAAAATTTAATGTTTACAGCAAAATAGTTTGCAATTAACATGTTTGTGTGAACGATTACACTTAACGCAATCATAAAATATAAAAAGTATGTAGTTTATATACTTTCACGGATACTTATCGTAAAATAAAACAATTTACTCTCAACTTTACGGATTTACATACATTATTTTCTTTGCTCTTTTATTGGATATCATTCTGGATACTAGAAATGCGTTAATTTTCAATAAGTCGTCCTATGAACACGACTCCAGAGATGAGTTGAATTATTAGGCGAATTACGTAAGGTAAATACAAATAAATTATGTTTTGATTTAATTATTTTCAATGCTATTTTAAATGATATATTTTAATAGAAAAATATTACAAAATAGAAACTTGGCTGACAAGTTCTCAGACGGGAAAATAAGTTATGAGCCGAGTCGATTTTTACTAGTATTTTCTAATAAAAAAAATCAAAAAAATATTAAACACGTTTTCAGTATCCGTAAAGCCATGTGGCTTTTTTGTTTATGTTTCGTAGGTGTGATAACAGTTCAATCCACGTGGGCTTTTAAATTGAAATTTGGTGGAGATAATTTTACGGTTTTTGAGTAGATTAAAATACAGTGTACCGCGTCATGCAATTCGAACACTTGAAAAATGGCTTTACTGTTGGCTAATGGTACACAAATACAGGGCACTTATTTTGCTCCTTTTTTATAAATATAAGATTATGTTACATTAATTCGCTTTGTAATAAATACGAGTTTTACGTTACTATAGTGACTCAAAACTCTTTATTCCAAAAGGCAAATAAAAATGAACACAGGACATTTCTGATATAAAATTGTAATTTTATGTAGCACGATTAATAAATAAAATATGTTAAGTTACTTTATCAATGAGGGTCGCATATATATTATGAACTGTAACATAAATCATATTTCACACAATACAAAAGGTGCTAATTGTATTTTTTTCAAATTGACTTTACTGCTATTATTTACCTCAAACTAAATCTTCATAAAATTATGAAGACACATACAAATAACATAAATAATGGAATGTGTAATTAAAAGAAAACAATTTTCCAATCTACTTTCAAATTGTATTTAAACATTTACGATAAACAGTTTTCCAAAAAAAAAAAATATTTACAAAATCTTCATCTATTTTTTAACTACGATTCATTTACCAGAATCTACTCATTCTTTTCCCTTTAATGATCAATATAAATAAGTTTTGGAAAAATCTTTCCTTTAAAAGAATTTGCAAAATTTGAACTAAAATACTTTGGTCGAAATCAACTTGCCTTTGTTACCAATTTGACCAAAGGATCAAATAAACAATTTGTATGATCTAATAAGATGTAACACAGTAATGTTTTTTTTAATGACAAAAGTAAAAATACTTTTAATGTTAAACAAGACATTTCACAATTATAACAATACTGACAATCTCAATTTAAGAACGGAAAACAGGACAACTACCTAATACGATTTTCACATTCTTCCGATTGATAATGAACTCTACATTTCGGATTTAAAGCTAAAAATCGATCGGAGGAAATATAATACTCGTTTGTTTGGGTCGAGTGATGTGCTGTTGACTTAATTTAAAATGTTCCTTTTTCTTTCAAAATTAAAAACATAAAAAGGATGATCAATCCAAAGTAATTGCAAAATTTAAATAGTAAAAGAAACCATCGGTCAGTTTAATAAATAGTATGAGTTTTCAACTAAGTTCTAACGGTCTCGATAAAGTCAAAAATTCAATGTCAATCTGTCATTTTCTATCACAATACCAAAGTTTGGAGAATGTGTCAGATTCCAAAAATATAGAATATACGTAAAAATTACCCTTGGAATCCGCGATAACTTAATGATAACTAGGTATATATTTAAACAAAATTGGTCTACATCACAGTTTAAGTACACAGTACTTATTGCATTTATCTCATAACACCTCTTAGGACCTACTAATCTAAAATTAAATATATGATTTCTTTATTTGTTTGTATTATTATTCTATTTACAACAAATATTTGGTTTGATAAAAGTTAAAAATTAAGCGAATATTTAATTTTTGTGGCAAGATTACTGTCAACAACGTACAAATTTTGAAAAATCTTAAGGTACCTATTAAGTTTTTGGACGTCTATTTGACACTGCATCAGATTCTTGAGATAGTTGTAAAACAGTGAAAGATGACTTTAACCATTATGTATTAATTGTAGCTTTTCTCAGGCATGTAAAAGCAGTTCATAGGTAGAAAAAACCAAAATAACTTGTTGAGACAGGTTTTGTGACTACATTGTCTAATCTGTAATGAATTTGTTAACAATAATATGGCAGGTGTAAATTCAGCAAAAACGCTTTAATATAAATAATATACCTAACTTTAAGTAAAATTATACTTTGTCTTTTTACTCGTTTTGACAACAGTTAAGTTTTCTAAATAATTACTAACTTGTGAATAATACAGGCCGTAATAGTTATGATTTACTATGAGTCTTAACTAAATAATATACTTTTAATATGACTCATAAGGAATTAGTTCTTAACATAAGTCACGTACATATTTTTAACAATCACAATATCAACAGTTCTGTTTAAATCATCTATATTTTTTGGCACTTTCCATTGGAGGCAAAGTTATTTTGCTATTTACCATTTATTCTTCAGTCTAATCTTAAGAATGATGTATGAACACAATATGACAATCAAACCTATGCCAAATAAAGCCCCAACCACCAGCGAGTAGTTTTCTTGAGACATTTCTACGTCTTGTATGAAACTTTTGGGGTGTGTGTAGTGACAGTAAAGATCCGAGCAAGGCATCTTCGGTCTTTCCATGCCGAAAATGGCAAACACAAGACCGACGAGGCCGTGTTTGAGGAAGGAGATGTGAAACATCCAACGAAAGAAGGCTGGAGCGTCGCTGTACCGAAGAAAGAACCCAGAGAAGATCGTGAATGGCATGATCATCATAGGGCCGAATATGACGCCGTTCTGAAATATTTAAAAAAATATATAGAGTTACTATAGAAAACATGTGTCAATTTTTTTTTTCTCCGGTGCGATTCGTTGTCGAATCCTTCTGGCACCACCAACCACTGAGACAGAGACAGATTTGCGTAACAATGCGCCATTTTTACTTCCTTATATTAGTCAGGGACAGAAAATTGGATTGAAATTTTTTTTTTTAATCTTTCTTCAATACCAGTATTTTTCTGTACTCTCATAGACTAGGTATTATTAAATCGGGGTATTTACAATGTTTTTTGATTATTTTTGAAGCTCCGTTATTTTTGAGTAGTTTTGTACAAAACAATTGAAAGATATAAAATAATACGATTTGCATTAAGCACATCCAAAATAAAGGTGACATAATCATCAAATCAGATGGTAGACTACGCCAGGGCTTGGTAACTCACCTTCACACTGAATATGGACCCATTTAGGAGACCGACGCAGAGAGCGACATACGACACTAACACTAACGTCAAGCAAAATGTAGTGAACCGTATGATCTCAGGAGGGAGTCCGGTTAAGAAGTAGACTATGACCGCATAGCTCAGCGTGCACACGGTTTGTGTTGGGAGCGTGGACGCTAGAGTCGAAGTATAGTAAGCTCCAGTTGCGTACCACCGGTTGAAGTGTTCGCGGCGAACCACTGGTATTTGCTGAGGAACTGTAAATATAAAGAAATGTTTATTATTATATTGTTTGTGATTAAGGAATTATAACAAGAAAAAACTATCCTTGTATAAAGTGTTACAACCTCTGGACACAACTGTATATAAGTTGATTTTGCAATTACAATTGAATACATCAGAGCACGATGGAAATTAAATTTAACACGAAAACACTCTGCTTTTATTTTAAAGACTAAATATTTAAGGATCTAAATGCAATTATTACATTTTAATGAAAGAAGTGGAATATTTAGTAGGTTATTTATTTGAATGTGGCTTTGTTTTAATGGTTCTTTAAAAGGACCTTGTGAAGGATCGTTTTTTTATCTGTCTATCAAACTTTACAATTTTTGGCGAAAATGGGCGGAGTTATCAAGTAAATTATCATCTACACTATGATCATAATCATAAGCAAAGAAAAGTACTTTATTTAGAGCGTAGTATTATCGCTACTATATATTAAATAAACAGGGATAATATGGCAGGAAGAGGTTTAAACGGAATATAAGTAGTTTCAGGTTTTATACTCACAATAAACAGAAGAGGAGCTGAATGCTGTGAACATGAGAAACATGAGACTAAAGTAGAGCATGTTATAGCTGTCCCTGACGTGGCTGGCATCCTCGCCAATGTTGTAGAACAGGAAGCCTATGAACAGCCCCATGGAGCAGTGGATGCCAGTGAACATGAGCGTGAACGATGGACTTCGCCATATTGACTAAAATTATATTTTTTTTATTAATTAAAACAGTAAGCCATATGCGCCACTCCTTACCCCTATTTATACACTATAGTTTCATATTAAGGTTACATAAAAAACAATGATGTCTAGCTACCTATCAATTTCTACTTTACAGACCACTCATAGCGTTCAATGTTAATGGAGAAAACTTGACTTTTTCTAGTAGTAAAGGTGTTTCAATCCTCAAACATGTGTTCTTTGAAAGACCATTTGGCATAAAACAATTTCAATTGATTGAAAATCAAAATAATTTTGAACTAAGACTGTTTCCACAGCTATGACATCAATAAAATTTGAATTTGCTGATTTGGAATTCGCTTATTAAACAGGAGAACTTAGGTGCAGTTCAACAATAAGCTTATTAACATACTATTTACTATAATATTAGCGAAAATTAAGAAAATATATAATATGACTATAAACTACATACATATAAATCAAATTACATAACAAACACATATTAATATAATTAAAATAACAGTTGTAAGTGGTTTATGACTGAAGAACTGACTACGATATTGGCACTTAGTTGTAGAATTTTTTTTAAGTGTGGCCTTAAGAGAAGTGGTGGACGCAGAGCCTTCGAAAGTCAAAGTAAGTTACAGAGTTGTGCCGCTCGGAAATAGAGTCTAAATATAAACCGAATAGCTAGATTCTTCAGACATTCTAGCTTATTGAGCTGATCCTCAGTCACGTCCAGATAGCAGATGTCTGCGCAGTCGAGAATGGGGAAGAATTGAGATTGCGCTAGCATTATTTTAGATTTGAAAGAAAGGAGTGCTGGTGTCGCTTGACCTTGAGGAAAAATGTAAGCGTCAATAATAGTTTCAGCCAAGAGTACAATTCTACTATGATTTGAGGTATGTTAAACTTGTATCTACACTAATATAATAAAGAGGTAAGATTTGTATTTTTGTATACATATTTGCAATGAATCAACTCAAAAACTACTGAGCCGATTTCAAAAATTCTTTCACCATTGGAAAGCTACATTCACGCTGAGTAACATAGGCTATATTTAATGCTAGACAAATAAAGAATTTTGTCCACCCGTGCTAAGCCGAGACGGGCCGCTAGTTTCTCTTTTCTTAGACATACTTGATGATTTTTTCTAGAAATAGCAAGTTTTTATAATTTTCAGTAGGATTTGTTCTGCGAAAATGATATTGTGGGCACAATGTTGTGTAACCAATGTCTTAAAAATATTTAGTTACCAAAAGAGATCTTCGCGTGAGTGTCGCAAACTGTTTCCATACAGGCGTGGAGTAGGTGCTCTTAAGTTTTAATAATATTTTATTTGTCGGGTCCTCTTTGGGAGTCGGCAAAGTTGTCAGGTACACTTCTTCGTTTCTTAAATTATTTTTTACTGAAAAATATAGAAAGTATAGACTTTTAGTGAAAGTTTTGTGAAACTTACATTATACTGTGACCAACCATAATTGCTTGTAAAATTTTTTTTTGGTAACATTGCGATTATTTATAGTTAAAATCATAATCATTTATACCATTTGTTAAGAATAATTAGAATCTTATAATTTTTATATATTTTATGCATTTTTAAATGCAATCTTATAAGATAAATTTTTATAATAGAAAATACTAGAAAATATCAACTCGGGTCACAAGTGAATTCTCAGGCGGAAATTCCCGCATTAGTATTTTTCTATTATAATAATTTATTTTATAATTAGTATTGCAAAGAATGATAGTTATGACAGTAAATATGGTATGGGAATTTTACTAAACATAATTCATTGGAATACTTTAATCAATCTTACTACAATACTAAATCAAGTTATTAAAAACAATACAACATAACAAGATTTAAAAATAAATAAAAAAGGCATTTAATTTGCACTCATGTTCCTTATTAAATTGTTCCTTAAATAACATTATTTTTTTAAGTGATAATAAATAAACATAATTATAACAAAATTCCATTCAGATACATCTTAATAATATTTACAGTTCAATCTATATAATATAAAAAAATGGGTTCCTGGTTATTATTTACGTCTAACAATTAGTATAGTATTTTAGAAATACATATATTTTTTCAATTAACCAAAACCGATTGTCTGTCTCAACAACTGTTTCTCAACTTTAATCGTTCTTAATATTTTTGTTTGAGTAATCATAGCTTTGAGTAGCAAGTAACGAAATGAACTAATTTAGTATTTTAGACGATTAGCAGGAACACTGATTGTTCCAGCCATAGTTCACAGTAAATGTTATAATATCTGTATGGGAGTTTCTACTTTGTTTATCTTCTGGAACAACGATACTAACATCGTCCGCAAAGTGAAAAAAGGATTTATTTCACGTGCAAATGGCTATACTATGCAACAGAAACAAAAGAGGGTCTAATTTAAAGCCCAGTGGAACTAAAATTAAAAGCAGTGGCTATTTCAGCAGCATCATTGTTATCGTTTCCTTCCTTATAATTGGTGTTAATAATATACTAAAACTTAATTGGGATAATGATAATACTTAAAGATTTTAAGGTGAGCATATTGTGCGAAAGAAACCGTAACATCTCGATACTCACTTAAAGGTTTCAAATTCCAATAAAAAAAATCGGAATGTATATTAATATGAAAATATTTAAATTATTATAAAGAGTGGGTTAGGTTTCGCATTGTTTAAATTACATGAAGACGTTAGGACGAATTATGTTGCTTATTTAAGAATATAATTTTTTAATCTTTGATATTCCATTAAAGTACAAAGAAACGTGTTTTATTTTAGCTGAAGTTTAGTAACTGTTGCTGGAATTTAACCTAGTTAATACTCGATTATCATTGTGATCATAATTAGGCCTACCTAAAATTATCGAACAATATACATATAAAGTAGATATACAGGTGTTTAATTGAGATAGTAAATGTAGTTACCTAGAAAATTATCATCAGTCTCATTTGAAATATGATTGCTCCATTCATCGCTCTTTCCATTCTGTGAATGCGTCACTAACAAATCCACGTTTTCGCTACATATCTCTATAACTGTAACAAAAATATTGTAATAGAGTAAAGTAATTTATCAGTCTTATATGCTTATAAGCTTAGTAGAGATTTCATACAGCACTTCATTGAATTCTTTATCGTTGTTTAATTAGAAAAATTAAGTGATAATAAATAGTTCTAATTCGTCATTATCCATTACCGACTAGTATGTAGCTAAAACTGTTATAATAAAATAAAATTGCTTGTCTATCTATCAGTGATTTGCATTTACTTTCAGTATTAAGGTATAAAATGAAAATAATTCACGAATCCAATCTAGTTGAAATAAAATTGTATATGGTTCCTCTGTTAGTCGGTCTTTTAGGTTAATCATGTTTTATAGATGGATGCATGTGACCTCGCATCTAATAAAACTAATAAGTGCGTAGGACTACTACAAAATAAAGTTGATTGTCCATTTTAAAGCATGGGTGTTAGCGGATGCCCGTGATTTAACAGGCTTGAGACTGTTAATTCGACTATCTAGTAGATATTCAACAAGAAACCGTTATTTATTTACATAGATCGATAGAAACGACTTATAAATATTTGTCGCTTACTATTTCACTACATAAAGTTACACGCGACTAGATAATCACAGGCGTTCATAGGTTAGAATACAGGCGTATTGTCAAGTACGTCAGTACGCTTGCTTGTTTATTATCGCAATCATAAAAGTGTGGTACAGAAAATAATTATATTTAACGTACCTAAAGTTTTATGATCAGCTATGTCGACAAACACGGTTACAATGATTTTATCGTGTATTTAGCGTGTTTATCTATAATAGAAAACGAAATGAAGAAAGGAACCGAATGAATGTCAAGGGTCATTCCATGACATGCATTCGGTTCTCCTCAACTCAACTTCTAAACACAATTAGAACTTTTTTTAACCCTTAACTGGTGACCTGCCCGTCTTCAGACACCGTGTTTTGATTTCATGATATTTCTCCCCGCCTTTTTGTCGGTGCCCCTTGCGCGCCTCAGCACCATACCATTTACCTGAAACTTTCGCTCAGTAGAAGGAGCACCCGCGCAGTATCTCCCGTGTTGCTTATTAGAAGCTCCCACCGTCTCACAGACGTCAGGTCAGTGCTAACGTGCATTTTATCTATGTGTCTCTTGTTCGTCACCTCACAGTTAATGTCACGACTTCATAGTGTCTGACAAATATCACAGCGGTAGTAAGGAATAGTTCTTTTTTATAGAATGTCTCACGTGACCCAACCAAGTGTAAACGAAAGAAGAAAAGTTCTTTGTCAGCCAAATATAAAATACGTGTTAACAGAGAGTGACGACGAGTACAGTAACTTAGATGACGACGTGAGCATGATTCCGAATCTGGTCTGGAGACAAAGACAAGAGCATGATGGTTGAACAAAAGTGTCCTGGTAGATTACCCGAAGTAGATGTTGAGGTACAAGCTTCAGGGGACATGAGCAACTGTAGTGTATCGTCCTTGGAAGTCGGCAGAGAAAATAACAACAAAACGATATTGGGAGCCACCAGCCTGGATCTTACTGAGGACGCAATAGATTCAGATGGTTCTCGAAACTGCCTCCAAGATCGTCCAAGACTCTGTTACACAATATTTATTATTTCCTATTCTATTATTTCGTATGTCAGCCAAAACCGGACCCGAAATCTTTTACATCTTAAGAAGGGCTGTGGTTATTATTGTTTACTGATGAAACTATTTCTATGATTATTATTCATATACAAAACATTAGTTATCATGAAAAGCTAAAAAACCAAAACGTACAAAGCAATCCTGGAATAACAAGAAGTTGTGCCATTTGTCCTAACCGTCTAAAAAGAGGTTATTTTTTTTTTTCATAAACCCATGTGCCTAAACTGCTGTAAGCAAATATGCGATGTCTGTATAAGTAACCATTCCTAGTAAGCAATGTTAAATGTTTCTAGTTTTTTTTTATTTTTATATCTGATAAGAAACTGTTTTTTGTTGATTAGTATCTAAATAATCCACAAATAATCTATTTTTCGGTTCTAGAGAGACCATTTTAAGCTAATTCCTTTTTTTTGTTAAAAAGTGCAATACTCAAATTAGTTTTGAACCACTCTTAATTATTATTTGTATTAACATATATTTTATGATATGGTTGAGTTAAAATTACTTTCTGTTAACCACTTTTTTGTGTATCCTTTTTTTTAATTTACGTCTCTTAAACGTCATGTTACCAAGTACGCACTACTGATACCAGGTCAGCAGTTAAAGATTAACTCAGTATCCTACTCACCGACACATATATTGATAATATTTGATTGTGTTCTTCTATGTGAATATTATCCAATTATGGTGCCCCCGACTCAATCAAAAAATCTCTGTCTGCCCCTCTTGAATTAAGATCAAATTGAAAGGAGCAGCAACAGCGTGAAATTGAAATTAATAATGGAAAAAATAATAGGTACTTACGGAAATCTACAGGATTATGGTACGGTGGGCACATAAGGTTCATCTGCTCCAAGTAAGGCAGTAGTCCGGGTACGGAGCCAGTGTAAGCGCAGCTACCCGCTACCACCACGTACAATTTATCTACCATTTGCAAGAGAGCAGCGGAAGGCTGGTGCATCGACACTACTACAGTTCGACCTTGGCGAGCTAGTAGGTGGAAGAGAAACACCAGCTGCTTGCACATCGAGCTATCCAGGCCACTGGAAAAGGTTATAATATTTTTAGTTAGGCTAATGAGCTTAAGATACGGGGACATTTAAGATTATACATAAGCAATGGTTTATTTATAAACTGAAATGTGATCTGTCTCTTACTCAAAAATTGCCAGCTTACATAGCATTTCATTCCGATTTGAAATAAGTTCTTTTGAATGGTCCAACATTTTTTATCTATATAGCGCTCATTCAGGATGCCTTTTAAGTGACAAGAACCCACAAAGTACAATATTTTTTTATTATCACAACAATAGCAGTGTTATGGTTTTATAACAACGCTGATTATAAAAAAATCAACAAGTATCTGTTTTAATAAGTATATATACTTAAACATTGCTATGGCATACAGAGGATAAATGCCTTTTATCCAAAAAGGAACATAAAGATATAGTATTTTACGTAAAGCTAATTATCGATAATTCTGATAGTTAAAAGCAAACAAGCTATCGCATAGCTCAACCATATTTTTGCGAATTTAACAACCTTCGTGATATTTTACGATCGCAAGTCATACTCCAACTATCAGTAATAAATTAGTGTGAAAATGAACAAATGGTATGACACGACATGTAATTATGAGTGTTATGCTTAAGTGATACGTATAACTTCCATACACCACATAACACCATGTAACCACATTTGAAATAAGCAAATGGAAATCAACTACATTTTGCACAACTTTATTCGAGCTATTCCTTTTCCCAAGAATGTGCATATTGTTTTTTGCAAACATGGAATTTTAGGGCAATACATCGGGTTATTGTTTTCCCCAAAACCAATCATCCTAATATTAACAGTATTTCTAACAATCTTTAATTGAATATATGTACATGAATCTCAGTCCGAATAAGACAATTAAAAGTAGTGTTGAAAAAACCAAGTCTTTTAGTCTTTAGTTTAGACTAAGCTCATTTTTTTTCAATTACAGTCAGATGATTTCAAGCGCTTGAGTTTTCAAAGTCAGAATATTTCGAGTTCATGAGCCCTGATTTCAATGAGTCGAATGACAATGGACATTTACTAGATTATAGTCGTATTACAAAAGACTCGGAATTTAGGATGATTCTCACTTAACTCTGTTTTAATAGGTATGACACGAGCTCTGATTTGAATCAGGTCTTAAAAAAATAAAAGACTTAAGACTCGATTCTCATATAACACTAATCAAAAGCAAATAAATAAATTTAAGATGTTTGCTTATTATATCATATTAACCAGTAGGTAAGATAACCAATCAATAAATGTTTTGCGTGACATTGTTAAAATGACGTACATTACTACGGAAATAATAACATACGTCGTATTAATTGAACTTACAAATGTGGGATGCTACAATTATTGCGTAAACAAGAATAACTAACATAAGAAACATAAAAAGTTCCTTATTACAAAAGAATGATGGTAATAGGCAATAGGGTAGGGCATGGAATACCGAAATGATTTTCATACCGGTATTGAAATTCCAATAACCGGTATACCGAATATCGATATTTATTCAGTATTTTTAAATACTGTTATTACATAATTAAGTTAAGGTAAGTTTTGTATCGGGAGAGCGATTAAAACAGTTTTCGACGCTTTATGGCTCGCTAGAAGCTTACAAAATGCGTTATTAAAATAAAAGGGATTAAAAATACTAAAGAAAATATGGTATGATGGTCTTAGAACAATTTATATTGTTTCTTCTACAAACTTTTTCTTCTCTTTGTCACTGTAATAGATTACAATATTTTTGATTGATTTGGAGTTGACGGTAGACGATTATAACCCACAGCTACAAAAACCACCTTTATCCACCTCAACCACCTTTAACCACCCTTGTGAAAATAGTTTTTTTTTGATACCGAAAAAACGGTATTTTATCCTCAAATACCGGTATCAAAATACCGAAAAATTGTATCGGTATACCGGTATCCATGCCCTAGGTCTGGGATAGGTACGGTACGGTCAACAGCATATTAACCTTAACAAACCGTCGAAATTGACAGTTTGTTTTTCTGTTTTCTTTATGCAAAGAAATATAGGTATTACAGTACTAGACATTGGCTAAATCATAAGAGAGAGCGATTTACCAAGAAATTGAATTACGTTTTACAATCAGTTAAAAATAAAAATGATTTTTTTTTTCAATTATTTTTTCTGTAATTTTCATTACAAAAAAGGAGAAATCTCGCTCGCTGTAAATTTAAACTTGTGAATAGCAGTTTCGTGTTACTTATGTTCTTAGGTGGCCTAGGAATCAAATTAATTGACTGTAGACTTTCAAATGTTTGCGTTATGTTACTTATCTTACGTTTAAGGAAATATTTTAAAAATTAGGCTTTATTTCACCATATTCGTGGACCAGACGTTGAACCATAAATACTATATATTTGTTAACTTTGCGTAGCTCTGTGAACATTCTCTCCCTTTTATCAATCGTTTGCTATACAAATTCAGATGTATGTAACATCCGAGAGATATAAAATTATTGAAATCAGAGAAATTGTTTTGTAATTCGCAATACACTAGTTGCATCATTATTACATTTATTATTGTGCTGATCATCTTATTTATTCGTTACCTGTAATTATATCGCAATACTTGTGATACATACAAATTAGAACGTAAAAGATATTAATAATTTAAAATTTCAACTTAATGGGATTTGCACGCATCTCATTTAGCACGCCTTGCCCTAGGTTATCAAAATAAGTCAGAAAACGTGAGTTTGATAACAATTAAGGTAATTTTTTTTAATAAGAAATTTGTATAATAAACTAGTTGACCCGGCCACGCGTTGCTGTGCCGACTGCAGCGTCATCTGCCGGACTGATTTGTGAATCTAAACCATTCTCAGATCCCCTTGAACACACACAAAAAAATTCATTCAAATCGGTCCAGCCGTTTAGGAGGAGTTCAGTGACATACACACTCACAGAAGAATTATATATATTAAGATATGGAAATTCGAACCTTTATTGCTTAAAATATAAAACCTTTTAAGCAATATCGTGTTATTTTTTTATATAGAAAATATGCATGCGCTTGACCACTATCTCGCCTGATGGTGAGCGTTGATGCGATCTAGGATGTGACGCGCTTGCCTAGAAGATACCTATTTACTCGTGACTTGAAGACCCCTAAATTGTATTTGTAGGGAAACACAGACTCAGGCAAAGAGTTCCACTCCTTAGCGGTACGTATCATAAAATTGAAACCAAAACGCTTAGTGCGACTCTTTGGTATATTCACCGTATAACGGTGTCGCCAATTTGTAAGTCTGGTTGTCCGATGAAAAAATGGGGACGGCGGAACAAGGTTGTGCAATTCAGCTGCACACTCTCCGAAATGTATCCTATAAAATACGGATAGGCTTGCTACCTTCCGTCTATACTCAAGGCTTTTGAGCTTTTTACAGAAAAGATCTTCATTGCCGATGAGCCTCTTGGCCCTCCACTCGATAGACTCAAGTGTCTGGAGCTGGTATCGGGCGGAATCGTCCCAAAGATGAGAACAATACTCCATACACGATCGAACTTGTGCTTGGTTAAGGGTGAGCAACTGTTCAGGTGTGCAGTATTTTCTCACCTTCGCCAGAATGCCAAGTTTTTTTTGAAGCCACATTGAAGTTATACATTTATAATAATATTTGCTTCCTATCCTTAAAACTCCAGATCCACTAATGCGAACAATTTTACTTGTCTCTTTAACTTATTGCGAATTAATATGCAATAAAGAATATAATTATAACAAAAGAAATGGCTTCGATATGGTTTTTTAAAGTAGTTAAAGTAGAAAATTCTATTTTACCCTCCGCACTATCGTAAGCAGTAACCACTTATTAAGTTCGTCATTTCATTATAGGAAATGATATATAAAGTGGCGGCATGAGTAATAAAGGGATAATTGCAGACCTGGTTGGTTCATCGAGGAACATAACGCTAGGATCACTGACGAGCTCCAAGCCGATGGCCAGCCGCTTCTTCTGCCCACCCGAGAGGTTGCTCGCCCGCGTGTTCTGCGCTCTGCTGAGACCGAGAGACGTTATTATTTCTTGTACCTGAGAAGAATAATGTCGTTTCAATAGCAAGAATGTTTTATAATAGTTATTTTGTAGAAATTATTAAAGTCGATTTCGTTGTGTTGGGGTAAATACTGTAAGAAAAAATATATAATCCTTTTGGTTTTGTAATATTTTCTTTTATATTAAATTAAACTTTTAAGTACTACATATGTATTACACAGTGTACATATGTATAACATACTAATATTCATACCAATGAAATTGGCGACAGCTATTTAAACAACAGAAAAGTTTATATATAACAACGAAGTACCTACGTAATAATTGCTGCATTTATTGAAATTTGCAGGATTCTCGGTGTAAAGTAGATATAAGAAAATAATGTCAGTGGTAAATAACAGTGTTATGAATGGCATTAAACTTTACTCGCAACAACATAGTGACCAAACGGGCATGACTGGTTCAGCTGTATGGCCTCAAAATAGGTAGGTACTTAGTGAGCATTACTCGCTCAAAGTAGGTTACTAAGACGGAATTGACCAACTGTGCGTCAAAACATTGTTTTAGTATTTTTAGGTACGTCGATAAGAATTATACTCTTCGATGCTATATTTAAGTATATGTATTGTGACCTAATTTAACCGATTTTTAGGGAATTAAAATTTTGTTTTTATAATATTGTTATGGCTTTAAGACCTGCGCGAAACAAAAAATGTTGAAGCAACTTCCAATTATTTGTTTGAATAAATAAATTCGTCTCCCTCCTATTACAGCTAGGTCTTCTCTTTCACACAGTTTTTTTACTTCACTATATAAAATAACAATTCTTTGTTCCTTAAAACAATAATTTTTTGATCCTAATTCCGAGTTAGATTCTTTTACTTCCTTCTATATATTTCTTTATTCCTGGCAGCCGCTTTACTTGATTATGTGCTAGTCACACACTTTGCAAAATTAAATAAAAGGTCCATATTTTCGAATTGAACGTCAAAATATAATTTGTTTGGATAAAGCTATGTATTTTCATAGCAATTTGAGACGTATTTACAAAGAACGCACTCTCCCTCTTTTTTTCGGGATGACGTAGTGTAGTTGTAGTTCGTGAGGGTAGATACTAAGAATCCTCGAATTGTAATTACTGAATTTGTGTTACACCCAGTAAGTACTAACTAATGGAAGACGTATTAATTAGATTAACTTTGAATATTGAAAAGCATATTTCTCATCATTATAGTTTTGTATCTTTGCTATAAGTATCTGACGTGTACGATTAATATTCATTCAAATTTAGTTTCTCTGAACTGGCTTTACGTATTAGGATATTTAGGCAATGAATTAAATCTGTAGAAAATCACATTGAAATGTTTGGTAGCTTGAAAGTAAGTAGTCTTTGTTTAGATTCGGTTTTATGAAATTTTACAATTACACAAAGTGGTTATGAGCTAGGGGTACAATTTGGACTTCACGTTTCACCGCTTTCCGAAAGGTAGAGATCCTTGCAGCTTGGACAGCCAATGCAGGCTAAAATCTTCTTTTTCTAATAATTTTTTTAAGTTTAAATTGTCGATTCTCTAAGTCAAAACTAGAGTTTTTGAACGCAGTTGGAATGTGTTGGAACGCCAAATCGAAATATCTGTCATATATCTTGCGCTTTAAAATCGTACAGTACTTTGTTAATTATAAGGTATATATATTAACATACCTATAATGAATAATATTATAATAATATGTTCGCACTGACGCAAGTCCGATACGCTACATCATAGCACGGTATGATAGAACAAAAGAGCGGATTTGAAAGCAATAAACAATGGAAAATATTTATTTCATTAATCAGAAACTACTACGATTTCGTGTATTTTGATAGTAAAGCCATCGTGACCCCAAATCTACCATAAAATGTAGGCCAAAGTTAAACCTGGTTATAAAGTAATACTGTTATACATAACAAGGAATACAAAGGAATATAACTTATATACAAAAAGGAAGACAAAGACAGCATCACTCTTGAAACAAGTCTAAATTAAGCCAACGTTTTATAATAAGGAGCTAATATCCCGTCCTATTTGAGGTCCAGAAAAAGATTTAAGCAGGTTCAAAAACCAGCCTAGATTTTGGGAGACTGGTCATAACAATTTTAAAATATACTCATTATCTCAAAAGGGAAAGCTATACAGAAATTTTGCATACCGTCTTAATTAAAAGTTACCAGGATCAAAAAAATAATTTCAGATGCTAAATTTAATCTCCTCTGTTTAATTATGCGTCACGAAGTATTATAAAAAAGCAGTGATGTGTAAGTCTTAAATAAGATCTAATATAGCATACTAAAAGTGTTGTTTATAACATTAATCTTTGAATCATTTTTAATTTTCATTGTTTCTAGGGTAACAAAGGTTTACGGAAATACAATAAAGGAATAGAAGGCGTTTTTGAACTAAGTAAAGTTTTGTTTTATTTTTGATTGGTTGGTTGATTGCTGATTCCATTTGTCAATTTTATTGCGTATGTTACTTGATCGACGAAATAGGCCACAATACTACACTCATATGAATGGGCCATAAAATAAATTATTAATTAAGCATAGCTTTAGTAAGAACAAAATTATATTTTTAGAAAAATAATTTTATTTTATCACAAAATGATCGAAATTCAGTTTTGATTTGTAAATTTATAAAACTTGAATTTTTGGAATTTAAATGATTTATGAGACATAAATACTGTCCATTTGTACTTAAAAATGCTCAAAAGAACTTTGAACATGTTTAAATAGCACTTACCCTTATTGGGTTTTATTTTTGGTAGGAGCTTATTTTATATTGTATTAAATATACGAAAAATAAGATGTGTGTCATAACTTTTTCAATTGTGATAGAGTTTAGAGTTAGAACGACTTTCTGACCTATATTCAGTAAGCTCCAAAATCTTGCCATAACCAGTTGGAGTGACAAATAGTTAATGTTTAATTTTAATGAATTATGTATTCATTCACTTAAATAAAGTTAATAACTGAGAACGTCATACCATAATGCTCATAATACCATAATTGTAAATAAGAAAGTGAACCTTCCTATTTGTATTTATATATTTATTTTACAGTTAAATTAAAAAAGATAAAAGCAGTAGAATTTTAAAAATACTAACTCGTCTAATCAGCCCGATGTAAACGAAAGAAATAAGTGGAAAAAAACATGTAAGTATTAGACTCTCATATCATTGGTTACATAAGTGATTAAAATTATCACAATATTAAACAAAATTAGGTACCTATAATGGTTATATATGACAAAAACAGGAAATAGTTGGAATAGAATGTGGCGTACTTTTTCCTTCATGATTCACTCAATATTGTTTTTCACTTCCGTTTTTAAATTAGCTCTGTTTAAATTTTTTTTTGCCAGTACATCCTGTTTATTTTGGTCGGTAAACTTGTCTTGATTAATGGATAATCTTAGCTTTGTTGCAAAAACCAAATACATGCTCTTAATAAAACTGCATTGTTAATTGTTAAACTATATATCAAGCTTAAAATTAGTTTTATTTTAAGGTGAAAGGACTGGGTTGGGTTACCAAAAAGACTGAAGAGGTCTGTGTAGGTTTTGAAATATGTTTTAGGGTTTTAGCGGCATCCAAAAAACCTATGTATGATTTCAAAATATGATCTAAGCAGAACCTGTTCAAAACCTGTAGCTCTCAGAACAATTTTTCTAATTAGTAAGCAAGCATGACGTCATTTTAACTTTCTGTGAAAGTTCCTTTATTTTACTAAATGACATTTTGAGCTAAATTTTAAGTTAAGTTTTATTCATGCAAAGAATCGTCACTTTGCATGAATAAAACTTATAATTGACCCGAGAAAAAGGTTAAACCAGAAAATATCAATTTTAAAATATAATAGCACTTTGTAAAACTACGAACCATAGAAAATACCATTCTTTAGTCGTGTGATGAAAGTCCAGAAAAGTAGAAAAGCTTTAACCCTGCATAAGGTGTCATAAAAGACGACTAATGATACTTGAAGCAATCACCACTTTTATTTGCAATAATGACGCCATGATATGTCTTAAATGAAACAGCTTCAGTTTTCATGGATCAAGTCTAAATTTGGTCCATGTTTTAACATGTTTTAGTCAAGGCACGAGGTGCGTAGTCCACTATGTCTTAGATAGACCTGAGTGTAGTATTTAAGCAGAGCGATCCCTAATCGCACCAGTCTTTTTATTATTTAAATTATATCCTCGTTGTATTCCACTGCCGTACATGTGATTATTGTGTTACGGAAAATCCACTTACCCTTCGTCTTTTCTGTTCTCCGCTGACATGGTGTCCTAGTTTTAACTGTGCAGCGATCATCAGGGACTCCCGGGTCGTTAAGGCTTCTTGGACCATGTCATCTTGTAGAATATAACAACTTCTCCGTCGAAAACTTTTTTCGTCACGAATTCGCCCGTTCACGTATAAATTGCCGGTCGTTGGTTTTCTGTAAATGAAAAAACAAATATTAAAGAATAACTCCTATGATTAATAAATGTCTTGAAATCGTAAAAAGGTTTAAGGTACTTTAATATAAAACACTGGAACACAAACTTTAAAGAATATCTAGATTTTCGCTTTATATACGAGGTGAAGTCAAAAAGTTCGCGGAATGGGTGGGAAGAAGGTTGAAATTAAACACCAAATTATTTTTCTTTGTCAATGTATATGGTAATAAATACCATCATAAAAAATATTTGTCTTTAGAGTCAAAAAAGGCCGAAATCGCCGACTCCACCTCTTCATCGTCGTCAAATTTCTTACCACGCATCTATTTTTTTATTTTTGGAAATAAATAATAATCACTGGGGGGCCAGGTCTGGACTATAAGCAGGGTGAGTGGTGGAGTTGTTCGAAGCCGCACGGGTGAATAACAGCCGTCGCAACATGACTCGTGTGCACAGGTGCATTGTCATGCAAAAGGAGCACGCCTTTGGTCAATTTTCCTCTTATTTTTTTTTAATGGCTTCCTTTAACTGTCCTAATATTGAAGCGTAGTATTGTCCCGTTATATTAACACCGCATTCTTTACAGTCGATTAGTAAAATACCTTCTGTATCCCAAAATATAGTCGCCATGATCTTTCCGGCCGATTGTGAGACTCTGTACTTCTTGGGCGGCGGGGTGCCTTTTTTATGCCACTGCATCGACTTTTGCTTCGACTCGGGTTCATAGTGGTAAACCCAGGTTTCATCTCCAGTAAGAATCCGGGCCATAAATTCTTCCCTATTATCGCCGCAGAGCTCCAAAAACTGACTAGAACATTCGAAACGTTGTCGTTTTTGAAGGAAAGAAAGCATTTTAGGAACCCACCGTGCGCTGACCTTTTTCATCCAAAAATGATGATGTAGAATGTTCAAAATGGTTGTATTGGATACTCCAACCATTGCTGCTAGCTGCTTCTTTTTCAGACAGGAATCATCCAATACAATTTTTTCAATGTTCTCGATGATTTCGGGTGTGGTGGCTTCAATCCAGAAAGTGAGTCGTCTACAATTGAGTCTCTTCCTTGCTTGAAAAGTTCAAGCCACTTATAAATCATGGTTTTACAAGGGGCAGAGTCCCCGTTAATCGCTAACATCTCTTGAAAAATTGTCTGAGCGGATTTCCCTTGTTTGGTAAGAATTAACTCGTTTGCACGTTGATAAAAGGTTATTGACCCGATTAGGTTTGAATTTAGAATATATACTAATGGTGAGATGGTCAATTAGTATCTATCTGGATACATGAACCTATTCCCACCATCCCCTCCATTCCGCGATCGTTTTGACCTCCCCTCGTATGTATAATTAAATTTTTATTTTATTTAAACCATAGGTTAATGTTATTCATATACTCTAGGTATACAAGGTTAGGCTCTATTATGTTATATTATTTGGTTTTGACTACATTATCTCTACACAAAAATATGTCAAAAAAATCTGCTAACGTCAAAATGTATGTGCAACTGCGTCAACGCAGAGGAAACACGGATGACGCCATTACATGAAAATTATATTTGTTAAGACTTTGCGTTACGGTTTAAGTAAATAAAGTCTGGATTACACTACAGAGATCAGAAGATCTATTATTTTGCATTTATTTAAACCTAATTATATGCAAAATCCATGTGCACCTAATACCATTAGGCATTCACTATCAGAGTTGGAAATAGATAGCATATCGGTGGTGCTTTGGTACGGGAAAATAGAAAATGGGAACAATATACTACATAAGCATATATTTAAATACATAAAATGTCATACAGACATCTTTATATATAAAATTCCGTGTCACAGTTTACCACGATGAACTCCGAAAAAAAGAAACTCAGATTTTGATGTTTTTTTTTTCATTTTGCTGGAATTGTTCCAACTTATGACATAAGAAAGGTTTCAGTTTTGTTGATTGCCAAAAAATATGTGAATAATAATAACTGAGCTACAGCGACGCGTGGCCGGGTCAGGTAGTTAAAAGTCAGATCAATTAAACACGGTCGGAGCATCGGAAGTCGGAGAAAAATCGCGATGCAGTTGTCATATCCAGTTTGTTGGGTGCTCTTCGAGTTGTACTGAAGTATAAAAGAGTTTGAAACGAAACTACTGCGGTGAGAAGGAATGAAAGGAGTTTCTTTACTATATAAACGAAGATGACGATTATGAGAGCTCTTAGATATGGAAATTTACATTTCCAGTGAATGGATCTGATCTGGACGTGAACGTAGAACAGTGATTGAAATGCAGCGTATACAATATTGAGAAAGCGATCCAACTAATTTAGAAATTCCTGAGAAGTGTTAGCGCACTAGATAGAAGATAGTAGACTAGAGAGAAGGATTTTACTAGAAATGCGAAGGAAGTTCTTCAGGTAGTATAACGCTTTCATTGTGCAGATGATTTTACAACTTAAAGAATCCAATTGAACTTTCCAGTTGGACGCTCCATCTACATTGAAACCTAAATTCACCACATGAGGAACGTATGCTACCACAGTGTTGTCGTATGAGAGAGAAGGTGTAACAGAGCATAAGGTCAAACTAGACAACGTGCATTAGCTACCCATAATAATACACCTGGTCACCGACCCTCATACGAATCATTTGTGACCATTTAGATATTCTCATTCAAGGGCTGAGTAAGGTATTAATGGTGGTTTAACCGGTTCACTTTAGCTTGTGAATTTGCAGATCTTCTGCATAAAGATAATAAAGAGTTTTGAATAATGAAAGACATCAAATTGAAAACATGGAAAAGAGTGAAGGACAGATAATGTCGTCTTGGGGACACCCGATTCTAAATCACACAAGTCCGACAAAGAGTTTCTAGTACGAACAGCTCGTCAACGTACCCGAAGATAAGAAGAGACCAGCCTAATTCAAGTTTAAGGTAAGACTCGTAAATATGACAAGATAGTTAGGAGGTGATTGTGATCAATGTAATTAAAAGTATTTGCTGTTATTTTCTGTTCTTCTGATTGCCTAGTTTTTCGTATTAAACAATTCTTTCTAGGTATCAAATCAAACTGTAAGTTAAAATATGGTTTTTGTATGTTTAAGTGATCCTATACACGTAATGTGTCCTATTATTTTGGTTATTATGTATGGAGAACATGAATGTCAATCTATCGCACAAAATGTTACATTTATGTAGGTAAACTTTATGTGTGGACTGAAGCCTACAAAGAAATTTTATATTTTCGTACTGGTTAATGTGCGGGTACTTGCATGGTTTAATTTTGTGTCAAGTGACTGGATTGATGATTTGACGATAATTATTAATTATTCCACAGGACCGATCGTTGTGGAGATCCTTGGGGGAGGCCTATGTCCAGCAGTGGGCGTCGTACGGCTGATATGATGATGATGATGATGATGATAGAAGCATAACACTAAGTAAATACGTATGCAAATATGCTAGGAGCACGTTGACATTGCTTGTATAATTTGCTTTGTTGACTTCATTGAGTATGTTCAGCTACACAAACATTATGTTACTAAGACATCAGCAAATTAAATTGTTTTCTTATTATTTTGTAAGCATCTGGGTCATAATAAGGCAATAGAACAAAAACTGAAGTCTACGTATGTACATTCAAGGATTTTTTGAGATGCATAATCATAGTCTTTGTTATATAGACTACACAAACTGCAGAAGTGCCCAAACCCAATCTCTCTATAACAAACATGATCTAGATTACACAAAAGGAATATTTAAAAGTTTTTGCTCTAATGTGTGCAAATTTTGCTCAATTTACTTTCACTGGTCATTGTCCAACAATTCGTGTAGTAACAAGGAACCTTTCCTTTGATTAAAATCAAATTTATGAATGAATAGTTTTACAATACAATACAACACCCATTTATCTATTTACTCATAAGGCTAATAATAAATTATATTGATCTTATAGTAAAAAATAGTAAAGCTTGTCCATTCAATGATTTTTATATCACGGGATACGATAGTAGGAACTTAGCATCTAGAAAATGTGCAGACATTCTTTGATTCCTTGGTATTTAATTTTACCATAAGAGTACGATTGATAATTATACTGGCGCCTGCTTCATTCATTGCAATGTAAAAAACGAGACAAATGACAACAATCTAATAATCGTTTTTCTATAAAAATGAATAATATTTATCAAAATTAACAGCAATTCCTTGAGCACTGCTTAAAAGGAAACATTTATGTTCACCAATGCACGCTTCCTCGTGTTTTGGATTTTTGAGTGATGTCTCACCGACTTTATATAAAATAGCATTTCAAACATTAAGAATCGAAAACCATTTAGAGAGGTGGATAATAAAATATGATACTGATTGTAATAATATTACATTAACTATTTTAAGAGTTACAAAAAAAGTCATATTGTCTTTTAATTTCTTTAGAATTGAAGTAACCGAATAGCTCAGTTGCAAATGTTTCTCTTTATTTATTTATTTAATTTTTGTCATCTAAATCTTAACATGTAAGTTAAAATTCTACAATTAGGCAACCTCCATCTTCGATCGACCTTTAGCCGGGTCAATGAAGAAATTGAATTTTCTTTTATTGGCTCGAGTTTGGGTGTTGTGAAAAAAAACGTATCTTGTGTTGCACATCTATGTGCATTTATATACTGCCAATTTAGAAATAATAAGAACAAAAAGAAGAAACGATAATTTCGAGTTTATCTGAAATTGAGTCATTGAAGGTGTTTACAAGAAAGGCGTTGTTAATAACTTCGAATAATTATAATCTAACTAATAATTTATCCTTTTCTAAAACAAAGTAAGTTATAAATGTGTGTAGATAAAAAGTGTCAATTCTAAATTTATATAATATAGCAACAGCTGATTATATGTTTGAAACTATAGCTAATATGTCCTTGTCACTGATTACAGAGATCTTGAAAATAATGACTAACGATTCTGAGACGTGATCTTTAACTGTCAAGTGTCAAGTTCTACTCTCCAGACAATAGGTTTCTAAGCTGATTGAATCTGCAGAGAGGATGTTCGCAAAAGATTCAAAGTACGTTACAAGGTTACAAGGATACGGTCATGGGCAAGCTACATCAATCACAGTAATGAGTGAAAAGCATTCTTGTGTCGCGACCACGTGCTGGACGACCAAACGGTTCTAATTTGTGATGCTCTATGAAGGTATATTTCCAGCAGTGGGCTGTTGACTATGACGATGAATTTTTAATGAATGAACTTACTACTACAAAATACTTGACAATAGTTCGTTTATGTATATACACATTAATTATACAATTATGTAGGCATTATTTTTAAATCAGGCATAGCAGGGCTGACAAATTTTATTGTACAGGGTGCGGCAGAAAGAATTCCCCGGTTTGAGTGGTAGCGTGCTCTGGGTAGCGACAGATTAGAAGTGGGGGGCGTGTCCTTGAATAGCTGTATACGTGCTGTTTTCAGTGTACGCCATTGCTTGGTCAGGTGAACATCACGCATTTGTCGTTGAGCAATTTATTGAAAATGGCGGATCGTCAATAACAACTCAACGTGCCTTTCGCATTCGCTTTGCCCTCGGTCGACAGGACCCTGTTTCCGATACGAAAACCATTAATTCGTAGGTGTCGAATTTTTGGCAGCCAGGTTCTGCATTGAAACGTAAACCCCATGGTCGACGGACTGCCACAGGCCTAGAAAATGTTGCTGCAGTTAGAGATTCAGTTCAATAATCTCTTCGACGTTCGGCAAGAAAGCATGCATCAGCCTTACGATTATTTGATCGAAGTGTGAGAATAATCATGCATCGAGATTTTCATATGATGCATCCCTATAAGATTGCGATGGTGCAAGGTAGGTGCACTGAGTGAAAGTGCTTACGAAGTTCGTAGAAACTTGTGTCAAGAAACTTGTGCCACCACATTCGCCAGATTTGACGCCCTGTGATTAGTTTCTGTGGGGTTATCTCAAGTCCAAGGTATACCAACATCGCCCTCAAACTTTCGAAGTCCTCAAGGAAATGATAACTCTAGAAGTTGAAGCAATCACGCCCGACATGACTCGCAGAGTAATGAAAAATTTTAGAGAACGGCTCAACCAATGCATAAACAATGGAGGCGGCCATTTGAGTGACGTATTGTTTAAAACACATTAATATTACGTATTATTAAACCGCATTATATATGCTCTTTAATAATAATAATAAAAATATCATATCTTACTTGGTTTGCTTTTAATTCTTACTTCCGCACATTTTTTTAATTTTCTTTATCTTAGCATCTTTAACGGGAAAGGTTAAGATAGAACTCAAGTCGCATATTACAAAAGAAAATAAAATAGTAAAAAATTGGTGGTAATTAAATGAAATCATATTTTACAATCTGAACCGTATGAAGCGTTTTTATTAGGATTATATTAATCAAATTGATAAGATGTTATTGTACTGTAAGTATCTAGATCGTAATGCTCCTGACTTCACACGGGGACTTTGATACATTGTTGCGTATAAAGACATCAGCTACGACTTAAATGACTAATTGCTACTGTAATAATATAATGTATAATGTATATATTACTAGAAATATAACTATGGTTATCTGTAAATGTATTTAAAATCGGTTTAGCTGTTGATACGTGATATATCAAGGCAAAACCAAGGAGGGATATAAATATAGCAAGAGAACATGTGAATTGATTTTTTAATTTTCTTTGTTTGCTTATACGAGTATCACGTAAAACTGTAGAGCGGTTTTCTATTAACTTTTTAATGATGACTACGACGTGTGTGGTGTGCATAACATATTTTATTTGTGTCTTGCAGATTAGTATAGTATTAACCATTCACATTGAGGTCGTTAAAGGCAACTAATGATACTAGAGGTTATTACCAAACACCTTCCACGAAGTCACAAGGACAGCAGTTTTTTCAGAATTATGGTTTTTTACTGCGAACTTTAATCCGTCTGGCAAGCGTGGAGATTATGTCGAAACTTTTCCATAATTATGGGAAGGTCTACCTTCAGCAGTATATGTTAGGCTGAGAAGATGATGATGAAGTTAAGATTCATACTATACAATTTTTCAATAAAAAATCGCAACTAAATGAAATAACATTTCCACAGATGTTCACATGGATAAAATCGCGGGCAAAAGTTTATTAATCAATAGTAATTGAAACGTTCTTCATTAATGTTTTTTTATTTAGATTTATTTATTTGATTTCTAAGTTGATTTAAGGCAATAAAACTTTTAACATGTATAAATACTTCTTCATTCGAGATCCCGGCTCATTCGAGATGCGAAGCTAACTGATAATAATATAGAAACTGTATAAAGTATGCCTTAATTTATGAAACGATATAAAAGTTTCTGTTTTTATTCTTTGTATGCATAGTTAAAAAAAAAGAATGTCAACAATGCGTAAATCGCATTATTAATATTAGCGTAAACCCCTCGTAGTAAGCTAAATGATTGTCTTACGAGTGGATCTACGTCCTCAGTACATGGTTGGGGATTGTACTCTGTCCTCCTGGGTTGGAACTGACATCTTTACCGATAATAATAATAATATTTCTTACAATCACACCAATAAGCCTAGCCCAAAGTAAGCACTGTAAGGCTTGTGTAATGGATACTAGGGTAACGGATAAACATACATATATTATACATAAATAAGTAATATTAATTGAAATATATATAAATACCCATGACTCGGGTACAAATGCCCGCATTCATCACACAAACATCTGCCCCTTCCGGGATTCGAACCCAGGACAATCGATGCGAAAGGCAGGATCGCTACCTTTGCACCAAACGATCGTCAACCGATGGTCTACGGCTGTTAATCAGACACAATTTGTATTCTTAAAAAGCATTCTTTCTTTCATTTCTATTTATTTCATTTTGATCGTAGTTTATCTATAAAATATCTCAATGTCTGTTTATTTTGATAATCCTTAATATAATACTTAATATAAGTCATTATTAATAAGCGTCAATTCGACAACACTCCGAAAATGAGCCTAATTAGTTGTCAAGCATGATATCACGGCCATCTGATTGGGTAGGTACCAGATTATGACAACTACTGATAACAGGTATGAGATATTTTGGGTATGTAGCGTCTGCTGTGAATTATTCTATCGGGAGTTATAGGTTTTTGTTCTGAGAGAATATTCTGTAGCAATTTCTGCTCTTTTTGGTATTCTTATTGTGGGTACTACTACCTATTATTATACTGCGGTTTTTCTCGTGATAATCTTTTTTTGTTGTGTGCCCTATTAAAATTTGATATGTGTGTGGAATGTTTGACAATGACCTATATACCAGTTAGCGATATAATGCTGATATATATTATAGCTGGATTCTAGAAATTATCGGTCGTTTGTAATTTGATCTTTATATAAGTAATAATACAGACAAATGACTTACGCGGTCAGTGGCTTTTCAAGGTTGTCTTAGATTACGTTATCTAAATTCTACATTGAACCATATTAAATTTGTAAGAAAAATGTTAAGTATCCTTTACTTTTTTGACGCTATTTTTATGTTGTATGTTGGATTTTTTTTTATATATGTATTTTTTTTCAACCAGTATCGAATTTTGAATCTGACATAGTTGCAACAGTTCCGATATGTAATCAATCAACGATTTAATTGTTTGATAATAAATATTGTATTGGTTGTTTGTGTAATATTTAAGCGTTTAATATGATTCTTTTTTTATGTTTCATTTATAACAAATGCTTAGAAAAAAAAGACAGTGATAGCGAAGCACTTCAGTTCCGTCGTCCCTTCTGAGCCCTTTGGTAATACCGCAAGCATCACTAGTTATCAGCCATACCATAACAATCAGAGCATACCATAATAGCATGTTCCATACAAAAGTGTATTTTGCAGTTGTAGCGCGTTTTAATATCCACAGTGAGCAATTTTATTTCTGTTAGATGTTACTGCAGACTCGAGACCATCCAATCGACGTATTTCGGGGAGTCTCAACTTGATGGTTCAAGGCAAGGATGTGCTGAGAGCTCGTTTTCGCAGTTGCGAGTTGAGGAGATCGTAGGACACAGCACTAAAAACCCTGTGACTAATTTTCTTGCTGTGGTTATTTTACAAGTATATCACGTAGGTGTTAATACCTACTATGTTCATCTGGCAATACCATCACCATGGGTCATCTTTTAACAGTGAACAAGCAATAATATAGTAATTTTATACTTCCACCAAAAGTTGCGCCTATACCCGCGTCGGTCTCATGGACCAATTGGCGCCAAATACACCTACACGCACGTTGAGCACAAACGCATGCTGTGCACTAAATTGAAGTTAGTAACAAATCCGGCAGCTAGCAAAAACCTCAACTCGCCAGCATTTCCGAAAAATTCAAGAAATTAAAATAAATGTTTTGTCGGTCTAGCAGACCAATACGCGGGTATAGGAAGGTTAAGTGCATGATAAAATAATAGTTATGTAATTGTTCCTTAAAAAATAAACTGATTAGCTAAAGTTTTTAATAAACTCTTAATTGTATTATCTTTTATTTCTTTTATCTTTCAGTTCAAAGTCAGACAGTATTTCAGGAATAATTTACTATCGCACAACTTTATAAATATAACGCACTTTTCATGAATAACCTTTTGAAAATACTTCTTAAATTTTGTTTTGTTGTTGTATGGAAACAGTTTCGTTCCGTTTTTTTATTATATATGAGGACATATAAATTTATTATTGCTGACAGTTTTGCCAGACTTTTGGAATAATTTATTTTAAAAGTTTTCTGTTTTTTTTTTATATATTGTATTTTGACAATTATTTGTTGTTCTTAGGAGATTTGTAAAATGCTCCAATTTCATATCACTTTTAAGGCATTGAAGCCTTTTACCGAGAGTCATATCTCGGTAAAAGCGTAAAAATCTTCAGAGGTGTTACCATGTGGACTTTTCTTACAATTAATATCATGTATTTACTTAATTCCTTTTTAAACTAGTTATATCATCAGCACATTTTCTTGGCAATAAAGTTATACGTATTATTAAAGGAAAATCTAAGATAATAAATAAGCTTAATTTATAAACACAAATTTACTATATACGTTTACGTTGAAGTATTCATTATCTGCACTTTGATTTATTATGACGTAAATGTGTATGTAGTAAATATTAGTTTATGAACGGACAACCTCGTGGCACAGAGCAATAAATAGTAGCGCAAATATACACGTGCTCATTTGTGTTGTACATTATACTAAACCTAAACCTAACCGAACCTAAAGTATCGTAACAGCTGCCGATTTTATTTATTATTATTATTTAATTCTTAGTTGTAAAGAGACGTACTAAAGGGCGGACTTAACTTTAAAAGGCATTCTAGTCAAAGAAAAGAAAATAATAATACAAAATTTCAACGTAATTGTCAACGTAACGTCCAAGTTAATATTTTTACAAAACGAAAGTAAAATCTACAGATATAAATATACAAAGACACATATTATACACATACAAAATAAATACACATAGATACATATAAATAACATGCTAGATACTTAAAGAGATTCCTGCTAAAAGTCGCAAAACAATGTCTTAAAGTCGATCTTGTTGGAAGCCTTTTGAATTGTAGGTGGGAGAGAGTTCAAGAGTGCTATAGCCTGTAAAGAAAAGGAGTTGGGAACATAACCAAGTGTAAGTTGACTACTTGGTGAGACAATAAGAAGCTAAAATTTACATTTGCAATACTTAACAAATGCAGATGTTGAGTAGGGTAGGCCAGGTTAAAAGTTTCGTTTTAGGAATAGGACCTAATAGTATTAAAAAAAAAAAACAATTGTTTTCCACGATTCCTACATAAATAGATGCAGAATTTATTATAGTTTCAAGTTATAAAGTCGAATTCATCGATATAATTGTAAATTTTGACACAGGCTAATTTTTCTCAAGAAAGCCAGCAAGGAACAACTTGCCCCACGAATGGGCTGGTTGTTCCTCCGTTGAGGCTAGTTGTTCCGCTGTCAACTTCAGACATTGATAATGTAATATAAGTTTGAGAAGTATGAATAAATATATAAATAAACACACACAAATATAAATAAAGCACACGTAAGCAAATACTTATGACGGGTTTATATATAAAAGTACAAAATCTTAATGATTTGACAAGTTATCAACAATTTTTAAAGGATTTATCGAAAATAAAACTTTTGGAAACACTAAAAATAAGCATTTTTACTAATAATGTAATACAACTTATCAATATTAGACTAAAAGCCAAAGCTTTAAATACTAATCAACAACGCAAATTAATTATATTTATTAAAAAGCTCAGAAAAATCAACGAAACAATATTTCGAAGTATAGTCTCTTTATTCAGTCTCATAGAGTTAATTTTACTGAGATCAATACAAATTAATGTTTTACCTATGTAATAATCTTTTTTCAGTATCGCAAAACTGAATATCGTTAATCACAGGACTCGTTACAGAATTACAACTCAGACAAACATAAGAAGTAACATCTATACATTTCAGGCATTTCAAATGAGCCCAATTTTTGCACATGATGCAATCATTCCATTGTTCTGGTCTTGAATTTGAATATAAGAATATAAGTATTTGGTCTACCAAAATGGTATTGTTTAATGTGTTACGACTTTACTCCTTTATTATTACGTCTATGATCATCTTGTAGGACTCTTTGTTACACATGTCATTTTACCATCTGCAAATTTTCGTGTCATTTTACCGGTTTACTTTCGCTTGTCTTTACCGGTTGCCATTCTATTTCTGATTCATTCTCAATTTCTTTTTCCTTTATTTTACATTTGCACTTCCTTTTCTTGTATTTTCTTCAGCTAAAGTGGTCTTTACAGTCAGTGTCTTCTCCTGACCTTCGTTGAACACCTATCTTAAATAGTAACGCAGTTTGTGTTTTACCAGCTTTCAAATTTTTGGCGAAGCGAAATAAAGACATGATATACGTCTAGTTCCCAAGCTACTGTATTCAGCTTACGACCGTCGAACATGCTCGAAGGTTTTTTATTCGCTATTGTCTTAAATAATTTCTTGTAGTAATCTTTAAATGATAAATAAATATATAATAAAAAGAACTAAATATGATGAAGTACACACGGTTTTCTTTTTATATTGTCATTCGTTTTAGGTGCTCCAAACCTTTTTTATTTTACTTCCATGAAAACCAAATTTTATTATTATATAAACGTAGTGTTTAATTATATATTTTCTAGTTTAATTTTTACTTATGAACTAGTTGATTATTTTTGTCACATAAAGTGTATATCTTAATTCTGCCTCAAAGAAAAACAATATATTTATCGTGAAGTGGATTCTGAATAAATTATCTAAGGGAATAACAGACTTTCCCATTCACAATTGTAACATACCATTTGTTATTGAAATCAAGACTCTGCAGCTAATTTAAGAAAATCAGAATTATTTTAAGTAAATTCATTTAGTACAACGAAAGAGAACTAGAGCGTTGGACCTCGATACGGTCAATGCTGCAATAACTTAAAAAAATTCAAGGTTTATTCCAGTTCAAATAAATGTTTAAACACCAAATCTAATAGGCAAACACAACTGATTAATTTACTAAACTCGATATTTTGTTCGTTTTTTACAAAGCAATAATTTATATATTATTAAAGTCGGATCTAGAATGGTTTTTATGTATATCTTAATATATATTAATTACGTGTCACGTTGTTTGTCCGCGATGGACTTCTAAACTACTTAACCGATATTGACCAAACTTCGTAACTATCTGTTATTTGATCTAACTTAAAAGATAGGACAGGTTTTATTTTAATTTATAACACAGCAACGCATGGCTGGGTCAACTAATACAATATATAATGAATGGTTTTTAAGAATCTTTTAAAAGTAAACACGAAACTGAAATTTGATGTGACCTATAACAATCCGCTTAATTATTATCAGCGTTATCAGCTGCGCTCGTGTTTTATCTGTGGCTATCTAAACGGTCCGTAGTGAGACCTTATTACGTATTCAATATTTCCCAGTAGACGTGTGTCATAACATTCACGGCTTTGCAAGACAATAAATAATGTGAGGTCGAACAAAAAACGTTACATTAGTTATTCTGATAGTGTTTAGATGAATTGTATTGTCTCATATAAGTCTTTAACCCATTAGTATTCTAGAACCAACTGAAATTCAAAGTATCTTTGAAGGTTTTCATTGTATTACATTTCATCCATCTCGTACGTACGACATCGTATATTTACTTAATTTAATAACATTTAAAATTTCTTATAACAATGGGAGATTTAAAAAGATGTAATTGTTGTTAGTGTTGTATTCATAGTTATACTTACGTAACATTGTGTTTATGCATTTTCAAAATATGTAATTTATCAATTTTAGCAAAAAAAAAATCTGTTAAGTATAAAGTTATCAGATGCCGATATGAAATAAATATTAAGAATTTTAACTGCATAAGCAGATCTATTTTGTTAAGATATTTTAGCTATATATTTATATAGATAGCAGATATATGACAATATTTATAATTATTCATCAATCACGAAATGAAATGCCCTTTGTAGTGCCAGGAGTGTCTCTAATTCCTATTAACACATTGTAAAAAAAAAATCTTTGTTTTTAAGTTATATTTAATAAATTATGTAGAGATATGATTATTTAACACAAAACTCATGATTGACAGCACTTAATGGCAGGTTAAAGTAGGTACTCAGTGTCAGTCACTGGTGACTGACATAGCTCCACTGGAGTATTCCAGTGTCAATCACTCGTGACTGACAAGGCGGTCAATGTGTTAAGGAAACAAATAAAATATCTGATGCGATAACCATAGAAGTCGATTATAAAATAAGCTAATTCGTCGTTGTCTTGTGTTGTAAAATGGTGCAATGGCCCTACCGGATCTCGGTGGGTCAGGGGGTAAATCAAGGAGTTTTAGCGGGTAGATCAACTAGCAAGCGCTAATGGGGACTCTTGGACTGCTGTCAGTTCAGCTGTCAGTCGCGGGGCTTATAAATCACTTTTCTCTATTATAGTAATATAAGTTATTTACGGGATTGTTACCATGTACCTTGATCATGATCGCTCCGTGATCATGGCACTTGCAACAGTGCCGAAATATCGGAAACTCAATAACAAGGTACTTGGTAACAATCCCGTAAATAACTTATATGACTATAATGTTAGTGACCATGAAAGTTTAAAACAATATACAGTTTTCTCTATGTTGTCGACTGTGAAAATTCAGTCTTTAACTGAGATATTTTGGTATTGTTGTGTTTGTATTGATAGACTCACGCAAGATGACATAAATAGTGGAAATCGGTTTCAAACCGCAACAACAAATTATTCAGTTCGCGACCGTCCACAAACTATATACACACTTCACCGTATCAACGAACTGACATGCAGTCTTTGAAATAATTGAGTAACATTCAGATTAATAAAGAATTGTGGTGAATCACTTTTTTATATCATTTCTATACTTTTATTCTTAAAGAGTTCACTCAATGAATGTTTTGTGCTCAATTGGAGCTTATCATGCTTCCGCTTTACTTCTTTGTAATAGTGACTCTAACTTCCGTAGGATAATCAATGTCACAAGTAACTCAATTAAGCTCAGTTTATTCAATTACAACCTCCTTCATCAGTTTTTTACTTTTTTAAATCAACTGGATAGGCAATTTGCCATTTGTGCTCATAACGTGACTTCAATAATAATTTTACTTATTTTAGAGAAGTACATATTTCGCTCTGTTAAATGTGATTTTTAAATTAAAGTAACAGTTAAATATTCTTTGATGCTTTATTGTGAGTATGAAAACAGTGTTAATTAATTAAAAGATAAGACTGCCAAATGGGTAGTGGTAAAAGTTGCACTTGTTTCCGTGTGACAAAAAAGATGCGTCATTGCCATAGATAAGATAAATGTGTTAAACCGTTGCTTTACTGCTGCATTCATAGGTATCAGAGAACATTTCATTTTTATAAAAAATAAATAAACCGGGTAACTTATACCAGTTTAAGTACTGAACTAAACAGAGTTTGTATCTGAAATTTAGGCATTTTAAGAAACTGCTAAGATATTTCTGTATTAACGGGAACTAATAAAGTTTGCCTTGCAACTGAATCAAAGTAGGCCTATCATGAAAAAAAGTTATTATGTCTGTGTTAAATTGAGTTTTTAATAAAAATACAACCTATAGGTGAACATAAAAAGCAAACCTTTATCTAAATACAGAATCGCATGCATATCGTTCGAGAAGTTTTCAATATATAATCTATGAGCAATTTGGCCGAACTGGAGTGACCCTAATTTAAGACGAAAAGAAATCTAAGACAAATGGTCGCGCGTTGGAGTCTCGGAAGGAAACTATGTGATTAATACAGTGCTCACTTTGGGCTAGGCTTATTGTTGTAAATATGAAGTTTCGTTTTTATTGCTCGTTTTAAATAATAAGACGAAATACTTCAAACAGTAGTTGTTTTATATATCTAGTTTTAAAATTGGACATGAAGTTATTAATAATTTAGAGAATATAAGTAGAATTTGTAGTAGATTTTGCATGATTCGCTTTAGTGACTCTGTTTATATATTTTTTTAAATAGGTCAAATATAACATTATCTTAAAATGATAAAAGGTCAGGGTATTTGTTTGTGTATGTTACATGTGTCGTTGTCAAAAAATGTATAAGTATAAATTAGTTCATGGTTACCATGTGATGAATATTATTTACATATGTCATAGGAGAAAGTAACACCTGAATTATTTGTAAGCGCATGCTTCATTTCCTTAGGTCTTTTATTAACCCACTTAAACCTACCGACCCATGTATGGGTATTAAGAATTTAAAAAATCTACCGGCCTTTTTTGATACGTTAAAAACAAAGTACACATATTTTTAGAAAATTTAAGAGGTTCTTGTTATTTATAATGCCAAGTTACATATCGAAAATTGTAAAACATATCCTCAAAAAAGTAAGTTTATATTAATTTACCGTTATTATTCTAATAAAACACTAGTAAAACTAAAAAGTATATTACTTTAGTAATATTCATATTGAAAAGAAAATTAAAATTATCTTTATTTTTACCCTTTTATTCAGCTGTGCATTCCATGGACCCATACATGGGTCCGTCGGCACAAATACAGTACTTTCAACTTTTTAAATGAATATAGTTGTTGTTTTGTTATTTCAGAATATTTTCAAAATATTGAGTGAATTAGATGTAAATAATTACCTAGCTCCATAATGCATTATATTTGAACCATAGTAACGCAAATACTCCTGTCACAGATAGAGATTCTGAGGAAGAGGGTGCTATTATTATACATAATCTACCTAGTACTATTCTACGTGCATCGCTTTGTGTGTTATTTTGTCTATATCTGATAAGGAAAGTGAAGATAATAACATTCCTTTGACCAGTTAACAAAATAAATCTTTTTCATAAGCCAATGGCATCTACATCTTAAAGAGTTAGTTCTTCGCCTTTATTCTACGTATGCCCGTAGAAAATAAGGCCTACCATTGGAGGAGTAGACACAAATAATACTAGTTTTCTAGTTTCTAACCTCTGGAAAGACCAAAAAACTAAATACTTTATAAATTACTTTAACCAATTATTCAATGGCATGGTAATAAACTTTATAGTGGAGTATACGAATCTATATGTTTAAAAAAATGTAATGTAACCATAATTGAAATGAAAAATGTTTCGTTGAAATTTTTTTTTATAGTAGATATGTTTCTATACAAACTTGTTGTATGTTTTGGGAAAACATATCCTGCTGTGGCGAGACTGATTTAAAATGATAAATTTACTAAAATGAGGCCTCTATTTGGTTAACTCAATGGTATTTTTCAATAACAAACAACGCACTTTCCACTATAAAAACGAAGCGTTTTTCTCAAATTGTCAATATATATACCGTAAACATAGGTGGCGTCGATCTTTCCGATCTGAATATAGGTCTATATCGAACTTCTATCAGAGGCAAAAAATGTTAGTTTCCTTTATTCTGTAATAGCACTGAAATGGCATAACACAATGTGTGGCAATATTCCATAGTGACGGTGGAGATTTTGATCATCTCGGTTTTAGCAGGTCAGTCACAAGAGCCTTTTTAGAAAGGTTTAACAAAACGCGGGTCTTATCCTATACCAAAAAGCAGCTTTGGAGATTCATACAGTCTCGACCACATTGGTGATCTTATGTTAGTAATGATCTAAAGTATAAAATATATAAAAAAACTAGCCATATTTGAGTAGAATATGACATACATTTACATCCCAAAAATGTGTTTTAAAATATTACACAGTAATATTTTTATATATTATCAATACCCGTAATCATAAATAAACTAATAGAAAGTTAGAAAACACAATTGTTTCAATTTTAAGCGTTTTATGTATATTTCTATTTATTACTTAAGCGTTTACTTAAACGCAGTGCTTTTGCCGACCGACCCATATATGGGTCATCAATTTTCCAGCTTTCCTACTAGTGAATTTTTTTTAATATTTTTCCAAAGATACTGGGATTATAACAAACCATATATCCAAAAATGTTCTCTTTCTAAGATAAAAGTCTCAGGCATATCTGGGTTAATCAGGTAGGTATACTAAAGCAATATTTGTTACCATATACATGCTGTTAACTGTACTTGTCTGTAACTCAAAAATAACGACACCAATAGATGGCGGTATAAAGTATTTATCCACATAAATACCGATCGATGATATTCCTATTCTTTTATAGTACACACTACGCTACATAGGCAAAACACGGAAATAGAAAAGTAGCAAATAAATATGTAAGTGTCAGCTTCGACTCATGACTGGCGTTTACTTCTTAAGAACGTTTGTCTTTGAACAGGCACAGAAAATAATAAAACAAAAGTTCAAAATAAAAGTGGAAAGTTGCGAACAAAAAACGTAATGCTGTCATTCGATCCCTAAATTTTACTCTTTTTATTTTTTCATACCGGGCGCATTATATGACAATCAATTCTTAAGGAGTGAATTCCAAAAAAAATACAATAATTTTGGTAGGATTATTATTGAAGTGGTCGGAGTTTTGTTATAAAACTGAATAAATCTGTTGACTCCATTACCGATGAGAGCCAAGACACGAACGCGCATTAGTAACGGATGTTTTAGTTTCACTAGCACTAGAAACTTACCAAGTTGAATGAGATTAAATCCTTAAAGAGAAATTCGAGTAATATTTCGCTTTACATTAATTGCAAACACAGCTAAGCGACTGATTTATCCACAACTTTTTCATATAGAGTTATCACTACATAGTATAAAACAAAGTCTCTTTCTCTGTCCCTATATCCCCATTGTACGCTTAAATCTTTAAAACTACGCAACGGATTTTGATGCGGTTTTTTTTAATAGATAGATTAATTCAAGAGGAAGGTTTATATGTATAATACATGCATTATATAGTAGAGCATTGAATCCGTGCGAAGCCGGGGCGGGTCGCTAGTTGAATTTATAAAATAAAGATTAAATAAAAAGAAACGCAACGTTGGCAAAGATTAGCAAGATTTTTAGAGAAAAGCCACATAGTTGTTATTTTTTCTATACATTAATTTCCTTCTGCTTTATAGATGTTACCCGCGGCTTCGCTCGCGTTAATGTGGACTACCGATTAAAAGATATATTCCCATCCCTCGGGAACAATAACTTTGTTCTAGATGAAAGGTACCTTATGTTTTTTCTGTAAAAGTGTATGCAAAATTTCATGACTATCGGTTAAGTAGTAAAGACGTGAAACTGTTTCTTATTAAGAAAAACCCTTTCATATATCTAATAGTACTGAAAATTATTAATTCTTCATTTTATGAATAATTGTAAGCAAAAATTCCTGTGAAAGGCTTTTTTGCTTACAGACAAAGACAATTTTGCTCTTTCATAATTAACATAAACCATATCTCATACAATTTAAATTTATGATAACAAAAACTTACTAAATTATAATATAATGATTAACTACTACGTACTTACCTACGTTTAAATGCGTGTTATGTCAGAAGAGGTGTGTCTGTATATTTTAGTCTAAAATTTATTTTATGCATTGCAACTAGTGTAAATATTGTGTGGTTAAATATTAAGTTGACGGATTGTGTTTTATTAAAACGTAACAAAAGTATGTTATAAATAGAATGATTATAAAAGAAAGCTGTACATTTTTGCTTTCGTGTTTAGGCTTTTTCAAAAATCTATTCCTAGTGACAGATAGGTAGAGCTACTAAAGTTTAGATACTGGCGTTAAATGGCGGAAGATACAAAGTATGCTTATATATAATTATAATCAAGAACAGATTAGTGGCAATAGATGTAAGACTCGTCACACCGATTGATTATAGAATTGTCTTGGTTTACAGTGCATTACCTTAGCAACACCCGTTGTGCACGCATTTTTGTTTTACCCGCTCTACCTCGAAAAGTGATCCATTAGGTTGGTAATGTCAAAACTATGTAGATGTCTTCGAAAATATTAAGATCAGAGCCATGATAATTCGTCGTATTTGGTTAATAAGTTTTTGTATATTAATTAAGCTCCCTTGCTGTATCATAAAAAAATAATTGAGAGGTTTAGTCCCTTAATTAGAAACTCACGTGTATCCAGCTAATATATCCATGAGCGAACTCTTCCCCGCTCCCGACTGCCCCATGATAATAGTTAGCTCTCCAGCGTTGAGGGAGCCTGATACATCCTTCAGGATTGTCTTGCGCCCTGCAACAAATATGTTTTAAGCCTTTGGTTTTAAATCCTTTGGTTGGTTACTAGCCACTATGATTTATATTGCCACTAGCTGTGGCCGCGACTTCTTTATTTTGCAAATAAAACACAAACATACATTAAATTTAGCTATTTACAGTATTTTACTGCAAATAGCTTATTTAAGTACATTATTATCTACTCCAAACGACGTCATTTCAAAACAACAATTGCATTTCCTTATTTTGTTTAAAATACGCCGCGATTCATTACTATCGTACAAAAATCTTCAGGCTCACCAAGGGGTGGAATTGAAACTTTGCTACCAGAACAACACATAACCGGAGTTTCCTTTTACCATTTTCGTGTGCTTCACAATGTGTGCGCTTTTTATACATCCGCCCTATAATAATTAATCAATGAATAATATAATTGCTCAAAGGGTCATAATCAAAAGCAGCGTCTTGAAATGCCTCCCATTTACTTCATGTGCATATCTTCTTTGTAACTGTCGTTCAGCATTTAAAACATGTCTGCTTTACGATTCTTCATGGGATTCTGCAGTAGTCAATGACGCACGGCGCTCAGCATCTAAAAGCTGCCGTAGCCGAGTTTGCTCTAATTTTTTAGCAGCCCTTTGAGATGCGTGAATTGTTGCCGTGCTGGACTTTGCTCCAACGACTCAGCAGCTCGAAGAGCTGCGTGATGCTCGGTATCTAAAATCCGACGCGCTTCATTTTGCCTTTATGTCTCAGAAGCTCTTTGAGATGCGGCATTTAAAGTCAAACGGGTTTGAGTCTGCTTTTCAGGCTCTTGGCTTCTAGCAATTTTCGCCAGCCAGTTCTGGCAGAACTACGCGCTAGATTAGATTTGCGTTTTCTAGGCATATTTATTAGAATAAAAAAAACGCAAATAATTCAACAAAAAGTCTTCTTCTACGAACGTTAACCTCTTTATTTGAAAAGTATTTTTATTAAAACAAATTAACAAAACACAAATTATAAAAAATACTATTAAGAAAAACTGAAATAATTTACTTACAAGTTACAATATTTTATAAAAACCTGAGTTATTTAAGAACCAAAATAAACTAGTATTTAACTACGTTTATTGACCCAAATAAACAAAACCTCTACAACAAACACTTGAGTAATGAACGTAAGCAAAAAAAATATTAAAATTATTTTGGATTGCGAAAAAACTTTTTATTATTTTTTAAGGACATAATAACGCAAATATTATGAAAACAGACAATTAATGAAATCAATGGTATTTAACGATTCTAAACAAAAATCTAACTCGAAACTAAGCTAAGAAATTCTAAAATAGATATAATCTAATTTTAATTCTTAACGAAAATTACATAAAAAAATTCGTATACTAACCGATTTTTTTAATTCCACGAAGAACATTAATTAAGTTAAACAGAAAATCCTGTAAAGAGCTTGAATTTTAATCAATTTGCAGGGAAAAAAAACTTTTAGCATACATCTCGCACAGTCGTCTACCGTCACGTGTCTGCCCGTTCGGGTAGGCAATTGGGCATTTATGGCACACTTAGGCATATTGTACATTGTGTATGGCGCGCGACGCTTGCGTTAATTTCAGTTTAGCATTTTGTAATGAGTATTTTTTTTTATAAACTTTGAATGTCCTATTTATTTATATCTAATCAAAAGCTTAAAAAATAAGTTTCAAGCTTCTAACTTCAAAAATGACGTAATTTCCATACAAACTATCATCCCCTATTTACTCATCCTCTTTACAGCCTTTTTCCGCATTAAAAAGTGGCGTATGTCCTTTCTCAGGCTCTAGACTACCTCTGTACCAAATTTCATTTAAATCGGTATAGTAGTTGAGGCGTGATTGCGTAGCACACGGACATAGTTCCTTTTGCATTTATAATTTTAATAGGGATTGATTATTTATTTATACCTATAGTACTTTTGACTTTCCGATTCTAATAAATATTGTAACTAATTGAAAACAGTACCTACTTCCAAAAAACAACTTTAAGCTGCTGGTCGTGATGCTCTTAAAAAAGGATTTTAGTTACCTTATTTTGTAATTATTAATATCTGAAATTTTTTATCGGAAGTTCTTTCCTAGTTTTCTTGGAAAAGCTTAAACTTAAAAGACGTTAAAATATCGAGAGATTAAACTTCAAAGTAATCTTCTTACTTCACTTGGAAGTATCTCTTGCATTTTTGTAACTTCTTCCTGTTCTATAAGGCCACTGCATATACAACGTGCTCAATGTGGGTGAACAACGCTTCGGAAACGTAAAACAAGAGTGACAAAGAGTCTGCCTCATCTCACTTTGCTCACGTCTGATCGGCCTCAGCTTATTAATAATAATTATTGTAACATACACCGTCATTATTTATTGTAAAAGAAAATATTTAACTATACCCGATACTAAAGTTCTGTATTTATAAGAGAATGAATTAATTTATATGTAGATAAATAACCTTTGAAATAGAAGTGCTAATGAGAGTCGTGATTTAATATTACATATATAGGTAATAAAGACTACGTGATAAGGCTTTATCATTAATTAATGTGCATTTTTTTATTTTGTACACAGATTATTCCAAAGTCTGCGACTGGTATGATTCTCATGTGTTAGGTGTGGGATTCTGATAAGTTGATTTTATTTCAAATACGTATAAATAAATATACTCATATAAATTGCCAAATAAAAAATTTCGCTACGAACAATATACCAATCAGTCACTATGCTGAACAATATAAAAATCACTATACGTAAATCGTTCCAAAATAATTGGTTACTTATTACTTTAATTACTAACGAAATTAGCGTCTAATCAGTGATGTATAAGATACCCTATACAAAGTATCTGAAATATTAGATGCAAGATACTTTAAAAAAAGTATTTCAGATACCAGATACAAATACTTTTCTGAAAAGGTATCTGAAATACTAGATACAAAATACCTATCTTTCAAATACTTTTTAAAGATAAAATACTTTGTAAGAAAACAACATTTAATTGAATTTAAGTTTATTTGTTCGAGAAAACAATTTTCGAATAGATCGCGTTAATAACAAGGATCAGGAGAATGTGACAAGACAAAATATGAAGGTATTAAAATTGAGACTTTTTATGTTTTAGTTGACATTTGAGTTAAACTAATTTCTCATACATATTGTCGCTCATCTTCCTTCGATGAGGCCTCATTATCATGCCCCCAAAGGAGAAGAGTCGCTCCACAGGGGCAGAGCTGGACAAACAGGTGTTATATTTTAGAAATATTTTTTTAATTGTAGGATAAGCATCTATATTGTTGAGGTACTGGAGTGTCTCAAAATCACTGGTGCTACTTGTGTTTTCGCCACTAGCAATAGAGGAATCGGAGTCCTCTAGAAACATATAATAAGAGTCATCTTTTGTTTTTTTTTATATCACCTTCAATGTTGTTTAAAACCTCAGATTTTTGTTTTTCATATCGATTGATCTTTCTTGTTTCAAACAGGACAAGTTCTTTTACATATTCCTTTCGCACTTTTGGTACCCATTTCAGTTTAAACATGGGATGGGACACAGAGGCTACAGTCAGGTCACAGGTCACAGGTGTATCTCGGAAAGTAGGAGTTAGGTGGAAGGAATTCCTTTTTGCCGTGAAAAGACACGCTTGTGTTTTAGAGGCGTTGAAATTAACGAGGTTACTGTCGCCCCACTGGGAGACGTAGTTTAGCCTCTGGTTTATTCGCTGAACCATGGCCTCTCTCATGAACATTACGTCGTCACCGCTGGCTTTTGCGCTAGACAGGTATCTCTCAATAACAGTACTGTCGTCTGCATACCCAACAATTCCTGGCACTAACAGGTCATTGATGTGTAGCAGGAAAAGCGTCGCACAAAGAACAGCCCCTGAGGAACTCCAGCATCAATAGCCACTGAGTCAGAGGAGCAGCCATCTACAACTATTCGGATCGATCGTTCAGTCATGAAATCGGCTATCCAACTACAAAAGTCAGCGGGGATACCGTACCAAGAAAGCTTGCGCAACAGACTTGCGTGCCAGACCCTGTCAAAAGCCTTCATGATGTCAAGTGACACGGCAAGTGCTTCGCCGTGCATCTCGAGGGCCTCGCCCCAGAAATGTGTCACATAAACTAGGAGATCCCCAGTTGAGCGTCCTCGGCGAAAGCCATATTGTCACGGTCACTGAGGGGATCGTTGTCTTCTAGGTATGAGAGCAACTTGCTGTTCAGCACCGTTTCCATAACCTTACAGAGTATGAAAGTGATGGTGATCGGTCGGTAATTGCATGGGTCGGCACGACTACCCTTTTTGGGTACTGGTTGCACATTGGCAAGCTTCCAGGATTTTGGGACGTCCGTCGAGAAGAATACTCATGCATATTCAGAAACACTCAGTGGTTAATAACACGCCATTATTACACACTAATATCAACCTCAACACAAAATTTAACAAGAAAACCAAACAAAACCATTAAAGTGACGCTTCGCGCTCCCGCCAAAACGTCCAATGTCGACTAAGGGAGCGTTCAAGTATTACGTAACGCAATTTTTGAAGATTTTTGAGCCTCCCTCCCCCCCTTGTAACGCGCCGTAACGTTTCACTGTACCCCCCCCCCCCCCTCTTTAAATGTTACGTAACACTCAAGTGACCATTTTTACCCAAAAGTACAAAAAAGTCGCTAAAATATCCTTGTTATAGTTTAAATCGACTTTGCGGTAGTAATACTACATAAAACAAAAAAAATATAACCCGCAATACATGCGTAGGTATTTTGTTTATTTTTTTAGAAATTTTTGACTTTATACACAATTGTTTTTCTCCTTCATTCTTGAAAAAGCTAAAATAGGATAGCTTTTTTTACTAATAAACTCTTTAAAAAAAAAAACATTTATTCTAGCCTTTCGCAATGCAATTATAAACAGAAACCTGACTGAAATTAAACATTTTAGTCAAAATAAAATCGTATTCTTAACAAAATTAAAAAAAATCGTATTATTAACAAAATTAAAATCGTTTTCTTAACAAAACAAAAAAAGCAACTATTATCCAAGTAAGTAGGTCTATAGAAAAAAAATAGGTTTCTTGAATGTCTTTTTAAAAAATCTGATATTTATTTAAATATTTTTCAAATATGTAATAAACTAACGGCATTCGTTAAAATCGATAATTTCTATTATTTTTTTAGAAATATTTTTTTTTCGGTAAAAAATTATGCATAAACGTAAGTAAATTTCAAAACAAACTGAGCGCCTTCCCATTTGTTGTGACGTCCGATGACATGAAGCCATGCGTTTGCTGGCAACATATATCATTACAATGTATGGCGTGACATGTCATGTGACGTCATTCTAAAAGCGTGAAAATGGCAGCTGTTTAAATTACGATTAATGCACTGACTCAAGAAAATTTTAACAAAAAACAATTCTACAACCTATTGTTTAAAGTATTTTTCTATTAAAAATGACTTGATTTAACGATTTATACAGTAAAAAAATCATGCAAGAAACCTATTCGGTTGAAATTACTGCTGCTCTATCCACGGGTTTGCTAGTCACTCAGATTCTTTCATCACTGGCTTCAGTAAGAACATTTATTCTCTGTTGCAGTAGGCCAAATTTCTTCATAAGATTTTCTTGAGTCGGTTTACTTGGAACATTTTTAGTGATGTCCGAAACAATCAAAGTCGTGTTTAGTTCCGTAGACGGGGTCTCCGCAGTTTCCTCATCAGTATTCTCACTTCGTTCATCGTGGGTATCGCTCATCTTTCATTTGACGGCAGTGCTTTCTCGTCCAGCAAATCCGACAATCGATTCCATAAGAGATGAATAATTGGATGAAGCTACAACATCCGAATCCTATAAACCAAGTGAAAATAAATTAAGAATAGGTATTATTGAGACATGCGATGAAAAAGAACATAATATACACATATACAAGCAGATGCACCTGGTTTTGTTGAAGAGCACGTGAAGTCGAGGGGGCATTGGGCCTTAGTATTGCTGGCGTACTTGATGTTTTCATTGGTAGCTATACTTATGACCAGAGGCCCTACCATCAAGTCTTATAGCGATTCAAGTTTAGCTGTTAAAAAGAGACGCCACTATAGACCGCGTATAGCGGTGTCTCACTCTGACAATCGAACTTGAATCGCGCTAAAAGATGATGGGTAGGCCTTCAGTTCTGTTATGAAAAATCTAGGTTTTATAATTACATATTACTAGGCGATGCAGTCGCTAAGCATAAAGCTACGCTGGCACCATATATTGGAGCGGAGCGTAATACCCAAAAAAATAAAAAATAAAATGTATCGATGAGAATTTTCGTGAATTTAAAAATTCGGGCACCGTCACAATCTTGTCCTAAACCTCTTGCTTCAATTTCACACAAAAAATATTAAAAAACGGTTAGGAACTCTGGAAGTTATGGCATAACAGACATTGCGCCATTGAAGCTATGTCATTATTATATTTTAGCAGTAAACTTACCTGTGTAAAATAACTAAGCATTATTGCTTTCTTCTTCGTGGCCTTCGCCTTCAACTCTCGAATAACATCATTTATATGTTCTATTAACTTTTCTTTAATTTTTCTTAAGGCGTTTTCCAAATTTCGGCGGCATTTTTTGACACAGTTGCGCTGGTAAGTCGACATGAGAGCCTTTATAGGCCAAGAACAGCTGATGATACAAATCTCCTTCTTTTGAGGACATTACAGTATGAACACTATGAACTCACTTTAATAACACCGACTACAGCAATGTGCTTCTGGATAAACACTAACGAATACTGACAACGAAAACAACATTAAATGACGTACAATACAATCGAACTTGCGAGAACAAAATAAAAATGACGACAAGACGAATTCAATCAAGAGATTCCCCGTAAAATGTGAACGAAAAGGGTTGTCCAATTGGGAGTTTTAATTCCCTAATTTTTAAATGTTACGTAACGTTTTGTAAGAAAGACCCCCTCCCGCCCCTGTAACGCATCGTAACGTTTTACGAGACCCCCCCTCCCCCCAAATTGCGTTACGTAATACTTGAACGCCCCCTAAAGAAACGACGCGTTGCGTTCAGTTGCGTTCGGAGAGAAAACCTGCGACATTCATTTTAGTAAAAGTATCTTAGGGAACAAAGTATCTTCAAAATACAAAGATACCAAGAAAATGTATCTAAATATAAGATACAAAATAAATTATTTAGAAAGTATTTCAAATACAAGATGCAAATACGTATTTTGTATCTTGTATCTGTATTTCAGATACTTTTATCTAAGATAAGTCACATCACTGCGTCTAATACGTACTAAACCTGGATGCATTGCGTGTAACTCCAAAAGTACATATAAGTATGGAAATCCTACTTATGCTATGCTCACTACGTATATCTTTATATATATAATTCTTCTGTGAGTGTGTATGTCACTGAACTCCTCCTAAACGGCTGGACCGATTTGAATGAATTTTTTTGTGTGTGTTCGAGGGGATCTGAGAATGGTTTAGATTCACAAATCAGTCCGGCAGATGACGCTGCAGTCGGCACAGCAACGCGTGGCCGGGTCAACTAGTACTTAGTAAAGATATGAAAAGACAAAATACTTTTCATTTAATATGAGCATTTACAATGTATTTATTGAAAGTCAACAAATATGCCATAGTTTTGTAAGTCTTGCGATAGGAGACTGTGTACGTATGTACTGTAGGGCTGTTTTTTACTCCCTCTAACTAGTTACTTTTTTTTAAATTGAGGACACTTCTCTAGCATTTGTAAAAATGCATTGGAAAAATTAACTAACTGTTAGTATATTGCTTAAAAGTAATTGTAAATAATATTTTTAATAAATATATAATTGTCATACAAAGTTATCGCATCATTATCGCGTGCATTGTTAATATTCATTATAAAAAAAAGCTGAGTCTAAGAACCAATGAGAGTAGGGGTCAGAATATGAAGTTGTTAATATAGGAATGTTACATACTATTTTTACTTGCACCCAACTTGTTAAATTAATACAAGATAAAGTTTAAAAAAAAGTTGTAATCTTATTTATATTCATCAGCTATCATAGTCAAAATATTGCTTTCCCGAAATCTAATATTTTTGACACATCTCTAATATATAAGGACAATACTTTGTGTGTTTGTTACCATATATGGTTACCATAAGCCTAAGAATAACAGTTTTTATAATCAATTAGCGTTACCATAGCAACGCGTAGCTGGGTAATCAATTAACTTTACCATAGCAACGCGTGGCCGGGTCATCAAATAACGTCTATAGTAACGCGTGGCCGGGTCAGCTAGTAATAACAAAATCAAGATTTTCGACGAATTCTTTGGTCTGTGAAATAGATTCTTATATTTTTATGTTTATATAATAATTTTCAAAAAGTATATTACATATTGCTAGGTGCTAACTAACACATAAAATATCTTACCTAGTAACATAAAATCAGAATATGGAAAAATTGTTGTCGGGCAATAGAACTCCTATAATTGAGGTATTCCGCCTTACCTATGGGAATCATCCATTCTTGCTGAGAACTTTCTTTAAAGGTGATTTATTAATTTTATTATTTAATTTAATTTATTTAAAAGTTGTGACGCGTACGTTGTAACGCTATTTTTTGCTGACTATGCGTATAAAAATTTACCACAGATTCGTCGCAATACATCTACTCCTTTTTGCAAGACTAACGATTTTTTTATATGTATAAGATTTCATTGGCCTGCTTTAAAACGTATTTTAAGTAAGAAACAGCACATTAGAAAATATTTTTCACCATAAATAAAACTCATAGTATAATTAAACTACCAATAAATAAATGAATGTTATCGACGGATAATTCTGATACGCCAAAGTGTCAGATGATAGTTAAGAAGAAATTATACAGCAAGTGCAATAAACAAAAACTTCAAAGTTGTTCCCTTAAGTACCACAAGTTATCATAAACCATCCCAGAGAATCCCAGTAACATAATATTGTTTCCACCAGATCTTAGTAGATGGGGAAACACTCGGTTCTTTGTAATCATAAGGGGTCATGATCTCTTTAGCGTTTATTATTGTTTAGGACCTTAGAGAGTGACACAAGTCTGATATTAAACAAAAGACGGATTAAACTTATGAAGGCCTAACGGCCATAAAAACCCTATAAGTCAAGTTTGGCACCCTTATTGTTAAAAGTCACTTTACAAGAATTATTTTTATACCTATTCTTAATGATTATGAAACGGAGGTTAAACTATGGAAGTCTTCCTCATCTCATAAGTGGCTTTGACCATAAAATACATTGCCATTTAAGTACTTATTTGTGTTCATCTTGACAGTGTTTTTGACCATGAACAACATGTCATGTTAGTTACATAAGTGGAAGGACACTTATTTATTTTGGTACTTAATTAAATTTTAAAGATGTGATAGTTAAATAAATTAGTATTATGATCAAAAATGATTATGAGGTAAGTGATTGATTTATCAATTAACTTTCTTGATATGTTTTTAAGTGTTCGGCAACATCAATCCACCCGATTTATTGTTAGCATTGCTTTGACCAATCTTTATCTTGCCAACAATCCTATTTTTCTTCTTATTGACGTATAATACTGAAGATAGCCATTAAAATTATGATGGACTTTGTTCATTTTATAATTAAAGAATTCATTTTGATATGACATTTCTTATAACATAATTTATATTGCAGATACTTAATAATCATAGTACATAAATGAGTTTCATTACCCTGATTTCGTTGCCTGTTCCTACTGTTCTTATATAGCGTCCAGATTTTAAATCAAAATAATCGGTTGTCTTCATTTTTATAACCTACTTTAATGAATTTAGGGGTGGCATCCCCTTCTATTCATACTAATGCAAAATTTGCAACCCTTCTGATTCCAAACTCAGTTGTTAACGCTGGAAATCATAAGCAGCGATGCATCGTAATGTTGCATACTTTGGTATCATAATCATAGACATGATACAATATAGTAAATACAATTTACTATATTTATTGTTATTATACTAGCTGACCCGGTAACGCGTTGCTATGGTAACGCGTAGCTATTGTATTATAGATACAATGGAAAAAGAGCGGGAAAAAGAGCGGACAGACAAACAGTTCTTAAATTATAGATTTAATAAACCATTACGAAAACAGAAACCACTCGACGTGGAGGTTTTCAAATAAAAGAATTGTCTACGTACAATTTATTATTGTTTTATATATACATACATTTGTTCTTTTATTGTTTAATATATACATACATTCACGTCCTTTTACCACAGGGGTAGGCATAGGTCACAGATTTCCACTTTCCACGATCCGGACATACATCTCTCGCTTCTTCACTCTTATCAGACCTTTCGTATCAGCTCGTCGATTAAGGGTACTTTTGACTCGATCTTTTTTCAGAACATCTATTTGCTCACTGAAAGTTAGCATTGGTCTGTTTTACCGACTTGCTCATGCATATTTGCCTCATATACTTGTCTTGCTAATCTTCTTTCGTCGATCCTGTCTGTTACTTAGATGTTTTAGAAATCTAAACCATTTAAGTAACCCTTTTACTATTTTTATCACTAAGTGATAGTGATTCACTATGTCTTCATCCACACCTCACCCTTCTCTTATCACACCATTCCTTACTTAATCCATCGAACTCACTTCAGTTATACTTCTTACAGCTCTTATTTACACTGCATTAATGATACATTTGTGCTTCTTTGCGAAAACCAAGTTGTTTTATAATAAATAAAATTCTTTGACGCGAGGTATTCTCCTAAGCTTTATTCAACTTGGTAAGTTCCAGTAAGAGAAAGTTATTTATATCTAGTAACTATAATTTTAATACATTTTACAATATTACCTATTATGAATTATATTATATTATATTGAAATTATATTGAACACAAGGGTACATTACATAAAAAAACAACAAAGAGGACAACGTATACAAACGACCTTATGGTAAGCAGCAGTTTCTTTCAGGTAACCTTGGGTAGAGAGAAAATAAAAAAGCAAGAGGGTCGCTTTTTTGTGAAGGATTAACTTATTAGATTTCGGATATTACTGAAAAAGAAATAGACGTTGCGGTATATGCTAAATATATGAATAAGTGTCACATTGTAATTTGCTGACTGAATTTTAGAACCAGATAAAAGCGGATAACCCAGGTGAGTATATAATAATTAATTTAGTAATAACACCTAATAAAATACACAACTTTAATATGGCTTTTATCTTTGTTGTTTTCTGAAGGCCACTCAAAGCAACATTGAATGTTGTCTTCGTTTATTGTATATACGGCTTATTATGTATTCATGAAAGAGGTTTGATTAAAAAGTTACAGCAGAGAAATTTTGAATATAAATTCAATGTTGTTTATTAAAAGTAAACAAACAGCAGTAGGTTCGCTCACCTCCAGCTAAGATACCATGTCGCACAGTATAATTTATATTTTCGAAAGCGATGTTCAAGGAGTCCTCCACCAAGGAGGTGGAAGTCGTCTCCTGCGACTCTGAGTTATCGCTGCTCATTTTATCAACCAACACTGACACTTAAAGCACGAAAACTAACTGTGTAACTTCCATTGCGCGGCACACAAAGGAGTCTGTAAACAAAGCCAGGTGCCACCGCCGCTGCGTTATGCCCACACGGTGAGACACCGCACACTGGCGCGTGCCGATGGCGTTGCGCTGCGCAAGAGCTGATAATCGATCGTTCTCCCCACTCCGCATGACCAACTGTCCATCCAGTGGCTGGTGGGCGCCGTTATCTGTATCTGACGGATAGACAAAGAGTGTTATCGTATGCATTCTTAAAGAATACAAACTCGCATTGTGGAAGTTAGTCTGCTATAGGAATAAAGTGAAAATGATAGCATAGATTATCGGTTAATAAACAAAGGTTAAAGCTATCTAAATATTTATCAATTATTAACACTACAGGTAATTTCATTAATGGCTGATATATTGTAGCGGCTCGCCTGCAGTATGACATATAGCATTGATTACCGTGCCCAACAATCGGAAAATACACTTAAATCCACATTCGTCCAAAAATATTTTTATTCTTTACCTCAGAATACTAAAGGAAAACTCTTTGGAAGTTAAGGCATTGTTTTTTATGATTTTTTTATTCTATTCCACTTTTTGCATATCACATGCACATCTAAGAAAATGTAGCTTGCTAACAATTACTACCAAAGCCATTGCCAATTCGGAAATGATGAGCTGATTTCCGGCAAGATTTTCATCGCGATTTCATACTCGACTTTATACTCCATAGTCCACTTTAAAAACTAAGCTTTCAAAGAATACTTGATCCTCCTTCCTCTCGAAGCTGTTGTTGTCAAGCTGACATCACTACTAAAATGATTACTAAAATTCTGCCTAAGATATCAGCAGCAGCACCTATGCCTCTTGGTCAGTTGTTTTCAAAATTAACATCAGGAAAGAGGTGCTTCCAGTGACTAGATTATATGAGTCAACGCACATTGTTAACACAATATCAGATAGAGTAAATGCTGTGGTGTAACCATGGGTTACAAAAAACCCCCGACACAAAAAACATAAGCTACCTTTAAAAAGTAAAAAATAATAAAAGAAAATTAATCCTAAAGTACCTATATGTATAAGTATGTATTAATATTTAAAAAAAAACTTCGCGTTCGGGGACAGCATGTGACACTAATTAATTAGGAGCGGTCCCCGAACGCGAAGTTTTTTTTACTAATTTGCATATTTTTTTTATCATTTATTCACTAATTTGCAAGCAAACACGGTACATAGGTTGTTTACAATTATGCAATTTTCACGTGTTGCACCAGATACTGGCACGCAAATGTTAAAATTTAAAGGAAGCTATATAATGTCAAATAATTCGGCATGCAGTTAAAACTGGTAATATAATAATGAATAATCAGTGACATAATTAAATTCTAATAAAAATATCACAACAATTACAAAATTTTTACAATTAAATACTAATCATAATTTTTAAAATGTCACAATTAAATAAAATTAATAATAATAAGTAATAACTAAAATACTAGGAGCACAATAAAATAAAATAAAATCATTTTTTTCTCATATTTAGAAATTCATTGATATTATATATACACAAATCACACAATAAGTCGAACAATCTATTTTTAAATTTATTTAGTGGTAGGTCTACGATACTCAATGGTAAAGCATTGTACAAGTTTATGGCCATATTGTAGGAGTTTCTAGCAAAGTATTTTGTTTTATGTGAGGGACCAACCAGACGATTTGGATATCTTTTTGCAAAAGTAGTACCTCATGTTTCTTGGTAAAAAGATCAAAATTTTTATTAACGAATAGGCATATTTCAAAAATGTACATAGCAGGAAGCGTTAAAAGCCTTAGTTGCCGAAAAAGAGGTCTACACGAATTAAAAGGGCCAACTTTACATATGGCTCTTATGCACTTTTTCTGCACCAGGAAACCACGATTTATCTCCACACAGTTTCCCCAAATGACGAGGCCGTATCGTAAGATAGAGCAAACATAGGCATGGTATGCCATTAAAGAAGTCTTTTGATCAGTTAGGTGTGCCAATCGGTGAAGAGCAAATACACATCGATTAACTTTCGCGCACACTGAATCAATGTGTTCTTTCCATGACAATTTAGAATCAAGTACTATGCCGAGAAAATTACTCGACGTACATTCCGCTACTTGATTACCCTCAAAATTAATCGATAGTGATAGAGGTTTAGTATTGGTGTTATAAAATTGTAGTATTTTGGTTTTTTTAACATTAATATTCAGGTTATTTCGCTTAAGCCAATCAATAATATTACGTACATTGTCATTTATTTCTTTTTCATAGTCAACATCAGGTGTTTTGTGTACAGTAATTGAAATATCATCAGCGAAAAGAGTGCATGGGTACTTTGTTATTTCAGGTAGATCGTTAACATATAATAAAAACAATAATGGCCCCAAAACGCTACCTTGAGGCACGCCGTAGTAGTTGAAGTTGAAGTCCGATCTGTAAGACTCAATTTCATTATTTTTATTTAACTTTATTGATTCAACGCATTGAGTTCTTTTACTGAGATAACTTTTTATCCAATTTAGTGCTTGACCACGTATTCCATATCTCTCCAATTTAAAAAGTAGAGTCTGGTGACAAACGCAATCAAAAGCTCTACTCACATCAAACAAGACTGAACAAACAGGCACCTTTTTATCTACTAGAGTTGCAATCTCCTTCACAACTCTAAAACATGCTTGCGTAGTAGATTTTCCCTTCTGAAAACCATATTGTTCTAACTTAATGATGTTGTATTTCGACAAAAACGACGTTATTCTTTTATAAATTACTTTCTCGAATAATTTTGATATTACAGGAAGAAGTGCGATTGGTCTGTAGTTTCTTAAATTATCCTTTTCTCCTTTTTTAAACAAAGGCTTTATTATAGAGATTTTGAGAGCCGATGGAAATGCGCCTTCAACAAACGACAGGTTTACCAAGTATACTATTAACGGTGATAGTTCATCAGCACACATTTTGACTACCTCAGTACACACATCATCATAACCGGTGGAGTTCGTGTTGCTTAGCGATTTGATTAAAGTCCTGATTTCGTTATCGTCAGTTGGATACAAATATATACTCGAACCATGTATTCTCGGTAAATTAGCTCTAGAGTTGATAGTTGATCTTGAGTCTATATTTGATAAATTTTTAAAGTAGTCATTCAATGTAGTAGCTATCTCTTTAGGATCGTCAATCTTAACATTATTTACAGTCATGGTTAATGAAATGTTTATCATTTACGTGTCTGTCCTTATTTTTTATTATGTTCCAGGTGGCTCTGTTTTTGTTTTTAGCTTTGTTAAAATATTTATTGTTGGAGTTACGTTGCGCTGTAATAATAACTTTCTTTATTATTTTTGTGTACTTTTTGTATAAAATGTGATTATACCTTGTCCTATTTTTATTATAATTCATACGCAATTTTCTTTTAGTGGCACAGGATAATTTTATTCCCTTAGATAACCATTTCAAATGTGTGTTACCATTAAGAACTTTAATTTGGATTTTAGGAAAACATAAATTATACAGTAAAATGAAATTATCATAGAATAAATTAAAAGCACGTTCAAAATCATTACAATAAAAAATGTCAATCGATGGATAATTTGCTAAGTAGTATTTGAACTTGTTTACATCGTCATTTGAAAAAAATCTCTTTGTTTCAAACCAATGTTTTATTCGATTCTGACGTTTAGCAATCGGAACAGTTAAAAATTGAGCCGTGTTGTGATCAGATAAGTAAATTGGTTTGGTTTCTCCAAACGCCTCCATAATATTGCTGGCAAAATGATCTATGCAGCTATTGATGCGAGTCGGTGTGTCAATGTGAAGTTTTATCTTGTAGCCCTCTAACAATGCCTTTTACTCACGTGACAAATTATTTTCTTCAAGTGTATTTATATTCCAATCGCCAGTCAATATTATTTTTTATTTGTTTTATTTTTTAGTCTATATAATAAAATATTTAAGTTGCCATTTGCATTAGGGACTCGGTAAATGCAAACAATAAATAATTTATGATGTAAGATCTCAATCCCGCAGCATTCAAAGCTTGACTCCGATGCAAGATCTTGAAGAAAATCTATTGGCTTGGTCTCAATGTCTCTATCATGCAGTATGCATACACCACCTCGTTTCGCATTAAGTCTACAGAAAGATGAGCCTAAAGAATAACCCTTTATGTGTAAATTAGCTACATTATCTCTAAGAATAAATGTTTCAGATAAACACAGAATATCTATTTTCATTTCGTCATTGTACAATTCAGATAAAGTAATTTCCAATAAATCTTTTTTGCTAAAAAACCCTGCTATATTCTGATGCATAAACCGCAAGTTATCTTTAGTATCTATAAAAAAGAGTTCGAGTCAAAAATGTTTAAATCATTAATATGGTCGTTTTTTGTAACCAAATCATCCTTGAAAAATTTACGGTTATCTGATAAATGAAAAAAATTTAAAAATTTTAATTTAATTTTTTATTTTATACTTTTAAAGGTAAACATACTTATAATATCTCTGGTTAAGTTGTAAATACATAGGTTCTTGTCGATTTCAAATTCACTTGAGCATATTTGCAGACATTCGGTTTTTCTTCCCCACTTTAACCCCCCATAACTTTTGAACGGCTCAATCGATTTTCATCAAACATATCTAAGAACACTTGCCCGTAAAACACCTGTAATAAAAAAACAAACGAAATCGAAATCGGTTCATTCGTTCGGGAGCTATGATGCCACAGACAGACAGACAGACAGACAGACTCGTCAAACTTATAACACCCCTCTTTTTGCGTCGGGGGTTAAAAAGACTTGAGGATTATTGAATATTACGTAGGTAGGGCAATGTGCTATAATATTCTAAAATATGGAGGGTAAGTTTCTTTTCTAACAGAAACTTTAAGATAGCGTTTGTCGACGTACAACGTTTTTATTATAATATAAAAAAAAAAAAAACAGAAGGCAGGCCTAACATATATACTTGCCTAATAAACATATAAATATAACTTTCCATTACCTTCTAAAAAAAATTTGAATAAAAATAATCTATATACTAATAAGACATAAAATATATTTCCTTGTCTCGTACAACTTCCCCACATACAAATTACGATCCAGAGACCCCCTTAGACGGCTATTGATAGAAATTTAATTTTTAACCTTTGCTAAAACATTATGAAATATGATACTTTTATCAAAAATATATTGTTCATAAATTAAGTTCAAAAAACCAAGTAAAAACCAAGTATAAATAGTAACAATTATGTCAAATTACAGAGTGTAGTCCAGCCTAAACCACACGCATTTGATCCCATAATACTACCTATAATACACAACATCTCATAATGAAGGATCATATTATGGCCGCGGCACTGAAACCAACAACAGATTTATGGGGACAGTAGGTTTCATCTCTCCAACCGTGACGATTTTTTACGTATCACTATATTTATAGGAGGTTTGGTCCCTTTTTTATGTTTACCTGCAAAATACACATATAGAAAAAAAAAAAAAGAATACTTATTTTTTCTTTAAAATTGATAAGTACAGAATGGACCTGAATTCCCGTAACATTTGAAATAACCATAAAAAACACAATAGGTACAAAAGAAAATCGATGTTCATTTCTGAAGTAAGCTTACAAAAGGGGATATTATATTTTGAATATGCTATTATCCAAATGAGATCCTCCATTGGTCTGGCACTGCAGCAATCATGACTTGAAATTGTCAATTACTGCTTGCTTGTGTTAACGGAAATGAGCAGTATCTCTTCCCGTATATTTTCTTTTAATTCTTCTAAAAAAAATTCTTCCTGAGTCCATACTCAGGATTGCTTTCAAAAACTTTACTTTTAAGGTAACCCCATAATCCATAGGGGATAAAACCGAGATTTTTTGCCAAAAACTTCTCTCACTGCTTCCATAGAATCGTTTGAGGTGTGGCATGTGACCCAATCCTGTTGAAACCAAGTCAAACGGTTAAAGCCTGAAAATCCCTGTAAAGCTGGAGCAAAAAATTTCTTGATCATTTCAATATATCGCTCAGTATTTACTGTAACTGGACGACCTGTTATCCTAATTTAAAGGTCCGATGATTCCACGGGCGAATAGTCTGACACAAACCGTCACTTTTGAAGAGTGTAATGGAGTTTGGTGCTTGAATTGTGGGTTTGTGTCGCACCAGTAACTACAGTTCTGCCGATAAACATAATCATGGAGGTGAAAATGTGCTTCATCAGAGAAAATGATGTCATTGAACCTGGGGAACTTCTCGAGTATCTCATTGGCAAACTGAAGCCTTTTAACATTGTTGTCGGGTCTTAGTTCCTGCTCGATTTGGATTTTGTATGGATGTAAGTGTAAATCTTTATGAAGTATACAATGTGACATAGAGTGGTTCTGAACGAGTTAAGCACAGGTGGAAAGCTTAGGTTGCTCTTGAACGGACGTACGCACGCGCTGCACGTTTTTAGATTCTTAAGATGTCCTAGGCCTTCCAGACCTTGGCTTATCACATGTTGAACCCGTTGCTTCAAACTTTTCCACACAGCTCTTGTTCATTCTATTCGTTGGAGCATTATTTACACGCTTTATATTGTAGTCTTGTAAATGTTTTCGTCGCGCAATAATGACAGAATCTTGATAACGATAATATTCGCGCAAGCAGAACGCATGTTGTGCACTGGTGAACGACACCATTGAACTGTATGCCTCCATGCCCATCTAACGATTGGTGCCCCCGCGCCTCTCTCCGCCGTCCTTTAATGGAGTTATGTCTCTTACTAAGTCTACCAGAATTATGGTCCACCCTGTACCATAAGGTTTATTAGGTACTATCGAAGCCTCTGGCGCCTTATCAGTCTTAAGTCGAAAGTCGCTAGCACACTGCACGATGCCTATCGCTTCAGGCCACGCCCCGCTCCATTCATTCAACAATGGCGCGCGTGCGCAAACAAGCAAGTGAGAGCAGATTGACACTTGACAGTGGTACTGACATCGAGGGCGATTTTAAAACTAGTTGTTTATGATTGGCCGTAGTATAAATCGTAGTAAAATACGAAGCCAATTGGGGTTAATGTGGGCGTGTCCGATGCGATCAGTTCAAACGAATATTTCTACAAAGTGGTAAGGCACGAGAGACCTCGATAGTACATAACGCTATTCAATGAGTAAGAAATAAAAAATCGACATAAATATTGAAAGTAGTTTATTGCTATTTATACAATAAATTTTATAACTTAGCCTTATCAAAATTAACCACATAATCCAAACTAAAACTGTAAAGTCTAATACATTTTTATTTATTAATACATGTGAGGATTTCAATATTCGTTACAAAAAACAATGTTAAAGTCAGTGATCACAATTACTAAAAAAAGCAATGTTGTTTTACATATGACATTTTAATAGTTATCTGCTTATGATATTTGACGTTTGCAAAAGTTTTAATTAAAGGTAGCGTAAAAAGGAATAAGCGTTTATAGAAACATTGTAAGTGATTTTATAAGATCATGCTATCAGTCCAGCCGTAGCAAGTGATAAAATTAACTATTTATAATATTGATATTTTTTCAGTAGCCGAGCTGGTTATGGATACTAGGGTATCGGACAGACATACATATATAATGCTTATATAACATAATCATAGGAATATATATAAATACCCATGAGTAAGGGAGCAATGCCCGTATTCATCACACAAACATCTGCCCCTTCCGGGACTCGAACCCAAGATTGTTGGTGCGAAACGATCACTAACGTTGCACTAAACGGTAGTCAAATGTGTTCTGTTCTTTCAGTCGATATAGTATTCACTATTAAAAGGGGGGGCGAAACAGTTGCTCCATTTTGTTATTCTGCCGTCATCGCTCACGGCGGTAACTAGCCTTATTTGTTACGTACTGTCTGTGTCAGACGCACATGGGGTAAAATATCTAAAGATGGGCCGTGCGTTATTTTGAGATATCAAGACTGTCATTTTCAAAGTGGCCGAATATTTAAAAAAAAGAAAAGCAGAAAAAGAAAGTTTTGAATATAAAAGTGACGCAAATGTCGCCATTTAGGCCGACTGAAATTTAGTTCACCAAAAAAACCGAAAGTTATAAAGAAAAAAACATGTTATTGACGATTTTGATTTTGGAGTCATCATAAGAAAATTTCATCACTTTCATGAGATCGAAAAACAGTGCCAAGTATTCGTAAATTAATGTCAAGATTGAGACAGGATGGTATATAGAACTGTGGACGAGAATATCGGAGAAAACTTTTACACACAATTGGTCACCGTTTCAAAAAATGTAGATCGAAAAGACATCTTCTCGTAGAACAACCTAATATTACAGAGTGGCGGAGAAAATATTTGATGAAAATCAGGAAATACAGAAGCGAAAACCGCAATATATATATCCTAGATGAGATATATATGAATGCCAGTCACAATGTGAACAAATGTGCCCACATTGCCCAATCAGTGTCAGAACCTGAAATTCACACTGACATCGGGTAAGGACGACGTGTGGTAATTCTTTACGCTGGGTGTCGAAATGGCTTGGTTCAAGGTGCATTAACTATATTTAAATCAGAGGTTAAGACCGGCGACTACCATGGATACATGAACGGGCCTACTTTTTATAAGTGGGTAGATGAAAAGCTAAAAGATAAGTTGCTGCCGAACTCTGTAGTTATCATAGACAACGCATCTTCCCACAGCATTCAAGTTGAGATGAAACCGACCATTGCAAGCCTCTGCAAATGCAGAACTGGTTACGGTGCCACAAGTTGAATTTTCCGAAACTATGTATGAAAAAATCTAAAATGCAAAATCTTATCAATAACACACAAAAAGAGCCCGTTTACGGAATTGATGTGCTCTTAAAAGCCTATGGACACACAGTACTGCGTTTACCGCCATACCATCCAGATCTGAACCCCATCGGTTGGGCTGAGCTGATTTCAAAAACAATATAGCGCAAAACCATATTAATTCCTCTCTAGCCGAAAAGATAAACGCACTGAATTTAGTGTTTTCGGAGTACACGGCAGAAAAATGGCAGAGATGTGATGACCATGTCAAAAAAAATGAAAACGATTACTGAGGATGAATAAAAATAAATCTGCAGGATGACTCTGATTCAAGCTCCGATAGCGAAATGGAATGTGAAGTTGAAACAGAATCTATGTCAGAATAGTCAGTGTAATTTATTTACCTAATCAAAAGTTTTTAAATTTTTGTTTGAATTGTCAGTCACTTTTTCTATTTCACGTACAATGATTTTATATTTCCAAGGATTAAAGATTAATTTTATTTATATTTGTTATTTAATTGTTCTTCGGCACATTGGATAAAAACAGGGATTGGATATAATTACGTATACTCGTAAATATAGTTTAAAAAAATGTGCTTCGATATCGTAAGATCTGTCTGACACTAAGAATCTCATGTGCGTTCATGTTCTTTCCTTCCAACCCCCCACTTCTCCGCGGATACCTAAGGCGCAGTACAGCGGTTGCGGTCAGACTATAATAAAATCACGGCTGTAATTAATTGATAACTAACTGCGTAACTGCTAACTGAATGCGTTTTCACTTTTCGTAAAATATATTTTTGTTTAATGAATGGCCGCGAAAGAGTCAGTCTAAATGCTAAGAATATTAAATATTAGCTCTATATCATTCCTAACATAGCTCGCCAAAAGTTCGGGCAACATGTAGTGCAATCATCGGCAGTCATAACTAGGCAAGTGAGGCATTACATCCATTAAGTACTTTAATCACGCATTCGAACCGCCTACGCACGTCTAAAAAATAATACCTAGCGAGGAATTAGCTCTACGATAAATAACCACAAACCACATTGTACAATTTACCAATAAGAATAATTAATGAATAATTAACATATAAAATTTTAAGATTTTTGTAACCAGATCTATTAAACACACAAAAGTTGTACCAATAAAATTGAATTTGGGAACACTTTCAACAATTGACCTATAGGAATAAAATATGAACTAAAAACACCACAGATTCAACATATCTATTACCTAATCTAAAATCTTATAAGGTACACACTACACACACCACACATTATAAATACCGCCATATTCAGATCTGTCAATCATAAACCTACACATATTAAAGATTTAACTTGATTTTAATTCAATGTTCATTATGTATCGTTAAATTATATTTAGCCACTTTATCATCAGGGCAATAAAATTTAATATTTTAAACCATAATATTTTAATTACGGATTTAGTTTGCTACTAGGACCCGGTATGAATTTTTCTAAAACGTTAAAAAAGATTGGAAGTATAATTTACTCACATAGTTAATTACAATTAAAATTAAATAGTTATGCATGATTTAGTAACAAATGGTTGAATAAGTGGCTACACTAGAATAATTGAATAACAGGAACTAAAAGAAAGCACTAAATTACGGTATCTGGTCATTTATTTCTGCATTACTCGGTAAAACAACCCTATGATGACGATTATTATACCTCGTTGTCGAGGTTTTATAGACAATTTAATGAGATCTGTTTATTTGGGGTATATTTTAACGACCGCAGCTAATCGGTTGTGATCCAAACGGACAGAGTTCGAATCTCCCCGAAGCATTACGGTTACAAGCGTTTAACTAACCACGAGGAATATTAAAGAAAAAATTAATAATTTGGTTCCCGCATACCTAATATTCTTTAAAAAATATATTCCATCTAACAAATACTTGATAAATTGTAACTTAAATAATGTCTTTTGAGTGACAAAATAATTAAATCTATTCACTGATGTTTTGTTTAATCTAGAATGTGTCCATTGTCAACAGTTTGAACCAGCCCATTTGACATTGGTCATGTTTCATCTTTTGTTCAGTCGGTACCAAAGCGCGGCGCAAGTGAGCAGATGCATCAGCACCGTGCTCGAGAGCACCAGCGCCATATTACCTCCTACGTCTACTTCGGCCATGTCCATCTCTGCTAGGAACTTTTTAGGCGTGATGTAATGGCAATATACTGGAATAAATAAAACAAAAAATAAAATAAGGACAATATGAAAGATTTTGAACAGCAACATACTCGTACTTTATATTTACAGTTGTTTTTGGTTAAAGTTGCAGTAACGAGGATTGTAATTAAATACTTTACCGCATCGTTTTCACTAAGATGGGAAAAGCGAACAAAAGTATTTAATTTCAATGATTGAAAACCACAAAGGTGACGAAAAAAACGTTTTTAATAAGTTTCGAATATATATAAATCTAATTTACAGTACATATGCCGAATATAATTTCTAATTTGTTTTATTTCTGGCTTTATTATTTTAACAGAAATTTCGCCAACGTGGTGCATACTGTTATGGGAATTAATGTTCCCAGTTAGTCTATTAATGCGTCCAATCCAACCAGTTGAAAAAACCGTAGTAAGAATAAGCAATAATACTCCACACGGGCCAGGATTGGGTGCTCACAACTGCTGATGTTGTCGAGGTCAATGACTTAATGTGTCTTCCATAGTACAGACTCGCTCAGGATAATAAACTTTTGGTCGCCCGTAACATGACTTCGACAATCGTTTTACATCTTTAATTATAGGCCGAACGCGATGCGCTATAGAATTTGAATTATAGTTTATCGCCATTTCTTTGGATTAAGCTATCTTTGATACCTCATTTAGCTCCAAATGGTAAAAAGATAACTACATAAGGTAAGGTTATGAACAAAAACATTAAAGCTCCGTTACTTAGGTACATAGATTAAAAAAAACTTACTCTTAGAGCAGTGTATCTTGGTCCTGTTAAACCCATACACTGAATGAACAGCTACATGGAACCCTGCCCTAAAGTAGGAGATGTGGTGCAGCCAACGGAACGGGTAGGGCGTGTCAGATAGCGCCAAACAGAAGCCGAAAACGGAGAACAAACAGGCCACAACGGGTCCCAGAAACACTGCGATCTGAAAAATAAAGAAAAACACGTGACTTGGAGATAAAATAAATAACATATTTGGGGTATAACATTTGTAAGCTCACTGGGATTTGGTACCGTTAAAAATATTTTAGAAATGACATATGCTGAAGCAATTTTTATGTATTTACGTATGATAATATGACTTGTCATCAACCGAGTATATTATAGTATACGTTTATTCAATATCTGTAATTTTTCATTAATTTATTTGGGTTGCGGTTTGTGGTTTTATTAATTTCTGGACAGAAAATTATTATTGTTACAGTTATCCTCTCAGTGTATATAATATATTTTTAACTACTTGCAGTTGATATAAGCGGGTAATATAAGCAGGTAATATTTTAGCATTTAGTAGGACTTTTAGCATTTCTACTTCATATTTAATGGTAGGTAATATGTGTATATTACCTATTTTAAATAACAGGTTAAACAAAAGTGGTAAGATATTGCATGTAATTTTTTAAATGGCGTTATTTTGTTGTCATTTATTGAAAATATTAAAATACCTTTGTAGGTGTAGTAGATCCAATGAAGTAACCCCAAGCTTGCGCACAGAGTGAGGTGGCGACTATGGTAGCCAAGAATAGGGTCGCTCTGGTAGGCTCCAGGGGATTATCAGTTAGCCAATATGATAGCACCACGTATGACACGCATGAAATCATCTGTAACAACATTTTTGTTTAATTTATCATTTTATGTATAGCGTTGTTGGGATTGACAAAAGGACAGAGGATGTAAAAACAAGAACAGGGCGCGGCGTAAGCTAGAAACATTAATTCAGTTTTTCCCACGTTTGCTTGTCTGTCGTCTTGTCTGTCCGGTTGGAATCTTGTATTTCAATTTTGAGACACTTCCCGACCACCTAGCGAGTTGAAACTTTGAGGGTAGCTCAGAAACCGATGACAATGCACGCTTAAACAACTTTCAACTTTCTAGGTGCACTTTCAAGTCAACTTTCGGCAACTTTCACTTTTGTATGGGGCTTATCCGATTGTTGCGTAACACATGGTTACTTCGTTGAGTTAATAATTAAAAAGAAGAAAATAATAATACTAGATTTAAAAATCTAAAAATCCCACGTGACCAAAAAAGAATAAAATAACCCGGCGGGGCCAAGCGAGGGGCCACTCAAAACGTGGGGGCGCATCTTTACAAATACTCTTAACATCATAGCATATCATACATCTCCATAAGTAACATGCGTTATTTTATTCTTTTTGGTCACTGAAAAACGTGGGATTTTTAGATTTTTAAATTTTTATTGAATTCAAAATGGCGTACGAGTGGCGTGAATATCCATCACATCTAGATTTGCGCTTTGATTTACAAATAAATATTAAATTTTATACGATTTGCAATGAATGATAAATAAAAACGATTATATGTGAAGTTTTATTACTTATATCGTAAATTATCTTAAAATTGGTAGCATAAAGAACAAATAGTCTCTGTATCCGATGGCGGTCTTAATGTCAACCGTTATAAATTTACCTGGAATGGTAATTCCACTGCTAGAATTGATATTATGTATGGACCCAATCTGTACCAACGATTAAAGTATTCTCCTTTTAGTATATCCATTTCAAGCGGAACTGAAATGAAAAAATAGATTCAAATATAAATTTAGGTACAAAAAAAACGATTGGTATTGACAAGAATAACCAAGAGCCCCTTTCAATTTAAAATAATATTTTTTTCTTACCTATACAATACGTAAATTGAATTGGTATTATTTTTTGTTCTATGAATTTATTTTAAACGGCTGTTTATGATACTTGAATGATGCTACTGAGGAATTCTCATTACTTTGATACATGATAAGATATTCATAAGATTTATAAAAACAGTTAATCAAATAGCTACTACTTAATTTTAAACATACAAATACATATTCTTATATTAAACCGTAGCTTTCTTAACAATATAGTTTATTAATAAATTTTTATCTTAAATAAATAACTTGTTTTACATATGTACTTACAGGACAAAGTTACCGACATTTTTCCTGTGTAGACAACAAGCAGCATGGACCCATAGAGATAAACGTAGTTGCCAAGCACAGTACTTGCTTCACTTCCCACTCCTGAGTACAGGTAGCCGAATATCAGAGCGATCACCACGTGAGCAGCTACTCGATACATGAATAATGACTGAAATAAATCAAACAAAATATTTTTTCAATCTTATAATTACGATGAAATCTGTGGTACATTTCTCCATTATAATATGTTTCTTTTATACAAAATTGTTCAATTTCCCTAATCTATTTTCAACTTAAAGCCCAACATGTAGAGTTCAACGTTAATTGAAAAAATAATTGTTACAGTTCCGGCAGGTTAACGTGATGTTCTCTATATGTTAGGACGGCAACATATCATCCTACAATATAAATATAAGAAAAACCATCACTGTTAAATAGAAATAAAATCAGTCTCATAAGTTGAAATGTCACTTTCGGGTATCACTCAATGATTCTGCCTAACCAATCTGCTGGTGAAAATCTCCATTAAACTCTGTGTTTAATTTGAATCAAACCACTCAATGTTTGCCGAGCAGCCTCAACAGTCATCTCTAAAAATTGGATGGTTTTTATTGTGCTAGCATAAAGTAGGTCCAAATGTCAAAGTGTTCAGCTTTTGTGCTGTTGAATATTTATTCAGATAGTTAATAGTAATACATAAGTGAGATAATATTACTTATAACAATTATTAATTTAAATTTGTATAACAGATACGTACTACAAGTGACAATTTTTGGTAAAGAATTGCTTACTATAAATTTTCTGCATAACTATAAAAAGATCTAGATCACCCTTTAAAATTCGTAACGAAAATGAAATGAAAAATAGAATATCTCACATGGAATTAGAATTAACTGAGTTAGTCGATTTAACCGGTCTTCTCATACGGTTCCGTAAATTTCAACTCTAGCCACTTTGTTATTTGTAATAATGAGCCTTCTAAAAGAAGTCGATTTCTGTTCCTCTATACATTTTGAAATAAAAAATCAGTTGTTTTACCCAGTTACCTATAAGACACGGATAAAAGACTCCTTTGAGGTGGATCTTTTATCATTTTTTTCTTTATTTATAATGCTTAGTATAAATAAATAAATGACGTAATTAAAGGTGACCGTAGGCCATTGAATGAGATATCAATTTTAAACCAAATGGAGAATTACAACCTCGTCGTCCGATGACAGATGTGGACACATTTAGCTTACCACTATGCGTTAACGGGAACGACAATATTAAGTTTGTTAGACGGATTGTTAATATTCTTTTGTTTTTCTAGAGAGAATATTAACACTGCGCCAAAATATTATTCATGTGCTCGTTAACCCCGCGTGTTAAGATGAAAACTTGTATTACAAATGGATTAACGTCCGTAATACATAGGGATTGAGGTCCGTTAGCGTGGCATCTCAACTAGGCCTATGACCGCCATTAATATATAATCTAAAAACACAAATTTGTTGTTTGCGTGTTTGTCTGTCCGCTCTTTTCCCCGTTCTTTTTCCATTGTATACGCGTTACCATAGCAACGTGTTACCGGGTCAGCTAGTCTATAATCTAAGAACACAAATTTATTGTTTGGGTGTTTGTCTGTCCGCTCTTTTTCCCGCTCTTTTTCCATTATATCAATTAACGTTACCATAGCAACGCGTTACCGGGTCAGCCAGTTAAAATAGAAAATAAAATGAACATTATAAATAAAGATTTTCATAACTCTTTTCCAAACTTTATTCAATACAAAGAAGGAATACTTACATAATTTCTTGTGGTCATTAAATAGTTCCGGTATAATAAGAACCAGGTTTGTCGAAGTAGGCCGGATTGTCTATACATAGTTTTAGAATGTTTTTGTTGGTGCTTAGTATTGTCAGAGAGATCCTTGGGTTTCAACTCGTGGATTATATCTGAAATACACATTTACATTATTAGGATTATATTTTTTGATGCCAAAATTAAAATATTAAAACCATGATTTAAATTTAACAGTATATATGGCACTTTAAAAAGACAAGGAGAGTAGACAGTATTAATGAAAGTAGCAAAGTGGATAAGAGCCTCAGTAACCCAGCAGCTGATACTATCTCATATTACATGTCCGTTATGAAATAATAAAAAGCAAGGGAATGTTATTTCTTTAAATACAGTATTATAGACGTAAATTATTTAGTTTATTTATTTATTTAGTCAATTTAGCTAGTCCTTTGAAAGAAGATGAACTAAAGATAGACGTTATATTCCCTTAGAAAAAAGCATTATTAATTAAATATTTAAAAGATTGAGAAATAAAAATATATCTCTCAATTTGTTTCTTTTTATAACTTAAGGTATAGTCGACATCACAACAAGATATACACTTTGAAGTTTCCACAACACTTATGACAATGTAATGGAGATAATTTTAATTTAAGATTGTTCCTACGAGTTTTGTTTTTCTTAAAAAGAAAATATTCTTTGAAGGTACATTTGGTAGTTATCTAAGCATATATAACAAAAAGTAATTCAGACAAAATCTGTTTATTCAAAAAGTTGTAAAATATCAAACCATTACTTTAAAACCACCGGCAAAAGCATTTTCTAAAAAAATTGAAATAACCAGTTATTTTAGCAAGAGAATATATAAAAAATACAGTCTTGAAACCAAATTAACAACACAAACTGAAATGCCTTACAAGAAATATGCGCATAGTAGTGTGTTAGAAAAAAAAATCGTTAATTTCATAAGTAAAGACTTGATATATCAAATACACCATAATTATTTTATTTATTATTGTATGGCCCTTCTCAAATTGATTCTTATGATTCAATAGAAACGAATTGATCCCTGGTTACTGTTAAACAAGCCTCAACGAATAAAATACTGAAGGGGTTCAGAGCAATCAATTTAAAATTATTACTGAATATTAAAGATATTTTTATTATGCATAAATTATAGGTAAACTATAGGTTCAACTTAATTTATGCTTAAGTTTTTCTATTTAAATTAATGATGGTGCAAAAACTGACATATGACATGGTATTTGTATGTTTAATTTTCTTTGTTTAAATTCTGAAATGTTTTTCATGTTGTGTGTCGTTGTTATTAGCGCGATACTAATTTGCATAATATTCACGTTTCCTAGGTGCCTACGCAGTAAACACATAGAAATTCAAATATCTATTGATTATTTATTAATACTTCAGAAAAATATATTTCTCACATTATTTTTTATAGTTTATCAACAATATGATTTACCAATATTTGATAATAGCCGACAGTTAATTAAACTGCAAGTTTTTTACTTAACTACGATATCGTACAATCAGAAAAATCAGAAGTAAAAACTAATTTTCTTAGGGCAATAAAAATATAACAACGGCGACGACAAGTTGACACAACCTGTGGTTGTAATGGTAGCGATACTGTTACGGTAGCACTCTAAGGATCATGAGTCCGAATACTGGTAGTGGCATGTGTTATTATTATTTAAGGAACTCAAATAATTAAATAAAACCAAAACCTTAATTGAAAATTAATAAAAATAAAAATAAAATATTACTTATAAAGACTATAATGACCATTAGGAATGTACCATGTATGTTTTTCTTTGAAAAGAAAGGTTCTAATTTTAAAAACATGTTTCCACGCTAGCGGATAAAATGCAATTTTCCATGCAGATATTGAGCCACAAAGCAAACTTTTTCGAGCGTGTGAGGTTAAAAAAATATTTAAATTTTAATTTTTAATTCTAATTCAAAGTTAAATTTCTTATCATTATCTTAATTATTTGTTCTTACTGTAACGAGTACTTGTTTTCATAGATAAAGAAATAAATAAAATTATTCCTCACCCATGGGACTTGGTAGAGCGGGAATAGTAGGGACTTGCGTTTCCCAACTGTAGTTATCTGATAGTTCAGGTTTGAAATTCCTCATAGTCTTGGCTGCTTGTATCAGGTCCACGTCGTATTCTCCAGATGCCACCTCCATCACTGTAATGTGAAATACACAATCTCTCATAAACAGAAGATATGACAGAAGATGAATTGTCATTCATGAACTCTAACATCAATATATACTGCCCTACACGTTCTTTCTTACTATGGGTGTAGTCCACAATCTGTAGGAGAAAAAATACAACGAAGAAAGAGCAAAAAATTAGTTAGCATATTATTTATTTCTAGATTTTTATTAATATTTACCTTTTATTTATCACTTTTAAGTTTTTAATTAAATCAATTACTGATTTCAATATTGGCATATTATTTATATTTATATTTTTTATTAACATAAAGCTTTATTTTTCACTTTTCAGTTATTAATGAAAAAAATAACAGTTTTCAAGTCATTTTTTTATTGGTATACTTTATTTAGGTCGCTTTTTTTTAATCTCCACAATAATTTATGAAGATAACGTAGTCCAGAACTTAAGCTGACCTTACTGAAGAGGGATTTTAATAGCTGCGCGTGATTCTTCCTCTGGCACGTACTATTTCCCGTACTATTTGGCAACCTCCTCTGGTTGGTTTAAGCTTTCAATTGCGATTATCCATGCCTTTCTACTAAAATTTTCAGTTCATATTGAATTTTTGTTAATAATTGGTTTTTAGATTACTCAAAGTATAAAAATACGTAGCGTGTAGTATGTTTCACTTTTGTATACCGTAAAACTAACAACCACGTTAAATAAATGTACTGCTGTATGTAATGTTCTTAATACTAAATATGCTCGGAAAGTACACTTTTACATGTGCAAGAACGGATATACGACTTTATTGCCATACATATGTGCGGCTGGTAATGTTGTATGACAATTAATTACAGCCTTGCTAGTTCGAGCAGTATAGTTATATGAAAATCAAGAAGCTGTATTTTTTCATTTTGAACATTATTAATAGAAAATAGTGATGCCGTGGATTTTCCAAGTTACATACGTCTTTGACCTTAAGTCATTACCATTTAGCAGCTTATGATTATTTTAATATAAGCTTCTTCTTTATGTTTTGCCATTCGTCGTTAAAATAAATCAATGAAAATCAATCAATGAAGTAAAACGATTTACCCTTATTAAATAAGGAGGAATCAGTGTTTTATCCTTTAACCAAATTATATTTTGTAAACGGTTTATTTTAGCGAACGAATGATAAAAAAAAACATGAAATTAAATGGACGCGTTGGTTATACTATATTTTTTTTTACAACGAAATGTATGAACTACGATGTTTACATTGTTATGAGTGTAAATTTTTCTGTAAGTGAATAGTATTGAGACCACGTCAGAATACCATGGTACCGAACGGTTCTATGGTACTGAATGTTTATTCATTTTTATATTTTAAGTCCTGACGTTTTGACTTCTTTTCAGGAACCGTACTCGCAGGAAAAAAATGAAATTTATATAAAAAAAGTTTTATTTTAATGAGTGGATGCGAAGTGTGTGAACTAAAAACAGGTTTAATTATGTAATACTAGGGAACTTTTATGAAAGTAATTACACATGTTTATTTAATGATTGATAAATTATATAATTATAAATTATGATATGAACACGTTTCAACTTAAAGGTTAATTAATAGAATCTAAGTTGTTTTCGTAGACCATTAACTTTTAAGATAAATTATTTTAATGGAAAAATACTATAAAAAATCGACTTTTGTTAAACAATCGCTACTTGTTTACAAAATATGTAAATATTCTCAACATTGTTTCAACCTATGATCTTTTGTCTCAAGTTCAATATCAATCGGAGATGACTTGACGTTGCAGATTGTCAAGTTATTGGAAAACGATGACATTTTATTGTAAATTTCTTTAATAACAATAGAGAATAAATGATGACTATAAGAAAAGTTTTCTAAACTCCACTCTGACATACATATAATTATGGGGAGAGCAAGAATAATTGCTCAAGCCCTTTTCTTCTTCTATCTCGGTACAATGTCTCTCGAAATATTATCTAATAGCGGAGTTAGGACGTTATTGACTTTAAGTAAATAAATGTTCATATTGAATAAAAACAAAAAACAACAAAAAAAGCTTTATTAGTTTCACAAAAGAGTAAGCTTGACTATAGCCATGTAAATAAGATAAATATATTTTTTTAGTACATAGTTAATAGTCTGAATATACTACAACGTTAAGTGATTATCGAAAATAAAGAATAAGTAGAGATTCTTTTAATAATTACGTTGAAATTATGAAGCATCTTTCTGTTTTATGTCACTTACTAGAATTAATTGGATGCATGAACTTAGATTGTCTGGGTTCACTCTGTTGTTACGTGGATGCGTAATAGATAATGAGATGTATATCTAATTAATTAAATCTCTGATGCTTGATGTTTTTAAGAACTATTCAAAGCATAAAAGGGGCGTTTGAATAAAGTAATATTTTTTTTTGCCAATATTCATAATTTTAGTGGCGTTTTATATTTTGTAACTATTTAAGTGTACAGTCTTTTTGCTATACGTACCTACTTATCAACAGAAAAACATAAAATTTTGTAGCAAGGATCGTGTAATTACTTATAAAACTGAAAAATGTTGGTAATAAAAATAAAGATTTTTAGAATATAATAATAAATAATAAATAAATAAATATTTCCTACATTCACACCAATTAACCTAGCCCAAAGTAAGCACTCTTAAGGCTTGTGTTATGGATACTGGGATAACGCATAGACATACATATATCATACATAAATAAGTAATATTCATAGAAATATATATAAACATCCATGACTCAGGTACAAATGCTTGAATTCATCATAAAAACATCTGCTCCTTCCGGGATTCGAACCCAGGACCGTCGGTGCGAAAGGCAGGATCGCTACCGTTGCACCAAACGGTCGTCGAATATATCCGTTAAAATCGGCTTTTTCATACCTAATAAATATGCTACTTACGGAAATCCGCAGGGTTGTGATATGGAGGGCATCTTAATCCTGCACTATCTAGAGCAGGTAGCAGGAGCCTCCTGGGTCCCTTATACAAAGTTCTGCCTTCAGATAGACAATATACAGAATCAATCTTCTCAAACAGCAAGGCCGATGGCTGGTGTATGGTGGCGATTAAAGTCCTCCCGCCGCGAGCTAAGTTGTTCAGCAAGGTGATCAAAGAAGCAGACGCTGAAGAATCTAAGCCTCTGTGAAATATTAAGGCTCTTATATAAACAAAACCTGTAAAGCATATCATACCTCCTTAAGACCTTAAATAGTGCCGGCATTACAAAATTTTAGCTTAGACATTTAAAACCCTGTGGTTTAACTTTTGAAGAACCTTCGGAACATCGAGATGAGTTGACGAGTGCATAGAATACACTTTAAAGAGTACGAGGAAGTCATAAAATTAATTTCTTATTTTGAAACACTAGACGTAACCTGAGTGAATACTACCTCAAAATTGTCTTCTCTGAAGCGAACAGCTATATCATTGTCTACTCAAGCGTTTCTCGAACATTACAACTTAAGCATTTTCAAGATTAGAGTGATTGTTGTAGTCCACCATCATCAGTTAACATCAGGTGAGATTATAGTCTAACTTTAACGCTATCTATGCTTTAAATAATTACTGTTCGTATAATTTTATAAGACAGTGTCTAAAATATCGATATTTATTTTAGTACTTAGAGCAAGAGAGAGAGTTTTGAGGAAGAAGTTATCTTTTTTAATGTTTAATTTGGTACATTCTTTTACGTATACCTACGTTAGTTTTAGTTGTTAACTTTGATAGGCTCATCATAGTAAAGGGTTAAATTAAAATTACATTCAAATTACTTACGTTGTTGGCTCATCAAGAAATAGAAGTGATGGATCTGAGAGCAGTTCCAGCGCCACTGCTAGTCTTCGCTTTTGTCCTCCAGACAAGTCTCGGCATAGCGTTTGGGACGCTCCACTGAGCCCCAAGAGAGCTAGGATTTCGTAAACCTATATAGACGCAAAAGACTTTCATATAGATGTGCTACTAAATGTGAAATTTTCTTAACTATTAAGCGGCTTTCTGCAGGTATGCTGTGATCTGATTCATTTAACTCTAAGGTTAAGAAAATGAGTTTGACCAATAGTGACAGTAATAGAAAATACCAAGTGATATGTTTTGTCTGGTAACTGGAATTAATGTAATCTCCTATTAGGTAAATAGTCGATGTAAAAAAAACCTTTAAATTCAAAGTATTATCTGTTAATTTACTAAAAAGACTGAAATAAAAGGCTAACCTAAACTTATTTCAAATCATCGCAAAATTTATATTCAAACTGGTTCATTGACTTAAGAGATTTAAATTAGGATTTACAGACCCGCAATTTGATAACGCTTTTACTATCTGTGAAACGCATACGATCTTCGTAACAAATAAAACCATCACAAAGTCTTGTCTCTCTTTCTTTTTTCGTTGTTATTTTGTTTAGTCACAACTATAAGCCTAATTTTACCCAAATCCCAAACACAAAGGTTTTTTTATTTCTATTTCTTTGTGTATTACAAAAAAGACATTAAAACCATTAGGAGGGTAACTGTATGGTAATTTATGACATGCTAGACGCGCCACGTGGGTACTATTGAGTAATCACAAGCGTGTATTTGTCCACTTTCGATACTCACTTTCTCCTTACGTTCGTGGGCCGTGAAATCGGCAAGTTTGAGTGCGCCCGCAAGACTCATCGCTTCGTAAACTGTGAGATGTGAGCGTAGATCATCTTGTTGACGGATGTACCGCGCGCCTCCTCGCCCGGCGGACTTCGATGCACATGTGCAGACGCCGTTTACTGCGATCTCGCCTTTCGCGCCTCGTGTTCTGAGCCAAGACAAAAACAAATTAAAACATAGCAGCTTCTTATTATTTTTTCTATTTAATATTTGAAAAAATATTCCGAATACTAGATCAAGACCTAATTATAAATAACTTAAAGCCAATATAGTTTGTTGTTCAGTGTGCATTTAAATCTATCTGATTTTTGTGCACTGGAATTAAAAGTCGTGATATACGTTTTGTTTTATTACAATAAATAAAATAAGTAACAAGAAATAAATAACTACAACCAGTAGAGGATAATTCCTTATACAGGACACGAATCTTAATCTTAACAATAAATTCTTAAGGCACAATCAATGAGAAAATAAGAAAGTTTATAAAAAAAATATATGAATTCAAGAATTGTTTGAAAAGAAAAACGATACCTATGCATGCAAGCACACTGCATAATAATTTTTGATGGAAGCTGACCTTACCTTATAGTTATACAAAGTTCATATTTAAATAGACGATTCTGTATGAATAAAGATCAAGGTCTTCCACCACAGATTTACGAACAGAAGACTTAACTTTTATAAGCCTTAATAGAATGAATGATTATGGTTTGAGCTTAAGTAATTGTAAATAAACTAAATTTCAGCATTTTCACATAAATAAACACATTTTCCCGTATTTACATTACAAAATTAGTCTTTATTAAATTTTTGTGATTTATGCAACTATAACTGCTAGATTTTCTTATCTAAAAGAATTATTACTAGAAAAAAATGTGTTATATCTTCAACAATCATATTTTTATGTCGCGTGACGTTGGGAGTTTTGTTATTAGGATCTGTATTTCCAAGGCAACAGTGAGGGTTGCATCATAGAGTTGCTTGCGGTGTTAATATGACTAAGTCCTTACTATTTATGAATTGAGACAACTTTCTATGTTACGTAGATCAAGTTTTTCGAGGAAATGAAGCCGGTAGATGTCTCTGTTGTCTCGAGTCTAGACCGACAAGTTTCATAGGTCTTATTTAATCTCATATGCAACTAAAAAGTTTAAATAACTGCTGCTTGTTACTTTAATTTTATATGTAAACATTATAGCTTCCTTCGCGATTGCACTAGTATTATTAAACAATTAAAACACATTTATTGCAACAGAAATCTATAAAAATATTTGCTGCTGTTTTTATAATTTTGTAGTTTAATTATTTTTAAATATGTGAATATAGTTTTTGTGATCTATTTACACTAATTCAAATTCAAATTCAAATTTATTAATTGTAGATCACAGGTTACATTAAGTTGTTAAAATATGATTAGTACTATCCGTGTCTTACTTCGTAGAGTATACAATATATTTTATACTATTTGTCATGCTATACAAATACAAAAAAAAATGTCAAAACAAACACTAACGAAACAAATTTAAATAATTAAAAACATTCAATGCTGTAAAAAAATAATAATAATTTAGGTTTTTGTGATTAAAAATTCAGATACACTGTAATAGCATTTTTGTAAGAGCATTTCGCGAAGTCTCTTTTTAAAAATATTCATTTGATCAATGCAGCGTATCGATACAGGGATCTTATTAAAAATTCGTGAGGCGTTGCAAAAGAAACTCTTACTCATTAGTGCAGTTTTGCACGGAATTTGACGCAAATCATTTGGCTTACGAGAACATGTCCCAAAATTAAACAAATTCGGATTACTCTTAATAAAAACTGCAGTTTCGAAAATGTATAAACAGGCTAATGTCATTATATTATATTTTTTGAAATACGGCACACAAGACGTAGTTTTACGTAGATTAAACATAGCTCGAATACATCTCTTTTGAGCCCTAAAAGCGAATTCTTTGTTTATAGAATTTCCCCAGAAAATTAAACCATATCTTAACTTAGATGCAACGTAACCATGATACGCGGCTATTAGACGTTGTTCGTTAACTATTCTTCTAAGGTTGTACAATGCATAAGACGATTTGTATAGCTCTCTACAGATATGATCTACGTGAACATTCCACTTCATTTTACTGTCAATATGTAATCCTAAAAACTTAGCGCATTCAGTTTCATCAATTTTTTCTTGTAAATAATGAATATTTAATTTATTTACGTCAGAGCGTCTCTGATTAAATGTCATTACTTTAGTTTTGTTAAAGTTAATTTTAAGATTATTATAATTCAGCCATTGTATTATTGATGTCAAAGTATTGTTTATGTCAAGTTCTAAATTAGTGAAATTAATATTACGAAATAAAATAGTACTATCATCTGCAAAAAGGGTCATGTGATTATTAGTTACAGAGGGCATGTCATTGATATATATCAAAAACAGTAAAGGGCCTAAAATACTCCCCTGCGGTACGCCAGACTTAGCAATTTTGAATGTCGACTGATAATTGTGCTCACATTTTGTTTTAAAATCAATTTTGTCAATTACCGTTGCTTGCTTTCTTTTAGTTAAATAAGAAGCTAACAAATTATGAACGTTACCCCTTATTCCATAATATTCCAGTTTTTTTAAAAGAATATTCCAATCAACGTGATCAAAAGCCTTGGTCATGTCCATATAAACGGCTGCAGTAGGTAACCTTTGGTCCATATTTGTAACTACTTTAATAACAAAGTCATAAATCGCCATATTTATATTTTTTTGCTTTCTAAAGCCATATTGTTGTGGAAATAGTAATTCATTACTATCAAGAAATTTATAAATACATTTAAATATTACTTTTTCTATAATTTTCGCAAATATGGTTATTAAAGCTATTGGTCTATAGCAACTAATATTGGTCCTGTCGTCTTTTTTAAATAATGGTTTGATGATTGTTGTTTTAAGTTTATCGGGGAATACTCCATGCTCAATACATAAATTCACTATATGACTCAAAACAGGTGCAATGATAATGGAAACATCCTTCACAATTTTCGTAACAATACCGTCGTATCCAGCGCTAGTAACATTATTAAGGGACCTTATTATATCGTAAATATCACACGGAATTGTTGGATACATAAATAACGATTTGTCATGCATTTTTAGCTGTGAAGGACAATTTACAGAACCAGTTTGGGAGATTTTAACTTGTTGAGTGAAGTGGTTATTAAACGCTTCAGCAATAGATTTACCACTTGTAATGAGTTTCCCTTCTATATTTAACTTATCTACGTTGGTATTCGGCCTCTTGGATTTAGTTTTATTTATCACTTTCCAGGTGGCTTTGCATTTATTTGTAGATTTTTTTATAAAATAATCATTTTGTGCTTTCTGTGTCAGCTTCAGAATAGATTTATATCGTTTTGTATATTTTTTAAAGATTTCCCTATTTTGTGGTGTAGGTACTAATACTTTCTAAAACTAGTAGGTACTAATATTTTCTAAAAACATATCTATTGTAATAAATATTGTTCATAAGTTCGTTCATAAGCATAGTAGAAGGCCTTTCGTATATTACTGCAAAAAGATCCAATACAAAAAAGTTTCGATGTGGTAGAGTGGGCATGTTTCTCTAAAGGGTTTTAGTAAGTTAATCGTATGTACTTTTCACTAGAAAAGTGTTATACCGCATAAGTAATATTCAGAGAAGTAATTTAACTTATACCAGTAGCCAACGTGGTTGTGGGTTACTTTACGCTGTATTAATATATCTTAACAGTTAGGAAATAGCAACAAAATTGAAGTTGAATTAAAAACGTATGTAGTTGTTTACAATTAACAGCACATCATTTTACCACATATAAAGAACTTTCATAATCGACATTGTATTGGAGTTGAATATTATTAATGGGGGCAAGTAGACCGTAGAAATTACAAACATAAATGCAGTCTAATATGAATAAAATATATTATTTTAATTAAGTTCTTTACTGGAGGGAGACTCTGTACCAGGGTCGTCTGCTTAGGTACCTCCGTCTTACCTATTTCTGCCGCAAAGCAGCAGTGCTTGCATTGCTGTGTTCCGGTTTGAAGGGTAAGATATGGCAGTGAAATTACTGGGTATAGTGACACAAGATGTAAAATCTTGTGTCACAAGTTGGCAACGTACACTGTGGTTCTTGTGGGGGTTGCAGTTTTGCTGCGAATCTAACAAGAGCCACATGTATTATAGGTGACTGTTACCACTTACCATCAGGTGGGCAGTTTGCTTGTTTGCCAACTTTCAGCAATAAAAAAAAAAATAAAAGTTCTTTTTTATATTTATCGGATTATTATTATTTCCTGATAGTGAGATTTTTGGTAATTAACAAGCCATTATTATCACAAGACTCGCTAACTTACAGGTAGCCAGCTAGGATATTTAGGAGAGTAGTTTTTCCTGCACCTGATGGCCCCATGATTGCAGTAAGTTCACCAGGTTTAAAGCTGCCATCGACGCCTTTGATGATATCTCGTCTTTCTGAAATGGAAAAAAAATAGCGATCACTAGTTAGTTAGTTTTGCGACCGTTTGGTGCAACGGTAGCGATCCTGCCTTCCGTACGACAATCCTGGGTCCCGGAAGGAGCAGATATTTGTGATATTATACAAATGTTAGTGTGATAAATACAAGCATTTGTAATTATGTAACGGGTATTTATATATTTCTAGAAATATTAAATATCTTTGTATCATATATGTATGTCTATCCGTTACCCTAGTATTCATAACATAAGCCTTACAGTACCTACGTTAGGCTAGGCTATTTGGTGTGAATGTGAGAAACATTATTAATATAATAATTGTTAGTGTGGCGTGGCTGAAATTTTTATAGTTTATGGACATTTTATATCCCGAAATTCCCACGTATTCCCGAAGAATATCAGACAAAGTAAGTATAAACATGTAATGTTTAAATTCATGTCTATTTTATTTTATGAAAATATATATATATATAAAATGTCATAAAATAAAATTTCATATATATGAATATTACATATTCCTAGAAAAAGAAAATAATTTCTGACTGAATATGCAATTAATATAGGAAAAGATAAAGTTGATCAAGTGAAAAAAAAACGTATTTGTTTGTAATGTATCTTGTGTCAATGTATACAAGGGATGGAAAATATGAAAGTGATATTGAAAGAAGAGTGAATGAAGGAAAGTGAGTTAAAGCACGCTTTTGTGAGTAGCCAGAAGATGTCAAATATGACTGACTGGCTGTGCATAGAGGGGTTTTGGTACCGACTCTAATGAATGGAAGTAAATTTTGGATGTGGCAGCAAAACACGAATGTATTTATTAATGTAGTGGAAATAAGAGCTTTAAGAGGTATAGCTGGAGTGATTTAAATGGATAAAATAAGGAATGGTGTGATAAGAGAGTAGAGTGGCGTGGAAGCAGGTATAGTGACAAATAATAGAAAAAAGATGCTTAGATGGCTTGGACTTGTAGAGGCAAATATGTATGGGCAAGTCGATAAAGGCAGACCAAGGCAAACTTTCAGGGACCAAATAGAAGATGTCCTAAAAAGGCAAGGTCAAAAGTACCTTTAACTGACGAGCTTGTATGAAGCGTCGTGGAAACTGAAAATCTGTGATCTCTGCCTACCCTCGAGTTAAAAATGCGTAATTATATGTTTACCCGATATCCTACTCATATCACTTATGTTATAAGGCTAGACCTATAGTCCCAAATTGGTGTAAATGTAAGAAATGTTATTATTAGTACTAGCGGCCCGTCCCGGCTTCGCACGGGTGGACAAAATTCTTTATTTTTTTTTCTATTATTCAATATTTTTCCGTTAGCGCCATCTAGCATCCGGTAGACGAACTACTTGCGGTAAACGCGTTTCTATGGTAAAGTTATTGATACAATGTAAAAAGAGCGGGAAAAAGAGCAGACAGACAAACACAAACCACTGTGATCTTAGATTATAGACTAGCGGCCCGACCCGGCTTCGCACGGGTGGACAAAATTCTTTAATTTTTTCTATTATTAAATATTTTTCCGTTAGCGCCATCTAGCGTCCAGTAGACGAAATACATGCGGTCAACGCGTTGCTATTGGTGACGTTATTGATACAATGGAAAAAGAGCGGGAATAAGAGGAGACAGACAAACACACAAACCACTGTGATCTTAGATTATATATTAATATAATAAATTTCGGATTCCTTAAACCAATGGTTACAATCGCGTTTTAGAAATTATTAGAATGCTTTTGGAAAAATTCAAAATATTCTCAACGCCATGTACAGAGGCGTTCTAAGTAAAAATAATAATAATCAGAATTTGTAGAAAATCATTTAAATTTTCTTGTCTAGTTTTTTTTTTTTATCGTATTTTTACTTCTAAACTTTAAACTTAAAAAAACTTCTTCACAAGTCATGTGTAGCATTTTGTTAAACGCTTCCTTTTATTAATTATTTCTTGACAGTGTTTAACAAGTTAACATTGAAGTGAGTAGTTTCCTATTTTGGCAAAGTAGTAAATCATCTTTTTTCCACTTGGAGCAATAAAATAATTGTAATTTTTTGTCGTGGGAAATGTTTACAACGTAAAAACTTTAGTTGGTTTGCATATAGCAACTTAGCACATTTTCAACTTAATCCGATAAAAATTATAGGCAACACACAGTTTTGTTTTGCGCCCTTAGCGACGTGGGCGCCCTCCAGACTAGGGAAGGGAGGTGGTGAATCTATCATGTATACATCGGGCGGCCGAGAGGTTTTGTCAGATTCGTCGACACCACCTAGTAAGTGCCATAGCCTAGGAAGGCTGTATAGGCTTCGTCGAAGAGACCGCCTCGGGGGAACCCGTGGCGACGCAGTGGCAACACACAGAAAACCATTCGTTTTATTATTCGACATAAAATATTACTAAATTTGAAAAAGAATCTCTTCTTTCTAATTTCAAATGTAGTATTCAAAGTAGACGCATCTTTAGGCCTAGTTTTTTGAGGAAATAACTTAGAGTCGGCAGTAGCATTAACGAATAGCTCCTAAACAGACAAGAGGATAAATGTTATAGTTGTTAAATTAGACATTTATTTAATCGTTTTCTACCCCTACAAAAAAAGTAAAAACTACTAAAAACACGACATTACTAAGGTTGTGTCTCTTCGACGTTTAATTATTTTTTGGACCGTAAAAGTGTAACGTGTGTGTATTTGATGTAACAATGTCAGCTAATCATGATGATTTTTAGCAAATTTTTTTTACAAATTTTGCTTTTACTTTTTCTTACAAACCACTATTTGAAAAATATACAATATTTATGACCAAACTACTGTCTTCGAACGAACAAAGCAGGCATGTGATTTTATTAACTAGTTTAACTACATTTAAAAGTCATATTTTAACTAATAAATATCGCCCATTAGCATAATTATAGTTACGTAAGTAATATGTTAATCTAATTCGTTTTAAGGGCAACTATTTTTACGAACTTCTTTGAATATTATAATGTCAAATATCGACTACGTGACTTTGCTCGCGTCGAATTCGATTATACCTGTAAATCGTTTCTTTTTCTCGGCTGGGGTTCTTTTGTTTATGGTTATACCTTTCCTATAACTTTTTATGTAGCATGACCACGTGTATTTAAAATTTCATAATTGTACGTGTATTGAGGCGTGGAAGCGTAACCGAAAAACAGAACCAATTTCGCATTTATATTATTTTAATAAAGAATATAATATAATAAAATTATAATAGAATACGATAAACACTAAATTAATATTCCTGTTAACTTCTCTTGGTAAACTGAATGTTTGGTTTTCGAGTGAGTACACATCCATAGTACATCAGCAAGGATGTAACTTAGACCGCTTGGGCGAGAAGCTTTGCAAATCACGTTTTTTTAAACGCGCCCTTGTACAAATGTGTTACTCACGCGCGTCAAACGCAGCTTGACAATGAATTTACGTAAGTGTTCAAAGTTCTATCTTTGAATACTTGTATAACTTAAGTCTCACGTTTGAATATATCGATACTGTATCAATACAAATAAATAAATATTTCCTACATTCACAGCAATTAGCCTAGCCCAAAGTAAACACTGTAAGGCTTGTGTTATGGATACTAGGGTAACGGATAGACAAACATATATGATACCTATGTAATATTCATAGACATATATATAAGCAACCATGACTCAGGTACAAATGTTGGTATTCATCATACAAACATCTGCTCGGGATTCAAACTCAGGACCGTCGGTGCGAAAGGCAGGATCGCTACCGTTGCACCAAACGGTCGTCAAATGTATTAGACATGCTAAAATCTGCTATGCAGAAAAAAAAGAATCGCGTTACCGACGCGCGTCTAACATGCGTTTCTGAAACGCTTGTCGACAGCGCCTTTAAAAACGCAGTGGCCAAAAAGGCCCTAAAAGTCGACCTATCAACTGATGGGGCTACCGATTCTGACTCGCATCTCTCTCCTCTTCACCCGTTTTATACAAGCTCAGTAAGGGTGTTTTTGTCCCTATCCTTTTTCTGGATATCTTCTATTTGGTCCCCGAAAGTTCGCCTTGGTCTGCTTTTACCGACTTGCCCACACACATTTACATCATAAGTCAATAACTTTCATAATAAGGTAAGGAAATACCTAGTTTTGATATAAATTAATAAAGATATTGTTAGCAGGAGTCTGAAATCGTTCGTAACAGACATAGAATAAGTAATGCCAATCATTATGTAGTGCACCGATTGGCATACACAAATCGTTAATGACGTCAAACGTGCAGTGACTCGGGCTTTGCATCGCAATTTGAATAAGCATGTGATATAAATAATGCAAGTATTTGTATTTGGCATGCTAAAACTGTGACATATAAAACATAGATATGAACATAAGCGTTATGTAATTCTAAATTTAGAAGTTTTAGCTTTCCGTAATGTCTGATCTGTTAAACGTATATTGTATTGTACTCCTTTAATTCTTAACTATTATTTATTTAATATAAGTTAAGAATTATCTACTCAACAATTTCATATGTAAGGAGAAAGCTTATTAATATGAGAAATTTGCCGATGCATAAGGTAATAACAATACAAATTATTTACTCAGTTCGGGTAATCAATTTGGACTCCTTATCATATTTAAGGTATTTCTACAAATAAAATTCAGTTATTTAAAATTGAAAAAATATTGGGATGACTATATATACCTATCATAAACAACTATTTAGTGAAAATATGATTTCTATATTTTTAAAACAGTGAACATTTTGGGCTCAAGAATGAACGCAGAATTCACACTAAAATTTGCTCGAGAATAATAATCAGTAATACTTTCGGAACTAAGCCAGGAAAAGGGTTTGATATCCTTTACCTGTTGAAATGCTGCAATAGTGAAACGCAGTACCGTATTACGATGCATGCAATTATAATGAGCAATTGCGGCTCACCTAAATGCATACAATTGTACCTTGAATACCTTTTGCATCGACTTTAGTCACTGTCAAAGTCAAATTTTACAGCATTATTAAAATAGGAAGTAATACTAGTTTATTCAATGCCAAATCACAATGACATTATGCCAATTGGCATAATACCAATAATAAAAATATATGATCAAATGAAACTATGGAAGATTCACCAAATGTATAAACCACATCGTACAACTACTTACTTATACAACGAGGTATGGTTTTCCATAGATTAAATAAACGATTTTCTTAGATTTAATTTAGGTCTTACAATATTACATCCACCTATTACCTGAAAAAATCTATTTTTAGTTAAGAGTGACGTTTCCATTATTCTTCAAGGAATTAAAGGTCATTATTATTATGGAAAAAAGGATTCAATAAAAAAAAATCGTTTGTGGTGTCTTTCCGTTGTGTCGCATGATTTAGAAAATCTAAGTAGGTACTTCTAGAGTTATTTCGATTTAATTCCGATGATCATACTTATCTAATGTTATCATATATGTATAAAGGACACTTAAACATAATAAATAAATTTTGTCATTACAATTTTTAGTTAAACAACCGTGGTTTCGCAATCAGCATTCACTAATAAAAATGCTAGATTCATTCTTATAGTTTTCAGAATTGAAACCTAAAAGAACAATTTATTTTTGTATAATCACATACAAAGAATGAAGGCATCATATATACGTATTCAATAATAGTACGTCAAGTACATACTACGTGCACTAGTTGACTTAAAGCGGTATGTATATCAAGCGTATAGAGTACTGGCGGGATGAGTATCGAAACAACTGACAAACAAACGGAAAAGAGGTTCCTCTACTTTGGAACCATATGATAAACAGGTGATTCGCATTATATTTTTTAACTGTTAGAATTTTTTTTATTTAGCACTCGAAAATCTTACTTTGAATATAGTCTGTTTATCGTGATTCACCGATGTCGTATTTTTGACAAAAAATGATAAATACGTGTTTGACAAACCAGCTTTGTGATGCTTAGTAGGAATTTAACGGTAAAATTCTGAATATATTACGGTTCAAAAAGAATTATTAATAATATATTAATGTTCAGACAACGTCATATTGAAATCAGAAAGAATTTTTGTTATTGAAATCAGAAATAGCGACTGGAGTTATAGGAAATTGTGTTTTCACCATTGAACCGGCCGAGGATCGAACGCGGAGTCTCCGGGAGCAATACCATGAAAACTAGTATACAAACCACTCGACTATGGAGATCCTCAATGGTTTTATGTTAACAAAAGCTATGCTAACTTTAAGTTAACTTTTTTTTTAATGTAATGAAAAGAAGACTTTATTTCCTTTTTTTTCATTTTTATAGCGGAAGTTTTAGGGTCATAACTTATTATATGAAACTTCCGATATCGCTAGTAAAAATATAAACATTCTTACAATGGTAACAATTCATTCTTCAACCAATAAAGGCCTGTATGTACCTACATCACGATGTACTTACATATTTATGAAGAATGAACACGTTGCGGAACTATTTCACATTTATAAGCCCATCAGATCTACGGAAGTCCTGGCGCTTGGTTTCTTTACGCCATAAGTTTCTACAAATGAAACCAAGTAGAATGAGTAGAATATAAAACACTAACGCACCCTTGAGGTTAGTGAAGTGTGGATAAAAATAAATCCTTTTAAAAACATCCATCAATCTTACATAAGTCAGGGCAAGCTAAGTAGGTACTTATTGATATGATGTACAGAATTATAGAATCAATTAAAAAATAAAGCCAGGGATTTGCTCAAAGCTCCGTAAGTCGTATAATACAGCATTTGTGAAAGGTTTTCTAGTGGGCCCTAACTAGTTTTGTTATAATTGTTATACATATCACGCGTACCTACATCCTGATGAATAGTGATACCTATTATTACTTTTGATAACATGTCCTGTTTCTCGCTTTTGTTGAAATTCAGTTTTGCTAACCAATAATAAAAAAAAACCATATAATCTATATTCAAGTTTAGAAAAAAAATGGTTATTTATTTTTGATCTCCTGTGATTCTTAGTCAAGATTATGAAATTTAGAATTACTTCAGCTCGATGTAATTTCGAGGATGACAAAAAAAATCAAAAACGAGAGTTTGTAAAAGGATACAAACTTTTCTTGTCAAAAACTGGCATTCTTAAAATAGGATTTTATGATCCAATTTTAAAAAGGCTTCGCAACCACATGATAACATCTATATTTACTTTACTTGTATGTTTAAAATTTCCTGTAGCCCTATACATATATATTAATACATAATTTTGGAACTTACATATTTTCAAATAAAAGTCTGTATAACAGCAGCAAGTTAATCGTTATATTGCAAATGATTACTGATCATCACAGACCATTTCAAATTGCCTACTTTGTAAAACTACGAGGTGTTAAGTGACGACTTCCGCTGTTGATTAGCAATTAGTTTCAGTGTAGATATGTACCACACGCAGAAGTACACGAATGAACATAAAAAAATTATTAGCTTACAACTATCATTTAACGAATCTCATAAAGAACAAGGACTCAGTTCTACAACACTATACCAGAACCAGTTTTTGAAATTATTAGCATTTAAAATTGACCAATATTGACGTGATAACTCCACGTGGAAATTTAAAAAGACCCCATATGAGGAAAGGAGACACTTTAGTATGTTGTATCTATGTATGTTGTTCTATTTTTAACGTGCATACAAAAGCTCCAACGACAAACGAAGGTAACGATAACTTGAAAATAATTTTAATGGCGATAGAGACTTGTTAACAAATATATTAAGATTATAATTAAAAACATGATGTCAGTGTAAAAAATATAAGGGTCGTTCTACTTTTTTAGCGACATTGGTCTGTCCTTCGTCTTATTATGGCATCTCATTGGAGTATTGATATTTACGGTTATTTAATTCGGTTCGAATAAACGTCCATATTTTTGTTATCATTAATATTATGTAATTTTTCATTTTCTCCAACCAACATATTTTTTCGTTTGTTTTCCGTAGAATGCCGTGACAGAGTGGTAAACCGAAATGTGGTCTCCACAGAAAAAGGCCACTTTGTCACATAATTTAAAAAAAACCAACATTAAAAAACAATTTATATTTGCCGTAAAGGAAACTTTAATTAGTCCTAATGACAGCACAGATGAAATTTATTTAAAATTCCACACAGAAACCACAATTATGGATAGTTCAAAAACCAAAAAAAACATAAAAACGTCGTTTCATTGTCGGTAGAAAAGAAGAACGACCCATAACACACTTTGCCTTAGAAGACTGAGGTATGTTATGAATTTTACCATTCATCGTGAGAGAAATTTTCTGTTAGCAAATATTAGTTTCGCGCGACTTGTGGGACAATTGCTTTCAAGTAGGACCTTATAAGAATGAAATGTAATGAAAACATATACCAGTTTAGGTAAATGATTTGCAAGATAGGTAAATAACTAATTAGGTATTGCTACTCAGCATTTGCTGTAATGATGTTAAGAGTGCTAGCCTTCCGCAGCGCCAGCATGTATCGCAGACACTGCTGTGGTATGTGTTTAATGTAAAATGCCAAAAGATTGTATAAAGTAAGTTGATTTTATTATATACTTTTGAAAGAAGGTTTTAATTGTCAGTTATTACGATTATGAAACACTGATGATGGTAAGTAAAGAGAAGCCGTTACTCAACTGTTTATTGCTACTAAACCTATGAAACAAGAGCCCTAATGAAGTCTTCCGCTTTTCAAAAGCACTGCGGACTATAACGCAAATGGAAGCAGGCGAGCAGGCTTAGTAACTTTTCCATTGGATGTCATCATTATCACGAAAAAAAATAAAACTTTACTATTATAAAAATAAAGTGAATGATAGATGAATTATACATATAATAGTAATAACTTTATAGTGTTATTCAGCCATCTATAAAATTAAAATGGAACATTTGACGGATACCAAAATCTTTGACACCTTTTAGGGCTCGAAAAGGAATCGAATTCGGGATCACATGATCACTTGCGTCACGATTATCATTAACGTACTACTGTCAAATATCTCATTGAAACGTTCCTAATAACTTATTTAAAACTTAAAGTTTGAAATAATATAATATATGTTTTATTAACAGGTACGATATTATAAACTATTGAATGTTTAATTTCAGTAAGTAGACGCGTAAGTACAAAAACTAAATTCCGATAAGCTTTACAACTTTAGGTTAGAATAATAGTCAATAAAGTTAAGTAGTGAGACTGCGTGACTCATCCATTAATAGAATGAGAGATCATTAAACAACGGTTAAGTTAACAGTCAAACTCATTGCCCATATTAATGTTTATTGTCGCGTGACTAAAGTGAGGTGTGGTTCAATAAGAAAGAACATCTCGTTCAGAATGTGAGATCAAAATACACAAAGACTATTTGATTAATATTGCGATTGAATTCAAATAATAAAGCATAAAGAATGTAATAGATTTCTTTTCTGGATCATACAAATATTTAGCCACAGCTAACTCGGTCCTACAAAGAGTCCTTATTCCAGAAAAACATTTCTTGAGAATTCCTCAAGTACTGCACCAAAGTATAACGGTGGTCCTATTAATATTTGTAGTAACAATAATGTCAAGAACAGCCGGTAGGTACTACACGTAACCTATTTGCCTAATAATAGTGTCTTCTTAATGTGCGCTTCGCATGATTCGCCATTATTTTCATCATATTTACTTAACTGTACGCCACTTGTAACTATCAACATTGTATTTTTTTCGGGGTTCCCTTGTAGTGTGTTTATACACGTAGGCTTAAAGCGCAGATTATGCAGATCGCAGTAGAACAAATGCTTTGACATCGCAAATGAAATACCCACATGAGTTGGCGATCCTAAAAGGATAGTGTTATGAATTTTAGTCGTTTAATGTTTCGTTATGGTTCAAATATTATGTGATTTATCGTACTATTAAAAAAAGTGTTTTATTAAAATTGGATACTGTATAAATATTATTTGTATTAATACTTTAATCTATAAATAGTTTTCCATAAACCTTGTTTAAGTGTGTTCCGTTTTTACAATCGGCATTGATGATATTTTTTGATATTTGAAATAATAAATCACAAAATAGCTTACAAATTTGACGTGGAAGACATAAAAATAGGTATGCATTGAAAAAACAGTAAATAATTGGTAAGTAGTTAATGTGAAAATTTTCGTAATATGTTGTGGTTGTGACCATATTTTTGTTGAAAAAAAAAACCAATTATGTTGTGGTAAGCCTTTCACCTATCTAGATTTTTTGATACGGAACCCGAGACGGCATTATATATGTTTAGCTCTGTAAACATTTCACTAGTTTACTGGTCGGGTTTTTGTTTGCTGTAATTTGTGGTGTATTGCATGTTATTTCAAAACTAATGTCCACACCATGTAGAAATTTAACAGATATGTTAGCATCAAACTGACGACATCGTCGCATTGCATGGTCACCTACGTATGAATCGCTATTAGAGATTTATTAAAACGTAATAAGAACAGTAATCTTTATTACTATAGCACGTCATCCCGGTCAAAGTCTATTTTCTAAGAAGCATAAAATAAATTAGGTACTAATAAATAAACTAACCCATTGAAATCAGTTAATGATATTTTGAATGAAGTAAGGAAGATAGAGGCGAACATTAAACAATTATTTACTTTATTTAGTACATTTAAAAAAAAGTATGATTGCAAAATACCCGTACGCAAAGCTGAGCTAAAAAACACAGATCTATGACGAGAGACTTTGTGTTGGTAAAAACTGGCTACGATTATATTTCCTGTTCTTTTAATATATAAGATACGTCAAAAGGTGAAATTTTAATGCGTATAATTAGACCCATCATTTAGAAAAATTAAGTCAGAAAATTGCAATTAATTTTTAGGGGTCATTAGGAACGTCAATTTGTCTAGTAATATGCTTGTAAAGGTTTTCTAAAATACGTGACGACGCGACGTAGGTTCCTCGTACATACGTACGTCTTACATTCGAGTTTAACCGGTTTCTAAAATATTTTTATTAGGCTGATAAACCTTCTAAATGTTCAAAGCTATAGGACAAACTGTTCTAATAACATGCTAACACACGTTGCTTGCGTAATTAGCTGTTTCATCTGCAAACGTCAGCGTCTTGTGTATGGTTGCGCTACTTTTGGTAATGATTTTAGTGTCATGTTTTGAAATGCATGTTTGTTTAAATTTTCTAATGTCAGGTTACAAAGCTGTATATTACACAATACGGTTGTTTAGAACATATTCTACTGCTGACGTCTACTTAAATTTCTTTAGATTATAATGACTTGATTATAACGAAATAAATGTTGAATTGAGAATAATGAATACAACGACTTTTGGCGAATACGTATGCGTCAAGAGTGAAATTATTTTCTTTAGAATTTTTTCACTTTTAAAAATCGGACACCTCATTTTTTAATTGATAATCTAACCTTTTTGCTTTTAGTGTTAGCTACTACGGCCAATACGGCGTTATTAATTTAAGCAGTCTGACATTTAGTTGCCAAGAGCATTAGCTTATGAGCTTATGCTTTTTTATTGTAAACAGTTTTTAAGATTAAATAAACTACATGTAAAATTAAACAAGATGCAAAATGCAAATCGTTTAAGAACATAAATTATATTGATATGAATTGATAATGTTAGTATAGACTATGATTCCTATGAGTTCATCGTGATAATATTACACACTCAGCTGATTGTAATTAATAGATTAATGGTTATTATAAGGACATGACTATAGCTACGTAATTGAATCGTTTGAATTTTCTACACGTGCTGTTGTTAAGTATCGATCGATATACAGTTCATAATACTATATTTGTAATAAAATAACTGTATTGTGTAATCCATTTTGGCAACAATGTTTACGTAAATTTCAGGTTTTATATTGTCCGATATCAATAGTTTATTTTTATGCAAAAGCATAGTTAACTGAGTTTAAGCCAGCGAATAAGCTACAGGAACAAGAACGGGCGTCATTGGGTGAGTAATTAATTATCTTAGTGTCACAAACATCTTTAGATTACGACGATTGTTTACTATAAGACGGAATTTTATTTCTTTATTTGATAAAATATTTACTGATATTCAGTGTAAATGATTACATTTGAATATGTGTGTTCTGCACATACGATCCGTGATTATATACGTGTGTTTCTAACAAGAGTCAAAGAATGACTACGTTAATGGTTGTTATAAAAATATTAACACAGCTTTGTACAAAACTAAACCTAAACTAAACCTTTTGAACAGTGATATATAAACGCGCTAGTTATCCGAAAAAGTGCTTAATTTCATGTAAGTGTAAGAAGTACATACCTAGATACATTGATGTAATGTATTCAGTTCAACAAAATTATGAAGCAATTAAAAGAAAATGAGGCAATAGAACCCAAGCAATATGTTTTTGTAGACTTGCATACGAATTTCACTTGCGAAATCACCATGTAGCTGTATTACATTGATACTTTAAGATTTTGTAAGTAAATTATATATTAATGGGGTATGCTCGAACGATTGGGAGCTTAATCTCGCTAATTTGGATTTGGGTCAGTTATTATACAAATTATACCAATAACCAACAATGTTTGTATGAATGATGTTCAAATTCTCGTTTAATAAACCAATCATGTCATTTTTTAAACGGTTTTAACGGTAGCACAGTGGCGTAGCATAGGTCACTAGCACCCGGTGCGGATTCCAAATTTGCCGCCCTCTTATTTTTGCAATCCATTATAAAAAAATTGAGGCATGGTAAAAAGAGTACTTTTATTGAATAACACTAACCTGAAAAGTGAAATTAACATTTTTTGACATAGAGTAGAAGGTTGACTATCACAATATCACTTAGAAAAATTACAGAAAAAACGTAATACAATAATGGAGAAATCGCCTACTCCACGAACGCTCTTTCGCGCACGAGTATCATTACTGATTACAACCTCAACTGAAAGATTAAAATTTAACTTTTCTAGTCTTCCTTTCGGCAAAGTTTTTGATCACAGTTTCAATATCGATTGCATCAGTCAGGTCTTGTTCAATCGACAATATAGCTAGATTAGTTAATCTCAGCGTACTCATTGTAGATCGCAAGTAATTCTTTATCAATTTCAGTTTCGAAAAGCTCCTTTCACAACTAGCATTACTTATAGCAGTTGTCGCTCAAGACTCGTTCCGGGTATCTAACTTTTTAAGCAGTAGTGTTTGACACGAAACACCGTTTTTTAAAAAAAATTTAAATCTTTTTACTCGCTAACTTTGTGAATATATCCGATGAAACGGTCATCGGTAATCGTTAAATCATTATTTTCTGTAAGCAAAAAATGCTGTCGATTGCCTCCAAGGTGTAATTCGTGTTGCAACAATGTACGCGTAACGCGTATCTTTGCTGTTTCTCTACCAGTAGCTTTTAGCTACGGTGAAGTACAAAGAATGCGTAAGGAGACATATTTATTTAAAATAACATTGAAACTTGAAACGAAATATGTTTCCTAAATAATAGTTATTGAGAAACCTTGCGCTTGCATCACCCATGCATAGAACCTGCATAGGTACCTGGGTATTTGGTAACAACAACAAAAAAATGACGAAAAAAAAACTGAAAGAAATTAACTTTTTTTATATTATAATTTTTTTTTCTCTATCTGCCACCTCCGCAGCGCCGCCCCCGGCAAAGTGCCGCCCGGTGCGGACCGCACCCTCCGCCCCCCCCATGCTACGCCACTGCGGTAGCAACTCAGTTTTGGTTGCTAAACTAAAAAGCTTTAACGTATCCAAAAGCTATATAAAACTGTGATAAACAATTGAATCGTTTACTTTGAATGGATGAACGAGCACTGTTTCGGTGTAGTTCCATCTGTTGTCTGTTCGGTTTTGTATCTTCTGACATCTAACCCGTCATTATATAAAAATTAATGTATATATGACATAGAGTTACGACTTATGAATAGGCGTTGAACCGCTGCTGACGTCACTAAAACTGGTCTTTAGGACCTCTTAGAAATCAGCAAATCAAATTTGCCAATCGAATCGTTATGGTAGTCCGCCTGCTTGTAAGAATTACTCAATAATACAATTTTGCCATGTCACCATCAACATAAGCCATACTAACGGTTCTCACACATCGGGCATGGGTTTATCTATATGGTACGTTACAGTTAATTTTTAAAATGTTATTTTTTAAATCCTTCTATGAGGTTTTCTTTGTAAAATAGTTTTTAAGTTTTAAGTGAAATTCATTTAAACTAATTTATAATCTTAGAATTTTTGAGAATAAACGCTATATTTTATCAAATAAAAAGATATATTGTGAAGGAATTTCTACACGTAACTGTAAATTATTGTAATGCTGATGTGAGCATTTGTATAATGTTTTTAAGCAGTTATTTTGTTAAGTCCTATGTGTAAATGTGTTATAATTAAGAAATTTATTTCTACTTTGAAAAGCACTTATCTTATTGTTATTAGCTATTATTCATGTATTCTGTTGTATATCTCTAAATTAAATTATTGGACTAAATAATTAGCATTACAAAGTGAAATAAGATAGTGTATGTTGTTAGGTTGCTGTTAGGAATAAAAAGTGATAATATTTTTAAATTGTTTTTTGTTCTTAATTTTTTCTATACAAGCATTTTTTTAGTTTTTCGCTATTATTAGCATTATCTACCTTGAAGCAGTATTATCTTTTATATCACAACAATGCACCTAGCATTATAACCGGACAATTCAATGACCTATAAAGATTGAATGTATAAAAATATTTATTATATTACTTATACCATCCATATCTTATGTTAATCATAAATTTGATAATAATATATTTATACTAAATAGTCTAAGGGTTTGTCTGTGGATTCAAAATAAATAAATGCCAAAATTTATTATTCAGTTTATATCTGTCTGTTTGTTTGTCTTTCTGTACTAAATTAAGTACCTACTTCATTTATTAAAATATCAATTTCTTAAAAACTGATCTGATCTATATATTTGGGTTCCCTCCTTGTGCACGGGGGACAAGACGCTTGCGAAAACATAAGTCGCTAAGTGGGAATTAAAGAATTGAATAATATATGTATATATATATATATATATATATATATATATATATATATATATATATACAATAACAATCATGAGAAGATAGGTGGTAACTATTTATAAAATTAAACCTACGACTTTAGCAGTCCAAGTTTATGATAATATTATGAATTCCTTCTAAGGATCCTGTGCAAGCCATCGTACAAGCTTTATAAGTTTCAGGTAAGCATTCAATTAATAATATAAGAAATGCAATTTGTGCAATAAATCAGTGCCAATTACGAATTCGTTGGAATAGCGTGTTATCATTTTTTAACCTTTCTTTCTATCAATCCAATTATTATCAAATATATCATCTTAGTGTAGGATACCCTCAACCTTCAATGCTAAAATCTAAATGTTGTGTATATAAAAATTTTTGAAGTACTTTGAAGTACAAGATTATAAGTAATCGCTAAACTAGATATCGAATGAAACAAATGAAAAAAAATAATATAAATCACTTTATATTTTTTATAATTATATAAGTAAAAAATAATTTAGTTTTATTTTATCCTAATCGTGAATAAAATTTAATTGTTTTTTCTTAAATATAGCAATCTTTTATTTCCATTAAATTGTATTTTTTTTTATTGAAGTCAATCTTACTTCAGTAGGCAATGGTTTAGTTCAAAGCGATGTCAATGAGATCAAGGATTCGTAATTTCCACAAAATCCTATGCTTTGATTATTTTGTTACATTAAGTGATTGAACCTTATTTAATAGCTATACTTAAATGTGAAATATAGTGTAGGCGACCAAATTATATTAATGATGAAGTACGTTATTTATATATACTGGAAAAAAGGCAAAACCATTATTTTCGCTTAAAAAATTAGGGACGCAACGCTTCTATTCGGGGCATAACATCTGCAACGCCTTTATGATGGCAATAAAAATAAAGACTTACCAAATCTCAACTTGTTTACAGAGAACGTGTTAATAGAACACGTGATATTCTTGAATTCCAATTGAACTGTGCTTCTAGGTAACAACGGTACAACATTGTTGTTGCCAATATCGTCAACCCCTCCCTGCGGCATCGCGAGTGATTCACTTGCGCTGTCACTTGGTCTACTTCCCGCCACTTACTGTCACTTTTTACTTTAGTAGTACCGTCACAAAGTATACGATCACTTAGTTCACACAAAATGAACTGCGTCTAGTCTTGTCATATAGTTGACTGCGTCTTATCACTATTGGCCTTTAAGAATCTTCTAGTTGCAATACCGAGTTCCTGTCTGTAATAATCCATTCGATGATACCCTGTAAACATAAAAATTATCATTGTTATTTTGTCAATACACAAACTATTAGATAATGTTATTATTTTGTCTTTTTAATTCTTAATATTTAAACAAAGTTTTTTAAAACTATTATTGTATTTCCGTCTTAATTAGGTTACTTATTTTAGAGTAATTAGTTTATTTATCGATTAAGGTCGTCAGTATGATCTATTTGGTTCCTCACCAATATTAATAAGTACACTAGGTGAATGGCTATATCGTGTTTCTATTTTGTTCTAGTTCGTTCTATTCTATTATTACCCAATTTAGGTATTGCAATTATAACAATCAAATGGATATGTGGTTGTTTAAATGTAACTAGGCAATGCAATCGCTAAGCATAAAGCTTCGCTAGCACCATTTTTATTGGAGCGGAGCATAATACTATAGAAAAATATATTGTTAAGTAAATTTTAAAATTCCATAAGAATGAAAACTTTCAAAAAGCACGCCCTTTTTGTTTTAATGGGAAATCCCATAGAGTCAATGTTTTTTGTTCATAACTTTTTTATATTTGTGAATTATAAAATCTGGTCACAATCCGGTCCTAAATGTGTTGATTCGATTCCACACAAAAATTGTCAAAATCGGTTAAGAACTCGGGAAGTTATGGCGTAACAGACATTGCGTCATTGAAGCCGATCCATGGGAGCTAAGCTCGCTCCAATTAAACAGCGTCTTAATCTTTCATCATATAAATACTCTTATAATGTCATAATATAAACATCTCTTTGTTACCTAAGTAGCTCGGCTTAACAGCTAAGCCGATTTTGAACAAAATCTTTTGAAAATATGTTAAAAATCGGTGATTAAGTATTTTTTGTGACACGTAATAGGAAATAATAAATAAATAAATGATAGGTTGGAATACACATAGTAGTAGCTATAGCTACAGTTTAATAAATAATTTATAGTTTGGTTTTCGAAATATGTGGAATCTCAGGTTCCACGTTTTCACGACCTCCGGAGCATCTTGTTATATAGGCACTTGTATGATCTGGATGCATCTTTTACGTAACACCCATCATATAAGTAATGCAAATTTCTCAAAAACACAACTTTTCATTAATAATAGTATAATGACGATTGATTATTATTTAAAAATACATATCATATATTTTTCCCATTTTTATCATATGGAAAAATAAATTGAAGGTGATATTGGACCGCAAACGTAGCATGAGAAACAGAATTTCGTGATTATAAACTTAAAGTATGGGTAATTTAATACCCCAGAGTGGTCAAAAATATAATAACTTATTTGCTTTTGAGAAAATTCGGATTTTTATAAAACGAGAAAATAGATCGATAAATAATTTTTAAGCAATTTTGATAAAAGGCATCTTTTGATACCATTTCGATCAATAAAGCAATCTTCTAAGGCGAATCATTTTCAATGCTTACTATAAATCATAATTATCCACACTGGAAACAAAACAGATATCATTTATTATGATTTTTATATATTTTTTTAATTTTTTTAGTGCTATCTTATATGATAAATTATTTTAATAGAATACTACTAGATAAAATCGACTCAGATCACGAGTTTCTCCCACCTCAGGCTCTCCCGCCTAAGAATTTACTTGCGAGCGGAGTCGATATTTTCTAGTATTTTTCTATAAAAAAAAACATTTTAACAGATATCAATCTTTGCAACGTCATCTAGTCTGTGGTAATGAACTCACAAACCTTTGAAACGTCGGTGTAACACCCTCTCGACTAAACAGGTATATTTTACAACTGTGTGTTTTATCAATATAATGTAAAGTTATATATGCTACACCGTTATTTTTCAGATAAGCTATGTTTAGAGTTCGGGGCTATGTCGCGAAGAGACGTTATCTAAAGAAGACACTTCCGTCAATATTATAACGTAACTATTACGTTTGAGTCTCAGTTTAGGTCAATGTAACGATTTTCTACAACGGTAACTATATAATCTAGCAACGTTTTACAGTCTTTAATGACCTATGACATTCTAATATGGAAGCCATTACTTAAACATAAGTGTTAAAATATTTATTAATTATATAAATTCAGATAGCTAGGGTTCACGTCACGATGTTACCGTAGTAATAATAGATTATAGATTCATAACTCTCAATACGCTACAAGTGTGGATTGCTGGGTATTAACAGCAAGAAGAACGGAGGAGCAATTATTCATCACCGATCCCATAATCGGCTCTTACGAAAGTTGCATTATTAACCTAAAAAAATATAAGTACGTACCGATTAGAGCTTGTAATTTGTATCATACTACGTCATCACCATTAAAGTTTTTTAAGCTTATTCGACATACACAATTTTATCCTTATACGACAGAGGTTTATGAAGAAAAATGTTAGAAACTTCGAATGGCCTTCTTAAGAAGTTAATGGTAAAATATATGATTCGTATATATAAAAGCGGATTGATTTAGTATATCATACAAAGACAACGGACTTGGATCCACTTGCAGTGGTAACACAATAATTTTAGCTTTACACGAAGGCCTGGTCAATGTGTATCATGCATTGTAAATAGTCTTTTAAAAATATTTCATAAACAGTAAACAGCAAGGTTGTGATGTTTACGATCATTTTCTTCAATAAGGTACCTAACTTGGTCTTGGAGGATGGAAAAGTACCATGAAAGTGAGTAATAACGCATTATTTGTAAATTGTTGCTAGAAATGCTAACACGCGGGTAGTACTGATGCCAAGAAACTATAGGTAAACACCTATATTTTCTTAACATCAATACTACCCGCACCGTATGTTCCAGAATATTTATAAACACTCTTCACGGTCGGTCGTTTGTAATACATGCTACTAGAATGCGACTAGTTAAGATTTCAATGCAATGTGTTTGAGTATCATAAGTAGTACCTAAGTAGTAGTGGTATCTCAGCAATAGCAAAAAAATCTAGTGATGTTATTTTATTTATCTTTATGACTCTTATTTAAATTAAAGAAGATAATTAGATTATAATTTGTTCTCATATTTTGTGGTTTATAAGTGAACGCTGAAAGAAAGTTTGCATCAGGCGCTAACTTACTATTAACTCCTGAGACATCCAATTTTATAAATAACCCCCCTCTTTGATTGGCTGGAAGAGATCTACCTATGAGATAAGTTAAATATTGCTCATAACTAAGAGGAAAGGAGGCCACTTTTATTTTTATATAGCATGTCATGCAACATAGGTCTTGGAATATAATTTAGAACGCTTCTTCCATTGTTATAATGTATTATTCATAGATTGGTGAAGCTTTGTCTCAAATTTGTCCTGTCATATGTTCCTACCATAGAAACTACTTTGTAACGCAATTTGAATACACATATTTATTATAATCATACATGATAAATATTCATATGTATTTATAAATGGTAACGATTACTAACATTTAAATGTGAATTTGTTATTAAATCTTCCCAAATAAAGTTATATCCATCCATTTTCAATCTTCAAAATGATCGGAAGGTTTTTCTTAAAGGTTTATACAGTTTTTACAATAAATGTTAAACAAACCAGCTATATTATGTATAATTGAGCAAACTAATATGGTAAGACAAACAGTTCACATGTACTTTAATAAACCAATATTTAAAGTAAATATTCAAATTAAAATAAAAGCCGATATTTTGATAATTAATTATAACGAGAAATGACGGATTTGCAGATATATTATGTCATAAAGCAAATCTAAATTGAGAACCTAGCACAACTGTGTTGCAAGGTTTTTATAACATCTTATAAAAAACTTGGTAAGTTTTATGAAAAAAGTTTTAAACAAAAGTTGTAGCAAATTTTGTGACAAACAACTTTCTCATTAACATTATTGCAAAAAATTGTTATTTCATAATGAATATAGCAAAAAACCACTTTTTTTAAACATTAGCGCCACCTAGCTTTTGCATTTCAAGTCGGATGACGTCACTTCAATAAAAGAAAATGTAGTCCTCAGTGTCCTCTTTAATTTAAAAACAAAAAACGGGTCGCTAGCACTTGCTGAGATAAATGCATTTCAATTTTTTTTGGATTTTCTCAAAAACAGCAGGAGGGAGGACTTCGGAAATCTGACATTAAGTTTATTACTTGCCCCCCTAACGATTCGCGTCGTCAAATCCCGGTTTGTCATTTTTCGAAGCAAAAATTGCAGATTGACTGTACTACATGGCGATTTTATATTTTAAAAGGAACTTATGTTCCCTCGATATCTTTTAGAATGTTATAAATCAAAGCTATCGGAGGTTGCCAATTAATGAAGAGAGAACAAGAAAACCTCTATTCCAATTGACGTGGATTGAATTTATATGGCTTAATAACAAATACTGACTTGTATGTATAATTCACGGCTGAACTGCTGAATGAATGCTCATTATTGGTTCCAATTTATTACTAGCTGGTTATATCATTTGACTTCTTAATACATAAATTTATGCATGAGAAGTGAGCGTTGTAATGGATGTGGTACGACTGTGGAATAATAATTTTACTAATTACAAAAATATTAGGTGGAGTTTTTTTTTACTAAGAATCATATTGCAATAAATATATGTCAAAGTGTTGAATAACTTATAGTTATAATTTAAAAGTCCTTACAACGGCTGTATTATTAGAACACTAGCTGGTGCCCGCGACTTCGTCTGCGCAGGATTAGTATTTCGAACAATATGTTTATAAATTGTAGCCTATGTGTTATTCTGATGTATAAGCTATATTGTGGTAAAGTTTCATTCAAATCCATTCAGTAGTTTTTACGTGAAAGAGTAACAAACATCCATACATCCATACTTACAAACTTTCGCCTTTATAATAGTAGTAGGATTATTTTAGAATTATTTTATTAGAAAAAATAAAAACATAACGTACACCTATAATTTAAATATTTAAGATAACACAAATGCTGATTTGGTATTAAAGACTAGTACTACCATTAGTAATCGAAAACAATAATGGTATTTACCAGAAGCGCATAGATCAATGAAAGTATAGACATTTCAATACCACGGTTATGGTCCGTTTTCCCGACAAGGTTTTCACCCATAGGGACGGCGTTTGCCCTAGGAGTAGAGTTTTAATAGGCTGATGATAACGATAGATTTAGATTGATGTAAACGAAGATCAGAACAATTTTAACATTCTGTAAAGTGGTAAGTATGCGTAAAAAGTGCCCATAAAACGTATTTTATGGTTACAAAAAATATAATTTTCACTACTTTTTGTAATAAGCAAAATTATTAATTGACCGATACAGCAATTCTTATGACGTCTATTATCAACATCGGACAATTTAGCCTTATGTTTGAGTTTAAAATGCAAACAGCATATTCATAAGATTGTTAATGAATTCTTTGTTATAGGAAAATCCCAATTTAAGGAGTGTTCAATTATTATTTTAGTTTTATTTATTTTTCATGTGTAAGTAGATAATAGTTCATAACAATTGGGTTCATGTTCAGAATGAATGCTAACTCAATGGAAAAGTTTACCGTTTGAATATGAAGTGGAACCAATTGTTGGTTCTTTTGAAAGTGTGTCAAATATATTGCAGCTAGACAAAATGTGAAGAACGCTTTAATAAACAGTGGCTGATGTAGTATTTCAAGCACGACTAAATGGAATAGAAAACGTTTTATCGTACATCACAATTAGATACGTGATCACGATGGTTAAACATAAATATTAAATCTTCATCTAATTGGCCGTATCGCATAAATGCAAAATATTCCAGGCAACTTCTGAAACAATAAGATTGTAGACTATGGATTTCACTTTATGATGCAATCAGAAGGTTAGTTATCAATAATTTTTCAAATATCTATTTTTATAAATTTCAGAACTATTGAAATGACTTAATTACAACACATTTTGCAAAAAACTTTGTGAACATCATGTTATGTGCAATATACAAATCTCATCTATATTTTCTACTATAATTATCTTTAGTATAAAATTATTAGTTATGACTGATAATTTATTATTCACAACTTTAATGACGAATTTGATTAATAGTTAGATATAATTTCATGATTTTTATATATATTTTGCATTTTTGAATTCTATTTTATGACACATTATTTTAATAGAAAAATATAATGAAACCTACTTAGTCAGTAGGTTCAATGCTCTCCCAATTGAGCTTAAATAAGTTAGATATAATTTATAAATGAATAATTAATTAGCCTTTTGAGAAATTTTAATTAAAATAGCACTTATAATGGAGGTGATTAATAAACTTTGATATATGGATTATTTTTTGTTTAACGGATAATTTGAGATTAGGAGAACATTACAAATTATGCCGGTCTCATTTATAATAAAAAAATTGCGTCATAATAATTAAAATCGAGGGAAACGTCAATAATACATACAACTAGAAACGGAAATGAGTAATATTAGATAACAAAGTTGTTTGGCGTGTAGAGACGCGCATCATCAGGACAAAGTTTAATTTAGTCAGATTCATATCACTGTCAAGGCTAGCGGCCCAAAATATATAACAAAAAGTTCTAATTTTTTTATCGCATAACCTTCTAGAAACATCACTGACATTGTGTCTACATTTTACTAATTCATAATTATGGTGGATTTATTGGAATAACTATTATTCCAGAGGTCGATGGTAAAAAATTATAATTTTTGTGAATATATCGTATAAAGATGTGAAGAAAAAACGTTTTGCGCCTGTTTTACGTTAAAACAAGTTCAAGTTTGCAGAAAAGTAGTGTAAAAAGGTAAAATCTATATGAACTTTGTGGCGCTAATACATATCTACACTAATATTATAACGAGGAAAGATTTGTATTTTTGTATGTTTGCAATGAATAAACTCAAAAACTACTAAGCCGACTTCAAAAATTCTTTCACCATTGGAAAGCTACATTCACGTTGAGTAACATAGGCTATATTTAATGCTGGAAAAAATTTAAAGAATTTTGTCCATGGAGAGATAAACGCCAAAGAAATGATGCCTAAAATTCCTGACACAGTGGTTACATCAGTTTTGAGACGTAAATTCGGTCACATTTTTAATATTTTTTTTCAAAAGTATGTGGTTTATGTGTGGTTAATAGTACAACGGCTTACCACACACGCAAATGACGTATTCATACACGCTCGCAAGTGACGTAATAGTACAGATTAACATATACAAACATCAATCTCATTAAAATTTAAGAAATTCGACAGAGTTTCGAACACTAAGTGACCACTAGCTAAAAAAATGGGTTAAACAAATAACACTACAGTAATAAACGCGACAGTTATTCGGTGTGTTTAATTTCAATATCTTGTTGAAACGACAAAGCGCGACGCGCAAGTGTATGAAGTAGATATTTTGTTTGTATTTAATTATAATTATAACTTATTTAGACAACGTGGCAATTAAACAGGCTTACGAATGTATAGTCTGACGCTGCTGTAGTTACTATCATCAGCAATTATGCTTAGTTTCGTCTAGCTATTAAGATAGCAAACAAAAATAGTTTTAGCTCTGGCATGTGCATCGTGAATTAGAATTTAACTTCTATCCTTTTAACCTATAAGTTAAACTGTTTTTCGAGCATTATGGTAATGATAACTAACAATTTTTGGAACACGTAACAATACATTGTTCGTATCGCCGTGTTTTTCGGGATTCCATAGATTATGTGCCGTTAATAGGACCATTAAATATAACAATTGTTCGTAATCCAATTGCTTTCTGTAATAGTCAAAATATTACTCCCATTTTTTATGTACATAAAAATAAACTCGTATTGTTAAAAACATATTATTGATAGTGATCGGGAAATTTCCATACAAAACACAATAAATCTATGACACCATCACCGTAAGTTGTATAAACTAATCTTACTCGTAAGTTAATATAACTTTTATAAAGGAACAAACAAATATTTGTAGATACTTATCAAAATGTTTTTTAATGTTTCCTTCACAGTGCGAGTTTATATTCTTAAGTAACGGTTCTTCAACGAACTAAAACGCTTAGAATTATAACTTTAACCTCGTCGTTGTAGGCGCTGGACCTACAACGACAGAGGTGACGAAAAATACAGAAAAATTATCATTTAACTTTCTAGTTTCTGTGGGCACAATTTTTTATTGCAGATCTTATTTCTTTTTTACTAATAACTGAATACACACTTAAAGGTTTCACGTATGATGATTTGAAATTTTAAGTTAATGTTAGGCCAAGTAATACAATACTTTATTTTTGTAAGTCAGGCGGATACAAATTGGCATCACGGCTGTTGTGTATTGATTAATTTGAAAAATATAGCGGACATAATGGACCGTGATTTTCTCTAAATTGTAATTTGAATACATTTTAGTTCAGGATCGACACACAGAATATTTTGCCAATAACAATATATTGCCTTTGTTTCTGACAGAAAAGTAAAAAAAGCCTGTCAAAATCGATCAGTAGTCATTGTCATGTTAAAGTGGTTATTTTCAGTAGTGGCAAAGGAAAAAAATATTCTGCTAAAAATCTGCTTATTTTAAATAATGTTTTTGACGCGTTTACGTCAATATTTAATAAGAAATAAGTAAATATATATTTTTTATGTATATTTTTGAAATTTTGATAAAAAGACGCGATTGGAACATTGAAAAGATGTCAATTATTGTCTTAAAATCTTCATTTATAATAGGGTATAATAAGTTCGAAAGTTATCTTAAGAAGAGTATGGTTTTCAAGATGACTCATCTTACATACGCGCAACTTAGTTAAATGATAATTATAAAAATATGGATATATTTAATATTAATAGAAATACATATATAAATACCAGAAATGCTCGTATTTATTACACTAACATTCGTCCTTTCCCAGATTCGAACCCAGAACCATTAACTATTAAAAGATCTACCTATACATACTAAGTATAAGTAATTTAATACGATTATTGTAAATAGTACTTAATATGAAAAAACATTATGCAAACACAAAAGTTTTAGATTACTAACCAGTCATCTCAATTGTTTAATTAACTATGTTTTTATTAAAAGGTATTTCAAGACTGCAAGACAAGATTCTTTTAGCGGAGAAACGAATGGTTAAGCGAGAAGCGCAGGCCAATCCGAATCCTAGTAAACTTACAAACTATAGGACTCTTAAGAATCTCATAACGATAATCATAATTTCTCAAAACAATACTTTAGGCTAACCTAATTGGTGTGTTACAAGAAATATAGTTCAGAATCCCTGTAGGTACCCATTTTTATTATTATTAGTATCAAGCAAATATTTCGTAAGTAGCTTCATTTTGATGAGAAGCTCAATTTTGTCCTTTACATTAATTCTCCATTGTGGTGGCTAACAGAGATAGCAGGGATTGAATAAATCGATTTGACAATTATTAAAAATTTATTAATAATTGTGTTTTTGTTTATTACATCAATCAATTATTAACATTATTGAAAAAAGTATGATGTCATCAAAGTCCCCCTCGATAACGTGGTTATCGAAAACATCTACTTATAAGCTGTTTTTTTTACTATTGCTTAGTACAACAGCCGCATTGTCCTACAAATTGCGTGATTTATTATCCCCGTCCTACGTTCAGAAATTGTAGTACATATTATTAGTATTAAGCTTAATCTTCGTGAATAGATTTGTTTCGATGAGACGCCCAACAATTTCTACGAATAATTTTAGTTATTCCGTTTCCCGAAATAATAATGAAATTGAATAAATTTTATAAAAAAGAGTAATATCATGAAATTTGTTTGCATAACTTAACGAAACAAAAGTAAATAACATTTTGAATAAATATATTATAGATATTATATAATAGATATTATATAGTATGACGTATGTATAATAAATATTAAATGGAGCTGGATGCCTAATTATGAAAGATATTAGACGTGCATTAATGACACAGAGCCCTTGACAAAGACAGATCAATATATGCAGTCGTGAAGCTTGCATTGCACGTGTGTCCACACTAGTAATGTGAGCTGAAACCAATAGTTCCCCTAACACATTTGTAATGCCACATGTGCCCACCTACTGATTAAAGATAGCAAGTTTTAATTTGTTTGTACTTTTGATCTTTCACTAACAGTACTCTTTCAATTGCTGAAGCCCTACACCGAAAAAGTATTGAATTCAATAAGTGACCTTATTTTTATGTTTTGTAATTCAAAAATCTCACATTTTTATTCTTTCATTATAAAGTTTCGAGAAAACATACTTGAATTAGGTAATATTTTTAATTATACGAATAACATAATGTTGCAATTAAATATCATCAAAAAAATTTCGTAACTCCTTGTGAGAAATAATTTAAATGACCATTGAAACTTATTCAGCAAGTAAGTTTATGATTGCATAAATTATAAGTTATCGAATAAAATTTAGGTATTTTTTTTTCATTGTGAAAATCTACAATTATTAACAAGTTTTGTGTTATCAAAAATACTTTCATTTGATGTTTTTGTATTTCTATAAAGAAATAAGAAATACTTTAATTAATAAAACATAATTAGTTTCATAGAAAAGTACACAGTTGCTCATTTACCTATTACTGTTTTATTAAACTCTGGTTGGTCATAATTTTAATGTTATCACAAATCCATGGCTATTCACATTATAAGTATAAAATACAAATACACCGTTTAAATTACATTTCTGATTAAATTCTAAAGAAAATTTTAACTCCTTTCTTTTCCATTACTATTATTAAATATGCCGTAGGCTTACAGTCCGATTGCCACTTAAATAATGAACGAAAACTTGTAATGATATATGTGTGTATATTATGAAGGTATTTTGTTTTTTAAGAATTTTGCATTCACTACTGTACTTAACACAAGTTAGCTTTAAGGTTCTCACAGTTCACACAAAACTAAGGGATTTCGTAATAAATATAAATCTATCAAAATGGAATAAAATAAGTATAAAACAAAATTGAAAACACTTACTTTTACAATGCACAATTTACATATTTTATACCACTAGAAACTGTACTAATCAAAGCGTACGTACGTTTGCGAATACGATATCGATATTTTTAAAACAGAAAGAAAGTGTACTATACACCAACCGTCCGCGTCTCTCGCTCGGCCAAGTGCAACTGACTTACCTATTGCCAACTGTGAAGGCCCTTCTTACAACTGTGGATTACAACTCGTAACTTTCGATGATTTCTAAGTCAACCTTTACGAAAACATCCGTTTCATTCAGTTTTCAGGGTCCAGTAAGTTAGCACAGTTTACTGCTCAACTTAATGAATAGATTTAGTATGTAGATTTAAAAAAATATTGTGGAAATAGTAGCTAGTAGGTACATTGAATGAGGAAATCTGGTTACATCTTTTTTATCCTAGAAAATAAGCTTTTTTTCTTAGCTTTTATGATGAAATAATAATACCGCACAGCCATTGTCAAGCTGACATTCAATTATTCAATCAAAAATTATAGTCTGTAGACCAAAGATCAGTATATTATCCAAGACTACCTATATTTACAACATTTTTATGTTATTATTATGGATAAATATAATATTAAAATATCTAAACTTAATGAAAAACGCTAATTATTAGGTAATTGTTATGTCATATCAATCTATGACAGTTTTTAACTTGTAAAGTAAAAAAGAATTTCCCTATTTATTTCGTTTGGAATATTGTACAATGAGTACACATTACATATGAGCACATAAGTAATAATGGTTAACAAAATCCACTGCACTGCTCTTAGAACAGGTTATAGGTGATGGATGAGATGACTGATAATCTCACTGTACTGTATGTAGGTTAACAGTAACTATATATAATAATTATAGCAAGTTTGATATTTATCAGTTATACACATATGTATAATTATAGGGATATACTGAAGGGGTATACATTTACTGTACTATGTGAATAACTTGAACTAATTGTAATTTTTATTCGAAATCCTCCTTGTACCGCGTTTTGGCTATCGTTTTTGGAAGTTATGTTTTCCCATTATACTATACCTATATTAGTTTTAAATTATTTTTATATTGGGATAATAAAACTTTAAATAAATAAATTACGGATTGAAGTATTGTTTCACGTGTAATATAGAATATAAAACATTTCCTACATCGTGTCGTTTGTTTTTTCTCCCGGGATTACGTTCGTCGCTACGCATAAGTCGAACATTAAAAAAAACCTTACCTTGCCGTAACAAAAAAAGCGTGGCATGCCTTTCTTTTGTTGCCGCTTAGAGAACCGAGGATCGTTGTGTATACTAAAAACTTTTGTTCACGTGTATATCAATGCCTGGTTACATTTGTGGATGTAGAATTTATGATCGTGGAGTCTCTTTAAAAATGTAAGGCGTACTATCACTACTAAGTACCACATGACAACTATTCAATACAAGACTACCACCTACCTAAAAATAATTGTTGGAATATTTCATTTATTTTTTCCTTTTTAGTTATTAATGAAATAAATCACAGTTTTTAAGTCGGTTATTTTTTTAAATTACTTTCTTATTTAAATGATAGCCTAATCGCTCCCGCTGTTTTTAAGTGCGGTATGTATGAACTAGGGTTGCCAACATTTCTTCGACGAAATATAGTATTTTTCAAACTAAAGTATAAAAAATATAGTACACTTCATAAAAAAATAGTATTTTATGGAAAAACCTAAAATAAAACTAATATATATTTTACAAAAAAACAAAACAACGCACGCAAACCAGTGACGTGACCAGAAATCCGTTCGTTAGACATTGGCAAGTTCGGAATGCGCATAGATCTAGTACCATCCGATACACATACACTATGCTCTAGTCAAAAGGTAAGGATATTCATGCATGAGACTTATTACTTGAAAAAATTAATCCGTAACCTCTTATAGTACGAAGATTTGAAACATAGTATAATACTATATATTAGTATATATATTAGTACGGTTGGCAACCCTAGTATGAACTGCAGCATATTTGGGATACTGCAGGTAACTTGGAAAACTTTGATATCTAAATCAATATAAACGCCAACTGTGTTTTTTGCAGTAAACAATGTCATACGAGACGAAGTAATCGAATATAATAAACAGAACGCCATTGCCATCTTGATATTCTCGCTACCAGCACCAAAGGAACAAGACGTTTCCTTTTCCTTTTTCGGCAAGAATGAAATTAGTAATATGTACTTCAAATTTTCATTTAAATTATTTAAACTGTTAAGTGACATTTTTAGTTTGTGATATTTCTATGATTTTGAGGATATTTCAAATTTTAAATTTTGTTTAAGGTTGGGATAGTAAGATTTAGTAAGATAAAATTCTAGGCTATTAGGCTTGTTTAAAAAAGATTGATTACCTAGAGTACTGAAGACTATGAAACTGTTAAAAGACAAAAAATCATTAGATTTTTCATTTTTATTTTAAAGAAATGTGTTAGCAATTATCAAAGAAAAAAGGTGAATATAATTTAGAATACTATATTCCAAATTACCTGTACCCTGAGTCAAATCTCTTTTTGGGATTTTTTAGTTTGATAGGCATTTTGATAAGGTTTCTGGTTGATTGTTCTTATTAATTTGCTAATAATTTAATGTATTTTTTATAGCCATCACGTTTCTCTTTGAATTTACTCCCAAATAACAAACTAGTATTCCAAATATGCTGCAGTTCCTCTTTATAGATAAGATCCCTATAAAATTAGTAATTCTTCTTATACACTATTATCTGTATAACTCATATAAAGGAATGTTGATTTACAGTGCGTTTATGATATAGTTAGAATACGAGAAAGATTTGCGAATAGTTATAATTATAAAAAAATATATTTCCAGGTAAACATACCATAGGCCGAATTTCAAATTGCGACGTCATTTTGAAAGCTAAATTGAGTTGTCTTGCCCCATTGATAAATGGATCGGTGTTACGAACATTTAGTGCGAAAATTTTTTATGCTTTTAAAAGTGGTCTAAACCGGGCGAGTCGTTTGATCGACTTTAAATGACATTTATTAATGAATATTATTGAGTTTATAGGTCAGAGGAGCTTAATTAAAAATGCGGAATTGTGGTAGAAATATAAATATGAATTATATTCTTTTAATAATTGTTTTCACTAGAGAGCTATACGACCGACTCCTAGCACAGCAGAATATAAAGAGAGAGAAATGAAAGTGATTTGAATGGAACGTGTGAATGATCGAATGAGTGAGGATTAAAAGAGCGGCAATTGAATGAACAAATTTACTTCAGCATTTACAAGTCATATTCATTTCCTTTAATGCAATTTCAATTCAAATAATTAATTTAATAAGATTAATTTTTGCTTATTACATTTAATGTAAAATTCAACACGCCCCCTCAAAAATTAATTACTTTATACAAACAAAACAATAATTCTAAACAGTACATATAATACTCTAGTGTTTCTGGGAGGTACAAAATAAAATGATCCAACATTTGTTGCAAGGGTAAGGGAAACCCAGTAAAACCTTACCAGACCATTGATTCTTAAAATAAATATTATAGTAATAATAATAATTAAAGATCAATAAAATCAAAAATGAAAAATAAAAATCCGTTTCATTCTAAGCCCATATCACGCCTTATTTTAAGAAATGTGACTGCAGGTAACGGCTTTGTAAGTCCATCAGCCAACTGTGCATCTGTGGGAATATAAATTAATTTTATTACATTTTTCGCAACTTGTTCCCTTGAAAAATGATATTTGATGTCAATGTGTTTTGACCTATTATGGTTAGTGGGGTTGTTTGCGATACTGATACAACCATTGTTGTCTTCATAAATAATAATAGGCTTTTCAATATTCAAACCAATCGTAATTGCTAGTGATTTGAGCCACAGGGCCTCTCTAGTAGCTTCGTACAACGCCATATATTCAGCCTCTGTAGAAGAAGCTGCTTCTGATAGCTGTCTTTTCGTGTTCCAGGTTATAGTACACGATTCGAATAACTTGAATAAATAGCCCGTGGTACTTTTTCTATCATTAGTGTTACCACCCCAGTCAGAATCAGCATATCCACACAATATATGATTGTAATCATATTTTTTATACACTAATTTAAGATCAATAGTACCTTTTAAATATCTAAGTACCCTTTTAAGGCATTGCCATAGCTCTTTATTATTCTTATTCGTGTATCTACTTAATATATTGACACTAGTACCCAAGTCAGGACGAGTACATATCATTATGTACATTAAGCAACCAATAACGTTTCGACAAGGTGCATTATAGCTGTCTTCAGCATTCAATGCTTCATAATTTAATTTTCTCTCTAATGGAGTACTGACAGGATTGCAATCAGTCATATTAAATTTATTTAAAACAGTTTTTATATATGCACTTTGGTCTAACGTTATTTTATTATCATATCGAGTTATTTTTATACCAAGAAATAATTTTATGTCGTTTAAATCGGTCATTTTAAATCTATTCATTAAATATTTTTTGAAATTATTCAAGGTTTCTATATCACCACAAGAAATCACTAAATCATCAACGTAAAGTACCAAATATATATTTTTCTGGACATTTCCTTTATTTAACATGTATATACATCTATCAACAGATGAATTCTGAAAACCTTTTTCCAAAAGACATTGTTCAAATAGTTCGAACCAACACCTTGCCGCTTGTTTCAGTCCGTAAAGAGCTTTGTTTAATTTGCAAACATGATTATTAGGATTGATCAAACTTTCTGGAGCTTTCATATAAATTTCTTCTTTCAATAGTCCGTTTAAGAAAGCAGTTTTAACATCCATATGGTGAATTAAGAGGTTATATTGGTTTGCAAAACTAATAATAAATCTAAAACTTGCTATTCTGGCTACAGGTGCGAATGTGTCATTATAATCTATTAAATGTTCTTGACTAAAGCCTCGAGCTACAAGGCGTGCCTTATATCTTTGGGGTTTTCCGAATTCATCATGTTTTATATTAAAAATCCATTTACAATCGACAATATTCCTATCATTTGGTGGCGGTACTAAAGTCCAGGTATCGTTTTCTAGTAAGGAATTTAATTCGTCCTTAATAGCTTCTTCCCACAAATGCCTATCATGTCGTGTCTTAATTTCGTTGTAAGAACTTGGTACTTTACATAAAACTGATTGAGCATTTAACAAATAATCAAAATCATTGTCGGTTTCTTTGTATGACACAGGGGGACAGTTTTTGAGTCTATCACTCCTTCTTAGTTCAATAGTTTCGTCAGTACTATTTTTACTATGACAATCACAATTAGTAATGGGACTAATGATAACCTTATCAAGTTTGCGAATTTTATTTTGACACTCATACTCATCAGACTTATTTATATCTGATTTATTACTGTCAGAATTTTGAGACTTTCTGGACACCGATTTAGTCATATGGTTAATGTTATCGGTTTTGTCCCGAGTATATTCGTTACTATACTCTTCAGGCTTAAATAGAGGCCTGGATTGAAGAAAATTAGTCTCATCAACTACAACGTCCCTGACAGTAATGAATCTCTCGCAATCTGAATTCCAAACTTTATACCCGTTTGGTTCGTACCCAACCAGTATGCCTTTCCATGATTTTTCATCAAACTTAGTTCTACTGGTTTTATCATGTACATACACAGTAGAGCCAAAAACTTTTAAATATTTAATTTCAGGTTTTTTGTCGTGCCACATTTCTAATGGTGTTTTAGATTGTTTCAAAGCCCTCGTTGGTGTAATATTAATTAGATTTACTGCAGTTAAGACTGCTTCTCCCCAGAAAACTTTATCTAACTTTGCGCCATGAATCATGGACCGGGCTTTTTCAGTTACAGTTCTAACCATTCTTTCTGAAACACCATTCTGTTGTGGCGTTCGTGGTGTCGACAAATGGTAAGTAATACCTTTTTCAGAACAATAGCTTTTCATTTCAGTAGATAAATACTCTCCACCATTATCACAATATAAATTAACTAATTTCAAATTAAATTTAGCTTCACTTTTTGCTACATAATCTTTAAAGACATTAAACACGTCTGACTTATATGTTAATAAGTACACCACACAGTAATGTGTGTACTGATCCACAAAAAGTACATAGTAATTTTTATTGTCAATTGTAGGAGGAGTGATAGGCCCACAAACGTCTGAATGGACGACATACAACGGTCGTTTAATATAAGTTTTATCTTTACTCAGATTAAAAGGCAATCGCGTCTGTTTCCCATTTATACAAGGTTCGCACAAGTTATCATTTGGGACTACTGATTCAATTTGGTTCATGTCATTTATCATTTTATTCTTTTGTAACTGAATAAATTTATTTTTACTTATGTGACCTAAACGTTGGTGCCACAATTCATATTTAACTTTATTGACACTGTACACTTGAGAAGCAGAGCGAATAACACAGTCACGTATTACGAAATCTAAAGAAATTAAATTATTGAACGACATACCTCGCATGATGGTTCTACCATTCTTACATATTTGTGCACCGTCTTGATTGAAGATGATGGTCAGTCCAGCTTTTTGCATCCTCGAAACAGATAAAAGATTATAGGGAACCTCCGGGCAGTACAGGACGCCTTCCAAAACTCCAGCGATGCCTGTGTTGCTGATGACATTAAGTGTGCCTTTTTTGTGTGCTGAAATAAATTCACCCTGTTTAGCAATTGAAATTTTAAGAGGTACATTCAAATTTTCATAATTAGTGAAGAACTCTTCCTTATTTATGATGTGGTCAGAAGCACCAGAGTCTAAAATGAAGGTTATTTTAGATTTATCCAAATCCTGATCTTGATAGTCCGCAGTCATAAATGCAAAGCCAGAAAATTCATTTGTCTTTGATGGTTCCATTAATTCTACTGCTTGTACTGTTCTTGCCCTTTCCGAATTGTAATTTTGCTTATTCGATCGCTTGAAATAATAACAGTCATTTTTGGAATGACCTCTTCGACCACAGTGATAACATTTGATGAAAGACTTCTTCTTTGATTTATAATTTTTTTGATTGTTGTTATTACTATAATTATTCTTCTGGTTGTTACTGTTTCCTTGTTTCGGACTACTAAATCTATCTTTATTTTCCACATGCAAAACTTTAAAGCTTGTTTCACAGCTCTCATTTTTTAACTTTACTTCGTGGTCTAAGAGTCGAGTCTTTACAAATGCCAAGGTTAAATTATCTTCAGTTAATGTTTCTATGGCCGTTATAACACCATCATAAATTGGCGGCAAAGTCAATAGTAAATGTGCCACTTTATCAGTTTCTTCTAACTTTGCTCCGGCAGCATGCAATTCGGTAATTAAATCATCAAACGTAGCAAAATGTTTCATTAAAGAGATATCACCTTGTAACTTTAACGACAACAACTTCTTTCTCAAAGCTAACTGGGTCGCAATACTTTTTCGTTCGTAAAGTGAATCTAGACTTGCCAATATTTCCCGCGCTGTAGAATCTTCTTTAGCAAATCCAAGATAAGAATCAGATAAATATTCGATTATCACACTTTTCGCAATCCTGTTGTTTTTCTCCCACATACTGCATCGAATTATCGGTTCTTCATCGATTACTTTTATAACGTCTAACTCGCATAGTAACGCACGCAATCTAAACTTCCAAACACTATATTTTTCACCATCAAATGATTTGATATTCCGTTTGCTTTTTAAACTTTCCATAACTTGAAAAAAATATCTATATTGAGGGTAGGCTACAAATGATAATTAGCCTATAGAATTTCAAAACGCGAGCACTGGGCCCATAACCTATTGAGTTTATAGGTCAGAGGAGCTTAATTAAAAATGCGGAATTGTGGTAGAAATATAAATATGAATTATATTCTTTTAATAATTGTTTTCACTAGAGAGCTATACGACCGACTCCTAGCACAGCAGAATATAAAGAGAGAGAAATGAAAGTGATTTGAATGGAACGTGTGAATGATCGAATGAGTGAGGATTAAAAGAGCGGCAATTGAATGAACAAATTTATTTCAGCATTTACAAGTCATATTCATTTCCTTTAATGCAATTTCAATTCAAATAATTAATTTAATAAGATTAATTTTTGCTTATTACATTTAATGAAAAATTCAACAAATATGCTTTTAAAAGCAACCATCTGCTGGGGGAGTAAGAAAGAGATGATTGTCCTTCGACTGCTGTTACTAAGAAAACGTGTTAATAGTTTAATCCCATAGTAACCTCGGGCTATGCGGGTTAATTCTCACCACGATAACGCGCTGCCGTACTCAGTGTTCAAAACAAGGGACTTCCTGTACACCACATAGGTGACAGTCTTGGGTCATCCTTCTTAGAGTCCTTAACTTGCACAGCGTAACTTCTTTTAGGTATCTGCGGCGGACTGGATAATGCGTTTTGAAAATTGGTTGAGACGCATGAAACTGGTGGAAAGCTCAATTATAAGATTTAATATAAATATATGTTGGTTTTTTAGTTTTTAAAGACTTCTGAGTTTCGCATAAGTATCCCCCAACAAGTCAATTAAATATGTATTATTAGTATTTATTTCTTCTGTTTAAAAGCACTTACTTAATAATTAAGTCTGAAATCAAAATCGAATTTACTGAAAATTATTGATGTCGAAGAATACATTTATATAGCTTCTTTTTGACTTCGCAGAATTGTGCTTATTAACTTTTTATTTGCTTAGGTTTAGTTTTTTTTTGCTTTATGTACCAAGACAAAGATCAAAAACTATATAAAAATTCGAAACAAAGAATCATGTACTCAAAATATTTTTATATAATTGCGTCTATTTAATAAAACTATTAAATATAATTCAGTTCAATCATTAATATTTCTTATAAATAAAATGTATATTATGTAACTTAAAAATAAATACTAATTATTAATAACAATTAAATAACACAGAAAAGACCACATCATTGTCGTTGATCGTCATCACAGTCGTCACAATTAAATTAATTAATGTTTCAAGCAAATAATTACAGACAAATGTATTGAATCAATGATAATTGTAATTTTGAGTGATTTGAATTGTGGTCTTTAAGCAAATATGCATTTATTTTTTGTTTTGCATGTATTTAAAAGCTGTATTTTATGTCCGATTAAAGATAACCTTTACACAAATAATGTGGTACAGTTCACACCATACAATGTATTTATGTTAACTGTAAGATAAATACATAGTGATAAAGAGAATTAATTCTTTGACAGGGAGTGGTAGCCCCCGCCTGCCGGTAAAAAGCTCGCTCAGAATACAAGTTATATATGTATTGACTCTTTCCGTATTGTCACAAAAATTTCGATCATGTTGCCTTTTATATAGTGGGGAATTTTTTTATTTGGATTAGCTATATAACTTTAAGTGTTGCTGCTTCTGAGTCATGGACACGTACATTCAGTTAACTGCGAAATGGGAACATACAAATAAGACATAATTTACATCACTACATAGTATAAAACAAAGTCGCTTTCTCTGTCCCTATATCCCTTTGTATGCTTAAATCTTTAAAACTACGCAACGGATTTTGATGCGGTTTTTTTTAATAGATAGAGTATTTCAAGAGAAAGGTTTATATGTATAATACATGCATAATATAGTAGAGCATTGCATCCGGGCGAAGCCAGGGCGGGTCGCTAGTTGAATTATATAACATGGTGATCAATAGACATCATACCTATAAAAGGATAAAAAGAACATAGTTCTGGCTGGAAAAGTATTTTTTTCTGAATAATTATCAACTTTATTTCCTTTCAGCTTCCTTTTCGCACTTCCCCAGGAAACCCTGGAGTAAGGATCTTTACCACGTGGTAGTGCTCCCTTATGTTATGCTTATTTTTTTGATATGCAAATTTATGTCTGTTTCTTCAAAAACACAAGATATACCAAAAAAAAATTAATATTATTATAATATACTAGCTTTCCGCCTGCGGCTTCGCCCGCGTGGAATTCGGTTATATTGCGGTATAAAGCACAACTACACTCGGCGTCAAAAAAATCGCACCTCTAAGAAAATCACGTTCAAATGGCATTAACTCTGGATATGCACATGCAGTCGTATTAATTATAATTTTATTTAAAAGGTTACTTAATTAACTTAATAAAAAAACATTATTTTTCATTATCAAATAAAACCTAAAGCAACAAATAAAGGGTCACAAAAATTCTAAGGAAATTTTGCTGCTCGGGAGAGTCGCGAGTTGCGCTAACTTTGTGGGTATAAAGAGGTCAACACGGGTTCAATGTGGGTCATTCGCTATTAAACCGTTGAAGGGGACACACGCACTGATTTTACTGAAGAAAGAACATCTGGAAAATGGACACTACAGCTGATGAGGCCGCTCAAGTGGTTGCACTACTGCAAGCAGGGGTGCGGCAGTGTGATGTCGCCCGGCAACTGAATCTGAGCCGTTTTTCGGTTCGTAGAGTCTACCAGCGCTTTTTAGAGACCGGTGGCTATATCCGGCGACATGGGTCCGGTAGACGTCGCTGCACTTCGGAAAGAGACGACCGGTTCGTTGTGTCGTACTCTTTGAGAAATCGCTTCTCAAACGCTGTTCAGCTGCAACAGGAGCTCCAGGCAGTTCGCAGACGCACCGTGAGTGTATCCACGGTTAGAAGAAGACTGAAGGAGAAGAACATAGCAGCCCGCAGAGCTGCTACAGGTCCAAAATTGACTGCAGCGCACCGACGAGCCCGCTTGCAGTTTGCTCGCGACCACGTCGATTGGACCATTGAGCAGTGGGGAGCTGTTCTCTTCTCAGACGAGACACGAGTGTGTCTTTTCTGCAACGACCGACGAAGAAGAGTATACCGGAGGCAGGGTGAACGTTTCGCTCAAGCCTGCATCCAGGAGACGGTGGAATATGGAGGCGGATCCTGCATGTTCTGGGGCGGTATGTCGGCTGCCGGCAAAACCGACCTGGTCTGCGTCTCCCGGACCGGAGGTGCTCGCGGACAAGGGTCGCTGACTGCGCGCCGCTATATCACAGAGATCCTGGATGTGCATGTGGTCCCTTTTGCCGAATCTTTTGGCGAGGGGTTCACATTAATGCACGACAACGCTCGCGCACACACTGCAGCCATCGTGAACGACTTCCTGCGGAGGTCCCAAATTCCTGTGATGCAGTGGCCAGCGAGAAGTCCTGATCTGAATCCGATAGAGCACCTCTGGGACCATCTTAAACGTAAGGTTCGATCTCGGGATCCGGCTCCTTCGACTCTAGAGGAACTCCAAACCGCGGTGATTGAAGAATGGGGTCTTATCCCTCAAGAAGAGCTCCTGAAGTTGGTGAGGTCTATGAGGGACCGTATGGAAGCCGTCATCAGGGCAAGGGGGGGTAACACTAGATTTTGAGTTAATTTTAAGACACTTTTTGTACATTTTTTTTGTAAATTATCGATTATTAATTAGGACTTAATTAAGATTTTTTATTATTTTTCAAATTTTTATGCTTTTTGTATAATTTTAATTAAAAAAAAGATTGCACTTAATTGTTGTTTGATGCTCCTTTTTGTTACCTTTCTAATGATACCTAACACTATCCTCTATATAAGGTTTAGGAATTTTTGAATAAGATTTTTATAAGGTGCGATTTTTTTGACGCCGAGTTTATAAGAAAACTTCTCATTCCCACGGAAAATCTAAGAAGCGAGATGTAACGCTGGATACAAAATTCATATAATTCATTCCACTTCTTACGTATCTTAAAAAAACACTTCGTTACCCCGTTTTAAAAAACACCCAGCGCCATCTTTCGCATACTTCTAGAACTAAATAGCGTAAGCTATCATTCCACTTCTTATGTATTTAAAAAAACACATCGTTACCATGTTTTAAAAACACCCAGCGCCATCTATCGCATACCTCAAGAACTAAATAGCGTAAGCTATCATTCCACTTCTTATGTATTTTAAAAAACACATCGTTACCATGTTTTAAAAAACACCCAGCGCCATCTATCGCATACCTCAAGAACTAAATAACGTAAATAATACTTATACCAATTAGTAATTCGTTGACTTTAGTGATTTCAGGATAAGTAGATGTAAAAAAAAAACAATTTAGACGATAAAACAAATTGTACGTCATCCCTCGGGAATTCTTTATTTTCGGGGATTCATTATCGTATCATTTAGCTTCTAAATTTACATGTTTATATTCGTTTGCAATATTTTACGTTGTTTTAAACGCGCCATCTACAATCCATCCATCAAGCAAACAATATTTTTGTTTTTCCTCGGGAATATTAAAAAGTACCCTATTATATAATCCGGACTTTTATCTTTACGTCTGCAAAATTTCAAAGCAATCGGTTCAGTAGTTACGGCGTGAAAGCGGAACAAACAAACAAACAAACTCACTTTCCGATTTATAATATTAGTAAGGATTTTAAATTTTTTTATTAAATGTCTTAATATTTCATTTTATACTGATCAATTCGAAATTGGTGAAATTTTTTACACAATATCAACTCCTAAATATTTTCAGAAATGCTGTAATATGAATCCATAAATTTCTTACCAGGAGCCTGTATATCGAATGTCAGTCTTTTTACTTCAACACAGGATATACAAAAAATATTTTCCCTATTTCATCTAATTAAAGACAGAATTTAGAGAAACGTCGAAATACGCATATGTTTTTTTGATCAAAATCCTTAATAGTTAATTTCATTCTTCTTCCTTCAAAAACACAGAATACATCTTAACCCGTATTAACAACGTGACACGTAATTTATATATAAATTACGTGTCACGTTGTTTGTCCGCGATGGACTCCTAAACTACTTAACCGATTTTGATCAAACTTCGTAACTATCTATTATTTGATCTAACTTAAAAGATAGGATAGGTTTATTTTAATTTATAACACAGCAACGCGTGGCTGGGTCAGCTATAATATATATTTATATTACTATTTTATTGTCTCAAAGGCAGAGTTGAGAGAAACGATGAAATACGCTTACCTATGTTTATTTTGGTCAAAAGCTTTCATACCTATTTTTATGCATACATAATTTTATGAAATATTTACCAGTTCAAATTTGGTGGGCTTGAAGTGGTATATAATGTTAAATGAAACGATATTTCTCTAGAAAATCATCAATGCTATTCTGAGGCGCTTCTCCTGTAAGACCCATTCAAAAGATTTGGTTGTCACAAACACTGATAATGTTGAAACGGCCATTAATAAATAAATATCTACAATTGCAGGCATAAAAATAAATATCCTTAAAGTTATTTCGTTAAAAGGATTCGATATTTTTTTTGCTTCTGTAGATTTAGTTAAAAATACTTCTAATAATCAATTTGTTTTACAAAATCATGTATGCTTTGTTAAAATACTTAATTTTATTTATTTATACATACATCATATAATACAGATCAATAAATTTTTCAAATGTTGACTATATATGATTTGGATTTCTATTAAGACCCTATGATTAGCACTAAATTCTGAACTTAAATAAATGCAATAAGAGACAACTTTTTCTGTCGGTCCGTTAAAAAAATAGTGATATAGTTACGAATCATGTAATTGGTGTTACCTAGGACGTGTAACAAGGACGTGAAGATGACCTTTTTAATTCCAGACTTAACAAAAATAATTACCTTTTCCGGATTCACAACAATGTCCGCAATATCCTTCCATTAGTGTTAATTTGCGACCCAATTAAATATAATGTATTGTGGAAACTCCATAGTTTCAACTGGACACAGTCCATTTCGACACTTGCCTGGGTGTGACAATATCAGAAAGAATTGTTCAAAATTAATATGAAATTTAAATTATAAAATGAAGTGGATTTTCTATGTGATTGTCTTTATTTATATGGCATATAGGGCAGGTGAATATATTATTTTGTAATTTATAAAAAATACTACAATTTTCCTTAATTACTATATATAAAACTTACATTTTAGTTTATGGTGCCAAAATAAAAGATGTGTCGAGTATTACTATAGAACCGGTTAATTATGGTGAATATGAAAATTACCTACCGCCCAACAGCCATAAATCGATATCTTGTAAATATACGAATAAGAATCAAAAGGTGAGTGATTGTGTAAGACTCATGTCATTTCATGTTTCAACCACATTATTAATTGTCTATGCATTTGAACAGTGTATTAATTATTTGATAATTAGACTGGGGTGCACGGAGTGATTAAGAAATCAGCAACTGTTCTTCTTTATGGACAGAGTCCAGCCTGTTGAATAGGTATCTATACTAATATTATAAAGAAGTAAAGTTTGTGTGTTTGTATATTTGTTAAATTGTAAGGGGTAATCTCGGGATCTACTGAACCGATTTTAAAAATTCTTTCACCAATAGAAAGGCACATTATTGCTGAGTGTCATAGGCTATATTGAATGCTAGAAAAAGTTTAAAGAATTTTGTCCACCCGTGGGAAGCCGGGACGGGCCGCTAGTATATAATAATTTGTGAGCGTAACTATGACGCGTTGTCACAAAGTCCATTGTGTAACGTCACTAGATATAGTTTGACATTATAAAGACAAAAGATATCAAACGCCTTATCTCCATTTACTTAATTTGTTATTCTATTTAACTCAGGGTGTGTATAATTTATATGGGCCTAGTTATGCAAACGGGAACCAATCCACACAAATGCCAAAATCGAGGTAAGGATACAGAAGATTTTAAAAATGATATTTGTACACATAGAACAAGCCATCTAGTATGATATTGTGTCTAAACTTTATTAAAAATACAATCAATTTTTCTGAATATAGAAATATGGCTTTTTCTCAAAACTGTCATTGTGTGGATTGGTTCTCGTTCTCGTTTGAATAAGTAGGTCCAATGTACATCCAAATATTGTCTATAGCACGCGAAACTTTTCTTAGTAATAGTTTTTAATCTACCTAAAAATCGACTTGTATAGTGCTCCTGGGACTCTATTTTTGACTCACTGGGTCCAGTTTGCATGCGAGGAGCGCAAACTGCCCCTGTCTGAGGATACAAGGAATAAAAAGGCCGACACGCAAATATTCACGCAAAAATGCTCGAATGTTTCCAAAATTAAGCCCTTGGTGCTATCGAGTCCAACAAAATTAAGTTTCATCAACTTGTCATAAATAAGTTTTTTTGCGCTGCGTTCCTACAAGATACTTAAAGTCAAAGTATCTTGTTTTTCTTTTAATACTGTTTTTTAAATATGCATCTTAGTGACTTGTAGTATGACTGCATTGCATCTGGGGTTTCCTACGAAACTGTTGCGAATTATTTTTCCACTACCTCATTGGTTCGAAAGCTCGTGAACTCAAATTATGTAGTCGCGATCAACGCTGTTTCGAAAAATATTTTTCAGCCTTATACATTCGAAAGCTTATGACTTCGGTTTAATGACATATATATAAAGTTAATAAATATAGTAAATTTAAAGACGTCATTGTTAATTTCTAGAGGCTGTCGACCCAATTAACTCAGTAAGGAACGCTCTAAGAGTCTTAACTTTATGTCGACATTCCGGCGAGTTAAAATGTTTCACCCAGGAGACCACTCCTCGGCATTTAAGATCATGAAGATGATCTTGTTTCTTCAACATCCTATGAACTGTACGTAGGGTTGTTATATGTTAAAAGGATAATAGAGTTGGTAAATAAGTCTTATATTTTTTGTTTTGCCCGGTTTGACCGGTTTTGCTAAAAATTTAAGCCGTTTAAAGAAACACAGAGTCAAAGATATTTTTTACTTTTATAAAATTAGTAACAACATAACAGGATTTTAAATATCATCGTTAGGAACCTTAATAATACATAGTAGAATCTTTTAGCTTGTGAATAACATTATCCTTATAAAAGGTAAAATAGATAAAAATCTTAGTACGTAGTTGCTGCTATATTTTCAAATTTTCAGCATCTATTATAGTTATGTCTTAAAAGTTTGTAGTTCACATGGATCAAAGTAATAATCATTTACTGTCTTAATATACAAAATCGTTAATTCCGATTCCGAGAAAAAATAAATCTAACCACACAACTTAATGGGGTATTTAGTTATAATACCTACCCCAACAACCCAAAAGTTATTTTCGTTGTTTAATTTTTTGCTATATCTTTCGTATGTTGAGCAATAATATAGTAAATAAATAATACGTACAATAAAAAAAGAGCTTTTTCAAAACGAGCGGTAGGTAACCATATCAACCAACTGCTTCTCATTACTCTATTATTAATCACGATTGGTGATGTGGCCTACTTTCATTGACGCTGTAAACTATTGAGTGTCAATCGTCGAGTAATCAATGTTTTATTGACGATGACATTTTCATCTAGCATCTACGAAAAACTGCTGTTCGAGATATCAAAAGTAGAGCGTGTGATCTGCCTGTTGAAAGAGATTGGCGTATCCCTTGTATACTATAAAAGTACAAACTAAAATCTACATTTATAACAGTTACTCTGTCTGAAATTCTTACATAAATAGTGATCTTTAACGATTTAACAAATGTAAGTGGTTATTAGAATATTTTTAGAAGCGCCTTAAGTACAATGATAAAATATTACCAGCCACTTCTATTTCATAATCGGTACAATCAATAGTTATCAGCATCGATCTACTGTTTGGGTATTATCCACAGGCCGCCTGAAAAATGCGGAAAAAACTGCTCATAGCTCACAGTGTTAATTACACTGGTGCTAAGATCTCCAGGTACCTGTGGGATGTTGCTGGTCAGTGATACGATACTTTTCATGAATAAGTATTAAATAACAAGGTTGATGCAGATGCTAAGCATAAAGCTTCGGCAGCACCATGTGTTGGAGCGGAGGGTAATATTAAAAACAAAAAAAACAAAAATGTTTTGTAAACTTTAATAAACCATAATAATGAAAACTTTCAAAAAGCGCGCGCTTTTTGTTTCAATAGGAAATCCCATAAAGCCAATGTTTTTTGATCATAACTTTTTTATTTTTGCCAATTTCAAAATGCGTCACGATCTAATCCTAAATGTATTGATTCGATTCCACACTAAAAAAATTCAAACCAGTTAAGAGCTCGGCAAGTTATGGCTTACCATAGCGTCATTGAAGCCGATCCGTGGGAGCTCCGATCAAATAAAAAAAACTTTTTTATTTTTTTTTTATTTAGAATGGGTTTGCTCTTGATACTTTATAGCCATTTATACCTCTTTTACGATCTTTTAAATTTGCCTGCTACTGTTAATATGGCAAAAACTTCTATCCTTGTTGTAAATACCTCATCTTTTGGGATAATATTTTAATCATTTTGGTTTTGCTACATTCCAGAAGAAAACAACAAAAGCTTAATCAAAACAAATCAATTTATTATTTCGAGAAACAGTCTCATAATCTGTTAGTAACAAAGAAACTTAAAAGCATCAAGTAATCTAATCAAAAGAAACTTAAAATCATCAAAAAGGCCCATTTATGTAATTGAAAATTTTTGTAGGCGTTCTATATTTATAATTAAAAGAAACTTAAAAATTGTTACTTTTTTCGAAGAAGATACAAAAATTAGTTTTTGCGCCTTCCATAACATTTGCATGCTGCATTAGCTAAGTTAAACTTTTTTCGTCACCAATAAATTCATTGCGTTGCTTCTATCATGGATCTTATACAATAATAATAATAATCGTAATTATTTGGTTCTTCGTTAAAGGTACGATATTATGTTAATAATCTTACCTGAGAAGCGCAATTTTTATTACCATAGTATTTTAAGTTAGCTTTTTTGTTTATATGCAGTGTTTTGTATGTATGTATTTAGTTTTATTTAGGTTATTTTTTTAAATAACTTTCTCCACATCTCAGTACTCTGTGTAATCTGCTTACTTTACTATTTTTCACAAAACATTGATAGTCGAGAAGAGATTTATCATACGCTGAACACAAATACAAAATTATCGTAATTCATGTTGTTTCTTCCATAGGTTGAATGGCTGGATATCAATGGGAATTCAATTCCTCTTTCCAATACCAAAAGGGTTGCTACTCAAAAACACACAGGTCCTTTGATACGTGGAGAAAGAACGTATTCTCTGATACTAACATTCACCGACACACAGGTGGAAGATACCGGGGAGTATGAGTGCCGGTCTGGTGATATCTCTGAGAAAGTTACACTCTGTGTAATTGGTAAGTTAGTATGTAATATATCAACTGATACGTGTAAGGAACAATCGTATTTATTATCCGCGTTGCTCTAATATCTAAAGCAATCTAGAATTTTCTTGGTATCAGTCAAGGAAGTTAGTTGTTGTAAGCGTTTTATATTTAACTCTGTGGTGTCCGTTAGAGTAGAATAACACCAACCCTTTACACTTACACATGCTGTACAAGGCAGCTTATAATACTGGAGGTATTTACTGCACACCTTCCTTAGACCACAAAATGGGCAACAGCGATTTACAAATTGGGGTCTTTTACTGCGGTCCACAACCCGTCTGCCAAGCGTGGTGACTATGGCAAAATCCATCCATCCAAACACCCATTTTAGGGAAGGCTTCCGTCTAAGAGACGTCTAACAGCTGAGATAATAAAGGGTATATTACTACAAGCTACTTACACTGGAAGTCCAAGCTTCCACAAACGTATTCAGATTCAGATTCGAAGTGTAAAGTAACAGTATAAACAAATCATACGTTTTTTAGACAGTTTGTGAACACTGTACAGGCACAGTCTATAAAAAGCGTAATATTTGTCATAATATTGTCTACCGTTTGGCGTTGGAATCACATTCCTAGCTCTATTATTTTAAGAGAAAGAAAAGGTTAAAAAAAAATGCTGTTACAGGTCATTTTTCAAGGTCACTCAATGAAAGCAAGAGACAGCTAAAAACTACCTAAATATGAATGTCAATGAGTAACATACTTAACAATATGATATTCATTATATTTGGCTCTGGGGGCACATTTTCAAAACTTAAACTGCTATGAATTTGCCCTTTGTATTAATCATTCACTTGGTTCTATTTGTTATTATATGCGCCTAAAAGAAAGTTGTAGTTTCCTTTACATGTTAAAGTAATATTGCTACTATAATTATATGAGGCGCACAATTTCTTTTTAATTTAACGAAATTAAAAGGCTTGAATTTAACCAAATTAATGAAGCATAGGCTTCTCATAAGAAACAGATATAGATCGTGTGAGCTTCTTTTGAAAATTGCTGTGTTTTAAAACATAAAAAAAAAATTATGGTGTCGTAGGTAATGACAACGAATGCAAAGCCATTTGAGGTTTTGGCCTATCAAAAAAAAAAACATTTTAGTAATTTTTTTATATAATTAATGTGAGTCGATAATTACTATCAATACTCTTAAAAAATTAATGAAGCATTATTTGTTATTGTAAATATTAGTTAAAATTAGAATAAATAGGATAAGTATATAAAATAGGATAGGTATAGGTACATTTAAAATGGTAGCTGTGTAAGGGAAACTTTTGGAATATTAAATCAAAATTATGGTAATATATGTTATATTCGGGATTTTTACCATGTACCTTGTTTTTGTTTTTATTGCAACTCCGTGCTCCGTGATCATGACACTTGCAACAATGCCGAAATATCGGAAACTAAATAAAAACAAAAACAATGTACATGGTAAAATTCCCGAATATAACTTATATTATTATAATGTTAGTGACCATGAAAGTTTAAAACAATACATTAAATCAAAATGTCTAACTCAGTGAATTTAAAGAAAGACAAAATCATAATTATGCTGTTAGGTAAGGATACCGCATATCAATGAGTAGATTGCTTTGTAACCAAATATGGTTACTGAAACAAAATTTTTGAAAAGTTGAAATCGACTAAGGAAAATTGATATTTTTGTGTTCATCCATAGAAAAGGAATTCGACTCAACAGTGGGAAGGTCAATAGGCTGATTATTATCATGATACCTTTACCATGTTGATCTTGACGTTTATGCAGGTTGTAAATGTGTTGTAGCACGTCTTAAAATTTTCAACAAATAATTTATTCATACACAGTTTATAACAGTTTATTCATACGGACCGGTAATAATTGAATATGTCAAAAGTTTGTGAGCGTCAAGATGGCGGGATCAAGTCCCCAATTTGAAATGTATCACATTAAAATGTTTGTGCTACATATGTTCTATTTGTACCCCGAACCAGACATTTGTACCTCTAAAGGTAAATGAAGTATGTAAAGATCTCCCTGATCCCGCCAATTTGACGTCAAAGTGGGGCGGGACCTTCTGAAAGCTCTACTCAGAGGCTGGCAATTCACACCCGAAAACTTAGTACTACATATGTACTTGTATATACTCAGTATTTAACACAGTTGTAAGTGCCAAATTAAAGTAATGTGATTAAAACATTGCTCCCGCCAATTTGATGATTCATGTTATCGCTGAATTTATATGAACATTGTTACAACTCGCGCAAAATCAAATGTGGAAACTTAGTATGGCCTAAGTACATGAACTTGTGTAATTTTCATGTTAATAATTTAAGTACATCAAAAGTTATCTGTCATTCATCGTTATTAATTTTCGTACCTAGTATTGTCCCCGGCAAATAAGTTGAACATGATTTTGAAATCACGTGACATGCGCAGTAGTGAATAATGTACCTAAACTTGCTACTGCGCATGTCACGTGATTTCAAAATCATGTTCAACTTATTTGCCGGAGACTATATTTTTATAGAATTGGACAGATATATGCAGTAATGAAACAAATATTTTTTTGGTTATCAATGGAAACCCTAATTATTTAACGTAGTTTGTATTTAACGAGATAATTATTATAATAATATAATAATAATATTATAATTATTATAGATAATTATCTAACCATGTTTTACAAATTATGAGAAAATATTATTGAGTTTGAGGGTAGGTCAAAATCAAATGTTATCATGCAGTGCATCTGGATGTAATGGAATCAAAACCACATTATGTTCACTATCATCTACTATATTTTTTGAAATTAATGATCTGAAGAAGATTAATATTTTTGAAATTCCGAGACAAATTGTCTTTAAAGGGAAATGCTATTATATATTATCTGCTATAGAGTTTATAGCTCCACCTACATCTAGCGGTATCGGGCATTATCGAGCTCATTTCTCGAATATTTGGTAAGTGGGAGTTCTACGATGACTTAAAGACGAAAATTACGAATAGTCAAACGTACATAGTGCCTAATTGTTTAATATATGGGCAAAAATAAGTTGTTATAAACTTTATTTTTATTTTTTATGTAACTTTTCTCATTAGAACACTAAAGGCAAAACTTATAATTATTTTGTTGTTGTTGTTTCATTTCTGCATAAATGTGTCCATTTCAGAGATAACGATGAATGACAGATAACTTTTGATGTACTTAAATTATGAACATGAAAATTACACAAGTTCATGTACTTAGGCCGTACTAAGTTTCCACATTTGATTTTGCGCGAGTTGTAACAATGTTCATATAAATTCAGCGATAACATGAATCATCAAATTGGCGGGACCAATGTTTTAATCACATTACTTTAATTTGGCACTTACAACTGTGTTGAATACTGAGTATATACAAGTACATATGTAGTACTAAGTTTTCGGGTGTGAATTGCCAGCCTCTGAGTAGAGCTTTCAGAAGGTCCCGCCACTTTGACGTCAAATTGGCGGGATCAGGGAGATCTTTACATACTTCATTTACCTTAAAAGGTACAAATGTCTGGTTCGGGGTACAAATAGAACATATGTAGCACAAACATTTTAATGTGATACATTTCAAATTGGGGACTTGATCCCGCCATCTTGACGCTCACTAATTCCTATTGCCCATCTTTAAGACTCCGTGCACTGATACTATTGCCTTTTAGTGTGCGCACGTGCTGTACATCGTTCTATGGGTGCTCGAAGCATACGCGCTTGAGATACTGTATTCAGATACTGTATACACTGCTGGCAGTGAATATTTAGTTGTAACAATATTGACGTCCGAGGATGTAAGTGCTATATACAATAGTAGCCCACAGCAAAACGTCACTTAGTATCGTAATATGTTCACATGAACGTGTAAAATTGTTATTTTATTATAGGCCCAGCAGATTTCGTAGACATGCCAACTGAAGTCACAATGGACGAAGGTCGTTCATACACATTGTCGTGCCAAGCTCGCGGCCAACCCGAACCAAGGATAGTATGGATGAGAAATGGGGAAGAAATATCAGGTTAATGATAAAAATTAATTTCGGCTTAACGTCAATAGCTTTTGATATCCGTAATTATGGTTACTAAATGACCGATATAATATAATGACGACCGTTTGGTGCAACGGTAGCGATCTTGCCTTTCGCGCCGACGGTCCTGGGTTCCAATCCCGAAAGGGGCAATTGTTTGTATGATGAAGGGGCGCCGACTCCGTGGGTGCTCGTGTGCTCCAGCACCCACGAGAGGTAAATAGTGGGTGCCGAGCACCCACTATTATGAATATCTAAAATAAATATCTTTCTCGTCTTTTAACAAAATCTAAATAATATAGGTACCGAAATAATAAACGTAATACGCGCGCCAGCTGAAAGATCATTTTCAGCATTACGAAGAATAAAGACTTACTTGAGGACTACTATGACTCAGCAAAGACTTAATAATTACATGGTAGTGCATGTGAACAGAGAAATAGCGGATGATTTGGAACTTGAAAACATTGCCGATATATTATAAATAGAGCAGTAGTTCGTCAAGATAAATAAGATATTTATTAACAGGTGCACATGTCAAACTGCTGTGTAATATAATAAATTATCTTTTCTAAATATCTTGTATTTTCTTGTGTCTATTAAATAACAAAAATAAGTACATATAAGTAGCTAGGTATGTCATTAAAAAAGCTGGAGCACCCACGGGAATTTTAAAAACTCGGCGCCCCTGAATACGAGCATTTGTACCTGAGTCATGGACATTATCATACATTTCTATGAATATTACATATCTATGAATCGTATAAGTATGTTTATCCGTTACCCTAGTATCCAAAACACAAGCCTTAAGGTGCTTACTTTGGACTAGGCTTATTGGTGCGATTGTGGGAAATATTATTATTATTATTAAATGAACAACGATGACTCTAGTTTTTGCGCATTACACATATAAATTACCAGGATTTGAATCCGATGCCTTTCGGCTTATATACTTATCACCAATCGACCGTATAAAGTCATTTCTATGTATAGAGAGACAAACATGTTAGGCTTCTAGATGCTTTGGAGGTTATTGCGTATATAATTCCTGGTGTTATCGACATGCTATGCAGTTATCGTTATTCTATATTGAGTCATATTAATTTATTAGACCCCTTATTGGGAATTTCGCATTTACATAATGGTAAGTCCCAAGAAAACACTCAACGAGTTGCTTCTGATGATAACAATGATTTTAAATTGATTTATATCATTAGAATATTTTTATGATCAGAATACACAAACATCATTGTAACGTTAGACGATCTTACGATAAATGACATTTATTTCGATGTTTTATGATGTAATCAAAAATTTTAAATAAGTCGCCATGCCATATTGCTAATATATCACCTAAGTTAAATACTCTTTTTGTTTATTTCAAAATACTATTGTAAATTCACAATATAAACATGACTGTGTGTTTTCATTACAGACGATGTCATATTTAATGGCAAATACCAAGTGATGACGAAATACAATAGTCACGGATTTGAAGGTTTATTAACAATCACAACACTCACGCCAGAAGATAGTGGAGAATACACTTGCATGGCGATTCAAGAGCATACGACTGAGGAAGACTGCAGTCTGACTAGACACATGAACATCTCTGTTGTAGTGAATTGTAAGAAGATTTTCAATACAATAAAATAATAAAAATACCTATACACAGACAGTTCGAAACAAGACACTGGCTGTAAGTAAAAGCGGCTAAAAGAAAAAAGAATTTTCGGGAAAATCGCCGAAAAACGTAGTTATAATGGAGTAACTTGTGTACTGTTATACCTATTTTAATAAAGTAAATGTGAATGTACAAAAAAATAGTTGAAATCTATTTAAATTATAATTGTTTACTTTTGATAAGTATATAATACAGTTGTATACAAATATGTTTATAGATAAAGACTAATAGGGACTCTTGGGCCGTCTTTTTTGTTTACTGTCGATCGAGTCTTGTCAGAATTTTATTTGGGAGTGAGTAAAGATTACTCAACCCATTTCTAAAGACTAGTTTTTGTGCCGTTGTATTTATACTCATAATCTATGATATCTTAGAGAGATAGTAAATTGATTAGTTTATGCAATAGGTACGTACATGTTGTGTGTTTCACTCGTACTTTTTATTTCGGTTCTTAATTTTTCCTTTGGCATGAATAGAAGTTAAAAATTTAGCGGATTTCACCAGTAACGTATTTAAGTAGGTAATTCCTTATTTTCAGATGCACCGGTTTTCGAGGATGGCAACACAACTATAATTTACGGCAAGTACAACGAAAGGTTAGTGCTTAATATTGTATTCTTCGAATACTTATCTCGATTTTACTTCTTGAATCACTGTATCCTTTTTTACGATCGTTTGGTGCAACCGTGGCGGGCAACTCTGCCTTTCGCACCGACGGTCCTGGGTTCGAGTCCCGGAAGGGGTAAATGTTTGTGTGATGAATACGCCATGAGCCAAAGGTATTAATATATTTTTCTATAAATACCAAATGTGTATGTATCATATATGTTTATCTATCCGTTACCCTAGTATCCATACCACAAGCCTTACAGTGCTTACTTTGTGCTAGGCTGATTGGTATGTATGTAAGTAAGAGATTTTTTTTATCAGCTGAATAATCCATCTTCACATTTAAGTATATCTTAAAATATCTACACATTCCTTTGTTTTTTTTTATAAAGGCATACGTAAATTATCTGTTACGTAGATGCCAAGCACCTGTGTAAAGGATGGTCTTCAAGTCTCCAACGTACTCCTACAATGTCCTTCTCGGCTTAGGCAATTGTGTTGTAATGAATTTAATAATATAATTAATGACTATGTTATTACAATATATGTTTGCTTTTTGTAAGGTAGAATGCACATAAAGCTGTAAACTTTGTTGTCGACTGTAATTCTAGAACCACCAAGTCCTACTTCCATATTCTTAGTTTTTAAAAGATAAGTGAAAATTTATTGGACTCGTTTTAGTCCCCTTTAGTATAATTAGTGGTAAAAAATATAAAAAGAAATATAAAGAAAATTCTTTTAATGGGAGTATTTTTTGTTTTTTTCAGTATTGATTTCGTATGTTCTGCCAACGGGTATCCAGCACCAACTTATAGGTGGTTCCATGCACTAGACGATAAAACATTATTCGAATATCCAAAAGACAGTGTCGTTTTCTCAAAAGATAAAAGTGAAGCGAAGTTCTCGACAGTAGCGAACGCGTTGTCATTCGGCCAAAGATATATTTGCGAAGCTACAAATGAATATGGAGTGGCCACAAAATCTTATACTTTGTTAAAGGTTGAAAAACCTCAAAGGCCAAGTGAGGTTCGTGATTATTTTTTTTTAAACATGTATCAATAGGACTAGGCTTAATAAAAGTAAATAAAGGTGTTTTTGTTATAAACCTAAATTCCATTAATAGAGTTATAGTTTACCAGGTCCAAGAGACTAGATCAAAATCATTATGAATTCCATTTGTGTAAATCTGATGTACTCGTATAATAAACTGGTCAATATTTAGAGTAATTCCTATTACTTGTTTTTTTCAGGTTTTAGTTGACGTAGCTTTTTCTACTCGTATAAATTTGAACATAACATGGGTGGAACCTATACTTTTCCCTATAGAAAGTAAGTAATTGTACTCTCTCATTATAATTAGTTTTTTTATTTTGTGTATTCATTATAGAGCGAGCGTTGAAAGTTTGTATCAAACCAAGAGGAGCGACTTAAAACTTTACCGATGTACAGACAAGAGCATTGCTGCGATGTGCTGTTGGGATGTTAAGTTTGTTTGCTGCGTCAATAATTTATGAAAAGTAAAAAAAACAAGCTAAGCTAAAAAGAAAAAAATCTTTTTCAATATAACAATTAAGTAATTAACGAGAAAATTAATGTCATTGTAAGAAAAGTGTGGGGTGCTCGTAATATCGATTGTTGTATTTTTTATTTTAGTAATGCTGAGTTAGTGTAAGAAGAATGTCGTAAAAAGCACCCCACTCTTTCTTACAATGACATTAATTTTCTCGTTAATTACTTAATTGTTATATTCAAATTTCGAAAGGTCGTTCTTCTATAGTAATAGAAGCGTGTTTTTTTTCATAATTCATGTCATTTATTCTGATTTTTTTAAGACATCGAATTTTGAAATGATTTTTTAAGTTTTTCCCAATGAGTTTTTAATTAATATATTGTCATCGGTCTTTGATAATTAGGCAAAATTTCAAATTAATCCGATGTCTTGTCGTGGGAAAAAATCGGGTTAGAAGATTCCGTCACCAATAAATAAACTATACTGGTTAAGTTAATAAAACCGTGGTAAAATGTAAAATTTTCGCATATCATTGCTACGGTTATTATTAAACTTTATGTACTGGACGTAATATTTGGAAATTGATTAGCGAAATTTGACATTTATGGGTAGTTTCTCAATTTAACACAATTATTCATGTTACTTTGCAACGATGACAATATATCAATATTGTGTAGGAAAACGTCCCTTTTTGGCGTTTTATTTTAAAGAAAATTATTCTGAAAAGGGCAGTTAACTATATTACTCCAGTCCGAATAGGTAAAATCCCCGTTTCAGTTTAGCTAAGGATATTGTGCATTAATAACATTTCTGTCATTTACAATAAGAAACAAATTAAATTATAAGAGTATTCTAAAACCTTCTTAGTTATTATTTATAAATTTTATGCTTACATTAAAGATGTTGAAGTGCAATACATGCCGGAAGGAGTAAATAAACGTATACCCAAGGAAGTAGAATGGAAGAAAGCTTCACTTGTTAAATTTGATATCGAAGAAGCAGGAGCTTTAAGCGATGACGGTATGAAGTATGAAACTATTATGGCGTTATTTTATTATCTCACGATATTAACAATTATGGATGCAATAGTTAATTTATGCGATAAGGTGCACTACTTTCCAATCGTTGACACGTAATAAAGATATACCTGTGGATCTAACATGCTAAGGTAGAATCGTAAAGATAACCCACCTTTGAAACTTGATAATCTTTATTAATATAAATACCTATAAATCTTTAATTATCGATATTTATAAAAATATATTAGTAATTTACCATAAACTGTTATTATGGTGGTTACATAATTTTCGGAATATATTTTAAATAAAATTCGGCGACAGTTTGGTGCAAGTTAAACCTATCTTTCGCAATGACAATCTTGGGTTCGATTCCCGGAAGGGGTAGATGTCTGTGCATTTCTACCTGAATCACGGGTATTTATGTAAATATAAAATATCTATGTACCATATATGTATCTATTTACCATATGTACCATATCCGTGACCCTTGTATCCATAACAAAAGTCTTACAGCGCTTACTTTGGGCTAGGCGAATTGGTGTGAATATAAAAAAAAATATTAATAAACATACGCAGCTTTAATACTATTGGGGTACAATTCGAAAAACATGATTGTTGGAAAAACGCGTTTAAAGAATTTTGAGCCCTATAGTTTCACAAAACGGTCATAAATAAATTAAACTATTAATAGCAAAATCTTAAAACATCATAAGAGTATGTTCATTAAGCATGAAATATTTATCGCACATTAAATTTATGCCAGCACTAGTTACTTGCTATTAATAGTTTAATTTATTTATGACCGATTTTGTGAAACTATAGGGCTCAAAATTCTTTAAATGCGTTTTCTCAACAATCATGTTTTTCGAATTGTGCCCCTGTAGTTTTAAAGCTGCGATATATAATATTGTTGTGAACTGTTGTGGGGTGATTATTATTTATAACTTTCCTACACAGACGTTTTGTGTTCTTTTCAGTTGCTGCCATTACACTCAGTGATCTAGAGCCAAGTTCTAATTATTGGATCCGTACTCGTGCTGGCAATGAACTCGGTTATTCTGCTTGGTCCATACCTATAGTGGCATCCACCGAAGGCGCCGATGAAGAAACGATGGAAGAGGTGACTACTGGATCGAATGAGAGTGATGACGAGAAATTATTGGGTGTTGATGAGGATACTGATGAAGACAATAGTTCTAACGACGCCATGTTCTTTGGAATATTTTTTGCTGGCGGTATTCTAGTCATATCTTTTGTATGTACGATTGTTATGAAATTGGTCTGAGATCTGCAAAAGTCGCTCAGGAAAATCTTTTTTTTTTATCTCTATAAATGGATAAACTTCATGGTGTATTGATGTGAGTGATTGTATTAATAATAAATAGTTATCTTTCTCTTTTAATTGAATCACAGTGTTTTAGAAAATTACTATATTTTTATATTAAATGGGTTTGTTCGTCTTGACTCCTATCTGAGTATGTATGTTTCCTTAATTTCTAATATTACTAATTAAACCCGAATGGAATTACAACTTATAAAAATTAATCTCAAATTAATAATAATTTGGTGAGAAATTTGTTTCTATATAGAACATGTAACATGATATAAGAAAAAAAATGCTATGTATCCAGGTATTAAATTATTAAAAAAAACAGACGATACTTTTTTACAAATCATTTATTGAAGGCAGAGAACATTAGTGTGACCTAACAATTTATCTCTAAAATTGCCATAAGTTAAGTTACAAATATTGCTGATGGTTACCAATGTCGACCATGTTATAAATGAAAGGCGTACCGAATAAACATACGCATCAATGCAATAAACGAAGTCTGAGTTGTCGTTTAACAATCAATACAATTAAATTTTTAGCCCATGTAAATGTTATTTTTATTGTAAATTATTTTAAGACTCTTAACAGAAAGTAGGTACCTAGTTTCTTTGAATAAAATAATCGCATCGAAAACATCAATTTGAAAAGGGGCAGAAGTTTATTAGGAAACTTCTGGGGTAGTTTAAGCAGTTTATTATGTTTCAATTTGGAATAAAACTTATGGTAAGTCCAGTTACAATTAAAGCAAATAAAAATATTTACAAATGTAGCAGCCAAAACCCGGTGAACACTTCATGTTGAAACTGTGTGTAGTAATTTATAAAATGCCATGCAACAATTTATAATTTTATTACCATTTGACATATACATAATATAATATATATATGACATATAATAATATATCTATAATAATCTCAATTATTCTTGGCTTTAAATTAATGCTGCGGCCACGTAGTTCGACTCCATTATATATAGATCAGAAAACCTGATTTTTATTGCCATTGGCACTATTGGGAAAAGACGAATTCTTATAGCCAGATTTTTTATTCCCTTTTGTCCGATGAATAGAATTAATAGGAAAAACCTTACGTTGTTCGATCGGGGGGTCTTAGTATTCCGACCACGTGGTCACAGTTTAGGTAAGCAAACAATTAGCAATGAATTAAAAGTAAAGGACAAATACACTTAATTTAGAAAGAGGAATTGGTGGTTTAGATAAACTAAACGCAGCAGTCAAACGTGTTACGTAAAACTTTAATCACGCTGTGTAGCTGTGATACAACTCTGGTCAACTACCTGTCCATAGTAAAATGACCTACCTACATACCAGAGCAGGCCTTAGTTTGGATTTGCCTAGCTACTAGGCAGCCGTTTTTATTTACCGTCCTTTACGATTAATTTGGAACCGCGATCAAACATAGATTTGTCAAAAGTGATGCTGCAAGGAGCACTTGTTTTATGCCCCTCATTGTTTAATGTTAGAGACTGTTTCTCAAATTAAGCTCTTAAAACATGTACGATTGGGGCAACATCAATTATCATAGACTAGAGTAATTTGCGTCGAAACTTCCGAGAGCAAACAACAATATATATATAAAAAAAAAGTCTGATGTCAATTTAATCCTTAGGTTCTCAGAAACAAGACATTGGATATTCACCGACTTATGTATTATGTCTTATGTTCTATTCTCCGGTTCTCTTAAGAAGAGAGAAAGAACACATTCCTTATAGAATGATGAGTTATTGTCTACACGATCAATAACACATTTAGCATAAAAATGCTTAACTTGGTTGCTTACCCTTAGTGTCATACATACTACAGCACAAATTGCAAATTTTACAACTTTTATGATAAATGGATATTAAAAAATTACACCATATTAAATTCGGAACATTGCAGATAACAATTTTACAATAAAATTTGAGAGATCCATTTCAATAGAAACGCACTTTTTAAAAGCCAACGTGTTACCTACATAACTTATTTTTGAGTACTTAACAAAAAGCATAAACATCGCTGCAGGAAGTATTTCTTTTGTCAAAAATAATTAGAGTGAATAATTTAAAGCAAGATAATATGACAACGTTTCAAATAAAAATAAGTAAGATGTCAGTCTTTGTAATTATCCAAATTGTATTACAATTGACAATAAATAATTAAGGACTCAGAATTTTGGTTCCATTACATAAAGTCTAAAGTCTAAGACACTACTGGTTTTAACAGATGTGCTTATTAAAATTTGGTTAGTAATAGTACCTGCATAAATATTGTCATAGTTTAATTTTAGAAATCTGTAAACAAGCAACGGGGATTTCAAACACACAATTTCAATAATAACTCCTATTCATTTTATATGGCTTTTGATAGAAGCTCAATGCTGAACACAACACAATCTGTTTTGTAACATACATTATTTACTCAATTTAAAGTAAATTCAAGTTCACCTATAGGGGAGCGTGGGTAACAGTGGATCACGGGTCACAGTGGATTATTCGCTATAATTCTTAAATGTGATGCTTTACATACACAAGCAAACGCGTGGCTACTGCTCGTTGATACCCCCCTCTCACGCGCCGGTCGCCGCCTTGCTCTTCGATTGGAATCACGTGCTGTCACACGCAGGCCAGTAGGTTAGTACGAAAGTATTTTTTTACGAAATTTAGAAATTTGTCGTATTCCCAACCCTTTAATAAATATAAATGATAGTTGTATGTTTTGAACTTGTTGTTTGTTAAATCCGTTGTGGGTAATGTAATGTTGGCTTGGGTATACGTAGTTATTTTTTGAATATTTTTTTTCTGTCGTAACGGCCTATGGGTCACAGTGAATAATTTTCATTTGGGTCACAGTGGACTGTTTAATAGTTGAGTAAGCATCAACAATGTTCTTATTAAAATGTTTGTTAATGATTACTGAAGAAGTAAATATGTTTATTTGAATAGAAAAGAGAGCTTTATGGAAATTAAAGTTGTTTATTTAAACAAAACTTTGATTAGTTTAAATCTCTTTCTACCAGCATAATTTGTAAGACTTTTGTTAATAGTGTGATAGAAGGCTGTCTTAGAATATGAATTAATAAATAATTATGTAGAAAAGTCATATTTTATTGAACTTTTTTTTAATAGATCCAGCGTACACCAAGCGATTCCCTGTCACCCATGAAAAGACCCATCCATGGGTCACAGTGGATCATTTCCCATTTTTTTTTTAAACTTGTTATAACTTATAAGTTTATGCCGTTTTTGCCAATAATTGCACTTGTTTTTGTAGATTAGGGACGTATCCTGTGGTTAATTATCATAGATTAATTATTTAGGCATAAACTTGGGATTTGTGGAGCTTTAAAAAAAAAGTGATCCACTGTTACCCACTCTCCCCTACTCTTGCCTAAAATAATAGTGGAAACTAACTAACTAATGGATAGCATTTAAGGTGAAGATTGATTTTGTATTATTGTACGCAAATAACAATTATCGCGAAGTGCAAAATGATCTTGCAAGCTATTGTCTTTTAAACAGTATTTGCGTTTCTTGCTAAAATATCAACGGCAGCACCGGCCTGGGCACATTATAGTAACTCGATATTGTCACACTATAGTGTATACTCAATTTTGGTTATTGGTTGGGTTATTAACGATAAATTGTTATTGTATAATAATTAATCGATGACACTTTGGATGCACTTTTTATGTTTACAGCCACTTTGGAATGTATTTTACATACGATCGATACATAATATATAATGTAATTCACTATAACTATAAAAATCAATTCCTGGATTCATCATATCGGTTGACTTTCATATTTTATAGAAAAGCCAAGAAATCTAAACGATAAAACCAAATAATCCACAACATGATACACAATTGACCTTATAAATCTAAACTTAAAACAAATTGAGTTATAAGTTTATTCCATATTTACAAAAGTAAAAGATTAACGCTATATAATTTATTTAAATATTTTTCTTCTCAAATCAAGCATTTTGTTTGAAGTGGGCAAAAAGTAGCTAAAAAAGTTAATTTGAATTGCTCACTGTAATTATGAAATTAGCATGTAATACAAAACTACCCAAAACAAATAACAAATAGTTTATTAACCATCTTAATATACACATATCTGGTAACACCAGTGACTTTTTTATTTTTGCTTAACATATATTAATTACTATCACATATAATATATTCAACAATTATCTAATCGAAATATATCCAGATCAGGCCATCAATAAATTTTAAATCAACACTTACTTAATAATGAAGGTCTAATAGACAATTATTTCCTATCTAAAAGTGAAAATGCTGCAAAATAATATATAAGTTACTTATTTTAAAATTTAATATTTACAAAACGAATACATAGGATACATTAGTTGTTGAATTTTGTAATTTGTTCTAGCACTGGATTGAAACAGCTTTGTTAATATACGCCTTTATATAATCCAAGGACAAATGTTTTGGATAGTTTAATAATTGTAAAATATACAAGTCAAATGTATATTAGAAGAAACTGTTAATTAAATCAGACTTTCCGCATGTTTTTCCATAAAAATCATGCTAGTAACCAACAAACTAATAGTTAACAGTATTTTCATTACAGTAGGATATTTTTATACCACTTGCGGGTCAATAAATAGATAAAACTTAAGACTTTGTGGTCGCTCACATCACATATGCAGCAAAGCATCCTTATTATTACTTTGCAAGGCTGCCAGATAATCGATTTATTAATATACACAATTTTCCACCAGATAAAGCCAGTGCAATAACCATTATTTATTACAAACCCAAAGAATGATCATTTACAGTTTTTAAAACCAAGATTTGACTGTAAAGTCTTTTGAATCAACCTCAATTTAAGTTTCGATTTAACATGAATATTCAGAATGAAATCCCGATACCATAGCGGTTAATAGTTAATAATAGTTTATAAACTACAAGGGGTATGCTCAGTTACTTTTGCCTAGTGAATATCAAATGAGAAACGTTATAACTTAAATGATTGAATCATAATTTATCAAAAGACAGAGGATAGGCGCTTGGATTTCTACAAAGCGTGACGTTGTCTGTCTTGGCACTTTTTTTTTTAATTTGGAATGGGTTCGCTCTTGATCCCAATCAAGCCCGGGGGCAAAGACAGAATTCACGATGGAACGAGCTAACCCAGAAGGTGCCTATTCACCCTGGCCCTGAAAACAGACTGATTATATGTACTCGGAAATACAGACGCAGGGAGAGAGTTCCACTCCTTTGCTGTGCGCATTATAAAAGAAGTCGAGAAGCGCTTGGTGCGACAGGCAGGTATAGCGACCAAGAAAGGGTGGTAGCCCGCAGTGCGTCTGGATGTCCGATGGAAGAAAGGTGATGGCGGTATGAGCATATGTAGCTCCTGAGCACTCACTCCAAAATACAATCTGTAGAAGACCGACGGATTGGCAACTTTGCGGCGGTGAGCTAAGGTGTGAAGTTTGCTCTTCGCGTATTTGTGGTCACTAATGAGCCTCTTAGCTCTGCGCTGAATCGTGTCCAGTGCAGCAAGTTGGTATTTTGCTGAGCCATCCCAGAGGTGGCTGCAATATTCCATGCAAGATCGGACTTGAGCTTTATAGAGAGAAGAAAGCTGTCCCGGCGTGAAATATCGCTTGACCTTCTTTAGGACGCCCAGCTTTTTAGCTGCTGTCTGAGCCTTGGACTCGATGTTGGCGCCGAAGTTGAGATCTGACGACAACTCCATGCCCAGAAGTTCTCGGTCACAGGTACAGATGTACCTCGGAAAGTAGGAGTGAGGTTGAAGGAACTCTTTTTTGCAGTGGAAATACACGCTTGCGCTTTGGAGGCGTTGAAATGGACGAGGTTACTTTCACTCCACTGGGAAACGTGGCTCAACCTCCGATTCGTTGGCTCAACCATGGCCTCTCTAATCAATATCACGTCGTCACCGCTGGCTTTCGAATTAGACAGGTGCTAATGTGGTGTCTCGTGGTCTACGACAGTACTGTCGTCTGCATACCCAACAATTCCGGGTATCAACAGGTCATTGATGTGCAGCAGGAAAAGTGTCGCAGAGAGAACAGACCCCTGAGGAACTTCAACATCAATAGCCACTGAGTCAGAGGAGCAGCCATCGATAATTACTCTGATCGACCGTTCTGTCGGGAAATAGGCTATCCAATAACAAAAATTAGCGGGAATACCATACGCAGGAAGCTTGCGCAGCAAACTAGCGTGCCAAACCCTGTCAAAAGCCTTCGAGATGTCAAGTGACACGGTACGTGCTTCGCCGTGCATCTTGAGGGCCTCGCCCCAGTAGTGCGTCACATAAACTAGAAGATCCCCAGTTGAACGTCCACGGCAAAAGCCATATTGACCGTCACTGAGGAGATTGTCTTTGATGAGATTTCCATTGTCTTCTAGGTACGAGAGCAATTTACTGTTCAGCATTTTTTCCTTAATTTTACATAGTATGGAAGTGATGGCAATCGGTCGGTAATTGCATGGGTCGGCACGACTACCCTTTTTGGGTAATGGCTGTACATTGGCAAGCTTCCAGGATTTTGGTACGGTTTTTGTTTTGAGAGAGAGGCGATACAGGCGTGTTAGCACAGGAGACAACTTGGGCGCACAATACCATCAGGACCACTGGCCTTATTCACGTCCAGACTAAGTAAGACTCTACGGAACTACTTATTGTGAATTGTGATCTCCGACATTAAAGAATCACAGCGAGGTATGTTTGGTGGTTGTTGAGAGCCGGTGTCTAGTCGGGAACTGCTTGCAAACAGAGAGGCTAATAAGCTTGCTTTTTCAGTTGCAGAATGACCAGCCAGTGACCCGTCAGGTTTTAGTAAAGGTGGTAACATAGAACGGTAGAAATTTGCTTTGACTGACTTTGAAAGGGACCAGAACTGTTTACTTCCATTCAGGTAGGATGACAGTTTCGTCCCTATTTGGCTGATGTGGTCAAATCTCGCCTTGAGAATGACCATTTTGCATGACTTGGCGACCGAATTATAGGCTTTCTTCTGGGCTCAGATTCTCCGTGCGCGGACCTTGCGATCGCGGATATGCACCCAAGCCTGGTAAGCAGACTGTTTTCGGGCCTCGGCACGAGCACAGGCCACATTATACCAAGGCCGGGATTTATAGCCGAGCGGAATGTCGGAGAATGGAATAAAATACTCCATTCCCTGCCGAATTACGTCTGCAATCGCATCAGCGGTGCACGAAGGGTCGTTCGAAGAGAAGCAAGTTTGCCGCCAGGGATAAGATGCAAAGAAAATACGCATCTCATCCCAATTTGCTGACTCGTAACGCCATATCCGCCTCATGCCATCATCCGGAGGAGAGCAGATCGATACGGATTTTACCACTCAATGGTCGGACGTTCCCAGTGGAGCTGAGACCGAAACCGAATGTTTGTGTGGATCAGTTGTCAGCAATAAGTCAACACAATTGGGTGTGTGGCCAGCAATTTCTGGAATTCGCGTCGCTTGGTCCACCTGCTGAGTAAGGTTTAGCGCTAGGGCAAATCGTTGCGCTTCTCTTCCAGAATGGTCAGTTTTCTGGTATGGGAACAGCTACTCTTTATGGTGAGCGTTGAAGTCCCCCAGAAAAACAAGCTCCGCTGCTGGATATCGCTGAGTTGCCAAGTCTGCCGTCTCTGTGAGGTAATCTATGAGCCGAGTCGTCTTCCGGTCACCGCTGTGCGATCGGTGAACACAGATGTAGAGCTTCTTCTCTACCCCTGTGTCCACCAGAAGCCCAATAACGGAAAACCCGGTCTTTTCAAAGCATCGGAGACGCCTACAGCAAATAAGGACAAACACACAGACCCCTGCATAGATCTTGAACTTATGCTCAAGCGTGTAACCAGGGTAGTTGAGGTACGCCTCATCCGACGGGGTTGCTATCTGAGTCTCCGTCAAGAAGAGTAGGTGCGGCTTCTCAGTCTCCAGATGGTGATGGACCGGATCGAGATTTGAGTGCAGTCCACTTTTAATGGGAGGAAGTGCAGCCGTTGTTTAACTTTCTTCTTGTGCTTTTTGATCATAGTGGTGAATGTTGGGGGGTTGGATTTTCAGTCGAGACGCTACTCAGTCGACCATTAAAGTACTCTTAGGCTAAGCTAACCACAGAGGGGAACTCACCTGGAGACTGCGGGGACGCCCGAACCCCCCCGAAATGGCCACCGGGTCCTCCCATCCAGTCGCCAACTGGCACGGTGGAGCAATCCGGGATTTTTCGCGAGTTGGTGGGGCAGCCTTTCACGCGTGGCTGGCCCGCTAGTTGGGCCCCCTACTAACTGCGGTCGGCCAATGGCTAAAACCGTGCTTCGGATCCCGCTACCCTCCAGAATGAGTAACCTGGTACAGCATTGCCAAGATACCAAGACCGGTCCTAAGCTGCGCAACTGACTTATTATTAACCCTCATTGGCACTGGTACTCCCGTCCCCCGACGGAACGCAGCAGAGCTGCTTGGCGACGGATTTCGGCAGGATGGTGGTCACCGCCGTCACCACGGGCCGAGTTGGTCTGTGATGCCGTTGCCCGGGGTGGACCGCTAGGAGGTAGATCTCAAGCTATTGCGATAGCTAATATAACTCAAGCGATCTCATTACTATTTAGTTATGGCTGATTCAATTGCATGAAGTAAAAAATTGGGTTTGCTTTACAATGAAAAAACATCTTATACATATTCTTTATTTGAGTGTGCGTGCCTTCACAAGAGGCAACAATTTTTTTACCGTTATGCATCACAGTTTATATCGATGTGTGTTGTATTACTTTTCAAGACTTCGCCCTCTCTATTTATCTGGCAGCCCAGGAATAACTTTAATACCTGATAATGATGATAGTATTGATAAATATGAGGATGAGTAGTGTGATATTGATGAAGATGCTAATTGCCTTCGAAGTGGTAGCGAGGGTGAACTCGATGTCAAGCCAGTCAGACTCGCCAGCTAAATTCCGAGTGCGTACGCGTCCGTAGAACGACGTTTCGTTAGGAAGAACGCCTACTTCGAATATAGTCACTGTAAAAAAATATTATCAATATCTTTATAATATTTAAAATGTCCCAATGTTCTAAGGAATGAAGAAAAGGGAGGTGCCAAGTGAAAATAAATTTTCCCAAAGCAAGGATGAACACAAGACAGCCTCCTCAGTTAAACATTTAACTTTGCTGTAGCAAATCTTTTCGACAGTACCATTCTGTGTGAACTACCGAAGTTGCCTTGATGTAACAACATAAATAGATAATTAAATAATAGTATAAGATTGCGTTTTGGGCACATTTTAATGAACGTAAAAATGTTTTTCCCAAACGGTCCTCAAATGGTATTAAAGAAGAAAAAAATATATTAAATGATATATTTTTCTTCTTTAATACCATACTTGACTAGATTTGTGTAAAAAGATATAAAGATACTAAAATAAGAGGTGCAAGGAAATAACAGAAATGAAGCCTACATTTCTGTCATGCAAATATTATTGATGTTGTTGATAGCAACCTTTTTAGAATGTTTTGTATTTTTTAATATTTTATTGTTTTATATTTTTTTTTGGCTTTAAAGTTTGTTGTCAGTCGCGTTTTAGATAGTTTGAACGAATGTTTGGTTTAGCTTTGATTTAATATTATATTAATCTTATACCCTAAACGGAACGTGTTTTCCTCATAAACCAGCTCCCATTTGCTCTCACTTGCTTACAATTATATTTATATTTTATCTTATTCGTTCATTTAAGTATTAGTATATATTAAAAAAAAACCACCTTGGATGTGCCGCCCTGTTGCATTTAGGATGAGTATTGGCATCCAAATTGAACGTGTATACATTGCAACTTATATAAAAGCTTTTAATTAGCCAATAGTTTAAGGGCTACTTTTTCTTAACGGTGGCATTAATTCCAAATGTAATTGTTCCTCGTAACAAACAATAATAAAGAATCCATATGATCGGATGTTCAATATTCGATAAAAAATATGTAAATAAATATATCAAAATAATTTGTTATATGTGTAGTTATGAGAATAAGCTCTAGCATGTTTTTGATATATATATATATATATAAAATTACCTTGTGGTTTTTGAATATCCATCTGAAACATATATGCTGAGTCCCAGTCAGGTGGATAGCTGTCTACAATTTTAGTTAGTTGGAAGTCGAAACCTGAAAAAGAAGGCAGTGATTTTTAGATTGAGAGCAATAACTACTATAAAAATTGAATATGTCTCAGGGGTCAAATGAGACTTCACCTCGTAGCCTCGTGCTAAAATTGCTGTTAAAAACATATTTAACAAAGACAGTAGTTTATTAATTTACATTGCATTCTCAAGTAGTGGGGCCTTTTTACAGTTATGTTTATTTAAATTAAATTTCAGATCAATGGAATTGTAGAGAATGATATGCTACAATTTTAACCATATTATTAATATTCTTGACAATTTCTTGAATAACTAATATTAGGTGAATAATCATACAAATCACACCAAGAATAGCGATTTTAACAGTTTAGATAGGTCGCTACTAAAGGAGATTGCTCAAATTGGCCCAAATGAAAAAAAAAAATTGACTTATACGGTAAATCTTGGCGTAATTTATACTTTATTTTCCAGTCATTAGATTTTAACGGACACTTCTGTATAATATATTCATTTTAAAAAGGACTTTCACTTTACCGGTTTGGAAAACATACGAACGAATCATTTTTAATGGCTATGAGTGTAGTAACATACAGCCAAAGACTGTTCGAAGTTGTTTATCATTTCATAGGTAAGTACTAGTTCCTTGACATTTCCTTGACATTGTTAGACACTTCTATACAATTTGCTCTATTTAATTACAATTTCTAAATGAAACAAGCAAGATTGCTTCTACCTGATTTTAAATATTACTCTTGTGCATTAATTTCAAACCAGGCAACTATCTGTTAATCTACATGCTCTATATATAATGTAATACCCACGTAATTTACCTTTTCTGGATTTCCCTAGCGTACTTATTTGTTTTTTATTATTTTGATACCTATGTAGGTGAGGTACCTTTTGAGGTTTGCAAACATAACCTCAAAATCATTCAGTGTATATGGTTTATAGAAGTTCTCAGGGGTGTCCGTCAATAATATTTGTTTCTACAGTCATTTATACATAATTTCGAAACTAGGAAATAAGTTTATATGATTATTGGTCTTTAGGCCAAACATGTATGGAAGCTGAGCAATCTCCTTTGTATGTACAGAAATTATGACTGGTTCAAGAACGAGCTTATTAAATACCTAATTTTTTTTTTTGTACAAAATGACATTTTGAAAGTGCAATTCCGTAGCACGGTGTCTACTATAAATGATCAATTTTGAATTCTGTATACAATTGAACATTCTTAATCTCAAGTAAAAAGAATGATATGATCTTTAAGGTATCCTTTACTCGTGACATTTGTTGCTTCAGAACTATGACTTAAATACATACCAATCTAATTTCGCTAGTATGTGAAGTTGCTTACTATACTTTACAACATAGCTCATATAGTTTTTCACATACAGCATTGGAGTGATTGAGGAATTTCTAAAAACAGCCGTTGACAACCTTTTAATGTAATGTGACAGTTTGCTTAAGGCCAGGTATTTCAACGCGAGCAAAGAATTTAGGAGGTGAGGTATGGGCACGGTTAGGGAATCAATATGGTGAGTTGACGTCAAGTACTTGAAGTAATTACTTAACAACATACGCCTGCGGCAATTTCATTTTGTCCGCTTGAATTTCTTTCTAGTTTTGTAGCTTTAGGTTATATTTTAGAATTCTTATAAAGTCTACCTTGCTGATCATGTAACTATGTATAAGTTGCTTGATATTTTGTGTTCACTTCTATTCATACCTGGTATATACAGGTAAGTTGATGCTACTAATTTGTACTGGTCTACTTGCTTTTTTATCTTTATTCTTTTAAGTAACTTTTGTAAATAGTAATGCACTAAGTGCAAAGCTAATTAATATTATTCGATCTGAGTTTAATGCTTTCTGCTTTCTGCTCGCTTAAGGGCCTATGCACACAAGGTTTTTTAACGTGCTATCGACGCGCGTGTTAGAAACGGAACAAATGTTTGCATGTCTAATGCGAAACTGAAATTAGGTAGAACTTTGAACACTGACATAAATTTATAATCAAGCTGCTGCGTTTGATTTGCGTGAGTATTTGTATATGATACAAGCGCGTCGAACGTCGCGTTTAAAAAACGTGGTGTGCAAAGGCTCCAATAAATTATATTTCGTCCATTTTGTTAAACGGTCCCGGAATGGGGAAGATGTTTGTGAGATGCATACAAGTATTTGCATCTGAGACATGAGTATCTATATATATATATATATATATATATTTGTATGTCAACCTATTACTCTAGTATCCATAAGTATTTCAGTGCTTACTTTGGGGTACACTGATTAGTTTGAATATAGGTACGTTATTATAAGCATATACGCAAAACGGCTGGTTAACCACCTGGTTGTGTCTCTTTTACTTTAAATCATTGCTTAAATGCGAAGCGGCATATTTGCAACAAATTTTGCGTAGGTACTCGTTAGGCATGATATAATACCATTTGCTGCAATGATGCAAATACCATTTGAGGCATGATTGACACCGGTTTTCTTTTAGTTCTCTTTCCTATCTTTCTTTTCGATACTTACATCGACTTTCTCTTAATTTTGTTTTCATGTTCCTTATAAAATATTTCACCTTTGCACGAATGTAATTGGAACGTAGGTAAGAACGGAGAGGGAAATTTGACACAGTCGCGACGTTGACTAGTGCCTGACGGCGAGTGGTAGGTTAGTGGATGGACGCGGCGTGTTGTCTGGCCACTGTTCAAGTTTTGAGATAAATATGAATTGAATAAATTATAAAACTTCAGTTAAAAATATTATTTCACAGGATCTCTGCAAGAGAAATATCTACCTATAAAAATATTACATATTTCAAATTTTATAACTAAATAATTTGTTAAGACTTTTAATTTGGCCTGTATTGTAATTTTATATGATTGTGTAAAGATATCCAATCATTAAACTAGGTAGCACATCACTTAGACTCTTTAACTTTATTTTATATATTTTGTGAGATTATTTAATAGTAAGTACCTAAACCATTGGTTAAAAAAAACAGTTTACATTGCTTAGCCTTTAGTGACTTGGAAAATCTTACATATTAAGGGTAAAAAAGGGTTTATTTAGAAGAGTGTTATCCGGTCATTTCGAGACTCGCGTTATGGTTTAGGATATACATTCACTTATTTGAGAACAACACAATTAAAAACACTTTAAACCTCTTATTATAATTGACATTATTTGGTTCAACGGTAGCGATCCTGCCTTTCGCACCGATGACCTTGGGTTCGAATCCCGGAAGGGGCAAATGCTTGTGTGATCAATACGAGCGTTTGTACCTGAGTCATGAGATTAATTTATATTTTTATAAATATTATCTATGTATCATTTGTATGTCTATCTGTTACCCTCTGTATCCATTACACATGCCTTATAGTGCTTACTTAAGGTTGGGCTAATTAGTGTGAATGTAAGAAATATTATTGTTATATTACCTGTTACGGTGAGATTCTTAGGATCCGGCAACGTGGTGTCATTCTGCCAGATAGGACATGCTGCACAAGTGACGTTAAAAGTTAAATGTGTTGCGTTAGCAGCAATCAATGAGACCTGAAACAATGAAATGGTTTATAAAATGTATTCATGTTATACATAGCATTTCGTAATGATGATTAATAAATATTTGATGAATAGAATTTAAAGACAAATCACTTAGGTAATTTATGTTAGGTAATTTCGCATCTTTTTTTAGGTTCGAATACTTCAGTTCGAAATCATATTTTATATTTAGTTTTTACACTTCCGCGCACATTACACATTTTGAATAAAACATCTTTTTAAACGGATTTTGTATATATGTTATTTTATATTTAATTCTGTTGTTTCGACTCTTTTACAGGAGCCGTGATCACATGATGAATATGGCAGTAGTCTTCATATATTTTCTACTACCTTCACAATATTTTAATTTGGCACGTTCCTAACTGTTAATTTTTTTATTCTGCATTTTATTAAGTTATTAAATTCTCGCTACTATTACATTATATACTACTGAGACAACTACCAGTTCGGAAATTAGGAGGCCCTTCCGAGAAGAACTGGCAAAAGACGAAACTCGGGCAGGGACGAATCTTCATCTTACTTTTATTATTTGCAAAAAGAGCCAATTACATCACTAGGTCTTCAATGCGTGTCTTTGTAGATATTATTTTTTTGATTATTGGATCCCAAGCAGGTGTAACGTTCCAGCCTTCATCTCTATTGAAACTAGGATGTTTCCTGATTTCAATAGCTTCGCGTAGCATCCTAGGAACTTTTTGTTCTCTATCTTTGTTCTTTGGAAATGTTTGTTCTCTAGCGAGAATTTGAGGTTTATCAAATCGAATGTAGATTTGGCCTCTCGAAAGCGCTCACACACTATTACCGTGCCTATTTTTTATTGTCTGCTCGATGCATGAGAGACCACAGTCACAATCAAATTTGTAGACACCTGCTGCCTGGAGGGGTATAAAACACTTGACAGGTCGTATGAAATTGGTTAATCTTCCTGGCTGGTTTAAAGTAAGTATTATTGGAAACCGGCTTCAGAACGTTCCCTTGTAGTCTCATCTTGTCGGTGACCGCCTTCATGTAGGAAAGGACAGCAGGTTGATGTTCTACTGTGGCTGGTTTATATTTTATGTTAAATGCTAGATGAGAGCAATAATAAAATTTAATGCTTTGTTTTAAAGAGTAAACATTGCTCCAATTATCAGTTACATTCATCACTGCCCTCACGAACTTCTCTATAACTACAACTGAGGTATGACGGAGGCTGATTTTGGCGGAGGGTTTTCGGCGGAGATGTGAAGCGTTACTAAAGATTTTGTAACATATGTAATTTTTTTTAAATGAGACACTGGCTTTATGTAAGATACCAATCTAAGAGTACCTTCTTATTTTATCTACCCTGGGGAATAACTGTATTTATAATAACCTAAAATAATATTTATATAAGTTAACTCTCTTCCTTACTTACTCACTAAGTAAGGAAGTATTCTTTAGTTCCATAAAATACCCTTAAATTCATTCTTAGACTTAAGTTATTGACAAAACATATAAATACTGTTAATTTAGTTTTTTTTTATGATAATATCATTGAAATTAAACTTTTTTACTATTGCGATTAATCGTTATTAGTATAACAAAATAACTTCTGTTGCTTTATTACAGGTTCGTAAGAAGCAATTCCGCGAAGAGCCAACTAAGTGAAAAGCCGTAATTTGAATAGCGAACTCATTTATTTCACTTCGCGTATATTTTTTTCTTCTTCGTTAACTATTTTTTGTTAATATATACCAAAATTAAATATATCATAACTCCAAATTTTCTGGAGGTCTACTTCAAAATGCGTAGTAAAAAAATAATTTTGGCAAGAAACGTAAGTACTACATAAAAATCTTTAAAAAGTCAATAGAACCACGGCAGTCTCAACAATATTCTAAATGCGTTATTATATATATGTTGTGTTCCACGAGGTATAATCTTAATAAAAAACAAATCCTATATTGACTTTTCGATACTATCAGTGTTTCAGTAAAGCAAACTCCTACCAACTTAGAAAGTACCAACGCTTAGGTACTTCCTCCTTATTTTTAAGTGGTAACAAAAACTTACATAATCAGGTGGGTTCGGCCTTACTCCAAGTGACACGTCGAAGATGACACTCTGACTGCCCTTGCTGTTGCTGACTTTACATTTGTATTCACCTAAATCTTCTTCGCTGTAGATTCTCAGCATCAGAGTTGATGAGGAGTAGTCTTCAGCTGTAAAAATCTATAAAACAAAAATGCTGTTGTTTAGCAGTTGCTGTAAGTATTATTAGAATCAGACGTTACTCCATCATCAAATTTAATGTAAGTAATATAAATACGATGTTAGTTTTTAAGTCTTAAAAGCGATAACAATTAAAATTTATTGTAATTGTTAACATCTAAGAGAATAACAATAAACCATTATTTTATTTACAATAACTGATCATTATTGTCTTTGCAGAGAATTATAGTAACTACATAGTTTCTTACGATTTAGTTTGTGTAAAATTCGGATTTTCAATGCACTGCTATAATGCTTTAGCAATGGCCGTTTAGTAAGTGGTTTTAAGCAGGGGAGCGTCGGATTCAAAATTATTCTTAAATAATAAATACTTTATTTTCTAACATTAGATTTTGATGCAATAAAGCCTATACTTGTAATACATGCCAAGATGAAAATCCGTGTATCAGTTTCAGAGATTTGAATGAACAAACGGCATTCAGATAGACAAAAAAAACAACGGGTTGCACTCCGAGAGTGCCGGCAGAAGTGAAAACATGAACATTAACGTTGTGCATTTTTGATATTTTGTAATGATTCGGGAATAATTTCGCACGAATTGCTTCAGTTATCAGTATAAAAGTATCTACTCTCATTTATATGGTTAAATACAATATTCATTTATTGCGCTATCGTACACAAACATGACAACAAGCACACACGCACACTCGCGCAAGCGCCCTGCCACAGTAAATACAGAACAGTAGGTTATCTAAGGCCGCCCGCCGAGTTATTAGCCTACTCTTGCGTTGATCCCCAGGGTAGTCGCTTTTACTTTTAGTTAATATTTTATGCTAGCGTGTGCGTGAAATCGCGTGCCGACACGGCGCGCGGCGCGCACGCACACATTCAAACCGAGAGCGGCACGTTTGTATGAAGATGTTTTACTGTTCTTTACTGTGGCCCTGCCCTCCGTCTTACGAATTTTCGATCAGGTCACGTGACCTGACGCGAGTTTAACGTTTTTTACCCATCCCAAAAAGTGCACAACGCCGCTAGAGAAGTTTTCACTTCAAAAAAACTTCTTTACTTTTTTAAGTTTCTTTTTAACATTATCATTTATTATAGTGCTCAAATTTGATATCTATATTCAATGACGCACGGATTATTTTATATAGATTATATTTATGAAGTTATATGTATTTATTTTTTATTATAAGATAACTACGAAATATAATCCGTTTATTTATATTCGTTTTAGTTATATCACTTACCGTATTTTCATCATCAGGAATTTCTCTGTCAAAATTTTTGTTTCTGCGATACCATTGGTATGCTGGTAAAGGATACGCCGTAGCACTGCACGTGATGTTTTTACTGTCAACACAAATTTAAAGAAGTTGAGAAGATATCACAAGCGTACAAATATTAAAGTGCTTAGAGGATAGGCAAGAGTAATGTTTATTTGTATATGACCTTAGTTTATCAATGGTCAATGATATAATTAATTCTGATAATACCTTGTATACTGTAGTTAATTGTATTCTGTTTCGGTACGCAAGATAAAAAAAATTACGGTAAAAAAGGACCATTTCTTTGTAATTTAAAATATTATACATATATGACACGCAAAGTAGAAAAATAGCAACAGGCGGCTGGCGTCTGTATCGTAGATTTTTTATGTGTATTCTTTATTTGAAGCGTTCAGTAATGAAGTGATTTAATGAAGACGAAATGGGCAATTTTATTTCAATAACATACTAAATATTAAATTTCTAAATGTTCGTAATAATGTTGACAATATGCGAATTATACAAATTTTATTCGTTTTTATACACTTTGCAGCTTAAATTATTGATTTCTAAATTTATCCGCAAATTATTGGCCTGCCCACAACTAATTTGTTCCATGTCATTGCCGACTCGTGTTATGTGTTCTTTTTTAATTTATTTTGAATGGATTTACTCTTGATCCTAATCAAGCCGAAAGGCTAAGATAGGATCCACGATGGATCGCCCTGGCTTTGAAAACGGACGGGTTATAAGTACTCCGAAATACAGACTCAGGGAGGAACTCCCACTCCTTTGCTGTGCGCATTATAAAAAAACGTTAAGAAGCGCTCGGTGCGTCAGGTTTTTCAAAGCAACTTTTTGAATTATAAAGTTATTTACTTACGTTGTGTTGACAGCTGCATATGCTTCAACTGTCTTGTATGTTCCTAAGACAGGTGCATCTAAAATGTCGAAGAAATCATTTTGAAGTGTTTTATAAAGTTATCAGTTCTAAAGCAAAGCAAAAGTAAAAAAAAAAACCAACACAAAATGTACATTACAGAAATTGAATATTCAAGAGTTTTTTGTTCGAGAAAATTTTATTCCGATGAAGGTATTTTCGTTTATTTAATTCGTGTGTTACAGTTATATCTTACTTTTATAAAACACATTCATAAAATTCAGAACATTATATTTTATATTTGTCAATTTTGTCAGATTAAAAAATTGGGATTAAACTGGTATAGCGCCACAATTGACATTAAGGGACTTCAGATAAGCAAGCGACAGCAAATAAACAGTTACATTATAAAATATTTGGACTCTAACATCGATTTTAATTATGATTGATACATAAATTTATTTCACTATTCATTTGAATTCTTGCTTTTCCCATTTAAAACGAGAAAACATTTAATACACATTTAATAAACAAAAAAATACCCAGGATTCGAAATAACGTTTTTTTTTCATTCTACGTAAACTTTCATTACTAGTAATTAATAACTTCTAAGTGTATGTTCACGGGATAACAGGTGTTTTTAATGGATTCAGGATCCCCCAAGACCGTTTAACCGCCCACTATATCCCATGTTTAATGATTGCTTTTGTGATCTGGTAAAAGTGTTCTGTATTAATGAGACAAACAATATCTCTGCTATATAGACACAAACGCATGAGTGGCGAACCCATAACATAGTTATTCACTTTCAATAAATGCATTTTAAATTCTCATATTGAATTAAACTCATATTATCTTTATTGGAGCGGAGCGAGCGAAGCAAATGGAGCTCCCATGGATCAGCTTCAATGACCCAATGTCTGTTACGCCATAACTTCCCAAGGTCTTTACCGATTTTAATATTATGTGCGTGGAATCGAATCAACACATTTAGAACCAGATTCTAACGAATTTTTAAATTAACTAAAATAATAAAGTTATTACCAACAAGATTGGCATTGAAACAAAAAGCGCGCGCTTTTTCCAAGTTTTCATTCTTATGGAATTTTAAAATTTTACTTAACATTATTGAAATTTTATTGTTTTTTTTTATTACGCTTCGCTCCAATATATGGTGCTAGCGAAGCTGCACGCTTAGCGACTGCATCGACCTAACTATATTACGTGCGTGTCTATGCACATCACAGCTACAAGTTTAACACAACCTTTTTTCCAGTCAAAAAGTGGGTTTGTCAATGTTAGTGAAACATAATATTACACTTATTCTGTTATTGTGTTGTATACATACGTTTAACGGATAGCAGGATGGTTTTATCTGTATAATACGACAAAGCTTTCTGCGTGAATTTGCAAACATATTCTCCAACATCTTCGTAAGACAAGTTACGGACCTCCAGAATATAAGTATCTCCTTTATTTCTTACTGCGTATTTATTTGGAGAGGTTTTAACTGAAAATGAAATGAGTAGCTACATATATGATTTTTGAAAGAGTTGTGTGGTGTGATATTGTATTGGTTCTACGCACACACATTGTACACTTTTAGGGAATTAAAATATACGAAAGAATGAAACGTCTATATTTTCCTTTTATTATTAAAATACTTTCATTATTATTATCACAGTTATCTAGCCTAAAATAAATGAAGACAAAACATTTTATGCCTCGAGAGACTAACATCACATGTGTAAGGAAAAGGCGAACTTTCTTAGGCTATAAGTCTAAAAATAAAACGAAAAGCGCGCTAGTAGCCCTTATTTATATATACTTTACATTAAAGTGGAAAATAATCGTTACTCTATCTCTTCGATTGATTTAAGTAGAAGAAAAATGCTAGTAGCCTGGTAGTAAGTATAAATATTTTAGTATAAAAATATACTTTATTTTGATTAAGTTCAAATATAAAAATTATGCTCTCAATTGTTAAGGAATATATATACATATTATATGTATATGACTTACAATAACGTGTAATATATTAACATGAAATAACGAAGATATAAGATATTATCAAAAGTACAAGAAAATTTGTGAATTTGCTGTGAAATATTCATATTTTGAGTCGAATTTTTTTATAACATGGCATGAAAGAATAATCGGTGTTATTCTATGAATCCTGAATGATGATATGGCACAGTACTAACAAAACAATCAAAAACTCCTCGTACCTGAAATAATTTTTCCATTTTTGTACCACTGAACAACGGGGGTTGGATGACCTTTAGCTTCACAAACAAGTTTGGCAGTTTTGCCCTCGTCGCTTTCCATGCTAGTTCGTCTGTTATGAAATTTGACCTTAACTAAAAAAAATGGAAGTTAGGTTTTATTAGTGAAATTATTAGTGATTATGTACAACCTAGTTATCTAGCATAAGTATACAAACACATTTGGACAACTATGATAGGTTTTACATGATAAAGACTGCTGTACCTACTGTCTGTAAAAGTCGTCGTAGTACATCTTGCAAATCTACATCTACAAACTGAATTTTATAATCGTCGATGAACTACGGACGTGGACTCAACTCATTGACAAAATTTAAAAAAAGACAGCATAGTTCAGTCTCTTTTTAGTGCATCTGGATTGAATGATCTTGGTTGATAAAATGTTGGACTCCATCTATGGATGTTTGGTAGTTCTTGTTTATAAAAATATTACATTCATAAATAAAACAGTATATCATTTAATCCAGGTGTAAGTATAACAATTTGTTTTGAAATAAGGTTTTTTGGTAGTATAATACGATTGTCAGGCAACGATGGTAATGTAAAATTCTCTAGGGGTCTTTAATCAACTGAGGTCGCTCGAACTCATCCCGCGGGATGAGTTGATCTATTGAATGTTTTGAATCGGGCAACTGATCCCATGCATATATTTTATGATTCGTATTGTCACGAATAAAACAGTTTGACATTAGATTTCTTTAGTTTTATTTATTAATTTTGAATTGACATAACTATTGTAACTGTGATTCTTGGTCGTTATTTTTATTGTATTTTTTACGCCAATCACCCTGATGATTTTTTATTGTTTATTTTTACATTCTTATGTACGTACCGAAATAATAATCATTTTTTTTTTCAAACTATAAAATGATTGTATTAAGAGTGGGTTCACGTCCATCCAATACGGTTGAAGCCGTTTCTGTTTAGTAATCAAACAACTGTGACTTTTTAATATATCTTTATAATAAAGTCATTGCGTGACATTTTTTCCCCAATGATTTTTGTTCACGTGTGTACATGTATTTCAAATAATACAATACATTGTCTTTTTTTTTGAAGTGGGATGAGTTGACTAACCCAAACTAATAAAATTAAATGACTAGTCAACACATCCCGCGGGATTAGTTTGAAGCGGGATCAGTTTACTAAAGACCCTTAGTTAGACCTAGAATATTGTTGTGTGCTGTCTGTCTTGAAAAATTGCAGATTAGTTTTATGAGGCACTTGACATACTCCTGCAAATTAGCGACTAAAACTAAAACTAGGATCTTCTGAGGATAGGTAAGCCCACTTTAAAATAATAACATTGCAGGCACGCAGGAAGGTTATCAAAAAAAAATGTCACAGGATTAATCAGTTGTCCCTAATTAATTGCCTAAATCTGGCAGTGATAAGTTTTTCTGTTCACCAAATTGTGAAACCAATTTAAGGTTACATAGCTTCTTATAGCATGCAATATCTCTTTACAAAGAATATGGTCATGCAATCGGCCTTAACCTAGCTTCCATATCTGGAATTAAGAATGTAATGCTCAAATAGAACTTGAATTATATTGTTCTCCAGTGTATAATAAATTTAATAATTTTATTTACTTAGAATGTAGTAAGTGGATTCGGGGCCTTCCTATAAGTAATGGGAAACTTAGTTTTAAAACCTTATGTTATCTAGTTGTGTAAGTTATAGTATACGCATTGTTGTGAGAGCCTAAATAAATATATATCTGTAATGTTATTTCATTCTACCAGTATATAATGACATGAAGCTGTTAGGTATTTTAGGTTACATATATAATACCACAGCACTAACCACTTAGAATCGTAGACAAGGCTCAATTGAAATGCAGTAATGACTTTATTAAACGATACTAGGTTGTATGGTATGAATGAGTCATAGGAAGCGAAACATTTCGAATTTATCTAAGAACAAATAAATGTTGAACAAATCACATCAATTATTTAGTTATCAACTAAGCAAAGTTTGAACTATCGATGCTAAATAACGGATAGGACACATTAATAATCACGACTCAGAAACAAAATGTTTAATGCCATTACAGAAACATTTGTCCTACCAGAATTCTAACTCAGGCCCGTTGGTGTAGTAGGCAGGATCGCTAAAGTTGTACCAACTGTTCATTAAATGGCCTACTCATTGGAGGCTGAGGTGCAGAAGGGTCTTCATAAAGTCTTCATAAACATTGTAATTAACTTACTGCCTACAACGATATTGATCGTCTCATTGTATTCCCCTGCTTTACAGGTCCAGGCGCCATCGTCCTCAACTTTGATTTCGTGGATGATGAGCGGTACCATCATCATACCATGCTCTTCAACCTTCCGTTCCACGTACACTCGCTCGTTGCCTCCGGGACCATCTTTGATTAAACTGCCTGATGGCGAGTACCAGTTGATAGTCTGGAAAATGCACAACATCAATGTCATACAATTGCTGATGATATAACTAATTTTCCAAATGTTACTATTCTATTTACTATTTTATTTTCTGGAAACAACGTAAACCGAGTGTATGTAGTAAGACAGTAGATTCATATTATTTGTGTTAGGATATCGATGTAGATGAAAATTATAAGATTTGTTGAAATTTTGTGAGTAGATTCGAATGCCTTAATATACTTCATCAACACTACGATTAACCCTAACGAGAAACGCTTATCAGAGGGCCTATCATGACATCTTCGGTTGTCAAAGTAAGACACTGCTATACGCGGTCTATAGTGGCGTCTCTCTTCAACAGCTGAACTTGAATCGCGATGAGAGGTGATGATATGGACTCTGTTCTACAAAAAAAAATCTCTTGCACAAAACAGTAACTAAGTTGTGATAAGAATAGTTTGAGTAAAATATTGAATAAAAATCGCCGTCATTATGGCTTTGTAAAGGAAAATAAATAAATAAATTCCTTACCACTTATATCAACTATTAAATCCTAATAAAATTGCCTATTCTAGTCACAGAAACTCCAACTTGATGGGTATAAAATGCTGTTCTTCAACAAACAACGTAACAAATTAAAATTCTGTTGGGAAAGTATTAATTGCAAAGCTGGATTGGTTTTTAATCTAAGAGATGTAACTTTCTATGAATTATCCAAACTTATCAAAAGTTAAACATTTAAGATATTATAAGTATCACCCGAGTACAATGAATAATGTACATTTTAAAATACGCTTAGCTTAATTCATTAAATTGAATAATGTCAGATTTAAATGGAGGAGAATACAGAAACCTAATATGTTAATGTCATATGCATTATATAGAAATATATGTCATGAATTAAAATAAGTATTACAAACAATACCACGTCTATGACAGATATCCACACACATACTCTCATACCTAAATAATATTGGTTATAGCTAAAGGGGTTTGAAGATATTTGTATGGAGGATGGCCCTAACGGCGGCCGCCATTTTGATTTTTTTTCAAAATCGCGGTGCACAACGAAAGTTATTTATTTAGATGGAGGACACTTATACAAACAAAAAATGTTAAATAACATGATATCATAAAGCGTCGGGTTTCGGAGTTGTTCATCAAAATAAAAGTATACCTAGGTAATATAACAAATCATTATAATTAAACACATTTATATCTAATTCCTGTACTGAATTGTATTAAAAAGTTATTAATGTACAAAATCAATTATTAGTATTAAAATATTTGTTTCCTTTCTTTATGAAATAGCTACAAAATAAATAAATAAAGGAGGGAGCCTTACAGTAGTCGCAAATGAGATGTAACATTTGACATCTCACCTTAGTAGTAAGCAATTTTAAAATTATATTCTGAAAAAAATGGGTCAGCTATTAATTGAAATTATTCTTCACAACAAACTATAATTCTTTTTGATGAAAATTGTATTTTATTTAATCGACACTAGGAGTAATGCAATTTTTTCGTTTAAAATACAGTTATTATTAGTGTCCAATTTGAGGGAGAGTAGATATAATAGACTTATGATAACTAAAATATGAGCAGGATGAATAACAGTCCCATTGATGGTTGTCGATACTTTGCGATTTGAATTCATTTCGAGCTTCAGTTCATTATTTAAAATTATTCATAAGATCATAAAAAAAGACTAATTTCATAAAATATTTTGTTTAAGCAGTGACAGATATTAACCTAAAAATTTAACGAATCTAAATACTGAAATACTTTATTCGAAAAATTATTTATTATTATTGACTTGAATTTTTCCAATGATCTGCACTTTATTGAGACTTATTATCAACAGTCAATGTTTATGTATGTAGTTGAAGTATATAAATTGATTTATATGACAGCAAACTATATACACCGTATTTACACTTATAACACTGTAACTTAAGTTCACAGCTGATGGCTGACAGTACCGACTTCTCGGAAAATTGGTTTGGTACTATCTGACGGTCAACTCTAAAACCGCGCGCTCATTCTTCAAATCGAATAGCGCGCGCTTTCGAGACTTCCTGTTACACATTTCCGTCCCATTTCACGAAATCACTTCCACGGATTGCAGGAAAGCAAGAGGAAAGATGTTACACATCAATAAATTCGTTATAACAACTGTATTTTTATCTTTGAATAACTCAGAAACTTGACGCTTTATGATATTATGTTATATAACATTTTATGCTTGTATAAGTGTCCCCTATCCAAATATATAACATTTATTGTGCACCACCATATCGAAAAAAAAATCAAAATGGCGCCTGATGTTAGGGCCAAAACCTTCAAACCCCTTTATAAAACTATGGTCAAATGAAGTTTTGTCTATAACACGACTGCATTCACTTCAAGTTGTTAAAAGGGTAAAATAAAGCAAATCTAAAAATGAATATTTCATTTTTTATTTGCAATTAACTTTTTATTAAAAAGTAATTATAAAAAAGTATTTTGTAAACATTCGCATATACTCGTACAATCCATGATTTGCTATGCTCATTCTTCATGGTCAGCTCAAAAGTTGAAATTTTCGGTGCAGTTACAAATGGAGTGTACGAAAAACTATTCTTTATTTAAGTTTTGATATAACTTTTTGTCGGGAGTGCGAAGCGTCATTTTAAGGATTTTGGTTTTCTTGTTAAATTTTGTGTTATGGTTGATATTAGTGTGTAATAATGGTGGGTTATTAACCACTGAGTGTTTTTGAATATGCATGAGTATTGGCAAGTGAAACAAAACAGTGGAAGGTGTCTTTTCACGCTCTCTCAAGAAGGCCACGAGGAGGTTTCAGTAAAACCCCACTTCTTTACTGAAACCTAGTAAATTACTTATGAACTGGCAATTATACTTACTTGACACTGGCTAAATGCACAAATCTTGTTAGCCACAAATAAATTAATAATAAAGTATTAATATTTTGAGTTTAATTAAAAATAAATTAAAAATAAAAATTGAGTTATTTTTATATACCTAATTAGTTTGAAAATGATAGGCAAATTATCTGCGTAGCCTCGACTGATTTACAGACGTAACGTTTAGTCAAAGTCAACTAAAAATTAAAATTACTTACGATCGAATCACTAGTATATATATGGTACAAACCCTCTAAAGAGCATTTATATTTTATGTGTGTATACAATATTATGATTTATGTTATAACATTACGCAAAAGTAAAATTTCCTCCTCTTTTTAATACTTTTTTTCTAACCTATGATTTTGCATCCCTGAGTTAATCCTTCGCAAATTCGTAAATATAGACTATGTCGGTGTATCGACCTTATAAGTCATTTTACCCATGATACGACGTGAAGCAGAAATGCATCTGTTGCTGATATCGGTACAATATTTAGTTATTAATATAAGGACATCTAGCAAGTACATACACTAAAGACAATGCAGAAATACATTTGACTTTGAGCACTTACAACAGTTTCGGCTTATTAGAAGCCGTCACAAATATTTTGTTCAATTTATTAATTTAAATAGATTCTATATCTTATTTAGATCCAGCTTCACAATTCCGAGAAAAATCAAATTATTATAGTTTCTCAAAAATCAAGCTCCTCAAGCTTCCATGTCAGTCTTAAAAGATTCTTCAATATCATCAAAAAGTTTGTTTTACCGTAGTTTCGATCTCTTTATTCAAAGAAAGTTTTTAATGTTGAATATAAATGAAAGTTCGGAGGAGCCTATTCAGGGGAATAAGCTGAAAGGGGCAGTACTTGGTTATGTGATTTCTACAATCACGAATTTGAGCCATGGATTCAACAGGTGTGTGAAAGGGAACATTATTGTGATGTAAGGAATGTGTTGCTTTTTTTGTGATTTTGGATATTTTTCTTTGATTTCTACACGTAAACGATGTAAAATGGAGATATTGTTTTGCCTTTAGGATATTCCATCACAATAACATTCTCACCGTAGCCTTCTGCCTAACTACGTGGGCGGAGAGCGCGCATAGTTGCGCGGAAGGGATAACAATGTACTCAGACCCCTTGGCTTGGCGTAGCGTGGAACACTCCCTAATTACAGATAGGTAAAATTTGCGAATTTGCGCCTTCACGCGTAGCCTTTCATCTGGTCATCAAGCGTATATTTTATATAAAAATGCGTATTGCTTATTTAGCAGTAATTGCGTTAGAAAAATACAACTCTCCTATATGACCTATCTATATGACTGAATAACGTTTATGGCACCTACGGGATTTTAGATAGGTACATATATCGAATTACATCGTCCCCATCATTCAATATGATTACGAATGATAGTGTTGTAATTGGTAGGTGACACAAATCAGCCGAATTGAATCGCGAGACTCCTTCAAGACATACGTACGTACAATTGAAGTCGACAGTCAAATCAATATCGCTTGAATTGCATCGCACCATTAGTAAAGACGTAAATAATATAAAATAAAGGTATTCCGCAGATCTTACATCGGGCAGATTTTTTCCTTGACAAAAGATGCCTCTCCGCTCGCCGGCATTGAAGGTTGAGGATCGCGCTAGTACGTGTAGGAATGGCTTGTTCTCTTCCTCATCAGACACATCCGTACATAGAACTGTAAAGACATAAAATACCAAAATTAATAAAGCAAATAGATATTCTATTATATTAATAGATCATATTTTAGGAACTTTCTAAAGGTTGTAAATAAAGCAGAAGTCACACGGACAGAAATAATATAATTTACTCATCAAACATCTACTAAATCTTAAAATAAAGTATTTCAAACTTTCACGTAAAACTCACGTAACAAATTCAGAGATAAATAAAAGCTACATACTAATGTGTACTTAAAAGTGAAAATCGCAGACCGGTTTTTCGTTCCAATAAGTAAGAAGGGAATAAATCATTTTGACGCTTATTGCCTAGATGAGTAACGAGCAACAATAACTTCGCAGATTTTTCACAAAATATAAAACGAGATAATAATTACTTTCGGCAGAACATAATGGACTTATTAAGTTTGAACGGGATTATTTGGCAATTGACGGGCTTGAATTGTTCAGTTGAAAATTAATGGCATACGATTTAATCGACTGGTTGTACCTATTTTACATTAAGTTTGACGTTGATTAATTTTCAAATGAGTTTGAAATTGCTTGAGTGGCCTGTGGCATTTCCCGGATGATTGAATCTCATTTCTATAAAAAATTGAGCTTGAAATAAAACTTTTTTATATTTATTCCAGACGTTTTCTTTACGGGAGTCGTGTTTACAGAATGACTAACGCGATTGTCACCACAAGTGTGATACCTTCTAACATTTTAATCGGGCACGTTCCTAACCACTCAATTTATTATGACTTTTTGGCGGGAACGGCAATCGTCAGTTTAGTGGTTTTGTTTATATTGTTAAAATTTGTGTTGTGGTGGATTATAAACCATTAAATGTTTGTGAACATGTAAGTATTGGCAAGTGAATGAAAAAAGTGAAGCAATTGTCTTTTCCTGCTCTCTCAAGAAGTCTATGGGGAGGTTTCAGTAAAACCCCACAACTTTACTGAAACCTAACTTAAGGGATATTTCACTGTTTATTCATAATTCATTAGTCATCTCATATTCAAGGATCGCCTCTCGTCATCATTTATCATCATCTAATTAAGAAAATAAATTACTTAAGGACTGGCTGTATGGCTTAGACCTACGCCTGTTCCGAAAAAGATAAATATAAACTATTGTTATATAAACTATTTTATAAGTTTTTATATAAACTAATATAAAAACAATATTATGAATTTATTATTTTTTTAATACAATTTTATTTTGCATAAATTTATTGATATAGGATTTAATATGAACGAGCATGTATACTTTTCATGTAATTCATGTAAGCATGTAATTCACACGTGGTAGAAGTGAAACCTTCAAAAATAATACGTACACGTATACAAAATACCACGGTTGTTGTGATGCCTCCTCTCAAGCTTTGTACTACGCATGCGCACACAAACACGTATTAACATACGTACATAATTCTACCTATCTCATTTTCCCCTACGTTAAATCTTATGAATTTATGTGTCTGTCTCTTTTACTGTCGCTTTTTTGTTTCGCCGACTTTCAAATCACAACGATGCTAAAGAAGTTTTCACTTCAAAAACAAAAATAATCTCGCAATTTATCCGCTTAAAAAAGATTTATTTCAATGTGTGAATGAGAAAGTTTTAGCATGTGCTCCATGAATTCATCACTCACGAGTTCCTCATGAGTCGCTTGCGAGCTCACGGATGCTGTTACTGCAATTGTTTCTTACGAAAATCACGCAAAATTTGCATAGAAGGAGGGCGCGGCGCACGTAGGTCGCGCGCATGTAGTTCCGTTTACTTTAATACAGTATGCGTTGCCGGTTCGAGACACGAGCTGAAGGAAGTAGGTAGTACAGGAGGCTTGCGAAAGGCGTGCATGCGGCGAATTCGTTGGATCTGGACGCACCTTAAGAACGAAATACATATAATAATATAAGATTAAATAAATAATAAATATTTCCTACATTCACACCAATTAACCTAGCCCAAAGTAAGCACTTTTAAGGCTTGTGTATTGGATACTAGGGTAACGGATAGACATACATATATCATACATAAATAAGTAATATTCATAGAAATGTATACAAACATCCATGACTCAGGTACAAATATTCGTATTCATCATACAAACATCTGCCCCTTCCGGGATTCTAACCCAGGACCGTCGGTGCGAAAGGTAGGATCGCTACCGCTGCACCAAACAGTCGTCAAAAGTATTATTTATTATTAGATTAACCGTATCAAACAATTTTTTCCTAAATAATTGACCAATTTTTACAATCAGAATAGATACGAATACAATGGATAGCTTCGAGAATGTACAAAGTTATTGACTTTGCCTGAATAATTAGCGAAGAAGTGTTATTTTCTAATTAAAAAGGGTTTATTGGAGGCTATATAATTCATTAAATTCACTTTACCGAACTTTATGAAAGTTACTTTATCTTCGTATCTTAACCCTATCACCCCTCATTTTACATTTCAGTACTCATTATTTCAAAATATTTTGCCATAGTTTTCGTAATACATGTCGATCCCGGAAAGCATTACCTACCCTAGTCAGTTGTCACACAAAGTTTGGATGTTTGCGAAACATTAAAGACCCGAGAAGTGGCCGAAGTTGGTCGCGGAAGTGTAAGTCCGCCGGTTCTTAATGCCGAGTGGCGTCCATTAGCTAGATAACTTTAGCGGTTGTTCAGAAATATTTCAACACTTCCGCTCTTATCATAAGAAGTAGCTTTGCAGTCTACACTTGAGCACTGTTTTTTACTAGTAATATAAATAACTTAAAGTAGCTATTGAAAAAGTATGATTGGAAGTAATGGGCTCTCAGACGATATCGGGGTAGGTTTCTTGTTAAAGTGTATGAGCAAAAGGAAACGCCAATGAATATTTTACATTTATGTAACACTGATATATTCTAAAATATTTTGTCATGGGAAGCAACGAGTATTGTTTATATAGAACTTAAAATTATTGGATATTGCTAAATATTTTTCAACTGTGGATGCAATAGCTGTTATAGGTTTATCGTATTTTTTTTTTATAAAGGAAGCTATTAACCTCAAACTATTTAAAATCTAAAATGATGTGAATAATGGCTCTTATCAGTAGTCCCAGTAATTAACCTTTATTTAAACCTATTTTAATATGACAAACTTTGACGATGAAAGCATGTTTTAAAGGATTGATCGAATAATCAGCTGTTACCAAGGTAAATATATATATATATATAGTAAATTTTTTGGTCACCCATCGAATGGTCGTCCTTTGCTAAAGTAGCTTAACCTCCACAACTTTTGGCCGAACACGCTAATCACTGCATTATTTAGTAAATCAAAACGAACTAACTGTGAACTGAATAAAAATCTGAAGGTTGTGTAGAAATGCTTTGCAAATTTACGAACAATAAAATATAATGAAATGGAAAATAGAAACAGAAAATACCTCTCTGTGGAATAAAACATATTATTATTCTTTAAATTGTGATCTTCAGGAAAAAATTTTGTGTAAAAAAGGATATAGCTATATAATTGAGAAATAATTACAAATATTTTGTAATTAATTCTTAAAGTGATAAGGAGAAATACAATAATGGACCTACAAATTTCTATCATGTGATTGATTTTTGTGTTTCGTCAATAAATATAGTGCGATTAATATATTATTAGTTATAAATATTGAAAACGGGTATTGTTATACATATAACGTATACATATAACGTATTTGAATACTTTTTTTTATAAAGTTATTAAAATATTTGAAATTTGCAAATTGGATCGTCTATAAATAAGCAAGTATAATTAAACAAAGAGAAACCGGATGTTTGTTTCAAATACCTGAAAATGCGTTGTTGCGGAGAGTTAAAAATAAGTAACATGAACTAACAAACCCTAAAAGAGGTAAAATTACCAAATGGTTTGCGTTGAAATGTAACAAAATTAGCTCGGTGAGAAATGTTAAACTCTCACTGGAAATTCGTTAGAACTCGTTTGGGGTAAGGAAACAAACAAATGGCTGTGGTTCTTTTCAACGAAATTGAGAAAGCCTGGTGACTTTGTTTCGCAAATACCTAAGTTGCTTGTTTTGTTATATTTACCTTATTACTTGCGAAACAGAAAGTTATATTTTTTATCACTGATGTTATTTTTGTTTCTGTTTATTTATGACTAAGCGGTGGCTTTAAAGCTTCATTTCATAACAAAGTCTTGAGCAATATGACCTATGGGGCATTTTCACGTGCCCCAAAACACGACAGCAAAATAATGTCAAATTCCGGATTTTGGTTATATTTCGATTAAATGTACTTCTACATAATCTGAGTATACGCACATAATTTTTTATTTTTATAAAGCCCAGTTAATATTTTATAAGCGTTCAAATAATTGACGAAATTTAAAGAACGAATTTTTCGAAAGCTATTAGGTGCTATATTTTTAAATGATAAAAAAAAGCAATTGCTTTACTTTGGAGAAGTATTAAATGTTTTTTTCGGCTAATACTACAATTGGTTTTTGGGCAGCTTTTAAGTCTTTATAAAGCTCAATTCCGATCTTGCATTGAATATTGCAACCACTTCTGGGCGGCTCAGCTAAATACCAATTTGCTGCACTTGACACCATTCAGCTCAGAGCTGAGAGGCTCATTGGTTACAACGAATTGGTGGAGAGCAAGATTCAATCCTACTTTCCAAGGTACATCTGTACCTATTACCGGCAGCCTCGAGCTTCTTGACATGAAGTTATCTTCAGGCCTCAACATCGGCGCCAACAACGAGTAAATGAACAGCTTTTAACTCGCTATGAAGCTCAAGTCCGATCTTGCATGGAATGTTGCAGCCACCTCTGGGACGTTTGTCTGTCGGACTTCTACAGACTATATTTTGGAGACTGTGCTCAGCAGCTGCATATGATCATACCGCCATCTCCTTTCTTCTATCGGACATCCAGATGCACTGTGGGTTACAACCCTGTCTTGATTGCTATATCATTTATAATGCGCACAGTAAAGGAGTGGAACTCCCTCCCTGCGTCAGTATTACCGAGTACTTAAAACCCGTCCGTATAAAGCCAGGGTGAATAGTCACCTTCTGGGATAGCTCGTTCCATCGTGGATCCTGTCTTGGCCCCCGAGCTTGATTGGGATCAAGAGCGAACGCCTTGTAAAAAACACATTTTATCATAAAAAACGGGAAGTAAACATTTCAAATAAGATTTCACTCAACTTCGGTATTTTATTTTTATCTTAAAAAATAACTTGTAAGCTATGAATAATGCGTGTAAAGGTAAGCAATTTTTAGAGTGAACGGTTTAAAAAATGCTTATTGATTTGTTACAATGGATTGGATTACATTAAGTAAATACAAGCTGTCTTGATACAAAAAGTTAAATTATTCGAAATATTGTTTAATGTAAACGTTAACATCTATGTAACTTCACGTTTTTTATAAACAAATACATCTTATTTTAATATGAAAAATTAACAAGAAAAAAATCCGAATACTGACATAATTTTCGCTTTCCGCTTCACGTGATATTCCCCCTGGTATTAGGAGCAATACGAAGATACATAATTATACAGCCCTAACCAACAAAAGAAATTATTTAAATTATAAAAATAACACATAATAAACGCCCTGTGCTTTATATTATTTAAATAAAAATATTTTTACAAAGTAAGAATCAAAACTAATAACTTTTTTAGTATATTAGTACAAGTTTTTAACGCCGTTTTTAATTTAGAATTACCTTTATACTGTTAAATCTTTTATTACATCTCAACTGTTATCTCTATTGTATTGGAACATATTTTTGTTCGGGAAATTTTAGAAGAATATGTAGTTTCTACCTAGATATTGATTCACATCATAACTTGACTTGAAACTAAGGTATAATCACCTAGCTATTTATTTAGGTTCCCCAGTGATTGATTACATTAATTTAATATTAAGAAATCTTATGAACTACTTACATAACTGAATATAACAACTGGACCGTGACAAATAAGAGATACGTTCCAGCGGTTAGTCCTATATACCCCCACCGTCAACCCGCGGCGGGTCAAATCCATAAAAGATTTTCCACTGGGTCAAAAAAAAGCTATGAACTGCGTGCAAGTTTGAATGGAACCTATTCTCTTCAATACTATAACAAATTCGTTAAACATTGCGTTGTATAGCTTCTTATATTTTATCTTCATACCATGCTTAAATCGTTATAGATAAAACTGGAGGTGAATATTTCATATTGCTAATAAAAACGGCAACTTGGCTCAGAGGTGCAATCTCCTGACTTAAGTTTCTACTTACAAGTCTCGCTTGGGGATTCATATTGCAATGTAAGATTTCCAGGAGTCGAAAGTGCGGTAGTCTCACAGGAAAACTTAAAGTCATATGTTCGAGCTTGAGAAATTGATATCTTTGAAATACGTGTTCTAAAAGATAGTACCTAGATATGCCAAATCACGAAAGTTCACAAATAAGATTTTTTTAAGCATTTTAAGCACATTCCTTTCAATATAATTTAATATTTTATGTACGTTGCTTTTTATAATATTCTCCTTATTTAAATTTAACAATGATTCAAATAATAATAACAGCATTTGGAGTTAGCCAATCGCTATTGAAATTTTATTATTTTAACATCTTATTTTTAATAGTTTTAAGAAAAAAATAAAAGCATATAAGTGTTGTTATTGTTAAAAAACTAACATTGTTTTAAGTTATGGATTACCATGATGGGATTATTAATGTTACCCTTTGCAATTAAAAGGATACCATTCTTATGATATTCACCATTAGTGCGTCTTGATAATAAATAATAGTAAAAAATACCCGTAATTTGGAGGGTTTATTCCATGTTTTAGAAAACGAATATATATATTGAACATTCAGGGGAAGTGACGTAATTACGGAAGCGCTCAAGGTGCGAAGTAATACCCGTCAAGATGATTTATTAACAGATCTCCGTCTCTTCACAGCAGTTGCGAGTTGGTGCGACGTTTTCAAGTACCTATCTAACGAGTGGTTTACATAATATGTTAATATGTGTTTTTCGGAAACAAATTACGGAGATGGATTTTTTGTGGATGATTTTTTTTTTAAGAAGATCTCGATTTTACAGTTGTTATTTTGTTCCACCTATCTAATGATTGTGCAAGTTAAGCAACATTTGAAGGGCTGGTTGTTACACGAGGAATAGTACCACGTACTCCTAGAAGCCCTTGATCCTGTCTGCATCTGTTCTCTACTATGGTGTAGTATACTTATTCTTCCTACGATGTTCTTATCGATAGGGAAGGTTCTAGCATTGGACTATATAGGCGGATGAGGATGAGTTTTTTTTAACGATTACTTAGAGCAAGTATTGGATATAAACTTTTAGACTACAAATAAGTTTTCACTGCTTCACAAAGTACTCTTTTATAGTAAATGTTTAAAGGAAACAGTCTATAATGTTCCTTTAAAATATATACATGTACGCAGAAGTTATCATTTTTATTAGTTTTTTAAATGAGTTATCTTGAAGTTAGCCTATGCATTTTAACAGCTAACTTCATGGTGTAGCTTTTTCGTTGAATGCTGCGTGTGAAACTTCCGTTACATAAAAAATATCACCCTCAATACGCCTATTTTCAATAAAATATCAGAGCATATAAAATGTTAAAAATAGAATTTAAAAGCATATTTCGGTAAATTGCTATACTGAAGATGCAGATAAATGTTGTCATAACAAAAAAACTTCATCCTTATAATGAAATAAGGATCAGTCACTCCAAAGGCGTTTCAATAAACTGCTTTATATATACACTAATATTGCTCGAACGTATTTATTTTTTACTATCACTTGTGTTTCTTTATGAAAGATATCTCGAAAATATTTAGGATGCGTATATAGACATAAATGAGAAAAATGTGTAAATAGAGCACTATATCCTCATAACATAACCCGCATCTCATTCCGTTTTCTGTTTACATTTATAATAATTTGTGATGAAGGATGAATTTATCGTCAACGACGCGTAATACGGCTTTTGTTACTTCTCGAGTTTTTATTTACATGCCAAACAATGGAGTATATATATTTTGTTGTATTTAAATAAAAGCTATTTTATTTCGTCACCTCTACCTGGTGTAATTTTGGTGGGTACTGGTACGTGCCTGACTTGAGATAAGTCGAATTATTTCAGGTGAAATTTCTTTAGATTTAAATATCCAGCAATTAAATAAAAGAGATATATGGTACTGATACTCTCATATACAAGTAATTGAAAATTAAGATTGGTTTTTTTTCTGAAATCAGAATTTCGTTTTTACGATAAAACTTCCCAGTAGTAGAAATTTTAGAAATTTTAAGTAAGAAATTTAATGTAGTAATAAAGATAACAACAAGATATTATATCGTTTGGGTTTATCATTATAAACATTGACGAACAATGAATTTTGTAATCTATAGATTTTCTGTTCATCTCTATGAAAAACCTGTTGTAGACTCTACATACGTAAGTTGTTGCCTAAAAATGATTAGGAACATCAAAGGAAAGAACAAACAGAACGGAACATCAAATGCGTAATCTAAGATCAGGAATCGTGGTCTATCGATGCAGGTCGTTTATAAAGCCTTCGAAATGTCTATTTACCACTTTTACATAAGTATCTAGTATGTAATTTACTCTGAGTAAAGTTAGAGCCATAAGTTCATCAGGAAATATCTTTATATTTATAAAAGGCTTTATGCTTGGTATCTGACGGACTGACAATACACCGCCTAAACCGCTGAACCTTGACTTAAAATTTAGAGAATATATTTTATAAAAGGCTGACAACTCTCGGTACGAAAAGAGGTAGGAAAATTTTATCTCTTGGGAGGTGAAAACAGGAATAAACTATTGTGTTGAAATCTGTTATTTTAAGAGTAACGGGTATGAAAATCTCCATAAGTGCTTTTGATGAAAAATAAAGGAACATGGACATACCTAAGCATTTTCTAAAATTCTACCCTGTCTAGCAAGACCTGCAAGAAGTGTGAAACTAAGTAATAAGGTTTTGATAAAAATAAATGTATGTTATGTATAACAACACTTCTCCTAAATGGGTGAAATAAGGGGTAGATTTTTCTAGTGATCCCGAAACTTTTAAAGTGAGAAGCATTAAGTTATACTTCTGGTAAGCAACAAATTGACACATGATTCGGCATTTAGGTAATTGTGCAATTAAGGGAGGTACTTAAAGATAAATATTGTCTGAAAAGTTCAATAGTTATAGAATGAGAAGTATGAAATTAAAATCTGTAATAAAAAACAAACATTTGCTGCATAATGGAAGTAGAATGTATAAAAAATTATCACATCTGTAAATATCGATTGGATCTTTTGTTAGATCCTAACAATCCTTCTATACAGTCGTAGCACAATTCAAACAATTACCTTAAAACATCTGTATTGACATGAACTGAGCCGGAATGTTATTATTTTGTTTATGAATTAAAATTGGCGAGTATTTATTGATTTGTTACTAAGTATAATTAATCTTGTTCATCGGATACAGTGATTTAAAATGAGACACAAGAAAAACTCGGAAGTCAGTTTCAACTTTTTCTATTATATAAAATATAAGTATCCACCCGCGGTTCGATTCGTGTTCGATTTGTCCCAGAAATTCTTTATCGCGCTTCCTCAGGGAACACTTAAATTTTCCGGGATAATATTATGTTTTAATTCAGGTTATAAACCATTTGTGTGCTGTTTTTGCATTATTGAGCAACAAACATTCAAAATTTTACTTTTATAATACTAGTAGGATTATTTTTCTTCGAATCAAGCAAACGTAAACGACTGTTTCCCAATTTGAATATAGGAAATTCGTATTTCAAATTCTACGTGCTCCGGAAAGTCCGTCAAAACATTCAAGCTTTACACCTTTCAGATTTTCTATATGCTTGCGGCAATCTCCTCAGCCCATATTTCTAACAAAACGCTGTTGAAAGTCGGAATTATTTAATGTTGGCAGTGGCATATTATAAAATAAAGACTATGGCTATATCGTAAATGCAAACAAAATAACTGCTTCTTCTTCGTAGCTTTTGTTAAATCAGTTTTATATTATACTAGGAAAACTATCACATGTTATTAACAATATGAACAAAATTTCATTTAGCTACCGTAGAAAAGAAGACAATCATTTTTTTTTCGCAGACATGTTGACGAAAAATTATAATATGGAGTTTTTTCGTGCTCTGAAAGGCACGTAAAACCTTTGATCTTGTCTGAAACCGAGTATACATGGTTGGTTGTGGGTAATTCTCTAACAAGTTTTAATAGTTTTGTTTGCCTTAGCATGTCATGGGACTATTAATGGTGAATGCTATTTAATAAGGTGCGTTCAATTATAGGGTGTCCCGGCGATATATAACTTTTATTAGCATTAATCAACAATTTCAATAATTAGGCCTCTATCTATCCGGTAGTTTATTAATGGGTGAGTAATGTTAGTATAACTGCCCATGGCCCTATAGACGAGATAATCAAACAGTAAATATAGTAACCAAATATGCTAGTGTCCTTATATTTGTGGAAACAGTTGTATTGACAGAGATTGGGATTAGATGGTTCTACATAATAATAATAATACATTATTCTCCGTATGCTTACAACGTTTTAGTTCGCGTTATATATAAGTACTAGCTTTCCGCCCGCGGCTTCGCCCGCGTGGAATTCGGTTATATTGCGGTATAAAGCACAACTATAAGAAAACTTCTCATTCCCACAGAAAAATCTAAGAAGCGCGATGTAACGCTGGATAAAAAATTCATATAATTCATTCCACCTCTTACGTATCTTAAAAAAACACTACGTTATCACGTTTTAAAAAACACCCAGCGCCATGTTTCGCATACCTCTAGAACTAAATAGCGTAAGCTATCATTCCACTTCTTACGTATTTAAAAAAACACATCGTTACCATGTTTTAAAAAACGCCCAGCGCCATTTATCGCATACCTCAAGAACTAAATAGCGTAAGCTATCATTCCACTTCTTATGTATTTTAAAAAACACATCGTTACCATGTTTTAAAAAACACCCAGCGCCATCTATCGCATACCTCAAGAACTAAATAACGTAACTAATACTTATACCAATTAGTAATTCGTTGACTTTAGTGATTTCAGGATAAGTAGATGTAAAAAAAACAATTTAGACGATAAAACAAATTGTACGTCATCCCTCGAGAATTCCTCATTTTCGAGGATTCATTTTCGTATCATTTAGCTTCAAAATTTAGATGTTCATATTCGTTTGCAACATATAAGTAGATGTAAAAAAAACACTTTAGACGATAAAACAAATTGTACGTCATCCCTCGGGAATTCCTCATTTTCGGGGATTCATTATCGTATCATTTAGCTTCTAAATTTACATGTTTATATTCGTTTGCAATATTTTACGTTGTTTTAAACGACACACAGCGCCATCTACAATCCATCCATCAAGCAAACAATATTTTTATTTTTCCTCGGGAATATCATTTTTTTCCAGGATAAAAAGTACCCTATTATTTAATCCGGACTTTTATCTTTACGTCTGCAAAATTTCAAAGCAATCGGTTCAGTAGTTACGGCGTGAAAGCGGAACAAACAAACAAACAAACAAACTCACTTTCTGATTTATAATATTAGTAAGGATGTTAGTTGCATGTTATTAGAGTGATGGTCCAATAAGTGGTATAACTGCAAAACAGAAAGTATAAAAAACAGTTTTTAACTTTTATATTGCTACATGCCGTTGCCATTGTTAATGCTGGATATTTCACCGATACTGTTTGTTTGTTTGGCGTTTACTGCTACTTTAAGATATATTGCAGCTACTAAAATACAATTATGCAATATTGCAAATAGTTTTTTTATATCAAAAGTATCCCAAAAAAAAGAAATAAACAGAAAAAAAATTAGAGAAACAATAACTAGCACAGCAAACAGCGGCGAAAAAAGGATATCATTTTATACAAGTCTCATATTATTTTTTTTATTAAAAGATTTCAACACATTTTAAGGCATTATACACACTGTGTATTTTGCAACAATTCTGTCGCGTTGCAGTAATCATGGAGTCGCTAAAGACTATGTTATTCACAATTGTACACACCTCAGCTATAAATAACTAAGAATGAAAAATTGGCAACTGAAACGATACAAACGTAGATATGAAAGATGTCGTTACACAATGTATAACCGTTTTAAGAAAAAGGGGTTCTGAGTCCATTTAAAACTATCTCACCCAATACCAAACATAATTAAAGATAAAAAGGTGGAAATTCAATACATGACGTGACTCAGAAAGCAGCGTCACTGCGCAAATTAGACAGTCCATATCCGTATCTGTCGACAGTAGTAGCTTTCATTACCATAACGAAACAAAGAAACCAATGATTAATTTAATTGATCAAACTATTTAAATCAAGGTCTTTAAAAACCTGGTGTTACAAAGGACAAAATTCTTTGCGTCTTTAAAAGCATCGATGCTACAATTTAGTCTTAGAAAGGACTCGATATTTAGATTTAGAGGGACTTAAGTCTTGAGTTCAATATTTTCGTGTTTAAAAACTTCACCATCCCCGACCTATAATATCAATATAGGTAAAACCAGAATTGGTTCAACTTATAATGGTATTATGAATTATTTAGCTAGAATCTATTGTTAGATATTGACATTTGAAATAATTTTTGCCTTCACTAAAATGAAATCCATCCATCTTAAAGTTTACCCTCTAAATTTTGTTATTTTTAATTTAAGTTTTAGCATCTACTTAATCTTTTCTATCTAAAAACATAAAACTTATTTCGGATTATTTACTTACTTAAGATTTCAAATTATTGCTTTTCTAAAACTATGCGACAAATGTCTACACTTTTAAATAGCAGCATATCATGGATGAGAATATTTTGCAAGTGTAAGTATGATATTTAACTATTGCTTAACGAGTACCTATTAATAGAAATAAATAAACATCAATTTGGATCAAGTTGAATGGAGCGTAAAATTGAAACGCGTGCAAATTACTCCATGAGAAAGAGGCTAACTTCTTCGTGACCAAGTTATACTCGTAACAAGAAAGTCAATACATTTACATTAAACTCTCGGCTTGATCGAGAAGCGCAGTGGTTAGCGCTGACTTGGCTGATAATAATAATTCTAATATTTCTTAAATTCACACCAGCCCAGTAAAGCTTATGTTATGGAAACGAGTAATTGAGATATACATAAATAGTACAAAGATACCGTAATATTAATGTTAATCTATATAAAACTCTCATAAAAGCTATTCATCGTATGGGTGATCAAAAATTTACTATCTGGAGCCCCTTCGTTCATCAAGAGGCACGTTAAGTAGTTTCTCTTTGCATAATTTGCAGTCGTAACATTACACAGTGTTTCATGGAACCAAAAAAAATACACATTCAGGTTTTTACATAAATAGATATAAATAATTATACCCTAAAAAGGCATGAGTTCAATTCCCAGATGTCTAACTCAAATACTTTTTGTGAAAAAAATCATGAACTTATCGTGACTTTTAATCTGTGAAATCTAAAATATTTTTTATAAAGTGAATATTAAGAATATATTTTTTTAATAAATATGTGTCAATCGGACATAATCACAAGCATATAAACGCGTTTCTTTAACTTAAAAAATCCCGTCGCGTAGCGCGTGGCCGCAGATTTTATTATTGTATGCAAGAATCTCAATTAATATAGAAAACACGCATATGACAACACACTGCCGATGCGGGAACGCGCGGGTAGGCGCCCCGCATGCAGATTCTGCGCGGGAGCGCGGAGCCTTGTCGTCTTGTATTGCTACTCCGCGCGGAGAAGCAGATAACACCGCTAAGATAGGCAGATCTGCGCCTCCGTCCACGCGCAAGTTTTCTGTCGCTACGCGCACCGCGGCGTGATGCATCTCTAGTGGGTGAACCGCCTTAGGAGCAGCATTGTTTTTTTTGTATTTCGTTTTTTTTTTCTCCCTAAAAACGAAAAAGTGGAACCTAGAACTAAGGAACAGAATAAGTCACGTCCCACTATTGCGGCGATTAGAAGATATTCATTTTTAAATTTTTATGCTAGGGTTGTCATCGAACTTTACCTCGAACGAAAATTTTTAAAATTTAAATTTGTGTATTATTTTTGAACGATTTTAGAACAATGTAGATTTTAGGAACTTGCTAGAGTACCTTCAACATATTTTTTAGGCTTCAAGCTTTATAAGCAAAAAAGGAGCCATTATGGTGATTCCCAGTCAAGGTGGAAGTCACTATGATGAACATCGATTTTCGTTTGGGTATTAATATTGTTAATTGTTTGTTTTGTTTCGGAGTCGCAATTAGACGGACACAAGTTCATGCCCGCTTACCTCTACGTTTCTTTTGTTACAATAATAGGTACATACCTGTTAACTGATTTATGCCCACGACTATGTATTTTGCTTTTATTTTCTGATAGAATGCCATTTTTTTTAAAGATGCGATCAAGACAGCGATACCTAGATAGATTTTAAAAGTGAATGAATTTCTAAATCCAAAATTTCATCACAATCGTTAGACCCGTTTCCGAGAAACCAATTTATTTATATAGGCACATGCAAGAATTGCTCGTTTAAAGTATAGGATGTGTATATGTGTGTTAAATTATTTCAAACAACATTGTTTATTTTTCGACCGTTTAGCGTTCCACTTTTGCCGATTTTTAGAGAAAAAAAAAATAAGAATTTAAAAAATATGTATTTCTCAGAAAGTAGGACACTTATATATAAAATAAAATTGCGAAATTATGCCTTCAATAATTCCTTATCAAGTGGCAAATATCTCAGGGACAGAGGAAATTTAATTGTTAATTTTTTCATGCGCAAATTTTAAAAACTTCACTACTTCATATTTTTTTTACTGAAAATAGTGATCTGGGAGTTGAACTCTTGCCTTTATTAGGGTATAATAATCGTTTTATGCAAAAATCTTTAGGTGTAAATGTTTAAAAATTATAAAACACTGTGCGTTACATTGCCAATCTGCATTAGGTCCACACGGTGTGATATAGGTTATTATCTATATTGTATTGTTACGACCAACGGCGCGCTGCTGTGAAGTATTGCTCACGATCGTTTGTTTATTAAACACTTACGAAAAAGGAGCTGCGGTAATTAAACGAAGTTCGTAGGAATAAAGAGAAGGTTTAATAAAAGTAGTTATAATATAAACGACAGAGATAGTGAGTACGCGCGGTGCCGCGAATGAGCGAGACGGTTCACGAACACTGTTCGAGAATTATGTCGACTCGACGCAAATATTTTAGAACATTCGCGACTGCGTTTGTATATGTCAAGCCGAGCGCGACCGCTTAATGAGTAATTCTGATTTTGGAAACGATCGAAGTGACTTTAAAAGTAATCTTTGGAGCGAATGGAAGAGTGATTTGATTAGCGACCTCAGCAAAACTTACTGGAATTTGTTTGGAACTATCCAAAACCCGCAGATCGTAACAGTATTGTCATCCTTAGTGAAGGTCTATGCCCATACTATAGGGAAATTAATGGAGTGATTATGATCGACAACGAAAAGGAAAACTTTAAATAAATATGCTCAGAGAAGGGTTCTGTAATTAAATTTTAAGTCGCTTGTGAACTTAACAATATTTACAAAGTTTCAGTTAACAAAGTCTTAGTAGGGGAGTCGCTAATTTCAATTAATTCATTAAACAATAATGGCTTAAGCTTAATCCTTTTGTAGCAAAAAACATAAATTAAAACAAAATATTGTTTTAGGGGTTAAGCTCTCCCTCAATGGGCTTATCGCGTTCTTAGGTATCTATGTTTCTTATTAAATACAATAATTGAGGTTCATATGTACGATACGACAGTACATATGATCTGTATTAAAACAGCATAGGAGAGGTCCAAATAACAAAGTACATGGCAGTATTACCTTTTGAAAAAATAATTTTACTCATTACTTTGTAACGAGGCGCCATAGCTATATTGGCGACTCGTTGCTTTCATTGCGCTCTTCTCTGGCAATTTTTCATATTTTCTTTTCTCTTCGTTTCCTGTTTTAAATTTACTGTCTGTCTCTGTTTCCTATTTTAAATTTACTGTCTGTCTCTTTTTATTTGTTTTGTTCGAAGTTTATTCTTACCAGAGTCAGCGCGTAGAGTGGTTGACTCACCGATAGCAAATTATTTAAATATATTTATAGTGCTGAGCAGTTATAATAAGCTCACAAGTATAATAAGCTCATAAGCATAATTCACAAGTTTTCCTGTATATGTATTCTGTACCACCAGTTCCTGTTTATAAGTCTATAAGTTTCTTTAAGGCACTATTGTAAGTAGCCCTACCTTTTATAATATGTTTTTAGTGATAAATGTGAAATTGTTTTTGTATTCAGTGTAATTTACTTTTCTTTATATAATTGTTTCAGTTGTGCCTTAATTTCATTAATACAAAACTTAAGTGACTTTGAGTGCTTTTATTTCTCCGGCTGCACCCCGTCACACTGGCGCCTCAACGTGTATAGAACACCACCATCCAGTCAACCAGTACCGGCGAACCGAACTACTATATTTTGAAGATCGTTGTATGTTGTGTGTGATTTTTTTGTTATCTTTTTCCAAATTCTAAAAGGCTTAGTCGCCCCCCACTATTTTATCGGCCATATTATTAACTTAATCATCTCTAATCATCTCATCTCATCTCATCCCAATCCTCATTTTATTTAATTTATAGTAGTTGAGAATACAACTACATCACTACACAAAACACTTACAAGACACTTTACCCAACATTTACTACATTTTACAGACAAGAAACTATACGCGGTTTCGAAAGAAACCGGCACAAAATTGTTGCTGATTCTGAGCGTCAATATATCACTCAGATCAGTGCAATTAACACTTACGGGCAGTGCTGAGAGGGAGTACCTCCAGTGTATCCCACATACAAGTCTTAGATTTGGCTAGGCACTTTCCTGGGGGCAATCCGTGCCGACTATCCAGAGGTTCCTACCAGTCTAAGCTTGAACACAATACCTACCTAGCACTAGTATTATTAAATTTATTTTAAATCATAACTGTTTTTAAGTAGTTTTTAAATAGCTAGAAAAACACCTCGTTTTGAAACACAATAATTTATTTTTAATAACACTATGAATCCATCACTTTTAAATAAACCTTAGCTTGCTTATGAACTGAGTCTCCGCTCAATTGAATTTCCATCTGTCGCAACCGCTGAGGAATTACGAGAATTACTAAATCCAATAATAGACTCAGATTGTTCTATTTTTTTCCAGTCCTTACTCCATTGAACGTGATCTTGATAAAATCAAAAACATTCTGCTTATGGTTTCTTCATGATTAATTTATCAATACGTTTAAATAGATTAGAGATTACTACATAACATAAATGACTTTTGCAATACTTCAAACAAATTTTTCATCCATGACAGCCTGTCAATCAAATTTTAAACCTCTTCTGTCCAACAATAACATAACTACGAACTCCTGGCACAAAATTTACTCAAAACTCTTTAGACCTAAAAAAAATCTTTTATTACTTACTTTTTCTTTATTACTTTATTATTACTTTTATTTACGTTTATACTATATATTACTTTTATTACGTTATTACTTTTTCTCCCAATTAGAATTCTCTATCGTTATTACTTTCCAAAGTAATTACTTTTTTTTATATATTACTTTTATATACTACTACTTTTTACAACTCATTCATTCCCTCATTCTATTACAACACATAATAATTACTATACATTAACTGTCTTCATAGAAGACATATTTAATTGTCTGCATAGACGACATCTTCAATTTTGGTCTTCATAGAAGACATACTTAATTATACAGTCTTAGTCTTCATAGAGGGCATTAATTTTTCAGTCTTCCTAGAAGGCATATTTAATTTCTCAACCGAGAATAGAACCTCTATTGGAATACCTCTATAGAGAAAGTCTATTGGAATAGCCTCATCTTGAGGAAAATTTTTCTTCCAGCGGGTTGTGACTGGTTAAATAAGCCTACACTAATTTTTATTTTTCATCCAGCGGGTTGTGACTGACTAAATAAGCCTACACTAATTTTTATTTTTCATCCAGCGGGTTGTGACTGGCTAAATAAGCCTACACTAATTTTTATTTTTCATCCAGCGGGTTGTGACTGGCTAAATAAGCCTACACTAATTTTTATTTTTCATCCAGCGGGTTGTGACTGGTTAAGCAAGCCTACACTGTTTTATTTTTTTTCACCCAGCGGGTTGTGACTGGTTAAATAAGCCTTCACTGATTTAGGGAGCCAGTTGAGTATTCAATAAATTTTGGATACTCTACCGCGTGGAGTCTGGTTGTCTTATTAAATCAACCATGACCGTTGACTGAAGTATGTTCTGGAAGTATGAAAGTGATGCATGTAAGGAAAGTGATGCATGCAAGGAAGCTGGTCTCCTTATTTTCTCATTTCACAATTCTCACCTCATCCATTTTTATTAAAGATATTTTTTTTATATAAAATGGTCACTTATTTTGTACGGAACTTTTTTTATTTTTATGAAAAAATCCTTTTTATACCCAGGATTTTTTCTTCCAGGGGGGAGCGGGTATTGTAACGAGGCGCCATAGCTATATTGGCGACTCGTTGCTTTCATTGCGCTCTTCTCTGGCCATTTTTCATATTTTCTTTTCTCTTCGTTTCCTGTTTTAAATTTACTGTCTGTCTCTGTTTCCTATTTTAAATTTACTGTCTGTCTCTTTTTATTTGTTTTGTTCGAAGTTTATTCTTACCAGAGTCAGCGCGTAGAGTGGTTGACTCACCGATAGCAAATTATTTAAATATATTTATAGTGCTGAGCAGTTATAATAAGCTCACAAGTATAATAAGCTCATAAGCATAATTCACAAGTTTTCCTGTATATGTATTCTGTACCACCAGTTCCTGTTTATAAGTCTATAAGTTTCTTTAAGGCACTATTGTAAGTAGCCCTACCTTTTATAATATGTTTTTAGTGATAAATGTGAAATTGTTTTTGTATTCAGTGTAATTTACTTTTTTTTATATATTTGTTTCAGTTGTGCCTTAATTTCATTAATACAAAACTTAAGTGACTTTGAGTGCTTTTATTTCTCCGGCTGCACCCCGTCACAACTTCAATTTGATGTGTCTGTTAATCAACAATAAGTTAAATCAGTAAAAAAATGTGCAATAAAATATCGTTATCTTTTAATATTTTTATTTGTAGCACATAAAATGTGATACCTTTTATAATACAGAAAAATGTTATGGATAAATTAGTCATTTACATAATACTCAGACGAAAATAATATTTAATAGATTCAATTTATTTTAGTATTTATTAGTAAGCTGAACTCGTAAATAAAAGAAATATCAATCATGATAATTTGTGTCTATGGTGTTGTGGTCTTCGCATGCCTGAAAGTGAAGTATATTGCCTGAAATATCCAGTTTTTAATCGTACATACATTAAAGTCTTCTTTGAGCATAGTCAATACAAAAATATTTGAAAAAACTCAAAACGTTTGTTTTTTAAACACATCATTAGACAATGGGTAGTCATTAGTAAAGCAATCAATAAGAACAATGCTTTCTACGTTTCTATAATACATATAATTTAATTATTCCAATTGCCCACCCAGATATTCCACCTGAAAGGGTTTTTTTATCAATCCATCCTCGAGTTGGCAACTGAAATAATCAATTTATAATAAAGTCAACAGGCACCATTTATAACAGGATTGTTCCAGCAGCGTCAGCCCATGACGATGTGAAATCAAACCTGGTTTGTAGGTGAAAAACTCAGATTTCAACTTCGTAGATTATCAGTTATTTAGGAGCTGACAGGCTTAAGTCATTGAACATACTTACCTATGTATACTTACATATAAAATTATTCTTGCTTTTTTGTAGGCTTCTTCACACTTCAATATTTTCATGCGTAGTACTTTAGAAACTATGTTAGAATTGATCACGATCTTTGATATATTCGATGACTTAATATAAAAAAAATATCTTTTATTAAAAAAAGCATTTGTATTCTTTGTTATAATCGGTTGTAACCAGAAGAAGTAAGTAACTTTGATGATATAAAAAATAATCCTATACAATTTGACTTACCTATTTCATCTATCTGTCAACTATGCCAAACTGTCAAGGACAATTGATTGCTCGTTAATTAAGCTCCCGTTCAGCATTGCCGTGACGGATGAAGGATTGAAAGCTATAATGTCCATTCGAATGTTAATACTATCTGTTTGTCAGAAAACTGTATTCATTATTACTGTTTCATTATTATTTCTGACGATCGTTTTGTGCATTGGTAGCGATCTTGCCTTTCGTACCGACGGTCCTAGGTTCAAGCTATTGAAGGGTCAGATGAATACGAGCATTTGTACCTGAGTCATGAATATTTACATAAAATCTATGAATATTAAAATATATGTATTATGTATGTATGTCTATCCATTACCCTAGTATCCATAATACAAGCCTTACAGTGCTTACTTTGGGGTGGGATAATTGGTGTGAATGTAGGAAATATTATTCACTATTATAAAATAAAGCCATTCAACTATTCATCAAACACGTAAACAGTAAGTTCTAACATTAGCTCATAGTAGAAGTTGAAACACGTTTGTAAAATTTGACACGTTTGCCAGCGTCTCGGTACCTCAGCGGTCAGAGCAGTCGCCCGGATAGCGAAAGGCCGTGGGTTCGAATCGCATCTGAGGGCTCGGAGGCGTAATTGTTTTTTACACACGTATTTTATATCTTATAGTAAGTTATAAGTTGGAACTTTAAGCACTAAATATTAAATTATGCATAGATTATTATCGTCCTATCACTCAATTGGACCTAAAACAACCTCCACGATAATATTCGGTTGCAAACATTTTTTTTTGGGTAAACAAACATTTACAAAGTTTATGTCAATTAGATATATAGTAGGTGTATTAACATATCTATAACTTCGTGACCAGCATCGCTTACCACATATTAACACCAGTAACACCACATATTATTGCAAGTCATGTTATATATATACGCACACAAGCAAACAATATATTTCGATATAAATAGCACAATTTGTGATCACGACCTACCTATTTTAATTTTGCTCTTTAAATTGTTACAATGGCTTTAAGAGAAAATATGACATTAAGAAACACGAATTAAGCATAGACAATAGGTTGGTGATGACGACAACAGCTGTAGGCGTAACCAACAGTTAAACGTACATTCTGAACAATGGAGAAGCTCGAAATAGTAATTTAATGATCACCCATGATTGACTCCTGCAAAAAAAATTTAACCTCCGTAATTAAAGGCCGAAAGGGCTAACCTAAGCGCCATCGAACTTCCCACATAAAAAAATCTTTTGATCGAAATTAATATTCTTTATATCGTTCTACGTTTATATCATTCTTTAATTGTTACGGTATAAGAAGGCCAATTAATATAGGTACTGTTAATAAATTTGTTTCCTCTTTTCTGTTATCACAAACACCATTATAATTTTTATACCAAAAATAAAAAATTGTGGATCCATTTAAATTTTATAAAAGATTCACTTAAGCACTCGACATAATAAGCTACGGCAAAAAGATATTGAAACGATTGGCCATAAAAGCCGTCTCTTATTTTATTAAATCTCAGCGATAGCAATTGACTTTCAGGAATGGTATAGAATCTGCTAATTATACCGAAAGATGGAAAATTATTCGTCGGAATTATTAGTTGTAATATATACTTATAGGCACTTTTATGAAATAACATTTACGAGTACATGTTTGTCCCATCAATGGTATGTATATGGATAAATATCACTTTGGGCTGAATTTGTGTTTGTGTTGTATTTCAATAAAAAATGATATTGATTTTTTTGTCTCTTTAGTGTGTAAAGTTTCTTTAAAATACAAAATAAAAATTGTGTGCATATGACACGTGGTAGAAGTGAAACCTACAAAAATTTTGGTTTAATAATAATGAGAAAGTAAAAATTCGGGAAGAGGAAAATTGTAGGTTTTAGTAATGATCATAGTGATACAAAGTTATATAATTATTTTACATTTTATTCGTATATATTACATAGACTTATTCGGACTCATGTTATCGCTCGTCTGTGGTGCGTCGGAGTGACGTCACATCCTGTAGACGCGCGTTCGACTCCCCTCTGTCTCGATCGCTTATGGCGTCGGCTGACCGCGTGCTGCTCGTGATTCATTACGCTCCTGATCGTCGTCTGGTGTGGACGCTCCTACTTTATTGTTACGAAGTATAGACGTTTACTTTATCTTTCTTTATAACTAAACCTAAGAAGTGTAAATATTAACCTACCTTATGATTTAATCTCTATATTTTATCAACATAAAAGTATATCCGTGAGAAGTAAAGACCTTTCTACATTCTATTACCGTTGTCAGTAGAATTAACCGTTTAAAGAACCATTAATATTGTATTCCTGTTTGTTAAAATTATACCTTGTCACTTAATAACCGTGTTTTATTTTATATCAGAAGTGGGATTACATACGACTCATCGACTGCACCATGCCACGAACACGAAAACGAAGAAGAGCTCGTGCTACAAGTTCGGATTCTTCGGCTTCACGCAGTTCGAGCTCCAGTTCGAGTAGTAATAGTGACCTCGATCGCCGGACACGCCGCCGAAAAAGATCATCAACCGTGAGTCAAAACGCTGTATTGTCGTCAGTGATTCCCGAATTTGACCCGTTAATCGATGACATAGATATGTGGATAAATGTGCTAGAGGCTAATTCTCGTGCTTTTGGATGGTCTGATAATATGATTAAATATCAAGGATTGCAAAAATTACGTAATAGCGCCAAAACATGGTTAGATTCGCTACAAAAAAATGAAACAATGTGGACTAGTTGGCGTTGGAGACAGTGGCGTGAGAGATTATCTAATACTTTTCAAACTAAGCGAAATATGTTTTCATTATTAAAGCAGTTAATAGAAACGAAGCCATTACCAAATCAGTCCCTTTATGAATTCTATTTTCAGCAGAAGGGCAAAATAGATAGGTTACATTTGAAATTTAAGGATTGCGATATAGTTTCGATTATCGTAGGATCAATTGGTGACTCGAGTATTAGCACTGCTGCTGAAGCAGGCAGTTTTCTGCGTTGTGACGATTTAGCATCGTTTTTACATGGCAAAATATATACCATGTCTGACAAAAATGTATTGCAGAAAGGTTATCCCTCAACGAAAGTTATACCGCGCCATTCATCAGTGATGCTAGGGAATAATTATACTAGATTTAAAAAATCTAAAAATCCCACGTTTTTCAATGTCCTAAAAAGAATAAAATAACCCTGCGGGGCAAAGCGAGGGGCCACTCAAAACGTGGGGGCGCATATTACTAAGAGGAGATTTTAAAGAGATGAATGACATGCATTGATGCCGATTATTGTAAAGATGCGCCCCCACGTTTTGAGTGGCCCCTCGCTTTGCCCCGCAGGGTTATTTTATTCTTTTTAGGACATTGAAAAACGTGGGATTTTTAGATTTTTTAAATCTAGTATAATTATTTTATTCTTTTTAATTATTAACTCAACGAAGTAACCATGTGTTACGCAACAATCGGATAAGCCCCATACAAAAGTGAAAGTTGCCGAAAGTGGACCTGAAAGTGCATCTGGAAAGTTGAAAGTTGCTTTAGAGTGCATTGTCATCGGGTTCTGAACTATCCTGAAAGTTTCAGCTTTCTAGCTTATCGGAAAGTGCCTCAAATTTAAGTTGCAGGATTTTGCCCGGACAGACAAACAAATAAGAAAAGTGAGATAAGAAAAACGTGGTAATAATAATAAGACTGAAGTTAAATCCGAACTGTCTAGCAATAGTGGTAATTTCGTTCCTAACGTTAATGTGTCTTGTTTCCGTTGCGGTGAATTAGGTCATAGGCGGAATAATTGCAATGTGAAGGAAAATATTCAGTGCAATTCCTGTAATAAGAGAGGACATTTAGAGAAAGCATGCAAGTCGAAACCTATATCGAAAACTGAAACAGACTTGGAAGTTAAAATGATTAGTAAACCCAAAAGTAAACAAAAGTTTTGTAAACCGGTCTTGATCAATGATTTGAAATGTGAAGCATTTTTCGATATGGGTAGCGAATGCTCATTAGTTAAAAAAGATTTTATTGACAGGTATAATTTGAAAACATTTAATCTCAAATCGCCTATTAATTTAGTGGGTTTTACTAATGAAACTTCCATTCAAGTTTCAAAAGCCATTACCGTTAATTTGAAAGTAGATACGGTGAAATTGACCATTCTTTTGTATGTTATTGACGAATTAACTGGATGTGACTTATTGATAGGTCGAAACTTTACGGAACACAGTAGCATAATGTATACCCGTGTGTGCAATAGTTTGACTTTTAAACCATTTAAAAGCAAAATAGTATTAAACATTGACAAAGAAGGCAGTGATTGCTACAGTCAAAAAGAAATTTTGCTGAAATCAATTCTTTCTAAATACCCTCATTGTTTTTCTAAGGATTTGTCCACTTTAGGAAAAACTAAATGTGTTGAATTAGATATTGAGCTTACCTCAAATAAACCAGTCTGTTTTCGGCCATATCGCATGTCAGAAGCCGAGAGAAATAAAACTCGCGAAATCATTAATGATTTATTAAAGAATGGGATAATAAGACACAGTAATTCGCCTTACGCCAGCCCAGCATTGTTGGTAGACAAAGCAACGGGAGAGAAAAGGCTTTGTATTGATTATCGCCATCTCAACAAAATCACTATTAAGGATAAATATCCTATGCCCTTAGTTGAGGACTTGATTGACAGATTACAAGGCTGTAAATATTTCACTTCTCTTGATTTGAAAAGTGGGTACCATCAAATCCCTGTAAAATCAGATGCGATACCCAAGACTGCATTCACCACACCTGATGGTCATTACGAATTTTTGCGAATGCCCTTTGGCTTAAGCAATGGCCCGTCAGTTTTACAAAGGCTGATGAACACGGTCTTGGGTAACCTCCGTTTTGGTAAGGTTATCTGCTACATGGATGATTTACTCATTGGAACAGAAAGTTTAAAGGAAAATATAACTTGCTTGGAAAGTGTATTAGAAATTCTCCAGATAAATGGTTTGACAATAAATTTAGATAAATGTGTATTTTTCCAAAATAACATCACATTTCTTGGTTATGACATTTCTGAAAGTGGTATTCGGCCCGGTTCAAAAAAGCTAAAAGCTATCGAGAAATTCCCGATTCCAAAAACTGTCCACCAATTAAGACAATTTTTAGGCTTGATAAATTACTTCCGAAAATTTATTAAGCACTGTGCAATCTTATGTAGCCCCCTAACAAATTTGTTAAAAAAAGAAGCAATCTGGAAATGGGGTCCTCAACAGGAGCAAGCGTTTCTTGATATCAAAGAATCCTTAATTGAAAACGCTGTTCTAAAGATATTTAATCCTAATTTACCGGTTTATTTATATACTGATGCCAGTCGTGACGGCTTAGGGTGCATAATGGTTCAAGTTACAGAGAATGGTGAACAACCTGTACACTTTTATAGTCGACAAACTACTGTCGAAGAAAAAAAATATCATTCTTTCGAACTTGAGTTATTAGCTATTGTAGTAGGTCTACAAAAGTTCAGACATTACTTACTAGGAATTCAATTTAAAATATTTACGGATTGCAGTGCTGTAAGATACGCTTTACAAAAACAAGAAATCATTCCACGTATTGGTAGGTGGGTATTACAAACCCAAGAATTTAGTTTTGAAATCTCGCATAAACCAGGAACGCAGATGCAACACGTTGATGCATTAAGTCGCAATCCGGTCGAGGATAATAGCATCTCAGTAACCGATAGCGTGATGTCCATAACTGAAGGAGACTGGCTTCTGTCCGTGCAGCTTCAGGACCCATGTATTTGCAGCATTAGAGATATTTTACGGTCAGGTGAGGCCGATGCCAACAAATTAATTTTAACCAGTATGAGCTGCTTGGTAATAAAGTGTATCGTCAAACTGAGTACGGTAGGCGATGGTTAGTACCACAGCAATGTGTCTGGCAGATCATTAGGGCCAATCATGATGACCTGGGACATTTTGCAGTGGATAAAACAGTAGAGAGAATTAGATCGAAATATTGGTTTCCACGTTTAAAGAAAACTGTCACCAAATATATTAAAAATTGTCTAAACTGTATTTATTATAAAAATATTCACGGAAAGAAACCCGGTAAGCTGTATCCAATCCCAAAATATGCAAGGCCATTTCATACATTACATTTAGACCACTTGGGTCCTTTTGTAAAATCCACACAACAGAACTCTTATTTGCTGGTTGTAGTTGACTCGTTTACTAAATTCGTTTTCATTTCTGCAGTAAAAAACACTAAATCTAAAATCGTTATTTCTGAATTAAACAAAATATTCAAAGTATTTGGTAACCCTAAGCGCATAATCAGTGATGCCGGTAGTGCCTTTACCTCAAGTTGTTTTAAGACCTTTTGTAGTGACAGGAATATTAGGGCTCACGTTATAGCCACTGCTATACCGCGATCAAACGGACAAGTTGAGCGGTATAATTTAACAATTTTAGAAGCATTGCGTAGTATGGGAGCTAACACTGACAATAATAAATGGGATCAACATATTACAAGCATACAACAGGGTATTAATAGCACGATCAATAAAACTACTGCTGCCATCCCTAGCGAGGTATTTTTTGGGTACCGAATTCGAATGAATAATGATGGGGTTACTGATGATAATACGGCGGAGGCTACGATTGATCTTACAGCCTTGAGAAGCAAGGTTGATGAGAATATTAAAAAAGCGGCAATACAAAAAGCCACTTTTGACGCGAAAAGAAAGGGAGCGCCGCTGTATAAAGTCGGGGACTTGGTTGTGATAAAAATACCAAGCATGTCAAATGACGGACAAAGTACCAAGCTAATGCCTCTTTACAAGGGTCCGTTTCAGATCATGGAAGAACTTGGCCACGACCGTTATAAAGTTGCAGACATGAGAGGAGCCGAGAGGAGTTACAAACGTTACAATGGCGTCGCGTGTGTGGAGAACATGAAACCATGGATCAGAATTGCGGATCCGGATGTTATCACACGTGAAGGTAACAAGAACACTTCAATTGCTAATTACAGTAAGTTGGTAACGTAGTACATACCATTTTCTTCCGAAAGTAATAACAAAAAAAAACCATTTTTTTTTTTTTTTTTTTTTTTTTTTTTTTTTTTTTTTTTTTTTTTTTTTTTTTGCCTGTAAAGTCGGTTTTACGGGCGAAGATTTGACGTGACAACGTCTTTTTCTCGGTAGAATATTTATTGATATGAATATAATTAAATTGCACAATGCGCGCGGCAGACCGATCATAGTTGAGTGGGAGAGAGACGCAAGGCATTCGGCGGGCCTCTCTCTCGTTCGGTGACTCATCGTAACGTTACCGAGCGTTACACTTTTTCATAAGTGACTCCCAGCCGCAACCTAATTTAAGACGTTGTCACGTCAAAAAAATTCAATAAAATAATGTCGTAAAAACATTTTTATTAATATAAAGTTTAGAAAAATTCGCCATTAAAACTTACCTATCAAAACCCCTATGATGAGTTAATAAACATAATAGTCAAATGCAATCACTTCGAACATTTGCTAGCTGCAGTGGAGTGCCAGAGTTGTACAGTGGTCAACGGATATCCGTGATGAACACCGTTTCCATATACATGGTGATATACAACTGAGATGATTCTGTACATCACTCGGTTTAAACCATTTGGTTGAGTTGGTTGGCCGGCGATGGGATAACTAACTTTGCCAAATTCTGGTGCTTTACTCTGCTGGGCGGATGTGCGATATGAACATCAAGTGCTTTGATTCCTAAAGCATCCAGTCGTAGTAAAATCTTTAAATGTGCTTGTGTCTATTGTTCTCAGCTCTTGCATCAGACTAAATCGCTGCTCGAGGACGAGCGCGGAAGCAGGAACGGCCGGATGTTATCGCTCGTCTATGGTGCGTCGGAGTGACGTCACATCCTGTAGACGCGCGTTCGACTCCCCTCTGTCTCGATCGCTTATGGCGTCGGCTGACCGCGTGCTGCTCGTGATTCATTACGCTCCTGATCGTCGTCTGGTGTGGACGCTCCTACTTTATTGTTACGAAGTATAGACGTTTACTTTATCTTTCTTTATAACTAAACTTAAGAAGTGTAAATATTAACCTACCTTATGATTTAATCTCTATATTTTATCAACATAAAAGTATATCCGTGAGAAGTAAAGACCTTTCTACATTCTATTACCGTTGTCAGTAGAATTAACCGTTTAAAGAACCATTAATATTGTATTCCTGTGTGTTAAAATTATACCTTGTCACTTAATAACCGTGTTTTATTTTATAGATGTTATCGCTCGTCTGTGGTGCGTCGGAGTGACGTCACATCCTGTAGACGCGCGTTCGACTCCCCTCTGTCTCGATCGCTTATGGCGTCGGCTGACCGCGTGCTGCTCGTGATTCATTACGCTCCTGATCGTCGTCTGGTGTGGACGCTCCTACTTTATTGTTACGAAGTATAGACGTTTACTTTATCTTTCTTTATAACTAAACTTAAGAAGTGTAAATATTAACCTACCTTATGATTTAATCTCTATATTTTATCAACATAAAAGTATATCCGTGAGAAGTAAAGACCTTTCTACATTCTATTACCGTTGTCAGTAGAATTAACCGTTTAAAGAACCATTAATATTGTATTCCTGTGTGTTAAAATTATACCTTGTCACTTAATAACCGTGTTTTATTTTATACTCAGAGCTTACATTTTCGATAAATGATACAAGAGGCTTATGGTAACTAAAGTACATACCACGAACATAAGAGATACTGTATAGTGCTCCTATCTCATTTTCTCCTACGTTAAATCTTATGAATTTATGTGTGTCTCTTTTTAAGATAAATACCAGCATTTGTACCTGATTCATGGGTATTGATACATATATATCTGTAATCATTAAATATCTATACATTATATATGTGTGTCTATTTATTACCCTAGTATCCATAACACAAGTCTTGCAGTACTTTGGGCTAGGCTAATTGATGTGAATTTAAGAAATATTATTATTATTGAAATAACGAAACCAGTGTCGCGTAATTTTCCGTGATTGTTATTTTTTTTTGTGACAGCCACAAAACTTTAGTATTAGTTGCAATGAAAATAAGCAAAAAAGATAACGGTCACGCTGACGGTATAAACGTAATGTTTCTAATATACAATGGTAATCTTTTATTACAAAATTAATAGTAAAAAAATATATATGGATGTCAGCGTTTTACAAAAACATCAACCCTATACCATGCGTAGGAACCTGCAATTAAGGCAAAATTATTTAAATGAGTTTGATTTTATTACCATTTAGTGACTGTATTAGCATCGTGATACTGGCTAGTCAGCCAGTCGTATAAATGGCTAAAAGGGGAAATATCTGTCAAGTTTGCTATATAAAGTAAACGCCTAAATAAAATAACGAAGACTATAAAAGTAAGACGCCTTTTGAAGCAAGGGGAGATTAAAAAAAATACGATGCAACAATTGGCTTTCAGAAATATTTAGTACTAAAAGTAAAGATCTAATCGTTACATACGTTCTAAAACACAAATCGACTATAGAGCGACAGTCAAAATTTAACCGAATTCTGTCATGTCATTATGAAACAATAATATTTTCTGAAATCCTTGTTCGCACTATAGATGAGCATATAACTTATTTCATACCGAATCGCGATATCAAATAAGATCGGCTTCCAGCTCACGTATTTCAGTGTTGATTCGACCTATTATGTTTCGGCTCTCCTTACCCAGCTGAAAGTATCAATCTGTTTTATGTGCACTCAGCGTGCGCTGTGAGAATCACGTAAAGTTATTGATAGAGAGTATTGATTGACCAAAGTTTGAAATTCAATAAAACACGAATAAATGTGACGGTGTTAATAAAACCACAACCATTTGAGTGCAGTCCAAGTTTGCCCGATATTTTGTTAATAAAAAGAATGTTTGTAGGTATTTTTAATATAAAAATAATTTGCATCTTCATTTACACACTACAATTTTGGCACTTGTCAACGGTAATGATCCTGCCTACGACTCAAAGATCCTAGGTTTGAACCCGTAGGAGTAACTGATTGTGTGATGAGTTTCCGAGCTGTGGCTGTTTATATAAATAAAAAAGTATGCGTGCAATTCACACGTGGTAGAAGTGAAATCTTCAAAAATAATATGTGCACGTATAAAAAAACACGGTTGTTATGATGCCTTCTCTCAAGCTTTATACTACGCATGCGCACACAAACACGTAATAACACACGTACATAATGCTTCCTATCTCATTTTCTCCTACGTTAAATCTTATGAATTTATGTGTTTGTCTCTTTTTACTGTCGCTTTTTCGTTTCAAAGAGATACTGTATAATGCTTCCTATCTCATTTCCTCCTACGTTAAATCTTATGAATTTATGTGTCTGTCTCTTTTTCTTTTCATCGACTTTCAAATCACAACGATGCTAAAGAAGTTTTCACTTCAATAAATATAAGACGACATCATGTACACGTTTCTTACTCAAGATACAGAATTCTTCTACATTGGCTCGGGTCTGGGTGTTGTGGTTTTGTCGTTGTTTCTAATTAATTTTTCGACGAGCGCTTTTGCACTTTTTTTTTCATTTATTGGGGTCTACAAACGGTTTTACAATATGTTTTTACAAAAAATCGTACTAGCGAGTTACAAGATGGTACTGATTTTGAAACCAACGCCGTTAACCACAAGTAACTTAAATTCCAAAAGTTAAGGACTTGACTATAATCTATAAAGTGTAGTGTGTGTATTATCCTGGAATATTTTATTTCATTGTTTGTTTAATTTAGTTTAGCTTGTTTTATTATCAGTGTTGATTTCATACAGCTTTATCTTAATTCTTTTTTGAAAATTCCAATTCTAGTTGAAAGTTGATTTCACTCCACTTTTCACGGATTCAGAACGATGTAGGTTTGTGATGTTGTCTGCTTACGTTAAAGCACTGTGTTATGGAATTTAGAAACAACGAGGGTATTACGACACACAGATCGGGGCCCATATAGAAAAGTTCGTGTTCTGCATTTACCCGGCCACGGATCGAACCCTGGACCTCGGAGTGGCGTTACCATGAAAACCGATGCGAAATGCGAGCCACTAGACTAAAGACATCGTCAGACTGTGACACACGCACACACACTCTCTCACAAACAGACACACACACACACAACACATACACACACTGCACACATATTAGCAGTAAGCAAAGATAAATATATTTAATTAAAGCATTATATGCTATGTCCAGCAGTGGGCGTCGTACGGCTGATATGATGATGATGATGATGAAAGCATTATATTACTTGCTTGTTTAGTGTTTAACAGTTGAAATTTAGTAAGCTATGAATTTAGTTGGCTATGTAACTGATTGTTAAAAGAGCGGTTCTTCCTACCACAGGCGATGTTTTGCCTAAAGGGGAGTTCCCATATCTAATAATTGTAATAGACTAAGTTACCGAAAAAAAAAAATATTTGAATTTGAATTTGACTGTGTACCGTACTGTATTCGTTGTTTAGTATCCAAAGTACAGGCTCCTCTTTGTTTGGGACTAAATAGTTGGCGCTAGTTGTTCAGATTTTTTTAAATGGTTCTTTAATTATTGTGTGACAAAAAAAGCTCCTTGACTAATGTGCTTTAATTCAGATTTGAAGTTGGAGAAAAAGGAGTGTAAAATTTTGTATTTCGTGATAATTATTGACACGATGCTCAGAAGCGCCTTTCTACGAACTTTTTCACAGAATTTAATTTTCATATAACTGTTAGCAAAAAACAAGTAGTTTACTGTAGCCAGTAAACTCATATTTCAACTTACTTTGACGCAGGATGAACCTTCTTCTATTAATGAAGTGAGTGTACGACTATACGTGTTCTTCTTGGAAGGAGACGACTTGTAATTTTTAGCTTAAAATTTTATTTGCGTTTTTACTGCGAGTAAATAATTATTATATAATTTAGTCACGTAATAAATAATTTTATTGTTATTAACTTACTAAACACTTTAAATAGTTTCATTTTACTGAGAAGGAAGAACTAGTATTAAAAGGAAATAAGTGAATTTATGCCAAAATGTCTGTTCAATAATAAATGCGCACGGCTCGAATGCAATTCGGTGCTCTTTATGCGGTGTTCAAACCTGCTTGAATTTACATAAATTTTCTTTTATCGAAACGACTTTGGCTGATTTGGTAGATAACTTTATTTAAGTAAATAAGTAAGAAAAATTATTGAATTCAGGATAAAAAGCGGAAGTAAGTATAAATTAATATTTTGCTTTTAGACATTCTGTTGACGGTTGTAATAGTATATATACATTTATATAAACCGAAACGCTATAATTGATAATATTAATACGAATTACATAAGACATTCCTTGTCTATTTACATGGTATAAAATAATAATAATATTATTGAACAAACAAAAATACTTTTTGTAATTTTTAGGTTACATTTATTTTCGCTACACATCCAATTGACACCCTGATGCGTCATCATAATACGACTAAGCACTTTTTTACTATGCGCGTGTTAGAATTAGGAATAATTCGGAGTGTATTAATTGTTACTTAATCATATTCATTGTCATTATTTATATTTAAATGATTATTTATTGATTTACTAAATTGATTTATTTATTGATTTAACTATGTACACTTTATAGTACAATATTTTTCATCATTGTCTTTGGTCTAACGTGTTATCTGTCATAACATAGACAACACGATCGGTCCACGTCACCTCCCCGCCAGGCGGTGGAGTGACGCGGTGCCTTTATAATGCCTCGCACTGAGTCAAACGCTCTCTTTCTTTGCTTGACGCTCGGAGACGGCGGACGGCCGGCAGTCCTTATCGGATTATATTCAGCACAAATCGTTGTGCCAAAGATAAGTATATATTGGTAAAGTGTGAATAGTAATTGTTGAATCATCATACAATATAAATTTAGAGCATTTGAATATTTAGTTTTCCATTTTGATGGCAAATACATGACCTAGATGAATAAACTGATTTTGGCCACTTAATAAATACTTATAAATAAATAATTATCTACCCTCTTTTTGATATTTCATTTGATCAAAAGAAAATATAATATTTCCTCTTTTCCGTTTGATGACATCAGAAGTGGGATCCTCACGCCCTGTATTAAATTTTTTTTCTTTCTTTCAGCATGTGACCAAGGTCGGTTAAATAGTTCGATATAGACCCTACGATGCTGAAGGGATTGTTGTTGGCAATACGTGATGCTCTACCTCGTTATGATACTAAAAACTGTAATTTGAAACCACGTGTTCAGCAAACGAGTAAATTTAATGAATCGTGACTAAAAACTACTAAAATATTTATTCATGACTGAGAAAAAGTAACAAAAAAAAAATAAAAAAAAAATTAATGAATACCTACAAAAACACACATTGCAAGATCTGATGATGTGGTTAGCTCTTTATGCAAATAATAACAGTAAGATGGAGGTCGGTCCCCCCTGCCCGAGTTTCTTTCGCCAGTTCTTCTCGGAAGGGCCTCCTAATTTCCGAACTGGTAGTAGACTCAGTAGTATACAATGTAATCGTAGTAAGAATGTAATAACGAAATAAAATTTAAAAATAAAACAATTTAAATTTAACAATTTGGAACGTGCCCGATCAAAATGTTGTGGAGGAGGTAGAAAATACATGACAACCATTGAAACATCGAGATTAAATATAAAATAAAAAGTGCGCAAAATCCGTAAAAATAAAGTGTTTTATTCAAATGTGTAGTGTGTGCGGAGGTGTAAGAACTAAATGAGAAATAACTAAATTTCATATTAGGTATTGGTGTAAATTGTAGTCTGATAAGGGAATGTCTAGCAAAGCGTCTTAAATATCACTTCTCATCATGTTACTTATATTTCGATAGAATAGGAAAGGCATGTTATCTACACGTCTTTTCGAAAAATTTTAGTGCCTGTTACTACATGTTCTGATTCATCAGGCTGGCCGAACAGGCTTTGGAAAGTTCAAATTTTGATTACAACTGTCTTAAAATCAACCGGATTATATTCTCTTCGATTATTAACAGGTCGTACTGCAAACTTACCTTACAGGCTCGATTTAATGAGGTTACGAAAGATAATGAACATAACTTCATAGATGAAATGCTTCTATAGAAAATTAACTTGTAAATAGTGATAATGAAAATGAACTTGTAAAAAGTGATCATGAAAATGAAACTGGAAAATAGTGATAATGAAAATGAACTTATAAATGATGATAATGAAAATGAACTTGTAATTGGTGATAATGAAAATTATTAATTGAGTAATAGTGTTACAGAATCGTTTCATAAAAACAATGATTAAGAATAAATAAATCAGTTGCTGGATACCGCTGTGCTTGGTGTCAGTTTGGTCTTCACTAACCAGCAAGTGATGGAACTGTACATGTCTAGGCATAGAGGTTTATAAAAAAAAAAGATATGCTGGATAACCATGTGCTTGGTGTCAGTTTGGTCTTCACTAACCAGCAAGTGATGGAACTGTACATGTCTAGGCATAGAGGTTTATAACAAAAAGATATGCTGGATAACCATGTGCTTGGTGTCAGTTTGGTCTTCACTAACCAGCAAGTGATGGAACTGTACATGTCTAGGCATAGAGGTTTATAAAAAAAAGATATGCTGGATAACCATGTGCTTGGTGTCAGTTTGGTCTTCACTAACCAGCAAGTGATGGAACTGTACATGTCTAGGCATAGAGGTTTATAAAAAAGATATGCTGGATAACCATGTGCTTGGTGTCAGTTTGGTCTTCACTAACCAGCAAGTGATGGAACTGTACATGTCTAGGCATAGAGGTTTATAAAATTAAGAAACAATAACTTGATTTTGTGAAACGATATCTGATTTTATATAATCTAAAAAGTACTTCGGGGACGAAGTACTGTCAGTATGGCCGTGTTAGAATTAGGAATAATTCGGAGTGTATTAATTGTTACTTAATCATATTCATTGTCATTATTTATATTTAAATGATTATTTATTGATTTACTAAATTGATTTATTTATTGATTTAACTATGTACACTTTATAGTACAATATTTTTCATCATTGTCTTTGGTCTAACGTGTTATCTGTCATAACATAGACAACACGATCGGTCCACGTCACCTCCCCGCCAGGCGGTGGAGTGACGCGGTGCCTTTATAATGCCTCGCACTGAGTCAAACGCTCTCTTTCTTTGCTTGACGCTCGGAGACGGCGGACGGCCGGCAGTCCTTATCGGATTATATTCAGCACAAATCGTTGTGCCAAAGATAAGTATATATTGGTAAAGTGTGAATAGTAATTGTTGAATCATCATACAATATAAATTTAGAGCATTTGAATATTTAGTTTTCCATTTTGATGGCAAATACATGACCTAGATGAATAAACTGATTTTGGCCACTTAATAAATACTTATAAATAAATAATTATCTACCCTCTTTTTGATATTTCATTTGATCAAAAGAAAATATAATATTTCCTCTTTTCCGTTTGATGACACGCGCGCATATGTGAGTAGAGACATTGACTAAACAAGTTATAACAATCATTAATGTAACGTTTATTAAAAAAGGAGGAATTTGGCAAAATAAATTGTTTATAGTCATAATTATTTATATTTACGCTTAATAAATTATACACAGTCACAGTATTATGGAGTTCTATAACGCTCGTCGTGGTTGTTCAAACTCTGCTTGTTAAATCATTGCAAAATATCCCAATCACGGAGCGAGTTATAATAAAGTTGCTAAAGTTACTTCTAAAGGCCGGTGTTTTCACTGACTTTTATTACCAATTTAGGTCCAATCGGGTCCGATTATCAATCGTGTGCAGGGACGCTTAGTCGTTTCGAAGATTACTTCCGATTCGCTTGTTTCGCTGTTCACAACCACATCGATGGCGTCCGCTTATTTAACCACGAGAGCCACGACTCCACGCATTCTCGAAAGTTCTCGATTCATAGCATTGAACCTATATAAGCTTCAACTTATGCTCCAGGATCTCTCCTCCTTTCTCTCTCTCTCTCTGTTTTAGTTGCGTGTGGCAGGTTCTGCATGGTTACTGTCCTTTCTCGCCTTAGTTACTGAATACGGTGTAATAAAATCAGTTTTCTTAGTGTGTTTAGAATAATTATAAATATAAGTATTATTAATCGAGGCATCAAATAAAAAAATCGATTTCAGTTACTGTAAATAGTTAATAAGTACATACTGTATTTTGTTCACAACGAACTGCGTGAAGCTCAATTTAGCGTGTAAGTATGTGTGTTCGCTTAACACTGCCTAAAATTATAATGTTGTAACTAAATATTATGATTATATTTTAACTGTGTATGCATAAAAATAAAATTCTTCTATTGATTAATCCAATAATTTTGGACCAATCAATAGGGAAGTCTCATTTTCCGGTTAAAGTAACATTTAAAAAGTATATATCGTTAGCATATAATACAAAATAATGTTTTGTTATGTCAGTCAGTCTCTAAACTCTTCCGTGGTTAGTCGTGATTGACCTCATACTCGTAATTTTCGTAACTATTTACACAATATTTTCAGTGTTCAGTGTTATTAGTGCATAATTGCAACTACCTGTGCTTTGTCTAAGTTTGTGCAATCGCGAAAGGATTCAGTGTCTGTTTTCTTCACATAAATAGAACATCAGTTGCTATACCCTACTTTGATTACTCTGCCTATACGTGATTACGCGCTCGGCTATCACTACCCACATACGCAATAAAATCATAATGAGCGTGAAAAGAAGCCCACCACCTCGAGGACTTTCAGGATCACAACCCGAGTTGTCGAAATTGCGAGATGATGCTGCCCCTAATGTCTTTCTTAGAAAGCGAAAAACGCCGGGATGTGACTGTAATTTCGAGGACAAATTCCTAGAATTGCAAAATAATTTAATTGCTTCTATTAACTCGTCTCTTGATTCACAAAACAAAAATATTCAGAGTGTTTTTGATACACTACATAATGACCTGGGTACGTTTAAACAGGAAATGCGTGACATGAATCAACAAATACAAAAATTAACAGCTGAATACACGTCATTAAAAAACGAAATCCGGGAGTTGAAGTCGTCCGAGGCGCTGATCAATCAAAAGATCAACTCGATTATTAAAGAACATTCAGACATGCAGTCAACAATAAAAACTTTATCCGAACAATTCGAGATTAAAGATCAGCAAGGAAGGCTTAATAATCTTGAAATTGCCGGCGTGCCCGTTCTCAAAGGAGAAAATTTATCAAATATTGTCAGTAATATAGCCACAAAGGTCGGTTTTGACTTAACATCATCCGACATTGACTACATTCACCGTGTCCGGCGCTTCGCACCTAGGAATCACAATACCGCGCAAGTGAATGACGAATCTTCCCGAGACATGTCCGCTATACCTAATATAATAATCAGATTTACCCAAAGAAAACGTAAAAATGAAATGTTGGCCGCGGTGCGTGCGCGTCGTGTTCTGTCTACAGTTGACGCAGGTTTGGTTGGTGTATCTAGGCCTATATTTATTAATGACCATCTTACTCCACAAAACAAGTTTCTGTTTGGACGGGTTCGACGTCTTGCCAAGGAGAAAGACTATAAGTACGTATGGCTCTCGGAATGTAAAATCTTATTGCGTAAAACTGATGCATCGAAAGTGCTACTTATTGCCAGTGAACAAGACCTCACTAAAATACAGTGATTATATATCTGTCTCCTATATAAATGCTATATACAGCTCACTTTATGTTATCTCTTAAGTAATGACAATTATTTTTTAAACTTGAATTTACTGTTATCCGTTTCTTTAAGAAATAATTTGCACAGATTCTTGTATATTGTTGGTGGAACAACACACAATAAAACTATATTAAAACAAATTTTTAAAATTCAATAACACTGGTTTCTCCGTTTACTATCAGAACGTGAGGGGCTTACGCACAAAATCACACTCGTTTCTTGAAGCCGTCCTATGTACTAATTACGATGTAATATGTGTCACAGAGTCATGGCTTAACAATAACTTTTATAGTGCGGAGTACTTTGACGACCGTTACGATGTATTTAGATGCGATCGAAGTAATGTTGTCTCTGCGGGCGGCGGCGTAATAATTGCCGTGCGCCGGGAGCTATGTCCTTGGCATCGTGTCGACATGCGCGCGTCGCCGCCGGCCGAAGAGGTTTGGGTCTCAGTGCCACTCCGCGCGAGTTCCCCTTCCACTGCCGCCGTCTCATGCGCCGCTCCTAGTCACTTGCACATTATTTGTACATATATAGCACACGGTTCAAATCATGAGTTATTCCTTGAAAGTTTTTACGATAGAGTGAGCGAATTCGCCAATGGTAATCCTGACGATGTTTTCTTAGTTCTCGGTGACTTCAACGTCTCCTTTGCCCACTGGTTTAAAAACAGTAATAATTCTATGGACTTGGAAATAAATAATAATAATTTGGCTCGTCACACGGCTGATTTTATGAATATAACTTCTATGGCCCAATTCAACTCATTATTCAATCAAAACGGGAGGCTACTGGATTTGGTGTTTAGTAATTATCACTGCCAGGTTTCTTCATGTGAAGAACCACTAGTACCAGAAGACAAACATCACAAGTCTTTGATTACATTCATTAATTTAATTTCTTCTCAACCACTTCTCCCGCCAAATGAAATGAAACTCCAATTCCATAAGGCCGATTATTGTTCTATTAAGAAAGCTCTGGCGTCTGTTGACTGGCAAAGAGATTTATCTAGGATTACCGACGTTGAGAGCATGGTAAGTTATTTTTATAACATTCTTAACAATATTGTGAGTAAACATGTTCCACAAACCAACTTAAAATTAAAACAAAAATATCCGCCTTGGTATACAATGCCTCTTATTAAATTGCGTAAAGAGAAAGAAAAATTTCACAAAAAATGGAAACAGTATGGCAGCCAAAGCGATTATGCAACTTTCTCAAAACTAAGATCTCGCTTTAAGAAAATGTCGGAACGCTGTTATAAAACTTACATAAAATATTCGGAGGAAAACATAAAAGCACATCCTAAGTTATTCTGGTCCTTTGTGAAATCAAAGAAGGCCACTGGCGATGTTCCTGGCAAAATGATACATGACAACAGAATACTATCAACTGGCCCGGATATTTGTGATGCATTCAATCACTATTTTAACTCTGTTTTTGTATCCTCCAATGAAAATCAAACCTTGACCGCATACCACTCCCAATCTACTTTAGATATTAACACTGTCAATATAAATATGACTCGTATCCAAAGAGAATTAAAACAGGTTAATATATACAAGGGAGCCGGCTCCGATAATATTCACCCTATTTTTATTCGTAACTGCGCCGAAGAACTCACTATACCCCTTACAATTATTTTTAAAACATCTTTGGCGACCGGAATTTTTCCCGCTAAATGGAAGACAGCTTTGGTGACCCCAATTCCAAAAAACAATCAAAAGCACCTTATTACAGAATATCGGCCGATATCAAAGATGTGCATTTTTGGTAAAATTTTAGAGAAAATGGTAACCTCTGATATAGCATTGGCAGCTCGGAGCTTTATTTCCTCTCAACAACATGGTTTTTTTAAACTCAGGAGCGTAGATACTAACATGGTGGTATTCACTGAATTTCTCTCGCATGCAATGGAGAAAAATCTTCAGGTTGATGTCGTGTACACCGACTTCTCAAGGGCATTTGACAAAATAAATCACAATACGCTCATTAATAAACTTGCAGAGGCTGGTGTGCACGGCAATCTCCTTCGATGGATCCATTCTTACATACAAAATAGAAGCCAAGCGGTCTGTATTAAAGGGTATACCTCACAATTTCTTCCTATTCCATCTGGAGTTCCACAAGGTTCACATTTGGGTCCACTTTTGTTTTTATTTTACATTAACGATATTGGTAATGCTTTTACCCATAGCCATCACTTACTATATGCAGATGATACAAAACTATATAGAATTGTGACATGTCGTAATGATTGCATTAAATTACAAAGCGATATAAATGCGCTACATGACTATTGTCTAAAGAATCAATTATTCCTTAATGTTAGTAAATGCCATGTTATCTCTTACACTCGCAGAAAAAATCAAATTAATTTTGATTATTGTATAAATAACAACATTATTAACAGAGTGACCCATATTAGGGACTTAGGAATCATGATGGATTCAAAGCTTTCATTTAACCATCATATAGACCACATTGTTAGTGCGGCGTTTCGTAAGCTGGGCTTCATTCTAAGAATATGTAAACCGTTTAAAAATACAACTACATTAAAAATTCTTTATTTCTCATTCGTTCGTTCTATTCTTGACTTTTGTAGCACTGTTTGGAACCCATGTTATAACATTCACATCAACAGAATTGAAAAGATTCAAAGGAAATTCTTAAAGTCGCTTAATTATCGCGACAACATAATAAACGTTACGTATAACGAAGCATTGCTCAAACATAACTTGCTTACTCTCTGTAATCGCCGTATAATGTTTGACACAATTTTTCTATTCAAGATCTTAAACTCATTAATCGACTCATCAGAGCTCCTCAGCTACGTTCAATTGTTAGGTCGAACCCGTCTTCCTGTGCGCTCCTCACGTACACTACCACTATTCGTTCCCCCGCAACGCTTAAAAAATTACACCCGAAATACATTCTTTTATCGTTCCACCAACACGTACAACGAGAAGATGTTAGAGGTAGATCTTTTTAACATATCTCTTAACAGTATTAAAGATAAACTTAAATATATACTCAGTTCTAGTCAACAAAACTGTTAAAAGGATTTACTGTTATTCGTTTTTCTTCTTGCTAATTTGTTAAAATTTGTCTTATGAAAATGGTAAAATGTAGTAGTTAGAATTGTTTGTTTTGTCACTTATTGAAATTATCACACTTAAATTTTTTTTTTGTAATTTTTAATTTCCCATAAGTATGTTTGTTTTCCACGATTTGATCACGTAAGAATTATTTAATATTTATTGTAAATTTTGGGCACTGTAGGTCTTTTATTTTTATTACTGTTTTCTCAATAATTAATGTAATTATGTATGACTGTTTGTTGCCAAAATAAAAAAAAAAAAAAAAAAAAAAATGTTATGAATGAATGAATATAAATGAATTTGCAGATCTGGTCTGGTTTTGGTTCGGAATTCGATCCAGGGCCGGGTTAAGGTAGAGAACGAACTCCTCTACATTGGCTCGAGTCTGGGTGTTGTGGTTATGTCGTTTTCTAATTTCAAGAACACGGGTGTTTTCGCACTTTTCATGGATTCAGGACGATGTATGTGATGTTATCTGATATTTCTTTTATTATTGACTAGGTGACCCGGCCACGCGTTGCTGTGACTCAGTTATTATAACTTTATCGTTAGCGCCATCTAGCGTCCGATAAACGAACTACTTGCGGTAAATATGGTAACAAACACACACACAAATATTGTCTTAATATAATTATTGATTGATTATGATAATAATCAATCAATAAACTATTGTGCTATGCTTACATTACATCATTAAGAAAACCTAATCAAGAGCGTATCGAGGCCAGAGCAGAGTAAGGTATTATGTATTCGTATTTACCCGTCGTTCTACACAGGACGTAGAAGGGAGCTTTCTGTTTGATATTGTCATGGAGTAAATAAATATTAACTAATAATAATATAAAAAAATAGGTTTGTATGTATTTTTTTCCCAGAATAGAAAATGGTTTTCACACGTTCGCAATATTCATTATCGACCGATCCAACGATATAATATAGGAAAGGCGATATAAAAATGCACTCACTCACGTGTAGGGAGATAACATAAAATATATCAATTTTAAGATTTTATAGTACCAATTTGTCAGCGTCATTAATATGTACGAGTATATTCATAACAAACTACAGCTAGATGGTTAGACGTCAGATAGCGTATTGACTACGGAATCAAAAAAAAATCTGGACTAATATTTATACACAACGATAAAAAATATGCGCTTTATGGTCATTTTAAGTTCTTTTTTGTCTAATAAAAACACATAAACCTAAGGTTTCAATTACATTCCTCTGTCACAGTAATTGCAAATAAATAACCATCGCTTTTCCTTTTTACTCGTGTTTCTTTTTCGACTCTGAGTTATTTTATATTTTGGTCAGAGTAGATATTTATCTTTCTTTCCCGATTTAATTTGCTGCCTTACTTGTTGACTTCTGCTTGCCACCCTTCGCGGAATAACTTGATATGATATTGGTTTTGCTTGACAAAGTCCTGCCTATCATTATAAGAGGTTTACATTAGGTTTTAGGTCGGAATTATTTTTACAAATATTTATTTAGTTTTCGAGAAATAAATATTCAAAGGAATAAAATATATTAATATTAAAAGGCCATAAATTGACTTATCATAAACATTTGAAAGAAATAATAAGTAATGTAATGAAACATGGGGTTGGAATTTTCTCTATTTAAAGAATAACTTGTCTACGCCTACTAGCGGAACTCCGATTCATTTTTCTAATTACCTAAAGGTTAAGAACAACGTATTAGATATAACACAATTAACTAGCAGAGGCATTATCCATTTCTCATTTCATCGGTATTTTTTCCGATTTCTTCACCCGGAAAAAGGTGATACACCTAAGTCGTTAACGATAAGAAATATACTTACAAACAACCTACATGCTCAGATTAATGATCGTACTTCACTCTCAGAGCAACCATCAAACAACATGAGTTATTCAAAAAAACATTCAGCGAGCAGCCTTCAGTTTAAAACTTAGCGATGTACACAGCATAAATTTTACATGAAAAAAGAGAAACGGTAACTTGGAAAGAAGGATTGAATTTTTGACGAATGAATTTTTACTCGTTTTAATTAAAAGATTTTGAACCTAATCTAGGAAAACTTATTACTACTGGTCATATATTCAGCACTATACTGAGTTAAATGACCGCAATTGTCAACAAGAGGTTGTTATAATTGTTTACAGGTTTTTTAATTTATGCACCTCAATTCACGTATGACTTACATTATGAATTATAATATATTACTAGCGTAAGAACAAGCCCCAGTCTCTCTTAAGAATTACGTGGTACGTTTTGGACTACGGCGACCCCTTATACGTGTGCACACATGTTTGTTTTTTTACAATTTTATCGCAACGAGTCAGTTGCACTCGGATATAAGCAATTTTTGCACACTAGTAAAAATATCGCCCATATGTTGTTTCACTTTGTGAGAGAGGGCAGCCTGTCAAAAAGTCGCATTTCCTATATAATATATAATAATATGTGTATCGTAATTTGTTTCAGTCTTTAACTGGGTTGGGCGATGGGCCATCACAAAATCCTACTCAAAACAAACTTTGATGGATGACTAGGTCAACTTGGCCCTAAACTGATGTTTTAAAGTCAACGCGTAGGTGCCATTTTAGTTAAACATTGTCTTGGTCCTCGCGCATATTATATAATAAGGCATTATAACATTTCAAATAACCTTTAAGAACCTGTAGTCATTACGAAAGATATTTGTAGATATGAAGACGATAAAGACAAGGAAGATAATAGACTTCTAAGCTCCAAATATTGTACCTTTATCCCTGAAAGAAAATTAATTAAATCTGATTATGAATCTATCTCTTGGATGAGCATACTGATGTAGAAACGTTTGATCTAAAGTGACCTACTTTTCCAAATGAAATTCAATTATGTAGGACAAAGAGTAAAAATCGTATGTTCAATATTAAAATTGGATAAAATAAAATGGTGGCTAATAAGAGATGTAAAGCGCCTAGTGTTTGGAGATAGTTTTCATTCTCATTTACATATGTTTAAGTGCAGATCGTAGAAGTACTCCTTGCTGCATATAAACGGCTGAACAGGTATCACTACACAATGCCTTTAATTGGAGGATTATAAATGAAAAAAAAAAAAAATTGTTGAACGTTACATTAAAAACTTAACAGCTTAAAGCAGTTAGCCTTAACAATGTAATTATTAGTAAACAAATCAGAAAACGAGAAAACTGTATGATTAGACTAATGTTCAATGCCTGTTCTGTTCTCTTGATATCGTAGATAAAAGTTATTAAATGAAGTAAAAAAACTACTTTGATTAATAACATGTATCTTTAATTAATTTGCCTAATGCAAGTTACGGAACAAATTGACGAACTTACCCAATAAACTTATGTTCTCACGATCGATTGCACCCCTCTAACAAAACAAGGGGCCTGAAAAAGTGCAACTCAGCGGCTATCTATCAAACCGCTTCTATCTCGCGTCGAATCCATTAAATTTATTAAACAACCATTATGTCAGCCAACCACCGCCCAAAAATTATTAATCTCTATGAAAATTGTGGCCAAACTTGCGTAGGTTAAGTCTAAAATAATAGTACCGCAAGTATTGGATATTATTTTGCAAAATAAACACAACACAAATAAGACATTAATGTCCAAATAAATTCATAATAAGACACATTATATGTTTTTAAAATTTAAGATAAATCTCAAAACTTGCAAACATTTCTTTGTTCTCCGAGCTCTGTCCAGCTGTAAAGTTAGCCACTCGAGTGGCGGTAGTGCATTCTATCTGGAGACTTAATCTCAGGGTGGTGTGATATAAGTACCGGACTTCCTTAAGATTGCGTCTTTTCTCTTTTCTATTTTCATTAACTGTATAACACAATCAATTCCTATTTCATAGTTCTTATCGCCTATCTGCTGATGATCTTTAGATTTATACAAACATGTATAAAGCCTAGAATACACTCAAAAGACTGCCTAAATTTCTGTCAACCAATTCCAAAACCACTCTGGAACAATCTCTTTTACTTACAGGGAGTTACATGTTCTTATTATTTTTATTAGATACTTTTGCTATGGACTTCCGTACATTATTTAATATAATATTAATATAAATCTTACGTTCTGTATGGCTGTGTGTTTAATACTACGATAACGTTACGTAACGTGTTTATGGATAAGGCATTATTAGAAAGTTTCCGTTATATGGACTTCCCGCTGGTTTGTGTGACTGGATATCAGACTCCCTGAGAGATCGTTCGATACGAGTCGTCATTGACAGCTAGTCGGACCATTTGGCTATCAATGCCTCCCTCAGGGTTCCGTACTCTCTGTAACACTTTTTGTGCTTCATATTAATGACCTGATTATGCCTTGTATTTTGGGGTACTCAGATGACTCAGCTGAACAGATCCAGCGTCATAGGGAGGAGATTGTCAGCCGCACGAACCTATCCCTTAAGGCAAGCTCCGAATGGGGTGATGCCAATTGGTAAGGTTCAATCCATCAAAGACCCAGGCGTGACTTTTGTCCGCTAAATGGAGTCCTTTCAACTTGACTCCTACTTTCCGAGGTGTATCCGTGCCAATCACTGATCGCCTTGAGCTTCTTAGCATTTCATTGTCACCAACTCTCAATTTCGGCTCTCTCATTGAGAGTAAGGCTCAACTAGCTTCACAAGAACTTGATACTCCGGCGAAGGTGAGAAGGTACTTCACACCAGAACAGTTCAATCTTTACCAAGCTCAAGTTCGATCTTGCATGGCGTACTGTTCTCATCTTAGGGATGGTTCCGCCCAATACCAGCTTCAGACGCTTGAGTCCATTGAAAGGAGGGCCAGAAAGCTTATCAGCAATGACGATTGTTTTATAATAAGCTCAAAAGCCTTGAGCATAGACGGAAGGTAACAGGCTTATCCGTTTTTTTAAGGATGCATTTCGGAGATTCCGCAGTAGAATTGCACGGCTTTGTTCCGCCATCCCCATTTTTTCGTCGAACAACCAGACTTACAAATAGGCGCCACCAAAAGTCGCAATAAGCGTTTTGGTTTCAACTTTGTGATCCGTACCGCTAAAGAGTGGAACTCTTTGCTTGAGTCTGTTCCCTGATAAAATGACTTAAAGGCTTAAGTCACGAGTTTTAACAATAGGTATCTTCTAAGCATCTGAGTCACATCCTAGATCGCATCGTCCCATACCATCAGGCGAGATAGTGGTCAAGTGCTTACCTATTCCCGGTAAAAAAAACTATAGTATGATATATTTTGTACAGGGTTACGCCCCTTTAGGGTTGACTATGAGATCAGATATTGATGAGAACTGAAGGTTATGACTGACTGATGATGTCAAGGCATGGCATTGTTCCTCATTTTGCTTATCAAAGTAAGAGAGAAAAACCTTTTCTAGAAGTCAAGAATGTAATTATTTTATTTATTTATTTACTTACAATTGCTTGCGTATAGATAGGCGTCTAAATACATTTCTCAATATACTTATGGCTCTAAACAATCACATGTAAGTTGATATGATAGCTAATAAGGAAGAGAGAGGGGCAAATATTTCATTAAAATATTATCTTAAAAATATTATTTATTGAAGCAATAATATATTGAAATTAAGAGTTTTTTTGAAGTATTAGTAAATTTATTTATATTGGTTTCAGCCTTTAAGTATTCCGGTTATTTCTTATAAACTTTTATAGACATCGAATATGGTACAGAATTATGTAGTTTTAATTTAGAGGACAAGATAATCACAAGATAATCCTTGCATGGTGGATTATTATATCGAGGGGTGTTCTACCTTCACATACAAGTACTACTAGCCTAAAGTATTACTCTGTAGCTTAAACACGCATGGACGTGGGCACAGTAAGCTGTCAATGCTGTGCATTTACTTTAAAGCATATTTATATGCTTTTTTACCTTAAAGCATATTTAAATGCCATAACTTTGTCTTTATTTCTTTTACTTGGGATTTCCAATTAATGTGTGAATCTATATTTATACCCAATAGAGAGAAATCGGGGACGCATTCTAGTTTTATTCGATTATTCAAGAGTTATATAGAATTATTTCAGATTTTTGTCGCGGCTTAAATTGCATTATTTTTGTTTTATTAAAATTAAATTCCAAATTGCGATCATTTGACTATTTCATTAACCATTTCGTAATTTTATTGAAAATATTTATAACTTTTTCATTTAAACTAATGTTATACAAGTCTCATTTAAAATTTTTGAATGGAAAGGTTATATAAATTAGGAACTGGGCACATCCACGAACCAACTTTGAGGGATGGAGTCTTTAACATCTTGCGTCTGCGATCTAACCAATCAGTCTACTAATGAACAAGATACAAATGCTCGTATTTATGTAAAGAAATATTTGGTTCTTACGGGACTCTGAAATAAAATATTAAGGAAAAATGGATATTGCTTTTCGAATAAACTTAAGACATTATTAAAAATATCTGCGTATTAAGAATTTTATATTAATATAAGTAAAAGGCTAATGTTTTGTTTGATTAATGTTTTGCTAATGTGACTTGAAAAAATCTTTGAAGTTATTTTATAAGTATTACGACGAGTTAAAAAAATCAAGCAATAATACGAACTCAGCGAAAAAAAGGTAATGCATTGGTCATTCTAATTTAAATTTCGTATGTTGTGAATGTTCGTGTGTGTTTTTGATGTTTGTTTTTGATGTTTTGTGTGTTTGATGTGTTATTTTTGAATCCATGAAACCTGAGCGACTGCAATCAAAAATTATTTTTGATTACTGTCCAATCGACTATCACTCGCAATCTGAAGATAATTAAAAAATGTGTAAAATCGGAATAATACGATATTTACCAAAAAGTTTCAGTTTAAAGGGCTAAACTTCTTAGAAATTATCATTTATCATTTGTACGTTCTAAGTTCTGTTATGAGTTGATTTTTTTTATTGTTGTATTCATAGATATAAATAATTGATCAAGATGTTACTGAGAGGTATAAAACATTTTGTCATAATATTTTCATTAGACACCTATCCATATCACTTGAAATTCTGTACTCGATCAGAGGGTACTCAGAACTCGTTTGAAGATGCCGAACCTTATGTTAATTGAGTAAAATTCGAAAACTTTATCTCCTTAAGGGCCCATTGGCAAGGCTCGCTTCACTTTCTGCGCTTGATGTTGACTAATCACTTATAAATGTAAACTTGCTTATTCCGCGTGAGTAAATTTTAATGGTTCATCAAATTTTCTAATATAACAGCACGAAAATTATAAACATTGATGGCAAAGTATGTGATAAATTCACCATCATTTTTTCATCATCATCTGTTTTTAAGGTCCTCACGGCTGCAACACATGTAAAGTATCGTTGACGGTTGGGCTATAACAAAAGCAAAGTTTTATAACAATTGCCATGAACTTCTATTTCTATATAAGTTCAAGTGTGAATATTGATGATTCGAAGCGCTAATCTACAAAACCCTTGCTTTTCTCGGTGTGGAATGAAATGAAAAACTCAAAGCATTCTATAGTTAAGGGGAATATGTTAATTTTATTATAAAGGCAGATTGTGATACTCGGGTTTGGGACCGACCTGATAAAACAACATGAAAATTTAAGGAGTAAAAGGTCCTCTATTATGTTTGAAAAATTAGCATAGTATTATTAAGTAATACGATCAGTTAATTATTATTTTCATAATAAAAGCATTTTATTCGTAGATAGTATAATGTGGTGTTCAGCAGAGTAGATTGTGACCCATAATTCTTTAAAAATTCGACAACGATAGACGTAATATAAGATGGATATTAAAAAATATAGTTTTCAATAAAGTTATTATCTGCGAAATGTAGGGAATTTATATGAGCAGTTCCTTACGTCATTTCATTAATAAATTTTATTATCTTAGTATAAATCATATTATTCTAGATCGGGTTACTTAGTTTAGCGGAGCTTTTTCCGCACTTAGCCTCCTGATTAGGCCATTCTTCGCATCATGGGTTGTCTTTCAACTCCAGCCTTCCCAATTCAGCCCAGAGGGTTAGCAGCCTATTCAGGCTGTTGTAGGCTTTCCGGAGTGATGTTGGGGATTGAATAGCTCCGGTTACAAAAAGCTCAACTCGTTTCATGTGTTAGGTGGAACTCGAACCAACATCCCCTCGCTGCTCCGGCGAGTGTTCCTTCAATTGAGCTACAGAGACCTTCACGGACCCGTCGAATCTTTCCAAGTATTCTTTACGCTGACACCAGCGCCATTTTTTCATGATCATGTTGTAGGAGATCCTACAACATCGAATGTAATACTTTGAATACCTAACAGTCGAAAAGGAGAAAGATCAATGTCATTATCATATTTTATGTTATAAATTAGATTTTTATATCTAAAGAAATTATTACTAAATGTAATAATATTAACTTACCTACAGTTATTAAGAAGTAAAACATTATAGGTACGAGTGCCTACAACTATGTATATTGTTACGTGCTGAGGAGATTTATTTATACAGTAAAAATCTTCCAAACACAGTTCCCAAACAAGTTCACTAATTGGCTGAGTCATCCAATTAACTTACTGTAGTTGTTAGAAATCACTGTCACAGTAGTCCGATAACTATAACGCCGAGTTTGATTCTTAAATCTTTGATCCGTTTCAAAGATAACTTACAAATCGCTTCGATCACTTTGTTATTAGAATTATCGCTTAATTTGATTAGAACTATACTTTTACGCAGTCACAATCCGCTTTAAATATGCGCGGGAGCTAAGACCACGCAGTCACGAACGTTCCAGATTCGCCGCGTCGAGTCTACAAAAATTTTGATCCACGTTCACGACCCGTTTCGCTCACTTACTTGCGCGACAATTTATTCACCGTGGCTACCTTTTCGTAGCGTATGTACGATTAAACAACCCTCCGTCTTAGCGTTACAAAACTTAATTTAAGGACTCCCTACATACTCATACTAGAGGAACTTCTTTGAAACTATACTTGATGCTTAAAAATTGGCACATTGACAAACTGATGTAATTAATGGGCAATTTCAACTCTCCGCACCAAAGTGATTGTGTAATTTTTCTTTTTAACGATAACAATTATTAATTTAGTTATGAAACTTATATATCTTTTTCCGGATACTATAATATTATTTGCGTGTTTTTTAAAGCCGGGGTATATTGAAGTATATCTTGTGTAACTATACCAACCTTGACCAACTAGTTTAGTTTCTAAGAATAGGGGAGAGAGCTCCGACCGGCGGGTAGTCTCGGCCACCGCAAATACTAGTACATCGCGTGATGTAACCTTTAAGTACGTGTGATCTCTATGTGCATTTACTAGCCATTCGACAAATACTGACAGTTAAAGTCACCCGACCTTGGTGCTCGAACGCGATTAAGTGCATTTTGTTTTTGGCGGACTAGTTGCGCGGGACACCAATTATTTCGGAGACCATATCTATTGGATTAACGTATGTAATTCTTTATATTATATTGTTAACATATTGCAATACATTTCTATTTGATATATTTAAGTTTATCTGAATGTGTAATAATATGCTTTTTAAAAAGGAAAGGCTGTCGGGTAACCCCGGCCATCGGTTTAGAGGGTATCCCCGGCCATAGGCGCTGACATTATTATTCTTTATATTGTTTAAATCTAATATTCAATTCTAATTTGTTGCAGTGGTACAATGCCAAAATTAAAATTAGAACTACTGTTCTAATTTTAATTTTGGCATTGTACCACTATCACGGAGATTGGAATGAAGGAAATATGAAAAAAGCAATTTAAGCCGCCCTTGACAAAAATATTCTGAGGCTGCCGCAGACCGATACGAAATTCCACGTAGTTCTCTGTAAGATCGTATTAAAAGTTATCAGATCACTCTTAATCCAAAATTAGGACGTTTTGAACAGTCATTGAAACTTGAGTTTGAAAGAAAACTTTGTGAGCATGTTATGAATCTAGATAACCGTCTCGTGCTTTTAACAAGAAGTAAGTCTTTGCGCCTTGCCTTTGATTTAGCAGTGAAACTTAAAGTTTCTCACAGGTTTAACAAAGACAAGCGAATTCTAGAAAGGAAAACTAGATGTGACACTAATAACTCCCGAGGCAACAAGCTTGATGCGTTCTACAGGTTTGGATCCAATGCAAAATATCCTAGGACTGGGCTCACGAAACACGTGTAGATTTAAATCCATCTCATGAGTACTATTACTGAGATGTATGTATGTATCACCAAAAATACATTAGTCATTAAATACGTGGGTGGTTAATACGAGCTACCCCCGACCTTAAAAAGATGGCTATAATTAGAATAAGATTATATTGTGTCTAAGTTTTCAATATTTATATTAAGTAAATATAATGTTGCTTATTTTATATTGTATTTTTATATTTTTCTTATTAAATATAGTCATTATATCGAAAACAAAAAAATTGCCGGGGCTACCCCCTCTCCCCTATAATTATTCCAAAAATAGTTCTTGAAAGACCTGTGCTTATACAGAAATTATACTACTATTATGTTATTTCATAGAAGTTGGTAGTGCCAGTATGAAATTCAAATCTGCCGCGTCCTTAATTTGTATGTTTTTTGTAATTTTTATTAGTTTGGTTGACACTTTTAGCCTCACCTCTATTTACTCCATTTTCCTTTCTCACATACCTTGTCTCGCATATCGAAGAGCGAGACGACCGCGCCATCTATTGGTCGTAAATCATACCTTAATGTGGCCAACATGCAGGCAGAAAGAAGCAAAAGAGGACTGATGGGTATTGGCGGAGTTCCGTAATATTAAATTTAACTACTGGCCGATAGGCCAGTGCAGAGGTTTGCGTATCAGTTTGCGGATACGCAAACCTCTACAACAAACAATAGTGTTATGTGACGGTGTCCTTGTGTGCGTAAAATAAGGAACAGCAAAGCCGAGGGACGACCCCGGCAGCCTCCAGCATCTCGAACCACGTGGCGGTCAAGGTCGATACCTTGACTGCCCCCTTCATCTTCCTCTCATATTTGTTGTCGACATTATGTTTTTCATAGCGCAATACGTCCACTACTTTTAAATCGCCCGCACAACCAGTAGAATTGCTGAGTAACTAAATAACTCTGATTTTACTACTGGCTACAAAATAAGTTAGGTCTATGTGTGTAGGATATGAAAGAAGCGGCAGAAGCCACTAGCCGACCTTTCGAGGAATACGATAATAACATATTCTGGGTAAAGTTAATTGCTATGCTATTCTATATTTCTACAGATAGCTGAGCGGTATTCGATGTGGTTCATATTGGCGGAAAACTCCATCGGCGATTTAAAAAAAACAGTAAGGTAAAAGTAACAGAAAAAGTATTCAAAGACGGTGACCAGGATATTAAGATATCGTAGGCTAATAGTAAGCAAATAAAATGGAGGCGTATCCGCTTTTCCTGCAGAATCCATTTATATAAACATAATTTTTCAAAATAAACTACGTTAAATCTCTTATAGGAGGATACACCCAAATATTTACAGCTAAAGACATAGAGTTTTGTAGAAAACACTACCTTAGAATTGCCAAAAAACGCAGTGAATCACAACGCAGTGAATACAGCGTATGCTATTAACAACAAAACATTTAAATTATCGAAGGTTTTGTTGAAGTGATTGAAAACTATTCTACTATTCGACAATATGGCTAACGTTTTTACTGTAAAAGCATTGTTAATTTTAACCGATCATTTTCTCACTCCTTTTAATGCTCAATATTCCTCAAAGTAATAAAAATATATACAATTATAAATGTATCAATTGTCTGTATTTATATTAATATTATTAAAGTGTAATCAATATACAATAGACAACTTGCAATGCTGTGATGGGTTGACGCACTGTTGTCCAGACATAATAAGACAGATGTTATTAGAGTGCCGAGCGAATAAATATTTAAGGTATTTTCTCTATGTTAAGGTAAACCAAACAATAGATAAATAGACTTCCAAACAAATGAGTTTTGGATTATAAGTTGGTAAAGAGAGTCAAAGTTTTTCAATTATACTTAGTAAAGAACCAAAACGCTTGATTAATCGCTAAATTTAATACTCCTTCACCTTTTGTGTGAACGCTATAGTTGTCATCGTTCCATGCGGTAATTATTTATTGCAAGCGCGTGTAACTGGCGTTTAATTAAACGTATATCCACATTCTAGGAAGTGTTCGAAACTTAATTAGAATTAATTGGTCAAATGTATACCAGAAGATAACTTAGCAAATATGATTCGCAATAACGAAGGCAAATTATTGCTATAATCAATTTTCACCAGAATCAATCATTAGACTGAAAATCGAAATAACTTGAAGATGTAAGCATAATTAAAACTACCATGCTATCTTCCTAGTGAATATTGAGTATTGCATTTTAATATTAACCGTCAATTTAAACAGTTATATTAAATGTATAGCAAAAATAAATCAGGAAAGAGATAAATATTTTTTGATATTGAGGAATTTATTTGCTAGATTATTCTATCTAAAAAAACTGTCTCAGGAAAGAAATCTTAATTTCATAGGATAACTCAGAAAGCTACTATATAGGTAATATTAGAGAATATGTGACTTAAGAATTTAGAAGAATACATCAAAAACGATAAAGGTTATTTCAAAAACTGTCTTGCATACTTTGTTACCAAAATCATTATTCAAACTTCACATTTCATCATAACCTCATATTATGGTGGTAATACACATAAAAATTATCGTATTAAATAATCGTTTTGATTTCCTTGCATTCTTTTATCTACCTCCTTTGATATTCCTCGTCATCCCTTTAGATTGTTTCTTTACAAGGATCGGCTGTTAGTAGTTTGCAGCCATATTTTTAGAAAACCTTCGCCAGGTCATCGGTCCACTTAGTGGGAACTATCTCCACGCTACATCGTCCAATTCGAGGTCGCCACCTTTCACCCCCAGTGGTCATCAGTATGCCCATTGCCATTTACTTGACTTTGTTCTCAATTTTCTGTTCCTATCGCGGCCGATAGGTAGTAAGTAGATTAATACTTGCGTTACTATTATACTATACTTGTGTTACGTTAATGTTGACATAGCACTTAGGTGCTACAAATCAACCAAAACACTCGCATCTAAAAAAGATTTAATAAACGTTAATTGATAGTTACAAATCCATTGTAGTTAGTAGGTACTTATAGGGAAGGGGCTGAAGGGCCAGCGACCGTCGGGATCAGTGGTGATGCGTGAGGACCGCGGTCCCACCAGATCTCTGTGGGGAAGAGGGTACGTCGTAGCTACTTAAAGCCCATCAAAATTCACAAAAGTGGGCTACTTTGGTATCTATATACACAACGCTTCGCAAGTTCTTGAAATAAACTTTATTGTTGTCATGCAAACAGCAATATATTCTAACTTGCCCTTTGAAAATATTCGTCCTTGACGTGAAGAAATGCCAAGTTTTCGTGATCAATCGCAAAACCCCATTATTTGTCGATATTGTGTTTGTTGGTAGATTGGATTTGGGGCGGCACATCTCTGTTACATACAGTCAATAAGCGTGGTAATGTTTCTTTTTTATTGCAAAAGTAGAAAAATGTGTTAAAAGTGCTTAGCTAGTGAGAGACATTCGCAATCAAAGCTTAATTACTTTTTAATACACTAATTAGATGTTTAAAAGAGCGGTTATCAAAATAAGAAGTATTTTATTTCAGTAATTCGTTTGCTTCTTTTTAATGCGACATATTTTTACATTGACTAAATTAGGACATTCAATAAAACCTTTAGTAAATCAACACTGAAAAAAAACTCCTTCAAGGTATACCGTGTATAGTGTAAACACTATGTTATTAGGTCCCGCCGTCTTTAATGGAACATCTTTTTAACCCTAGATAGCTAACGTTCGGGCATACCCTGTTTAAGCTAATCATCCGTCGAAACGACGGGTATGTAAAAAAATATTTTTTTCTCCATAAATATAAATATAAACTTATTAATTGTTTTAGAGTTAATAAAAATACATTTTTTGAATTGGTTTTTAATATTTTGTTTATACATTTTAGTAAATTTAAGTATCTTAACTTTAAATCAACTGAGATCACCTAAAAAAATAACAATTTATTATCACTATAAACTTAGGCATGCAAAATCAACTAGAAAAATATATATTTCTATTTATTTGGTTTTATCAGACTTAAAGACATAATAACCTATTACTATAACATAAAATATATTATATATCTTGAGCACATGTAACACAAAAATCAATTTTATGTTCACCACAAATCGATACTTTACATTTAGAACAAACACTTTTTGTCATACGCTTTTTTTTGTAAAGGCACTTCCCGCACGTCTTCCTCTTGCGATTTTCTCCTGCTGAGGTAGCAGAAGACTCTTCTCCATGTTCTGATGATGCACTTGATGTCTGCTGACCTTGACTAGTGGACGTATGCACTAAAAGAACGTTCCTGATTTTATCTTTCACTTGCACTGGCATCGTAGTTTTTGTCAGTCTTGTTTTCAACCAAGGCTCTGCTAGTTGAAAATATAGTGTTTTCATAAAGTTTCTACGTGGAACTACCTTTTGCCCGGCCGTGGACAAATTATGACACTGTATAATGTAGCTATTGATGCAAGCAATATTTATCATTCCATAAAAAAACACACATTGGCCATCTACTGGTTTTTCGGCTACTTGACATGTTAGAGCACATCTGGTCGAAAGTATCCACACCTCCCTTAGTTATATATCATCATCATTTAACGAAGACATTGTAAAAATCTATAACAAACACAATCTTAGGTTAAAAATATAAACACACACTCAAACAAAAAAACGACGTTAAAGCTAACCATCCGTCGAAACGACGGGCAAAACTCAAGTACCTCAATAACTATAACACTTACCTGCCCGTCGCATGCGCCACTCCATAGACCTCACTGGCGACTGAGTTGGTTAGGAAAGATAAAAAGTTCGGGTGCACCGTTAAAAAGAGACAGCGATATTTCTGTGCCATGCCCGTCGATTCGACGGAGGTTAGCTATCTAGGGTTAATTCATCTCATTCACGGAAAGCTAAATATTCCAAGAAGTTTATCTCATCAACAAGTTGATTTAGAGTATTCCTGTGCAAAAAGAGATGATTACTAATTCAATGTTAAATCAAGTTGAATGTCTAAGGATCGAAACACATTTTACGTAACTACAATCGATCCAAGTTGATACTTAATAATTAATAAACATTTATTTGCTTCAAATAAGCTTGTAGCTTATTTGATTGTACAATCCTGAGGAAGATATTAGGATTCCAAAAAACTTTTTCTTTGAATGACTTTTACGTCAATTCTAAGTATCAAAGGAAAGTACAAGTGTATGGATTTACACTAAATATTTATAATGTTTCAGAAAATGATGAATCTCACTTCACAATACCTACTGAGTGATAAGTAATGCGTCGCCTCATTCGCTGTGACGAAAACCATTTGATTCACAATCAGTCCTCATGTCTTATTTTTAATTTCTAGTGTCATGTTGAAGCCATTTTTATATATATACATAAATACATATCATCAAGCTTTCCACTATCCACGATCCAGACATACATCTGTCGGTTCTTCAACTCTCATATATAATTTTATATATTCTACTAAAATCAGTGCAAAACTTAGCATCGTTTCGAAATCAAACTGATTTTAATGATTTTCTCATTCTAATATTGCACTTAAATCTGATAAAAGTGGTAATTCCTAATTAAAGATGTTTCACAGTCAATGTGAAAATGTTGAAATTATTGAAATATTATGTTAATACAGAAAATACTTAAATTTAATTAATATCAGATCAAAAGCCAAATCCTTGTTAGAGGACAAAGGTTTGTTCCTAGAACGCAACGAGATCAAAATCTTATTTCAATAGAACTAAAGGTTGGAGCATTCCATCTGCTTGGTACTTTGTAATTATAAATAGTATATCTCAAAAAGTACATAATGCGCCTAGACCCAGGGATTTAGTTCATTCATTTTGTAAATAAAAATTGAAAGGTTGAAGTCGTCCATGTCCGAATTTCTTTTGACAGGTCTTCGAAAGGGCTTCTTATTTTCCCTACCTGGTGGTAGACTCAGTAGTTTTTAGTACCCTGGAGATAATAAAATTATAAAATGAAACAAAAATAAAATTGCTTTACAAAAAAAAATTGAGTCGATAGTATCTAACGTGCGCGCTTGGAATGGAGGGTAGGAGTACACTCGTGGCGACCATTACCTTAGTCATCTTGTGAACAAGACTACTTTATAAGAGACCAAACGTTAAGATACAAAACGCACACGTAAAAGTCCGGTTAAAACTATTATATAAATGTGTTAAAGGAGCAGAAGCGTAAGAACTGAAAGTATATTTTTACCAAATATTATCACAGCACGCCTTGATGTTATTTTAAAGGAGACAGTAAACGTATTTGTAAGAAAATAGTCATAACATACATCAAAAAAGTAAGCACAAAATGTTTTCTATTTCTCAATATTTACAAAATATATTATATGGCGGAATACGATAATGTGCTTCATAATGAGCTTAACGTGTCTACATGCCGAACCCTAAAACAATTTTATTCACCTCACATTTCGGGTTAGAAGAAGGCTTACGGATGTGTAACATCAACATTGTCGTAATTGGAACGAAAGAGGGCGCCGCTGTTTTCTATTGCGCGATTCTTCGTCGGATTATTTTAGATCCGGATAACATAGACGGGAAATTTGCGAGGGTTAAACAACTTCCATGAAAGAAAACAAATTGCAGGAAAATGTAGCACATACTAACAATATAACATACTTACTTACATAATAAAATGTATATATAGTGTTTGTTCATGTGTAGAATGTACTATCAAACAAATTGATTCCTGACCCACCCTAATATCATTTTCTCTAGTAATAGAAATTCAAGTAGGTCGAAATTCGCCTGAACATAAATTTCCTTGGCAACGAACTTGTTATCTATCATTTTTATTGACACTCAGATTTACTGACTAGATACTGATATTTACTGTTAACCAAATCGGACAGACTCAACTATACTCGTTTGTGACAAAAACAAATGCTACTACTATCTCTGTCACTAGATATATTGCAAGAACCTTTGTGTAAGCACAACTTACCCTATGAAGTTTATCATTTATCATATTATCAAGTAGGGGTTTAATAAAGAATAATAGATACCTTGGTTTCACCACGCAATTTTTGTATAACAAGGACAGAAATAGTGCTTCTTTTGCATATACGAAGTTTATTTGAATAAATGACTTTGTCAGTTATCAATATAACAAAATTAATTCTCTCTGCTGTGTTATTATTCATTTTAGTTTTACAAGTTCGTTGGGGTTAGTTTTAGAGCAAGAGATAGTAGAAATACCTATGCAATAAAATTAAACATTTAAAAATTATGACCATTTTGTTCATTTTAACAATAAAATTGGTCATCGGTAACATTGTTTCTTCTAATAAATCTACATAGTTTCTGGCGTTTTGCCGAGGAGAAATGTGAACAAGTTCGCCTACAGCTCCGACACCCATCCAGGCCCACATGTTTGCTGAAATTCGGCCGGATAATTGATTGGATACAACGTGATCCTCTGTATAATGCGTATTATCGTAACGCCGCAAAGTTAAGCGGCCGTGTTGAGAAGATGGAAATGATTTTTCGTCAGAAAAAATGATATTAGTCCAGTCGAAATCTAAACTAGGTCTGCAATGCATGCTGCTGTTTGCAAATACTGAGCGAAGCACTACCTTACCTAACCTCACCTTAATCATTAATAATTTCCTCGAAAATATGGCGCACCACACTGATTGCTGATACTACATTGATGAAATTTGGCGCCAAATTTCATCAATGTAGTCTCAGCGGTTTGACTGTGATCAGCTTTTGAATTTTTCTTTCGGTGATTATTCCTTTATGGTATGTCCGATTTCAAAACTTTTTTTGCACATTCGTCACGACCACGATGCGAGTTTTGGCGCCAAATTTCATCAATGTAGTATAAGCGGTTTGGCTGTGATCAGCTTTTGAATTTTTCTTTCGGTGATTATTCCTCCATGGTAGAGTCTATATTTCTTTTACATAGCCTATGTCCGCCAGGTTATGATCATGTATGTTCATACCAAAATTCGTTCGAATCGGTTAAACCGTTAAGTAGCTGGAGGGAGACAAGCGAAATTTGTGAGTTGCCTAAAAGAGAGCTTCGCTCAATTATTTCGTGTAAAATTTAATCTCGCGTTTTGTGTGCAGCCGTTAAGACTACTTTCTTAGCATAATGTCTGTAATGCAGTCCTGTGGGGTGCAAATTATTTCTTATTGTTTATAGGGGAACGTCATAACGTGCTGCAAAATAACAGGTGGGAGTAAAAGGATATTCCTCGTAGTGGCGCTGCATGTTAGTTATATGTTGGTTCGTGATTCGACGAACGCCATGATTATGTCGTCGTCTGTCTTCAAGGACACTGTCGCCCTCTTCGGCGTGCCGTATGATTCAGGTTCTCACTGTGCTTCAGATTATATTTAATTCTCGTGATATTTCTGCTATGCCATATCCTTCCTCACTGAGCACTATAATCCGAGCTCTTTTCTGCCAAATCGGCCATTATACGAAATATTTAATTTTTAGTTTCAGTTTCTGTTCATTGACTTTGAATGACTATTTACTTGACATCTGACACACTCTTAGAATTTTTTATTTGAAATTTTTAAAGGTTTTTTTTTACTTTATTTATTTAATTGGTGAACTAACAGCCTTAATCATAATCAGCTGTTCAATGTCTCCGCTGCAAGGGCACTGCCTTCTCTGTCTCTCTGCACGGCTCGATTCCTGTCTGAGAATTTACTTGTGATCCGAGTTGACTTTTTCTAGTATTTTTCTATTATAATAATTTATCTTATAAGATCGTTATGAAAATTATGAAAGAAAACACATTTTCATGTTATTGCGCATGTATACATTGATAACAACTTTTAAAATTTTGATAACTATTTAGTATCACAAAACGATTTCTTCCGCGTCCTTTAGTTTTTTTAATGATTTTTTATACTTTATCGTCCACCAATTAGTGTTCCAATGTAATAAAATTTTAATAACAGATGAAAGATTAAACGTCTTTTATTCAATACAAGCATTTACAATGCGTGTATTAAACGTCAACAGTTACGCTATGACTTCGTAAATCTTACGTCGGAAGACCTTGTACTGGCAAGAAACCACAAGAAACTATACAAGGTCTGTTGTTTTTATCATTTTATTGGAGTGTTACATTAACTAGTTCTGTAAATTTATTAAACAAATGAAAAATAAACACATTTGATGTTATGTTAACAGCATTAGGTCAAAGTAGCAAACGTATTCGTTAGTGTTAACGGCGCAACATATCAGGCCTTGCGGGATATTTACGTGCGACATTCATTGCTGCGTCACGGCCGGACGTCGCGCGGCATGACTGCACTTACGATTTATGCCACTTTTCAATGGTTGTTCTGAATTCTGTTGCGGGAGTTACGTTTAATGAAATGCTTTATTTGGAATTGCTATTACAAGCATTTTTTTACTAAATTAGGTTTTATGCAATTTAATGTACGATGTTTTTGTAATAGGTGAAACTGTCTGTTGAAGTGTATGTAGTGTATTATTAATACAGGGTGTTCGGAAGAACGTTGAACGTACGAAAATGAGGGGCGGGTGGAGGAGAGGGTGATGTGGTCTGTTAACTAACTAGCCCAAAAGATTTTACCTAGTTCTCAAGATTTTTTCACTTAATTTTTTTTTAATTTCTTAAATTTTTCGCTTTTGTACCTTTAAACCCATCAAAATTTTTTTTTCAAGGCCAGATCTATTTTTTTTCTTTATTACAATCTAAGTGATAGTTAGGTCACTGGGCAAAAAAAAGGAGAAAACCCACCGGTCGGGAAATTCGCCATAATTAAAAAAAATGTTTAGGGGGACGATATCGTATGCTTGCAAATCTTAAAATGTGGGCTGTGGCTATGGCATAAATGCATGTTTAGTATGAGCACATAATATGTTATAGAAGTATCTTAACAAGAGAACTTAAATGAACGGAACCTATTTGAACAATAGTTTAAGTATTAACAATTAATAAATAAAATAATAATATTACTGTTTGAATTTACTATTATTGTTTTTCTCTGCATATTGAATCTTTCAAACAATATCTGATTATCTAGTACTTCAATAGGCTCTATCCCATTTGTTTGGGTCAAGTACTATCTACTTGGATGATACTACCTACCAACTTGAACCCACCTCCAATGGTCTGAAGTACTTCGTTATCGTGACAAAGGGTTGCTCTGGTGTAAGGGTTACTAATATGTGAGAAACTAATACCAATGATCTCTGTCACCAGATTATAAACAAGGAGCTTTATTTACATATATATTACAATTTTATATATCGACAAAAAATTTAAATACTGTGCTGCATGTCTTCCAAAATCTAATTGTTTACGGTTGTCTAGTACTGCCCCATATGTTACTGAAATAAAATAGATCCAAACACCTAAAGTATAAATAAAGTAAAGTATAATTAAAAAAATATAAGTTAAACATTATTTTTTAAAAGCCACGTTTTTATAAGCGGACCAAAAAGAAGAAAATATTTTTTTTCACAGAATTGTGATGAAAACTTCTTATCCCGGAATGACAAAAATTTCAAATATATATGTTCTAGTACTATGATGTTTTTAGTTATATTAATGACTAATAACGTGGGGCGGTTATATTTACAAATAACGAGTTAGAAAATGAGTGAATTAAATTAGTTGAGTCTGAAAACCGCCCGCCCCACGTTTTTAGTCATAATATATCATAGTACTTGAACATATTATCTTTGAAATTTTTATCATTCCGGGAAAAGAATTTTGCATCACAATTCTGGGAAAAAAAAAATTCTTCTTTTTAGTCCGCTTATAAAAAAGTGGTTTTTAAAAATCTTTTTTACTACTATTTTTTTAACATAAATCCAAGGATTAATTGAATTTCTTCAAGGATTATATGGGCGTTTTAATTAATTTATTGTGGCTTATCTAACTTTTAAGTTTACGTTGGTGATGACTGAATAATGAACTGTCATCCATGATCTACATGTGGTAAAATTTTGAGCTCTTTAGGAGCATCAGAAGTAGTCTAATTTTGAGTTATAAGATTAGAAAATTTTGCGGATAGACAGAAGGACACACACAAAACGTGGTAAAAAAGTACACAGCACAAAATAACTAAATCAATTATTACAAGTGAGAATACAAATTGTCTCAAGTGTCCCACTTGACACCAATTTTTTTTAATAAATACTATTTAGTTCGACAGTAGTCATTACTCGCGGCAGTTAAACATTATTTTTGGTCTTTGGAGAGTGAGAATACAATTTTTGGCAATTTATATGTAATTCTGTAATAGTTATTCACTTAGGTAATTTTAGAATACATATATATTTAGACGACCGTTTGGTGCAACGGTTGCGATCCTGCCTTTCGCACCGATGGTCCTGGGTTCAAATCCCGGTAGGGGCAGATGTTTGTATGATGAATAAGAGCATTTGTACCTGAGTCATGGGTGTTTATGTATATTTCTATGAATATTACATATCTATGTATCATATATGTATGTCTATCCGTTACCCTAGTATTCATAACACAAGCCTTACTGTGCTTACTTTGGGCTAGGCTAATTTGTGTGAATGTAGGAAATATTTATTTATTTATTTATATATGACAGTTATGTTCCACTTTAATGATCATATTTGTTTGTATCATTCGATGCATCGACATGCCTTCCGCCAATTAGATATATGGTATATATGGATTGACCAAATGAGGCGCAGGAAAGGAAACTCAAATTAATACTATAAATATTTATTCTTAAATCAATATGGGTATTTTATTTTGAAGGTTCAACTACGCCATTTATGTATGGAAAATAATATCGCTCAAATGTTCACCATGACTAGTTTTACATACGTCGATCCAATGGTCCAAATTTTCGATGACATCTTCCAATAAAGACGTTTCTATGGCATTTATCTCGGTATTGATGTTGTTTTTCAGGTCTTGAATAGTGTCTGGCTTGTCAATATATACTTTCCTTTTCAAGAATCCCCATAAAAAGAAATCCAATGGTGTTAGGACGCATGATCTTGCAGGCCAATTCACATTTCCCGTACGATAAATTAATCGATTTTTGAAAAGAAATTGCAATTCGACGACATTTTCACGCGTAGTGTGGCAAGTTGCACTGTCTTGTTGGAAATTAACATCATTCAAGTCAATTCCATCAAGTTGTGGCAGAAAATAATCGGTCATCATTGAATGGTAACGCGTAGAATTAATGGTAAACGCGTTTCCGTCATCATTTTCGAAAAAATATGGCCCAATGATGCCCTTTGACCACAAATCACACCAAACAGTTATTTTTTGGGAATGCATCGACTGCTCTTGGATTAGATCTCACGTGGATTTTTATCGGCCGAAATGTGGCAATTTTGCTTGTTAACCGTCCCATTCATTGTGAAATGTGCCGCATCGCTGAAGATATTTTTTCATGAAAATTGGTTATCAATTGCATGATGCTCTAAGAGCCAATCTGCTAACACATGTCGCGAATAATGGTTAATTGGCTTGAGTTCTTGAGTTAATTGGATGCATGTAAGTTCAAGTCCTTATGCATAATTCGCAATAAACTGGTCCTTAAAAATGCCTAATTCAAGTGTAATTTTCTTGGATCATCTTTCACACTTTGCTTCACAATAGTGATGTTTTGCTGGTAGACCAAAAACTGTTCGCAATTTTTTGGTCTGCCAGACTTTGGTGCATCTCCAACACTACCGTACCGTAGCCTCGAATTTACGTAGGTATTAAACGACCAATGGTTGTTTCCTTTGGGCGATTATGTCATCCAAAATGATTACGTTGTGCGCGAAACGTGTGTTTTATTTTTTCACCATTTTTGTAATGTTCTTTAATAACGTTAATGCGATCTTCAATCAAATATGACTTCAAAGCGATAAATGGTAAACATTCAACTAATATAACCATTCATAACATTTAGATACAAAACAAATATGGCGTCCCTGTAAAATTGAAGTTTACTTTCTTGGGCCTCATTTGGTCAACCTCATATATAATTAGTATAGAACCGCGCTAATAAGACCACGCAATAAAGTTTAATATTGTTAATATGATAGAATTCTACACTTGTCCTGTTTCAATGAATGTAAGAGCCTCGAATTGTTAATTTTGATGCGATGAAAATAATTACACTATAAACACGCCTCTATTTGTATAAGAGCGCGTTTATATAATACCCGCTGCCGTCGTCGCAAGTCCAGTACAGGATTATTAAATTCGGATGAGCAGCTCAATAATAATGCGAATGGGTTCATATAACCGTGTAATTGATTAAATGCTAATACTTTAAGCTTTTGCACGTCAAAATGAGGCGTTGTTTATTTATTAGAAGGTACGCCTAGCTATTTTAAACCCTGAAAATATGCTTAAAACGTTATAAATGAAGTAATCACTGGTTTAGTTCTCTTTAATAACGTTCAATGTTATTTCATCCAGCTATTGTAAGAAATAATATATTTCCTACGAAATCTAGCTCATATATAACTTATTTTCGGATTCAAATACGTCTAATCTCTACTATATAAAAGGAGTGTGTGGGTTTGTTACCATGTATAGTTACCATAGTTACCATAAGCCTAAGAATAACAGTTTTTATAATTAATTAACGTTACCGTAGCAACGCGTAATACCAGCAACGCGTGGCCGGGTTTGCTAGTAACATTTTAAATTGGCTAAATTGTGATTGCGTAAATTTCTCTCTACATCTCAGAAAGGATGTGCTTTGAAAATATTTTCTCCGTTTTTTAAATAGGATGATACTATGTACTATCGAAGCCTCTGGCGCCTTATCAGTCCTAAGTCGAAAGTCGCTTGCACACTGCACGATGCCTATCGCTTCAGGCCACGCCCCGCTCCATTCATTCAACAATGGCGCCACGAACGCGTAAAGCAGATTGACAGTTGACATTACTGACATCAAGGGCGATTTTGAAACTAGTTGTTTATGATTGGCCGTAGTATAAATCGTAGTAAAATACGAAGCCAATTAGGGATAGCCATACCTATCGCGTGGGCGTGTCCGATGCGATCAGTTCAAACGAATATTTCTACAAAGTGGTAAGGCACGAGAGACCTCGATTGTACACATAATTAAATAGAGAAAAGAACCGACCTTATTCTTGCGACTTCGTTCTAAGTAAAAGGCATTTCGACCCTACCCGCTCTAGAAAATTGGGCCCCAAAAAATGGCGCATGTTGCTTTAGCTATTTGACACCGTCCGATCGGTGCGACCCCCACTAAAACTTGATTTATGGTTTCTTCGTTTACACAGTAAAAAAAAACAAATGATTGTTCTGAGAAGCTGCTTAGATAAGGAAAACAAGTGTGTATGTTCTATTCATGTTTATTTTATGAATAATTTTATAAGTGGGCCTTAATTTCAAGTAGACCAAAAAGCAGCAGTTTCCTTCAAATATTAAATTATTACAGAAAAATGATGATGAATGATGAGCCTAATGTGTATAGTTTTTAGTATGAATACAAACTAAAAAAGTTTTTTGCACTATTTAACTAAAAACAACATACCATTCGGTGGAATAAAATTAAAATGAACTTGGTTCGCACAAAGTCACTAAATAGCGTCCATCCCGCTTCTAGATTATTTCGATTACAATGAAAGTATTGTGTTGTTATTTTGTTTTTCTTTCGTTGCGAAATTTGTTCATCTATGTTAATAATGCTTTTTAAAACGTCTGTGAATCGATTCCACAGAGAAATAAATCAAATAACGAAAGTGGTTAGTCTGGCAACTTTTGTTACCAAAAGCAATTTAGTATTTTGTTCTGGTATCGTTTGTATCCATAAGCAATGTAAGGGATAAGTCGGCTATTTACATAATTTGTAAATGTTTACATCAAAGAATAAGTAGAGAAACAATAGAATTTATGTTTATCGGTTAGTTTACTTGTCAATTACTGCACTCTACAGATAATTGAATCTACATATAGGGGCGACAAATTTAAGAGGCTATGAGTCTTTTGACACATACAAAATATATCTACGTTGGAAGGCCCAATTATATAATTATGTACATTATTTCGACTTTTTTTGAGGAATTATGATATTTTAAGCAAATATTTAAGTAGATATACAATAAATTATGTTTATAAATTACTCAAAGTTGGAAGTCCTGGAACCTCGAGGTGGCCTCACCATGAAATCCGGTATGCAAGTTACTTTCCATAATTTATCTTTCCTAGTCGTCAATGATGGCCTTATGGATTGTTTAAAACTTTCATGGTCATGAACCATGTCATGGAAAAAGTAGTTTTTCTTGATGATGGTGCGTACAATTACATTGTTATATCGGAGACTTCATAATAAAAAAAATGTTGCAAAAACCTAATTTTAATTATTACTAATATTTTCCTTTGCATATAACTTATATCTTTGAGAAACGGACGGCCCAAAAAATGATCTTAAAGTGACGATATCTTTTTACATCGTCATTCAATTACAATGACACTATGCCGAAAAGTTGTTCTGAGTTAAGCTTAATTTATCTGTGAAAACTACCTGAAAATGCATCAATCCAATCAGTGTACAATTAATTTAATTGAAGATAACTTTTTTCATAGCTATCCGATTATACAAAAATGAAATTTTGTTCCAGACTGAGCTTTAATCTAGTTCATTTGTTACAGTTAGTTTTTACATTCAGACAAACTGACAGACAACATTAAATGTAAGAAAAACTTGATGATTAAGTAGCAGTAGTAGTATTGCGACAATTGATTCGGGTTAGATGGTTAAAAAACAAAACAAAATTTTACAAGAGCTATCCTTTTCTTAAAAAAACCTTTTCAACAAGAGTTAGTAATAATAACCTCGTATTTAAAGTAATTTTCAATAGTTATACATTAGTTATAAATTTTAAACAATTATAACAGTTATAAATTTTTCACTAGGCCAAAACAGGAAGGCGCTGTGATTTGCATAATTTAGATGTGGAATCCGCATCACCATTTAGTGCAACGAAACTGTGATTAATGGTCACTGTAAACTTGGATTTCTCATCGTTATTTGCGTTCTGTAATCAGTATATCGCTCATTTGGTGCAACAGTGAAGCAATTACACTTTTGGTTAAAATAACATTTCTGAAACACATCGACAGAATTGTATTTCTTCTATTTTTTGCTGGAAGCTAAGTAGTCATATTTTAAGGTAATGCTAATTTAAAAAAGAAAACGTATTTCAAATCCCTACCTAAAATTTCCCTCTTTTTCAAAAACACAATTATAATTGCGTCAGTGTTGCACCAATTGAGCGACATCATAAAATATTAAAAATACAATTTTATGTCATATTTTGTTTAATTATTTTTGACAACCACACACAAACTTCGTGTCATATTAATGTATTAAACCGGTCTAACTTTATAATTAACGTCTGAGGTAATAAGACAAACCTTAAAATGGAAATTAATAAGTTTGTTTATTATTACAGAAACGGATTTCCGTCTCAGCATTTGGGTAAGACTAAGCTTTATTGCGTGTGACTATCGGAGAACCGAAACTCCTAAATGTAATATTAATTGTTAGAGATAACGACTCTTAATGTAACACACATATTACACTGTATATACAATTATTACCATTGTAATTTATCTCTTATAAGATAGTACCATCTGCGACTGTTGTATTGGTGATGTACATATTAGGGAAAGGAAGTGAGAAAGTTGATTATCTTGATAACAAATCTTAGTAAATATTATATGTATCGTGCTGATTACTTAATCTTATGTCTGTTTTATACTACCGGTATAGATTTCTGTTTCGTCTTTATTTACATACACTATTTGGATTTTCAATATAAAATTATGAAAAAAACCTTAATATATGAATATGCCATGATAGTACTAATATCAAATCGTATTTTTTGCGTGTGACATGTCGGATTTGAGTGGGGCAGGTGTCAACCAAGATTACAACATGTTTTTATTTTGCAGATTTATAATACAAGCCATTCAATAATTGGGGATTAGAGAAATGTATGTTACTTTATTACTTGTATATTATTTTTGTCTGTATTGAATGTTTATAAAAAATATATTTAATCTAGCAAGCATCGATAAAATTTTGCTGGCATGATTCTACTTTGACAAAATTCCAAAGAAAAAGACTGTAAAACGACTGTGGATAAACCAATATGTAATTTTGTATATTGTATATGTAACCAAAAAATTAATAGGAAATGTATTTTTCGAAAAGAAAAAAGCTTTATTTATCAATTTGTAGCATTAAAGCCGCGTATCCACTAGAGGCAGCCTCGAGTCGAGGGGCTGCCTCACTCCGAGGCTGCGCAAGTGGAGACGCTGCCTCAACCTGAGGCACGCCGCGACGCGAGGCAAATTCGTCGCCGCGAGCCGAGCCATATTTTGTCGGTTTCTGTGCCGTGCTCAAAGGCGCCTCAGTCCGAGCCGTGTGTTTAATGGAGACGGTCGCGCTATTTTGTGTGCTCCTTTCTGTAAATAAAACTGGGCCAGTATTCTCCAATTGTATATTTGGCTGGTATAACCAACGGAGTGACCAACGTCTTGGTAGCACAAGAAAAGTTTACTTTAATGTAATACAACTATGTAACACATAGTAAAAGGGACAAAAAATCCGAGTTTGTTGCGGCTTCTTCTCGGTAAAGGTCGCCCGAAGTAGGTCTGATGAAGCCATGCCGTAACTAAGACGTTCAACACGCATTGTTAATGGTCATATTGAATGAAGATTATTTTATCTTATTTATCTTTATCTTTTACTTGCGGCCCGTCACGGCTTCGCACGGGTGGACAAAATTCTTTAAATTTTTTCTGGCACTAAATATAGCCTATGTTACTCAGCGTGAATGTAGCTTTCCAATGGTGACAGAATTTTTGAAATCGGCTTAGTTAGATAATACATTTTTAATCGCACAATATAGGCTCAACTAAGGATAACTAAAAATTGAGTTTAACTTTTTTAGAATTATTATTATATTATTAACTTAATATGAACGATGTTACAAAAATCAGCCTAGATTTTTATGAACACTATCATTCACCATAATGTAAACAATTTTACTAAGTCTTATTTTAAGAAATTTACTGATGACTTGGGTCATTTGGCCTTAATGTTATGACATTCTGATCTAATATTGATTATTTGCAAATCCTCTTATACCTCTCACTCAATATTTGTAAGATTAATGACATCTTATTTCATCCAGTCATGTGATGTCTACTAATGTTTATTATCTTTACAAATATAACATTTTAGCAAAGTTTCCCGACTTTTTTTCTATTACACTATTATTAATTGTAGTTTATAATATAAGATCTATAACAATCGTTTTTAAAAAAAAATTATTGTGTCTCTTTTAGGTAATAAAGTTAAAGGTTCTGTATATCTTAGTCCCGATCAATATTGGGAACATCCCTGGTAAAAAGATAAAAATTTATTTAGCTCTCAACGGTGCATTTTTGTGGTGTCTCTTACGGTTTGAGTTACCGGTTACATAAAGTTTTCATTTTTGCGAGGTAAGGAACTATTCGCTACCGGACGATGCTACAAAGCATTGACGGCCATAGTTTCCACATTTTTAGGTGTTCTATGTTTTATAGTTTTAGTAGGAAATTGTTTACGGGCTTACCTTGCGATAGAAACATTCTCTTTTTCGAGATGAAATTAAAAATTCCATTTTCGGAACTTGGATGAATCAAAGTGTAATGAAATATAAGCCATTCAACATAAACTAGGCGATGCAGTTGCTAAGCATAAAGCTACGCTAGCACCATATATTGGAGCGGAGCGTAATACCTAAAAAAAATAAAAAAGTTTTTTTTCTTTCGATGGGAATTTTTGCGAATTTTTAAATTCTGGGGTCCGTCACAATTGGATCTAAACCTGTTGATTTGATTCCACACAAAACATATTAAAATCGGTTTAGAACTCGGAAAGTTATGGCGTAACAGACATTGCGCCATTAAAGGTGATCCATGGGAGCTTCGCTCGCTCCAGTCCAACAACATAAACTCTCCTTTAAAAAAATAGAAATATTCGATATGTTTCAAAACTATAAACATCGGTTTCTTTTTAAAGGGCCTTGAAGTGAGTTTTATTTTAATAACATTAATTATTGGACAACCAAAAGATCATTGCTTATTACAGGCATATACATAATTTTATGAGACACATTTCAAAGTGGCGTTTTAATTAAATGCTGCCTCGACGGTCGGTTAGCAAGCTGACATAGAGTTAAAAAAAGACAGTATAAACTGTTGATTCACAAAGTAAAAATATTATAAACTAAGTAGCTTGAACTGCCCTGCACAGCCCTGCGATGCAGTCATCTCAGAATCGAGCTAAGCTCACTAATGCAATTGTTATGGTTTAACAGCATACATATAATTTAGGTGAAACAGACTAAAAATAAATTCAGCTTTGTTAAAGAGATCAATTTCTGTACCTCTACAAATTTTATTGTACAATTTTGGCATAAGTTCAATAGATGATAAATGGCCAAGATTGCTTTAAAAGGCTTTAATTTAAACAAATTGTATTAAAAATCACGTGGAAACTTGTAAGGAGTATTTAATCTAAGTTCTTTTAAGAGTAAGGGACAGTCCAAAAGATCATTAACTTATTTATTAAGAAACCTTAATTATATTAAATCTCTTGAATGCTCTAAACTTTGAAGTTTGAAGTAATTTAAACATTGCTTATATGTAATTTATGACTTTAAAAGTTGGGTATCAGAGGAATCTTTTATAGAGAAACTAGCTGAACCAGTCACGTCACCAGTCACCTGAACCTTTTCTATGCTGTCCTAAGTCGGAACAAATCCAGCAAAACGAAAAATAAACCATAAAATTCGGTTGAGTAGTTTCGGAAGTCATTGTGGTCAAACAATGTGACAGGTAAATTATTATAATCGAAAAATACCAGGAAAAATCGACTCGGCTCACAAGTGAATTCTCAGGCGGGAATCCAATCCACAACCTTTGGAAGTCCTGTCCAATGCTCTCCCGATTGAGCTACTGAGCCTTGTGAAAACTGCTATTACCATTTCAAAAAGTTAATTATTATAAAAAAAACACTCACGAACAAAGGCTAGTAAAATAGAATAATTAAAATTAAAAAAGCGTGGGCTTAATAACCTCGTTTCCATTTTATTGTTTCTTATTGACAGTATTGTTTTAATTTCTTGTTTATTCTTTTACCATTTTTATCGTATTAATTCATCTTAGTAGAACAAATAAAGTTTTCTGTACAATAACACAACTAAAGGGAAAAAATACATCCTTCGATCCCAGAAAGAAGAAATCCGTTTCTTGCGGCTTGTTCAAACAATAAAGTATTTTATCATTTAATCTGATTCAAAAATAAGTAACATTCATAGCAATGTATCAATATATGTTATACAAGCATATTATAATAGAAAAATACTAGAAAAAATCCACTCGGGTCACAAGTGAATTCTCAGACGGGAATCGAACCCGAATTTTCTATTAAAAGAATTTTCTGTTATAATAATTCTATTATAATTATAATTTATCTTATAAGATCGCATTGAAAAATGCATAAAATATAAAAAAAATATAATACAGATGCTTGTTTTTAACACACAGATATCAGTCTTTTTCGGGACTAGACGAATAAGGATCACTCCGTCATCAAATTGCACAATTAAATTTAATTAAATGATTACATTTAATTAAATTTGAATTAACATAATATGTACAAAAATGGTGTTATTTGTCATTTTAAAAGTAATATTAATTAGATAGAATCTTCATCAAATGAATCTGTTTCATAGCATGGAAGCTTACTCAGTGGGCGAGCAGTGAACCACGTCCGATCGACCTAGATAAATCACTCCCACAACAGCACAGATTGCACGTCTGTGAGTGGTTTACAGGTAAACTACACTTTGACTAATGGTATCTTACTTTGCAGTCAGTTCAGACTTGAGGATTCTACTAAACTACCATCTAAGAGAAGCATAGCAAACATTTGATTGACAACGTATAATAAAATCTGATAAATTAATAACTTATATGCAGTCATTATTTTTTTTTTCAATTGGCTTGGGTTAAAACTGCGTATGGTTGTCACAAGTAATGAACCCATTTTTTATTATTATATATCTATACTAAAATCCGTCGTAATAATAAAATTTATAATTTATAGGTATAAACAAGTCATTTTTTTTTATTTTATGGTCTAATGCTCCTGACTACAATTGGACTCACAATATTATTCCTAAAATTACCTATCATACTTAGGGGGCATCCATTAATTACGTGAGCTATTTTTCGATCAGTTTAGACCCCTTCCCCTCTTAGGTGAGATTTAGTGAGATTTGCCTGGACCCCCCCTCCCCTTACGTGAGATTGGAGCTAAAAATATTTTCAACAAAATTTAGGCAAAATGAACACTTCACATATTTTTTTTAATATCTGTAGTAATTTATATTTTTTAAAGTTGACGTGAGATTTTCGATTATCCCCCCTCCGGTTTAAATGAGATTTAGTAAGATTTTACAGGACCCCCCCCCATTCTGAGCTCACGTAATTAATGGATGCTCCCTTAGCATATATTATTAAAGTTATATCTAAAGTGTGTTTGTTAATCGGTCTGCCTATCTATCTTTATATGACCATGTTATCAACTTTCGTCCCTTTAACGTAGTGTAATTGTGGAAACTATTTGAGTGCTGAGCTCGGTAATAAAAAATAAATAATAGAGTTCAGCGTATCTTTCTTTTGCTTTTTGGTTTTATTGTTTGATAACAAACAAATACGCTGTTTATGAATAAGCCAAAATTAAATGTCTGGGTGTACCTTAATAATAAATTAGTTTATTTGTAGTGGCATAACAATGACCCGAAAGAATTAATATCAAAAAAAGAAAATCGAAATCAAAATATCTTTATTATTTTTACAAGTAGTTTTTACCATGTGTGGGTCTCTTCTTTTAAGTTTAAAAAACCTGTATTAGAAGAGAACCCTCTCTTACTGTGCTATGAAATATCCTAGTATCTATTTGACACCAAGTACAGAAATGCATGCATACTTATAATAAACTTATTAGTGAAATATTTATATTTATATATGTAAGGGTTATTAAGAGTGGAATGAAGAAAAGGGAGTGGTGATTTGAACCATCATGTTACTTTCTGTTTGCATGTGTAGTAATTATGTGAAAACATGTTTAATATCCTATTTATTTTAATTGTATATTGACACCGATTTTTACCGAAAATTGTTTACGAGAGAATGCTGATTTGGTTATTTTATGGCTAACTACTGTGTACGCTTTACGCTTTCTTAATAATTTTTGGGTATCAAAAGAGTAGTTTCTATGAATATTTAAAATACATTGCTGAATACACAATTGTCTTACGGTTAATACATTGGCTTCCTTATACAATAAATTAGTACTGAATCGTCTTTTTTTGCGTAACATTACTTTAAGTATTAATCGTTGTGCTCGTTCTATGTTTAGAAATGTTGTTTTGTAAGTACCACTCCAAATAATCAAACAGTACAACAAAAATGATTGAACAAGACTTTAATAAATATATATAACTAGTGGACCCGACAGACGTTGTCCTGCCTGTTATTTTTGCAGTATAGATAAATAACCTAGATACCGTCTGCAGTGCCATCTGCCGGGCTGATTTGTGAATCTAAACCATTCTCAGATCCCCTTGAACACACACAAAAAAATCATTTAAATCGGTCCAGCCGTTTAGGAGGAGTTCAGTGACATACACACTCACAGAAGAATTATATATATAAAGATATCGGGCGTTATATTAACTTTTGGCGACGCCTTGCTTGTTTTATACTAAGCTTAGAATTCATCAAGAAAAACAATCTACTTTTATAAAGGAATTCGTGCCGATATTTATACCGAGACTACCTTTATTGAAAAAACCTTAAGAAAGAAAAACTAATAAACTAATTCTGATTTGACAGTACTGTATAAAATACCCCTACCAAATAAGCGGCTCTTCTCATTTTATCCCAAACCAATGGCGATAAAATGAAAAGGGTTAGTCTGGTTTGACTATAATACACTGGTAAGGTGATTTATCTTATCTTAAGCCTTCATTTGGATATTCTTATAAATTTTGACGACATCCGTGGTCAAGTAGATTGCACATCATTTTCATGGTGACGTCACTCCGAGGTAGTCTCCGTCCTATCTATAGTAATATTATAAAGCTGAAGAGTAAGTTTGTTTGAACGCGCTAATCTCATTAACTACTGGTTTGATTTGAATAATTATTTCAGTGTTAGATAGCCCATTTATCAAGAAAGGCTATAGAATATATTTTATAACGCTAAGATTAATAGAAGCGGAGCACCAATGAAGAATGTTTAAAAATCGGGGGGTGCTTTTCTCTTTTGAGAGCTTCCGCTGCGTGCGCTGCGAAAAAGATTAAAGTTTCGCAAAAACCATATATGGCGGAATCGCTCCCCGTTAAAAGTTCTAAGAAAAAGTCCGCGACAGCATATCTTTTAAGGTTGGCTTACTATCACCTTTTTATGCTAACCAAATTTGTTCTAAAATAATGCATTATTTGCGAAGGTGTTTTCATAAATATGATAATAAATAATAAAATAAATAAATATTTCCTACATTCACACCAATTAGCCTAGCCCAAAGTAAGCACAGTAAGGCTTGTGTTATGGATACTAGGGTAACGGATAGACATACATATATGATACATAGATATGTAATATTCATAGAAATATATATATAAACACCCATGACTCAGATACAAATGCTCGTATTCATCATATAAACATCTGCCCCTACCGGGATTTGAACCCAGGACCATCGGTGCGAAAGGCAGGATCGCTACCGTTGCACCAAACGGTCGTCAAACTAACATGATACTAATCCTTATCCAAATAAATATGTTATTTATCACAAGTATTTAAATTAAAAACAAAATTGCCCCCTACATCATTTCAATGAATTGATTTCAATGAATATCTTAGGAGATATCGCAGTTTTAAAATAACATTTCACGTTCCACGTAAACGAAGTCGCGGGTTTAAGTTAGTGTTAGCCCAGAGTAAGTATTCCACGCGGACGAAGTCGCGGGCAGAAGCTAGTTCAATATAAAAAAAGAACTATTCTGTATGGCTCGGTTCTGCGTGTTGCGGTACTATGGTGACCTCCTTGCGTCTATCACACCGCATTCCACCTCTTTGCGTGGATATGTCACCCTTTTAAATATGGAATATTCTAGAAGGCTAGGCGAACATACGATGATCACCAGTAGTATCTGAGTGTGTAATCTGAGACATTGTAATGAGAGTCGAGTAATAGAATAAATTGAGATATACCTAAATGGTTTAAGTTAACGTCCCAAGTTCCCAACGATCCCGGAGCGCGCGTAGGGCGCAACAGTACCTACCTTCGTTGTACTTAGTTTCCATACCATTCCATTTTCCACTACATGGCTTTAGCTACTAATCTTGGATTCAAAGCAGGTATGTGATAAAAAAATATTGTTTTTTTTTTATATTGAAAAGTCGTTGAGAAGCCACAGATGTTTCCGTCACTTAAAAAAATAGTCGCCGATGTACATGTAATTTTTATAACTTAGTATTTGCAAATCTAAAAATCAAAATGTTGTGTTATTTCATGTGTGCTTTTCAAATGCTGTGAAAAGGTTCCGTTTGGTCATACGTGTGGATAGTCATTGCTGTATATGTTTTAATACCGAAATCTTAGAGGAATCTTGTTAATAATAAATCAAATAAAAAATACGCTTTTATCTGTACTTAATTGTACCCAAATTAAAAAATTACACCAGCCACTTTCCTACCTAATATCATCTGTCGTCGTCAGGAAAAATGAACAAGTTAGGCTACGACAAATTGAATGAGCCCAAATTCGATAACTTTTCTAGTAAATATCTCAGGAATTCGTCTTCCATCTTCGAGCTCCATCAGCAGACCGGCTCGGTTGTACCAAATAATTGTATTGTCATTTAAACTACATATACAAGCCAAACAGGGCGAAATTCCGCTTCTTAGAATTAATTGCATAGTTACTTCGTTACAGGTCGATCTAAAAAAAAGTATTATCAATTTGACCACTTTAATGGCTAATTAACAACAATATCAAACTAAAAACTTATTATTAAAAATTAACCCTAAAATATTTATATACCTACATATTCACAAAAAGAATATGTCATCCAAAATTCCAATTTGGGGCGTGGTACCCAGAACTCTGGCAGCATTACCTCGCTGAATAGCTAAACTGATTCTCTGCGCGAAATAATTTTCAGCCCTCTGATCATCCGAAGAGAGAAGAAGAGAGATTGTTATTTCTGAATAAATAATTTGACCACTAAAATTACGAAAAGACTAAATAAATAATTTAAATGTATGAAATATCACTTAAATGTTTTGAAAAAATTATGCTAGATCAGACTAGTAACTAACAAGGTCAGCACTTGATGAATAAATATGCCTGAAAAGTTAACTTGCGAATAATTCGCTATTGAAGTTTAACTCCGTAAGAATCGTTTCATCAGCGCACGGTATAAAAAATAGATGGGTAGTAAAATCAAACGATAACAAAAAGTGAAGGGTCGCATTTCCTCTGCGTAATATACTCGCATATCTTATAGCGCTTCCCTCTCCTCAGTCCCAAGTACACATTTACTCTCACTCTCTCTCTTTCTTTCTTTCTCACTACATTAAATAAAATAAATGTAAACAACAATAGCATAATTATAGTAAAATATGTATATTATCTAATTAATATGAACAGATATATGAATTCATTTACTTCCTTTCTCGTATATTTTAAGATAATCGTTTTTAAGGCTTTTAAAGCGGCGGAGTTGACACGCACATTTTTTTTTTATGTATGAATATAAGCATTTTTTCCCAAGGATTTAAGTAATTCATACTTTTTTTAATACGTATTTCTATTATTAATTTATAAAAGTGGTTTTCATTTTTGGTTCGTTTTTTTAGCGGACCTTGCAGTTACAACAACATTACAATAGCGAATTGTTAATTACCTTCCATGTTATTAAGGTTTACTTTTGTTTGTATGTATCAAGGAAATTGTATTTACGTAAAATCTAAAAGACCAATGGAAAGCTGAACTATTGCAACCATTTGAATCGAAATCAAATCGAAATAAATCATTTCTACTTGACAAGACAGATTGAGAGAACACTAGCAGCTCTTCGGCCTTTGTTTATACAGAACTACAACCTGTTTTCTACCTTTATAGTCTTATTTAGTAAGACTGATAAATGTTACGTAATATTTATTCACTTTAAATTAGACCTTATGTACATAATTTTAAACACAACTTTCAAATTAAGAGAGAGAGAGTAAGAGAAAATATATTGACAGATTGCAATGGGTCCCCGTATCAAGTCGGAAAATGCATATATTATCTATATAATGCTGTTCCTTTAACTCGTTTAGGTACGATACTTTTTAAATCATTGAAATCGGTCCATTGGTTGCGAAGATATTACACATTTTGTACAAGCCAACCGTGGGGCGGCCGAATAGCTTATGTGACGTCACGATTACCTTTTCGCCCGCGAGCGCGCTCTCCGCCATTCATTTATTAAGATTCCCTCGATCTGCGTGGGTAGTGTTGTGGTTTTGCGATTTTTAAGTGAAAATATGCCGCATTATAAGTACTGTATAGTACCGAAATGTACTAATACTTCAATTAGTACACCTGAAAAACTGTTTTTCAATGTGCCAAATGACCTGAAAGTACGCAAAAAATGGTGTACTGTCATGAAGAGGGATGACAAAATTCCGCTTTCGTGCCAAGCTTCAAGATTTTGTTGCGAGGATCATTTTGATATAAGTATATATCATATACCAACTTTTATCATCATTACTCGTGTGGTAAACAGGTAGGTAGGTAACTTAGTAAAACTTGTCTACGAATGTTAAAAAAAATAAAGGGTCGTACTATGTATATTTCAATGAGTAAATAAATGATAAAAAGTGTAAAGAGTCAAGTTTCTAATAACCCTTCCTCTGTAGTCGGGTAAAAACCAGGGTGTAATCAGGTCTAACTACAATAAAATATGCCGTTCCCGGGAATAATCCCCGAAGTTCCTCGGAACATATGGGATAATTCCGGGAACATAGGGAAATATTCCCACCTTGGGGAATATATATCTATCTATACATGTAATGAAACTGTAGACAAAGTGAATTCTGTACATTGAATATTTTTTTGAATAATCGCTTTAGAAGGGCTCCATACACGCAATAGAAACCGAAAATATTGTTTTTGAATTTCTTGACTGTCTGTCTGTTGTACGCTTTCCATGCGAAAACAGACGTATTTAAATAAAACTTTTTTCATTCGAGTGTCCGTCTGCCTCTTCAACATAATTTTGTACAATAATCACGCCTCGACCCCAAGGAACCCAAGGAAGACCACAAGTATAAAAGTATAAAATCTTGTGGGAGGAATGCTTAGATTGAAGAAGGGTATTGCCTCATAAGTTTGATTGCCAAAAACCTCAAAAAACATAGCTGAGAGACCTGGGTTTAAGAAAAGGCAAGATATAGAATATTTTGAGATTGAAGATGATACAAAGAATGATCCACTTTCTATACCAGAAAATGTAAATGAGTTGCCAGAATATCATCAAACTGGCCAGAAAACCAAAGGTGTACAGATTAATATCAAAGAAGCAGTGAAGGATAAATTCACTAAATACCCCATCTTAATGGAAACAACGATAAAATAAAAGAGATAAATTTATCGAAATGAAAAACGAATAAATAATACCGATCACTTTGTTTCTTAAATTCATTTGCACTTACAAAACTAGACGACAACAATACGCAAGTCAATGAGATTGAAATGAAATTAATCATTAATCAATTCGTTACCTACTAACAATACTAGGACTTAACATAGCGATTTCGTTAAATCATAGCTCAAAATTACGTGTCCAAAGAACGTAGGTACATTCCTGTCAAATGAAGTATTTAAGTCTAATTTTATTTATTGTATACATAATATTTTTCTTTAAACAGTCAAGTTTCTACATACACATCTAAATAACAATGTTGAAAATAACGGCGTAGGTAGTTACAACAACAACAACTGCCCTGGCTGACTAACCTAAACCTTTTGGGTATTTTATAGGCTAGTCCAAGTACGTGTACCTACCGATTTATTATCCTTCTGTTCTGATTAGGTTGATAATGAGATTTGCTTACCTCTGAAGTTTCCAATCACGAATTTAAGCGCTTGCGTAGTTTAAATGATTATTAAGACAATCAAATACCATGAAGGTATCAATTTTAGGTAGATTATCGGTTTGCGCTTGCTCAAAACCAATATCTACCTTATTTCGACCACTCATTTGTTATATTATAATAACAACCTTCTAATAATAAACAAATAAAATCACTTATTAATCGATTGGGTATAAACTGGTGACGTTAAGCTCCCTGTTGGACGAGTATCGCAAACAGAATAAAACCGCGCGGTCGGGGCGCGCAGTGGTTCGGCGGCAAGCGCTGGGTCATTGTGACGTCATCGCATGCGTTCGCGCGTTCTGTGAACCTCGTTCGGTATTTTGCTCATAACTTTGTGAGTTTTGGTCGTAGAACAAAAATTTTTGCACTTTATGTTTTAGTTTCTCAATGTCTATAAAACTGCATTCATAACATAAAACATGACTGGTCCCCATTCACTTTGATTGCGTTTAATGGATTGTGGCACATTCTCCCCATTTCTTTGTTCGTTTTTATATTATTTAAATGTAATTATTGAACTCTGCGGTTGATTCCCGGCTTGGTCAATATAGAAGAATGTCGAGTCTATATCTCAGGTTTATAAAAAAACATAAAAATATTTTTTTTATTATCAATATATAAATAAAAAATTATATAAGTATTTTGCAAACGGAATGTTTTTGGGATCAAAAGCGAACCCATTCTAAATAAAAAGAAAAAAAAAGGGTACGTTTTCCCCTTATTAGCAGTTATTGCAAACGTATTTTCGATCTTCGAATTTTTGATAAACTCAATTTCCTAAATCGCAATCGCATACCATCCACCTGTTCCAATTGTCCAATAAAATCTTAAAAATATTGGGACCCACTCAAATGAACACATCAAAGGTCATAAATATTACTCCTATTGCTTTGAAGCGACATTCACATGTACATAAAAAATATTTCTTCTATACGAGACTATGACATTTAATATACTTCGAATAAATGCTTACTTAGAAAATTTGACAATTACTAAAAAGCATATTTATTATACTAACGGTTAATATTTACTTTTCACAGCTTAGAGCTGGTTTACTTTTGTATAACAATTATAGTAATATCAGGGGACTGATCAATCACCTTGGTACTATTTTTATTCCGTGATAAATAGGTCGGAAGCGATATATGCGCAACCTTATGCGATTCAGAAGCGGCCAAGTCGGTCGTGCCGGCGACGTATCGTCTCGCCAAAGCAAATAAACAACACGGCAAAGTACCCCTTTATATTCAGCTCTGGATGACCTTACCAACGTCGATTTGCTTTGCTTTGCTTCGCTACTCGTTGCGAAAGTCAGTTAAAAATATTAGCATTTTTTCAGTATCAATTTTGACAATAAAATTAGGTTAACAGGGTTGTTTTGCAACTCATCCTCTAAATCTCATAAGACGAGGTTGGTTAAATAATAAAGTAGTCCCTTTACTTTTTTATTGCGCCATGTTACCTCCTTAATAAATAGACTGCGATGTAGGATGACTTAGTAGAATTTAATATAACTTACTTTTTATTCTTATTGACTTTTCCCTTTTTTGTGCTATCGACAGTAAACAAGAGTTAACAAGAGATTGACGCGTTTGTCCTATGACTGTGGAGGAAAAGCAACTTACGCATAGGTCGAGTATAGGACGAGTGACCGAAATATATTCGAGCTACTTCGGCTATCCGTTAAGTCGTTGATACCGACTGTATATTCAGTCGTTAGTAACCACCAACCCAGAATAGGCCCGAGTTGTGGGGACATTAACCGACTTAGGCTCCTAAGATGGCTGAGGGTCTCTCTTTATTTTCTCATGCGCCTAGACTACTTTAAATTCTAATTCCTAATGCTACAGCAGTTTTACTATGATCAAGTTTAGTCCAAAGGTAATAAAATCACTTTCCTTATAAGTATTATCACAGAAAATGTATAAACGTCATTTTGGACTTCCCCACTTTATTGTTATCGTCAGCCATAAATGAGGCCTTTGACATTTGACATGATACTATGTGCCCGAATTTCAAGCGGTTAATTGGCCTATAATAACGTCTGAGATATAGGATAATAATAATAATGTTCCTATAATTTATATAGAACATATATATAATGTCTTACATTCACGTCAATAACCCCAGATCAAAGTAAGTAATATAGGGCTTGTGTAATAGAAACTAGAAACTTATAGAAAAAGGCTTGTGTTATAGGGTAATGGATAAACAAGATGTAAGATACTCGTACTATACATGTACGATGTACTATACATAGGACATATTTATGGAGTACTAGCGACCCGCCCCGGCTTCGCACGGGTGTAATGTTCTACTATATTATGCATGTATTATACATATAAACCTTCCTCTTGAATTACTCTATCTATTAAAAAAAACCGCATCAAAATCCGTTGCGTAGTTTTAAAGATTTAGGCATACATAGGGATATAGGGACAGAGAAAGCGACTTTGTTTTATACTATGTAGTGATATTTAAATGTTTGAGACTTAGGTATAAATGCTCCTAAGCGACATGCGAACACTTGACCCTTCCGGGGCTTGAATCCGGAACCGTTTGGCTTTGAAGGTAGGCTCACTCCCGATTGACTGCAACGACTTATAGGATGACATACGTTGACATATTGAGAAGGTTTCTGAAAACCTATTTATAGAAAACATAAAATATGTATCAAAAAAGAGAAAACAAAAACAATTTAAGCACATTTAAGCTAATATTATACTTTTGCTCGAACCGGAGAGTTATAAAAGTCGGTAAAGCTAAAAGAGTAACAGAATCCGCTTTGTTGCAAAGTAATTTAAAACGATATTATATAGAAATTTCATTAAACCGAAAGCCTATTAATTAAGATCAGTTAAGATAAAGCCCCGTATTTGCACATAAATCAGCACTCCAACAAGGATATAAGTTGAGCCAAAATTGACTTTCAGATTGCTATTTTAGCTCATTGTAAGGAAGATTTGGGCCGATCATTGGACGTGCAGATAAGTTTTATTGTTCATAGATAAATTGTAGGATTTTAATAATTTACAATAAAAAAAATGTATGACAACGGGGGATACTAGGCGATGCAGTCGCTAAGCAAAAAGCTACGCTAGCACCATATATTGGACCGGAGCGTAATACCTAAAAAAGAAAAAAAAATTGTTTCGATGGGAATTTTTGCGAATTTCAAAATTTGGGCTCCGTTACAATCTGGTCCTAAACTTGTTGATTCGATTCCACACAAAAAATATTAAAATCGGTTAAGAACTCGGGAAGTTATGGCGTAACAGATATTGCGCCATTGAAGCTGATTCATGGGATCTTCGCTCACTTCGTTCGCTCCAAAAATATAGGGCAGAATTTTTTGAAAATCTCATTATTCGAATAAATAAATTAAAAATATTATCTTTCGAATAATATTTGCCAGCGCGTGTTTACCTTGTTAATATCGTTATAATAAGAAAGTAAACAAGATTGCTTAGTTTTACTTACTTACCTTTCCGTAAGTTGGTATTATTTTATCACTGAGTAGATCAAATATTACGGTTATATTAAAAATTAAACGATAAAGATTAAATGGGTATGCATTGTAAAAAAAAAGTTACAAGCTGTACCTACCGGAATTTCACATCTTTGTCGTCATTGAGTTCATGAAAATTAATCAACGTTTTTCCACATGTTTCCACTTCTTTTCCTTATTTGTAAAATAAGGAAAAAAGTGGAAACAAGTATTTCATAATAATTTACGAGACAAAGAGAATGTTCACCTGTCTATGCGCTATAAATCAGATGGAAGTTGGTCTGTTCTTATTCGCTGGCAACTAATACATATATGTTTCAGTAGAATGTATTTATTTAAATATAATCTTTATACATTCATTTACATTACGTTTGAATATAAAACGATATTTTTATGTATACTATATATACAGGTGATTTGTTGTATTTTGGTGAGGAATATTTAAAAATCGTCATGATACTTAAATCAGCTATATTTGATTCAAGAATTTGAGAAAGCAGAATCTTACAACTTCGAAAGTTGAGTAGTAAGAACATCAAGTCTCGAGAACGCCGTCTATGTTATTCTGGGTTAATAATCCCAGTCATAGTTAGTACGTGAAATCACCACTTAGTGCATTATTACTGCTTTGATTACTTATGAAATTAGACTTTGTGAACGTGGAAGTCTTTTAAAGATTAAAAAAAAATAGTAATAAGCATTAGTCTCACTATTACTTATTTTCTTGCGTGTAAGCTTTAAAGTCTAAATAAAAATATTTGCTTTCATCATCAGAGACCATTTGTAATGTACTGTGTTTAATGGACACTGAAAAATAGATGTCCGCAAATAGCTTAGCAACTAAGTAAAGGATAGCCGGAAGCAGAGAATATGAGAATACAGAAGGACTTCTCCGTATATAATATACTAAACCCTTAAATAGTGTTTGAGTAAAGTACTTTATCTTAAATGACGCTACATTCTGAAACAGTTGTGCTGGCAAGGTTGTTGACATCTTTACACAAAAAATATTTTAGGTATGATTCGTACGCGATCAAAAGAGCATCACTGCGGAAATAGCAGATTAACTGATATTGCTAACTGTTTGAAGTTCTGTATAATAGTTTAGATAGTTTTAAAATAAACCGTCGTAAGAAGTAACTTCCTACTTGTTAAATAATCACAAAATTTTTAAATAATCAAATGTAAGTAAAGTTAAACTTAGTAATGGTAATAAACTTTTTTATACATTAATTTGAATATAAACGACTTACAGTGCCCGAATAATCAACACTATTTTCACGTGACTTCATTATCTTTATTGGTCAAAGTGGATTATGAACTCCTGTGACATATCGCTAATATTCGCTGCCATCTTGGACTTCATTGTTTAAGGGTAGGTCTCAAAGCTCTTACTAAATAACTTTGTTACAATAGCAGCACTAAAAATGTTTTTACTACGGTTTTCTTAAAGGTAGTGCTACCCTAGTTGAAATGGTATCAACTCCTGGGGGAAATCCAGAGTCGGAGAAATTGTGTGGCTTTAACCACTTGAAAGATATACTTAAAAAAAACACATAATCATCATTAGCGTAATAATGTAGTTGAGGTTAGGACATAGGTCTTTCTTCCAAGAGAATAGGCCATAACTTTTCATTCAATTTAGTAATTGTGAACGGCTGTTTATGCAGTGCATCATGCACTGGATGACACTGAATGTGATGATCCACCACGATCTACCATTACTACAATATAGTGTCGACTTCCTAAACCAAATACTCAAGCCCCAAAACTATCTGAATAGTATCTTTCCGGAAAAGTATCCATGATTCAAACTCACCAGAAGTTTGTGTAAGATGCTTAACCCCCGAGCCGAGGTGCAGGATGTTTGAAAGCCTTGCTTTTAGTAAAAAAATAAACTATGCGATAATGCAATGAACGGCGAACGCTTAAAACATATATGATGTCGCTTGGATTGCTGAATCAGCTTTATGAGTATTTAGTGTAGAACAATTTTTTTTATTAATTACTGTTACAAACAAACAAAAGGGTAATAATTATAAGTAGGAAGACGCCAAAGTTATAGTGCTAAATTTTTTTAAGGGAATTAAGGATCATATTGTACAACAAAGCTTATCATTTCATCAATTCTGTCAAAGATGATTTTATAAAGGACTGTTATACATGAACGTTATGACCTTTACGTTTAAAAACATTTTCGGGTTTAAATTTATTTATTCTCATAAAGACATCATATTGTCACTTACATGAGAACATGTTAACAAAACTTATTTCGCAAAAAGCAAAACATAACATTATAGCGTATGATGAAACTATTTAAAAATTGCCTACAATAACAGAGAGACTCGCTTAAACGCATTATATTTTATTCAATTTATTGATTATTAATTATGTACTGAGTAAGTTTTTCCTTAAATGCGTTAAACGAGTCTTCTCTTTTAATACGTGAGGGTATTTTATTACCTATTAAGTTGCTTTATTTTTATAACAAAAACAAAATTGTAGAAAATATTCAAGTTATTTTAGTAGTTAGGCAGGACTCGAACAGCTTTGGTATCGTTGCATCCGTATTTCTTGCGGATCCTTTTACGGTACAAGTTATAGCAAGATAGGACTTACTTAGCCTTGACATAACATGACGTTCAATGTATTGCAATGTTCGCATCGAAACAACACTTTAATCCTTCGTAACTACTACGAACGCGAGTCGCGGGTAACTAAGTAACTAACTTACAATTTAAGAGTCTTACTTAACTCGCTGAAATTTGATAATCAGTTTATGTACATACCAAAACATTTAGTATTTATATTGCCTTCATGAATTTCGTTATTCCAGATTGTGAAGAGAATGTTGTTAGCAGTAGTTTCTCCTATTGTATCAACGACATGTTGTGGATTTATAAAGTTTTATATAATTAATAAATAATTAAAAATTTACACAAATACTGATAAACTCGAAATAAAAAAGACTTAACGAGTAATAAGTTCATTTAAGCATGCATTCTGTTTCCTTCTTTTTGGCGCCTTTACGCAACGGTAGCTAGGCATAAGGTACGCGGAACGCGAGCCATGCAAATTTCCTGTCTCCATAATGGGTTCGTACCTTAATTCACGACCTCAAATGCGACAAAACCACTGAGCGCGTGACATAATGAATATTACGTTGGATATGAAAGGCTTTTCAAACAATTTTACCACGAAACCAGTGAGCCTGATTGCTTGTCTGATGAGAAATTAATAGTGTGACAGTTTTATCTCAATTTCATAATGACTGACCAAGAAACAAAAAAAATACAGTGATATTAAAGTGACATGAAAAGTTAATTAAAATTTGCGAAGATAAGTCTCGAGTTTGGCGAAGTCGATCTCAAAAAGTATGGAAGCTCTTTAAAGTATTCACAATTTCAATGTGATAATATTAATGAGATGTTCAAAAAGTTTTAAGGTTAATTCGCATGTTATAGATCCATTCTCTTATATACTATAAGATGCTTTTATATAGACACATAGCAGTTTATTAAACAAGTTCGGAAAGAAGAAAATGACAAGTTTTTTCTGTCAGTAAATGACTTTCAGAAAAATAGATTATAACTTGCTAAGTTAGAAATCTCGTTGTTATTTAAGCATATAACGCTATTTTTTAACTATGATAATAATAATGGATACGGATACTAGGATAACGGATAGACATACATTTATAGAAATAAGCATAAATATCCAAATATCCATGATTCAATACAAATGCTCATATTCAATACACAAACATCTACCCCTTCCGGAGCTCGAAAACCAGAGTTGTAGGCTGAATTGCTACCATTTTACCAAACGGTCATCATACCCAAAAAATGACAAGAAAAATATCTACTTGTGTCAACAATCTGGCGGGACTACAATCTCTCGCTATTCGGGTATGTGCTCTTCCGATTGACCTATTGAGATATTGATAGATCCGTTACATTTTTCCATGTGTTGAAGCGGAATACCAGCGCCATCTCTTCATGTTGTAGTTAACTACTACCTACAACATCAAATGTAAGTAATACTTCGATAAGATGTAAGTAATACTTCGACAAGTATCAAACAAAAAGATATGAGATGAATTTGACTATAAGGCCTTATAGTTATTGTCACATCTTGCCGCAAAGTTGCCTGTCTGTCGGTCTTCTACAGATTGTATTTTGGAGAGTGTGCACAGGAGCTACATATGCTCATACTGCCATCACCTTTCTTCCATCGGACATCCAGACACGCTGCGGGCTACCATCCTTTCTTGGTCGCTATTCCTACCTGTCGCACCAAGCGCTTCTCAACTTCTTCTACAATGCGCACAGCAAAGGAGTGAAACTCCCGCCCTGCGTCTGTATTTCCGAGTACTTATAACCCGTCGGTTTTTAAAGCCAGGGTGAATAGGCACCTTCTGGGTTAGCTCGTTCCATCGTGGATTCTGTCTTTGCCCCTGGGCTTAATTGGGATCAAGAGCGAACCCATTCTAAATAAAAAAAGAAAAAATTAATAAATTGAACTAGTGATTTGCATATACACGTACTTATCACTAAAATTAATGCACCTAGTGCAGTAATTAAATAATTTGTAGGTATTTGAAAGTATTTTATATTATTTTTGTCTATGAAACTACTAAATTTCCCTTAGTGAAAAGGGCAGTAGTTACAAGGCAGAACAAATAAATTCGAGGTTGTTTTTTGGGGAACGTTGGCTTCGTAATTAATGAGTATGTTGCATAATACTGTCATGTCATGAAATGGAAGTCCGTACAGCCCTACCTACGTTAATAAAAGTCCCAAGGAAATCCTGTTCTTGTTATTTTTTTAATACAACTTCGTTTGCTTCTATCTTAGACAGAAAGTGATTTCAAAGAATTTATTACGCCTACCGTTGGAAAGAAGTATTTTTATAGAAATCAGAAAGACAACGAGAAATATACATTTACGATTTTGGTAAATATAACTAAAACAATAAAATAATAATAAATCATGCATGTAAAATATCATGGCAACATGTATCATGTATCATGGCAACAAAAATCATAACTCTGATTTTCAGCAGCAAATTAATCAATTTCTAAGTTTTTGCTAATTTAAAAATATATTATAAATACGTCTTCATATCTATCATTTACTTAGATATTTAAAAAGCTGGCAGGTGTAGATATTGATAATTCCAAAGATATTACCATTTGAAATTATATAATAAGATCTGTTAATAACTCACGGAAAATAATTACTTATTATTAATTAATAATAAATAAATTACTAAATGTTCAATATACTCATTAATATGCTTGATAGTTATTCACACAATGATAGTAAAAAAAATTTAGTTCTTCAGGTTTGGTAACTTTATGGGATTGCTTCCTGTTCTTCTAAAAGTAGAGTCCTAAGAGTCCTAAGTAATTTAGTTAAAGTTATGAATATACTAAGGCCAATTAAATGGTACTACTTCATACGTTACTATGAAACTGAAATATTATTTTTATAATCTCATTTTTATTCGATGAAAAATAATATTTAGAAGTGGATGTCTGAACAATATGCCATATGCACGTGTATTATAATAGAAACGCTTGATTTACAAGCAATGTCATTCAGTGGTAATTTAGTTAAATTCGTCCATTGCGCTAATAAAAAAAAAGCTATGAGTAGTAAACTCATATCGTTATCGTTAACGCTTTATCCTCATAACTTAATTGAACCTTCCAGTTACTCATTCGTATTATAGATGTTTGTATGTACCATAAGCCACGATACTGTGTCCTGTGGGAATACTTTCAGTAAGGTAAAGTTGCATCAAAAAGCGCAGCGATTGACGGGGATGACATCTGAGTACTAAGAAAATAAATAAAAGTGCCATTGCGTCATGCCGTTTCATTATTAAAAAACTTTTTTTTAATTTATTACATCATTTTATGAGTAAGGAATAATTAAGTAATGTTATTTCAGTCATAAGCGAATAACATCTTTCTCCGATTATGAATACAGTTGAACTCGAGGGGCACATAAAATGAAATAATGAGTCTTGTGGAACATATATGAACATTAATGATTGACTGACTAAAACGTCCGTAAATCCGGATGAATTTCAATTGTCACAGTTTCAATGATCAAGGAATGAGGACAAAATTTCACTCTCTTGTAAAAATTTGTGATTTTTCAACTCTTATATGGTAAAGTTTCTGATTCAATAGCAAATTAAAAAATATGTCTGTTTCTCCAGTACTTCGCGCCGCCTGTATCTGAGTTTGAAGCTCCAACTTTATTCAAATAAAGGTCCAAATTCAATATGTGACCGCCCATTTACAATAGGGGCGGATTTTACAACGATATTTATCACGGCACCTGTAACGAGGCCAAGCTACCTAATGCTTCCACAAACTAATCTGTACGAAATTAATATGAAAACTTCTCTGAGATTTTCGTGTACCATAATTTGTCTGATTTATTATAGCAATTCGACTTCCTGAACATTTTATGGTTAATTATGAGATTGTAAAAAGTTTGTATCAGGGTGTTCGATTGCAATCATTAGTAACTGCTTGAGTTAAGTATTTGAGTTGAAGAGCGATCGCTATAGAATTCTGGCGGTTTTTGTTCAACTCTGGGTATTCGATTACCGTTAATAAAGATGATTGTGTGCAAGAATTTTTCATTGTAATATTTTAGAGTGCAATTACGAAATAAACATTACAATATCTGTTTTTAATACCGATTTCTTTAAATTGATGTATTCATCTTAGCGTGTACATAGTATATTGTATTCATATAGAATTTTACTATATAAAGTAGAATGATATTACCTTTGTGCGATTTTAGTAAAAGACAGATTAAAAAGTAAATATGAAAAAAATCGAAAGTGAAGGAAATCTTTTCGAAGACGCTATTCAGATCAGATCATAATATAGATAATTGATGACTTTTTTATATGATTGTATCATAAACTTAACTTTTAAATACTATGGAGAGTTATATTGAAAAAGTCATCTTTGACAGGAAATCTTACTCAGGATTCCTTTTGTCATATTGTTTCTTAGCGACGCTTACGAGGTAGTATTTTTGTGAGTTATGTACTTTTTCACTCACCGATATTTTGTTAAGATATTTGGTAGCGTGTGCCAGTTGATTTGGTAGTGTCAGTACTATGTAAGTAGTGTTAGTTGCTAGTGTCTGTAAGTTACAATACGACTAAATGTACCTACATACTATTTTAAAATTCGTACCATTATATCTATGTATGTATAAAAAAGAGTAAAAGGACACTAATACTGTAACTACTAAGTAATATTTAGGCTTTCAATATTATCCAGAAACTATTTAAGTTTTGTTTTATTGAAATTGGATAACAGTGAAAAAAGTAATCATCATGGCCAGAGAAGTATCGTCCAAAAAAATTTTTTTTACGTGTCTCGTGTTGAGATCTTTCCGAATCACCCCTATCTATGGAATATTGGGAACCTTGAGATAATTATAACAAAACAATTTTTATCCACCTATTTTGGTTTGTACTTCTTACAGTTCTGAATTGACAAGAAATGATAACTATCTGACGATTTTATTAAACCTGATTTTATTGTTAAATCCTGACGTTCACATTCGTTATTGTTCACAACTCCTGATAATAAAATATTAGCTGTAATAAAGACCTAAAGAAATGTTAGCTGCAAATAATATTATAAAAACTGTATAAGCATAAATATACTATAAGCTTTAAAAATACTAAAACAACAATTAACTAATCGATATGATAGTTCATTGTTGTTATTTCATTTGTAGGTGACCCTCCTACATTTATTATTATTTATGTTCATATTATATTAATAAAAAGTCATGTTTTATATTTACAACTATTTATATTCTATCTTAACTATACTTACACTATTATTATTATATTTATATACTTACATTTACACAATAATATTTATGTAATAACATTTATTTATAATGATAATTAGTCGTGTGTACAAGCCGGACGGCGAAGATGGATACGCGCATTCTAAACAAGTCTTTTGTCTTGCGACCTTGGTAGGACATCAGCCACCCAGCGCGTGAGCACATATAGTCACGTACGCCAGTCGAGACACTGCCACGACGCGAAGCGCACGCTGCTTTAGCTCGGAAAAATTCCATTGTTCGCGACAATTAATCTTGCTATATTTTTCTTTGCTTCGCTAATTATAATTTGTATTTATATTACTTCCTTCCGCTTGTCTATTAACTATCTCTGTGCTTGTGCGTGATTCTTCTCTCCTTCTGTGTATTGTGTAATTGTGTGTGAAGTTGGATAATTATATGTGTCATAAAACCGTAAGTCAGTTTAATTATTTATTTACCTGACCCGGTCATACAACCATCTATCCTCTATACCAACCAAATTGGTGACCCCGTTCCGAACATGGAAAAAGAATTCGAGGACGCACAGAGCCACACCCAAAGAGAACGCGTGTCCATTGTCAGGGACGACGATAATGACGGACGTCCTAGCGGTCACGCTGAGATTCATAAAGTGAGCGTAAGGGTGCCTCCGTTTTGGCCAGAAGAACCGGAAATTTGGTTCGCCCAGATCGAAGGACAATTTGCCATTTCCGGAATTACTAATGACGCGACCAAATTCAATTACGTTATTAGCCAACTAGACAATAAATTTTCGAGAGAGGTTAAAGACGTTATTTTGTACCCTCCCGCATCTGACAAATATGGCAAACTCAAGACCGAGCTGATTAAAAGACTCACGGCATCAAATGAGAAGAAACTCAAGCAATTATTGATGCATGAAGAGTTAGGCGACCGCAAACCTTCACAGTTTCTTCGGCATCTGAAGAGCCTCGCCGGATGTGACGTCACCGACGATTTTTTAAAGACGATGTGGATTAGTCGTCTTCCTACCGGTGTGCAAACGGTTCTAGCCGGCCAGCCATCCACTAGTACTACCGAAGAGTTGTCGGATCTCGCAGATCGCGTCCATGATCTCGCCAATACAACACCAAGGGTCGCAGCCGTCAGCGATTCAGTGCCTGAATCAGTGGTGAGTGAGTTGACGCGAGAGATTGCCGAGTTGAGACGGCAAATACAGAGGATGTCAGCTGACAGAAACAGCCGAGGACAACGACGGACATCACGGCGTTCTAGAAGCAGGTCCGGATCGTCAACACGACAGCGGTCGAACTCCAACTATCGAAAGTTCCCGCTGTGTTGGTACCATGGAAAGTTCGGCGAGAAGGCTGAAAGATGTGTCCGGCCTTGCGATTATAAGGCGGGAAACGCCGGGAGCAGTCGGTAATGGCGACTGACGACTGCTCATCTTACTCCTCGGGTCGCCTCTTTGTGACTGACCGCTCATCAAAGACGCAGTTCCTGGTCGACACTGGTAGCGACCTCTGTGTCTTCCCACGGTCTTCGCTACGAGAACGACGTGCCCGAAGCAACTTCGAGCTCTGCGCAGCCAATGGATCGAACATCGCCACGTATGGTTATGTGCATTTATTATTAGACTTTAGCCTACGTAGAAGCTTTCCTTGGCGCTTTGTAGTAGCCGATGTAACGAAACCTATAATAGGTGTAGATTTTTTAAATTTTTACCATCTTGTTGTAGATATTAGTAATAAGAAACTAATTGATAATGTTACTTCTATATCAGCAGTCGCAAAATATGCTTTATGTAGAAATGTTTATTCCGTGAAGGTCTCCTCTGGTGCTACACGCTATCATAAAATATTAAGCGAGTTTCCTGAAATTACCCGACCGGCTGGTATACAACGCACCGCACAACATAACACCATTCACCACATTCGCACCACACCCGGCCCCCCTGTATCTTGCTCTCCCCGCCGTTTAGCTCCTGATAAATTAAAGATAGCTCGCCAGGAGTTCCAGTCGATGCTAACCGAGGGTACAGCTCGACCTTCGAAGAGCCCCTGGGCGTCACCACTGCATTTGGCGCCTAAAAAGGACAATGGCTGGAGACCGTGTGGTGATTACCGTATGCTGAATGCACGGACTGTGCCTGACAGGTACCCAATCAGGCACATTCACGATTTTGCACATAGCATTTCCGGCTGTAAAGTTTTTAGCACGCTCGACCTGGTAAAAGCTTACAATCAAGTCCCGGTTAATCCAGCAGATATTGCAAAAACCGCCATCACCACACCCTTTGGATTGTTTGAGTTCCCGTACATGACCTTCGGTCTACGGAATGCGGGCCAAACATTCCAAAGGTTTGTGGATGAAATGACTAGAGGACTTGATTTTGTGTTCTGTTACTTGGACGACTACTTGATTTTCTCAAGGTCAGCGGCAGAACATGAGAAGCATCTCCGTATTATCTTTGAAAGGCTGAAGAAATACGGAATGCTCATCAATACTACCAAGTGTGTGTTTGGAGCTAGTGAGGTAACCTTTCTGGGATACCATATCTCGGAGCATGGCACCAGGCCCCTTGACGCAAAGGTACAGGCAATAAAGGGATTTCCAGCCCCCACCACCGTGCGCCAGCTCAGGCGATTCTTGGGCATGATAAATTTTTATCGGCGATTTCTTCCGCAGGCCGCCCAGTCTCAGGCACCACTGCATGCGCTACTAACAGGTAACGTGAAAGGCTCTCACCCCGTCAACCTGACGGGAGACGCCTTGACCGCATTTAATACCTGCAAAGACAGTCTTTCCAGGGCCGCCATGTTAGCACACCCGGATTGTTCTGCTAAACTAGCGCTGGTAACTGATGCATCGGACAAGGCGATCGGCGCAGTAGTGCAGCAGCTGCGAGAGAATACTTGGGAGCCATTAGCTTTCTTTTCGAGGAAGCTTAGCCCCTCCCAAGAGAAATACTCGCCTTATGACAGGGAGTTGTTAGCCATCTACGAGGCCATAAAACATTTTCGGCATATGCTCGAGGCGAGACATTTTATTGTCTATACTGACCACAAGCCGATCAGTTTTGCCTTCCATGAAAGGAAGGCCAACTGTTCGCCTAGGCAGTATAGGCACCTAGACTTTATTTCTCAATTCACCACCGACATACGCCACATTTCAGGCAAAGATAACGTGGTTGCCGATGCGTTGTCGCGTGTTGAGGAATTGAGCGCAACTCTCAGCCTAGAAAAATTAGCCGAAAGTCAAACTTCTGACCTAGAACTTTCCAAACTGATACAGGATGGTTGTTCTTTGCGGTTAGAAAAACGCCAAATACCTGGGAGCCGTATTGCACTGTACTGCGACGTCAGTACCTCGACCCCCAGGCCTTACGTAACAAAATTCCACCGTAGGCAAGTATTTGAAAGCCTGCATTCATTAAGTCACCCTGGCGCCAACGCTTCTGCTAAATTAGTTGCGGAACGGTACGTTTGGCCTGGTGTCAGGAAAGACTGCAGGAACTGGGCGCGTACTTGTATCCCATGCCAACGCGCTAAAGTTAACCGCCATGTGACCGCACCGCCGGGTACTTACCAGTTACCACGAGCTCGCTTCAAGCAAATCCATATCGACCTGATTGGACCACTGCCACTGTCGCAGGGATATCGGTACTGTCTTACTGCCATTGATCGTTTTACGCGATGGCCAGAAGCGGTACCGATCGAGGATATTACTGCTGAAACAGTGGCCAAGGCCTTACTGTCGACATGGATAGCTCGATTTGGTTGCCCAACGACCATAACGACAGACAGAGGCCGGCAGTTTGAATCGGCCCTATTTAAGTGGTTGTCCAAGCTGGCTGGGTTCGAGCACAAGCGCACTACGGCTTATCACCCCGCTTGTAACGGGCTTGTGGAGCGGTTTCACCGTCAACTGAAGGCGGCCATAGTATGCCATGCAAACGATCGGTGGACTGAATCTTTGCCCTGGGTGTTATTGGGTGTAAGAACGGCCTTTAAAGTGGACCTGCAGGCGTCGTCTGCTGAGTTAGTGTACGGTGAGCCATTGAGACTGCCTGGCGAATTTTTCGAACCTTCTGTTACTAGCACGACTGATATATCAGAATTTTCAGCCCGGATTCGAGAATTCGCCAACAAACTGCGACCCGTGCCGGCTTCACGCCATTGTAGCCCTAAAATTTTTATTTACAAGGATCTCGGCACTTGTGATTTCGTCTTCCTGCGAGAAGACTCATTACGAGGTGCATTAACTAATGCTTATACAGGTCCTCATAAAGTATTGACCAGAGATGACAAAACATTTAAATTGTCATTAAACGGCAAAGAAGTCACGGTGTCTATTGACCGTGTAAAACCAGCTTATATATTGGCTGATTATAGTGTAGAACCCGTACCAGAGACTGAAATTCAAAAAAAACGAACTACTCGTAGTGGTCGCCGGGTACAATTTCCGGATTTTTATCGCCCTTGACGGTCTCTGGAGGGGGGTGGTGTAGGTGACCCTCCTACATTTATTATTATTTATGTTCATATTATATTAATAAAAAGTCATGTTTTATATTTACAACTATTTATATTCTATCTTAACTATACTTACACTATTATTATTATATTTATATACTTACATTTACACAATAATATTTATGTAATAACATTTATTTATAATGATAATTAGTCGTGTGTACAAGCCGGACGGCGAAGATGGATACGCGCATTCTAAACAAGTCTTTTGTCTTGCGACCTTGGTAGGACATCAGCCACCCAGCGCGTGAGCACATATAGTCACGTACGCCAGTCGAGACACTGCCACGACGCGAAGCGCACGCTGCTTTAGCTCGGAAAAATTCCATTGTTCGCGACAATTAATCTTGCTATATTTTTCTTTGCTTCGCTAATTATAATTTGTATTTATATTACTTCCTTCCGCTTGTCTATTAACTATCTCTGTGCTTGTGCGTGATTCTTCTCTCCTTCTGTGTATTGTGTAATTGTGTGTGAAGTTGGATAATTATATGTGTCATAAAACCGTAAGTCAGTTTAATTATTTATTTACCTGACCCGGTCATACAACCATCTATCCTCTATACCAACCAAACATTATTAGAAGGAACTCCGCCAACATTATGGAATACAAGTTAGGTGGACTCATTATCAGTGGTCGGAGTAGGTATATTGATTTTAGATACTTGCGTCATGATATCATAACATGGACATGCATTTCTTCCGGAATGTACCGGAGTTTCCAAAAATTTGGTAAATAGAGTAATAAAATAAAAAACCATATGTAAGCAAACAAAATTGTTTATTGTGAATACAAATAATCATTATTACAGTTTTATTAAAAACAATTATTTTTAATCCTCATCGGTTACAATTTCTACATTTTGATTTTCTGTCTCTATACAATTAAAATAAATAACTATAATTTTTTCAATATTTTCGATTTTTAAGCTATTTCTTTTAACATCTAAGATCCATTTGTAAGTGGAAAATGATCGTTCAACATCTGTAGATGTCAATGGAGCGAATTTGAAATAAAGTTTCTGATTATTTGCTACGCTTTTTTCAATACTCTCGCTGTATTCTCTAATTGTATCTAAATCTGGATTTCGTTCCATAACTGATTCTATTTTATTTTTTATATTCTCATTATTGCACTCGTTAAGCGTAGCCCTTACTTGATCAAATACTAAAAGTGAATCAGCTAGAGATAAATTTTGTTTTTGTAACTCTTTTAGGGCTAGTAGTATAATAGAGTAATTTTCTTCGATATATTTTAAATCATTTTCTAAATTTTGTTTTTCCAAAATGTTTTTTGCGTTTCGTATGGCTATAGCATCAGAACTGCTCAAGCAGGATAAAACTTCTTTTATTTTATCTAAATGTTGAGCGTAGTAAGATGTTGCCTGTAACCAAGTACCCCATCTGGTAATGACTGGTTGCGGAGGCAACGGTAAGTCAGGATATTTTTCTTTTAAAATGTTTACCCTACTAGGAGCCTTTAAAAATACTTTTTTAACATTTGATATAAGAATATCAATATCGTTGTATTCTGACCTTATCTGCTCACTTACACGATGAAGAGCGTGCGCCAAACATGTCACATGCTTCATTTCAGGTAAGTAATGTTTTAAATTTCGCCCTGCAGATAGCATGTACGCGACACTGTCAGTGCAAAGCATTAAAATATTGTCAACTTTCGCTTCAAAAGTGTTTTGCCATAAATTTTCTAGACATTGCAGTACAAATTGTGTTATTGTTTGTCCATTTACTGCTGTTAGCATTTTACAAGCAATCAAATAAGGCCGGCCTGCACTATTACTAGGATGCAATGGTTTTATTAGGAAATTGACTATGTATCGACCAAAAATGTCTGTTGTCTCATCCAGCGATATCCATAGTTTCTCATTTTTATTAATTTCATAAATCGAATTGATTTTATTCCTATAAAACTTCTCCAAATAAACTTTTCGTAACTGTGATTCGTCAACCACTTTACGATTGGTACAAACGCAACAACAAGTACTGCACATATATTTCTGAAAAAACTCTTTGAACGCTGGATTTTTCATTTGCGACCAAGGAATATTGCATAGAATCAGGAACTTAATGAGGTCGAAGTAAAATTCCTCTTGCGGTCTCTTAAATTTTCCTTGATGTACAGCGCCTTCAATGTGTTTGGTAATGTTGCCTCTATTCACAGCTTTCAAATGACTTTCACACTTTGTACAGTATATAGTGCCACTAGCGTTATCGTAAAGTAGCTCAGGATAGTGCAATAACCACTTTAGCACTGTTTCAGCCTTGACCTTTGCCATATTTATTTATATGTCACCTAAAACAATGATTTAAATTTACAATATATACATACACAACTGTAAAGTCGATAATGAAATTCTGTTTCATATAAAGTGATTTTTTTAACTGAAGCGGTGATAGCCCTGCGGTGTGCGTACCGGACTCTCATGCGCTATGATGATTGCTATAAAGTGATATTTTAACTGTTTCCAAGTTCTAAAACCTTCTTAAATAGTGAAAATAATTAAAACTTACCCGTACAAAAACAACTTCAAATGGGCCCAATCCAAGAGTAATAAATCGATGTCCGTAGTTATAAGCCAAATTCGTCGTTTTAAGTAGATTTCAGAAGACAGTACACAAGCCAGGGTCAAGTCAAGATATTCACAACACATAAAATAAGCGCACTCCACGAACCGAAATAAGTGAGTGAGCCACTTGGTCTGGATGTCGGTGCGAGCATTGTTTTCGAACAAACAGTCAATGAGTCATCCAGGATACTTGATTCTAATTGGTCAGATGCGTTGAGCATAGACATAAGAGGACAAAAGACCCTGTTTGCCGGATGTCGTGTGTTGAAATGAATATTATTATTATATCATTTTATAAATGAGAGCGAGTGAGAGGCACGCGTCCCTTCCACTCGGGCATGGTTAGCCCGCCTAAGAGCGAGAGAGACAGAGCGAGAGAGAGAGTGAGAGAGATAGGCATACACACCGGTTCATGTCTTGCGCTTCTATTTCGCTTAGGCGGTGATATATGAAATTCAGTGCGAGATTCTTTGTATAAATTAATGTTTTAAATATAATTCTTTGTATAAATAAATGTTTTAAATTGTTACTATTATTTCATCCTTCTTCCTACTATACGAATGAATATTCACATTAAAATTATTTTACCACTCAAAGTCGTTGTCACGTAAAACTTTCGCCCGTATATCGACTTTACAGGCAACCAATTTTTTTTACTATTAAATTCTGGCCATCTACGCCACTAGCAGCATAGCGTTGAGAGTATTGATACATTTTTAACTAGTTTCATGTAATAATTTCGATGTTTCGGTATTTTTATCATAATAATCCGGAAACTCGGAGGCGTATCCATATTAACATATACGTTTGATGTCAGTGACCTTAATTCAATATACCTACTCCGACCACTGCTCATTATCATGATCTGACCGCGCACTAATGGATAAAAACACTAAGGGAGAATGGCTCACAATATAACATAAAATCAAAAATCAAAATCAAAATAACTTTATTTCATAGGCCCTTGCGGGCACTTAAAATCGTCAATTTTACATAGAAGAATCAAGATAATATTCTTTTATAATAAAGATAGCCCGTGCGCTAGCGGCAAGTACATCCGCGGAGTTGATGCCGCGCATGTAATCGCCACGAGCGACCCGATTCCGAACGTAGGGGCTAACATGAGAAGAATCGGGCAAGAAACTCATGTGCCAAAACTCTTATAAAATCGCCAAATGTCTTACAAATTGTGCATATTACAAAACGATTCAGAGAACGAGCAATTCATTTCTTTTAGGTCCACGCTGCCTTATCATTCAAAAAATCTTTAACACTATAATAAGCCTTTTTGCATAACTGAGTTTTAATTAAAAATTTAAATTTATTCATTGACAAGTCATGCATGTTACATGGCAGCGTGTTATACATTCGTATACAGTGACCTGTAAAGGAGTTGCTTATTTTATGGAGCCTATGCCTGGGCATTGCTAGCTTGTCTTTATTTCTTAAATTGTAATTATGATTGTCACTATTTTTTCTGAATTTAATATCTTTACACTTATGCGCATACAGTAGGTTTTCATAAATATATTGTGAATGTACAGTCATAATACCAATTTCTTTAAATTTTTCTCTTAAAGACTCTCGGGAGCCCATCCTATAGATCGCCCGAACAGCCCTCTTCTGCAGCACAAAAATGCAGCCAATATCGGCGGCATTTCCCCACAGTAGTATCCCGTACGACATAATACTGTGGAAGTAGCTAAAATAGACCAAGCGTGCAGTTTTTACGTCTGTTAACTGACGAATCATTTTTACGGCGTATGCTGCAGAACTGAGTCTGCTCGATAGGCATTCAATATGAGGACCCCATTGTAACTTAGAATCTAAAGTTATACCCAGAAATACAGTTTGATTGGCCAGCTCTATTTCCTCATCCCTAACCCGGACTTTGGCTTTAGCTAATTGAAAATTTGGCATAGTGAATCTAATGCATTTTGTTTTATTTTCATTTAACAACAAATTATTGGCGCCAAACCAGTGAACGACCTTGGAGAGTGCAATGTTTACTTCGTCAATATTAATTTGTCCACGTTTAACTTTAAATATTAAAGACGTGTCATCTGCAAACAAGACTATCTCATGGTCGCGTCTTACAAGGTGAGGGAGGTCATTAATATATACCAGAAATAGAAATGGACCCAATATTGAGCCCTGCGGCACCCCCATTGTTACAAATGATCCAGGCGACTGCTCTCCATTGATGACCACCTTTTGAATCCTGTCACTTAGGTAAGAAGTGAGAAAATCCAAAGCGGTACTCATTGCCCGCAATGAGTTATGTATCCATAACTCATTGCGGGCTTAATGCGGTTGATTGGGTAAATCATTGAGTAGTTATTTATTACTTTATTTTGAATTTCATACTTTAATTTCATTATAAAAAAAATCGAAGAAATCTTCTATTTATTTTTTAGATTTTTTTAAAACTAATCCGGTCGCAATTTCGCACAAATTCACAAAAAAATCGTTACTAGAAAACTACACAAAATTGTATCACATACATACATAGGGGTGATTCAGATACATCACAACACGAGGCACCTAAAAAAAATTTTAGAACGTCATTTCTCTGGCCTCCCTGTTTTTTTAAATTCAGTGTTTACATTTTCGAAGCAAAGGAAATATGTCATCGTCATCTGAAAGGCCAAATTGAAAGTTAACTTGCAGTCAAAATGAAAAAAACTATTGAAAAAATGTTTTGTGTGCATTATTTGATGTATGGCTACTCTTAAAAGTTTCGCAATAAAATTTATGGATTAAATCAGAAACATGGTAGTCGATAGAGATTCACAATATGGCTCTGTGCGCTGGCGTATGGAGTGATATTTTGGGCAAATTCAGTAAATATTCAATCTATATTCCCTTTACAGTAACGGTATTTCAGAATAATATAATAACACCTACTCAAACGAAGCAAACAGAAATTAATTAAGGAAAAGGGGATTATCTCATTGACTTATATCTATATCTTAGAGTTCATTAAACGAAAGTCTGAGTAATATGAATGTAAAAGCGTGCACACCAAAGAAAATCAATTGTATCACAATAATGCCTTCAGTGATCTTAGAGACCTTTAGTGATAGAAGTCTTCAATAATTTACTATCAGATATTAAAGCTCTTGATCTGCCTCTCTTTAGAATTAAGTAAAAACAGTTAAAATTGATCATTTCAAAACCTAAATACCAAGTTTTTATGAAAAATCTGTTCATTTATAAAGCATGATTAGTAATTTAATAAGTGTGTGTAAAAATAGATGAAAAAATAAGGTTAAATGTCCACACCGGGCTTGCAATGTATAAGTTACAACACTGTTGTTACTAACGTTTCCCTACTATATTTCAATCTGCAAACTGTACACAAAATTTAGCAATAAAGAACTATTCTTTTTTATTTAATTTTGTTTAATTTTTATTCCTAACAATATAAAAGGTGTAAAATATTTCACACGAATTATTACTTAGTTAATTACTTATTAATACTAATGATGATTATTTTAACAATCTATAAACTAAGGGATGGTAAGAGGTTGAAAGTTTAGTAGTAAATAACTAATCAGTCTAAACTCTCACATTAAAAAAATAATACGTGCTTCAGCATTTCAAAATTGTACCTATAAGAGGATGAAAAAGGGATTGCTATATGAGGGAAAAATTGTATGTAAAGCCCACCAGTTTTACAGTGAGAAGTATAAAATCAAGTAGGTGCCTAATAAATATTTTGAAAATAACATTAATGAGTGAAATAGAGATCAGCACATTTCTTTGTAATTTTATATTTTATTTACGAAGTATGAAGTTCAACACACAGGCCACACACATTATTCAGTTTTTTCCCTAAGGGAGTGGAAAGGGGGTTTAAAGTTTATAGGAATAATTAAGTGCTGTTAAATACTTCCTTTAACAGGAATTTTAGACTACTACTAAACAATTACGATCGATCGCGATCCTGCAATTACGAAGGTAATAAATAAATAAATAAATAAATATTTCCTACATTCACACCAATTAGCCTAGCCCAAAGTAAGCTCTGTGAGGCTTGTGTTATGGATACTAGGGTAACGGATAGACATACATATGTCATATATAAATATGTAATATTCATAGAAATATATATAAACACCCATGACTTAGGTACAAATGCTCGTATTCATCATACAAACATCTGCCCTTTCCGGGATTCGAATCCACGACCGTCGGTGCGAAAAGCAGGATCGCTACCTTTGAACCAAACGGTCGTCAAGCAAGAATCGCAAGAGTCGGTCACGAGTTACTAAAAATGTATTTTATCGAGTGCCTATAGTATTTGGTAGACACGTTGCGGCCGCTGCGGCTTCATTCTGCGTCGTAGGCTATGACTATTCTCCCTACGGTGTTTTAACTACAGGGAGGGGATGTGTTTCAGCATTGAGTATATTAAAAGCCTGTTTACAATGATACTATGATGATAAATAAGTTATATATTTATTTAAAATGATGATATCACATGTAATATAAAATATATATAAAATTTAGGTAAATATATCCCATTAACGGTAAAAAAATGTCTTTTTAATTGTATTCAAACAGTAAAAAGACTTTTATGTTACATAAAAATTAAGGAGTGAATGACGAAAAGAAACTAGGAGATTGAATCTCATTTTGAGAAACGAAGGTTTTGAAGTGGTTTAAACATTAAATTTATTAAGGCGATTTGCAATTGTTACCGATTCATCTTTATCATATATTTTTGTATCATAAACTATTAGCCTTATATTAAAAAATAGTGAGACGATAAAGAGACTTATTAAGCAATTTTTACAATAAAATATCAACTTATCACAGGTGTCAAATGGTACTCAAATACTTAATTTCTAGTTCCATTGAGTACTAGATTGAGGGACCTGTTGTATTTTTCGAAGTATTACTTAAGCTGACTCATGACCATCAGCGCTATTTTTTATGTTCTATATTAGGTTGCACTATCGAATTTCATACTTTTGTAAATATCAAATATTAGATTTGAATTAAAGATTTTCTTTTCCATTTGATATCAATGAAAAAGAAATTGCTGTTTAATTACCATATTTTATTTAATTTTGCACCTCATGTAAGATGATTCATTCTACTAAATTGCTACACTTATCTGTAAACAATAGTTTTAATGTACAGCCAAAAGAATATCTACCCAAATATCCCAAACTTCCCTCTCTAATTTTCAACCTTATGTCTAACGCAATAAGTATATAATAAATTAAATTACAATTTCAATATGTTGAGCGTCTTTTTCACGAAATTACGTTAAGATATTGAACCCGTTTGTATTTTCGTCGATATCAACTATTTATCCACACTCGGTTTATGTAGTAGGAACGAATCATATAATACTAAAAGTGATTCGGAAATTATTTTATGTTATCAGACTACTAAGACTCGTTATTATGATATAATTATTACACTTTGTTCTACGCACATTTTTAATTTGTAAAAAGTACAATGAACATAAAAATAGTATACATTATTAAGTACGTTATAAATAACACTCGTTGGCTGTCACTTAGTCACAAACAGGTGGTTTAACAATGATGTCATCGTTTTAACGAGTATCTTGCTACTGTCTACGTGTGAGACTGCTGCACACGTAGCAAATTTAATTGAAAGCAAAATTATCAGACTTGGCAAGAAAAACGTTAAAACTTTTTAAATGAAATTGCTTTCCATTTGCTTCAATGACTATTTGCACTAGTAGCTCGAAAAACCATTCGTTTACAAGTAGGTATGTTAATGTCGGGAAATACTAGCGCATTTTACTTTGTTAAATTGTTACCAAGTGTAATGGCATAGAGTAAATAAATACCACAAATTGATAAGCTTCATTATCATCGGCTACTTTCATTTTAGAAAAATTCTTTTATAATAACTAAGCCACGGCAACGTGTGACTGGGTCAGCTTGTTTAAAATATAAGCAAAGACATACACTACATATGTACTTTTAATATTTTTCTCATTTTTTCGTTCAAAACAATATGAATATTTAATTTATAATAAACTGAAATAGCTATAACAGGTCTTTATAATTATTGTTAATGATGATGAAGTTAATTTTCTGGGAAGTTAGATGTTGAGAGACATAATGTTTATTATACACGTACGCAGGGCATTTAGATAAAAATCTTTAATACAAGTATATTAAAGATACAACTTTGATTCAAAACTATTGTTATCTAAACTGGTAAAGGTAAACAAAGTAATAAAACCGTCAAATTTTTAGGTCAAAATTACTTTAATTATATACCAAAAAACAATGGTTTGTTTCAAGTTTTAAAAACGTTGAATTTTGTAATTAACATCAAAAAAAAATTGAGGTCTGTGCTAGCCTGCCAAGTTTGGAATAACTTGGCAGGCTAGCACAGACCTCAAAAAATGTTCGCATTTACTTTTGGATTTTTTAAACTTTAAATATATTTCGGCATTTTCAGTTACTATTCAAATAAGTTACAGTTTTAAGGTTTCGTTTTGTTATTCAAACTAAGTCACTTATTAAAATTTTCACCAAAATTGTTTAGTTAGAGCTTACTGCATAAAAACAACATGCATATCATGTTTGAGAATGACGCCTTTATAGCCAACAAAATGTCTTCTTAGTGACTGATACACACTTAACTCTCTATCTCAAAAACTACTTTACAAATTTTAATGAAATTTACACAGTTCTCTAAGTTACTCGTATATATTCAAACTAAAATAGAATTTTTGCAATTTGACTTATTGTTTTTGAGATATGTGGGGACAAACATACATACATATTTATGTTTGTCCCCACATATCTCTGATAGAAGCTGGTAAAGACTAAAATATACAAAAAATGTACAATATTACATACATGCAGGACCAATCTATAATCTCCTTTTTTGAAATCATTTGCCTCATTTTGAAATTGGAATCATTTTGAAAACACTGTGTAACTCAGACAATATTACATACATACGGGTCGAATTGATAGACTTCGCTTTTGGAAGTCGGTTGATTAATAAAAAGCACACGTCAATCTTCCATTTTTTCAACTAATAGTTATTCTATATGTTGGACATTAAGCTGAAAATAGAATGGAGAAATTTTACAGTTTTGTATTTGTATTGCTGAGCTGTTTGTTGACTGTACATATATATACATATAATGAAGCACCTACACCTTGTTTATATAAAAGGAGAGACAAAACCGATAAGTGTTATTGGATACGTGACCTGCTTACATGCATAAAGCACTTTCCTGAAGATTGGTTGAACGTATTATCTTCAAATATTGTTAAATGTATCTGTTTAAAAAATCTTTGAAGCAACTTTGGTATTCTTCTAAAAACAAATGTTTGATGATCTTAAAGTTTATGTTTGTTACTTTTTTAATTTATTATTCAATATTATATAAGACTTAAAGATATCCTTCCACCTTTTTTATGATATACCTATATTGTTTTAGATTTTGTAGACAATATTAGAATGTTTAGAATGCTAGAATGAAAAAACTTAACGAATGATTGATACTTAATAAAATGATATGCTAAATTCCACTTAATAATACGATAATTATAATTACTAGTTTAATAAAAACATTATTTATTTTATTTATGTTTGTTTTATTAGGACTACCAACAAAACAACTTAATGTTACATTTTTACAGTATCATCGTTACAATGCTGCCTTACTTACGGATGCCACGTAAAGCATAATAAAAAAGAGTTGAGAGCAGAAGGCACTTAAAAACACAATAACAAGTTCGTCCTATCCTAACAACAGCAGGCATGTTGGCAAGTTAATCATAAAAAAGTACTAAAAAGATTTTTTTAGGCATTTTTTTAGGGAATACAAACACGTAAAACGGATATACACTGTGTTCTAACGACAAATTTATAGGTTGGGAAAGAAGTTTCTTCGCATTTTATTTAAACTTCAAGACATTTTTTTTTTCAAAGTTAATTTACATTTAATTACAGTATATATGTGCCATTTTGTTCGTAGACTTTCTGCTATCTTGTAGGTAGAGACATGATCCCGTTGCTGTAAAAATTTTGGGAATTTGGATAAAAAAAAACGCAACAACTAGTTTTGGCAGTCCTCTCTTGATGTTAATCTGACACTGCCTAAAGAATTCTGAAGAGATCGAAACAGGTGGAAATTTGAAGGTGCAAGATCTGGTGGATGCAATAACACCTCCCAGCCAAACTCTCTTAATTTTTGCTGAGTGGCTAAAGATGAATGCAGTCTAGCGTTATCGTGATGAAAACCCTTTCTATTAATCAATTCCGGCTGCTTTCTCTCAACTTCTTGTTTTAATCTCATCAGTTATTGGCAGTAGAGATCCAAATCGATGGTTCTGCCCGGCGGTAAAAGATTATAATGAACAATGCCCTTCCAATCCCACCATAGCCTCATCTTATTGCGAGTTAACCCAGGTTTTGCCACAGTCAGTGAAGCCTGACTGACCTTTGGCTACGACCTTTTTCGCACTTTCTTGTCATACGTGATCCACTTCACATCACCAGTTATCAATCTCTTTAAAATCGGTTTCTTTTCATAACGTCTCAATAAAGAATTGCAAATGAGTACACGGTTCATTAGGTTTCTTTCAGTGAGCTCGTGAGGCACTCAAGTATCGAGCTTTTTTTTCAAATGGGACAAAACCGTTTTGTGGTCAATTTCCAGTTCTTCAGATAAGTCGTAACTGCTGATACGCCGATCTTGCTCACTTTTCAAAAAATAGCGTCCATTTTGTCCGTAACAGGGCGACCAGAGCGAGGTGCATCTTTGACATCAAAATTCCCGGATTGAAAACGTTTAAACCAACTTTGTGCTACTCTTACTGAATCTGCATTAGGTCCATAAACGTCACATTTTTTTTTTGCGGCCTGCGTTGCATTTTTTCCTTTTTTGTAATAAAGTTTTAAAATGTATCTTATATCTTCATTCGATTCACTTGTTTTGACAGAACTTTCTTTGAAATGTCACCTTTTTAATGTCGTGAAAACCAGCCAGATACAAATAGTACAGCCAAAGATATTTTATTACAAGTTTATACATACTATATGTGAAAAGACTTTTCCCCGACCTAATAAATATCAGAAACATAAGCGGTACCAATAGTCCTACGTACCACTGACTTATGTAACTTTGGAGGTCAACTAATTTCCTCCTAAAGTTAGATAAGCTAAATCGAAATATGCCAGTATCTTCATTATCACTCAACGCGTAGTAAAGAGATTGTAACGATTATGTATAGATAATACGAAGTTTTGTCTACCGTCTCTGGTTTGAGTCCCGGTACGTGGTTATGTGATGAATGTTAGCATTTGTCGCTGAGTCATGGCTTTAAATATTTCTACTATACTTACTTTCATATATTGTACGTGTATCGGTTGTTAGTCTAGGCTAATTGGTGTGATGTATAATTAATTATTATTATTAGTAGCTGGGATGTTTTTGCTGACTATACATTTAAACCTTCTCTGGCATGCGTACAACAATTTAACAAAGTTTTATTACAATCAATCAATGGCTTCAGAACTCATAGGGAACAAACATAGAAACATTGATTTTTATTTGTATATATGCTAGCATGCTTTTCAATGCTCCTTTTTGCTGATCTTCTTTTGCTGACTATACATAATAAACTTCTCTGGTATGTGTAACTAACCTAACCTAACAAAATTTCATTACAATGCGATTAATTGTTTTGGAACGCATGGGAAACAAACTACAAACATTCATTTTTATTTATAAAGAAAATATATTATTATTTGTATCAGCATTCTGTAAGCATACAAACACACATTGTTATGGTGAGTGTCAGAATTTTCTACAAAATACGCAATGCTGTTGTTCTCTTAAAATAGTTTTAGTAATTCACCCAACTTAGTTTATTTCACTTATACCTTCTACGACTAGCTGTTTTATCGAGTTTTTTCAGATCTTATTAGTTTTCTCACAGAATAAACATTCTGTGAGAAAACATGGTTTATATGAGATCAAACTTGTAAATATTTTTATATTTTTATACAAACAGTTATAAAATATTATATAGGTGCTAATGGATCACATTATATGTATAGTGACATTTTATACGTTAGAAACAATGACAGATATACTTTAAGAGTTACAATAATTATCACAGTAAATTGAAAGTAAAGATGTCAATAGACTATTTAAAAACAATTATTAACTCCTAAAACCTATAGAGATTTTTCATTAAATTTGATTACACGAGTAGCTTAACTCGTAATCCGTCATGATGAAGTACGTATTGATCGCTGTCTGTTCTGTATCTCCCGTCTTTGCATCCAAAGGGGCAATAAATCTTGTTTCCTATTGATATAATAGGTCTGAACTACTGTCAGCTTTGCTAGTTTCACTTCATGCAGAAATTCCTGCATTTATTGTTTGCGTCTTAAATTCTGTATTAATTATATAACTAATATAAATAAAAAAATTTGCCATAATCATGGAAATTGACAAGTAGTCTCGAGATCACAGGAAAATACCATAATTTGGAAAACGTTACTGCCAATTTAAGGTCTAAATTTCCTGTGTTTTGTAAGAACAACCAAAAACTTTATCAATTAACTAAAGGAAGTTTAAATCATGCGAAAATTTTTGATTTGGTCTCTTTTATTAAGCACAATCAATGTGCTTGCAGAGTTAAAAGTTATAAATATGCTAATTTCTGAAGATGACACAATTAAATTCCAATAAAATAATTTAAAAAAATTGTTATTTGCGTAACTTAAGGTTTGTAAACCTGCATTTTTTAATATGATTCAATTTTGTTCTACAAATTCATTGATTTTTTTGTACTAGATCGAATACATTATCGACAGCAAAAGATATGAATTTATCTTTGCCCTTTTTCTCCGTTTTATTGTATGCATATCACGTATAAGTTCAGAATGGATTGAAAAGGGAATTTGCTCGAGAAAGTTGAAGCCCCTCGAAGAAAGTGTGTTTTATGTCAAATAAACCGAACTTCAAGCCACGAATGGAGACTGGGAAAACTTGTTACTTATTTGTTAATAGAATCAGAGTTTCCTATATTAAAATGGAAATTTCCGTACGCAAACGCGTGCTCAAGCTGCTAACATTCAAAGGCAAGGAGTCATGTCAATTTGGACATTCTATTTGTTCATGAAAAATTTTAGATGTCGTTGCAGTGACCTGCAATTATTTTAAAAAAAAATTTGTGAGACTGTATAACTATTATTTAAATGATTGGTACAAACAAAAACCTACGAAAAATACGGTGAAAATTTAGTAGCATATGTAGTGAGTTCACAGGCTGCTAAATATAGTTATAATTAATATTTGTATAGCCTTTGTTGTCAATAACAGCTCTGCAATGACGTGGCATTGATTCAAGAAATTTCAGACATTTTGGATAGGGATTGGGTTACGTGCTTCGACGAAAGCTTCGTAAAGTTCGTTTTGAATCGAGTTGCGTTTGTTAGTAAATTTCTTTTCAACGACATACCACAGATTTTCTGTAGGTTTTAAATCCGGACTATTTGCAGGCTACTCTAAGAAACACGCAGTTTCCTAAGAAAACATTTGACACTGTCGGCCGTTTGTTTAGGGTCATTGTCATGCTTAACGATTCTGATAACACACAAGTGATTGTCAAAGTAGGGAATCATTATCTCCTCTTAGCTGTTTTTGCACTGAAATTGATACATTATACCTTAAATGCTTCGAACGGCTCTAACTCCATATCCGGAAAAACATCACTATACTTGACGTCCACAACCGTATTTGCTTATGCTCTTTGTGTATTTGAAATAGATAACTGGGTTTATTGGACATTTAACAAAACGCTTTTTGTATGAATTTAACAAAATTTTTGTTTTATCTAAGCATATAACGGTTGCAGCACTTTGACGGTGACAATCAAAAATACAGAGAACAGCAGAGAAAACAGTCCCTTTCGAGACACCCTTTCAATTTAGCTTGCACTAATCTTCGGCGTGCAGCTCTGATGAAACGTTTCTAAACCTTCTAGATATCATCAGACAAAAAAACTTTATTTTTGATTTGGTTGAAACAGGCCTTGTTCAGCAACATATACGAGCATATCTTCTCTGGGGGATTTATCCCTAGTTTAAGCATTTGTGAGATGACTTTCAATATATTTTTTTTATTTATGTTGCGTTAAGCCATGTCTGCACTAAAGACATAGTATTATCAGATATAATTTTCAATGAAAATTACCGTAACCATTTTAAGTCTAAATCATTGTTAACTTACTTCTAACATATTCCATCCTAATTTTAAAGTCCATGCCACTAACAACATAAATATGAGAAACATATTCAGTACAGTTCTTATATACGCATATAATTTATTTTATTTATCATAATTATTTATCAATAGGTATATTTTATAATTTGAGTTACGTGTTGGCTCCACGAAAGATCAGCTTTGCAAATGAATATTTGTAACACATGCTGAGTGGAGACTATATCGGTAGATGTAAGCTAATGATTTAAGGAAAATTCTATGTAAGAGCATTTTTTTTCTTGTATTCTACCGAATAAATATATTTGAATTAGAATTTTCAATATGGATGCCGACAATTTACTAAATTACACACATAATGGCAGAGATCGTTGACGGAAATTTGCATTCTGTCAATCAAAACCACACAATATACATGACTTATAAGACAACCAGAATGCAATGCAAATAATACTACTAAGCAACTAGGTGAAATTGTTTTATCACGCAGTTAAGATGTTTAACTTAAGTTTTTACCTTCATCTGATGAAAAATTAGTTATTCATTATACAATAAAAAGCTGGAAGGTAAGAAGTTTATTGGGACTATTCTAGACACTAAATACTACTGAAATATTATATATTTTCCACTTATTGTGATTAAAAAATCAACCTAGGAGTCCGTAGCCTATCGGTTGACATGTTACCTGCAACCCAAGTGGGCCAAGTTCGATCCTCCCTGATGTACTGCCGACGAGGAGACGAGAACACAAGCATTTAGTTTACTACGAGGGCTTCACAAGGATATAAATAATGTGTTGACGCATTGGCGTTTTTGGTGTTTTTGGCGAAAATTCTTTGAGATAGTCCCATGTCGAATAAAATATCATTTAGAGAAAAAAGTAATCATAAAATGTTGAAAACTTATACGAGCTATTCTACACTGATGGATACCATACTGCTTTTTTGTTTGGTTTGGATTGTTTGGTTTATTCGTGTTGATCTGTTCATAGAATACATTTTAGTTTAAGTTAGAAACGTCTAATTCATCATATATGGAATACGTATTCACTAAGCCTAATGACTCGCCCTCAGGCCATTTCTCTCACGAAGCCGTACGCCGAGCCGCGATGCTGCCGCTCTAATTTCCGCATCAAATGTTCCTACATACTCGGACTTGTGGAAAGCTTAGCCGCGCTGGCATATCAATGTGACTCCAGAATTAGCGATTCAACATTCAATTGTATGTCACTTCTATAAATATTTTCTTTATAAATAATTGTTTAATTCGCATCGCTTCTTCCGTGATAAGTGTTATTATTACTTCACCCAAGTGTTGTCGCAGTCTTTAACATATTAACTCATTCACGGACACTCCGCCTATAGCCGTAAATCTAAGTGCTTACAATATGACACAACGCCTTAGGCCGGTAAAGTTCGAACAGCTAAAACGGGCATATCGCCTGTAGCCGGTACAATTACTTAGCATCAAAGGGACCCACGTGATCAAGTGTCACAACATGCCAATAGTTTAAGTAGGTTTTATACAAGTCGGTTAAACTTTTAACTTTTCTTCTTTTAATTATTCAACAGTTCATCAGTAAAAATGGAAATAAAATAAATAAAACCTGAATAGTGTTTATAGTGTTTATATAGGGAAACAAACTAATCCTATTATTTATGACTTAAAATGTTTAAATCAGTGTTGTGTTAGGCGGATGCTTTGCCTCTATAAAAATAAGACAATGGTATATAGGGTCTAAGATTTAATAATTTTCAAAAATGTTACTATTTAAGAGTTTTATCTTATGGCAATGCATCGATTTTATGTCGCTGTTATCAAAACTCATGGGAAATTACTTTTATTGATTATCGCATAAACGCCGCTGGTTTTATGGCCAGCCGTTTATATTTTGTCGGGTGCTGTTAACTACAGCATATAATTTAATAGCCTGCAGATGGCGACACCAAAATTGTTTGCAACATTTTAATACTTATCCTATGTTCTATTATAAAATTATAATGTGTTTTCCTTTAGGCTGAATTCACGTCATTTTTTTACAGATAATGTCAAAACTGATACATTATGAATGAAACAGTTTTATTTAAGTAAATTATACTTAACCTAAAATAAAGATCCTGTAAACGACTGAAAATTTTGTAATAAATACGAATTACACAACAAACCTATATACAATCTGTTACATAACAATATAATTGGCGAATATTTTGACGTTAAGTGAAACCAGGAGCTATAGAGTAAATTTGATTATCATCTGATTGTAGATTATGTATGTATGATCGTATATGTATGATCTTAAAAGATGGCAAATTCAACTTGGGTGTGGTAGGCCCTCTGTGCAGATGTTAAAAGCTTAACTGCTCAGGTTCGTCTGGATAGCAAAGGATGGCCCTCTGCTGATTGAAATAGCCGAGTAGCGTGCAGCTTTACTAATGTAAGTGCTTGGAGCTTTCCTGGCTGAGCTAGGATTCAAATGTTTTAGTATTATTTAAAACAGGTTATCTTGTTGTCAAGTTGTTGATTTTTTGAGTGTTGAGCCTGATGTATTGCTGATCATACTTCAAATAAAGTTATGACATAAAAATTTGGCATCGTACTGAAACGCTGATTTATAACAATAATATAACTTATATTCACACCAATCAGCCTAGCACAAAATAAACGTTTTTCTTATGTACAGCAAGTGTATATGATATTAAAAAAGTAAAATTAGAAATACAACTATATACCCACGACTCAGGTTCAAATGCTCGTATTCATTATATAAACATCTGTGCCTTCCGAAACTCCAACCCTAGACCGTTTAGTTTCGAAAGTAGGGTTCGGCCAAACCGGTTGTCGAATTTCTTAGATCGATTTTATCGGTAGATTATTTTGTAACAGTAGCTATCATGTCAGCTGATTAAAACAGACGCTTTTGAGGCTTCTGCGTTGCTAGTTCTTGCTATAAGTAACAAGAGTAGTTTCATTTATGATTCTCCAACACAACTTAGTTGGAATTTAATATCATGTCGAGCAACTTTCAGCTTTGTGAGTAATAAATTGGGATGGCTTCCCTTTATTATGGAGCTTTCTTAATATAAGGTAAAGTTAATTATTTTGAAAGTAATATTTTGTTACATTTTAATAAGCACATTAAAAAATAATGCACTTAAGAAGGTAAAAATTTTGTAGGAAACCCATTGTGAAAAAATGGAAATGCATATATACCAAGAATAAACCTTTTGGAAACTTTCAGCATGATCAATTCTTAACTGAGTGAAGGAATACACTAAATAGTATTTGTTTTACTCAATACAAGTTATTTTGTATTGTATAGAAATATCTGCAGCGGTCGCTTTATATCCCAAGATTAATAACGCTACATAAATTGTGATTAACGAAGAAATACATCGCGTCGACGTGATGCTATCAATTTTGTCAATGCAACACAATAGAAAATTGAAACACATTTGCAGAAGCTATAACGCTTTACTAAGTATTTAATATCCTAGTGTTTTGATATTTTTGTTGAAGTAATTTAATACTAATTACTATTCAACTAAATACAACTCACATATACTTTAATGTAAACCAATGTAAGTAATTACATGTGGTTTATAAGTGTTTACTTATTTGTTATACTTATAAAGGGAACCAATCGCAACACATAAGTATAAAACGCGTAATAGGTAAGATTAGATATTTTTTATTCATTATCAGCTAGCAAGCTATAAAAAATTACGTATTCAAAATTTTGGTTCTTAAAATTATGACAAGAAATATTATGCCTTATTATATCTAATTGTATTAGAGAACTTTTCCTAATTGGTAAGTTTTTGAACTTTTAACTTAAATAATAAAATCCAAATAATTGGCGGGTTTGGTATAACCACATTATTTTTATAAGTGCATACATTGTGTAAGTACTTCATGTTAAGTATATATTCGGTATTCCTAGTAATGCTCTACATTAAACTGTTCAGTTATTTTCTTACGATTAAACAACAAATGTAAATCTTACCTTTTACACGGGAAAAAGATGGAATGAGATGAAATACAAACTTCTTATATAATTGAATTGGCATGCTTATAAATAATAATTGATGTTTTGATATTAATTTATTGGGCGCAATAATTTTTTAGATGAATGCACTTACAATGTTTGATGGTTTGATTCTTAGAAAATATATAACGCTGATAAAAATTACAAAATTGGTGATCTGAATAGCTTGATTTAATCCGCAAAGTTATATTTGGATTTAATCACTCGATTGAGTATTTGTGTTTCATTATTGTTAACCTGTAAAATTCTGACTGTCTTCCTTTGACCCTTGAATAAACCATATTATCTAAGTAAGTTAAAAATATTATCACAAAAGAAGATCCTCTTTTGTCACCATGTTGGCTATTCCTTTATTAAGTTATACAAGTGTGTCTATGAATATACACCTATTTAAAACTGTTAAGAATAGATGTAAAATACTTATAAAACAAATGTGTTTTAAATATTTTAAACGAAGAGTTCGAATTGATTTGAATTAAGAATAAAAGACATATAAACATCAAATAAAAGATCGCATTCTCCATTTCATAAGATCTTATTATGTATCAATATCACTTAGGAGGATTTCTCACTACTCCTCGAATCGCAACAGATCACGCATGTGGCAACGGAAACAAACAATGCGCGGTTTTTACTTAGTAATTTGGTCTAACTATGCGTTTTCTGCCACCACGTGCCTAGAAGCGTCGTAAATGTGTTGCACTTTGTATTATATAAAAAAAGACAGTACATACGGGAATTTTTTTAAAACGCCCGAACGCGAAGCAGAGTGGTAGGTATCCGTCTTTGCTGAAAATAAAAATAATAAACAAAAGAACCTAACTTTCTAAAGTATCCTACAATCAAATGGCATATTATCATTAGCTATTATCAGGGCGCCCGGGGAAATTCAAAACCTACTTCATGTTTGTCAGTATATAATTGAGCGGCTTTTTAAGATCGGTTTCTCTGTTATATTGGAGTTCTTTAGCTTCATTAATTGAGACTTTCCTGCTTAGCGTCATTTGATACTCTTTAGATATTTCAGAGTTGCGATTTTCACGAGTATTAGATCAGTTAATTTACAGAGTATGAATAACACAAAGGCAAATATTTTAATCCAGGCTTGGCGCTTGATTATGAGTGGTAAATGACATTTTCAAAAAGTGATAAAATTAAATCTAAACATTAATTAGCGGCTTTACAATACTTGACGAAACAGTATTCTGTAAAAGAAAACAGCGGAAGCAAAATGCGCAATTACCTCAACATTTCGTCCTCAGGTTCGAATTCTGCATGTTATTTCCACTGTCAGAAATAAAATGCACAGCACTGTGTGGCAGCACAAAATTAATAGCAGGTGTAATAATTTTGTACTCGGTCAATTAATCGATGTCTTAGCATGAAGGGAAATGTTGAGAGTACAGATCACATCGTCTCTCACGCCAATATAAGGCCGTCTATAGAAATATAAAAGATAGCGGATTGAATGGATTGTATACAAGCACAATATGTATGTAAGTCATACAAGTCCGAAACATTCATACATTCTCATCGGGCATTTGTCGATACAAGGACGAGCTTAAGATTGAGGTTATAATCGTAATGAAAACTATTTATATTTAATGCTTCCTTTAACGTTAGTACTTAAATTATATGAATTAAATTATAATAAACTGTGATTATTATAAGTAAAAAAAAATTGGTTGTTGGTAAAGTCGGTTTACGGACGGTAATTTTACGTGACAACTTCATTATAAAACATTGATGAAAAATTTCATTGAATACTAAATAAAACTTTTTATACGATCGTTTCTATGAGTCATAATAATTGTTTAGTCAAAATTGTAACATAACCTATTATTACTGCACTTGTCGAATGATGCTACTTTTTTTAATAATCAAAGAACAAATATATGACATTTAATCGCTAGTCGAATTCTTAAAATGCAGGAATTAATTACCTTTTTGCCGCAATTGTTGTTGTTATAAACAATGGAGACCACATTAACTTTTCACTTCACTTTATAAACAGTTCAAGTGTAGGTTCTGTGCTGCCGCTTTCTCTCTTCTACTCGGACTCATCAGCCGATGGAGTGGAAGAGAGATAGATGCGTCACAAGCCGAACGCCTCTCTATGGCCTGTTCCGCGGCTCAGACGGAACGTGACACGCTCGGCTCAGGCTGAACGTGACAATGAGTCGAGCTTTTTCGTGCGTGCAGCTGGCGTACCTTTCCGCCTTGAGCGCCGTAGTGACTCTATGCTGGTTCAGAGACTCCCTCATGGGAGATGCCGTCCAGCTAGAAAACCACTATGGTGGCTCGCTACTCTCGGCTTGAGGTCCATTTAAGGATTTCGCCGTCCCAAAACCCGGTATCGTTGTTAAGGTCATCTGCGACCAACATCAATGACACAACAAAAAAAAACAAAACAAAAAAAAGCTGGTGTTCATCGATTTAAAAGACGTCATCATGTTAAAAATAAGTACCTACTCATCTCTATTTATGACTGTAGATAGTATCATATCACCCAGATATATATTTTCTTTAATGTTTAGATATTCCATTTTGTTTTAGAGTATATATTATCTGTACTTATATAATGTAAAAATATCTAAAAACACAATTAGTATTGTTAATTACCTAATTCCTTTATTTGCTATAAGTAAGTATATAGTCCTATATTTGCTATTGCAAGAAATCGAATACGTAAAAAAACCAAGTTAATAAAAGTAATCCAAAAATCAAAGTAAAATGTCCCATTTCCGCTTCTGTAGAATCAATATCGCTAATTTAACTAATCAATTTTGTTCAATATCGATCGAAACGCAATTTTACAGATTGTGATATAACTAAAATTTATTTTAATAAAATTGTATACATATTAAAATAAAAAGAACACGATTAGTTAAAACATGAACGAACTACATTGTAATTGAATTACCAATTTCGTTAAAAATAAGTGGCAATTCTCAAACTTTTGACATGTCAGCAATACTTATATATGACAGACGGTAGTTACAAATCTTTGAATTATTTGTTTCAAACCAAAGCTTTTCCGTTTACTACGGATAATTGCAAACAATGTAAAAATATAAAAGATTAATTATAATGCAAGACATTCGTTTGGCTATGTCTGGGCACATTTCGTCGATGTCCTTGAATAGCTTATATGCCTGAGTCTATCTCTCGATATATCTATGTTCATGTCATTACGGTAGTGGTGATTCAGCATCATTCATGCCTCTCGGAATATTGGTGCTTACGTCTGTCATGATTTACATAATAGCCCTTAAGTGATGCAGTGTCCTCTCAGGTGGGCATGACCACTTGCAATCAGCAAATTAGATGTGTAGGTATGAGAAATTTCAACTAGTTTAGATTTAAGTGAAAAATCAAGTTCCTTTTATGTTCATAATAACTTTACGTTAATTCATCATTAGACTTAGGAGAGCATTTGAGCAAAGTTTAGTAGTTTTTAGTATTTTCAAAGAGAGAACCCCTGTACCTGGTTCACTTCAGATTTTTTTATTCAAAAGAGAGTATTGTATATAAAAGGCTTGTACCTTTCAAAACTACTAATAATATTACATAGTCACATACATTGTTCTGAACCCAAGCACTTGTGTTATAGAATTTCAGAATCAATGACGAAGGAATGAATGAATGAAAAATAACTTTATTCAAATGCAATTAAAATAAGTTGTTTTGAATCGTCCAACATTTTTACCTACCACCCATTCAGGACGTCTTTTAACTGACAAGACGAATGAGCGTGTGAGATTAAGTTAAAAAAATTAAAGAAAAAGAAAAAGGAAGAATACTAAAAAAAGTATTTTAATGTCATTTAAATCATCATAATCATAGAATGATTTAAGCAAATAAGAAGAATGTCATGGAATAACATTTATTATAACGTTTATCAACATAATTGATTTGAACATAAAACTATCCACAATAACTTCATTTACTTAAACATTTAGTAAAATAGTGTGGAGCTATCCAAAATAACCTTATTAAAACATTTTTAAATATCAAGTAAGGTTCGATAATAAGAACATATTGTACCTATATACCAACACACAAGCGGTACATAGTATGTCTTCCTAACATGTACTAAATAATTGTATACTTAGCTTAGGTCCGTGCGGTGCGGCTGCTGTGAAGCAAGTGGGCCGAGTACGACCGGAGCACAGTCTTTTATAGGCGGTGACAAACAAGTGACGTCACATCGGACGATATTCTCTGACGTCATTCATTTGGCTCTATTTAACAATTTCTTTCAAATTGACTATGAATTAATTATATCAAAAGAGATTTAAAGGAGGTTAACTAGGATATTAAGCTTTTAATTGCAAAAATAACTTAATAGGAACAAATTGTAAGGTTATTTATACAACACACATTGATTAAATTGGAGATATTAATGGATATATGAAAACAGAGTTTAGATTAGGTACTTAAAGGTTGGTTTTTGCTTTGGTAAATTATATGATTCTTATTAAAAACAATTTGTCATTTACATACAAGAAAATCACTCAAACTATAAAGCAAAAGATGCTTTTCTTTAAGGTAAATAAGAAAAAATGTGTAAAATACTTAATTATCATACTTTATAGTTAATAAATCTAACAAGCGCAAGAAACTCGTCTTAACAGAAGAAACAACATTTACAATATTATACGTCGTTAAAAATTATTCTGTTGTCACAATAATAGTAGTGTTATGGTTTCATCACATCGTCGATAACACAAAGTCAACAAGTATCTGTTTTAAGTAAGTATCCTTAAACATTGCAATAATATACAGGGAATAAACGAAAAGTTGAAGACGGTATCACAATACACAGAAACGAACCAATATAGAAAAGTCGTATTGTATATTGACCCGGTCGGGGATCGAACCCATGTCTTTGGAGTGGTGTTAACCCTTAAAATTTTTACGCAAGCCGCTCGACCACGCAGGTCAAAATTTTTTTAAGGTTTTTGGATCTTTTTAAATCATTATTATTCTTGTTATAGGTAGGGACAAAATCCTTCATTTTCCAGAGCGTTTAGAAACCGTTTCTTCTACAAAAAATAATTTGTTTTAATAATTACTGTCACTTTATTAGGTACCAGAAAATAATTCTCTTCAATTTATTTGTCTCCTTTGTACATCTATCCATTCTTAGCTAAGTTCAGGCAGTTTCTGAAATTTATATCCCTTAAAAAGTCCCACGGGAGTACAGGACAAAAGGCAAACTTCCTCGCTTTTTCTAGTTCCTTCCTTGAATCAACGTTTTTCCCACAGAGAACGGAAACACTTCTTCACTTCAAATAACTTTAGTTTTAAATCAAGAAACCGCAGTGCATTTTAATATTCTAAAAGTATTCACCTCTAGCCGATGAAGTGCATAAGATGTTTGTTTTTCGCCTGTGAGAGTTTGAAATATCTTTGGAAATGACTTTTAATGTTGGTAGGTGGTTTAGTGTTTTTACGTGTTATGAAAGTTTTGATGAGATTTAGACGCAATCTTATTTTACCCAGTTCAAGTGCTTTATTAGGACTACAATCGATCGTTTTCTGCTATGGGTGGTGCCTATCATAAGGTGAAGTTTTTATTTAATAAACTTTAGTCTATGCTTTTAATAGAATATTATAACCAGCTAATACCAGGTGGAAAATTCTCTAGTTGGATGATTTCTATATTGCTAATCCTTGCATAAACAAGCAAAGACAAAAAAAATCAATATCATTTTCTTCTTGATTTCTCCATTGCGTAAAAATATTTCTTGTGGTCTCTCTTTTCTTCATTTGTTTATTAGCTATCATCGAGGTTAAATATTAATTATATTTAAAAAAATGGATTTTAATGGATTTTAACAAAATGCGACAAATTAATATTCTATGCAAATAGACGATCAGCTGATTCATTTTGTATGAAACACAAAACATTAACTTTCAAAACGCTTGAAAAGTGGAAATATTTTTTTTTTATTTTACGATATTTTACAAACCGGATAGGAAGATAGGAAATGAGTAAGGGGAAAACTGTTCTTTTCCCCTACCATTGAATTTAACTCGATCTATTTTTAAGTGTCATTTCTTCCGTGCCAACAAGGTCAATAAGACACTATAGATAAGAACTGTTCAATTCTCAGGACATACAGGTGTAAGCTCGAATGTTGTGACGGATCAGCGCGAGTTTGATGTCGATATGTTTAATTCAACTTAAAGTCATTTAGGCGTTAATAACTTGACTATTTGTTTGATGGCTTTACTTAATATCAGTAATATTTTACTTTGTGTACGGTTTAAGGCGTAGAGTTCACTTACTTATTGCTTAACTTTTTAAACTGTTTTTATAGGCCTACAATTACCTTACTACTCTATATATTAATCCTATTAAATATTTGTACAGCTGTTGGTTTTCCAGAAACTTAAATAAATGGTCCTATACTGACGCTGTTCTATTAAAAGTGTCGGAACAAAAAAACACTAAACTCAAAGTAGAAGCAAAATTATAAGCAAAATCCTGTAAAAAACCCAAGGAAAAAAGCCCAGGGCTGCATAATTTATGATAACTATTACAATAAAGGCAATAAATTTCTCCCCTAGTTCTTTGAATTCGCCAAATGCTGTCAATTGCCATACGTCGAGTTATTCTACGTCCACACTATTGGCATAGAATAATGAAATGCTAACCGCAATTTCAAGTAAGCTTGTCCTATTTCTTGAAAATCTGGTATTACAGATAAAAAAAAAAGTTTTATATTGAAATAAGCTTGTACCATGGTACGATACTAATACTTAATATTTTGTTCTTTTATCAAAAAGAAAATAATAATTAAGGTACATAGGCCTATGACTTCTTAATAAGGAATCAATATTGGGTTGCCATAGCACTCTCGAGGCTCAATTTACTTAAAAAAAATCAGCAAAGTGCGAGTGGAACTCGCGCACCGAGGGTTCCGTAAAATATTTTTATTATATGCTGTAACTAAAACTTTACGGTATTCGCAATTTTTTTTTATCTGTGCTATAAGACGTTGCTTTGTAACAAATTTCAAGATTCTGAGTTCACAGGAAGTACCCTGTAGGTTTTGATTCCGGGAATTAAGAGTGTCGAAAATTTGCGGAATATTGCGGCATAAATGGCTGTATCTTTTGATTGCGTTTGCTTAGAAGTTTGATTTTCTTCACAGCTGCAAGGGACAGTAGATTTGACTATTTGATATAAATTCCGCCTTACGCCTACGCGTTCCTGAGAAAAAGGGTCTTGACAGACAGACAAACGGACGGACGGACAACAAAGTGATACTATAAGGCTTCCGTTTTTTCTTTTTGATGAACGGAACCCTCAAAAATAAGTAATAAATCAATTCCACTGCTTTATCGTTATCATTTATTGGCCTGTTTTATATTATGCACAGAGAATTGTACATATTTAGTTTTATATGAGTAAAGTTTTACATCATAAGTACTGGTAGACTTTGGAGACCTTGGAGAAAACGTCGTTTACATTGTCAGGGTACATTATGTAACAATTCTAAAGCTTATTTGGAAGATGATATCAATTAACAGAACGGAATACTTATTAGCGCAGAACTTCATGTTACGTATATAGCAATGGCCCATTTTATTAAAAAACAATATATTTTGTCGTTTCTTATTTATGCAAAGTCAATTATTTTTTACTCTAAAGACACACACTTTACAATACCGGTCCCAAGCTACGTAACTAACTTATTACCAATATAAGCACTGGCACCTACAAAGCAAAGCTGCGACGCAAGAAGTTGCGGCGACAGATTACGGCAGGATGGTGATCGCGAGTCAGGCGGCCCCTTGCGGAGCCTACCACCGCCGCTGGGATCATCAGCCGTCACCACGGGCCGAGTCAGTCCGTTGATGCTGTTGCCCGGCGTAGAATGCTAGGAAGTAGATCCCAACCACCCAAAAGTTAAGTTTCTACTAAATAACTTATAGAAATCTTAAATAACTATATAGGCGACCATCATTCGGGAACAAATGCGTGTGTTTATTGTACAGACGTGGCTCTATCAAGACTCGAACCCGAGACCTTTGGTGCAGAAGGTATGATCGCTTCCGCTGCATCAAGAGGCAGTCAAAAGGCGGAGTAAGATCTCTTTTTCGCTTGGTTTCTATTACAGATTAGGTTTAATTCAAAAATATCTTATAAAATCTGATTTTTAAATACACCGCCTTAATTTTTGTGTACAGGAAGTGAAAATCAACCACATTTATACATTTACGTAGCCCTGTCAAATCGCACGACGAATTATATTTAAGAAAAAGAGCATATTAAGGTTTACTTTTATATGAATAAATAAATTTAAATCAAACGTTTTAACATTAAGCATTTTATATAATTTTTGACAATGTAAGATTTTTTTGTGAGAGCTTTTGAAATTTTAACATCCAACCCTTTTGTTACCCATCTACTCGTCAGTATATTTTATTTCTCGAGATGTTATTAATCATGCTTGTTGCCCCTGTCGCGGTTTCAACAAACGAAATGGGCAAAATGCTTGACACGTTTTTAAGTGGTCGGTGATTTTAGCCAGAAATTAAAAGCGGAATATAAGGGTACACATTTATGAGTGAGAACTGCGGAATTGTAGCGTTTTTGAAGTATACAAAATAGTATAGTAAAATATAACAAAGAAGGATTTTTTAAATAGAAAATATAACATTAGTAAAATTGTATTTATTGTAGGTATAATAATTTAGCTATTATGAATAATTTCGATTATTATCTTGCCCTCCCTCGAAGTTACCCGTGTATTCGTAACCGGAGTATTAGATCAATCATAACAATTTTCCAATGAAAGTAGGTATATGATCTTAATTATATATATTTCTTGGTACGGCTAGAAAATAAGTAAAAAATACTTATTTTGTAAGTCTTTATGTATCGAGCTAATATGTAAAGTAATATAAATGGGTTTTGCCCGCTATATTCATCTTGCTATCAACTACAGGTGATAATTTTGTCAAATTATTAAGTGTATTTTTAAATTCAATGTTAGGAGAGTTGTTTTATATTCTATCTCAATTAATTTGTTTTTTATGTCATATACCTACAAACAACAGTGAAAGTTTCAATAAAAATATATGGGATGAAAATTATACAAAAATTAGTTTAAAACATAACAAATTAACATTGCAAAAAGTCATTTACGTGTGGAAATTGGGCTTATAACTATTTATTATTTTTTATGAACAGCATAAGAGCATTGCCTCTCAAAACCAAAAAAAAAGGTTTAAGTGTTTTATTCTTAATTATTTTTTAACAAGAACGAATACTGGACTTTAAATATTTGTTGGTTTCGTAGCGCATCTTAACGTTTTTATTTCTTCGAACGAAAACGAAGCTACGAAGCGTAACATTGTGTTGTGTTTCAAACAAATACTATGCGAGATATTTATCGCCAATAGCAAAAGTTTAGTTGCTAAGTAGTTTGTTTAACGGCAATGGAGGTGTGCCTGCTATCAACCTAGATATTCTGTTGATTCAAACTACAAAAGCACGCGATAATTAATTTATTTCTTCCTTATCACTTTTTTCTTTTCACTTAGTTTTTATATTATGTGATTGCAAATAATAATTCACTTTCAGTAAATTATTCTGATCACTGTGTAGTTGCTTAGTAAACATATTCTGTATTCAAAGCAATTATAAATCTTCTTTAAAATTTTCATATGATATGCAAGATGTATTCCAAAATATACAGTGAATAGTTCACTGTATATGTTTACTGGATACTTAAGTATATTTGCCAGTAGTTTGATGTGCTTTTGTCCTTACATAAAACAGAATGCTGCCATCAAATAACACTATTCCACTGCTCTGTATACTTTCGTGATCCAATATTCAGTAACATTTCAAATATTCACGAAGAAAGGTGAATCATTTAGTCCTTCAATTTTACAAAGGCTGGTGAAAATGACAAAATGGATTTTAAAAGTATCTATCGACAACAGTACATTGCACTTATCATCACTAGCGTATATATACGAAAATATTAAATAACCAATTTTTCAATAACTAATTAATTTCCAATGTAGTTTTGTCAAGTTTAGTAATAAAATTCTAGATCATTCCAACAAACAATAGTTAGTATTCTCATTTATAAGATTTTTCATTAAACACTCACTTTGAATCTTGGCCTACTCTCAGAATCATTGTGGAATCACTGTCAAACCCGTTTAATTTGCACGAAAAATATTATCGCACCTTTAATACTATAGTGGCACAATTCGAAAAAGATGATTGTTGGAAAAACACCTTTAAAGATTTTTAAGCCCCTGTATTGTCACAAAATCGATCATAAGTAAATTAGTAAAATAAACTAGTACTAGGATAAATTTAATATGCGATAAATATTTCATGCTTAGTGAACATGCTCTTATGATGTTCTATGATTTTGCTTTCAATAGTTTAATTTACTTATGACCGATTTTGTGACAATACAGGGGCTCAAAAGTCTTTAAAGGTGTTTTTCCAACAATCATCTTTTTCGAATTGTGCCCCTATAGTATTAAAGCTGCGTTATGTTGCAATAAAGTATTCCATCCAAGTAAACCCTCCTAATTCAGAATTCTAGATGTAGTCATGAAAGACAAGTGACGTGCTTTGACATTTTACTGCAACATGATAGATATTCTATAATTTTGCCGACGAATAACTTGGCCCTCAATTTAAGAATGGCCCGCTGTTCATATTATTGTAGGTACCCAACACAGTCAATGTACCCAATACGACGGAAATTCAAAAGAGCTTTTCCCTCACTATTGTTCTATTTAAATACGTGAAGTTGTGATGTATTTTTTAAAAAGTTATCTGTGTTCTATGTCTTTTGTCTTAATACTTGAACCAATTTGCGTTTGAAGTGTTATTGCTATTTTGTTATATGTTTGTGTATTAGTAACAGTGCGAGTGTTATTGAGCCCTGTGGTGAGTCAAAATCTGGATTTGACAGCATCTAATAAAAGCTGACGGGGTGTTTAGTTTTTATACAACCTTATTCTCAAAAACATAAGAAGTGTTTAACGAATAATCTTCTCAATTTAGATTAATAAAATTATCAAATTTAAGAATTTACTTATCGAAGCTCCAAAAAATCTGATATTTTATTATATATTATTATAAATTATCAACTACATGTGAATAATCGAGTCATTATATTGTGCAATTATGACGATACGATAAATTACGAAAATTCGCAAATCTAATCACTATATTATTTTGACACAAAGAGTTTGAGAAAAGATTAGGACTGGACTTCACCAAAGTGGATACAAGAGGAGATGAAATATATATAAACAACTCTGCTCCGTTTTCGTTGAGTGGAGATTTCTAACATTTGTAAGACGCGATTAGAGATGTGAACTGTATCTTGCAGAGACGTGAGTTGGATGGCGAAGCCAAGCAGAGATGAGCAGTCCCCGTCGTTCTCATCAATTGGGAACGTTTCGATTTCTTTACACGCAGCATGACTCCGTTATAGCCAGTACACATCTCAGCTCGGGTCCAATCTGTTTCCGCATAGCCGTGGTTGATACACCTTAGCTAACAGCTCCGCTCTTTTCCGATTTGTATATCACGATTTTGGTGGAGTCGCGCTCTTACTATAGTAACTAGGCCAAGTCGTAATAACCTTCACAAAGTATAATACACATTGTAAATATGGAAATAGGTGAGAAGGGGTTTCATCCAAAGGGCACGCACGTCCCATTCTTTTGACGAGTTAGGTAACTCTACACGGAAAAAGTGCGAAGTAAATATTTTCCAGAAAGTGTATCTCATCGCATACGTGTTTAAATTGAAGACTACTGTCAACAAAGCCTAAAAGTCCTCTTAGAATCTGCATCAAAATGAGTAAAATTTTGGTATTTTTATATAGGAAGCTTGTTTGTCGATAAAGTGCTAAATTTACTTGTGACAACCTCACTGAACGCAGGAAAAAAATGCGATTTTCTAATGTGCGTTCCATTGCGATCTGTATCTTAGTTACCTTAATAAACCACAATATGGTTTATATGGATTTATAAGTGGTTTGGAATACAGTCCAATACACTGTCCACAAAATCTTACATTGCACACCCACACCCACACTTACACACCCTCAAAATCTTACATTATAATTACTCTTATCATGTCTTTTCCTATACCCATATGGTGCCATGGATGTAGGTTTTTAAATAAAATACTGAAAATAAAAGTTTTATATAAGTTTTTTGGTATATTTAAGTTTTGGTGGCGTAATTTTTGCCACCAAAACTAAGTCACCTAAACTGAAAACTTAGTTAGTTTGCGATTGAAATAATAGATTAAATTAGTCCATTAACCAATATACTATTCAACGCTATATACTTACTACGCGAAAAATAAGTGACAAACATACAATTCATGCCACCACAACTAAAGTATCGTTGAACTAAACGCCACCAAAGAAGTTACTCACGTTATTTCGGTAAAATGCTGCACACAGTCACACCTCTGCTCTTCGTAAGTGCAAGTATGAGACTAAACTAAGCGTAGTATAGCAACATAATTACTCACGCGCGGTTTAGTGATCAGTTACAACGTGTTGAAATTTTGCCACCGAAACTTAACCTGGACAAACTTTGATCCGCGAATCTGATATATTCAAATAAGTAAAATAATGAAATTATGTCAGTATTAAGAAGCTATGACAATATTTATTATTTATTTACTGTCTTATTTACATAGAACCCTAAACATAATACATAGCAAGTGCGTGTTTTATAAGATGTTAGATGTGGATACGCCAACTGGTGCTTAAATAATTTCATTTTTTTATTATTAATTAACTAATTAGCACGTTTTCTTCATTTCAAATGTTGAACCAAATCGCTGAGTAAGTTAATTTGATACAATTATTTTTTAAAAATTAAATATGAACATAACACTAGCGTTCTCACCTAGGACTGTCAAAAAATGCTATTGGGATATTCACCCATAATATTTTTTTGATTAATTTAAATCACGATAAGAAAGTGAGTATAGTTTATACCCATTAGTAGTAGAAATAAACATATTTATGATAAAGGGGGCAATTCCATCAACATCGCACCCTAAGCTTTTGTTCCATTGTATTATCCTATTATTGTCTACAAAAACAATAATATGCAAAACAACAATAAAGACTGACTATTATTATGACTTTAAAAAAATGATTAACTCATGAAAATGCATATTAGAAATAACACCATGTGTGAATCAAGGGAATCCCGTCTTAGCTACGTTCAGGGCTATTTGATAATATTCTGAGGAATATGATGATCATATTATGACTAAAGTGACTAGTAATTTCTGATTTATCCTAAAAATTAAATCCTATTAAAACCTTCTATGGTATTTTTATCGTATCTTATTTAAAACCTTTACTTTTCCTCGAATTTCAAGTGCCCGCATACAGTGAGCATACAACTTAAATATTTTATTTTTCACAAATAGCCATACAAAGAGTCTAATATCAAAAGCAACTCATTCTATTTAGTAATGTATACCATCTAATTAGGGTTGAAATTTCCTTCCGGGTAAGGGGTAAATGTTTGCGGAAGACAAAATGAGGTCAACGGGTGTCATTGAAACATTCTTAAGCAAACAAACATTAGCAAACAATGTGTTTTGTGAAAGTAACGCAAGCCGGCCTTTCGTTCCAAAGAGGTATTTATTAAATGCCTCCTAAAGCTTTTCATTTCTAAATAGTGAATTTTATTAAAGTTGTCTATGAATCGAGCAGAAGTTTTACTCGTTATCTTGTCAATATAATAATAAATCTCGTGAATTATCTTATCAATTTTAAGTCATGTATTTCATTTCGGCAACACAGTCATTTTCATTATATGCCTCTAAATATTCGTACTGTTGGGACAAAGGTCTCCATAATTGTCTAAAACTAATGTTGATTGACTTTTCTTGCCTCTAAAGCACAATTGGACATAGTGAATCCACCCTTTATTAATAATAATAACAATAATTCTTATGTTCACATAAATTAGCCTAAGTCAAGTAAATACAGTAAGGCTAGCATTATGAATGCTAGGGTAACGGATATAGATACATATGAGATACATAAATATTTAAGATCCATAGAAATATATATAACAGGGACAAATGTTCGTATTTATCTCACCAACATTTGCCCCTCCCGGTATTACCGATATTATAAATTGTGTCGCTTTTAAAGAAAAAAAGACACATGACAGAAGTGATAACTGAAACTAATCTAAGTTTAACTATTTAATATTGAAATTGTTTAACTTGAGAAACGCTTAGATTATAACTAACATTTTATTTATATTAATATGATAATGTAAGGAAAGGTTATTTATTAATAAAATCTTTTATTGATTATAAAATATGTTTTATTCTTAGTTACAATATGTACATTAGAATATTGTACATTATTTTATAATCACTTCTAATAACGGCGATAATTTTAGATCATATGCTCACTGTCATCAGTATATATCTAACGCACACTAAAAACTGAGTATAGAGAGGGGAAAGCGTCTGTCCGAAATACGGCTAGTGCTGCGGGTTAGAGTGAGAGAGGAGCAGCCTGCCTACCGCTGCCGTATGCATGAGAGGAAGGGAAGGCAGATAGACTGGTGCCGTAACGCGTTACGTAACGAAGCGGTTTACCCTCTCATAAGAAGTTATCACTTCAAAAATTATACCAAAACGGTACTTTTATAATCACACCATTTTAAAGGTACCATTTTGTTATTTTTTTATTTTGGTGCATTAAAAAAACTGACTAATTTAATACGTTTTTGTTAAGTGGAGCTAATTCTGTATTAACGAAGAACAACTTTAAAATTTTTATATTTCAGTTTTCTAACGAAATCTCGGATTTTATAGCATTATTATTTTAAAATTAAATACATTACTCAGAATCTAAAGAAACGGCTGTGACATACAAACGTTATATCGCGTGAACGTGTCTGAAATAATGGTGGCTTCAATTCTCCATATAGTACTGTGAAAAGTTTGATATGACTTTAAACTCTTGTAATAAAAGCAGAGGATGCCAACTGAAATTCCCATTTTCCTACAAAATAATACATTCTTTATGGCAAACAACAAAGTAACTACTGCTCAGAATAACATTTACCAAGAATTTCGTGTTCAATATCTGACAATTGAAAATGGAAAAGGATTTTCCAATTACGTGTTTAGATATACCGCTTGAAGCAAAAGGGATAAAGAATAAATCGACAAAAGCATTTGATTACAAAATAATTGATTGAACTTATCAGTACCCTAAATCGGGCGTATTTTACTGGCTAAGTGTTTTTACGTATACACACGTATTACTTATACAATCAATTTGTATCAGTACAACAGCTGGAAAGGAATCAAGAAAATTCTACTACGACATCAAACGATGTGATACGGAGCGAAAACGACGACAAATGCTATGAGGCAGCGCATAATGTCAATTTAACATGTTCATAAGACTTTTAAAGAAAACGGAACTTAAGAAATTAAATTAATAAAAATCGTTGCTATTAGTGTTGTTTTAATAATTACTGAAACAAAGAAATATATTGGTACAAGAATCAACGAATTTTTGGATGTACAAACCCAATACGCTACTGCTCTTCGTTGCCTCTTCGATGACACAGCGCATCACCTGTCTCGTCTCATACAAATCTCTTTCGCAAGTGATGCGGTGAAGCATATGTAGTGTCGTCCTATGTGGCTTGTCCGTGTAATTTATATATAATGCAGCTGATACTCCGTATGCTTTAGTTCTTTTTACTACATTCAAGGCATCGGCAGTATGACAAATTCAGTTCGAAATTCACAAAATGCAATGCAATTATGTGCATTTGTATTTCTAGGCTGTGATTGATTGGTTCGGTATAATAGGACTTCACATAAGATGCTGACTTCCAAGACTGTCGTTGAAGTTAATGTATTTGAGTTTAACATTGTTATATGGAAACAGTTCAAAAGTACCTTACAAGCTATACTTATGACATGATAGTACAACAGTAATCTAATTTTGTTACTCAGTTACCTTGAAATCATACTTCTGAATAAAAACGTCAGTAATATTTATAGGTACCACCATTGTTGATTTAGGAAACGAACTTTTTCACAAATTCTCAATAGTTTAGATAAAATTGATGTTTTTATATCAACATAAAACATTGTTCTTATCATTGTTACTAAATAAATAATGTTGTGACTGATAAAAGGTGGGATAAGTACCTTTGTAATGAATATACATAAAACATGTTTAATTGGACTGCTTTATTTAAATCAGTTACAAAAATCATCATTGTCTTATTTAGCCTATGACCAACTTATTATTAAAAAAACGCCTTGATATAAATATCCCTAAGGATATATTTTAGTAAATTAAGGCTTCAACTATTACTAATTTACTATTCATATATTTTAGAAACTCTATTTACGCGATAAAGGATTTTATCTGGAATAAAACCGTCTGGGATAAGGATTTTTTTTATTTTAATATAATTTATTAAAGTCAATTAATTTTTTACTTGAGGAAGTATAATCCAATAATCGACACTAATATAATTGTTTGAACAGTTTCCGCATATCTCAATCATATCACTGAAGAATATCAAATTATCTTTGGTTAACTATAATTAAATAATGCAATTACTGTGCCTGGAATCAACTAAAACCTTGTCAAATTATTATTATTATTATAAAAGTACAGTTAACGTCACATTTTTGTTAACTTTAAATGGGTTCACTCTTGATCCAAATCAAGCCAGGAGGCCAAGATAGGATCCATGATGGAGCGAGCTAACCCAGAAGGTGTCTATCAAATGGCTTTGAAAATGGACGGGTTATAAGTTCTCGGAAATAATAATTATATAAGTACAGGTATATGTCCATATTATAAATAAAATTTGCAAATCATGAAAACGTGACCTCAATATTATCTCAAGAACGATTGGACACTTGACAAATTCAAACGGCCTCGCCAATTGACAGTATAAACTTTTTTATGCACATAATTGTTATATCAAAGTGTTACATATACTAAGTAACTATAAGTAGAGTATCGGCCAATTTCAAATGTTCTACACTATTTAACAAATTTCCGTTTCCTTTGGACATATATAAAAATGAGGTAACAAATATTAAAAGGATAGCCTACACATAATTAATGATTATTGCCCTTTTATATAACCTTCCCTTAATGAAAAATAAGGGTTGATGAGAATTTCTCTTCCTCAAACTGCGGAAGATCCTAATTTTTTAAATTTCTCATCTACAACCGATTCCTCACATCCAATTTAATTATTCCTCTTTCTTTTTGCAATGCAATCCGCACCGCACAAAAAGAATTTTTATGGCAGTCTAAAATTCTGTCTTACCATCACGAAGATAAAGAGTGGAAGGGACGTTACCCACAAAATTGTGTGCTTCATTTTGTATAATAATAAATGAACCGAACCAAAAAACTGGTCTTGACAAGCTAGCTATTTTTATATTGCAATTTTTTGTTTTGTACGGGAGTAAAAGAAAAAAAGATTTTGTTAAGGTGACACCAGACATTTTTTGAGAAAAGGAACATCAGGGCTAAAGCATTAAATACATAATAAAGAAAATAATACGCAAAGACGGAATTTAAACTTCAAGAAGTTAAAGCTGTTGATGCTAAAAGAACAATTAAATAAAAGTCAATATTGGGGCTTATCAAACGAAACTTAGAGATTATTTCCTTATCTTCTAACTGTTTAAAATATTTTTATCCTATCCGCATCCTCTTCCACCTTTACAAAATCTTGCACTAGTGATGTTTAATAAAAATAAACGTTTAAGTATTTCAGTAGCGTAAGGTAAGTTTAAAATTAAGTCTGTAAACATTATTGCCTTTAAGAAGCTTGCGGCGGCGTCGGTACAATTATTTTTCAGACCATAATCTTATTAACAGATGAAACAAGAAATTTTAATGTTATGACATGCATGATACTCGGATGAACACAATATAATATAATGATTGGTGACTTTACACACAATCCAGAGATTACTTCAATGGCGCGCAGTACTAGAGAAGCGTCAGAATTATGAATGATACGTATTTATTTCTATTAGCTTACTAAATACCTCGAGTCACAGGCATGTTTACAAATTCAAATGCAGATTCTTTATTGTTAGTAAATGATACAAGTTAAATGATATTTAGTTAAACTACGATTATAACTTAAATTAGAGCTTAACTTACAGGAATAAAATAAACTTTTGTTATTAATTATTTAGCAACCAAAATTCAAATTACTCACTGTTTATTTAATTGTCAATTAATATGTATTAAATAAAAAAAATAGTTTATCAGCATCTATATGATTGAATCATATTGTGGGCATTAATGATTGTCCATCTGGTCATTTTTTATCAATATGAATAAGGTTCCGACCGACGGTAAAAATATATTCAAATCGAAATTGAAACAATTACTAATCAAGCACTTATCTTTCAAATCCTTTCAACACGCAGCCTGTATGATTGTCAGCGGTCACCATCACCTATTAAATTATATACTAATGAATTGTTAATCCTGGTCCATTACCCTACCCATAAAGCTATTTAATTCAAGACAGTCTTCGAATGTCTCGACTGCCTAGCGGCAGGCTGGGGTACATGAATTCCCTTTGGATAAAAACACCGCGAGCAGATTGGGCTGTAACCACCATGCGGGCCCAGCAAGGATTGATTGGTTTTGACGACAGCAAAAGCAGCTAGGACCAACGGCTTAACAGACGTTAATCGCTATAGATAGTACTTTTCGGTCACCCATTCGATGACCAAAAGTTACTTACTCTCCTCAATCTTAGACTGAACGCGTTAACCACTTGCGTCATCGAACTCCTTAAAAAATAACAGTACAACCAAAAAGTATTACTATTAGCCATACCTCATAAGGTTAGAACTTGTTAAGATTAGGTGGGTTTATATTGTGCGAATATCGGCTGTGCCCTTTTTCCCAGTGATGTTTTTTATCATTAACCTAAGATTCACTCGTGCAAATCTAGCGCCTGTTGGTTTCTTTACAAATCTGAGAAATGTAACACGATATACTGTTTAGAAAAAGACTCACGTACCGCGTAAATAATAAGACACAGTCTACGGTAATGAGCAGGGTGTGGGGAATGTTAATTTATCTTTCCTCTGAACCTGTTTTTCTTAACTTATGTAAACGGCTACTCTGTCTCAGGAGACATGCAAATGTTTCTGTAGTACGTACGTTATTATATTTTTAGTTTTAAGAGTGCACTAAGCCTTTTATTTAATTGTTTTAAATTGAGGAGGTGGATCAAAAGATATAAATAAGTATATTTATTCAGTAGTTTATATTTTTATCATCAAATTTAATAACGTCACACGCTAAAAACAACTTTTTCCTTAAAGAATTGACGAATCTTCCTAGAAAAATATGTAAAAGCTATATTTTTTTCTAAGAAACCGTCACTCTCACGTTTGCCCAATGCAAAATATAGTTAAAATAAGGAAATAATTTGAATAAAAAGAAACTCTATAGTAAATAGGTAGCGCTTTCGGCTTATTATTATGAAGGTGAAGTAACTTTTGCAAAAAAGGGATGATGGGTAACTTAAAAACTATCTTGACCTCTTCCATTCAGAAGGCACATTAAGCTGCATCCCCAGCTACATTAGCAGAAGTACGCATCTACCGATCCGCGTTACGCCCTTATAGATAACGGCTTATTCTCCTTACTGTTTTCATTCATAGATATAGCCTGTATCCCAGCGTTGGAGGTTATTATTTGTTTTAGGTTTCTTACAAAGTAAACACGTATACATGTGTAGTTTGCAATAAACAATACAAACTTACTACATTTAACAAAACTAGTCGGCAAAGTTCAATTATACATTACTAGCTACTTTTATTTCATGTAAAGGACTCTTAATCGTGTGTGAGTCAGTGTTATACTTGTCTAACTGGCTTAGTCCATTTAATTAACTCGTATTGTAATGGCACGAGAATATTGCAAGTTGCTTGCCGTTATAGCAAGTTACACACAGTAGATGGTCTAGCACCAGTTAGGAAAGTAAGGGATTTTAGTTTTTTGTATCTATCTTCAAAACGTAAGAAGTAAATAATAATCTTTTTGTATTATTAAGTATATATTTATTTTTTGTACAAGTATGCACAGTAAAGATATTAATTCATCATTGATGTATATAAATAAATAAATATTTAAATAAATAAATATTTCCAACATTTACACCAATTAACCTAGCCCAAAGTAAGCACTTTTAAGGCTTGTGTTATGGATACTAGGGTAACGGATAGACATACATATATCATACATAAATAAGTAATATTCATAGAAATATATACAAACATCCATGACTCAGGTACAAATACTCGTATTCATCATACAAACATTTGCCCCTTCCGGGATTCGAACCCAGGACCGTCGGTCGGTGCGAAAGGCAGGATCGTACCGTTGCACCAAACAGTCGTATATGCTTTTTAAGGTAATATTTTAAAGCACTAGTGTCCTTTTTACATAGCAAGAGTACGATGACATTTGGTAGATATTCATTTGAAAAGGGAGAATTAATAATATTAAGAACATATTTTAGTTTTGTGTTATAATTTATGATTTTAACTAATGCGAAAGTAAAATTTTCACTGATTAACAGTAGACGCATAAATTGAATGAAACAACCGATAAAATCGTTTCAAAAATAGTGACAAATAAATTGACGATTGTATTATTCATTAAAAAAATGTTTTGTATAAGTTGTTGCGTCTTTAAAGCTGTACCTGCCTTTAAGATTCCAAAAGTAATGATAACTAATAATACTACTCTCTGTCAGAAGAAGATGGAAAACTATTCACATCCAATAAATTCAGTTCATACCAACAAAATTATTGTAGTATAAACTAAAATTTTCGATTCACAATCCGATTTTTGTTATAAAGAGATGTAGAATTGCATTATTCTAAATCTCTACAAACTTCATACCCCAAATGTCAACGTACCCAAGTTTTGCGAAACGGACTATAGTTTGCCAAACTTAACGGTAACAATAATCATTGCAGATGAACGTGCTAAACAGCACTGAACCTATATCGAGGCAAGTCGAAAGTGCTTTATATATTTTTATGAAGTTATCCCAACTGGTGACCATTTTGCCCTAAAGAAAGTAGTCTTCAGATGTTTGGGTACGCAGTTCAGTTAGGTGACGTAAATGCCAATGATTGCACGAGATCATTGGAATTGGCAGCAGCCAGGGATCCTGAAATGCTTGACAGTGACCATATCACTAACGCCTTTAACTGTGAAAGTGCAAACTGTGAAGATTTGTGCGAAAGTTCACTGATAACTAGGACAATTCTTATAAAATTATTTTTCTATAGAAAACGTTGTTTTTCTTCCTGAGCAAAAAGCGCTTGAAGGATTTAGATTTTATTATTCCACTAGCTCTTTACCGCGACTACTTACAAAATACTGATATCTCATAATTCCCAATTCTACCTTTTGCAATATTTTTTCGCGTCTACTCATTGATAATTGTAACTGTCGAACCAATTGAATAACGGCCACTGCTGGAATAAAAAGCCTTCCCTAAAAACGGATTTTCGATTATCTGGTGATTATGAAAAATGGATGACGATCACATTCGGAAATCGATGCTGCCCATTTTGTTGTTTACGGGAGGTGTATGATTGATTTTGGTTATATTATTATTAGTCGCTTTTAACGACTCATTTTAGTGCTATGATTGATGATTAGTGCGATGATGATAAGTCTATCGGACGCCACATGGCAACTGTAGCAGTAACAGTCTTCGGACGAGGAGTGGAAAGGTCAACATGAAAATAAAAGCATTTTTGATATTTTATACATACGTAAAAATACTTTTATTCCGTGGTGTAGTGTGGTCGGTAAAATAGAATGTCTATTCCACTATTTTTAATGTCTGTTATATAGGGGGAGTTTGTAGTAAAAGAAATAAATTATGAGACTTGCTGTACTAACTACGTATAATTTTCCACACACACGGTTTTACAAACAAAGCAAAGAAGAAGAGTTATGCCTACTGCACCAACAATGCAGCCTGGTGAATTTGTATGTCATATATTCGTGTGACAAGCATTTTTTTCCGAATCAAACTTACAATTTATGTATTCTATCCGTTATTTGGTATCTGTAGAATTGGTTCTGCTTAGTTAAAAAAATATGTGAGTAGTAAAAAATTTATTTATTTAATTAAACCAAACATATATATATTCGTTAATGAATCTAATTATAAAGGCTTATCATAAATGTGAAACTCTGTTTCATTAAACTTTTCGTTGAATAGAATTTTTATCCATGTCAGTGGCGCCCGTGACGTCATCGTTTGTGACATTTCCCGCTGCTACGACCATTTACTTGATGAGCTTACTAGCTTGCAGAGTTAATGTTTTGAATATTTCGCTGCATATTTTAATTGTTGAAACAACATCTTACGTTGGACTTATTAGTTAATAAAAAGATATCAATTAATTTTCTAAAGAAATAATAATAATAATTGTTGATTTCGACTACCGTATTAGCCTTTTGACGTAATTTTCTCTCATGTTATATTGTCTATAGATTTTTTCCTTGTGCTATTGTATTTTATAAAGCGTTTATTTCACCTATTACACTTATATGAATTTAGTTATTTCTAACCCTACCATGTATTAGATCCTTTCGATTTGTTCCACACTTTCGTATAACTCCTTTAAGGCAATTAGTAATATTAACTTCACGCTATGCACTTTAGATTTAAACCATCCTTTAAGTTATTTAAAGAAGATGGATCCAGTTATTTCAAAATGATTGTTATTGAACAACACATTATATGCAGCATTGATGTTTTGATGCTTTATACATGCATGCATGATAACGGATAATTTTTTTCACGACCTATTAAACTCCTTTCGCTGATTATACTTAAAACATTTCCTAATATGCATACAACAACTTAACATAGTTTCATCGCAATTTAATCAATGGTTGAGGAACGCATAGGGAACACACATACAAACATTGATTTTTATTTATGTAGATTCTACAATAAGCAAGCTGTGAAAAAATGGTGAACAATTTAAAAGATATTAAAAATTCAAAAGATTATCTTTGAAAATAAGAGAATAAAGTTCATAACTTTAAAAGAAACAAGACCGCGACTTAACTTCGAGTATTTCGCACCGTCTACAATACAGCAGTTCTTAAACTGTCAGCGATTGTTTAACAAAAAATTTAAACCAGAAATAATATTGTCATTAAATTAATAAAATTCATTCAGAAATAAATATTCATAAAAGTTAATTTTGTCGTCATAATTGTTTCTCCATTCTTTTTAATCTTGAATCTCTTTATTTATATAAGAACTATTCAGGTTTAAAATTTTCTGTCGTTCACTTTCTCGTTAGCTCTAACAAAGGACAATGCCAATTTTTGTATGGACTTGTGACCGAAAATGTACACAGACGATACAAACATCTGAAATGAGAAACATCGGATTTGTAATGAGAAAAACGAACATTTGAATACCTATTTTATAATACTTGAATTAGTATTTTGCCTATTATTTCGCTCTTTTCTAATACTAATCATGTAAAGGAATCGAAAAACAATATTGTCAGTATCAACGTAATCTTTTCTGAACTCATGACGGGTCTAGAGTTTTATATTAATGAAGATACCTATCCTCCTTTTTTTAATAAGACATTGCATGAAGCGAGAGTTAATAACTGTTCTAATATTTTCATCTGTATATATAGTATTCTTATATGTTGTTAAGTTTCATTATTCAATAAGAAATAAATGGTTCAACAACATAAATGGGTCGGTGGATATAATTAAATAAAGCAAGTTATTAAGATAAAACACCTGCAGTAAATAAACTAACTTATTGATATTTAATCATGATAGGATGATTAAGGCAATGATTGTGATATATGTTCTACTACCATCACAATATTTATATCGGTTATGATTGCATTAATGGGGGTGCAGGAATATATTGCTCCTCCTGAATTTTTTACATATGAGGATCCCTCAAACCTTGAAGTTAATTTCAAAATGCTATTTCTCTATTAGCTCTCACAAAGCAAGCATGACATTTAAAGTTGGCCGGTCTCACCTGTAAAATAATAAAAGTGTCTATATGTGACGATGAATATATTTAATCTGATATTAAATACATATTTATTGTTCACGAGAAATAAACTAAAGCGCTAATACTAAACATAAACTTACTATAAATCGTCTGTTATTTAATTATTTATTACTTCATAAAATTGAACTTGTTCCAGGAGTCAGGACTGGGAAAGGGACTAGAACGCATATCCCTTCATTATTCGGAAAAGTATGGATTCCAATTGGCTTTTTAAGTGACGAAATACTAGTTGTACTTATTACATTTTAAGCACCCAAACAAGTTTAGTTACCATTTTTTTTTAATAACATTTTTTCTTTGTTTATGAATAAAAACTACGTGGCATTTGCAGAGTAACATTGTCTCCATTTGAGAGAAAATTGGATTGCTGAGCGCTAGTTACTTTTACGGTAATACAGTGCGTAGGAAACGATTACTGAAATAAAACAATTTAATTAATATACCTAAGATCAAGGCTAAATTTCTAAACGAACTAATTTTTGTGGCTTCAAATTGAAAAACTGGTTAACTATGCTACAGTAAAATAAAAGGTGTGTCAATTACATAAAGTTGTAAATAACATGCCAATAGGTTTAAAATAAACACAGCAAATTGTGGTTTGTATGAATTTTGAAATAAACTTGATCTGACATATAAGACGTTCTTATTGAGCTTCGCTGAATTTATGAGGAGAACTATACTGAGAGGTGCGCCAAATAATTTCAGACGATCCTTAAATGTTAAGAATTCTGAGAAAATCAGTTGTACCTACCTAAATACAAAATCGCGTAAGATAAAATATTTCTTTACAAAATATTTACATTATTGTTATTGTATGGTCAACAACAAATCAATGTTCCGTTTGTTTTTCAGCGTAAAATTTAAAATATAGAGTTCAACATCTGTTTAGAAAATTTCATAGTTTTTTTGTTATTTATGATATTTTATATGTATAGTGAATGTTGTTGTGAGAAAGCAAGAGAGTGAGTAAATGTGTACTTGGGAATGAGAAGCGGGGAGCGCTATAAGGTGTGCGAGTATATTACGCAGAGGAAATGTGATCCTTCATTTTTTGTTAACGTGTGATTTTACTACACATATATTTTTCATACCGTGCGCTTTATATGAAACGATTGTTAAGAGTTAAACTGTAAAAATAAGCTTTTATTTTTATGTCTAGAATAAGTTATTAAATATTATTGTGTTTCTATTCGTAAACTGGCAATATTATATTTAGTTCTTACACTTTCGCGCCTCGCTTTTATCTTATTTGAAGCAAAATTAAACAATTGTATTTGTATAAATTTGACAGTAAGAACGTACTCGACTAAAATATTGAAAAGAAGCACATGTATGACGACCATTACCGTAGTATATAAAAAAAAATCCGGTAAAAGTGGTTTAAGTAAAATAATAACGTTATGCTAGTGAAATATCATGTCCATGATATCATGGAAGGTATGCTTTTACAGATATGAGATCTGCAACTAGAAATACTGGGTATAAAAAGTCCCTTTTATAAGTTGTGTAGTAATAGTGTGCATAGTATACCTGATACCAAATAAGATTACCTTAAAAAAATAGGTAAAGAGTATACGTATTATACTGTTTGAATATAATATGTATTATACACAGTATTGCGTATTACACGCAACAAGCACGTAGCAACAAAAGTGTGATTTCATTAATTCGATGCAATTTTAGAAATAGTACGTGTCTTTCATTTTTGTTAAGGTTTTTTACATCTTGTAAAATAGTAACTGACCGGTAAGATTCTGTCTCATTTCTCTTAATTTTAATGTACTTACGTTAACGTTGGGAAGTATGCAATGTTAAAACGTACCTGCAAAATAAAAAGTAGTTTTAAAAGTTAATACAAAAGGAAACATAAGCATAAACTACAATTTGCGGTTATGTAAGTTTTATATTTCGTCTGAATAACGCCAGACCTGTTCTGAATTTACCTCTGGGTTGCACCGACCGATGCTATTTCTAAATCTCTTTCAAGCGACAATAGCAATAACCTTTCTCGAAAATGGTACTGATGGAGTGTTTCGGCGATGAAATTGTAAAATAGAAATAGCAGACCATACGGTAGTGTGCTTTTGAAGGACATTACTATATACTACCTATAGGTAAGAATTGTTGAAGTGTAAAATTATTTAATCGGTAAAACAAGCACTTTATTTCTTTTAATTGATGTTATTATTATTATTATGATGTTTTTTTGTTATAAAAGCATTAATTTTTTTGATGTTATTGGTAATTTAAATCCTGAATTCAAGTTAGTTAATAATAAAATTTATTAGTTACGTGTAATACAATTGACGAGGTAAATATGTTTCCATAATATATAGTCTAGTTATTGGAAAAATGTGTTGAAAAGATACCGTGGGTTCTAAATACACACTGCTTTCTGAAAAAACAGATCAGCTGTCGTAGCCACTAAGCCGCTACGGCTCTTACATTACTTGCGGCTGTACACAAAAGATGTTATTCCACTGGGAAATTAGAAAATGGCAATATCAACCGGGGTGATTGCCACTCGACCTTATGAATTAAATTAGCGGGTAGAGATATCTTTTTTATATATAGCTGTAGCCCGCGACTTTCGAAATTTGAAAAATATTTGTAAAATTGAGAAACCTTTTAGCTGTGTCTACTTACAATCTAAATTACAGAAAATATAAAAAATAAATTTTTTTTTTAGTTCTTACACTTCCGCTCACATTACACATTACAATTTTTTACGGATTTTTGCGCATGTTTTATTTTATATTTAATCCTGACGTTTCGACTCCTCTACAAGAACAGTGATCACAGGATGACTGATAAAATAAATAAATATTTTACAAACAATATAAGTGTCTTACCTGTGAAGATTAATACAAATAGATTGTCAGTTTTACTGATCCGCCCGTAGGATAAACTAATAAACCTTAGGTCGACACCTGAGACTGATTATGATCTTCGAGAAGAAAAATGTTTTGGAACATTATGTACGCCAGAACTGGTATGGGAATTTATTGGGAATCCGTGGTATTTTCGGTATGATAAAGTTTTATTTAAACCACATCCAATGAGAATGTTCTTTCTTTGCAATGTCCTTATGATTCTTAGGTGGAATAAAATAATAAAAAAACAATTATTGGAACAATGATGTTTAACGAGTTCGATTTTGATAAATATATTCAATAGAATATCCTCAATATTATTTTTGACGTGACAACGTCTTATAAATTGGTTTGCCGGGTGACACTTCAAGAAACTGCGTTACGCTCCGCTCGCGTTATGCGCTTACAATGAGAGCGAGTGAGAGGCACGCGTCCCTTCCACTCGGGCATGGTTAGCCCGCCTAAGAGCGAGAGAGACAGACATAAAAAGTGGAAGGGACGCGTGCCTATAAATTAATGTTTTAAATATAATTCTTTGTATAAATAAATGTTTTAAATTGTTACTATTATTTCATCCTTCTTCCTACTATACGAATGAATATTCACATTAAAATTATTTTACCACTCAAAGTCGTTGTCACGTAAAACATTCGCCCGTATACCGACTTTACAGGCAACCAACCAGTTTTTTATTTTCGTAACATCTAACCAATCCACAGAGTAAGATCAGCTAATCCGTATTTTATAGCCAAGTTACAGTAAGCAAAACAAATACAGATGAATAATTTAAGTCAACATCAAATATATTGTTATGAATCGTAGAAGCAGTTGCGCTTTGGACGAAGAAACAATGGCGCTACCACAACGCCCAGCCAAGCCAATATAGTTCATTTCTATATTGACTGGACGTGTCGCCGATCGTCTTCGATAAAATGATTTTCTTAATTTATCGATATTTCTCGCAGTTAAAAGCCAAATAAAATTCCAATATTTTTTTAAAATATAAAGTTTCTGCTGCTTGGTCAAGCCTCTAAAGTAAACTACGAAAAACCTTCTAATTAACGCGTTCCAGCAATTGAACACAGTTAATCGGTACTATTTAGTAAGTCTTCACGGTTTTCTATGTTCTTAAAGAAAAAAATGCTACATGTTTATGAGTAACTTAATGTCGTAAATAAAACTATGCCAAATTAACTATTACATATTATGTACCTAACAATTAAAACATTTTTTCTTAAATCACAGAAAGAGTTATAAAATTTTATAAAGCAGTTATGATTTCAATTCGACTCTTCTAGCGTTAACTCATGCCTTAATTTAATAGGCGGGCGGCGAATATAAAATTATCTTTATATGACAATATGTTTTTTCATTGTCAATTAATTTAAATGAAACAAAGCCGAAGCGTTGTTCCAAGCTGAGCTTAATCTATATGTGAAACCTGCCAAAAATTCGTTCAGTAGTTTCACAGTACAGTAGACGCTCCTTATTCGCGCTTCCTTCATTCGCGTTTTCACTATTCGCGGATTAAAAAAATGCGACCCAATTCCTATATTCGCGGCGAAAGATTTCTTTATTCGCGGATCTGATCAGTACATACATGATAATAAAAAGGATTCCAATAGGTATCCAACCCAATATCCTTTGTAAACGCCGTCAAATGGACTAATAAAAAAGTAAAATAGGCCTTATTACAACCTAAAATTTGTTTTTTATTAAATGATAGTCCCTGTATTGGTTCGGACTTTGACATAAGCCTTCGCGGCGACCGGTGTTTTTGAGAATGTAAACAAACAAAATGAAAGCAACCTTATTGCTCAATGAATAAAGTATATTTTTAAATGCTGTCGCATATGAAACGTTCCGACCTTTGATAAGAGCCGCTTTGTGTGTTTTATTGTTTCTTTCCATTTGTTACAAAAATGTGATCGAGTAACACGTCTCTACGAACTCTACACGAATGCTGGAAGAAATTTGACATAGCAAAATGCATTGTAAACATAAAAGAATCATTGGAAGAACACACATTGAAGTCATGCTGGAAAAAACTGTGGCCTGCTCTGACTGCGGAAAATGAGGAAGAATCTGTGCAAATACAAACTTTGACTGCAAACATAGCCGAAATTGCGAATGGAATAGGACTAGATCAATATAGTAAAAAACTTCAATTAAAATCGTTTTTTTTTATATATTTGTTTTTTTCCTTTGTCACCTAGGAACGTATCCCCTATAATCCCATATAAATTACCGTTCCATATTCACGGTTTCTCTATTCGCGGCATATTTATGGAACGTATATCCCGCGAATAAAGAGCTTTTACTGTATACATACTTATGTAGTTTTTGGTCTGTCTGGCTACTCTCAGTGATAAATACCAAAATTATGTATATATGCAAATCGGTAGTCTTTAGTAATCTAAATGTATGAGAGAATTTTCCTCAAAGTTAAAGCTAAATTGACAATAAGTCGTATTGAAATCTGACATTTTTTTAAGTAAGCAATATCAAGTTCCTTACATGTGCTCTTGGTAAAAAAAATTACATGTTAAGGAAAATTCTCCCTGTAATTGGTTGAAAAAGGGGTAAAAAGTTATATAAATATTACATGAATTTTAAGTTAGAATTGTGAAACTATTTGTGAGTACTGAAGTTGTTGATGAAAAATATAAGATACGGAATAGTATTTCCAGAAACGGCAAAATGCAAGAAATTTGCAATTGTTAGTGGAAATAGGAAAAAAAAATCTTATTCGTTTTGGTTCGTTCGTTCAAGGCCAACGGGGTGAACCAAGGGATGAAAATTGGAGTAGACTTATGTATGGAACTCTGTCAAATTCAAAGTTAAAGGTATGAAATTTAATAAACATGCTTTTGGAATAAATGTACAGAGGAAAAAATGCATTACAGATAAAGAAGTAAAAAAGAAGTAGGAGCTTAATATAAAAATTGACCGTTTAAGACGTGTGTTGCGGCTATTATGAAAAAACGTACAATTTACGCATTTCTAGAAATTTTGCTTTAAGCAATTTATCACTTTAAGAGAATGAAAAGTCTGTATGAAAATCTCCACCAGTTTTAAAGAAAGAAGCAAAAACTCGAGTATTTTAACCCTTTGATAAAAATAATTCTAAACGTATTTCATTGTTTCTGGATAAAGATGATAAAACTGCTTTTTGAATGTTTTTTTATAAGTACGAAGTACGATAATCAATACCAAATCTCCTAAAAATATGTAAGGATCCTATGAGAGTGAAAAGGGGGTTCGGGGTTAAAAAAACCTAATATTTTAAGCGGAAAGCATAAGTATTATTAGTATTAGCATTTAGTATTAAAGCTTTTGATCTTGAAGAACGAAGTGGGTGAAATAGCGGATAATGTTTATAATATTTTTAGCATGTAGTTAAATACACAATCTCCTGAATAGAAATAAATAAATGCGTGTTTCAGCGTTTTAGAAAATTCTTACTACAAGGGGGTAGAAAAGAGATTGGATGTTTTTATGAAACGATTTCAAAGCGAGAAACATTAAACGTTCGTTCGTTAAAGAATGTTTAAACATCGCATTTATCTCAGTGACTCGATGGACTAAGATGACGACCGCTGCCACGGTCAGCGATTTGTTGGATTCCCGGGTCGGTCAGTTTTATTAGGTTTTCTGTACTTAAAACCTGGCGCATGTTTTATCTAGATACGCCGCCTATTATTAATCATATTCTTAGTCAAAGCGTACTAGGTTGAGGAAAAATAAAGGCAACATATATATCTACTCTTATTTGGCATATACCTATTCAAAAACTTCATATGAAAATACCGAATGAAACAAAGGCTAATATATTTTCTAATGCTTATTTTTCGCTCGTCGGTATTTTATGTTACTCTTAAGTGCTTTTAAAACAAGTGATGCTACTAAAAATAAACTTTTAAGTGGAATGTTTTCTATGGGATTAGTTTGCAATGAATCTACCGTATAGTGTCAGTGTGTTTCTCTCAGAGCATCGACTGAAATAGGATATGGCAGTTAGCTGCAGGCGGGGCGGAGCGTATTTCGATTTTGCACCACTCTTCTCTCTTATTTTACAGTATTTTGTGAAAACGAATACAAATTGTAACGCAAAATTGTAAAATATTGCTATTATTGCATATTCCTTGAAAATATCAGAAAAGTGTGTAATATATTATGAATTTCTTATTTTGCATCGATCGATCCTTTTCCATTCTGTTATTTTAATTTTGGAAGGTGTGTTATGCACTGCCCTATCACCAACCATTCCGCAATTGGGCACAGGCGTGAAAATTAATAATTTAATGATGGTTTTTCTGAACATATCAAAGCTTTCTTTCTACTAAACTTTACGATTGTAATGGACTTTTTGATAATAAAAAAAAATGTTTTACGGTACAAAAAATGTACAGACGATAACCTACCTCATACTCTTAAATTCTATAAACCGATAATAAAACTATTTATGTGGTTAACGTTCGAGGGACTTTACCCTAAAATACTTAGATTTTTACTGACGAGTGATATATAGATTAAGAGTCATGTACGGGTATAACTGTTACACAAACTAGCATTTACTTTATTACAATTCAGGGGATTGCTGTATCTTGAAGGCGTTTATTTAGTACATACGATTTTATTTACAGAGAAACATAATCGTTATAAAAAGAGTTTCTTAAAAATAGTACTATTACTATTAGAAATAGACTTGCACTATTTCTAAAATCCCCTGTTCTTGAAATTTGGCGTCTAGCTTTAATTCCTATTTAAGAACTTTTCAATTAATTTTAATATACAAACCCTTTTTTGATTTATTTTTCAATATAAACACGTAGCGCAGGCAAAAAATTAAAAAGGAACACGTCCCCTGCAGCATTAGAAAATTGAAGCACTCATCTCTACGTGCTTGTCACAGCCGTCTGTCTACGTATGATTTCAAACTCAGTGCAACTTTTTAAAATTTTATATTTTTCAAAGACCGGTTACACGACGTGCTTCTTTGACAATACAAATTTTGTAAATAGGTGAGTGTAAGTAGTATAAGATCGTATTGTATCATATACATATTTTATGACAAAAAATCCATTGACTTTCCTTAATATTAAAATATTATGAAGAGCTCAATGGTACAGCTATTAACATGTTAGGCTTACGATTGCGGAGGTGAATCATCTTTCGGAAAGACTTATCAGATGAAAAAAACGTACAACGTACTTTGGAAGGCAATTTCCTTCTGCAGTCGATAATACCTACCAATACGCATTGGGCCCGCATAGTGGATTATGGTCCATTTTGAACGCGATGCAAACCATATGTCCCAACCAATGAGAAATATGTTAGACTAGTGTTTACTAGTATTGTGTCAGTTTATTTTCTGGCTGCAACGCAACATCGCCGTTACTGGCAGTCGGGGCGTTTCAAGCTACATTTCATAATTGTCCACCACTCGACAACATTTTACCAATGCTGCAGCTGTTTTGAACTTTGGCCATGTTGAAACGACATTACTGCATGGAGTAGATAGTCATCAATTGAACGAAACTATGCTTGGCTGAAAGCTTCAAAAATAAAGGAAAATATTCATAACTATCACGTCATCAAAGAATACGCACTGCAAAGGACAACGCAGCGTTTTATTATTTGATGAATAAGTTATATAATTATTATAATTAAATGTATTTATCTTTAGTTTTATCGTTTTATATGTTTTGTATGTAGGATAGGTTAGTATCTTTATTTTAATAAAGATACATATCCTCATGTATTATATGAATAGATTGCCCTGTGTTTTGTTTTTTGTCCTGTCACAGATCAGCTACGATAAGTCCCTGTACGATTAATTTGCCTTGCTAAAGTTTCTTAACATTTTCATGTGTAGGCACAAAATATGAAATTAAATTTAAAGTTGATGTTCGAATGAACGATTTTACGGTTCATGTAAGTAAACAAAATACACTTTATTTGGTTAGTACATAATGCCCCTATTTATGCTATGCTATAATATGAAAATTTAACATAAACAGGAAATATCAAATATTTTCAAAGTTTCCCGTTCAAGTGCCACTCATAGTATGTTTAAAAATCATTTTCGAAGTGTAATATTGGTACCGCACCTGTGCCGTTCAATTTAATAACTCGAGTGTGTGTCCAATTTTCGTATGACATCATAAATTTAATATTCCTATGTAGACACATTTGGAATATGCGATAGTTATTTCAGGACAGTGCAGCATTGATAACACGCTTTACTCTATTTCTGAAAATAAGTATAGGTTTTCATGTAACAAGTTAACTAGAGATAGTGTGATCATACATCACGTTTACGTGATATCTCTAAGTAACGCTCGGGCATAAGAAACAGGATTCTTTCACTATTGTTGCAATGCAAGCCCGAAGAGTGGTATTTGGATTTTAAGTTTATTTTTAAGGACTTACAAAACATATTTTTATTGATGTGATTTGTTGTTGTTGATGTTTGATTATAACGTTGTGTTAAAAAAATGCATATTGGAGTAGCATTTATTGTTTTTTTTTGTATAGTTTTACTTTAAAAATTGCTGAAAACATTCAAATGGATAAAAAAATCCATTTCAATAAGGTATCTCTATAAACCCACCAATTTCATTTTCTTCTTTTTCACATAAATATTTTTGAATAGAAATCATTAAAAGTTTGATTGGCTATGACTACAACAGGTAACATGCATAATTGCTTTCTAATGTAAAATTAGCAGTTCCTCATCACCCAGAACCATAATAAAAAAAATATTTTTGTTCAGTTGTGAACTGTTTGTGCGGATTTGAAGTCAGTACATTTTTTAGGATAGATCAATTTGCGCTTCAATTTACTTTTTATTAAAATAGTCTTGTACTCTCCTAAGGAAATAAAAAAAACGCACACGATGGCCAAAATCAAATGAGCGATCAGAACAGTCAACTTGGTTTTCCAATTCCAAGTTGGCAATATGATAATAATTTTTAACACTTTTAATATAAAACCGGTTTAAAAGATGAAAATATTTGCAAATGCCCTGTCTGTTTAAAAATTTCAAATGTTGATGAGTGAAAAAGGAGTTAAAAAAACTGCAAGTAGGCGAGTTGGTTTCAAGTCTTAACAAGCAATACATCATTTTAAAGTTAAACAACACGACAGCAGAAAATGCGTCAGAACATCTTAATAATATATTTTGTATAGACTTGGTAAATGATTACTTTAGTTTAATTAAAATACAGCCATGACAAAATGTAACTTTTCAATCTTATCAACTTGCTAGTACCCAAAGTTGCTGTAAATGAAAGAAGCGACGTGGAGGACTTATGTATCTGTAGCAGGATGGCAAGACTATTTTCATGCAAATGTACAGCATTTCTGTTTAAATTACATTTTATATTTAACTATGTATGCTTACAAAGTTTTACATTAAAAACTAGCATACAACACGTAAATTTAGTTTTATCTCTCTATATTTTTGCTCTGTATACTTAGAACAAAAATTAAACTCTTGTCACTTGTGTTAAAGGCAATATATGGCCTAGGTTAACAAACATATAAAAAGTTTAACTAACTTTGTTAGTGCGTTTCTTGTAAACAATATACCACCATCTGTTTACATGTTTACCTACATAGTTTTGAAACACATCACTTCCGCTATATAAGTATTAAAAGATCACATAATTGTGAAATCACGCTGATCTCGCTTCTGCGCCGTGCGGGTACCTATTGTCAACAACACTCAAACACGATAGTAAGATCTAAGCTTCTTATCCAAACACAACCATATAAAAGGTTTTTTATATTATGTATTTAATGAGAGTTGGAAAACTTCGCTACAGAAAATATTTACACATCTCTTAATGTTAAAGCAGCGTTCGTAAACAGAACGCATCAATCAAGTATTCGAATTCAGTTGTAAAATGGATCACCACGAAAAGGCATCTTATTTTAACGGCACCACCCTTAAAGTCCTTTCAAAATATAGGTTAAAGATTTTTTTAAATCGGATGTGTAGTTTTGAAGTTTACCACAAAAATATAACATTGAACATGATCTATTTATAATAATTATGTAGCTGCACGCCGATTAAATTCTGGTTAAAATAATTCTAATCCACGCATCCAAAATGAATACACATTAAGTGCCTTATCCTAAAGAGTGCCAATGCAAAAACGGATTAAGTCAATCATATTTTCAACGGCCTAAATGAGTAATCTTAGTTGGTTCCACCTTATGGATTGGTATTTTCACTACAATTATGAAATTAGCAATATAGGCTAAACAATACCAACGTAACGTAACGTCGAGTCCAACTAAACCTCGATCCACATTCGCAACCTGTTTTTCGCCTGCGTCGCATCGTTCACGCATATATGTATAACACGAGGAGTGTTAGTGTATGTCTGTTTGTCTGTCTACATGAGATCGTAGCTCTTGGACGGATAAACCGATTTTTATTTAGTTGCTTTTGTTTGAAGGATTTTCGAGAGTATTTTAGGCTATGTTTAAAGAAAATTGATTCAGCTGTTTAATAGTTATGGGGGAGAGGAAGAGGGGATGAATTAATGACAGTAACCGAATAAATTCGAAGGGGTATTAAATAACAGGATTTGATTAGTGTATTACTAAATTGACTGTTTGACGGGAGGAAGGGGGGGGTAGTAATGGGGTAGGGGAAGAATTTAATGAATTCAGCGAACATACTCGTGTAGGGTATCAAATGAAAGGATTTGATTTGTATCTTGAAATAAAAATAATCAAGATCATTAAGTAAGTGGTATACACAAAACTCGATTTGTTCCTATATTTTATTTGAATCAAGAAAATACCTCTTACCTAAATGTAAGTTAAAAACCGCTACATGCGCGAGTCTGACTCGCACTTGGCCAGTTCCGTACAAACTTTTAGTTAAGTAAATTACATATAACTCAATATTCTGTGAATATTACAAGCGTCTATTGCCGTTATCAATATCGAGTAAAAGAATCACGATTTTTAAATGTGAACGACCCTTCAATATTTGTTTTGTTTTAATTTAATTATTCATTTTTAAAGTGGATATATAATTAAATATTCTGTGAATATTTCAAGCGTCTACCTGTTGCCGTTATCACTATCGAGCAAAAACGATAAAAAATCAGGTTTGTTGTATGAGAGTATCCTTTTTTGTTTATTTTATTCTGTTTTTTAGTATTTGTTGTTATAGCGGCAACAGAAATACATCATCTGTGAAAATTTCAACTGTTTAACTATCACGGTTAATGAGATATAGCCTGCCACCCTAGCATGCGCTACTTGAGCTATCTCGCGCACGATTGAAGAGAAGTTTGTCAATATCGACATATATCTCGTTTTCCCTAACATGTAGACAAATCAATTATTTTATTATCTAACAAAGCCACACCGTTATCTTTTATTTAATTAGTATTAGGTATTTCACCCTTTTATTTTTTTCTGAAATGTGGATTACATCAGTTTTGACGTTGACTGATGACTTACATGATTTATGGTTGATCGTTTCTCCTAAGTCTACGGTGTTTGATTCTTTTTTAAAACAGCCGATACTTTAAACCAAATAAACAGGATTCAATAAATCACTCGAAAGTAATAATGTAAAACCAAACGGAAAACAAAATAACGAATGACACAGTAAATATATATTTATATACCTATTTCATTACATCTGTTTGAGAATGCATAGTAATGAGGTACCAATTAAATATTTGTGCCAATATAACGTAAAAAACAACCGGGAATGGGACCGATTTTTTTATACTAAAAGTTAAAAAAGAAGAAACGAGTACATTTAGTCAGCGCATGATATTAAAGATTAAGATTTGTAAATATACCAATACTTATGCCGATACCTATACATATATTTATAATAATAGGAATATATTCATACTTATAGAAATATATTTATACAAATATATTTATATAAGTATAAAAATATAAATATAAAACATAGATTTGCGTGTTGTTCGCCTAATACTTTGAGTACATAATTGTAATAAGACACCGCCAGCACTTCAATCGAAATAGCACACAAAACACTTGTTGTCTCCTTCTCTACGTACTAACGCATGGACAAACAAGGAAGGAGAAATAAGTCGGAAATATCGGTTAAAATGTCGGCAAAACATTATTGCTATGCTAGAGTTAGTAGAAAAAAAATCGCGGCTAAGTAAAACTACTCTTTTTCATAAAGAGTCGGCTTCTAAGCGAAACCATGTTAGGATGATTGTCGACAAATGACTTAAACACGAGAAAACGGGTCAACAAAATTTTGTCGCGTTGCGTATGCTGGGCGAGCTGGTGACAGACGGATAGACAAACGGACGGACGGACGGACAACGGAATCTTAGCAATAGGATCTCGTTTTACCCTTTGGGTATGGAAACCTAAAGCGTATAATAAAATTAAATTAAAAATTAAAAACACCACCTCAGAAGAAAATAAAATAAAAGTCTAAATAACTGAAAATCCATAAAATATTTTTTTAACAAGTAATAAATAATATGAAAATTATAAATGTATTAACAATCAAATATAAAGAGTAAGGTCATATATATAAATCTCGACCAAATACATTATATTCAAATGTATAATACAAGAAAATATAATTATTTAAATTAAAACTTTGTTGTGTCGGGGGACCACTACATATTAAACTAATAAAATAAATATTATGTACCTAATAAATTGATTATGTACCTAACCACATAGCAAAATAACATTTACTACATTAGGTATAAAGATAGTAAGTATGGTATTGAACGGTTCCCCGACACGAAAATATTTTATTTCAAATAATTACTATATATTATCTTGTATTATAATATCTAATATAGTGTATTAATATTTCTAATATAGTGTAAAGATTTTATATTATCCTTACTATTAGTTTGTGATCGTTAATACGTTAATAACATTCATATTATCTATTACTTTTAAAAATTTAATTTATATTATTAACTTCTTACTTATTCAGAAATTTATTTGTTTTTTTTTTGAGTTGAGGGTTTTTCGCTACTCGTTTTTACCGCACTCACTCATGTTTTTCTCAAACAATTCATTCTCGCCGGCTGTTTTTTCGATAGATTAAATAAACATAGCCCTCTTTCGTAACAATACCCTCTCCTTAGCCATGCTCCTTCCGAACATTGTTTGTTCCATTAAATTGGGCCAATCGATTTACTTACAGGGCCTTAGGAGTGTCTCTGGAAGCTATTGGAATGCGATATGTGATATTCTTGATGATCTTGTATGACTCGTCTCCATCTGCCGAAAGCCTAGGTTAGGCTGAAGGCTCATGGAGCCGCACCAGTGACCCTTCCTCAAATGCCTGTACATTCCCTTTCCGATCGAACCTAGATTTCATTATTTCACTGATATCTAGTTTAGCTTATCTCATTATCTTTTAGATGTTATATAACTTGTTACGAGTTCTGACCCATATTCTGATATGGGTACCCAAATAAGATCGGTTCTTAATTGTTTCTGCAGGAAAACGCTATTGTCACTCATTGATCACTAACGCTGGGGTTACATTCATACATTCATAAGATAAAACTGTACTGCACTTCTAAAAGATAGAAGAAACCACGGAATATAATTATTCTATTCTTTTGATGGCCATCGACTAATTTCGCCATAATAATGTCTCCCTAATATTTAATTAAAGTGCTCAACCATTCCGTTTAAATGATGTAGTTCGTGAAATTTTTTCCTTGATCACTTTACACTTCCTAAAATATAAAACTTAATTTACCAACACTTTTGACACTAGTATGGAACTTCTGCACTACTTAATATATGCGGTCTATTCATTGCAGCTCAGTTGGTACAACAGTTGGTACAACATTCTTCTACATCAGATTATCCAATGAAATCCTTTTTTTACTTTGAGGACAGTCCTCTTTATCCAAAGTGGCCACCCGATTAACCGTCGTACAACACTTGCAGCACTTCCTTGAATTTTCTATTTTGCTATATTCGGGAAAGTACTCCATTGTGCAGCGTCAAGCTGCCTATTAAGGCCTCTTCGTAAAACTTGTTGCGGTGACATCAGTCAACGTGGGATTTCAGGGGCCAGTCTTCTTTCATTCTAAAATTGGTTTAACTCCATCTTCCCTCCAAACTTTCACAATTTCTTCTCTGCACCATTATGCACCGATTGTATCAGTTCTCAGTACCATAAAAGTACTATTGTATTGTAGCCTCATACACGCAAACACACACAAACACACACACACACGCACACGTATCCCACGAACAAAGTTGCGTCCTCCCAATCCTCCTATTGATTAATTACCATAAAACCTGCGTTCACCGCGTTGATGCGTCCATATACGGACGCAACTTTGCATTTTGGTTATTTTGACTGACTTTGCTTTTCCCACTATCTATGGGAGAAATTGAAAACTGTTGTTAGGACGCAACTACATCCCTCGCTATTCGGTCGAATACTACCTATTAAACAACTGAGACTTCGAATCTAATAGTATAAACTGAAATAGAACATTTAAAAAGCTTCAATGCAAATACGGCTATACCAATTTTGATAACAAGTCAAAGAACCACCTCTAGAAAACCTATTATTTATTAAAAAACCGAATTTAAATCGGCTTAACAGCATCAGTGCCAAATACACATACACAGACAAACACACACACACACATAAAAAGGGACTAAAATGCTTAACTATAAAACTATAATATTAATTGTGATAGGTAGTCTATATGAGGGAGAGTATTAAGAAGATATTTCTATATACAGAATATTTCGTCGCTTGTGTTACGAGTGGACCCACGTCCAAAGTACATTGATAAGTTTTCGGTAATAATAATTGACAAAGGGCTGAAATTGACGTAGGTCAGATTTTGAGACGGTAACAAATCAGATGAAAAATCATCGACGTTAAGAGATAGGATTAGTTCTTCTTTGTTTTCACGGAAGCAGGGTTGATTCAATAAACAAAATAATTTAGGAGAATTGGTCGTTTTCTATGTCGAATGAGAGACACTGGAACGTAAAAACATTTGTTACACCTGACATGTTATTTTAATATTTCTGTTTTTACATTACTAACATAGAAAAATAGTGTAGAAAAAATTTACCTCATATAGGATTCCTAGCCTTTTAATGATTATGAGTGCAAGCGAGCAGACGAGCCACAAAATAGAAAGTAGTCATCGCCGCCCATAGACATTTGCAGCATCCGAGGGGCTATATATATATTGATTGCCGATCTTAATGAAATCTGTTTACACTTGTTTTTAAGGAACCTATGTTTTAACACAAAGGAAGAAGTTCCCTGGATGTAGTCTGTTCTGCACGTTTGGTTTTCGTGAAGGATGCCAACATCCTGCCCTGCTCCTATGAAGAAGTTCACTTACAGTATTTAAGGCAATTTGACCAAATGAAGTATTAATTCTTTTTTCCTTCGTTGTTCTTTTCTTCGACGGAACGACTGTTCCACATATCTGATATACCCTAATAATAATAATAAAGCCCTTTATTCAGATCAACTTGGTATCTATTTACAAATTATTAAGAACTAAAAACCATGGGTATGGATATACATTTTTTTTTGTAGCTAAACTAATCTTAATCTATTCTATTCTAATACTTAATTATTTTTTGTAGGTCTGTTTGCCAATCGTCAAAGGCCTCCTCCAACTTTTACTATTCCTGTCGATCTTGGACCACTCTATTCCACGTTGCTTCTGCTACTTGCCTTATGTCATCGTCCCACCTTTTCTGTGGTCTGCCCCTTTTCCTTTTCCCTTCTCTAGGGTAATCATGTCACGATTTTGCTTAAATGGGTAGGAATTTGTTGATGTTTTTTTCATTTATCCCTACCGGTAGGGACGAGTGGATTTTGTATGTCCATCTTTTCTATTATAGTATATAGTAGTGATATATCAAACATGGGTGAAAGAAGACAATCCTTACCCTCTTTCTTCAACAATTACATAAAATAAATTTAATGTATAATATTTCCCTGCAATGGTAATATTTGATTTTCTTATTTGGAAAATATAATAAAACAAAGTTTATTATTTCAATGCAAGGCATTAAAAATATCTTATATCATCATTAATTAGCTAAGCCAACGACTTAAACGTAATAGAACAGTAGAAATTAAGCAAATCTCTTAATGAACGACGTAAATGGCATAAATTGTTGAATTATTTCTCTGAGAACGGCTGCTTTTGTGTGGGCGGAGTTGAAAAAAGCACATTAAGCCTCAGTTAGAGCAAGACGCCACCTGCTTTCATCGTTATCCCGGTTATTGCTCTCGCAAGTATCCATTTTAGCATGCTCGGCCGTTTAAGTGGAATCACATCCGATGGATTTTTAAGACCACTCATAAAACTCGTCTGTATAGTATATATCCTCCTTAAATAAGAAAAGATTTTTATTGAAGCTTTTCATATACGTAACTATAACTTAGACATTTTTTTAGAAAAGACAACATTATTTTATTAAATACCAACTTATTTTAAAAATAATGAAGACAATTTTTGTGAGAAAAATTCGGTTCAGATGAAATTCGATACAAATTCTTTCTGGCTAACCGGAGTAAACTAGTTGATTGGTCCCGATGATGAGAATGGAATAAAGGCAGACGCTGTAACCGCAATGCTACTGATTTTCTAATCTAAATGCCTTATATACGAGTAATGAACTTCGTCGAAGCAATCGATTTGACTTTCAGAAAACATTAAAGGTTTTAACACAATTTTTCTATGCTAAGATTTGTTTGGCAATTTAATGACAAAAGATTTTTTAATACATGATAATATTTGTATTCTATTTTAATAATTATCGTTCATTTATTTATCGTTCGATCTAGGAATATATGTAAATAAATTTTAGTTATTTGCATTTATTCCTAGATTTTAAATAGACCTAATACCAAATTATCTTGAGAATGAGATTACACTAATAAAATAAAAAAATTGTTATGAATCAAATTTGTATCGTTACAATTGTCTAAAAAAAAACTAATTGTAGTAGCATTAAATAGGTGTTTTAAAGGTTTTATGCCTCATATAATGTATCATAGAAAAATCATAGACCTGCATTTAGTCCCGTAGTAAGTAACATAAATTCAAAACTTAATTAACTAAGGAGAATTCCCTTTGCGCTAAATTTAGAAAGATCTTACGCAACGGTAATCGGATGAAGCACTTGGAGTGTTAAAATCTCAGTTGTATAGCTGTGTCTAGGCAATAGACTGACAATGCCGCTTGTGCTTCATATGACATTGTAATTAATTTCTATTAAAATTTTAATGCATTATTAGCATATTATATTAGCACACAGTTATTATTAAAGAATCTTAACAAACAAAAAAATATACTTTAGTAAAGATCTATAGTCTACGAAAGAAAAACAAAAGATCATTTTTAGTATTTAGCATTTACAATATGATAGCTCTACGGTGAAGAGATTAATTCACGTAGTTTGGTTTGCTGAGTTTCAATAAATTTAAACAAGGATTTACAAATGATAGTTTATTACAGCTAATTGAATCAATGTTATCAAACACCAGTGCACATTTCTGTCTTATTAAATAAATATGGTTAGAGAATACTTTTGTACAACACACGCGTTTAGGCCACAAACATTGAAAACATCGTAGCAATAAATTGAAAAGGCATAACAATAAAACAATTTCCTGCTGCGAGTTGTAGTCGCAGATAAAAATGTAAAACAATTTACAGTGGAAAAAGAGAAAGTAGTTTTTTTTTGACAAATGGTGTACCTTTTGTAAAAGTATAATGAAAGCCTTGATTTATTTCTTCTTTATGATGTTAATAACGGCAGTTTAGAGTGAAATGTCTGATTACTTTACGTTTTTGTTTAAGGGTGAAGACACAATATTCTTTGGCATGAGTTTTTTTAAATAAGTGAATTATAATCATGTTATTTATTACCTGCATTTATCATTAATTAAATAAAGAGAAAACTTGAGGATAACATTGAAAACCTTATATAAGATATTAAATGCGCGTGTAAAAAACAACTACGCCTCCGAGTCCTCAGGTGGGATTCGAACCCTCGACCTTTCGCTATCCGGTCGACTGTTCCGACCGCTGAGCTACCGAGATGCTGGCAAACGTGTCGAATTTTACAAACGTATTTCAACTTCTACTATGAGCTAGTATCATTCCACCAATGTTGAACGCTAACTACCTTAAACATCGAAAGTAATATTTTTACACATATTAAACAATCGATTAAGTTGGAACCAGCTATAATTTACGTTTTTAATTTAGTTTTTTGTATTCAACATGCAATATTTTCTATAAGATATAAAATACGTGTGTAATAAACAACTACGCCTCCGAGCCCTCAGATAGGATCCGAACCCACGACTTTTCGCTATCCGGGCGAGTGCTCTGACCGCGTAGTTGTTTTTTATACGCGTATTTAATATCTTATAGAAATATTACATTGTGAATGCAAAAAAAGACTACCTTTTATAAGTTTAATTTTTTGACAGACTATAAGTAAAATGCAGATTATTACTTTTCTTATTGACATTGCTTATAAAGCAAATCTATTTTTGTTTTGTCTATGTGTCGGTTTATACTCCCTAGAAGAGATTAGTCTACGATTCTATTATAATGCAATTGAAGGAATGATACAATTTGAGCAATATAATCGACTACCGTTTCAGTTTAAATCGTGGATGTTAGCATACGAACATCCTTTGAAACAGAGACATATTTCCCATCCTCGATTTTCAAGCGAAGTGAAGCTACACATTTCTGCTTGAATTCGTGAATCTAAATACGTGAGAAGTAGATGCTAAAATTGTCTCAATATTAAATAATTGATTATTATGTTATATTTAGCATCACTACCATCCACACATATTTTGGGACAACGCTACTGTTATTCAGAAAACAATCTCCTTAATAGTCACTAGTTCTGCAAAATCTATACATTTAAATGTCCTTTCACTGCTCAGAATTCCTTGATGGAAAGACAGTATAAAAAGGAATGTTTTGATATACTTAATAAAAATTGCGGCCGTTATTTTCATTGTTTTAGCTATAGTATATATGTGTATATATATATATATATATATATATATATATAGCCCTGAAAATGTCGTGTAGTGTCTGACAGTAATAGAATAAAATATCACCTACTCTTCACACGAAATTTTCTTGCACCACTCATGGACAACAAAATGGCCAGCAGTGTTTTTAGAGGTATGGTATTTTACTACGATCTACCAGGTTCGAACGCCTAGATTCTTTTTAATATTTTCGGGTAGGTCTCCGTCAGTAGTGGATGATTTTCAGCTGAGATGATGATGATGTTACCTAGACAATGGATCTTCATAACAAGAATAAATTATTAGAGGAAAAAAATATTGAAAATTAGAAACCTCATCTGGAAATGTTAACAAATCATCGCTTAGACTTATCATTTTTAGAGTATTCATTTTATAGAACCATTACCGATTTTACTAAGGGATTTTCTAAAATTTGTTTTGGTCGTAAAACCTATAACTACTTTTTCTTTTTATTACGAAGCACTGAAAGGTATTGAATCTTGTATGCTAATAATTTGCAATTAACACAACTGTAAGGCTAGAGGAAATGACAATTTTATAGTTTAATTGGTTTACTACAAGTACTTCATCAGATCTCCTCAACAATTTATCGATACATAGTTGTTAAGCTGTATGATCAATAAATTGATAATAGTTAAATAAAATTAACAAAAAGACAGTAACTTTAATTAAAATTAAATTAGTTAATTAACCCAATTGGGTTAATGTTTTTGTTGAAATTAATAAAGCCATGAAATATATACAAATACATACAAAATATACGAACTTAATTAGCACCTTGTTTATTTAGAAGCATCATTTTTATCGGAGCAACGCGATATCCGTATTATGGTATGGTTGTACTGAAGTTTAATTAAATACTTTCTGCGTCGGTGCTCAGGAGACAGGTGTCTTGCGATCCGATTACCATAATAAAAGCAGCATCTTGCTACATTTTATCGCACAAAATGAGCAATATAGATTAATTCGAATAATGAGATGATGATTATTCATTACTATGGAATGTTATATAAAATAATAATAATTAGATTTATGCATCACAGAAGATATAAATAACATCAGAAAGTCCAGCGTTGCATTTTACGCTTGATTAGAACATAATATTATTTGCTTATTATTTAATATAATATTATTTTATACGATATAGAATTCGCTGGGAAGCCAATATGCCAGTAAATGTTAGTTACGAACAATGTAAGCGAACAATATTAACATACAGTTTGCATAAACTTCCGACCTCATTAGCTGCTTTCGTTAAACAAAGAGCATGTAATCACTTCTTTTATGTTGATCCCTATCGTCTATTTTTCGCTTATTTAAAATCCAATTTCTTTTATGCATAATTCTTTGTAGCTATTTTATAATAAGGCACAAATGGAAAGCTTGTGCCATAGTAAATTCGAGCATATTCGCTATGTTAGATTACTTAATATATGTGAATACATTCAAAGTTATTGTATGCACATTGATATGCATATTATATCACAGAATTTCATGTACTATATAGATTACTAGTTGACCCGGCCACGCGTTGCTGTGCCGACTGCAGCGTCATCTACCGGACTGATTTGTGAATCTAAACCATTCTCAGATCCCCTTGAACACACACAAAAAAAATCATTCAAATCGGTCCAGCCGTTTAGGAGGAGTTCAGTGACATACACACTCACAGAAGAATTATATATATAAAGATAAGACGGAGAGAAGGGATTGACGAATTTATCGGTAGAATTTAAATTGACTATGACCCATATTTAATATTTAAATAGAAAAAAATAATGAAAACATTTTACCTACTCACAAAAAATATTTTCGTTACAATCAAACGTTTTTTAAAACTTATGAAATCAATTATCAGAACAAAACATCAACAACTGCGAAATTTGAAATACATCGTTTTTTAAGGATTATTTGATTATTTCTAAATTATAATCACTATCCCATTTCAATTTGTCTAAGCCGTTTTAAAACAGCTACTATCAATAACACGGTGACTTTTTCATTTGGATATTCAGGGCTTATTTATGAGAAGAGTTCTCATAACTGATGAAGGAAGCGTAAAAGCAAGATCAGATAAGTTGACAGCTCTAATATAATTAATTCTTGTAGGTACATAACAAGAAATAACGAATATTGCTGAATAACTTGAGAGGTCCAACTTGCATCGATACAAGATCCTTGTATCTCGTTAGAGTTTCGGTATTACTTGGGCCTGTCAAACTATTGTAGAAACTATGCATCTTCAGTTTAGTGCAGCACTTAAGACACCACTGGTGCCATAGTTATTGCTGCATTATTCTATTTTCGATGTCACAACTAAAGTGACGTTAATTTTTTTATTATGAGATAAGTTTTATATTTCGCGCGTATCTATGTATCTCTATATATGTGTATTTACAATTATTATTACCTGGTAACATTTCTATAAGGTTTTCAAAAATTAAGGTATTTTTGTATATTTGTCTTAATACCAAAATGGCCTATTCCGGGAATTATAATGACGGAAAAAAACATCGAACCCAATCGAGTATTATATTAAAATGAAGGGTTTTAAAACGCAATCACAAATATGTATACAACGTTTACATTTAAATGTAATTAGGAATGACAAATTGCAAAATAATTTCTTTCCGATTTCTGTTTTGCCAGCTGGGTTTTTCTTCTTTTACAGGACAATAATGTTGTTTTAGTAATAAGATTGAAAATTGTTATTATTCGTCTTGGATAAAGGGTTTTACCGTATTTGTCATTCGTCACCGCACCTCTGCATATTTTTAGAGACAGTTTAAACAAGATTTCAGTCATCATCACATACATCTTTTATAATTTGCCTTTACTTTATATTAAACAATATGGTACTAAGTATTTATTATTTATTCTCATATATAATCTTGACATGAAATCTCATTGATTTGAGTTAAAATACCAGGCTACATTTCTTTGTAGCATTTTGTGCATAGTACTAACGATTTTTCATCTCTTCTGCGTCGAGGTAAACCGCTGAAACATATTCTCTCTTATGAATAATATCCTGCATTAAAGAACCTGCGAACTAAATCCGAACTAAAAATCCTATGAGTGGATAATGGTTATAATAAACACGTCAGACTATAATGATAAGGTGTTCCAGCTCCTGCCAAATAAAAACACTAAAAAAAAAACGACCAACCAACGTCAGCCCTTAAGAAAACTAGTGAACTAATCACGACGTATTCTGAGGTATTGGAACTTGACGTCAAGTAATTTATTATTTCCTTTCCTAATTATATTAGTTGCCAAAGATACACAAACGTCCCATCGTAAGC